>JAKEPQ010000807.1:14510000-17265000 GCA_024500445.1 Entomyzon cyanotis | reverse complement strand
GTACTGCACTTGATTAGTGAGCTGCTCTTTCTCCAGTTGCTATAATTGTCTTGGTGCTGTGGCATGGCCCAGACCTCAGCAAAGTAAATCACAATCTGAGATACATCTTTGTGTTAGCTCAGAATTGAAACTGGTCCTGTAGACTATACCTGGGCTAGCAAACAGGACCAGGGCATTGGTGTGAGCTCCAGCAGCTCAGTGTGGCCTGGAACACCAGCCCTGATTCCCACAGCTGACCAGTTGTTGCCAGTCAGCCTCTTTGGGGTGTAAATGGGTCAGACCTGTGGGTGCAAGGCTTCACCTGCTTCAGAGACAGCAGATGGGCACTGCCCCAGAGCGGTGCACTGGGGAGGGACTCTGTTTGAAGGGACTTGGCCCTCGGGCTGGGTCAAGTCTGCTGATGTGATGCTCCAGATAGTGCTGAGCAAGTCTGCTGATGTTTCTTTTCTGTGTCAGCTGTATGCCTGTGGATATGGTTTTCTCTTGATTTATGCAAGAATTAATTAAGTCAATGATTTTATGTGTCCATATCTTCTCATAACATACTGTCTGCTGGTATGGGAAGAAGGAAATGCAGCATAATATTTTGCATTAATTAAGTCCTTTATAGAGTAACATGTATAGGTTTTTTAAAAACTCTTATTTTAATACTTCTATCTACAGCTCTATTTAGTCTGCTCCCTGCATTCTAGTCTCTTCTGCTTCTCCTCTCCATGTTGCACAGGGCTGCATTACATCTCTTTGGCTGTCCAATGTATCAAGTAATCACTGTAATAATGTCTTTTCTTGTTCTCAGAGTGTCCTTTAACTCTTATCTGAAAATCTGTTCCGCCATGTTCTCTAATGGTGCTCATGTGTCAGTTCAGTGCTCTGGCTTGGAGGTTGTTCTCTGCTGCCACTCCAGCCATGGTGCCAAGGACTGGCCCTTGAAAACGCAATTTCCACTACATGGGAAGTTTAAAAGCTAAAAGGTCATAGGCTACCCTGTGAGGCCATCTTACCTCTCATTTTTTTAAATGTGTGATTTTCTAAAGATAGAAATGCATCTACTGTTTTTCACATTCCAACCACTGTATTTTTAGGGGTAATTGTGATAAGCTGAAGCTAGAGAATCAGTGGTCACACAGATGGAGGTGATCCTGGAAACCTTCATGTAGATAGAGTAGTAGGAGGTTGGCTGTAATTGATGTCCCTGTGAAGGACAGCAAGAGTCAGGGACATAGGGACAGAGGAGAAGCCCTTGAGAAGGTTCTATATTGGCTTTGACAGAAGCAAAGAAAGGCTAAACTTGATATATGCTATAGAATACCCCACAGGAGGGTAAAAATAGTGGTTGCTGTTCCTGAATTTCCCTGTTAGCACACTTTAGTACAGGAGTGGCAGCTGTAACCCACTTGTTGATGGCTTTTTAGGATGCTCTTATAGCCAGTGCCTGACAGCAGCATGCCACAGCCTGGGGTGGTTTTGGGGTGACTGCATTACATCAGCCCTTCCTGACGTGTGTATGGATTGTGTCTGCAGTCATGCAAATCCAGTTTATTATGAAATGGCATTTTTGGCCCTCCGTCCCCCTTTCTTCCCCGTTCTTGGAAAATTCCTTGTAATAATTTATGAGAATGCTAAGCAAACCTTTCCCACAGGGTTTTTGTCCAAGTGGGGTAAGCAAGTAACACTTATTTTCTTCTCAACTACCTGTTTTATGATAGTTAATTTTAAAAGCATACAAAATCACAAACTCCAGACATTTTTTGACAAGAACCCCTGATAAAGTAATTCTGTGCTTCTGCTGCCAGATAGTCTGGCTCCATAAGTATCCCTGTCTCGTCATGGACTTTTAAAAATAAAGCTGAATGACCTCTTCATTTGTGTCTGTAACTGGCCTGCTTAGTGATGAGTTATAAAGTAATAATGAAATACCCTCAAACATAACTCCCAAGTAATTCTAAAATGTATTCTGTTATGAGATTCCCAAGGAGTTGCTTGCTAAGGCTGGGCACCTCTTTGGGGAAGCTACAAGGGAAAATGTAACTGTCTGAGGATGGAAAAAACAGAGCTAGAAGACACTAAAGAGTAAGAGAGTTAGGAAGCCAAGGGAAGTAAGAAAGGGAAGATAAAGAGCTCCACACAAAAAGAAAAAACTCCAACAAACGGGAGCAGAAATAGGAGAAGGATACTGTGAGACTTATGTTCTTAACACCTCTTCCATAGAAAAAGAGAGCTGAATTGGTCTATTTGCAAGGAATTATTTCCTAACAATCATAAAAAAGTTGGAAAAGCATCATAAGTACTCAGTAATGGTATTTTCTTGTGTTTACATAATATAAAATGGTCAAATGTTTATGTAATTCACACTTACATTTAGTTCAGTATTGTCTCTGCACTTTCAAGCTTGGAAGGAATAACTGTAGTTTGTTACTGCTCAGAGGTAATACAATGCATTATCTTATGTAGCAGTCAATCACCTAATTTTGTTTCCCATTTACAATGTAGTAAAATAGAAATATTATCTTTCATGGTTTTAAATTTTGTTTTATTTTGTCACCCTTAAACTTTATTTAATTGAACTCCTTTTTTTCCTCTTTTTTCTCTCCTTTTTTTACAATACTAACAAATACTAACATATTTATTTTCAGAGTGGGGAAGACAATATATTTTTAACTAAGTTGTTGTTTAAGCATTTATTTTATATTGTATGGTTACTTGTATTATAAAAATAATTTGGATTTATCCAAATATTTTTTAATTATTTATTTTAATTTTGAGGTAGCATTTATAAGTCTTTTGGTTTTCTGGTTTTTTTTTTTTGGTCCTAAATTGTAATTAATATCCTAGTTGTTAAAGGTTGGAAAGAAGTTTTAAAATACATATATCCTTCTCACAGGACCTTTTTTCCTGGTCCTTATATGTGATGATTGCTGGTTATTTTATGAGCAATCCTCTCTTCTGGCTCTTTTCATTCCTGGGTGGTTACTTTTTTCTTTTCAATTTCCTTGCATCTTTAAATTTATATCTGGAGTCTAGGAGCAATCAAATTATTTGCTTTCTCGAGAAGTTGATAAACTGGGGGGTTTTTTTGAGTGGTCAGATGCCCACACGAGATGCAGGGCTAGTCTTTTAGGAGTGAATGGTTGGTATCCCCAGACACTTCTCTTTTATTGGGTAAAAAGCACTGTTGGCTGTCTGTGGGCAGGAGGGGAATGTGGTGGCAGCAGCTCAGTCTGGTTGAATGGGAGCTTCCTGTAGGAGAACATTCAGACTGGGCTTTCCCATAACTGCCTGTAATTTACAAGTTGACTGCAAGAGGTGAAGCTAAATTAAAATTAAAACAATCTTCCCCAATGTATTCAAAGCTATAACTAATTTACTTTGCCTGATTTTGGGTGAAGCATCAAAGTCTTTTGGGAAGCAATACAACTGCTCCATCTGTGGGGCTCTCCCCAGGGGTGGCTTTCCATGTCACTTCTTTTCCTCGGGGAACTTTGAATTTATTCTGTTATTCCTGATTATTAGTCAGCAAGGAATGAATCAGTTTCTGCTTTGGATCATGTGTGCTTGCTTACAATTTTTTCAACAGTGTATAGATTTAACATGCTATTCAGCACTGAAAATTGCCCAAAAATATCAATAGGATTTAATTTTTTTTTGTCTTAGTAGTTTCTATTTTAATATGTGCCAAGGTTAAAGATCTGTGAGGATTATGATTTTTTTCCTTTTTAATTATTATTATTTGTCCTGAACTGTGAAAATTCATTCAGTGATCCAAGAGTCAAGCTGAGTTCATTCCTTCTCACTCAGTAATGCAAGTTTTCTGAAGAAATTATGACTTAATTAACAATTCCATCATACCCAAGCCTTATCGGGTCCTTGGTGATAACTGTGTAGATCATCTGAGACTAATTCTTACAAAAGAATAAATGTTGAAATGTGTGTAGCAGTTCTGATAATTAATTTCCTCCCCCCCCTCCAGCTCCCACCAGCACAGCCCTGTGGAGAGGGATGGAGCACTGTTTGTGCTGTGCTGACACAGTCCAGGGCCAGAGAAATGGTTCCATCAGGTCCCTGGTAGAAGATTCCTGAGTGAGAAAGTCACGTCTTCAAAGCAGAATAGCCCTTCAGATACCTGAAATGGGACTGACCCAGCTTCAGGGTTTTCTGCACTCTCTTGGACTTCTTAGTGTTTTTGCTTCCTAAGGTGGGGGGAGTAAGAAGAGAGATTTTTCCTTTTTTTTTTTTTTTTTTTTTCTTCTCCCTGGGAAGAAAACTTCTTGGTTTTTGGTTTTTTATTTTCTACTTGAAGCAGTTAAATGGCATGCTTAATTTTTAAGGCAATTCACTTGATAATAGGATTTCAGGGTTACTGCTTTTATCCTCCTGGAAAGCCAGTGTGCACATATCCTAGGTTGAATTAATGCTTTTTAAGGTATGTGTTTTGCTTTTCCTATAAACGAATTCTCCTTGTTGAAAGGCAAGGGGATTGCAGTGGAAACTCAGGGAAATACTATTTACTGAATATGTATTTACTAATATTATAGAGAGTTACATGTCCTACATGTCCCACACCATCTAGTGGAAACTTTTTGCATCAGCAGTTTGAGGTCAAGGACCTGAGGAGATTGAGAGATCTGAGTGAGAGAGACTGTGCAGATTTTGAACATTATCCCTCAGCTACCATAGAAAAAGTGCCACATGGATTAATGATGAATTTTTACTCCATCTCCTTGAAACAAACATGTGATGGCTTGTTACTCCAGAATAAGGAACCTGCTCAGGAATATTTGCCCTTACCATTAAACAGATTCTTATTGAAGCCCTTGTGGACAGATGTAAACTGGAAAAAACAGGGGTTGGGAGAGGAACCAAGAAAAAGGTCTTCAGAAGCCTGTGCATTTTGGGTGGGGATTGGCCACACTGTATCTTCTGATACCACATGATATTTCTTACAAAATACTCAGTTTTTACAGAAATACTTTTGCTTTGCCAGATACCCTCAATGGGTGTGGCAGCCTGGTTACAAAGGGGCAACTCCTGAGAAAGCTTTTTGGATGGTCTCTGATTCAAGCGTAGAGCCTCTGGCCAGCAGCAGTGGTGACCCTGCATATCTGAATTCAGGAGGCCACTTCTTTCTTGGATGACCCATTTGTCATCTCAGTTGCAAAGTTATACAGACAGTGGGACTTAGCTTTTGCAAAGGTAGTGTTGCTAGCTGATATATACCAGCTTTGTGTTTAACAGGCTTGGTTTTAGAAAATTATGAGCTGAGAATGTGTCTAATAGCAAGGGATGCTGATTTTGGGGTCTGCAGGTTAGAGCCTGCCAGAGTTTATTTGATGGTGCAGCTTTCTGGTGTTGAGGGAGAAGACATTGGCTTGCAGAAAGGGCAATCACTGGAAAAGGATTGCTAAAATGGAGATCTGTCTGAAAGGGAGGTGGCTGCAGTAAGTGTACTTTACTGGACATACCCAGATATGTCTTTCCAAGTGCTGTGCACTGCTGATTAATAAATAACAGTCTCCTAGATTCAAAGAATGGTTTGGGTTAGAAGAAACCTTAAGGATCACCCAGTTCCAACTCCCCTGGAGGGAGGGACACCTTCCACTAGTCCAGTTTGCTCCAAGCAGCCTGGCCTTGAATGCTTCCAGGCACAGATCCACAACTTCTCTGGACAACTTGTTCCAGTGCCTCTCTACCCTCACACTTCCTAATATCTAATCTAATCCTAACCTCTTTCAGTTTAAAGCCATTCCCCCTTTCTTATTACTACATGTCCTATTTAGAAGTTCTTGTCCATCTTTTTTGTAGACCCACTTTTGGTACTGGCAGGCTGCTCTAAGGTCTTCCTGAAGCCTTCTCTTCTCCAGGCTGAACAAGCCCAGCTCTCAGAGCCTGTCTTCACTGGAGATGGGCTCCAGCCCTCTGATAATCTTTGTGCCCTTCCTCTACACTCACTGCAGCACCTCAAAATCCTTTTCATTCTGGGGCTACTGTTAGTCTCAGAAGAGAGGTGAGGATGCCCACACATGCAGATATTACAGTAATTTGTGCCCATCCTCAAGTCTGGATTTTGTTTTGAAGAAGAATCCTTTCTGCTCTTAAGAGCGTGAACTGAGAATGGAAGCAGAAATACAAAAATTAAAGCAATAGTTGCAACTTGGTCATTCTCCAAATAACAATTGTTGTCTCTTCCTGTAGTGGTAGCAGAATTCATTTGTAGAAAACAATCCCAGCTGTAACACAGATTCTGTGTTTAGACAATAGCCTGAAGAAAAACAGGAGTTTTAGTTTAGGAAGAAATATCATACAGACTGGCTGCAGCAGAAAATCTTCATGATCCTACAGTGAAAATATCTTTTTGTTTTTTCTCCTCTCTAGAGGTTTTTGAGTCCAGGAGAAAGTAACTCCCTAAGTATAGGTTTCAAATATGTTAGCTTTTATTTTTATATATATATATATATTTATATATATATTTACATTTATATTTATTTTATATATATATACACACACACAATCAAAAAATATGTATGTATGTGTATATATACACACACGTGTAAAATTTACCGGGCAGCATGTCTGTGGACTACTTTTTCTTTCTTCAAATACAAATTGTACTTCCAAGAGCATTTTCTGTTTTGCCGTGTATTTTCTGCACTGAAGTTTCTGAAGAAAATGAGTGTTGGGGAAAAATTGTGCTAACCACAGGTTGCAAATACAGCATCTTGGTGGAATTGAAACTGCCTGTACTTTGATTTCTATACCTGAACATGTACTCTGGTAAGGAATTGTCACTCTCTGGAGAGGCAGGGTTTTAGTGGGTGAGAACATGGGGGAGGGGGGTTCTTTTTTGTGTCCTTCCTTGTAGAAACATAGCTTACTTCCTGAGAGTTTAGTCTCATACCTTACAAAAGAATTGGTTTTATCCCATGTTCTAAGTGTGGCTTTTTTTTCTTCTGACAATGTTGACTATAAACCTGCAATTTAGTATTTGTAGTGATGAGCTAAGCTGTTCTGCTGTGTGCTACCTATTTTTTCTATCACAGAATACAGACAAAGGTCTGTTTCTTTTTTGAAAATGTTTATAGTGTCACTACTTGGAGCTTTTGTCTGACTTGCATCAAAATCTCATCAAACTGTTTTTCAGGAGATTTTACTTTGCTTGTTCTGTCCCAAATCACCATCACATGAACCCCAATAGAAACATTTTTACATTTACAACCATTTTGTGGAATTAATGAAAAATCTTCCACCTCATGCGGCCACCTGCTGTTCCCCACTGAGGGTTAAATTCATCTCTGCTTTGTATGCTGGAGTGACCCAGAGTCGCTTGTGAGCATCTGCAGGATGGAAAAAGTCTGTCAAAACACAGAGCAGTTTGGTCTCAGAATGCTCTGAGCTTTGCCCCTGCAATGTGTTCTGGGAATGGTTTGCCAAGGCAGCTCACTGCTGGTCCCCAGACCACAGGCAGCCAGTTGGGCTTTGCTCTGGGCTTTTAGTTGGGTGTCAGAAGGTTCTGGTTTAAAAGTCACAGTCTGCAGCTTTTATTAGTCCCTTCTGAATACATATAACAAACTCCTGCTTAGTTTTAATTGGGCACCTCTTGCTGTAGATTTAAAATTACTCAATTTCTGAAATTGCCCCTGAATTGGAAACTGAGTGGTGCTTTCATGTGGTGATGCTAATTTCTAACAGAAGTCTGGCTGCTGTAGCCTGTGATTCTGCTGGCTGCAGTTGAATTTTGAAACATCCCAATGGGGGTTTCCCAGTACCTTGGGGGCTGCTATTGATCTGGGGAACTCAGAAAACTTCAATTTGGCTGTCTCGAAACTGGCAAAGCCTTGTGAGACCTGCATGTTTTAAAAGTTCTGGGTAGTGAGTTTTGTTGTTAATGTGGACATTCACAGAAGAGTTGTTTTCCTCAATGTCTGCTTTTTTCTCATAATAAATTGCATTTTAAAAGTGAGTGTTCAATGACGAAAGTGGGAGGAGCTTGAAGAAGAAATGTAGAAGCATGAAGTCCTTTTGAAGGTGAGTATCTGGGTGTCCCTGTTAATAGCCACATTTTAGACTGATTTCCAAATTTAATGTATGTTACCTCGAAATGTATCATGCCTTTCTGCCACTTCAGGGAATTCACAAATAGTGGATCTGTATATTCTGATTTATAGGGGATGAATGCCATGCATTTGTTATACAACCTTGGCATCTCACTCATTCATCTACGGACAGAAAAGCAATTGACTTCTCATTTCCTGTGTTTCACATTCTTTTATGGAGCAGAAAGAAGCTTGTGATGAACTGTTACAACATCTTTTTTAATGCATATATAAAATCATGATGCTGAAAGTTTAGCCCAGTAAATGTTTCAAGGGTGGTTAGGTACAAGTTGTGTCAGCATCAGTCAGTAGCTCTGTGACACACAGAAATATTTTTGACCTCAGCAATCGGCATAGGAAACTTTTGCATAATTTTAACCTCCTGGGTGTAACTTTTTACCAGTTTGGGTTTGAGGTTTGGCAGCTGATGAGTCTGTGCAGGACCACTAACAAGCAAAAAGTGACAGATGACTTTTCTGGAGAGAGCTATCTACACATGCAGGTATGGCTGTTCTTCATCTTGCTCAGAATAGATCACTTGATGGATAACTCTGGCTTTGCAAAACAAATTTGTGGGAGGTCAGGATGGGTGAGTGTGATTTACTGCAAATAGGGAGTGAAGGTGATTTATGCTATCTGTTCTCTCCACGTGGCAGCTTGGGTCGTGCCTGGTGACTCCACTTCCTGTAATAACTCTGGGCTGTACTTGTATTGCTTTTTAGGATACTTTCTCCTAGTTCTGTCTTCACCTGCTTTCTCTGCAGGAGAGGCACAGAAGATTTCTAAGTGAGTTCATGTGTTTCATGGATGGCTGAAATGACATCCTTTGCTGTGAAACCTGTCCTATTGTGCCTTCCTCTCACCCTGCCTTTGCTGCATCTAACACAACTGCCTTGTTTATTTCTGAGCAAATATAGATATAATTTACGTTGTGGCTCTAGTGATGCTCATGAACCTCTTTTTGGTGCCCATAGGCCCAAGTGTGCCACCTCCTTGTTTTGAATTCAACCTCTCAGCTGTAGGACATCCTGTAGTGAACTCAGTGAGGAACATACATTTTATATGAGTTGTCTGTTGAATATTTTAAATAATTAATGCACAGGAAGAGTACTGAAAAGGCCTGTGTGTGGTTGTCAGTAATTATCTACCAGCTTTGATTGCTGCCCAGTGTTAATTATTTTTTTGCTGGAAGTCCATGTCAGTGGCTATCCTTTCCTCATTGGGTACTTTGCAGAAACCACTTTAGCAGTTAGTTTCTTTCCTTTTTCTTCTTTCCATTCATTCAGTAGTTCAAGATAAAATGTTAATAAATTAATACAGTTCATCATGTTCTAGAACATTGTTAGCATTTAAGAATATTTACATGGAAGACAGACATTTATATCCCTCTATCAACAGGAAAGAAATTGATTGAGCTTCTGCTGTGAAACCAATAAACTGGGGAGAAAAATATTACAGTTCAGTAAACATAGTAATTAGGTCAAAGAGTTCTCTTGCAATGCATTAAACTATCTATTACCTTATAAATCAAATGTAACATTAAAAAGCTTAAGAATAGGAAATGTTTTGAATCTCCTGCCAAAATCCCATTGAAATGGGTAAGACAACCTACTGTATGTAAAAAATTAGTTTGGACAAATTTAATTCAATCTCTAATCTTAAGAGAAAAAGTAATACTATTCTTGTAGTTATAAGGCAAATAATTGTGGATTTCTGTCTCAAGGTAATATTTTTCTCTCCTTAAAATATTTTGGGAGCATTAATTTTTTGTTTCTAGGCTTGTGATCTCTTAATTGTGTATACAACTACATATTTAATCACTTTTCATCTTGAATAAGCTATGTTTTTCAATGAAGAAATGATTCTGCTACATAAAGAAAAATAAAACTATATTTCGTAATTTAATTTTCAGAGTCAAACTTAACTCTTAAATTATATTATCTGTGGCTGGTTTTGCCATATAGTCAAGACATGACATAAGAAAACTAAAATGTCTAAATATGAAGTGTAGAAATATCTGATTTGTCTTATTACCAGCTTATTAATTATTTACCAGTAATAATTATTCATTATTATTTATTATTAACCAGGTTATCAGTTCATTGAACATTAATCAACTCATCTTCTATTCATTATGATACATTAGCACTACATTCATAGGAATAGTATTTTTTTCCTACATTTTGTCTGTGTTTTATTAACTTAGATGGGCTAAATATGTTATGTTGGGGAATAAATAATAAATAATAAATACTCTTATGTTGGGGGAAAATGTAGCTAAGGCTAAAATCCATATTCCATTTTCCATATTTTAATAATGTTTTTATTATTTGTGTTTCTTAAAACCAGAACATGATTTAAAAAATGATTCTGTGTTGTACCTGGAGAACAAATGGTTAATTCTCTCTTAGTGATCCTATTGGTCTCAGCAGGTATGAAAATGTGGCAAAGAAGGTGTTTTACCTTTGCAAATCAAACATGGCCATGGAATTTTATTCATTACCTTTCTGTAAATCTGGAATTTATAGATTGAAATTACACTGATGCTCTTTCTGGCAAGGTGGTCTCTGGGATGTATATTTGGTTTGTGACTGACTGGAATCTTGCTCATTCTTCTGGTTTGACATGCCACGAAGTTATAGAAGCATCTTTTTCATCAAAGTTAGGAGATGAACTTAGGAAACAGATTTCTTGAATGGGAGGTTGTCGGGTGCAGGGTTTGGAAAAGGATGGATATTTTCAGGCTCCACACAATGCAGAATGCCCTTGAGTCTATTTCTTCTGTTACCTTGATTGACCTGTGTTGGGATGGTCATCCAGTGACATAGTCAGGCTTCATACCAGTAGAGAAAGTTGAAGCATTTGATGATCATGTACTGCCTTAAAAGCTTAAGGACCTGAGAGTATGATCCTAGATGACAGTGGGTGCTGCAGAATCCCATTGATGTAACCAACAAATAGACAGCAACACCTGTAACGTCAGATGTCTTTCAAAGCAGCATTTTATTTCTGCCAGAATTCTAACCCCAAATTATGTTAAATGGCCAGACTCTCTCCCAGGTACCAAAAGTCTGGCCAAAAGTATTCGTCTTGACCCAGTTACTTTGAAATAAATGCACAAATTCAATCAAAAGCAGAAGCAGGAGTCACTTTCTGTTTTTTAGTGTTCATGTACTATCTGTCAAAGATGCAATCCCCTTCTTTATCAGTTTGTAAAGAAGACATAAATGAAGCCAAATAACTCTGCTGAGCTGTTTGTACTACACAAACCCATCCAGTTGCCTTTCATGTCCAGATGTTCAGCGTAGTTGTGCGGTGCATTTTTAAGGAGGGGGAGGAAAAAAAGTACAGTTTTTTTGTGGTTGCAGATTTCTTCCTTTACTGAAACAGTGAGACATGTAATGGCTGTCATTTTGAATATGGTGATGGTGAATAAGAGTGAAATAAATTTAAAAAATGACTTCTGGAAACTTGAAGTACTTGTATAATTGATGTGACAAAAATGACTTTTTTTTCCATTTATGAAAAGTTTCACAATTCTCCTGTAAAATTTAGTAGAGGTAATATTTTAGAAAGATTAAACATATAATAAGGGAGAAGAGCTTTCCTAATAGCAATTTTGGAAATGCTCAGGGAAAAAAATGTTCAGTGGAAGAAGGTGTTATGAAATTAATTATAGAAATTTTTAGAAGATACAAGAGGCAATAAAAAATATTGGTTTTCTACAAATGATAATGGACAATAACTTTGTTAGTTGTGGAAAATACATGGTGGTGGAAAGATAATGCCAAATGAAAAAGTATAAAAGCACTTTCCCCCATTGATATTAAGCACCCGAATAACTAGAAAACCCCTTTAAGAACCCCGAAGGAGCCCTGTAGATAACATTTTAAACCTTGTTTAGCCCTATCCCTGAAGACTTGTCGAGATAATGGCACAGTTTAGGAAACTGCCTCAGGACATGCTAGGAAATTACAGGCATTCAGTTGTAAACTAAGCTGTTAGAAACGATTCTAACATGTCAAGTGGCAGAACATGTAGGCACCCACAGCTTTAAGTGTGTGTAGTGTAAGTTAGGGAAAAGAAGTGGTGCTGTAACCAGAGGGAGGGAGGGGGAAGATGAGATGCTAATTGGTTAGGACTTGAATTAAATAAATATATATATATATATATATACACACTTCTTGCTTTCTGTAGGAAATATGCATGGCAGCCTCAGAATTATTGTGATGTTTTCAACATAGCAGAACAGCCGTATGATTTTGTGATTTACTTTAAGATATTCCAGTTGGCTTTTGCTTTTATTACAAAATTATACCTGCTGAAATTACCAGACAATGACACTGTATACAGTATAGTCTTGTGCAGTAGAAAACTTCACTTTTCCTCCTTTGAAGCAGAAACGTGCAGCAGGTGTACACAAAAGGTCCATTTTTATGTGCTTGTCAACCATTACAGCTTTTACTGCTCTGAAAAAAACAGAGTTGTTGTGTTTATGATTGACAGAAATCACATACAAATGGATGAATGAGAGTTTAATACATATTTAATGTAGGAATATTTTCTAACAGGGATATAATTATGAATTAAATTCCTATTCAAAAAAAGCTGTGTGCGTTTTTTTTCTCTTATATTTTCATGGCCAAGTGCTAAATAAAGTGGGGGGAAGCACCACTTGTAGCTGTTTCAGAAGGCACAGAAATTATATTTACAGGATGAAAGTGAACTTGAGAGGTAATTGGTTTTAGAAAAATACCTAAAAGCAAATATTACCCTGCTTCCTCCATCCGAGTCTTGCTGCCTGTTATGAGTTTCTAGTAACTTTTGTTGATGAGATAGACATATCTATGTTTGTGTATGGAATTTTTCTGTGTAATTATTATTAGAGCAAAGTTTGCATAAAGTCCAGTTTACTTCATAAAAGAGCTAACCACAAAGGCAAAAACCCCCAGAAAATGAAAACTGCATCAATTCCAGTGATTGCTGAAGTCTAACTTTTGAATATTCAAGTAAATTTGATATTATGAAGAGCTGTCACTACTTCACAGCTATGGATGCCAAAGCAATTATGTTTGCAAACCTTGAGATGAGTCTGGTTTTTTTACCCTCTCTCTTGGGAGCAGGGAAGCAATTTGGCTGAATATTTAGGCAATTAATGCTGAAATTAGCTCTAACTTTTGGATTTTAAGGAGTTTAGAAAACTATAATCACATATAAATGAACTTTCTGGCACTATTGAAAGAATCCCATTTTCTGAATCAGGCATTAGCTTTAAAACACGGGTGGAGATAGGAGCAGGGCTCTGGCAGTACTGTCCTTGCCAGAGCCAGATGCTGTTGTGAGGCAGGAATTGATGGAAGTCCAGCCTGCCTGTCTTGCTGACAGCACCCAGGACCTTGCAGCTTAGGGGCAAAGTGAGCAGTGGGGTCTGGGGAAGATGATTTGGGAGATTAAATTTTTCTGACCTATACTTTGCTCCTCACTCTGCCCTCCCTTTGGAAAGAAGCTGTTTTCTCCCAGGTGACTTCTCCAATGCTGACGTGAGCTGTTTGAGTTCCAGTTTTGTAGGAGCATCCCATCTGTTGGTGGCCATTATCCTCCAGAAAGTGGGATCAGCTGCCAGCGTGACCTCTATCTCACTGGAGCAGAGAGGTGGCAAGGCATGTCTGGGGAAAGGGCTTTGAGTTCAGTGGTGTCAAAATCCTTATAGTGTTTTGGTTTGAGAAGGCATGTGAAGGTTTGTATGGGTTTATGTCTCCCAAAATCTAGAAGGAAATGCCACAACATGACAGAAGGCATATACCTAAGGTTAAGGCTTTGTTATTGTTGAATTTCAAAGCCCAGCAGAGAGGCAGGGTGTCTAAGGAAAGGTTACATTATCTGTGTAGGAAGAATATTAGGCAAAGAAACAATATGTGAGCTATTGCTTATTCTAATTTTACCAATAGTGATGTGAATGGTGAGGCTGTGTGATGGTGTCTTGGCCAATTCTCTGGTTATAAATTGCATTCTCAGTTTTTCCAGCATGGTGTTGAATTGGTGTCCAGGAACAATCAAAGAATAAGTACTGGGACATTAAAAATGTAATTTATTTGATAGCTAGCTTCCAGTCAGTGGCAGCAGGGAGCTATTGCATCACTACAGGAGATAAGGATCTCACCTGAGTCACAGAATATTCTGAATTGGAAGGAACCCACAACAATCAAGTCCAACCCTTAAGAGAATTGCCCAGCCAGGGATTGAACCGATGACCCTGGTGTTATTAGCACCCTGGTCTAACCCTGAGCTAATCTCAGGGAGAGTTATTACTCTCTAAATTTTAGATTCTATGTTATCTAAAAGATGCTCCCCTCCCGTGAAGGCTTTTCAGTTGGAAACACTTGAAGGCTCCATTCAACACCTGCTCACCTAGCATTGGTCTTATGAATGATTGTATGGCAGGAGAAACCTTTGCTGTCAGTACAGGCTGCCTTAGGGGCTGTGTAGCAGACTGGGTGTGAGTAGGCTGAGTAGGGATTGGTGGAAAACAGCTTAATTCAAGTATCATCTCTGATTTCCACTGAGACAGGAAGGCTGTAAGTGAGAGGAATTTGCACATGTAGGAGTTGGGGAGAGTGGAAGGAAGGACATTTACTCAGCTTGGGTGAATACTCATACTCATCTTCCTCCTTTTTGAGCATCCCATGACATGAAGTGATGTGAAGAGATTAAGATCCTCACTCACAGCAGTTTATATGTCTGCCTGGAGACATATAGCCACCACAGTCAGAGTGTCCCAGGAACAACTGGGGGCAGGTCAGACTCCTACAGCAACAGCTGTGCTGCTGGCAGGCAGAGCCCTTGATCTGCCTTAGGACATCCTCTGAAGTGTCCTGAAACACCAGAGGTCTCAGAATGTGTTTGCTCCAAAACAGAAAGGGGATTAGTCTTGAGTGTAATCTTGGTATGTGGGTTTAAGTTGCTTTATCACATCCTGTGAACAGGAATTCACATTTCCTTGTGTTGGCTTTTGAGATTGCAAATTATATTTTCGTGCATATTTTAATGTAATAGTCCTGAAGGCTTGGTAGGCTGGTAAGTAGTTCTGTGTCTATGGAATTAAGTGTTGTTGATTGTAGAGCTTACTATGAAATACATGCTTTTTGCTTTAGCTATTTTGGGGTTTAAATCTAGATGCTATTAGAAATAATTTCAAGTGTCTATTTCTAATAGTGATTTCTCCTTTTATCATTTATGCAGATATGAATTACTGTACTATTTTCACAGCATTGACTAATTCTATTGCTTTTAGGTATATGTAGTCCCTGAGACAAGTGTGAGGGTTTTGCATTGTTTTGATACTTATTTATTTTAATAGAACTAAATCCCTGCAGCACCAGTCTTACATGTTGATGTCAGAGACAGAAATTGTTCACGCCTCACACATTGATATAAAGTTTTGCTCATTATAACAAAAACTGTATGAAGAAGCTACAACCAAAGAAGCCTCCCAGAGGATACCTGGCTAGAAGTTTGGACTGTAAGTTAAGGCTGAGGGGAAGGAATGCATACATGAGAGCCAAAACAGCAGAGGTTCTTCCCTGGCTAGATTTGGGGTGAGGCAGACCACAGCCCACAGAAACCAGGTTTACACAGAATCCCCCCCACAAAATGGGGGCAGGGGGAGGAAGTTTTGGGTGTGACCTCTGGTCAGGGGCAGTAAACCATTACTCCATTACACAAACTGGCCCAGCTGTGGAACCCCCAACCCCACTGGCCACATCCATGGGGCTTTCACATGAGAGGCAGCTGAGTGGGTGTCATAATCCATCAAAGACCCCCCCAAAGTGCTCCCCAGAGGCCTTGCATCACAGGACTGCAGGTGATGCAACAGATCCAGAGTCTGCTGCAAGAAACTGCCCCCTTCCCCCAGGTGACATGCCTAGGCATTGCCACCTGGCCTGAGTGTATCCATGGGATTCTGAGCTTTTTTGGGGGACCATCACCAAGAAGACCAGCTGGAGAGGATAAATACATCATTGGGATCCACGGGTGGTGATATTTTTTTTATTCTGTATCTGTCACTCTTTCTGTCCCCTGCCCCCGCCCCCTATTTTCTATTCCTTTCTCTCTCTCTCTCTCTCTCTCTCTCTCTCTCTCTCCATATATTTACTATCAAATAAAACCCATTCTATTGACATTGGCATATGGTCTCCTTTGCACCTTCATTTGGGCAGAGGCATTTCTAATTACCTTAATAATTGGATCATGACAGCTGGTGACTCAGTTCCAGAGCTCATGCAATATGGCTATGAATTGTTCGCAGATATAAGAAGAAGTTCCTTTCACATTGATGAGCAAGGAAGGAGCTAATACCATCACATTTATTATCATCAATGACACCAAGAAGATCTCAATCTATTGTTTGGACTCAAACAAACCTTTCAGCAACCACTGCCCATTCTGGTCCTCTTTTATTACTTGTTCCTAAGATACCTCAAAAAGATGGTGATCCTCATATGAGAAACAGAGAAGATACTTCTGTTTTTCCACTCAGCCTTGCAAATCACTTAGCAGGAATTGGTGAAACATTCCAGCACAGAGAAGCCATTCACAGTTTTTGAGGGAGAGAGGTTTACACAGTTCAGGTCTGCATTGTTTTAACATACCATGCAACACTGGTGAAAGTGGAGATAAATGGCCATTTATTTATTGTTCTGCTTTTTTCATTATCCCAGGGCTAAAGTAAACCACAGGCTCTTGTGGCCAATATGTTATTCCTTAGTGCTAGAACTGTCCCAGGCAAGCTTTTTATATGGATTTGAAATGATCTTCTAAGATGCCCAGGTGAGTTGTTCTATTTGGATGATTTTTTTTTCCTTTTAATCTCATTAAAAGTGTTTGGTTTGAAAGTGGGACACACAAAACTACAGTAACCCAGGCATTGATACTAGACTTGGACTTTATAGAATTAGAGGCTGGTATTTTTGAGTTCGGAAGAGATGGAGTAAATTTCAGACAAATTTTTATTACAGGCTTTGAAAGAAGTACTTTAGAAACATATTAAAAATTTGGTCTAGTTTCAGAGAAGGGTGTTACTATACAGCAGCTCTGAACAAAATTGTTATATATTAATATTAAAATACAGAAAAGGAGTCAGTATAAGCAAAGTAGACATCTGTCAATATTGGCAAAATAGACATATGACTGCATGTAAACTGGGCTTTATTTATTCAGTATCCAATTACATTATACCTTTCTGGTGGACTATGAAGGCACTTTGATTTAGATTTTTTTTTTCCCCCAAATTCAAGAGGGTGAAGGTTTGACTTTTGTGCTTAAGTAGGCTCTGGTGATTAAAGGTTTGATTCCCATTTCTGCGAGGAACATTCTGCATAACCTTGGGAAAATAATTTCATCATTGTGTGATTTTTAGTTCTTCACTGAATTCTTAAGGATAGTAATGTAAAACCTGTAGCTGATACACTATTCTGTTCAGGTGTAGGTTTTGCCTATAGACACCTATATCTAAACATGAATTAATTATGGGATAGAAAATGAAAGTCCATTTTGGCAAACAGTACTTGCTGAAGAACAACAGTCTTCAGCAGTCTGTATGTGTCTCATAGTTTTATAAAGTGATATATAATGTTAATAGTAACATGACTGCATTTATGAGAAATACTGTGGAAAGCTTTTGACCTCCTTTGTTTGATTAGAAGATGTTTTATGAATGTTTATTACTGGTGATAGAAATTGTAGAATTTGCCAGTTTTTCATGCAAAATGTAGTCTATAATGATTTTTTTTTGTATTTTAGTTCATTCCAAAATACCTGTGATTCACCAGACTGTGAGCTTATAAATACATAATTAATTTCAGTCAAGGAATGAGCATAATTTTTTTTCTTTTAATATTGGCTTTACACAGTGACTGGGCAAAAATTCCTCTGAAATCTAAGAGACTGTGATTGATGTGAAGCAGCAAAGAGTAAAATATTGAATACTGTTGCATCAAGAGGTATTAATACTTTATGTAAATTGCTTCCTATTTTCCAAAGGCTTAATTTGCTTCCTGTCTAGAAGGAAGGAAGGCGCAGAGATGTACAGTGTTGGTAGGAATAAATGGTGGATGATGCTTGCAGGACCTTGCTCTGCATGGAACTCTACGGACAATGGATTTTGCCAGTTCTGGATTTGGGGCTGATTCTGTTGCATACTACATGGTTTAGTGGTGAACAGTGGTCCTGGAGTAACAGCTGGGCTCTATGATCTTAGAGATCTTTTCCAACCTTAATGATTCTATGAATCTATGATTTGGTGGCAAAGGAGCACAGTGAGATGTCACACAGAAGGGGAGGGAGGGCTGTTAGGCCTGTCTGGTGGAGCCAACATGATCTGCAAAGGTTTTTGGTATTATTTGAATGTTGTTAGTCTCCCTGCACACAGCAGCACACTCGGAAATTGCTGATTTGCAAGGGGTCTGTGATTTGTCTCTGACCACAGCAAACTCCAGTCATGTCCATCACCCACCACAGCCCTGCTCTGCAAAGGGCAGTGCAGAGATCCCTGCAGCTGTCCTTCCTCAGGGCTGGTGGTTTCTACCTCTCTGTATTTTCAGTTCATCTTATGTGGTAAAAAGAGCAAGGATGAGGATTTCTGTCCGTGCAGCTATGGCACAACAGGTCATGGTGACATCCTAGCCTGGTGGACAAAAAGAGTTCTTGGGAGCAGGGTTTCCACATCGTTTTGTAAGTAGTAAGGTAGAAACTCAGTTTACCTCCTGAGTTTCTGGAGCTGAGTTAGTTATCCAAGAAAGAGTGTTATTGAGCTAAAAAGTTGTTTTCTCAATTGTTTCATAGTAATTAAAATCCATATATTAACTGAACATGGTTATAAACAATCTATGAAGATTGAGAGATAGGATTTTTTTTGAGGAGTTGTGTGTGTGTGTGTATTCCTTGTAGAGGATTATTTATTTATCTCTCCATCTAAATTGCCTTTTTATTTTTCTGCTCTTAATTTAAGCCTTTTTTTTTTTTTTCTGTGAGAGGTTTGGATATGTATAATTCTAATGATTTTTTCAGGAAAATTATAGTAGAACAGCCATGCATTAACAGTGCATATTTACAGCCTACAGGAGGCTACGTGCCTGGAGAGAAAGGTTTCTTAGTTCTGTATTCACTATGTTTTATTTACGTTTGTGTAACAAAGTCTCATGCACTGTATATCTTCTGAACATCTGTATTGCTGAAAATTCTATGTAAGCATGTTGCCACAGTAGAAGTGCATGACAAGCCCTTCATCTCCTGGCATACCCTTCAATGCACAAACCAGTTTGGGGGAGGGCTGGGCTACAATCACTGGAAGTTGCTACACCACAGTGAGGCAGGGAGTGGCTCTGCTTCCTTCCCTAACGTGCCTGGGCACGCTTCAGCCTGTTGTTGTTCTCTCCCTCCTTTGAATTCATGCTGATAAGAGCTGTGGAGTTCTCCTTGGGTTTCCTCTGGGCTGCCTATGAGGGCAACATTTGAAAAGCTACGGTAAGTCTGTGGCATGTTTGAGCGTATTTGTGGTGAAGGTCGGTTCTATTTTCTGAAATGCTGGTGGTGGTTGGTAGCAATCTGGGATAATTAGGTACTCTTCTTGATAGACATAGGCAAAGCTGCTGGACTGGAGATGTTTACGTTTTGAGTTGTTGATAGGCAGCAAAACTACCCGGAACTCTTTTTCATTTCCTGTAAGGCTCTCGATAACAGCAGTGTGCAAGGTGGGAAGTTCATATTGCCAGGGTAAGGTGCAGGTTGTACTAGCCCCCACCAGTCTGAGAAGAGAAGATTTCCTCTAATTTACTTAAAATAAAGGAGCAGCTGTATGGAGAAATCCATTTGACTGTCCTTTTAAAATCAGGAGTGATGGAGGGATTTATCTGCACAGATAAGCTGTTGCTGTATAACACAACCACCTGAATAATGATGTTTTTGTGGTGAGAAGGAACTGCAGCATTCTGTCATAGGTTTGTCCAGCTGGTGAAAAGGGCTTCAAACTGAGGTTGCCTAGGAAGGGAAACCACAGTCTATCCCACTGCTACCAGTTTGATGCCAGTGCCAGCAGGAGATGTCCAGAGCCTGGAGAGAGATCACAGGTCAGCAGGAGAGCACCTGAAGAGCAGGAAAAAAGGAATTCCTGCCGCTACAGTCAGTAAGTTGGCTTCATCAGGGGCCCAACTTAAATATCTGTGCAAACACATGTAGCATGGGGAATAAACAAGAGGAGTTAGAGATGTGTGAACAACTGCAGGGCTGTGATCTGGTTGTCATCAGTGGTCAGATGGTTCCTGTGACTGCAGTGTTGGAATGGAAGGATATGGGCTCTTGAGGAAGAACAGGCAGAGATGAGGAAGGACTGTTGTTCCCTGTGATAATGACTGGAATGCATGGAGCTCCTCCTTGAGATGGATGAGGAGCTGACCAAGAGCTTATGGGTCATGATTAAAGGGAGGGCAGGGACAGGTGACATTACAATGGGGGTCTGCTATGGGCCACCAGACCAGGACAACTGAGTGGATGAGGGTCTCTGTAGACAGACCAGGAGCATCCTCACATTCACAAGCCCAGGTCCTTATGGGAGACGTCAACCACCTCAACAGCTGGTGCAGAAGGTGAAGCTCAAGGGCAGACTGGGTTGCAGAGGCCATGAAATAATGGAATTCAAGATCTTGGGGCATCAGGGTGGAGGCACAGCAAGCTTGCTACTTTGGACTTCAAGAGAGCAGGCTTTGGCCTCCTGGTGGGTCTGCTTGGTAATAAACAATGGGATAAAGCCTTGGAGGGAAAAGGGACCCATGAAAGCTTATTAATATTCCAGGATCACCTCCTCCAAGCTCAGGATCAATATATCCCAATAAACAAAAAGTTCTGCAAAGGTGCCAGGAGGCCTGCATGGATGAACAAGATGCTCCTGAACAAACGCAAACACCAAAAAAAGAAAGCCTACTTCTAGAGGGTGGAAACAAGGACAGGGAGCCTGGGAAGAATACAGAGATTGTCTGAGCAGCCAGGCATTTGGTTAGGAAAGCTGAAGCCCTGACAGAATTAAATCTCACCAGGGACATGAAGGGTAACAAGAAAAGCTTCTATCTATGTGGTGATGAAAGCAATAGAGGAGGAAGAGCGGGCTCTCTCTGGAAAGAAATGGGAGAATTTGTTACCTGGGATTTGGAGAAGGCTGAGGCAGTCGATGACTTCTCTGCCTCAGTCTTCACTGACAAGTGCTCCAGCCACACTGCCTGGGTTGCAGAGGGGAAAAGTGGGTACTGGGAGAATGAGGAACCATCCATTGTAGAAGCAGATCAGGCTCAAGACCATCTAAAGAACTTGATGGTGCTCAGGTCCATGAGATCTGATGAAATGTATCTGTGGGTTTGGAGAGAACTGGCAGATAAAGTGCCTAAGGCATTATGTGTCGTATTTGAGAAGTCCAGGTAAGTTCCCACTGACTGCAACAGGGGAAACATAATGCCTATTTTAAGAAGGGATATAAGGAAGACACAGGGAACTACAGTCCTGTCAGTTTCACCTGTGTCTGGCAAGATCATGGAGTGGATCCTCCTAGAAACTATGCTGAGGCACATAGAAAATTGGAAGGTGATTCATGACAGCCAACATGGCTTCCCTAAGGGCAAATCACGCCTGACAAATTTGGTGGCCTTCTGTGATGGGGTTGAAGGTTAGTTGATCAGGGAAGAGTGACTGACATCACCTGAACTTGTGCAAAGCATTTGACACTGTTGAAACCTTTCAACGTAGCACAGGGTTTTGAGTGACAGAAGTTGGGTTTCTGCTCAGCCTGTCACACTGGTTTGGGATGGATTCTGCACTGTTCCTGGTGGGCAGGGAACATTTTTCAGTCTGTGGATGTTATTTTTGGCAGGTCTTCTGTCTGGAGTGGTTCCAAATTTGGATAATTGTATTCTAAAAAACCCCCACATTTTAAATCCTTGAACAGAGAAACAATAATAGTTCCTAAACTATTTTGAAGGAACTAGATGGAAAGAACCACCAGACTTCCCTCTGCAAATGTATAATCCTCATATTTCCAGATGGCTTCAGTAATTTTGCCCCATCTGGAAGAAGCGAGCTGGGAATGAACTAAGCAAAAGGCAGGCAGCATGCTTTCTGTTTGTTCTAAGAGGTGATAGGTTGGTAGACAGAGAGTCAAAGGTTCTAATAGAGTTGTCTGACAAACAGCCTGGCACGCTCCTCGGCATTGCCACAGGAGCAGCTTTGGAAAAAGCAATGGTAAGGGTGTTTTCATGCTGTTCTTTTTCTCCTGGAAAATGCCATTTGGTAAAAACCATATTTCCCTGGTGGGAAAACAATATTTCAGTGATACTTTGGATTTTGTTGTTGTTGTTAGGGGGGAGCAGTGAGGAGGGACACAGAAGCAGTGTCCTGTGACACTCAAAACACCATATGCAAGGTGTTACGAGGTGGCATGAGGTTTCTAGATTTGCAGTGCCATTTTTATTTTGTGTGTATGCTCCTTGAAGCTAAAATCACCTGAAATAAAAACTTTTTTATCATACACAATACTTTAATTTACCTGAGATCCCATTTAATAGTTTTATTTTTTGCCTCAGAAATCCCCACTTCTGTTAATCTTGATGTGTAATGTTCATGATTAAAAATAAAATTAAATTAAAAAAAAAAAAAAGTGGAATTTTCCACTGAGATGAATCTCAGTTCTAGAAGATGTTTCTTCATCTCTGTATTGTTCAAGTGTTGAAATAATTAAGTGGGTTCTTCTTTTGTATCTCTAGTATTATCAGGCTAAGTCCAGACTACAGTGTCATAACTTTATGGTCTAATTAGGTAGTAATTATCCTGTTGCATTTGTTCTAAACCCACCAGGGATGGGCATTGCAAAATGTCATATCTAAGCCACACCCTTCTTGATTTTTCTCTTGTGAACATGTGCCAGTTGATTAAATTCATTTATTTAAATGTTCTTGATTCCTGCTGAAGATCTTAAAATTGTGCATCACCCCAGTATCAACTGCACATTGTCAGCTGTTAAAAGGATTTGTATTCAGAAGGCTTATTTTGTAGGTACTGCCCCTGCCCCTTCCCCAGTACAGCGTTATTTGGTGACCTTTAATGAGTCCAGATTAGTAATGCTGAGAAAGGTGAACTATATTTGTGACAGCAGCCTGTGGTGGGTTGACCCTGGCTAGACCAGGTGCCACCAAATCTGTTCTGTCACTCTCCTCCTCAGCTGGACAGAGGAGAGAAAATATAATGAAACATCATGGGTTGAGATAAGGACAGGGAGAGATCATTCACAGATTACTGTCAAGGGCAAAACAGACCTGGACAAATTAATTGAAGTTAGTATCAATCAAAAGATCAGATTACAGGTAAGTAAGTAAGAATAAAGTAAAATTAAAATTTAAAGTAAATTAAATCTTAAAAAAACCCTTCCCCCACCCCTCCGTCCTTCCCAGGCCTAACTTTATTCCCAATTCTCTACCACCCATCTCCCAGCAGTGCAGGGAGATGAGGAATGTGGGTTACAGGCAATTGATCACATGTTGGTTCTGCTGCTGTTTCCGCCTCAGGAAGAGGAGTCCTTCACCTGCTGCAGCATGTATGCTCTCCCACTGGAGCCAGTCCTGCACAGACTTCTCCAGTGTGAGTCCTTCCCATGGGCTACAGTTCTTCATGAGCTGCTCCAGTGTGAGTCCCTTTCCATGGTGTGCAGTCATTCAGGAACATCCTGCTCCAGCATGGGTACCCCACAGGAGCCTGCTCCAGCTTGGGCTTCCTGCATGGTCACAGCCTCCTTCAGGCACTCACCTGCTGCAGTGTGGGGTCCTCCATGGGCTGCAGGGCACAGCTGCCTCACCATGGTCCTCACCATGGGGCTGCAGAGGGATCTCAGCTCTGCTACCTGGAGCACCTCCCTTCCTCTCCTTCTTCGCTGACCTTGGTGTCTGCAGAGTTTTTTCTCTCATATATTCTCACTCCTTCTCTGGCTGCAGTTACTTCTGCCCAATAATGTTTTGTTTTCCTTCTTGAATGCCTTATCCCGGAGGCTCTGCCACCATCACTGATGGGCTCAGCCCATCCTGGAGCCATCTGGAATTGGCTCTGTCAAACTCAGCAGAAACTTCTGTCAGCTTCTCACAGAAGCCACACCTGTAGCCCCACTACTACCTAAACTTTGCCTGGCAAACCAAAAACACAAGCCTAGAGAGTAGTTACTTTCGGTAACTTAACTCTTTTGGAATTAATTGTCTTGCATGCAGAATTTTAGGGCTTTGGGATGTTTTTGTCTTTGGGAGGTTTCTTTGTACTGCCTTAGGCCCTGGTGCAAGAGTGAGCCTTATGTCCAAATACTACCACGTTAGGTGTGGGATAATGATTATGGATGGAAGCTTGCTGAAACAGGGTTGCTGTCTGGAGTGAAGAAAAGTAGGTCCTTGGACCCTTAGCCATCCCTTTCATCCTGCTGCCTGTCATTTTCTTCTGAAGAACAGTGTGAAGCCCAAAGCCAAGAAGTACAGCTCAGAAGTAGAAGCACAAAGGAATGGAAAAGAACTGTGGAAACATAAATGGTTGGTATTACAAAAGAGGCCAGAAGTACCTTTTTTTTCTCCCTTCCGTTTTCTTTCTTTCTTTTTTTTCTTTTTTTCCTGGGTCTGATAATTGCAAATTCTGCTTGGAAAAGATCTTCCTGCTGAAGTGTGGAATTTGTCCAGTGTGGAGTTAAGCAATGCATTGTTGCCTTGAGAGCAGCACTTTAAAAACGGAAGTATTTTGCCAGGGGGTCTTATGGGAATTCTGAAACTTAGATGACTAAGGTGAAAGGCTGTGTATGCTAAGCACTTGACAATACTGTCAGTTGAAACTGAGGGTCTTCAGCATCTTGTGGAAAGAGATCTGAAATTAGCCACCTCTCTTTTCAATGTAACTCTCTCTAGAGTTGTCTTTTTTAAAACCAGAGTTTTTAGAGTCATGGTGGTAACTCAGTAGTCTGAGGTAAAATGATTGTTTTCAAGTCAACGTGCAAGTACAAATGAGCAGTGATGGTCTTGCCAAATAAGACTGGAACAAAACCTATCAGACCACTGCTGAAGTGTAGGCTCACTGATGGGTTGGCTGGAGTTATGGTCAGAAATTGAATTGCTGTCCATATCAGAATTTTTGCTAAAGAAGATTTTCTAAAAATTGATTCTCTAAAATAAAGAAATAAATTGAAGACTCTCTAAAAATTGGTCATTGTGTACTGGATAAATCTGGATAACAAAGTTATTTGCAGCATATCCTTGGTGCATTTGAAATGCTACCTCATATAAATTACTGGGCATATCTAGACTTTCAGCTTTGCTGTTGTTGGCTTGTGCAACCAGCATTTTTTTGTGCATTTTTAGATTTTCTGTCTTCTCAACCGATTTCCATTCTCTATTGATACTCTCCTCTTTCATGCGTCCCCTTTCATGTCCATCCGTGCTTCTTCTACTCTTGTTTCCTCTGTTCTTCCTTTTCCATAAGCTCTGTGTCACAGTAGTACCCAAACTGCAAAAATCAGATGTTGGTGTTCTGTTCATTTCAGTTCAGTGACAAACTTCGCTCCTTGTGGTTGCCTCTCCTTGTTGAAACCTTAGTAGCAATGTAAAACCAACCCTGGGTCTGGGCTGGCTGAGATGCTGTGCCTCTGAGCCACATCTGCTGTGTGGTGCAACCATGGGCTGCAGAGTGGGTGCTGCCTGTGCTCATGAAGCATCCTCATCCTGGGCAGGCTCCAGTCTGCTGGTTTTGCTGTCATTTCCCTGCTATTTGGCATAAGGTTTTCATGCTTTTATTATTCTATCTAACTATATTAAAAAACTCGTAGATAACAAATCAGTGGACGTTAGTAGATTTTTTTTTGTCCTCTGAATACGTATTTCCCATTTTAATTTAAAGTTGATGATTCACAAGTAGCTGAGGAGAGACCTTCGCATACCTTAGTTAATGCAGTGCACAGTGCTGGTGTTCTTGACTTCCACGTGGCTGCTGATGAATCCCACTTTCAGTCTGACCTGTGGGTATTTTTGACTTCGTGTTTATTGTTTCGTTAGTCTGTCCTGACACTGTCAATTCTAAGCAGTAATTCACTGTGCCTGAATAACCCAAGTTTTGAACCTTCTGGCCGGTATTATTAAATGGTGACAGAATGGGTCAAGGAGAAAAAAAATCCCTGTTCTTGATGAACTGCCTGATGCTATTGAATAGGCTAAAATTAGCTCTGTCATTCTTCTTGCTTTTAGGCATCTCAGGGTAATTATAATGGGAAAAGCCAGCCAAGATATAACTCAAATAAGCTTAGGTTTTAAGGCAATTTTTTAATCATTTGCCTTTCCCTCTAAGTAAAACAAAGATTATCAAGATTAAGTTAGTGGTTGCTTTTTTTTTTGCAGAGAGCATCTCAGGTAAAAAATGAACCAGTGGTAAATTAAAGGCAAATATTCAAGCAGATTAAAACAATAATAAAAAAGTGGACCAGACAGCAAATGCAGCTGATGCTAAGGAGGGTTGGGTCGAGTCCCATTTCTGATGTTTTGGTTAGTTAAAAGCTGTTTTTGCACATGAACTGCAACTTTGTATATGCATTTTGCATTTATTAACTATGTTATGAAGATGATACAGACAGAGACGAAACTGTTATGGAGGATTTGGGGTGGAACAAGCATGCTAATGAGCCTATGCAAAAATGCATCTATTAGGCAGATGGTGAGTTACAGAGACATTAGTTTCTGTTTACCATCTGTTTAATCCTCAGAAAGAGGCAGGAAAGGAGCTAGAAATGGTGTAGAGAAACAGTAAACAGTAACAGTGTAGTAACCTTCACAACGTGTCCTGAATATCGCTTTTCTTAAATAGCTCAATGCAATACCCCTTTCTCGTGTCTGGTGGTGAATACCAAATTACTGCAAATTCTCTGAGTTTCTCCAATGCTTCATTCTCCACAGTGTCTCCCCCTGTCCCAATATTCCCTCTTGGAAGAAGACAAGTAATTCCTCACCATGAGCAAATCACTTATCCTGGTTCAATGCAAATTACAATGAAAAAAAATGCTTTCAACTGCTGAAAAAAGTATATCACTGTGAGGAAAAAAAGTCCTGAATGTAGAGAAAAAAGACCTTAAGGTCAACTATTCCAATCACCTCCTCAACAAAAAAGTGTTTTTAAATGCAATCTGCAGTCTTAAACTTCTCAAATTATGGAGTGACAAAGTCAGGAAAGATAACTGCCAGAAGTGCTGTTGAGAGAGGTCTGTATTTTAGTCAGAAGCTGGAAACCTGAATTGATTAATAATTCGGTTAAGATTCAATTCAGTGTAAGATTCAAAGGCACTTAGAGCTTATTTTTCCTTGTTCACTAGAGGGTAGCAGAGAGAATAGTGAGAGTATTCCAGCACAGCCTGTGCTCAGTTGTAGTGAGTTCACTTGCAAGCTTCTCTATTCTTAGACTAATCTGGTGCCCTTCAGGCTTCTTGGTAGAGCAGAAAGGGTACATTTGATGCTATAAGTGTAAACCAATAGCATGAAACTTAAGAGCATTCTTAATGTGAGTTGATAAAATTAAAAATAATTCTTGGTTTTAACGCTGTTAATAACTGGTTGTTTTTTTTCAGATAGTAAATATAAGCATTTTCAAGATACACATTTTTGAGGAAGCATGTTTTCAAAAGCACTATATTGTGCATAGGGGACAATGTCATGTTTATGTAGGCAGATAATTTTAAAATAATACCAAGACAGTAGAAGGTTACTTCTCTTCTAGGCTGTGTTTTTGGACCTCCCACTGAAATAAATGCCTGTGGTCCAAGATTTCCTTCTGCCACCACAATAAATACCTGATAAAACAAGCCATTTTACTCTACAGCAATAATGGAGACCTTGTGGCATGTCTTCTTCTACTGCTTAAAATTGAACAGATTTCAGTATGAGCTACCTGTACCCTTTCTGGGCTGCAGATGTCCAAAAGAGTATCAAGTGTTTCAGAAAGCTGTGTTGAAGAGCAGCCATCTACTCTTACGGTATTAATAGACAAGCCAAAAATGTTGCCCTATAGCAACATCCCTCACCATCAATATTTATTGCTGTGTCTGCTCTCTGGCATTTAAAGTTTTAAAGGTATTCAGTTTTATGAGGTGTTGTTAAAGGTAGTATTACCTGACTGAGGCTGATGTTGTTACTATGTTAAAAATCGCCCTTTTCCCCCCAAAACCAATTCACATTGTGGGTTGCTTTTATTTGCCAGTGATGAAAATTGAATTAAAAAAAACCTGCTTAAAAATGTTTGCCCATCTCTTTTTTATGTAGTCACTTGGGCATGAGGTAATAAAAAGAGACCTTTCATTAACTAGTGGGACTATTTGCAACAACGGGAACCATTTGGAATAGTGCTCATTTCCCAAATGGCACTCAAGGTCCAAAGAAAACACCCTTTTGTAATCTCTCTGCATTGTGCGTGTAAAAGAGGAGCATGAACTGAAAAATCTGTGTTGCCATCCTCCCCTCTCCCTTTCTTACCCCATACACATGCAAGGATGTGCCCACTGCACCTCACAACCTTGGAGGCTTTTGTGTGTGCCTGTGTGCCAGCCCTGCACTGCAGACAGAGAGCTGGGGGGACTTCTTTGGTGTTACCCAACTCCATCAAGTGGTTTCTGTAGGGCAAATAAGTATTTGGGAAATCTTTGAATGACTCATCCCTTTGCATTAAAACCTTTCTCAATCCCTACCTCACTTCTGGTCTGAATTCCACAAAAAGACTGAGATCCAGAGAGGGGATTCATAAATGTGCTCCTTATTAAATATGGCAAACAGAAAGAAAGCATATTGGTGTAAAGACCCATCCTCCTTGTTTTGCTGATTCAGGTGTTTCATGATTAAACATTTATAAACCAAAAACTGAAATATAAACTCACTTTGTAAGCTATATAAGAAATTTAATAGGGTCCTTTTCATCAAATTGAATTGCCACATCAGTCTTCAAAAGACTTTGCAGGCTTTGGAAGCTTCGTGTTGCAGCACAGCATACAGATGTCCTGCCTAGGGTTGAAGCTTTATTGTGTTTCACTTGTGTGATGGATCATGTCTGTGCTCTCTTCTTTTATCTCTGTTATAGGAAACCTTTTGGACTTTGATTCATACTTGGGAGTGTAAATAATGCAATTGGTTCTGATGTGCTCCAGTGAGAGGGAGCCACGAGACAAGAAAAAGCCAGATAATATCTCATCTTCCTGAAATCTAGATTGGAATTAGCTGCAAAACAAGTTATATTGCCCATTTTCAATTAGTTTCTTATGTCTTTTTAATGAATTCTTTTACTACAAGTTTAAAGAACAAATTTCTACAAAATCATGGCATTCATTTTTAAAGATGTAATACTAGATATTTATTTTTACTGTAAAGCTGCTCAGGAAACTGAGATTGGCACAGCAGTTCTGCAACTGCCATTTCACTGCAGTAGTAATTAGTGCAGGCTTAAGCAACTTATTACCAGGATCCTGTTAGTGGCTATATAATGTGTATTTGTAAAAATCCCCTCTACACCATGCCCTAAAATAACATGAGCACCAGGTTCTCCCAGTCCAGAACTTTGATATCTCAATCTCTTTGGTGTTTGGGGCTGTAGGATTTGGGGTATCTCTGTGAAGTACTGCCTCCTGACTCAGTTTTTATGGGGTTTTTTTCTGTCCCGTCAGCCTATGTTTTTTGCACAGAATTTTCTAAAATATAAGCACCAAGCTTCTGTGTTTTGAGTGGTGTCATCTCAGTTCCTGAACCCTTCAAGTAGGCTGAAGCATTCTCGATTTCTTTGACTTCTCAAGTTTTTCCTCCCAGAAATATGTATTTATTGTTTAAGGACAACTCTTCACCAGAAAGGGCTGAAGAGTACTTTGCCAGTGTTGTGCATGCCAGGATAGTACCATTTACCTAGATGATGTTAGTACCCCTGGACACTGACACTTTAAACTGCACTTTTCGAGTGGTTTGGACAGTGATGAATGTAATGATTTCTCACTTGGACAGTGATGAATGTAACGATTGCTCATTATCCCTGCTTATTTATCTGCTTATTTATTGGGGGTTTTTTTTTCATTCTGTTATCTTCTTTTTATTGGCCAAGATGCAAATGCTTTTTTGAAGGTAGGTTTGTCTGTTTATGTTTATAAAATGCCAATCATTTTGCTGATACTATCAAATCATAAGTAATAGTACTGTGAGTCAATGTACATTGAATATACCAACCAATACTTCAGAATTTTATGAATTTTGTTACACTGTGTTGATGAGCTCCCAGAGTATTTTATGTGTATTCAGGCCACTTCAGTTCTTGTGCTTGATGTAATTAAACTGGACTGTTGAATTTTTTTTAACTAGCTAACCAACCTTGATGGCCTCTCATTAATAAACAACTTGTTAAATGAAAAATTTCTGCAAGCATGGATTTATTATTCAAGAAGCTAGTGAAAATAATAGTTTGGAGGGCACAAAGCCATCTACAAATTTATGGTTTATGTAAGGATAGCCTAGACTATGGAAAAGTTTCAGTAAAGACTGAAATGTTTTGAAAGTAGGACAATCATGCAAAATCCTGCAGGGATATAAATGGCAAGTGTGCAGATATGCACAGTATTTCCATGAGCCATTCAACTAATTTTTGCTCAGTGTTGAACCTGTCATCACTGTTACTTCCACCTTCCAGCTCTTGATGCTGTAAATGTGTGTTAACCAGTTATGGTTTGCTTGGTCTTTAGAGATGTCTTTATCTTCCCTTCTCCCCATTGTGTTGGTGATGCAAACACGACACCTCTCCCATTACTGGTGACGTCTGCTGAATATTTTGGTGCCTGCTCCTGTGATTATCCTCTGTACGTGGCCATGCACTTCAGAGGGGGAGGATGGTGGAGGGGTACAGACAGAATTAATCCTGTCATAAGGATGTCTGTCCTCTGCTGCTGACTGTGCCACTGTGAGGCATTAGCTGCATAGTGGTGTCCTTCTCGCCCTCAGTCTTTTGGTTCCCCTTTGAAATGGCCTTCTGTAGTCTTCCTCCATGGCAAGGCACAATTGGTTACACTGGTTAGTAAGGAAGAGGAAAAGAGAATCCTAGTTGAACAAAACTCTTTACCTTTCCTAGCCTTATCCACTAAAAACTAAATTAAGTTTTTTTTAGAGGATTTTATGTATTTTTGTTGCATGGGTAGTATCTTGTGTAAATTTGGTTTAACACACAGATGTGTGTACAGCCTCATGCCTCAACTGTGTGTCCCTGTTTGAGCTTCCTGCAAGTACCCTTTATTTCCATAAATTGTTACAGCTGAGTAATAGCATTAAAGCCTGCATATAAGTAATAGCATAAAGTGTTCAAAGCCCTGCACTTTGAAATAGTCCTATTGCATCGCTTTAGGTGAATATAGATATCCCCTGAATATAGGCATCCTAGGGAAACTAGGACAGGGTGCTCCATGAGTGTGTGCTTCCATGTAGCTTCTAGAAACTGAGTTCGGATACTTAATTGGTGTCAATAGTGTAACTGGTTATTTCAATTCTTAACCTTTCAACATTTTAATGATAAAACCTGCATATATTGTGATCTATGAGTGCCTTTATCATTTGCTAGTCAGAACTTTTTGTGTCTTTACTCCACTTATGTTTTTGGTTAAGAAGAAATGTGGGTTTTAAATCTCATAAGCGGGTGATTTCATATAGTCTGTATAAATGAGAGTTATGAAAGCACAGTGTGTTTAGTGAGGGAAGGCCCATGCTGACCTTGCCTCCCTGAGGACAAGGAGCATTCTGGATGCCATTCCACAATCTTTCATTTTTATTGGATATTTGAAATATCTTCATTGAGAAGTTACTGGCCTTTGTTACAGATTTTAAGTATATGACCTATGAGGTATGGAGGTAGCATGGATTGTCTGCAGGGTGCCTGGAGTTTTTAGTAATTTAAAGTGTTTAATATACTCTAGCTGTCAGGAATGTCCAGGGGAGGGAGTGCAGGGGAAGTCACTCTTACCAGCAGTGCTTTCTATGCAGCACTGGAAGATTTTATTCAATGGAGATGAGACAATACTTTGACCATTTCAGTTTTTTAATCTCCTCTGTATTTATGCATGGGGGAAGTTTATTTGGCACATTGTAAGCACTGATTTTCTCAGAAAGAAAAACAAGACAGCATCAAATGAAGCTGCACAACAGACTCCAATCCCTGGGGTTAGAAAGGAAAGTCCTCTTTATATCTATAGGGAAGGAGGGTATTTAGGTGCAGCCTCGCCTGCTTTGTCTGGGTTGAGCATGCAAAACTGTGGGATTAGCAGATGCAGTTCAAGTGGCCTCATGCTGGAAGTGGCACAATAGTTTGCTGGTGCATAACTTGTGTCTGTTGACCTGGTTGCTGCTGCCTCTGAGCTAATGCCCAGACAGAGGAGTCAGCAGTCACTTTCACTGTGTCTGCTTTGTAAGAACAGTCAGGGGAATGAAGCAAATGCCCAGCGGAGATTAAATCTATACACACTAAGTCTTCATTTGCAAAGTCCTAATGGTGGTGGTAGAAACAGGAGGGGGAATGACAAGGTTTTACAGTCACTCATCCTCTTTTGCTGAGGAAAAAGGCAAAATGCAGTCTCAGGAACTTTGCATCTCACTGGATGGTTTCTCATTCTCATACGAATCTGGCTGATTAATAGGTGATGTGGGCAGGGACAGCTTCCTGGTGCACGTTCTGCCTGCCAAAGCCCTGACATGTGAGTACACAATATGCAGAGCTTCCCCATCAGCTCTGAATTTCAGCACTAATTTGTTTTCAGTCTCTCAAGGTAGAATGCAGTATCTTAATGATTTTATTTTTTCCTGAACATTTCTGAATTGGTCCTCATTTATCATAATGATTTGTCTGATCTCCGGTAAGTTTTTGAGTATCCGTGTAGGTTACAGAAGCCTCAAGAGAAGTAAGGCAGTTAACTTCATTGAAACTTTGTGGAGTTTGAACACATGAGTTATTTATGCTCTTTTGAAAGTCTAATTGGTAGGACTACTTGTTATTTTTTCTGCTTTCAAAAGCACAGAGTAGCACTGGTAAGTTTTATGTATTTGTGTGTGTGTGTGTGTGTGTACAAGACACGTGTTGCTAACCTCTCTTGGGGTCTGTTTGTGATGCTGCTCTGACTGCTGTGCTGCAACAAAGAAACTGCTTAATAACGTTAATTCAGTGTTTGGATCGGAAATTTTTTTTTTTTGTTTCCAAACAAGAATGAGCTCCTTCCTGTGTTTCCTTGTAGTCCTCTTGTAGAATTACAGGCTCCTTTGTTCTCTTCTGTTCTCGCTAGGGAGCTACCCCAGTTTCAGCAGCAAGGCAGATGCTTGCCAAGCCACCTCCTCTTGAGCTGAGCTCCAGAACTACAGACCAACTTTGAGTGGGAGATTAGGGAGCTGCTGTATTACAGCAGGCAAAGGCAGAGCAAGCAGCAGGGGCAGAAGTGACCTTTTTAAGGCTGTGTTAAAAAAATGCTATTTGAATGTGACAACAGATAGAATGCATCCAGAGAAAAGGCAATTTTATATTTTCTCATAATTCTTTACACTCATTTTGGCTTTAGCAGAAGATCTTCCTCAGCTTACGAACGTTATCTGGTGACGATATTGTTGACTTTCATGAATAAGTACAATGAGGCTAGGGAAAAAGCAGTAGTGGTGTCTCAAACATGCATTACTTTTCAGCTTTTTTTTGTTTCAACAGTGGATCCTCTCCTCTCACATCAACTTTCCTGCTGCCTTCTCAGTGCTTCAGAGGCAACTGTAGTCATTGCTGGCAGCAGCAGCAGCCAAGAGAGCAATGACTCCTGCCTGCTAAGGGCTGCAGCAGCGCCTTTGATCACAGTCTGGAGGGCAGAAGGAAAACATTGAGTATCTAAACAACCACTTAAAAGAGGGTGCTGGCAATAAAAGGGAGTTGGGCAGAGGAACTGGAAGAGTGTCTGTTCAGAAAAAGAGGAAGGCCAGCTCTGAGTCCTTCTTCTTAACCTGGCTGCTTAACTTCTCATCTGCAGGTTTTCCTTCTGGTTACAAGGAGGATGTTAGAAAGCAATCACTGAGTGAATGTGCACGTAGGCTTTTTTGTTGTTGTTGTTGTTTGTTTGTTTGTTTGTTTGGGTTGCTTTGTTTTTTGGGTTTTTTTGTTTTTCTTTAGGTGTTTTGTTTTATTTTGGTTTTTTTGTTTATTTTTGGGGGTTTTTTTAGGAAGAAATAGAAAGGACTCCAACCTATGCTGTTTTTCCTTCCATGGGCTTTTCTCTGTTCAGACATTTAGGGGAACTGTAAAATACTATAGATGTTGTTCAGTGTCATTGTGCTCTGTACCTTAAGTAAACCCTTGGGTAGTTCAGCAAGTCTAAGCCACTCTTTTTTAGGCTTTATACATTCTCACATTTTTATTCTTCGGAGCTGGCCTTTCTTACTGAAAAAAATATTGTTCATAATTATTTACATGCACTTTTGTATCTAACTGAAAAGATTAAAACTTGCATGTAAATGAAGTGATATTTTCTGACTTTTTTCCTATAATTTGTGCTAGGCTTTTGGGAGGCAAATACTTGTATCTGACACATCTACAAGTATAAGAAACAGTTAAAAAAATTCAGGTGATGATGGACAGCAATTATTTCACCTCTTGAAGAGAGAAGCCTCTGTTTAGTTGATATCTCAAAATAAGATTTTGAAGAACACACAAGATTTAAAGCTAAAGCAAAGTGCCTTATACTTCTGTGGAAGTATTTGACCAGATTTAGTAATCTCGTGTGATGACTTCTTGGATGGCTGGGGCTATCTCTATGTCTGTAACCATATCTGTGGTTATGTTATTTACATATTTTTAAAATTGTGATTGATATCACTACATCAAAATTCAGTAAAAATTACTGATGGTATTGTTAAACGTGTTTACATAGCATATAGAGAGACATCATCTGAAAAGATCAATTGTCTTTAGCTACTCTTGAAGTACTCTCAGATTTCAGGAAGTACTTAATGACTCGATTAGTATCTAGTTCATGTTATTAATGAGTTAATTAGAATATAGGTGTCAGCTATTCATGTTTACGTGTTTCTAATTTGGTGTTGTGAAAAATGTCCCTTAAAAAAAGGCAGTGGGGAGGGAGGGTGAGAATAGCAGTATCAGTTCAATTGTGTGCATCAGTTGTAGCAGCTTCTTCTAGTCTGTGCCAGCTGCTCCCCTCCACATCAGCTGCTGCTTATCTCACCTCCAGGAAAAGGAAAAATGCATGACATGGATCAAAAAGAATGGCATGAGCTTTCATTCTTGCCATAAATTTTCTCGTAAAAAGGCTCCCTAGCAATGGCATTGCTTTTTCAGTTGCACTTCTGAAATATTCTGAATGGGTCACCAATTGTCTGTGTTTTGGCACAGGTAAATGTCGCTGTTGAGCGGCTAGCTGAGGAATGACCCAAGTTCTCAGACAGGGAAAGAGAGGAGAAGAGAAGAGCTTTATTGTTTTGAATTCTATATATATAGAGTTTACAGAGGTGCCCCAGATTGGTCAGCCCGAGACCTCCCCCTAGGCCCAATTGGCCAAGCCTGAACTGACCCAATCCGGAGAAACTGTTTGCAAAACATCCAAACTTTATCTTGTTTATGAAATATAGCAAAATGTTCCCACGGGAAGAACCTGTGCTAGCCACAGGTAAAGGCTATAGTTTGTGATCTCAGTCGTTCTTTCACTGATGGTAATAACAGTTCTGATAGTAGAGGCAGTAAATTCTGTCAGGTAAGCCTGATTTAGCAAGTGTTTGAGAACATAAATTTTAGTCTCTTCCAACACTTATATTTAATGCTAAAGGACCACTTTTAAACAGCTCACTGAACTGGGATTTTGGATGTTTTACTTCCCAACTGTTTAGCAATCTCATATACCAAATGTTATCTATTTCTATGACTCAAAAGGACAGGCAATTATTCTGTTACTTTCTGTGAGAAAGAAGGTACTCTGAAAATATATTAAACAAAGCAAATATAATACAAAAAGAACCCCAATACTTTATTTTCTCTTATCTGATGCAAACCTGCCAGCGGGCTAAGCATGTAGCAAAAATTAGGTCACATCAAGTGTTTGCCTATGTGAAGTAAATGCTTCTTTAAATTAAAAACATTTTTAAAATTGTGTGTCAGGTACTAAATGTTTCAAACCTCTCCAAATTTGAATTCTCAAGACTTCTCTGAATTAAGTTCTCTTCAGGAATCCCTGGGGATGGAGAGAGTTTTATTATTAATGATTTTAAGGGGGTTTTGGTCACATTTGTTGTCCTGTGATAAAGCTCCTTGATGCTGAGCATCTCAGGAAAGTAGAGTTGCAACTGATTCCCTGGAAGACACCCCAGCATTATCTGTCTTGATAATAGGATTCACTCTGCTGTCACAAGAAAGGAGAACTTTTTACACTTTTAAGTTTGGATTGTAACAAAAAACCCTCGTTTTGATTGAGAACTCTGGGAGGTGAGTGCCAGTTACTGAATAAAATTACACCTTGCATCTGTGTGTTCAAATATGCTACACATTTCAGTTTTCTGACTGAAATTGCCTGGGCCAGACTCTGAGTCTGACAGGTGACGTAAATGGAGCTGAGCCATTCTTTTGAGCATCTTTTCGGGACTGGCCATGTAAATTTGTCTGTCTTTTAACACAGAGCTGTGGCTCACTGAAGTGCATAAATGGTATTTTGCACTGTTCTATCAGTGTACTTTAATTACTGTGACTTTATGCCTGCACTCTCTAGTGCTGGGGTTCTTATTTGCTGTGTTTAACAATGCATTTGTTGTAAGGATACAAATACTTTTAATTTATTAAGCTTCAAATTTGAAAACCATTTGTAAATAAATGTAAGTAGACATAAACGATTGCAGTATAAAATTAATAAAACAGAAGTAAAATATATTAACATTCTGCAGTGGGCTTATGCCTCATCAAGGCAATTTCTGAGGCTTGGTGCACCTGCAGTGACTTTTCACTTGCATTAGGGATGGAAAGTCTACCAGAAGAATTAAGAAGCAGCTAGAACTCATTTGATTTTGTATCGATATTTTTTAGTAAAAGCCTGGTTTTAATTTTAATTTGGATAAAACTTACCTTTCCTTTTCCATTATTTGTATTCAATAGGCTGCAGATAATGTAAGTCAATCCATGCCACTGCATGGGGAAAATGCTTCCTGGATTTTTTTTTTTTTTTTTTTTTTTGTCCTTCAGCCATCATTCACATTCCCAGTTTATGCAAATCTAAAAGGACTATTCAATTATAAATTTGTGGGTTAAGGAGTTTTTAAGGTATTTTGTAAAACAAATATTAGGAGACATTGAAAGCAAGGCCTCTTTCTCCTTGGATACTTACACAGTTAAACATGTGAAAACACAGTGAAAAATGAGAATTTTGAAAAGTGTTTTCTTGCCTTTCCTGCTTATTTAGGTAGTGCTTTTTTTGATTGTTTAAGGATCAATACCTGTTGACTGACATTGACTGGCATTGATTGAAATGCAGGTATGAAAGCAAGAATGATTATTTTTATGCAACTGCATTCCCTCATTAGTCTTACAGGTTACATCTACTAGTAAAATGAAGGCTTTTTTTGGCAGGGTGATAGGGATATAAAAATTTAAACAATTTTACTTTCCTTTTTCCACTGCATTTGGTAATTATATCTCAATCTCAGTAGAAATTGAAAAATCTTTGTTCAATTAACTAGTTGTATGCTTTTGCTCTGAAAACTCAATCCAAAATCTGTACTGAATAAGAAAATCAATGTTTCATGTTTATGGGATTCCTAATTAATATTCTTAGTGACCTAGAAAAGAATGCAAGCAGTCAGTTTCTGTGGCTAAAGTAGTTCAGAGACTCTCTGCTTTATTCCATGTTTAATAATAAATATCAAAAAAGTTGATTCCCCCTCAAGAACATTACGATATAGCACACATTAATTTCAAGTGAGCAGGACTAAGGAACACTAACATCTGTTCCAGATGTTAAAGTAACTGAAGCTTAAGGTGTTGTCGTTTGGCTCTCCTGGGATTGCATGGGCACCCTTTGGGATGGCATCTAGCCATTTTTTAGGTGTCTCATCTAGGCACTGCCTCACCAGGGTTTTAGGTGGCTTTTCCAGGAGGGTGATCTCTCCCATCCAGCCCAGCACACCTACCTGCATTGCCTGGGCAGTTGTTGGACATGCATCCCTGGAGACACGGAATGGGAAATGCTGCCTGCTTGCCTTAGCTGTTTGCCTTGGTATGTCAATTGTATAAGGAGCACAAATACCTCAGAGGAGGGATCCAGACATGAATATCAGCTTGCCAGATCTTGTGTGAGCATCTCAGCTGAGGGAGAGCGAAGTTATAAGCAATGTCCACTTTTTAAACTGAGTTAGAGTCACTCTGCAGCCAAGAACTCAGAGTCACGGAACAAATAAAGGTGGAGCCAGGCTTGAAGGTAGGGATTGGAGTGTTTATCCGCCTGGTCCCTGTTTCCAAGACGGTTCCGGCTTTTAAAATGCTCATCCAACATTTCCAGTAGTTGAAAGTGTAAAATGCATACGCTTGCTTCCACCGTTGCTGCCACTGCTGCAGCATTGGCCACATCTTGGTTTTGAGAGTTTTACACAGACCTGAGCTGTTTGCTGGAGCCTACATGTCTTGGAGCACAGCTGATCAGCAGATGCTTGTCTACCATAAGCAGATGTGTGAGTAATTAAGGTTAATGCACAGGGAACTTTTCCTGGAAACATCAGGTAAGGAGTCACCTATTGAGCTTTGGTGCCTAGGAGATTGGGTAGTTCTGAATAATGAGTGAATTAGTCTGTCATACAACTTGAGTAGGTTTTAAATTTCACCTTCATATTTCATTTTCTTGGCACTTTTTCTTCCTGTTACATCCGAGCTCTCAGGAGCTCTCTTGGCATGTGCTGACTTTGTGGCTTCCCCTGTCTCATCAGCAAGTTACTTGTCATTGCTCATGCCTTATCAAAGGCTGAAATAGCTGTGTGCTTCAGCTGGTTCTGTCTAGAGGTTTTTTAAACAGGATCACAGAATCAGTTAGGTCGGGAACAATCCTCTGAGGTCACTGAGTCCAACCTATGACAGAACAGCACCATGTCAGCTAGACTGTGGCACTAAGTGCTACCTCCAGTCTTTCCTTAAATTCCAGGTTTTCCTTAAATAGTTCCTTTGTTAAGTCACTGGCTTAATCTGCTCAATCCCATGTGATGACATGAGCAGCTGTCCCCTTTCAGGTCATGGGGTCCCCTTGCTTTTCCCTCTGGGGTCTCTTGTCTTCCGAGCCCATGGGGATCTTTCCTCTTTAACTAACTTTATTTTTTTTTTATATTTAGGAGATAGTCAAGTGAGGCACATCTTGGCTACATTTCTGAGCTGATATTCCTGGTTTCTCTGATGTTTATCAAGGAAGTGGTTGGCTACGTCTTTTATCTTGGCCTTGGGAGTGTTATCATATATATGTGTGGGAGGGAAAGGAGAAAATGGCAGATGGGAAAAAGGGATTTGCAGTGGAGTGAGTACCAGCACTGGCAAATGGACATAATTTGAACTGCACCCAGCCTGTTTTGTGTCCTCTGTTCTCACCAGTGTACACTGAGAGTGTCCAGGAAGATGTTTTGCACTTTCCCATTGTTAACTATTGTGTTGCCATGGGACAGCAGTCTTACTCAGCCTGTCTTGCCCAGGTCATGACAAGTGAAGGAGTGAGTGGTGCTGGCACATTTCTTTTAAACTGGAAGAAGGCAAGAAGAAAAGCAGCAGTGCAGATCGGGCATTCCTGCTCTGCTGCTCATTTTCTTGCACTGATGCCCACAGATACTAAAACCAACATTGAAAAGAGAAACAAAAGAAATGTGTGTGCCTCCATGCTTGTCCAACAGACAGCAATGAGTGTAGTAGAATCAGTTACTTATTTTGTGATTCACTCAAACAATTTCTTAGTTGAGAGTAAGATCACTTGGCATAACATTTCTGTTTCAATTGTGAAATCTTTACAATGTAGGTAAATATACCTATCACCAAAAGAAATAGTTTGAGGGATCACATTTTGAAATGATACTCAGATACTGTGCCCATCTGAACTGATAATGTATTGGTTGAAATAGTTGACCCAGATCATGCTCAGGGCATGTATTTTTCCCTTAGGGTCTGTGAACAAAATGGTGATTTTGCCGATTTCCTAAAGTGTCAGCAATAAAATTTCATTAACCAAGAATTCCAAAAATTGTTTTCCTTTTAGGGCTGATGTTTTATCAGTTGTATGTGCTTACCTCTTATAAATAATATTAACTGAGAAAAAAGTATCATGTAAATATATTTTATTGGGAAGTAATGTATGAGCAAAACCAGAATCTGTTTATCAAAAAGTTTTTTAGCTAGATAATATGTCAGATTATCACTCTGACAAAAAGATAAGTAGGGAAAAATAGATTTACTTCATAGGAATGTGGTTTGCAAGATTTTTGTCCATCTCCAAACAAAGAGACACCAGATCAGAGATCAGTGATAAAGTTTCATGTTACTAATTTGTTATCATTTTCCCTTCATAGTAGCCTCGGACTAAAAGGCTTAGGAGTGGAATGTATTATTAGAAAACCAGTTAATTTCAGTTGAAGTGAGAAATTAGCACACAAGAATTGTGATAGACAGGGAAAAAGGGAGAAGAGATTAAAAGTGACAGAGGTAGAATAGGGGAGTGGTTTCCAATAACAATAATAAAGGAATAATAAAAAAATAGGCAATTTGAAGCACAATGATAACTAAATTATTATAGAAGGTGACTGGGAAGAAGGAGTAAACTTGCCTCTGTTTTTTATACCTTAGTTAAGGAAAATAAAAAATGTAATTATCCGGTATCATTATTGCCTCTTTAAAAGTCACTTAGTATGTGCAGTAAAAAAACAAAGTATAGATGGATTTCCCCACACTGTCCCTCCAGGTAAAATTTATGATGTAAACACTATTGGATGTTAGAGAAAACCAGGTTTGCCCTATGCAATCTTATGAGTGAGTGTATGAAGTCTGCAATGATTAGTTAAAGTTGTGATTTCTTAGGTGTTATCCTATCCTCCTTTGGATGTTGTTGGACTAGTTATGAGACAGTTGTGTCAGAAGAACCTTTCAAGGATGATGTAAGCAGGATAAATTACTGGTAGAACAGGGTGCAAATGAATTGTGTTTAACAAATATTTTAGTATTTAAAAATATAAAAAATCAGTAAACTAGAGAATAAAAAAATCCACTCCACAAATCCTATACCAGAGTTCAGTAAACAAGATTATTAAGATAATACTCTGAATTTCTATCTTGATGCTTTCAAAAATAACATCTAGTGAGTCACCCTTTGGACAGATTCTTGTGGTACTAAAGGTTGCTAATTAAGAGTAAACCTCCTGCTTCTGCATTTCAGACAGGCAAATAATGAAGTTACTTGTTTTAGGACAGGGATATTTTTAACTCCATTGGCCAGGAACTGCTAGCTTTGTTGACAGGCTAAAAAAGATGCCCCTGCAGTATCAGAGCACCGTATTTGTGGATGGAGAGACAGTTTCTGTCCCAGCAGTGCAGCAATAGCATGGGAGCATCTTGCTTTGCTGCTCCTGATGCAGACTTTTTTCTTTAGGTACCCTAAATTATGTCCACCATTATTTATTCTTCAGATCTGTTAGAGTATTTGAATTCAAATTACGAAGGGAATTCCTCAGCAAATAATGTCCTCCAGTTCAGAACTACATTGAAAATAATAAAATGCTTATGTAAAAACAGCCTCAGAAAAAAACCCAGCTGTATGGGAATAGAGAATCAGTTGAATTTATTTCCCCAAACACCATATACTTTGTGGATATTTCTTCCAACTACAACTTGAAAGGAAGAGAAACTTTCTTCGTGGGAATGTAGGTCAGTCAGCAGTACAAACTCCTTTTTTTTAGCTCCTCAAAGGCCCCATATTTGACAGTCTTTATATAATAAATAAGTAATGGTTGTATGTGGACAAAACAAGCTAAACAAGTTATGAAAACTAGAGGAAAACCATCTAGATAGTTTAGATCCAGTTGGTGCTTCTGATCCACTTTGAGGTGGCCTCCAGAACCTCTGCTGCAAAAAAAATAGCTAAGGGTCAGCACTCCTGCAGCATCTTCCCTCCCATCCCAGACCTGCAGCCAGCATCTCCCATAGCCCAGCTGGGTTTGACCTTGGCTCAGGGCAGGAATATTCCCCACCAAGTCAGCCGCTGAGGTGAGAGCCCAGGGACAGCCAGGGCTGGCAGACAGGGCTGGCGTGCTCACCTCTGATTTCCCCCTTGTGAATCTGCCTCTGAGAAGTAACAGCTTTATCCTAACAATGTCATAAGTCAAGGTATTGATGATGACAGTGGTGTGACCCAAGAACTGGGTGGAGATGAGCTGCTGCACATTTCTTGATGAGGTGTTTCCATAGCGAGAGAGTGAAAAGGGCTGGGAAGATGAAGGCTGCAATAATGCAGAGCAAGGTATGAATGAAGTGTGCATGAAAGAAGACTATTGGGTTGTATTAGTATCATAATACAGCTATCTAAACTCTTTAGTGTTTCTTGCAAAGGTCTGTCTTTGACACATTGTGCTTTTTCGTGTTCTCCGTGATAGGTAACTCCATCCCACTAAATCTCATTCAAGTGAGCTCTTCCAAAGAGTCTCTGTCTGCTGTTTCTGAAAAATGTGACACCCAAAAGGGCAATATTTCCAAAAAATACCCTTCTCTTGTCCTGTTTGCATGTCATTGCATTCAAATCCAGTGATTTATCCGACAATAAGTAGGTATTACTACTCTGTAAAGTGTGTTTTGAAAAAGGTACTGCATAAATGGACATAGACACACATACTGTACTGTAAACTTGAACTTACTCTGGAGTCACATCTGTACTTAGTCAAGCTGGAGAAAAGCCACTGTTAATGGTTCTGCATAGCATGCTGTGCCTTTTGTGACAGAATATCAATGTGATTGATTAAGATACACCTTGAGAACTGCTCTGCTTCCCCATAGCAGGTCATGGCAATGTCTGTGAGCTGGTGGACAGCAAGCAAATGAGAAAATGTATTAAACTGTTATGGATCTGTACAGTGAAAACTGTGTCCATGCTGCCACATCTCCTACACAATTCCCTGCTTCTTCTGATGAATCATGACAATGTAAAAGGCAGCTTTTTGGACTAGAAGGATGTTAATTTGTTGATATCTTCCACCGAGAGCTTTGGTGACAAAATTCTAACATATCTTTACCCAGTATTCTCCCAGTTGCAGGTGTGTTGTGGTTGGGTTATTCCCTGCTCTTCCATTTTTTCTTTTTTTACCCTGCAAATTATGTATAAACATAAAAAACCCCACCTCATAAACATTGTGTGTCATGGCCCTAGCCTGCATTCATGTGTATATTAGTGGATCTGTTCTACTCAAGATGAGAGATGTAAGTTTCCAAAGCAGAATAAGATGATGAAGGAAAAGAAGGCCTTTATTGATTTACACTTCAGTAAAGCTTCATCTTCTGAAAAACCTCTAAGTAAATTTGTAAATGCAAGATTGTAATGACCAAATGTTATTTTTTGCAATGTCTAACATTTAAGGAAACATCTATTAGAAATTCACTTTTTTATCATGTGCAACTATAATCGTAGATTACAATCTATGATGGTAAGTATGATACAACCCTTTAAAATTTGTGACATTAATTATAACAACTGTAGTCTTGGCCCTTCTAAAATGTTTGGGGCAAGTTGTGGATTAGACTAAAGAAACGAAAGAAATGGATGAGTTCTTCTTTCCAGCACTGAATGTATGTGAAACAATTTCTGTGTTCCCTTGCATGCTGGGCAAGGCCTTACAAGTTCTTGGTGCCTTGGAGCTAAATGCTCGTGAAATGATAAATCTGAATGAGTAACAAAGCAGCCTGTCAAACAGAGGGCTCATTGTTAGATGTTGATGCTTGAAGGCTGGGAGGGATGGGTTGCCTGAGGAATGATAAAAATTACAATGTTTACAAGAAGACATGTAAAGCTGTGTAAAATGAGTACATATTTCAAAACAGGAAATTGCACCAATGCAACTTTAAGGTTGTGCTGTTTAAAATCATTACAATTCAAGGAATATTGAAGAGAAGTGTCCCATGGCAAAATTGGTTCGGGTTCCCTGTGTGCCTGTTTTATGGTCCTGTGTTGCATTCAGTAGTACAAACACCAGCCCAGCCTACCCTACAGCAGGTGATGGGCAAGAGGCAAAGCAGAGGTGTCAAATTACACAAGAGCCCAGCAGAGATAATGCTGCTTTAGCAACCTTTCTTTTATGTTTTTTGGCATAGCAATTAAACCATAAAAGTTCTGTAACTATATTAGCTTAGTTTTAACTTGTGTAATATCCTATCACGCTTGTTGTAAAGCAGAAGAAAGCAATTGCTACTTTCAGGAGGAAGAAAATTATTTTTTCTAAATAAGAAGTGGTTGTCTCTGGACAGTGCTGAACCACTGCTGTTCTGCAGTTACTGGTGGTACTGTTCTGCCCATTCCATTGGAGCCGTTCCACTCCAAATTCATCTGATGATCAGTTCCTTTGACATGTAACTGCGGGGCACTTCCTCATTTTAGGGTTCTAGACTTGTATCCTTTTGAGACTGCCTCCCTTTCTGTGGTGACAAAGGTTGAAGTAGAACTCGTGTCTGCCTCTGGCTTTGCTTTGCAGTCTGGGAAGAGCAGTGCCGGCTGAGCCCCAGGCATCCCTTGCAGCTCAGCAGCCTAGCGGGACGGCAGTGTTCAACTTCTACTGCTGAAACTTCCATGGAGCAGAAGCCAGCCTTTAACTGAGTGATATATTCAAGAGCTTCCAAACTGGAGGAGAATCTATTCTGGTCTTTGAAGTGTCTGGAAAAGTCACTCTCCTACTGACTCTGTAGAATTCTCTGCCATGGCTTTGACTTAAATCTCCCTCTGTCTCTTTTGTACACCTGTCAGCTACTACACCTTCATTTATTTTGTGCCCCAAACCCACCATTTCTCCCCCTGCTTCTGTCCATTTGTTGTTGATTTGGAAATCATTTGACCATTTGAATGAAATATTTCAAGTCCTATGGGACCTCTGGAAAACTTTAGTTCTGTTTCTGCATTTTGGATGACAGAGTAAACAGCCTCTGGGAAGCTTATGCTCCATGGATAAAGTGCAGGTTGTAGGTGACACACAGTTAATTTTCTGTGTACTTTCTAGGTCAAAAAACACTTCCAGCTTCTCTGAAGCTTCCCTCAAAATTCATTGTATTGCTAAGACATCTATCTTTCTTGAGTTGTAGAAGCTGTATTTGAACTATGTATTAAAAACCAAAACCAGTCTGGTTCTAATTCTTGGAACAGGTGTTGGCAGTTGTTTGCTGTGCTGAGAGGTGGAAGTATTTTTGCTTCTATCTGAAGTTTTTCAGAAGTAGTCTATAAACGTTTCATTTTCTACTCAGGTGCTCTACCTCTAACATAAATCATGAGTATCTGTAAACTTAGGTGTTCAGGGCGGGGCTGGGGGTAGGGGGTGTGAGGATTGCTTTTGGCAAGGTGAGGAATGAGGGCTACATGCCAGAAAGATGTCTGCTGAGATGAAACATTGGGTGGGTAGGTCTGTTAAAACCTGCCATGCATCTTCCACAAAAGAACAGTTGTTTTGGAGTAGGCAGCTCTAAGCAAACACCCTTGGATGATGAGAGAGGCAATTCTTTCCTGACCTCTTTTATTCTCCCTGCAAGGTTACTTTGATCCTGGACACTGATTGCATCCCAAAACAGCCACACAGGCAAGGAGGACAGAATGGGGGCAAGCAGCTGGCAGCAAGGGATAGTTGAGTGGCTTCTTTCTTGGGACAAACACTTTGTGTCATTATTTAGTGTTGATGATTGCTTTTACATGAATGGTGCAGAATTGTAGATACGTTAATTCAGATACCTGGGTAAAACGGAAGGTTTAATTTTCATCTAGTGGAGAGAAAAAAAGGTAATGTGTAATTTCTCTAGAGACTCAATTTTTAGAAAATTACGTACAGTATTATGTAGTGAAAACCAACTTTTTCTACAGTATGCTCATTTTCTGATAATGTGCACAGGTATATAGCATGGCTTGGAATTAAGTACTAATTTAATCAGTCATCCTTTTTGGGCTATGGCTGAGGTGTAGTTTAATATGACAAACTTCAAACTTCTATTTTATCCAAGGCATCTTCAATTAAAGTGGAGCATTCAGTGAATGTGAAAAGAAGAAATATGGTGCTTGTCTTCAAATCATTGGTTAATAGATTGCTCTGGAATGTTGATAGATAGAAGATGACTTTTCCCTGGGTTCTGTTTGGAAAGAGACAAAGTGCTGTGGTTAATGACAGAAAGTTCCACAGATTGTCATACCTGTCTGTTACATGTCTTTATTCAGAATTCTATGCCTCATTGCTTAGGAGATAAGTCTTGTCTCATATGAAAAGATATATTTTCCCACTTATTTCAGTTCTGGCCTTTAATAATATCAAAACTTTCTCTTTTATACTAAGATTTATTTGGTGCCATTTCTTTTTCCTGGTCTTTGTGTCGTGAATCTGGGTTTTGCTTGACCATGTACATAACAGTCTCATGAAAAGTAGAAGGATAAGATTTGGAACTTGCTCTGATTCCTTATCCTTTGACACAATTCACAATTGGGTTTTTTACTTACCAAAATGTACTAAGTCCAAACATGGTATTTTACCAGAATCAGTGAGGATTGTTGACCTGCTGCCTGCAATTGCCATGGAGAAACCCTTCTGTGGAGTTTTTCTCCCTGTTACTAAGTGTTGTGCAGTGGTGGTTCCAACCAAAAGTGAAGTTTGTACCTGAGGAAGTGTGAGTGATGAGAGCTCCCTGATCTACTGAAAGACTGCAGTTTCTCCCTGATTAGTGCTCCTGCTGGCACACTGGGATGGTAGGAAAGCTACTGCTCTTCAATGAGTAACGAGTGAGTAACACTTTACTCTTAATCCAGTGAACTCACTGACTGCTCCCTGTTGCTTGATCCCCTTGGGAGAAGCATTAAGTGACTCTAATTATAGTAGCAGGAGGTGATAACCTCTTTCTTGTTTGATTTCACAAAGCTCTGGAGTGTGCTGCTGTTCAGTGCAGCAATGACCAGAGGTGCTCTGAAGGTCTGGCAAGAAGTACCTGGCAGTCGTGGGGTTGTCTTTCCTAAGGAGAAGGTACTTCTCAGCCTTGAAGGAATTCCTGCATTCAGAGTTAGACCTTATGAGATGACAAGGTCTAACTGCCAGGTGTGAATGACAAGGTCTGCTGCAGGGGCAGTTTATTAATAAACTTCATGAGTTGAAAAGTGAGTGCCACGGCTCTGGAAGCCCTATCTCTGTGCCTTTGTCTTCTTAGCTAACATATGGAACAAACACAACATGGAGGTGTCATCAGAATTGGCCACCCATCCCACTTCTCTCCCCTGAAAGTCCAGAAAGATGAATCATCAGAACAGGAGACACCTAAAATTGGTATCCGGATGTTCTGGGGGCAAATGGGAGATGCAGCTGTTGAAATGCAGGGAAGCCTGCTGGGGAGAAGCCAGAAATTAGGATAGCTGATGATGAGACAATCATCTGGCATTTACAGGTTTTGCTATATAATAGAGGAAAGCAGGGGAGGGCATTTTATATTAAATGTCACTTCATGGACAAAGGGATTTAATTTCTTACACTGGAAGTGAGATTTTGGTAAAATGCTTTTCTTTTCCAGAGAGAATTTCAACCCTACTCTAAATTAAGTGCTTTAGGAATTAAGTGAAATCAGTGGAAGAGTCTTTCTGTGGCATTTTCTGTTGCCAGGACTGCTCCTGTATTTTTAATTTAAATAATTATCAGTGTACAAATCCATTCCTTTATCTCACTTCAGGTTCTCACTCCAGCCTGTAGAATCCAGACAAGACACAACGTGAGAGGTTTTTAAAAGAAGCTAGAAACGTTCATGCACACTATCCATCTAGACATTAATGCTATTCATATTCCTATTGTATTGGCGGTTCTGACACATATGAGTGTTTCTTACAGCTGTGCTGCTCCATTTCATTTTGTCTGAGAAATAGTGAGGGTAAACTTGAGAGTGATGCTGTCCTTAGTGGGCAGGTTTGGAACCTTTGGAAATGATGAGTTGGCCCTGGGGTTGGTGTGAGCACAGGCAGTGCTTCCAGGATTTATCCCTAAAAGGCGGAGGAGCTCAGTTAGGAGAAACACTAAGTTTTGAGGGACCTTGCAGATGAGTATAAAAGGATTTTGGTATTTTATGTGCCTGGGTTAGCAGATGGCAGATGTGATGCAGTACACATTAATGTAGAATAAATAATGAATCTTAGCGAAAAGAATAAGAGGAAACATCTGGTGAATTGAAACAGGATGTATCATATTGACCGAGAGAAGAAGAGCAAGTTACCATGGAGAAATTCTCAAAATGGGTAATACAAGGAGCAAAAAATGCTGTTTCTGCAACTTTTTAAGAAGTTATTTCTTTGTTAGAACACAATGTATTCATTTAGGGGTGTATGATTGCTGGGCAGGAATATATATTGGTTTGCTGGTTTAAAGAGTTTTCCCCATTTGAACACTGAGTTGTAGGGCACTTAGAGCCATAGCATATCCCACTGCCCACCAAGGCTGCATTCCTGAGAAATGTGCCAGTAATCAACAGAGAGTGAAGCAGCTCTTCCCATCTGCATTAATGTACCAAAAGGGTGCTGGTGCAGAGGCTTAAGAAATACAAAACTTCATGTTTAGGCACAGGATCTAGTTTCTTGTTCTGTCGAATTCTTGTGGCTGAACCCATAAATGAGCCAATTTCTGACAATGCTGCTTCTTGGTAACCAGTGAGGGGTTTACTATAAGCAACCAAATTGTTTGAGTTTTTGGTTTGGTGAAAATGTTACTTTCTAGGGAAACAATTTTCTGGTTCATTGCAGCATTACTGTTGTATATGTGTTAGTGAATTTAATTATTTCTTGGTGTTTCCATTTATAGAATGTACAATTAAGGTGGCGTTGGTGTTGTTGACAGGTCCAGTCTCTGTCCCCTTCCTTGTACTGAATTTAAATATCTGTGCTGTAACTTATCCTACGTAAGATAGGTAGAAAAGGGTCAATTCCGATCTTGCAAATCCTCTGAACTAATAGTAGAAATACTGGTATAACCTTTTTTATTTTTGAGTTTTAATTTGTTTTGGTTTTGTTTTATGAATGTTAAATCAAAGAAATTTAATACAGTGTTAGTTGGCATTAAGGTTGCACATCAGCCAGGAGATCCATTTAAATTTATAAATGTTCACAACTGTACATGGCTATACAAATTTTAGTGGTCATGTAATATTAAAAGAATATTATTCTGTTTTCTTTTAATTTTAATATTTGTCAGAAAAACACAGTTAATACATTTAACCCTTGTATTCAGGTACTGTGCTTATTTGTATTTTCAGAATAAATGATCCAGCAACCAGTGAGACTGCAATATATTTATTGGGTATTTTATAAAAATAGACTGACAGGGATTCTGAGATCCCTATCCCAGCTTTCCCATAACTGAAGAGAAAAAAAAAAAATAATGTGACCTTTACATAAGTATACTGATAATTATTGCAGTTCAAATACTTGGATGCTGATGGAGAAGTACAGAGGATGAAAGGAATATTTCCTGGTCTCTTATGTAGAATATGTTGCAGTGCAGGGGAGCAGCAGCCCTGTGGAAGGGTCTGCACAGATTCCACTTTGTGATACGTTGCCTTGATGACAGGATCAAGTACCCAAAAAACTGAGTGGTGTTAAAATGACCTCGATGAGTCAAATGAAAATGTGAAATAGTGTGGAGAACTAAAGGTGCCAAATTCTTCTTAAGACAGAGCTGCTGTCAGCAGCAGCATTTAAAAGTGCTTGGTTTAGTGATTCTTTCCTGTCTGTGGCTTAAAATAAAATCACAAGTTATTCTTTAAAGAAATGAAAAATATCTCAACACCACTGTAATTGTGAGAGAAATTTGTATCTCTCTAGTTTGTCGCCCTGGGACAGGACAATGAGCATACATGAATGCTCTGCAAATATGTTGTTATTCCTTTTTTCCTACTATGAGGTTTGTTTCTGCCTGGTTCACTTCTGCTGAGACAGAAGGTGGATGTTGCAATACTCATCTCTCTTCTTTCTTGAAAGCTTAATGTGAATTAATTTCTTCATTTGGTCTCCTAATGAAAGAAGTACCTCTAGCTGCAAAGCTATTCACTGTTATCTTGGTAATTTTATGGGCCACTTGCAGTTGTAGCTAATCCAAAACATTTCAAAAAATAGGAACATAGGGGAAAAAAAGAGAAAATTATTTAAAAAAATAAAAAATTTAAAACAAGTGAAAATTACTTGAAAACTTGCTGAGTTGGTATGTCATGTTTGCTTGTCTGGAAAGTGTCCACTTAAATAAAGACCAACAAGCAGGGAAACAAATGTCTGGGATGTCATTCATAATAAACATAGATGAGTATTTGATTCAACATGCAAGGAAAGCAGCCACATTATGGTGTTGGGACAAGAAAAAAAATACTAGAACTGGAGAAACATAATGATTGGATAAAGCTAAATTCCATGGAGTGAATATTGAAAGTTAAAGATAGTCAGATTCTGTGTATTATGAATATTATCATGATTAATAAATATTCTGACAGAAATACTAGAAGGCAGTAAATTCCCAGATTCTGCTGAGAGTTGCGAAGTTTTCCTTGGAGAACAGGATTTGAAACTCTTTGCAATATGTTAAAAGGGGTTACTACAGACCCATAGAATGAGTTTCCACCAAATGTTATTCTATTTTGAACCGTTAATATTTGTGAATTATTGGCAGCTGTGATCCAACAATTATGCCATCTTTCCTTATTTACATTTCCTGTCTGATGTAAAATCTCAGCAGTTACTGTATATCATTTGGCCTTCTTCAGTGCTTTGTATTTTTCCATATTTATCCAAATCAATGAGAAAAATATTTAAATTGGCATTACAGAATATTCTTGTAAAACGAAAATATTTGCTAGTTGAATGTAGAGAAGAGTGACCAAGGCAAGACAGTCATGTTAAAATATCCCTTGTAATGTGCAAAACATGCACATGACATTTTTTATACATTATTTTACTTGGGTAATTCTGTTTGAGATGTGGCTATAAATAAGTTATTTGAACACTGAGTTGCCTTTGACAAGATCTGCGTGTGTATGTGTACAAAGTGTATTTTATAAATGTATGTGTGCATGGCAGCAAACAAGATAAATAGCACTAGAGATATATGTGTGTTCATACAGTTTTGGCAACTTAAGTTGCAGTGTTTAGGCCATTGGTCTCATTTTCCACATTCCAGATCTCAGAAAGGCTTCAAAGAGCTGCTAATTATAAACCAAGCCAAACCTCTGCTTGCTTTGATAGGTATTTGGGAAATGTCTAGGCACTCCTTTTCCAGCAGAGAATCCCTACAGTTGCAGTGCCTGAGCTGACACAGCAGGCTGGCAGCAGAGCAGCAATGAGGCTTTGGGCTGCCCAGCCTCTGGTGCCTGGGGCTGCCAGCACAGCCCTCTGCAGCCATCAGATGCACTGCAGCCAGCATGATTTGTTCTGGCAGCAACTGCTTATTCCCAGTCACTGTCTTTTTCCAGGGATTCTGCCTTGGCCCCAGCATCTGCAGCAAATTCAAAAATTTCATTTATGCAATGGGAGGGAGGCCATGGCTGCCTCAATAAGCTGTGCTGTATCTGTAACTGAAAAAAAACCAGGTTGAATTCAATAAATCATATAAAAGTATTTCCATACAGATATTTTTATCATCTTTGTTTAGAGGCTCCAAACCATTCGCTAAAAGGAAGATGGTCTAATTGAATCTGAATAAGGAGCTGGAGAGTTACTATCAAAACATATGCCTCAGTCATAAGGTAGCTATCTTATTTTATTGATACTTGTTTAAGTCTACTGGATTAATGTTTGTTTTAAGTTAGAAAAGCTAAATATTTGGCTATAGGTGAAAAAGGTGGAGGGTTTTTTGTTCTCCTAGTGCTTTCATTTCCGTGATGAACTTAAGCTTATACTGTTGTGTTTTATCTTACACTGTAAAGCTCCATGTCTCACAAGATCAGGCTTATTATTACACAAATTTTTACTGATTTTGCTCCCTGGAATTTGAAAAGGGGAGAAAATTGGAGGAACATTAGGTAGAACCAGGAAGAATGTTTTTTAGTGGCTGAGAAACATTACACATAAGTGATTTTATTATTTTTATGTGCAATGTGACATCTTGCCTATTCAACCATTGAAAGACATATTAAATGAAAACTCAGTGAATGTGTGCAAAAATATTTGCAGTTATAGGGTACTCACAACAATCACATCTTTAAATAGTAGGTGTTTTAATGGATAAAGCATTGGGTAGGGGCTAGGGATACATGGTCTGCTTTCATACCACTACTGACCTTCTGTAAATCTTGACACTTCCATTCTCCTGTTCCTTTTCCAGTAATTTACAATCAAATACAAAGCATTATGTCTCTGGAACAAATAATTGACCTTCAGCATTCAGAGCGTGTCCAATACAAAACCCACCCTAGTCTTGACTGGAATTTCACCACCATGTGAAAACACACTTCATTACCAACCCTACAGTAGGTCCTGAAGGTGGTTTCAGGTTCAAGAGAGGAAATGTCTGTGTGAAACTTGCTGTAAGAAGTTAGAGGATTGTTGTAGGAAAGCTTTAAAGCCTGCAGTGCCTGGCAGCACAATCACTCACGTGTCAAATAATTAATTAATGTTCCTCTTTATTGCATTCTGTGCCCATATATAGAAACAGCCCATACCACAGCCCAGGGATTTTAATGATGTTACAATAAAAGTGTCCTTGACTGTTTTATTCAGGGGTCCCTTCTAGGAGCTTGCCAGGGCTGGTAGAGCCTCCTGCTGCTTCAGTGCAAGGCCATGTGGGGCTTTAAAAAGGCCACAAGAGCTCCTTGGGAATTGAGGAACACCTGGCTTGGGAAATTCCCTTCTTCCTTTGCTTGTTCCCTCCCTTTGTTTGCCTAGCACTGAGCATAAACCAAACCCTACTGCCCAAATCTGGTGTGTGACTGACCTGGGAGCCAGGCACTGCCTGTGCAGACGTGTGGGAAGTGACTGTCCCACCTTCCAGAGCTCATGGTCAAAAAATATTCGATGCCTAGTTAGGATATTGGTATCTTCAGTCTGGTGCCTGAAATTTCTCAGCATAAAGCAAAATTAAATGGTAAATATTAAACATTGTGTTGCTGTGAAGTCAGCAGTCTATGTGTTACTGCATATGGTGCTACCTAGACAGGCATTGTATAGTCATGTGGATGCAACCTGTTGTTCAGATTTTAATAGTGCTGAAGTGAAGGAAGTCCATCATTTGAAAGATGCTTAAAATGTATTTGGAGAGGATAAATTGTGGTTTACTGTGTTGTGAGTCAAATGAGAAATGGTTCTCAAATTAGCCAGGCCTTGTGTTTGGGCTTTTTTCAGTGTGGACAATCAAAATGTTGGGTTCTCATCGCAATAACAAGCTAATAGTACAGCACGTTTGATCTTCTGTATTTTGTTTTTGCATTCTCTGCAGAGCAGCAGCCCGTGCCTCTGTAGGCATCCATTTCATCAGGGCCAGCTCCTGTCCCCTTCTGCTTAAGCCACAGAGCTGAATCCCTGTAGTTGTTTTTTCCTGTTAAAACACACAGTAGGTAATTTTATCCTTTCAAATCCACTGTTTTGCTATCATTTACTCAGAAAGATGGCAGGAGTGTTTACTTTCTTGTTAGAGCTTAGTAATTTTCATTGACTCCAAGACATTATTGACTTGTTTTGTAAGAACAAATATTTACTCTGATAACTGCTTCTTTCACTATATCAGTTTTGGAGGTGTTTGAAAGTGTGTCCGTTTTTGACTGCAGAAGATGGTGGATCACAGTTATTTCCCTGTGCCACCTATTTAATTTCAGAATCCCCAGTGGGTTTGTGTCCTGCAAGATGTCAGGATATTTATTCCTTCAGTTGCCCTGTAAAATTCCTCTCTGACGTTGCTGGAAAGGCTTTGGGTTCATTTCCATCAGGATTTGAGGTAACACACATTCAGTGCTCTTTTCAATGCTGCTGATAGAAACACCCACCTGGTAGAGGTTAGAAACTTATTTTTAGAGACACAGGCCTGACCTAAAGGCAAAATATAGAAATCAGTGGAGCTCAAAATTGACTTTGCTGCTTTTGTGAGTTGCCTGCATGTACCACAATCCCTCTGTAACAGTGGTCTGCAGGGGGTCAGAGCATCAGGTCTGCCTGGTGGACTCCTCGCTGCCCTGCAGAGGCTGCAAGGACAGGACAGTCACCGGGCAGCAGCAGCAGGACGGCATGAGGGACAGGTCTGCTCGAGAGCACGGAGCCCACACCTCCAATCTGTGAGTTGGCTTCCTGCCTATCTGATAACTCAGGCCAGGATGGGCTGAGCTTTGGGGGCACATCGACTGCCTCCAGATTTTGGGGGTGCCCACTTTGCCTGCCGGCACGTCCCCAGGACCAGCAGCTGCCCCCTTTTGCTTCTGTTCCCTGGAGAGGTGGCAGGACAGGCTGGCATGAGCCCTGAGCTGCCCGATGCTGATGTAAGCTTTCAGCAGCACAGCACTCTCTGGCCTGAAGGCGATTACATTTCTGGCAGAAACAGGATATTTGAGATTATTTCAGAACTCAAATGATTATTAGTGGTGTTGCAGTGAGATAGTGTTTGTGGGGAAAAGCAGTACTTTTCAAAGTTATCACAGCACTAAATGGAGGAGGAATCCCTGGTTTTACTGAGCATCTCCTAGACTTCAGGGTTTTTTAATTTTTTTTTTTTTTGAGATTGGTTGTGAGCACCCTAAGTAGGTCAGTGCGTATTTCAAACATTTTACAGAATGCTCGAGCTCTTAAAGCCTGATTAGGAGAGGTTACCAAATGCTTGCTTTCAATGTTTGCTCCTTTGTTCAATGCATCAGGTTTTAGTTCATGTTCTTTGTATCTTAATATTGCTTTGTTGCTTGTGGAACAGACTGCAAATTATTTTTGCTAATGTTTTTTTAAAAGTCTAAATGGCTTGGGATTTTTTTGGTTTTCTTTGGTTTTTTTAACGCAATGGTTTTTACAACTTGGCAGCATTTTATTATAGAGTGAAGCTTGCTGTTGTTTCTCATTTCTGTTTCATAATACTTTAATACTTTTTAAAATGTCCATTAAGTATAATGATTTTGCTTTACTTACTCCCTATATTGGACTACTGAGACTAATATAATCTTTTCCTTTCCCACTCATGAGTTTTGTTTCTCTTTTTGGACATGGATTTTCTTTAGAAGAACATTTTTCATGTCTGATAGCCTTCTTTGCTCTCTTTCTCATACTTTATTTTGGAGATGGAGAACTAGAGAAACCTATTAGACTGCTTTTAGGTTTTGGGTTTGGTTTTATTTTTATTCTCTTGCTGTGCTTTTAATCATGTCTTTCTTATATCTTCATGAAGTGGCCTGGTGCAATCACTTATTTTAGTGTTTTAATCACTCTCTTAGGCTTTCTTTTAGCTAACTTCCCCATTCTTATGTAATTCCTCTCTTTAACAAGTAAAACAGGGATGGAATCTGTGCATGGGGCCAGACATTTTCTTCAGTACTGTGTTGAACAGCAGCTTGTGCAGAGGAAGACCTGGGCTTGTCAAGGGAAGTGGGAATGCACAAAGTTCAAAGGGGAGGGGAATCAGAGGGAGAAGCAAGTGGCAGTAGAAAATACCAGGTTCAGGTTACTTTGAAAAATAGAGGTTAATTGAGTTCTTGCAGAAAAGGAGAGACAGACAGAAGAGAAATCAAAAGGGAATTAGACAAGAAGCTGGTAAAGGCACTACATCCATTACATAATGGGTGGATACTATATAGGAGCAATAGGAATAATGTTCAGTCATCACTATTAATACAGAAGTGCTCATAAGATTTGATGCAAAGAGTAGGGCTCCCCCATAGTGGTAGTCCCTTATCTAAGCTTTACATTATTTACATTGTATGTCTGTATACAACCTTATTTATATTTGTCATGAATGGAGGTGCAAAAGCTGTTCAGTAGTAGGACCCTCAGTAAAAGGTTGCTTAAACTTGAATTCGCATCCCTGCGTGAAATGCTGTTGGTCTGACTCTAGAGTTGAAGGAGCTCAGAGTCCTCTGGTGGTCTGAAAGTCTGTATAAGAAAAAAAATATGAGTAACATATATACTTTCATAATATTTATACAGCTGTAGCAGTTTTACTTTACTTAGAAATTTCAGCAACTCCATGTTATCCAGAAATATTTCCATCAGCCTTTTGAACAACAAACTTAAGATGATGTGAATCTTAGCCCAAAGCCCATGCACATAACACATGTTGCATTGTGAGTTGTAGATCTGAACACCCGTTCCTTATTATTACCTTTATTTTTTCTTTCTGAAGAATATTTTCTTTGCTGCCTTAAAACTCTTATGGTAAGCAGATCAGTTGCATCTATCTGTATTCCTGAAAGATGGGACAGACATGTATTGTAGCTGCAGATGTTATGAAAGCTTGACAAAAAATGTCTCATAACTTCTATAGTGTTCAAGGTCATAGAACAAAAACTTCTCAAATATGGCAGGAACTTGGTTTTTACCTGCGAGTCATAAAATAGAAGCTGTAAAACAAGTCTGTGAAGTATTGTAGAAGAATATTAGTTGTTTTCAACTGACAATTCATTTTGTAGGTACTGAAGTAGACTGAACTCTGTACCACAGTCATTCCTTCGGAGAGAGAAAGTGTATGGTCAGCATAGACTAATGTCTTTTCATGAGAAAAGGTTATTATTCCATTAGTAGAGTAGCTTGTTGAAATAATAAAATATGTACTCTTCACCTCTTATTTTCATTTCCTGATGTATGATAGCCTGAACTGCTGTTGAGTAAAATTTGCAGCAAATGTTCTTCCTTGTTCTCATTTGATATAGTTCACACTCCATTAACATCCTGATAGAGAGAAGGACGTTACTGCGTAACTTTTTATTTTCTTGTACCTCTGAGATGACTTTGGGAGACCACACTGTGACTGCAGAACATCACACAGATTTTACATAGTGTCAGTGCAGTGGGATGAATTCTGCAGTGATACTCAGAATTGAAATAAATTTGATAATCATATTCTGAATTAATTGTTTTGTTTAATTTTTTAATCATTAGATTACAGCTGAATTTATCCTGTTGTGCACACATCAACTGGAACACTCACACTGTGAATGCTACTCTAGTTCTGGCAAATACTTCAGCTAAACATATCTGCAACCCTTTGTTTAAAGAAAATTATTTTACATTGGAAAAAAAAAATCACTTGTTCATGACATTGGAATAGAAAGGTGGTTTTTGTAAAAACAGAATTTACATTTTCTATTTCAGGTTGATTAATGCAGTCAAATATTATTTATTTTTCAGATGAAGCCTTCTTTTGCATGTATCTGTAGTTATTTCTTCAGCACAGATTATATAAAAGTGGTGCTTGTATTAGAAAAATTGTCTCTTATACAGGTAGGACAAAACTAGACTCTAAGTCATCTGATGGAGGGCAGATACTGAATACAAGATCAGTTTGAATACGAACTATTGTTAAAGAGGTAAAGATCCAAAGACAGATACCAAAGGACCTGTCTGGGTGGAAAAGATAAGGTGATATAGATCACTTTAATGAGTGTTTCAGCTGAAATTTGGAATTAAAGTGCCTAAAATTGGCACCAAGAAATGCTGAATGCTTTTCATTCTTTTTAACTGAAATGAAAATAGAACTTCTTTTGTTGTCTGACAGGGTTGTGTTTATCAATCTGAATACATGGCCTGTCAGAAACAATAAGTATTTGCAGATTCCTTTGAGGTCACTGGGAGTTGAGGGATAAGCAGCCCTTTAAACCTGCCCTGAGTGTCTGTGACAGAGTGCATGAGCCTTGGGGCGGGTGGCGCGAGGAAAGGGTTAATTAAACAAACCCATCGGAGGGGCCAGCAGCTTATCCTTATCGGAGCATCTGCAGTGCTGTTGGGCTGGATCTGTGGGTGTCTGTGACTCTGTCCAGTCTCTGTCAAGTGAAACAGAGGAGAGGGATTAAAATGAGGCTGGAAGAAGCCTGGCTATTCATGGGAAGACTGAGATCAAGCAAACTCAGGGACGGGGTGCCCACGTTTGGAAGATGTTATTTAATTTAGTCTTTAAGTTGCCATCATTCTGTTACAACCAGAAGGGGCTTGGTACCTGCAGAAGGGTGTTCCATGGCATCACACTGGCCACATACTAAACTCGATTCCTTTGTGATTTGGGGACTCTGACCAGCTGCATGTGCTCAGAGGAGACTTGAACTGAAGCTGCTGTCACCTACCACCCTTGTCCTGTTTTCTTAACTGACTTTGTCACAGAGGCTGCAGACCAGAGCCAAACTCCAAAGCAATACATAAAAAGTATTTTTTATCTGCAGACAAACCACAGAATAAGGCAAACTCCTTGGTGATGTACCTGTGCTATTACAGTGTTTGAGTGTGGGTAATGTAAGCAGGTTTTGTCCCTTGGTGTGACTTCTGCAATAACTCACCAGCCAACAGTATTGGTAAGAACTGCTGCTTTCCAAGAAGATCAAGAATGGGGAAAATAAGGAGACTGTAAGTTGTATTTTGCTTTGCTAATAAATGTTTTCATTTCAGTTTTTCTTAAAACAATCCTTTCTAGGGTTTGTATTTTGGATTCCTGATGTCATTTTACAACAAGCAGCTCTTAATTAGATTTGAGAGTCCTGAAACTCAGATACCAGTCTTTTTGGTAGACAAAACATGAGGTATTTTTTGCCTGTGATTTAAGCTGGATTTGAAGTTGATATATTTGAAGACTGACCTGAGTCAGCCCTAGTGGGAATAAATCAGACGGTTCTGATACGGGCTTTGTGTCACATGGTGCTCAAGATCTCCTAATTATGTAAATCAGAAGCCTTAGAAGTCTCAGTTTGTGCTAGCAGCCATGTGAAGAATAGCTGAGAATTTCTCAGAACCTCATGGGGCACTACAGCCTTTGACTAACTGTTTTCTTGGCACCTTTCTAAATCTGCCCAGCAGAAAGCACTGTGTAGGGAGGGGATTTTCTGCATCTGTGTTTTTGATTGTGTTTTGGTTCCTCTTTGGTTAGTTCAGAAAACCAAGATTTTGCAAACAGGTGTCATACTTGTATCAGTTTTTCATCCTAATTTCTTCAAAACCAACCAAACATACTGCAGAAGTATGGCAGCCCTTTCCTCGTGTGACAGGAAAGTAAAGACTTGAGCCCTCGTGGAGGAGTGTGTCCCAGGCTGTGTCCCAAGAACATACAACTCTCAGGGGAACTGCTCACAACTCGGTAAGTCCCTGGAAATGCTGTGGAGGTTGGTAAAAAAGCCTTTAATTGACCTCAGGGTTGTGACTGAGCTGTTAGATGAGAATTTGGTTTCATCTTGGACTGCAGGTAAGCTGCAATTTTTGTTAATAAACAGAAATTGTGTGAAGCTTCTGAAGAAGATAATGGGTCATCCAGACATCTTTAACTGATTTAGGACTTCCTTGTCATTATCTTAGATTTCTGTGCACTTCATAGGATTACGTAAGAAATAACAGGTGATGTCCTGATTTTTTAAAAGAAACTTTCTGAAAGGTTGGGAGATGTGGCAGACCACCAATTTTGAGCTGATTGCATCAAGTAAAATCTCAGTACTTGTTATGGCCACTTTCATTCCATATACACAATACTACATTTGCTTTCGTATCTCTGTAAATTTTACTTTTTCATATGTACCCTGAGAAAAAATAAGTTATTTGTGCTCTTTGACAGCCTCCTGTGGTTATAACTCTTGCAGCTAACTTAGAGTTCATGTTTTCCTCATGATTTGAAAATTTCCATATTACTTCTTCTTCCTTGCTCTCCTTTTTGTTCTAGTTGTCTACTGTAGGAAAAATTCTTCCAGTTTTATCTGGGGTGATCTTTCAGGAAGCTTCAGTCTCTTTAGAAAAGAACTGAATTCTATTAGGATGAAAATTCTTTTTTCATCTAGTTTTTATATAATGCATGCATTGCATTTTGAGTCCTGGAATTTCTGAAATAAAACAAATATGGTACTATGTAGAAATTACAGACATCAAGCAAGCAGCCTCAAAGTCAACAGTGCATTTTCTGCGACTGCAAGTTTTGAGTCTCTGCTAATGAAGTAGCCCTGGGGAGGCATTCCTTTCCATGACAGCCTTTACTTCTTCTGTCTTTCAGAACATCTGAAAAAATTTTGCTCTTCCTTCTTGCCGTACCCGCTCAGGAAACTTTCACTTGCTTGAAAGTCCTTGCCTGGAAGCTGACAAGCCCTTACTTGTTTGTATCTGGGTATGTGTTTCCAGGAGTGACACTGTGTTGTGATTCACCCATTCTGCAGCAGACCCCCACATGAGCAGTGTCGTCAGTTTCCATCAGAGCACTGGAGTCAAAGTAGGACTAGTTTGGCTCAAACTAAAAATCGCCTGTTTCCCCAGCATTCCCATATGGCATTTATTGTGCAAAAGGGTTTAAATGACCATTTATGTAAGATGTGGCTGAGCAGCCACGTGGATTATGTCAAACCACTAGGAAAACGACAATTTTTCATAAGATTAATAATGCTGAAAAAGGAGGTGCAGGCTTTGTGATTGAAGACAGCTGTTTAGTGGGGAACATAATCCTGGGGAAAGCTCGTAGGAGCTGAGCCTTGCTCTGTTTGTCAGCTTGGCCTCTATGCCAGTTCACTGTGGAATGGTGGTGATGTTGTTGCCAAGTGGTGCTAAGCTTGCAGAGTGTTTCTGTTGTCAGTTATTCCTGGTGACCTGGTAAAACAGGAGAGTGCACACATGAAGTAACAAAAGTGGTTGGACTCACCAGGTGTTTCTGGTCTGCTGCTGCACTGGGGGCTCAGAAGGCAGTCTGCAGACTTGTGGCAGGAGCTTTATGCCCTTCTGTCTGTCTTGGACTTCTGAAGAGCCCTTTTTCTCAGGGAAAGTAAAAAGTAAAATTGAAGGTGTCTCATGTTGGAGGAAAACACATACTTCAGCTCTGTACTCCAAAATACTGGGTCTGGCTCATAGATTTACTTGCAATTACAGCACTGTGTATTTTATTGACGTGACTTGTAAATCAGTATTTCAGGCAAAGATCCAGCAGTTCCCTTCACTCTGTCTATTATTTGCTCGCATCTGAAGAACAGAATAAAAACCCCACAGGCACATAGGTTTTGTGCAACATTCTGTGCATAATGCCACAAACCATATCCAAAATCTGTTTCATTGTATTTTTGCGCAAATGTGCATGTTTCATAAGAATAAATTGAGTAACAGTGTTCATAATAATATTTTTCTGTTACCGTTTTTAATATCTTACTTATAGTCTTAGATGATTTTCAATTTTCTGCAGAATTTAACAGTCTGAAGAAAAAACGGTGTCTGTGTAGAATAGAATAAATAGACTATTTTCGTGTGGAAGAGACCCACAATGATCATCCAGTTTCAACTGCCTGACTAATTCAGGGCTCACCAAAAGTTAAAACATTGTCCAAATGCCTTCTAAACACTGACAGGCTTGGGACATCTAATGTTTTGTGGCTTGCTTTGAAGGTCAGTTGTGAGGTCTGGGTCTAACTTGGACGAAGGAGAAAAGCAGATCTTGCTTTTAAGCAGTCAGCAATTACCCTGTGAAATATGTGTAATGTGAAACTTGACACTTACAAAGGCAAAAACATAATCACTTATATATTGATTTGTTGTTTAAATGTAACCCTCTGAGTAAGAGGAATATAATGCCCCTCCTTACAACCTCAGTCAGCCTTGGATTTTGCATGCACATCTGGTTGTTGTGGTCAATTCCAAGGTAAGAAATTGTACAATATATGTCATGCTTTCCGTTTAATTTGAGATGTAAGTAAATAATTTCCTTTTTTTCTTGATTTTTTTGTTTGTTTGTTTATTTGTTTAAGTTTTACCTTTAAAGCTTTAAATTTTTAACTTTATGATATGGTAATCAGATTCACCGCATTTTTACTCATGTCAGATATATACCAATATATATCTATGTAGGCTTTGAAACTTTCTTATACTATATAGTTCAACAAGGCATTTGTAAAACTTGCACAGTCTAACCACTGAACATACAAAGGTTCAAAGCACTTGTGCTTCCATGCTGCTGGCAAAATAAGAAAAGCTCTTGAATAAATTCTATAGAGAGCTACTGTTTTAAGAAAGAGATTCTTGTGGTTCTGTGAAAAAAAATATTCCACATACTACAGAAGCTGTGGCTAAGTTAATACGTTTGAATTCCATTTTAATGTTTTCAAAATCCTGCACATTTTATGAGTTCTGGGTGATAGCTATTTCCCTCTCAATAGCAATTTTTGTCACACACTCAAAAACAAGTGCATAAAACAAGAAAGTTGGAACAGTCCAAATCACATCATCAGCTTAAAAACCTACCACATCAACCAATAAAGCTAAAGCCACAAACACACAAAATGGTTTGTCATCTGTTAGCTAAACCCAGGACAAGCTGTGTAATAGGAGACTTCCTCTAGTAGTAAAGGTCTCCTTTCAAAATCTTTTTGAAATTACCCTAATTACGCAATGGAAAAATCTGATTTTAGAAAAAATAGAAATGCTATCATTAAAACTGTGAAATTAGTTTATGTACAGTTTTGTTTTCTGTGGGGTTTATAAAAGGTTGAAGTTCTTTTTTTAAACTCACTTCACTCAATTAGACTATGCATAAGACTCTCATCTAACACAGTTATATCAGGTGCTGGACCAAAGAAAGAAAGCAGTAATCTCCAATCAATGTACCTAAAATGGGTACTAGATAGTTTGTTCTCTTTATAAGAGGATTTATGCTTTTTTCTTAGTGCATAAAATCCACTTCTTTGTCTGTTCACATGTTTAAGTTTATACTCTAGCCTTGACATACCTCTGAAAACACTATGTAAAGAGCTGGTTTGGGCAGTGCTCAGTTGCTACTCCTCTCTCTATGTCTCTCCTACAGTTTTTGTGCTGATTATTGTGCTAGCTCCATTAGATGCTCATTTCTTGTGTCACCTTTAGTTGAAATGAAAAAAACCATGGTTGTGACTGAGTCAAATGTCCAAATGAAGAAGTGGTTTGTCTGTCTGCAGGGACAGCAGTGTCCTGGATCCCATGGACAGGGACACGGCCAAGAGGCTGAGAGGAGGAATCACTGCCCCCTGCTCAGCACTCATTAGGCCTCCCCTGTGCATTGCTCAGCTTGCTGCCCTCCAGCACAGCTCACACCATGAACCAGAGGGTCCCAAAGGCTCTGGGCTGGAGCAGCTGCCCTGGGTGGAAAGGCTGCAGCAGCAGGGCTGGCTCAGATGGGGTCAGAGGCACCTCGGGGTGCCTTGCATCCCTTCAGTCACAGCGAGTCACAGCCTGCTGCTGGCTACAGTGTGTGGTGAGGGGCCAGAGACAGCAGACAGAGGTTGGAATTAGGGAGATTCACAGTGGATAGAAGGAAAACCTTTTCCACCCCAAGGAGGGTGAAGCAGCAGCACAGGTTGCCCTGGGAGGTTGTGCAGGCTTCATCCATGGAGGCTTTCAAGGCCTGAGCAGCTTGGTCTGACCTTGCATCTGCCCCAGTGTCAGCAGGAGGTTTTCCCAGGGGAAGGATTTCCCACAACTTCAGTCTTGGTGGTCTCCTCTTTGGTGGGGATCCAAGTTAATTTTTTCTCCTCTGTGCCTTTAGCATCCCTGTTTCCTGCAAGGTCTCCTGCACCAGTGGCATCCTGGTCCCAAAGCCTTTTGCAGCTGTGATGCTGAGAGGTTGGCTGCACTTCCACAGTGCAGGCATTCCTGAATAATCCTCACACATCTTTCACCATTCACTGTCCTTTTTTTAAGGGTCCGAGTGGTGTTACGTGTTATCTCAAAAGTTGCTTTAAAGTCTACATAGAGGGAATTTAAATGAAGAGACATGAGATATTTTCTTACCATTTCTTGATGTGTTGCTGTGATACAGCAATGACATAAGTGGCTAAATGGAAGTAACTTCCTCAAAACAAAGAACATCTCTGGCATCTAACATGGGTGCTGCCAACACTGGTACCATCAAAGATTTCTATTGCTTTTTGCTAAGCTTGAAGTTAATGAAAATTTAATGAGTTGTAATTAAGGGCTGAAGGAATTCAAGATTTCTTTATCAAAGTTTCCAAATTCTGCTTGGTGAATAACAGTAATTGACAAATGCAAGCATATTGATTTATCCTTTATCCTAATTGCTATTCTGTAAATGGAATGGGCATTTCCCCCCTAAATTAATAAAAGATCACTTTTGAGGGTTTAGTTAACTGTTCTTTAAATTCTTCATTCATCTAAAATTAACCTTCTGTGGCAATTATGCACCTTTAAAAAAAATTTCTTTTATGAAACATAAGCTGTGGAGGTATACACTGACTTGGCAACCTACCATTAGCTTGCAAATGGAAAGATTTATGGCTGGAAAACACCAGCTGCACCTGTTGTTTTTACTGAACAAATCACCCTGAAGTACACCATCACTCCAGCCTGCCACTCCATCATTTCTGTTCCTAGGAAAGTGGGGGTTTTTTCACATCAATAGTATATATTTTTTAGAAAAGAGTAAAACCACACAGTTCCCCAAAATGCAACTGGTATGTTTATGATTTTACTAGAGTCTTATGAATCATTGGTAAAATAACACACTTCGATTAATGAGTAATATTAGCTATAAAGGAAATTGTCTTAAATAAGATCTCAGGGTTTGGTGTTCTTAAAAGAGCAAATCTGAGATTTGTGCTTTGCAGATTGCATGTCTCCATTAGCACCCCGTTGAAATTTGACCTTGTGTATTTCACAGCAACCAAAGTAAAAAGATTAGCCAGTTACAAACTTTCTGGAAATAATGGATGGTAATCACAACTGTGGTCAAAGAGGCTTCAGGGGATCACACTGGTGTGTCACCTGAGCGTAGTTTTAAGTGAATTTTGTGCTGACTTGCTCTGGTCCTGAGGCTTGTTCCGGGCTGTGCTCCAGTGTGAAAGGAGGGGTGAAGGGGATCTTTTCCCTCATGTTCTATCAAGCATTTGGAAACGGGAGTCAAAGCTGCTCCACTAAGGAAATCCCCAGGGCAGCTCCTTGCAATCATGGGAGCAGGCAGATGGATATACCTCTTGCATTTCCACACAGCCCATTTCTGTAACAAATTATCATCATATATTCTCACCTACTTGAAAATACACCTAATGAGGTGCAGCCATGATAGCTGGCAGAATCCCCCCCCTTTTTTTAATCCTAATCTCTTTCCCCTCTTCTCTGTCCCAAATTGCCTCTTTGTCGCCAGCATCTTCTCTCACCATCACATGTCCAGTGCACATGGTGGGTGACACCATGCTACAAACTGCAAGTCTTCCTTTTTTGACAGGCTTTGTAGTGTATTTAGAACAGTAAAACTTGATGTTCAGTCGAATAAATGGAGACAACAACCAAAGAAGCAACTCTAACTGCAGAGTCTGGTGGCTGACAGAGAGGTGGAACCAAGGTTGATGGAGACTATAATAACTACTGTAAAATAAGCCATAGTTCACTTAAAAAGTATAGGATTAAATCCTGGCTCTGGACCAGGCTCTTTTTATGTGGTTAGGTTCCACCAAATTAAAATTACCTGTGCAATTACCTTTAAGTGTAGAAGCCTAAATAGGTGGCTTTAATAACCAGAATGAAATTGTTGTTATTAAGGGATATGTGAATGTGATCTTATTAGCTGCAAAATAGACCAAAAATAGAGGTAGTGACTGCTAGTAGAAGAAGATGGCTAATTTGTTTGTGCTGTAGAAAACTGTGGAAAGCTTGGAAGGAAATGTTTCGGCTGAAGATGTCCAAAACATTGTTAATCAAAGAAATATTTTTCCTTTTTTTTCTGTTGTGATGTAACAGTGCTTTTCAAAAGTACTAAGGTGTGTGTCATACTTCTTGGCAGGTGACTGGTAATGGGATTGTTTTATTCAGTGGAAGACATCACTTTATGTGAAATATACATTAAGGAGGTCTCATCTCTAGACCTGGAAGTGTTACTTGCTTAAAGCTACCTTTATGGTCACTGCCTCCATTTTCACCATGTTTTATGGCTGTTAGCACTGCAGAGTTATATTTAAAGGAGAAGGCAGTAGTTTTCTTTAGGTTTATGCATTATCTGGGAGTTATTTGAATTGCAAAACTTCATTTTGACATGGGAGTAAATAATTTTCAAACTTGTCTTTAAAGTCCAGCAAAGATTTAAAGGATCCATTTAATTCTAATATTAAATATGGAAGTTGCTCAGATCCTATTTTTCCCCTTCATAGAGTCTTTATTGAGGTAAGAAACCTGATTTTTTTGATCCAAGTTATTCCAGTCTTTCCCCCTACAGACCTTTTCACTGAAAGGCATTTTAAGGACTATTAAAATGAGGGACATCATGAAGGCTTGCTCTCAGAATTTGTAACATTAATTTTTAATAGCTTCTGAATTATTCTGTTTATTTTATGTTCATATAATAACGTGATAGATTTGGTGGTTGCATTTCAGTGGAAGCAATTCAGGTCAGACTTGCTGATATCTCCCTGATAGCAGACTGGTGCCCATTAAAAGCACTGGAGGTCTTACCAGAGGGGAGTTACTGTTCTTTCTGTCCTTCTTTTCACCTGTTTTCTTTCTGTCTCTCTTTGCATGTCTTTTTAAGTACACATCTGTTTGCTCTTTATGTGGCAATCCTTATAACATCAATTTTATTTTAACCCTTTGGAATCAAACAGGAACATAATGAAGTTAAAGTTTTACTTTATTTGATTAATGCATTAGTACAAATGAAACAACTTTGAACTAAGACTTTATGTTTTTTACATCTTTTAGTCATTACAGCAAACCAATATAGCATCAAGAACAGTCAGATCAGAGAAAACTATTTGGTGTAGTGAATAATGTGCTCCTTAGCAAACAGAAAATGCATTCAAAACAATTTAACCAATTTCCTTCGTGGTTCTAGGCAGAAATGCTGGTCGTGCTATGCCCTCTTTATTTTAACTTATGTTAACCTACTTTAAAAGGGCCATTGATCTTTTATAAAAGAAGATTTTACATTTATATGTTGTACTTGACATGGTCATCAGTTTAGTTTTCCATTCAGAAAATAGGTTGGGGTTCTTAACAACATACTTCATAGGCCCTTATTTTTTATTGATAGGGTTATTAGTTCTTTTCAAAATTTTTCTTGGTTGGAAAGACTACTATTTCAGCTTTTTTTGCTTCACTGCCATCTGCCATTGTCTGCTGTTTGATCACTGTATTATATTTTCCCTTTATGTTCCTAATGAGCAATGTCTAATGGTGGAGGATGGAGGAACCATCAGGGTAACCTGGATACCACCCCAAATATCTGCCAGAAATAAAGAAAACAACATTTGCTGCATTCCTAAAGCATGCTATGTGCTGCAGTCTCCTCTCTTAAGTGCTGGTAATTGGGACAATTTGTTGTCATTTATGTAAATAAGGTAATTTATGTAAATAAGGTAATAAATCATCAAATATGTAAAGCAGGACATTGTCACCTGCATAAAATCTCCACATTTCAGAACGTTTAGTCTCTACAAGTATGGGCGGATTGTAACCAAGAAATATCTTTCCAGATGGCTTGAGCAGGTGAGGATGCACTGCCTTTGCTTTTCAGGGGAGTAGTGGTAAACTCGGACTACCTGAACTATTATCTATAGCTATAGAAACACAGTGAATGGAGTTGCAGCTTTTTTATTGTTGTATAACAAACATGTTCATCTGTCCAGAGCTGCCCAGACAGCAAGGGATCAAGCAGCTGACTGTTCATAGACAGTTTACTCAAACACATGAAGTCAGCATTATAGGGCACTTGTTATTGTGCTGTAAGGACAGTGTAAGTGACAGAAGGGATTGAATTCAACACCAGTCACTTGAAATTTTGACACAGAAAATAACCTTGTGCATCATGTATGCTGTAGTGTGTTAAGTAAAACTGTGCAAAAAGTAAAGCTTGCTGTGCTGTGATTATGCACATTTTAAATGGGACTTAGGAGAAAAAGTATTTTTTTTCTTTTCTGTGATAGCCAAACCCACACAAAAATCACAGACAGCTGATCAGATTAACTTCTTGAAATATTCATTAATGGGTGCCTGAAAAATACTGCATCTCACAAGTAGAAGAATACATTTTATATTCTGTGGTTCACTAAGTCATCACTCCCAGGATTGCTCCTGAGAAAATGACACTGGACTGGTGGAACACTCTATGCCTGTCTGCAGTTCACATGGTGTCTCTGACTAATTACTTTTGCTTTTAGAAAAAGTCCCCAAATGAATGTTATTGTAATACCTGACTATAAAGGGTTCTATATCTGCTTGTTTACCTCCCCAGCTTAATAGACCTGTGGAGATTTTTCTTTACATCCAAGGTCTGTGGTGGAAAAATACTGTGGTAGTCCAGCCAAGAGTGCCAGAGCTACAGGTGCCCTACAGAGCTATTCCTTCTCACCACTGTCTTCAGAGGACAACCAGTGTCTTCCCATTGTTCTCTTTTCTTTGTAGTTTGCACTTCCTTATGAGAGCATCCACTGCAGCATTCATACCCAGGTGTTAACTGGAACTTCGGTGGATTAGGAATAGTTACATACTATTATATATACTTCATGTGGGGTGTGAACAAATTACCTTCATGGCTGAAGCGTGGAAAGATCCTTTCATTCATTTTGTGCTTACTTTTCATACCTTTTCCCCCCCCTGTGTGGATGATACAGAACTTCAGGATGAAAGAGGAATATTGAGACAATGAAAATGGCTTATCTGTTCCTTGACCATCTTTGCAGGATTCTGTCAGTCAAGGATTGTGTTTGTGTCACCTGGCATATCCAAACTGCTCTTGCTTCCTACCTATTTCCTCTTCATTCCAAGATTTTATTCAAATAAGGGCTGGTTTTCTGGAAGGGATATTTTATCTTTTGTAAAGCTTTAAGCTCTCTGTGTTGTATTTTTGATGTGTTAGAGTGCTTCTAAAGGTTATTCTTTTATTAGGAGGTGGCCATTTGAAAATGATGATGCAAAAAGCTAGAGAAGGCTGCAGGTTATGCTAAAACAAATTAGCAACTAACATTTGAAACTAACATTTTCTTCAGAGCAAAATGTCAGTGTAGTGTTACAAATTGTTTTTCTCCCTCCCTGTTTTATAGGCAATAAAGACTAAGCCAGTCATAGTTTCACTTACATAATTTCAGAAGAGACATTGAAATACGGACAGTTTCCTCTTTTATCAAAAAAACTACTAATGCTATAAATGCGACAAAAGATACTTTTGTGCACATTTTAAAATGCTTTAAGAACCTCACGTGAAATAACTGCAGATGTGGAAAGTAGTACTCATGTTATTTAACAATGAAGTAAAAATAGTGATGATCTGCTGTGATTTATAGATAACGGGTAATCCTTTAAGAACATATTAAGCCTAAATTCTTATTTGATTTGATTAAAACATCAGAACAAGTGAAAAAAATTTGAACGAAGATTGTATAAATTTTAGCTCTTTTAGTCGTTACAGCCAACTAGTATAGCACTAAGAACAGCCAAATCACAGAACACTTTGGTAGAGTTTAGCAATAGTTTAAATATGGCATAAATATTTTAATTTTGTATTCTTCTGTGAGTGGCTAATATATAGAAAAAAACAACAATCTGCAAAAAGAAAAAAGTATTTGTTATGAGTTGCATGGGCAGCTGCTCACAGCTGACTGTTCCATCTGGAATTCCTTAGTGATTAACATATCTCATCAGGATAAAGTACCCAAGCCTGCCATCACAGTTGGCACCAATTGGAAATCTTAGCAACAATCTTGGCAAACATTTCAAACATTAAAGGCTGTGTTTTCATACAAATGCCCCACTGCTTTGTTCTTCTGAGGGTGCACTTTGGTATATGGAGTTACCTGTGCCTGAGTGTGCTTGGGCTCCTTCAGGTGGGGAAGGGAACCAAGTGCAGTTGTCAAAAGGCATCCTGAGGACAGAACATCACCAGGTGAGGGACTGTAGTGATGTGCCTACACTGGTTTAGAAAAACTATAACCTTGATAGAGTTCAATATTTACAAACACTTTAATTGCAGACCACAGACCTGTGTACTCAGGCAAACCAGGACTTTGGAGGTCTTTGAACCAAAGCCAACTATAAGATGGAGAAGAGATAACATAATAAAGAAAATTAACTTTTCCCTTATTGATGGTATTTCTGGTTTTGTGGCAGAATAAGTTATTTAGATTCTATAGCTGTAAATGCTTCTATCTTTAAGAAAGTTTTTGCTATGGTTTAATTTTCTAAATTTTGACAAAAAGGAAATAAAGTAGACATGAAGGGTTTTTTTCTGATTTAGGTTTTTTTTAAAAGACTTGGAACTGAGATTAAATTTTTATGGCTGAGTAGTAAATCTCTGGAACAGGATTTCCTGATATAAATGACAACTCTGCTTTAATTATAGCATCTTCTAGGCAGCTATTATATTACAGCAGGACCCTTAACAGACTTTCCTTTTTAAGACCATATTCAAGAGTAACAGGACTTGCCATAATTACTGCCTGCTTGCAGTTGGAGGGGTTCACTTGTCTTTGAATGAATGACTAAGTTCCTTTTGCATGGTTTATTTTCCCAGCAAGAATGCCTTCAGATCTGTGTGAAATGTTTTAAAATGGGTCTCAATATATTGAATGTCAAGCATATTTTGTATTATGCAACTATTTCAGAAATCATATATGGAGAAATGAAGCACTGGTACATAGTTCTAAGAAAGCTTTAACATCTGCAAAATTAACTTGTCACTAATTTTGCATGCTTCAGTTACTAGAAAATGTAGCTCTCTGAAGCACCAAGCTTTTTTTTTATTATTTTTACATTACATACCTATCTGTGACTTGCATCTGAAATTGTTTTCATCACTGATCTTGTTCTTTTGGTGCCTATACATTTATTTCTCATTTCATGCTGAAAATGTTACGCCATCTGGTTACTTGCATAGTTTTGTAAAGAGAAGACTTCATTAATTTGCAGTTTTAACTTCTGCACCTGCAACTTCCATTTACTGGTGTAGCAGTTGTTGCCTGTCAACAGTTTAGAAAGAGTCTGCTGAAGTTGGAATATTTGTGTACACATGCCTTTCTCTCTTTAGATACTTGCAGGCCAAAATTTGATGGGGATTTGGTGAGGCTGAGAAAACACCACATCCCTGTACAGCATCAACTCCCAATTTTTCCTGGTTCACGTGGAGGGATCCTCTCCCCTCCCCAGCTCTTTACGTGCAAATGTAAACTAGAACTTCATGGTTGCCCAAAAAAGGAGATTTCAAGCTTCGCAAATGCTTTGTTTGGATTAATAACATCTATAGTTACGTTTCTTTTATCCCAGAGGGCACAAACATTGCTTAAGTTAATAGCTGTATCATAACCTATCTAATTATGCTTTGGTAAAAATGCCTTCTGTTAGCTAACTCTTAACAAATTCTTGTTGTCATACTTCAGCAGTAATTTATTTTCTAGGAAAGAAAGAAGTTAGTTTTCAAACTAAAAGGACAATGTTTTAAACAGTGTATGGAAAGTGTATGGTTTTCTAAAAATAGTACTCGTTTACATATATGTGATTATTCAAAAGCATAGACTGCACTGCTGGTCCCTTAATATTAATTTCTGCTGTGGGAGGCTGTGGTAGAGTTTATTCATTGGCCCAAAGCACTAGAAAACTTCCTACAGCACTTTACGAAAACCTGACAAACTGAACTACTTTTTGCTTAATGGTATGTTGCATCAATATGATGTTTCTACCTAGCTGAAGCTGGCTATCTAAAATCTAAGGGAAAAGGGGCTGGGATTGTTTTGAACTTTTAGTCTGGTCTTTTTTTGTTTGTTTATGTTTGGTTTTGTGGGTTTGTTTGAGGTTTTTTTTTAAAGTAGTTCAAAAGAGCAGCTTGGGGTTTTGAAAAGCCTGAGAGCTGATGAAAGACTTGCTCCCTGGGGAGCTTCATGAAGAACCTGTGGTGGAGAGGGAGGGATTGGCAGGAAGGGACCTGTCCCGCAGTCGGGAGGAGCCCAGCCCTCTAGGGCAGCTGGGATGTGGGTGATGGGAAGCTGGCACCAACCCCGGGCTGCACTCTCGTGCTGCTCCATCCCAAGAACACTGATTTATTGTGTCTACAGTCAGACAGGCAACCTCAGCTTACATTCTGGAATGGTTTATTTCAGGGTTTTGGGTGATTTTGGGGTGGAGATTTTAGGTGTTTTGGTCATTTGGGGGGTTGATTTTGTTTTTTTTAAGGGTTTGATGCTCATAGCTGGAATCACCAGCTTCACATCTGAGAGCCTTTAAAGCAAACAAACAAGACATTTTTTGGGAACACTGTGCCACAGACCACAAGAGGCTAAAACGGATGAATGACCAGAAAGGAAGCAAATCCTCTCAGAAACGGCAGTGAGTTATGGGATAGTTTAATTGCTTTGACTTTGGAGAAAGGCTGTACATCTACTATTGGACAGATTTTAAGATCTTGACGTTTCCAGGTTGTAAAAAGCCTTTGAATAAGTTCAATAATACAGAATGGCGAAACTCAGGTGGGAAGGCGCTTCTGGAGATTGCCTACTCCAGCCCCCAGCTCAGGCAGACTCAGCTACAGCAGGCAGGTCAGGGCTGTGCCTGGTTGGGTGTTCTTATTTCCAAGGGTGGAGACTTCCTGACCTCCCTGGTCAACTTGTGCCAGTGTCTGACCTCCTTCACTGTGTAAAAAGCCTTTTCTTAAGTTCTTAAGTTTCAGTTTGTGCTCATTGCCTCTTGTCCTGTTGCTGGGCACCACTGAGAACAGCCCAGCTCCATCCCCTTTTAACCCCACAGCAGATGTTTGTGCACATGGATCAGATGCCTCCTCCAGGCTGAGCAAGCACAGCTCTCTTGCCCTCTCCTCACAGGCACTGAGATATTACTTGAAATGGTTGTCTTTACTGGAGTATTCCAGGAATTTCCCATGTTTGAGGAACATGTTTTACTCGCCCCATTTCTGCAGGGCTGTGTCTCTGCTGAGGGACAAAGAGCTTCTTTCTTGTCAAAACCAGGATGTTGCTGCTCTCTTTCAGTGCAGAAGTGTCACCTTGGCATCCAAATGGACAACTTAGGGCCTTTCTGTCAAATGCTGCTGGATAGATCTCCCTTTCCCCATCTTTTTTGCTATGTTGCTAGAGGGAGCCTTAGGAAAATCTCAAATTCACGGTGTCCTTGCCTTGCTTAGAAATAAAATTGTTGTCAGTTTACAGGTAACATGACCACCTAGTTCCATTCTCCTTCAAAGATGAGGCCATTCTTTCCACGAGCAACCTGTGATAATGCTGCTTAGTTTGGGTGAATGTGTAATGTGCAGCAATCTCAGTAGGATTTTGTTTTAGCAGTAGTGATTCAAAAACTGAAATACTATTCTTGTTGTCACTCAGGACTGGATTTTATATCACAATTGTTCTGTGTTTGGAAGAATTACAATATGTCTTTGTAGTGTCAGAGGCATTATTGTCACTGCTTAAAAACTCTTCTTAAGCATACAGCATTTTTCTCAGTTTACACAATGAGAAATCATAATGGAAGGTATTAAAAATTACTATTGGTCAAACAGTCCAAAATCTTGAGACGGAATGACAGTACTCCTTAGGCTCAGTACAACTGAGCTCTCACATACATACTGGCTTTCACATTGTCTCTTCCTTCTTCACTCATTCCTCACTCCAGTTACATGATTAACTCTCCATTCATTATTTTGTTTCACTCCTGTTTCTGTTCTTCATCATCTTCTGCACAACCTTCTGTGCCTGAGCACTGCTAATGTGCCCAATTACTCTCGTGCCCCTCAGGTCCCTCCTTGTGAGTAGAGATCTTCCCACTCAGAGTTCCTTCTGTATTGATAAAATAATATGCAGAATAATATCATGGCAAGGCTTGCTGTATTGCACTTAATCTGGCCCATTCTTGATGGGGCAACAAAGCAATAGAGGTACCATGCTTTATAGAGAAAGCATAAACAATTATCTATTCAACATGGAACTCTCAATAAAAATATGGAAATAACTTGCAAAATGTTTTACTGCATTGCACAATTGCCGTCTCAGAAAACAAGAAATGGCTGCAATAATTTAGTGGTGTTTTGCTTTCTTTTTGCTTGTTAAGCATTTCTTCTAAATATCTATTAGTACTTTAGCTTGTGTAATATTGATTTGCTTATGTTTGTTCTACTTTTGAAATAAAATGGACCCTCATATTCTATTACAGATGCAGCATACTGGTTGCCTTCTATATTGAGAAATACATTCTAAAATTCAGCATGAAGATTTTACTGTTACTGTAGCTGTGATGTTTTCTTTTGTTTGCACTGTGTTGTTTTTCTTTAGAAGTTGCTTCCAAAATTACGGTGAATGGAATTTTCTTTTCATGTGACCAAATTCTCTTCGTCTTGGCAGCATTCACAAGCACAGAGCTGGCAGAGAAAGTTAGGCAGGATTTGCCTGGGCATTTTCAAAGAAGAGCACCCAGGAACTGAGATTTGAAATAATGTAGCCTGAGGTCAGGAATCTTTTCTTTAGCGAGTCAGTAAAGAACATGATTATCTGTAGTGTGCAAGAAGCCAGGGGTTTTCTAGATATATGTGTACCAGTGGAAAAGGAAAGTATAACGGGCAATATTCTGTGCAGTGTTGCTTCCTAAACAATGCCAGTTAATAATAAGGGATTTGGGCCATTTTTCAAAGAGAGATCATATTTACTGTCAATCCTTCCTTTCTTTTGGTGAGTTAGATAGTACAGTGCTAGAATATGCATCATTTAATCCAATTTAAGCTTGCCCCGTGCTTAACACAAAGACAAATGTGCTCTTGACATCAGGCATTTACCATATAGCGCTGAAGCAGTGTGGTTTTGGCACACCGTGAAGAAATCTGCAGAAACAAGAAAGTGTTTGTTTGAGAGAGGAATGCAGGAGGGTCCCACACGCAGAGGTAACCCCGCGCCTGGGTGGTTTCTCACGCTCTACCTGCGTAGGTGGAGCATTCCCCTCATGCCAGGGTGCTCCTCAGTGCACACCGGGAGCTCCAGACAGTCCCTGGAAGAACATCTGCTCCCCACAGCGTGGCTGGGGCTCAGCACCGGGACAGAGTCATGTGTTTTACCCCAGCACACATTTGCATTCCACAGGTCTGGGGAGCTGCGTGACCACCCAACGCTTGGTGCTTAAAACTGATCGGGCTGGCAGCACAGCACTTCACATCCAGCTGCGCTGCACACACAAACTCCCCAGCCTCTGTGCTGGAAAGTGAGCTGCAAAGGATTTTTTTAGAAATTGCTTTCGGAGCAGGTACATTCCTGCACAGGCAGGATGTCCAAACCCTCTCGCTTGGCTCGACCTGTGTCAGCTAATACAGCTCCTAGATCGCCTTTGTCTAGGAAAGAAGATTTAAACAGCCGATCACGAAAAATTAGGCTAGGTGAAAAGATTTTGAGAGCTGGCAGCGAAGGAAACCTGGTTAAACAGCATCAGCAAGAGCAGGTGGAAATCACAGAAGGGCTTGTGCCACGGAGGGCTCCTTTCCTGAAAGGTAACTGGTTATTTCATGCTGCAAAAGAAATAATCAAATGCATTTGCAATCATTGTGCTTTTAATAAACCCCAAACATCAATTATTGTATAACAGGGGGTATATGTGTGTATGTGTGTGTGTATATTGTTTCTAAATGACAGATTGCTGCACATAAAGCATTTGTTTTGAAAATAAAAGGGCTCAAAACGTTTTTGTTGTTCATTTTGGGCTGGGTGCTGTATACAAGCTAAAAATGTTGAGCTGTCAAAGTGGTAAATCACAATCTTTTACAGTCTAAATGTGCCACTGTGTTGTGAAGCTTTATTTGAAATAATGATTTGAAATTATTAGCAAGTATGAGAAAGATTACATAGAGAAAAATAAAGGGAAAATAGACATCAGCGCAGGCTCAGAATCTTTCAAGCCTGCAAGTAAAACTCTTCTTCGTGGGTCCTAACAAGGCAGCTGTGACTATTTCTTGTAAAAAAACTGAACAGATCAAGTGTATTTGGAAAGGCTTATATGCTTCCAGAATGCAAACAAATGTGGAGGATAATATAAGATTACAATCTACTTTCACTGATCTGTTGAGCAATGGGCTGAAAGAACACTGCCTCTTTTTAACTTAGTTTTTGTGACAGTCCTCCTCAGAACTGCATTTGAAAGTAGCTATTTAATCTGCATGGTGTAAAATGAGGGTAAGTTGCCATTCTATCAATAGTATTCCAATTGCACTCTTCATAGAGTTTATATTTAAATATTAACAAGAAGCAGAATCCTTTCAATACAGTATAGAAATTGCTGTCCCTCCATCCTAAATCCAGAGGAAAAAGAAATGTAGATTTTAGACCTTTGTAACTTGAAACTGTACTTTCATTTCACACACATGGCATCCAAGGTCACAGTTTTTATTCCCGCCTGAATAAGGTTTAAAAGAATTTCTTTTTCCTGCTGTATGACTTTTATTATTTCACAAAAGAGGGAAAAGTGATGGCACCCAGTCTTACTCAGGGAGATGGATGATCTGTTTGTTTCTACAAAGGAAACTGGGTTTGAAGCACTTTATTAATGGCAGAAGAGGGCAAATAGAAAAGCTGGAGGTGGGAGGGCTTAACTTTCTGGTCTCACTCACGGAACATTTTGCTTATTTAGCAATGTATTGTGGAAACTAATTTTTGATCTTGAGATGTATTGCAAGAAAGTAAAACCTTTATTCAAAAAAACCCAGATGTACAATTCTTTCTGCCCTGGTAACCAATATTTATTGATTTTCATAGTAAATGATGCTTCCTGGTTAAATTTTTAAAATTTGAAAACTTTCATAGAACATTCTGTAGCAGTATGTTTTTCACTATGCAAAAGTTTTCTTAAATGGCTGTTTATTCCCTTTGTGTTCTCTCATTTATTTGGTGCATCGAGAAAAGGTGCATCGTGCAGGATTTACAGAACAGAAAGTGTGTCCTTTTAAGGGGTGTGATTTTTATGGCACTCTCAGTTCCTGCCTTTATTCACTTTATCAGAATGTTGTTGGGCTCTGTAATGCTTCACAACTTCAAGCAAGGGTTGCACTCACTGCTCAGAGTTTTAGGTGAAATTTCTCTAAAAGAGAAATCTAGTGTCTATCAGTAGTGCTGCAACATTGCTTGTGCTTTTTAGTATTTATTGGTTACACTTACTGTCTTCTTGAGCATGACTTAAACCCTTTAAGTACTGGCTTTCTGCACTGTGATGGTTGTTGTACTTCAGGCTAGATGTTACTGTGAGTTGTTTTCGTAAGAGATGTTGATAACAAACGTTGATACTTCTGGACAGAGAATCTATATGGGTGATGGAAATGCAGAGTGTGGGTTTTTTCCCTCTGGAAATGGACTGGGTGGATGACCCCCATTAAAGTGTAAGCATTGGCTAAAGTGATTTGTGAGAAGCAGGTACAGACCTGGAAGGTGGAGGGGAAGCAGAAACCAAAAGAAACAGTGAAGGGTATAGATGCCACAAGGCAGTGCCCTGGGGCAAGGCAAGAGAGCATGAGCAGCAGCCAAGGGTGTTTATGTGGTCTTGAAGTGGTAAAGAGGAAGAGTGGAAGAGGTGGCACAGGGAAGGTATAGGCTGAATGAGATGGCTAAAGTATAATGAGGAGAGGCAGAAAGCTCCCATTGGAAGAAGACTGGGGTTTGGAGGAGAAAAAAATGGCAAAGGAAGATTGACTTTTAGGTGGGTCAAAGGGGCTGTAATGGAGAAGTGGGAGCAGGAGGCTCTGTTAGGTGGGGCGTGGGGTCCTGAACAACCTGACATGGAAGAGGGGTTTGACCAAATTTCATTCTTTGTCATGTAATGTCAGTGAAACTCCATGGCTGTATGTGTGTGTTCTACACCTTAAAATCCTGGTCTGTGCACAGGTGATCAAGCTGGGATGTCTGGATTGATTCCTGCTGGTGAACTTTACATGTCTTCATGGGCAACATGACATTGTTTCTGCTTTCTTTGAAAGCTCTAAATTAGAACCAAAGAGATAACACGCATGAGTGGCGCTAGCAGACAGCAATCCAGCAAAGCTCAGCGCTTAACAGATAGGAAATACAAAACTGTGGCTGTAATTTTAATGGGACTGTAAAGCATGATGACTCAATTATATGTTGAGGGGGTTTTCTACAGGATTCTTGCCCTGTGTTGTGCAAGATCAGTAGTGCTCAACTGAGAAGTTGGGTTCTGTTAGCACAGGGGCAGCTTGTGGCAGAGACAAAAGTAGTCCTTGTGGGTAAATCCATGAAAGGGTGGAGGGGATCTCTCTGCCTCTGCCACTGAGGCCTGTATGGCATAGCCAGGCATATTGCTTCAGCTTTCACAAGGGAATGCTGGCTGTATGGATTTGTTTTTTGGTTCAGTTGTTAGATGTGCAAATCTGAGACCATGGGCTCTGATTTGCAGTGCTGAAACCACGTAGCAGTAACTGAAGTCAGTATCAGCTGCAATGTTACTGCATGATGCAAAGGACTCAAAGAAGGTCATCTTGTACTTAGCTGTTACTCTTCATCTGAATTTAATGGACAACTTTGACCATAATTTCTCTGGATGTGAGGTTCATCTTGCTGAAAGAGGAAGGAAGGAGTACTCTTACTTTATAATGAGAAATACTTAGACCCAGGCTACAAAATTTGTTGCTTGGTCTGAAGACCAAGATCCAACAAGCATGCAGTGCATGAACCACAAGTCCACATCCAGAATAGCTAAGATGAATCATTGGAATCCATGCACATGAAATGTTAATTTTGTAGGAGAACAAGGCGATGGCCATGTGAAGGATGGGATGGGGTTGTGGGTAAGGAAAGTCTGCAGTTCAGTGCATGTGCACATGGAGTGGGAAACAGGGCTGCAGAGACAGTCTGAGTTTTGGCTTTTCCCATCTGGTGAGGGACTATCTTTGCAAACTCAAAATAGTTTTAGGGTTTGCTGGTTCCGAGGAAAAACGGAGATACGTAAACCTTTATTTTTTAATTTTCACTTTCATGACTGAATCAATTAAAATAGGATTTTTTCACCTCTGGGATGTGTTACTGATTGTAGAACTTTATGAATTTCTGTTACCCACACCTTCCTCCAAGAAAAGCAGAGAATATACTAATGTCTGTCTTTTCAATTTCCTTTCTCTGTGCCCTTTTATTGAGTTTTGATATTTGCTTTATGATTTGGCTTCACACTGTTTCACTTTGCTTTATTTTTCACTCTATTTTTCTCCATTAGAGTTTCCTCCCTCGTTTCTCCTCTGCACTTTACTTTGTGGTTCATGGTGATTGGAATGCAAGGTCAATACTTTTAAACTAAACCTTTTGGTATCTTACATTCAGTTGGATCCAAAACTAGACAAAACCTGTTTGTTCCATTCCTTGTTATTAGATGGGGGCCAAAGGATTTTGGTAATACAGTGGGATTCATAGCTTTGGATTCTTCATGCAAAACAATCAATAATAGCACCATAGAAAGTGGAGTTAATTATATTTTCCCTATTTTGTTTTTATGACGAACTCCAATGACTATATAACCCATATGTGAATTACTAATTATCTCCAAGAACATTATGGTTTTAAAATAAAGACATACTGAATCATGGCCAAAGTTTGGAAATTATTATTTCTGACATTCAGGTAATATCTATGGAATGTTTAAGGCCAAGAACTTTATTTGTCAGGAACTTCCATTTCACAGCATTTCCTGACAGGGATGTACCTACAAATACAGAACACATGTAAGACTAGGGGTTTGCCATCCAAGGAAGTTCATTATTAAAAGAATAGCAGAGCAAAGAATGTTTGTATTTAGCCTACAGTGGTTTTGTTTCCTCTGCAACTGTTTTAGATTCATCAAGGCAGAGGTCTTGTAAGTATTTGTATATAGAAATGGTTTTTATCTCACAAATTTAATGCTAGTTCTCCTTTTTTACTGCCAGTACATTTTGTTTTGCTTCAAAATGCAGAATTTTTACTGTGATCTTAAAAAAAAAAAAGGAAAATCAGAAATTTTACTCTATTAGAGTAGTCTGAAAAACTATAGTGAAACTAGGGTTTGTATGAGTTGTGCAAGTCATAGTTAATGGTTCAAAATTCTGAGTTTGAGACACATAGCTTTGATAACCTATAGGACTATATTGTTTCATTTTAGTATATTAGTATTAGAAATAGAGAAATAACATGGGCCATTACATTACAAAATAAATCTAGATTAAAAAATTCAAGCTGGAAAGGAACATTAAAATAACTCCTGGAATTTATAGTTGCAATGTAGAAATAGAGATCAGGTATGAGACTGTAGACATTCTTTCACTTGCCTACATGAACATTTATTTCTATAGCTGCTGAAGTATGACTTCACCTGGAGGATGAATAGGGCAGCTCAACACGCCTCCTTCCAGTTAAGATTATGCAGTATATAAACTGGAGTTACGGTTATTGAAAACTGAATGTCTGGACATTTGTTTAGGTAATGAATGGAAAGGCTTACCTCTTTTCTTACTTGCTGTGAGGTCATGACTCAGACCCAAGCTTAAAGTATATTTTAGCTGGTTTTTTAAGCATGATTTCCTGCAAAAATTGGTCATGTCAAAAATTCCTGGCAGGCTTTCTTTCATTGATAACCTACTTACCCATTATCTGAATTTGTGCAATTGTGATGGAGAGGTAAGGGTCTCAAAAATACTGCATTTCTATGATCTACTGTATACACAGCAGCTGTGTAGGATACCCTGTTCTGTACCTGTCAAGTAGTAGATGCCTATAGTTTTCTGTAATATAGTGGGAAATCGCTGGCTGGTTGGAGAAGGAAGGCCTGATTGATACTGTGTTCAGGGAAATGCTGCAGTGTGTGCTCAACACTTCTTGCACGTCAGAGATTTCACATGTGGGTGACACCTCATAAAAGCCATACCCCAGGGACAAGCTGAGGTTGGAGCTCACAGCTCCCATAATTCACTGGAGAAGAAGATTCAGACCGTGGATGAGATTCAGTGAATTCTGATGGAAATGTTTTGGAATTGAATGTATACTGCAGCCTAAGTATAATTCAGTTTACCAAGACAGTAGTCAATCCGAAATAAAAAATAATAAAAGAAAAAGCTGCTTTGGAAACTAAGTTACAGTAGTTGCATTGCTTACAGAACTATTTTTCAATTGCAAAGGTATATCCACTTTAAAAGTTCTTCCTCTGGGACCTGGCAGGAAAAGGAGAGCTCTGTATATCCCCTTGGGAAGCTCAGGATCTTCTGTTTGTTCTACTGTAAGGGCTAATAACCGGGGATGTGCAAAAACTCCACCAATTCTCTCCACAGCTCAAAAAAAGCTTAAATTATACAGATAAGGGAGTTTTGGGGAGGCTACAATTTTGGGAGAAATTAGGTATAATTTTTTGAAGGTTAATTTTTTTTTAAATTGTGTCTGTCTGAAATCTGTCAGAGGTTTTGAAGTTTACATTAAATTAACTGAATGAATAGATGGCACAGATTGTAGGTATTTAAATGTTCCTCTTTAGATTCTTGTTCCATAAAGCAACTTATCAATATAATTTTGACATGTTTAGGATGTAAGCATATATTTCATACTGAGTATATAACTTTTCATGTATATACAAAATTTATAAAAGTGTAAGAGTGTCACCTAAGTGACATGACTCAACTGGAACCATAGTATTTCAGTATTAGAGATTTCAGTAGATGCCAGTCAAACAGCACCATGGAAGTCTGGACTAATTTTGCAAAATTTGGAAGAGAAGGGTCAGAAATATTACTCCTTCTGTCAAAATCCCCTCAAGCCTGGCTGTTTGTGTGAAGCAGTTTTTTTCTATCCAGAATTGACCCCATTAATATAGGATGTATAGTTTTTGAGTGTGCCCTTTTATCAAAACAAGAGCTAGAGTTTTTAATCGAAAGCATAACTTTCAGATTTATGCATTTATTTAATTTTGTGAATATTCAAGTAGATTTAAAAGTTACTTGTGAGTTCTGTTTTAGTGAGTTTATTTGGATGATGTCAAGATAGGAGTCGTTCTACAGTTGAGAGGATTTTGATCGAAAGTGGAAAGAACAGCATTGAAGTGTGATAAAAAGAAATAGCAATGTATTTAACATTCCTTGTATTTGATAAGTTTTAGTATCTTTTCACTTTTGGTGGATGGACTGTAGGATCCTTCTAGGCTGAAAGTCAGCTCCTATCACTATCTGTTGTTGTTCTTGTCTGCTAATTAAGTGATGAGATGGATTGAACTTTCTTTAATATGAATGTTGAGGTTAGCTCACATCATCCTCTGAAATGGGATTTTCAAAGCTGGACATGGTACTGCATCACTGAGTGCAGTGGAAGGATTAAGTTACAATGCAGATAAATGTTTATAAATCCTTGTGCAAGTACAGTTTTTTTTGCACAATGGCATGGTAATGTTTTAAGCTTCTGATTAACTCCTAGAACCATTTTTGCTGTTAATCATCTTTTAACTCTAGGCATTGAGGGTTTCCCCCTGACCCAGAAAGACAGTCATTCTAGATGATCTTAATTCCTAAATCCTTTCTAGAATTATAATTGTGGACACAACATCAGCTCTTTCTAAATCTTCTGGTATTTCACCCATCCTGAGTGAATTCAGGTGAATACTAAGAACATAGAAATTTTCATCAGTTAGTTCTTGTAGTGCCCTGGGATGAGGTTCATAAGATCCCAGCAGACTGTCTGGCTTCATTCCTTTTCTTTTTAGATTTTCTTGCTGGTATTAATTATGGAAGACATGTGGTCACAGTTGACCCTCTTCTTGAAGTCTGATATGGGAAAGGCATTCAAAATTCTGCTTTCCCCACACTATTTGTTAAAAACTGTCTTTTCCCATTGAGTAATGGATCCATCTTTTCTTTGCCCTTTCTCTGTCTACTAAGGCATTTATGCAATAAGTAGTCACCCAGGCCTGCTGTTCATTTCAAGAAATGAGAGAAAATTCAGGGCCCAGTAGTTATGCTGCTTTAAAAAAAAAAAAAAAAAAAAAGGCAAAGCTGCAAATGCATAAAAAATCAAAATATCTGGAATGCACAGCTAGCTCGCTGAACATGTCCAGGGTATTAGTATCCAGAGATTTAAGAACAGGCAAAGTTGTTCTGTTACTGGGAAACGTGTTTTATGATGTCCTTCTCCTGCTGACATAGGTTGAGGTTGTCCTGGCCTAGATAAAGTTTATAGTGAGTCTCATACTTTGAGTTTGTGAACATGCTAAGGTCCTTGCTGTAGCTTCAATGTATGAGTAGCTTCCTGAGCAGGGAAAACTTTGGAGATGTCTCCTCAGCCTCCTGTCTTCCAATACCCAAATTCATCTGCAGCATCTAGATGTGACATAGATAGACTTCATTAATTGTTTGAAATTAAACTTTCTAAGCAGCTGTTGTTGGAATACAAGGGAAAAGAGGTTTGGCCAGAGAAGATGCAGCTGCAGCCCTGCTGTGTGAGGTGCAGGCATTGCCTGGCTAACATGCAGACTTCAGAGACAGCTGTGCTGGCTGGCTGCATGTTGGCTGTCACCTTGCAGAGCCTGAGCTGGCAGTCAGGACTTGGATTGTGCATCACCTCCTTCTGAGGCTGCACATTTATCTTCTGGCAATGATGTGCAGCCTGTCTGAAGATGGTCCCTCTCTCCCCATACCTGTATGGTTCCCAGTGCCAGGCAATTACAACCCCTCTGTCTCTCAAATCTCAATTTTGTTAGGGTAGAGGGTAAATATTAAGCATATCACTGGTGGGGGTGATCAAATAGCACCTAGAGGGGTTAAAATTAGTCCAGCAGTTTGAGGCCAAAGTCTAGCTTCCCTTAAACACATTTTATGCTGACCTATCAGTTATTTTTTTGTGGCACAGATTTCTCAGTGAAGCCTTGAGTGCATGATAAATGACCTCATTCACATGCTGGACGTTCCAGGCAATGTTAAAATCATGCACTCAGTTTATGCACTAGCCATGAAAACTCAGAGGTTACACTCGGCCATTTTCCAGCCTGCACATCTCACTGTGCAATTTGCTTTTCCTACTGATCCTGTGCACACTGTTTGTAATTATCTGAGGCTCATCCACCACCTTTCTGTGTTTCTCACTGTTATATAGTGTATGCACTTACAGGATTCAGTTTACCTCTGGGCTGAATTACCTCTCACGTTACCATTTTACTGCAGTTCAGGTAATTATTTTTCCTATTCTTCATGCTTGAATAACTGAAGTATCACTTTGAATGCTGTCTTGACCTCAGTGGAACTGACTGACCTCTTCCTCTGCAAGGCTCTGTAGCTCCCAGCCCTTTATTCTGCATAGTCCATAGCTGGGCAAGAGCCTTGGTGTGGGGCAAAGCTGCAGCTTTTGGGCAGATTGGACTGCTGACATGAAAAGCTATCTCTACACAACCTCAGAAGTCCTTCAGGATCAAGTAAACAGTTTAAATAGTACTGCCTTTAGTGATGGTTAGAATAGGTCATTCTGGCACCAGAACATCCTGTGTAAAGCTCATGCACAAGCAAGTATGTGCTTCGACGCAAGTCATCCACCTGCAGCTCCCAGGGAAGTGTCTGGGAGGCACAGAGGTGGTAGTTACTGCTGAGTAAATATCAGGCTGGAATTAGCTGCTCAGGAGACAGTTTTAAGTAGGAAAAGAGTGTAACTGGAACTTGCTTGCTGATGACTAAGTGTTAGTTTATAGTACATTGTCTGGTTGGGTTTTTTTTTTAATATCGTCAAGCTGATGTGTATCATTGCATGTAAAGTGAATAGAAGTGCAAACAATACTTGTTCCAAGTAATCTACTACTGTATTTTTAGAGGAGTTAAGAGGCTTATCAATTATACAGTATTTCTCCATAAAAGATACCTCTGTTCAAATGCCACTATGTCCAAATAGAATTAAAAGCAGAGTAAAGAGAAGCTTACATAATTAGTACATACTACATACATATTTTGTTTGTTTTCCGCAAAAAAGTTTCCACTTACAAACTAGTCTCTGCTAGAAAATTGTGATGCAGTTCTAGAGACTCATTTTAATTAACCCACTGCCATGCTTGTCTTCACAACTTGTGAAATTAGGGAATAGTGATACTTAGCATCAGGGCAGCTGCTGCTAGTTAGCTGGATGGTTTGTAGCAGACAAAACAATTCCTTCCTGCTTGACTGGCGAGTTATTTTAACAGAGTGTAAATTAAAGATTTCAGTGGTGTTCCTAGTTGCATGAAATCCCCTTGGGTGCCTTATTGACGTGACCTCCTCAAACATTAATGCTGAGGTTGGTGCTTGTTCTGGGGGTGTTAGGAGTTGCTGTCTCATCCAGGATGCCATGGAGCTACTCCCTGAAACCATCTAGGAGCTTCATTCGGCAATATCCTCCTTTTTCAAGGACTGAATACCACTGGCAATAGCCTTGATCTCTCCTTTAACTCATGTGCTAAATCTAAACTATGCATCCAGAGATAAAAATGGTGGCCTGTAGTCATCTTCTGTATTTAGTAATTCCTGTTCAGCCTTGCATGAAAACTGTAATTTTTCAAGTCAAAAATGGACTGCCTTTTAATTTTAGTCAGCTAATCACTGAAAATGCAGAAAATTATCTTTTGTCAAAGGAAGGAAATTTCCACCAGTGCAAAGCCAAAAGCTTTAGGAGGAAAATGTGTGAGGCTCCAGGCTCCTTCCCTGGTGCATGGTACAGAACATTGCTCAATCACAGCTGACCCATAAAAATCCACAGAGGTGAACTACAGTAGCAGTTTAATAGTGATTTCTGTATTTTCCTCTCAATAGTAAACCAGGAGTTACATTTTAAATGACAAGTTACAACTAAAAGCACTGATTTTTCTTTAGTCTCCTTTCTGTCCATAAACACAAGCCTTTTTTTGCAGATGACAGGATACAGATTTTTCCAACCTCTCTGTGAAAATCTTGATAGAACCTAACAGGTGCAGCCTTAATTCTCACTCTTCATCACAGCATGTTTAAGCTCACAGTCCCAACACCAGTTGGTTTTTATCTTCCTCAAAAAGTTCTTTAATGCTTATCAGTACATTGACTTAATCCACATTCCTGGCAGTTGGAGCTGCTCTGTGCCGCTCAATGGCATGCAGCAGCTCATATCTTTATATCCTATGGAACATATAGCTGTTTATTACATGTAATAATTCTGATAAAATGTAATCTCTCAAGCAGAAGTCTTGTCGTTCCGTGTTTGAAAGCCAAATCCAGTATTTACTGGCCATTTTAAAACGATGCTGATAGGAGGTGTGGCCGAGGAGCTCAGGCGTTCAGTAGTTTGTCAGACACTGTGCAGGAGAGATATGTGAGCAAGTTTGCCCAAGTGTCCTTATCTCTCCAGGAGGCACATTGTGTTCTGTAGCAGTGAGGAAATGCAGCCAGCTGATGCTACCAGATATTCTTGCATCATTAGAAAAGCTAACACATGAGATGAAAGATCCTGTAGATTGTGACAGGACTATTTCTAAAGAGAGTTTCTTAACCCTCTAAAAGGTTCTAAGTAAACTTGTTTATGATTTTCATCTGTATGTTTGCGTAGAGGTCATTAAGAGCAGGTATGAATCCACTTACAGTTGGAATCGTTTTCTGTGCATATGTTTGCTGTACCTGCCATGAAGACACGTGATGAATTAGAGGTGGCTGACCTGTGGGCAGTGTCAGTGTGGAATGGCAATCTGCTTATTGCCAGGACTGAGGATCCCTGATCAGAAGATTTGTTTAAAAAAAATATATTTTAGTAGATGGAAATATAGACACAACCTGTGTGGATGGAGCAGTCAGGACTCCCTTACCTCAGCCATGCCACAGGGTGCTGTTTGGGGCAGGGGTTGTGTGGTGGATTAAGGGTGCTGTAAAGGGATGAGGTGTGTGTTAGGAGCTTCTTCAGAAACTGAATTCTGAACAAGTCAGGATTGGTGGCAAAATCTGTGTCTTCTTTTCACCATGATGATATATGGTTAAAATACTTGAAGCCCTTGTAAAGGATTCTGAATTTTTTAAATGAAAGGTGATATATAGGCAGACAACATTACTGATATTTTCACTGGAAAAAACTGAATAAACATCTGATAACACTTGTGCTGAGGATAATACAAATACTATATAAGATCTCTTTTAAATTACTACAAAATTACTTGTACAGAAATTGATATAAGTACCTTTTTAGTCTTCAGTCATTTTCAAAAGAATACATTCAGTAACTTCAAAACAAGTTGCAAGTGCTTCAGCTTTAATTTTCGGATTAGATGTTTCCAAAGATTGAAAGAAGCATGTTTGGGCTCTGAGCTTTTCTGTTTTACTCTCTCAGTTCACTGAAACTGGACTTATATAGACTTCAGATAAACAAAGGAAGCACCCTTTCCGCTTACTACGTTATGTGATCTTTGCACAGGCAAGCCTTGTAAGATCAGCAGCATGTTTAAGTCCCTGGGTATCTACACAAGATATTTACATACTTACTCAGTATTCTGAATTTCCAAAAGAGCAAAAACCCCCAAACAGCCAATGAAAATAGTGGGTTTAGGTTGATGCAATCAATATGAATTGGATCCTATCTGCATTGGTACTAAACATTGTCATAAATATTGTCAATTATCACATGATTTTTGCTAAACCAAAGTGACGTGTATTCAGCAGCTCTATTAAATGGTGATAGGCAATATTCATAGATGTATGGATTTCAGGTTTTTTATGTGTATTGATACGTGAGACAGCCAGCTGTAAGGAGGGGAAGAAGAGTGACTTGTACTGGCAAATTTAGATGGTCACTCACCTATTCACTCTGTATGCAGGCTACAGAGTTCTTAGGCTTTGTTTGATAGCAAACAAGATTTATGGTTTCTCCCAGCCTTAAAAACACTCTTCTACAGTAGGAGTAATGCAATTCCTTATTTATCTGTCTGGTTTTGCTCTCACTTCCATCCATCTATAAGAGCTGGGGCCCCCTTCACCTGTCATTTGCTGGCAGCCTGAGCACCCTGTTGCTGTGTGTAATTAGCCCTGTTGCAGCCCTCTGGACAGGTTAGGAGCTGGGGAGCACATTTCCTCAGCCAGGTACATTCTGATGGCTCCCTTTTCACCAGCCAAGGGATGCAAGGACATGTCTCTGTCTGTGTCCCATGGGCAGCAGGGAGTTGTATTTGCAGCCTGTCCAACTTGCCACAGTCTCATCTGAGGAACTGATGAGCTGCAAGGCTGAGCTACTATGAGGACACAAATGCTTTATTGGATGTGGCTGCTGAGCAGGTGTGGACGTAATGATAGTAAATAACATTGACCAGCAACATATCAACATGCTCAAAGTGTCCCAGTAATATAACACACTCTGGCTTAGTGTGTGTTTACTGTCTCTAACATCAGGTTTAAAATTTGTAGCTAGGTTAATCTAATAGTGTGGTTGTATATTATGAAAGACTTCATATAGTAATGTAAGCATTGCCTTTAAAAGGTTCTATTGTTTCTTCCACCTTCTTTCCAATTTGACTCCAAAGAAGGCCTTTTTAACTGTTTCTGCAGTTTATAAAGAAATGTGTCTGCTTATTAAATCTAGACATGCCGTTTGTTAAAGAAATTGCATCCTGTGAGACATCCTGGAGAATGTTCCTTTCATCTTTTAAAAACTGCTTCAGCCGAATAAAATGGGTATTCAGTCTCCCTGAGTTCACTTTAGTGGATGTTGTAATGCTGACTTTAAAATAAATGGGTGTTTGGAAGGAGCATGTTCCTCCCTGCTATGCTGAAGTTCTGGTATTTTCAGTATGGTACAGGATGCCTTATAAATGTTGTATCTGGACAATTAAGTATAATGCATCTAAAGACAACTCTTTGGGTTTCATGAAAGTCTTTTCATTATGAATTATTGGGGAAACAGGAGGAAGCTTTGGGATCATACAGCTAATTCCATCTGGTAAAGTCTAGACTGCATTGAAGGGGTAGTTTAAGATCTGGGTTACTTTATGACAGTACTGATAGATGACTGTAATTGGACTCAGAGACACTAAAATGAGAGAGAAGTAAAGACGTTAAGAATTTTTGGCTGGGCTGTGAATCTGTTTGATGGTATTGTTAACTCATTAAAATAGTATGTATGGTATATTAATAGACCATTGTTGTAAAATTATTCAGTGCTGTTCTCTCCTGTTGTCAGCATTTTAGGTGCATTAAATTACAGAAGGAAATTAAAAGAACCCTGTGAGCACAGGCATCCAAGTCAGTTCCTGCATGTCAGATGGATATCTAATAAAAATTAAAGCAGAGGTTGAGTTTAGATTGTGATCATTATTGATTACCTGCAGAGAGCAAATGGGGACACCAAAGGGGATCTGGAGAGTAAAAAGTTTGCTGCTTGCCAGGGCATGAGATACCTCAACCTGGAAAGAAACAAGAGAGGAATGGGAAAAGTTCTTACAAATGCTATTTTGAGTGAAGAGTGACTGTGAGACTCCTGATGGAGTGGATCAACAAGGACCATAAAAAGATGGAGAATGGCACAGGTGAGAGCCAAGATGATCTCCAGTAGATCTGTTCTGTAGATCATCCCTAGAGAAGATTTTGAAAGGAAGAAAGTTTTAGGCAGTTTCATTATTACATGTCAGGAACAAAATAAGGTCATTGTGAGTGGGTGGACAATATGCAGCTTTGTCATTTTCTGGGACTGATGAGAATAGTTTCAAATTGATGAAATGAGATGCAGGAGAAAGTGCAAGAGAGACCCATGTGACGCCTGTACAAGCCTTGAGGGCACAGAGAAATTAAAACTGGACAAACGAGACTACAAAAGTGGATAAAGGAACAATGTTCTGAGGTGATAGCTAGCAAGGAAAAGCTAATTCCATTGTTAGTAAAAATTTTGACATAAAGATTTAGTTACAGAAAGAATCCCATCTCATCTGGCTGAGAGTTTGGGTGAGGCCAGTGTGAATGGTGGAAGTGTTGTTGCATCCATGTAAGGATCCAGGCAGGTGCATGGAAGCTATCTATGCCAAAGGGAAAAGAGGTGTTACCCAAAAAATGGCAATGTGTCCAGGAAGGCCTCTGTTGGCAAGTGGATAGAGTTGGGTGTCTGTGCACATTAAGGGTATAAAGCTTTGAGAAAAGGAAGATTGGATGAAAATAGAACCTCCACAAATAAAGGAAAAAAAAAGGAAGAAAAACTAAGAGAAAAGCTTTACTGAGGTAGTATTACAGTAATCCAAAGGTGGATGGGAAGACAGGGGAGAGAATGACTCAGAAACTGACACAGGTCTGTAAGGTTTCCAGTGGACAAATATTTGAGAAGTTGCAGGCAGCAGTTAATTAATCTGGAATAAAAAGTGAAGGCACTACTATATAAGGCAGGCATGAATGTCATCCTGAACCCAAGGTTCAAAGAAACTGCTCAAACTAATAAAAATATATAATTGAGATACATTGTAAAGCAGTTTCCCGTATTTCATTGTATAAATAATCAGCCTAAAAATACTATTAAGCATAAGTAAGGAGTCTGAAAGTAATGGAAAGAGGATTGACTAATACAGAGAACTGTACCTTAAAAATCAGAAAACAGGAGAATGAATTGTAAATGTCTAAGAATCCACTTGATAAAGATGTAACTATTTTTCTAAAAAAAAAATTCAAAAAGTAAAGAATTGAAATGCAGTCAGTGAAAAAAAAGAGAATTTTGACATTAGTGGTGATATAGATGGATGGATTTTAGATGTAATAGGTAGCACTCTTCATATTTTAATGATTCTATGGAACCTGAGACAAATGCTGGGCCACTAATAGGAATGATTATGCAGAAATGGAAATTCTTACCTCCAGGGGGAAGCAAAACTTAAATTATATAATTGTTTCAATCAGAAGAGACCGTATAATCCATATCCAAGAACTTGCATAATATTTCAATGCCAAAAGCAAGTACTTTTAATAAATACATCACATCATTTGGTATTACCTGGGGAAATAAATGAAAAACAGTACTTAAATTGGAAAAAAAATTACTCCGTTAAAGAGCATTACTGTAATCTCAATACTATGTAAAATCTTTTCCAAAAAAAAAGAAAAAATTATTTTAAGGAAAGAAAAAGCAAATGATACAAGACATGATAATTCAGTTAAAATGCAATGTGGGCTCTCCACAAAGAGGTCGTGCCTGACTAAGCTGATACCTTTAGTTGAAAAAATAGCTAAGCTAATTCTCTAAAGGAAAAAAGAGATAATATATCCATATGGACTTCAGCAAAATACTGTGTTTGTCATCTGCTGTGTAGAGATTTGTTAACACAGGAATTACGAATGAGTTCAAGGGGGGAAAAGAGAATGAAAAAATTAACTAGAAGCAAAATTAGAGCTGGAGGATTGGTTGGAGGTCACCAAAGGATTTCCCAAGGACTGACTATGGGATCAGTCTTAGGAAATGTTTCCATTACTGATTGTACCACAAAAGCAACAATATTGGGAAAAAAGTCTTGATGACACAAATTACCAGAAGGATGATGCTGAAGACTGGAGTTTCATGTTGAAGAAATGGGATGAGCACGTGAGTTGGAAAACAGTGCAAGGAGGATGAAAGACTGCAGCCAGAAGTGCACAGTCAGCCACCTGGGAGCTTGTATCAGGGAGAGACTGGACAGGCGTGGGAGTGCAAATCACAAGATAATTGAGGCATCAAAATGAGACTTTTGTGGAAAGTGGACAGATTTGATTCTAGCATGGATCATCTGACATCTGGCAGTATAAGGAAGCATGTTTTCCATGCAAGGAAGCCATAGTGCTGCTTGGTGTAAGGTATGTGTAAAGTATAACACACAAAAATCTGTGCCAGTGTGATCATATATACATAAGAAAAGCAAATTCAAACTGTTTTAGGAGCCTAGGCAAGTTTCTGAAATGCCTCAGAGAAGGGAGAGATGGCTTTATGAGGGGAGATTAAAATCCTTGATTTGTCTGACTCTGTAAAAAAGAAAATTGAGAGGAAATACAATTGCTGTCTCACACATTGAAGGATTTGTACATAAAAGATAGTTCTAGCACAAAAAGAAATAATTACACAGTGCTCTTGAGAATCTGTGGGGTGGAAATTTAGGCAGCTTTCAAATATGAAGCACAGTGGGACAAGTCACCTGACTAATTTTTAGATTAAAATGTGTTGATTCATGAAAAAAAGTATATAATGTAGTGCCTACAGGGAAGGGATTTGGTAATAAAATGGATTTCACTTCCTAATGAAAGGAGACCCTGGAAAGATGGGGAGGGAAGACTGTTAAAAATAATACTGGTAAAGGTAGCATGGTGGTATACTTGTAAATTGTAAACTCATGTGGTTTTGATTCAGAAAGGAGGAAACCGCCATATAATACTGATATCTCAAAAAAAATACACTCCACAATATTTTTTTTAAACAGAATTATTTCTTGTTTAGGGAAACTTAGACTAATTTGGCCCCTTTTTACTGTGTGGGTAGTTTTGTTACATGGAAACCCACCTATATTTCTAAACACTTTTTATTTTAAACATTTTTTTCTACTTTCTTTGAGTATAAGTGATTTTCACACTGTATATCTGGGGGGAAAAAAAGGAAAACCATACTGCAGCTGGCATTTTGCTTAGTTTTTCACATAAAACCTTGATATATGCCAAGTGTGACTGTATTTTGCTGTATATTTATAACAGTAATTATTTTTGATGTTACCTTTCTGCAGTAAAACACAATTTCTTGCAACTTATGGGAAGCATAAAGTTTATGACTCTCATATTTAGCATAGAGAAGAAAATCTCACAGCAAAAGTGTAGTTAGTGTCTTGTATTAATATTTCTATGATTAATATGAGGAGTTGAGCTGATTATTTTTATAGCCAGATTAAAAAAGTAGAATTGTATAAATGGGCTTTGTACAGTGCTGTGTAATGTAATCCTCCTCATGGCAGCAAAAAATGAGGAAAGATTTCTGCTGGAAATGGTGTTTGGTGTTGCTCAGTAATGCAGTCTTTCCTAAAACAGCACAGAGAGATATTGGCAGCCTCAGGCTATGTTTCATATAATGACACTTTAGTAATTCAGGTTTTTTTGGGCTTCCTTTTTCAGCTTGAAGGAATTAAGTCCCATTGAGATGGAAAAGATCTGTATCTGAAATAGCGTAAATTGTTTGTTGATTTTGTGAAATGTGTAAGTCATAATGTGAGCAAAAACAAATCTCTGACTTCGATGGCGTGCTGTGAACTTTCTCCCTCCGCCAAAATGTTTGTCCTTGGAGATGATACATGGCGGAAGCTTTCTAAGGGCAAAGATAACAATGCAGTGATGTGTTCCTGGAACTAGAGCATTGGGTTAAGTGTTTTGCTTGTTTGTTATTTTTTCCAATTCGTTTCAAGTAAATGACGACCATTTACACAGACTTTGAGAGTTTGGTGAATAAATGAATCCCAGGAAAATATTAGGCGGTTGCCTGCAGTCTTTTTCAGAAGAGACTGTTTTCAGAGAGGCAGGAGGATTCCTGCTGCCGGGTGGCATTTGTGACAGCTGCCACAGGGCAGAAGCAGCCACGAGCTCTGCTGTGCTGCTGTTATCCTGGCGTTTCCTCTGCAAACGGGTAGTCCTGCTTCACACACAGTGCCTTTCAGAATTTTGGCTCAGTCGGTGCAATTGCATTGTTTCCAGCTCAGCTGTGGTGGTGTAGGGAATGTGGTGTAGGGTGCTGGTGGGGAGGATGCCCTGTGCCTGCCAGCTTAGCCCCGCTGCCACGAGCAGTGGCATTCCTGCTGCTCTGGGCACTCAGGCTGGGGACAAGTGACCTGTGCAGGGCCCTGCTTGAGCCCTGCTTGAGCCCTGCAGGGATGCAGAACTGCATCTGGCCTTGGCCTTGATTTGCACCATTCTCAGTCCTTCGGCAAGGTCACCAGTGGGTGTGAGGATGGGGAGAGATTTCTCTGCCAGGCAAGGATGAGTCACCAGTGGGACCCACTGCAGGTGGGAGACTGCCTATTCCAGGAATTACAAACGAGACGCTGGGTAAGGAATGTAGGTGGAATAGGGATGGGCCCAGTATGAAGCGAGCCTAATTACAAGTTTGTGATTTCTCAGTGAATCTTTTCCCTCAATGTTTTTATTTTGAACGTTTGGAACCACTCTGTGTTTCGTAACTAAATTTATTGGGGTTTTTTTGTGTTATTTCCTGCTTAGACATAACTAGGGCATGTGTAGGATCTTGGAGGAGATCTAAGATAGCTGTCATCTGAGATTTCTATCCTCAATTTGCAGACCATGCTGCGTAACAAAATCTGAATATTCATGTTGAACTTTTGGGGTTTGCTTATCTAAACTATCTGAAATTCGCCAATCACTATCAAAGCTAAAACCTTCTTCTCTTTGCTTCAGTTACTGAGAGAGATTGCAAATTCTTACTTGGGAGAGTAGTCAGTATGGGGAGATGCACTACATAGATCCAACTTTGAAAGTGGGACAGTCCAAGTTTAATGTTCTATTTTCTGTTTAGAAAGCCCCCTAAAGCAATGGAGAAAGGACATCTAAAAACTTACGTTTCCTTTTTGAAATTTATAAATAGAGGCGATCCTCCCTCAGCAAGCTGTAATAGCCAGCTTTGCCATTTGCTTGTTTATTTGAGGAATGATGAAATTACATAACTTTTATTTGGGTAATACATTCATCAACATAAGCAAAGTCAGTTCTTGTCTTTTACACCGTTTTCCCACTTTGCCTTCTTCCTATATATGAATTACATAGTCTTAGCCCCTGAACAACTGAACTTCAAGAGTAGAATATAGTATCAGTGGAGTATCCATCTCAGCATCCCCTGTGAAAACAGGTTTTTATAATGCAATTTGTGGTTGCCCGTGTGTCGCAGACTCTCAAAGTTTGTCTTGTATTCAGGATTAAAAATGTTATTTCTACTCATTGTTGTCATGTTTTTCTTTCCCTTAGCTTTATTTCATCTTACTCTCTTACCTTGCCTTTGCCCTCTCTCAGCTTTCTCACCTCCTATTCTCCCCATTGTAGCAAGCTTTTATTTCCCTTTGCTGCCTCACTGGCTTTAGTTTATGCTGTTTCACCTCTCCTCTTCTCCATGCATATTTTTCTTTCTATTAATTTCATAATATGGACCACTGTCTGTGTTTGGATGAAGTGAGAGTGAATGAATGTGGTCCTGAGTGAAAATGTAAAGCTACTTTGGTGGCCAAGTCCATAGCTGCAGAAATAATGCAGTCAGGTTGAGGGCTGTGAAGGCCAGAAGAACACTTCTTTCTTAAAACAAGGGGTAAGAAGGTTTGCCCATTTTTCCCTGCCGTTGCATAATATAAAGTTAGTTGCTCTTCAAAATGATCTAAGTGGCCACATGGATTTTGTTCATGCCCCTGGACTGGGCAGTCAAGAAGCAGAGGAGTCCATGTGTGACACAGGAGGCCAATGGTAGGGAAGAAACCTTTGAGAAATTTAGAGGGGAAGGGGTTTATCTGACTCCTCAACAGGAAAACTACTGATTCTTGCACTCATAGATTGCTTCTATGAGATAGTGTGAAACAAGTGCCTTCAGGACCCAGAGCCTCTTTGGAAGGGTTTCCATTGCACTGCACCATGAAATCAAAGGCAGGCAAGGAGAGGTTTTTCACCCTGATTTGTTTAACTGTATTTGAAGAACAGACCTTTGCATGTAATTTCAACTCTGTGCAAAACATGTGTTTAAAAATGAGTGGTAGAAATTTCCTTTATTTTCAAATGGCCAGGCTGGTATTGCAAAAATGAGGGAATGGAAAAAAATACTCCCCAAATGTACCACAATGCCTGCAGAAGGCTTTTTTTTTTGTTGGTTGGTTGTTTTCTTTCTTTCTTTCTTTCTTTCTTTCTTTCTTTCTTTCTTTCTTTTTTTTTTTTTTTTTTTTTTTTCTTTTTAAGAGAAATTCCTTTGTTTATTCTCTGAGATTGGAGCTGTATCAATATGACAAACCATGCTACTTTGATTAGAATTATTCCTGCGCTGGGCTGTGTGCAGTTTTCCTTTCGTAGGGAAGAGGAATGCTCCTGACAGAGCAGGCAGTGCCCCTTGTGTTTGCAAAGTGGAACATGTTGTCTACAGAAGCAGAAACATATTTGTGATGAGAGGGGAAAAAAAATTTTAATCCTTTCAAGAATTAATTTTCCAGACTATGCTTTTGCAAGGTACTGAGTGTGTAAACTGAAGCTGGTTTATCTTAGATAAGGATGGAGGGGAAGGACAGATGTCTGTGGACAGGAAAGAAGAGAAACAGCTAAGCACAGACTCTAGGTGCACCACAGGTAGCTTTGTGTATTTCTGTAAACTGAAATGTGGTTGGAAAAATGACAAATTTCTGAATGTGGAAAATTAGAAAGTAGAAAATGACTGTTTGGCATTGAGCATGAGCATTGCCCAGGACTGGGGGTGGCCTGGCAAGGCAGCAAGCACATCCCTCCACTGCTGGGTGTGCATCCCTCCCTCATGCTCTGTCTGCAAACAGACACCCTGAGCAAGGCAGTTCCTCTCCCCTGGAATCTGTGCCTCAGCAGGGAACCCAAAGCAGGAAATCCTTTTGCACACACAACTTCAGAGCTCCTCTCCTTTTCCTTCAGATGTCTTCATGCTGCTGTGACATGTGTGAGTGAAGTGGCAATAAATGTCACTGGGAGTACAAGGGAGCCCTTCAAAGGCTCAGGGTGATTCTGCTGCCTTAAATTTTTATCCATTAGAAAGATGTATTTTAATAATAAAAGTTTGGTTGGTTTTTTTTTAAGCTAGAATGGGGTATGATGAGAAATGTAGAAGAATGCAGAAGTTCAAAAGGTTTCGCTAATCCCCTAAGGAAAAAACCTCACAAAATAACTCTCAGGTGCTTTATATTTGTTTACTAACTGGAAACTCTGGATTATTTTAACCAGAAAATTATGAGTAAGTACTTTTTTTTGGACTTCTGCTACTGTAAATAAAATGTGAAATACCTTCCCTGTACAGGAAAGAATTTTTTTACTGATCCATAGTTTATGTATGTTTTTATATTGAAGCTTATTTTCACCTTTCTCATTATGAAAATGGATAAATTGCTTCAATCTGTCCATGTACATGTAATTTGTGGGGTTTTTTAGTAACTTTTATGGTATGGGCTGTAAGCCCGTATCTAAACCAAAATATTTTATCCTGAAGTTCTTTTCCACTCATTCATGAGTAATTAACTTCCAAAAATTTTTTAAGTAGGAGATAAGAGTAATAGGCTCATATTCGTAGTTTTTCAATTATTTTCACTTACGCTAAAATAAAATTCCATGTAAAAAGAGAATATGTTTAATGTGTCATTGAATGAGAGAATAACTCTCTCAAGATAATGGTCTAACTTTCACTTGCAGCTCTATCCATCAAATACAAATAGAAAGGCAACATGAAAAATTAGAGTAATAAAACAGTAGATACTTTAGTGACAGACTGCGAGCTGCCCTGGTGAACATTAGGAAAAAATTGCCTTCTCAAAACTATTTAACTTGAGTATGGTGTGTTACGAGGCATCAGGCTGATCTAAAATAAGAGATGATGGGGCAAGGATTTTTTTTTAAAATTACTTTCTTATTAATTTATTTTGTATGACTGTGAATCCATAAATAATCCATAAAAGTCTGAAATCAGAAATCTTCGACATTTATATTAAAAAAGTCTTATGTCTTTTTCCAGCTTTAGATTTTCTTGGTGTTCCAGCTCCTGGAATCCTAAATGTAAATTTAAAGCTCTGATTCCAGGAAAAGAAAAAAGAATCTCAGCATTAGAGTTACAAAATGAAATTGGTGGAAATATTACCTGCCTGGGACTTAAATGCTCAAACTGCAAAAAGCAAATGAAGAGTCCAAAATTTAGTTTGGATTTTAGTGGGGATGTGGATGCAGGGCTGTGCTAAACCTAAGGACTTCTTAGGTCTTTAGGTTCAATATACCACAGAGTTTCTACTCTGTCTCCTTCTCACATCTTCCAAGGAGGGTACAGATTTTTGATAAAAGCTCTGTGAAAACTGAAAGAAAAAAACAGGTGTTCTGAGCAGCTTTAATCCTGTTCTTTGAATTCATACAAAGAAGCTGGCTATTTGTCATTTCATTTCTCATGTTGTCTTTCTGCCTTCACTAAGGACACCATTGAGCAGCTTCACACCAGATCTAAACGTGAGGAAAACCACAGCCTTTCCAAGAGAAAGTGTCAGTTGTGGCTGGGAGGGTCTGGGGGAGGAGAAGGATCCATTCTGTCAACTTAGTTTGTCTTCATAGCTTCTCTTTGAGTTGTAACTGGCTTTGCTCCCACCTTTCCTCTGACACCAGGGGAGGAATGAGATGCCATCCCCTTCTCGAAGTCCTCATGGGCTTCTCCTGGGTCCCTGTCAGGGGTGACACAGTGAAGGTGGGAGGTCTGCAGTGCAGTGGGGCTGTGCTCTGCACTGATGGACACAGGTTCAGCTGACCCCAAGGAGCCTGCTGAGCCCAGCTGAGCTTGCTCCTTCAGTGAGGCAGCACAGTGCCACCACCCCTGACAGTGGGGATTGGTAAATTGTGGCCTTTTTTTGCCCGAGTGGGCATTTTCTTCATACAATATGAGCAATTACTGAGTTTCAGTGCTCCCAAATTTAGACACAATTACTTACAGGTAAGAAGAAAGTATACTGAGTTAAGATTTCTAAAAGAAGGAGCTTTTAAGAGTGAAGTTTGGCTTCTTATGGTGCTTGGTGGGACCAGTGACCATAGCCAACAATTTCTGGTGATGCTCAGGTGAGAAAGAACAAGATCACTTCTCACGTCCTTCCCCCTGGCCACCTCCTAGCACTGTGCTGGTCAGACATGGCAAGAGCTGTCCCTGTTCCTTGCCAGGACTCAGACCCCCAGGGCAGAGTGGGAGCAGCAGAGGTGCTGGGAATGTGGTCTCTACCTTGGCTTTTGGCCCCATCGAGTGAGTTGCCATCACCAAGGATAAAGGACGTAAGGATGTGCCGGTAAGAAAAAGGGCAGGAAAAGAGTGATGTTCCCAGAGTACTGGAGGAGGAATAAACTCCAATGTGATCATCCCCGTCACAGATGGAATATTTTACAAAGTATTCTCTCTATAATATAAGAAATATGCTAAACAGCACTATTATGCTGCATTTGAAATGTAGAAATAAAAATAGAAGTTGAAAGGTAGAGCTATTGTCTCTGCTGGGTTTATAGCATGCTGTCAATGGAAGATATTAACCCTAAAACCTCCTGGGAGCAGCTCGTTCACTGTGGGGAAAATGCTGGAATAGCCTTAAGGGTTAATAAAATGTAGCAAATTGAATTTTTTACCACTATAGCTGACCATTATTTTTTAAGTTGTGTAATAAATGATTGAGCATGGAATGGTAATACAAATCGTTGCAAAAACCAATCTGCATGTTAAATCCCACTTTTGTTTTGAGTGAGGCGGAGTCAGTTATTAACTGCATGATCAGAGCACAGACGCTGAGTCCTATTCTTTCCTTAATTGAGAATTGCTGTTACAGATACTTGACAGTGGTTCATAGTGGCAATAATCCCTTTTGAAAATGGTTGTTATTCTAGTCATAAGTAGCTTGCCTGGGCACTAACCCCAGCTTCACCTCTGATGGTTAGGAAAAGAATCTGGTTGGTAGCTGATGATGTTTAGTGATTTCCTGCTAGATAATTGCCAACCTAGCATAGTAAGAAAGCATAACTTTTAAAATATTTTACCTTTGGTTAGAAGGAAGGTGTGGGCTGTGAAAAATACTGTAACTCTCATTGCTCAAAATGAAAATCCATTGCTTACTGAGAGTGCTGACTTAAAAATTCTTGCACGTCTTTTGTTGATCTTGCAGGCTGATGCACACGACCTGCTAATGCGATGCTTGGCTTTCCATACAGAGCCATTCATCCATGTTATATGTGAGTGAAGCTTCCTGGTTTGTACATGTGCTGTGTCACATTCCTCTGGTTTTCTAACAAAGCTTTTAATTGGTATGCTGTGACTAATGAGCATGAAGTCCCAGAGGAAATGGAGCAGAATTTTCCATTATCCACCAAGAAGCTTCAAGCACATAGATTATCAGGGCTTGAACTCCGGGATAAACCAGGGTCAAAGGTTCCAAGTATAATGGAACCTCATAGCTTAATATTTTGCCTCCATAACATTAAATTAATAGTTTCTCAGCAAAACTGTATTGTCTGTCTGATGGCACTGCACAAACTATAACTGGCATTTTGCTAGGCCATCAGATCAAATCCCTGACCCTTTACTGTTAAAGTTCCCACAGCACTTGAATACTGATGTCCTGCCTTTGTTCCGGTTTGGGTAATGATGTGCTGCATGCTTTTGTGGGATAAATCTCTCTTCAGTTTCAAGCAGAGAACTCACTCTTCATTCTTCTTCTGAAAAACTATTGTACAGTGTTGCTGACACAGGATTGCTGCCATATGGTGCACCAGAAGTGGTTGCATTTTTGGGCGGGGTTAAGAGCTCTGACTCAGACTTGAACACGTTCAGGACCACTTTGGTTTCGAGGTTAGATGAGATTGGATGTAGTGAGACCAGCATACCTATAGGCTACCTCTGCCAAGTAGAGCAAAGTAATTATCTACCTTACGTTCAGCACACCTACTGAGTGGCCCCAACAGACACAGTATCAAAGAAAATTTAAATTAACTTAAAAGCATAAGAAGGTATTCAGATTGTTACAGAAACTGGTAGGGGAAATTGTGGTTAGCTTTCCAATAAAGTATATGGAATAATATTTTTACCAATTCCTTCTTTTAGTATTTAACCCGATATACAATTAATAATTTCCTCCTTTCTAATAGTCTCAGTGTGAGTTATGCTTTGCAGTGAAACCACCAACCCAGAGAAAGGAAAAAAGAGATTTTTCTTTTTAAGGTTAATTTCAGCAGGGTCAGTTCCCCGAGCTGTCATGGTTCAGTGTGTGGCCGTGCAGAGGTTTATGGGGACAGGGACTGGAAGTGAGCAGCTGAGAGAAGAAGGGTTGTCTTCTTGCAGATACATTACCACCTCATTACCACCTCAGGTTAAAGCTCATAGAGCTATGGCTTATGTCTTGGGAGCCTCGAATTAAATAAAACTAATTTCTTTTACATGTTTAAACTCCTCCATGGCAGAAAAACATCATGGTGCTGCTGGGAGCTGTGTGGGGTAGGTTGGTCCTTCTTGTGCAGGTGACTCCTTGCCTTCCCAGCAGCTGCAGCTGCAGTAAAGTCCTCTTACACATCTGGTTTGCTTCATTTCCCAGCTCTGGAAAGGTGGTTGCTTTCTGGTGGGCTCTTGTAGACTTTCTCTGTTCTCGTTTTGTGAGGGAGTGGCCAGAGGTGGTGTCACCTCTCATGCTTGGGGCATGAGTGCCCAGGGGTTTTTTGTGTGTGTTTGCAGCAAGGAGAACACAAGGACTTCTGTGGTTCTGTGCAGCTTTTTGAGAAACAATAAGGGAACTGATGCTTCAGAAGTATCTTGGATAGTTGTTTCACAATACAGAGGTGTTTTCTTTTGCTTGCATATTAAAGAAAGGCAGTTCTATATTAGCACTGTATTAATACAATATAAAGGTTATATTTTTAGATTCAAATGTAACTAGATGCAAATACTAAGGGCAATAAGTACATTGTGTATTCAGATTGTGATATATTGTCTTTTTATCCTGTGAGGAAGGGGTTTATGCTTCCTCTACAATCAGGAGTTCTGTGTGCACTATTAACTGTGGATAGCTGTAAATAAATACTCGTCTGTCCTTTCCTTACTGCCACATATACCAAGGGGACAAACTAACAATGGTACCAGAACATGGTACCTATTACTGCTTTAAAGCCCACAGAAGGGGAAAGGGGAGTGCAGTTTAAAGTTTTTGTATACCTTCTCAATGCAGGTAAGAGAGCACAGGTGACATATTCCAGTGTGGCACAGAGTGTATCCATTTACTCATCCAGCTCGCTGTACTTAAAGTGCAAAAAAACCAAAGGAGTTGAGGTGAAGGTCAGTACTGCCTTTCATTTTTGTTTGACAAATCGTGCAAAACCCAGAGCGTGGATGTCTGCTAACTGCTATTATGCTGCGGGTTGTATTCAGTGAGCCAGCAGTGTTGCAGAATATGCCAGAGCTTCATCTGTGGACCACCTTCTTTCTGGAGGGCAGAGTGCCTCACAGCCCCTGGGCTGGGGCACAGATGCAGCCCTTCTGGGCTAACAGGGAGGGATAGTGCCACGGGCTGCCGGAGCTCCCCAGCCCACATGCCTGGCCTTAGTGCTGCTCTGACCTTCTGGCATCTTGCTTTTGTTTGGGAGTCCACAAGTGGAAGGAGAATTCCTGTGTCCAGTCCAACTCCCTTGTTGTCCCAAAGGGCAGTGTTGTGGAATCACACTCAGAGATTTCCAACTCAAAAACCACCTTGATTTTCATACTTACTGTACATATTGGAAAGCTGTTTGGTCCATCATTCCTTTCCCTTGTGAGAACTGTAGCATTTCTGCTGTGCGAAGAACAGATCTTTACCACTCAAAACATCTCCTGTAGCGAGAGGGTGGAAGTGTAATAGCCAGCCTGTTTCTCCGTGTAGGAAAATGTTTGGGAAAGTCCTCCCACAATCCCCCTCTGTTTTTTTGACCCCTTGTACTCCCACAACAATCTAGAGAACTCACTTACATTTTTTTAAAATTTTCATGTAGGTGAGAGGGAGGTAATTAAAAGTATGCTTTGGAACCCATGCCTTGGTGTCCCACGTGAAAAGTATTATCCAGCAGAACCTCCAACCTCCTGCTTTTAAAAAACAAACATGTTTTCCTACCAACTTCAACAAGTACCCAAAGGCATAAAAACCTTAAAGGATTGTCAGGCAACAGCAAGAACCTCAGATATCTCTCTTCCCAGATCCCACTGCTGTATTCCTCAGAATACTTACACTTTTTGACAAATGAGATTTTGGCAGCTGTATAGAAATGACCTCTTTTCAGTCAGTAGTTCAGCTGTTCAGGGAGGTGTGTATGGAGTGATACTGCTTGAATAAAATAAATGCTAATATATGCTAATGTCTAATCATTTCACATTTGTATTTTTGGTTTTATTCTTTTCATTAAAAGCCTTAAAACTTTCTTCTGAATTTTATACTTCCATTTTAGGTTATGATGAAGCTATAGCCTTTAAGATAGTTACTGCTTTATAAAATGAGGGTAAAGGTGTTTGCTTTTTTAGTGCTTTGGGAGATAGTCCTTTTCTAGTAAAATATATCACACTAGTTAATCTGGATCTTCAGCAAGCAAACGTAAAAATCAAACTTTTCAAAAAAGTGAGAAATACTTGAATTTTTTTAACATGCCTCTGAGATAAGGTGCCATCTATGACTTTTTAGTGCTTGGTGTGTTGAAAAGATCAGAAGTACAGCCCTTATTGACTTAGTCCTGTGCTGAGTGTAAATTCACACAAAGAAGAGCAATTTAACATGTGACTGACCTTTTTCAGTGCAAGATGAAGAAATGTGCTGTTAAGGTTACCAGAGTGTGGCAGGATGTTTAATCAGCTTCTTTGCTTTAAAGAACAGTAGGAAGGAGATGATGTATTAAAGATGATAGGTTCTTGTAGATTTTAACTCGTAGTGCCAGGATCTGAGTACAATAGCAGATTAAATCTCTGTAGGGGAACTTCCTACTGGACTTTCTATTTTTAGATGTTTGTGGCTGCTTCTTCCTTCACTTCTCACTAGTTGGCTTTTGCTCCCTTGAAGAGTTGAGTTGCTTTCTCTGAGATCTACTTCCAAACTCTGACAATGTATTTCTATTAAGTGCAATTTCTTCTTCTCAGTTTTGTAGGAAAGGCAAAAGAAGCATAAGTGGAGCCATGCACTTTCCTGTTGTATTTCAGTGCACACATGAGGTAAATTCACGGCTTTGAGCACTAAATGTTTGTAACACTCCTATGTGTAACAGCACAGCAAACTTCATGTAATAATAACAAATCAACCCAGATTTGCTTGTGCAGCTGGGTAAGTAGGATAGTCTGGTGTTCTGTGTTTTCAATTTGTCCCTCATGTTTGGAAACTCCCCAGAGCTGTGTGTGTCTCCTCTGAGTCATGCACATATCCATAAGTCAGATGGCTTCACTTGGCTGTCTTTTCTTTCTGACCAACATGGACTGGTTATAGAATAGCTCTTTATTTTAGGAACAGCACCTCTTTCCTCTACTGGCCCCTGTGCCCTCTCTTGAGACATTAATTTACAATAGGAGTCGTGATTCTAATCTGGCACAGCTGGGGTTGTGATATTAATTTTAATTACAGTGAGACCTTCTTCCTCTTCTCCAGTATTCATCCTTAGGATGTTGCAGTTATGTGCATCAAAATCCACCACTTTTGGCCCCTACTATGATCTTATCAGATGTCTTGAATTTCACTGTCTTTCAAAGGTCTGTTTTTTGCATCCATTCTGCTTTTGGGGTTGCACTAAAAGGTCCCTTCCAACCCAAACCATTCTATGATTCTATGATTTCTATTCTAATTCAGGCAATGCATATGTATTTTTTGGCAGTTTTGGTAACCACTTATTTATTAGCAATTTGTATTTTTGGGTCATAGGTTTACTACTAATTCTCACCTTTATGCCAGTCAACGATCCTTATTTTTAGTAAGGTATATTAACACAGTAAAACTATTATGATATTACAGAACTATTCTCCAAATAGTCTTGTATGTTTAGATGAATGCTCTTCTTTTTCACTGTAATGAAATTTCATTTTGTTGTTTTTTAATGAAGCAGTGTGGTGGGTTGACCCTGGCTGAATGCCAAGAGCCCACCAGAGCCACTCTATCACTTCCCCCCTCAGCTGGGCAGGGAAGGTGCTGCTAGAGCACCTTCTCCCTCTCCTTTTTACTGGTGTCTGCAGAGTTTATTCTCTCACATATTCTCACTCCTCTCTTCTCTGGCCACAATTGCTTCTGTGCAATAACATCTTTCCCCTTCTTAAATACATTATCCCAGAGGCAGTGCCACCATGGCTGATGGGGTCAGCCTTGGCCAGTAGTGGGTCCATCCTGGAGCCAGATGGAATTGACTCTGTCGTACATGGGGAAAGCTTCTGGCCGTTTCCCATAGAAGACACCCCTGTAGCCCACCTATCCCCCCCCCCCACCAAAACCTTCCCAAGCAAACCCAATACAAGCAGCTTCCCAGCCTTCTGTCTCTCTGATGCTTTGTTTTACTTTGGCTGTTAGGCTTTTGCTTGCTTTTGAACCCATTGGTGGAGTTATCTTTATTCTGTTCTAGTCGGTTCTAAAATTACAAGTTTTTTACTTGGTTAGTTTGACAAAAGTACTGCAAGTGCTGTGTAGCTTTTGTGTCATTTAATAGTCAGTATAATTTATCTTTGTGGGAATGCAGTCAGATCAGAGCAAGAATTTTAGTCAAATTACTCTAAAAATCTTGTAATCTCAGAAACCTCCTTTTAAGGCCACAGGAGTGAATGTTTTTACTGACATTCAGCAGTCTTTGTTATGCTGAGTCCCAAGTGAAGCCCTCGTCTTCATCATCAGATTTACTACCTGCCTCTAGGATGCCAAATACTCTAGCACAGGCAATGAGATAGTGAGAGCTGACAGCACCCATCCATGCATGATGTGTTTTCAATGTCTTGAATCCAAGAGAACTACCTGAGAACTACCTGGGTTCCTGTCCTGTGGTCTTAATCTACTCTTGGGCTAGAGATGCTCCAGGTACTGTGCTGTCACCACAGAACTAGCGTAAGTTCGCGTTTTTGTCACCAGGCTCTCCTTGGATTGTTTTGTCCATGGCTTCCTCTTGCCAGGGTGGTGCCCTGGATGCTGGATTTCAGGCTGGTAGAGATGGGAAAACCTCAACTGTGAGGGCAGAGGACAGAGCTCCAAGAAGCAAGGAGGTGTGAGGAGAAGTGGTGGGATTGCTGCCTGTTGGATATGGGAGAGCCTCTTCCCTCCTCTAACTTCTAGGTATGTCTTGACTCCCCCTTGGATCTGGCTCTGCTTGTCTGAGGATAGAATTAAATCTGTATACAGTTTTTGCTCTCTGTGTCATAAGGATTGTCAAAACCAGAATTACAAGCATTGGTTTACTAGTTTTAAGAATGGTATAGCTGAGATAAAAGCATTGATACACTTGTTTCAATGTTTCATCATCGAAACAAATCTCCCCAATGATACTGACACATTCCCCGTGTGGAGGACATTTATGAAATTACATGAGTTACATGAAGTTACAGTGGGTTATTTAAGGGACTGTTCTTGAGGAGTGCAAAGATATACCTTCAGAGGATACTTCTGTAGCAGCAAAATGCACATGCACAGCAGTGAAGGCAAAACAGGGACACACCAAGTTTTTGGAAGAACTGGAATGAAAGTTCTGAGTCTCTGTTTGAGCTGTGGTGCATGAACCTGGCAGCAGCTGCTTCTCTCCACCTACACCTTGGCTGTGTCCAGGGTGACTCTGAGAGAGGAGGCTGCAGTCAATAATGGCTTTCATTTAAAAAAAAAAAAAAAAAGGTATTAACAGAACAGCAGCAAAAACCTTCTGCAACTTCATAATCAGAGTTAACATGATCAGTAAAACAAAGATATGGTAAAGACAAAAACTTCATTCACTGCTAAATAGCAATTTTATGCAAAATAGCTGCAGCCTCTTATTGGATCCTGCCGCTACTCTCCTTCCATTTCTCTTCCAAAGAGAGGCAAAGTTCATGGGTGTAGGAAGGGTAATTGCACTTTTTTCTCCAAAGATGCTTTTTGGGCACTGTAAAATGAGATTTATGTTTTGCAGAGCCCTGCAACAGGCCCTACATAGCTTGGGACCCTGCTTTGGGAACCATTTTCTTGGACTTTAAATGTGAAATCAAGACAGCATCTGTTTGCGTTTAGTCTGCTATTACAATGAACATGGATTTTGGTATGGCAACCTAATTAGTCTGAGACGGCACTCCTTTTCTCATATGAAACAAAAATCATCAACTGAATAAATCTGCAACAAATTTTATTGACATTTTGGGAGGTGCAAGAATTGCTGGAGTTAATTAAAAGTATTGTCACATGCTTTCCCAGGACAGAATTTCAGTATATAAGTGCATTTTCATACCTGCTGCCTCTATGGTAGGAGCACTCACTGCTAATCAGATGTCAGGTAGCAATGAGCCACCAAACACCTCTCTGTTTCTCCCAGGAGTATTTTTATTTCTCTGCGTCCTAATGAAGGATTTCTTTGCCAGAAAACTTGTGGAAATATTTTTCCTGTATTTCTTCAGACTTTTCCCAGTAGAGAGTATCTTTCAATTTCAGCTCTTTTCCTCTGTTATGTTGACCTCAACACTGTTCTTTCTGGATTTCCTGCATGCTTTGTTTTTCCAAGTTTCTGTTTTCAGTTTGTGATGATTTTTGTGCACTGATGGAGCATCTGCCCATAATTTGTGATTCTCTATTGTGAAAAGCCATTTTTTTTAGTGAGGCTTTGAGTCAGTGATGAATTCTAGTTCAGTCTGTTATTCTCAAAGATGATTGACTTTAGTCATTTAACTTCAACCCCTAAATGAGCAGCCAGGGCTCCTGAAACAGCAAATAAAACCTCCATAGTGGAGTCCAGAGCACTCTCATCTTCCAGATCATTGATCAGATTGTCTTAAATTGATCAGGGATGGGGGAAGCTATGTCCTTAGGAAGGACTTTCTTTGTCTCTTGCTTTTTATGGAAGGCAATGATCCTGTTGTGCTGTAACAGTTCTTCCATCTCCCATATAAGCATTAAAAGGCTAGATCATGGTTTATCTGTTTTCCAAGCCTGCAGCAAGATCAGAAAAATATATGAACGAGGGACTGGTAAATCTGAGAGTGGCATGCCGTATTGAAGAAGTCTGTGATTACCAATCCAATGCTGCATAAAAACCTTGTGGAGAATTATTTTTGTCAACGGTTTCCACAGAAGAATCCTGGGAAGTTTGTGAAGGTTGAAGTGCTGACAGCACAGCTGAGTTTCCAAGATTCTTTATCAGATCCCAGGGTGAAGGCATGGACTACACAGAGACAACTCTGGCTTTCCTCCTTTCTTAAGATGATGGGGCTGCAGCATCAGTCGCTCTGCTAAAATCCCTTAAGTATACAGAAGGATTGCTGAGAGGGAGTTTCACAGGCTATTGTGCAAAGCCCCTTTCTTCGGCCTATAAAAGAGGAGGAGAGGTGTTCCAGGCTAAGGAAATGAAGAAGAGACAGAGAACACTATCTTTATAAAAACCCAACTAGCCCAAACTATTCCAGAAACCAAAGGACACTGTATTTTCTCAGTTACTGAATTCAGCTAACACCCACCTTTCCTCATTGGTATACGAAGGCTGATTTCTAGGTCTGGCATATGTTTTAGCTACTGATTTGGCCTCCACTTAATTGAGATCTTTGAAATGAGATTGTTCTATGCTGTGCAGTGCAGGTTTCTACAGCCACTTGCTAAATATTTTGCCTTTTCCTTGCCTATTAATGACAGTAAAGTTGTCAGGAGGCTGTTACGCCATGAACTTTTTTGTCGTCTGTCTGCTGACTGTTAACCCTGCCATATGGGGTGCATTCCTAGATTTTGCAAGGCTCTGTAGGGATGATGTAGAAATTTTCATTTAACATTCGTGGCAAAGGCAGTCTGTCCTCTATTGGCATCTATAAACTATCACTGGTTTGTTTACAAGACTGGCTTATAAAAATACACATAGAGAGTGAGTGAAAACTTGTTTCCTTACTACAAGTGATCTTAACAAAGAGCTTTCCGGACTTGAAAGGCAAGACAGGCAAGCATTATGCTGTGATTTAGGTTTCTGCAGTAGGAAGTCTTTTAAAACAGTTTTTAGAGATCTTCTTTCTGAAATGGCTGTGTTGACCTTTAATAAAGTGGTCATCAAGATTTTGGGATGGGGGTTGTTTGGTTGGGTTTTTTTTAGTTCATGAGGTTGTTCCTGCCTGTAGATTGAGAGTTGCTTCCTTTTGCTGTTGAAATCTGGGGTTGGAAAGGAAGACTTACTGCAATCTATTTCAAGAATAGTCTGAGGAGGAGGAAATTCCCTTCTTGTTTCTAATAACTGGTGCAGAACGCTCTGCTGGAGGAGGAGAATAGTTCAGTAAGTTAAAACATTTAAGTGAAGTTTTGATTTCATACATCTTGTTATTATCTCAAAATTTAATTGTATTTTAAACATAGTATGTTTTATCTTCCTTGTTACGGGGGAGGGACTGTGGGTGTTGTGTAATTGCTATGAATACTAATTTAGTGATGTAGCACGGGTGAAATATTCAGTTAGAAAAGAAAACAATAGCAGATCTGCTACTGCTTGTGTTACAAGCACGGGTCTAAGCTGCTGGGGAGCCTCTGAGAGACATTAGCTGCACGTTTCATTATCCAGGATCGTGGATTAAGAGACAGAGGTAATTTTGCCCATCCATGCATCTATAATACCCTTTTCAGATGTTTCAGATAGTTTTAGGGTACTTCCATCCTCAATTCAGAATCAAGGGCTCTGTTTAAGTATCAATAGTAGAGCAACCCAAACCTCCTTCAAGGCAGAGTTAGATACCTTAGGTGAGCAGAGCAGAATGAGAATGTCTAGATGCATTTCTCTTTTGCTTTAATGAAAAACAGAGAGGTGTTCAAGGCATACCTTATTCTGTACTTCATCCAGGAGCGTGTGCTGTCATGCTGGGAGCAGTGGACTTAGGTATGGAGGCACAATGGAAGGCCCTTGTGCTTCTGCATTGCACAATGAAGGTGCTCCTGTGGCAGTGGGGTGTGTCCTGAAGCACACTGGGACCCCCTGAAGTCCCTTTGCCCTCTGCTCTTCCCCCACAGGGCTGCTCAGGGAGGCAGCTTGGGTGCAGTAAGACAAAGCCCAGCATCTGTCCGTGCCTCCCTGCCTACTCCTCAGCTGTCAGTAAGAAATTTGTCTTCATCCCAGTGGCTGCAATTCCAGTGCTGTTTATGGGCTCCTTGTAGGAGCTGTTATACAAATGCCAGAGACACTCTGCACCCCAAAAGTCTTAAACTGCTGAAAAGGCACATTACGTTTGTTCTCCTTTTGCCACCCCTAGGAACTGAGGTTTGGAAGGTAAATTTTTATGCAGGTAAAAACTCAAAGAAAATAATTAATTTTTAAGAAATGAGAATAAGTTGGAGGTCGAAGAAACATCTTACGCCAGATAATTGATCAAGTGTTCTTTGCAACCCTTTTCAAGCCAAGAATGTTGCTGCAGGTGTGAGTTTGCTCATGAAGCTGCTTGTATACCCAGGTGAGCTATACTCACACACTGTCCCCACCATGTACGTGCTAGCCTTTGAGGAGAGACACATTCCAGCACTGAGTGTCTCATCCTATCCCATGTTGTGTTTTGGGACTTGGCCAGGTGGGACTTCTATCTTCTGCAGACAGTATAACCTGCTTAGAATTTCTTAAAGATCTCTGTCAGCTATGTGTTCCAGTATGTGAAACTATTAATGTTCATTTCAATCATGCATCTGTTTCAGAAGATTATTGCTACATTTAAGTGAAAATCAAGTATTTAACTGAATTTCTGCAATGCATTTTAAAGTATCACTTATTATATTATTAGTAATAGCCTGAAACTCATAGTAGAATTCATTGGACCATTATATCACATGCTGTGCAGGAAATTCTTGTGCGCCTTGATAGAGTTTATAATTTAACTGATGATGAGCAATTTGGGGAGGGAGGGATATGCTGTGAAACATACAGGTGTAGCATTATGTGGTTGTGAATACAGGTGTATATATGGGATAGCTCAAAGTTTAATAATTAATAACTTAGGAATGTCTTCAAGTCTATATAAATTTATAAAATTTTGAGTAGTGTCAAATGGCTAAAGGTTGCATCATTCTCTTATTTCATTTTTTGTAAATCACTTGATTTTCCTGTAACTTTGTGCCTTTGTATTTCTTGCAAGTGAAAGCCCAGATTTCAGCTTTTGAACTATATGTTAGACAAATTTCAGGAATTCATGTGCTCTACTTTCATTTTTATTCTGCCATTGAATATACAGGGAAAAAAAGGATAATTTGCCTGAAAAACATGTTGGGTGCTTTTAGTATGCTTCAGGTATTCAGAAATTTTAGAATTATCTCTTCCTTTAAATAGAAGTGAATGCATTGTCATGTCCAGTTCTGAGAAATGACATTGTAAGGTGATCCTTTTTGTACATGTAAACAAGCTTCCATATGACAGTGCCTTGAAAATGTTTTTTAAATTGTGCTACATCTGTGTCTGATGTTAAAAGCATGAAAAAACAGCCAAAAAACAAGCCCTCCTAATGGCTCAAACTGCAGAGTATATATGCATATTCAAAGCTGCCTATCTTTAATTTAAATAGCAAACATAAAATATAAATGCCTTCCTAAGCATCCTCCATGAGCTTTACTGTTTTATAGACTTTCTCTGCCAGACTTCCTTGTTCTTGCTCACAGTTTTCTTGTCTGGGCAGAGACAGTCATTCCCTTCCATGCTTGGACCAGAGCTGTTTTGATGTCACCTCATCTGCAGGGTGACACAGCAAAAGACTTGTGCCTCTTGCTGTAGAACCTGGAGCCCCCCATGCCCCCTGCCTTGGCACCCTGGGTATTGGCAAATTCGGCCAGTGACAGGCAGAGAGAGCAGAGGTCAGCAGAGCAATACTAGTTTAAAACTTAAAAAAGTAAATAAGGTTCATTAAAAAATAAACCTAATAAGCAAATTACATTTTCATTTTTTACCTAATAGTTTTTAGAAGTATTGTGTTCTGTGTAAGGAAATTGTGATGTCTTTTCAGGAGACAGTGAGGTTTCTTATGTGTTTAAAATAGAAGTTAAAACACATTAATAAAGTTATGTATATGTGGGAACCACCTTGTGCAGAGATTATGAAGCTACATTAAATTTTGCCTTGGCAGTTTAGCTTTGCCATAAAAAATTTTAAAGCAGTGGGTTTTAAGGGGATTTAAGTCAAAGTCAATAGAACTTTTATGTCATAATTTTGCAGCAAGTTGTGATTTTTATAGATTGGTGAGGTTCAGCATGGTAAGTGGAAATTTGTCTGTCACTGAAAACTATGTGAAAATGAGTTTTACTTATTGTTTGGATTTAAATTGCTTATCTTCTTATTGCTGTACTTATTGATTAATTAAAAGTATAGGAATAAAAATTATTAGGTTATATAACAATGGCTAAATCTTGACAATAGTTTTGTAGGAAACAGACCATGTAAATGCAAAATCAGAATGGTGTGTTTTCCTAAAGCAGTACCATATGTTAGTTGATTAACAAGTTGTAGTGTTATTAGAAGATTTTGGCTGCTGGTAAGAAGGAGCATCTGTTTTCTAAGTCTTTCATCTAATATGTGTAAAGACTTTGCCAAGTCAAGTTTAAGTGTTGTTTTTTTAGGAGGGGGTGGGTATATCAGCTAGATATTCCTTGGGTATTTTTCTTTCCATAGGCAACACTAATGAATTGTTGGGATTTAAACCTAACCTGTGAAGAACATGTAGTAACATTAAGAAGTAAGGTTCAATATCCCATGTGCAGGTATTTTATATGATCAGTTCAAAATTCTGCCAGCATCACAGCTTGTATTTAATCTAAAACTTTATGTTCTGTTTTGCTTTTATCTTTAAGCAGGCATCACCTCCAGTAACTAAAGAGCAATTATTAAAGTTTAGTTTTCCTTCAGAATTTAGCAGCTTACACCGATGGCATTGAAGTGTGTGCGGAGTGCCAAGTGTGCGTGCCTGCATCATCCTGTAAACACAAAAACAAGTGTCATGAGTTTTACAGAGTAAAATGTACCCCCACTTACGACCTGTTCCGAGATCTTACACCGTTTTAAGCGGTCAATCAATCTTATGACACTGGCTTGGAGCAGAATCTGTTGTGGTCTAGCCAGTTTTGGGGTGGTAGGGAGAGCCAACAGCCGGAGGCTTCACACTGAAAACATGAGGTTTTAGAGAAAGACTGAAGATTTTAAGTTCTTTCAGGACTCCCAAAGAGAACTTAAACTCTTCTGTGTTCAAAATCAGGTTGTGGTTTCCAAGTAAGCATCTAAAAATAGCTTTAACTTTTCTTTGCAGGCCTGATGAAGTTTCTGGGTTTTCATATGGGGAACTTGCCAGCTGCAGGGAGCTCGTAGGACATGTTTGTGCATGTTCTTCTTTTGGGACTCATTATGTTTCTTTGAGGAGGAGAGACAAATGAAAGTTTTAAAAAGAACTTTAAAAAAAAAACGTGGTTTGCATGTTAGTGTCTCTATTGTCAAAATCTGATTTCTCTGTTCATCTGATTTCCCCATACTTTCATTAGAAGGCTGTAATTTGAAGCTGTGAAGGAAGTTTTGAAACAGACAATGGGTGGAGGTCAATCTATTTTCTCTAAGCTCTGGGACTTTCCATGGAATGAAACTGTTTAGTTTTGCAAAAATTGCCTGTGTTTCATTGGCAGGACATTGTTGGGTGATGACCACAATGTGAAAACTAGGACAAGTCTTGAGATGAAGTAGCAAGGCGGGAAGTGAATTCCCTGTCCTGCTGCTGGGCTTTGTGTCTTAAGGGACAGTGGCTTCAACACCTGCAGGAGGTGGTTGCTTGCTTTCCCTGTCAGTGCCATGGTGAACATGGAGCTGTAAACCTCCATGCCAACTCCTGGCCTCTCACCAGCCCAGCTATCCATTCAATCCAGCTACTGACAGCTTTAATAACACAGCCTTTTAACTATGCCTTCATCTCTAAATAGCTTTTCTTCCTGTGTTTCTTAAGGAGTGCTAGATGAGGCAAAGTGAGATACGTTGCCAGCATAATATGCTGAAGACGATGAGCCAAGAGGTGAGAGAAGCAGCAGCTGAGCAGGCAGTGGCAGGGAGCACACGTGTGTTTGTGTGAGAGAAGCGTTACCTCTCCGTGTGGTGCCATATGCTGCACAGCCCTGAGATCCTCCGCAGAGCCCGCTGTGGATGCTGCAGTGTGTCTACATGGATTGGGGTCAGAGTGGAAAAGGAAGCTCTGTTTGCAGCCCTTCTGGCACAGCCACAGCAAGCACTCATGAAGTGTTACCGACAGAAGTTTTAAGAGCAGCCTTCATGCTTTGGTTTTCAAAGTTTGGACAGGAATCATGCAACAGCTCCATCTGGTATGAGGTTGCAAACAGAAATGTAGTGCAAGGGAAAGACAGACCGTCCTCAGCCTTGTAAAATAGCATTTTATGGTAGTGAGAGTCTCCTCAGAATATGATCTGGATTGGATTGTTTTGTTTCAAGAGAGAACTGTTTAAGAAACTGATTGTCTAGTCTGCTGGCAGCAAAAGAGTATGACAAAAAGTGTTGGGCAAAAATAGGAATAGGAAAGTTTTCATACAGAGAATCTGGAACATGAGTCTAAAGTTTAGAACTAAATAAATGCTTGGCTCTTGAGGAAAACAGTCTACATGGGAATCACTCACAGTGTGGAAATGTTAGAAAGAGTATTAGAAGATATTTCCATGTATAGAGAGTACATATTTTTCCAAATAAAAAATTAATTTTATTTTATTCTCAGAACTATTTAAGGAAGTGTCATGCCATCCAAAAAGTCATATGTGCAGATGTTTTCAAGTGATCACCACTACCTCAACTGGAGAGCTGCCCACTGAACAATAAGTGCTCTGCTTTGCTGCATGCAAGCGTCAACTCCTGTAACATTTTGACTAATATGTATGCTGCTGTATAATTATGAAGAGGTGTCTCAGGAGACTAATTCACTCCATCCTAAAATAGGTGTCTAGATTCAGTGCAATCAATTACCTTCAGCAGGTTCCTCTTTCGCCTCTGTGGTTACTAAGTGGATACTAGGTGGACATTTGCTTGTATTTTTGATAGTTGAGAATGAGGTGTGGCAGGTTGGCTTCCCTTCAGAAACAGGAAAGTCTGTGATTCTTTGGTGGTATTTAAGGAGTAGGAACAGCTCTAGAACAACTGGTGCCTCTGCCAGCCTGCAGGCCACCTTTGCAGGTCTGTGTGCAGAGCCCTGGTCTCCAGCAGAGGACAGATTTGGCTGCTCTGCACAAACCGCAGCTTATGCAAGGTGTTATGAACTGTGTGTGCTCTGCACCCATGAAGCTTTTGTTATTTTTTTTCCTTAACTACTTCAGATTTTCTTGGTCAGGAGTTAGTGAGATACATCACTGTGTATCATGTCATATGTGCATCACATGAGAAATAGTATTTAATCATGCAAATAAAGTGTTGACAAAGAGTCTGCTGCAACATACCCCAAGAGCTCCCAGTTACAGCAGTAGCTCCAAGTGAGCGACACTCCTCACTACTCTGATGTGTTTCTGCAGTTAACACACAAATACATAATCTCAGGTATGAAAATGAAAAGCCGTTGCTTCCCTATGTGTTTGATAATTCTGTAAGAACTGCTTTCTAAAGTACTTGAAAATCTAGTGACATTCTGAATAGGTCTCTTTCAAGTCAGCCAGTCATAACATTCCTTGAGAAATTGCTAGTAAAAAGTTTCTTACTGTGCATCGCTGCTGAATAAAAGGTGTATTACCCTTTGCCCTTGAAAAATGTCTCCTGACTAACAAAAAAAAAATCTCCTGTTTCCTTGGACTGAGAAAGCATAGAGGTGGTTACACATCTCAAATAGGAAACAGTCAAAGCAAATCTCCAAAGAACTACAGGAACAAAGCATATGATGCCTTCATGGCAAGGCTGTGTGCAGCAGCGTGAGCAGATATTCAAATTTCGTGCTTCTAAACAAGCAAATTACCAATGACCTATGAGATCTTAATGCTGCATTGTTGGGTACTGTGTGCTGATCTGCACAGTCTTGCCTGCTGTATGCTAGATCCCATGTCCCAGAGAAATGGGGGAGTGCAGGGGAGGCTTGGTGCCACACTGTGCTTCAGTCTAAGTTATGGCACCTAAAGTCCTCCGGAGTGGCTTCTCAGTAGCAGGGAATTGATGTGAGAGAAGAGATGATCTCAGCCCCCCAAAGCTGTACAGATCCCTTGTTCAAAAGGTTTAACAGTGTTCTGACACCTGGTCGTGTCCAGAGCCTTGGATGCTGACGCATGTAAGATTTACCCTGCGTTGCCTGTGGCCTCTGTGGAATAGCTGAAGCACTGCAAATTCATTCTCTAGCTTCCATTGCACTAACTTTCCTGTGTAGACAATTTTCTACAACAGATGAGACATGATTTAACAGTGTATTGTATACCATTCATTTTCTCCCATATCCTCTCTTCAGGAGGAGATTTCCATGCATTCTCACCACAGAGCAGAGTGTTTTGATTAGGTCTGGGTTTGCTATTTTTCTGTTGTAATGTGCTTCTATTTCTTTATGTTTAGCACATATGACAAAGTGTTGCTGTCAGCTTAAGGGCTTCTTGCACCTTGTCAAGTGTAAGAGCAGTTGTAGCAGGCCAAACAGCCTGTCCTGAATGGTGATTGTTACCTAGGGAAGAATGCAGGATCAAGGAAAGTATGTAGTCATACTTCTGGAATATCCTCCCAGCTCCCAGAAATATGCAATTAAAAGATTACTTGAGGGAAAACAAGGATTCAGTCCTTTTTCTTAACAGCGCTCAATGGATTTTTTTTCCATTAACTTGTTTTGCTGTTTTTTTGAACTCCTCTTGACTCAGTAACTGCAATGTCCTACAGCAGGAAGTTCCCCAGCTTACCAGCACTTCCATAATGCTCCGTGAAATTAATAATCACATCTATTTAGTTTTGAATCATTAACTTCTTTCATTTCATGACCTTACAGTCTGTATTGAGAGAGAAAACGAACAGTCCTTCTCCATTCAAATTCTATCACTCATGTTTGTAGACATAAAACAGAGGTTTGAGTCATCTGTTTTCATAATGGAGAGTCCTACATAATTCAGTTGTTCCTTGTACAGAAACTCTTCTATAACTTTGATCATCCATGCTGCCTTTTTCTTAACATTTCTTTTGTATTTTTTTGACCTGGAGTAAATTAAAAATGCATGCAATATTCAAAATGTGGGTAGACTGTGGATTTGTACAGTAGTGTAATGGTATTATTTGCCTTATTTGCTATTCTTTTCCTAGCATATTCCAACATAGTTTTGGTTTTTTAATCACTAATGAACACTGAGCTGAAATTTTAAAAAAATGGTTATAACCTCAGACTCTCTTTTTGAGTGGTAATAGTTTGTTCAATGTCAATGCGCATCACTTTACATTTGTCTGCATGGAATTTCATCTGTCAATTTACTGCCTAGTCAGTGAATCTTGTGAAGTCCTTGTAACCAGCCCTTGTCTTCCCTGAATATCAGACTGTACTCAATAAGCTCTGCCACCTCACTTAAATCCTCTTTTTCAGCTCAGTAATGTTGAGAGCTGCCTGAACCAGTCCACTCTGCCTGATTGGTAATCTACATCTCCAGGGAAATTTGGCTTTTGTTCCTACAGGGTTTTTCCTATCTTTATTCAGTTTTTTATCGATGGGAATATCTCTTCTCTTTGTTTCTTTACTGAGGGATGTTGCTACATGCCCTCTGGAAGTCCAGGGGAGCCTTGTCTGCTGGCTATCACATGTCTGTTCTCTCACTGTATTGGGAAATGGCAGCAGTTCTTGCTTCTGCTTTCCTTGACCTATATGATCTTGTGTTTCAGGTTCTCTCTGCAATATTAAATTGCTGATTTCACAATACCACATTTGGGGGTTGCTGTTCGCCTTACACATTGTCCACATGGAACCTGTCAAGAGCCCTACTGGAGAGTGACATATGCTGCTTTCTGAAGTTGGGGGAAGTGTTAATGGTTCTTATTTTAGCTCCATCAGCAAAAGAAAATTACAAGCGATAGTGCGTCTGTGGCTAAATTTGTGGTTTATTGAAACTGTGGCAGAACCCACAAGATGAGGAGAGAAAATAATGTCTGATTTTAAATTTCAGCTGTTGGCTGCAGCTGCAGCATTCAGAAAGCTTTTCAGCCTGGTTCCTGTCCCATTTTCTCCTAGCTTCCTTTTACTGCAAAGGGTAGCTGAATTGCAACATTGAACACTCCATTAGGAGTGTTAGGTTTTCTAGTGCTCAAACAGCTTTGACTTTAACTGGCATGGCTTTTAGCATAGGTTTAAGAAGGGGATGAGAAAATAATATTTTTTAATGAATTTTTTTAAGACTGAATGTGTAGCAATCTAATAGATGTTTTTAAATAAATGGGAGAATTGTTTCAATCTTCTGCAAGGTGCTGAGTTTTTATGTTAATATTTAATTGGGATGTCACTCCCTCAATGAAATCATAGCATCAGAATTCACAGTTGCATGTTGAACAAAGCTGCTGTATTCTTGTAACTGGTGACAACTTCTGCAACATGGACGGGAATTAGTCTCTAACCTGATAGAAGAATTTCTGGCGTGGCAGTCCCATGCTGATAAAGACAGCTGAAAAACTGGTAACATGTTACCTTTCAACAACCAAGGCTTTATTCATTTCTTGGAAACACTCCTGAGATTTACATGGCTCTATGAAGAAAAGGTATTTCGTGATGATTTGCAAAACATTGCCACAGTCTTAATGTCTGTGACTAAAATCAAATACAGCGTAAGACCATGTTAAAAAAGGATCTCTTGCTGCCCAAGAGGCCTGGGGTAGCCTTTTTCTTGAGAGGAATACTTCTCAGACTCTGAAGTCAGAAGACCACCCAGTCTTTTCCTTGCTGGGTGGGGAAAACAAACAAATTACCTTCTTTGATGGTTGGGAAAAGAAAGTGATTGATAATTACTGCCTGCAGCATTTTACCCCTAACTGTGGTATTCAGCCTGTGTTTTCTGGCTGAGTTTAGGCACTTCTTTAGAAGACTCTGCAGAACAGCCAACTAAAAGTATTACATGAATACTGCTCACGGGCTGCAAACTCATCCTTCGCTTACTTCTTCGCCCTCTTCCAAGGGCACTCCTGCGTTACTCTCTCGTGAGAGAGGATTTATAGGAGCTTATAAGACTGAAACGGAGGCATGTAACTAATATTGTGTCTTGTCTCAAACAGATCTTGGTACTTCTTTCCTTCTAGCACTTTGCCCAGAATTTGCTCCAGCTGGTGAAAGGATTTAAATATCATTCCAGCTGCTGTCTTGAAGTATTATCTTTTAATGGCAGTTCTAGAGCAAAAAAGTGAAAGGGGGGAAAAAGTGGGAATTTATCACTGGACCATATTATATTAATTATGAAAGACTGAAGCAATAGTATGAAAATCATAAATAAAATTGATTAAATTACAGAGTTACGCGTTTGCAAATGAGTCTCGGAAATCAGAGTATTGGCGTATGTACATATACAGTGAAAGCTGTCTATGTTGCCAATTAGTATTTAATAGCCTCTTCTGGACTGAGGAAAACCTGTCCTTGTCACTACTTACTGTCTGTCCCCTACGCTCCACTGTGCTGCGTGTAAAGGCATATGCTATGTTATGAGACATATTTCTATATCTCGGTGCAGACTTGCCATTTGTAAAAGGACAGACCTAATAAAATGTCACTTTATGTTGTCAGTGGAATGCTCACCTGTGAGTCATCCCATTGTTTGAAAAGTTTTTGTGAGAAATACAGAACAGTTGGAATTAAATTGTCTTGGGTTATGTATTTATTAATAAGAGAGACAGAGACTCTACCTCTGAAAAAGCTAAACCTTGTATGACACCGTCCTATGCTGACGTTGCTTATTCTTGTCTTCACCCCAGGCAGTTCTGTATGCTTCTTGTGGCCTGATGAGACAGGGCTTTGTTACTTTTTCTCCCTTTTTATCTTGCACAGGAGCAGCAGACTTCCCCTTGTAGGAAGAATAGGATATGACGTGAGTCATGACACTGCATCTCACTTGGTGTTTGGTCATTTTACCCTTGCAAAACCTGAAACATTCTTTCCCTTTTTTTGGGAGGAGGGTGCTGTGGCCACAGGCTCCCTGTCCTGGCTGTGCAGAGTGCCCCAGCCTCAGTCCCCTTTCCCTGGGGGCTCTGTGTTGTTGTGTAGCATCCGGCTACACCAGTGTTTTCAGAGGTAAATTTAGGTCATATACCCTTTTATTACTGCTAGTATATTAAGTTCAGAAGAACAGGCTCTGACAATCCCATTAGCTGTACTGCTAGAAGATGAGAATACTGGAAAGAAAGTGAAAAGAGGCAAAGACTTGTTTTCCAAGAAGAAAACTGAAATGCAAGTCTTACGGAGCTCAGCAGATGTGAGTGCAAGAGGAGCCTGTGAGGTGGCTTTCTCACCTAGCACCCATCCTACAGGACTGGTGGGTCTGGCTGACAAAGGGGAATAAATCTGATCCTTGGAAACTGCAGTTAAGTCAACTTAACCATGAAGAAATAGGATGCAATTTCTTAGCACTGAGGGTAATTAAACATGAGTCAGTTAACTGTAACATAGCCTGTGAAATGAGAACAGGTACATTTGCAAAGCCTTTGAGGCCAGGTGCAGCAAGAAAGCCTGTATTTACTGCGTGGTTGTTGCACGGGGGGAGGGTTGTGGCAGTCCTGCTGCTGCTGGACGTGGTATGCCCGAGTCAGCAGCTCCATCAGCCGTGTCGCTGGGCCTGCCTGCTGAAACACCCTCAAATAACAGCCCTGGCAGCTCCATATTAAAGGCAGTGATTATAATCAGCTGTCGTGCTTGCACCTTTCAGCAGACAATGTGCATTGCTCAGTAGGACTTGTTCCCTTCTCTGTACATCAGGATAGGTACGTCTTGAAGTGTTTTTCTTTTCAGTTTTTTTTTTTCTCGTGCGTAAATGACAGACTGTGCTTGAGAGAGTAACTGGATGTGTATCACAGCCTTGGTTAGGATGATTTGGAGGTTTTTCAAGGTGGTTGTCTCACATAGGAAATTAAAGGCAGAGGAGAGAGCTTTGCTCAGGGTTAAGGTCCCTCAGATGGGAGCTTGTCCTTCACTTTCTTATGCTGATGGTCTGGGTAGATCTCATTGCACATCTGGTGGGGTTTTAAACAAATGCTAGTGCAGATGAAGCATTGGTGTCCTGAGATCAGGAATGTCTTCTTCATCTCATTTAAGCTTTTGGTGTTTGTGTGAGGATCCCACATCAAATTTAATGGCTTGTGATAGATGGGAAATCAGACAAGATAATCAAATGGTTCCTGTTGCCCTAAAGCTATGAAACCGTCAATACTGAAGAGTGAATTAGTAAGTGTGCATCCCAGCAGAACAGACTGGGCAGGCCTGAAAAAGAACAGCAGTGCCACTGCTGTCAACTCCAATTGCTTTCTTACTAATCAGCTGTCTTAATAATAGCATGAGCATGGTCTGGGGAGGTCAGAGAGACACTTTGAAGGAGGGAGATATACATACTGTTGGAGAGGTCATTGATACATTTACAGGTTGAAAGGTCTACATTAGACCTCTGCTCTTACATCTCCCTTCAGAGGCTGGTGCCCGACAAAAGGTAGAAATAAAAGTTTTACAAACCACAACCTGTGACCATCCCTGCTGGGTTAGAAATCAGATCTGCATAGAAACAAAGCTGTAAGAATTTATTCTGCTTGTGTTTTTCTCTTTTCAGACATTCAGGTTGTCATTTGTTGTATAGTAGTGCCTTTGTAGTAGGAGACAAGGAGAAACTGCAGTAAAAACTATTTAAAATGTCCAACTCATTAAGTTCCAATGGTGCTGATGTCTCACTTGATTTTAGTCTGAATCTTGGAAAAAAGTCTAGTTCTTATCAGTTACATTGTTGAGAAAAGTCAAATATATGATTGGGCACAGTCCAGAGATGAATAAAATGAAGTGTTCCCCAAAAAAGTTACTTTTTAAGAAAGACCATCATCATTCTGTGAATTGTGTGAATGCTGTGGGTTGGCAACACTGGTGCCATTGTGTTCATTTCTAATCATTATTTACTGTTTTTTTGAATTGAAACAGTTTTTTTTGGTGGTAGAATATTTATCGGAAATCCTGGGTGATAAGTGAGTGGTTACGGTAATCACACCACAACTTGAGCTATTACTGCATTTCTGAACCCAGGCTCCACTGAAGTATACTTTGTATTTCCTGTTAATTCAAACAATCACCTGACAATCTTACAAACTCAAAGGGTACTTGGTAAAAGCTGAAACAAAGGATCTCTCATATTATTTCAAAGTATAATTGTACTTTGTGTAGAGCAGCTCTTGATACTTTTGATTACTAAAGCATGTCGCCTCATAAATTTCGAACCAGATCCTGCAGACATCCATGACACCAGCAATAGTGTTTCAGGCAGTAAAGTCTATTCTTCTGGCAATGCTACAAAGGTGGATCAATTTGAATCCAAAGTCTCAACCAGAGCTCTTTTTGAGTCAGTTAATCCAAAGTGAACTTACCAAAACCAAAATGCTTTATACTGGGGGAAACAGAATTTGAATGTAGAGCAGATGGACTTTAAAAGACCTTTCCCCCTCCCTTTCTTCCACCTCCTTCAGAAACAATCCCCTGCACTGTTCTTTCCCACCCACATACTGCTTTTCATTCCATTAAACTCTAGTGATTAAAATTTCTGCAATGTAAGGCATATATTGGTTTCACAGAGTAATTTGTTTGGTACCTTACAGAAACATGATCATATTTTCTGTTTCTGAGTTTGCAGGCTGATCCTTCCTTACCCTCCTGTAAGAAAATGTGATGTGAGGAGGAGCCGAAGCACGTCAGGGTCTTCAGTTCAAAGCTGGCTGTGCTGGTGGCAGTGTGGTCATATGAATGTTAGTTTGGCATGGGGTGGTGGGATGACAACAGGAGGGTACAAAAGCTGAAATAAGGTGTTGCACTGCACGAGTCAGAAACATGGATCCTGTAATTATGCTCATTTAGCTCTGTTCCATCTTCCCTTGGGCAACGGAAAAGGAAGTCATGTTAAAGTGTATCTACTATTAGCTTTGTTGAGATTGTCCCAAATTACAGAGGGAGACAAAGTTATTGATGAAAGAGAAGAATCATCTTTTTTTCTGTTCTTCTCACTTGAATGTTAGCACTCCTTTGTGATGACCACAGTTCTTTTTCTCAGTTTGATTTAGGGCATGCAGAAGTGTTTACTGCTTTCAGGCCTTTTAATTTATTTTAAAAATTGGAGAGAAAGGAAGGAAACAAAAATAAAACTTGGAAAACAGAAAATCTAACTTACTTCACGTGATCTAAGTCCAGGTGTGAGAGTTGTGAACTTGAACAAAATGTCTTTTGAGGTACATGAAGGTTGCTCTGTTACTTGGAACTGAGCATCTGAGAGCTTGGCAATGCCAAGTCACAGGCAATTATAGCTGCTTCCCAGAGCTGTATTTGAAATGGAATTGGAAGGATGAATGTATCTCTTGCCTGAATATTTTATGTTCAACTTCTTAATCAGTCTTTTGTGTAATTGTTTTAGTGATTAAGTCTGGCTCTTGGCACCACTGTTAGTCTCTGAACTTCTCTGAAGAGCTGAAACCTGAAGGTCTGACAAGACACAGTGAAATTCTGTTGTGGAGATGTGCAGAAAAACCCATATTCAATTTTCTTTTTTGCTACAGCTGAGTGTTATCATTTCACTCCTTGGGCTCGTTTTTCTTCACAAGTACGAGACTCTTTAACTGAACTGGAATGTACGGAGTATGTATATTGAAACTTTCCACAGATTTTTAACAGGGAAGGTAATTTCATTATAAATAATCCCAGAAGTTGTTTTAGATTGTTTGTCATTGTAAATTTTAAAATCACGTTCAGATGTTTTCCTTTCATTTAAGCACTGAATATTTTAACCCCTATGCTTGCATTAAAAATAGGACCCACTTCATTGAGATCTCTTACTGAGTGGATGAGACCAAGTGATTATGAAGACCTCACTCCACATCTTAAAAATCTGGAATTCTTTGTACAATACCAAATTAATAGACAATTAATTAAAAAAATTAAGCCTCTTTGCCCCCAGATGTATTTACAGGGGTTCACGTTGACAGACCTCAGAATTTTTTTTCATTTTGCTTGTACAAACTAGTGGCTGCTTTATATCTTCTTTGATAATATGTTATCTGAACATAGTCCTCTTCTTTTAGAAGTGAGTCTATTTTAGTTTTAAGCATTGAGAGACCACCACCCACCCTGGCAGAAGACACTGAGGATGAACAGGAACAGACATGTGCTCAAATGAGCTGCAGCCCTGAAGCTGCTCTCTGCTGTCCAAGGGGGGAAATGAGAGCTTTATCACACTCAGTGCTCTTTTTCTGGAGTTAGTTACTTTCTCCATTTCAAATCTGACTGGTTGGTAGGGAATGGCCACCCATGGTTCCCTGGAATGTAGAAGGGAGGTTTCCTGACACGCTGGAGCATCCTCATGATGCTCCCCTCCTCCAGGGCAGCCCCAGGGCAGTCCAAAGCCATCTCTGGCCATATAAATGCTTGGAGAGGTGCTGCAGTGTGACTCACTTGAGTGCTCATAATCCCTCTCAGGCTTCTGCCTCACCACTCCTGGCCTAATATTTTTGCTGGACTACAGTAGGTTAAACAGTGTCAGGCTGGTTCCTGTGGAGAGCATTCATGACATTTTTCACAGAGGCTACATGATTTCACATAGACATTGAGACAAGTCTTTAATTATGAGACACTTCTTATGATTTAAATGTTAATAATTAGCTTCCCAGATTTTTAGTTCTGAATAATTGCTAGAGCCATGGAGTCATTGTTTTATATTTTGACTAATTGAGTGGAGCCAGTATTTGTTAATTGTTCCTTTTACGCACATGGTAAATCCAGAAGTGCTGAAGTCGCTCTGGGACATTAATTTTAAACACAATTAAAACATCATAACCTGTTGGCAATTATTCTCTGTGCATTGTTTTGATATTGATGGATCCAGATCTGAGAACAGTAATTAAAAGGAACCACTGTTATTGTTGATCCCACAGATAAACAAACGCTGATTGCGTGCTGTGAACTGGTTAATCAAGTTTATTTAACTTGTCGTTAGTGATTCATCCCAGTTACTGTACTGGGGTGCTCTTTATTTGAGCCTAATAATATAATGGTTCTGGCTGTCTCCAGCTGCTAAAGGAGTTTCACTAATTCTTCTAAAAGACTTCAGTAATATCTTAAGGAATGGAATAGATACACAAATTAAATCCAGCTTGATACCAAGGAATTTTCCCTTAAAATGAGATGTGCTTTGAGACCTTGCTGTCCCAACTATTCTCTGTCCTAAGCAATAGCAGAGGCGATTATGTTTGCTGGGCAGTGATTATGTTTTATGGACAGGCTCTTTGTTTTGTTTGATTTTGGTGATACCAAAGTGTGTTATGTTTAGTCTCTTCCTTTGCCAATGCTCTTTAATCCTGTTTGAAAAACTACTTCTGCAGCTGCAGAAGTTCTTACAAGGTGACACCCAGTTTCCAAGTCACAGGTCAACAAACAAAAAAACAATCTCTCTTAGACTATCTTTACATTTGGGGTGTCCGATTTGCTCAGGCCTCTTAGCAGCACTATCAATACCATTTACTGTCAGCCTCAGCAGTGGGAGCACTTTGCTGTGGCCATGAAAGCAGCAGTTCCAGACCAGTTTGGCACTGTCCCTAGGTGCACTTGGTTGCTCACTGGGACATGTCAGTGGGAGAGTCAAGAGAACAACTCTTGTCTTGTGCTCTTGGCTGTGGAAACTGAAGGTGCTGGCTAAAAGTAGATAGTTAAATTTTAATTATTATTCTTGTTATTGTCATCATTATTTTAGTCTTAGGCTAATTTGCTAGGTATTTTTCCCCACCATGGATGGAAGGAAAGCCTTCTAAGGAGCTAGAGTGCACTGATTCTTATTAAGGTTCTTGGTACAAACACTACTGACCCTCCGCAGCTAACCCTGGTTTTGTACAAGGCTGAAAAAGTTCCTTCCTTTCAGGCATTTTACACGAGTATGTTTTGTGCTTTCTTTTGTGTTATTTCAGGAAAAGGTCTTTTTCAGTGCCCTCAGTTTCTGAACTCTCAGTTTCTGGGCCCTGTGTACAGGGCAATGTCTTGGTACCGCTTTCGTGGTGCTGCTCCAGGCAACCACACTGGCTTTCTTTTTCCATCAGAGGTTTCTGAGTCACTTTACATTTCTTGAAGTTGGTGATGTTCAGTGTTCACTACTCCTGCAAGGAGCCTCTTATCCTTCCAGCTGGCAGTGAATGTAAATTGCAAAGGGCTCATCACGATTGTCCAGACTCTGGAAAACCTCAGTGTTAAAGGTTAATCTCAGTGTTATTCCTTCATATCACAAAAGAAACATCAGATAAGTGGGATGGCTGGCCATCACTTCTGCTAAAATAGTCCATGATCAGAATGAGCGTGAGGAACCTAGGGCCAGTAAAAACACTATTCTAAATAAAATCACACTGTTTTCTTTATGATTGTAGGGCAACTATAGGAGTATTCTGCTGGGAGCACTGTACTGCAGACCTTAAATAGCAGTGCTAATGTTTAAATTGCATTTTCATATTTTTTATGTTTTCCATGACAGATTTCTGGGACTTTTGCCAGGTTCCAAGACCATATAGAATTAATTGTTAAAAAGGAAAATAAGTATTTCTGAAGTGCTAGAGAATATGTATGTCTGATCAAATGAACATTAGCTTTTTTCATTTATCAATTGTTCATTGTAATTTACTCAAATGCGGTTTGTTGGGGGTTTTTTGTCTGGAAGGGGGAGGATAGGAGCATGAGGAGAGTGATCCTCCTTGAGCTTCTGTGCTGAATTTATATATACACAAACCATTTCTGCATTCAATAATCTAAGTAGACAGAATGACATTTTTGCCAGATAGAGATGTAGAAGGAAACGTAAGGGAATTTTCCTAGCCTGTCTGGACTAGGTGGTTGAGAGGTCATTGCAAACAATTTGGCTGATGTTATACTGCAGTCAGAGTTGAAGACAACTTGGAAGACCATATTATTCTAGGTCTGTTTAAAAAGACATCCAAGATACTGTTACCTAGTGCTGGAGTATGAGTTTAAGTGAGAAATTGCCTGTTTTTATTAAAATCTCAATTATGCTTTGTTCTTAATCTAATTCAAAAGATGTCTGTGGATAAATTTGCTGGTCTTGATGCTGTAACTCAACACCAAGTTTGTTCCACCATCTCTGGCTCAGTGTTATGATTTGGATAGACTAAATCAGTCTGATACTCTCTACTAAATCAACACATGTGGCATCTGTTGGAATCTGTGGGATTTGATCTCATTCTTCTCAGCCCCACTATTTTTTGCCTTCTAGCCTGGTAGATCTGTTGCTTTCCATGCAGACCGCTGGCCTCTGATCTGCCAAGAGAGAATTAGTTGTATGTTTCTATATGTTTTGCTACTGAGGCTTCGAAATCCCTCCTAACCGAAGTCCCTGCTTACATATTGCTACCATTCATTTTCATTGGCTTCACTAAAGTTGAATTCCTGTATCTTGATTTTTTCCCCAATTCATTCTGTGAGCAGCTTGAAAGAACCCAACTCAAAACAAAACCTCAAAGAGTTTATATAACGAATTACTTTCAAACTAGACGCTAAAACAGACAGAGGAGCATTTATCAGGAATGTTTGTGGGCTCGGTGGTTACGAGCTTAGGGAAAAAAAAAAACCAACCCACCGTGTGGAAAGGCTTTTGTCCCATGACAGAGATTTAAAAGGCTGCGGGCTCGGATTCCAGCGGAGGCTCCGGCCCGCGATCGCGTTGGCGAGGTTGGCTCTCCCACGATCGCGGGCCGGCTAGGGGCGGCGGGGCGGCGCTGGGCCGTCACCTGCTGGGGCCCGGGCCTGGGGCCTCCGCCGCGCCTCAGCCTCAGCCGCAGCCGGGCTGCTCGGGGGGGCTGCGCCGGGAGCACACGGCACGGCGCTTCCTTTCTCCTCCCCGAGCCCCGCGCCGACCGTCCGGGCGCTGCGGCTCCGAGCTGAGCAGGGGAGTTGTGCGCTAGGCAGGGACAATGGAGGAAAATGAAAGCCAGAAACTTGAGCTGTGCCTGGCTTGCCCAACAGACGGCAGGCAGACGAGGGGTAAGTAAGCGGCGATAGAAGTGAGGCAAAGATGGAGTTACGTTTTAAGCATGTCCCTCGTTGCTGCTTTTTATAACTGGAGGCAGAATGCATGGAAAAAAAAAAAAAAGAGCATTTTTTTCTTGTGCTGATGGATCTGCTGTGCACATTTCCCTAACACTCTGTGAGTTTAACTTTCTCTTGGGAGAGCTCTCTGTGTGCCCTCGGGAGCTCCGCACGGCTGTCAGGGATGCGGATCTGCCGGTGCGGAGGCTGAGCGGGGAAAGCATGTCCCCTTCCCTTTAAATGTCCTGCCAGCCTCAGCTATGGCACAGAAATAGCTCTTCCTTCGTCAAAGTGCGTTTGAGCTCATCTGTACCTCGGGGTGTCTGTTAAAAGGGGGAGATCCAGGGCAGATTGTGACAGGGTGAGTTTGCTTTGAGTGAAAGCGCTGGGGTTTGTTTTGGAGCGAAGCCAGGGCTGTCTAAGCGGGGTTTCCACGGCAGCTCCGCCGCTGTGCATTCATACGCTCACTGCCGCGCTATCTGTATCCTATACAGTGAACAAAAACTATTTCCTGGCGAGATCTACATGGGCCATTCCACTTGGAACATAACGTTCAGGTAGCATGACAAACACCTAAGTTAGTCTGTATCTGTTACTGTATTTGTGGGGCACCTGTGAACACTCCCATTTCATGCATGTTGTACTCTTCAAAGGCACTTCAGGAAAAGTTGTGTTCTGTGCTTCTGTGAAACAAATAGTGCATGTGGTTTAAAAAAAAAAATCGCACAAGTTTATGAGCATGCAATACCAACAAATAGTGCATTGGCAACTTAGGAGGAAAAAATGCTCTTCCTTTTTTTTTTTTTTTTTTAATTGGCTGATCGTTAATTAATTGATGCTCTTTTGAATCCCTTAATAAGTAGAATTACTGAGCATTGCAAGTCACCTGTTTATGTTTAGTGGGACGGAAATCTTCACTTTAAGAATGTGTCTGACTAGGAGAAAAAAAAAACCTTCAGTAACACATTTCTTCTGTAGGGGTTGTGTGAAATTGCCTCAGATACATGTGGAGCTAGGAAAACAGAGGGCTGACCAGACTGATCCTACAGTTCCCAAAAATGTTGAGTGCTGAAAGCTCATAACCAAATGTAGTAATTTTGGCCCATATCCAACATTTACATTGGAAAAAGAGCTAGTTGTAAAGACAGTGAAGTAAATTAGAACAATTCCAAATAATATCACATTTACTTCTAACATAAATGTAACAATTTGACTCATGCTGTTAAATCTGTATTATTTTTTAAAGTTTTGGTGTTAAATGGGGTTTGCTTCAAGGCTCACTTTCACAGTATCAGTATGGGTCATGTCCACACTTGCTCCTTTCTGAAATTTTTCTGAAAATGCTCTTCTCTTATGTCACCTGGGTTGCAAAATAGGACTATTAAAATCTTCATTTAAAGTAATGAAGCAGACTGACTTTCCTGACCTTTGTAGACTTCATAGAGGGTGTGACTTAGAAGAATTACATACCAGGACATGTCAAAGGATTTTTTTTTTTTCCTCTTTTTTTTTTTTTTCCTCCTAGCTCACAGCCATTAATGCTTCATGATAATCTTGCTGCTAATCCTAGACATAGTAGTACTTCTACACTGCAGACCTGGGCCTTTAATGTTGTAAGGGTGATGTTGGTGATGTTAAGAAATCTTTAAACTTGTTTTCAGATCAGAGAAGCAAATCAAGTGTAAGAGTTACTCAAGCCTTTGGATAATCAAATTGCTCCCTGTCAATCAGCAAGTCTTGCTTTTAGTTGCCCTCTAGACTTTCTGCTTTATTGAAGAGAAAGACCTTCAGCTTTTAGCTTCTGAATATGAGGGAGGGAGAGAGGAAGACAAGTTTCTCTCACGCCTTTGTGTTTTCTATTGGCTTCTCTTCGCTCCTTTCCCAAGGAGGGTACTTGCATAATTTATCCTTTTCCTACTCTTACTGCTGATCTGGGAACCATCACATGATCTTTCACACATTTCACAGTTATCTGTGGAGATTGGTTTGCTAGCCCTATTATCTTCCCTTGGAAGATACGGCAGGTTTATCCACAATATTACTGGGCAACTCCAGAATCCAGAAAACCTCTCTCAGTTTTTCCTCCCTGTAACACTGTGGCACACACAGCATCTGTAGAGCTGATGTGCCTTGAGTTCCACAGGAGAGTTTCACCAGCCCAGTGCTCAATCTCGCCATTGAAGTTACTTATCCACGTCCAGGAAGTGGTCCAAAACATTTTTTTCAGCAATTAGTAGGGAAAAGACCCATACTGAAACACAACAGATTTTGGTTTGCAAAGAAAGTCATATGCTGCTGTGTGCTGTAATGGTGCAGGATCTGAATCCTGCTGGATGCCCATGTCAGCTCTCTGGCAAGATGAGAAATTAGTTTGCATAGTTTACATTCCTTTCTTTTCACTGGTATTTATGCAGTATTTTCCAAGTATATGAAAGAAAAATAAAAGAATTTGTTGATCTTTCTAATACAGTATAAGAAAAATATGTTATTTTTGATTTCTTTTCAAGGTTTCACCTAATAACAAACAGTGGTAAAACACTTAACTTGATATGTCTCTTTATGTGCCAAATAATTAGCTCTTTCTTAAACTATTGAAATGACTGAAGTGCAGAGCAGGGAAAGACTTTTCATGAGAGAGATTTAGGACCCAAAATGCACACCCACAAGTTCTAGGTTGTGCTTGTCATAGGTTTACCCGCCTTCTTGAGGAAGTGCCTGCCATCCCTTCAGTGATTGGAGCTGCTGCTTTGACCGTACTTTGAGGGCTTACACCAAATTGCTGCACTCAGTCACCCACGCTCATGCTGACTCCCTCCAGCTCCAGGAAAATAACTTATTTTATGTCTGTGCCTTTGTTCCGGCAGCCTCAGGGATATAACCTCTAGGCTCTTGGTGCAACAAATTAAAGATGGTAAATTCCATTCAGCCCCAGCCCACCTCTTTTCCCTCCCATGTAAAATCTGTTGGAATGACTGTGCAGCTTTCAGAAACCATTTTTACTAAGTGTATCTGGAGTAGCCATGATGGCTTCTTGCAAGCGAAACTCTCCTGTTTGCTATTTTTCTCAAACAAGCTCAGTGTACCGTGTGGCTTGTTCTCTGACTTTTCAATAAGCAGAGAGGATGGATGTTTGTTAATTGAGTTGTGCTTGAAAAAGTTGAGTGCATGTGTGTTTGTACATGAAGGTGAGGCTTCTGCTCTGAAGGTTTTAGCAGGATTGTGCTGCTAAGAAGGTGCTGTGAAAAGCACAGATGACATTTTGAATCTGTGTGAGAGTAAGACTTCCCTGTGAACCAAACCTGCTCGCAAAGTTGTGTCCAGATCTGTGCTCATCAAAGCTTGGTGTCACCTGCAGTCTGGGCCCCTGTGCCTGCATCTGCTTTCAGGATAGGTTTCCATGAATGCAAACAAGAGGGTGTTGTTGAAAAATTGGAGACCTTGAACAGTATAGGGAGCTTACAGAAACGTGAAAAGTCTTTGAGGACCTTCCAGAGCCGAGTTCTGTTACAGAACCCAAGGAAATTGATTCCCTATGTGAATTGGTGGGATGTCACACCAGCTGCGGCTCCCCTGATGGAGGATTTGCTTTATTACCAGGGTTTGATGTTCCACGGCACGTGGCAGGCAATTGACAATGCACACCAGAAAGCTGAGAAATCCTCAGCATAAAATCCTGAGGCAAGTGGTAGGCAGGGTGTCAGAATGACTGACTGAACCATAAAAAGAAGCGAGTCGGTGCCTCTTTCCAGACAGTGGTGCCTTACACTGGCAGCATGTGGGGGGCAACATCTGTGGGAGGGTAAGGGGCTCTGAGGCAAAAAGTGTCAGACAGAGAGAAATAAAGATTTATTCGAAACAGGTAGAGGAAGGAGCTCTCTGCACTTGGGGAGGTGCTGGGAAGGGTTAACACTCACAGGGGCGTCTGAGTCTGAGTCTGCCCGGTAAAGATGACGAAGGCCACATCAGACTTGGAGAGGCCTTTTCAGTGCTTCAAGTTTTTGTTAGTTTTTTTTCTTTGCTGACAAAGGAGTGAGGGATTTTTCAAAGGTATTAGGTAGCAAGGCTCCTGTCTACAATTTTGTGAGCACCAGAGGGTTCATATTACAGAGTTACCTGAAGATAAGCCAGCACTTACATACCCCACAGTGTTTGCCTGTCTCTTTACAAATGTCGTTGTGGTCTTTGGTCTTAAAGCACATTTTAAAGTAGTAAAATTTATCTGAGGTTTCTTTCAGTTTTTGGAAAAACTTCACACAAAACTTGCTTTTATTTTATTTCTTAAGAGATTGTTTATAAAAAAATGATGTAGAATTTTCCAGCCCACTGTCCTGAGACATATAAAATCCGAGGGAGATCTGTGAAATTTAAAACCAGACCACAGTCACAAATCAGCAAAAAGAGACTCCCAAACCCTCTTATTGTTTTCTAGGTGTTTCAGAACATGTTGAAAACACACTGAAAAAAAAAGCTTAAGGATTACAAATCTGCTTTGTCAAAGGCATTTTATCAGTTTGGATCCTTAAGGATACTAGTTACGGGGCCATTAAGTGTACTGGACCCAATTGAAGAAATCTGTTTCTTGTAGAAAGCATCCTGTAGATCTTAAAGGTCAGGGAATAAGGGCTCTGTCAGATCTTCTTTTCAAGTCACATAGGTAAAGTTGATATAAAAGGAACATCTACTTTAATGATGCCCAGTTTTCTGTGAGGCAATACTGCGGTTGTGTGTTAAAAGTATATAAGTATGTGCACAGCTTATATAAGGGATTATTTCTGGGCCACTTATTATGGTGTGTATATGCCTAATGATGCAGAACATGCCACTGCACACTGCCAGACTCCTAAAAGTACCTAGCTTTTATATCAATCTTTTTTTCCTTTTTGCTACTAATGTGAATGATGGTGGTAAGTTTTTATAATACGAACTCAGTTGGGTTTTCGTTTTTATTTCTTTTCAGACCAGGCAAAACCCAGTTTGCATGTAACGTCACTCGACGATGCAGAATGTCTCCGATCTAAAGAGCTCCTTTCAAGCCCGAGCAGTCACACTTCTTCTAATTCAAAGTCCACCCGCAACATCCCTCGAAGACATACAGTAGGTGGCCCTCGCAGTTCCAAAGAAATACTGGGAATGCAAACCTCAGAAATGGACAGGAAGAGAGAGGCTTTCCTTGAGCATCTGAAACAGAAATATCCCCACCATGCCACAGCAATAATGGGACACCAGGAGAGACTGAGAGATCAGGTAAGGAAGTCAAATTTGTATTATGTCTTTTGTGTAACAGTCCTTAAAACTCTTGCAAAATTGAGTGTTACCTCACTACAAAAGGTGAGAATGTAACGAAGTATGAAACAAATATTTTGGATATGGCCTGTGATTCAGGTGTTGCCTTGAAATTCAAAGAAACAATAACTAAAATTAATCTATTCAATATTACCTTGGAATTCTTCATTGAAATTGACACTTCTGAAGAGGTTTTCATTTTTTTTAGAGCATACACAGAGAAAGGAGTGAAGGTGAGACTCTTGATCTCAGTATATGAGTCTCAATCTGCTTTCCACAGCTGAAGGGAAAATATGGAACAGCTGTTAACTTCTGTTACACTTTCAATATTGGCACCACTGCCTGGGAGAAAAGAAAATACCTGTGGAGTGTGTCTGTATGCTTTAGCTGGCTCTGTTACCCTTTCATTTGCTTTCCTTTCTATTTTTGAGTTTTGTAATGCAAACAGAACAGACTTACCCATAACTATCTGCCTCCTCCATGCAGCTTTGACACCCATATTCGTCTGTCAGCAGCATAGCTTTAGGCTGGTTTGCCTCTGCCTGCAGTTGCTTCCCAGCAGCAAGCAGTAGGTGCAGGGTCAGAGCAGAGGTGACATGCTGATGTATTTCTCAGAGCAAGTGGAGGCTGCCGGCATGCCAATCTTCTGAATTCAGAGAATGCTGTGCAAGGATCTCTTCCTAACTCTGGACTCTGGTTTTGGGTGCAATGATAGAGTTTAATCTGTTCAGGCAATCTACTGTCTATGCCATATTTTTTTTTTTCAATCAAGCATCAGAATTTGGAGTTTGGTCTAAAAAATCTTGTGCTCCATATTCTTGGCTTTACAAATGCTTGAGAGCAAGCCTTTTTGTAAAAGTTTATTTTTCTCTTAGTGGTGTATCAGTATCTCAGCACTAATAGCACATTAATTGTAAATAAGGAATAAAAATAAGTTGGAAAAACATTATACTGTATTATGGAAGCTCTTAGTGAATTCCATGGTTCTTTGAAGCTTTACAAACTTGAGAGGCTTTGAAGATCAGACTGTTACAGGTTTGGAAAGATGGTAATTTGTTAACTCACCCCTAGAACTTCTCTTTTACAGGGTCTCTAGAGATCACAGGTGCTATCACTGTTAGAATCCATCTGTATCCAACTAAAATTGCTGCAAGACTTCAGCTCCAATGAGGATGATCTATTCCTTATTTTTAAACAGCTTTACTCCTTTCTTTTGAAAGTCTTGACTTTTTTTCTCCCCACTTATCTCTTCCATGAACTTTAGTGACTGTGTGGAATGTGCTGGGTGGTGGATAAAGATAGCATACAAATTAAATAAAGGGGGTGGGAGGGGGGTGAAATCCAGAGATTAGATCTTTTGGAGTCATGTAAATATTTAGTTCCAGTGTTGCAGACACTGCAAACCTAGTTTGAACAGCCCACAGCATTACACCCTACACATTTTGTAATTTGAGCCTTTTCTGAAGGCAATAAATTACAGAAGGAATGCAGTAACTGCTCTTGATACTTGTTTAAAATGTGTCTTCCTTGCTAATTTATTGAGAGTAAAATTCATTCTCCCGCTTCTATTTTTTGGTGATTAGACGTATGTATTATATGTGTTGTGTGTAATAAGTTTTTTAACAACTATAAAATGACTATTAGAGCATCAAGGTATCTTTCTGGGGAAGGGCAAAGACTGAAGACTTCATCCATTCAGCATTACTTTAAAAAAAGTGTAAACTGAACCAAAACCACTTTAAAACATGCAGAAATAAGTAATACAAGTTGATTGTAAGAAAGTTGCTTAGTTGGCATGTGATGTATCAGCTGTCTGGCTCATCAGATGCTGTAAGACTGTGATGATCATGGCATTACAGTTCAGAGGGGGATTTTCTTACCTATTGTGTCTCTATGTGCACACCCACGGATCAGTATTTGGTGTGTGTGTTTGTGTGTGTTTATGTGTAACTGTATATAGATACACATAGGAATGTGTGTGTGTGTGTTTATATATATATAGATACACACAGCTGTGTGTGTGAGCATGCATGTGTATGTATAATGCGTGCTTTCTCAGCCACTGCGTGAGTAGGACCATAGTATAATATTGCTTTGGAGGGTGTATATGTGTGTTTTGCATCCATACTTCCTTTTTTCCACCCTTATATATGTATGTGTGTAGCAGTGGCATAGACGACAAACTACATGGACATGTAGTATGTATGTGTATGTAACATTTACATGTATCACAAACAAAATCTGTAACATGTATGGGAAGACATGACTTAAAATGTCACAATTTATTTTCCATGTTCCTCTTCTCCCTTCTTATTTCTACAGCTGCTCCAATATCTGGAAAGTGGCAACACTGTCCATGGTGGGAATTTCCCCGCTGTAGGACACCTATCAAGGATAGTAGCTAATGCAACACCATTTTCTAATCTGTCTGTGAAATGATGCAGCTGAAACAGAAAACACCCCAGTATTGATAGTCAGGAGGTAGCCCCTGGTACATAATTTCTCTTCTGTGTTGCTCTAAACCCTGTCAGGTCCACAACCAACAGAAAATCAAAATTGGGAATTGTCTGTTTTTTCCTATGTGGACTTTCTTCTCTTGACCATTTTGGCCATCAGTGACTGAGTATGGCAAACTGACTCCTTGTTTGCAGGAAATAAACATCGGGGGGAAAATATTTGATGCTGTCATGTCCTACTGTATCACTTCCACCAACAAGGGCAGCTCTGAACCTTTTCTGCATCTTCCACAGTGCACTAATGGTTTCCTCCAGGCTTCATTTACTCAGATAAATCCCTCCCTGGATGTGCCTCCTGAGGACCCATTCCTACTCTTGATAATCTGCCACAAATCAGAAGTACAGTCGTGGCCAGGTAAAATGCCAGCAGGGATTACTGATGGTTAGCTAACATGGTGACCTGAAACCTCCCAGCTGTGCACACAGATCATTTCTCCTCTGAAGGTTTGTTGCCGTGTTTGTGATACCCTGTTCTGGAAAGGGGCCATCTTTATTTGCACAAGAGGCTTGGGATACTGCTGCAAGGCAAATAGCCTGGAGCTAAGCTGGTCTGTGGTAAACTGGAGCATGACTTTCCAGCAGCCTGTGGGGGTGCAGACATGCCATGCCTTGTGCACCCCAGCACAGGGGAATGCAGCACCCTGTGGCCACAGCTGTGCGACCCACAGCCCGGCATCTCACCCTCCCATTGTAGGTTTCCCCCCTTCTAAGATAAGTCCACAGCTGGGCACCAGAGCTCCCTCCACCTGGAAGCCTGTAAAGCCGAGGAACAAAATTTTTTTTTTTTTAGGTAATGCAAGTTTCTGCAGGAGCTTTGAATACGTGATCTCTGCCAAGGCTGTCTGGTTTGTGGTAATGAAAGGAAGGTGCTAATGTAATCCCCAGGAAAGTTAGAAAGGAAAAAAGAGAAAGCAAGAAGGAAACAGGGATGTCTTCAGCTTCAGACAGTGTGAATCATCTGCTGTGGAGCTCATGGCAGGACACTGTCACCCACTTAGGTGAGGTTGACTCCAGTCAGCCGGGAAGGAAAGAGCAGGAACAAGTGTAAAAGCTGGCTCTGTAGCTGCAAGGATGAAAAGGAGTTAGCAATTAAGAGGTTAAAATGCTAACCTGGCCATGGGAGGGGGTAATCCCTGCTGTGAACCTGTTTTACAAGTCACCTCTGAAAAAAACCTTTCTGAGGGGCAGAGAACAAAAATGAATGTGTAGAAGTTTTTCAGAGCAGGAGCTTGTGAGCCTGGGGTAAGAGAGTGAGCTTGAAGAAGTTTGCCACAGCTTTCTTCAGCTGTTTGATTAGAAAATAGGCTGGGAGGTGTGGAAGGGTCAGGAGCAGCTCTAGTGCTTCAGGCAGTGTTCCGTGAAGAAGAAATTTTCTTGGCAAACGAAATTAGATTTCAATCAATTAAAAACAAAACCCATATCCTTCCAGTGCCTTTGCAGGGTTGATTGCCTAGAAAATGGTGGTTGAGGGTTTTGTTGTGTTCATTTAGGTCCGAACATGACAGGTAACTCTGGCATCTAGGCAGGTGTGGCTAAGGTTACCATGGAGATCCATGATGTCATGCTTGATAGAGCATGTCAAGACAGCTAATCTAACATGTAGATGTTCAAAAAGTCCCATAGGCCAGGGCTAAGCTTTATGCAAATAACAAAGTTACTCTGCAAAAGGGCGAAAGAAAACACGGCTGAGATATGGCGTGCATTGTACCTGGCAGCTTGAAAGGATTATTACAGACTTCATCATAAATTAAAACTTTTGGAACTAAAAGAAGAAGATTTCAGATCATCTTTGGCCTCACCTGTGGAATCTCACATTTCGGTAAATAAGCCTCTTTCTGTTTCTGCCCTTGCTGTAGAAAAAAATGCTTTTGAAATCATGGAGTTTGCTTCATCACGTTGTTCCTGCTGGCAGCAGGGCTGAGTCAATAAAGCAAGTTTTCTGGCAGGGCATGTTCCATTTTCTCTCTCAAAAATGAGTTCTTTATTGAATGAACGACGAATTCGGAATTATTTGAAAGTCATTGTAATGTATCATGTTGATTATATGAATCATGCTGCAAAAATTTCCTAGGTAGTGTTTTGGAGGAGAAACTAAGAATGGAGACACTGTATTTATTTGTAGATTATTGCCAGATGTCTCTCCTTTAACTGTTAAAATAGAACCCTAAAATTGTAACAGTATTTATTCCAGGCTTTGATATCTTTTATAATACTGAAGCTTTTTGTTTTTTACATGAATCACGGTGTCGGTTAAACTGACTTTGAGTGTGTGTTTTGATAACATAGGTAACATCTGAGCACTTGTTAATAGATTTTTTTCTTAAGTATATTAGTAGAGGGTAAACACATATGGGGTGAAAGTCTAGCAGCAGAAAGCTATTGGGACTTTGGGATTTGAGGTACAAACAAAAGGGGATAGTTTCAGTCCCTCTGGAGGGACAGTAAATGCTCCGTGTTTTTAGTTGCAACCACTTTTGTGCTCACCCCAGTCAGGACAGATCAAGTAAACCCCGGTAGGTAAGGGATCCCCCCCAGCACGGCGGGGTGTGATAATGGGAAGCAGAGTTAGGGCTGCAGGGTGCTCTGGGTTCAAATCACGCTGTGTGGAAAGGGGTAGGTGTGGGTGGGAGAGGATGACGCCCGAGCTTTATAATGTGAAATGAGAAAAATCTTAATGTTCTGCCTAAGACAGCTGAGAGATGTAAACTTGAGATGAAATTCAGTTCGATGTAGATCCTCAGTAGGACTTAGGGAATGAGGGGGCTGCAGAATTTGGTAAGCACCATCTTGCTAAATTCCAGGTGAAAAAACAGGGTATAAAGGTTTTCTGATGTTCTGCATTGCTTGATCAGGCAAGGTTAAATAAACTTTTTTTGGAAAGTGTAGTGGCTTTTAAAGGGAAAGAATTGAAAGCAGCAAAGTGAAGAAATCACTAATTTTTTTTTTTTTTTTTTAAGTCACAACTCTTTTGCTTTTACACCCAGTTATATCTTGAAACTGAGTTATTAATGGGAATTTTTTAGAATTCATTTCAATTTAACATTTCTCCCGAAGTCTGAATGTTACTTATTTAGTACTTATATATGTACAAATAACAATGTATCAAATGAACTGGCATATTTTGCATTTATTACACTCTTGCTGGTTGATGCCATGGGATCAGGTAGGGAGAAATTGGTTTAGTGTTAATACTGCATGAACACTTTTTTGGTCTCTGCAAGTTAAAAAAAACAGAGTTAAAAAATTGCATTCAGTTTTAAAATGCAGAGAATGTGATTTTAATCTGGATATATGTTGCTGCAGATTTTTCTGTTTGGGAACATCCATATCATTGAACTACTGCGTGAGTCACATACTGCTGTATTTAATGTGCCACCAAAAAATGCCTCTTTTTATCTGAGTAGTTAGTGTCATACAGCTAGAACTTGCTGTTGGGTCGGCATAGCCTGTAGATATTTGTTTGGGGGGAAAGTGAAGTTTCAGAAATTGTTTGAGAAGATTTCTGGGAGTTCCTGCTTCCTGTCCACCAATGGGCACTACCTCCCTGCCCGAATGAGGCAGCAATTCCCCTGTCCCTGGGCAGTCTGTGTGACCCAGCAGAGCACACTGCACACTGAGGAGGGGGACCCTCCCCAGTGTCCACACGTGTCCCCTGTCTCACGTACATCTGGGGCAACAATTTATTGCTTTCCAGAGCCTCTCTGTGTTCAGGGCAACTGCTCATATTTTACACTCTTACCAGCACCTAAGAAAAGCTATGAAAATGAACATATGCAACATGATTACAAGGTTAAATCTCTGCTGGATTCCAAGCCCTTAGCTTTTGTTTATGGAAGGACATGGGATGACATGTCCATTTGTTTTGAGTTGAAACATGCTCTTTAGCCCCCAGATAATGCTGTGATTGCAAGATATTTATAAATAGCTTGATAGATAAATGAACAAAGAGCTGGTTCATTAGCAAAGTGAGGTGGATTTACTTTGTATTCACTCAAAGTGAAAATGCTGAGGAAGAAGAATATTCCTAATAGAATGTCTCAGTGGAAAGTCTTTCAGTTTTACCCTCTAGTTTATTAAAATAAGGCTACCTATTAAGGTACATATTAAACTACTAGCCCTAAGGTATCTCTGGGAGTAAATGAAGTTTAACTAGATTGTTAATACTTGCTTTGATAAACATAAGTTTCTTCATTTATACCTATCAGTTAAAGTAATTTAAAGAGCTGGTTTTGGTTTGTTGTTTTTTTTTTTTTTTTAAGCAAACAAAACAAAGCTGCAAAAAGGCTAATAAAGCAATTGCTTTTCTTTTTCCTTCCCTCCCCCATGCAAACCACACACTTTGTCCCAACAGGATTAGTAACTTTTTTCTGTGGCAACGCCTCTGCATTTTAAATAGTGTGTATTGTTTGTAACTCAGATGTCCCAGGTACTTATTCATACTTACCTTTGTTCATGTGAATTTTGTACGTATATTTTTCTAATCTAATTTTATGACAAGCAAAAGTATTTTTAGAATGCTTTGTATAGAGCTGACTGAATAAATGCCTGCAGTAATCTTGTTTCAGTACCTATTGTTAAATCCAGTGAAGAATCTAGGACTTCGGTATCCCTTAAAGCATATTTCAGGCAGCTGCATTCAAGAGTGTTGCCCATGGAAACCTCTCCCAGTTACGGTAGATACCTGAGATTCTTTAGGTTTCAGAAACTTAAGCTTTTCTGGCCCAAAATGTCCTGAGGCATTTATAGGTGTGTTTTTGCACATACTCGGTTTAGCCCTTGTTCTTTCTGGGTTGCCTCTGTTGATGACTACCAAAAGCTGCACCGAAACAGCAGCAGGGCCCTGCCTGGGGGATGGGTTCAGTGCAGCACTGGCTCCTTCAGCTGGAGAGAGCGTCTGCATGACGGGTGCTTTGCCCCTGCTGCCTGTTCCAGCTCTCCTTTTAAATCAAAGCACCTCCAGTCACTTCCTGCCCAGCTCAGGGATGAACAGCATGGGAGGCATCCTCAGGGCATTCTAGATAGGGCTTGTCAGCCCTAAATCCCAAAATCAATTTCAAGCCCCTTATTAACTTACAAGAGCACAGTAAGTTTGTGACAGAAGTGATAATGAAGCCCTGGAAGCTCTGGTGAACAGACACTTCTGGCCACACTGGTTTTGAGCAGGCATTCTCACTTGGCCATAGTTCTGGAGTTCTGCTACTGGAGGTGCGAGGAGCACTTGTCTGGCAGATGATCACAGACAGGCAGAGGTCTTGGGTGAGGGCAACAGTTTGTGCTGGTGGTAGTGCTGAGGTGACAACTTCCCTGGCCACTGGTCAAGGCTCCCTTCTGTAACCTGTGATTAGCCTCAGTTCTGGTGAGTATTTGCTGTGTCCAAAAACTATTGTCCTGCAAATGGTTGTGAATATGCTTGGGTTGTTCTTGTTGCAGCTGAATAGTCCTGTTAGCTTCTCTCTGGGAGCACTTTTGTGCTCTTTGCACATTGTCAGTTGGGATGGGAGCACATATTTATGTCAGTCACTAGCAAAGTAAATGTACCTCTGGACTATTGCTGCTGCTTTGCAGCATTTCTCAGTTGATTTTCTAACAAAGACAGATTGCACTGAGGTCACCTGATTAAATGGTTTGGTTTAACCATAATCACTGGGATTTAAATGTCTTTTCTGGGCTCAAATAGGAGAACAAGAGTAAATAAGACAAGCAAATTGATTATGAACATATATTCCAATTTCCTTTCTCTTCAAATGAGTTGAGTACACCAGGACAAACAGTGCTATTGTTAAAATTGCAGCAACACCTGTGACTCTGACAGCTGCCCCTGAGAAGTGTGTTTCTGACATTCACCCAGTCAGGATAATTGTGCCAGTTGAGTAAATTCAGAATCTGTGGTATTAAGTTTTGCATCTTGAAATAGCAAGTCAGTGCAGGGACTTCAGGTTGGTTGAAATTCTTTTGAAGGGTCCTCTTTTCATCTTACAGATTTTTTGTCCTAATTAGTACCTTTTGTGTTATTGCATTTTGTGTGGTCTCTTGTGCAGTGGGTTGTAGTGATTCCAGCATTCACTAGGAGATTGCTGCCTTGGTAAACATGGAGTAGTGCCATTTGTTTAAGTTCAGGAAAGATTTTCATTGGCTGGTCAATACACTGCCATAGGTGCACTTCACTTAAGAAGAAAAAGTCTAAAATTCAAAGTTAGTTGTTAAGGAAAGGAAGAGAGAAGCTATTCTCTTAGGTTATCTTTGGTTATCTTTGGACTGTGAAATCCAAAAGACAAGTAATGTCTTTCACCACACCTTCTGCCTCTTAAGGGCAGTTTCTTAACACCTCTTAGATGGTGAATGTGGGATAATGAGCCATCATGTATGTTCTGATCTTTAGTAGTTACAGATTTTGTCCCATATCTTGAGATTTATCTTCCAAAATTATCTTCTTGCTAGTTGTAAGACTGGACCTTCCTGATACCTACATGCATGTCCAGTTCTGTTTTGTATTGCTTAATTCTTGACTGTGTTAAAGTCTCATGACTGAAAATTGCAGAGCTCAATTAAATTTTAAGAATATTTCAGCTTCCAAGGGGTTTACATTTCTTACACATACCTTTGATAAACTATATTCATGCTCTTGCAATTATTTCATTATAAAGAGAAAGACTAGCTGTACTTCAATTTCAGTTGAAGCTAAGTATTTCTTCAGTCTGGAGGGAGATACCTGTCTTTCAAGAAAGGAGGAAGGCAGCAGGAGGAAAATGTAAAGAGTGAAAAACCAGAGTTCAAAGGGGTTGTTTTTATTTGAAAGAAGTTGATTCTGATTTTAAATCCTACACGATATATTCATTTCCAGAAACACTTACTGCCAGATGAGCAAGTGGAGACTTTTCCAATTTGCACCTATATTGTGGGTATGTGGGTGTCTAAAGTCTGGAAACAGACCTGCTGTCAGTGTTTATGTATGAGCTTTGGGCTTTCTTCCACTGTGCTTTGAAAGCATAATTTCAGCTGCATTTATTAATTTATGGTCCTATTTTTAGTAACACAAAATATTATACATCAGACTGCTGTAATTAGTAACAAACTACTCACAGAGGGAACAAATATTTGACTTTGATTAGAATAAGTAAAAAGAAATGTCACTTGCTTCCTATTGGCTGAACAAATAAACCATTGCATGGTTGGTTGTTTTAAATGAGAGCAAATTGTTTGGAAAGAACACTTATATTTTAGGATAATGTAAAAAAGTAATTTAAAAGTACACATGTAACGTAAATGCTTCCTTTTAAAATGTATACCCCAAAAAATAGAACATTTATAAAATTTCTTGTAGATCTAAACAAAATGTTTCTTTTTTCTTTTTTTTTAAACAGAGAAATGATAATTTGAGTAAATTCTTGATATATTTATATTTATATTATATATTTCCCTAGAAGTCTTTAAAGAAAAACCCACTCCAAAACCTCACAGATACTGTGTGCCAGTTTCACTCTTTCATTAGCAATATCACATGTTCTTAATTTTTTTTAAAAAGCTATTTCATGTTAAAATTGTTTAATAGCTTTGCATTAAACAGACAACATTATGTCAATGTCTACTACCCAGGGATGTGGGAGAGCTTCTGTATTCTTCTGTTCTTAGAACGGAATCACCACAGTAATGCAAGTACCGTGATTTGTCAGTAACTACTGCAGTATTTTGGGGCTTTTTAGAGGATCTCTGTTGTTGTTGTTGTTTTCATTTGTTTTCAGCTGCTTATCCAAGCTGCCATCTTTTTTGCTAAGTCCAGCACTGGGAATACAGGCAGGGTGGTACCTTCTGCCAGCCTCTTGCATGCTCCTGCATGGGTGACCAGGGCAGAGGAGGGTTTCTGCACTACACAGACCAGGGACTCTGTTTACCAGAGGCAATTAGTATGGTGTCTGTCACTGGAGAATTTAAATGAAAACATGTGATAGAAACAGAATCAAAACCTTTTTGGAAGTCAGTGAAGAACCTCTCCCTTCAGAACACCGCAGAAGGGTGGGATGGGGTGGAGCAAGGAGGTGCAGGTCACAAAATGTTTTTCTTGGCTCTCATGGTGCTGGTATTGATGTCAATAAAATGTTCCTGGTGACCAGGGTACAGTTGGCTCAAACCCCCAGCGCAGTGTCTGACCGACGCGCTCTTCCTCTGATATCAGATGCAAGCATTTAATTTCTGGCTCGTGTGTACTTCCCTTCTGTTTTATTTTTACCAAGTGTTTTCCACACCGGACGTTGCAGCCGGCGGCTTCCCGCGCAGGCACCTGCTGCTGCCGCCGCTCCCTCACACCCGGCAGCTGCCGGGCACTGCTGCGAGGGCTCCTGGCCACAGCGCCCTAATCCAGCCCTGAGCAACTGGGTTAATCCCAGACAGCCTGGAACCCTACAGCCAGTGGAGTCAGGTTTCTTCCTGAGGCCACTGAATAGCTTTCAGTAAGGCAGGACCACTGCAGAGGGTCACGTATGATACTCGGTTGTTGCTGTAGCTTAATTCAAGCTATTTCGCCACAGCATTAACTATTTGTATTACTTTGATTGCTCTTTTACATCTTCTTCCTGTGCATGTTTTACCCTCTTCCTTCTTTGCTAACTTGTGACCTCCTTGGTCTTGGGTATTAATCCTGTCACAAAAGGGTATTTTCCAGCCCATGTGCAAATGTATTTGCTCAATCCCCACCCGTATGCGAGCATGCACCCATGAGAAACCAGTATTTTGTATATGTGACTCATTCATACACCCGGATGTGTAATGAAATTGCACATCAGATGAGGCTCTGCTGCATGTGCACACCTCAGAAAAAGCTGCACCAGGAGGTAGAGGGACCTGTGCTGCTCCTGCTTCTGCCCTTGTATGCTGGTGAAAGTCTGCTGCTGAGGGGATGGCTTTTGGGGAGGAGGTAACCCCTCGTGCTCCTGTGGCACAACCGAGAAGAAGAAGGAACCTCTCAGCTCTTTGCTGCTCCTCTGGTGATTCTGCTGCAAGCCAGGTACAGCTGTGATAAAGAGCCAGGGCTTTCTTCTGTGGGGCTCATGCAAGAAAGAGTGGAAGCTTTTGGATAGGCTGTCTTATTCAAAACATTGCTCCCTGTAAGAAGAAATGTCCTTAAGTGTTCATCATTATTATCCTATTGTCCATACATGTTCCTAGGTTGATTTTGAGAGGTGCAGAAAACTTTACGTTACTGCAGTAGTTATCAGATGTTTTTGAGAGGGAGACTGCCAGTCTACAGAAGAAAGGCTTCTCTTGAACCATGTTAAAATATAATTTGATTTTATCTCATGGTTTCAAAATTTGTCATATGCTGTTCAAAAACCAAGATGCTTTCTTCTCTAATTATAGAGAATGTTTATATGCAAGGTTTAATCTTTTTACTGGAAGTGTTCCAGGACTGGACTTGTGGGCCTCTTATGAATTGAAAGGTTAGAAAACAGTAGACTTCTACTATGAAGATACTTGAACAGTGAAGATGAGTGAGCTACTTTCTTTCTCATGTCTTCTCTGGCTTCTGCTGTAATATTTTGGGTTTGACATACCTTTTTTAATCTTGCTCTGACAGCAGGTATTGGTTTGTTTTAAAGAAACTGTGAACTCACAAGTTCAGTCTTGTTTCTGCATGACTTAAACCTGTCTCAGAGACATTTTGCCAAGAGTAGTTCCACTTATAATATGTTAGACAGATTTCTTTGTTACTGTGGTATATAGGCAAAGCCAGCTTGGAATTTAAGGAAACTTTTCATAGTTTGTAAAAGGAGAAGGAAATGAAGGGGGAAAAAAGCTCATAAGTACTCAGACAGGTCCTTGTGAGATGCTTCTCATAATAGAGCCGGGGGTTTTTAATGTACTTTTGTGGATTTCTCACAATACCTATTAGTGATACTGTCAGAGAAAGGACTGAGGTTTTTTGTGATGTATCACAGAAGTGTGATTTTAGATGTAGGAACTAAGGCAAATAATTCTGAACTGATACCAAAAAGATTTTTTTATTTAGGGTGACCACTCTCTGTGATGACTGTAAGGAGATCCATAACCTTTTAGATTAGACTGAGTTGCTGTGTAGCTTTTTAAACACACCAGACTAAAACTAATCTGGGGTAAAAATTACAGATGTATTGCGTGAACTGACAAAACAAGGGCAGTTTAGATAACCATTCAGTAGCTTATTGTGGTAAGATAAACATGGAATTCTAGGTATTTTCCACAATAAAAGAACTTACGTGGTCTTTTGATCTGTGCTTTCTGCTGCCACTTGTCAGACTTCCTGGGTAATGCCAAAATGTCTGTGCTTTTGTCATTGTCCTTCTCTCTCGCTTTCTTTTTTTTTCTTTTTTCTTTTTTTTTAATTTTAGGAACATGCTATTAGTTTTTCAGAGCAGAATAGCTTTTCTAACTCCTAACTTCCTCTGCAAAAGCAGTCAGACAAAATTTATCAAGCCTTTCAAGTGAGGTTTGTCTAGCCACTACTGCTTTGTTTTTCAGCTTATCTTCCCTGTGGTTTGAAAACTTTCTTATATGTCTGGGTTTTGTGATCCTTCAGAAGTCTTTTAAAATGCAGTCATAATTTCAAAATGTTCATTCTGCCTTCAGATGGTTTTCAGTGGAGACAAGGGTGATGATCTGGTTTTACTTACCTCAATATATGGCAGGGAGCTATGTTTGGAAACCTAATCTTACATACTGTTTGACTGCTCATTTAACCAGAACAGCCAGCCTGATTTCATGTTGCTGTCTCTGCCAGCCCACAAAATCACCTACATTTGTTCACCCAAATTCAGCAAAGAAGCTGAGTTTGGCAGCATTTGGTTCCAACAGTCAGATTTAAGTAATTTTATTTGAAATCCAGGAGGGAGGGAAAGTTGAATAAGAGTTATAAGGGGATAAAAAGCCTGTATGAGCCAAGGAGAATATTTTACATAGAGTCCATTCTAGGTGTGTTGGGTGTTGCACTGAAGAGCAAAACCATTAAAATCCTTTTGAAAACTAATTACTGGCACCAACTGCAAGGTTAGCAGCATATTGTGGTATCATGCTCAATAAGAGCACATAGTTTATCTTTTATATGACTAGACTGCCTTGGTTCACAAATAAAGGAAGAATTTCCAGTTTCCTTGTTCATAGCAGACATGTAAGCAGTCACATCCATAGCTCTGCTATTTGATCACTTGAAAGTTCAAGCACCAAGAAGCATTGCAAAGAACAAATTTGCCCAGCCTCATAGCCCATGCAATCTCTCTTATCTCTCCTGTCACTTTGTTCTCATCTAAGAAGAGGATCAACCAGTTGTTTCTCATTTAAGCCCCTGCTTCAGACAACATTAGGCATGATGCTCAAATATCCCCCATGGAAGTGAAATTGGTTGTCAGCAATGTAAAAAGGCACTGTTTTTCCCCTTTGCCTTTCCTAAGAGCTCCATGTAAAGATACAGGCAGTTGGTTTTTAATAACCAAGCTCTTCCTGCTGGAAGGTCTCAGTAAGTAGGAATATACAAACATCAGACTGACTTCACTGTCCCAGGTGGGTGTTTGAATTAACTGCTGTTCATTGAAGATGATTTCAAAAGCATCTGATTAAAATGTTAATACAAGTGCTGTTTTTCAACAGTATTTTTTTGACTGATAGTATGATTGCAATTTGCTTCTGTAAGTCCAAAGTGTACTGATCAAAAGAAAAGTGATGCTGAGATATGGAGACATTGTGGGAGTTGTACTTCTTTTCCACATCCTAATCCAAAAAGACATAATCAAAACAAGTTAATAATTCATCATATTGGAAAATTTCTTAAATAAATACTGCACTATGAGCTCTGTTTGACTTGAAGGAGAACAGCTACTATACTTCCACTTAAAAGAGAGGGAGCTATTCCTTCTTATCAGCAGAGCTATTTCTTTCCTGCCAGTTTGTGCTGGTCAGAAGGGATAAGGGATAAGATCACAGACCACATAACAAGGCCTTTTGCCCCCTTTTTCGTGATTGGTAGGCTGAGAGTCAACAGGACAAAATCTTTATTTCTCTGACACACTACCTTGCTACTTCACATGAAAGCAGTGCAGTCTAAATCTAAGGGGTTTTGTACGATTTGAGTTAATCCAACCATTAAGAAGCACATTGTTTAAAGATTTGCAGATGCTGTTTCACAGGCCAAAAATCTTCTGAGAGTTTATTCAGCCACAGTATTAGATAAATAAAATTAGAGCAAACCATGATGCAGTTGTTTTTTTTTTTTTTTTCTTTTGCAGGGTATTTTTTTTGTCTTCCCTCCTATATTACAGGTTACCACAAATAATTTGTAGAGTACAGTGACCTTTACAGAAAGACTACTAGTAGTAAGTGCTTAGAGATCATTGCCTTGATAGCTGGAAGGAAAAGATTATTGTAGCATCAAATTATCTGAATTGTGAAAGATCAAAAAAATACTGATTCCTCCCAACCTCCACTCCTAGTAGAGTAGCCAGAAGTGTATTAACCTCCAGTAGGGGTGGACTACTGGAACAGGTAATCTGGCATGGTTTTAGTTCTGGTCAGTGATACCAGCATAGTTCCTACACCTCCTCCTCAAAAACTGAAATCAAGAATATGATTTACCTGCAGACACAGGCAGAGAAAGGTTCATAATCTGGATTTTTCCCTGTGGAAATTTCAAGGAAAATGATCAGTGTGCCTTGGGAATTGCTGGCCCTTGGAACTAGCAGAGGGAGAAGTAGATGACATTTCACATTTGAAGAAATCCATGGATTGCTTCAAAGTTTGGTAATAAAGTGCTCTCACCTGGTTTGCCAACTTGAGTTTGGTACTCATCTTTATTTTATATTTTTTGTAAATTTGTCGTGAAATGAGTTCATTTCAGCGGAGGTAAATACAGCTGGAAGTTAAGATTTTTCATATAGAAGAATGTTAAGTATTGTCATCTCTTGAAACAGTTCTTGGGAATATATTGACAGGCAGCTTTTACAGAAATGTTTCTTTTTACTGGGATCTGGACTTTGGTGAAGAAATTCATTCTGCTTAAGCTGCTTGCAATTGCAATACAGTCTTTTGCCATAGGAATATGACGTACTGTCCTAGTAGGTACGCAGTATCTTGTTACAAAACCAGAGTGTATCCCATGCTCAGAGAGTGTATTTTAATATGATATTATCTTTTGTTTCCTCAATACTTCATCACTAAATAGACAAAGAATTTTGGCAAACAATTCTGTAAAGATGTGAAGAGTGACAAGTGAGAGAATGGTGATTTTACAAAGAAAATTACAAATACAACAGGTGAGGAAAGATTTTAGTCAGATATGTAAACATATCCTTTGGGCCGAGAGATAAAGCCAGAGGTGATGAACGGCCAGACCCAAATACCCACCTTGGGAAATGTGTACAGTGTTTGTGCACAGACAAATGTGTGCTCTTCTCACAGTTCCCAGATTATTGTTATCCCAGCCAGGATACCAATATCATGGTATGAGTCTGCTGTGGTGGTGCAGAAACCTGCAGCTGCCTGCAGAATCACCTTTTAGAGCTAAAGAGTAGAGCTAATTATTGATAATGAGCATGGTGTAAATAAATGACGTATGTAAATGTTTAATATACTGCAATACTATGTAAGTAAAACTTATCATGGGTTAAGACTTTAAAAGAAGATACTGAGTTGCTATTGAAAGAACCAGCAGAGGCATTATAAACCCGCAAGACCAGATGACTTTGCGAAGTTTTGCCTTAGCGTTTGAAAACTGCGGTGAAGAAAACTGCATTTGAGCAAATGTGTGATTGTGTGTCATAGTACTGCCAAAGTTGAAAAGGACCTCTGGGTAGCATCTGAACTGCTGTGGAAAGCAGAGGTTTAGATTAGGTTATCAGCATCCATCAAGCTGAGTCTTGAATATTGCCAGTGAAGGAGATTCCACTACTTTTCCAGATGGAATTTCCAGGAACAGGGTAAACTGTACCCTGGAAAATGGTAAGTCTGGAAGGGATGTAAGGAGCTTTTGATCTTTCTGATTTCACAAGAGTTCCTAGTGTGATGCTATCATAAAAGGAAAAGGAATCATTTTCCAGGAAGACAGTGATTAGGGCTCAAAGATAGCCTTACCTCTGGATGTGCATTGTGACAGGATTGCCTGCTGTAGTTTCAGAGGCAATATTGCTGGAGTGATGTTGAGCCGTGGGAGCATTGCAGAAGGACACCAAAAAGGTTTGAGATCTCATGAAATTACTTCTCTCTGAGAACCACATTTTTTACCCACTGACCCAATCAAAATAGAGATCCTCCTTGATTAAGAAATGCAGTTCTCTGGAAGCAGGAGAAAATACACTGAATTTATATTGGCTTTTTATAACAGCAATAAAAATTATAACAGAAACTAAAGTTTATAGTTGTAGAGTTGGGCAGATTCAAATCAGGACTAATGCGCAATATTTTTCATATAGAAATGATTCATTATTCTGACAAATTGTCAAGGGAAGCAAGAAGTTCTTCGTCTCCCTAAATCTTTGAACTATGACAGGTTGCTTTTCTAGCTGATGTGCTTTAGTCAAACAAGTTACTGATGAATTGGGTTGATTGGCAGAGACTTAATGGCTGCTTCTTGGCCTTGGTTATGCAACTGAGACTCTTGGCTATTCATGCAATTTTAATGTTTTGAGCACTGTTCATATGGAACTGAGTTTGACCCAGCTGCTTTTGAATATAGGACTGCAATAAGAATGAGCTCTTTTTTAAAAAAAAATTGCTTTAGCGTTTAAAAATTTAGGTTACTTGAAAATTTAAGCTAAAAATAAGAGTGGTAAGCAAAATATTACAAGAAAAAGAGTCAGAGTGAGTAAAATTAAGGTAGAATTAGGGTAAATAGTATTTACCATTTACAGTCAGAATATTAATATATATATTACTGTTATCCCAGCCAGGATACCAGTATCATGGTATCATAAACAAGCACAAGAAAGGCCTGTGCGATCGCCACCGCAAAAATTTCCTAGCCTTAGATGTGCTTAATTCAGAGAAGTTTTCTACTTTGACCAAAAATTTGAATTTCACCTCAGTTATTCCTTGGGAAAATTCTTGCTTACAGCAGTAAAAGTTTTAGCAATGTTAGACATCTCAGGATTGGTTCACCCTGAAACTGGTACTTTGTAAGGTACCACCAAAGTCCCCCATTGCTTCTTCATGTACTGTCACTTGCAAGTAAAGGATCTGGCTACAGTAAATTTTTCTGAACATGCGCAAGACTACAGTACATCTTGAAGCAATCAAGAAATAACCCACAACCAAATTATTTTGGGGCATGGTGGAGTAAGGAGACAAAAAAACCTCTTCACTGGAGCAAGGTTACACAATGGATAGAAGTGTACCTGAAAATGGAACTTTGCACCATTTGACAATTGTTTGTGGGCACAGCAGAATGAGGAATGGGAGTCTGTCTGAAGCAAGGTGGTGACAGAAATCAGAATGAGTTTTCCAAGGGAGAATAAGAACAAAATAAATTAAAGACAAGGAGAAATTTCTGTTAGGACTTGTGTCAGAAACAAGAAAAGGACAAGTGCTATGTTAAAGTCATATCAGAAATCTCTGAGCAGAAAATAATTGTTGATATGCTCTTGTAATCATAGCAGTATGTAAAAATATGAGGGAAAGAAATGTATTGCAGTGCAATAGGCTTGGGACATAACACAGACCTGTCAGAAATGCACACAGAGTTTTGGAAGGGGTTAAGTGGACGGCTGTGCACCAAAGCTGATTGCGGCAGGAGAGGAGCATTTTGAACCCAGTTGCTGAGGTGTGTGAGTGCTGCACAAAGCTGCTGGTACTGAGAATTTTAATTCTAGTATCTGGGAAGGCTTCCCTAAATGATGTACAGGAGGTCTGTGTGTGTGTGCCTGGGGAATTCAGGCTGCACTTCGGTTGTGTGCAGCCTAGCAGAAGGTAGGTGTGGGGTTCTGAGAGGGAACCTCAGTACTGTTTCTAAGTATCTGAAGGGAAGATGCCAAGGAAATGGATCCAATCACTTCTCAGTGGTGCCAGACAACAAGACAAGAGGCAACAGGCAGAAACTGATGGACAGGAAGCTCCACCTGAATATGAAGAAGAAATTCCTTATTGTGTGGGAGACGGAGCACTGGAGCAGGGTGCCCAGAGAGGTTGTGGACTCTCCTTTACTGGAGAGACTCCAGAGCTGCCTGAACACAATCCTGTGCCATGTGCCCTAGGATGGCCCTGCTTGAGCAGGGAGCTTGGACCAGGTGACCCACTGTGGCCCCTTCCAACCTGACCCACTCTGTGATCTTCATTCCACTGTATGGATAGTTTGGGGTTTGGCCTAATACTTCCAGAGACCATCTGAACTGTAATTACTTAAAAATACATGTACACAAGGATATATAATTTCTTTATTGAAACCATCAGCAAAAATTAAAGTTTTTGTTATTTAAAACTTTCAATCAAATGAGGAATAAATTAATAGTACTGTCAGTTGTAAAGTAGCTATGCAGCTCTGCTTTCTTTCTTTGGTGCCTCTTTCCTTCTTTCTTCTTAGATCTTACTTCTGTTTTGAGAAAACCAAATTTGTAATAAAAATTGATAATAGCCTAAGTTTAAAAAAAAAGCTGCCTCTATCCAGTTTATACTTTGTATAGTCTAGACAGTCTGCATTCGTAAATACCCTGCTCTATTGCATTAAGCTGTAGCAAGGTTGACAGTAATAAAGAGAAGAACTAATTTTTCCCCGTGCTGCAGTGGTGGGCCTTCCAGGTTTGTGTGGGTGACCCCCAGAGGTTTGCAGTATCACAGTCAGCTGCATTGCCTCAGCAAAAGAAGCAGAAAAATTCATCTCCGGGGTCTTTTACTGGGGTTTAAATGCAGAGGAGGGGAATTTGTAAAAAAGAAATGCAGTTGCTAAGAATTCAGAACAACATTTTCCTGGGTTTTTTTCCTGAAATTTCAGTCTGAATGAAACAAATCAATCTCAGTTTTGTCCCAGTCTCAGCAGGTACCTTTTTTAACTTTAATTTGCTTTATTTATTTATTTTTGGTTGGGTTTTTTTTTTTTTTTTTTTTAAAAAGAAGCTATTTGTTTTAGTGGTATTTCCTAATTTAGGAAGCAGAATTTCTGAAATGGTATGAAGAAATTTTGTCTCAGCCAAAAGAAGGAATGCTGAAATGCTTTGAATGTTAATATTTTCATGAGGAGTACCTACTTTAATATATAGACTGTGAAAATTTGGATCAGTTTCAGATGAAAAGTCTGCCACCTTTATGCAGATGAGTCAAGAACTAAGTGTGTAAACATGGGAGCTCATTCATTAACATGGTAAATATTTAGTTAAACTGAGTCTCTTAAGCTCTGCTCCCACAATATTATTCCTCAAGCCCCTATAAAAAAAACACCTTTGAACTGAAATTTTCCAAAGGATAAAAGTTATTTTTTGTTTCCCAGATAATTGTGATCTAAAACATTTCTTCATATCAAGAGTATGTTAAACTCCCTATAACATTCATTTCAACCAGTAGTTCCTCTCTTTTAAAAGACATGAATGTTTCATTACATAAAATAGAAGTCTAGTGTACGTGTCACTTTCAGCTCTCCATCTGTCATGAAATAAATAATTTAAAGGGGGAAAAAAAGCATCTAGAGTATGTGCTAATGAGTCAAGTGTACAGTTGCTTTTATTAGTGTTCTTGGTGGGGCTGAGTATTATTTCACACAGGCTTTTTGAGCTTTGGTGACAGCTACAACTCACCTGTAGGGTGTGGGTGGTGGAGTCAACCAATTAATTACTCAGAAAAACAATGCCAACACTAAAATGCACCCTCACATATGTTATGCTGTACTGGGTTTCTGTCTGTACTTTCCTGAGTTTGGGTCACGTTCTCTACAAAGTCTCCAGGCTGTGAATAGAGGTTTGTGGCTCTATGATGAGAAATGTGCTTCCAATATTTCTTGCTGCCTGACTGGGGTTGTCATCATTTCTGCCTGTAGTTCTCAGGCTGTGGATTGCTAGTGCTTTATAAGCACTGGGAATAATACTAAGTTTGTGGAAGACCTTTAATATTACATGCTACCCAGCAAGAGAGAGAGGAACTCTATTTGTAAAGCTCCTTGAAAGGCACACTGGACTGCAGAAGTGTTTTTCCTCCATCCCCTTGACTCTCCTGCTGTTACAAACCCAGAACAACATTCACTAATCATCCTCTCTGCAAATAGCCACCCTGTGCTTTGTTCCACCTCTTGTTGAAGCCTCAATTTTGTCACCCTAGGAGGCTTCTGACCATTTCTTCATGGTCTGAAGGGATCAGCTTTGTCTGTGGTGCACCCTTTCTTTCCAGAACTTATGCTTGGCTTGCATAGCTCCCTCCTGCCACAGAGCACTGAAGTGAGGCCAGCTACCAAATATTTCTCTGAAATGTGTGCTCATTGTATATTTGAATTAACGCAATCTCATATTTGTATGCTATATTTGTGTGCTATAAATGCTACTTTTAAGCTATTTCCTTCATAGAATAGCAAAAGATTCCTTCCTCCCCTCACTGTGGTGAGGCTGGGGAGGGGAGGCATGGCTGTGAAAGCACGAATGAGTCTGGGGAAATGTCAGGGACAGCCTGTGGACCTGTGCCATCAGCCAAGTGTGTCCAGGCAGCAGTGACCTTCAGCGTCCCTCAGCCATCTCGTGCCAGTGGCCAGGGTCAGTGGAATCACCACATGACCTTTCCCATGGGAAAGCTTTCTCCCACAGCATATTTGTAGAAGTCTGTTGTATTCAGGCTTGGAGAGGAGGGGAGTTTGGCCCTCTGTTTATGCTACGGAGCAGATTGGTGGTTGCTGACAGTGAAGCATTTTGCACAGCATAAAGCTGTTTGGATAATGAGATGCTAAGATGAGGACATCAGAGTTCATACCACTTTAAAAGTCCATGTAATTATTTTAAATACTGGAAATATTACTTGAAGGAGTGTCTCTGTGCTGTTGTGTCGCAAGATTTAAACAATAGCACATTCTACTTGAGACCTTGAAAATATTTTCCTCTTTCTAGAAAGATTGATACAACTTTCCCACCACTTGCATTGAAAGTTGGCAAGGTGCTGAGGGGCAGTTAGAGTTTTACTGTTTAAGTTAACATGTGCAATCATGTTTGTACCTGGATGGAGAGACATGATTTACTCAACTGTGCATAAGAAAATTTCAGCTGTGGGAAAAAAGTCTTAGAATGTGTTTACTTTTACTTCTTTTCTTTGCTGAAAGTTGAGAAAACTCATACTCCTGATATAAATGACCATCAAAATTTCATTCAATATCTTGAGAAGAAAACAAAGATGTGTTCCAGCACACCTACAACTGGTAGAGAATTTAAGAGAGATTGGAATTATAATACATGATACTGGTTTATAATGAAGGCAGACACTGTTTTAGAAACACTAACCCAAGTGTTAAAATCCACGTTCTACCTTGGTTTGCAGTCATGCACATCCAAAATTTAACGCTTTAAGTTGTATGAATCACAGAGAATTTGACATTGGCACGCAAGGATTTTAAAAGCATTTTTATGTCCCTTAAAAGAGGTGACCAGCTTTATATTCAGTTTTAATATGTAGGGAGAGTAGCATCTATTAGAGATACTATTCTAAGCTCTGTGAAGTTAGCTAGAACTCATTCAGCTGATGAGCCAGGGCATGAAGGGTTTCTCTGAAAAACAAATGGAGAAATACAACAAAATCTTCTCCAGATAGAACTGAGCCGAAGGTGCCAATTCAGGGCTCTTGAGTACAACAGAGATGCATTTAGATAGGAAAAAGAATGCCCACCTACTGGCTTCAAACTGTTCTTGGCCCCGGGAAAGACAAGCTTTGGTCTTAGCTCTTCATCCAAGATCAGTAGGTAACTGAAGGTGTGTACAGCAGTGTGTGTGCAATGAGAGTTAAAGGCACTGGCCAAGGAGCCTTCCCAGCTTTCCAAAGCATTGCAGGTGGGATTTTGACTCATTCCTTTGACCGTGCAGATGAGCCATAAGCTCTGATGAGACAGCAGGAATTTTCCCAGTGAAAGGAAATTGCCAGGTGGTTTAAAGCCAGTGTGTCCAACTGTACCCAATTTCCGTGTGCCAGTGCTGTAGGATGAGGCAGAAGGGTCATGGCCAGTGCTGTCACTGCCTGGTGGTCTGTGGCTGCTGGCAGCTTCTGGGGACAGCAGGGATTTGGAAAGGCCATGGGCTATTCATAAATGTGCCAGAGAGGTCAGGAGTTTATTACAGGAGCACAGAGGCAATCACCTGCTCACCTGGCTCCCTAAATTCAGCTAGATTTGTGATACATGTAAAATCAGTCAGGATAATTTTAATGATATCTGAAAAGCTCAGATACTGGTTCACTGAGGCAGAGTAGTTAAATTTGATAGGCAACCAAATAACATAGGATGAGAACAGTGTAAAAACCTTGGAATTATAGGACTGAAAATATCCTTCAGTATTTCTACTGAAAGCAGAGAAAAAAGAAGAGGGTGATTTTGCTTTTTTATTAAAAAACAGCAAACAAAACAGATGGAAGACATCTCGGATTTGTATCGTCCCAATGTGAAGCACCAAAGGGTATTTTTTCTGTTTTTCATTTTGAACGTAGGGGTGGAGATAGATTAATGGGTTTTGGTTTAGCCTCCAGTTCTTAAATGTCTTGCACTTGAAAACAGTGTTTTTCTCCTCCTTTATACCAGATGTTGCACTCTGGAGAATAATTTCTTACTGTTTTCCAAGTTCAGTGAACTGCCTTGTATTTTAATGATGTTGGTTAGGAAATGTACCAGTTCATAACCAATGATGTACCTAAGGCTGTTTATAGACTTCAGTATGGGATCCATCACAACTGAAATGGCTTAGGAAGATGAAACTTGATCCTTTTGGACAGCTGTGTACTTACACTGAGGAGAGACAATCGAATGAGGAAGGATGACACTGATTTTTTAACATGATGATATGTTTGGGAGCTTGCAGTTATTTAAACAATTCTTCAGGATTTACAGGATCAGAATGATTCCCCCAGGTAGCAGGGCAGCTCACAGTAAGTTCAGATCATTGATGAGATGCAATAGGCTGTGTATGTTAAGGTAATTTAGATAATATTTGTGAGCATATTTTTTTGCTTTTATAGGGATGGCTTAGTGAAATATGAACAATTTCCTGGTGGATTTCTTTTGTTTTCTCTTTGTGGACAGGGTGTAGCACTAGGCATTTCTCTGAAGTTCTCAGTTCCATTGCCAAGTATTATTTCCAGCAAACTTAATTGCGAGAGTTCATTTACTATTGCTCACTCCATTACACTTTTTCCTTTGTTTTGCAGCATGTTTCTCTGCTTGCTTCTTTTGCTTTCTTTTATGCACCCGTTAAGCCATGAACAAGCTGCTTGAATAAGTTTGTTCCTTAAGATTTTCTGCCTTTGAATCCCTCTTGCCGACTGGCACATTCCTGTGTGAGATCTGTGCCTGCCATGGCATCCTAGTGGACTAACACGGTGCAGCTGCACGGCTGCTTAGCACAAGTAATCTCACTAATTGACAGAGGCTCCCCATAGGGAGTGGAATCTCAGTTCAGTGCTCACCCTGAAGGAGTTGTCTAAAATGGATCAGATGACATGTGTCTTAAAAATGCCCCCTGATTTTGAAAGGTGATAAGCTAACACTTAAAACACACCCTGTGGGAATCTACAATGTAGGTGTCCTGGATTAGTGTTAGGGAAGATCAGTGTTTGAATAGTTTTGTCTTCTAAAAAATTGTAATTAGTGCATTGCCATATTTGACTTTTTTTTTGTTAAAGTTTGAGCTCTGTGAGGAAGGAGCCATCTAACTTCTTCTTTGTACAGTGTTTAATAAGTAGTGGATACTGTTATGATGTTGGCTAATAAGATGAATTACAATTTTTAGAGCTTAGGGTCAAGGCTGAGAAAACCACACGTTACTGGACAACACAAAGCATGCAAAACTCAGTTCAAAATTCAGAATTCTTACTGCAGATCCTGCCCTGTTTCATGAATAATACTGAGATACCTAAGGATTTTTAGATAATTTTTTGAAACAGCTTCCTCAATCAGGTTACAAATAGAAAGCACAAAGCACTGTATGGTGCATTTGCTTTACATAGTGACACCACTGTGGGAGTAGTGCAAAAACCAGTAGAAGGAAGAAAAAAACATGGTTGGTGTAGTTAAAATTTGAGGATACGAGGATGTAGAAAATATCACATAGGGCATAGAATCAAATATTAGCTGGGAAGGATGCCAGAAAGGCTTATGTTTTCAGTTCAGAAGTGCTTTTAGTTATATGTCTTTTTTTTGTTTTAATTAAAGTACTGGTTTTTTCTCCTATGGCCTTTCCTTCAAAGGCTTCTCATGTAGACGTTTATTAGTAAACAGCTGCTTGCAATGAAAGACCATTTCTTTAAAGCCACTGTGGTTTCTGATGTTGATTGGGGGCTGGTTGAGCTTCTGTTTGTCCTAATATAAACCAGATAAGAATATGTAAGTATTCTTAAACCAGGCAGATAACTCAAAGAAAAGCTACATAAAGACCAGATAACGATCAGGATTATTTATAGAGCTTTTGACCCTTAGAAATCCTTGAAGTAAAACAAATCATTAAAGTGTACCCAAAGCGCATCCTTATGTGAAAGCTTTTATTATATATAATTGCTATCTATACATTATCTACCTATATATTATGTATGTGTGTGTGTGTGTGTGTGTGTGTGTGTAAAAATAACGGCTATTGCAAACATGTTTATTGAGCTCTCCTATGAGGTAGATGCATGAGAGCACTGGCAAGTAAGATGCTTGATACTTAGATATTAGAATTACTGGTGTTGTCAGTTGGTGTCTTGTTTGTTCAAAATGTTTAAAAGATGGGATTTATTGGAGATTGGAATCTATAAGATTGAATTCCTTAAAAATCCTTTATATAAAAATACAGTTCAAATCTCTAAGATACAAATTCTTTAAGTTACAGTTACATAGTAACCACTCTCTTGTTAAAAATTTGAAGCAAGGTAGTTGTGGTTGAGTACCTCATATATGTTGGTTTTTAAAATGGGATGGTTTTGTCCAGTGTAGAGTTGAAAGAGGTTTGACATCTAGAAGCTTAACATTTTCTACGATCTTGAAGCTTGCTAAACAGTTAAAAGATGCTAAGCTGCAACAGTACTTATGTTGGTGATCTGAGTGTATTCTCACAGCGATGGATAATCAGGAAAATATTATCTCTAGGATGGGGGAAATAGAACTTAACACAAATACATCACTATAGCTTTACTTCATTTGCTTTACTGAGGCACAGAGGCCAGTGGCTATAATAATCCAAAAGATGGAGCTTCTGTGAACACCAGAATTAAACTATTAGCTTGTAGATGATTTGTTATGGAAATGTTTTAGTACAGTGAAGCGAAAAAAATGTGTATTTTTTTTTCCCTTATATTCGCAGAGGTTGAGTAGTGGTCCAGGTTTCTCCAACAACAAAATGATGTAATGGAACAGGGGACAAGGAGAGCAATGATCTAAGTTAAGGAGTGGCTCTAGGGACAAAGTGCAGTAAGAGGTTAGATGACTGAATGAGACATGATGGAGAGAAGGAAGAACCGGAAGTTACAGAGCTGCAAGTTTCTAGGCACTGGGAGAGAATTCTGGAGCAGCATCACCGTTTGCATCATTGGTCTTAACCAGTTTACTGGGTACCTACTTCAAGCTGGTGGTGTAAACAGGCTACTGGAGTAGCTGGACCCTGGGTCTAGTCCTTCTTATTCCTGAAATAATCTCTAGGCCACAGTAACCCCTGGGTGACAAGGATGAAGTACAACATGACACCAGGAGAAGAACCAGGTTTGGGGGAAAAAGTGACAGCTGTGCCATTTGAGTCCCCTGCCATATGCACTGAGCCCAGAAAGTCCGTAGTTCTTCCAGTCTCACCAGGCTGCATTTTTTCAACTGATCCCCAATATCCTTCTTCAAATAGTTTTCCTTCTTCCTAGGAAATTGTTTTCTTGTCAGTAATTTCTCCTTCACCATGCTATTGTTTGAATTGTTTCTTGAGGGTGCTTTGACCTTCTCCTCGTCTGACTTGGCTATGTAGTTTTCCAGGCTTTTTCAGTAGCTGGTCTGCAGTACAAATAAAGGCCTGTTTGCATGCAGCCCCCTTGCTTTGTTCCAGGTATGGAAGTCAGAGGAATGGGAGGCAGGAGTGTATTGTTGAAAATTTTCCATTCACATCCATCCTTGTGTCGCACTAAGTTAGACTGTCACCTACTTAGTGACATGCAGTTTATATCATCTTACATACGACCTTTGACTTTGTCCTGCTAATTTGAGCTTGAACTTGTGAAACTTTAATGTCAGAAGGCTAGAGCAGGTCAGAGCAGCATAAGAACATAAGTTACAGTTCACCATACTATTACATTTGAGCTTTACTAAACATAGTACCAATTGCCTTTAAAGAAATGCTATTGACTTAGAATTTGCAATTTGTCTTGGAAGAGTTGTGCATGTGATAAATGAAGACATTAGACAGAATGTGTTTCAGCTTATTTATCCTCTTGCTGATGTGTTGTACCTTTGGTCCATACTTCATCTCTTTGTTTGTTTGGTTGATTTGGGTTGTTCTGGGGTTTTTTCAGAAGAAAGCGTAACTGTAAATCCACAGCAGTAATAGGTAACCCAGTAGTCATAAACCGCTTTTCTTTAGTTGACATCTCTTGAGAGAGACGGTATCTTGATACTGATTTATAAGGGGGTCTGTATTTGTTATAAATTCAATTTAGAATAAATTAACATTACTTGAAAGGATATTTTCAATGCTAATAGGATTAAGTGGTCTGACTTCTATTTATCCCCTAATAAAGCATACATGTGCAATAGAAAAATTTTTTGTAATATATTTACCTAAATACTCTTGAATGTTCAGTAAAATTGGTATCCAAGGTATGTGTACATTTGGGTACTTATTTATGGGGGTAAAGATCTTTATTCTAGGACATGCCTATTAGGGTCTCTCTGCTGATTTTCTGCACTTTGTCACTGTGTGTTTTGATTACAGAACATCATCAAAACCCAAATGAACTGGGTAAAGAATTCAGTTGTGACCTATGATCTCTTTCTTTCTATAAACTTACTCAGAACTAAATGTTCCTTTGACAGTGGTTGATGAGGGTAGCATGAGGACTTTAAGTCCTTAGAATTTATTTTACCTGAAGAGCAGAAAGAATAAATTTGGTTTTCATTGCCTGCTTACTCATTAATGACTTTGACTGGGATATCTGATTTGAGAGCCTGGAGAACAAGGCAGTGTATCTGAGCTGCTTTTGAGGTTTTGTGGCCAAGTGCCTTTCTGGTTCCTTTTTCTGGAGGTTTTGTGGCCAGTGGGGAGTAACTAGGGATATCGGCTCATAGTGATTAAGAACATTGTGTCAAACCTTAAAAAAGTCTAAAATATGTAGAATTGACAATAGTCTGGTATACATCTTAGTAGCTTAGTTTAGGGGATTTTTTTGTCATGTAGTTGCATCCGGAAGTGGACAGTTTTCACCTGTATGTAAGGTACATGCAAAGTTGATTCTTGGCCTCACATGGTTTCTTCTAATTCCAACTTGAAAACAGACTTGCTGCATTTTTTTGCCACCATGAGGCACTTTAATTAATACTTTCTAACTACAGAGCTTGTTTTTTCCTGAGACTGCCTCAGAAGAAGTATCAACCAAAAAAGACTGGCAAGATTTATAGATGAGGGGCAGCAAGATGTGAGGGAGAAAGAAAAGAACTTACTAGTTTACAAAAATATAAATAATCCATTGCAATTAAAGGTCTTGGAACTTTTGTTCAAGCTCTTGTGAATGTTGCCATTTAAGTGCACTGTTCGTGCCTGCGTACATCATCTTATTTCCAGCACTGTTTGATCACCAGCACTAAAGCTCCAATCTCACCCCTGGGACAAGCAGCATCCTTCTGGGTAGCTTTTATTAGATTAACAGAAGGAAGGCTTACTACTCATGTCCCCAGTGAGGCAGAGGTATTTCTCATTTCTAGAAGAACAGAATGAAGGAAGCACATTCCTCCACTTTTAGCAAGACCTTCTGGGACCTTGTGGACCTGAAGCTTCCTCCTCGAACAGCAGCAGCAGCAGCAGCCTTTACCTGTGTGGCCTGGCTGGCCATCAAACCTCTGCCACTACAGAAACCATAAAGCTTTAACAAAGAAGGAAGGGCTAAGCTAAAGTTTTACAAATTCAGTAGAGTGGAGTGAGGAGCGTTTTGGATAGAAAGATAGGTTCAGAGACAAGGAATGGAAAGACACCCAGGTTTAATACCGCTTTCTTCCTCCTGTCTGAGAAGAAAGGTGCCTTGCTGTTGGTGGCTCAGTTGTCCCAAGGAGTTCCTCTGGGAGAAGAAGAGGACAGTGACAGGTGGCCTTGCTTGATTTCTGGCTCCACAGTAACAGAGTAAGGCTCCAATGAGTCCCTCAGGCACATAACTTTGCTGGAGGAGCAGGTCTCTGGAGAACAAGACTTGGTGGGGGCGGAAGCGTAAGAAAGAAATGTAGTAAATGATACAGTAAATTGTTTAGAGAGGGGGTTATAAATTTTTTAACCTTTTTAACATACTTTATTAATGGAAAAGTCTTTGTAATAGAGAAAATAGGTAGAGGATGCAGCTTAGACTGGAATACTTCACTGCACAAAGGGAAATTCCTCCTTCGTGTAGTAGGAAATGCCATAAATGCACATTCCTTGTGAGGTGTAACCATTGTACACAGCAAATACATATCCAAACTTTTCCAGGAAAAGCATGAGCCTTCCAATAGAAACTGGGGTTAAAACAAGTTAAATTCAATCCCTTTCCTGGCTGCACTGTGTGGATCATTGGCTAGTCCCTGAGGCAGCTCCCAAAGGCATTTTGTCTTTGTCCTTGTGCCTCTGAACATTTGCAAGGTGAAATTGTACCATGTCCTGTGGCTTTGCTAGGTTTGCAGTTTGCAAGGGGTAAATATGGAGTCAGATGATTTGGAGTCAGGTGATTTGATTGAAAAAGAGGCTTGGACATACTTCTGCATACTGCTGTGATCTGGGGTGAATCTAGTAAACCTCTGTTACCTGCTGCTGCTGGAAACAGAGAGGCAATGACTGCAGGGTGGAAATAAAAGGCAAGTCAGAAACTGAGTTACTCACCTCTGTTGTCTTGCTGGCTGCCCTTGGAGCAGTGGTGAGCTGTGGTTATGAAACTCTGCCCTGCATTTGCTCACGTCACATTTGATTTGCAAATCTGCATTTTAGAGTGGCAGGTCAGTGCCTCTTGCTCTGGCTGGAAACGCCCTTGTTCCCTCTTCTTTGCAGCTGCTGAGAACCTTTCCAGAGCATTCCTCTGTCTGAGAAAGGATGCAGACACTGAAGTGATGATATGCGGAGCGGAAGCACAAATGGGGATTATTTAATACACAGGGCAGGCAAGCTCTGTCACTCAGCCCTGTGACAGGGAACTCTGCATTTCCCTTTCTTCAAGAAATTTAATTTGCTGGAAGTGCCTGTACATGACACTTCTGAACTTGCTGGTCCTGTCCTGTTTGTCTGCATCTCTCACTCTGGCATATATATTCTTTGATATTGGTCTTCTAAAAAGAAAATTCACTGTCTCTTCATCTTCTAAGTGTTTGCAATGAAGGATAGTACTGCAGAGTGAGTATCAAGCATCTTGTCACTTCTGTAGAAATGCTCCATGCATTTCACAGCAGAAGTTAAAAAATGCAGACCTGAAGGAAGGTGATTTCACTTGCCACAAAGGTGCCTGGAAGGATTTGGAACTTGATCTCTCTCATAAACACACAGATACAGCATTCAAGATACTCTGTCCTGCACCTGGTGTTTAGATTTTAAGGTCTGCTCTTCCCTTGGGGCCATGTTTGAGATAGCTGATCTGTGTAGCAGTTACGTGCACTATGTCCCTGAGATACTGACATGAAGTGTGGGAGGATGCTAGGCAGAGAAGCAAGGTTGCTTCCTCCTCTTTTGGAGTTCTTGTTCAGTAAAAGATCACAGGATTGTCTCAAATTTGTTTTACTCATCAGAGACCATATGGAAAGGAAGAGGAATACCAGAACCCTGACAATGTTAGATAGAGAGAAGTAGAAGGTGTTCATGGTGTTCTTCAGAAATTAAAGTGCAATGTAAGTGTTAAGACCTTAGCTTAAGTCTAACAAGTAAACCTCTATTAACAGAGTAAAAACAGGCCACCACTTACCAATGATCTCAGAAGCCAGTAGAATGAAGGAGGGGATTCTGCCTTCATGCCAAGCAAGTCCTCAAACATAGCTGATGGCCACTGAGAAGCTTGCCCACTGTGACTTAGATTGCTCCACACTAGTTAAAAATATATCTCACCAATGTCCCCTGGGGCCTTTTCATTCAGATTCCACCAGAGTGTCCTCTTCAACCAAATTTTAGAAGCTGACCCCCATGAAGCTGAATCCCAAGTGGCCTGTAATCCACTCTTAAAAATTGCAGAGTCAAAGAGCAGGCGGTTTGTGGAGTTCCTGAGGGAGCAGAGCAGCAGTGAAAGCAGGACCTGGGGCTGTTCCACAACCCAGGGCAGCACTGCAGTGTGGGCAGTGGTGTCTCTGTGGGACCATCACCCTAAGGGGGCATGGAGAGTCCTTTCCATCTTCTTCTCCTGTAGCTGTCTCACTACAGGGACCACACTGCATGGGAGCCAGACCCAGAGTAAACCTGGGTTTTCTGACCAGGGCCAGTGTCATGGCAAGGGAGAGGCCATCTGGTCAGCCTTGTCATGGCCCTTTCAGACCTTACAAAAAGACTTGTAATTACATTTGGGTTGGATTTAAATAACACATGAAAAGCCAAGTCTTTGATCATGCATTTAAATACAGCAACTACTCTGCTTTTCTGGTTTAGTGAGGGGGACGTGAATCAAAAATGCCTTACTCATCTGCAAAAAGGCTTAGTCCCAGAAAATCATTACTTTAATTACAGGAAATAATCATAAACTACTTTATATGCAATTAAAGACACTTTCTTTTGGAGATATTTTTGTAATTTGTATTTTTTCCTAAAACCAATTATCTAAAATATTACACTTTTTCATGCCTGCAGTGCAACTTTGTCTTGCATATAAATTGATTTTTTTTAAATTAAACTTTCTTTATGTGTAATTGAAAGTTGAGACTATTTTACCTTTATCTGGGTAACTGATTAATAGGTCAGATATCACCTGCTGGTTGGTAGTAGCAGCTAACAGTTTTGTGCTACAGTTGCTTGTTTAGATAATTGTATTATTTTAGAATGGAAATTGATACAATTACAGTGGTGTTTTTGAAAATGTCAATTTTATGGGGGGTTTTTAATGTTACTGTCTAATCAGCCTGTAATAAAATGCTGAAAGTGTTTGAAACAGAAAATAATTTTCACACTGACATTTAATGTAACGCTGGTCCAGAGCTCATTAATTTCATGGGAAGCCCAGTGTTGGATTTGGACTATGGTCATAATTTTATCCATCTATTGAAACAGAATGATAATGTTCAAATCCAGACCCAACAGTGGTGTTGCCCAGATTTTTCACAAACAGCTGCAAACAACAGTGGAGAACTTCATGGCAGTGGTATACTTGAAGGATAGGGAAGATGTGTCCTGAAGGATAGGTGCCCATGTAGTAGTTGCAACCCGTGACTTGGGAAGAAGAGAAGTCTTGTCTTCTTGTGCTCAAAGTGACAGCTCAGGAAAGATCCTTAACCTGTAATGAGTGTCTATGAGTCAGGAACAGAAATGTGCTTATCCAGCAAAAGCAGTTATGCCTCTGTGCTCTCATGGCCTTTACAGGTGAGCTGTCCTGGTGCCACCCTCCTTTGTAAATACATGGCTGGATTACTGAGAGGATAGGGGTGGATGATGGGAAAACCATCTGTTTTCTAGAGGCTGTTTTCTATAGCCCTGCCAACCTTCTGCCTCAAAACCCAGTCTGCCTGTGAACTGAGTTTCACAGGACCACACTGCCCTACCAGCTGGTGACACCACCCAAGTGTTGACACACAGCAGGGCAGGAGTTCACACACCTCCAGGAGTACTGCACTTTTTTTTCATCGGTCCTGATGTACAACATGATCTGGGGAATTTGCAGAATTAAGCTGTCAAAACTATGCAAAATTAATCATAGGCTGGATTTGGCACAAAAGCTTACAGTGTTTTTCCTCAGCATTTGTCTTTGCTGTTGGAAACGCTTCAGCCCATACATCTGTGCAGATAATGCCGATAGGGGAAATAATTAATGAAACATGGTTTTACAGGTGGGTTTAGGTGAATTTTCCATCAACTTTGTGTGCCTGTAGCATAACATTATATTCATTTCTCAACTGTGAGTTTTTTTAACTTCTGTTGAGAAGCACGAGACACTGAATTTCTTTTGCCTTTGTCGTTTGCCTCTGTTGCCCTTGCACACATGTCTGGGTAACACGACGGGGTCCGTGGGCTGCTGAGCAGTCCTCACAAGGGCCCAGAGATGAAGATCCCTGCAGTGAGGAGCAGAGCTCCTGCAGAGCTCTCCAGATTTTGCTTTCTTAAAAGCTATGAAAATGTGTCTGTTGAAGGAGAAAGGCCCAGGTTTCACTGAACCCTGTAAGTTCCAGCTGGAAGATGAAGGTTTCCAGGGCCACTGAATTCCTCTTTCTCAACCTTAGTCCAGCCATTTATCCAATTAGTATAAATAGGCAGTTTTCATTAATTTTTACAGCAGCAAGGATAACTTAGTGTAAAATTACATGTTATGTCTGTATTGATCTAACAATCCACTATCCTTTTTTTTTTTCCTCTTTTCCCACACACTAGTTAAAGACTTACAGAAACGGGACAAAACTAATGTGGTGCTGGGGAATGAGAAGACAAATTGTTTCACCTGATACATACGGAGGAAGACGGGGATATGAGGTTGGGATGGGGGCAGGAAAACTGAGGATTTGGCCCTCCCTTCCAGATATGCTGAGCTGTTAGATCAGCTGAGCCATAAATATATGTCTTCAGCATTAGATTAGTTCAGGATATAATCCTTCATTTTTGCCCTTCCCAAGGAATCACTGCTGAAGCTCTTTCACTAATAGCAAAAATATTTATTCAGACACAGGATAACCATTTGTTTCACTTGTTCCTCCAGAGACACATGAGTAGATCCCATTTAAGTAAATGAGTGTTCTGCAGACCTAATTAGACTCAGAGTCAAATCCATGGTCCTGTGCCAAAATGCTACATCATGAACTAAAATTCATGGAAACTTAATACAGAGTCACCATTTCTTTGCTATATTTAAATCAGACTTTAAACATTAAATGAAAGCAAATACACCCAATAAAAGCTTGTAATCCAGACTGTAATAATAAATCTCATGCTGGTATGCTAGTAGAGATGAGGGTGAAATTGTAAGTGCATTGACGTTAATGTCATAGCATGTCTTGACTTCAATAGGTCCTGGATTTTTTTTTGGTAATGTTTTTAAGAGTCTTAATTTACTAGCAAAGTGAGTAATTTAGGATCTCCCATGTCCCCCCTGCCCCCTGTCACTGATGTTGTGATCAGCTCCAGGGACAGTACTACCATATACTCAGCTGGATTTCTATATCAGCATCAGCCACCTCCTTTTTTTCATCTGCCCCCCAAAGCCACTTCTCTGTTTTCCCTGCCCTGCCTGCAGCCCACAGGCTCAGCAGGTGCACTGCTGTGTTTGGCTTTTAGACCCATTTCCTAGGAGGAGAAAGCTCACATGATTATATATCTGTCTGCAAAATGGTCTTCAATTATTTTTTTTCAAGTTTGAAAGGACAATAGCTATCCTAAAGATCACTGGGCAGAGGAGGTGATCCCAACTGTGCACCTTACACTGCCCCAGGCTGCCTTAGGAGGGGAGCAGAGGCAGCACTGCCAGCAGCTGCCTGACCGTGGCACAGACCAACTGCAGCAGGGCTGTCCTTCCTCAACAGGATGGTGCAGGGAGCACAGGGTGTCTCACTCTGTCCTGGTGGGTAGGCTAGGGGACAAAGGACACCAGTGAAAGGCAAAACATGTTTCAGAGTTGTGTCCATCGCAGAACTCTTTTTTTTTTCCCCTGAACAGTTTGGTTTCATGTGACTTGAACCCCTTCCACTGAATGGGGGCAACACAATGATCTTTGCCAAAGTGGCTGACTATGTTTATTTAAGAGGCTAGTGGTAGAAAATCAGTAACAAAAGTTGACTTGCAGCTTCTTCTGTACTTTGCAAAAGGCATGTGAGTTTCACTTACACTAGTTGGAAGAAAGTGAAAATAGTTCCTACGTTAAGAAATATTTCTTAGTGTACAGTGATAAAAGTTAAAAAACTTTTTTCTTGAAGAAAATTAATTTATATTATTACATATTTCATTACCATACATAAATGGGAATTAATTTTATGTCCTTGGAGTTATAAAACAATATGGAAACCTAGATGAATACTTTTGTGCTCAATTATAGTCATTAAATTGATGTGGAATATCTAGTGTTGTGTTGGTTTAGCTGTAGCTTAAAGCTGGGGGTTATGAGCTAGGAAAAAGGTGAGGTGTTTGCTCTGTCTGTACCTTTTATTCCGTGTGTACCCGTATTCTCATTGCCTTCAAGAGCATTTGTGGATGTGCAAGAAGCACAACATTGGCTACTAATATGCTGGCTATTCCCTTTTATTGTTTTGAAGGGTTTAGCAACTCCTTCATACAGACTTTTTCGTTCATTCTACATTTTTTCCTCATCTTACCTAAAGATTTCATTTTGCAATTATCTACTCCTGCATGTGAGTTTATCTTTAAAGGCACCAGTGTTACAGTACTACAAATGTTTGGCAGGTTTCTTGAAGTTAAGCACACATGACTTTCTGCAAAGTTAAGGAGAGACAGGGAGACATTGAGCTGCCATCTGAATTAAAAATACCTTCATTTTCAGTAGACATGGGAAATTAAATGTTCCTTAGAAGGCTGCAGACAGGTTTCATGCTCTGGGGACTGATCTATGAGCACTTCTTGTCTCCTAGGTCAGGGCATAAATATGTTTATTCTTACACAGTACAAGGGCAGTGCAGTGGCAAGCAGACACCTGAACAGGAGGGTAAAGGAATGAGGAGAAAATTTATAGTTGTTCTGATTTCTTGTAAACCATGCTTCTGGTTCTAGAGTATCTGAAATTAGGGTAGAAAAGAATGATGTACTGGGAGTATTCAGAAATTAGATTACAGTGGTATGTTACTGATGATAAATTCAGTCATAAAGTTTACTCCCTTATTATTTATTTTCTTTTCTATAAGGGAATCTTTCATTTCTGTTTGGTGGGTAGGATTCATCTGTAGCTGTTTGCTTACATCCCTCCAATCTGTGTGTGTCAGGAGAAGGGTCCTGTGTACAACTGCTCTCAAGAGAAGGGTTTGTTGCCTGCAAGCAGCAGTGGAGAGAGTAATTTAGCACTTACATGGTGCCTCCTCTAGAGAATAGCTCCTGCCTCTAAGGTCTTCCTTCCTGTTCATTATTTAATACCTATTTTATTTTGGGAACAAAAAAAAAAAACCCTAAAGAGAAATGGGCACTGTTCACATCAACTGTTTCTGCCCTGCAGTTATGAGTGGAATAGTTTCCTTTCCACAGGAAGAGTTGCCAGGAGCCTTTTAGCCAATTACCACAGCAGTTTGTGGACCACAGCAATAGAGGGATTACTTTGCCTTCCGTAGTGAACATTAACCACTGCTGTGCTAAACAAATGAGCCCTTTATATTTTATCTACTTAGATATTTTAAGGAAATGAGAAGTCTTGAAATGACAAAACCCTGTTAATAATGAGGTGAGTTATCACCATATGGTTATTACCAAGAGAATTTTCTTTTTATGTGTGTGTTAAAGAAGAGGCATGCTCCTTGTTTGCCTTGGAAGTAAAATCATTCAAGTTTACTCTTGTCAGGTTTCGGAGAAGAATAAAACACTGTTTGTGAAAGAGAAGTGCCCTGGTGGAGCCTGGCCCACAAGTTGTCGTCCTGGAAGCCGCACGCGATCGCGGCTCATGTCTTGTCTGAGCTTTGTCTGATTCCACCTTCATCCCTTGTCAGGTTCAGCTGTTGGCAGTCAGTTCTGCATTCGTTATATCCAGTAGAGTTACCTTATTTGCAATTAATCAAACAGTGTAAAAAAAAAAAGTTGGACTTGGGTGTTTTGTGACCAGCATAGACATTACCTGTCAGGTAAGAATTCTTTTGGCAGTGATCCGCAGCACTTCTGTAGAAGCTTGTAAACCTGGAAGACACTATTTCGCATCCCCAGCATCTCTGAGGTAAGGTTGTTTTAAAGTGTGTCCCTGTTCAAGTCGTGATGTCCTTCATGCTGTATGGGGAGCAGACTGACCATAAAGGGAAGCTCATGTAAACACAGTTAACTGAAAATATACAATATACTTAAATTTTATAACATTAGATTAGTAAATCACTATTTACCGTGACTTCTGCAATAATCTTGTTTTCATGTAAAACTCTGCAACCACGTTTTGTGCATCAGTCAGTCAGTTGTCACTGGAAACAGCCAGATGCACGAGGACCTTTGCAGTAGTGCTGTGCTTGGAGTCACCAGCACAAGCACAAACCCATCTGTTTGAAGACTCTTGCAACTTCTTTCTTGAACTTCAAGCATGAAACTGCATTTCTGTCCAGTGCAACTGTGAGGCAAACTGAGAAGAGCCTGAATTATGCTGTTGTGTACACTTGAAGAGTAGTGTTACATTACTACTTTGTGGTGTCAGCATACTGCAGAAATAATCAGTGTATAAATTAACATGTGAAATTTCTAGAATTGCATGTGGTGAATTTTAGTTGAAACATAGCTAACAACATAGATAAGGTGGCAAAACCTATTTAAGTATCTGTCTACCTTTGTCCCTGTCTGCTTTTAAAGTAGGTGCTCTCAGAGGGTTGCGGATGCCATGTATAAAGCTTTTGTGTAATACAGAACTTCAGAAAGCATCTCAGTATACCCAGCAGCCTTTACAAGCAAGAAGAGCCTAACTGAACATAAGAAACTTAATATCTGGTAAGGGATTGTTTGAAAAGTTTTTTCTGAGAAAAAAAAAAAGACAATTTCATAAGAAGTTTGTGCCGCTTTAAAGCCTAGAAAAGTAGCACATTTGGGTTCTAAAGCTAGTTGGAAAGATGATTTCAGTAATTGTATGAGTGTCAAGAACAAAGGTACTTAAAAACTGACAAAAAAGGAGTGCAAATAACTTCATCAAACTACAAAAGCTTTATAAAATAGACTAGATAGTGCATAGCAGGATATTCTACCATAATGGATCTGAAAGAATTACAGAAGTAGAAACTCTGAAATTCTTCCAGACATGTGAAGTAATGCCTTGCATTATTATGTGGGCAAGGCTGTTTTTCTTGGCCATATTTTAGGAAGACTTTTGTGTGTTATCATCAACGAATTAGAACTTGAACAACAAGTCTTGGATATAATCATCATAATCTGTTCCTGTTGGAGAGGAACATAAGGGGGAAAAAAAGCTTATTGTAAAATAGTTTGAACATATTTGATGAAAAAATCAGGATAACTCGTTTGATTAGAAGAGCTTATCATTTAGGTGGACTTTTTTAGTTGAGTGGTTCATAATCATGGAGTCTGCTTAAAGAGTTCTTAACTCCATCACACTGCACAAGTGAGCTCTGTGTATGGTACTGCTTAGGATCTTATGTCTGCTTTGACTTCCATACCAGAATGGAGTAATTGAACATGTCAGACTGTCCCATAAAACAAAAATGAGTAAAGCAAAATTGATTGCAATGTGTTCTCCATATTGCATACCTGCATTAAGAAATCACTCTTAATAGGCCTTTGGAACACAGTGTAACTGTGTGACATATGCTTCTATGTGTATATGCATATATGCATATATCCTTATGCCCATTACTAAATTATTTTTACATACGTCAGTAGGTATTAGAAGTTGTCTTCATCTTGCCCTGTGATTGTGAGTGTTCTTTGAAGGTGTGTGTGTGAGGGTGTCAAGTAGTAACGTCCTGTTGAAACTTCAGGCAGTAATTCTGGGTGGCGTTTGTTAGTTCTCAGTTTAGGAATCTGAAAAGTGGAGCATCTTTTAAATAGGGAAGTGGATAAGATGGAGATTTTTCAGAAAAACAGCTTTTACCTTGTCTGGGTAAACATTGAGAAGAAGGTAGGTTTCTGCTATGTGGGGATGAAGGAAATTATTTTGTGAGCAAGAGGGATGTGAGAGGTGCATGTATTCTTCCGTGCAATATATGGAATATCAGACATATCAGTCATTACTTCTGTTTCCTTTGTTTTGTGGGTTTTGGGTTTTGTTTTGTTTCATTTTTAATGAAGGAAAAAAGCATCATTTAAGTGAAGGCCATTACCTGAACTAGGCCTTTAATTTCTTTTGTAACCTACATATCCCTCTGCCCAAACAGACTCAAATTCCTCACTTTTGCAGTAGCTTGCAGTTTCTTACTGATGACCCCCACTCGTGTCTGCTTTTTCCCAGTTGCACCTAAACACAAAATCTGCATTCTGATTTGAAAATATTTTCAGTAAAAAAAAAAAAAAAGAAGTTAATACATTTGTTTGGGGGAATGAAGTGGCTTGTTGAAACTTCTTGTGAGTAACTGACAGTATAACACCATTAGAAAGACATCCAGAGAATTTGTCTTTAGATAAGCTTCTTAATGCATGAAGATTTTGTGGGGCCAGTGGTGTGGGGTCATTCTATAATTTCCTTATTTTAGCGGCTTTTGGTCCACTGTGTTTCAGGTTCAGAAACATTTGTGTAGTTCTGCTGTGAATCATAGTGCTTCATTATGACATTTGCACTGACAGTTATGGGAGAGGTGCTGAAAGGCCCTAGGCTACATGATCATTTTCAAACTCCCACATGCTTCTCCCCGTTTTTATTAGGATCTCCTCAGCTGGTTACACACCCTCTTTCAAAATGTTGTTTAGAACTCAGGTTTGTCAGGTTGCCTGTACAGCACTCATGAGTGACTGGGCGGCCGGTATGCTAATTGCTACCTTACTGAATCAACCATCATGGCATGTCTTTCTTATTTTTTGTTTGTTTTAGCAACCTTTTTGTGTGTTAACATTTTGTCTTTGACCATGCATTTTAATTATTGTGCCTTTGGAGTGGATTTTGCCGCCTGCTTCAAGCTTTTCAATGCCTGTTTACAGTGCTGTACACAATGGTCCCAGCTGAGGACCATCAGCTGAGCTCAGATGGTCCCAGCTGAGGACCCTCTCTAACAATGCAGTACAAATACATTATATTTCAACTTTTTTTTTGTTTGATTTTGGCCTCATTCAAAAGGGGTGTTGTTGTCATTTCTCAATTTCTATTTGACATCCTAATTTTACAGTGATTTTCTGGCTACTTAAAGCAGATTTGGGGGAAACACTTTCAGTGTTCTGCAAATCATCCACTGCACAACATAAGAAACAAATCCGTGTATATATGGATTGGGATTTGATTTTTAGCATGTCTCTATACATGCTAATGTACTTGAAAGTTAAGATGTGTGACTTACTGCAAATCTTTTGCTTTGCAAAACATGGGATAGAAGAGCTGGAGTCTGCTTGTTTGCTTTCTCATGTTGAAGCGGTACCTGTCATTACTGTGTGTTACGGTTTTTAAAAAGCAGGGAGGAGGACATTTTTGTTCCTTTGTATGCCTCACAGAGCAGGAAAAGTAAGACATCATTTAAAGTGGCTATTGTACAGGAGGTTTCTGGAATGTTTGGCATTGCATGTTCAACTTTGGCATTTTGTCATTAAAAACTGGAACAGAGCACAGGCTCTCAAATATGCAGTCAGGCCTCTTGAGCTCCTGTAAAAATAAGCTGGCAAACAAACCCCTATAATAAAATGCTGATGCTGGAAAAGATATACAGTCATCATTTCGTTATGCTACTTTTCTCAGCATGTCTCATTTATTTCTGAAAGTAAAAAAGAGAGATGATTACCAGAAAAGCAAAAGTCATGATGAGGTGAAATCCTGGCCTTGCTGAGACAGGGGACAGCTCTATCACTGGGTCAGTCTTTGAGCCATGAAATGTTCCAGTGGCCTGGCCAGGTCACTGGTTTCAATGGCCATTAACTTGTCTTTTAGTCAAAACAGTTGTTTCTTCCCTCCCACTGCTCTTATGATGTTCATTGTTTAGGAATGGAAATGGGGCTTATGATTTCTAGTTTGGGCTTTTAATCACACTGTAGCCATTTAAAATGCGCGCACACACACACACACACACACACACACACCCCTTCCTCTGCAGTTGAGTGTTCTAGGGAGGCAAGAGGAGGCTTCTGGCATGGGAGCTCCCATGCTTGGGAGCATTTGGGGTTTTGGCTGCTGTTGATAACCTGGGCGGTGAGGGTGGTGACCGTGCGACAGTCCTGCAGTCTGGACTTCTTCTGCTTACTGGTACTGTTATTTTTCCTAGCAAATTTTCTCTGGATGTTTCATTTATAATTTTTAACTCATGTATTTTTTCATTCAAAATCTATATATCTACTTGAAACATTCTCTTAATTATCCTGTGCTCTTCCCTTCAAAAGGGAAGACGTGTTTAATATGTCCTGTGTGAGGTGCTTGCATAGGATGGTTGAAGGAAGAAACAGGAATAATGACAGCCTAGAAAAGTATAGTGTCAGAACATTTAGTTATTTAATTCATAAATTACAGTTCTAGTTTAAAAAAATGTATTCTCAAGTTAGACTTTTCAAAGTCTATGTATCATCTGCTAGTAATGACAGTAGAACTATCCTAAATACAAATAAAAGGTAAGGATAAAGAAACTTACTTTAAAACAAATATTTTGGCAGTGCTGGAAATGGCAACTTTAATGATGTTACAGAAATTGCAGTATCTTTCCTGTCATACCACACTGGCACATGGGAGGCTGAAATAAGGAAAATCATGACATGACAGTCAAAATAATTTGGTAGAGAGGGAGTCCTTGAAGAGACCATGAGTGTCAGTCCAGATGCAATAACAAAGCTACTTTCCAAATACTCTTGTACATGATAGTAATAAGTAGGTTCAGAAGAAAGCAGGTTTTTATGAGACTGCATAGTCTGTTTTCTGTTTCCGAATTAAACACTTTACTACTGCCCTCCCAATTCTCTGGCCTGCTCTACTGGGCACCTGTTGCTGCCTTGGAAGCAGCCCGTGGGTGCCTGGCAGACTGAGTGTTGAATGAAGGCAGGACCTGAAAAATAGTCTTCTTTCCTCATTCAGAGAGTAATACTGGTTAAACTGCACAGCTTTAAATAAGGAGGAGACAGTACTTCTGATCATGTCTAGTGTCAATCAATCAGTCTTTTTCTTTGTGCTGTTTAATTACTGGGGAAATATTTAACTGTAAGCAGCTTACATGTTTCTGAAACAACTCTCTGATCACATATTGTTTTGCCTCTTCAGTTTTGGAAAATCTAAAAGGAAAAGTGCACTATCAGGAAAATACTATTATTTGCTCTCTAATCATTAATATGTTTTTAACAGTGGAGCTGAACAACATCAGTTATTTGCTGCTTCTTTCTTGACAAATTCAGTAGCTTTGTGTGCCAGGGGACTGAACAGCACAGTTTGTATGTGGTTTCTACTGCTCACATAAGCAGCTCCAGGGACTTTTTTTAAAGCTGTATCTTTTATAAGGTCCTTGAGCCTGGCTATCTATAGCTCACCAGAGAACAGCATGTCCTGTGTGCTACACTCTGCTCATCACGTCTTGGAATTGTTCTGGGTGTGCATAAGCCACTCATCTGGGTGAGATGAAACGCAGACATTTCTAGCATTTTGACTCCCTTTACCCTCTCTGTAGGAGCTCAGCAGGCAGGATGTAAAGTGATTTGGAAATTTCTGCATTGAGTTCCTAGAACAGCTGAGTCAGCTCCAAGGTTTCTCATGGCTGTGTTTTCAGTTGTGTGTTATACAGATGGTGATAGGACTGTGGACTGCCAGTGATGATAAAAACAAATACATATTTGTGGCAATTAGACATTGATGTATCTGGAGCTAAGCTGTACTATTGTTGGCAGGATTACAAGAGCTGGGTTGTTTGGAGATTTAATGTTCTCATTGTGGCTATTGTAGGGCAAAACTGAAAGCTCATAAAACTGAAGGCAGGTCATATCAAGAGCCCAATTAAAGACTGTGTATCATGGATACAAATGTTTGTGAGCTATACTGCTTACACAGTCATCATTATTTTTGACCTTTCAGCATGAACTCTGTTGATTCCTCATCACTTTTTCATGCAGGATAGTCTTTTAGAGAAAATGCTATCAGACATGACTTCATACAGTCCCTGAATTTAGTTGGATTTCTGCAGTCCTGATTAAAACCAACTTGGTTTTACTGGAGTGATGTAGGGGACAGAACAAGCCAACTTTTCCTTTCTGTTGTTTTCACTGTGTAGGTCATCTGAAAAGATGAAAATGGTTTTCCCTAAGAAGAATACTTTTTCCCATAGGTTTCATTACTAAATTGGAAATTGAGTGGATGATTATAGCATGTGGTTGAGCGGCATTTGCTTTAATTGTGTATTTGCAGGTAGCACTGTCTTCTCTGCCAGGAGATAGGAGAAGGTCTAAGGATTTTATCTCTTAATGACACAGCCACTGGAACAGCAGCAAGGTAGCTCAGTTTGCAACCACAACACTGTTAAAACACAGATAACTTCAAACAACTACATTCCAAACAAGCTTCTGTCTCATCAGTGCCTGACTGATTTCTAATAAAACCAAGCTTTGGCTCTTCTTTGTTCTGTTTGCATTGAGGCTTGTTTGCATGATGCAGATACAAAGGAAATACCTGCTTTGCTTCACTTTGACATTTCCATTAAGATTACTCTCTGTATAATCTTGCGTCACAAAAATGGATTCAAACCTATTCAGGGCCTTATCTTGTGGCAGAAAGCTGCTGAGCCCAACTGGTGAGGAGGATTCTTAGTGGCTGTGAATTGAAGAGAAAATGCATAGACTTGGAGCTTTTGTTGAATGCTTTTTTGATGTGTCACTGCTTCTCGCTGAAACTAAATTCAGGCAGAAAGTTGGTGCCCTGATACCAGATTGAGAAGATTGATAAGGGCTTACATGTAAATCATAATCACAGGAAAACCCAGCTACTGGCCAGCTGACCGACCATCCTTCTTTATGATGTTATTCCTCTCTATGGTCAGTGGAATATGCATCCCTTACATTGCTGTTAGTCAGGACCTTTAAACAGCATTAAAGAATGTTCTTGAAAAACACAAATAACGTGTGGACTTTAATCCATTTCTTGCCAAACCCCTTAGTTACACTGTTGCAAGCTCCCATGTACTGTACCTTTTCCATTATGATTTTTTTTTTAATACCATGGTAACTAGAACTAGTAATAAGTAACAAAATAAAATATGATGAGCAAATTTCAGCTCTTAAAGCTCACTTTAACGATGTGAAAGCTAATCTTGTGCTTCTGATTTTTGTCCTGCTTTAGTCCCAGCTCTTTCCATCAACTAAAATCGGGGTTTCACCTCTAGAAATATACCTTAATCTTAGAAAATGCACATCTCTACACTTTAGGACCAAATTGATTGCTATTGTCTCACATACTTTTTCTTCTGAATTGATTTGTACTTTTTTATCAGAAATTTCTCACAGGTACCCATATTACATTATCAAGTCACTTCTTCATATTCTTTTGAACAAAGCCTGAAGGGAGAACTTCTCCGGCATCATCCATAATTCAGAGTTTTGTAGCTCTTTTCTGAATGTCCTGAAGTTTTTCAACATTACTTTTGAAATACACACACACCGAAACTAAGTCTGTGTTATTTTATGGTTCTGTCTGAGTCACATAGAGGAGTAATGCTGCTTCCCTGCTGTTACTTTGAATTCCCTTAATATATTGTATTCACTGGCTGCGGCATAGCATTGGGAGTTCATGGTCTGTTGTTGCTTCATTTTTTAAAAAACGTTCTTAAACCATTACATTAAAGATTGCCATTTCTCGATGGCAGAACCAACAAAGGTCTCACAAATTTCCTTAATTATGCAAGGTGGAAAAAATTCAACTTAACTCCTAAGTGAAACTCTTCAACTGACAGCAAGGCAAGTCAATAACCATATAATAAGTAATGTAATTTATTATATCCTTAAGGTTTTCAACAGTTGTCACATCCAATAAAGAACTGTGGTTTTACAATATCCCTATAGACTGGGGAGTAAGTTTTATTTTGAAGCATGGAAACTGAGGCACAAATTTGTCACTGGCCAACGTGTTGCTATACCTATAGTGAACCTACTTTTACTGAGTCCACAACCTATTCACTCATCCTTCTTGGGCTGCTTAGGAGAGTAAATGTTTCATATATAATGTCACCCCATCATGATGCTATTCTGAAAGTGCTTCCTTACATGTGGGCATCATACCTGTTTTTAGGACAGTCCTGTGCAGGTTAGTGGTCTCTTACCAGTGCATGAAATGCACCATGGCAGCATGAATTTAGCTGCTCAGCAAGTCTGCATTCCTTGGCACAGGGAGCCGGATAGTAATGCTGGTGTCCAGACCTACTGTTTTCATAGTGCTGCATTTCCTCACTAATAGCTTCAGAGGCAAATATTTAAGTGCTTATTGTTACATATTCTCCTTTCATCTCATTATAGAGCAACTGTTAGGGTTGTGAAACTATTTTTTCCCCTTTTTTAAAAAATAAGATCAAGCAGCAGAAGTTGGAGACTTTCAAGTGTGCACTTTAAGATTTTGTTCACAGGGACTGTTTTGTCTCCTGTGGTTCACTCCTGGCACTTCTTCAACTTAGCACTGCTCGATCAGCAGAGCCTGCTGTGCTCCAGCGCCTGAGCTCCTGCTACACCTCTGCGTCCTCACTGGAACGAATTTGAGAGTTGTCAGACCCTGGCAGATAGATGATCTTCCACCCTTAGAAGTCCTGTCAAATCTACTAAAGTATCTTTTACCGTGGAGAACAGACACTAAATGCTTCAAAGGACTTGCTCAATCTTGCCATCTTTTTTTCTCTGCTATTAAAGATGTGGGACTCAGGTCAAGTTCAGCATGGGACCTTTTGCATCATGGAAACTTTTGTACTGGAAGGAAAAGCTCACCTAGTAGTTAAACTAAAAGAATAGCTATTTTAGGAACGTTGGGTACTTTTGTTGGGCCAGATACTGTGCATCTTCTGGGGAGCAGGTTGTCCTCTTTGCAGTAGGTGTGTTTTGCTCCTTTTGGTACCTGCAGAGAGCTTTTCCTTCAGTGTACTTCATACTTTTACCTTGCTCCGATCACTCAGTATTGCTGTAGAAGAGGACTCTGGGATATTCCTTTTTCTGCTCAGGAGACCACTTGTTCCTCTGATCACAGCTGGTTTTTTTGGAGCCCACCTCAGACTGGAAGCCCTTATCTCATCTGGAAGATGATTGCCCCTCTCTCCCCTTCCCTGTGCTCTGATGACAGCCAGATATACATTGCAGCCTGGATTGGTCTTCTATGCCTGTCTGGAAGTAAAGGCAGGAGCTGTTCAGGCAGCTGGATCTGGAAAGATGCTGGTGCCAATCCAGGAGAAGCTGAAGGCATCCTGGTCTGAGATGTTTTCCTCTGAGCTGCAGTTTCAGCCCCTCTGCTTTCCCTGCTGTTGCTTCGACAGCACAAGGCAGAATGAGGAGCTGCCCTGCTGCCTGCCCCCCACCTCATGGCACGGCTTGCTGCTCCCTAAGGGCAGAGCCACGGACTTTCTGTGGATCAGGGAAGTGTGGGAGAATCCAACACAGCCTTCCAAGCCTGCCTCCTCTGTGCTGCCCATTCCAGCCTGCTACTCCAGGGCAAGCCTTGCCATCTCCTGAACCCCCAGGCTGAATTGTCCAACATCTCATTTGCTTTGAGAAGGGAAGAGTTTTTTAAAATTATTACTTTATGGCTGTTTGTTGTTTTTTGGTTGTTATTTTTTTTTCTCCAGAATATGCGTCAATTTCTAGAGGTCTAGAAAACAGGATCCTGTTCAAAATTAGTGCCCTGACTGAGCCCACATCCTCAACCAGTGATCAGGCCCTTGGCTCAGCAGGTCTGGTGTTAGATGCAGCCCCTGGAGGAACCCAGTCAGGATCCTATCTTCTGCTACCCACAGAGCCAGGGATCCACCACTGCTAGAAACAAGCAAAGATAGTCCTTAGCTCTTTGGTTAGGGAGTGTTTGTTTACTCTGCCCTCTTGCCATATATCCTTGATCATAAGGTTCTTTACTGTTTTTAGTTTTAAGTGTAATTATTAGAGATGTTCTGAGTCATCTTCTCTTTAGCCAGTGCCCAAGCACTTGCAGAGGGGAATGCCACTTGCTGTGTGGCCCTTTCATACTTGTAGTCACTGCCACGCTGCAGGGTCATTACCCAGTGTTTGTTTTAAATGTCTGAAGTCCAGAGCTATGCTGGTATGTTAGCCCACCACTTCTGTGTAGTCTGGAAATGTTAAAACCATAAATTATTATAAACAAAGTGTCTTTGGGGGAACTTATATATTGTGGTTATTCAAGTAGTTCTAGAGATTTCTACCTTAGTTTAGTGCTCATAGAATGTATACATGATCAGAGAAATGTTCCACAGTTCACTGAAGAACAAAGGCATATTTAACAGAAGATGTATTTCTACTAAATAGATGCCTTTTTAATTAGGATTTTAGCTTAAAAAATAATATCAGCTTGCTTCATCTGCTTTCCATATGTAACCATTTCAGCTAAAATACATAGCTAAAAGTTTAATTGAATCAGTGCCATTGTATAAATACAGAATTTCTGTATATGTACATTTCTCATTCTGATAGCTTCCAAAAGATAGCTAAGTAACCATTAGAACAATTTAACATGAAAAGATTTTTGTTTTATGAGATGTAAGTTCTCATACATAAAATACAACTGGAAAATACTGGAAAATACAACATGCTGGAACTAATTTTCATTGCATGGTTATGGTTAATGGTTAAAAATTTTCAGTCTGTGCAGAACCATTTCCATACCACTGACCCATCTGTTTTAAAGAGACCTTGTCTTGAATAATACATGATATTTGGTCATTGAGGAGGAACTCCCACAATCCAGTGTATACTCAGTGCATCCTTGAAATTTAGCCCATGGTTTTGAAAGGTTCAATATTTCAATTGTCTGGCCATCTTTAACCCTCAATGAATAATTTTGGCATAATAGATAAGGTCCAAAGTGCTATAGTTTCCAACCATGTGCAGGAGGAACAAAGCAAGTTAAGGCTGGAGCCTGAAATTTTTAGGCAGAACTAATAAAGCTTCTCTTTGTTGAGGTTTTAGATGTTGCTTTGTTCTCATATGCCCTGGTGAAAGACATGTTTCTTAAAAAAAAATATTTTGCAGACATTTAATCTTGGTTGCATCTAATGCCTTTCAATATTTTTAAAAGAAATTCCAAGTGGATGAGTTATTTATGTGTTTAGCTTTTCTTTTCCATTATGTCTTTTAATAGATTCCAGATCTCATCCATATTGTAATGGCTTCTGTGTTACGGAGCAACAAAATTTACTGAGTCAAATATCCATTTTTCTTGCCTCTCTGACGTGAAAGTGCCATATACCTATACAATAAATTGTTAGCACATTTGTGAGCCTGAAAGGCCTGTGCTGTCACCCTCACTGTGTGTAGGCAGGCTTCACCAGACATGGGGAGGCCCCAGTGCACTTCAGCACACCTGGAAGCACCATGTTATTCCTAGCTCTCAGGTGAACATGCTTGGGAGACCTTATGATTAAAGGCTGTAAATGGAGAAGTGTTCAGGCTTGAATTCTTTGTAAATCACTTCCCTCAACCAACATGTTGAAGCACATGTAGAGCATAATTTTACAGACTTGTCTGAGACCTGGGGTATGCAGATGGAATATGTAAGGTGATGTCAAAAAAAAAGAGATAACCCACATTGCTTTGTTTGCTCTCCCCCTTGCCATCCTGTCTTCCCCATGCATTTATTTCTTTCCTCTTCTGTTTTCCTTCTGACTAGATTTACTTGAATTTCTGGGAAGAGCAGGTGTTTAGGGGACAGAACAGCAGAGGGAATGGGTCTGTGCTTTTAGCATCTTGGAACTGCCACCATGAATCCCTGATTTATTTTTTTTTTTGATTTCTGAGACTATAAGCTCCAGGAATTGAAATATAGCATTCTGCACTCAAGAATTATTCCATAGAAAATGTGAGGGAGCCTATAATTAAACACTTGTGCACAGATAGCAGTATTGGAAGAATAAATTTGGTGCCAGTCTCTCCAGAAGTGGTTGAAATCCGTAAATCATGAAGCGAATAGATAATCACAGATATGACAAACTGTAGCTGCATCTGCTGATTATTTTCTCCGCAACCTCTTGTGTACAATTAAGAATTCAGATTTAACAGCTGGGAATGATTTTCAAATGTTGATCTGAAGCAGAAAGTTCTATTCAGAAACTTTAAGCAGTTCTTTTATCTTCCCCGTTCATTATTTTTTCTGGAATACGTTAAAAAAGATAGTACTTGACCTGCTCAGCATTGAGATAGAAAAGAGATCATTATAAATTCAGATATGGATTTATGCTTAATGATCCACTTTCTAGTGTGACTGAGTTCAACAGCAAACAGAGTGACTATCTGTCAACAAGCTAAACTTTCTGTGGTCAAGAAACTTTATCTGTTACCATTTTATTTTCCTAGTTCAGCAGAGAAACATCTTTCAAAAGTTTCTTGTTGATAGTTGTGGCAAAGAAACTAAGGTAAAAAGCTCACAGTGAGTGTCTGTCAAATTAGAGACGATACACAAGGAAGAACTATTAAAAACTGAGGGTAATTACTAATATAACCACACATCATTATATACACTGGTTAGCATATATTTCTGTAGGTAAATGTACAAATACACTGAGTGGACATATCTGTGTAGACCACGTCTACATATAAAATTCCTACACAAGGATCTCATGCCTGTCACTGTGCTCCATGTGAATCTGAGTTCAAAGCATTTGGCATTTAGGGTGTCAAAAGCAGCTGTTCAAGCTTTAGGACACAGTGTTTATATGTTTATGGTCTGCAATTTTTTTTGTATTCTGCCAGTAAAACCTCTCTTTTTAATGATCCAACAAGCAGGCACAGGAATTTTATCTGAATATGTATGCACATGGATTTACACGCTTCCTTTACGACAGCAGATACTCAGAGATCTTTCCCTAGTGTAGTAACGTGAACTGTGCATCTTTGCTGATGTGGTAGAGGATTTTTGTGATTAATCTTGTTAATTAATTAGTCCCATTAGAAATGGATAAAAGAAGAATTGCATTTCTCACAGGGGTATGTCCTGACAGGGGCTATTAAGGGCAAGTTTACTTATTCTCATTTGACATCAACAATTGTGGTGTACATTTCACCTTCAAATATTTTCTCCTCTGTTATCTGTTCTTTTCGTTCAGGCGTTTCCAGATGCTTTGCTGTGGTACAACATAATTTTATTTTTCATCAAAATTTTCCAAGTCAACCATATTGTTTGTGGATCAGCTCTAGGAAACATGTCTGAAGTCTGAGCACACTACACACGTGACCCATTTTGAATTTTTGAAAGATAACCTGCATTATCAGCCAAAGAACTGTTATTCTTTAGAGCCAGTATTCTACTGCATAGCTTTCTCTTTATTTTTTTGTTTGCTTAGTTGTGTTGGGGTTTTTTAGTTTTATTTCCTTACAGCAGTAGGTCCATACCTAAGCTTTTAATTTTTTTCTTCTTTTGTTCCATTTTAAAGGTACAGCATTATGCTCCGTTCTGTAACTCGGTCTTGTTCTCCTGCTGCCTGGTCTGAGGAGTTTACTTACATTGACTGCTGCTCAGGTTAAGTTTTCTTCCTACAGCCTTTGTAATTTGAGGGTCTTTTAATAATAGAGACATAACAATTTTTTTACATCATTTTACAAGCTGAACATCAAGAATAAAAGTTGTTTTAGACTATTTCAGTATCAGTTGAAACAACCAGTGTTCCAGAAAATTTGCATAGAATGGAGGAGCTCTGATCCAACTCCACTTATTTTTTTAGGCTGGTCACACTACTTTTCAGTGTATCTAGTGATTATGGAAAGTTTTGCTCATGACAGACCATGGTGTTTTCTGAGGCCTCAGCTGGAAGAAAACAGTAGCATCAGCTAGTGGGATAAGTTAGCTGATGGTACAAGACAGGGAAATAGAGAACAATTTTCTTAGTACACAATGATCTGCATCAACTGATTAACTCAAAGCGATAATGCAGTTTCCAGTGCAGCCAGATGTCAAGACTTCTGTGCAGGAGCAAAGAACATGGGCCATGCAAGATCCTGAGGACTTGGCCATGTGAAGCACTGACTTCAGAAAAACTTGAGAGCTGTTGTTGCATATTCAACCAATCCTCACCTCTAAGGATGACTTGGAGTGGGAGGGCCTCCATGGCCTTGGAATTTGTAGGAGCAGGGAGCTCTTGAGTAATGCTAGGGAGATGAGTGCTTACCCAACTGAAATTTAAGGAATTACTCCTAAATTTTTTTTTCTAGTTCTGCTTTCCCCAATTTGAAAAGAATGTTGAATTGTAAAGACCCAGAGAAGCCTTCTAGTTAACAGCCTGAGATTATTCATCAGAGTAAACAGGATTTCCCAACTTCAGTCAAGTTCCAAACAGCTCGAAATCAAGACAAGATACACACTCTTTGGAATCTGTGTTTTTGCATGAGGAAAGCTATCCGCTTGAATAGATGTTGGTTAGGTTTTTTGGGTTTGGTTTGACTTGTTGCTTTTCTTGTTGTTGCTGTTTTGTTGGTTTTTGGGTTTTTTAGTATGTGCTTTATTGTAACAGGAATGAATTTGGATTAGCCCTATTGCCTCTGTTCAGACTTGTAGCTTCCTCTTAACTGAATCTTGGTTTGTGTGTTTTAATTTTCAAGAGGAATCTGAGCATTTCTAATTTTCACCTCTTTTAAAATCAGAAAATTTATAATAACAGGTTGTGGGATACTAGCTTTTCTGCTTCTCTGTCACACTTGGAGATGAAATCTCTCCAATAACAGGGTAGCAGACTGGAGTAATAGTCATATGAACAAAGAACTATTGAACCCTTTGAATTAAAATAATAGCTGTGCTACTCTGCACCTTAATCAATGGAAAGGGCTGTTTGGGCCATAGGGTTTTTATTGTTTACAGATTTACAGAGAGAATTTTCAAAAGTTGTCTTCAGGTCTTCCTTCAGAGCACAGTTGCAATGTAATTACAAGATATGTATTGGGGAAGAGGGAGCATAAAGAAAAAAGATAGCAGTGATGATGGTTTTCAAATAATATATTTTATACAGCGGGAAGAAAGTGATTACTAAAAGGTTAGCCCAGATTATTATTCATGAGTTTTCTGAGCTTTTAAACAAATTGTTGTGCAAATGTTCATAACCTCATAATTTTCTCCCTCTCAGAAGGTGTTCAGATCTCCACATGTGCAATAGATCAAGTGTCCTTCCAAAAATAGGCATGTTGGTTGTGCTTGCAATTCCAGATGATCTTGTTACAACAATGGAGCTTCTGCGAGGAGTTACTGTGGGCTGTGTAGATCCCTTCTCACTTCAGTTCCTCTTAAAGCTGGGAGCTGCTACTGTACTGCAGAAAAACCTCTCCTTTTTGGGCACTGTGCTTTGCTTTCAAAGCCAAATGCAATTAAGTCATCCTGATTAGATCATTAGAGCCTTCAGTGAAATCTGCTCAGTAACATGTCTGAACTTTTGCTGTGGTTCCAAATGAATAATTTTTCGGTATTTGACTTTGCTTTGAAATGTGGAGTGCTCCTTGCCTGAAGGGGTATCTGGTATGGTATAAAAGGTTTCAGACCATTTGAGGGACACAGTGCAGAATAATTCAGCCGTGCTGAAGATTTGAAGTATTTCAGCAATATTATTAACACTGTGCTCTATATCTGCTTCATCTTGTTGAAAATTTTACAAATCAGAGGGCCTCCTCAGAAACACTTCTGGTAGAGCTCACCAGGCAGAACGAGCTGAGCTCTCTCCCTCCTGTACAACTGCTGTCTGTGACCCTGCATACCTTCAGCACCAAGCATAAAGTTTTAAGGGCATCTCCCTCCCCAGACACTTTGCTCCCATGGTACACCATGTGCCTCCAGAGCAGTAACAGAGTGTTGCAAAGTGTGGAACATTGGATATTGAATATTCTTGGTGTCAAAGCTGGCAGGAGGGCACTATTTACCAGCAAAGGTGAATCCTTAGGGAAAACTGCACCTTGCTTTGAAAATCAGAGTCACTTTCACATGCCTAGTGCACTGAGCTACTTTCTGTGGCAAGCCTCACCCCTTGTCACAGTGGTCTGCGGGAATGCACAAGTCACCAGATGCATGTGACATGTTCACTTTGTATGTCTTCACAGTATTGTGGGGGCAGGACATGGCCATAAGAATCACCAGTTGAAGAAAATAGAGGGAAGACTATGAAGGTAATAGTGAGTGATGAAAATACAGATACAAAACTTCGAAGACAAAACATACAGAAGAAATCCCCTAAACATCCAACACCACCAGCTGTGCCTCCACCTACTTAAAAGTAGTTGGAGGTTTCTTATGAGCACTCTGACTCTGTTTTTGTTTGTTTGTTTTCAGTGCTAGAAATTCAGAGAGGTTTACTGCAGGATTAATCACTGTTCAGCATGACTTAGGCTAGCAGAATTTGACTGCTTGACAATATTTGAGAACTGAAACATGTCTCTGAGTTTAAGTACATGTAGTTAATATCTAGTCTCCAGTTTAGTAAATAGTAAGCATTTGTTGTTTTCTTCTCTGAGACCTGAATATTTATTGGCAGAGTGGGGTTTCTTTTTTTGTTCTGAATAAGACAAGCAGTTACAGCTGAAGTGTAAATAGTATGATGGGATCTACATGCTTTATTTAGCAGGTAACTTAAGGTATGCTAGTGTGAGACCTACCTGTTTGGCAGAAACAAAACTACCACTGAAAATTCTAAGCAAAGCCTGGGAATAGGGCACATTATTTTTTTTATTGTCCATGGCATCAAACTAGTAATTGATAGTTAACATAATTTTAGTGACTCTTGTTTTAGGAGTCAGACTCTTACAGCTACTTTTTTGAGAGCTCCAAGCTTTTGTTTGCATTTTATAGAAATACAACATTAGTGCTTTAGAGTTCACATCAGCTCTGTGCCAGTGAATTTGACTATATGAATAGCTGACTTCTTCCTTCCAGCAAAATATGTTCTTCACTGTAAGCATTTTTGTGTGCTCCTCTGAACCACTCCAGTTAACAGAAGAAAATCAAGAAAAGGAATGACAGCCTGAAACATAGTTGGCAAACATTTTATACTTTTATACTGCAATGTGTTTCTTTTGCCAGTAAGTTTACTAAAATTCAATTTTTTTTGGAAGTCCAGTGCCTTAGGAAAGCCATAGTACTTGCTAGGGAGGTCATATTTATTAACCACAAAACAGTAATTGGCAAAGAGATGAAGCATGGTCTGTTTCTTTAGAAATCATTCTTTGAATTGGCCAATTTTCAACTGTAAGGAAGTCTAGAAGGATTCTATCCCATTTCTGCCTCCTAGATATTTTTTCCCAATAGCATACTCATAAAAGATTTTGTGTGAGGCTTTTATTTTTTCAACAGGCATAGGAAATACAAATTGCCTCTGGGGTTTTTCTTAGTTCTAATGAGTTAAGCCTAGTCTGGAAAGAATATGCACAAAATGGAGAGATGCAATTTGGACATGTGTTTTGCTGTTAATACAGGATATTGTGAAATAGGAGATTCAGGCATTAGGAATGCAGCACTTTGAGGTGGTAGGTTGTGACTCCACATGCAGCAATTTGCATAGCATTTTCTGCAGGTCTTTATCAGTTTACTTTTATTGCTATTTCACTTCCCATGATAAAGAAGTGGAAGACTCCCTTCCAGCAAAGAATCCTATGCAAATTATGCTGACCAAAGGAAGAGCTGCCCTTCCTGATCCCACTATTCCATTCCTGATCCCACTATTCCATGCCCACCTTGAAGATTTTTCAGTATACAGACTTACTGTCTTTCCCTTCTTTGTGGTCTTATCACTTTTGACTGTGGAAGAGATGTGCTTTATCTTACGCCAGAAGATCAGATACTTAGAAGAATTTTTCAAGTGTTTTAATATCTTGTGATATACTTTTAAAACATTGCTTTATTATTGCTTTTAGGCAAAAAGGCAAATATTAAAAGCAATCAGGAAATACCACATAATTCATACGACATATGTGAAGGCTAGGTGTGGTCAATCAGATATTCCTAGCTGTGTCCCATGGATGGTTTGTGGCAGTCTAGAGAAAGAGAAACCTGCCTCTTCACATGTGACTCTTCTTCTCCTTGCATGTGAGTCAAATGAAGGTTAGTCTATCCCATATACTGCTGTATAGATTTTTCACCTATAAGCCATCCCAACATTTGATGCAGCAATGCATGCAAGTGCAGCTGAGGTGTGATCACAAGGGCCATGACTGGAAGAGCTGCTGTGCCATGGGCCAGAGGTCCTTGTTTTGCTTGGTGATCTGCCCTGCATCAACATGAATCAAGTAGCTTGAGAACCAGCAGAAGTTGCTGCTTGTGGATTTGCCCACAGATTTGTGCATAGGCAGCTCTGCAGGAGACACTGGGCATGGGAAGGATGTATGGCTGGAGCTCACTCTCCCACTGCTTGTAGCTCCTTCAAACTGCCCAGTGTGGGGCAATTTAGGAGAGCTCTGTAGTCAGCTTATCTGAGTCATGGCATGGCTTTTACAGCCTCTGTTTCAAGGAGCTGAGGATGTTCAAAGTGGCTGATAGCTGCTCGTCTCCATCATCCCTGCAGCTCAAATCAGGCATTTCCCACCTATTAATGTGTGGTCCGGAGTTTGAGAGCTCCTCTGAAAATCAGTTTGTTCACCTTGTGAAGGTTACCATTTGCTGGGAGATTTTTTGTTTGTTTGTTTGCTTGCTGGGAGTATACATTTGACAAAGTAACAGGAGTTTGCAAACTGTTTTACCTGTTACTTGGGCCATGTTAACACACCTTTCTCAGTCCTTGCACAATAAACGCTGCAGCTGGAGCTGCAGATTTTAATAGGCTGGTATCTGTTGTAGATCCTCAGAAGAAAGGTCTCAAAGGGTAAGTACTGTTTTGTTCCCTCTTCCCCCCTCCCTATTTTAAATGCTATCTAATAAGGATTCATTCTAGACCATATGTTATCATTATTTGTCTAGTATTTACTAAGGCAAAAAAGGAGAGCTGCACAGTTTCACAACAGTTTTTGTTCCAGGTTTCCTTTAAGTATTTCATGCAAACAAGACCTGCAGGTTCTGTTAACTAGATTGAAAGGATTCATGATGGGAGCGTATCTTTCCAAATTAGAATTGCCTACAGAATGCTTTTAAAGACATCTGTGGGGTTTTTTGTACTCTTAGGCCACACTAAAATATCTTCTATAATTTTTATTTGCTTTTCAGGCAAGAAAATATAAGAATATGTAGTTAATTTAGAAACATATTTTTCTGGATGTTCTTCATCTATGGTTTCTTTCTTCGTATTTTCCTACTGTCTGCCTTTCTCTCATTCCTCTTGGAAGAACAATTTATGTTTTCCTTCAGCACAGAAGCTATCTTTGTAAAGGTCAGTGGGAGCAGTACTGCTGGGGAGCTCTATCCACCATTATTTGTCAAACCTTTACTAAAGAATGGTCTATCTTTTCAATTAAAAATCCCCAATTTTTGTAGATTTTTAGACCATTAATTTATAAATCATGTATTCTGATACTGAATTATCTCTATGTCCTGTAAGTAGCCAAATGCATTTAAACTTCAGACCTTTGAGTTCTGAAATTCAGCAAAAGCTGTTCTAACAATTATTATCATTTAGCACCTAAAATGCCTCCTTCAAAAATCTCTTAAAAGCTTTCAATTTTCCAGACAGGGAGCTTTAAATTAAATTTATAAGAAAAAGTAGTAAATTTTGGGAAGAAATCTAAACCATTAATTATAAAATCAACAAACAGTCCTTCAGTTCACCTCCCGAAGGGGTCTGTGGAATCATCAATTTCTTGAATTACGCCAGTGTATCAGAAGAGACATCTAGGTATTGCTGCTACTGGGTTCTTTTGTTATGCCCTACTTTCTTCTGTTAAAGCTCTGGCAGAAAGATATATCACATAAAATTATTTATTAATAGCTCTGAACAATAAAATTATTATTTCTTTTTAGAATTCGGTGTTCCTTCAGAAAAATGAAATATAATCTTACTCCTTTCAGCAATGTTGTACAACTTGCACCCTTGCCTTACTGGACCCTGTTGAAATTACTGGCTATTTACTCAGTTCCTGAGATAAACAGAACTGAAAGCTCAGTCAATGCATGTCAGGGCAGATATGATCATCCACAAGATTCTTTTTTTCCACTTGGCTTTCTTACACTACCTAACCTTCAGTGAACTCCCTGCAACATCTGCTTTCACAGAATTATCCTTAATCCACCTTCATTGTCAGACTGGGTTTTCTGTTTGATTTCTAGAAATCGAGAAATAATGATACTTCTTGGTAATTTCAATAACTAGAGAAAAATGACTGAGGATGGGAACTCATTTAAGAGGGTTAAAGGCATAACAGGGTAACAGTCAATGTGAATAGAAGTCTTGAATCTGTTAATGTCTTCATAAGAACTTAGTATTTCCTTCTGAGTTCATCAAATCAGAGTACCTCTTCAGTTTTGAATTACTTTAGCCCAGAACCTTCAGGTTCAAAAAACAAAAAAAAAAGTTTCTCAGACTCTCTTTGCAGCAAACAAATACAAATAAAACATTCTATAAGTACGGAATGTTTGTCACACAAGTATTATCTCCTAAATAAACCATCCTTTCTGAGTGGATGAGAATAAGAACTATGTTTTTTAGTTAGTCAGCCTGGATATTATTCCTAGGGAAAATTATGCCTGTCATCAATTTATGTTGTGAACAGCACGTTGAATAGAATAGCACTGCTGAGTGTATCTCAGGGTCATGATTTCTCTCAATCAGAATTGATACAAGTGCAAGCAAGAAGATAATCTCTTGAGGACACTGAAGGGAAAATATGCAGCTCTGCAGTGCACACTTAGATGCTGTAGACCCAACCATCAGAGAGTTTTCCTTGCTAACAATTGCATCAGAGAATAGAAGGCCTTGGTGTTTGTAAAAAGACAATATACATTTCACTGCTGTTTGGAGAAAAATGCTATATTTCCATTAAAAAAAAAAGTAGGCAAGTGAAGGATGAGGAACAGAAATAAAACCAACAAGTAGGTATTGCTCCATGGCCAAAATAGAAATGATTTTCTAGTTTCCAAGATAACACCAAGACAGAGCAGGCAAAAGCTACAATGGAGTATCTGTATAGTATATGAACACATTTATTTTCACAAGATTAGGCACCTTCACCCATGTTCAGACACATCTAAAAGGACCACTGCCAGTATGTTTTGCTTTGTGGGTCTTACAGAATCACCTGTTGGCAAGTGAATTCTTCTCAGAAAATTCCTGCAAGAACAATGCATTAGAGCCCGTTCTTTCTTCAATTTGAATCTTTCAAACCTGTTTTTGAGGCTTAAAGACATTTAAACTGTAGGGATGCCTGTAGTAATACACATTCCATGAGCTTCTATGGAGTAAGAATTCCTTTTGTGTGCATACCTGTAACTCATGAGACATGTGCTCTCAATAGGATCAGTAACCAGGCAAATTGATAATCTCAAGTACAAACCTACATTATGTTCTGGCTACAGTATTCACTGGGTAGTGGAGGCTGTGTCATGTAATTAGAAGAAACAGACAGTGTTTTTCAAATATTTGTGTATACCTTTTTTTGTTTGAACAGATAACATTTTCTTTTGCTGAATTTAGGAGAGGAAAGGTGCTGAAGAATGTGAGGTCATTGAATATTCACAAAAGAGCACAAGAAGCTATGTACTGCTTATCTGGTTTTGTCTACTAAAGCTTCATTTCAAAGTTTTAAGATTTGATTTGGTAAATTTTCAGCAGTTCTAAGGATACTGTGTTCTAAAACGTGCATATGTGCTAAAAGAAAACTAAATCATGAAAGAGAAAATTCAAATGTACATACTCCTGTCACTGCACCTCCTTCTGATATGCAGAAAATATATCTATTGGCTCATACAAATCACTGAATGGTTTGGGTTGGAAGGAACCTTAAAGATCATGTAGTTCCAACCCTCCTGCCATGGGCAGAGACACCTTCAATAGAGCAGGCTGCTCAGAACTCCATCCAGCCTGGCCTTGAAGACCTTCAGGGATATTAGGCTTGCTTTCTCCTAATTTTTGATACTTTATCATTTAAGAGTGATGCTAGCACTGTAGCTACAAAGGTTTTCAGTGAAAAAAGATGTTAAAATGTAAAGATCCCAACTTGGGAAATGTTTAAGCATTTTAAGGGAAGATACAATACAAGTAAACAAGATTTTAGAAAGACATCTCTCTTTATAGCACATAAGAATACAGAACTGCACATTCCTTTCTGCATGAATGTGTTATATCCCCTCCCCCAGGCTGTCCTCGGGAAAAAAAACCTTAAACTCCATTGCAATTATTATCCACTGGCGAGGGGCCTGGCCCCTTACAAGTTGGAAACCATTTCATATGCTGTAGATTCTTTTCAGTTTTAAAGCCCTGTGTTGGCTTGTGAACAATGATGACATCAATTCTTGAAATCCAACTCTAGCTTTGTTCCCTTTTCTGTAAGGTTTATAAAGCCAGTAGCATTTGGTTTTGCTCCCAAATAGGATATATTTTAAATGACATGTCTGATTAATGAGCTGATGTTATGGTTTGTTTATTATGGGGTTTACATTGTATTGCTTAAGTGTGAGAAGATAATTTTAAGAAGAAAGTTTTGCAGTACATAATAAAACGTAGTGCAATAAGGACTTCAGAACAATATACAGTATTTGACTATCTATATATAAATCTGAAAATTAAATTAAAATGTAAATATCCTTATCAATGAAAACTGAAAGTGTTGCTTTGCAATAGTGGTGTCACAATAATTTTCCACAGCCTAAAGTTGGCCAGAGTTAATTAGCCCCTAGCACCCTAGCAATGGTATCTGATTGTATCAAAACCAGGAATTACTTGGGACTTTGCAGACTCTGTCTGTGTATAACATTATATGTACTTCATATTTATCTATCTCAGTTTTATGAGATTACTGATATTATGAGTTAATAAGACTGACTTATTCTCCTGGATTCCACTCTAATTACTCTACAACTATTCAAGTATAAGCTGGTGTATGCTGCACAAAGGCATTTCTGAGCTCATAGTTCTCTTGTAATTGTGTAGATGACAAGTATGTGTTTAAGAAAGGGTGGAAGGTAATAAATTCAGTTAATAATAAAACAGGTGGGCTTTTTATGTTGGATGTTGTAGTTCAAAGTTTCACGTGTTTTAAGGGAAAACTGAGGAGGCTCTGCTTAGCAAAACCTCCCTACTGTGCTAAGACAGTGATCCTTACAAGAGGTTAAGAGCAAACTTAATGTGGTGTGCAAATGTAATACTTCTCTGTTGCAGTTTTCCCTGCAGTGTGCTGGAAACTGTTCACAAGTTAATTATTGCAGAAGCCATGTAAGGTAAAAAGGTACTGTGAGTTCTGATGTAGATTGTGCGCCAAGGACAGGAAAAGTGGTTTTGTGACTGAAATGGGAACTAAAGCTTGTTAACTCTCAGACCATAGAAAGCTATGATTGGACCAAATTTATTCACCCATTTCTCTGTGGTCAAGAGAATTCTGATTAAGTTTTAATACTTTAGTATATTGAGAAACAGTTTGTAAGAGAACACTTGCCAATGAGGTTGCCACCACAGTTCTCCAGTGATTTTTCGTACCCAGGTTACCCTCAGTGAGTGTTCTCTAAATTGTTTCTGCTCTACAACATATTTTCTTAAAAGAAATTAGGAGCACTGAAGTGTACATATATGAAATACATTTTGTTTTTTCATAAAAGCTGAGTAGAAAAGCAGACTACTGGGTGCAGTCCCAGGCATCCTGACACAGGCAGGTACTCTACTGCATGAACACTTTCCTAAAGTTTTCTAGGGCAGTAGTTAAAATTATGGTTCTTGGCTGAGACCTGCAGTTGCCATCAGTTGGAGCTGTGGGCTTTAAGCCAGTAGAAAAGCTGTCCTTTAAAGTTGTTTTGTCTTCTGGAGGTACACAGCAAAAAAGTGGAACAAAATGTGCGTACACATTTTTGTTTATACTGTCTTCTGAGTAAATACCATATAATTTGTTTTTTTCTTTTGGGGTGAGGGAGCAACTCCTGTAACCTAATCATTTTCAGTAGGAAGTAATCCAAATTTTTACCACTTTGTGTAGTTTTGATAAGGTTTTAATGGCTGAGCAGATCATAGCCTAAAAAATTAGGTACCTTTAGTCAATATTAAAGGCCAAAATGAAGTCCAAAAGCAAAAACTTCTAAAAAAAAATTACAGTTAAATCTGAGCAATGGAAGATGACAAGTCCAAGCATTTTTCTGCATTTCAGAGGATGTTGTTCTCAGTAGACCATCAGTTGTCATTGCATACACCATACTGTGCTTTTCAGCGATGGTTATTGTATGAATAACCAGGTCAGCCAGTTGTTTAAATAAAGTTGGGAGAAAAATACCACAGAAAAATGAGAGAAAACAGCCATGTTCTTTAAACATCACGTTTTCGCTGTTATTCTTACTTTTCAAAATACTGGAGACAGCTCATGAAAATCTTTTCCTTCTTAGGTCATCATTGTTTCTTAACTCCTATATAAAGAGTTATAATATTTTTTTGTTGTTTAGCTTCAGCAATATATTGTGATTCCAAGAAGAGATGACAGGAGGAAGGGAATGAATAATAGGAGATAGACTATTGGAAACAAAGATACTGCATTTGTCTAATTGTCCCAATTTCTAATAGTGGGACAAATACAGAAAAATGGTAAACAATATTCTTGACATTTAGTAAAGTCTCATCTCTGAATCCATTTTAAAATTGTTGCATATCTCAGATATTACACGTTAGTGGCTGAAAATCTCTAATTGAAGCACTAACTGAAAATTGGTCTGTTTCATGCAAATCCTACCAAAATTAGTAGGAGGCACAGGGAGGTACCTCCTTGTACACTCATAAGCCTCATTAGGAAACCAACTCTGAGATCTTCAGCCAGTGTTTTTTCAGTTTTCCATGTCTGTACAATGGAGCCTTTTCACATACAGAGTTTTGCATCACAAAGGAGTGATTCAAGTTCAGGTTTCACAGATTCAAACCAGGTTTGGATTACCTTAGAGAAATTAAGACCAATCATATTTTCTTCAGCCTGCACCAACCAGTCTGGGTTTCCACACTGCAATGCACAGTGACACTTAAATTCTGTAGTGGGGCACAGACAAATCATAAACACAGGACTAATGTCTTTTATGTATCGTCTTGGTTACTTTTATGTGAAATGTGGAAAGAGAAGAGTTTGATAAGCACCCACCCCTGTAGGTGCTATGGCCCAATGATAACCAAACAATCTGTTCATGCCTAACTTTGTTAATCAAAATAGTCTCGTGGACTTCTTACATGATTATTCCTGATTATGTGCTTAATTATATAGTTAAAGCGTAAAGCCAAGGCTGAAATATACAATAACCTGCAGGTTCTTGCTTAAAAAGCCCTAGACTTACGAGTCATCTAAGGAGAACAAGAAGCTGTATTTTCCTTTGACACTGCATGTGAACTGGAGTACAGATACAATACTTTACTCGTGTTGAGACAATGCAAAAATAAGGTGTTTCAACACAGCATCTCCACATGGGTGGAGAGACAGGAAAAAGGGGGAGGTTATGTGACCCTGGAGAACTTCTGAACCTCTTGAATACCAGACTGTTTTTTACTTTAAAGGTGTAACTATTTAAAATCTCTTAAAAAGTATAATTTGGACTATGATCTGAATTCCCTTGAAATTTTTTTGTCTAGTTTTGGGTGTTTGCTTTTAACATTTACTATATATTATATATGAAATTATATAAAATAATATCTTAGCTTTAATCCTCACGAAAATTAAATTAAACACAAGGTTTTAGTTACTATTTTACAAGAACAGTGAGGAAGATGAAATCAACAATTAAGACCCTTCTCTTTTGTTGTTGTTGTTTGGAGACCAAACCCAAAACAGTTTGCCTGGTTAACAACATTTTCAGTCGTAACGTTGAATGAGTTTGAGCTAAAGAATGTATGCAGTTTGAGAGAGATGTAGATGGGAAACGTAAATCTTGAAACATAAGAAGTCCTAATGTTTTGTGCAGACCTCTTCCTTTGCTATCTCTCTGAGGGCATTCCTGGTTTGAATTCGGCTAGTCTTTTTGTTTCCATGCTTCCTTTTGAACCATTTGTCACTGGCCATCACCATGTGTGTCACCCCCCACCCTCAGCTGTTCAAGTGCTGTCCTGTAGATCGCCTGCAGTTGATCCTGTACATTGACTGTGTTTTCACATCATAAAAGACTTCACCCTTTCCCTTCTTTGGCAGATACTTGTGTGCTTAACATTTCTGTTGGAAGAACCTCTTTGGCCTGATCCCAACTGAGCTACTATCCTGACTTTTTCCCATCCCAGCATTGTTGAGAATCCCCATTTTCTCACATCCTCCCCACAAAACCATTACGCACAGGAAATAGGCAGTTGATCCTCATTTCCTTCCTTCAGTTTCAAGCTGTTTAAGAGGACTTATGAGTCAGCATCTCATTTAGTTGTATATCATCATCTACATACTCATCTCAAGCCCTTTGTGTTCTCATTATAATTTCCCTGCAGCTTCAGCTGATTGCATGTCTCTGCAGGATTTCACCCAGAGACTGTAAACCTAAGGAACGCTAATTGTCATCGTAATGTCCTGGGGTCCTGGCTTAACCCCCCTTTGCTTCATTCTGTACTCCTACATTTCCCTGATTTTAGCCACTTTTTTTCTCAACAAGAGTGTCATCTTCCTGGGTGACCCATGATAAATGTAATGTGTTTGATGTATTCTGCTTTTGTAAGGACCTCCCTTTTGAAATCCACCAGAAGCATAAATCACAGGCATATTACACTGACTGAAAAAAAAAGGGGAAAGCTTAACATGCTCCTCTTTTGCAGCGCTGCCAGTGAAAAGCACTTTGGCTTGTATGTCACTGCCAGCCAGAACAGCAGTGCTGCATTCCTGTGGAGGGAGCACATTGTGCTCCTAACACCCTTCTGTGACATTATTTCAGACTGACTCAGGGGGACAGATGTCTCCTACTAAATCATCAACACAAATGTCTCAAGCATCTGCGTTTTCCTCTGGAGACTTAGAATTTCAGTGTTCAACAGGCCTGATCCTGCTTAAAATGGTGAATGCATTCCTTTGATCTACTTAGCAAGCAGATCCCACAAGGCAGACTTGCAGTTCACTCACCCTTGTTTTGAGGGCTCTGGGATAATGACTAATACAGTCAGTCAGCCCCAAGGTATTAATCCTTGTTCTCCCTAAGCTGCTGTGTATTCCTTTGGGCACTACCTTACAAGTGGTATTCACCACACTTTGCTTATGTCTTTGTTTGATGACATTCAGCACATTCCTGGCAACTTTGCTTTCTTCCTATGACTCTTGCTTTCTACACCTTTTTCCAGGGCCACCACTTGCTCCATTTAGGTTTAAAGTTCACAAGCAACATGTTTCATAGCTGTTTTCTTTGTCTCTGGTACTTTTCTCATTACAATGATGTCTGGCTCCCAAAATCAGTTTTCCCCATGTAATGCCCCTTACAGCTCATAGCTGCCAGCAGTAACACTCTGCAACTGTTCCTTAGCTGTGAGTTGTGTCCCAGCCCAGGCTTCCACTCTCCTTGGCCTCTAGTATTTTCCACCTTTTTCCAGCGGGAACTACTTCTGCTCTTTTGTTGACGTTTTATGTATTACTTTTATTTGTCTACCTGCCTGTATTAATCTGTTTCTTTGCATGCCAGTCCAACATGTACAAGCGCTGGTGCTTCTTGTATTCTGACTATTTGCTTTCACAACTCATGAAAACTTAACACTAGCTTCAACAGGAGCCTCTGTGCTCTGACAGCATTGGGTAACAGAAAGTAGAAATCCTTGTCATTTTTTCATCTCACTGGGATGTGACAAGCCCACCTTTTACAGGTTTTCCTTGCACTGTTCGAGGGGGTCAAGTAATGCTAATTCAAGCCAGCTAAGGATCTGCACTCATATATGAGAAAGAAATCACAGGCTCTGTACAAGTCCATTTAGGCATGGGATCCTATCTGCTGGCCAGCAGAGGTTGCTCAGAGCACGTTAATTGAGTGTTCTGCACTACAATTCTTTATTTCTTAGTAAGTCAATTCCAGGGTTTTCTAATCTTCTGTGGGATTTGCGCCAACATCCTGTTTGTCCCCTCATGCTGGGTATTTGTGTTGATGCCTCATCTTTCTGGAACAATGACAGAGTTGGTGAGGGAAGCAGAAGACAGGAGATTGTCCCAGGAGCCTGTCCCTGGGCAGGGAGAGATTGCAGCCCTTGCTGCATTTGGAAATTGCAGTGCTCTCCTTGAATTCATTTCCCATCATTGTGAACTATATATATATCCATATGCATGCCAATAGATGGAAGAAAATCATATTCCTCTACAATCTTGAAGTAAAGGAAAAAATAGATCATTATTGTTTTCCATCGTTAAATACCCCTGAGGTTAGTGGAGTGCTGATGAAGGCATCAGAGTGGTGTTGAGTTTGGATAGAAATGCAGACAGTTAAGAAATATTTTGGAAAGTTCCAAAGGAAGCCATGTTTCAGGTTTGGATTCAGACCCAAATGTCTTCAAGTTTCATTCATAATAAGGTCTTTACGTGGGCTGCAGTCATGGTCTTAATTATATTTCTCCCATACTGGCATGTCTGGATCTTCTTTAGGAGATCTGAAGTTTGCTACATAGCACCATAGAGGCCTTGTGCTCTCCTTGTGCTACCTTATGCAGGAGTTAAAGAAGCCTCTTGCGGCACTGCTCTTGTGATTCTGGATTTGTGTGTGGTTATTTTTTTTCCTGCAAGACTGTTGTTTATTCAAAGAACATCAGCTCTTAATCTGGCAGCATATCCATATGATTTCAAATCAATTCCTGCAGGATGAGAGAGAGACTTATGGATCTAAGGTGGACTAATTTAATGTATTTTCACTGCAAATCTTCATTTATCTACTTGCATTGAAATTAAAATAAATACTGTGTTATGATGAGAGGAGGGGGAGAGTTAGGGATAGAGACAACATTTTCTCTGGATTGAGGGTGGGAAGTGTTGCAGGTTTCCTCAAGCATCCTCATTTCCTTACCCACCCTTAGCTCACAAGTGATGTTTGCCTTCCTTTGGGACTGGGAAAGTCCAGAGCAAAGTGACGCAGTTTTAATTCTTCATGAGGTGACAAGGTTTGAGGAAACGAAGTAGCTCAAGTTGATCCTATGCAATCGTTTGAGGAAGGGTGACTTGCACACTTTTAATGCTGCCACTGGGCAGAGTAATGTCCTTTCTGAAGTGTGGTCTTGATGTGTGGTCATCTTGTGTAATGATGCCTGAATGCCAAGCAAACATGCAGCATGACTTTTTTCCCCTGGAATTCTTGTGTGTTTGGCATTGAGGAGGGAATTGGTCCTTACAAAACCCTTTTTAAAAAAATTTTAAACAGAATAGTTTAATAAAAGCCAAGGAGGATTTCTCAGGTTTGCACATGTGGGGTGGTAACATTGTAAAAACATTAAAAACCCCAATACAGTTTCAGTATTACAGAGACATTAGCAACAGACTGTTTTGTCTTTGTGGTTTGGAACTGGAATTTTTCCAGTTGTTGCCGGAAGGCTACATTTAATTTGTACTGTGTTTGCATAAATAGCTTATTTGTAAAAATCACATTTTACTTGAACAATTCTAAATGATGCAGTTATCATAGGGAGAAAAATGATCTATTGTTCTCTTTAAAATAAAATGGTATTGCCCTTCCAAAGTATCCAATGGACGAAAGCATGAAAAATCATAGCATACTGAGAAGTTGCTTATCTCGTTCTCAGAATCAGCTCTCACATGCTCATATCCTCTGGGTTTGTAAAATTCAAAAGATTTTTTGAATTACTCTCTTAATTGTGATGTTGGCATTATAATTACTCGCTAAATAAGATTCTTTAACAATGACATCCTTGTTGCCAAAGCAGTTGCATTTCTTTGCCTTGTATGAATAGCTGCATGTTCTGAACTGGGAAGCAGCAGTTGTCGTGGGATCCTGACTTGAAGGAGGAATCAATTGCTTAGAGAAGGATTTTTAGAGCGCTCTACAAAAACCTGTCTTACCTCCACCCACAGCCAAATAAAGGTTAAAGAAAATACAGGACCTCCACCTCTGTGAACTCAAACAGCAGTAGGCAATTTCTCCTCCAATTAGCATCTCATTCATGTGTTGTAGGGAAAAAAAGTTGGGTGTTTTTGGCCCTTAAACCTCTTTTAGCAAATTCTCACATTGCGTGGGGTTTTAGATCAGATGTAGAATAGTAAAGAAATTGATTGGAGAAGAATTTTTTAATTATACCATGGTTTCTCTTATTCTTTTTTAAGCTGTGGTTAATCATGAGTTAGACAGTACTTTTAAGTTCTGCTTGAAGGATTCCGTGTCTCTGTAGTAAGTGTGAAACAAACTCAAAAGTGTAATGACTGCTGCTAACTCCAGCCAAGAGTTGTATAATTTCTCAGGAAGAACGCTTTGTTTTTCCTTGTCATTTATGGTTTATATACATACATATATGGGTCTGTATGGCTCACCTTTCAGCCATTAACTCTTATATTAGAAGAACATTCTTTGTTTCTTTGACATACAACTACATGTAGCACAACTGAACTGAGTCCAGCAAGAGTTCTGAGAATATTGCATATTAAGTATTGATAAAACATATTGTTCTCTGCCACATGTGCATTTCCTTTGTTATTTTTCATTGCCTCTTCTTTTCTCTCTCTTCTCCTCTTTTTCTCTTCTTCAATATACTTTCAGTATGTACAGGTTATTATTTTTTAATTTCTATGGTTCTCCTTTTTCTTTTCCTTTTAACAATTATCTCTCCCCCTCCCCTTCTTTTCTCTCTTTGATCCACAGGTTTTGCAGTGCATGTTGGTCTCCCTTCATTCAGAACTTGACATTCAAAGGTACATGATGAAAATTGAATCCTCTCAGAGAGTTAGTACTGTACTTTCTTTTTTCTGCACTCTGCTGTGAATTGAGTTTGTTACCCTTTAATTGTGTGTGTCTTGCTTTTCAAATAAATCTGAATCTGCATGCTTTGTCTCTCTGTATTTCACAGCAATGAAGTATTACACATATAGATTAACTGCATATGGGAGTGTGATGCATGTATGTCCTTTGACAATTTTAGTTCTGACTTGTCCTTTAATGGCATGATAGACATGAGATTCTTGTATTACACGCTCTGAAATCCACTAAAATTCAGTGTGAGTTTCCTAAAGAAGTAAGTGGTCCCTAAATGCTGTCCCAGTTCTATCTTTATATTTCTATTTATACATAATTCAAACTAGCTTAGGTGGTAGAAGTCTTGCTGCAAAGTTCAGGACAGCTCTGTGGGCAGAGCAGTAAATATTTTTGTATTGAACATGCAACAAAGCTTAGTTCTGCCACTGCAGAATTATCTTACCTGCACACTGTGCAGCTCTGAAGTCACCTCTATCTCACCTTTCATCCTGTTGAGCTTCTCCTCCATTTCTAAATGGCTTGAAACGCCATACAAAATGGATGTTTACTATAGCTAGACCTTTTCCGCCCCAGGGACATGCCTTGTAGATACACATGTAAAAAGTGCCTCGGCATGGTTTCTACCACAGTCAAGAGCGCAATCAGAAAAGCACCAAGATAAAACCATGAAAACACGTGGCGGGAGCGAGGGAGGCCTCGGAGCAGGCAGAGTGCACAGAGGCTCATTTGCACCTGATTCGTGCTTCCACTCTCAGCAGTTAATTAGGCAATAAACATGCTGACCACAGGGGAGGGTGGGCGAGGCAGAGGTGTGGAGAGCAGTGAGGTTTCTACCTCCCTTGCTAAGGAGATAGCCTCGAGGGAGGGGAAAAAGAAGCAAAAGAGCAAGGTGACAAGTTGGGAGGCACGAGCAGAGAAGCTTCTACAGTCTCTCTCCGGCAGCAGCCCTCTAACTCTCCCAGGTGCCAGAACAACACGCTCTGGTAAGTGCTTCATCTCATGTTTACTTCCACGAGTGGAGGCTAAAAATAAGTCGGTGCCGTGGGTGTGCTGCCGCCGGAGGCTGCGCCGCTCTGCAGGGCGGTTGTGGATTGTTCTTGCTGGGGACTGGCAGCCCCACCCTGCCCGCAGAGCTCGCTCCGTCTCCCCGGCCCTCACCGCCATGGGCCTTTCCTTCGGTTATTTTTAAAATCGCATGTTAATTCCGAGCTCCTTCTCAGCTTGTAGAAACACCGAAAAACAGGTTTTTCCAGGACCGCTGCAGTGTGTTCCTTTGCTTTGGGAAGCAGACACCACAGAAACAGACCCTCCTCCTGTTTTCCTTAGGGACATGTGTGGGAGAACAGGGATGGGTAAATAATCTTCTTGAATCAGAACTCACTATCCCCTAGGTACATTCAGGCATCTGGTATATATTCTTCCCCCCCCCCCCCCCCCTTAGTTTTTGCATGTGGTTTTAAGCATGTAAAGATCTTTCCCCTTTAATCAGCATAATGACAGTTTTTGTTTAAATCATCCCTTTTAATCTTCACAGTTCTCATGGCGATTTTGGGGATTGTGTAGGTAGGAGTTACCTCACCCGCTGCTGATGAAACGCAGCCATCTCCCGGATGGAACAAAGGGTCGTGCTGGGTTGTGAATACTTCACAGTAGAGTTTTTCAGGAGGGAAAAGAAAAATAGCTTCCAACTGAAACTGCCATAAGGTTTTAATTAAGACAAATGTTGATGTCCAGGCTGGAATTTATGGATAACTTACTTAAACAAAGTAATAATAAACTGAAGCTGTGATGCAAGAATATGACAGAGACTGTGAAAGATGAAATTTTGCTCTGAGCAAAATTGATGGAGCCATAGATGCTTTTGCAGGGCAAAATAGTGAGGTGATCAGAGACTTTTAAAATTTGATTCTCATGTATAAATGAATTCTTCACATCAGAAAGGGTTAGAATAAAGCAGCGAGATAAATGGTTTTATTTTAAAATTAAAGATTTCTTTCATTAAGTATGACTTCTGCTTTTTCTTACTGGGTGACTTACAGTCTTCTCTATTGTTTTACTTCAATTTCTACCCTAAAATCTTAGGCAGACATTTGTAGAAAGAGAAGACCTTGGATTTGGACAGAAACATACTGTGAAATATTTTTACACTTTAATGTGGATGGCTTGGGGTTTTCTGATATTACACGTATTCTGAAGAGATGCCACAGCGTGTTGCATGTTTCAGTCTGGACTTGTCTGGACCAATTAAGCTGCTCTTAGACGGGCTGTTGAGTTCCTTAGGGCAGCATTTTCAAATGCAAGTTCCTGCAATTAAGCATTTGAATAAGAGGTCTGGCAGTGTAAGTGCTGAGCACCTACAGCTTTTATTGCTCCTAATGAATATCTTTACTATAAACACACAGCTTCCCTGAAAAACAGGTTTCAATTTATCTAGGTGCTTACAGTTTAAAAAAAGGTGTTTGAAACGGTTGCTTTATGTCAGTCATTTATAACAGAGTTTAATAAAAAACTTTTTCTGCTAACTGGGGATCAACCAGCTGAAGAGCAAGCCATGGTCTTGCCAAGGGGGAGCAGCCCATGGATGTCCTGCTTGGTAATTCACAGCCCTCAAGATTAAAAGAAATGAGTTTTGGCAGCTTGCCACAGCAGGGAGCATGCAGCTGGCCACCAACAGGAGTTAGCAAGGCTCGTGGGAAAACGTGCAGATTTTTAGGATTGAATATCATTGAAGATCAATGATTTGAATATCATTGCAACCTAAAAATATGGTAGATAAACTCTGTCACATCATTAGACTTTTTTTCCCTCTAGGTGGAAGAAACTGGGGCCAGCATCAGTGAATACAGAGTGGTGATAAAGATCCTGTCATGCCTTCAAATAAATTCAGAAAATGGAATAAAGTGGCCACTCGTTGGAGCATCCTGGCCCTGTCACAGTGGCAGGCTCCGGTAGCGCGTGGCTGTGACTGAGCATTAGTGGTGCTGATGACTGAGTAATCTTCCCCCTCCTTCACATTCCCCATGGGAAAGGAGAGGAGTGCTTTCTTCTACCTTTCTTGGAAAAGTTCTTCTGGGTCTGTTTCCTCCCTTTCTCAGAGCATAAGATCTGCACCGGGGCAGTACCTCGGGTTCACAGTACACTGAATTCAGTGCTTTGCTCAATGACTGCACGGCAGGTGGCCAGGGGAGGGCTCTGTGACTTGTGCTCTGCTGGCATCACTCCTGTGAGTGTGGTGAGCTCAGGCTTCCCTCAGCACCGCCGGCGGCAGGAGGAGGCTGATGGTGCTGCAGACAAGGGCGACCTGGGCAGCATCCAGTGCACAGCATGCCTCAAAGCCAAGGAGGCTCCAGGCAAGTGGGGTACCTTGGTTCAGTGCTAGGGGTGGTGGGCAACCATGGCTCAGGCATAAGACTCTCCTTATCAAAGAGGAGAGAATTCTGGGCCATTCGTACCATGGAAATCAGTCTTGTCACCGAACTGAGATGCTTGTGAGAAAGAACTGGCTTTGTAACTTGTTGCTGTTGATTCAACAGAAAACAGTGAAAAGTTTGAGTCTGGAATAGAGAAATAAAACCAGAGACATAAGCTAGACCATGAGCAGGCATCAGGGAAGAGCATAACTAACACCTGATCTGGCAGGTGGGCAGTTGCCCTCCCAGTCTCTTCAGCTTGGAGAACAGAGGTGCTCTCATGTTCCTGCTCCTGGCATGGTACCATTTCCAGCTGATAGCGTCCAAAAGAAAAATGCCATAGATTTTTACATCTCATAGTTGTGAAAAAGCACACAGAAAACAGTGAGCTTGTCATGAGAGGTGGTTTAATGTTGCATTCAGCTGCTGAATCATCTCCCCACCCCCAGTTCCCCCCGTGAGACAGAATATCCAAATACATCCATTGCACAGAGGTAATATGAACTTCAGTTTGTATAGACAGGCATTTAACTTTTTTGGAAAGTGCTGTGGAAAATGCTTAAAAACATGATGATATGGGTAGTATTCACTTTCTCTTCAACAGTAATGTGTCACTAATAGCATGTCCAGACAAGTAAAACCCTGTTGTTGTGTTAATATGGAAACCCAGAGACTCTTTCTCTGTGGAAAAAGCAGATCCATCCTTCAGACAATGATAATTTGGAGCTGACACAAATGTGCTGAAGTATTATTGTTGCAGTAGTAAGAATTCATGTGCTGTGGCAATACTTTAGAGTTAATAAACTCGTCATAAATGAGATACAGCCTGTTTATATGGATATTTGCAGTCTGTTACATATCCTGTATCCATTTTTGGCACAAGTCACAGGACAAATAGCTTACTTGAAGGTCAAGATGGGCCGGCTTCCATTTTTTCTCTCTATTTGAAATGACAAGAAGACTCTTAAATATGTTTGTGTGTGGGTGCCTATGCTCTTTTAGAGCATAGGATTGGAAAGAGATATTTTACTAGCTCTGCATTATTTGTGTCTTTGTTTACCATTTGTACAGTGCCAGTACTGCTAGCAACTTCCAAGATATCTAAGATTGTTCTCCTGAACAGATAATTTCTTTGAAGATAAAAGCTAAGGAAGTTCTTGCAGACAAGAAATAAAAACTGTGAATTGATCAAGAGATGAAATTAAATCTTTCTTCAGGTTATGCGATTTTTTTCCTAGTTCTGTTTTGTCTATGGAAATGTGTGAAGCAAATTTTCAGGAGAAAGGAAAAGACGGAAAAAGGGTTTCTGTTACATAGATTAGTATAAAAAAACCCTGGAAATGAGCACAGAAGAACACTATGAAGAGCAGAAACATAAAACTGAGTAGAACAAAAGCATGAAAGAATTAGTGTGGACAAATGTAAGGAGAGGACCAGAGGCAGAGGCATGCAGAGAGCTTGATGTAAATCTCTGGTGCTTCATGACTGCCCATTACATTGGCATCTCTGCAGTAATGCACTTTTCCTTAATCAGGTGCCTTCAGATTTCATTCCTAATTATTTGCAATTACTCTGCATTTAAAGTCTTGCATTTTTTTCTTTCTTTTTTCTGAGTCAGTGAGAGGACTAAAGCAGATCATTGAAAGTGCATTTTTTTGACAAGCTGTAGCAGACAGTTAATCAGCCATGAGGCATGATTAACTATAGTTTTAATCCTGTGTCAAATCCCAAGAGTTGTTGAAAGATACTGGATCTTCTGTAATTGCTAGCCCCATGTGCTACACTTAAATATATACCTTGAAAAGGCTACAAGGATCTATATCCTTGTAAATAAAATAGTATATCCTAAGTAAAAGAGTCATTACAAAGCACTGAGTAATTACATGTAAGTTTTCAGTTTTGTCCATCCTTATTTTGGCCTTTCTTTTCTTATGAACTTCTAACCCAGAACTAGCACAGACAACATCTTTTATCAGAGAAGTCCTTATGGAGGGTCAGCTCTACTCAGCTGGCTGAAAGATGAACCCTATTGCACAAACACGCAGGGGGTTCCTCCTAACATAGAGCTTGGAGGGAAAGACCAGGGCTGACTGAGGAAATGTGACCTAGCTGGTCTTGGCAAAGGGGGAGAGAGACCTGCTGCCTACTTCTGAACCTCCTTCTGTTTTCTGGCATTTATCCCCGAGGTGGCTTAGAGAGGGCCAGTATTTCCTTGGGTTTGTCTGCTTCTGTGGAGTATCTATTTACACATTTTAATTTTGAATAATGCTGTTCCTTAGTGGGCATGTCTTGAGTTTTCTTCTCTATTAGATATGGTGGGGTTTCCTGCTACAGCACCATCCTGACTCACATAGCAGCAGTCTAGACTAGAGTTGGGTACTGTTTGGTCCTGAAACATGGACTATTGGGGTGAACATTTATTTTTTGAATGCTTGTACTGTGTGCTAGTGCCTAAAAAGTCCTTAAAATGACACTTTCTGAAGTATTGTTTTAAGCATTTTGATATTAGTGAACATTCAGTGGAAAAAACCTTAATTATTTATTTGGTATTTGTCTTATTTATCTTATTTGATATTAGAATCAACATCCTGAATAATTATTAGAAGGTTTGGATAATGCTGAAAGTTTCTGCACTGCTTCCTTCAACAATCTTTACAAGTCCTTGTAGCTATAGCTCTGTAAATGTTGCTGGTTCCCTCCCCACTTCATGGGTGGGTTTTCCCAAGAAGTCATGCCTAGAAATCCACTTGATTATTAAATAGCATCAAGCCTAGTGTTCATTGCCACTAATAAAAATGCTCTCCTATCAAATGCATACTCATATCTCTCAGTTACTTAAATACCCACTGTTGTTGCTGAGTTTGAGATTTTTTTTAGAAACTGTTTAAAATTCACGATCCTGAAGTGCAGTGTTTACAGGAGTTGAGCATGACAAACAGCTTGAAGCCTTTCATAAACTATGTGTATGTATTTGGTGGATCTTATTTATAGCTTGCATTGGCCTTATGTTTGTGTCACTCCACTTGCTAGAGTGGAACTCCTATGGATTTGAACTGGTGGATTAAGAGGAAGACAGGGCTTTGTATTTTAGCAGAATCCATGATGTGCCTCTGGCTTGCTTCAGAAAGCTGCAGTATTGATGGTGAGAAACAAGGGCTGCCAAAAAAGGGTGGTTTTTAGTGTGGTGGCTTGACCCTGGCTGAACATGAGCTGCCCACCAAGCCACTCTATCCCCCCTCCCCAGCTGGAGTGCAGGGGTGAAAATAGGATGGAAAAAAGTCATGGGTTCAGATACGTGCAGTTTAATAAAGAAAAAGCAAAGACAACATACAGAAGCAAAAGTAAACAAGTATTCTCTATTTCACATCAGCAGGTGATGTCCAGCCACTTCCCAGAAAGTAAGGTTTCAGGCTCCAGTACATGTAGCAGTTGTTCCACAGGACAAATGTAGTAACAAATGGTCCCTTTCCTCCTCCTTTTTCTTAGCTTTTATTGCTGAGCAGGCATCAAATGGTATGGAATATTCCTTTGGTCAGTTTGGGTCAGCCCTTCTGACTATGTCCTCTACCAAGATCTTGCCTACCCACAGCCTCCTGGGTGAGTGGGGGAGTCTTGGAGAGAGCCTTTATGCTGTACCTGCCCTGCTCAACAGTAGCCAGAATACTGGTGTGTCGTCAACACCTTTCTGGCCCCCATTACAAAGTACAGCATTATGAGGGTTGCTATGGAGAAAATTGTCTCAGCTAGACCCAATAGATTTAGCTACAGTAATGATGTCACGGTCATCGGTGGGGATTTGGGATGCTGTATCTTAGGTCCTATGGCATTTGCCCAGGAACAGGCAAAGAAACACGGTGTCACTGAGGTTGGCTCCATCTGTGCATTGACAGGACACACTGGGCAACTGCTCAGCTAAATCTGTCTGTTGATTTTGGTAATGAAGTGTCTCCTTACTGCTGGAATATACATCTGTTCATATGTGTCAATGAACAATACACATGCAGGTCTCAAATGACATTTGGGGATTATTTGATTATAAATTAAAAAGAAAAAGATAAGCAAAAGCAAAGCAAAATAAGCTTGATCCATATTTTCGTATTATCAGTATATATTTTCTTAAAGAAACAAAAGCAATCTGCTTCCCTACGAACTCTTAAATTTAAGGTTGATTTTGTTGCCTTTTTTTTTTTTTAAATCTTGTTTTAGTCATGGTTTTCTAGAAAGCGAGAATTATATGCCTTCTAGCTCCCTATTAATGGATGTATACAGGTAAGTTTTTAATGAGTACAAGGAATTACAGAGCTGTAATATCTTGGCTTGGTAGTACTTCCGTAATATGCCTGTGTAAACAAAATACTTCAGCACTGATGGTTCACGAGCCGTTTTAGAAAGTTCAGTTAAGCAGTACTGACTTATCTAATTCTTTTCTGTGTTTGCAGGTCACTTGGCACCTCTGTAACTTTTCCGGCACAAGTCCCTGTATTTACAACGTGCAGACTAGTGCTCACCATGTCAGAGGCAGTTCAAAGCATACTTTAGAACAAATGTTGTTAGCTTTAAGTCCTGCACAAAATTCAGTGCTCTTGAACAATTTAATTGCAGGACATTGGATAGTACCTACTGTTTTAATATTAGCATTTTAAAAGTGAGAGATTGTGGAGGATTTTCTTTCTTGTGAGGTGTATCTAATCATTGTAGTTTGTGAGCAACTGCACAACTTGGTAACAGCAGCCCTCTATAGCCAGCTAATGAAAATGTAATAAAAGTTGAAGTTCTTCATACATTCAAAGTCACATAAGGAATATTACGTGATGCATGCTATTACTGAAATGCGCTGTCTTCATTTCACTTGAAAAAACCACTGAAAGAAACTGATGTCAGCAAGATTAGTTATCTTAGTTTTCCAGAAAGAAGCATAATCTTTTTTGGATCTTGACAGCATCTTCAGACCTAGAGTTGAAGTTGATTTTGATACAGGGGATTTTTAATGTAATACCATCTGACCTTAAATGATAGGGGAGAGAAAAACACGTACGTTTAATGACTTCTTGTGCGTGGTGCTGATTCTAGATGTCTGTAAAGTTCGTATTTACACACTGGGTTTGGAACCAAGTAAGCTTGCTTTGCTTTGAATTTCTGCTTTGTATGTTCCCATTTGTTGTGATATAGTTTGGTTGAGAGAGACCAGAATATTATTCTTCCAGAGTAATAGTACGTGTGGTTGTGAGGGTATTTCACTACACAGTATTGAGTATGCTTCTTAAAGCAAACCCTTTCTGTAGAAAGGGCTTATGATGTCACATACAGTTTGCAAAAAATGTTCAGGACATTTTATTTCCTATTGAGTGTGCTTTTATTAGGCAGATGCTACAGTGAACGGTTGGTAGAAGTGCATAAATGAAACCATGTCTCTCCCCTGCTGGAAGAGTTGGGTTTTTTCCCAGCAAATGTGTTTAGCAATTTACTAGTATGATTTCCCAGTAAAAGTCTTAGTTAATTTTGTCAGTTAATGAAGACAGTTCTGATTTATGCTGGTGCAAGAAAAAATAAAGTAATTATTTGTGATTTCTAGGAATGTTGGATGGCTATTTTGGCTTTGCTGCATGACCTGGACCTTGTATAGGTGGCACAGCAGAAGATACTGAACTTGATAGCTTTATAACTCCATTACCGTATTGCTTTCCATGGGATTTTTCTTAGCAGACTTGTTAACATTAGATCGTGTGTGTGTGTGTGTGTGTGTGTGTGTGTGTGTGTGTGACAAGGAGAAGGGCATTACTGTACATCTCCTCAGCACATGTCTTATCCTCAGTGCCTTGTTAGCAACAGAATTTGCAATGTGGATGTACAGCCATAAAAACTGCAGCAGAATACCCAAGGACACTGTTTTCCTAAATAATCTACACAGAAGTGACCTTCAGCATACCAGTATTTGAAGATGTTTGGACTCCTTCCTTCTTCTCTTTGATTTGTTTTCCTCCCACACTCTGGTTTCAGTAGACTAATAATGAAATATTCCGTTTTGCAGACAAGAAGCCCGAAGCCGTCCCAGAGCCCACAGCACAATTTGGGTGACCAGACAGAACACCTCTCTGAAGCATCTGCTGATTCCTTAGAGGTCATGTTCGAGGGGGATTCTCCAACCCCCTTTTCGAGGGGCAGCCGCACACGGGCAAGTCTTCCCGTTGTGCGGTCAGCAAACCAAACAAAGGAAAGATCACTGGGTAAGAGCCTGCTTCAGTCCTTCTCTGTTCTGTGTTCAGTCTGTGTTTTCCATTTGTGGATTTAAAACAGTCTTTAAATAGTTCAGGGTTAAAAAAGTAAAGACTTTGGTAGCACATTATGCTTCATGTCAGGCTGTTCTTTGGAAATTAACTTGGTATGGGTTACCAAGTAACTTGGGGGAACAGTGAAATTATTTTCATAAGATCTGAAAGTGCGATGGGAGCATAGTAGACATGCAAGGAGAGAGATGCAGGCCCTGATATAAAATGCTGAGTAATGATTAAAACCCAAATTGAAAACAAACTTTTTGCTGAGCCTGCACAGTATGTTTACAATGAACTTAATACAAGATTGTACCCTCATTGTCTGACACATGTTTTCACTTTGTCATCTCTTCAAAGCCAGACTTAGTTGAAAGAAACCTAGAGATATTATTGGCTTAGTAATCCATCTTACTGAAAAGGTTTGGTGTTTGCATGGTGGTATGCAAATCCAGGCTGCAGATTTGAATGGATATACTGATGGAGATGCCCTTTACTTTGGGGCAGTGCCCTTCCGTCTGCCCAGTGACACGAGTGATGTGTCAGCCCAGGTGAACAGCTCTGCTTCCTGAGTTCTTCCCATATCTCAGGGTCGAATTTAGCCCAGCTGTGAACCAGAGCTCCTTTTATGATGGTGAATTTTGTCTCAGAGACTCTGTGCTCAGCTGATGGATGGTAGGAGTAAAGGCTGTTCTTTTGAGGGAAGACACCAGAGGGCAGTTAAAGCATTATGGGAAGGCACCTAACTCATGTGCAGATTGCTGAGGAAGGCAGGTTTTGCTCATAGGTAATAAACTGAAATGCTGCTTTCCTGTAGGCTCATCTCCCAATATAGAGAGTGACATAAATCGAAGACTGGACTGTAAATCTTGCCATGCTTATAAGCTTGTCACAGTGGTTTACTCATCCCTCCGTAATCTAAGACGGTTTCTGTCAAGACTGTTATGATATCTGACAGACACAACAAATGTGAAGAAAATAAGGCTGGAATGACTCCCTGCTTCTCCCGGAGCTGGCAAGTGAAGAGCAGTGGGTCTGGAAACAAGGGGCTGTTCCTGTCCATGTCAGCTCACAAAGTGGTGGCCTCTGTTGGGCCACCAATATGTTGGGCTTTTGGGGGAGAAATTTGTAAGACTTCAATCTGGACAAGACTTTTTGATTTTGAGGTGTTTTTAAGAGCACATATATGTTTACTATACATGCAGAGGATTAACCTCTGCCTCTAACTGAGTACTGGCTAGGGCATCCTCAGTATGTCTTACTTCACCCCTGGATTTTCTGGAAAACTTGTATTTGCTTCAATGTGATGTTAGGTGGCTGAGCGTTTGCAGGTCCCTGTGCAACTCACAGTCCATCCCCACTGTGTGTGCTGGGGACCCCAGAGCTGATGCAGCACTGTGGGTGGGATCTCACCAGAGCAGAAGAATCCCCTCCCTGGCCCTGCTGCCCACAGTGCTCTGGATGCAGCCCAGGACACCTTTGGCTTTCTGGGCCCATGGCTGGGTCCTGTTCAGCCTCTCACCCACCAGCACCCCCCGAGCCCTTCTTGGCAGGGCTGCCCTCAATCTGTCCATCCCCCAGGCTGTGCTGATCCTTGGGGTTGCCCTGACTCAGGGCACCTTCCACTTGGTCTTGTGAAACCACATGAGATTCCCACATGCCCACTTCTTGAGCTTGTGCAGATCCCTCTGGATGACATCCTGCTCCTCAAGCATGTGAACAGTGCCACACAGCTTGGTGTCGTCTGCAGATTTGCTGAGGATGCACTCAACCCCTTCATCCATGTCACTTATGAAGACATTAAATAACACTGGTCCCAATACAGACCCCAGGGGGCACCACTCGTCACTGATGTCCACTGGGACTCTGAGCCATTGACCACTGCCCTCTGGATGTGACTGTCCAACCACTTTCTTATCCATCTAACAGTCCACTCATCAAATCCATCTCTCTCAAATTTAGAGAGAAGGATGTTGTGGGGACCATGTCAAAGGCTTTACAGAAGTCCATATAAAGGGCACTTCTAGCCCTTCCGTTGTCCACTGATGTAGAAACGCATCATAGAAGGCTGCTGCGTTGGTCAGACGGGACTTGTCCTTGGTGAAGCTGTGCTGGCTGTGCTGTCCATGTGCCACACACGTGTGTGGATGTATGATCCTTCCCCCAAGTGTTCTCAGCCTCCAGGTATCTTCAGTTTAGGGATTTCCTGGTTATGGTTCCTGCCTGTATGATAACCATCAGGAGATGTCTCTTCCAGGTATTTGTTCAGTCCACCTTTGATCCCATGTAAATTTTTCACATCCGCAACAGTGCATCTGTGACTTTGGCAGCAAGTTTCTGTTGGTTTATTGCCCAACCGTTACTTTCCCATTGTGCTTTGGTTTGTATTTGTTTATTGGCTCTACGTTACGCCCCTTAGTCCTTGTGTTGGAAGTGACAGCAAACATCAGATCGCTATCTGCTTCCCCCAGGCCCTATCTGATTTCTTTGGCCTGTCATTTCCCTCAGGTCATCTCTTCTCTGGGCTGAGAAGTGCTGCTATAACCACTTGTTCCTCATCCAGAAACCATCCTGGACATTTGATTATCATTGTTGCCCTTCAGTGCACTTTTTGCAGTTCAATAGTATCTTTGCTAAGATGAGAGGACCGTAAGTTCACAGTTGAGTAGCTCATTCCTAAACCCTTCTTTTAGCATCTTTTCATGTACTGAATCTGTTGTCCAGGTCCTAATAGAGGACAGCCACATGAAGGGATACTATTTTATTTAATGGCCAGGATTTCAGACCCTGCAAGGCACCCTGTCTTTCGTGTACCAGAGACAAGGCCCCACCTTATCCCATCATTAACAGGCCAAATGAGGGAGAAAGAAAAAAACCGCAAACAACAGGGAAACAATGTAATATGAAGTATTTCAGGAGTTTTTAGATTTGAAATAAACAAAATAAACCTTTTATCTCTGTATTGCAGGCAGAGTCACAGATATGTGGATGGATTTATTAGCCAAATAGGAGGTAATAGGTTGTCATCATCCCACAATCTGTCTTTTTCAAGTTTTTTCTGGAACTAATTAATAAAATAGTTTGTTTTAAAAGAAAGTCTAAAAGTTATTAAAAAGTAGTTCAGTTTTGTACTACTATTATTGTTATTATGTGCATTTCTTTTATAATAATGTCCTTTTCAGTCTCTTCTTACCACTGTGTTCTACCTACACCATCAGTAATGTTCTGAAATTTTACTTTTGTGACACTTGGCATGCTGTGGTCCTGTTTACTTCCATCTGTAAAAGAGGAATGTTTATTTTTGAAAAGCAGGATACTGTTTATAACTTCAATTTTAAAAGTGTCACGAAAGTATTTCTGTTCACATGATTTTAAATAAGCTGTATATAATCACCTCCCTTTCCATATCTATTTAATTTAATGTAATTTAAATACAAATCATGTTTTGATCTTCAACATAATTTCAGTGAGGAAAATAATCAACTTTTGTAAATTTTTATTAATTTTACATTGTCTATCTCAATGCCATTTTAGAAAACGGATGTTTTCTTTTTGAAATTCTAATTGTTCTGTGGGTTCCTATTTTACTAGCTATATATGAGTCAGTTTGTTTTCAAATTGTGGTCAGAATTAGCATGGAGCCTGAGAAGGAATAACAGAAATGCATTTTGGCTACCTGACTATCACGGGTTTGTCAGTCAGGAGTAATCTAACAGGACATGGCATTCATGCGGAGTTGACCCAGAAAACAGTATTCCAGTTGTGGGCCCATTTAAAATTTCAGCCACAGCTTTTGAAATGGAGGTCTTTCTTAGCTAAGAGGTCCACCAGAAATTAACACTTGTCTCATCGTTGTGCAGCCTGGAGACAAAGCAAGATATTAAAATAAATGAATTCACTGTGCGAGAGGATTTTAAAATACCTGTTTGAAAGCTGGGAGCTTTTCCAGTGCGATAACTGTGGGAAAAAAATTATCTAGCAAAACTGTCAGTGAGAATCAGCTGAAACCTGGAAAGTGCTCAAAAGCTTTCAGCAAACTTCACTTGCAATTTGCCTGGAGGAAGCAGAACCTGTCAAGCATCCAGCGAGGTTACGCCAGCAGCCGCCTGTGCCCGCGCTGCAGCTTGCTGCTGTCCCTGCTCCAGTACCTCTTCAACGAATTGAAGGCTGACAAATATGTTCACTTGTAGTCTCTCACGTGGTACATCTGTCCAAACAATGGGTAGGATCCTTTGTAAGGGCAGGCACTGCATCCTCTGTGGTGATGGAGTGACCAGGGCAGTTGATGCAATGGGTCACAGCCCAGAAGGGCAGGGTGTGATCACAGCCTCCCTCTGCAGCAACAGCTCCCTTTGGTACTCCTGCAGGTTCAGGCTGTGCATGCAGGGTTGGATGAAGGAAGAGGATGGTAGAGGGAGGGATTTTTATAAATGCACAAAGATTTGGGCTTGAGAAGTGATTGAGGAGGATGAAGCTTTATGGCTCAAGGGTTGCATTCATATATTCTGGGTGCCCCAGCCAAGGTGCCCAGACACTCCAGTCCTGATGAATGAGGAGCAAAGGATGACCAGGCTCCCTGCTGGTAAACCTGTGCCTAAAGTTAGGTGGTGTGGAAAGGCCTCTTCAGAAATGTCTGAGCCTGCCAACATTTGCATTTTATTTGCATTTGGTGGGTTTACATAAAGGAGTAAAATTATACAAATGCTTAAGGATTGGCATGAGGAGGGTCTTAAGCAATAATGGAGTATTCTGATTATTATTTATTAGCCCCCAAATCCAAGTTTTGGCAGGCACAGATTTTAGTGTCTGATAAATTAGTTTGCTGCCACCTTATATGGAAATGCCATTACTGTTTATAATCATAACGCCTCAGTCTTTTGCAGCATTTCTTGCAGATGTTTCTCAAAGCCTGTTTAAAAAGAAAGCCTGGGCCACAGTGACAATTTCACGCATAGCAAAACCTTTGCGGAGAGACAGATCATTGCTTTTCAGCTGGTGGTAGAAATAACTCTCTGTTCATGTGTATGCAAAATACTGTGTGACACACAGAGAAAAATACAAATACTAAATGTAGACTTAAATATTATATTGTATCTTATTAATTGTTACTTACTATTTATGAGCTAGAAATTAAAATAGGCATGTAAAATCTGACAAAAGATGTGTGAATGGCCACAGACTTTACATGAGAAGCCTGTGATTTGCTAGCAGTGGCACTGCCCTCCCTGATTCCTTAGGGCATGATTTAAGCCTAATGAAGTCTGCAAGAACTTCAGTTTAGTTCATGGGAGAAGTACTCCCTGGGAACTGCATTTCAAGTTAAGGCTGAGTATAACTTTATTGTATTCAGTCATCTTAAAGAATTTTCCCCTATCTTGTCTTTTTACAGTGTATGCAAAGCAACCAACATGTAAAAAGGTCATGTAAATATTTGCTGTCATGGTCAGATAGCTTAACAGGCCTGTAGGAAAAACAGCCTGAAACAACTAGTTCCAATTAATGAATTGAAACACAGACCCTAGGAAATTATAATACTCTAATGTAGCTCAACTTTTCCTTCCAACTTTCCTAGACTTTATCTTCTTTCCTATTTCTTCTAATTATAATAGCTAAAGGTTTTGGACTTGGAAAGAAAAAAACATACACCTCTTACCTGAAATATTTTGTATCAAAAGAGCAAAGGAAGGTAAACAAAGATATTGTCATATCAGAGTTTTTTCTGTTTCATTTATTGTCCCTAGATGATATGTGACAGGCAGGTATATGAAAGAATGAAATACATGCCTTCCCAGGCTAGCACTTGTGCCCAGAATTACTGTTTACTTAACAGATTCTTCCTCCTATAATAAAATTTCTTGTGTTTACCTGGAACAAATGCTTCCAAGAAGCTAGAGCCTATTTAGTACATGCTGTCTCAACAGAAGCACATTCTGTCTGCCACTGAAAAGCTGATATGCAGCATATTTTAGATCCTGTGTCACACTGGAGCTGCATTTTTCTGCTACAGGTTATATCAGCGTGGATCTAATGGGTTCATTGCAGTGATACTGGAGTAAAAGATGTACAGTGTGCTAAGCAAAACCATTAGCTATGCAGGTCTGTGTCTGTCACTGCTGTATCTGTTAAATGACTTTTGAATGCAACCTACATTATTTATTTGCACAGAAGTAATACTAAAGGACCTTGACTAAAAACTGTGCCTCACTGTATTGGGTAATACATGGTGACAAAATACTCCTATTTCAGAACCTTGCAACATGAACAAAGCAGAATGAAAAGTGGTGAAGATAGCAGGAGAGGTAGAGTAATGAGTGTACAACCTGGATGAACTGAATAAAGCTATATCAGGGTGTCAGTGGCTATTCTCTTTATGCCAAATCATGTCCTCACAGAAGGTATAATGTCTTTATCCAGCTCTACCATCACTTCATATTCTGATTTAGCAGCAGCAATTTGAGCCTTCACCATTTGGTGTCTGCTGGAAGAGGGGTTTAGCAGATGGAGTAGCTTGTACAGAGCAAACTACCCTTCAGAGGAAAGGTAGGAGGCCGGATGAAGCTGTCTCATGGGTCTTATCTAGCACAGGAGCTATCACTCAGACAAATCTGATCTCATTTTTGTGTTAGGTAAAATTTGTAAGTCTACCTCTAATACAGTAAGTCACACAAACACCAGAGCCTTCCATTTGCACATGGGCATGCAAAGAAAAAAATTGCAATCGCAATTCCATGCATTGTAAGAAGTGTAAGACTTTGGCCATTTTGAGAAGCATAGACTGTCCCTCAGTGCATTGCATTTAGGATTTGCTGCCAGGGCCAACAGTGAGTCCCTGAATGAGGACAGCTTTCGGATTCTGTAGTTGCTCCCAATACTGTATTTAGGTAGTGGTTCCAGTGCATAGTTACTATGCTGGGCCTAAGTTCAGGTTTCTGTTCCCTGAGGGAAATACTGTCATCTTTGTGGTATCATGTAAGACTGTCGTTTGTTCTTGTTCTCTATCTCTTTTGTGCATTTCTGGCTACAGAGTAGCCCAATTCAAACAGGGTAAGAGGATAATCACTGCATCAGAGGCTTGTTGATAGCTGGCTGATTAGGGTGCCCTCTTGGGACAACAGGGGCAGTGGTCTGAGCAACTCTCAGGATGGGAGCCCTCCTGGATAATTTTTTAACTGCTCAACTGTTTCATAGGAGATAGGCACTTGGTACCATTGCTTTGCCCAATTACCTTCTGTGGTGAATAGACCATCTGTGGGTATCTATCCAGAATTGTGGATGTTGTTTATCCGGGCTTTAACAAGGCCTTTCCGTCTCTCAGAGCCTCCTTGTTGCCACTGGGGGAGGGAGGGGTAGCCTTCAGGGTGTGTAACTGGCAGCTGGGTTTCAGATGTGTTCCCTAGGGCTGGACTCTGGGGCCAGTGATTTTTAACATCACAAACCTGTTTGTTGGCATAGAATTAACCACCAGTAGGGTCAAGTCTGACACTAAGGTTGGGAGAGCATTTAATGTGCTGGATGGTCAGATGGCCACTTCACCAGGACCCAGTGTGCCAGAGAAATGCACTGGCAGGAACTTCGTGAAACTCCAGAGAGGCAAATGGAGCCTTTCATCAGGAGCAGAACAGACCTGCAACAACACCAGCAGGGGCAAGCTGGCTTGGTAGCAGCTTTGCAGAAAGGACTTAGGGTGTGACAACAGGAGACTGTGTGTTAGCAGCATGTCCGTGCAGCAGTAAAAACTGTATAGCTGGCTATTTAGCCAGCAGGTCAAGAAAAGTGATTATTCCCGTCTTCTCACCATTTGTGAGGTTGCACTGTGTCCGGTTGTGGTTCCTCAATACATGAAAGATAATGACAAACTGGAGTGAATGTAGGAAATGGCCTCTTGGCATTCTTCTTCTTAATCATGCAAACTAAGGTCTTGGGTCCAAGATCCTGTCTAAAGTAGCTTGTGACAACTTCACACAAAGTCAAGCTGTTCGTTAGAATTTCTGGTGTGGTGCTGTAACCAGCTGTGCTCTTTCACGCTGATGGCTCAACCCCTAAATTTGTTAGTGACAGAAGTGAACTTTCTAGAAAATACATAACTTAAGAAGTATTGAAGAGAATTCCTACTGTAAATACAGAACATTTGATAAATGGAGCAAAACTGCAAAGGCATTCATGGCCTACATGACTTTAATGCTTCATGGCTATGGATTATTAAAATGGTCACATTCTGCCCTTGAGCGCATCAATTCTACCTCGTTTAGTACTAAAAACCAGAGTTCATAAAAATAGTCATTACTTAAATAATGAGTTTGATACAGCTGATTCATACAGAAAGGAAATACAATTGGGTAGGATCTCTCTTTCTTCATGTTTATTCAAGAGGAAGTACAAATAGTCCAAGAAATTTAATTGATATTTTCTTGTCTTGTTTGCTTTTGCCCATTTAAACATTACTAACAAAAATGCTCCTGTGTAAAATACTTGATTACAGTGGCCTTAAATGTTTCACATATCTGCATAGTCTTTGGCAGACGCATTCTTTGAAACTGTGCTGGTCAGCTTGGTACCTTTGGCTGGGAGTCAGCCATGGCTTACTGGCTCCTTCAGAGGTCAGGGGCTCAGCTTCTGGTGGACTGAAACAGAGCCTGCATGGGCACATCCTGTGCCTGTGTGTGTGGAGTTCTCTGATTTTACTGTGCTAAACTAAGGAACGTGAACTGGAGTAAATGCATCATGGCAGAGCCTGTGAGCCCTCTGAAAAATAGCTCTGGTACACATAAAACGTCTTGTTCATCTGACTGAGTTGTCCAGTTGTCAATTTAAAAAAAAAAATTTCATTAAGTATAGTAGGGGGTTTGTGTTCTTCCAAGTTTGCTGGCATTCACCCCTCAGTTTGAGGGGTGAAAAGTCACCCTAATGGTCAGTTGGGCTATTCTGTGAATGGAATGCAATTATTGTCCAAAAGTCATCCTGCCAGAACATTGATTTCCACCTGGGGAACTGGGTTAAACTGAAATGTTCTCTCAGGATCTCTGGATGATAGAAGTAACTGTTTACATTAGATGGAATTGCTGGTATAGGTATATAGACAAAGTTGTCTTTTGGCAATAGGCTTTTTCACAGGTTATATCGGGAATCAGATGGGGGAAATATTGGGGGTTTTAGGTTGAAAAAGTTGTCCATTTATTTTTTGGTTTTTACTTATTCTTAGCCAGCTAAATGCATTTGTCTGTGGAAGAGTGCTGGTATTTTAGTGGCAGTTAAAATCTTTATTTTTCATAACACATTGGTAGAAAACTTACGTGACTATGGAGTTTTCCATCGGTCTTTTTCATTAAGTAACAAATTATTGCAAGTCACTCCCAATAGCAGAGGAGAATGAAATAGCAGTAAAAAGTAGTACTGAACTAAATTAAACAGTTCCTGGTTTTATTGAAATTGTTATCAAACAGCTTAATATCTTGAACAAATATTTTCAGACTATTCTGCAAGAAAAAATAAACAGAATAAGTAATTGCTTTTATTCATTAAAAGATTTACTTTTTTATTCTGTCCGTACTTGAAGACAGCTAAGTACATTTATAGACATTTTCTGAATGTGGAGGACAGATTTTCAGGAGGGAGTACTAACAGAAGTTACTATAAGAGCTTCAGGCTAGAAATACCACAAGGATCATGGCAATGACCTCAGACTAGTTGAAACTGTGTGTGGTGAAATAGGAGAGTTAAGTCTTGAGGGTATGGAAAGTAAGAACTGCATATTGAGGAATTTCTTCCATGCTGCACAAGTTGTTACCGTAATAAACTTGTGTCTGCATAATTTTGGCAGAATTTGGTGATACGTGTTTGCTCTGTTTATTAGATAGCTTGGGGGGAAGGAGGAATGGGGTACAGAGAACAATATGGGCCTATTCCGTCCTTACAGTCATATATATGACAATTTTGTCAAATGAAAAGCAAAGAAAAACAGGAAGTATCTTGAAATTTTAGTAAAAAAACCCCTAAAATCGTTAACTCCACTTTCGAGGAAAGGCCTAGCAGTTTTTATTGTGACCTCCTGTGGATTGTCCTGAAGTGTCCCAACAGAAACAGTTATCATTCAGACTTCAAAGGTTATCCTTAGTTTTTAAAACTGATGCAAGTCTCAAGTAATGATTTAGCATAAATATAAGTAAGAAACAAGGATGCTTTTTCAAACTTTTGCTTGTTACCATTGCTGCTGACTTCAGCATGAGGGAATGCCCAGACAGAGACAGTGACTCAATGGACTTATGATGGAAGATCAAGCTAAACTAGCATGAAAAGACAAAGATTGCCCATCTTCTCAAAAAGATAAGGTTAACTGATGATTATGTAAAGACTGAAACTAATCTAATGGCATTTCCCCATTTTAGTTATACCTTGCTTTGCACCCTGGATTTCAAGAAGGTCCAGAGGTCCCAATGCATCCAGTTTTTGATTGCTGTAGTCCAACTAGCTTTACTCATTACTAGAAATTTTCAAATTGGACATAAAATTTCCAGAGGATACATCCAATAGCTGTGTTGAAAGACGGTAGGAGTGCCTTGTTCGTGCCAGTGGTTTTTGGTTCTGTGGGAAGGTTTCAATGCTCCATGCCCAAGCATCCTACACCAGCCAAATAGAGATATTATCATCAGTTAATACTTCTCTTCAGCTGGATTAAGGTATTGCCAAATGCCAGTAAGATATTTCAGTGCAGAATTTTGCAAGAAATCTTGCCTACACAGAGGGTGTCCTGTAGCTTCACAGAAAAGAAACTCATGGACTCAAATACAAGTTTTAACTGTATTCTATTTCATAACACTGAGGAGTTATTTAACCTTTCTGCCTCAGTTTTCTCTTCTTCATTATAAGAGAATTATGTGGGAAATTGTATTTTTCCATTCAATACCCATCATTTGAGAGAATTAACAGATAGTTGCAAAGGTCACAGAAGAGGACACAAACTTGTTTACTTATTCTTGATTTATCAGATATTTAACTTTCCCCTCTTAAATAATGAATTTATAAAGATAATTTTTTTTTAAACAAAAGCAAGTTGTGATTAAAGCTCTCGTAAGTATGTAAGCTGCCCTGCCCCAAGATCATTGTTAGCAATATAACCATGATAACGTGGTGCTTAGTCAGGGTTAGGTCAGCACTGTATGTGTGATGGAGATGCTGAGAGATGTGAGCTGGGTGGTTTCCTGCCACCTGCATGACATCAGCTTTGCCATAAGGAGTAAACCTTTGCCTGTTGTAACTCAGGAGTTACGGTCTTACCAATATGGGTGTTGTGCCAACCCTATTGTGGTTATACAGCTCCTTGCTCTAAAGCCAGACTAGACCCAATGAGTTCAGGTGAGATTCACCATTACGCTGTGAGGGATGTCCTCAGCTCCCAGGTGGGTTTTGCAGCCCAGCAGCACTATGTGAGCTGAACACCTTCTGTGAATGTGGTGACTGTGCCTGAGCTCAGAGCTGTGCTGGGCTGAGGGCACAGGGTGGCTGTGCTGGGTATCCCAACCCAGCGCTGATGGGCTCAGCCACCCACGTCAGGTTAACCCTGCAGCTTTCATTGCACTGTGTTGTGTTTCATGTAGGTCATCCCGGAGAGAAATGATAAAATATTTTGCACATCCTGCCACTGACCCTTGGTAAAGAGGCAGCACGAAATACTGTATTTTGAAAGAGCTCTGTATGTAGGGAAGCAAAGGGCAGTCATGTGGTGTGTTCACAGGATCATCATCAGATCTGGGTTTGATGCTTGCAAACCTTTCTTTGAACATGTTCTTTCGCCTCTCGGGTGTTTAATTTCCCCTTCTATGAAACATACCTCTTTGTTGTCAAGAATGTTGTGAAGCAATTTGTTACAAGTCTTATGTTACCAAGGCCCACATGTAAATGTTTTCTGCTGTGGCCTGTGTTTAAGTCTGTGGTCTGTTGCTTGTAGGGTGAAGAATGATCAGAAATTCCAGAGGTATTTCTGCAACTAAGTTATACTGACATGACAAAGGGGATGGCTTAACATTCTAGTTTGTGTTGTAGCTGTAGGACAGCTCAGGGCTGGCAGTACCTCAGAGCTCCTGGAAGTGGGAGCCACAGCATTGTCTGACATGCACTTTCAGAACTGTTGCATGGTGTCATTCCCTCATTCACAGTCATCTTCATACTTGTTGTTCTAGAGTAGCAGGGAATTCTGTAGTCCTCTTTGGTCTGCGTTTTATAAAACTGGGCACAATCTTCATGTTTCAGGTAGATCGATTGTAACAGAAGCATAAGTCCAAGAGGGACTGGAGGGTACAGGGAGACAGGAACATCCCTTGTGTTTAACTGTCTTTCCAGCAGCTTTGCTGGCATATGTGCTGTGCCCTCAGAAAAGCCATGCCTGAGTTATATTCTGTTTCTTCTTGCTTTAATCTCCATGAGAGTGATTTTTTAGCTAAGGTAAAACACACCTCAGAGCTCCAGCAGCTTCCATGAAGTGGAACCTGTGGGTATTGTTAGTGTTCAGAATTTCACCTCGGCAATGTGGGGAAGAAAAATAATGTGAATGATTTTAACTAATGGATTTTGAGTCTCTTTATTTTTGTCATGCTCAAAAGGACTTTTATAAGTGAGTAGTTAGTTCTGTCAACTAGGAAATGCCCTAAAGCATTGCTATATCATGATACGGATCAGACAACTCAAGAGAAAAGGCAGTAGGGTTTTTTTAAGGGCATGTGATTTAAAGGAGAATAAAGAAAGAAAAGACTTTATTACGGCTTTGAAAATACCTTTTCTCTCTGTAGTGATATTGGGGCCAAAACATTTTTCCAAGTTGTATGTTTAAACTGTCTGTTTTAAGGCATAACATACATATTTGCTTTGAAAATTCAAACCTTGAGGACAGCTGTAATTTTGCTTTGGATCAATATTTTGTGGGATCATTGAAGCACAGGCAGAACCAAGACTGTTCTGAAATGATTTAGACTTGTGTGTAAGGAAGATTTTTCAACTCTACCACTTATTCTGTGTTAACAGTTTCAGTAGCTCAATATTCAGTGTGATTTTAATGGTGTCTGAAATGCAAAATTAGCATTTCTACATTTTTCACAAACTTTTAAATTGGGACAAGAAGAGAGTCACACCCAGCTGCAAAGCTGATATGCAAAGCCTGTCTTTTTAGCCAAAAAATCTTTTTGTTTGCTGCTAAATCTAAGAAAGTTTAAATGCCAAAACATAGAAGGTTCCTTATGTTCTTCGTGAGAACTGAAAGCTATCATCAAAAATGAGTATGCTCTTGCATATCTTGGAAGAATGAAATAAATGCAATCATTAACTTGCTTAATTTTTTTTTACAAATATAGTTAGTTTCTGAATCATAAAGAGTGTTTAGCTGCATATAATATTTGAATGAGCACTAAAAAGACAGTTTTACCTAGAAGAACATAAAGAAATGAATGATGTCTCAAATTGTGATAAAAAAGAGAAAAATAGTTTAATAGCTCATTAAATGTTGTTGTTAGAAATAAAAGTCATAGGAAAACTCCTCTCAATCTTTGAAAGAAAAGTAGTTAAATTTCAGTCTGAATAAGTTTTTTCAGGCAAAGGAAAATGGGAATTTGTAGTAGGATTCAAACGGGGTTTGATTGCAATATTAATGGAAGAAGTATTAGCTCTTGATCATAATATGAAGATTAAGTTAACAGCTCTATTTTATGAAAGCAGCCTAATATTAAATAATGGTTAGGTAATGTTGAGTAGTCTGTTTAATATCCAGGAAAGTTAACATCTTCCTTCCCTAAGTGCATGCAATTGTCTACACACTGATTGTAGGAACATCTGACTGTTCCTTGCTCTGTAGCACCTATGGACAACATAGGGACAAAAATACTAAAGACTAAGGGGAGAGAGGGCTCATCTTATCTTGACATGCCTTCTTTTCATTAATTGCCTTTGTATTCTAGGACCTTGGCTTTTCCCATTGCTTTTGCTCAGTGTTTGTCTCTCAGCACCATAAACTGCCCATCCTGTTGCTGATGACTTTCAAGTGTGAATCACTGACTTAACCATCCAAATGTTGTGATTTGCTGAGATTTTCTGATGACTGATGGTAACTGCAGGGAGGACATTGTGTTCCCAGCCCTCCTGTTTGTATTGGTCATGGGAACACAGCATTACAGTACATCCACGCTGCAATTGCTGTGGTGAATTCAGGTTGTGTAAGATGCTCTGCCAGGCTTTAGCACACCTGTGTTAATTATTGGTAGATGCTAAGGCATGGAAGCACAGAATCTTCCCAAGATTGAAGAGAATCCAATGGAGGGTCACAAAGATTATTAACTTGGTTGGAGCCTCTTTGCTCTGACAAGTTGAGAGAGCTGGGACTGTTCAGCCTGGAGAAGAGAAGGCTCAAGGGCAGCGATGTCATCAATGTACAAAAGAACTGAAGACAGAGCCAGGCTCTTTCCATTCATGCCCAGCAAGAAGACCGGAGACAACAGTCACCAAATGAAACACATGAGATTGCCTCCTAACATCAGAAAACCCTTCTTCAGTGTGAGATTGACCAAGCACTGACACAAGTTTCCCAAAAAGGCTGCAGAGTCTCTGTCCTAGAAGATATACAAAAACTGTCAGGACATTGTTCTGTGCAAGTGGCTGAAGCTGTCCCTGTTTGAGCAGGGTGGGAAGTGGACCAGATGACCTCCAGCGGTGCCTTTCAACCTCATCCATTCTGTGATTCTGTGATCTGCCATCTTTTTACACCACTGCAGAAGCTATACTTGCTCCATCTGGTACAGACAGCAGGAGAATAAAGGTGTGTCCTGCTGGCACGATGCAGTGTTGTACAGAGACACCTGAGATGGCTCAGAAAGAGCACAATGCCCTCAGCTGGGCTTACCAGTCCCCGTTTCCTTGTATCCAGACCAGTTCAGCTGAGCACTTGCTTCTGAATCTACTCCCTAGTGCTGTACATCCCAAGAAATTGTTTTGTTTAGTTGCAGTCCTGTGGCAGCTTCTTTCTTGCTGTGCAGGTCCTAATAAACATTCCCACACTGGAGATGCTTGTGAGAAGACCTTTTGGCTTTCTTTAGGAGCCAGGCCTGGCATGGCATCATCAACACCATCAAGTGCAGACTGATCTCTTCTGTTGATTGAGATGGCTCTTAGTGCTTTCTCAGGGCTTTGGAGGTGGCAATGGCATGGGGCTGGGCTGTAGCAATGCTCGTGAGCCACACTCACGCAGCACTGGCCAGTGGAGTACAGGCACCTGCTGGTTATACAGGAGTCAGCATAGGCCTGGCAGGGCCCACACAGGCATCATGGAAGAGGCACTTCGTAACCCTTCACTCGGTCCCTGGTCTGTATTATCCATGTTTCTTTCCATTACTGAGCATATCACAGCCTCCCATTCCCTGAAAATAGCTATATCAGAAAGCTGTTCTGTCTTGAGTGAATAAGAATGTCCGTGTTTTGCAATATAAGATTACAGGTGTTTTTCCCCGAATGCTAAGCATGATTAACAGTCCTGTGAAACTGAAAGGATCCAAAATTGCTCTTGTTTTTGTGGGGGACCTCAGTTTTACTCCTGGCAGGAGTTTCACATGAGGCTTTATGCTATATAATGCTAGCAAACTGAACTATAAATATAAAATTCCTCATCTGAAAATGAAAATCTTGGTTTTATTGATAAATGTGAGGTTAAATTGCAGAATTTATGTATAAGGAAAGCTGGATGCTATAAAAGGATAAATTTCTTCCTCAGCTACCTTTTTTGAAAAGTACCTTGTGATTTGCCAACAACTTCCAATACCAGGCAAACTTGGTGTGTTTGAAATTTTCCATAAGGATTCATAAGGTAAACTTCTGATTTATCTAAGTGAAGTACGGTGAGAGGCTTCTCAGTACTGGGACTAGCACATTCATTGAGGCAGGACCATATCAGTGTTCTGTGCTCTATTCCAACAGTCTCTTGAAAAGGAGAATGATACTTGTGCTTTATATTTTAAAGAGTGTGAGTTGTTTTTTCTCTTCTCATTATGGGTTTGGTTCTGTGTTCCACATAGACTTTGAAACCAGATCGTTACTGTGCACTTAAGAATATGTAACTTCCTATTACATTTGCTTATAGGTGTGTTGTATCTTCAGTATGGAGATGAAACAAAGCAGCTGAGGATGCCGAATGAAATCACAAGCACAGACACAATTCGTGCCCTTTTTGTAAGTGCCTTCCCCCAGCAGCTGACAATGAAAATGCTGGAATCGCCCAGTGTCGCCATTTACATCAAGGACGAGAGCAGAAACATATACTATGAGTTGTGTGATATGAGGTAAGACATGGAATTATAGCTACTGGTTTCATGGGTTTGGGGGGAGGTTTTTGTGTCTTTTTGTTTTGTTGTGCACTTGCAGAATAGAAAGGAGTGGGGTTGATAAGTATCTGACAGACAGTGGCCTGGCACATAAAGGCATGCTCAGTGGTAGCTGAGTAATACAGGAGGTCTGCTCTGACAGTGCCTTCAGGTGGAGGTGCAATATCCATTGCACAAGCCAGTGATAAATGGCATACCTTGTTGAAATACTCATATACTACAAAAAAGTTTACATATTTAATATGTTTATTGCATTTTAACTGAGACACAATTATTTAAAACACAGAATACAGAATAAATGTTTACAGAAAACCTGGGTTTTTTCTTTGCTGTTAGTGCAAAGCCTGATCTCGTGAGCCTGAAGTAACAAACATGAATGTCACTGATATCCTCACAACAGTGCCAGTTTTGCCATCTAACACAGCCAAAGCTCTGTGGCACTGGTGACCTCTGCTGCAGCCCCACTACCTTCCAGTTATATGTCAGGAGGCAGCAACTAATGCAGCCACTTCCCTTCACTAATTCAGAGCTTGGTCAATAAATAGTTCACTCTTCTATCCTTTATTTTGTGGGAGTGCAGCTTCTTAATTAACCATGTTCCTTCAACAGAAGGACTAGAGTCCCAGGGTCCCTAGCAGGTCCCAAATCATGCATAAAGCTCTCAGGTACACCTCAGACATATTACACTTTATCAAACTGATAAAAATGGACAGAGGAGCATAAGAAGATTAAGGGGAAAGCAGAAAAGCTGTTTGCTTTCTGCTAGTCTGCCACTAATGCAGGAGAATTATGTGGAGCAAGAGGAGTGTATTGTCCACTGCTGCCTTGTTTCTTCTGGAGATCCTATAACTAAGATGTTTCTCCATATCATGTAAGAAGAGCAAGTTGGAGCTTTTCTAGCCCTTCCATGTCCAATTCCCCCATTCCTGATCTTCATCTTTGAACAGCACCACACTCCATTTTCTCACCTATGTCTTGCTCTCCTCAAGCTGTCTATCCTGTGTCTTGTCATTAGCCAGTCTCTTGAATTTCAGTTTCTTTTAATCTTACTTGTCTTGCAGACTCCCACACCCCTGTTTGGCCACTGTAATGCCTATGTGAAGACCCATCTGATTTTTTTCATCAGCATCATCATCTTTCAACATGTACACAAGTTTCTTATATATCAAACAGCTTATTCACAAGATCAGATGAACTGATTGAATCAAGATAGAGGTTACTACATCTCTGTTGCCAAGTGCATTATTGCCAACCATCTTCTAGCCCATTGGCTCCTTCTCTCTCCCTTTATCCCTCCATCTTCCCTTGAGTTTCAGACTAACAGTTTATGACTTCATCTCCTCCCTGCCCCGAAAATGTGGTTGTTGATTATCTTAATGCCACTCCACCTTTTTTTCCCTTGCTCCCATTGCAGGCGTCGCTCTGCCAGCCTCAGGCCTGGCTCAATCCCAACATCTGCTTCCTCTGTTCCTATGCTTGTATTGTAAAGCGTTTCTAGAGGAAACCCCACGGCCCAGCTGGCTTCCTCCATAACAAAATTCCCTCCTTCTCTTCTGCCAACCTCCTCACTTAGCAGACCTCAGGAATTCCAGGTTAATGGAGTCCATAAAATGCACTACCAGCTGCATTTTCACCACCTCTGAATAATCTCAACAACCATTTCTCCATTTCTGTTCCTTACTCTTCACAAGATCTTGCCAGTGTCTCCCCTCAGAGAACAGATGAAATGAAGCTTCCTTTTTCTGTCCTTTGCTTACCATGTCTTCCTTCAATCCTCTTCTATCTCTCCTTCCTTTAAACACAGGGGTTTCTGTCAGCTCTTTAAGCTCTCCGTCTCCCTCAGAGGCTGCTCCATGTTCGTCTGTGCTTTGCATTAGGCCATCATGCTTTTTCCCTTCCTTTCCCTTTCCCTTTCCCTTTCCCTTTCCCTTTCCCTTTCCCTTTCCCTTTCCCTTTCCCTTTCCCTTTCCCTTTTTTTTCTCTTTTTTCCCTTCTGCTTCTTTTTTTTAAATTTTTTTTAATCTCTGGGGACAAAGCCTTGTCATTCTACTTAAGTCCAGTCTTTTTCCTAAAGTGGTTCGGGGCTCTGCATCCAATGTAGATTTCTGATCTTTTTCTCCAGAACATCCCTGTTGTACAGCCTTTCCTTTCCAATCACATAGAGAAAAAACACTCATGTAATTCTTCAGGTTTTTAATAGCAACTGCTGTAATTGTCTTTTCTTGGCAGTTGACACAGGTAATAGGTAATCTTGCTTGCTCTTACCCATTCAAATGAAGCAACAAAGATCATTCTCCTAGTTTGACAAGCAGACTGTTCTGCATGCATTTATTTTTCACTTGTCCTCTGACTGTATCTTCTCCATCTCATTAAACTACTTGTCTTCATTATGAGGGCTCCTCCAAGCCCACTTCAATGCTACTTTTCATTTCTTGTTGAGTACCAAGTACCATCTGCTTCCACTTGGTGAATAATGCCAGCTTGAATTCTACAACTTTAATTTTCAAACAAGTGCCTTCCCTCTCTCTCTCAGGCAGCCTTTTAACATGCTTGGAAGATGTCCTCCACAGACATCTGCCAAGCCACTGCCTTGGTCTTCTTCACACTCTCTCTGTTGCACTGCCTACTCAGAGCATGCCCGTGGTTCCAGGGTTTGTTTATTGCTCCTCTGGCTGGAGAGACTATGATCTTATGAGTTCTTTTTGTTCCCTTATTTTCCTGCAGCTGTCCTGTTGTCTTTTGTGACTTCTGTTCACCTTGTAAGCTGGTGAAGAGGTTGTCTTCCTGGGGTGTTTACACAGCACACACAGATCAGTGAGGCCTTTGAACATGCCAAGGGCATCTGGGAGCTACAGTAATGCAAATTATAGTAATAATAAAAGTACAGTAATATATAGCTGTTATCGGTAATGTTTATCTTAGAATAGCAACATGAGGTGAAATACATTCGTATCAGAGATCAAATGCCTAGTATTTTGGTGCTTTGCCTTGCAGCAATGTTTTACTTTAAAGTGTCATGTTTCTACAAGAAATATTTATGGAAAATGCTTTTGAAAAAACTCCAGTTATTTGAGGTACCATCTCATAGCCGTCAGACAGAAAAGACAGCAGATAGAGTGTATTTAAATGAATAATATGCCGTTTCTTGAACTGAAGATGAGAGAGCTTGCTTTGTATTGAGAAAAACATAGTCCCAAGTCGGAGGCAGACACTGGTAACTGAGACTCCCAGTGCAGGTCTCAAAGCAAAAGGGTCACATTTGCAAGATGGAAGACAGTTTATGTTACCATAAATAATTGAAGAACTTGAACTTGCCACAAGGTACCTATTTTCCTATGTAGTCTACAAGTAAACACTCATAAATACTAAACTTCTTACCAGCCCTCCAGTTTTTAAACACAAGACACTGATCTGTCTCTCAAGCTGTGGAGTTTCTTTAATAACTACTTGACATCTACAACAGCAGCACAAGTTCTGACTAGCTACCCATTCAAAGCAATCACTGATTGTAATATGACATTGTAGGAAAGAAATTGGACCTGCCCAACAATCCTTCCCTTCATTTTTAAATTATAATCCAGGTGATTAAGATCAGTTCACTAGACTTGTAGCTGCACCTGGAGGAAAGGAATTCAATCTCACGTGTAAGTAAATTCTCTAGCGATCACCACAGTGAAATGAAAGGAATCACAGCTTTGAAAGGATGTAAGTGAGCACAGATTGGAGGCTTTGCTATTGATTAAATATGAACCAGAAATCAACAGAGCTCAGGGCAAGTGTCAAAGCCATAAAATTACTGGGAGGTAGGTCTTGAAACCAAATAGAATGTCATGTCTTTCCTAAATGTAGTAGTTAAAAAATTAACTAATCAATGACAAGGTGTAGAGTTGTAATAAAACAAAAGTATTCTCATAGGGCTTTTGATCTAAACCATTTCTGTGTAAGCTTTCGTCAAAAATTTTTGCTAATTAGTTTCTGTAGTATTTACTTTGTCCCTTAAAAATCTGTCTTTATTCTAGATAAAGTTTAGAGGAAGAATTTATCTACTACTTAATTTTTAGCTTTTGTGGATTTTTTTTCAGCTTTGTGAACAAGCTGGTAATAAAGTTTCCTCAAGAATAATCACAGTTAAAAAGACTGCTTTTCTTTTGATATTCTTGCTTCTTAGAATAGCAAAAAATTTATGTGGGCTGAGTGTACAATAAAGCATGTAAATATTAACTAAATCCTTTTTGAGTGCTGCGTAAATGTTGAAGTTCTATTGTCTTCAAAGTGTTTTCACTCTATAGCAGGATCTTGAAAGAAACAACACTATCTAATTTTTGTGGGTGTGGAGTTGTAGTGAAAGTATGATACTTCCCATGGGAAAGAGAATCAAAGTAGGCTTTTGTTTGTGTGTGTGCGTCTTAGTTATGGCATTTACGTTTTTCTTATAGATCGGCTGCAGAACTACTATATTTGTCTGTTACCTGAACCATTCAGGCAACAAAATAAATACAACTGCTTTCATCTGTTGTCATTGCTGATTCTTCTAATTCCAGGAATATTCAAGACCGATCTTTCCTTAAAGTTTACAACAAAGATCCTGCACATGCATTTAATCACACTTCCAGAGCTGCTAATGGAGATGTAAGGGTAAGTACTGCTGCTGCATTTATACTTTTTTCCTCCAGCTTTTATACTAAATGTTTAAATTCTTACATGTAACGTGTATACAACAATTCAGAAAATCAGGGGTGTATGTATGACACATACACAGAAGAGGGAATAAATAATGCTTATTGTAATGTGTCTTAACTGCTTTTCTTTTTCCAATTATTTGCCCTGGGCATTAACTGGTTTTTTGATCTTGTTTAAATGCACTAAAGCATGTGAAGCAAAACATAGCCTTTAATTATGTATTTTGTGACACAGACAGTGCTCGGAGTTTTTACAGGTTCCTATTCTGTGTTTCCAAACCCTTTGCAGTGAAGTATGGCATGGTGTTAGTACACTGCAGCAAGGTTTCAGCAGGGTTCGGTTTCCAGTGGCTGAGCAGGTGTACTTCACTTGAAGTCTGCTGACAGTCTTTGTAAATGATGATTTTGGATAGGAAATTCTGATAAATACCATTGAGGTGTAAATGGTTTTGTCTTTTTCTGAAATTTTCTACCTGTACTGAAAAAGGATGGGTATATTTGAATTTCCAGGTGAACATTTTGTATTAGGAAACTACAGAGACTGCATTTGAAACATTTGATTTCTCTCTCTCTCTCACTCTCTCTTACGTATTGCTGCACTGTTTTCTCCCACCTTAGTGCCAAGAGGGCAGGAGATGCAGCTGTGTGGCTCCTCTCCCACCATGTTACCTGCAGCTGGTATTGCAGTAGAGGGTGGTGGTGGAGAGATTACACAACCTCATCTCCTCCCCACCCATCCTAGGTCTGTCCACAGGAAACGGTACAACAAAATTAACTCAGTGGGGCCAGTTAACGGCACTACTGTCCTACCTGCTTCGTGGATTTTGTGTGTGTTCCAAAGCTGATTCAACCGTGCAGAAAATTTCCTGTAAAGTGATTTCCTTAATTGTACATTTGCTACTTGGTTTCATTATCAATTCTGAGCATGTCTCCCTGCTTTATTAATAATATTTTGTGTAAGTACTTCATGTGTTTCAACAGTTTAAGGCCACAATATTTTAGAAAGATTGCAATAGTTGATTTACAGGCACTATTCTCAACCACTTCTTATTTATGCACTTCAATTATGAAATGGTCCTTTGGTTAGGTCAGAAATCTAATTACTTGATTTTTCACACTGCTGCACACAACATGAGAAAGGAAAAGGATGTGCTTCAAAGGGAAGATGTGATAGCTTTTTGTGTATTCTGTAATATCCTGAAATTCTTCAGTTCTGGTTATATTCCTGTGGCAGTAACTGGGTGTAGCCAATACATCTCATTCATATTCAAAGGCATGACATACTACCATTCTGCATTATGACATTAATGCTTGTAACTGAGGCTTTATAAAGTCATGTTAGATTGTTCTTGTTCCATGTACAGTGGATGCTGAAGGTATCTACTGTGGCATTATTTGTGTGTTCTAGGCCTGTTTTAGGGTACTTTTTTACTTAACTATATATATTTCAAAGTAAAAATTACTTCTTTGGCCCTCTTCCAGGAATCCCCTCTCCCTAACAGAGTTGTTTTGAACACAGGTGCTGCTTCTGTGCAAAACCTGCAATTATCTGAACTGCTTATTTTAAAATCCTGTGTTGTACAACAGAAACACACACTCAACATCTTCTGATTATGTCTGAGTTAGCACCTTTGGCCATAACTAAAAAATAGTGGTGACACAGTGATGACCTTTGCAGAGGTGGTGTTTTCATGGCAGAATACTTCATTTTACTTTGCAGAAATGCCGAGACGCCATTTTGAAATTCTGTGCATCCAGCAAAAGAGCTATTTTCTCTTTTGGCTTTTCCTTTTTCATTGGCAGATTTCTTGTCTTTCTGGTCTGAGAGGTGAAGTCAGAGCCAGGATGTTCACAGGGGCTTTGTGGAGAAACATGCAAAAAGTCTTCCCTTTGATCTGTGTGAACTTCTGCATTTCAAAGTTATGAGCATGGAAACAAGTGATTTCTTGAGCTCCAGAAATACTGAAACCTGTTTGTCTAAGGATGTGTGTCTTTTGGTTGGGTTCTTCCTTACACAGCAACACTCAGGCCCTAACTGAGGTTTTCCCCAAAGTAACAACACTCTCCAGTGTCCATCCTCTGGGATCTAAAAAGCTGGAGCCCACACTGCAGCTTTTCCTCTCTTTGGCAGAAGTACAGTAGGATCTTCTCTCAGATCTCTAATTTGGCAAAATTTATAGGGACGTAGTAGTCTTACGGTTTCTACTTGTCGGTTAAATCTGGCTGAAATTTGCCTGGGGCTTCGCAGGTTATTCGTTCAGCAGAAAAAAAACCACCAATAACCAGATGGATTATCTGTCTCTCTTTCCTTAGCAAACCAGAGTAAAGGGGGTGAAAATGTGAGGGTTCTAAATGAAAAACATGTACATTTTATGTACTGATACTGCACAGTACCTGTAAGGTTGTAAAAAATCCTTTGCTTTTATCCCTCCTTTTATGTTTTCATGTCTTTGCATTGGGCAAATTGATGTTCATGAATCAATTTTGTATGATATACAAGTGCTAAATTCACTACAGTGGGAAACGGAGTGTGTGCTTGGCATCATGTTTAAGTGTTTCAGAATACCTAGAAAAACACTGAAATACCTAGAGACCATTGAAAAACAGTATTTAGAATATCATTACTTAGTCATTGTAAGTATATTTTTCCATGGTGATACTCGGAGTGTGGTTGTATCTCCTGTCATCTGTGAGTTAAACCTTTATTTTCTTGATGTTTGGGAAAGTTTTGCCTTTACAGATTTTTCTACTGTTTGCCTTCTTGTCCCTTTGGAATGTTTATCCCTGGGTTCGATGATGTTCGGGCTTCTATTCATGTGATTTATAATAATTTCCATGTAACCGGCCCAAAATAATCTAAGAAAATAATGTTGGCTGCCAGCTTGAGCACCTGTTTTAACTACCAAACAGATGTGAGACCTGTATAAGAACTGGCAGTAACACTTGAAGTGTTAAGTATTACCCATATGGACAAGAAGACTCAGAATGTGCAAGAATGTGGGATCTGGAACTTTCAGATCTTCTGTTGAACCATTCATCTTTCATGTCCATTAATTATAATTTTCCTGCTCTTTGTTTCATGCATTTTCCTGAGTGGGTGGTGTTTGAGTAAAGGGAATTGGCTGAGGGTCCAAGCAGGCTCTAAAGGAAACAGAGCATGGTCTGTTTGATAGGTCTGCAATGTTGAATGCTGCTCAAGCAAGAAGTAGCCACATAATGCTGTCTCACTGAATATTTGTGCTTGTGCTCTTCATTTTTTATTTTTCCTTTCCCAAAATGTGCACTGTAAATCTGCAACAGCTGGGTTTTTTTGAAAAATGTGTCTTCACATTGCTGCCTTTCATTCATTTATTCCTTCACCTGAGCTTGTACCATTTATCAGCACTTTCTAGCTCTCTGTGCAACAATACTTTCTTCTGACAAAATACTGTCTTAGGTGTTTAGATGGTCTATTTATTCCCCCGGCATAGTTCCAAATTCCAGTGTAAATGCATGTACACAGCCGTGCTGGTCTGTGCCCTCAGAATTAACATTTGTGATTTGCATGGGTTGGGAGGAGAAGGGCCCAGGCTGCCACTCCTCCAGTCAGCAGTGGTGAATAGACTGAATGTCAGGACATGACAGGAAAGAACTGACGGTGGGGTTTTTATGTTGCTGAGTGAATTGGGTTACTTTGCAAGTGTCACACAGCTCCTTTCATGCTGGGATGTTGAGCTGGAGTGATTCCCCCACTGAATGTGCACAGCATATTTTCTATCCTCATTCCCTACGCTCTCCTTTTCTGGAGTGGCTAAAGTATAGAGAAACTTAAACTATAATCTTCCCCTTCTCTTACAGAAACTAGTCAGTGTTTTTGGTGGCACAGTTGGATACTAATAATGTTTGCTTATGCAGTAGTTTGTTTTGAGCTTCATGTACCAGCCAGTTACGAGAATTGTGAGGGAAATTTTACTTCATAAGAAATCAGTGACTATTTTGCTTGGCAGTCTTTTTCATCCTATCCACCTGCCCTAAAGTCTGTGGGGTACACTTTATTTTAAAATGTCATGGACCCACCATGGCTTTGTCTAATTCCCTGAGTTGTTTTGCTTATAATGCCTGTGACTCTCCAGATCTCTGCTTGGGGGGTGAGGCCAGAATATCCAAAGAATGTTTGTTGTGGCTCTTGTATTGAGGTATGCTTTGAGGTGTTTTGGTTTGGTTTTTTTTTAGAGACTGTTTCTCCAAGAAAGAACAATTAGGGCAAGTTGAGTCAGGGCTGAGTTGGGGCATTGTGGGGTACCTGGAAACTCCACATTTTATTGGAGTTAGAGTGGCAAAATGATGATGTTCCTGACAGCAGTGGGGGTTTTGCCTGCCACAGTGAGAGGAGAGGAATTAAAATGAGTTGTATAGGCAGATGAGACAGATATTTGGTAAGCTGGGTAAACTTGTGCTGAATGGTTTTTATTACTGAAATTGCTCACCACCAGCTTTTCATTTTTCCCCTGAAAGTGACTGGTTAGCAGGCTGCTAATGTTGTAACTCTCTAGAGCTAGGTGTAATTTGTGATCCTAAAAATACTCTAGAAGGGTTCAAACCCCTCAAACAACTGCCCAGGAATTTAAGACTTCCAAGGAGGCTGAAATTCAGTGATGCTTTATGGAAAAGATAGAGAAATAATAAAAGAGGAATAATCCTTCTGTGTTTTTAATGTACCTGTAAACATACCTCCAGCTTCTTTGAAATGTTTAACTTCTTTTCATTGGATTGTTTATGATCTTAACATCAGTAAACATAAAAGTTGCAAATGCTGCCACAATTTTATCTTTGCATTGCATACCACAGCTAAAAAAAAAGAACTCTTTGCACTACTTACAGGTATTCAGAACAAAAGTATTTATTGGAAAATAATTCAAGCAATAAATTGTGTGAATGCATTTTAGTGCTAGGATGCCTATAGGATAGCATTTATATAAATTGCCATGTGTTTACCTTACTGATCCTATTACTATAATACTTTGTTTCCTTTTGGGAAGAAAGAAAAAAAAAACGAAATGAAAAGGCAAATGCTAATACCTCTATTATCTGATAGAGACCTTCCAAATGATACAAATCTCATCTCTCCTGCTGTTTTGCTGTCTGCTTTTTCTACTGCTCTTTTTGTCATTGAGAGGTTATGACAACATGAGCCATACTGTATTTATAAACATCACGTGTTTCCTTGATATGACTTGCGGTGTCTGCCAAACAGAACACATGGAAGAAACATTTCTCATTAGCTCAGCATTGGTTTTGGTTATGCTGATTTCCGGGACAGGAAAAATGCCTTCCTTACTCAGATTTAACTTCCATAGAGCAGAAAGAAAGCCTCAGAGTGTCCATGAAATCTCTTGAACAGAGACACTGCAGCTCTTCAGGCCACATACTTCGTCTGACGAAAAGAGAAAAAGCAGTTTATTTTAAAGAGCGTGTGTAATGGCATGTATTGCTGAAACTAATTCTGAATTAAAATACCTGCCAAAGTCATCTAGAAACAGAGCTCACCAAGAGATGTAAGGTAAGATGATGCTTATAAATAATGAAGGATGTCTAATTCCTTTTGTCTTTTTTTTATTTTCCAAACTAAAAGATATTTTCAGATTAACTGGGAATTTAATGAGAACAGTGAAAACTGTTTCTTCTTCCTTCAGCTGTATGAGAAAGCAAATATTTAATTGCTCTCTGAACCAAACTCTTCTCTTAGATTTTTTGTCTAGTTTCAAACTTACATATTGAACATGAACAGTTATTTTCCAACTTGCTATTACAAATCTTGCTGAGATCTGAACAAAATTTATAAAAGAAGTCTCTGATGTTCTGGTGGGTTTTTTACTGATATGGATTTTACTACTTTTCCTTTGAATGGGTTTTCAGTAGTTACTAATTATTTATGCAACTACAGACCTGCAGACACTGAGGAGTACCTGCATCAAATCAGACTGTGATTAAAGACTGTAAATGTACCTGTTCTCTTTCATTCATGTGTCCTTTGATATACAATACCTACTGCTGTGGAAAGCCTAAGTTAGTGAAAAAGTGGATAGAATTATAAGGAAAAAAAATAGTATTTTTATTTTAGCTACACATAATATATTAATCTCAAAGCTTTTCTAGTCAAAAAGCCGTTCTGTTTAAAGTACATATCCTGTGTTACAGTTGGATGTATATTGCACTGTGGCTTTTTTAATATGATGGCTTTGTGCTTTGATGTATTTTAATTATTTCACAAACACTAGGAATAGTGTTACATGTATGTATGAGGAACATGTGCACGCATAAGGAATATAACCTTGTAGATCCTATTACTATACCAACATTTTAAAGGATACTTTTAAAAAGAAAGTCAAATAATGAGGATGGATTTTAAGCTTATATGAAGCTGCCGTTGAAAGAAAGTGTCATGTTCTTGATATAAAACCGCTCAAGGAACACGAGCTTGCCGCACCCATGCAATAATCTCCCAGTTAGTCCGAGAGGTGTGTCATATGGTAGATATCACAAACCAGTTACCTGGAAACTCCCAGAGAGTGGAATTTTTAGGGGGAGGGTTCTTTATTTCCCACTAAAAGGCCTGCCTGGTCTGCCTTTCATGTTGAGGTTTGCTGAGAGCTTACCCTGGAGCTGATGAAGTTACTTAAAGACAACATATTACCTGCTTTGGGTGAAGGTCTTTCCAGCCCTTAATTAAGTCTAGAAATCTTATCTCTCATGTATGTCTGAGATTCTCAGGCAAAGATTTTGCTGCTTTCAGCGAGAACTTGCCCTGAATAAAAACATAAGGATTGGATTTGAGTCCATTTTTTATTGTCTACTAGTTTCTGGTTTTATTCTTACTCCACCTCTTTTTACATAATGTTTCCTTGTGCCAATTCTTTAGAAGTTTTGCTCTTTCTTTTTTTTTTTTTTTTCCCCGCTGCCCTTGTTTTTAGTAGAACAGTTTGCACTAATTTGGCTGCTTACTTGAAATTGCTAAATAACTGACTGAGTCAGATGTTGCCAGAGCTCCCTAAATATATTGACAGGTGATGGAAATGCTCATGGCTGTGACCTCCCTTATGAGGAGGGGAGGCCCTCCTTTACCTCCTTTGCAAACCAGGTAGCTTATCAGAATTGCAGGAGTCATGCAAGTCAAAGTCCAGTCAAGTTTTATGACTTCCAGGTAGCTTTCCGAATGAGCTGTTACTTGAACAGAGGTTAAAAAACACTTTTTGAAGGTGGGCATTTTGCTACCACAGTTCCTAAAACCATGCGAAATTAGCAACAGTGTTTTTTCTTCTTCAAACAAGCCATTCTTCTTGTCGTGCAGGACCTTAGCTTTTCGAGTAAGTTTTTCACAAATCCAAAATGTGTTAGTTCATTGTCATGTCCCAGATTCTCTGCTTTCCACTGAGTCTCCACTTCAGTATGTCATTAGTCTTACAAATACTAAAGAGAATTAATTCTGTCCCTATCTTCCTTTTAACAAAGAGAAGTAAATCATTACCTGGTGTTTAAGAGAACACAGTTATACATCTGAGGATCTTGATTCTTCTCCACGTTGGATTGTACTTTTTCTAATAAGGGCTCTGGAAAACTAATCAGACTTCTGAAACTATGAGCAGTAAAAATATCTTTTCTTGGATACAGGTTAAGATCTGGTGTTAAAAAAAGCCTCAGCTGGCAAAAGCAAGACAGTTGCAAATATCAGCACGCAATAGGACTCCATGAGAAATGATGTGATGCTGAAATTATTTTTTGTCTGAATATATGCCTTTCTTACATCATTGCAAATATGAACTCCGTGTGACTAAGTGAAAAGACTGAACGGGTGTGTTGGGTAAAGGGCTAGTCCCTGTATCACTTAATATTTGCTAAAGATAGCTTGACCTTTGGGTAAACTAGATTGTTTACTTCAGCCATGCTGACCAATTTGTATATTTTTGGGATACAAGGAAGTAAAATGGAAAGAAAATGTAGGAGTCGAACAGTATAGGAAGAAGTTTGTGATCTAAGACTCTGTTGGTGCACTGATAGCACTTCTAACATTTCAAAAGACATACAACTGCAAATGCTGTTTGGCCTTATAGCTATGAGCTGTGGTGTGGCTTGGACACTTGCATTGCAAAATCCAGTTGAATCTAAGACTTTCTGTGACCATTTCTCCTGCCAGTAGTGCTCACTCCACAAGTCAGCACAGCAACTTACTTCTCACTTTCTAAGTCCTTATATTGGAAGAGACAGGTGTTAACATGCTGCTTATGTCTTTTGACTGTCAGGTCTGTTTCATGATATTTTTATATTATTTACATCCTAACCCATTACATATACCTGTAATAGGAATTGTATTTTGGCTTAGTTGTTTGGTAATGTCAGATGAGACCAAGGGTTACATTTTCTGTATGTTCATTTAGCTATATCAACTTGTTCAGTTTTGCCTTTAATGCAATGAGAAGACATACAGATATGGAACAAAAATAAGAGCTGAGTTGTTAGTACAGGGAGTCAGAAAGCCATGCATTTATTTTGACTTATGAGTGCAGTTACTAAAAGTATTTCTCTTTTAAATAGCAGAAATCTGATATACAGCATATTTAAACCAAATAAAAATGCTGATCTGTACCAGAACTGTACATCTTTGAAACTATTCCTTTTTTGGAAAAAAAGAGATGACCCCATCAGTTCTGTGGTGCCCTGAGGAAGTGCTGAAATTGACATTGGTCTGAAGGGTTTGGCTCCCTGCATTGGTGGTGGTTGTCTATGTTATGTACATGGTGTCCTTCATCTCTTCAAAGAGAATGAGGAGGGAGGAGGAAATGCTTTTTGCATTTTCATGAATTACATGACTCTGTCTGTTCCAAAAAATTCTACCATAAAAAGCATCAGTGGAAAAGCAAAAGAAAGAAACTGTTGGTTCGAAAGCAAAAGCTACAATTGGTTTGAATGCAGCACCAGTTATGAGGGTTGTCATAATGTTAAGTTTAGAAAAATAGATCAGTAACAGCTTTTATGTATTCAATCCAAACAATCTAATAGCTTATGGGATGGGTGGGCCATGCTATACTGATGAGATAAATGTGGATATTGGCAAACCAATTATGTAATTATGTAAATCCGACCTTTTTAGGACTGAAATGTGTTATGTTTTAGTGTGTTTATATTTTTGTCATTTGTGATAACACCCTGGAAAATCTTGGCTGAAATGCCAAGAGGTTTCTTAGTGCACTCACAATGCTGTTCTATCTGCATAGTATGCTAAGGAAGCATAGGAAATAAATAGGAATAAAGCATGAGAAATTTATTAACGTCTCTCTGCTTAATTGGATAATCTAGACTTTTTTTTTTTAACTCTCACATTTCATTTGTTCATAGGAAATTACATACATAAATAGGCAGAAATGAGTGCCTGTTAACTGACCTGGGTGTTTTTCTTGCCAATCAGAAGTAATGCAGACTGGTAGCAGGGAGATAGCTCAAGTGGTGAAATGCTGCTGGGGAAATAAACTTCCACACAGAGGCACTGTGATTGCAGAGAGGCCAATGCAAAAATGTGCTGCATCTCATCTATCTTTTTGCTCGCTTTGCCTAAAGCCTGAAGCGTGGCTAGACTGCAAGCTCTCATGGGATGGCTTTGGGTCAGGCTCCAAGTGGCCTTACACTCCTTCCCTTCCAAGCAGAGTTCAGCCAGTGTGCTGTCAAGGTTGTCTACTGACAGCTCATCTGTGGCAACAGGTTCAGTACAGGTATAACCAGGCTAGTCCAAATACAGAGCCTGTTCCTCTAGCTGTATTTGAGCTGATCCATGTTGTAAGCTCACCATTTTATGGGAAGAGTGATACTGCTTTCCTCTTATTTTTTTGTTTGCCTCTTGTTTTACACCTGAAAAAATGGTGACCTTAGCCTGGGAATAGGAAGGGCCATTGAACGTGATGATGGCTAAAGAGCTTTTGAGGTGCAGGTGTTCTTGGGGCCATAAGTCCATGTGGTCAGGGGATTGATAACACGATGGAATTGATAAGGGAAACATTTTTCTGAGAAGTAAGGTCTGCATGTACACACACATGACATGTCATCACTTGTCAGAGCTTGGTGATGATTTCATCAAACCAGATCTTCTGTTGTCCCCCACTAATGACCAGACATGTACAGAGGGCCGCAGCCACCTCAGCATGCAGTCCCACTGCATGGGGTGTCTCAGAGATGCTGCCCTAAAATCCCACTTACAGAAAGCTGTTATTTCTTGCAGTGTCTGAGGAGGATGAAGCTGTTTGGAACCTTAACTACATCTTGAGTGGTAATGGCTGAACTAAGTGCTAGGTTTCGAAAGCCATTTATAGCTTTAAGGTGCATCTCAAGTATCTTTGTTTTGAATATTGGAGTGGATTGCAAAGACAACTGATGTTCTTATCTTTGCCCATGTCCTCAAGCATTTGTGGGTCACTCCAGCTGGCATCTACCTGAAGTGCTCTGCTCACTTGTTTCCTAAAAAGCACCATCCTGTTCTGACACCTGCCAAAAAACTCACAGCACCTCAGAATATTAAACCAAACTAAAGAAGTTTATGTGGGATGTTCTTCTTTCTTGTCCCTCTTCTCCTTCCTTTCTTGCTCTCTCCCTCTCTCTCCTATGCCTGCTATGCTAGGCTACAGCATTGTAATAACAAGAACTAATACAAAATCTTCTAGCACTGAAGAAAATATGCATTATTTCATGTTTCTCCATTTCATTCTAGTTTTTTCTTTCCTTCCTTTAATTTTTTGTTGACTTTTTCTTCATATGCTACAGTCTCTTTAACTCCTCTTTTTCTCATCAGTTCCTCCTTCCCAGTTTAAATAAGTCTCTTATTTTTGTTTCTTTTTATTTTATCCCTTTTATACTTTACTATATCCCTTTATTTTATCCCTTTTATACTTTTTTTATATTATCCCTTTCTTGTTTCCGTATTAATTTCTCAGCACTCCATCTCCAGTAGTGCTCTCTTTCATCTCTGGCTTCTTTCACAAACTCTTATTCACTATCCTTCACACTGTCTTATTTGTTTTATTTTGCCTTTTTTCCTTTCCTCCGTAGTTCTACACTAAGAATTCCCTTATACCTTTCCACATAATTCTTCTTTACCTTCTGTCTCTCTTCCCAGTTTCAGGGAATCACAGAGTCATTTAGGCTGGAAAAGATCTTTAAGGTCATCAGTCCAAGTCCAAGTCATGAGTTAAGTGTTAGTTAAATGTTTGCAACACATGACTTGCTTCTTTTTATTAATATTTCTGCATTACCTATGAAGTAAGAAGGAAAAAATTCATGCCACAAGCTCACTTCTCTGCATTTTAAAAGTTAGAAAGTTTAGGAATAAATAAGTGTGCTAATGGTAGGACAGAGGAAGAGGAGCATGAATGTGCTTCTGTATTGGTCTGCTGATAAATAAATAATGTTTATTGCCAGCCTCAGGAGAGAGATGCTTAAATCTTAGTTCAATAAAATAGGAACCACAGGTCAAGTTGGATTCTTCAAGGTGGATCATGGCAATATCCATTGCATGGACCAGCAAGCTGCAGATGGAATGAAGCTGTTACTGTCCTTTCTAGTTATAGGATCTCAGCTTTCTTATAAAGAAAGGGGAAGAAAAGGAAAAAAGTAGGATGAGAAACAGAGCAGAAAGTGAGCTAAATGAAAAGACATATGGGCAGGCTCACTATAAAGAATTAGAAAAAAAATCTAATCCTTAAAAGCTCAGTGTAGAAATTGCCGCCCACTGCAGTCAGTGGTGAGAGGCTGGGAATGCAAAAGGACAGCTTGTCCCACCCAGCTCTAGGGGAATGAGCTGACTCTGGAGGGTGTCTGGCTGACTTTCTTTTAATACAACATTAGGTGAGACAAATCCTCAATCCAAAGCAATTAATTTTGCTTCTTGACTTTTTTGAGAGGTGTTTAATGCATACATGTCTGTGATACATGCTGTGATACTTTCCTATAGCTAGGAAAATGTCCTTGCTTAAATCAGTGCAAAAACAAGGGGCAAGCATGAGGTTTAAATTACAGAGTAGAGAGACAGACTGCAGACCTGACGTAATAGTTCAGTTTTGCAGAACCTTCTTCATGCAGCTCCAGTGACAGTTGGCTGTATATGCTCCAGTAAACTTAAAAAAATTTTTGAGAGGCTTATAGAGTTTCCAGCAGGGGATTTCCCACTTTCGCTAATTTACCTTTAACTTTTTTAATCCCTAAAAATTTTAGGATTATACTGATCTGGCATCACCAAAGGATAGGCCAAAAATTTACTGTTGGTATGAAAACCATGTATGTATGTAGCAAAACATATATGTAATGTTAATACACAGGTTACAAGACAACTGTTCTCTTGGGAGCTCAGATGCTTATCTGTGGTGTGGTTCAAAGGCTTTGTGCACAGGTTGCTCCACACTGCAAGCTCCAGCTGTTCTAGCAAGAGTGAAGCTGTAGAGCTGCCTGTGCCCTTCATAATGGTGCATTGTAGCTGCTAGTAATGTGCTCTGTGGTGTGAGAGGGCTTTTTGTTTGTTTGCATTTATGTTGTAAGAACTAGGGAGTTTGGAATAAGTATGAGAGAACTTTATGGTACTTTTGTTTACCCCAAGGCATATCTGTTCACTGCGTGCCTTTGGAATCAGTAAACAGAGGGAATACAAACAATAAGCATGTTTAGGAGAAGATAGTGTGGTCTGCACATAATCTCAAATCCAGTAAGTGTTAGGCAGCCAGAACAGTTCTGTTCCCTCCCTGTTTGTTTAGCTTGGCCTCTCAAATTCAAAGAGCTTCTGTAGGATTTTCAGTCGTCAAAGGAAACATCACACACATCCTTGTAGGTATAAACATGGGCAGTGGTCTGGAGAGCTGATGTGAGAAAGTCAAGGCCAATTTGAAAGAGTTTTTCAGGGTCATGGAGAGCAGTGTGGAGTGCAGAGTGGCAGCAGAATAGCCTGGCTGGATGTCGGGGTGTGTCACCTCAGTGACTTTATGAAGGACGGCAACTTCGGGGCCTGTGTTCTGCTCCCTTCTTTTTGCCATGGGGAAGGAACTCAGGCTGAGATCAGGATGAGGTAAAAGCACTTGTTTCTTCTTCGCTATTTGGAGGCAAAGCTAAGGGTGGATCACTCCTTTCATAGAAGAAACTGAATGTCATGTCATGGTGCCACCCTAAGCAGAGAGAAGAAAGATGCTGATGGCAGTTCCTCAGCTGCCTTCATGAGTCTTGTGTATCAGAGCCAGCAGATTTAGGAGATCCTGCAGAGAGCTTTACAGATTGGTCTTTGTCATCTCAAACTGTTGGTTTCTTGGATCAAAATTAGAAGCTGGGTGGGCGATAGGACTGGTGAGGTGGCATGAGACCGTTCTTGGCAGGAAAAAACCCAAAACCCAAACCTATACCCAAAATCCTAACCCCGAAACCCCCAAACACAGGAGGAAATATGCTTTCTTTGTAATACAGCTCTAAAAGCTGCCATCAGCAAACTGTCTTTCCATTTGGATTCTGCTGGACTGAAATAACTTGCTGAATTTAAGCAAAAGCCTATTCACTCCATGACAAGCTTTGTTCCAGAGTGCTGAGAACAAAACCAAGTCCTGAGTTAGTGACCAGCAATCCCTGTAAGTGCTTCCCTGTTTTCTGTCAAGGAAATAGTTGTTTACAGCACTATAAGGTATTAACTACTTAATCATTTCCATCCATAAAAGTATTATTAAAGGAATAGTAACCAAAAGAGCTGTTATCAGGAACAGAAAGAGCTTAGATTAGCAGTCAAGCAATAAGTTATGTCTATGCCACATGTGTATACCCCACAGTAGACTCAAAAACATTCTCTGGCTTTATAATTGTGTGTTTCATTGATGTTTGGTCTCTAAGATTTTTTCTCCTTCAAAATGAGGGAAACAAGCAGAAAATAAATTGATGTGATGAGCAAATTGATGGAAAGGTTCAACAGACCGACATTGTTAATGATGTAGAAGAAAGGAGGGTGACGGCCATTACAGGTCTGTGGTAACTTGACCCAGTCATTAATACAGACATTAACATTGGTTTTAAAGTCCTAAATTAACCTAAACTTCCAGGCTTGGTCTCAGTGAAGCATAGGGTGTTGTGCCTCTTAAGGGCATGCCCTTGTTTTACACAGGGGCTTGAACTGAAAAGGAGCTCTTGTTCAGTACAGTACTTTATAAACAAATATATGACAAGCAATTATACATGGGATAATACATGGCAAGCTAGATACTGCTTGAGGGCTCTGATAAAGAAAGTGAAGTGGAAAGTGATGCTTGAATTGTTTGTGTGCATTGTTAGAACCCACAAATTAAATTACAGCCTTGGTAATGATAAAACTCTGCAATATGTATGATGTTGTCTTGCATATCATGTCATATGTATGGAGAACTAGTTATATCCCAGTCTGATGTTCTGGGATATGCTTTGTCATGCTAGAGTCCAATTACTGAAAATGTGCAGTCTACCAGCTTGCAATTAATTGCAGGGAAAATTAGCAAAATGCAATCATCTTTTTTGTCCTGCATGTTAACATAATGATGTTATTTCTCACTTCAGGTTTGTTAGCCTGTAAGGAAGAGCATGGATAGAAGAACATACTCTGCAACTGCTACAGCTGCTGAAAAGCACATGTAGCAATAAAGTATTCTAGGATAATTTGCTTGTATTTTTTATTCTTGATGTTTTTGAGTCTGGTTGGTCTGCCAACCTAAGCAGCTTTTTAACTAGGTCAAATATATACATCCATTCATTAAAAGGGGATGCTTGACTGGTTAGTTAAACCTGCCAAATATAAACCAGATGCTTGAATGGTAAATATTGCTTTACCCCTAAACTGCAAGACACAAGCCTAGACTGATAAAATTTGAAATAAAAATAAATAGGTTTAACATTGTTTCCGTGCCATAATAATACTTTATTATAGTGCTAGTGCAAATATTTAATAAAAATAGCATTTTAAAATATTTTACAGTGAAACTGAAAAGTAAGCATTTAAGGCAAAATGACTTTTTTTTACATTTCTGAAGAAATTTTATATTACACTACATATAAATATTTAAACTTCTAGTCAAGATCAGTAATGGCATACAAATTTAGAGCGTACATTACAAGTCAGAATTCACAGCAGCTGTCTAGAAAGCTGGAAGACTTCTCTGATGCTGGGCTAGGGGTAGTAAGGGGTGGAACACCTGAATTTTCAGTTTTGGCTACCAGATCTGCTCCTGTTACTTAAATGCTTAGTGCCGAATTGCCCTTTCATAGCAGAAATGAATGATGCCTCCTTCACTAATGGTTGAGACTGAGAGCAGTACTGTGAAACAGAAATGCTACTCCTGTAAGGTCCCACTAGAACTGATTCTGTACAGCAATATTAGCTCATGATTGTGTGCCTAAATTTTTATTTTTATTCCTTTGAATGCCACTTATGATGACAGAGGCAATTTTTTGCTTGCACAAAAGCAAAATCAGACGAAAATCCAAACCAAGAGCAAAAGAACCAACCCCCCAAAACAGAAGATAACTGCAGGACTGGGAAAGGTTTGTGTCATGAGATTTTCCCTTATGATATTTAAGTGTCTTCTCTTTTAGGCTGTAAATGCTATCTTTTTAAGGAGACCATTTCCATATTCTCTGGTCTTTCCGTGTGAGGGGATAGAAGAAAGTGAAGCATCCTTTCTGTTCTAATTTTTGAAAATATATTCACCTTCTCTATTGTTTCCTCTTTAAAAAAAGCAGTAACAAAACACAACAAAAAAATAATAAAACTACCCAACAACTAATCATAATGGCTTATGTGGTGTGCTGCAGAGATACCAATGAGATTGATTCACGGGGATGCTGAAGTTCAGGTTAGCGCAGTGGCTCAGGTGCTTGGTTAATGAGTAGACGAGGAGTTTGTGCTTCCTCCTACAGTGTCACTACCAATCTGAGGAGCTGAAAAGCTTCTAAGGTTTATACCTGCTGAATATTTTTTTCTAGAATTCTGTCTACTGGGTTTGCTAAGTAGTTGGAGGTCTTTACCTGTTGGGGAATTAATACGTATGTGTCTCATAGTGTTGCCTTTGAAATGCACTCTGTCACTGAAACAGAGGTTACTCACCGTTTTATTTACGGCTTTCACCTTTGTGAGTCTCTTTCGTGGTTCACTCCATAATGTTAGTCTCTTTCTATGCATCTTATAGGCACACATTAAAAAATGATTGAGCGATTGAATCATATAGTGTTGCAGTTTGTGACTGGGTGACATGCCAAGGAGGTTATTTAGTGACTAATTTCAAAGGGGAGGAGAAATCGCAGGCTTGTCATGTGGAAAAGTACTTCAGTCTATTGAAACAGCATTACTTAGATGACCGGATAAAGCAAGATGGCCTGTTGTGAGCAGAGGGAACAAGGAACATTTTTACTGTTTCAAAACCCTTTCACAGAAGATACGGATATACAAAATATTATACCATAGACCAAGGATTGAGATTCAAGACTGAAAACAAAAAGTGCTTTATTAGAAGAAGTGGAAGCAAATGTTCATCTTACTGCTGTAGCCATTCGAGTGATTTCCTTAAGAAACAGTAAGTGACTTTAATTATTTCAGAGCAAAGATCTTATCAAAGATTGTTTATTGGTCTGTAGGCAACGATGTTGTCTAAGACTGTAGTAAGAGTGCTAGTGTTGTAAATTGTGAAAACAAATACTCAGGGTAGCATCAGGATAGCTGAAGAAATTATGCCCAAAAGAGCAGACTGTGTAGGATTTGGTCTGAAAACTCTCCTCTCTGCTTCTTTGCATGATTCATCTTCAGCATACACATTGACTTAAAGGCAAGGTGAAGCAGTCAAGCATTATTTTTGATATTACCATTGCATTTGTTTTGTGGTTGGCTTAGAATTTTATGGATCTGTTTTACATTGAGGAAAAAGTGAACTAGGTATTCTTTGTTTTCCCCATGGGAGCTTTAGGATATGGTATGAATTAAGCTTATATGTAGTCAGGGATATAAAAGGACACACTGAGACATGTAAAATACCTTGAGATAAATGATTTGGATCACTGTAGGGACTGGATTCGTACACAAGTGTGCATTAAACATGTATGTATAAAATAAGGGACAATAAGATTAGGAATGTGTTTGATGCTCTATGGCATGGCAAGGGAGATGATGCTGTGTCTGAGTTTCAAGTCAATACATTGGTAACCACAATATGGTATCCTAAAAATTCTGCTTTTGAGGATCAGATAGTGCCTTTTCCATAACCTCTGTGCACACCTGCACAGCTGGGAGAAAGATATGGGGACTGGATGTCACAGTGGTATTGAGTAGGATGCTGACAACACCTAATTATGGTTCACTCAGGATACCTCCTTTCTGGAGGGTCATGTTTACGTCCTCTAAATTCCACCCCATAAGGTAGTGAGCATCATCTTATTGTTCTCCTGTTTTGTTCATATCCACTTCTAGCTAGCTGAGCCTGGCCAAAATAAAAAGTAATCTATGAACGTAGAAACTGGATAATTGGAGGACTGGATAATTTCACTATCACTAACCATCACAGGCTTATTCTAAGAAACATCTTATATTGACTGATTGTGTTGTTGTTCATCAAGGGAAAGAAAAAAACCCATAGAATTAAGAGCATAAATGGAAGAAGAAAAACCCAGCAAGTCTCTGCATATCCACCATATATGTAATCAGTCCCTAAAAATAGAAAGCTTCTCTTTCATAGATGGTCTGAGTTTTTATCTCAATTCTCCTTTCCCCATAATACAATACAGAGATGTTTACAGCTGGGATATACCAAAACTGTACAAAATGACCTAAAGAACTGAAACCTAGGTGCTTGCTGATACTGGGAAGTTAATTAAAAGTGTTGAGATTTCTCAGGGAGCTCTGCAATTCCTTTTCTGGAAAATTATCCAGTAAAGCATAATGGAAATACGTGAAACATGTTAAGAACAGCTAGCTGTGTCTTAGACTTCCCCATTCATTGGAAGTTTGAACATTTGAAATCAGTTTTGTTTTACCAGCATGTGGTTCCCGTAATGAAAAACAATTGTGAACCGTGGCATCTCCTAGAACCTTGTGCTGTGGGGCCAGATTCAGCTGAGGCCAGATTCCAACTTAGGCAAGGTCAGTGGTTTCATGGTCTGAAATCTATTTTTCGGGCATCAGAGGGTCCATGCTTAGCCAAAATTGCCAAGTAAACTTCTGGTCTGTAAGCATTGCTGAGGAGCGATGGACATTGAAACCCCAGCATGTCTCACTACTTGGTAACCCCAAACTGCCGAGCACTCGCACTGCTGAAGAGACTGTGGAATAGTTGGCGTCCCTTCCCCAGATCAGACTCTGACCAAGTTGACCCAGGTCTATGAATCTGGAAAGCCAAAGCTCTAGAGCACTCCAGGGATGTCTGGTAAGAAATAGCATTACTGTTCACTGAAATCTGCTGGTTGTTTTTTTCCAACTTTTGTCTTTACTCATGTTTCTATGAAATGTTTCAGCTCTCTTGGATTAGACTCGTCTGCTGAAAGTAAATGTCGTTGGAAAGTTTCTGATCACAAAAAGCTAAAAATTATGCTAACGTGTTTGCAGTTTTCAAATATGGCATCAGGCAGCTGGAAGAACCCACAACTGCAACCAGCAAGGGTTTTTTTCTGTAATGACCCAATAGAATGGGGAAATTTATAGGAACTAGAATGCATTCTATGAGAAGGCAAGAACAGACAAGTGTGACAGCCTTTCAGTGATGTCTGATTTGGCTTCAGACAAATAGTTTCGGTTCAGATACTTAAAATTTTCATTTAACTGTTTACCAATTCTGTAATTTTCAAGTGCACTTTTTCTTACTGTAAACGATCTCATTTTAGAAATATTAAAACTGCATAAAAGTGTTTGGGTTTTTTGGTTTTTTTTTCAAAAGTGGATTTGTGCTTTCAGCTCTCCAAATCCAACTAGAATGAAAGATCAGTCATGACAGGAGTGTTATCATGTAGTGCAGCTAATGGTGAAGCTGAGGGGTTTGGACAACTATTACAGTAAAGCTGTCAATTTATTTTTATGAAGAAAGAACAAACTAATGGATTCTATTGTTGTTGGATTGAGGGTTCTTTAGTTAAGTCTTTCCTCATTAGAAAAGTGAAGGATTGCTTTACTTTTTAGAGGATTTTCTTCTGTTGAGCAATTTTCATAAAAGATCTCTTTACAAACAGATTAATTTATCAGTATTGTATCAGTACTCAGTGTTTCTGTAGCTTTTTCATGATAGACTGCAAGGTCTCAATAAAATTCTTTGCAGGTGTCCACAGTTTACTGTTGGGTGAGCCAGACTGAGGAGCATAGGTGCAGTTTCCTCGGGGAAATGCAGGCTGTCAAAGGGAGAGTAAGAAAAGTAATAGCTTCACATGGCTGAGAGGTGATTAATGAAGTGTGTTGGGAACTCCCAGGTGTCTCCAAGAGGGTGCATGGATAACCTCCATCTCGGAAACATGCTTTCTGCAGGTATTTTGGCAGTCTGAAAAACTTGGGGCAAAGCCAGTTACTGTGTTCTCTGGTGATGTAGAGGAGGCCTAGGAGAGCAGTGGGAAGGGCTGCCAGGTCAGAAACGCTGGCCTACTTTTCACTTTGCCCGAGTTTCACTTCGGGATCATAACAGATAACAGCTTGAGTCAGGCTGCGATCTGGCATGCTGCTGCAGGGCTGGAGTGGTGCCGATGAGTCAGGGCAGGCTTGGTGCTGGGTGCTGGCTGGCATTGCCCTGGTGTGCATGCAGGCACGGCTCTGCTGCCCTGCCTGCTGGCTGCACAGAGACTGGCTCTGCTTGACCTCATTCTGAGCCACCAGGAGCAAGACTCCTTGTGTCCACTTGGGTAGATGGATTTGCTGACTTTGTGCCTATGGACATTTTTAAAATGTAGCAAGTTAGTGTGCCAACAAGCTTTGAAATGACATAACTGGTTTTATATAACATTGACTCCTTAGTATAGAGACTCCATTCAAAAAAACTTACCAATATCTGTATCTTACAGACTTAAGTAAGTCTTGTTAGACTGACCAAAACCCTCCATATGAGATGTTTAAACATCGTGTAATCCTTTTTACTACAGAAAGTGAAAGATTCTCAGTGATGTGATTTTCACTCAGATCTTTTATACAGAAATTGTTGCTAGCTGTTTGCCATATTTTAACCTAGGGATTGACAAGTTTTCATTTCAAGGATATAAGGTCTATAGGCATTAAGAACAAGGAAGAGCTATGTGCTGAAGAAAACCACACCCTCAGGCAAATGTATTACATGGCTGCAGTTGAAAAGCACATGATCCTGTGCTTGCCCTAAAAAAATCTTTCTTTTGCCCTCAAAGCAATTGTGTGTGACAGCACCCAGTATTTAGAGGCTCAGATAAACCCAATATCCTCTTTCTCTGTCCCTGAGTCATGCAAAGTCCGGGAACATGTGGCTCAAGACAGCTTGTGTAGTAGGAGTATGGGGTTTTATTGAGCAACATGAGGGTTTTGTGGTGGAGGACAGAACATGAAAAACAGCACAGAAAGTGGGGTATATCTGAGAGAGAGTAGTGTGCCTAGACTATCGCACCAAAAATGTACAGATGAGAAGAAAAGACTATCCTTCACATTTTTAAACTTACTATTAGCAAAGAATCTGGAGAGTCTGGAGAAGAGAGAAAGGTGAAAAGAGAGGAATGAAAAACGATGTGGCAGAAGACACTGTAATCCACCCAGTAAAGCTGCCTAGCTCCTGGTGACCAGCTCAGGTCCCTGCCCAGCCCACGTGCCCCGGTGCATCTACCCTGGGCACCCTGGACTCTGTGGCTCCAACAGCTCTCCCCTTCAGTGCACTCCACCCAGGGCCTGAGTCCTGGCTTAAAACAGCAGGGGAACTTTTCAGAAAGAGGTTGGGTGCCCAGGTGCTTGTGTCCTGCCCAGCCCAAGGGAGCCTCGATTGAGGCTGTGTACTCCAAGAGCTATTTTAAAGCAGAAGTAAATAATGTTATATACATCAGTACTCAGACACAAGATTTTGAGCAATAGCTCAGTCCCATATTCAAATTCTTTTCCATCTTAAAGTATTCCATCTAAATGATGTTAAGGTGGAAAATAGGAGGTATTCTTTGACAGATTGCTTTGACTTACGAGCAATGAAAGAGCATATACAGTAATATGAAGTCCAGAAGTTGGGTGAAATTAAGCCTGTTGCTTTCAAATCTTCCCATGGAAATTTTCTCCTCTCTGCAAGGTAACATTGGAATTTTCTTCTCACTGCAATCCAACATATCCTACTGGCTATGGTTTCTGTGACAGATACTATTCCATCTGTTGCATCTTTATCTGAAGCAACTAAACAGTGCATTACATAGCTTGTACAGTAGAAAGCTAGGAGGATTTTCTTTCTCCAGGTTTTTCTCTTGGTATTAAACATATGCATCTGCCTGTCCCTGAAGACATGATTGCGAAGTTGCTCAAGTCAGTTGGAGTTGTCTTGTTCTTCTGGCCCAGGGCCATAGTCAGTACACACAATATAGCATAGTGTGTTGCAGCTTCTTCAAGCCAATAGAAACTTTTTTCTTCAAGCCAATAGAAAACTATGTTGAATTCCATCTTACAAAGTGATTAATACTGTTTAGCTATATTTTAGTTATATGTTATTTTAAATTCTAGACTAGACAAATTCTCTCTGCAAATGAAAAAATTATCCTATGTTCCTGTTTGGCTTCATAATTTTTGTCTGGCTCATTTATGACCCATCCCAGCGCACACCTTTGTTCTGTTCCACTTATTATTGCTGTAGCCACAATCAGGTTATCTCCTTTCTTCTTTCTGATACCTGATACTCCAGACTGTTGATCTCTGGCCCTGGGGAATGTCATTTCTAACTCCTGAGTGCAGAACCTGCTGTGATAAGAACAGCTATTGTTTATATACCAAAGCTGCAATTCTCTTACCAGTGGAACAACCTGTGGTGGGGCAGGAATAATCTCTTGTTTCATCTGCCATGGATCACTGTAACTGCCGTGAATCGAGTCACATTATCAAAGCAAGGAGTGAGAGGGGAGAAAAACTGTGTAGATTTCAGATCGGCAACATCCACTGTTCATTACTGTGTGCTCTGTGACTTTAGGAATGTGGAGTCAGGCTTGGTAATACATAGTTTTCTACAATCCCTTGGAAGTGATGGAGAGGGAAGCTGAAATTGTCAGCATGAATTTTAGAAACTAAAATTTTTTTTCTTACATAGTTGGTACCTAGCTGACTTTTTCATCTCTGTGTTCATCCACCTTACCCCAAGGGCACCAGAGCAGGCACATGATGCTTTCTAGAGGGAGAATTTCTCCTGTCATTGACAGTGTTCAGCCATCTGGATAAGTCATGGCTGGGCAGAGTGAGGTTCTACACTCTCAAAAACACATGTATCCATTGCAGATTTTTGCCAAGGCCTGTCTTAACAAAGCAGTAAACATCTGGTATGGAAGTTTCCCCTTTCTTTTCCTTGCTTGCTTATTCCTTACTGCTGCTTGAGAAACTATAACAAAATGTTTGATGGCTTTCTGAGCGTGTGCTCCACAAACCCTCTGAATCACTCTTATCTTTGCAATGGCACATGTTATACAGGGTCAAACTGTTTTCATATGAGTTGACTGTGTTATAGTCAATAAATGTCTGTGGTTTGCTCCTATGCTTTGTTTATCCTTTGTGTAATAAAGACCACATCAAGTTATTAGCAAAAGCTTAAATCCTGCACTGAAGAAAATGGGCAGTTAGTTGTAATGTTTATATTTCTTGTCTAAGGACTTCTGGCTTTGTGATGTCAGAGCATATCAGTCTTTTTATCCTGTTTTGGAATCAGTGAACTCTAGACTGTGTGTCTGATCAATAAACTGTTTAAGTTTGTCACTGGCTATATGTACTTGAAACACCTGGCACCAAAACCCCTGATTTCAGCTTCAGTAGCTGTGAATATCAGATTAGGGTAAGATAGTATTTGCATAAGTAAAAGCATTTTTAAGCCTCTCATATTCCTTAACATACAGCCCATTTTATTGCTGTTTGTAGTTGTTATTTTTTTTTAGTCACTGGGATCCCAAAGGGTTTTATTTATGCAGATGTAAAATTACTTTGTCTTGAGGGTTTGTTTTTATTTCCTTATTTTCTGTAGACAACCCACATCATGTTTTGCTCATTCAGTAATTTTACATCTTACGTGTTTTTCTTCTTCTTTCCAGATGCAGAGGGAACTTGCTTATACGGGACGAGATGGCCCAAGTGGTTCCCGCCCTGGATCTGCCGCACACCCTCTGCACGTGATGCCCAGCTCTCCACCCTCCACCCCGGTGCCCCACTCCATGCCTCCCTCTCCGTCCAGGATTCCCTATGGCGGGGGCCGGCCCATGGGCGTGCCAGGCAATGCCACCATCCCCAGGGACCGGCTCTCCGGCGTGGCAGCCTCGCGCTCCATATCGCCCAGCCCGAGCGCCATTTTGGAGAGACGGGACGTGAAGCCAGATGAGGACATGAGTAACAAAACCCTGACCCTGATGCGAAATGAAAGTCTGTACGGCGACCCCTACTTGTTTCACGAGGGGAGGATGAGCGTGGCCGCCCCGCACTCTGGACATGCGCTGGATGTCCCCGATCACATTGTAGCCTACCATCGCAGTGCCATGAGGTCATCGAGCACTTACTGCAACCCCTCCATGCAGCCTGAAATGCTGGAGCAGACCTTGTACAGACAAAAGTCACGGAAGTACCCGGAGAGCCATTTGCCCACTCGTGGCTCTAAAACACCTCCAGCCTCACCCCACAGGGTGGCCGACATGAGAATGATCGATATTCATCCTCACCATGGCACCCACATTCCCCCCCACACCATCCAGCCTGACAGGTCTTCCCCCAGCCGCCAGTCCTTCAAAAAGGAGCCAGGACCACCTGTGTTTGTGGATGTGAAAGCACGGAGTGCTGTCGGCCTCCCGGGCATGGCCGAGGCAATGCCCACTCCCATGGACAGACAGGCTTTCGGCTATGGGTCACCTGCGATGCCCAAGGACAAGGAGACAAGGTAAGGCAGAGCTGGGGCCTAATTTATGCAAATGGAAAACCTTCCTAATCTGTACATCCTTTGTCGTTTAAGACTCAGGTGACAATGTAATGTGTAGGAGGCTGCCGCACCCGGCTGCAGTGTTTATTAGCTGTCTGTCAAGGTAGTTAGTAATTCAGAGGAGATGTGACACCACCCATTATTAATTTGAAAGTATTGTCAACCCATGATGAATCCCTAGTTATTTTCATTTGTGTAAATTTCAGTCATTGGAAAAAATACAATCAAATAAAATGATTAACGGGGATTTTTCTTTCCAGACAGCCAGATCATGTTACGAGAACAAATGATGTTCTGTTCCTGCTAATAAGGGAATATATTTCACCCCCGTTAAGAGTGACACTCCGATATTACAATTTTGGTTCTTTATGGAGTGAAGTTTTTCTCATCTAGTGTTAGGAAATGGGAAGAATTTATCATTACTGTCTTACCTCCTGTAAAACATAAATTTGCATAAAAATAGGACAGTTGTTTACAAGAATGTTCCTTGAGGGGAAACTGCTGAGAAGAGCTAGTCTGTCCAGGGAAGAAATTGAAACACGAATGCTGTTCCCAGTGATTTTTCCAGCATCCCAAGCAGTTGGTGACCTCGCTGTTGTTAACTTCTGTGCGATGGCAATAATGACAATGATCTCACCTGTCTTTTTAAGGACCAGATTTACACAAAGGTCTGTGAAGGCTTCTCCTGCCTTAGACCCTGCCCTGGGAGAGAAAAATCATTACACTGCCAGGCGGTTGCTGTGTATTTATATGAGCTGCATTAATCTCTAGCGTATTGTTTGTGCTGTTAACTTTTATAGAGTTCTTTAGGGAAGTGAAGATGAATAGCTGGAAAATGCTGAGCTCACAGAGGCCAAAGGTAACTGCTGACTGCCTTAACAACTGGGAAGATATGGAGCTTCATAGAGACCCCAGGCTTCCCCTCTATAAGAGCAACTTGCTCAACAATTAGTCGCCTCTTGCCATGCTTGGCCAGAAAATAAAGTGTTTCGTGAGGTCCATTGATGGAGAAAAAATGGAAGAAAATAAAAAAAATCTGCCATCCACAAAAATTACAGTCTTATAGCTTGGTAGATACGACACAAAAGTACGAGATAGGGCATATTACAATCTAAGGTCAGTGAAATCTTATGTATCTGTTTGCAAGAGAAAGTTGCAGGTATCTGAAATTTCATTTCAAGCCACCATTATAACAGCAGGAAATTATTTGAGAGGAATTCGCCAATTTTAATCCATTTACAGATTGAAATTTTACAAAGTTCATGATAGGGCTTTAAAATAAGGAAGGAACCAAAAACTTTTCAGTTTGTGCAATTTTCTCTCTTCCCTCTGGGCATCTCAGCTGTTCACTAAGCTACACAGATATACACAAGACTTTGTGTTTGTGAATGGATAAAGAGCAACTACATAGATAGTTCTGCGGCTCCTTAAAAGGGAGTTTTTCACCAGGCGTTTTAGTCCTGGTCCCAGAATATATTAACAATGAAGAAAATAGTATTTGCATAATTGCACTTCCAAATAAATACGTGACCTTAAAATTGAGCATGGTGTATATTAGTCACATGGCACTGAAAGAATCATTCTGAAAGCTGTCTTTGTAGGTTGTGGTTTTTTTCAGCCTTGAGGAAGTGTGACTTTCTAAAAAATAATTGTAAATACCAAAAGCAATTCATGCAAATTGGTGTGTTTTCTAACCACTGCAATATTAAGAATTGGGTTTGAGTTCTACAAACACAAAATGCTCTAAGCCTTAATTTAGCTTTGTAATAATTTCATAAACTTTGAAAGCAAACACTGTTTAAACTGTACTAAACTAAACAAGGGGTTATCCATGTTGAGGTGCTCTTTTTCTTCTTCAGGAGGGGCTGAAATATTCCAAGGTTGTTATGGATACCTGAAGGGTGATGTATATAATGGCAGAAAGGTATCCCCTACCTTGTTGTGTAGGACTTACAGTTTACACCCATAAACAGTATGGGCTTGCTTCTGTGAGTAAGAATTTTTTTGGGATTGGAGAGATAGGGCTGAATTCATTCTCTGCCAGGCATGGTAAAATGAGGGGTCTGCTGCTATATTGTGTACGTTACCCATTTGCTGGTGACAAAAGCCTAAAGCACATGGCAGAGTGTTGAGTCAGCCTGTGTGCAGAGGTGTCAGCTGTGGGCAGACAGAGGACCTCTTAGACTTGGAGATATTAAGGAGAGAGTTCTTTTGCATCTGTGCAGTGTGGCAAGAGAGACTCCCCATCCTGACTCATTCAGAAGCAAGCTGACGACTCTGCAGGCACCAAACCCATCATCTCAGCACTGTTGTTTCTTTAGTCCCTGGTGGAGTGTGCTGAGAGCAAAGAAAACATCTCTTGTATGATATCTTTGTGGAAATTACCTTGAAGTAGCATTGTCATAACTTCAGGACAATGCAAGTTTAAGTTGGAGAAGAGATTGAAATGGATAGTGACAAAGTCAGAAGTAAAACTGAATCTCACTTCCCATCTCAATTCTTCAATTTTTCCAGTCCAAGGCTGAACTGGGATATCTCTGTACTTTATCAGAATATGTTACGTACTTAAAACAGATAAGACCTCTTACTGACTGTGTCCTGGTTTTTCTGAAGAAAATGGTTCCATTACCTTTGGAACATTAACTGCAGCAGATTTGGTTCTACAAAAGATGAAAACTGGTATTTCAGAGCTCTTCTTTGGGTGTTTCCCATTTTAGTTTGACACAGAGGAAGCCAGTTTCATGTAAAGTGTAATGGCTGTGTGTAGATCATTAGATATTGTTCCCCCCCAAAACCACTTTATTGTTTGATACGTTGAAGTATGGATGGACTCTCTATACATTAGGAAAAATGACCTTACTTTGTAAAGGAATGAACTGTGAGAGACTCCATCAGCAACGCACTGTTTTGTTTTGTGTAAGGGGGGCTTTGCAAATACACCCTTTCCAGCACTTTCCATAGGGCCAAAACTGCACATGCCTTTCTAAAAGATGTTGAATAATCAGGCAGAAAAAGATGAATGCAAATGACCAATACAGGATGGAGGAAGAGTAAACTGTATTTTATCTTCCTTCTGTTAGAGGAATTGTTTGTAGTAAGACTACGATGCAGGCTCTGGGATAAGAGTTGTCAAATAGTGTAACAGCTGGCAGAGCTTCAGAGCTTCCTTTTCCCCTTCAGCTTTTCAAGCTGTAGAAAGTTTGAGTTTAATCTTCTCCTTAGAAAACTGAAATATTCACCTGTGTGAATCTTTCTGTGGGAAGAAAGCAGAATACAGAAGAGTTCTGCTGATATTTGGTTCCCTCCCTTCCAAGACATCCACTCATCTGTTTTGGGGGAATTTGGGATAAGACAGCTTCACTTGATTCTAGGAAAGCCATTGGGAAAGTCAGCCTGCTCCAGTTTCCTTTCTTTTCCCAGTGAGATTTAAAAAAAATTGTCATGAAATGTTTCTGTCATCGGGTAATATAGAAAAAAATATGTATTTCTCTGTGTCTGACCCCCTTTTATTGCTTCATTTGGAGCTTAACTATAAAATACGAAGTCACTGAAAATTTTTTCTCCAGGAAGGTGTGCCAGTTAGTTCATGGTGCAGACTCTGTGTTTGATTACATCTGTTGTGGGTGATGTGCTGCACATGTGGGTGATGTGCTGCACAGCTTGGGGTTGGACAGGAACATGAATGAACAGTTACACAGACCAGTTTTATTCTGCATCTGTACTAAGTATCTTCTCAGTGATGTGAATATCAAAGATGTCCCCAGGAAGGGGAAGTAACATGCAAGTAACATGTCATGCTTAAATAGCATTGCTGTGACAAGTGGATACCAATTCAGCAATATGCTCTACCCCTTCTTGGCATTACTTCCAGTTAACTGCAGCAGAAGGAATAACATGAAACATCATTGAAGATGTAAGGAAGAAATCTGGTGATGAAATCTGGTGTTTCAGTGCACATTCCTCAGAGATGCAAGGGCTTGCTCTGGTTCTGCCGAATTTGGGGGGTTGGATGCTAAGGCAGGGCCGTAATTCATGGACACACCTGGAACCAGACCTGTGCTTCAGGCTGCTGGGGAGCAGAGGGCTGACAAGTAGCCTGTCCCTGCCTTCCTGGCCCAGGTCTGTGAGAAGCCAAAGCCAAGTCTGACAGAGCTCTGCTGGGCGTTGCTTCTGACCTTGTTCCCTCCTTTCCTCCCCCCATCATGCTGCCACCTCTGACTCTCCCAGCATTCAGAGGAAAACAATGTGAAACAATGCCTTTCTGTGCTCAGGCTGATAAAACAGCCATTTCTCTCCCAACTGCTGGAAAAGGGACCCTCCCTGCTCTTCCTGGGTGGTGGAGAGATGCAGCTTTATCTGGGAAATTAATCTGGGAACAGAGACCGGGTTGGCTCTTCTCGGGCTACCACCCTTCTCGTGGCAGCCAGCAGAGGCACCACTTTGTTCTGTTCTGCCTGACCCTCTGGCCTAGTGCTTCACATCCCAGCCTGCCCTGTGTCACTGGAGTGGCAGCCTGTGCTGTGCCCTGGCAGCCTTGGTCTGTCCCCTGTCACTGGAGAGGCAGCCTGTCCCATGTCTGGGAAGCCTGGCCTGCCCCGCCCCATCTATGGGACTCCAGCCTGCCCTGTGCAGGCAGAGCTGCTGGGACATGTTGTTTCCACCTTCCTCTCCACTGCAGTGAGCACAGCGAGGGGTAGAAAACACAATATTGAGAACCAAGAATGTACAATTTGGGTCATGGTAGTGCTGGCATCCCTGATAAATCCTGGCCTGGCACAGCCTGAGGAAAGCATTTTTTTCTCCTTCCTGGAGCACAGGTTGCTCCAGCTCTTCACGAGGAAGTTGGAGGCAAAGGGGTGGACTGCAGATCCTGTCACTGCTCCTCTGGGGCCTTGTGGTGACAGAACTGGGTGACAGAACTGGGCCACCAGCCCTCCAGCCACATCAGCCCAAGTTACAGCCCCACCACCAGGCCATCCTCATCCCTCCCTGCCCATGCGGGAATCTGCTGCCTCCCACCACCGTCAGTCCGACCACCTCCGAAAATCAGATTGTTCTATTTAATGCCTAACAGGCACCTCCTTTCAGACACCTGTTTTTGAAATGTTTGGTGCTAATGGCCATAACAAGTCTGGATATTACAGTGAAATGATTGCAGGAAAAATCCTGCCTTGTTTCTAACAGAGTAACTCCAGAGCACATGTAGATTCTTCACATTCTTAATGCTTTTACCATATGAAAAATAATGTGTTCTCTGCAATTGATTCCAGTATTTCATTCTTTTTTCATCATCTCCTATCTTGGAACATCCCTCTCCCTCTTAAGAACATACTTTCCTAGATTTCATGGCAAAGGACAAAATCAGCTCTGTGTTGCCATAGTATCTTTTGAAGCAGAAAATTGTTTCCAGATTATCTAATGTGGGATGAAAAAACCATCACATTTATGGATTGGTAAAACAGATAGACTTCCAGTTGAGTTTAGTTCCAGGAAGGTTTTGTGATGATTATCTGGAAAAAAAATGTTTTCATTATTAAGTGTCAAAAATGCTGCATTAAAGTTTGTTAAAGTATATTTATCCCTGGGTTTTAGTACTTGTTTTTGTTCCAAAGGTTACTGTAGCCTGCACCAGCTTCTTATTTTAAAACTTTTGTAATAGTGGAAATTCCGTAACGTATTTCTTGGTTTGAAATGAATTCAGTCAGATTCACTAGTCTCATCACCCTTCAAAATACCTTTCAACATGAAGACGGAAAAGTAAGATGCGTGCACTGCATTAAATCGCAGTCAGAACATGTCTGCTAGTTGGGGACTGACTGAGCACTCTCTTCTCCCTGCTTATGTCTGTTAGTATCTCATTACTTGTTTTGCTGCCCTGTTTTCTCAACCTCTGGGTGTCTCTGAGTCTCTCCTGGCTATGGTATCTGTGTACTATCCCAGGGGACCTCATTCATTCCCTGAATGTGAATGAAATAATTAGCCTGGATAATCCATCTGTCTGCAAGCAGGGCTGGTTACTTGCTTTGTGTCATGTCAGGTTGCTTTTGGCTGCTATTGGTACCTACACTGGAGTTTACATGACTCTTACTGATTAATGCTATTGCTTTGGCCACCAAACAGCAGCTGCAGCTGGGGTGGCCAGAGTTTGGCTGCTCCCACGTGCAGAGGGTGCTGCAGTGGTGATGGATGGGCCCTGCAGCACACTGAGTCTGTGTCTGAGTGTGTCTGTCCCATCTTCTCTCATCAATCACTGCTGCTGGTCTTAACCACTTGCTTTTTGAGAAGTTTTGTTCCCAGTCATCTTCCAAAACCACAGGCTGCTGTTAGAATTTCCTTCTTCCTGTCTCCCCACACACTTTACTGCTGTAATAGAGGGATGTCTTTTCAGAAGGTCCCAAACTGTTGTGTGTCTGTGTTGTAGTGTGTCATTGACATACTGGCACACGTAAGTAGGGACCTGTGTGAGCAAAAGGCTGGTTTGGAGGAAGTCCCCTGGTACCTGACTAAATATATGCAATTATGCAAAGAGATACACAAATGTTAGCCTTTGCATCCAAAAAAAAAAGTCACTGTTCTTGTTTAGTGACCTTTGGTTCCTATGGAAAATGTTGAATATACTTACTTCACCTTCATCTCTTTTCTTCTGCTTTTTGGGAATTGCTCGGGATATGTGCATGGAAGAAAATCTGTTTTATTAAAATGTTGCTGTACAGTCTGTGTTTGGTGTCCTGTGCCTCTCTGTCATATTTCTGTCCTTTTCAAAGCAGACAGTTGTGATGTCAGGTGCAAAGGATTTGGACAGGAAAGCAGTCAGCTTGGGCAGATTAAATGCTTCCCAGACAAAAATCCTGGGTTTGGGAAAAGTAAAAATAGTAACAAGAAGAAGTGTAAAGTCTTTAATCCTGAAACCTTAAGTACAGGCAAAACGATTGGAGCAGTGTAGGTAAAAGAAAAAATGCATGTAATGCTGAAAAATTTTTTTCACCAGTTGGAAGAGGCATTTACAAATTGTTTTAGGTGCCTGTGTTGTGAGATCATTAGAAGTTTATTATTTGGTTGTTTGTTTTGTTCTTTTTAACTAAGCAGATTTTTTTTTTATTGTGCGTTACCATGCAAAAGCTGTCCAATCAAAGATGTGGTAAGCTGCTGCAAAAAGGTATATGCAAGCTGGTACCAAATGGCCTTTGCACCGACTCTGTAATGTCTTTCCAATCCTGTGGTAATCGTTCACCTAGAAAAACAAGTCTGAAAGCAAATATATCTGGCTTTAACAAACGGTTCTCTTGTCTTACAGAGAGAGGATACAAGCCATGGAGAAACAGATTGCCAGTTTAACTGGTCTTGTTCAGTCTGCGCTTTTAAAGGGCCAAATACAAGTAATAGCAAAGATGCCTCTAGGTAAAAACAGAATTCATCTGTAATGATTTTAGTAATCAATCAACAAAAATACTTTGAATGTAATAGTAAAAAAATCCTGAATGTCCAATCATTTTTAAATTTCTTTATCATCTCCGTGAGAATGCTAGGCAGAGAGGAAGAATATGCCAAATGGTAGATGGAGATTAACTGCATTACTCTTCTTTGTGATAAAAAGAATTAACGTAGCTACATCTCTGTGCTTTCTACTGCATATACTCCATTCCTTGCTTAACTTGTACTAAAAGGTGATTTAAAAAAAAAACTACTGACAAATTACTGGTGATCTAAATTAAAAGTGTATATATATGTATATGTTAGACAAGGGTATTTAATTTGTTGAATATAAACTTCAGTACAGTTTTAATAGTTAGTAAACTAAAATTACATTTTTTCTTTTTATTACTAGTGAGAAGATGGTGTTGAAAATTGTGTCCAGCAAGAGCAGCGTTGACACTCCAGGTAAGAGAATCCACTTTTAATTTACAACTTACTCAGGTATGTGAATAGCTCTAATATTACAAACATCCCAGCTTAAGGGAATGTCAATTTTACTCAGATTTCCATAGCTGTACTGCCAGAACAGAAGTTTAAGTGCAGGATATGGGAATCTATCACATCCTTAGGAGAGGAATTTCTGACAGGTTGAGATGGTATTTGGAATGAATTTCACACCTGTGCTGAATGGTTTAAATGAGATGCAGAGCCTCTGCATCTGGTGAATTTTCCAGTGACTCATCCCATCTATAGGGTGTGTGTATATCTATCTATCTATCTATCTATCTATCTATATATATATCTGTCATTAACCCTAGATGTGTCTAGATTGCTGTAGAAGACTAAATATTTCATTCCTTTTCTTGTCACTTGAACTTTTCTCTGAGGTCCCTCTGTCACTAGGATACTATGGATGTAGTATTACTAAGAAATTTAGCAGTCAGCAAGACAGCACGTTCCCCAGTTAAGCCACATTGATCTGTTACTAATTATTAGCGTGCACCTAAACTATTCTGAGCAAGCACCAATTATGAAGCCAGTAAGGGCCAGTCTTGTTTTAGCATCCCACTTGGAGAGCTGTTAAGTGTGCAAAAGATTGAGTTAAAGTGGTTGTGAAAGGTGGATGTGAAAGATGTCCATGTGGTTGAAGCTCTTTGTGTATGGGCTGCTGCTGAAGAAGTCCGCAGGGTATTCTGCACTTATCTGCCTCCTCTTCACCCTTTGTCATGCACTGAATGCAAATAAAGGCACTTCCCTACTTCCTGGTAGGGCTGTTCCCACAGGGAGGTCTGTGCTCCAGCAGGTAGTAAACCACACACATTTATTTGCAAACCTATTATGCTCCTAACTTGCCTTTCTGTTGGAGCTGTTAGCTCACGTTCAGGATTCCTGTTTGTCTGGAATTGCAGTATGTCCTCCTAATCGACAAAAGCCAAACTAGACCTGGAAACTATCAACCACATGGAAGAGAAAGAGCTAAAGTCCTGGTACTGAAGCTTTGCTCCCAAGCCACTCTCTGGTGTGGTTCCAACTCTTCCCTTCCTGCTGGCCTCTGGATGGGGAGAGGAATACTTAAAGATTTGAAGAAATAAGTTGTAATTTTTCAGTTTCAGACAATATGCTGAAAAGTCTGTCATTATTCAAAACAGCTGCAAAATGCTCTTAAGATTTTTCCCTATTGCAGTGTCATTACAGACTGAGAATTTATGGCATTTCCCACTTGCACAGGCCTCACCTCATACAAAGCACTTACAAAACCCTCACAACCAGCACACACATTGCCTTGTACTGCTCTTTGTAGTGCATTGCAAACAGCAGCCTCTCTGCTTTCCCTGGGATGGTACCAGTTCAGACAAGGGGGGCACTGAGTTGGAGGACCTAATCTAAGTGGGCCCTGCTTTGAGTGGGAGTTTGGACCAGATGACCTCCAGAGGTCCATTTAAGCCTAAATTATTCAGTGATTTGTGTGTGCATGTGTAAATGTGCTCTCACTTAAATGAGAAATGGAATAATCTTTGGGAAAACAGTCTTACATAAAGCAAAGTGCGGATTTCCTGGGAAGTCATGCCCAGCCTGCCAGAATAGCGTGGTTCATCTGACCAGCGGCCATTTCCCAACACTGTTGTTCCCAAATACTCCTTGCCCAGTACCTTATAATGTGACTAAACATGTCCGTGAAATGACAACATTACATCTAACAGCTGCATGTGCAAGCATGGTGGGGGAGATGGAGGGTGGGGAGTGTAATTTACTGTCAAAGGCCAGATCATGTGTCACTTACTGACAGAGACATTGTCACATGGCCATGTGCCTATACAGCATATGAGTAAGGATTCTAGCATTCACCTTGTGCTATAGATGCCTTTCTCATCTCTTGGGAGAAGGGGATAGGACAGTGGGGACAGCCATGCAGCCAGCAGTCTGCAAGGATCCCTATGAGTGCTGTAAAGTAAAGTTGTAACTCCAGCGCCTGTATCCCTATATAATGTCCTTCCAGCATGACTCAGCCACAAAATTAAATTGTAGCAGGTATGGAAAACAAGGTGTGATGACCCCAATTCACTACAGTGTTGTAACCCACAACAGCTATTATTGAAGACTGCTGTATGAAAGAATAGTATTGTATAGTGGAATATTTTGCTTTTGCACATGGAATTGCTCAGCACATGGTCCAATAAGTCAGTGCAGTCCAGTTTATTTGAAAATTAGGCAATCTGCCAGAATATGCTACACATTGTTTCTCCTTTTTGTAAATATGCTTGGGTTCAAACATGCCAGCAGCAGCTAGAAACACTTCTGATGACCGCTGTTTTGTTTTTCAATTCACCCCAATCTTTATTAAGTGCAGCCATTTCGGCACTCGATTCTCTTACTTTACAATTCCATTTGACAACTGTGCACTGAGATAACAGTTTTAGCAATTTCAAAGACTATTTCAAAGACAAAATGGTATAAAATGTTGATTGAGCAGTCCCTTCTAGAGCCCTGATAAGCAAAACTGTGAATTGCTTCCCATTCTAAAAAAATAAAACATCTGTGCAAAATAATATTGCCTCATCAATGTCGAACCAACATTGTATTTTGTAGTATGTGTTCCAATGATAGGAGACTTGCATTCAAAAAATAGAGAAGTACCTCCTTTGGGATGGGAAAGAAACAAAATTTCTGTACCCTAGATAACTCTGTATAGCTAGATTGTGAATGCTCTGTTTGGTGTGTCATATGAAACAAATTGTCGTAGTCAACATGCTTTTGCTTTGCCAGTCTGTAGAAGCCAGTGGCTTCTTTAGCCCCAAATATTAAAGACCCTGAAGAAACCCAGCTTTTTCACTGAGGAAAATGAGTCTGTAATGACAATGCTTGTCTGCATTTCTTATCTTCTATTGCTTTAGGCTCAATTCTTTCATGGGGGATGGGTTCAAAGAGCAGTAACCCTCCACAGATTGGTTGTGTCTCTTCTACTAATGTTAGGAGAAATCCCATGACTGAATCCTTATAAAGATCTTCAGTTCCTGAAACGCGAATGGCATCAAGGAACTCTTCACTTAGAAACAACATGTGATTCTAAAACCAAACCATACTAGTAAGAGTCACCATGACATTTTACTCACTAACTCTCTTTTCTATCATATTTTAGTTCATCAACTGGAGATTGATTGATAGACTAAATCCTGGATTCATTTATTGAATTGAGATCAGTTGGTTCGTGGATTATCGAAAAAAGCAATAGCTTTTTGCTAATTTCTGCCTTGTTAGAAGAGTAGGAAGACATTTCAGTATTCCCTGAGGAGGGGATCAGGGAGTACAACTTTCTGCACTAACACCACCAATACAAAACAAGAGGAAGATGGCAACAGGGAGAAGTATTACAAACATAGGCCTCAGATTTGGTTCTTCACTCTTTGTGAGCTGTCTTGTCATCTGGGCATGTCTGTGTACCTTTCTCACTTGCATGACTCTTGCTGTGATGACCTGTGAATTAAATCACTGTGCATATCTGCTTGCTTATCTCAGATTCAAAGACAGATTATGCTAATCTTAGAACTCTGTCAGCATTTGCAGGTAAAATATGATCCTGATTTCATTCTGGGTAAATGGGGGGAAGTTGCACACTAATGTATATGTAAAATATTTTATTCTTTTAAGGGTGATTCAGTGCCATCTCATAACTGTCATGTCTCCCCAAATAATGCTTGAAAATATTGTGGCTCTTTAATAAGATTAGTAATTTGTAAAGAAACATTGCCAGGTGTCTTCTTATGGCCTTTTGTCCTAACCTACTTCAAAATAAAATCTTATCAGTTTAGAAAAAAAAATAAAATCTGGAAAATGGAAGGAGAGCAGTGTCTTCGCAACTATAGCAAAGGTTAAATGTCAGGGACGAGAAGTTGTGTTCCTTACCCCCTGAGCACACAGAAAACCTTTTCTCTTTCTTCACATCAGTTCTCTTTGTACTCTAAAATGGCAGCTTAGTTCATTAGCCTTTGTAAAAAAAGTTAACGTTTTTTGTTTGTCCAGACCATTAGGAAATTATGGTGGGAGGTTGAATTTCCCTTGCCTAGCTCAAGAAAGGGTTTATTTAAAAACCCAAGAGCCAATGCTGTTTCTTTCCCTTCAGTCCTTCTGGCCTCACATCTAATCGCAGAGCTACAGTGTGGGATTATTTCCAAAAGTGAGCTACACTCCCTAGATGAAGCAGCCTATCGTTCAGCTGCCCTTTTATTCTTTCTTGATGAAAATATGTATATCCGACAAATCAGCTGCTGAGCCTTATTGCTCACTTGGTGTGTTCTTGTGTTTCACACCCCTTGGAGTCAGGAGTCCCAGGGCATGTTTCACAGGCTCTGAGCACACTGCAGCAGGGACACTGTGGCAGCCAAGAGCACCAAATGGCGAAAAGAGGTGGCTGAGGCAGCAGCGGAGGAGGAGAGCTGCTTTGTAGGGAGTTGGAGACATTTATTGCTTACAGAAGCAGATCACAGTCCATCTACACTGAAAGGAAAGCAGGCACCCCTTCCTGAGAAAATATGTGGATTGAGTGGGGTCCAGCATAGGGGGAGGGACTGATGGGGTCTGATTCATGCCTTGGCTGCATCATCACAGGGTCGGGGGCTGAGGTTTTGGAGCTTTTGCTTGAGGCAAAGAACAGCAGAAAGGTAGATGTGCTTTCAAAAATAGTCCAGATTTGTGGCTAGGGATCAGAACTCTTGGAGGCTTATCCACATTTTTCAGACTCTCTGGTGGTTTCTGTCTGTAAGGTTTATGAACGAAATACCATTTTCTTAAAAAAAGAAAAAAGGAGAAAACCTGTGCATGTGGGAGGGAAATAGATGCTTGACTATAGGAGAAACTGCAGTGTACATGTAGACAGATAAGTATTAGCATATATTAGACTGGAGCATGGAGTGGGTACATAATGGCACTGAACAAGGACTGTTTATTTCTTGAGTGTTGCTTTCTGTTAAGGAGCTCTTTGAAAGTCAAGAGAGCATTGAATCATAGTGTAGTATAGCAAAAAAGTGCAGCAGCTTGCTCAGCAGTGTAATGAAGAGTGCTGTTGTTGAAGCACCAAGCAGATCTCGCTGGAGCACGTTTAGGGAAGATGTAGCATTGCAACAGCCTGCACCAAGCTAGAACAGCTTTTTGTCTGAGCATGTCTCCAGAAGCCCATGGTATGGCACACTGTGTGTAGCATAGATCCAGCCAGAGGGGCCTGTGCTTTTACTGAGCAGAATTGCAAAGGAAGGTAAAGTAACAAACACAATTCTTAAAAATCTTTTTTTATAATACAAATAGTCTGGTGTAATTTCCATCCTTTAAGAATGCTTCCCCCTGATGAATTTTGGAAAGGCTATAGATGAGGTATCCACACCTGTTGGAAAAGGGGTAACAGCGTGTTGTTATGCTGAGCTGTACTCACTCAGGCACATTTGGAGGAATGATTGTAAAGACTACTAGGGATGAGAACATGGGAAGAGAACTTCCTACTCTTGGATTCATGCTCACTCCAGTCAGAAGATGTGTCATGCACTTCAGTGCACTGGAAATTTGCCTTCAGCAGGGAAAGCTCACAACACCGGTTTTTGTTTGATTTCATTAAACTTGATAGACTGTGTGCTTGTGGGAGCAAATGATGACCAAAATCCCTGTGCAGATCCATTGATGAGCTATTTTCTGTTTCCTCAGCTTTCTTTTTTTTAATCATAGAGAAAGAAGAAATTGAAGTAGGGAATGACCTAATCATAGAAGAGAATCATGGAATTATTTAGGTTGGAAGAGACCTTCCAGATCATCCAGTCCAACCATTAACGTAACACTGCCAAGTCCACCACTAAGCCAGGTCCCTAAGCACCACATCTACACATCTTTTAAAGACCTTCAGGGATGGTGACTCAACCACTTCCCTGGGCAGCCTTTTCCAGTGCTTGATGACCCTTTTGGTGAAGAAACTTTTCCTAATACTAAATCTCCCTGGGTGTAACTTTAGGCCATTTCCTTTTGTCCTATAATTTGTTACCTGGGAGAAGAGACCAACTCCCACCTCCTTCCACCCCATTTCAGGCAGCTGTAGAGAGCAATAAGGACCTTGAGACTCCTTGTCTCCAGGCTGAACACCCCCAGCTCCCTCAGCTGCTCCCCATCAGACTTGTGCTCCAGACCCTTCATCAGCTTTGTTGCCCTTCTCTGAACACACTCCAGCACCTCAATGTCTTTCCTGTAGTGAGGGGCTGTTAATGCAATAGTTCTGGGAGCAGCATCCATCTGAGCCATTTGAGATCAAGGAATAAGGTGGATTTGGCAGTGTGATGAGAAGAGTTTGCAGGACTACACAGTGCTGGACTTAAAAAATGAAGTTTGTTGTACTGACAGCCTGTCCTTTTGTCTCCTGGCAGTGGTACTGGGGACAAGGGACACATTAGGAAAAAAATTAGAAGAATATGGGTATGTAAGTGCAAATTGCGAGAAAGAGCTGACATTTCTATTAGCTGATGAGCTGGAATTTGCTTGTTCTCTCTAAATAGAGCTTCTTCCCAGGTACTTGAGACTGAAAAGAACAAGCTTGGCATTGTTGCTATGTAGAGGAACAGCATTCTTTAACAAAGAAAGTTCTGTGAGGACAGTGATTGTTATTTTCAGAGTGTGTCTCGGCTCATTTCCTTGTGTTACGCTGTATTCCTTTCTGATGGACTAAAAGGGAGTGGGTGGATGCAACATGGCTGGAGAGCCTCTGCCACACCATAATTTCATTTCTCTGGTTTTATATGGTTGCTGCTGAAGATACCTGCTAGAAATAATGCAATTATTCTTGAAGCAGTGAAGCAAGATTCTCTGTAGAAATCTTTTCCCTTTATTTGGCAGCTTGACTGAATCCCTCTCCTATGATGATTAATCAACAAATACGCAGTTTAGGAGTCCTGTGATTGAACTTGCATCAACTTGGTCTCAGATGTTTCCTGGGAGGACAGTTCCAAAGTTACTTTCAGAGCTAATTTGATTTGCCGCTGTTTAATTAATCTGCAGTTATAACTTAATATCCCATCTCCATTACATGTGGTAGAAAGCAGTGCTAGGGTAATGCAGTGCTCTGATAGAAATGAGGTTCCAGCACAGATACACTCAAAATATATTGGATAAGGAGATGCCAGTGCCCTGTTAATACTGAGCATTGGCATCCATCATGATTTTCTTTTCTCATCCATCTGTGTGAAATACATTTGGATGCAGAGGAAGGATCATGTTTGCACCTTCTTTGCTGTGAGCTCAACCTGTACTGTTGCGTATTGCAGGTGCTGCCAACATAGCTGGGGTGAAGAATTCCCTGGCAGCTGTAGAGTCAGCTGTCCCCCATCACCCTGCTGGAGCCCCAGCAATGCAAGTCAGCCTGCATGGAATGAAACGCAACGTGTCGGACCTGCGGCTGCAGCTGCATCAGATGAAGCAGCTACAGGTATGATTATCTGGATAATGCTGGGAAAAAAGGTGGGTTGTCAGCAAATGCCTTTTCCCTCCCTCCCTCTCTCTCATTTTCACTCTTTTAGCTTTTGTACAAGTGAGTCTCAGTAGCAGAGTTCTAGCAAAGGGCAGACCCATGTATTACAGACACAAAAGCTTGCATAGTCCTTGAGGTGTAAGAATTAGCTCAGTTAAACTACTGCTGCTCAGATACTGGGAAAAAAAATTAATTTCTAGCTTTGTTGGATTACTCTAGACAGTAAAGAAATATTTAAATTACAATAACATCAAGTCTGTGATTACAGTTTGGACCCTGCTATGCTATGTGCTGTATAAACATGTCAAAAGAATCATGTTCCTGCTTCATACTGTTTACAGTTGAGACAGATTTTAAGTCCTTGAATAAACAACTTCTATGTCAGGAAACCCAAATGTAGCTGAGGATCAGTAGATATGCATTAAGCCAGAGTTTGAGTCCTGTATTTACAGAATCCAGAAAAATAACCAACTTGAACTGTAAGAAAAAAAGGTATTTCAAATGTTGCTGCAAACATTTGTTGTGTCCCACTTACATTTACATTTTAGCGATACCTTCCTAATACACATCATCACCTCAAAACCTGCAAGAAACAACATAACCAGTGAAGAGTTAACAAAAACACTACAGTCATGCTGCAAATATAAATATATGCTGTTCATCTCAGACACTCTTTAAATAAGCACATGCAGCTGTCCAGGTCTTCAGCTCTTCACTTAATTGGAAACTGAAGAGCAGTGTGTATTGTCTCAGAAGATGGAAAAGAAGGCAAAGCACTTTCTTGTAAGACAAAGTGGACAGCGGGGGAAGCTTCAATACTCTCCCAGTCATCCTTTCCCCGAAAGTGACATCGCATGTTTGGTACCGTAGGGGCTACTGCTTTCATAACCAGGGTGATGTTGAATGTTATTATGTCAACCACGTTTGATTTGCTGATTAATTTTAGAACAAAATAATGGTAATACAAATCAGAATTCAGAGCATGTTTTACCTTCACCTCCTTATCTAAATGAAATTGAATTATGAATCAGTCCTAGGGCAAGGGAGCAGAAGGATGAGGTAAACATCAGGATAGGAAAATGTGGCCAATTGAAGGTGCTGTGATAACATCCTGTGCTCAGTTTGCTGGGAGTGAAGAGGTCGCAGAAGGTGTTTGGAGCAAAGAGTTGGGTCAGCCAGCTGACTTCTCCCTGTGATATGGCTTCCATGTATTTAAATTTTCAATTTATGATGAGTATGTTCCAATAGCAAATGTCCCTTTCAAAAGCCATTCTCAGCAGTGCTGCCTACGTGTTCCCCATCTAATTCCAAGACACAGGCATGGGATCTCTCCCCTGGCTCATTATGTATCAGTGCATATTGTTCCACATTTGTGCCGCAAACCCCTGCAGCCTCTCTGTCCTTCTCAACGCCATGTGCCAAATGCAGCTCTTGGCAAATGCCTGTGGTTTGGCCACCAGCTGTGCTCAGCATGTGGCCTCGTGGAGCAGGATGGAGGCTGCAGTGCTGCAGGGAGTCAGGGAGTGCATCCTTCTCACAGGGCCTGCTCACCAAGGAGGTGGCATTTCCCCTGCTGCGCTTTGTCTCCATGGCCCTGCCCGGGGCAGAAGCATTGCTTTTGATCAGACACAACATTGTGGCACACAAGAGTGAAGAAATTTTTACCATCTGCACAAATCAATGCTGCCAAGGAATTCTTGCGAAGGGAGAAAGGACATATCCCGAGTGTGCTCATTAACTCTGGCTGGCTTCCTTTAATTCAGAAATTATAGCAAACTTGGTGCATTTAGCTAGTCGGAAGTTGAGAAATTTTGATAGTCAGTTGGAAGAAACTGTAGCTCGAGGGAAACTTTGGTATGTTACATATAAATTCCATTCATAAGAGTTTTTGTCATGGCATTCCTACATTATTTTGAAAAAGAGCTCGCAGTTTGTAGAGCAGCAAGTGAAACAGCAAAGGCAGTGTCTTTAAAACTGAAGTGTTGAAATACCATATTTCTAATGAAATATTTTGTGCTGTGTTTTTTTAAAAATAATTATAAGGTAAAGAGAAAAGGTATTTTTCTGGTTTCCCAGATTGTTTTCATTTTATGTTTGACAGTGCTTTATATTTTTCAATTTCACTGTTTCTCCCAGGCTGGCAGTCAGTTTGTTCCTGTTTGTGTGAATTTTTTATACAGTGACAGACTGGAAGAAACACTTCAAAAAATGAAAAAGATGATTGTACAGGCACAAAAATTGGCAGGATAACTAAGAAGCAAGAACAGGACATAAAACTGTGTTTAATAATGTCTATTGTTTAATTTTTAATTGATGTTACCACCATAAGCTCATACTAATTTTCTTAATAGAATCAGAGAAATACATGATAGAAAAGTCCCCTTCATTCACGCATCCTTTGTTTGTGCTGGCAAAATCTTCTTTTGAAACAATATCCAGCAGCAATGGATTCAGATGTTTTGATTCACACACCAGATAAACCTATGTTACCAGATGCCACCAAAAAATTAAGACTCAGTCTGTGGCTGGGTTTTGAACAGAGATTCTTAGCATGCAGACATTTGCCTCATGGCTGTTGCTAGAGGCTGTATACACTGGTTGCTACTACACTAGCATGTTCTAAGTGCTCTGATTTTCAGAGACATTCGAGAAACACTAGCTTCATGATGCTCTGGAGTTTTCCTCATTGCCAGAGATAGGCTGTAACCCAGCCCTGGACGGATTTGTTACTCTTAAGAATGGAGTCCATGATGAGTTCAGTGGGGTTGTTCATTCGGTGCTCCCAGATCATGAGAACCCTTAGTAGCAGGTTTGAGCCAAGCCTTAGAGTACAGGCACACGGTATATGTCATTAACTTAGATGTACATTGGATTTTTTTTGTCTGCTCTTTCTTTAATTGAACTCATTTTAAGGGAGCACAGTTAGATACTATTAATGCTCACCATTAGGAATGTGTATGCATGCATGCTTTTCCTTCACTCAGTGCATTGTTTGCAGGGAAATGAGTGCTGCAGAAAGGACAGAAAATGTAATAACAACGCCATCATAAATGGTACTCAGTCTCACAAGTGTAACTTCGAGTTAGAAATTCAAATATATATTTGAGCTGCATTAAAGAACTGGAGAGACTACCTTTAATGTATGGTAACAAACTCCAGGAACTACATACTTAGATTCTACAGAGGTCCTGAGCTGCAGGCAGCCAGTTCCTCTTTGTGGCTGTGCACTGTAGTGGGGAGGTGTGTGGCCCAGAAGCCTCTCCCAGAAGGGCCTGGGAGGCTCCCACTGGACAGGTCATGCTTGTCTCCTAATGAGGAGCAGGGTTGTGAAGTAATCCTTGGGTTTCTGCTTACCTGTCTTATAGGTAGTTGGTTCAAAGTGAACTGAACTGGTTTTCAGGTTATTCTTGAAGTGGCTGCCAGAGGCAGTGCTGGGGTACTTGTGTGAGAGCAGTGACGAAAAAAGGCTGGAGCACTAGATGAAGAGGGACAAGGAGGGTCTGGAGAGATTAGTGAGGCTAGAAGTGAGATCCAAGGATAAAGAATGCATGAGAGGATGCTAGAATTCTAAAAAAGCATGTTAAATTTGTTTCTGTTTGGTTGCTGCTTGCAGTTAAAAGTTAACTCTAATTAGCAAGAAATTGCCATTTGGTGGTGACAGGAAAGCCTGCATTGCTTTGCCTTACCTTTGGGCACTTGCCTTTGGAACTTGAGTATGGTTTTAAGAAAGTTTCTTTTCAAGATTGCTTATTTGGCTTGTTTTCAAGCAAGCTTACAGTACAAAAGGTTCTATTGTGTGGAACCAGGATAACTGTGGCAGATCCATAAAACGTCTTCTGCTTGAGGTGGCGGAGTAACTAAAAGAGGTGGTCAGAGGGGCAAATGGGATGTGCACCTAGCCAGGGAGTCTCACATCTGATACCTGCTGAAGAAGAAAGGTAAGAATCGAGTTCAGTTCCAGAACATGGAGGTGAATGTGCTGTGGCAGCCAGAGACTGCCTTCTCCTCCTCAGCCACAGCTCTTCCCCTGTGCTCTTGCTCTCCGTGCCTCGTGCTGTCCTTTGACTGCTGACTGCCACAATTACTCGTCTCCCACAGTTCTTCCTTTTGTCTCTCTGAACCCATGTTTACATCTCCCTTCTAAATCTTCTGTCCCTGTTCCCCAAGCATGGACAAACCCAGGTTTTCTGTAACTAGCCAAGTGTTGCATGAATTTTTGTAGAAATAGCAAAAACATTTCTTTGATACCAAGATGAGTAATTTCCCAGGATTCAAGAGCTCACTCCAAACTCTGAGGTATGGGAGTCCCCAGTGCACAAGCTTTTTTGAAATCTTGCTGTGTTACATTTTTATTCCCTATTCTCATTATCAGAAATAGATGAACTTTTATGACTGAAACTTCCTGGCATTGTTCAAACACTTCATAAATGGAGGTGACAAGCACTTTAGCTGTACACATCCCCACAATAAATACAGATCCCCTACATACCTCCATAATAGGAAAAAAAATGTGCCTGCCATTTCACAACCTCACACACTCACACAAACTCACTTTTGCTATTAGTGGAAGTCCCTGTTACCAGCTGAGGAACATCAAGGACTTAAATTCTGGACACCTGAGACTTAAATCTACCTCTGTTACTGACCTTCTCACTGACCTCGGATCAGTTGTTTCACATATCCTAACTCACTTCCATGTGTCAAATTTCCTCACTTTTTAAAGAGCTGTGAATAAATTGTATGACTGAAGCGTTACATGCTCATTCACTCATTTATTCATTCATTTGGGTTTTCCTACTTGAAAATAGGACATGATGAAAGAGGTGTGTATCTCAGATAGTTCTGCTGGCCTTGCAGTGAGAGATTTTAATTTGTCAAATCCAGACATTAACCCCATAATGGGGAAAAATGCACATATGCATTATCTTAAAAGTAATCCCGATAATATTTACATATTTCTGTGCTATTGACATGCTTTTCAGCTTTGTTTTTTACTAACTGCTAACACTTCCCTTCAGCTGAGTTTTGAGCTTACTCCTCCTGCTTGTCACAGTTCAGATTTTCACACACACACACATGCTTGCAGTGAGGTGTTACCCTCCCTCTCATTACAGTTGTGTAGCTGGAGAAAAAAGTCAGGCACAGGGACTGAAGAGTTGGGAGTGGGGAGCTGAGTTTGTTTCTTTCGTGCTCATACTGATTGGAAAGGATTGTCTCAGCAAAGGCTTTTTCTTTCTTTGATTCTCATGAATTTTCTTAAATCAATTATAAAGAAGTTTTGCTACATTATACTGTCTTGTAGGTAACCATTTTTTGGGAATCTTCTGTTAGGCCATGGGTTTATTTTGTGTGTTAAAGGTGGTTTGGCTGTTAAGCCTGGATGTTTAGAAGACAGCTGACAGTTCAATTGCTGGTTTTAAAACTGGAACTTTGTTCCCCAATTAACACAGGTGTTTTTTAAAATCTTACAGTATGAGATGGCTTCTGGGCTAACAGTGCTGTGTTCATGTTGCCTGTATCCTAAAACTGTGACTAGGTGGAGTCCTGTTTATCACTTTGAATCTTGTGATTTACATAACAGACTTAAACAGGTTTGGTTTGTGTGAGCATGGGTCATTGCTGCTCCAGGGCTGCCCATGGAAGAGTACAGCACAGTTGGCCTTCTCACCTGTGTTTTGCTCTGTGAGGTTAGTATCAGCAAGATAGTTAATGCTTTGGTTACTTAACATCAGGCTAAGACAAGAAAGAAGGTGTGACTTGCGGTTCTCAGAAAATTACCATATTATAAAAGGAGGTTTTTCTGGTGGGTAAAGGAGGTTTTATGTATTGCAGATAAGCTGTATGCCTGTACGAAATTACACCACATGTTACGACCCTTCCTCTGCCACTTGAGAGACTGAAAATTTCCATTCTGAAAACAGCAGTGCATTCCAGCTGTGACATTAATTTGTGGGATTATCCACTAGGCACGTATGGGCAGCGAGATGCACAAGCTTGCAAGGTACACAGAAAGTGGAAGTCAAGCATCCGGCATTCTCGTGAGGCATAATTAATTCTTGATTCATGTTGAACCAGGCAGAATAAAGGGGCCACAATCCTTGCAGAAGTTACGCATTGAAGATGATATACTGATCCCAACATTTTTTGTTTATCAGTTTGAAACTGGAAGTTATGTATATACGTGGAATAATGTTTATAGGTACAGCTAAAGAGGGAAAGAAGGTGGTAAAAACACTCACTCACTGTAGGGTGATGTTTATCCCAACCTTCTGAGTTCTGCAATGTATTCTGTTGCCAGGGATGTCAGTCAAGCAGGAAAAATTGAAGTTGATTTCTTTTGTGCAACAGCTGCAGAACCAGGAGATGCTGAGGGCAATGGTGAAGAAAGCAGAGCTAGAAATCAATGGCAAAGTGATTGAAACAGTGAAGAGGCTTGAAGATCCTGTGCAGCGACAGCGCAACCTGGTGGAACAGGAAAGGCAGAAATACCTCAACGAGGAAGAAAAGATTGTGAAGAAGTTATGGTGGGTTGAGAAACCTCTTCGGATTTATTGCTTTTGCCTGTCTTCTTCTTCCATAAAGTAGAAACTCATACCACTGTCCATTTAAACTGCATCTGTGTATGGTGTTTTAGCTATGTTTCCTTGCTGTGTATCACGATGGCTGTAAAACTGTGTCTGTGTTGTTCAACTCACTGGTCCTGACTGGGAGTCCTCAGCACAGTCCACTGGGTAAGTCCCACAAGTTTCAACCTCTTCAGAAGTCACCTGAAAAGGGGCAGATGACTGCAAGGACCACGACCACCCTTGTACTCTTAAAGCCTCTCCCTACCCTAGTACTCCCCTTCAGCCTTATGTGTTATGCTTTAGGGAAGGAGGGAGGAATTTCCTCAAGAACAAAGGGATGCAAAGGAAGGTAATGAGTTTGGCCTTAAGTATAAAAATCAGATTTCAGTAGTAAGTGCTTTGGCTATTGCATGGGAGAGGTAGGGAAAGCTCAAATAGAGGATTGAAATTTAATTACAGTCAGCAATGCCAGTCCTTGTCTAAAATGGACTCACTGACATTTCCATTTGCTTAGCTGCATACTCGTCGTCGTCGTTGTTGTTGTTGTTGTTGTTGTTATGTTGTTGTTGTTGTTGTTGTTGTTGTTGTTGTTGTTGTAAAACGGGCCTTTGGAAGATTCTGGGTTTTTTCCACAGACCTTTGGCCCACCAAGACTGGTGGAATCAACTTGTTTGTTTTAGTCCATTTTCAGAGTCAGAAGGAGGCAAGATAAAGCTGAAATTAACAAACAATTGAACTAATTCTAACACTCACATTTGTAAGATATTATATAACTAATTATTTCTCATCACTGTATTTATTTCACACCTGAAGAATTGCTCCATAATAGATAAAAACTTTCTAGTCAGCTTGTCATTGGAAATTAGGATTGAAGAGCCATAAAGTACAGTTACTGATGGTTAAAGAGAGTAAATCCTTCCTGTTGGTCTATGTATTGTCAGATTAATACTTTTCGTAGTAAAAAAGGTGCATCTGTACAGACAAAGTGGGATATTACTGAGGGAGAGTATGTGCAGTAACAGTCCATGCTAGTGTTTGTAATCCTCCCAGCTGGTTTGTAGTCTTAAGTAATGACCTTCCTGTTCCTCACTTTACTCCTCTGTACCTCATTGCCAAGTTGCTAGGTTTTCTGTTCTTCGTGGAAAAAACAATGTGTGATGGCTGTTTATGGCCTTGCATCACAAAATGGATATAGAATGCGGCTGAGTGCCAGTGGCATTCACTGTTACAGCTGTTCATTGAAGATATGGCTTGGATTGCAATATGGTTCTGTTTTATCAGGTTTTGGAATTTTTCCTGTTCACAGAGTTTCTGCTACTTCTGCGCTACTTCATGGCTTAAAGTTACAGAAAAATGTCATAAATTGTTCAAAAGTTAGTTCACCCCTTTTAGAGACATGCTGGAAACAAACATTTACTTTTCATCACTTGTGTCCAGTGAGATTTTTTTGTCATGTATTTTGCTCATTTGCAGGGTCAGAGCCTGAAAGAAAAGCACATCTGACCACAATACTTTAATTTCAGCAGCTCATGGCTGTTAATAGTGAGGAGCATACAGCACAAAATGGCACATCAAATATCACTGACATATTGAGAAGAAGGTTAATATTCTATATAGGCATTTACAACTAAACTGATCCCACTGCAGATGTACAAACAAATGCAAAGCAATAGGGCACAAAAACTGCCATTTTCTAGGATTTCATGTATCACCCTGTTGGTCTTTCCTAAATCATAGGACTAAATCAGTAGACTGGCTTATGTGAGACGCTGAAGCCTAAGGATTACTGGAATACTTAGAAAAGTGTGTTTGCTACTCTGAGGTGGTAAATCCTACCTTAAAAATCCTCCTTTCTGCAACTGAAGATTATTGCTTGAGCAGGGAGGTTGGACCAGATGACCCACTGTGGTGCCTTCCAATGTTACCCATTCTGTGATTCTGTGAAGTAAGGAAATAAAAATATTGGCAGTTGCAAACAACAGAAATGTTGGTGTACATTTCAGAGCAAGCTTTCTGTTGAGCAGCTATTCATAATGGTGCCAACAGAAGTGTGCCCATGTGTGTCACAGCTGTAGCAGGATTACAGTTCAGAGATATCTAATGAAATCTGTTAAACATAGTGTTTATGCACACTTGGAACAGTGAAATACACACTCAGAATTAAATGTGTAGGTTTTTTCTATCTAGTCTTTTGACTCAACATTAGAGATGTTATTTATAACACATTTTATAAAAAAATATATACCAGACCAAGGACAAATGATGATTCTATGACACATTGACTAATGAAGTATTTATGTCATAACAAGCATGTTAGAGGTGTGACCACTCTATGTTGTAGATTATTTTGAGCACTTTAATAGAAGGGTTTTGTAAGCACAGTATTTAAATTATAGCCACATCCAATCTGTTCAATTGGATGTGATCCATAGTAAGTTATAATTTATGCTTTGTTAGGAAGAGTACCCAATTTTTTTAAAATAAAAACCATGCTCCATGAAAACAAAACTTCACTTACAGCTACTGGTAGCAGATACTTGGGAAAGAATATCAGAAGATTCTCTTTTGTTCGTTTTAGAATCTTTCATCTGTCAATCAACCGCTAAACTCTTAAATAATGCACAGCAGAATATTCACCATCACCATGCTAGTCATTACAGACACTCCCCCACTCCCTTTCCACTCCCTTTCCATTCCCTTTTCCCCCACTCGCACTTTTTCCAGCCTGAGAAGTCTTAGTCTGCTTAATTAACCTTCTTCTAGAAGCCTTTCCACACATTTCATCATCCTGTTGCCTTTCTCTGTGTCCTTTCTAGCTCTGGTGTACAACTGAGGTGGGGATGGGGAGACAGGAGAGCCCTGAAACAGCCATGTCGGATGCAGGCACACCGTGACCTTGTGCAGGGCCACGCTGTGACCTCCCTGTCCTCATTTTCCACGGGGGCTTTACATTAAAAATCCAACATCTCACTCACAATGGATGCTTATCAGTTCTAAGTTCATGACTGTGTAAGACCTTAGGGTTTTGGGAGGTGATTTGTTTTAGGTGGGGGTGATTTTGGTTTTATTTCTCCTCATGAGCAGTACTTCACATGTATTAGGAGTTAATTTAATTTTTGATGTTTTCCTGGTCAGTCAGATGGTCCACCTGCAGTTCTTTGCAGCCACCTTTCATTTGCATTTCCCTGAATAATATAATAGCCTTTTGAGATTTTTTTTTTGGTTATGTTATTCATCCTCTTTTCTAAATTATTTATAGTATGGTGAAAAGCACCAGCCCTAGCAGTGATCCCTGTGGAACCCACCAGCAAAGTACATTCATTGAGTTAGCTGTTCATTGATCCCTTATCTTTACTTCAGTGCTTTATCTAGGGGAGAATTTCCTCTCTTGTCCCATAGCAACTTTGCATTCTTGAAAGCTTTTCCTCAAACACCTTGCTGAAAGCCTTTTGGGCTATCCTTTTCCCCCATACTTCTGTTGTTTCCTTGTGAATTTGTGAGACTTACATTCTTTTTACACAAACCACATCAATTCCTGCCTAACACAGCATATTTATCCATTGTTCATTGATTCTTTGTTGTTTATTCTTTATTTTGATACCTAGCTATTACACCGGTCTAAGTGTCAGTCTCACCAGAATACAGTTCCCTGGATATCCCCATGCCATTTTAAAAAATTTATTTGTATTATTTATGATACTTCCAACTAATTTGGTGCCAAAGCAATTTTAATCCACAAGTTAGATGCTTAGCATTAATAGTTCATCTGTTTCAACTTCAAGTTGCTATAGAACTCCAGGGCAAATACCATCTGGTCTGGGTGATTTGTTACCATTAATTTTGTCAGTTTGTTTTGTAACCTCTTCTACTGATACTGCAATCTGAGGCAGATCCTCTGAGGCTTTTTTTGCCTAAAGAAAGATCTCAGCTTAGGAGTTGCCTCCGCTACCCTGTTTATAATATAGATGCAGAAAAATCATTTATCTTATATTAGCCTTCTGAAACTGCCTAAATGTGCATGTCTTGCTAATTTGCTCAGGCCAATCTATAAGGCTAAGTGTTTTCCCCAGTGAGAGAAAAGAAATTCTGGAGACCACTGAATCTGTTTCACATTTGGGTCCTAAGGGGTGAAGTTTCTTTTCCCTTGCAGTTAGCAACATGAAGCAGTGTAATATGGTATCCCCTGGGTAATTTCAGGGTCATTTGTCTTATTTGATAGTATGTGGAATCAAAGGTGTTTGTGATGACCCTTCCATTTCTGCTCAAAGAACAAAAGGGAAAGTGAGCCACTGTCAGCTACCTGGAAGTCCTTCTTTTATCCCTATATTTCAAGCAAGCATAAACCTATCAAAACATTGTAATATCGTCCTGTCTTTTTCTTTCTCTTCTTTCCACGTGGGAACAAATTTAGGCGTCTTTCTGTATCTTTTTTGTTGCCTGGTAGATGCAAATATCTGAGAAGCTGATTTTCCAGTGCTGATCTACAAAAGGGAGCAGGGATACCCCATGATTCCAAAAGCAGCACTGCCTAGCCTCAGTGCCAATACCAGGCATAAAGACTACGGAGGATGCATGACTGCAGAGCACTATCCTGCAGAACAGGACCCTTTGCATTATAGTGAGTGACAGAAAGCCAGATTCTTTTTCCAGCTCCTTGCTAGAATGTGTCTGTGCCCTTTATTGCAAAGGCAGAGACAGCAGATATCTGCATTATTGCAGCCTCTTCCACTGGAGAAATACCCTTAGAAGCGTTCCCTTGCTGCCATCGTGTGGTCCAATGGATTGCTTCCTGCAAGTCTGCTTGTGCTAGTAGGAATTGGGCCTCCCCTAGCTTTCTCAAGGCACAGTCTTAGGGAGAAGTGGGAACAGGATGATTTACCTCCACTTGTCCATGATCTGTACAGAAGCAACTTGTGATTCTCAATTCAAAGTCATAGTTTCTAAAGTTCTTAGTCTGTGGATTGAAATGAGCTCTTCGTTGTACAGGCTTAATGGTGTAGTTGGTAAGGTGGTGTTAATTCATAGGTTGGAGTTGATGATCTCCAAGGTCTTTTCCAACCTAGTTGATTCTGTGATTCTGTGATTCTGTAATGTTCAGATGCTGATCCTGTTTCTGTTTCTCTGTTTATGAGAAATCCTGTTGTATTGCCATGTGTTGTCTGTGAGACTGTGCTACCGATTTCAACTGACCTACATGTACAATATTGCTGTAAGGAATTTTCTCCTTTTTATCCCATTACTGGCCACGTACTTTTCTTCCCCATGTCACAGAGATGGGTCTGAGAGATGGCTGGCTTTGCATGGCAGTGCAAGGGAAGTATGTGGAAATGCAGTATATGCAGATGGTACAGAGGGCAGGCTTCTCCCACCCCTTTCCTGGCAATCAGCTTGTACTTTGGTTCTGTTACAGCAATTGCAAAACTGATCTCTGATAGATGTGAGAAGTGAGGCCCAAGATTAGGTTCAAATGAATAGCTGATTTGTTGGTTCAGAGTTTCCATTGCATTGTTTGTTATCTGCAATAAACTGCTTCCTGGAATATTCCTGTGAGTAAATTTGGTAGCTTAATAGAAGTGAATTTCTCGTAGATATTCAAGAGATTATATTTTTAAGGTGTTTGCATGGGTGTTTGTACAGTTGCCCATGGAGCATCTCAGGGTTTGGGTTTTATTTTTTGAGAAAATTTGATGTATCTGTGTGGAAACTCCAGTTAAACCAAGGTTGTCTCAAGCTTAAATAGAAAGAAGTAGCTCCCTCCCCCAAACAAAAACAGAGTTTATGTATCTGGTGTATTGCAAAATTTTACGTGAAGTATAGAAAGACTGGAAAAAGTATTGGGAAAGGTGAGAAGGAAGCACCAGATGGAGCTCGAGGAAGCACAGAATGGCAGTGGTTGGGAAAAAAACTCCAAAGTGATTAATTCTTAAATACAAGTGCTGAGCAAGAGCTGTACACAATGCCCACTTGCTGTTTCAGTCTGGCTATCCATGGAAACAGGATTCTGTATCCTGTCTGGCAGGACGCAGCAGATAAACAAGGTTGCATCAAGAGGTCTTTGGTGCCAGTTTTTGGGTTGTTTCTTAACAGTTGGGCATTGCTCTGCATGTGATCAGTATTGAGAACCCACAAGGTGCACACAGTACTGGATGCAGTGGTGCAGTGTGTCTGTACCCTTGGAGCACTTGCATCCCCAGAGGGCTGCTGGCTGTTCCACATGTTAGTTTTACCACCCCACCTGCTGTTTGTAACACAGCTGCCCTGAGGTCAAGATGCTCTGCACCTCTGCAGCCTGGCACAGAAATCAATGACTTGAGCTAATTACAAGCCTGTTTCTCTGCTGTGAGTGTCCTGTGTTCTCACCTCCTCTCGTGGTATCCTGTTGCTTGTTTAGCCTGTGGTGTCAGATTTAAAGGTGCCACAGTTGAGGTTTCTGATTTCGTTTACTCCATTCATTTACATATATTTGCTTGCAATGTGAAAGTCATGCTTAAATTTTCTGTCCACACTACTTTTGCCAGTGAGCTGGAGACATTTGTTGAAGACCTGAAGAAAGATTCTGCTGCTTCCAGCAAAACAGTTACACTGAAAGATGTTGAAGACGGAGCCTTTCTTTTGCGTCAAGTGGGAGAAGCTGTTGCTACCCTGAAAGGTGTGTGCTTTTCCTTTTTACTTTTGTTTCTTTCCTTTTAACCACAGATAAGAGTTGCCTTTCATCTGGAGGCATTAACTTCCACTTCCAAGAAGATTTAAAGCTGGGATTAGGGAGCTTGCTGCATGGCCCCTGGAGAGAGATAGACATTCAAGTAATTGACATTCACCCAATCGTCTGTTACTGCCCAGGGCTTTTATCATTTCCTCTTCAACTTCACAATTGTTTTCTTTGCAGGAGAGTTCCCAACATTGCAAAATAAAATGCGCGCAATCCTCAGGATTGAGGTAGAAGCTGTGAGGTTCCTGAAGGAAGAACCACACAAGCTGGACAGCCTGCTGAAGCGTGTGCGCAGCATGACCGATGTCCTTACCATGCTCAGGAGGTGACTTTTTTATTTCCTTCAAACTTAAAGAATTTCCTCAAGCAGGGCTGGAACAGCTTTTAGGTTTGTGTTCTCCCCCTCTTCCCCTGGCAAGTCTGAGAAATTCAGCATACTGGCAGTATTTATAGATTATTCGTAGAGCCCTCTCAAGGGAAATCAAATTAGCCTTTCCTGTGCTCTGTGCAGTGAGTCTGTTCTGAGCAACAGCCTCAGTCATCAAGATTTTACAATTGAGAAGAGATGCCTCTCACGTCAGCACTTCCAGATTTGGGAAGTACCTGGGTGAGAAAACTTAGAGTGGCACCAGTCACATATCTGAGCTAATTAACTTCAGGTATTTACAGCAATTTAAGCTGACAGAAATATTTTCTGACACTGAAAGGTTCATCCCCTAAAATGTTTCAGTAAGAAATAAAATAGGAAAAGAGTCTAAGAGGGTAATGGTATCCTAAACCTTCTGAACGAATACATTTCTGAAGGAATGCAAATTCTTTTTCTCTCCTTTGCGAGGAAGATGCATTAGAGAAAGCTGAAATATTAGATAAAACTTATGTCCACTAAGTGCCAGTGTTTAGCTATATTTGTCAGAATATATGAACAGCAAATGATTGCTGATTTATGTGACTCAATGGGCATTGGATTTAATTCCTGCTCAAAACTGTCAGTGGTGGTCTCAATTTTAATTCAATGGCAAGAAAATCTAATCCATAAGCCTGTTGTCACTACCATTTTTCTAAGGAATGTAGGGTTGCCAGGGTTTCCATATATCCTGGAGCATATGTAAAATGGATTTGGCAGTACTGGCAGATGGATAAAATGGTTTATGTAACAGGTTTTCTTGGAGCCATCACTTATTTTTCCATGCAGACAAATATCTATATCCTTTCACATTAGTTTCTTTTCTTAAAAATTACTACAGTTACTTCCTGTCTTGCAAAGAAAAATAGAACAATAAGCTATGCATACCAAAGTTTTACCAAAAGTCATTTTTTGCAAAGAAGTTGCATATTAAGCCTCATAAAGTCTGTTTCAATAATGGGAAAATTGATGGCATTTGATGGCTTGCTGCACTCAGAAGCTCAGACATTTCACAGCTAGCTGCCAGAAGCAGTTGCTTCTTTACATCCTCAGCTCATCCTACCCCACTCCTACTCTTCCTACTCTTGACAGGCAAGACCTTTGTGAAGTATCATTTGAGACAGAACCTTCATTTGAAGGCTCTGTTCTGACAACATGCCAGACTGTTACCTCTCATTATGTATAGCTTCACTTTTCTGTGCTTATAGTCCAGGAACATCTTGTTTAGCTAGATACATTGTATATAGTTTAATTAACTGATTTCCATTCTCGCTCTAAAATCAACCCACTGTAACTCATGGTTTGGTCAGAAACTGCCAGTCCCTCAGTGAAGTTTTGTAAACACTTCAGCAGGCAGAACCATCTGAATTAGAGTAGCCTCTTCAAAATTTTGAGCCCCTGACTCTGGGAGAGAGCTATAAAACCATGTAGCTGAGAGCATCAGGAAATAAAAAACCACCATTTTGAATGTTGTGATGTAGGTACTTTTTCTTTGCAAGAGTTTATGGTTACGTATTGCTCACAACTGGCCTGTGTGCTAACCATGTGCTGTTGTGTTCCATTTGGCTGGGCAGACATGTAACAGAAGGACTGCTGAGGGGTGTGGATCCATCCCAAGCCATGCAATACTCTGCTGTGGAAAAGCCCACTGCAGCTGACACTCTGAAGAGCCAAGAGGAGCACAAGGCCACCCCAGGACACGCTCAGCAAAACCTCCCAGCAATCCCATTTGAGTCCCAGGTGTCATCAGTTAAGTCAGAAGTCATTCCCTTCTCAGCAATGACTGTGCACCACGTGCAGAGCTCGCCTGTTGTCATCCATCAGTCCCAGCACTCCTCAGCCCTGCTCAACCATGGCTCCCAGGGCTCCCCCCACTGCAGGCAGTCACAGCGAAGGTGGTCACCCCTCAGCCACGCCATCAGCCCCCCTGCAAGAGCCCACAGCAGCATCCCAGCCCACACAAGCCACACCAGCACCACAGGTCTCTGTCAGTGGCACCACCATGCAAAGCCTTTTCATTGAGGAAATTCACAGTGCAAGTACCAGAAATCGAGCTGTATCAATTGAGGTATGGGGTATTCTACTCAACCTTCTGTCCTCTCTTTGGGTCTGAGCTCCCAGGCTCACTCTTGAGGCTGCAGCTGGGACTTTTAAAATGTATTCTGGGGATTTATGTGCTTAACCCGTAATTACCCTGTATTTCTGAAGAAACCCTCTGATTTTGTCCCTGCTCATTGCAGAAGGGTTGAACTAGATGACCTGTAAAGGTCCCTTACAACACAAACTATTCTATGATTTCAAAATGCAACGGAAAAATTATATATAACCAAAATTAGGTAATCGTGATTTTTTAATTGTCTTTATTGGAAAAAAAAAATAGAATTGTATTTGAGAAATTTTAGAATACTTTATTTTTGACCAATACCATGTAATTCTCTGGCAACACTTGCATCAGTGGATTTCATTCACTGTTTAAATCTCCATATCCCTTGTTATGGAGAAGTAAAAGTGAAAGAGTGTGATGCTCCAGTAGGTTCACACAGAGCTACTGAGAAAACCCACAGGTAAACTGTTGTGTCTTATTACAGACATGCACTTTAATTAGTCACCAGTGTGATATAATAAGGCAGAGACCCAGATTTAAATTTTGCCTTTGTTCCTTTAGTGAGTAGTGGCCACTGTCAGTCTGTCATGTGTTTGTGCCAAATCTAGCAAAATACAAGTCAGAACAGTGTACGGTTACGATTCATGTATTTCCTGTAGTTGCTGACTAGAACTGAATCTGTCCATACTGACCTATAATGTTTACACATGGATTTTATTTTTAAGTAAGTGATTGCAGTGGAAATCAGAAAAATAAATAGATGTTTTACTGGTTTTGTCTAGAAAGCTGAAAAGAAATGGGAAGAGAAAAGACAAAATCTTGATCACTATGATGGAAAGGAATTTGAAAAGCTCTTGGAAGAGGCTCAGGCCAATATAATGAAGTCAATTCCTAACCTGGAGATGCCTCCCCAGCCAGCAGCCCTGCCTAAAGGGGATGCAGCAGAAAAGCTAGACGTCTCAGGTAAGGTTTGCTAGAGTAAATGGGGTTAAAGAATTGCATATCTGGAAAAGGAGAGGTTATTTTTCTGACTTTCTAGAATGTTTTCAGCTTACAGATTTCTGTGATCTTGGGGAAGGACAAAACAATCTTTTAATACACAAAAAACTGCTTTAAAAGGCAAGAATAACTTGCTGTGGGTGGAGAGAACAGCAGTAAATGTTGGCAATTGCAAGCAGGAAGATCCAGGTTAGGCATTTGGAAAAATCCTCATAAAGATCAGGAAAGTGAAGCACTGAAGCTGCACGAGGCAATGAGGAGGATGCAAGATCCCCATTACTGGACAGAATGGCTTAGACTAGCACTGAACTAGAACTATATAGGTAGAGCTACTTCGTGGTAGCAAGATGGTGAGATGTCCTTCCAGTCCTATTTCTTTCCCAATTTAACATACAAATCCATGTTTGAATTTATTCAAAATCCAGGAAGCAAGGAAGATGCCTCACCCAAACCTTGGATTTATCCCATTAGCCAAACCCAAATCAGTTGTAAAATTCTTACAGTTACATTTGCTAGAGTGCATCCAGTTCAGTCTCTGATAGGCAATTGGAGACACTGTGTGTGGGGAGCACAGAACCTGGCTGCCTTCTGCAGTCTTCCAGTAGTTTCCCAGCACCCCCATGTGATTTTAAAGGGAATATCTCAATCTGCTCCCTTTCATATCCATTATGGAACTTCTATGCAGTAATTCCTCTATACTTGTTTATGCAATCTGCATCCCCTTGCTGAGGCAGCAAGCTCCCATCTTGATGGGAAGCTGGTATGATATCAGAAGGAGCTTTCCTTCATCTGTTTTAAACTGATGTCATACCAGCTTCACTGAATTCCCCGTAGTTCTAATATTCTGCAGTTTGGCAATCAACAGCTCTCCATTTCCTTTATAAAATCATGAAGGCAGTGGATAAACCTTTATCATATCCTGGAGCTCTCAGCCTGCCCCACAGCCTTCAAAGAGTGAACTTTGAGCCTTTCTGGTCCCTCCATCCAGGCCAGCTGCTGCCCTCCCCAGGCTAGATTCAGTTACCCTTGTTTAACACCACTGTGTGCTGCTGGAGCTGTGGAGGTCAGAGCTGCGTGCTGCACTCAAGGTGTTGGCATGCCAATGTTGTAAAAAGATGAAAAACAATGCTGTAGGGGTTGTGTAGACAAATTCATATAGAATTTGGGAGGAGTGTTTTCAGATCCAGCATTTTGGTGTACCTTTGACACTGCCAAGTTGTGGCTTCTTGGATGTTTCACAACATACATGTTTAAAATAAATTCTGTTGAACCTCATAAAATAATTTTAATTCTGGCACCGTTCAGTGAGATTACTGGCTATCAACACTGTTAGCTTGTATAATATGTGGCATGAATAGAAGAACTCAGTGAAAATAAGTACCATATGGGTGCAGTGAGCTGTGATGTCTTAAAAAGTGCAGAGCACAGTAACTGAGAAGTTTTGTAAGTTGCATAGTTAACTAATCCTCTTCTAGAACACAATTTTGCACAGTGTGCAGCCAGCAGATTTAAGAACAAGTTTGATGAGGTTGAGACATTTGCCTTCTGTTATGCATAATGAATCCCATAATAGTAACATAAATACAGGAACAGCAAAACTTTTCCTTAATATCTGTTTAAATATCTCACATACCTCTCAGCTCTTCTGTGACTGAGGATGAAAAGTTCAGTACCAGTCTGCTGTACACTTGAAAACTGAACAACGTAAGAAAAGACAGATCGCCTATCTACCAATACAATACCTAAAAAATTTTGGCCATAAATTAGCAGAGCCCTCTCTTGGCTTAGCTGCAGAACCCAGATAGGTCATGTTGCCAGTTTATGTTGTCTCATCCATTCTCCAGACAGAAACTAATTTTTTTTCTCTGCAGAGCACAAAGCAAAACAAAACTACACACTTTATACAGTCTTTCAGAAGACTCTGTAAATATTTCTTTAACGTCTTGACTCTAACTCATCCTTGCATCTGGATTGTTCAGTGAAAAATTTGGGGATTTTTCCCACTGTGTACATTAAAAATTGGTCTCCTTCATCTCTCTTTGTGCCTTCATGTGTGAAAATGCACTGATTTTGGCAAGTGATGAGTGTTCAGTAGCTTCCATTAAAGAGAATTTATCTGACTGCAAAGACTACCACAAGGCAGGCATTATTATATTGAAACCTTTTGGATTTATTTTGGTGGAGGTCTGTATGGTGGGAGCAATTAATTCCAGTCTATCCATGCCTGTTGAAAAATGCTGCAGTTAAGTGAAACAGCTGGTGACAAACAACTCCCATTTTGTTCACAGAAGTGCACCTGTGACACCAAAGAAGGGTCCATAAAGTGTAGGTTTTGTTCATGGGCAGTCTCAGGCTTAGTGAGTTAAACTCATTAATTTACTCCTCCCTCTTTAAATATGCCAGAAGGAAAAAAAAAACAGAATAAGATCTTCCCCACGATTTTTTTCCTCCAAAGTTTTTTTTTTTTTTCCCTTCCCATTTATATTGGGAAAATACAGTTGTTTAGTAAAAAAAAAAGAAATCCAGCTTTGATGTGAGGGGAATTACCCTTTGATAACCACTGCACCTGCCACACTCAGTGACAATATTTCTTGCCTGTGTTCCTTCTTTTCGTCTCCTGTTTTGAAGATGGAAATGGATAAGTGTCTCAGAGATGTGAATGAGGTGGTAGGAATCATGTTCCCTTTCTGCCTTCCATGTCTCTCATTCAACCTTGCTCTCATTGAGTGGGAGAAAAACTGAGAATTCTTGCAGTCAGAGTCACTAGCAGTTTGAGGGTAATGGATGGTGCCCATTAAAAGGAGTAGGGATTTGCAAAGGCCCTACATCATAGTCTGCTTAACACCATCTTAGAGAATTACTCTGATTTTACAGCAGAAGTACATCTGAGGTAATTAAAAACTGAGTGGTGTGTGTTGACCAAAGACGTGGTCTAATGTAAAGTGCATCTGGAAATTCACTCTTCTTGCAATCCTGTAAGTGAGCACCAGATAACCAGGGAGGGAGATAATACAACGAAACATTTCTTTAAGCTTAAGCAGCTTCAAAGAACATTTGAGCTAAGAAGAAAACAAAGATGAGTCTGGGTCAGACAAGGGCTGCATCCAGTCCCCAGGGCCAGCTGGAGCATTGGAGGAGCCTGACAGAGCCCCAGAATTGGGCAGTTATGCAATAATTTGCCCAGAGGGAACACTTAGCCCTAAACATCTGGGTAATCCCAAAAGAAGGATGTTTTATCTTTCTGGATTATATTTATTCCAGCTGTTTATGTAACACTGAGTAGCTGCAGAAAGGTCGTTCTTTTGCTCTTGAAAACAAACACTATAAACAGCAGTGTGAAAATAGTGGCTGTTGCCATATTTATGATGCTTAGCCTGTATAACCAGAAACACACAGGGACAGGTCATGAGCAGGGTAATGCTGCTTCTGGAAATAATGCTGTCCAGGGACAATAGGGAGGAGGAAATGGCAGCTGGCAGGGAAGCATCCTCAGGGGCGATGCCAGTTTGAGAAACTGGTCTTCTCTAGGAAGATTACTCAGAAAGCAAGGACTGGTCCTGCTTGGCGTTTGCATTTGGTATTTGAATCTCCTTGGGTTACTAAAAAATATATAGGGCTATTATATGATAATTCAAAGGCAAAACTGTGCATTCCTCCAATTATAGCAAGTTAAGTGAAAATAAATGCTCTTTTAGAAAAGGAGCAAGTGCAGTTACCTCTGGTGATTCCCTGCCCTGCTCAGAGGTGAGAGGACTCACTGAAATGCAAAGCTGGGATCTCTAGAGTACTGCTTACATTTTCACTCAGCCTTTGTGTGAACTTAGCTAGTTGTGTCCAACTGTGAGATGGACAGAACTCTTCACTGCTTGCCAGCAGCACCTCCCAGGCAGAGCAGAAAGGTGTGCTGGTTGTTTCAGAATTGCTGAGAACAATGAGAAGCCCCCATGCTGGTGTCTCACTTGTATCCATCTCAGCAGCCTTGCTTTCAAAGGAGACTGAGGGGCTCTGTCTGTAACTGAGTGCCCAAAACCTGTGCTTTAAATGCTTCTTTACACGTGTGCTCTGCTGCCCACCTTGTACACTGATGGCTGACACCCAGCTACAGTGGGCCTGGAGGACAGGAGTTGTGCTGCAAATTTCTGGGTGAAGTGATCCAGTTTCTCTGTGCAAGTACAGCGCTGTTTACTCTCATTCGAGGCAGTTACACTTGAATACCAAATGTGTTTCTGTTTGTATATTCAACAACAGGACCTTCTAAGACATCCTTTTCCTTTCCAATTTTGGCAGGTATGCCAATACTATTTTCTTCTCTTTCACCCATGCTTGCTTTGTGCTGTTCTGTTTACCTGCAGAAGAAGCTCCTGATGGAGAGCAGGATAATGAGAAGCTGACCAAGTCTCCACCTCCCCCCACCTCCACGGCGCAGTTACCTGCCAGGGTCAGGACTGACCACAACGAGATTGGGAGATGTTGTCTATACAGCCAGAAAAGAGGCTGCTGCTGTCAAGGTGCGATGATTCATACTCTGACAGTCAGACTGGTGGTGAGAGGTTGGCACAGACACAAGGCACAGGCTTGGGCCTATAAACCACAAAATAAGTTGAGGCAGAGCTATGTCCTGGAGAGCTTCTGAAACTGCTTACCAGGATGCACTTCTGTCAGGCCAAATGAACAAGTAAGATTTGATCAGTTCTGTTTACAGGAGTCTTGCTGCTCTTATCTCCTAACAATGCAGAAGGCAAGTCACAGGCTGCTTTCATTTAGAGTGGTAAGAAGATTAAAAATAAAAAAAGAAGCATGCCTTAAACAGATGGGGAAGATCAGCTCAGATTTAAGAGTGTTTTTACAGAAATGTTGCAAATTAGTTTCTTTGGGCTTGTTTTCCCCATCTGTTTTGGGGAAGGAAGTGGAGGGAAGTCCAATTTAGGAAGCCTTTTAATCTGTGAACATATAATTACATCAGCAATATTGGTTGCTTTTGAACTGAGGAAGTAGCAGGAAGAGGGACCTTGCAATAGGGGAATTGCAGTAGTGTTGAATTTTCAGTGTTTGCTTTGCATCAGGTGTTACCTGTCTGTGCTTTCTTATCCCCTTGTAGGAATGCAGTGAAGATGCTGGGCAAATAGCACAATCCAAAGCCCCTAAAGAGGATCAGACGTTGTCTCGGAGCACAGGACATGCTGTAGCACCAGCTGCAAAAGATGAAGAGGAAGAGGAAGGAGATAAAATAATGGCAGAATTACAGGTATGCCTTTTGGGTTGCACAGGAGGACACCTGTGCCCAGTATCACTTCTAGGGCCTCAGTGCAATTTCTAGCTCAGAACATGGAGGAAAGTAAGGCTGCTAGCCTCACCTGGTACCACTTCATTGCACTGAGTGGTACACCTTTTGGAAGTACTAACAAATTTTGTTCAAGAGGTCTGGAGCTGAGAGAGTGATCAAGAATGCAGTGGCTGCCACTGGAGGAGCCTGCACATGCAGATGGGACAAGCAAAATACTGGTGTGCATTTGGTGTGGCTGTCCCTGGCCTAGTGTTCTCACCTAGTACAAGACTGGCAAGGTGCTGAGAGCCTGTCCTCTGTGTTAACTTTGGTGGGAGCAGAGAAAAACTGGGTCTGCTCCTGGTGGGAAAAGTTTCCCTGTAGTGTTTGAACATGGAGATACTGCCCATTCCCTGTGGTGTAACTGGTACATTACTGTGCCAGTGCCAGTGGCATAGACTCTTGCTGGTGTTCACTTGACATCACACAGGACAGTTTACCTTAGTGATGGCAATGCTGCAATAAATGCCAACTGTTCCAGCCACCGTCAGTGAGCTGCAGCTTCCCAGGGGCACCCTCTGTCCTCTGCCATGCCCACATGAGGAAAGGAGGTGTGGATCAGCTTAACTGGCTATAACTTCAGGTGTTTTAGAGCACTGTTGCAACATGAGGTGATCCCTGCTGTCCCCATGCCAGCAGGTGGGCTTGGTGCTGCCCAGGGAGCATTTGGAGCACAGGAGACCTGGACATTGATCAGTAACTGCTCCGTTCCTCAGCTCTCCCTCACCAGTGCTGGTTTGCAGGGAGTGAGGGCAGCTGTTTACCCTGATCCCTGCTCCGTGTGCTGATGACCAGTGGGACAGCTGATGGCCGTGGGGACACAGAAGCTGTCACAGCATCTCTGTCTCTAGGAAAGCAACCCTCTGCCTTGCAGCTGGGGACAATGAAGTGGAGGTTAAGGTCTGGAAAGGGAGGCTGAGGGATGCAAGGGAGGAGAAATAGACAGGGTTACTCTACAGGGAATGGGTGTTTAAATGCTAGTTTTGGGGACTAGCAATACTCATTTTAAACCAATACCAAATACCAGGATATTTTTCAGAAGTTTAACAGAGTGCCATGTTTTGAAAGGACAAACTGCCTGATCTCAGAGCTACAGGCTCTTAGTTTGATATCAGTCATAGGCAGAAAGATGGAAAATGAGATATGGGATTCAGTCAATGAAGAACTAAAGGACAGACATAAAGAGTTATGCTAGTAAGCACCATGCAATGGAACAGAGAGCTGTCAAAGCAAACAACACCCTTTGATCAAGTAATGGGTTTGACTGCTTAAACTGAATTGTATACCTATAAACATTTTAGTTAGCCATTTGATCAAACATCACACAACATTCTCATAAAAATCTAGCACCTCAGAGTATGCAAAAAAACCTGTATCACAGCATATTTGAGAGCTGTCTGGTTTTGAAATTGCTGACCTTGATGCAGGTGTTCATAAACAGGTCTCAGAGGGAGCAGCAACAGGCCCTGTGTCTCTCTGTATTTTCATCAAGAGCCTGGAAACATGTTTAAAATCCTTACTGTGTAAATCATCCTAATTCAGATCAGAGAAATATGAGAGCAGAGGGATGATAGCAATCACTTAATGATCATAATGCTTTGCTGACCTAAAGGTCACATGAAGAACAGCATATAGGCCAGGCCACAACTGCATGTCTTGGAAAGAAACAGGAGTTGCAGTGACAAGTTGACAGGAGCTCCCAGGTCAGTGCTGTTGCCACAAAACTGTGTCTGCTTCAGGAGTGGATGTGAGAACATGGAGTGTTTTTATCTCTGTGTCCAGGATCAGTGGGATCCACACTATGCTGCTGTACCCATGGCTATCCGTGTGTCCCCCGTTTGAAAAGCCTGTTTAGAATATGAAAGTTCAGAAGAGACTTGAGTACAATTTGAAGATTTTTACTGTAGCAGAAAAAGGCATCATAATAATCAGTGGCTGTTTGGAGACTGTTACAGATATTTCAGAGCAAAGGTGATAAAAAATACCAAAGGGAAATAGCTTTTTTGACACTTACAGCCTGAAGGACTTTGAGAATGCTCAAGTCAAACACACATCACTGGTCTCACAAATAGGTAAGTTGGGGAAAAGTCCATATCTTGTATTACGCGGAGCAAGACTGTTTTTTCTGTTTGTTTCATGTCACTCTGGTCTATTAACACATACAAATAGGATGTAATGGAACACCAGAAGAAAGTCTACATCCTGATTTTTTCCACTGGATTTTTTTGTTATCCTTACTTTTTTAATTTTGCATAAACATGCAATACATATGAAGAATACAGTATTTAAAGAACAGGCCTGATTCTAATCTGTAATCAGGGCTATTAATTTTGTGAGTTGGCAGGAATCAAATAATCTCCCTAATACATATATAATTTCCCTAATATAGATATAATTTCCCTGATATAAAAAATCTAATCTTACTGCAATGTCATGGTGTGTCCAACTCATGTGAGCACTCCCCCTCTTTGCTGTGTCCTCCCTGTACCTCTCACTGAAGGCAGGCTGTGTGTCAGTAGAAGCCTACAGGAATTGTGGTAAGGCACATTTGCAGCCTGCCCTGCACAGTGATTGTGGCAATGATAGTTTTGCTCCTCCAAATCTGGGAGCCAATTGGATAGAGAAACTCAAAGGAAATGAGAGGAGGATAGCAAAATGAATGGCTGAAAAGTCCAGGCCATGCCCTGGGGGACTCGTGGTGGGAAGCCAGTATCCACAAACCTGTGTGTTGGGACAGTCAGCTTATGGCTCATTAGCAAAGACTGTGGCAAAGGCACATCTCCATGTTTAAGGTTTTAATAACAGTTTGTGTGGGAGAAGTGGAGTTATGTAAGTCTTGCATGATTATCAGCCACTAGGAAGTAGGTGCTGTCACCAGCCCTGAGTTTGTCACGGGCTTCCTGCTTGAGTGTGGATAGTCTGTAGCACCTCTGTCTGCCTTCATCTGCAAATTCAGAAATCAGGCTTGTCCTGCTTACAGGGAGCACTGAGGTTAGCATGAGGTTAGAGTCTTGACAGACTGGAGGGAATGCCCTGGTTCTCTTAATCTGATAGTCTAAAATCTCTATTATTATCTCACAAGCTTGTAGATAACATTGTTGAGCTGTGACTGTTAAAAACAAGTACTCTCTTTGTAGCTGGTCATCTCCAGATATTTCTGTGTAAAAGTTCTTGGTCTCCTGATAACCTGCAGTATTTATTTCCTAGGCTTTCCAGAAGTGCTCTTTTATGGATGTAAACTCAAACAGTCATGCTGAACAGTCCAGAAATGATACACATGTTAAAGACATAAGGCCTGGGACTTTAATGCATCACAAGGAAAAGAAGGTAACAAGTGGCAACTGTAGACATGCCACCCGGTCTTGGCATAACCTTCTTTCCTTCAAAACTAATCTTACATCTTGCGTCCTGTTCTCTTTAACCCCACCCACCACTGCCCAGCGGTTTCCTTCCTTTTATCTCTGTATTCCTCAGAAACACTCATATGGAACATTATATTAAACTACATTATGTATCTCATTAGCAATTATACAGTGGTTGCATGAAGTTTTATGATTCTGTGAAATCAAAACAGAATCCATCAGTTTCTGTCAGAGATGCTCATACTACTCTAGAACATCCTTCCCCTACTGTTCTGGTGATGGATGGTGAAGCACCTCTCCAAAGCTTGAGGGGAATTAATGGTTCCTCTCAGTCTCTAGAGCCAGTTCAGAGAATTTGTGCTTTTGTTTCATTTGTTGATCCCAGAAACAGTTGTTAGATATTCAGTTTATGGGATGATAACATCAAAGTGGATGGGAGGAATTTGCCCTTATGCTGAAAGTTAATGTCCAAAATTCAGTCATGGGACTGAGCAGAGGTGCCATGCATTGGGGCTGTGGCCAAGTGGGGTAAATTTCACAGCTGTGCGTGGACTGGAGTTGCCAATTGAGTTGATTTGACTTAGGAGGCAGCCAGTGTGCAGGACAAGAAAAGGACAAGTATTTCTGCCCTTGCAGGCCTCTTTTTTACATTTAAGAATAATGAGTTGCATCGCTGCTGGGGTTAGGGGGTTGTGCAGGCATGACAAGTTGTCAGCCAAATGCCATTTTGCAATGAAGGTGGGTATGGTGGGGAATGGCACACAGCTCTTCAGCACAGCATTTCAACCTTGTACATTTTCTGCACGTATGCAAACGCTGCCAGGTCAGGGCATTGCACTCAGGGACTTGTGGTGGAGCTGCCCAAACAGCAGTTCTGGTCTAAAGCTGCAAACAGCTGGCTGGGTGAGGGTACAGGTCCATGGGTGAGAGGGAAAAAGGAAAAACTGCTTTGTTGTGGAGTGTACGAAAGTGTTACAGAGAAAAAAATGTGTGAATTAATCCTCATTACTACTGTTGTCAGAATGAGAAGATCATATTTTTATATAAAATCCTGGGTCATCGCTCAGGACACTGCACATCCTGTAGCACAAACATCGCTACATTCCTTTGAAAGGCGCTGCCAGGTAATTGCCATGGACTGGTATTTGTTTGAATAACACAAGAGTCCAGGAAATCAGGGTTAATAAGATCTGGTTTTGTAATCTGACAGGACAGAGTGTTCATTGGCTTTAAATATGGAACATTATGGTCACGATAAAATCACTGAGGAAATGAGTTTTGTTGTGGTTTTACTTTTTTAGTAGAAAAGCGGCAGTTCCTAAAATGAGATATATTGTACAAGGACGCCATGAAGGGCTGCACTGATGCTTGGAACTAGAAGGGAAACTTGCTAAAAAAAGATACGCAGTCAGCATATCCAGAGGCAACAAGTGACTTGGCCTAATTCCACGGGGTCTGACGTGTCATGGGGCTGGGAGGCACTGAGCGCGTCAGGGCCTGAGGGATCACATCCCTGGTGTTTGGTTCCTGTAGTGCCTCTCAGCAAAACGTGCAGACAGCGTCAGCCTGCCCCCTGAGGCCTTGCTGCTGGGCTGCTTTGCATGACATCTCCTCCTCATTTGGAAATAAGAGGGATGTCAAGGTATCCACAGAGCAGCTGTTCAGCCTTGCTGCTGCTGAACAAGCTTTTGTGGAGGTGAACTGTGGCTCTGGTGTATCACTGACTTTCTCGCTTCTGTGTTTTGATTGTGAGTAAAGTTTATCTGTGTAAAATGCTCCAACAGTACGTAAGAAAATGCCACATAAGGTATAGAAATTATATCTGGTGAACCTCCATATGCATGGGGCGTGCATGCACAGCCACTCTGGGGATTTCTGCACCGTCACTCATCCATCTCAGTTGGGAGAGCAGTGCTCCTGACTGTTCTGCTCATCTTGATGCTCACATCAGTATGATCTGTCCTTCTGGTGTGTTAAGTCAGCTTCTAGTCTCAAGCAAGCAATGTCAGCATTATTGCTTTTGGTTCACTGCCTTCAGGCGCTCAAGGTGAAATTAATTTCCTTCTTGGTGAGAGCTGTCTTTTGACTGTAGATTTCTCTCTTATTCATAGTCATGGTGTCTCCTCAGGTCATTCCTTCACCCTGATGATTGATTGTTTCTCCTAAGTTGTCACTAGCACTTCAGCCAAGCCCCAGACAAAAGTCTGGTGGTTGTGAAACAGTATTTCCAGAGGTCCTCACTGGCAAATAAAGACGAAAGCCCCCCTGAAGTTTCATTGCTGGGAATACATATGCTTTTTTTGAGCCAGTAGGTGACCTCCCTGTGTGGTGTTTGGCATTTCTGCTGTAAGTGAATGTATCTCAGTATTTCATTCTGCACTTCCACAGGCACCACAGGGTGCCACAGCTAATTCTCAAGGAATACTTTTGAGTTGTAGCAAGGATTTAGAAGTGCTCAGACTTTAATGATACTAATTGTGATGGAGCAGCACTGCTCAGGTGTGAGCAACATTAGAAGCAGCAAAATGTACTTGAAAATCAGCTTTTACTGGTATAAAACATCTTGTCAAGGCAAGCCAGACTTCTGTGCTTGGCTCTCTGGAGAGCCAGCAAGCTGTAGTGCCCTGCTGTCAGCCCTTCCACATCAGCCTCCCTTTGGTGTGTCCCAGCTGAATGTGACCAGATAGTGTGAGACTTTCAACTTCAATCTTACAAAAACATGGGTTTTTTTTTAGCTGGGAGGTGAACAGATCAAGGAGCACTCTGTTAGAAATAAGGTAATTAGTGCTTTTGCATATTCTGGACGCCTTGTTAAAACAAGGTAACATCTCATCCTGACCTAATGCATAGCACAAAGCAGTGCTATGTGTGATGTGCAAACATCATACACTGTTCTGCCAGAATTTGGAATTTTGCCCCGAAGAAAGACAGGAATCAGATGACAACTTCAGACATGTCTGTGCAGCGGTAAATGGAGTGGTGAGTTCATGAGGTCTGCGCTTCCCCTGAGATTAATCTTGGGGGGGGGGGGAAAAGTCCTGTAAAGGTAAAAGCCCTGAATGACTAAGTAATCCAACTTTCCCCCTCAGGTGTATGGGGCTACAACAGGATCTCCCACAGATAGTGACCATCCTAAAGAGAAGAGGGAAGGGAAAACTGAAGAAGAATTGGGTTCTGATTCATCCAGTACAGCTGACAGTAAAATTGGCTTTTCAATGAATGACAGTCCTACATTTAGCAAGGGTTTGTTTGTAGACAGTACTGACTATTCTGACAAAAACTTTCAGAGTAAGAGCACAAACCTGTCTGGTGTCAGTTTGCCAGAGGAGGACAAACGAAGAGGGGCTCAAGATATCTTAGGATCACATTTTCCAGCTGTTGAGACTGGAAAACAAAAGCCAAGCTACAGACTGTCAAGAGACACTCACCAGGGCGTGCCGCAGGGTGAAGCCTTGCAGAGCACGGGCAAACACATCCCTGTCAGCAGTGTTTCCCCTCTCCTGAGGCACACCCAGGAGGCTACGGGGCCTCAGCCTTCCTCGCAGGACCAAGAAGGTTCTGCAGTCAACTACAATCAGGTTGTGCTGAGACCCAAAGTGTCCAGAACAAACAGCATGAGCAGCATTGAAGAGACAGACTCTCCAGCTGGCTCTCCCAGTGAAGACAGCCCACCCCCAGAAAACATCGCCTTCATGATCACTAAAACAGCAGTCCAGGTGCTCTCGAGCGGGGAAGTTCATGACATAGTCAGCCGGAAAGGAGGAGATGTGCAAACAGTCAACATCGACACGAGGAAGGATGGAGCATCAGAGCAGGGCCTCCCTGAGAACACTGACAGCGAAGAGCCGGTGGTGTGTCTGGACAAAAAACCTGTCATCATCATTTTTGATGAGCCGATGGATATTAGGTCAGCGTACAAACGGCTTTCTACAATTTTTGAAGAATGTGATGAGGAGTTGGAAAAAATGATGACAGATGAAAAGATAGAAGAAGAGGAGGAGGAAGAAAATGAAGCACCTGAAGTACCTGAGAGGCAGAAGGAAGAGTCACAAGTAGCTAATGACAGAAAAGCAACCACAGAGCATTCAGCAGCTCACAGTCCCCAGGGGCCATACCTATTTAACCTTCAGTCTGACTCTTCAGAAAGCAGACCTGCAGAAGAGGAAAGCTCAACGACAAGTTTTCACAAATACCGTCAGATCTATGGGCTAAACACAGAAGCAAGTTCAGACTCTGCTGATCAGTTGGGAAGCAGGCAGGATTCTAAGAAAAAATTTAAGTTTAAATTCCCTAAAAAGCAGCTGGCTGCTCTGACGCAGGCAATACGGACAGGTACCAAGACTGGGAAGAAGACCTTGCAGGTTGTGGTCTATGAAGAAGAGGAGGAAGATGGGACCCTGAAGCAGCACAAGGAAGCAAAGAGATTTGAAATCACTAGGTCTCAGCCTGAGGAGAACGATAAAAGTGCTTCTGGGAAGCAAGAAGGACCCTCTGGAGCTGCAGTGTCCTTGTCTAGGACTGATGAAATTCGACAAAGTACATACAGAACGCTAGACAGCCTTGAGCAGACTATAAAGCAGCTGGAAAACACCATCAGTGAAATGAGTCCAAAACCTGTCCCTGAAAACACATACACCTCTGAGGGAAGCACTGTCCCCTTCTCTGCCCAGATAGTACCAGAGACCCCATCCCGAGAGCGTGTAGTGCTGGATGAGAGCCTTGCTGGCGTAGAGCCCCTTGCATCACTCCCAGCCACTTCACATAAGGTACCTTAGTCTGAGAAATCAAACCTCCAGCTGCTTTCTAAAATCTGCAATAATCACCATTAAACAAGAGGGTCTTGTGATTTGTTTGCTTCCTTTCAGGTGGCTTGTTTGGGCTCCCCACGAGGTGTCTAACAGCTAATAGACCATTGGTTTTTGGGGTTTTTTTAATCTTTGCTGCTGATTGGTGATGGGCAAATGCAGGGGAGCTGGGTCGAATAATCCGCTGTGTGAAATGACAAGCGTCACTGACATGAAATCCAGGCTGATCAGTAGCTGAGCAGTTTTCTCCGTTTGATTCTGGAAATTAACACCTGCGGTGTGAAGCTCCTGAACTTTCCCTGCATGTAGTACTGTGGCTTTTTTTTTTGGCGCATGGTGTGAAGTCCTCTCTTCAAGCCTTCTGGTACTGACCACACCTTCTTGTCTCCCCTCCCTGCCCCTCCACTCGTTTCCGCAGAGCTCCAGCGCTGCCTCCCAGACAAGCCGGATGCCAGTTCCCATGGCTTCAAAAACTAGACAAGGAAGCATGGAGAAATCAGGCAAACAGCACAAGCTGCAGGATCCGCGCCAATACAGACAGGTAGTTTTACCCTAAACCCGGTGTTTGGATGGACATTTCATGTTGTTTGTTTGTTTAAAAACTCCAGTAACTGACTGAGATTATACCAAATATCGGATGCCTGAGGTCTAACTGGACGTCCTGGATCCTGGGGGCATGACAGTACTGATCTTTTCACCATGCTTGTGCATGCATGTCTGCAATAAAACACCTGCTGCTTTTTTGTTTGGTTGGTTTTTGGGTGTGTTGTTTGGGGGTTTTTTTGGTTGGTTTTGGTTTGGCCCTTTTTTTTTCTTTTTTTTTAACTGAGTTATTCAGCTGTAATTTTAAGATGTCAACTACCTGTTTACTTTCCATTTGGTAAATGTGGTGGTTCCTTAGGAGAACTGGGAATGCTTCTGTTCAGAGAATCTTTACAGGAAGCCCTGGACACTAACCTTTCGGTGTGTAGGTGGTGGTGGGTGCACATTAACCCTGGCGGGACGTCTCTCACACGTTAATCACGCGCAGCATGGCCGGCGTAGTGCCTGCTCTGTAACACGTAGGTCGCGCCTCCTCACAAAGCTCTCTCAGCTCTTTCTCTATGCACTCTCCCTTGGGCACTTTGGGTTTTCTACCAGGTCCAGTCCATGGCTGCAGGACTTAGCTCAGGCCTCGAACTGTTAGTTCTGGTTCTCTGTAGGGCTGTTTTCCCAGGTCCTGTTGGTTTATCATGTTACTGGCTTTCTGACAAACTGTCTCCTGACGTCTTTATTTGCAGGCTAATGGAAGTGCTAAGAAAGCTGGTGGGGACTATAAAGCTACTTCTCCTACCCTACCTGCTTCTAAGATCCCAGCCTTTTCTCCCACTTCTGGGAAAAGCAGCTCAGCACCTGCTTCTAGCGGTGACAGCTCTAACCCTCTTAATCCACCTACTAAAACCTCCATTCCTTCCTCCTCCCTTCTTGGTCCTCAGACAGGTCGCATAACTTACTTTACCTCCCTCATCCCCTCTGTCTCTAACGGCTCCTCCAAGTCTCAGAGCCCCACTCACCCAGGGAAAGGTCACCACCTCTCGTTCTCGCTGCAGACTCAGAACGGCCGAGCACCCCCTCCTTCCTCCTCTACCTCGCCCCCCTCCTCTATCTCCCCCCCTTCCCTGAGCCAAGGTATGAAGAGCATCAGGACAATCCACACCCCTAGTTTCAACAGCTACAAGGCACAGAACGGGAATGCCAGCAAGTCCGCCCCATCCACGGTCAAGGAGGCATCCTAAAGGCTAAGCACAGCACACCTGCCAGGTCACCAAGGCTTTTTGTTCACTTTCAAAGAATCCGCAGCCAATATCTTAACCAGGGAATGTAACCATTTTGCTGTTTTGCTGGAGGCTTAATACTAATCCCGTGTTAAATACTGAGTTACTACACTAGGTTAGAGTGAAGCTTTTTGGGAAACTGTTGCTGTTGCAATGATAAAAGAGCATTTTCTTTCTATAGGCAGCACCTCTTACAAAAAGTGTGAAGGTGTGTGAGTGAACTTGACATGCGTGTGCACAGCGGTGTACTGAGCATGGAGAATTGTATGGTTAAAAATTTACTAAGTTGTTTTATATAAAGCTATTTTTCATTATGGGGTCTAGAAGTGAACAGAGATACACTAAAGTGTGATTATATTCAATTGTAAAACTGAAACTAAAGTATTTTTCTTTTATTTTGGTGTTATTTAGCTTTGTTACAGATTTCTATTTTTGTCAACAAATGTCATGGTTCCTTTCGAGATCTTTTTGCCAAAACATTTTGATACTATTGTAATGTACATTTGAAAGTAGTATGCTGGACAGTAAACCTCTGCACAAGAAATGGAACAAGACTGGTCCTATGTGTGTATGAGGCAACTCAACTTATTGCACTGCCATTCAGATTATATTTAAGAATTTGCCAGCCAAGGAAAATAAATTGTTTTGCACATACAGCTAGTTGCTGATCACTTTTTTTCTTAGCTAAATCCACCCTTTTTCCTTCAGTTTTATTTTACTGACACGTGGTAGCCCATTAACGTATTGCATTGTGGAGTTTAAAATGTACACTTCAGTACTGTTCTGTATACTGGCAAACTGTTGTACATATCTATAAATATCTATAAATAAATAAATACTGTATGTGCCTGGGCACATAGAGTAGTTTGACCACACCAAAGTTAATTTTTATGCATGCTTAAAAATATATATGGGGCAGGGTTGAAAAAGATGGATATTGGTTAAATAGGAGAAGAGCAAAAAACTTGCATAGCTAATGGTTTTGTCAATAAATTTATTTGTATAACACCATAATGTAATTATACAGAACCATGATAAGCAAAGATCTTTACAAAAATAAAGGGCTGCATGCTTATATATTTGTATTTTGTCACTAGTAACTTTTCAGATGGTCTCAATTAGCTGTTCAGCTGTTTGCCTGAGGGTGTTAAACCATTAGGAGAAAACCTGACTTTATTTTCCCCAGATGAAGGCCATACATAGTTATTAATTTCAAAATGGGGTCTTTCAAATTTATGTTGCTAAAAGCTTATCACTGGAACTCCAAGTTAGAAAACCAGCAAGCAAAGAAAAACCTTTGAGTGATTGAATGAGCTATCATCATTTCCACCTTGAGGTATTCCTTGTTTTATTTCCCCTTGGGAAGGGGAAGATCCTTGTAAGCGTCATTCCAAGGCAGTGCCCTTGGTTGGTGCCTCACATGCAGCTGGAGAATGTGAACATTAACCTCTACCTCAGGAACACAACACAGTCTGCTTCCAGCGGGGTCATGCTGGTGCCATCCCCTCTGCTGGCACAGCAGCAAAGGCATCTGCAGAGCACAGGAGCTTCAGTGCCAGGCTGAGCCGAGCCAGGACAGGCTGGGGCACTCCAAGCCAAAGCAAAGTGTAAGGCATGGGCAGAGCGCCCACACAGAGCCCCTGGAGCGAATCCAGTTCCATTCCAGCCGGGGCAGAACAGTGGGGACTGCAGCTGCAAGGCCTGGTCTGTGCTCTTTCTCTCGTATGGAGCACAGCATTCCCTGGCTCTGAAGGGAACCTGCCTGATCCAATGCCATAGCTTGTTATCAAGTCCCCATGCAAGGCAGCACACACAGAGCACCACAGGCTGGGTACCCTGCTCCTCCTTCACACCCAAAACAGAACCGCACGCTAAATGATGGACAGAGCAGCATTTGTTCTTAAACTGTTTGTCCAGCATCGCCCAAGGTTCAGACACTTAGGGAGCATGAGGTGTCCCCCATGAGCCATGGCACAGGCAGGCAGGGTCCCCCACGGCTCTGGCACTGCTCTCATGGCTGCTTCTCAGGGCCTCTTCAGGTGAGGGGCTACAGCAGCACATTCTCTGTATTTGGCTGAACTGAGCTGTGGACACTCATTGTATAATTAACTAATGACCCTGCACAGCTGCTGGTGTGCACAGGCAGTGAGGCAGTGCTCACATGGAAATACTGCTTGTGGTGGTGAATGTGAAAATTGCCATCAGGCAGGGAATGCTACACCCACCTGAGGCCTCAGCGACACTGTGACCTGCGTTTTTGGTGACCCTGCTCAGTGCTGGGGTGCAGCAGCCGCCAGGAAACCAAAAGCAGGCTCAGCCAGCTCATCACTCACTGCACAGGCAGCACTGTTGGGACTGTGATGACTCAGGCAATGTAGGCAATGTTAATTCCCTCTCCATCCTGCTCATCCAGCAATGAAGTTGTCAGGCTTTCACAAACACAGGCAGGGAAGAGCTGCGCACAGGCTGTAGCTCAGCACGAGGAAATCATCAAGTCTGTAAATAAAATCCTTGCACACAAAAATCAGAACTGGACAGTAGCGGAAAAGACAGGTTTCCCACTGTAAACCAGTTATGAAGAGCAGTTTTACGCTGCTGCTGAAGTTTGGGATAACCAGTGGGACAGATCCCACTGCAACAGCGGCTCTGCTCTGCAGCATCCCCCAGCCTCACTGCTCCAAAATCCAGCAGCCGAGCAGCTCACTGAAGGAGCTGCAAGGTGAGCAGGACCTTCCTGCTGCCTGCTGTAGTCAGAGCCAACCAAGGCCTTCCAAAGCAGAGTAAGCACCACCCCTGTGTCAGCCAGTTCCTCCCACAGCGAGGGACTGCAGAAGGCAGAGCCAAAGAGGCTGCATACAGCAGGAAAAGGGAGGATGTGCAGGACAGCTGAAGTGTGCGGGGCTAAAATCCATCTGATCCCCGCTGGGAGGCAGCCCTTCCTGCATGCTTACAAAGTCATGGATTCAGCAGATGGCTGAGGTAGATTTTTACAGTCTCGTGACTGGGAGCCACAGGTACATGCACTGCTCCAAGGACTGCAGGCTGCTGTAGGGCATTGCCTCTCCCAGCCACACATCAGCCCACACCCCCTTCCAAAGGCAGGCACCATTAATCAGTTGATTACTGTCTAGATGTGAACGGCGTTAGGACCTGGCTTTGGAAACAAAAACACAGCTTTGTAGTAAATGAGGTCACATTTCAAACCCTTTGGTCCTGCCTGAACAAAGTGGAGAGGTTCTCAGAGGCTGCACAGGAACAGGAACCCGAGACCTTTATGTGCAGCTCGGCAAAGAATTTTCCTTCAGCTCTGCAGCAGCACAAAAGATGTTATGAAACTGTCTGGACTGTGGCCATGCCTTAATTCCACATCAACAGTGCTGTGAGCGATACTAATGGGCACTGTAACAAGCCCTTTAAAGTCTTAAAAAGCAGTCACACAACTCCTTCCAGTGACTACACTCCAGAAAAGGCAGCTCAGACTAAACCACTGATCATCGCTGACACAGGAATTGCTGCTAGGAACCATTTAAAAAATCCAAACACTTCAATTGCAACTAACACAGTCCATACTTTTGTTATTTCTCTATCAGATCTCAGCTTATCCTGTCCCTAACAACTTGCAGCTTCACAGCTCTAAAGAGTCCTTGGAGCAGTACTTCCCAAGCCAGTCTGAATCCTTCCGATGAAATACAGAAACAAAAAAAAAGAACACAAATGGCAATATTAAGAAATTCTGTTTAAACATTAAAAACACCCCTTTTTGCTCTACGACCAAACACTGACACAGGTTGCCCAGGGGGGTTGTGGAGCTTTCATCCTGAAAATATATTTAAAGCCCAGCACAGAGCAACCTGCCCTGGCTGCACGTGGCTGAGCTGGGGGTGGACTCAATGATCCCTGCCCACCTTACCTGCTCTGCAACCCTGTGGAGCTGCCATCCCACTGAATCCAGCTGCCACAGGGAACACTAACAGTATCCACCTCAGGACAGTCTTGTATGTACACACTTCCCTTCTTGAGTCAATCAATCAGACTGTCATCCTTCTCTTCCACAGGAGGGGGGAAAACAGCAAGAAAAAAAAGGAAAAAAATCCCCAACACAGTAAAAAAGCACAAATAAGGGTCTGAGATAGCTGCTGCTACAATCCGGGTATAGTGATGACTCCTAAAAATGTCTGTCTTCTCAGCTGCCACACTGGCTGAAATTTAGGTGACCCCAAATCTTGGTAGTCTCCAAGAAGCAGAAGAAGCATCAGTGTTTTTCCAGCCTGAGATATGCAGTCACCTATTATTTTCTTCAGGGGGAGCTCAGAAACCTCGTTTCCCTGATGCCCTGGCAGATGCTCCCTGCATCTCTCCCCCTCAAGCCATGGGTTTCCCCTACTGGTTCCACACTACCAGTGCAGCAGCACAGAATATCATGGAGACTGACCAGGTTAAATAAATCTGAACCTGCAGCACTGTCAGCCAATACAAGTCATGTTTTGCATGTTTGTTTTCTACGTCCCTCATTTTTCAGAAGATCTTGTGTTCTTCTTCATTTAATACAATAAAAATTCTATGTTCTCAAACACAAAAGTTGACAGCCATGTGTCTGGGTTCTTAAGTAAAATTATCAGTTATCTACAAACACAACAAAATGGAAATTAACCCATCAAAATGGCTGCCGGAACAGAGTACGATGCAGATCCCCAGACAGGTGGGTCACCTCCCTAAGTAGATTGCTTCACTGAGGAGACCTCTGTGACTTACTGTGGATGCTCAGCATACTCTGACAAGCTTCTGAGACTACTGATGGGACAAAATACAGCTCCAGTGAAAGACAAGGGGTACTCACTGATCTACAGCATTAGAGGCACCACAACAATGTATTCTGAAATCCATTGGTCAAATACACTTTGCTATTACAACTGAACCAAAATCATCCTTGGTTACTCTGCCCTTCACAAAGCACACCTGTTCCTCCTGACACTGCACACTGCTAATGCACCCACCTCCTGTCTGCTGCAGGAGGAAAAGACACTTTAGTTTGCACAGAGACCACAGGAACATGGCTCATTTTTATGGGACCTGGTATTAGATGCACCCAATTATGTGCTGACAACTTTCACAGAGGTCAACTGTTGTATCCATTACTTTTCTTCATGGCCAATTTTCATAATGACTCCTCACAAGGATCAAAACCACAGATCAAAGCATGGGACTGTTACAGTCAGTCTGGAAAGAAATGAGATCTGCCTAAAAGCATGTCAGCAAACACATCCCAGAACCACAATTCCTTCTCCTCACAGCAACTGGACACGTGGATAGAGGTTTAATCCTCTGCCAAGCAAGAAACGGTGTAAGACACTGGGACACCCAAAGTGAGGAACAGCTGTGTTGTTTTTGAGTAGGTGTGCAAGAACGTAGAATAAAAAAATGTAACAGATAGAGTTCACACACAGATGTGTTTTTAGGGTAGAAACAAATCTTTTTCGTTCAAATAAAAAGTCCAAGACCCAAGCTACAGTATTGTTCTGATTAGCAGATACCAGTGTTCATTCTGACTTCACAAAACCTGTGCATTAAACATAAACCCACTTGCTACATCCCTTAGAATCAAATTATGCATCAAGATGAAAATACTTAACCAACTGAATCTCTCTCACATGCTGACCTCCACAGCGTGGGCCCCACAAACATATGACTAATGAGAAGTGTCCTTCATCCAGGGGGAACTGCAGGTTTGGTTATCCCAAGAGCAGTTGCTGACTGCAACTTTAAAACATGACATTTCAAAACCATTCATCAGAAAGAATTAGATTCACACCAAGAGTCACCAAAACAATTTTATTTCCAGTGTTTAAGTGGGTATGCACACAGGCATGATACAGGTTTGGATTCATTAGGTCTTCATGCAGAATTATATTCTCGATAAAAGAAACCAGTTCCATCCAGTATCCACTATCTACACGCCTATGTTACAACATTTATATCAAATCTGGTATCTGAAGAAAAGATACACATGTAATATGTACAGTTAAGTTACTTATTTTACAGAAAGATTAGAAATTCAAGTCACATAAAACTCAAAATCTGTATTAAAATCGGAAATATAAAACTCCAATATTTACTGGAATGCCTAAGGAATGGAAGCTCTGTAGCCACCTGTGTTAACATTTGTAAAATGTAATGAAATTCATTAACAGTAAAATGCATTCATTTGTTTGTAATAAGTTTCTCTAATTTAGCAATATGGCACCCTAACAAACCAAATGAATTTATAATGAGGCACTTGTTAGTGACTAAACCAAAAGAGCAATTTTCCTGCATACTAATGTCAGGCCAACTCTCAGTCAGAAAACCATGTATACACTACACAGCATGTTGCATCAGATGCTTTGTTCAACATTTGTATGCAGCCATCAAATATACTTTTTCTTAAAATATATATATATATATACTTTAGTGTTCTTCTGGCTGTGGTAATGCACTGTGAAGACGTTCCACAGAGCACAGTGATGAAACCAGCCCAAATGAAGGCTGCATAACAACAGTACAGGAAAAGAAATATTTATATATGTACACGCACACACACACACACACGCACGCACACACAGAGTTACTGGGAAGTGTAACAGTAAGTTAATGAATTGCTGCAGTGGACATATCTCCCCAGTTCAAAGATACTGGTAGAATCGAGATCTAACCACTTGGGTCCCAGACAGTTTATGAGGATGGGCATCAACTGCTGGGCTGAAGTTGGTTTTGTTCATGTTCTGGTAATTTTCACCATTTACCTGGTCTGGTGGCTGAAATGGTCCCGAAGGTGGTGTTCTGTTAATTAAAGTCAAGCTGCTGGAAGAGCTGCCTTCATCTGCCTGCATCTCTGCAGATGAGGGCAGCTCTGCCTTTGATACCTCTGCTAAGTTAGTGTTCTCAAGTCTGGGCTTTCCAGTTTCACCCGTATTAAGGTCAGTTGTGCTAGTGCGTAAACGTTCTCGTGCAAGCCAGTCCGAGATTGAGAGGTCCTGGGCTGGACATTTTGGCTTCAACCGAGTCACAGCTGAAAGCTCAGATTCTCTCTCTCTACTTTGACTTGGTTCTTGAGCTTTCCAAGCATTCAGGACACTTATTTCAGCGAAATCCCTCTGTCCCCCAAGCGTGTGCCTTCGCCTGATATTCTTTCTCTTTGCAGTCTCTGCAGAGTTAGCTTTTTGATTCCCAACTCCAAACATGTCATCAGCAGATGATTTGAGTCGCAGCTTTAACCTATCTGTAATCTTAAGTCTCCATGTAGGTTCTTGTTTATCAGCCTCATTTTTGGCTGATGTAGCTAAACTGCTTGTAGATCTTCCTTTTTTCATGATGTCAAACATTTTGGTCACAGTAGGCAAGTCCTTCTCACTCTTTGCATCCCCTGACCCCTCACTGTCCGTTTTGTGCCGAGCAGACTTTTTCCTGGAGAGTGTGTCACATTCAATAAGTTTGTGTGAGCTGAAAAGTCTGCGACTCTCTAACTTTGGTGTAGAACTTCCCTCAGTACAACTTACTTCGCTTTCTTCAGAGTTCCTCCGACTGGTCTTCACCACTTCTGAAACTTTCCCTTTGGACAGCCTTTCGGCAGCAGCGCTGGTAGCAAAGACAGGGAAGTCACTTTCACTGTCTGTCTCCATCGGTCGCCCTTCGCTGATCAATTCACTTCTTTCATCATCAGCATCTTCTCCCTTGCTTTCTGTCACTGACTGCACCTCAGGGCTCAGCATACTGGCATCTAAACCAGTCAGATACATAGTAGATGAAGTAGTTGAATAATCTGAGGTGATGGAGCTGACATCAGCTGCTAAAAACTCATTGTGTTTAATTTCAGGGCTGGCTACTTTTTTGCATGAGTATCTGTGCTGGGAAGCCTGTGAGGAAGTGCTTAGCATAGTGCCAGAGTCAGACACTGTCTCCTCAACCTGGGAAGAAGATTGTGAAATAGGCATTTTTGGGTTATTTTTCTGCATGGTTTGCAGACAGTTGATATTCAATGATTTTGTACATTTTTCATGGTAAGGCAGTGAAGGTTCCTCCGTCAGGATATTTTCTTTCTTTAATGACTTCTTTTCATCCTTTACAACATTCACATCTTTTTTACTGCTGTTCTCTTTTTCCTTCAGGACAAACATCCTTTGTTTTCTCCCTATCTCTCTCTCTCTTTCATATTCCCCTTTAGCTGTGTCCTCTTTTGCTGTGTCACCACGAGATTGTTCTGCAAGCTCCTTCTTGAAAAACACATTATCCAACTCATCCTCTGAGCTACTTGGTTGTGGTTTCTCTTTAGTTTTTTTCCGCTTGCGACTAGCTGCTGCAAAAATGGAGGACACAAGCAGTTCCTTGCTATACTGATCCTTTCCAGAACCCCAAGAACCCTGTTAAGAAAAGGGAGAGCGCATAGTTAAAGATCAAAAATAAACACTTACCAGCCTGACAGAGTTTAAAAACACATCCTGAGCTTCACAGTAGAAAGTGTGTCTTCATTCAGGAAACATTTACATGCTCTTCCTGTAGCTTAAATTACATTGCCCAAGAAGTCAATTTTCATCCTGAGCATTCCACTTTTTATCTGAGTCCCTCCAAATTAACAAAGACTAGTTTGTGTATACAACTATTTAGTTTTTGGTTGACTAATAAAGCAGGCCCCATTACAGTAAGAAAGCCTTTTCAAGAGTGGTTTGCAACTACTTCACAGATGTGGCTCTAGGAGTTTGGTTTCAATCCCTCCTTTCGAGGTCTTACCTATTCAAAAAGGCTAATTGCTCAATTTTTCAGTTCATCTTTCACCTTTCAGACTGAGTTTGTAAATGGTATCAATTAATTACAGCCAATAAAATGAAAGTTATTCATAACTAGTTTAGAAAATGAGTGAATAAACTTCCTTATTTTAGAGGAATCTATCTTTAAAATGGCACAGAAACAATAAAAGGACAAGCCAAATTATTCCATTTTATAAAATAAAAACTATTTTCAGTCCACTGACAACATTACCACCTGGCCCCTTCAGAGCTATGCACCTTTCCTACTTACTGCCCCATTGCTACAGGCAGAGTGATGTGGTGTCCTGGAAACTGGGCTGCTTTGAGGAAACAGCTGAGCCACCAAACATCCTCAGAGAGCAGCTGTGTTGGCATCTCCACAAAGGAGCAGAAGGATGCTCTGAGTCCTGCTGTCAGCTCCAAGGGGGGCATCAGTGCCACACCTGGAATGCAGGCCAGCATAAAGCTGTGCCAGGAGCTCACAGCTCACCGAGGTCAGCTGTGTGCTGCCCTGTCATCCTGTGCCAGACACCCAGCGTCAGAACTACTGAACAACAGCCCAGGAGACAAAGATTTGTCCGTGTCAGATGAGAGCTTTGTCATTAAACTGAGCACTGGATGAACGCCTACGTTCCAGTCTTGTTCCCCTCCTTCACGAGCCTGTCCTCCCAAGCACAGTGTCTTCTGACAGAGATTTTGCAGAGCAGCCTTTAACCACAGCCTTTGCCTTCCTCAGGGAGGAGGAGCTATTACCTCCTAAAGAAGAACAGGCTGAATTCTAAGTATACTTTTCTCAGTGAAATAGAGAAACATAAATACTCTCTGTGGGTTAGTACTATGCCAATGACAACAGGGAACATAGTATATATACATTTACCTCTGCTAAATGAGATGCAAAAAGGAGGTAAGTGCCCTCAGTTGTGAGAGCCTGGAACAAAGCTGTTGCTGTATGCAGCTGACTGCTTTGGTCGATGCAGATAACTGCAAGCAAGTACTTTTCCAATGTAACACTTCAAAATTAGGTTAAGAGAAAACAAACAGTACTACCACTTACTCAAGAAATTCTACATAAGCTCTATTGTACATCTGCATATCTGCAATTCAATAAAGCAAGCACTTAACAGATTTCAAAAGCTTTTAACTATTTCATAACACAAAATGATTTACCTTAGATTTTGCTGAGTCACTAGTAGCTGAATCTGTGGAAAAATTAAAAAAATTCTGCTCAGTTCTGTGCAACTTTTTAATTGTTGCTACAGACAATGCTGGACTTATGAAAAAGACAAGCACAGAACAAGATGTGAAGCAAATTAAAACCAGAACAGAGTGAATAGTCAGAGCTCACAAAGATGCAAGCTGCACCACAGAAAGCCACCGCCATGAAAGGATGCTGTGAATTGTAGGCAGAACCAGCTCAATGATAGGAATGGCAAAGGAGCCCTGTTCTTCAAAATAAAAAACAGAAATACTAATGTTTATTCGATGCTTTAAGTATACAGCCCCTGCAAAACCGCAGCTGAGAGACCTTTACAGGATGGCACTGTGTACTCTCCTGAGATTCAGGATACACAAAGCAAAATTGGGTGTCTTAGTACAGTTGGCTCCTAGGTACAAATCATGGTTCTTGCAGTCATACCCTTTTTGGGAGTTTTTAAAGGAATTAAGTAATATTTTGTGTGTAAAACCCCAATTGTACATCTCTCTCCACCTCTTACTTCATACAGGTAAAATTTTATTTTTAAATTGTCTAGATGTCAGCAGCTATCAGTTTTGTACTTTCCCATAACAAGCGCTTTTATGAAATGAAAAATGGACACCATAGTTTTACTGTCTCGCAAAACCCAAGATTATACAATTATAAAGGGGGTAGGAAGGGGCTAGCACAATGACTAAAAAACATGAACTTGGGACTTTCTCCCTGGGAAGAAAGAGCTGAGCCCCCTGCCACACCCCTTTTTGACACATGGCTTATGCTTTATGACTAGAAAGACTGGTAGACCATACCATGCTATTTCTCCTCAGGGTCTGCTTCAGAGATAACAAGAAACAGCAGAAAAACTTTTAAAAAGTAGCATTGATCTGTTTAAAATACTCTTAAAAGGAAATTTACAGCACAGATCAACTTGGGGTTTTTTCCATTTACAAGAAACGGGGGTTTCTGCAGACAAGGCAGCTACAGTGTGGGCAACAGTCCTCCTTCTTCCTACAGTTCCAGCTGTCCATCAGTGACATCACAGAATCCACTAATGACATCACCGTGTGATAGACTCCTCCCACTTCGCCTGTTACAACATCAGGACAAGGTGACTGTTTCAGTAAGTGCTGAACAACCCTTTGAAACAAAAGCTAGAGAGGAAGGGGTAACATTCGTGGGATACAACATGCTGGGTTAGTGCAATAGTAGAGTGAAGGGAGAAGGGGAAAAAGTCACCAAAAAAGAGCCTGTAATGCTTGTCCTTAGCCACAAAAGAGGATGGCATTCATAAACAGAGGGAAACCAGCTTTAGTATATACATACTGCAACATACTTAAAGTATCCATCACTTGACAAGAAAATATAACTCAATTTTTTTGCGTTCCTAACGTTGGGAAGGAGCAATATTAGAACACCACTGAAGATCAGTTTTTCTGCCATCACAACAAACCACTTTATAGCAGCGTATCTGCTTGACCTCACAATGATGATTGCATGGGTTACTGTGAATAAATAAAATACTATGTGCAAACCTCATCTTTTAATGATTAAATTCCTGTTAGACAAAAAAGTTTTCCAAATTGTATCATGCATGATTATCAACAATTCAAGTCTTTAACAAGTGTTAAATGATTTTTTTTGGAAAAGAGGAAAACATTTTATTAGTAAAAGAAAATAGGAAGAGAGAGTTACAGTGAGTTAACAGAGTAGGTTATTCTAGCCTATGGACTAACACTGTCCAGGCAAGAGTTACCTGATACGTCTCCAGGAGATACTCCCGTTCTTCCAATGTTGGTGAGTAAATGATCTATGTTTGGCACTGGCTGAGATTCTACAGTGTTTTCCTCCTGAACTGCTGTCTACAGTTAATAAACAAAGATCTCTTCATCATCGTTTCACAAATAGTTCATTACGATTCAACAGCATTTAGAAAACTGCATTATTCACCTGAAGAACACGAGGAAAGCGTGTCCTATTTTCCTCTATGGTTTTAAAACAAATGCATGGCTTGCTTTTTAAAAAAAAATAGAATTCATTACTACAAGGACTGGAAAACTAAAAAGGTGCTTCTGAAGAGCAAACCATACAGTGACACAGTAAGAAATATACAGGCGTTCTAGAGGCAGCAGAAGCAGATTCTAAACTAAGGCAGTTAGAACACAAGCATTTGTGCCACAATACTTACAAGAGGTTCTTCAGCATCATCTTCTGTGAAAAACCAGTCATGCTAAAAATTAAAATAAAAAAGCTGAAAACTCCACAGGAAATAAAAAACCCAAATGTGGCATAATCTAACATGGATATTACTAGAAGTGAGAGTTTGATGCATAAATATCAGACCCAAACTGGCCCAATGAGAGAAAAGCTGGTTGATCTGTGTACGACCTTATTTTTTAAATAATGAAATGTATCCACTTACTTTTTGGATGAGTGTTTCTACAATTTTATATTGGTCTGGCATGTGCGTAACCATGTGTGTCATGTTATCATCAGATGTCCTCACAAGTGTTGGACCAAAAACTATTGCCAGGTTTCTTGGTTCCATCTAAGAAATGAAATATTTCCACATCATACATTTATAATGAAAAAATACAGTAATATGGGCTAAGTACATTAATATAGTACTATTAACATATATGAGAACCATTTTAAATAAGGACATAAGAAAGTTTTTTAAAAATACATTATTGGCTCAGATAGGATGTTACACTACACCAAAACTCTTCTATATGCAGATGTTATAAATACACCCCACATTTCTGCAATTCAGAATTCCAACCTTCCTTACCCTACTTGCAAAAGCAAATGGCTCTAGAAGCACAAAAATTTCAAGAACTCCGATATATTCTTTACACTTTAAGGGGATCTTTTCTTCTTTCCTTAAAGAAACACACTGGCACTTGGAAATATTGATGCTTTAAGATTTTTTTTTTTTTTTGTAAAAAGGCATTGATAGCTCCCTATTTTTTTCCTGAAAATGTTTACATGACACACACAAAAAATTAAGCTGGTAATCAAATCCTGTATAATATCTACTGACAAAGACCTCATTCAACTTGCACCACCTTCAGAGGAGACAGCAGAACAAACATCACAGATCCACCACATCTATCCATGAGACAGGCTCAGAGTTATGTGACCAGGTCACCACTTTAAAAGTGAATTAAGTATATGACTAATGATACATCTCTGACAAATAATTTCAAGAAACAGCAGCAGAACTTACCTTCTATTTTTGCTTACTTGTTTAACTCTGACTTTACTGTTCTGGTATAGAATAGACCAGTAATACACGGGAGGCAAGGTCTTTGTGTTTACCAGAAGTAAGTTGCAAACATGACACAAGCCCTTAACACTCTCTTTGACTTCAACTGTGTCATTTGACAAGTCACACAACTGTGACAACACCTCATTCATCCAGCTTTATATATTCTGTAACATTAACAGTACTTAACAACATTTATAAAGCCCACCAAAACCATAAAATGATAAAAAAGCTTCCTTTAGGCACTGCACTTAAAAATTACACTTACTGTAATTTCCTTATAATATCAGCTCAAATTTCACTGAAGTTGAATGTGTTGAATTTTATTTTTTATAAATACACAAATGTTTTTCTTTCACATTTAACTACAAGGTAGTATTTGCAGAACCTACCATATTCACCTCAACTGACCTTTTAAATTATTCAAGATTGGCCACAGGCTCTTCTATATACCATCAATTACATTTAACATTTTCCCATACCCTGCACATTGGTAGCCAAGACACCAGGTTACCTGCCCTGAGGTAAGCATCCATAAACACACCCATATTATGGGACAGCTTTGTGCTCAGCTACTCCTCCCTGAGAGCTGAAAAAGGGGACACTATTATTTGTATTTACTGTAGGAGTACAGCATGCACAGAAGCACTTAACACAAACTACCTCTTTCCCACCCCTATGGAAATGACAAAAAGTTATACTTAGTGGTGGAAAAAGACCAGGTAATGATCAACTACCACCATGTACAGTATGAATTTTCTTTCTTAAAACCAGCCAAATCAAATATTCAAGTAACTACAGCAAGTCCTAGTCTTAAAAATTTCTCAAGCATCCAAAAGCAAGGCTTCAAAGAAAGCTGATGTGACAACCTCTGTCAACAGGTTTATTCACCTGCACCCTGCCCAGGCACAGTCTTACTGGTGTCTAGACTGGAATACAGTAAATTTACAGACTTGGGATAAATATAGGATGCAAGGAGTTATTCCCAGAAGAATGAATACCAGTTTGAATAAACTTAATTCACACTAAACAGGTGCATATTTTCCAGGAGTACTTAGCCCAATCCAAAAATCTTCTCCACACAGCAAAAGTCCCTAATTTCACCTACATCAATAAATTACCACCTTAATTAGAAATAATCCTGCACAAAAATAATACGTAATGGAACAAACCAAAATGCATTATATGTTTCTTTTTAATACCTTGTTCTTTTCTGAGTTCTCTGCTACTGTCTTCAGGTGTGCAGAAAGAAACTTGAGAGTCTCATAATGATGTTCAGGTAGATCATGAATCTGAAACAAACAATCCCTATTCAGAACATCAAACATTTAATGCTAATTCTATAGTGCACCTACAACACAATTGATTTCAGTTTACCAGTCTCTTCAGTGTTTTCAGACGTTCAACAGGATCTTCTTTTCTATTGGCATCTATAAAATCTGCATATTTGTCTGTTAAAAAAGCAGAAATTAATCACACATATATACATGAGTTTTTATATCTGTATATATGTGTGTATACACCCCCAACTCCCAGCCCCACTCCTCCCTGAACACAAATAACATATATAAAAGAATGATCTCTGGAAGTTATAGATTAGCCCATTGTATCATATGTGCATGTGTGGTATGCCAGTAGGAAAAAATGCCCCAGTTTTCACAGAATATCTCAACAGTAGAACTGAAAATTTTACTCTTTTATTTGCATTTTCATAATACCTTCACCATCAAAGAAATTCTATTCTAGCTCTTATTTTTAAGATGATCACCATGATTCCTCACTCTTGAGGAAAGAGAATGTTTATTGCAGAGTGGGGATGACTTCATTGAATTTTTCTCTCAAAGCATCTGAATGTTTTAAGACAACTGTTCAACAGCAGTTCCTAAAGACGGAGCTGTAATGAAAACAACCTACCGTTGGTAAAGAGGGGCTCTGGGAGCTTTCGGAAGAAGGATTTCAGCAAACTGCTTATCACATTCAAGTCACGCCATTTCTATGTGTTTAAAAGAAAAGGTCAGACATGCTTTGTAATTCTATAATCATAACACAACCAGACATTTTGAGGATTTTAATATGACAATAGTGTGATCGAAGACTTACATCATCGTGAACATCAATGTCAGTCATTCCTTTGTTGAGCTCTTCTTGCATACTTGAGATGGCAGCATTATTTCCAGGAACTCTGTAAATGCCTGTGTACTCAAGACCTCTTTCTTCAACCAGTTTGCAGCATATATCAACAATCAGCGGAATATACTGAAGAAGAAGAGTTATATGGGTAAGTAATTGATTAAAAAGGTATTTTTAATTCACAGTGGAAGAAAAACACTATTTCCATACTTTGTTGGTATGAGCCGGGGGGCAGTCATCTAGTCTAACACCAAATGTTCCTACAGCAGAGGGCTTCTTTTCAAATGTCTTCCTCATAATGCTTGGAATGCCCTTTCTCCACGTCCCCTTGTCTTTTGGTGGGCTTGTCTCATCTTTTGTTGTTAGGACAGTGGAAAAAAAGAAAATAAAGAAGGAAAGTAAGAACATTTATGCCACAAAACTGACTGTAAATACAGGTAATAGATTTGCAAAGAGCAAGTGACACCTGCTGCATTTTTAGCTTTTACTGGTCTGGCTTTATGCAACAACTCACTAAACATTAGTCTGTCTTAAACGTAACTTCTGTTCCTCTTCTGTGGTTCAAAAGATAGATCTGAACATACTCACACCCCAGACTTAGAAAAGCAAGTAGCTGGATGGTACTGTGGCATTTCAGCATTCTAAGATTAAAGGTATATAAACAACTAAATTGAAACTTAAAATATCAGATTTTAGTCACTCCTAAATAATTCCAAACATTACTCACTTAAAGTATTCTCTATCCAAGAATCAGATTAAAAGTTCAGTTGCTCTGTTTACCTCTCCTATAGAATTCCTGTAGCAAATTTCAATTCCCATTTTTCCTGCACTGAAGTCACCTAATACAGTAAGTACTTCCTTCTTATTTCTGGAGATATTCTTTCAGTAGATTTGACATTTACCCAACATGTGCAATTTAGTTACATGTGTAGCACTGCAGGAGCGAAGGGACATTTGTTGGCAACAAAACCCAGAATTCACTGATAGCTTAAATTCAACACTGAATTATACAAAAGTGGTTGATCAAAAGTGGTTGTTTATCCAGTTGCCTGAATTTGTATACAACATTTTTAAAACAGTCTGATCTGAAGTACTGTATGTTTACACAGTATGTGGAAAAAAAAGAAAAAAAGAAGGAAAAAGAGAATAAATGTCAGCTTGTGACATTATTTGATGGAGTTCAGATATTGATTCAAGTTTGCAGTGCCAGCTCACCAGACTTTTTTAGAACTCAGGAGGCAATAACTTTGTTTGGGAAAAAAAAATACTGATTCACTCCTGTGTTTTAAAAAAAATCTATTCTTCTATACTTTTGAAGCACTTTAGTGGAAAAATTTACCTTGTCACTTCCAAGTCAGCTGGCAACAAAAGTATGAATTACAAATAAAATTATTTCCAAAGCTTGGCAAAATTTTGCTCACAAGAAGCCTAACACCTGTATTTTACTACTGTTAGCCATACATGGAGCTGTAGGGGGGAAAAAACCCCACAAAAACCTCTTGAGAGGGGACTAAAATAAAAAGTTTATGGGGTCTGAGATGAAGTAGTTCCTAGAAATGAGTGACTAGAGCTGTAGCTTAAAAACCCCTGGCTAATACTTGGTTTGCACCTGTATATTCATGAATTGAAAAACACCTAAGAAGGGTACCTTGATGACCTTGCACTGGGGAAGAAGGGAACTAAAGAAATACCCAAAACATACAGACCTTTAGTGAGAAGCTTCCTTTCAGACTCATCCTTAGGAGAATGTGGACTCTGAGTCCTCGGTTCTGCTTTAGTTCCAAGCAGAGTCTGTCTGATACTTAGACTCTGGCGAGGTGTTTTGGGAGATGGTTCTGTTTTGCTGCTTGAAGAACTGAACAAGAGATATTACTTCAGTAAAAAGCTAAATAAGAACTCTACAAAAATTACTGGCAACATGTAATTCACCTACCTCATCATTGTACTGTACTCTTTAATCCTTCGACTAATTAGATCTCTACTAGTAACACCAGTATCCTATAAAATAGATTGAGAAATACTTTATAATCTTATAAAATAGAAAAGAAAATTTCTTCCTTTCAGAATATTATTAACTCTTCTGGTCACCAAATATGTACAGAATTCAACATTTCAGTCCAATTAAAAAAAAACCAAACCCTCAACCAAACCAAACATCCTAAAAGGCAATTCTTGAGAACAGTAAAGGCAGAACATTTAAAAACCACAAGGAAAACAAAAGTAATTACAAAACAACTACTGCTATTTATATGGCTTTTTTCAAAGCAGTACAATCTGATCAAATCCTCTTAAACTGAAAGTAAGTTTAAACACAAAAAATGCAAGCCAACACATACTACTACTATGAAAAATCCAATCCTATGTGCACACAGTACTTAGAAAACTAATTGCTACTACAAATACATCTGAAAAAGCCACGAATTCAATTGTGCGTTTTTATCCATCTGCGTAATACTCTGGATAATTATTTTGAATCTGAGCAGATGTGCATGACCACAGATATGAACATATTCCTCTGTTGCTCATCACTGCAATGAAAATGCACTGAGGACAATATTGGGACAGATATTGATACCTTATGTACAACAGCATATGTGTGTCTTTGGCAATGAGCATTAGCTTATTTCACAGACACATCAGCATTTAATCAGAGAAACAGATGTCCTTCAAAGTTTCACTTTTTAACTACTGAGAAACTCATCATACTGTACTACTGCACACGCCACTTTGCAATGCAAGTCTGCAGTGAGACCACACAGGTTCTAAACCTGCAATTATCCTTTAAAATAGATTAGGTATTTTTGGCAGATCAGTTTACTCTAAAGTGTATTTTTAGTCAAATCAGCAACAGCATTAACTAATTTATTTCAAAAGTCTATTCTCTGATTATGACTATGTCGACCTTTTTTGAGCTCTATTAACTTACTCAGTTACCTTTCTTTCACCTCATTTTCTTCTGTGCTCCTGTACACATTTTGGTCAATTGGTTAATTAAAAATTATTTCTTCTGTTCAAGTATGAATTATAAGAAAATACAATACATTTTTAATTAAAATGCAAGCACTATGACTTCTGTTTTATATAGTATACAATTACCTCATCATTTAAGTTGCTGTTGTCTTGTATTGCTTTAATCCATGCCAACATGTTATCTCTGTCCTCAGCTTGAAACAGATACTCGCGGTCTGATGTGGTGAGCCTAAATACATTTTTCCTCTTGGTTTCACAGTACGAGATGTCTATCAAGCAAGCATTGATGCTTATAGGTTGTTCTTCCTCAGAAAGGGTCACTTGTTCCTTTTTATCCTTGTACAAATAAAGTGAATGCCCTCGAAGAACAACATACAATTGCTTCCATGGCCGAATGCTCCCACCAACTCGCTGAAAAACAGCAACCACTGGGTCAGATTGCTTACTTGTTATAGTGCATGTTTCTGGATTACAAAAACTACCTCCAGAAGTTTTGCAGAGAAAGACTACCCACCTGGCTGGCAGAAAGGTTACACAAAGCAGGATTCACTAATTGCTCTCCATTAGAGGAGTGAATTTCTCGATAACCTGCCCTCCCAGACCACCCATTGAGTGTAAGTTCACACATGACAGCAGTAAGAAACAGAATGTGACAAGTCCTGGTCTGGTGTTTAGGGAACTCTTGCCCATGCCTTTTAAACTGCCTTCAAGTCAGAATGGCATTTTCACACCACTGCAATTCCAGACTCCCAATTTTCTTTAAGTGTTAGTCTACTTTTGTGCAGGTGGTTAATTTGAACTCAACTCCACAACATTCACAAAAATTACAACTTTTTTTCCTTATTAGGAAATAAGGAAGGCTTCAAGTTTCTTATCTTAGTTTGTCACCAGCTTAGTATTTGTCCTAGGTTAAAAACCCGAACATCACAGGTACCTTTCCTTTGTCTGTAAAAAGCTGACGAAAATGGAGCCATCCTTCTTTGGAGGCATCACCAAACACCTCTGAAGAAGAATCTTTTCGGGAACCAGAGTCTTCTGAAGATTTCTGGCTGTCTGGGACCTAGAGAAAACACCACAGAAAGAACCCCGCAGTGTAATTCTATACATACATATTTGTCTACAGTTCCTATGTTCAAGATGTTTCTCACTTTAAAAATGTCCCCAGGAATATGCTCCTGGGAAAACATAATTTCTGAAGTTTACACACAACAATAATGACTTTATCCATGGCAAGAATTCTTTTGAGAAACTTCAGGAGTCTTAGACTCTCAGTGAGTTTTTACAAAAGTCCACCACATTTAATCTGCTTTGTTTACAGAGACTGAGGAAAATTAAAATCAAGGACAATGTAATGAGTCCAGGAAGAAAGAGACCACATTTACTTATATGACGCATACGTCAGCAATGCAATTGCAGTAAACTTCCTGTCTGTTTAGCACATCACTTTGTGTAACAGACTTGTATAATTCATACAGTTTGTCACAGCAGTATGGGTAATGTTTAGGAGTTGCTATATATATATTTACCTACCTTAATTCCCTTTAAACTAGATACATGCTTAATGGATCTGTTGGAAGAAAAACAAATGTTAAAATGAGATTTTAGACACTTTAAAAAACAGATGTCCAAATTAATTGATATTTTCATGAACTCACGATTTCCCCTCTTCTCTGTAGTCATCCAGTCCTTCATCATACGACTTTGATCTCTCCGTTTTTGCGGCAGGCTGGCTATCCAGGACACTAGGCCGGATGGATTCTACAAACAAATAGAAATTTTTGAGTATGCAGGAACCCAAATCACATTTTTGCAATTTATTTCAAGCAATAAAGAGTTTACAATTTTCACTCCTGATCTCCAGAGTGTGAAAGGAAAAAAGTTGCAAGAGAAAAAGAATGAAATCAACGCTCACCATGATCATGTGAAAGTTGTCGCCGAATTAAAGGGATTGGAGATGTAGGACTGGGAGGAACAGTTGTTATAGCTGGTGCTTGAGAAGCAGATGCAGAAATAACAGCAGAAGCAGGAATGTGTGCAATATCATGGTCAATACTAGGACTAGTCGGTTCATCTATAAAGGTAATATGCCATATATTAACATAATAAATGCATTAATCAAATGCTTAAACCAAATGGCTGTCTGAACTTCTCATTACTGATATCTTAAAAATGAAGTCATTCTAATAAACCAATTAAGTGCGTCCAATTAATTCACGCTGTCAAATGGACACTTATTTTTTCATGAAGAGAAACCTGTTTTGTTTTGTAGGGGTGTTAATTGTAGATTAGAGATAAAGGCAAAAAAATCATAGATTTTGTTGTTTGTGAAAGAAACAGGAGTTATTTGCTAATATCTCTTAATACTATTTGCGAGTATTTTTGTTCATGTGCATAAGCAAAACCCACACATATTATATCAGTAAATCTGAACTCAAGAGACAGATAAACACAATAAAATATGGGCAGACTACTGAAAGCCATTTGGTTTAAATGAGTTCAAATAAAAGAGCCAAGTTACAAGCAAACCAAAAAAAGCATTTTAAACAGCTATCTAGCAATTCAGAGAACCAATCCCCCCTCCTCCGTACATTCAAACAAAGAAGCAAGTATTCAGACTTTTAAAAGATGGGACTACTACATACCAATCAGTTCTTCCACTAATTGCTCATAGAAACGATTGCATGCCATACATGCCCAGCACCTCTCAGTCTCAATAGCCACAAGGGTCATCATGAAAGATTCCAAAAAGCTTTAAATATTCTACTATTTAACATGTTTCTTAAAAGATGGAAGAAGCCAAAAGATGCATTTTCCATCGTTTTGTGAGAAGAGCCATAACATCTTCTAGAGCACATTACTAGTACTAGAAAAATCATTCTACTTCATGCTCTGGTAGAGGAGGGGATGGAAAAGAAAAAAAATCAAGTCACGAGCAGGGGCTGAACTGTACTGCCGTAATGAATATGAATGTACTCTAGGTGCTAAGAATTGTAATATGCAGAGCTACTGAAAAGCCTATTGAAATCAATGAACACTCACAGACAGAGGTTTATTCTTTGCTTTGTGCGAACACAACTGCGTGTGCTGCATTGTGCTGTTCCAACAGTCACTAACAGTTCTGTTAAGGCAGCACTTGTACCATCAAAATTTGGCAATGTACATTTAGAACAAGGCAATAAACAAAATACAGGACGGTTTAGCAGGAACATGCCTCTAAATTGTCTGGGGTGGAAAATATAGTAACCTTTGAAATTAAAAAAGCATATCCCAAAAAACCAGCAGCAAACTAGAAACATTAATAAAAAGGAAATGCAAAAGAATTCACACCAAACCATGACTCTACCATTAAAAATTTTCCATGTTTTACTTGCATCCAAAGTGATAAATTAGAAGCATTTACAGATGAATTCACTACAGCAACTAGGATACAGGAAGAACCTCAGCTACACTTCCATTTCAAACCTACAGCAGCTCAATTTCCTATTGCCTTTTTTATCTGCTCAGATTCCCTGAAACTAACATTGACTAAGCAATATAATCACTCACTGTGCAATTGATTGATTTACAGCACACAGACACAGACTGAAATTGCTCAGGTTTATTTATGTTTAACAGACCTATCTTGAATGTCACAGTCTCTACTACCAACAGTTATAAAAACACTAGCACTTGAAATAAATCTGTGCAAGCTGTGAACACAAACGTGCTTGGCAACACTGTACCATTTCCCACAACACTTAAATCCAGAAATTCAGATAAGGAAAAACAGTTTATAAGTCCCTGAAAGCAACAATAATTAACACAAATCGTCATTACTTCACAGTGGATCCTAATTCCCAGATGAACCAAAATTAAAGTGGTTTTAGAAATATGCAAACTTTAGAGGAACTGCGAATGACAGTGGTATAGGAGCAGCGTAACTATTCAATCCCTGAAGAGGCTGAAGGTCAGCTAATGGCAAGCTTTTACATAACATAAAGTGATTATAGAGCAAATTGGGATGCACACCGTAAGAGTTGCTGCCTATTAATTTAATGCACTAGCAAATGGCACTGCTGCTATATAATAAGAAACAAAACTCAAACAACTACATATATTAATTGTATTTTGATCTTTCAAGTATTTTCAGTATTTGTCTACCTCTTCAGTTTCCTTGACTGACATATCCGCACCCCAAAACTCTTCGCACAGCATGTGAAAGGATGGGTTCAGCTCACCAATCAATGAAAATGACTGTGTTCAAATTGCAGTGAAGCGCACAGAACAAATAAGCCAGAGGAGAAACCACACAAAATAATTCTCTTTCAGTTTGCTACCTCAGATTACTGCTGTCTCTTTAAATATTTGCAACAAAAAGGTCAAAGACTCCATGGAAAACATTATTCTGGGACGTACTGAAAAACACCTGGAGGACAATGCAGTCACTGGTCACAGCCAGCATGGCCTCATGAGGGGGAAGTCCTGCTTGTCAAACCTGATTTCCTTCTATGACAGGGTAATCCACCAAGCTGATCTAGGAAAGCCAGTAGATGTAACCTTTCTGGACTTCAGCAAAGATTTTGATGCTGTCTCTCACAGTGTCCTTCTGGACAAAGTGTCCAGCTCACAGCTGGACAACCCTGTTACACCATGGGTGAGCAACTGGATCATGGGTTGGGCACAAGGAGTTACAGTGAATGGGGTGACATCAGGCTGGTGACCTGTCACCAGTGGAGTTCCACAGGGCTCCATCCTCAGCCCAGTTCTCGTCCACATCTTCATTTTAATGACTTGGACACAGGACTGGAAGGGATACCAGGTAAGTTTGCTGATGATGTGAAATTGGGAGGAGTTGTCAACTCCCTCAAGCACAGAGAGGCTCTGCAGAGAGACCTTGATAAATTAGAGCTCTGGGTGATCACCAACAATATGAAGTTCAACAAGAAACAGTGCCAGATTCTGCACCTGGGATGGGGCAACCCTGGCTGTGTGTACAGACTGGGGAATGAGAGGTTGGAGAGCAGTGCCACAGAAAGGGACCTGGGGATCCTGGTCCATGGCAAGTTGAACATGAGCCAGCAGTGCTCTGGCAGCCAGGAGGGCCAATCCTGTCCTGGGGGCATCAGGCACAGCAGTGCCAGATGGGCAAAGGAGGGGATTGTGCTCTGCTCTGACCTGCACTGGGGCAGCCTCATCTCGAAGGCTGGGGGCAGTTTTGGATGCTGCAATACAAGAAAGATATTAAACTACTAGAGAGCATCCAAAGGAGGGCCCTGAGGATGGTGAAGGGTCTGGAGGGGAAGCCAGAGGAGTGCCTAAGGTCACTTGGTTTGTTCAGCCTGCAGTCTGAGGGGAGACGTCACTGTGACCTTCAGCATCCTCACAAGGAGAAGACGAGGGGCAGATAGCGATCTCTTCACTCTTGTGACCAGCGACAGGACTCAAGGAAACAGCACTAAGCCAAGTCAGGAGAGGTCACTTTTCACCTCTGTCTGCACATGAGCATGCAACTGGTCAACAGATGCAACTAATGATTTTCAGGAAGAGCCCTTCAATGCAAAAACATTTATGGGGATAAGACACTGAAAACTTGTAATAAATAGACAACCACAACTAGTTGATCCTCTAGCTAAGGCAGAGAGAAATTCATGTATCACAGTATGCTTGTATTGCCATGCAGCTGGAGACTGGGAACCTACAAAAATAAGGAGCATCTGTACACAGTGTAGGTAAGCTGAAAAATACTGACTCTGCAGAGACACTGATTTCGACAGAATGGCCTCAGAGGCTAAACCAGAGATTTCAAAACTGTGGATTTCATGGGGGCAGAAAGCATGACAAAGAGGACATACTATCCCCACTATGTGAATGAGGAACTAAGGAACAAGTATTAACCAATTTATCAGATATTCAAAGGAACAGACACAGAATCACTGGAAAAAACCACAGATCCATATCATAACCTGTTCAGCTGCTACAATATAATTTTATCATTATTAATGTAACATGTCACATGTTTGTTTATTCCAGCTCCCGAACAGTCTCTTAAACATTCAGGTTTGAAAGGAACAACCTGAACACAAAGGAGGGGGGGAACATTTTGAAAATCTCAAATGTAATTTCAATGAATCACAGAGTATTCAGGTGGAAGCAAATCTAGGAAGGTCTCTTAGGCTCACACTCTCCACAAAGCAGGATTAGTGCTGAATTCAGACCATATTGGTGAGGGTACTTGTCCAACAAGTGTCAAATAGAGGGGAAGATATCCCTCAACATCCTATTCTTTTGTATTGATGTAGACCAGTACAGTATAAGTCTAGTTTGGTCTTGCCAAACTTGATAAGCATATCCCATCTCCTCTCTAGGTCATGAACATTAAACAAGATGGACCCTGAAGAATGCCACTTGTACCCAGCCTCCAGGCAGAATATGAACGCTTAGGCATTACCCTTTAGACCTGATAATCCAGTTTTCCTATGTATGCAGCAGGACAGCCATCTAGACTATGGTACAAGGATGAGCTCACTGAAGAGCTCAAAACCCTTGCTAAAGTCAAGGTTGGTGACCACCTTGGGTTTTCCTCTCATTTACAGGTCTACTTATCTCATTACAAAAGGCAGTCCCATTAGTCAAACACTTGGTAAATCCATGCTATTCCAAATTATCTCCTCCTTACTTTTCCCAGAAACTAGTTCCAAGAGGACTAACTCCATAATTTTCCTAAGGACTGAGGTAAGGTCAATTGACTGCCTTCCCTGAACTGCTCTTCTCATCATTTTGCAAGATGGATGTACCATTAGCTTTTTTCTAGTTAATTGGGATGTCTTCCAGTTCTCATAATCCTTCAAAGATAGACAGTATCTGTGCAGGGACACCAGCCAACTCTGTCAGCACCCTCAGATGCATTTCACTGGGTTGCATGGACAGGTATGGGCTGAGCTGGAGCAGCACTGGAGCTGTCTCAAGAATACCCTCTTTATCCAAGTTGGTAATGATTGTGGCTTTGTTTTGTTTGTTTGTTGTTGAGTTTTGGCTGGCTTGTGGTTTCTTTTTTTTTTGGTGGGGGTGGGGAAGCAAGGGAAAGCAGTATTTAAGGAAATTGTTTAGTTAACTGAATCATACACCCACGGGAAACAAATTCACAGACACACTTTAGTACAGACACCATCAGGGATGCTTTAATAGGGATTATTAACAGAGAAATGATTTCTTCTCCAATCCATAGGGGTTCAGTTTGACAAAGGTTTCTTCACTGGTAATAAAAAATCACTGGAAAAAACTAGCTTCCCAAGGCTAAAGTCATCCTTCACATTTATTCCCCTTGAGGTATGGCAGTCGTGCAAGCAGTATTTCAACATCTCAAATGACTGTAAGAAGGAACTGTGTCATTTAGTATTGCAGACCACATTACCATTTAAAGCACTAATTGAGCATCTCAATTTAAACAAACAATGTGAGTATGTGGCTACATAGCCTAATTCAACAAGTACGTATTTTATCAAAGACTATTATCTGACTTAAAGATTCAGATCATAAAAATGTAACAGCTGTGTAGTAACACACACTTAAAAACAGCTTCACATTTCACATGAAGAATGTTGAGACAGAATGCACTCCTAGAAACAAAAAAAATGTCCAACGTACTATTTCCCATACTGCATGCATTGAAGGAGATAATTGTATTTTATTATTTGCTTTCTGACAACCATACCAAATTCTTGGATTAGGTATTTGTTTATAGATGCCCCTGTAGCATTTAATGCAATTTTGGTTACTCAGATCTTGTGTAAATGTAACAATGACCAATTGTAAAAAGCCCAGCCTTCTGCAGAGAGCTACAGAGAGGTAGCTCATGCTGCTGTCCCCAAAGCAAAGGGCTAAAAGAGTCATTAAAAACATTATTTTCATTCAACTGAGACCCAGATGTCAAGGCTCCTTATAGAGTCAGATGGCATCTACCTGACAGCCATTATAGTAAGCATTGTAACAATTGTCTCTCTATTTCTTCAATAGTTTCCTCAAACAACAGACCATGGCTTTGGGATGCAATTTAAGAATGAATCTTAGATGTCAAATTAATTTGCTTATGTAAGAAAAGAAGGAACAAACTATCAGGCACTCATTAGCAGAATTAAAAAAACCCTAATCTTCTCTTTATGGAAGGACTGACAGGATATGCCAGTGACCCTGCAGCAGGAGTGGCTTTAGACACTGCCTTCCTGAATTTCAGCCCTTTGTCAACAACTGTTTTGCACTCCACATCCTTGTCCTGCCCAAGTGCTCCACCATACACAATACCACAACAGGCTCTGCACTGTCACGATGCACAACAGTACCCTGCTCTGAAGTATTCTTCCAAAATGCAGCAAATAAAAGCTTTAAAATCTTGCCCTGTGTCTAATACCTCCTCTGTGCCTCTCAGGTTAGATTTGCTCCAGCTTGCTATAGGCAGCACTTCCCTTGAAATACAGCCATGCAGACCAAATGTCCCTTCCTTTACCTTGAAGGAGGTGGGATAGGAGGGGTCAAGAAAAGGCTGCTGAGGCACAAGTGGAGCAAGGCAGAGCTCAGCACGGGGACAGAGACTGCAGCCAAGTGGCATCAGTGAGAAGAATGCAGAAAGGAAGGAAAGAGCATGGACAAGATAACAGAGGTTACAAAATGGATCCTCATCCACACACAGGCAGGGAAGTAAAAAATAAAGTCTATCTCCAAGAAACCCCAGAAGAAGCTGCCATTAAAGTAAACACAGATACACTAATGTAGGCTGTTTTTCTTAAAAGCCTGTCAGGAAGACAGTTAAATAAAAATACCATGTATACAAATTTAATAGGTAGTGAGAAGGCCAGAAATAACCAATAAACAAAAGTTTTCAATCAAAAATAAACTATATAGAACTAACTATCATACATGACAGAATAAAGGACCAATAAATACCCCACAGCAGTGACTTCTTGTTATGAATCTTGCAGTACAAGCCGCTGCATCTTATACTTCAGCCTGCCAGGGCAAAAAGCTTTGGTATGTATAAACTTCCAAGGCTAAAACACATGATTTCAAAACAAGATAACGCTATTGCCTGGATTCCTCATGACCTGTTGACTCATTTTTTCAAAAAAGAATCTTTAAAAATCTATTTTTCGCTAATTTTTAAGTACTTCCAGCACTGGCAGCACTAATTGTCTTTACAAAGAATTTCTTCATAGATCTACCTTACGTAATTACCCTCATGTGGCCAAAAGAATAGAATGGAAACATGTCTGCATGCTGAGCACATTCATTGCTCTAAGCCCCAGAAACACAGGACTGGAACAAGCCTCCTGAATCATCAAATCCAGTCCTCTGCTAATGCACTCATGTAAATAATATGTTTTTTATACTGACTGAGTTTCACAGAAACAGAAAAGGCTTCCCAAGGTTATTCTTCATGTGACACTATTGTGAAAACTGTATCTATGAAAGTCTATTGTTTATTTCAGTGTCAAACAAAAGTTTAACTATCTTTCTACACAAAGCAATTCTAAAGGTTCCTGCTTGCCATATTACCCCACCACACAAAAAAATACAACTCTCACTGTATTTTTTTTGTCAAGAACCCCGACAGAATTCCCTTATTACCTGCAATTATTAGTTGAAGTTATAATGATACACTAAGGATGTTTTATGCTTTGAAAATATTACTCATTATCAAGCAAATCTGATGCTTCTACTCAATTAAAACTCTTCTAGATGTTATGAATTATTACTCCCAATTTTAAGTTTTAATTAAAAAAATATTTTTAAGTTACAGAAGCATTTAAATGGTATTTAAAACACTAATTTGTAATTTTGCGTTTTGGCCGCTTCAGAATACCACAATGATTTAAAAATTGTTCTTTGGATAAGAAACACTGAAATGTTCAGCCTGGAGCAACAGTGATTTGGCAGGCCACACTGTAAAACCCTGGAAAAAAAAATAGAAGACTGATGCTTATCTTAGAAACACTGATGACGTGTTAAAAGCTGTTCCAATGCTATCACTATAATAATGGAAGAAATAGTCCTCAAAAATGAACATCTGTCAGCCCGAATCTCTACTGCAATTACATTTATATTTTCATAGTTTGGAATAGCTAGGCAGTAACTTGTGGAAAAGAAAATTATCACAATTGCTGAAGCTTTTCATTTTCATCTTAACTGCTAGCAGTTTTTCCTTAAAACATGCTGTATCAACCATCAGTATTCAGCCACCATTTGCCCTGAAGGTATCTACACGTTCTGGGTTGGCAAACCACAATCTCTGCTGAAGAAGTCTGAGATTTTTAATTTTCTCTCTGCCTGATGCTTTCTCTTCTAATAAGCAGAAAACAGAATGAGAAGGAGAAAACATTCTTTCAAATGTTTCCTTTCTGCGTGAGAGAATATTTCTGCTTGTTTCCCCCTAACTTTGTCTACTCCAACCTGCATAACCTTTTTCACAGTGTGTTGTGCAAGCATATAAATTTCTTTTGTTTCATTTGCATTCAATATGTGTGCATTCACATTGTCATCTTCCAAGCCTCAGCAGCCTGCAGAGAGAGGCATTAAGATGTACCAGGAGGACAGGGAAAGTATGGCACATACTCCACTAAAACAAGACAGCAAAATCTTTACACTGTCCAAAAAGTACTTGGAGTTACAGACATGAGCTAGGATTTAAAGGTAGGTATTGATACTGTAAACCCTATACACCCCCACTTCCAGCACTAGAGAAGATGAATGCAATCACATGTATAATAAAAGCCACCTGACAAGTTTAACTTGGTGGTTTAGAATGTTGCAACTCCTAATTCCTTAGTTAATGTACTATAAATAGTAATGACAACAACAACAACAAAAAAAAAGAAAAGCAGAACTCACTGGAAGACAGGTACATTTACCCTATCTGCTAATCAACAAGTATCCAAGGACTTTTATTTATGACATGTTGGTAGAAAAATAGGTAATGAAATTTTAAAAAAAAACCCACAAAACCACACAAACAAAAAACCACAAAAAAAACCCCAAACCAACACAACAACCGCAAAAAACCCCAACTTTTTGTTGTTGAAAACTAGCATGAAGTTCAGCTTTTAAAGCAGGGGGAACAGTACAGCATGCCTGATTACAAGCACAGAAATTGCTGCGCTGGTTTGCCTGCACTAAGGATAGAAGCAACAGAGAAATTTATGGTAAGGGTGGGGAGGCACTGAGCAGGCTGCCCAGAGAAGCTGTGGATGCCCCATCCCTGGAAGTGTTCAAAGCCAGATTGAATGGAGCTCTGAGCAATCTAGTGGAAGGTGTTCCTGCTGATGACAGGGGGTTGGAACTGGATGGTCTTTAAGGACCCTTTCAACCCACACTGTGAATTTAGTCAGCAGGAGACACATTTTAGAAAAACGGATATGGACACACACACACAAAAAGGGAATAAATACCATGCAGTTTAAGCTGTGAAACTCTGTCAAATCTTTATTTAAATCAATACAGGGTATTGGATAATAAAATTTTACTCTAATACGAAAGAGAATAGAACAATTTATGGTGCACTTAAAATCACATTTGGCTCAGAGATGTTGTAAAGTCCAAATAGTTGGAGAATAGAATGTACCAACATTAAGCATCACATATCCTTGTCCTCTTCTTATACCTTTCCTTAGGCATGAGTTTCAGTCAGAGGGCAAACACTCATGTAATTTTTACAACATTCTGGAGTTATCAAAGTCTGGTCAGATATTTTTATCTGGCTAATTTTCTCTCACCTATTCACAAATTAATAGTGGAATGAAGTGGCCTAAAATTTTTCTAGGGTAAGGATGTACTAAATATTTTCAAAATGGGATTTTACCTTGGAGGAAAAGCCTTTGCACTTATGTGATGCTACTACATGCCTAAGAAAAAGCTCTATAATAGGATGGCTATGAACTTGATCTTATTTTAAAAACATTTTGAACTTCAAAATTATGTTTATTTAGGGTAAGGTTTTTAACACATATCAATTTAAAACTAATTTTCACGTGACAAGCCACAGTGAAGTTGGAAAGAACATCTACCCAGTAGTAACGGCCAAAGCACTAAGCTGGCCTGAGAGGCAGACGTGCCACAATCAGGTTAAGTATTGAAGCAGCATCTCCATTTCACTCCTATGGGTAGTTCATTCAACTCAAATGGGAATTGAATTAACCTCTTTTACATTTCTTTTCGCTCTACAGTAGGTAGTGTAAGAAGCAAAAAATATTTTCAACCTTGCTGCAAATCTCAGACATGCATACTAGACTTTTATGTTTATGAAACGTATTAAAATAACTATATTCTGAATCAGCATTTTCTCAACAGTTACAAAACACATTAAATGGTTTTGGTTGGAAGGGACCCAAGCCCCCTGCTCTGGGCAGAGACACCCTCCACTAGACGAGGTTGGTCAGAAACCCACCCAACCTGCCCTTAAACACTTCCAGGAACAGGGCATCCACAACTTCTCTGGGCAACCTATTCCAGTGCTTCACCACCTCACAGTAAAGAACTTTCTCCTAATAACTAATCTAAACCTCAGTTTAAATCCATTGTCCCTTGTCCTGACACAACACATTCTTGTAAAAGGTCTTTCTTCATCTTTCTCATAGGCTCCCTTCAGGTGGAAGGCTGCAATTACGTTACCCCAAAGCCTTCTCTTTTCCAGGCTGAACAATCCCAACTCTCTCTGTCTTTCCTCACAGAAGAGGTGCTCCAGCCCTCTAATAATTGTGGGGGTCTCCTCTGGACTTGTTCCAACAGGTCAATGTCCTTCCTGTGCTGGGGACCCCAGAGTTGATGCAGCACTGCAGGTGGGATCTCACCAGAGCAGAGCAGAGCAGCAGAATCCCCTCCCTCACCTGCTGCCCACAGTGCTCTGGATGCAGCCCAGGACACCTTTGGCTTTCTGGGCCCATGGCTGGATCATGTTCAGCCTCTCACCCACCAGCACCCACAAGCCCTTCTTGGCAGGGCTGCTCTTGGTCTGTTCATTTCCCAGGCTGTGCTGATCCCAGGGGTTGCCCTGACTCAGGGCACCTTGCATTTGGTCTTGTGAAACCACATGAGATTCCCATGTCCCTGCTTCTCGAGTTGTCCAGGTCCCTCTGGATGACAACCCATCCTTCAGGTGTGGCAATAGCACCTCTCAAGCTTGGTGTAATCTGCAAAAATGCCAAGGGTGCACTCAACCCCACTGTCTGTGCCATTAATAAAGATACTTAATAATACTGGTCCCAGTAAGGACCCCTGAGAGACACCATTTGTCATCCATGTCTATTGGGATGTTTAGCAGCATTCTAGTTTCCATTCCAGTGAAAATGAACTCATCCAAAATTACTCAGTAGATCAGAAAATGATAATTTACTGTTCTCTAGCACGGAAATTGTGCAAAAATTAGAAGTCAAAAAAATGTGTGTTAAACACCATGACTGCTAATATAATCACTGATAGAGCAAATAGTATTTTTATTAGTGTAGAGAACAAGTGAGACCATTTCTGGGTAAAAAGAGTAGACTGTCACTAGACTAGCTTGTATAGTTCGAGAAAATAAAGAGCATTTTAAGGACACAGCTTTTCTTTGGACCTGAGATAGAAATAGCAGCTTTCTGAGAACCACAATATCCTGCATTTAGTAGCACATGGAAAGTAGTGAAGCCTGCAATACCACAGTAGGCTTATCTGTAAAGCTGGCAGCTTCATCATCCCCTAAGAACATGTGCTTACCTAAAGAAGAGTTTGAACACACAATATCTTGCCTAATTTTTCCAAATAAATTCATTCCTCCCATAAAAGATATTACAGCTACCTACTAAAGTTTGGTCTGAGCAGATCTTTCATTTCTATTAGTAAATTAAACCCAAAATTTAAATCTCCCTGCTTTTGAACTGCCTTTCTGAAAAGACTAGTTCCTCAGTAACTAAGCAGTTCTTCAGTAACCCACCATGATCTCTGCACGAATCTGCTGTAAGGAAGCTTGATGGAAACTCTGCTTGAATTGCTGTTTGTGGTGCAGGGCACTGTGCTACTTACCAGGAGCTAAAATCATCCTGATGTTGAGCTATTCTCAGAAGTGGGTTAGTCACAAAATACTGCTGCAAAAGCCAACTCTTCCTGGCTGAATTTCTACCATAATATGGTCCTGGCCATATCTACTACTTTTAATAAGCAGAAAGTGGTGATAAAAATAGACACACCACAAACTATTTTAAATGGCAGTAATATGTCACCTTGGAAGACATTTGTACATCTCCCCCCAGTTTCCACTTTTACACTACTCCAAGTATCTACTGCACAAAAAAACTTCAGTAAGTGTATGTACTGAATTAATTCTATCTAATAAAACCTAAGAATGCAAAAAACCCAATTGCATTGATTTAAACATAAGGGAAGTAAAGCAGCTGCCAACTCCAAGGTATGTCTCCATTCCAAGAAAGAACCTTTCTTTCAGAAAGAAGAAAGGAAAAAACTAAAACAAAAAAAAAAACCCCAAAACCAAAAAACAAAAACTCCCAATGATTTTCCATCTGAAGAGTTAAAGAGCCTTTAACTGAATTTCAAAGCAGATCTAGGGTTTTATCCGCCTGATTAAGTATGGCTTTTAACAAGTAAAGTTGTAATTAGGCATAATGATAGCAGAACAAGCAAAGTTAGAATAATGAATATAAATTCTAACTTAAGAAGTGGTCCACTTTCATAACATTTCATGCTCTTCCTATTCAGAGAGGGTTATTTCCCATTCAAGGTGCCAGAGAAACCCCAGCTCTTTCTACACAGCACCTGTACCCACACCAGAATTCCTTGCTAGGAAGACAGCCACAAGTACCATGCTGGCTCAGAGGGTACCCAGGCTCTAGAAGCACCAGTTGTTAGTATTTCTGGAACATTCAAGAGGTTCTGTTCCAAAAGGCTTATAAGAATTCAATCCCATCTCCTGGTGTTATGCCAGGAGGCTGCAATGGAGAGCTACAATTTTGTTCCTTCTGAACTGCTCAGCTGCTACCAAATGCAGTACAACTGACATGTGTAGGGCTTCTTTGAACTTGAATCAACATGTCTCTAAAATATGAGAAATTAACATTTCTTTAAAATATGGAAGCAAGTCACATAAATAAAAGTTCATGGGAAATCTTTGTCGAAACCAAGATAGGAGATGGTATAGAAAAGGTTGGGGCTTGACTTCACCAATCTTGATCTGACTTGAACATGACATTTAAACTGTATGGGATTAGAATACTCCCAGCAAACATGGTACATAGCTAAATCAAGAGTCCAACATTGATTTTAGGCAGAGTATTAAAAAATCCTGCACAAAGATCAGTTAGTTACATGCCTTACAAACTTGTGCTAATCCTTAAAGAAAGATTGGCTGGGTCTAAAGAAGAATCGAAAATTACAATGGATACTGATGCATCCAGTAAAAACAACAATGAAAAAAATTGGTAACGCTCCCATTCAAAATGGAAAATGCAACATAAGCAGCATATGCCAGCTAAGAAAGCACTTTTTAATGTCTTAGCAGTATTCTGTCAGAAGAAAAGAATTATTGTTTCTTTTGTGTGATTCCATTCTCTGAGGAACACAAAACTTCTTCTCTGTTTTTTGGTTACTCACTTTCAACTAGCAGCAGATATTACAGATAATGCTGGGGGAAAAAAATCACTGCTTCAGATCCACAACAGAAGACATTGCTAAGACCTTGTACCTGTAATTCCCTTAACCTAATAAGTAAAATTAAAAAAAAACATGGATCATTAAAAAGAGTTACTTTTCACATAGATGAGTATGAGAATTAAAATTCAGAATTCAGTATTTTCTAAGTATTTCTTACATTAAATTCAAGAGCAAACACAGTGAGGTATAAATCACCTCCTGTGGAAAATGATCCACAGACATCCAGACTACAAAGGATTAAATCAGCCACAACAAAAGAAAATCCAACCCAACAACAACAGCAGGGCAAAGACAACAGAGGCATTGACTGCTTGAATAGAACAGAAATGCTTTGCCACTTTTCAGCAGAAGACACTAATTCATCATACATCCAAAATTCAATAAAATGTTTTTTCTACTATTTCCAATCCTTCCTTTAGTTCTTTTCCTCTTCAGCCCCCTTGCCATAAACTCCCTGTAATTCCAACCCTGTTTGTGTCACAGCACACAGGCAAATTTTTTTGTCTTCCCAGATTCTGCTTCCACAAACCCTTTCATTCATATCCACATTAGCATCTTTACTTGCAAATCCACTCCTTGTTATTGCTATCTTTTCACCTGAAACAGTTTTCATCTATTCCCCATCAGTCTCAGAAAGCTTTCACCATACCTATTCAGCTGAAAAACTTATTTTTTTCCCCACAAATCACCCTTATGTGGATTTGCATCTGTATTCTCTCTTTACTGGATTCCAAATATGTTTTATATTAGAGAAGTAAAAATATTTGAAGGGTGTTGCAATTGCCAGTTGTCCACATACGTAACATCAGAACATAATACGGAGTGGTAACCAGATGCAGTTATGTAACACAGACTTATCCAGAGGGTTAAGGAAAACTCCAGAAAAATGTTACATCACTGTAGGCTTTTTTACACTCATTCTCTAGGACCCCCAAACAAAACCCAACTTTTTTTTTTTTTCCTCCACTGAAAAATATTTCTACTTTTACCAACCTAAAGTTATTCTAGATGAGAAAAATCTCCCATGCCCCTCAAACTCAGGGTTTACAGAAATGACAGTCAGCTACCTGGCATGATGTTCTTCATCACCTTTTTAGGACAGAAAAGCATTTGATGTACACTGTAATAATTTAACTCACCAATAAACGGAATTGAAGCCAAAGAGTCACCAGGTGGGCTGGAACTTGATGCTTTCCTTTCCTCTATTCTTTTTATGTGGACTTCTCTCCGAGCATCGTTAGGTAACCAACAGGTAGTGTCTGAGGCTGCCTCTTGGTCATTTACAGCAAGAATGTAGGACTGATGCCTCAAAGGCTGGGGAGTCTGGTGGCCAGAAGGTGATTTGTCCCGCATGACCACCATGTCTTTGTCATTTCCCTGAACATCCATTTGCAGACTTTCAGACTCACGAACATCTTCCCTTTCAAAACCATGAATCTTTTGTCTGATGAAACCATCTACATTGTCAGAGGTAGTTGAACACTCACTTGTTGGCTGAACAAGTTTGGCGGAAGCTGGAGACAGAGAGGAGGGCTGGATGGTTTTACCAGTTTCTGTTTTGTGATCTGGGGCACCTTCAGCTCGGATCCTTGACTGTTGGTTTAACAGACTGCTCTGATGCAAGTGATTTACTGTTCTTTGGTCTTTGCTGGCAATAGCATCCAGGCCCTGGTTAAGGGGAATCGATGGTTTTGCTGCATAGGGAGCTGAGCTCTTCAGAGAGCTACTTTTAGAACTTCTGGCTGGTGTGAGAGACAACCTCTCTTGAGAAACAGCTGCAGGTTTTGAAACTCCCCCAGGAGTTTGCAAATCACGAGAAGGCTGTAACATTTTAGTATCTGGTGAAACTTTCTGAAAGTGAGAACCAGGCAGAGAAGCTCTACTACCTGTTCTCCTGTTGTCTGAAATATAAGTGCTCGGAGCAATAGGAAAATTTTGACCTCGAAGGGACATATGAAATGCATGTTGTCTAGATCTGTCATAAATACCTCGCCGATCATCTTGTTCAGTAAACCCTGTCCATTTGTAAGTCTTTCTCCTATCTCCATTTGCGTCTGCAATCATATTGTCAGAATGAAAATTTTCTAGCACTTCACCCTGTTTGCTGAGATAATCCCACGACCGAGCCCTATGATTTCTAGCATTGACCGAAGGTGAAGTTAGAGTATCTTGTGAAGCACTTCGTGGCCATTCTTTCATCAACACAGGATCTTCGAGCCTTTCCTGGGATACACTTCTCTGCCGGATCTGGACAGACTGCGGAACCCTGTCGTGAGAGGTGCTCCTGCGCCGTACCTGAGAAGCAGTGCGATTTGGCACCACCTGGTTATACTCAGTTGTGTTCTGAGAAGCTGCCCTTAAACTATCTAACCTTTCCTGTATTGTTCGGGAGCCATACATGTGCATGCGCCTATTATCAATGTACTCCTTGTAGGTTTTGTAGGTCTTCCAGTCTATATGCTGGTGAGAGGTTGGAGAACTGTAGTGATTAGTAGAGACTGAGGGCGACTCTGTGGCTTGAGTAGAAGGTCTAGTGCTTGGGATGCCTTCTGGACATACTACATAATTTGAAGCTTTACCTGCTGTTCCAGTTGTATCAACTGGTCTTGTTATTGGAGTCTGGGGAAGTACAATGGCAGTGGACACCAGAGATGGTGGTGATGCGGTCCGTGCTTTTAGACTGGTTTGATCTTTTAAGCCGTATCTTACTTCCTCTGTCCTGTGTGATGGACCAGCATGATTATTTCTGCAAGATGGCAAATCTACAGCCTTCTCAGAAGGCACAATAACAGTCCTTACAGTTTCATTGCAAACGCACACGGCTGTATTTGATTTTGCAATGTCTGTTGGTGATGGAGGCACTTGTATTTCCATTCTGTAGGCCCTCTCTGGCTGTGTCAATGCCCTGACTGGTCTATTGACTTGCTGTTTCCCCACTGAGAAGTCAGAAGGTAGCTTGTCTCCAGCTTGTGCCTTAGCAGAGGCTGTGGATGTCAGGCGTGGATAACATATTGGTGGTGGTTCAGGGATGTTGTGGGCATTACCACTGTAGGCTTCGTTGCCTTTCAGGTAGGCATCTTGGGAATATGCCTGTGGAGAGAAGATTAAGTGAGTACCTCAGTAGTGAGGGAGATGGAAAAGTTCGTCATCTAGTATTTGCATGATCAAGCTTCAGGCGAGGGGAGCACAGGTTCAAAATTCATACTCCCTCTAATTTCAGACAAAATGTTAGTTAAAAAGATAAAAACAGCATTCCATTCCCTTAGTGAGCAGAAACAGAACAAGCAACACCATGAAATACATTCCCTCTCTCAACAATTAAAAAACTGAAGTGATGACCAATTCTAGGAAATACTGCAAGTAGGGCACTGAGGCAGGTTTCTCAAAATCCATGAGCACAAAATGCAGTATTTCTCTCTCCCTTAATATTGCTTTCTAACATGATACTTCACATATTCTTCCTGTTTAAGCCTCCCATTGCTGGAAACTGGAATTTCACAGCAACCGATAGGTTAAAATGCTGCATAATAAATTCAACTAGTACTAGAAAATTCTCTGTTCATTTAGGGTATAAAACAACTCTGTTCACTTAATGCAGTACATGTGGAAAGTACAGAAAAATAAATACACACACACACTCTCTCTCCTCTAAGGTGCCTTCTACATAAAAGCTACTGTTCCTAAATGTATAATGAATAAATTGCAGCAGTAACATATTGTTGCGAGCCAACACCCTGTAAGTCATATTTTACAGGAAAGACAGCAAGTACATGATACACAAATTTTACTCCAAAAACTATTAATGATATTTAGCATTTTAAACTTTCAGATACAAATAGTATGAAAATTCATACATATCCACCACAGACCACGCACTATTGAAACCCAAACTGAAATCTCTAATTTCCTTAGTGCACTTTGCATCTTCCTGCATAGGAACCTGACTCCTAAGAAAAAAAATGGTTATATTACACTTACTATGTTTATGCAGCATTTGTCATTGTGAAATTAACAGAACGTTCAAAATAATAAATCAATGAGAAGCATACAGCATACTTAGGCAATATTCTATTACTGAAAAACTTTAGCATGACTTTGTTCCATTTGAACATAATGAAATAAAGAGCCAATGCAGAGCCTGCCAATATAACAGAAGATTGAAATAATTTCTCAGGGCTTTTACACGCTTAGGCGTGGTATCATATCACAGCATTTCCTGTTCAAATCATAACATGCTCAATTCCAGTATATCAATGTGCTCTGTCTTAACAGCAGACAGTTATAAAAGCCCAAGTGCAGCCATAAAATTAACACAGAGCAAAGTAGAGAGGAGGGCGAGGCATTTACAATATTGCTGCAATGTTACACGGAGCATTAGTGAAGTGCAAAATATTAAAGCATACCGAGAGAAAACAGACCAAATAAGACAGGCACAAACCACAAACCAAGAGATCAGCATTATGAAGAAAATTCAGCTCAGACTATCTAGCTCATTTCCAAACTTGCTGTTTCATATTCTTGCTTCTCACAAATCATTAAGAAAAACATGCCTTACAAAACCATCAGAGAAATGGCTACTGTACATTTCTTACCAGTGCTGTGACATCCTTTGTAAACTGCAGCTGGCAGAAAACAGGAAAACACAGTAAAAACTGCTTACAGATGTAAAGACAGAATTATCTTGTCATATTGATGTTGACTACAGCAAGCTAAAAATACAACTACACTGATTTCACTGGAAGGTACCAACAGACATAAAGGGCAGTAAAGCATAAAAAATAACTTCACCCTCCTTGTGAGCATCATCTCAGGCTTTTATTTGCTCATTACATTTATCCTGTGCCTTTACAGAAAGCAGAATACATTTGTGCCATTTTGCCTTGGTGCATCCTTACAGCTGCCTGCAGAGAGCTCTGGCTCTGTGCAATGAGACTTCCCTTCCACTACAGCAACATTACTGTCTCTCATTTCCCTGGGCTGCTACCATCCATCCCTGCTTCCTGGTGACGAAACAACGGCTTTATTATGCATTTAAAACAGCACACCCCTTCCTCACATATATCCGAGCATGACCACAGACTGTCAGCTGACTGCAGCTGCTTTCACGCTGTACATCTGAAATTAGAGGAATGATGCTGCAGAAACACTCTCCTCATGTGATTTGTAATTTTTTTTCCTCCAGTGATAGTAAAAACCAGGACAGGCTACCACTGACACGTTTAATGGAGGGAAGAAATGTACAAAGATAAAACATTTCTAAACCTTTAAATAAATGGCTATTTAAGATCTTGATGGGCTTTAAGAATTAAATAAAATAATTGGAAGAGATGCTGAAGATCCAGAAAACAGATTAAGTGAGATCCTTCTGGCATGCAAGACAAACAAAAAATATACTGCCCCCTGATCAGAAAATAAATATCAATTTATACAGCTGATAAAACAGCTGATATCCCACCTTCCCTGGGATATGCACACATTAAACCAACAGAAAATACACCCCATTTATGTTTTTGCAAAACATTCCCCTAACAAACAATGCTTCATTGACTTTGACAGCAGAAAGGCTAAATTTCAAAGTTGGTGTGATCTGATTGCAGCCAAAGACTACAAATGAGTATAAAAACAAATTCTCAGCTCTTGAAAAAATTTATCACGGGTATTATATCCGTCACCTTCAGAAGACAGCATTCCCAGAGGGTCCAAAATGAGATCTGCTAGGTTTCCTCCTCCCCCAAAAAAGTACACTTCCATGATTGCAAGTATATTGAGACAGACAGACTGCCAGTTCTGTGTAAGACTGGTAGTGGAAAAAAGGTTTTGATGACAGAAAGCATATTTCTCCTTTATACCTCATTTCACCCACTACCCAAGAAATCACTGAAACAGAGCTGAACATACTTCCATGAAAGAGAACGTTAATAGATGGGACCGTGATATTTCCACAAAGAATGTTTGTTATCTTTGTTTCATAACTCTGATTAAGGGCCTACAGAAAATAATACAACTTACAAAGAAATGCATGGATCTGTCCTGAATAATGTCATGCTGAAGGATGCATTATCAGCCTTTTTACTACAAAATATTTTAACTGCTTTAAGCACAAAGTGGTAAGATTTTTAGAAGAGGTTTAGAGACTAAGAAATGTGAAATACACCAATATATTTATTAGTTCATACATTGCTTTGACATTAAACATATTTTGCAACCACAGGAAACACAGCTTGAGTGTTACTCTCTCTCTTTAGTTTCCTTAACAATAAATCCTGTGAAAATGCTACCTTAATCTGTATGTGATTGCAACAGGATATATTCATAAAAATATCATTAGGGTATGGCTGAATTTTAAGTGTTTATAGTCTTAAAAGAAAAACCAAATCAAACAAACAAAAAAAGGCTCACAACTTAGAAAAACAATTTTTTTTTAATATCCAGCTTAGTGATGCTCCTGATTCAGACACCAGCCAAGCCATTTCAGTTTCTACAGAACTGGCTACTCAGCAGTTATTTGTAAGTCCCAACATGATCCAAAAATCAGTCTTGATGTTTTATGAGCTCTTTCCCACCTTCTCAAAACAACGGCAGTTTTAAAAGACTACCATACAAATGCAGCAATTTAGAGTGATATTACCTGCTCTGATGGATAACAGCTCTGCAACAATTACTAGAAGAAAATTGCTGCTCTTACAGTAACAACTCAGCGTGTTTCCAGTTATTGGGTACCACTTCCTCCCACCTTGCAATCTGGTTTTGTTTGCACAAAGTTTGCAAACTCCTATGGTAAAGTACTAATTTCTTACTGCGAATTTGTAGAACCATTAAGGGTTTAACGCCTAAGGTAACACATTCATGCCAAATGTATTACCTTAGGCAAAATAAAGCATTTTAGAAGGTATTTCATTAACCACCTAAACTTCAGCTGAAGTGTTTTGGTCCCATGTTTTCCCTCTTGATTTTATGCCATTAGATGCTAGAATAGTAACAGCCAAATGCCTGAGGATTCCCCTGGGAAAGAATCATGGTGAAACCCTGTACTTTCAAGAGCTCAAACTGACCATATCCTACAGCCCTTAGCCCAGATCCATGAAAACATGCAGCCCTGTATTTCACTGAGGGTGGCTGTGCTTCACTACAGGATGAATAACAACACTGATTTCAACAAAACTATTCACAAAATTGGTGATAAGCATTTTGATGAATCAGAAGCTAATGTGCCCAACTCCTTGGAAGACTGAGCTCGAGGAATTTTTCTTTCATTCTCCAACCGGTTTGGCTTCAGATTATATTTCTTCACTACTAGACTCTTAACTCTTCCCCAGTTAAGTCCTAAATTAATTCAGAGTCGTCATGAGTATGGGAACTGCACAACAGAAAAGGTTTTCAGCTTTCTTAAAAGGAAAACTTTCTAGTTACAATTTGTTCTGGCAAAAATGTTAGTAATACAGCTCAAGTGCTTTCATTTTACTCTTAGACACCCAAACACTACAGTCAGATAACATTATTTGAAAAAACAAAAACTACACACCCTTTCTTCCCAAAGGCAGTGCAATTTTAGTACAGAAAATGTAATGCCTTAGGCCCAATAAATTTTATTTCCAAATACAAGCTGTGTAAGAGACCTTATTGTAAAATCTAAATTGTGGTTAGGAGGGTTGATGCAAATGGCATTTTCTAACATATGCACTGTTCAATAACAAGGTTTAAGTCTCTTCTTCAAGGTCACTGTGTCTTCATACCACACCCCTCCTTCCACTGTACTTGCTGCCAGAGCTTTAATATTAACATCTGTGCACATTAGTAACTGTCACTGCAAAATCTGGAAGTAAGAAAGCGCTCTGAGTCTCTGGATTAAATACAGCTAATTAGGAAAACATCTCTACCTTCATTAAAAGATAAAGTGAATGAAAATATTTCACAATTTGCCAATGAAATAGCCATGTTGCTCCACTAGGTCTGATGCAAATGGATGGTCTCAGGAAGAAAAATAATAAAAATAACAGTGTTTAATATTGAAACCAATTGTGGGCAGACCTGTAGTCACAGAGACATGAGGTTACTGGGGCATGTAGAACTCTAGGATACATTTCCTCATTTAAGTTACTTTTGTTGGTGGTGGAGGGATCTTCTTCCCTTTTTTTATTGTTTTTAAATTTTAGGTCCACCACTGGCAATTTCAGGGTAATACAAGGCCTTGAGAGTCACCAAATTGCACACAAATTCTAAGTTCAGAAATGATAATGCAGCAAACTCTTCTCTTCTATGCAGATCTCCCAATATACTGAAAATTTCCATATCACCTGACTAGAAAGAAGGGGAAAAAAAAAAAAAAAAAAGAGGAAAGAAAATCTATCCTTCAATTGACTTTTAGTCACTTTCCTGGTCATTCCCATGTAGGATTTTTGGTTCCCCTATTATCTGTGACAAGGGAAACATTTCTGTTCAAATATGGTCAGCTTTCAATTACTGATCTGCAGCTTCATTGGGCTGTAATTCTAAGGAATTAACTATTCTTATCTAACTTATCAAAAACATAGTAGTAAACAGCCCCCTTTTATTTCCACATTTACCTTAATCCATAGAATGCCCAATAACATCTTTCTGTTAATGAAACTGCAAAGCTCTTTCTGGAAGGCTAAGGCATATTTCAACAGATTTTTACATTAATAAAATTTAATGGTGACAACACCTATGACCAGAAGTAACCTCTTACCTTTTGGGGCAATTCCTGTAAGGAAATGGTTTATTAGAAATGAAACTGTTGGAGGTAGGGTAAAAGTTAGGTAAGATGAGCTTCTGAATGAGTGGGTAGTGAGAAAAGTACTAGAAAATGAAAGGTGAAAAATAAGGATACCTTACCTATAGTATGTATGTTTATACACAAGTCAGTTATATAGGTCTACAAAATAATATCTACATATTCACCTATAATAAGCAGTATAAAAAATTATTAATATGCTACATCACAAATAACCTTCCAAATAAATGGCTCCAATGCAGATCATATTAAAGATATTATTTTTCAAAGAGTGGTATTTTCAAGTGCCTGGTACTTAGAAATTCAGTGACTTGTAGGCTGTATTCTTTTTTACATACATAAGGAACAATTAGCAAGTAAGTAAATTCCAACATGAATATTCCCTGAAAAAATGGTCCAAAAATCCTGCATACAAAGGATGTGCTAGCATACACGTTAGACACAACAAAGTCTACTGACAAGACCCATAATAATGCTCATCTGTAAACAGGCTTAGAAAACTCAGTTTGCTCTACGGAGCACCTTTACATTCAGTATTTTCCACATAGCACAAAAAGCTTTTGAACAACTGAAAAGTTGTCAAAATTTGAAGAGCATTTTTACATTTAACTTGTTATCCAAAGGCTACAAAACAGCAACAATTTCATTGAATACACTTCAGAAAAATGAACTATTTGTAGTTGACCTAAATGTGTCTTCCCATTTGCATGATGTCAGCGGTACTAAAACCTACAAGATACCAAAACTCTGTCAAAAAAGGTTGAGAATGCTACAGAAATTGCATATAGATACATCAAATTTGAAACACCAAGGATAACATAATATAAAAATAATCCTCCTCTTCCTAGTTTCAAAATGGTCATATAAGTAGAAATGTCACAAAATAATCTCTTTTGATAAATTTGAGTAAACTAATCACAAATTTGAGGAGGAACACACAAAAAAACCAATAGATAAACAGTTGTCAAAAGTTCAAGTTTTCATCATGGATAGAGATGTTTTAAATACCCTTTTCCCCATGTACAAAGTTACATTTTCAGCATCATGCCAGTGAACAAAAACGACTGTAACTGGTTTCACTAATGGCAGGATTTCACGTGTAATTCCCTCCCAAGTAAGCACTGTTCACATGCCAGAGAGGTGGTCCTGTGGATTGGACCACTTCATTGTTACTACTGATGAATGGATTTGAAGCCCTGTTTTCAGGAAATTCAATATACCAAGAGGTTCACAGACATATATGGATATTTCTGAAGACTAAATTCAAGGTTTATAAATAGCAAACTAAGGATAGAAACAAGCAACTGTGTTTCTAGCCATCAGTCACGAGCACATGGAGTAAACTGCCAAGTACTATAAAACTTACCACAACCAGCATCATTCCTGAATATAATGAAACTGTTCCATCCTCATAGCACTAGATAAACCATTCATTAGCTCATACTACAATATCCAATAGTGCCTGGAGATATTCTATTTTTACAGCATACCAGTATTTAACATCTGTTTACAATGAGTGATACTATCCGAAGACTCTTACAGTGAAATGCATGACATGTCACAGAAAACAACTAAGTTATTTAACATTCTATTATAACTTATATAACATAACTTCAGGTGTAAGTTTCTCCTCTATTAATAAGGGCCCTGTACCTTACCATTTACTGTTCACTGGGCACTTACACTGACAATTACCACTACCAAAGTTGTTATCACTTATTTATAGTACCTTTACTTCATTTAAGAATAAGAATTCACTCCAGAATTTTTATATATACATATTTTAGATAAGATTTCTACAAAAGTTAATACAGCATTAACCAGAAAGACAAAACCAGAAAAATAAAAAAGTATACAGTTTCTCAGCTGAAAACAAAAAGTTACTTTCTTTTCAAAGGGAGTGAAAGGAGTAACAATCTACACTGTTACTTTGAAAGTTTTTTAAACATAAGTCTTCAGCTTGCAGTAGAGCAAAGACCCTCACCAAGTATTGTAGTAAGAACAGTTTATCCTAACCATCTTCAGAGGAATTTTATAGATTCTTCATTTTACTGTAGTTACAGAGAATGAACTGTCTCAAAAGACTGCCAATTATTTTAGAAGTGGTAAAATCTTTCCTCCTCTGTGGTGGCCTGAAACAGATAAAACTACAGGCCACAACTGACAGACTCTGTTGTAAGATGCAATTCATTTTTGTGATCTGTTTCTTCACAAGCTGCAGCTCAGCCATCAAAGATTAACACTTGGAAACAAATGTACTAAAGTGCTCCATGACAGGACTGAATGAACAAACTGCTGCTATCAGAGGTCATCTCCAACAGGCCCAAGTACATCCAGTGCTCAGCCTTACTGATACAGGAAACACCTGTCTTTTCATGGCTTTCCTCTGGAAAATGCTATGTGGAACTGGAAGCCCTCAAGAGAAGTTCACTTTTCCCCAAACAAATGCATGTTAGCAAACAGTAGCATAAAATCCTTCTGAGTCATGATCCAATGCAACAGTGAACAGCCAAAGGAACTCACACAAACTATAGGGTCAATATAAAGCATTTTTTGCAAAATGATGGCTTCACCTCTCAAACCTAATCCTTCTTCCGTCTTCAACAGAGCAGCCTCACATACAAAATTCACAACTGTATCACATATTACACCTCAAAAGGAACTTTTGTATAATGATGCCTGAAATTTTTTCATATATCCAGTTGTCTTCTAGAACTTCCACAGGCAAATATTTTTTCTCTTTTCTTTACCCCTCCATCTCCTCAAGGAGAACGACCTTATTTTCTTTTTGTTAATATCCTTTCCTAACCAAATGGCAACAATCATCTTTTTTCCCTCTGCCCCATCTCACCTGTTGATATAACAAGTTATATCCAACCAATTATTTTTCATCTCTACTTTACCTGAAGGTTGCCTTTTCTGTTTCATCAGCAAAGAGATGATGTGTCTAAGCCCTTTTCACCCAGACAAATACAAACATTTAACTTTAAAACTACAAATCCTGCTTTGCCCAGATTCTTACACTGTTATGGCTACAAGACTGCAGTAGATGCATATGGCATTCAGATAATTTAAATGTTAGCATTATTCCTGCATTTATATATATTCACACATTCAATTAAAAAAAAAAAACCAAACCAGATAAAGCAACCACCAAAAACAACAGCTTTTCTCTCCCACTTATTCGTGCAATCAGAACTCACACCCTGCCCCCAATGTTTTCTGTGTTGGATTACTGAAATATTTCTTTATCAAACGTTCTCAAAATATCACTTCTATTCTAATAATCTTGGCTTGTTCTCCTAGCTGGAGGGCTTCTGCACTAGCTTCTATCTTCACTTTAAGGCAAAACCAAGTTTTTTCTTTTTTTTTTCTTTTCCCGTTAATTTGATCTCTAATAATGGAAAACAACTACTGAAACCCATGGTTTTTCCTTAATGCAAAGTCATCTTACTACTTCTGTGTGGATTAGAAAATACACTTTTCCAACTGCTAACAAGTAAATCTACCCTGCTTGTCATCTTCTCCTTTCCTCTGCTTCCAATTAAAAATGAAGTAGAGCATATAAACATATTAGGTGTTTTTCTGATTCTTCACAATAGGCACTTATGTTTCATACATTATTCAAGGCTCTTTTGGACTTAGAGAGACTAAACAGGAGATTAATTATCTTACTACATATGTAGGACCTCAGTTCAAATCAAGAACAAATAGGCTATCACAAAACATTTACAGCAGTCACAATTTAAAAATTTGGTAATAAACTTCGGCACATTCATCACATTGCTTAATCCGTTCACAATTAGTGAGTTATTAACAAAGGCTTCATATGCTAATTTTTCAATTCAAATTCTTTAGAACTGGACAACCTAGTTAAAAGGAGCAATCTGATTCATAAATTCCAACATAAGGAAATTAATCCAAATTACAGTAAAAATATGAACAATATGTATTTTTTAACATGCTAGAAATATGTGAAAACAGTACTCCCTATATTTGGATTCCTCTGAAATTTCAGGCATGGCAAGGAGGTAGAAAAATATCTAAGGAGTGGCAAAGAGATAAATGTTAACTCTAATTATTTGCTGATAGCACAGTTCAAAGACTTCGTAACCAGCAACAGAACATTTTTGTTTAGTCAATATGCTCTCTGAACAGAAGCTTCATAAACATACCAGTTGAAGGATGTCCTCATCTTTTGGCATAACACTAAGTTCCAATACGCTGTCACTGAAAGAAACGGAAAAAATATATATCACAAATGAACTTCTGGATATTTTCAATTCTTTTTACAAAGATAATCCATTTATTTCCATAGATGAAAACTATGCAAAAACTCCAACACTCAGCTATTATGACAAATACATGACATGACAAAAATAAACACTGATTTCCACTAGAATCTTAGGAAGTAAGAGTAGAAGAGAAATCTGACTGACCCAGTTTATTGAGCCAACACACTGGTTTTGGCAGTTTTGTTTCCTTTTTTTTTTCCTCCCTCAAGTCCTAGGGTACTCTACTTGTTTGAAGCTTCTCTGACAAAACACTGCTACAAATCTGTGAATAAAAGCTAAAACTTCCCTCTTTCTTCAATTCAAAACTAAAGTCTCTTAGCACTCTTTAAACTTGCTGTGGAGAAGTCATAAACCACCACATCATGTGAGAAGAGAAGCAATACTAAGGCCAAGGACTGACTTAGACCTTTCCACTCTAATCACCTTCTAGCAGAATCAACTTAAACAATCATCCAGATGACATCTGAAATATGGCTGAAAAACACTTGCTATTTGTAAGTGCTGCATTTGTCACTCTGAGCTGCTGAAACCAAAAGCAGCAGCAGCATAAAGATCCAGGAATCCAGATAGTTCAATCAGTGTGACTCAAACACAAACAAAATCAGGACAACAAATGTACAGTGTACCAGTTACCCAATCGAATATTTTAAAAAACAGTGAAACCCACAGATGGCATCTACCAGAAGCAAGGTATTTTCACAAGCAAGAGAGAAGCATATGCATGTACCATTGGATACAGAATAGATGAATTTATTATCTCATCTGAGATAATGGAATAATCTGTTCACATTCATTAAATGTGAAGTGGAGCAGGTGCAGAGAAGGGCTACAAAAGACTAATGTACAGACTATTATAATGAGGCTGAAAAAACAGAAAATGAGGAAACTATGACCATTTAGAAATTTCACATGTCAGAATTAAAAAAGGATAGCTAAAAAAACCTGACCAGTGTCAGTGTAAGAAAAAAAGGCATACAACCTAACTGAGTATGTCAGAAATTGGCTTGTCTGTACTGTTCAGCACAATGCATTAGGTGAGGAAAGACAAAACCAGCACAAAGACAAGCCCAACTACAGGGCACACTGATCAGCCTATGAAAGCACTGAGAAGGACCCCGGTTTATTTCTGCAGAAAAGAAAGCCATCATCTCAAAATGTAATGTGTGATTTATTATCCTTTCTTGTATGAAAAATGTTTCTATTTTGTGGTTCCTTTTCCATTTTTTAGCAACCACAGACATAAGGCTGCATTCCAAAACAGCAGAGTAAGGGTATTTGGTTTCACAATCTTTTTAAATCATTATTCATTTTGGAAAAGAGTGCTCTCCAAGCAGCACGAAACTTACTTTAGTCTTAAAACTGAAGAGCAGCAGTGATTTAAGTTTTTAAGTCTACACACATCTAGGAAAAGCTAAGTCTTCAAAAGCCTTGTGAAGATTTTTTTAAAATACTGAATTATAAGAAACAAGGAAGTATTGACTTTACATGCACTTACAATAGCATTTCCCATATTGACTGAGTGCATGAACAGCTTGAGGCATATTTAACAAAGTGTTCAGATTTCACTTCTACACATGGATAGCATGTATGTATAAATCATATCAAGCAACTGCTTACTTGCAGGATGAAGACTTTGGATGTCAAAATATGATAGCATTGCTCCTCTTGAAGTACTTTTTATATAAAGAAATATAATTTGACGCAGAACAAACCATACTCATTCAAATATTTTGCATCTTTCCCCTCACCCCCCTTTTTTTAGGCAAGTGACTGAATCCATTTACACAATTAACATCTTTTTAGTAATCATTCAGAAGACTAAAGGGTTCCATTCTGGAACAATGTTTTATATATAATTCAAATAGCTACTTAACCATTCTATTCCAGCTAGAAGAAGAACCTTTTGGAAACAATTTGAATCTTCCTACTTGATATTTGTGAGGTGCTCTCAGAATGTTTTTTAATTCTCATATCAGAAACAAAAAGTATTAAGGAAGACTTTTGGCTCATTGTACTATATAATGTAAATGCAAATTATGCACTAAAAAGTGTTACTAAGAACCACCACACAGAAAGTGATTAGTCTACACTGGAACTCCAGACATAGTACTCAGAACTCAGATATTTATCATTCCAATTACTTTCACTACACATTCTGAGAGTTAAATTTAAATGTATTGATTCAAAGTCATCAAACTGAAGCACTAATCATAAAGACTATCTTCTGATGCATTATTTTGTATTAATGAAATAGATTCAGTAGCTAAAATCTCTACATTTCTGAGTAATTCCAACACTTTCAAGAAGAATTTGCAAAGAGAAACAAGCAGAATGGACAATCATTCAAAGTCTCCAGTTTAAGAAAAAAGGGGAGCGGAAAGAGAAGTTGCAAATCAGAATCTGTTTCTTCTTTTATGTAGAACTATAAATAATTTTACAGAGTTTATGTTAGCAATCAACATATCTTCCAAGTCGATTATGTATGTAAACAGATAAGAATAAATTCATAATGGACCAAACTAGCAACTGTTGGTAAAGTGTAGGAAACAGAGTTAAACAGGTAGTCATGATTAATCTTACAGGACTGTAGTTAATTCTAGCAACTCTTTTCAGGTGTGCCTTTCACCCCCCAGAGGAAATAATCATTGTAAGTTTAGCTTTGTTATCTCCAAGGAAAGGAAAATAGAAAACATTCTAGACACAGCTTGAAACTTTTCTGGGAACAATACAAAACATGGCTGAATTACATCCCATCCATAAGTCCCACTGGAAGATGGGGTATCATTTCATCTCAGGCAGCTAAGTTCTGATGTCTGCAGCATTTTATAATGAAAATAAGCAGCTAAAATTGAACAACTTTTTAGAAAATTAATAAGCAGCTATGAAAATGGAGCCACAGGAGTAATCTAAAAAAAAAAAAAAGTCTGCAAGCCTAAACTGAGTTCTATTGCAAACAGCTGAACACTGAGTGATGGGGAAGCCCTCTCTTTACAGAGAATAGAGGGTAAAATGTGTTGTAACCTTAAAAACTAACCCTGAAGATGAGAAAAATGACAAAAGAATAAGCATTTACAGTTATCAATGTTTGAATGACTATTTGAGAACAATAAAAATACAGCAACTAAAATGTCTAGAAAACCAACATACAACATACTAAGACTATGAAGGAAACTGTCTTTAGCCATAAAGATTTCAGCTGACAACTCAGCCTTTCAAAAGGCATTACACCAAGTTGTTTGCACAAGACCTACTAAAGAAGCCAAGGTGTGCTGGATGAAAGATCAGCTAAGATACAGAACAGAGCAAAAACTGTGTCACTGGGTGTTTCTAATGTGAAGAGTTCAAAGTACATTCAACAGTGAATTTGTCAAGGACCAACCTATCAAGAATTATTAACTCAAGCAATGAAGATAAAACCTGTGGTTTAAGCAAGTTCCTGAACCAAGGATTCACAGAAAGTGGGCTGGCATTATCTGACCACTCAGTCACTATAGATCCAGTGTTTTCATGGACTTCAAAGAAATCTTTACTGGATACTATCATAGAGGATAATGACAATAACAGACTCTCAGACTGACCCAGGTGGCAATGCTACTGCAAGAGCAGCATGCACCACAATGCAATTTTACTTGCCATGAAATGGCAGCATAAGAAGTAAAAAACTTATGTTCATAACAAACTGCTCTGAGCTAAAAAATACTGTTTTCAAGCAAAGAATAAGAGACAGCTGATTCTTCAGTCACATGAGAAGTACTGCCTGTAAGCTACAAGATTCACCTGATCTGGAGTCTGAGCTCTCGTTATGGATCAGAACTAATATTTATCTGTTTATCCTAAGAGGTTCAGCTGTAGACTTCCTGATGGTTGTATCTGGTGTATAAAATGCTCAAGGATACACATGATCTTTTGTTACAATCTTCTGTGATGTACACATCTGGCTGGAGAAAACAAACTGTTCCCTCCCAACAAACAATAGCATCCCTTCATTCTCCCTGCACTCATGCAAATTAGGGGGACAGATGCAGCAGTGTGCTGTACCATTCCTGGTTGCACAAGATAATCACTGACAAGGCCTTGTTCAGGTGTCCCCAGTGGAACACCCAGACTATCCAGAGTGGCCAGGGGTTCAGTTCTACTGAATGGTTCACTACCTACACCGCTTGAATATAAACTGGATTCACGGGCACACCTAGAGTTAAGAATTGCTGACCACACAGGCCACTCAAGGATGTGACTGGTCTCTTTCTTGGATAAAAAGAGTTAATTGAGTCATCTACATGGTTGGGCATGTAATGTCTTGGGTATTCGCTATTGTACAATAATGCTGCTTGTAAATATACAACGTGAAGAAACAATACATAGCTAGTGTTATGTCCAGTGAAGGAAATAAAGAAGCTCATCTGTCCAGCTCTTGTACAGACTGTATTAATGACACAAAACATGCTTCAGTCTACCTTGCCCATCACATCTCTGAACCCAGTTTTGTTGACAAAAAAAGAACAAAATCAAAAAACCCAGCCAAAACCCACAAAAACCCCAAAACAAAACAAATCCACAAACCACCTGAGATATACACATTTTGAACAAAATCTTGAACAAAGACATCAGTAAAATAGGAAGATCAGAACCTTGTCTTTCCTACTTCAAATGGTAAGCATATCTAAGTCTTAATATGTGATGAGCCACTAAAAATATGATATGTGACATGTACTTAGGAAACAATTCTTTCATGCTGATCATAATACATCCTTTTGCCACATAACTCAATATTACATTGGAACTTGTTGCTGTAAAACAGAAATTGACACCAAGAAAGCTGTAAAAATGGAGGCAGACATGAGACACGAAAAGGAGTATCTAGACTCATGCATAGACATGATTTCACAAGTGCTTGAGAGTTGCAGGAGCAGTAAATATCAGTATTTTCTCAACTCTGTGCAAGATTCAATTTGCTGCAAAACAGAGGAAAGCAAAGACTTACTGCAGATACTCTGCAGATGTGCACTAGCATAAATCCTTTCATTCACCAGATATGCTGATTTCTAGTTCTTAGATCTCATAAGCAAGGTAGATTTTATAAACTTCTTTTCCAACTGATACATGTATGAATACCTAATCTTATGTTCAAACTTCCTATATAACACTTGGTCTTATTTGCTAACAAGGGACAAGTATGGACAATAAAAGGACTGTGATATAATTCAGCATACCTATTCTCAAACTTTTCTCGGCATTCAGCAAATACATGAAAAAAGAAATAATAAAACTGAATGGGTATTAATAGAAATTTAATAATATGATGACTTTTCAAAACTCCCGTAAGTGGTCATTTTATGCTTAGTATACAAGAAGTGTGGTGCCTAATGAAATGCTAGTATATTACCTGTTCTGTATTAAAGCAATGACTTGAGAGTATGTCTTCCCAATAACACTTTCTCCATTGACTTTTATTATTCTGTCACCTGTAGAGGGAAAAGTCATAACTGAAATTAGTTTGTCTTGACATTTTTTTAAACAGTTTTTATTTTGTACTTCTGTACCTCACAATAATCAAGAGTATTAGTATGATAAAATCAAGGTTAGTCTTCCTTACAAATAAAAAAACCCAGAATATGTGCAATACAACTACATGTAACCCTACACAGGATGCCAAATTTCTCCTCTTTTCCCTGAACATTTTCAGATGGTTATCTTAGTCTAAGCTTTCCAATTACTAACCCAGGAAGTCATAGAAAGAAAACTACAAGCAGCTGTAAGCTACACCAGAGGCTCACTTATGTATCCCATCTTCACAATAAAGCTGGCAACGCATGGTAACACACACTGACAATTCTGCCCTGTTGCTAAATAAATTATAAGTAGATATAATTCCCTGGATTAGCCCAGCTGCACAGAGCAAGGTGCAAATAATGCTAAGGTCACAGGTTTGATCCCCATATGGGCCATTCACTTAAGAGTTAGACTCAATGACCCTTGTGGGTCCCTTCCAGCTCTGAATATTCTGTGATTTTGTTACAGTGCTTAAACTCAAAATAAAACCAAACTTTAACTCTCCTTTAATAGCAGCAAATACTGCAATTTTGTTCTTCTTTCTTATTAGAAATAAAGAACAAACACTTTGAAAGGCTCCAATTTCCTGCCTTCTCAGAATAATCTGGGCTGTTTCTAAGACATTACTGTCTGTTCAATGCACCTTGGACAATGGTAAAGAGTTATTTTCTATCCATACAGATAAAGCTTTAGATTTAACATCCCTTTTATAAGATTTCTCCAAATAGTTTGTTACACCTTCCTCATTAAAAGTTTCATACACTCTAATAAATTGTCATATATTGTGTAGAGCTATTTTCAGCTTGTGATGAAAAACCTATCCTGTTCTTTTGACCAAATGGTATTTAAGACATCTCTGATGAGAAAAGCAGAAAGGTATTTTGTATTTCCTAATGAGGAGAAAATGGTCTGAAGGATTACAGGTAGGGAGCTTCAAAAAGCTGCTAGAGGAAGAAGAGCTGAAAGAAAGGACCTGTGCAAAGAGAGCCAAAGGGAATGGCTTTTTCCACGCTGCTTTAGAAACCGAAAGCCCTTTCTGTGTTTCTGGCATGATCAAATTAAAGCAAGGAAAAAGCTGTTCATTCTGAATACTCAGCCTGACTTGAAGACAATAATGCTTTAAATGCTTGTGCTCTGTGGAAGTTCCCCATACAGACTCTATGGATTAACAAACTACACAGATCTGACTTTTTAATCTGGTCTGCACACATAGCGTAAACATCACGCAAATAAATTGGTGTGATATTTTCCACTTCTATAAAAGTTTACCTGTTCCCTTTCATCCACTGGTTATGACCTTCTCGCTTGCCTGAAAAAAACTCTTTGGCTTTTGTCTCCTGCCTCCTAAGCAATGAAAGAAAGCCTGGTGGCAACAAGCTCTGAACCTGTCCTGCTAGGTCATACTGCAAAACCTCCCCAGAACACACCAGATCCTTCTCTGGAACTTTAACTGGCTCTCTTCCAGGCTGCTTAACAACAGCCTGGAATGTGGGCTACATTGCCCACAGATGTAGATCTTTACTCAGTATTCCCACTAAAAACTATAATTAGGAATATCTTCAGAGTAGGTCATATAATTTTATCTTGTGCAGCTTTTATTTTTCACAGAAGCAGACTAGATTACACATAGCAGTGAAATAACTCTACTTGAAACATGCATCCAATTAACCTGCCTGGTGGGACACACTGGTTACATAAACGACATGAGCACAGACAACTCTGCAAGTACAACTTGGTTCTATTTCAGGTACATATAAAGTATGAAGTCAGTGCCTGTAGTGCAAAAAAGGATACAGAAGTATGAAGGCTTTTTCTAATACCTCTCCATCAGTCTGGTGGCCTCCTACATACTTTTGATCAAACTAGAAATTAATCAGAATGTTCTTTTCACACACATTTTAGTTCTTTATATTCTTGCATATATGTAAATGACAGAATGAAAATCAAGACATGGGAAATGTAGCTCTGTTTTAGCTGTTTGTATTTCAGGATTTCTAATATTTATGAACTCCCAGATATGTTATTTTTTAATGAAATGCCTCAGAAGTTAAATAGGGGGAAGCATTACCTTTCTAACTCTAACAAAAATGATTTTAGAGGAGTATTCAAAAATACTTCAGAATGGGTTGTCTTATATTTAAGATACTTTTCTAACTTTTTCATATTGCTCAAATTTGCAAGAATATTTCAGGTTTTCTGGTGAGTAGCAGCCAAGTAAGATCCTGAAACAGAACTCATTTATCATGGGTGATGAAACTTATATTGAGAAGTTCAGTATTACAAAGGACCCTGCAAAAGTGAAATATGAATTGACAAACAAAACTTCCTAAACTCATAGTGAATTTTCAAGTATTTTCATTTGTGTGACCATGAGACAGAGCCAAGTTCTATTAGAAAAAAAATAAAAATACAACTGATTCTCCAAGAGATAAATGTACACAGTGTCTGTCTCAGAGGTTAAGCCATCTACCTGGCTGATTATTCCCTGAGTGTTTTATAATACCAAAACCAAGATACAGCAATATAGTTCACCCTAAAATTCATAAACAAGAAATACTGGCATAACCTAATTAGATATGACTGCTATAAGCAGTGTGTTTAAGAAGAATATTCTAGTTATTAAAAAGGTATTTTCTTATTTATTTTTGCTCTTTATTCTGGGCTCCTAAGTATCTCTTCTATGACTAATAAAATATTCTCTACAGATTTCATCTCTCTCAATTTGGCAAACACAGAACAGAATAGAAATTAGCATGGTTCCTCTGTACAGATTCAACATATGCTGTGTTTTATCAAGCCAAACATTTCTTTATAAAATAGCAATCAAATTTTGCCAAAGTAGCCACTCTCTAAATAACTATTTAAGGAGGATTTAAAAAAAAAACCCAAACCCCTTATGGTTTTCAAGTAAGATTTAATACTGTTTTTAAACTGATCAACCCAGACATTTTGTATTTCTTCAGGAAGAACATACAAAACTTATTCTGTTCCAGGCAAATGGATGTACATAACTGTTTTTAAGAAAGATATCAACATCTCATTATTGACACAAGCACAAGCCTTTCATAGAACAGAAGTTTTGCCATGTTTTTAAGAAATCTGTGTCTATAGTGGTATCCATCTGTGTATGCAACTTTATCACCTGTAAGATTTTCTATTCTCATAAAACCTTTTTTTTCTTCCTTCAGCATTTAAGTAAACGTATGACACACTTCACTAAAAAAATCCGCATGTTTTCTGCTCTCTGGTTTGATTAAATGAACAACTGACCAGAATTTTGTACAAACAGATTTCCTATTTGATTTAAAGGAGGTAAAGTAGAAAAAAATTATTTAATGTACAAAGACCTGAATATTTTCAGATTATCAATTTGTCACAAACCAAAAGAAATAGGAGCTTACAGGTATTATTTTCCTTTTTTGCCTTTTCTTCACATATTTTTTTACTCTTTTCAATATAATAAATCAAAAATACTTTAATGCCTTAATAAGTAAAGCAGTGCTTCCAAGGTGAGAAACACTGCAGGACAACTTAAAAGCTTCTGAAGGAATGAACAAATGAACCAGGTTTAAATGGAAGACAGAACTCTGTGTAGTAGCAAATTAAACTGTAAGTATTTTACATCACATATACAAACATGCCATTGAACATTACCTGTGCACAGCCCAGCTTCAAAAGCAGGTCCACCCTCTTTAACTTGTTTAACGAATATGGTATCCATTGGCTCCAGTCTATTTCTTTGTTTTCCTGAGAAAGAGAGAGTATCTCTTAATAGCATTTCATTATAATGCATTACAATGTTTTTACTTCAAAAATATTTTGGGATGCAATCCTGCCACATTCATAGACATACAGAGAAAGAAATAGTAATGTAATGGAAACTGAAAAAAAAATTAAATCTTCCCTTAGAAGGAAAAAAGGTAACATTAATTTACAGTCCCACATTTAATTTAATTTAGATTTAATTTACAGGACCACAACACTGATTTCCCAACAGTGTTTTTCAGAAGTGCCAAGATGAAGTCTCAAGTTTTCTTGAGGATTTATCGAAGTTTAAAAAGAAATGTGTACTTCAAATGATATGCACAGCATATGTCTGCACATGCTGTACATATCTCTATATCCACAAACTTCAAAGGTCATCTACAGTAAACAGAAACCACGTACAACTGTATGTTCTTGCTTTCTCAATACACACTTAAAATTTCTATGCTTCCAGAAACACAGGTATCTTGTGCTTTTACATGCCTGTCACCAATGCTAAGGAATTCTTTGTTAAGTAGCCACAGCTTCTGAAAATCAAGATAGGAGAGTGGGTGTATGCACAGTAAAACAACCAAAAACACAAACAAAAAACTCCACAGATATAATCCATACTAAAATACAGTGTTGCTATCCTACATTTGCACACAGCTGGATAAGCCATTTTACAGCATCTACACAGCTTCATCCATGGAATTATTATGCCAGTGAAGTTAAAAAAACAAAACCACCCCCTTCAAAAAACCTCGAACATGCAACAAACCCCCAAAGAAAACCGCCCAGAAATAATGAAAAATAAATAAATAAATAAATAACGGCCCTACATGGTCCATTGCTTACAGAACCAGTGGCAGAACCTGAAAGGCTACAGCCAGATACACACAGTCTTACAGTGCCACTGCTGGCATTGACAGCCTTGGTCCCTTCCCAACTCTTATCTCCAGTTACTGCCCCTGTTCCACACTCTCAGCTAATGAAATGCCACGTTTGGAGGACAAATGATGAGCCAGCCCAGGGAACTGACATGGCATGAAAATAAGCTGCATCTGTGCTCCAGTTTAGCAGGAAAGCCTAGCATAGTGGAGAGAGAGGGGTTTAAACTGCAGGAAAAGAAGGAACAACAGGAGAGAATAAAGGGATTGCTTAGAACTGGCATTGCTGATAAAAGAAACAACTCTTTGAAACTGGAGAATTGGGTTCTAATCACTTCTGCAATGACTGACCTTTGACTGAGGCACAAATGGCCCTGCTTTTGGAAGTACTTTCCCTACAGCTTTAAATATCCCACCTAAACATGTTTAATAAACCACAGCAGTATTTATTAAATAGAAATAAGGTGCCCTCCTTCCCTCTTCTTTAGTTGAGTTTCCATGTGGGAAAAGTTCATTATTTGAAAAACTTTAATAAATCGCAGAAAACCAGCCCTCCCTCTGACTCTGACTCACATTTTTCAGATACTAGTTTTAGCTTAATGCCTTTATTGTGCAGATCCTCAGCATCTTTCCATTTCACCATAAAACAGTTCAACAAAATGGCTTACTCATATGGCTCTAAATGGCCTTCTCAAAATAGTTCCAGATTGGGAGTGAATAATCAAAAAGTTTATTCGATAGAATCAGATAAATACTATATATAAAGCAACTGAATTACAAGTCAGGAAACTCCAGCTGGCAGCTCAGTCCCCAAATACTTAAAATTTGATTAGCGGGATACAGCTACAAGACATACAAAATGCTCTTTGTGAGCCAAAGTTAATATCTGTCATTTTTAATCTGCAGATTTAAATAGACACTGAACATATGATGGGTCTTGTCCTTCAGAAAGCCAGTAACATTTCAGCAAGTTTAGGGAAGCTCCAAGATTAATCAACCCAGATGCCATGAACAAAAGGTTGTTTCAACCACACACAAGAGTGAAGTTAAAATATGACCTTTTATAGGACCACCAAACATCTTTCCCAATGTTGCCAATTATCTTTTATTGAAGACATATACATTCCCAAAAGTGGTAATAAAAATAAAAACAAAGCTCCCATGGCATATTGAATTTATCACATCTCAGCTTTCTTTATAAAATACTATTTTAAAAAAATGTTAGTGGCCTACTGCTAGTTTGCTTAACACTCAAGTGCTGCTTTGTGCCTTGTTCATACCTGAACATGCAAATCCAGAGGTCAGGCAGATAAGGTTACTCTCATTCCGTATGCAACACAGAACTCCTTTAGTACACTTCCCACTTCTGAGCAAGAGGGCAAATGATTTATGGAGACCAGAGACTGCAGGCCTCCCTGACATCTGACTTCTGACCTGCCTGTCAGCTACACCGAGACCTTACGGACACTCACCTCACATTTCCACAGCTATTTTATCAATCAATTCAGAATGCTAATTGCACATTAAACTTGGTTCTTTGTCCTACCTGCAGAAGAAGGCTATAATAAACAGTCATTCCTACTTCCTATAAAAGGTCAATCACCACCCTAAAGATCAAATTAGGGGTAAAAAAATCAGGATGAAAGGTTCAAAATATTGATTATATTTTCAGGCCATTTTACATCTCAGTAATATCCAAATACAAGTAGGAACAAGAAGAAACCTTAGAACTCTCAAGCTCTGGTAGATGAATACATGCTCTTCATTTCTCCTTGATCTTTTACATACTTGGATACAAACCAAATCTTTTTTAATCAGTAACATATAAATGAACTTCCTTGAAAACATAACCTCAAAATGTACATTTATACTTTGAGTTTGAAACTCAAGCAAAGCTAAGCAATATTTTTTGACAGTAGAAGCTAACAGTACTTTCTTCAGACCAACTGAGTGAGAATAATTCTTGTAGATGTGCATGCAATCATCACAGAAATAAATTGCAAGTAAAACGGATAATCTAATAACTCACCTCATGTCTCAAAGTTTAACATTCACAACACTCTGATTAAATTGAGCCTAAATCTCCATTTGGTCCTGACTGGTCCTGTCTGCACCCAATCATCAGGCAGAAGCAAGATGCTATCTAAAAATGTGAGCTTAAACTTCCCTCCTTCTAAACTCCACAAGCTACAACAGAGTATCACAGGGAAACTTTCTCACTAAGCTCTCCAGCTCTGCACTATGCACTGTCTGAATTCACAATTTTCCTTTCTAACACTGAAAAGCCCAATTTTTTGAAGCATGCCAGCAATTCCTTATGAGGTGATCTAACAAAGAACAGTAAGAGCCACTTAGACCTCTAGTTTGTAAGACATGTAAGTCTTATCTGTGCTTTTCCAGTGCTCTTTACAGCATATGATTTTGCCTCTCCATATTTTTGTAAACAACTTTGTAATTGAGCATAAGATTGTGGACTACCAGCAAATAGGACAATTTCTCCTTCAAGTGAAAAATAAGACATCATGCACACACAAAAACAGTCTGAGCTGCCAATAACACACTCACATGTAAAAGGAAACGGCACAGATGAAAAGCACAACTTATGTAAAACTAATTTCATTTGTACTTCACTTCTCCATAAATGTAGCTACAAAGAGAGATGTAGTCTTACACAAAGGCAATAAAAAGAAAAAAGCAAATGAAGATGGTAAGCACACAACTCAGCTGACCACAAATGGAAAAGTCCCTAAAGCTGTCCTTTCCTATATCAGTTTTGTAAGCATACAAAAAATTCCAGCATGAGTAAATGGTCACCAGTCAGGATAAATTAAAAGGCAAGTTATTATCCAGGCAGTAGTGTAGTTTTGCTAACAGAACTAAAATACTCCTTGCAGTGCAATGACTCCCTTCAATGATGTTATCCAAATGAAAATATAACTTTAGCGTAAGGAAACTGGTGTCTGAACTTCTAATTCAGAAATTCAGCATCATCAGTAATAAGGAAATAAAAATAAATCCCCAAGTACATAGAAGGCTCAGGGCAAAAATTCATTGGCTTAAACAAGGATTGCAAGGAATCAGGAGAGTCTTAATACAAAGGTCCTTAGTCTAGACAATCAAAGTTAAGAAAAAGTAGTCTGAAAAAGCACAAACACCTGTAAATCAAATGCAAGAAAAATATAGAAAACCAGTTTATTACAGCAAGGTTTTTCCAAGCCAATGTGTTTTACATATCTCTATGCAAATCTTCTAATTATTCATATACTACATGCCACCTTCAATAACCAGTGAGATCACAGTAAAATCTACAAATTAAAATTAGTGTCTTGTTTTAACTTTTGTTCAAATAACCGCAAAATACTTTTTTCATAATACATATCATGGAATCATTTAGGATCTAACCTTTATACTACCTGGGTCTATGAGCTGAGACTTGAAGTCAATAATGCCTTCACAATCTGACAGAAGAAATTAAGTTTCCCATTGCAAAGTTACAAGGAAGCTTTCCTGACAAATGTTTAAGAGGCCAGATGTGGCAAAAGGGACTACGTTGCACTAGCAGCCATCACATTTACAAAATAATAAAATTCAAACATGCTCTCCCTCTTCTCCCTGATAAAATAAAATATTAAAAAAATACTACTACTTTTAAACAGAACAGTAGAATTAAGACTAGTTAACATTTAAAATTGACTTATATCTGGGAGGTCATATTCAGCAAAGCTTCTCCTAACTCCCCCAAACCTGACATAGAAATTGATTTTATCTAGGTGCCAATTCTAACTTAGTCCCCTAAAAATCTAGTCTGAAATACAGCTGCTACAAGGAACATAACTAGCATTATATTAAATGCAGTAACTATGACTTAGTTTTTAAATTACTCTTTGCAGACCAGACGGTATTACTGTACTGCTCTATGATTCAGCTGGAAAACAAAACGACGTGGCAGAAGTTCTACCATCAAATCTACCAACACTCTACAACATAGCAACAAGCACTTTGTTCCTTTGAAGTCATTAACCTTCTGATATAAAACACAGATTAAAACATCTGAGTCATAAAGACTATGAAACAGACAACCTTTACATTCTGAACAGGAAAGGAAAAAAGAAAAAAAAAATTCATGCAAAAGTGCTATTGCTGACAGAGCTCTTCCTTTCTTTTGACGTGCAGAGCACAAACCTGCAAGTCTTGGGACACAGTATAATACATACTTTCTTACAAAGTCTCTCCAAACTAGCCACTGCTTAAAAACATACCATTTCTCCTCTTCCTCAAGGGGAGGAAAAAAAAAACCTTCTGCACAGGACAGCTGAACTGTGCTTAGAAAACTGCATAACATAGGGATTCAAAAAGTCTACAGAGGTTTATGAAATAACCTTTCATAGAACATTTTTACTCCCAGCCCCATGCTCAGCAGACAGCAAAAGGATGACTTTCACTTTTATATTTAAGAAACCAGCCCCAAGAAACACCTCAAATTAGTCAAGACAAGCTCTTATGTACATCCTTCTCTGACTCAAGAAGGAAGAACATTCCTCTTGAGCATGAAGATCTACAAGTATGCTTTTGGGTATCCAAGGCATCTGAACTCCAACAACGCTGAGTGGCACTGATTCTTGGGATGCCTTTCGGGCAAAGGGAGGGGAAATATATAACAGATACAGCAGGGCAAATGCTTCAAATTGATTACTCAATCAAAAACATGTTAATCATTTCCCAAAATACTCAAAAATAAATCGCTGACAGTACAGCAAAACTTACATTTATTAACTGATATTTTATTTAATTAAATATCAATCACAAACCTGTCATGATTACATGTAACTGAGGGAGTCCAACTACAGATATTTCTGCATATTTTAATATACAAACTGAATTTCATACATAGTAAGCATTTCTCCACTGGCAATCCACTGTGGAAATGGTGCCCAAAGGTCCCAGCCCAGCCCCAATAGAGCTTATCTCACCCACTGTCAAGCACAAACTAACTCACCTGGAAAACACTAGCTAAAATACAGTGCCAGGGATGAGCCTCTGACAGAGGACAATAAGTAAATTAATGCTGTTGAGTCATTTAGCAGAGAAACACCTGGCTTTCGACTCTCTAACACAGGAAAAATACACTCTTATTTCTCAAAGCACCTCTGGCACTTTGATTAGGCAACTCCAAGACGTTATTTCTTCTTTTGCTTACTTTTCTGTTAAATCATTTGACTAATACAACCTCAACCCAATCTTCATGCTGAGGCAGGGAGAGAAGATGAGAAAATAATTTGGCAATGTTATAGAAATATGTAACACAGTTCAAACTTAGTTACAAACTCTCCAAAACTCTGTTTTCTCATTCCATTATTTGCCATTACTATGACATTATTCAATTCTCTCAAATCCCAAATGAAACCTTTTCAAGTTTAAAATTTAATCTATGATTAGTCTGGAGGATTTACTATAGAGCAATACAATTTTCATCTGTAGTAGTAAACCTATGGACTCCCCCTTAAATCCTTGGAAATTACATTTTGTGTTTTTATTAAAAGTCAAAGATGATTTGAACTCAATAGTAATCACTGAGAGACATTATACATGTGAAAAGTTGGAAGATGCATCCACTGGACATTCTGGATGTATTACATGGGAACAAGGAATCATCAGGCTCTGGTCTCAGTGGAAAACCAAGTGAGCCCTCCTTTAGCATTCTCAACACTTAGGTGTTAAAAAATTAACTTGGATCATAAATCCACAAAAAAGGGTAATTTAATGTCCTACTATCCCGAAGAATTAGTGTTACATACCTCTTGCCTCTTACTCCTAATTCTACAATCATATACCTTGGACTGTATCACCCCAGCCATCTATGACCTTTCCAAGTATTTACTTTCACATTCATGCTCTTGTCCCTTATCTACCTTGTTCCCATCATCACAGGCACAATATGTTTATTTCATAACAGACTGAGCTGATAGACCGTGATGTTAAAAACCATGGGATTAAATTAAATCCTGGGAGAATACAAACTGCATTACAGATACCAACAGTCTGTTTAAAGAAATTAAACATTAAAAACTCCAGGCCTTATGTAAGCAGAAGTAAGGGAACAAAAGGTTTTCCTGCATTTTTTCCACCCTTCCCTCAAACACTCTACCCTGTTAAAGCAAATTGACTCTAATACATAGTTAGGCACATTAAAAAAAAAAAAAAAAAAAAAAAGCCTGGTGATCAAAGTTTAATATTCTAGAATATCTGTGAAAACATGTCTAAAGTCTCATTAACAAGTGCATACTGGGTCTCTACAAAAAAAGGACACTGAGCAACACACCTAAGTTGCCTTTCATTTTTTCGTGAAAAGGAGCTCCTAGCTGCTATAGGTACTTCTACACAGAAATAAAGATAAAAGTACAAAAAAGCAAGAACACCACATTAAAAAATATATACTGGATTATAATGATACTAGATTTCCAGGTACTGAGTTAGACACAAAACAGCTTAATTCTATTGAAAGATCAAATTTCTTTCAGTCTATTTCTTTATGCTTATCACTATCCACTTTAATCAAGATCACCAAGCCAACATGTTTTAAGGAAAACATGTTTCAGGACAATATACAAGAAACTGCCTTCATATGTACAAAAGTTGTATTTTGGCATCTACAGTTTTAAGTAATGTTTGAAGGACAACCAGATACAGAATCATACAAAGTGCACAATCAAATGGCACGAAGAAGTTTTTCTCCAGCACCACTTATCACGTGTTAACAGTGAAAGTTTTTAATAAGAATGTTACAGTTTTTAATAGGTATAGGTATTTTTCAGTTTGGCTGCAAATATTCCTAGTATGCTCTCCTGGAAGACTTCTACCTGTGAGATACCACTTAAATAAATGAGTATTGAAATAGGGCAACTCCAGAAAATAGGAAGACTGGCAAACTGATGGCAAACCATCCTCAAAACACACAAAATAAATACTCCGAGTTATTTCTCGGAGTAATAACTCCAAGAAATATACAATACAGGCTAGTCAGTATAACAGAAATTCTCTGGAAAGCAGTAGAAACTAAGCTGATAAAAGCTTCCAATCAGTGACCAAAGCATCTATTGTGGAAAATCTGCATCTTCTGATAAAATGCACCTGTTAGAGAAGCATTTCAATGACTTGGCTTAAGATCAATAACCTAGAGCAGCGAAAGTATGAAAAGAACTGAAAAAATTAAAATAATAACTACAAAATATTTAGGGTAAATCAGCTGTGATGCCCTTCCAGCAGCTAACAGGGTGCTAAAGTCCCCCACAAAGAGCAGCATGTGCATACGTGAAGCCTTCACTGCTTGTTTGAAGCAAGCTTTGGCTACTTCTTCCATGAGAGGGCAGCAGCAGACACCCACCAAAACACTGCCCGCAAATCCTGACCACAGGCACTAAGCCAGCTCCTCCACCCATCCCAAGCCAGAGCTCCACGAATCCCAGCTCTTCTCTCACAGCTGGACCACAAAGGCAATTCCACCTCCAACCTGTTCTTCCCAAAGTGCCTCTACTCATCCACTGCAGCACCCTGGCTCTCTCCTGTGATCCCACCACCCCTCTGTGATGTGTGAGTGCACAGGGGCTTCAGAGAGCCCCTGAAAAAGGCATGAGAGCCCCATGGTACTGTCCTGCAGGCTTTCTCTTGTTCATGGGGACACTTGGGGTGGTCCCCTTCTGTCCCAGCTGTTGACAATGTGGTGTCTCCTGTCCACAGCACCCTAACCCCTTTGCCTGATAACCCAATCTTTTGGGCCATCATCTCCCTCCTGTGTCATTCCTAGTTTAGAGCTCACCTGGGCAAATTTGCTTGACCTTTCATTATAAATGCTTTGAAACATTACTGCTTACCAAAAGGAAGATTAATACAAGCCAAGAGCTTGATCTAAGTATACACTAAAATTTTATACCAGAACCTAAAATCATACACAAATATTTCTTTCCCTGTTAGAATACATCATACAGGGTACATGCTTTTATCTTCTGCCCTCTAGATGTAATTAGGTGCTCTGCTCCTTTGGAAAAATATTCAAGTGCTCTCAATGAAAGGTAATAGCAATAGAGATGCTTTTCTCCCCACTCACCTAATCAAATACATAAATGCTGAATTTGATCAAAACCCTCATCTTTAACAGGTAAACTTAACCTATGAGAAGGGCAAAGCATATAGGGCAGTTGGTTATAAATTTTCACTGAAAACTGATACAAAAAGAGACACTTCTGCACTGGTACACACTGCCTCGCAAAAACTAAATGCTTGCATCCCCTTAGGTTAGTCTTTCAGAGAGGAAAGCTCAAGCGACTTAAGTGAATTATCACGTACAAACTTCAAAAGCAAAGCGTTTCTCAGTAGGGTATTTTCAGTGAATTACGGCAGGCTCGGCAGAGGCCGGTTCGCCCCGCCTGGCCGCAATGCAGGATCGCGCCACCAGGTGGCTCCGGCGCGCTGCTCCCAGCCGAGCGGAGATGCTCCACGCCGCGCTCAGCGCCAAGCGCTGCGACAATCCCTGCATAACCCTGCACTGAACTCCTGCCCTACCTGCTGCTGCTGAACAAACACCACTTTGGAGAACGTGCGAAAGGTCGTGTGCGCTTTTCCTGATTTTCTCCTCACAACCTGCCCACTCTCCTTACCTGGGAATAGGAACGACCTGCAGCAACGTAAATAAAAACCATTTCATCCCCCATATGCCCCCAAATATCATGTCAAATGCTGGAGAAGTGTCTTACAGACTTCGTCCCATTTTGCTGTTTTTAAAGGTTTAAGACACAAAACTGGCAGGTTAAGTTCTACTGACACCTACATCCTCTGCCTCACAGTCTTTTCTTCTCTTTCCAGGGGGACAAGTCCAACCTTCTCTTCTCCATGAGAACACTGTTACCTTTCAGAGCCTTTGTGCCCACTGATCTGTATTTCAAGGCATACATGCCATAAATAAGCAATAGTTGAGCTGCGATTCATGGGTTTAGAACCTACACAAAAATTTCAAAAAGAAGTACTCTAGTTTCCACCTTCACAGGTTTCATAGTGAACCAAATAAATACTTGTTTACTGATGTTTCTCTACTGCAAAATGCTCCCAGATAACATTTTAGATGCAGACCTACATTACCTCTTTGTCTGCCTGAGTTCTCCCTGTGAGAACAAGAATGTCACAGAACTTCTTTCTCTATACCACAAGTGGTGTCTTCCATACTAGTTTGGCACAGAACTTCAACTCCCTTCCCCTCCTAAAGGAATCTGCCTTTTCTTTTTGTATGTCAAAACAGATAAAAGATGTTTCAAGTTTGGGGAGTGATAAAAAGTAGGAAGAGATTAACCTTTCACCATTTAACATGCAGGTGATGACCGAATAGTAAAACTAGGGAGGATGAAATGGATGAATCCATCTGCTTCCAAGAGAAAAGTAAGAAAGTTCAAACAAATTCATATTTCCCAGAATCCTTCTAATATACCACAGCTACACAAAGGAAAGGGAAACAGAAGGTCAGACATATTCTTTGTCTCCCAACTAAAGGAGGTATCGAAAGGTACACTGAAACCAGGTACCATTCTTTGCCACAAATAATAACCTGCCAGCAGAAGCAGCACTCAGCCCATGCTGTCACCCAGCTTGGAGCAGCCCCAACTTCCTTAAATCAACATGTTTTTCACCCTTCTATGGAAATAGTAAGATATCAGCAAAAAGGAAGCATGGATGAGAAAACAGCTAAATACCAAAGAGAAACTTAAATTAACTGGGATGGAGATATAGCATAAATTTATAAAAAAATAAGTTCATGTATGAATTAAGAAAGAAAGCAGACACAAGCAATGTGAGATGGAGAAAGGTATGAAAATGGAGGGGAACTGACTGGCATAACCTAGCATTAAGTGACTGATCAATGAGCTTGATGCTCACACTGAAGTGATTTTAAATTTCAAGCTTTTAGGTAGCAATTCAAGTCTATTACACAGCTGAAGCATTCAATATATTGGATCTATAAGAGAGTAAAAACAAGACATACCTTGTCTATTCCCATTCTCTTCATCCTAAAGAGGAAGAAAGAGTGCATATTAAAAATTCAATAAATGGAAAAAAATGCATAGGCATCTCTAAGATACAAAAGACTTGAACTTGTAAGGTTAAGTCTGTATTTTGGTACAACCTACTTTCTCCACAACTATTCAACTTAAGAGAATTAAGGCTTTTATTCTGAGAATGCAGAATAACTATTTTAAAAACAACAAAGGACAATCCTATGAAACATTCCCCCAGAAACAACATGAACAGCATTATGTGAAAACAAATGTACCAAACCCCATGAAACACTGCCACAAAGCCTAATACTGCACTGTGTGTTGTTGCAAGCATGTTTCACTCTGAAAGCCAGGCAGGAAAGGTTATACTTCAATGATATCAGCATTCAAAGCTACATGTGCAAGACATACAGCATATTTTACAAGCAACGTCTGCATATTCTTCCTGAAATTTGAAAGATCAAGTCTGCTTTGCCCTCAGTACTACTACTACTAGGCAAAAAGATGTACCCCAAACACTGTTTAATAACAACAACCTTGAAGAGTCTCCTTCTGGTCACTGACCCCAAAAACCACACAACAGGAAACTACTAAGGGGAAGTGGCATGCCTGAACTAAAAAAAAAATATTACTTAAGTTCCTTTCTTGTCACTATTTTGGTATGAAGATCATGGTTAACCTTGTCTACAAAATTCTAACATTTAAGAAGCAAAATTATCTAAATATGAAAATACCTGCTTGCTTTCTAAACTCTAGCCTTCATGGAGTAATAAATATTCATAAAGTTTTTGAGACTAACACATAGTATTTGAAAAGTATTTCTAACTATTAACCTCAGCTAATTAGAACAGTTTTGTCCTGAGGGAAAGAAGGAGAAAGGAAATGATCAAAGAAATAATTTTCACCTGGCTATTTCCTCCTACTTTTAAATGGACGAATTCCAAATTTCTAGGTATTTTGCATTTAAAGAAAAATCACTGGTTTTCATATTAAATAAGCTCAAGGCAACTACACACTGACCTGAGCAATCCATTCAAGAGAAAAAGACTTGAGAAAGAGAGGAAGTAAGACCTGGATATGAACACTGTATCATGATGAGGAAGAGACAAGTCTGTCCTAGGAGCAAAAAAATTTCTTGCTAGACATACGAAAGTTCTGCTGGAGCTTTGTAAGATACTGCAAGAAGAGAACTTTAAGGAAGAAAGAAATAAAGAATAGAAGAACTCCCCCAACCCAAACCATTGAGTTAACAACGAGCTAGCACATATGCCACTCTTTAAAAGCCATGATAATTATCAGTGCCACCCAAACAGTGTAACTCTAAGTTGGACAGTCCTGTCTGCCCTATACTTTGGTAAAAGTGGCACACTAGAGACCAAGTACCATTGACTCCTTATCCTTGAAGCCCTGTAACAACAGCCAGTTGGATTTGAACTACAATCAGCAGCCAAGAATTAGACAAGGCTAACTTCGTCATGTTTTGAGTTGTGACCCAATCTATCAAGTGAAAAAACATCTTTAGGACTTGAAATATTAGAACTCATAGTCTGGAAAATCTGGATTACATGTATAGGAAGCTACTTGATTTGATGCTATATAACAAACTTTTTTGCAGAGAAAATTTAGCTAATGTAGAAATGCCATAATTTGTGAAATACTTCAGTGGGTTTGTCAGTTTGTCACTGGCCATGCAAAGCTCTGTTATCAAAGACAGCTGCAAAACATTAGTTTTTCATGGTATCAAGCCAATGAGATCAGGCCTTGAAAAATGGCATGAATGCTTTATAACCCAAGTGTTTTGAAACCAGCTTTCCCTCCTACATTCACCCCTTACACGTGGCAAGATGTCAGCATATGCTGCATCCAGACCCGAAGAGAAGGTTTCCTTTATCTCTTACTTGCTTCTCAGACAAACAAACTGGGGAGAACAAACTTCACATGCAAAAACAGTGTTTTTCTAGCCAATCCTAATAAACACCTGATGCTAAAAGCATTATGTAAGACTAGCTTTTTGCAATGCTAGCTTAAGGAATGTTCCACACACTTCACTTTCTTAAGGGAAAGGAGGGATGGGAAGCAAGGACAATACATAAATGGGCTATTTCTGAATGTGCAGCTATTCCCAGTTTGGTGTGTGTCCCCATAGAAGCACAGTCAAGTACTTTTGCCAAAATGAAACGTGTTAAACCACAGCCTCAGTTTCCAAGGTCATCTGTCCTTCACACAGGGCTGCCCCTCCCACCAGACCTACCAGACAACTTTTTGTTCCATAACCTATCACAGTGTTTATAAATTAGTTAATTAAGGCCAACTACAATGAGAAAGAAACCTTTGATGTGTATTTAAATAGCTGTTTTATGCAGAAACACTGAAAAGATAGTAAAACTTAGCACAGTATCCTGAATTTGGCCTAGACCTGCAGTACTACGTGCATACTGAATGCTAAATAAACTAGATACAATATAAAAATATTATATCTATATAATAAAAATATGAATATTTTAAATTTAATACAACATACATTCCATTTTAAAATATGCAGAGACATTTCCCTGAATTGATCACAACCAATCATTTTCACATGGGGAAATGGTGTCACCAAAAAAAAAAAAAAAAAAAAAAAATCACCTGAAGTACTATTAGGTGCTCAAACATCAAGATAGGTGTGTTTTGGGACTCAGCAGTCAGCCGGGTCTTGGAGGCAGATCTGCCTAGATCTCCTTCCTTGCAGAGAGCTCTTCAGTACAATAAACAAAAAGGCTTTCCAACTGAACAGGGGTGTTATTAGACTAACAACTAGAATGCTTAACTTCTCAAAATTTAAAAGTTCAACACCTCAAACACACCTAGGCAGAGAATGGGTTATTAAACATTTCATAAAGTAATGCCCACTCTTCTCCAGTCAACACATCCTCTGGCATGCAGTTCTTTGCTTTCAAGAAAATTCACCTCAGTGGCTTTCCAAACAGCAGCATCCTCTACAGCACGTAGAAAGATTATCTTCCAATTCCTATGGAATATCCAGCTGTGGTGTGATCTCTACCACACCCTGCAGGCTGAGAATATTACGCTCTGTGTCCTAGTTAAACCACTGCTCCCCCCTTGTGAAGAGTCTTGTCCTCCTCTTCTCAGAGGATTCCACCTGACCCATTAACAGCTTTTTCAAACACACAAACTGCAAGCAACAGGAGCAGAACTTTGAATGGAGACATTTTCGCTAGGTATTTCTGAACTGGAACCTACAGTAGGTATTAAAAAATCAAAAACATATACATCTACAAAGAATGTGGGAAGATTGTTCGAAGGAAAGCACTTTTAGATACTTTTCTTTCTCTTCACTACCTCTACTAGGTTATGCTGATTTGTAGTAAAATTTAAGATATCACAGGGCAAGCTTACCTTGGGTGGTGGGGTAGGGGAACAACAAAGTTAAAGGAGCTAGAATGCTTTTTACCCTGGGGTAAACAATAGAGACTTCTGGTGCTTGTGATAACAAAAGGGCCATGGCTTTGAGAAACAGGTTGAGGATTGAGTGACTCCAGCTGTTATATCAAGGGCATCCTCAACATCTAGCTGTAATCTCTGCCTTGTATCAGTGGTGACTGCATTCTAAGGTGTGAAGAAGGGACAAGGCTACTACAAGATTCAAGACAGTCAGAAAACCAAATCATATTTATCATTATTATACTCCCTTTGAGGTGTGCAAAATGAAACATCTGTGACTTATGAGGCACTTACATTTTTGATCAATAAGGAAAGAGAGAGGAATGATACTTGAGCTTAGAATCGATGACAGAGACTGTAATTAGCTGGTAACCTTCTCTGATCAAAGATGCTATTGAACAGCTGAGAAATCAGATCTGCCTCATATTAGGATCAGACTGACAATAGGTGTATTTCATTCTTCCATACCATAACTTAGGTACACAGATTCCTACAAAAGCCACCTTATGAAGACTCATTAGTAATAATTTGGAAGATCTGTTCTTTTTTGTGCTTCACCTCATGAACATTAAAAGGAAGAAGAGAATATAACCGTTCAGGTTAATTTACGGAAGTACAGACCAGAGGTCTCTCCAAATGAACCTTATCATCTTTACATGTAACTGAATCCATAAATAAAGGTGTTACAATATCCAGTCATCTCATTATTACCTTTTCAAAATCAGACAGAAATAGGAATGAATTAACCAGATTCTAACATGTTAGAGAAAAAACAGAAAAAATTAAGAAGGCATAAAGATCTCTCTTGCAGAAAAAGAGCGAGTTAGAGCTTCAAGATGTCTTGAAGAGATTTACAGGTGTTGGGCTCACTACAAACTGCCTGGTTCTCTCAGAAACCATCAAGACTGACATTTCTTTTTTCTAATGTCCTTCCCTTGTGCGTGTCTCCCTTTACATGTGAAAAACATATTGACTCCCTCAGAGACATCTAGTGATGGCTTTTTTCCAGAACATATCCAGTCATTTCTTAATTAAGGAGGTTAATCCTGCTCATGCTGTTTATTTTCACCCTCAGCAGAAATAGGGGCTCTTGTTGAAATATGCTAACAAGTGCATGTAATTTGCTCTGCTCTAGGCTAAGGCTTCCCCATCCTCCTTCCTCTGTTTCACATTGAATTCAACCAGAGAACAACCTGCTATTACCTGTGCTCAAAGACAGAAATACTGCGATCACCTGATCTGCTAATAGTTTCACTTCCATGTAACTTCAGTCACTCCTCATCATGGAAAAAATTTGGGCACTCCAAAAACGTGGAGGCTGAATAGATGAAGTTAACTGGAAAAACATGCCAACTTTCTTCTGCAAAGCTTCTACTTCAAAAGAAATCTTACAGCCACCAAAGACAGGCAAAGACAGACAACTTTATTGAAAGACACCTGCAGGGATATGTGAGTCAATTAACTTCATGCTCTTTCCAGAAAGCTTCAATACCCATTCCCTAGCTCGGTAAGAATCTATTCTTCTGCCTAAGTGGAAAAGCAAAAGCAAAACTGAGGGGTAGCATGGCTCATGAAAACCATTACCCTTGATGCCTTTAAAATGAGCAAATGTTATTTGAACTCACTAGGAAACACCCTCTCTTAATTTTCAAATTCCTCTCATTATTAAATGGACTTTTTCTCAACACCAGCTTTCTAAAGGTTCAGTCATGAAAGAGAACATGTACACTCTTTGAGGAAGGAAGACCAATTATCTACTTAACAATTACACCTTCCTGTTTTAAATTTTAAAAATGGTATACTTTCAGAAAGTTGTCTTTTAATGTAGGCCTGTATATATTTTGTATGTATTTGTGTCTTGATGAACAGAGAACTGCAGATACTCTTTTCAGCAGAAAGAATGTAACATAGAAACACAATCTGTCTTTCTAATGTACACTGATTTTTAGGATACTCAGTTAGAAACTAAGGCAAACTAATGGCTCTTCATCCCTTAGTATGATGGTATGACAAACATCAATTCGGGAAAAGAGGAACAACAACAACAAAAAGAAGAAAGAAGAAACCCAAACCTCACACCCTTGACGTCTACACTTTAAAAGATGTACAGACTATTTAATGACACTGGCTTTGAGTAAAAGAAAAATCTGTACAGAGAAATACATCCATATTCTGTGGTGACCACTGGTCTTACCTGAGATACAAATATTTTTAACTGACTGACATACTCAGTCAATTCCATTTCACTGGAACAGATCAGCAAACAGCTATTAAACAATGCCATGAGCCCACCCACCTTACAAGGGACCTTTCGTCTGTGTAAGACAGATCTATAAACACATTTACTTCCAAGTAAGCTGGATTTTTGACCCTAAGAGGTACAAGGCTTTATGAAAAGTGCTTCATTACTAATTCCACTTACTTTAAAAGAAAACTGAACTGCAGATTCCGGAGGGTAAACTATGAAGTGTCTTAAGGTGAAGCCAAAACCCTGAGATGTCCTCCTTAGCACGACAGTTTTAGGACCAGGCCAAGAAAAAGTTTCTTCCTCCTCCGATGGTGATACAGCTTCACTCTGCTCTTTTCCATCTTTATTTTTTGATGTCTAAAAAAGAAAAAGATATGCAGAGAAATTTTAACTTGGATCACTGAAAAATAAAGAGAAAACAAGAGTAAGAATTCCTCAACGTTCCTGTACACTTGAAAATACAATTTTTCCCCCCATAACCAAAATAATTTGATGATCACTAATATTTTCAAATGTGTATTGTAAAGCATCACCCCTTACACCACTGCATCTCTGGTCATATCGCACACAGAGTAACTCTTAAATTTTAAATGAGACTGTGTATTTAAAAAGTTAACATTTAACAGTGAAAGACTTGAATGAACCACAATAAATGTGTACAGCTTTCATGTTTTATTTGCCTTCTATTTAGAGATAAACATATGATTTCTAGGGCCCCATTTCTGGCTGTATGTATCTCACACACACAAGTACAAAACAAACTTCTGTCCTTGCAATTCAGGCATGATTTTCTTGACTAGTATCTCCTTACTTAATACAAGAACAAAACAGAACATGCAATTGGTGAGGCTTCTTCAGCAAGACATTTTCCTCTTGTCATATATATGACTTCACCCTTGCTTTTTCCACCCTTAGCTATTTTCTCTGAACATTTTAGTATGCAAATTCTAAACACAAAAGTAAAATAGTCTCCTTTCCTTTTACAGTCCTACTGTAATCCTCCCTCTCACGCAGAAATAAGCAACCTTGGGTGGTTTTTCTTTCTTAGGGGTAATTTTATATACCTATCACTCAAAAAATGTATTACAATATTTATCTTTTCAGCCTTATATAAAATATTCCATTTCAACTTTCAGGGAGTGCCACACCAGCACTCAAAGGCAGGAGACATACAAAGAAAGCATGCAAAATCCTATGACCCTCCTCTACAGATTCTAGTTCAACGATGCGTGAAACAAATTTAGATACCAGAGCCTATAGCCTATTCAAAGGGTATTCAAACAGAAATAATAGTCTTCTTGTCCTCCAGTAGCTCTGCTGTTGTGGCTCAGCAACTGGCTGATCCGTGTCAGACTTTACTGCTTGGTTTTCTCCCTGTCCTACTCCAAAATAATCTCTTTTGCTTCAGTCTTAGAGCTGAAATCTCGAACTGCAGGGCTTGCTGGCAAGGTGGGCTCAACCAGCTCCAACATCTACAGATGAGACAGCACATTTCCACTCTAACCACAATTCTAACCACTCTAACCAGCAACACATATTGCTATAAGGAAAATATTGCAGCTCCTTGGTGAGAGTTAAACCACCAGAACAACACTTTGCATTCAGGTTTGTAAAACACAATACATTTGTCCACAGATGCTACCGTTTGTCCTCAGAAACCTACATCTTGCTATATCCAACAAGGAGAACCAGAAAATACTAGCCAGTGCTCCAAAGACCAGGCTCCCTACCTCCAACAACCCTGCTTTCAGCAAGAAAAAACAACCATACAAATGGAGAAGGGTCTTGACACTACAGCCAAGCCAAGAAATGGAGCTGCTTCATAAACAAGAAAATAGGGAGAATCAAAAGCAGCCTGACAGGATCCTGCTCTTCCAAACAGCCTGGAAGAATTAACAGCAGATTTTGGAAAGAACAGTTAAAAATATCAAGGACTCTATCTCAGCCTAGTCTGTCCTCATCTATCATCTTCATTCATGTTTTAAAGCATTAGTGTGAAACTGAGAACACTGTGCAATTAGATGACTAATGAACGAAAAATTAGTGAGCACTGTGGAACTGCCAAGATGAGTGGCTTGAGTTTAAAGTTCAAACAATGCAAAGATTAGGGTAAAATTTACATAATCCTTTAGCCTTAGGGTGGAGTTTGCTATTGAGGTGTTCCCAACAACTCTGTTCAGCTTCTGAACACGACAGCATTTTATCAGTTCTGCACAAATAAATGTCCCTTTTCAGGCTTTCAATCTCAGGATGCAAGCAGAAACTGAAGCCAGTAAGAACATTTTGATCCCAGTAAACTGGCAAAAGAAATAGCTCCCAGAAAAAAAGAAAATCACTGGACTCTAAAAAATGACAGTGATTTCCTCCATCAAGTGACTCACAGCAACCCATCTATTTAATGTTCCCTTGCAATCTTTTGTTTCTCCTCTCAGATTTTTATAGGCAATGCATGATGCAAAGTTTCAAATGATCTAACAACCACAGATATTGAAAAATGTTCATAACCAAATACCCATAGTTAGAAACAGGCAAACAGGAAGCCTAAACATAGCACTGAAAAATCGAATTCTACAATATACTTGCATCTTTTTTCTAACAAAAACCGCCTTAATTAGCCAAAAGGTAATTTTAGTATGTGTAACAACTGATCACTGTAATTTACAAACAGAAGTACTGCAACCTCAGTTCAAAATACAGCCATACAGAGAACTTCACTAGTTTAGAGAAATAGGAGTTGTAGCATTTCAATGCAGCAAAAGAACCTCTAATTTCCTTGTAATTTCACGTCAACTTTTAGCATTCACAGTTACTGAACTAGAAGTTATTCATAAACCCCCAGTTAAATAATTATTTCTTGAAAGAGCATGCCAGAAGGGAAAGGTGAACTTCATGTCAGCCTTGGACCCCCTGCAAGGGTTGCCAACAGGGTAACAGAAAAAGATAGTATCAGCAACAAATGTGAGACATGTTCAGTAACAGCAACTTTCAGCCACCACTATGAACAAGCAAGAATCTGATTTCATAAAGAGAGTCAACATCTGTTGAGTAACCCTGTGACACTTCCAACCCATGCCACGCACACCAGAATATCCCTCGCCAGAAAAGACTTTAAAAAGGAACAAGAAAAGTTCTCAAAAATATAAACAAAACAAGACAGCATGCAAGATAGCAAGCAAGAAACAGATGATATTTAGCACAGGCAAGTACACACTACTGAAGGCAAAGGCTCTACACAGTCTTCCTTGCAAATCAAATATCAAGTTACAAATATGTAAGTGTCTCATATCCATAAGGTAATTTGTTTTTTGGGTAGAGTCATTTGCATTACAAGAGATGAAAAATGAATGCTTCCTTTTTACTTAAGATCTAACAAACCAAAGATTATTGTGCCATATTCCTTATGAAGATCTGTATGTTTATTTCTTTATATATTCAGTCCTCAAAATCAAAGTCAGAACGCATACAATTGAGTTCAAGGACTGAAGAATCCCAGGCTACTGATTCAAGCATCATTTCCCTCGGGAATTTTTCATACAAGGTTTCTGCACAAAGTATCTCAAATTATCATTTCCTGTTCTATGCAATTGCAAGGACATACAACAGATGTTTAAGTGCATTACAAAATGCATATCTTGTTTTGAACATTGTATTTAACCCTTCTTTCTAAGCAATGAAAGCATCCATGAGAAAATCAAATGGCAAGATAAAAAATATGAATCACTGGCAGCTTAACACACAGTAACAAAATCGTGTAAAATCAGCAAGTAGCATTAATGTTTGTCATTAGAATTATTTCCAATTAGAAGTAAGCCTCAAAGCAATAGTTTCCAATTATATCAGTCTAAAATAACAACTAAAAAAGCTAACACGTCCAACCTGCATCCTCTCTAAAGTCCCTCTAATTTCTGATCTTCTGATCAATTTACAGACCTGTACTGAGCAAGCTAAAAATCTTTAGGTGACAGTCATAGGCAACTGCAATCTAAACTATCAATAAAGAATAGTTGTCTTGACTACCTAAACAGAAAAATAGGTATGGTCCAAGTTCTAAACACTGTCTTCATATGTGGACAGCAGTGAACACAAGAAATAATTTATATATTGCACTATCAATTCTGGAAAAATCATTCAAGCCCTTTTACAGTTGTGATGCGCAATCAATTTCTATCTTTATTTTGTGTTCAGTACTCAAGTTCAAAATTATTTCTGAAGAAATGGGGCACGAGATTCGCATCCAGATTTGCTGTCTTTTTAAATTGTTATGTGTTTTTTACCATACACAGAACGCTTCACAAATAAATTACGTAAATAAAAGCCTCATTGTCAATGTAAGGCTTTCCCACACTACAGTTTTTGGAGCTTAAATCTGTATTTAAAAAACAAACTAAAAACAAACAAGTAAAACAAAACATAAAAAGCCCCAACTCCCCAGCCAGCCAAACAACCCCCCACCACCACCAGACCATCCAGGGGATTTATCTATCAGTACCTCAGTAACAGAATGGAGACAGCCTGTGCTAAGCAGCACCTACTTCAGCTGCATTTACAAATGCTCAACTTTTAGCTAGTCTACCAAGAAAAGTGATACCTGATATAGCAGTTCAGCTAGACAGATATATGCTGAATAGAAAATGGGCTGATGTTAGCTGATTTTACTAATTCAACAGCAACTGTATGATCTTTCGGGCTTTTTAAGTAACTACCTGCATAAACCAGAGCAAAAAAGCACAGTTATTAATCCCTAAAATCTTCCTGAGACACTGACAGGATATTCCAAATGTTCTAATAAATGCTGGACTCACTTGAAAACAGGGTTATTTCTTGTACCGGGTCATGTACTTTCCCCAGTTTATGTACCCAGCCACTATCACTTAGCTAACTGCCCTGTCTAATCTGCTATTGCAGAGAAAAAGGCTTTTCTAGAACAGTCTGGCCTTATTCTAATGTGACAACACATTAGGTTCTTTAAAAAGCTAACAAAGAAGAAATAAAAAGGTCTTTTCTGGCTAAGACTGCAGAATGTGTAGCAAAAAACCTGCCTACATGACAGCCATAAGATTATGCAACCTTTTTCTGAGATACATCATCTCTGTCCTCATTTGCAGTATAGAAAGGTATATCTAGCACACCAAGACAGACAATATTTTATCTTAGTAGCATCTGAGAAGCAGGATCACTCACATAAGGTGTAAATTGAGTCTTTTTCTTCCAGTTCTCAAGATAATAAGCCAAAATTTCAAGGGAAATGGGTTGCACTTATAAAACCAAATTCTATGATCACGTACTGAAACAGTCAAAAGATGCAGTGAAGAAATTTCTAATGCACCTTTAAATCAAACTGGAACATACAAACAGCAGCTCATACAGAAGTTATTCCCAGTTGAAGAAAAGTAATTACTGACACAAAAGTGACATTTAAAGTAAATCTATCTTCCAGGTATTCAGAACACAGCCTTCTTCTCAAAACAAATAAATTAGTTCCATCATTTTTGGCCTCAGGAAATCTATTAATTTCTTACTGAAAAAAATTACTGCAAGGAGACTAGTAGGAAAACTGGAACACAGAAAACCCCAAACCCACACAATAATTTTAGGCCTCTGTCAAATATCTACTTGTCCAGACTTCTGACTGTTATGCTTACCAAAATTTGTAATCTTGCCCCAAACAGGTAGGATGTTGAGAAAGACAGAAATTCAGGCAGGAACTAAAATCTGCCAGTATATATAGTGTCCTTCCCTCAAAGAAGTGTTTCATCATTTTATGTCCTTGAAAGATGGTTAGAGGGTGTAATAAACAATATACTCCAAACCCACAAGGATGGTCAGAAATTAGTCTGCCACACTGGTGAGATTGTGAGGAAATCTATAAAAATCCTACATGTAAGATTGTGGATGGTAGCTGACACCATAAAAAAGGCATCTAGAATTTGCAGAAAGGAGAAGAGGCAAAAAAAAAAAAAAAGAAAAACATAAAAACACCAATTGAATATTTAACAGTCGTACATGCTAGACTTGTTAAAAAACTCTAAGCTGAATTCCAAAAATGTATGCAGCAGTGCATGCATAATACCAAAGCTGTCCCTTCCTTACTAACATCAAAATTAGTGTGCACAGCTAATTAACAAATATCCCAAATGTTTCAGTATTTTGAGTGTCAAACTGGAGCATTTATTTTTGCATGCTACTCCAGTGTTATCCTTCACCCTAAATAAGCACCAAGGTTAAAAGAAAAATTATTAATTAACGCTTAATTTATGTATAGATTTAAGCTGATGGCAGATATATAATAAACATTAATTAGCTGCTCCTACCTACATGCTCTGTCTACTTCAATCCAAAAGTACATCTTTTTTCTTGTCTTTGCCTTTTAGAAATACGAACATTACTTGGGCATGGCTGAGTGTAATCAACTCCTGTCAAACTGAGCTGAGCCAAGTAGAAATAAATCACTGTAAGTTAAAAATAAATGTTTCCCTCTATCCAATAATGAGTTGAACTCTTAACATACAACTAAAATTTAATACAGATTCACAGCCCAATATACTTAACCTAACAGTATAGACCATATATTGAAGAAAACTACTGGAAGGACCTGGCTGCTCAGTGCTTGTAACTGCTGAGCCTGTTTTCGGTAGGAAAATAAGTGTTTCAAGAGGAGGCTGCCTTGCCATGAAGCACCTGAAACTGGAAATTGAGATGTAAACAAACCCTCAAAGCTCGAAAGATCAAACAGCTACAGAACCACACTCACCACAAGAGAAAGACGAGATGTGGAGATAAACACAGCCTGAGTCCACACACATAAACCCATCAGTAGATAGCATTAACAGAGACAGATAAAGCTGGTTTAGTCAGGGCCCTCACTCTGGGGTCATTGCTGTCTGGTTTTGGAACTGAGGGCACAGCTCTTCTTCCATGCTGCAATTCTTATGAAGTGGAGGGGGTGGAGGTGGAAGTAAAAATAAGCATTTCCAGAGGAAGACTTGAACTCCCAAACTCAGGGAAAGTGTCAGCACTCAGAGTCCCAGGGTCCCCACTGATGTCTTACAGGGGAGGTGTTATGCATGCATGAAGTGCAGGGTATTTGCTGAGACACCCCAACACTAACATTTCTCTTGTATTGCAGGTGAGTGGGATGCACGAACTGGAAAGGGTATTCAAGGCAAACAAACTGAAGAACTCAACTGTCACCAGAACAAGCACCAAATCCTTTATGACTACAAGTAGAGACTTTTGCTACAATTAATGGTTCAATATCAAACAACAGGAAAACAGAAACAGATTATTAGCGATCACCAGAAGACTAAGGGGAAGATGGGCAATGCCATTCCTCATGTTTGCTGCTCCCCTGGGCTGGTGAGGTGGGACCCAAGCAGTCACCAGCAGCAGCAAGGTGGTCTCCATGAGCAGCTCTCCCTCCCTCAGCCCCCTCATGAGACCCATAAGGAGACAAGACAATTCAGAGCAAGAGAAGGCAATAGAGATGAGAGCATCACTTGGTGGAGTAACCACAAGTGTCCCTCACAGGAGCTCGCTTGTTATCTCTTTAATGCACCATTATGGCACTAAGCTTGGGTCCTTTTTGGTGGACTAACCAACCTGAATCCAGGCATGTGTTAGGACGTTATCCTGGGAGCACACCTACCTGTCTTTTAGGATTGCGAATCTCACCCAGATGGAATAGAAGCCTGTTTAGTTCAATAACAAAGGCAGCGGCTGCCTGCCTGCCTGCAGCAGAGGTTAGTGAGGACACCACAATCTGAGTGCATCTCAGGACTTTAATTCTAATTAGAACACTCTAATTCAATAAAAAACATAAATCACATCCTCAAACCAAGACCAGGTAAGGAGAAAAGCAACTGAGATGGTAATACACTACTACCCCCAGTGTATGAAATAAGTGGGAAATCTGCGACCTTTCAAATACAAAGCATCTGTGCCAGCATGGCAGATGGCTGGGAGGTACAGGGAAGGAAACATGCAATTCTGTCAAGCACCATGCAGGCTACAGAGCTGGCTCGGGTTTGGAAGGAGGACAGAGCGATACATGTTTCTGTGTACTTTCTGTATACTTCTGCATTACTACTGTTGTAGTAAATGCTATCATTCAAAAGAGAAACAGTATTTTCAAGATAAAGGATTTCAGTTCTCATAAAGGTCAAGGCATACACAGAAAACAAATAGTAAAAATCTCTATGTGTGCATATTACTACACAGCTCAAACTTGCCTTACTGCACTCTACTGTTCATGCAAAACGGCTCCGTGAAGCAGTTGGTGCTAATGTCAGTCTCATCACTACTCCACAAGACCTAAAAAACAAAGCTAAAGGCTACAGCAAGGATGATCTCAACAATGCTCCCTCCCTGTGTGTCTGTTCAACTGAAAATTTTTCAGTTTACCTGGCTCTGGATGAAAAACAGTGACACTCCAAGTGGTTCTGCAAACTGAGCCTAGCTAGACATACCGGCTTGAATGAAAACAGCGTTCAGCTTCCCAAGCCAGGTGAGATTCAGAAAGAGTTCTTCTGCTTTGAAGTAGGGAAAATCCCAACCTACTAACTCTAGCCAGACGTTTTTTTATTTTTACACAGCACATGCTCAGGTTTTCTTACACTGCAGTTCTGATAGCTGGACTTTTCGTACAATGCTCTTAACTTCATCAAAACCAAGATCATGTCTGCCATGACAAGTGCTTCCACCACTGCTCAGACAGGATTCCTCCACACTTAGCCCCAAACCCCTGAATTATCCACAAACAGACACACACAAACTGGCTTCTCACATCTCCCTTTAAACACTAGATAATACCAAGTTTTTTGTATTTCAATTCATTAAAGTGATCCTAATCTACCATCCATCAATTTTATTTTTATACACATATATACACACTAAATATTATACTGTGTTGTGAGTGAACATATATATACATATATTTGTAGTAGCTTGTACACATCCCAAAAGTGTAATAATTGGGTGGGATTCTTTGCAGATTAAGTGCAAAGATTAATTAAGTGCACTTCAGTTTAGACAATATTTTATACTTCCACAGTGTAACAGCCCATTTCAAGCAACAGCACCAAGAAACAGAGTAAAAGGTATATGGACTTCACAGGACAGAGATGCAAACTCTTTTCTCAATGTATTTTGTTTGTATCTTGAATTTCGTTATTTACAACAACAACAAACATGGAGTTCATAATATTAAATTTAGTCAGAAAAACATTAACAACAAAGAGAAATTGAGAGCTTCCTTGTTTTCTTATAGACCCATTAGCAAAAGCCTCCCCTCTTAACAGCTACATCCTTAAACTGGAAAGAAAGGAAACATCTGCAGGGCTGGTAACTAGCACAACAGCAAAATATCATGTGATCTTAATTTAGCTAAATTGAAAATTTTCCTTCTCCGCTTGCTCTGTCCTTGCTTGTTAAGAATAGGAAATTCTTTGTCCTCCCTCACCTTATAGTGTAATCTGGAAATATCAGAGACAGGAGACAAAGAAAGTATGCTTCTGCCCCTCAGAACTGAAGAAATGTTTTGAGGTTACTCCATGCAAGATAAAAGAATCTTCTCAGCAGTCTGACAGAAGTGGTAAGAGTGGCTTGCACAGTCACCAGCTGTCAAGAGCTGCCTTACACTGCTTCTTTCAACCTATAGGAATTTTTCCAGATCCAAGACTATGAGTTGCCCCATGACGTGCTCTGCTTCCTACTAATGAGGACAATAGGAAATGCCACCTATGTCCCCAGGTAAGTACACTACTGCAAAAATGGGATGAGCTTCAATGAAGTTCGTACTTTTTGCTTTCTAGAGTAACACAGGGTTTGCCAAACACACAAGATACCACATAGCTTCTACTACACTTTCACCACAGTATTACCACAAACCTATTGACACATGAAACAGCTTTGCAGAAGCCTTCAAAAAAATCAAAATCACTGCACAATGTAAAATCACCAAAATCACCTGCACAGACCCCATTTCAATAACCTGATGCACCACACTTGAAATTATTACCAGCCCTGAAACTACCTATATATTTCCTTCACCTCACAGTGTTTCTCTCCACTGTAGACAGAAACCATGTCTCAAATAAAAAAAACTATTACTTCTACAAGGAACATAGTTAAAGTTGACCAAACCACCCAAGAGAACAACCACTTTTCCACAGCTTCTTTGTCCCTATGGCAAAGCTGTGTTTGGACTAGGCTACTCCAGGGTGCAGTTACAATAGTGAGTAAGGGCTTTACTTTGCTTTTGGGCTGAGTAGTGGGACAGTGGTACACCTTACATCTGCTCTCTATTGAATGTAAGCACAAGCCTGATCTTCTCTTACTGAAACTACTGCACTTTTCAACAGAAACAGAATATGCTCATTCCTGTTCTAAAAACAAGAAAATGAGGTCATTTAGAGACTAGACACATCACTTCATCTGCATAAACACATCATCATACCTGCTGGTAATTCAAGCTGTTAAGGCTTAAGCTCATTCAATCCTGCAATATTGCAGCTCTACTTGGGATTTTACTTCACGTACATCAGAAAAGTCTCTGACCTGCCCAAAGCCAAACAGAAGCCTTTGGAAGATCACGGATTTGATCCTTCAATGTCAAAACCTAAAATAGTAACCTTAAAAACATGGTTATTGCAAGTGGGTTATTATTCCACAGTTTGACTCCGTTTGCAGATTTACCTAGACATATGGGGGGAGTTTTAAGAACTCTTCCCACATGTTCTCAACTGATTTGAGAACAACTGTTTGGATCAAGGCTAAAAAACATCATAGGAATTTTAAAACAGAGAACATGGCTCAAAAACTACAAAAAAGACCAGTGTGTCAAGATTCTTTATCTTCCCACATACAGAGCTTCTCTCCTCAAAAATAACTTCTAAATAAATCTACATGTAGCTTAAGATACTCAGTGTTAAAGCTTTATAATACAGTGACTATTAATAAACTCCTTCAAACTCACCACTTAAAAACAATCCTGGTCCTATGTTTCAAGACATTTAATTTCAACATACTATATTTAGCACAAATCAACACACTTATGTTTCAAAGCCCTAAACTCAGACGTGAAAAGGCTTGTCCTTTGTAAAGTGAAAAAAAATAAAATTAGCATACACAGATGCAAAGCCACATACCCAAACACCTAAATTTAATTATGTCCAACCTCTAAATTTGTAATCTATTGTGCATATATAACAGAGGAAAAAAAGTAGACTTCAGTGAATAACTTATTTTACAAAGATACAATGCACAGTAGAATGCTTTAAAAAAGGGCTGTGAAGTCATTAACCTGAAAAAAAAGAATCTTAAATCTTTATGCACAGAGATGTCACTAAGAGGATAAAGAGGAGAAAGTTGTCCACAGGATTTTCAGTTTAACTGCAAATCCAAAAGCTTCTAAAAGTTGACTTGTGATCATATGTGACCCGCATATTTCCTCACAGTTTGTACTGCATGTCAGTAAGAATGGTTTACATAGATAACTAAATCTACATTTGTTGCTCTGTCTGGAGATTAGAGTGGGGAGAGAGAAGAAATCTATTTTAACACAAATCTGTTTGCTTATTTAAGAACTACTTGTCTTTGCATGCCTATTACTGTGGCTTGAATTGCTCACTGTTACAAAGTTATTTCCCTGTACTTCTGGACATTACAAAATGTTTTCTCCAGCAATGTGAATTCCACAATGAGTTAAGTCACCAGCTATTTCATGCAATGATTTTACACCTTTTACATAAACTGAAAACAGCACACCCTGCACTGCTACCAAGACAGATTTTTATCATATTGCCTCCCTCCCTCTCCAAGGCAGCAGATGAACAGAAGAGCACAGTAAGATAACATAAATATCACATTTCAAAACCATTATCAGCTGCAAATATCTCAGAAGGAATGCAGACACCTTTGTTATTTCATCCTCCAAGTGACACATTTGGAAGACTGAAAAGCATTTTTAACGTTATTGGAGATTCTCCAGAGGAAGGGAAATAGCTGCAGTGCAGCAGCTGCTGCAGTACTGCTGTGTTCTGGGGCTGGAACGAAGGTGATGAGAGAGCCAGGCACTGCAACATCTCATTCTCACACTCTGCCTGCAATAATGAGCTCCAGCTAAAAGAACAGAAATCTGATGCCTTGAATGCTGTGTCACCACATACTAACAAACTTTCATGCTCATCAATATAGTCTTTGATGACGCTTCTCCAAGCCCAACACCTGCAATGGTGAGGCTCACCCTGTGCAGTGGAATTGGACCAACTGCAAGTTTACAGAACTTGCAAAATACTTATCCCTGGCTGAAAAACCCAAGATTTAAGTATTTACACGGCTAAAAGAGCATTATCATTATTTTTAGAGGCTACAGTGCAGCAGTAAGATAAATACATAGAAGCCTGATGCAGTTCATCAAAGACCCAATGAGAACAGCACATGAGATGATCTAATCTGCTCTCATCAAACTAATAGAAGTCTGCTCAGAGTATAGTGCTGACCTATGCTCTGTGATGGTAAGAAGACAACCTACACTCAACTTGTGGTCTAATGTTTCCTACTTAACATTTTAAAGAAAGACATTTGTGATAAAAGGAGGAAAAAACCCAAAACCACTGCGTCACCTACTTTATACTACCTACCAGTACTTCTTCCAACCACTGAAGCAGTGGTATTTATTGTTTTATGCATACTTGCTCTAATATATCTCACCATGGCCACAAGGTCAACTAACATACCAGGCATCTCCAGAGTCTGCTCACATGCTGGAGGCTCATAAAGGGCAAACTTACAAGGACAGAGGGGGTTGCTCCTACTGCATCTGACTAAGGATGAGCCTAGTTCATATGTTACTGAGGAAAAATATTACCCAGCTCTTCCATACATTCATTGAGGAACTCCTCTTGGACCACAGCTACATGTTAAGCTATGATTCCATGACTACAACTCCATAAACACCAGACTATCACATGAAAAAAAAAAAGCTTAACTTTTTAAGGCACTTTCCCTCTCATTTTTATTCTTTAAGAAAAAGCACTAAAAATTCCTTGTTTACCAAAACCAGAATATATTAAAAATAGGATCAATCATCTATGATACTGTCAGGGCAAGTTCTGTCTGGATAAGAAGAGACATAAATTTGCACATAAAGCTGTATTTACCAAGGTCCCTCATAGGATACATACTTTTTGCCTACAACTCTGCTTCACTAATTCTACATTTGCAATCATGCTGAAGTTCCGAATTGCCAATAAGACTCTCACACTTGAATCTACCCCATGTCCCACAAGACAGCTGCCACAGATAACACAAGAAGCAAAACACTTTGGTACTTTGCAACAATTTATTTTAAGAAACATTTTTAAGATAGGTAATACAGTTCTCCCATGAACAAAATGCAAAAGATGAAAAACTGCAAGCAATCAAGTTTATTGTCACTGAAGGCTTTCGAGTAAGTATTTATGGCTCACCATGTGATAGCCACCAATCCCATCCAATGTTTGGACTAAAAACTGCAATTCACTGATGCCAACAGAACTTCACTGATTTACCTCACAGAATAATTTTATTTCAGGGGTTTTTGTTTTAGTATGAAAAACTGCATATCCTTTGAAAACATTCTAATACACGTAACAGCTTGCTGTATCAGAGTGCAAAGGGCAACTGTGCCCAGCCATAGTAACTTTTATGTCATACTATGAAAATACTTCTCCTAAAACTTAGATCACCATGGTAGACAGAAGAAAATATGCCTGCTTTTCATACTTGCTCACTTCCTGTTTTAAAAAACGAGCTTTGGGAAATACACACTGCAGAGCAAAGGGAGTGTGTGGTGAACAATAAAAACAAAAGAAATCCTTAGAATGACTGTGACCTAATTTGAGATATTATTAGGGACACAAACTTCAGAGGTCACCCATCCACTTTCTCACGAGCAGCCTGCTTGGGCACTGCGAGGTGGAGAAGGTGGAGAGCAGCACTGCTATGTGGAGCAGAGAGCAACTCCCCCAGGCCTGGCAGCTTTCACTTCTGCTATGGCATTTCAGTGCAGCAGGAACAGAGTAGCTGCACTGTAATACCCCATCAGTGAACTTCCAGCTTCATTTCAAAGTATCAGCAACACTGCATTAAACTGTAGAGTTTACAGAGACTGGATTTCAGTTAAAGTAAACAAAACAACCCCAAACACACATAACAATTGCACAGTACATTTAATAAAATCTGGCAAGATGAAAGAGTTCAGTAACATTTCTACCTCAAACATGCAATTAATTCAGGGTATACTGATCTAAAGCTTGGGGTTTTTTTCCAGATTGGTAATGAACAGTTTTTAGATTATGTGAATCCTGTTCTGCACTGGGGCAAGGGGATTTTGGTTTGGGGGTTTTTGTGGTTTGGATTTGGTTGGGTTTCTTCAGAGGGGAGGGAGGTAGTTGGGTTTTGGTTTGGGTTTTTTGGAGGGGGCAGTGTTTTGTTTTTTTTAAAACCTTTCACTTCAATATGCTCAAAAAACAACCCTCTTTTCCCTTTCTTCTAGTTATATCAAATGCACTTTAAAACTTCGCAGGACTGCCCAAATCATAAGTCTTTTCTTATTTCTTCTTGATTTCTGTGAAGTATGGGAAGAAACTGTCATATTGCATTTGAGTGGACAGGTGAATTCTTACATCTGTGTAAGCAAATGTAGATCAAGTAGCTGAGCATCTGTAAAAATTAAGAGTCTAAGATAATGCATTGTATTTCCTCTGTTTTTTCAAATTCAACAGAAGAAACTTCTTACCTGTAACATTATGTAGATTACTTGAAAAACCCAGATACTGTAAATCAGGTTTAGCACCATTAACAAAAGAGCTGAAACAATAACCACAAACAAACAAAACCAAAAACCAAACCAAACCACACCACCATCACATAGCAATGTATTTTCCTGATTAAGATGCTTCAGTACAGATGTGACATACAGGGGTTGTAGGCAGATTATTAAATTGCATTTTTAAATGGCAGATTATTTCACAGTACTTCTAGATATGGTGGAAAAAATTTCTGTATCCCCTGTCTCTAGTTACTGTACTGAAACTGCAACTTTATAAGAAGTGCATACCTTCCCCTTACACCAAGTAAAAATTAAATAAATTTTCTTCAGTGACGGGCTGAATGTTATATGAGAAATACAGGTGATATCTAGAGTAACTTTAAAGTTGTATTACAACTGTATACATTATTTAAAAACCTTCAGCAAGTGGATTCTATTTTAAACATTTTCATTCAAAATCCAAGCCAGGTTTTGTTTGTCTAGGATTTTTTTCCCTCCAGTTCTGCAGCAAGGTAGTGAATTAGAATTAAATCTGTCCATATTAAGAATTAAATAGCATCCTGTTGAGATTTATTTAATCCTGTATACTTAAAAAAGTAACAACCTCCCCCTTACACTTTTTTAAATCCTATTCATGATCAAGTATTTTGAAATAGCCAGGATGCTGGGTCTTTTTAAAGCAGGAAAACAAATCAGATTCATATTTATTAACAATATGGTTTATCCTGGCATATCTCCCCCTTCCTGTATGTGATATTTACCTTTTTGTGCAATTCATTAAACAAAACCCCTCAAAGCATAAGACTCTAAAGAGAACAAACTAAAGTACTCGAAGTGTTAAATAAAGGCAATTATATAGTCAAACCATGCTCTGTATGCTTACTAACTCTAGAAAACTCCTTAGTAAATAGCAGCATTTCTAATAGCTCATCCTCAGTAAGCCTGGGGGTGGGGAGAACAGATCAACCGGAGCCTGCTTGTTTTCCCCTTATACTAAATTATATAATCATCTTGTATGTAAGGATAAGCAAACAACAAACCTGATCGCTCCACGCACAGTACAGGTTACATATGAAACTCCAGTTGTGATTGATCATGCAGTCCAAAATCCTGAACTGGGCCATGCCTTGCTGTAGCGCAGAGTGCTGCTGTGCTCTGACTCAGCTTTTGTCCGGGTGATCCTCGAGGATATGAGAGCTATGCAGTAACGACATCCAGGAACAAGGACTTTCCTTCCTGCTCAGTCTCCCTTCCCACCCCAACTATGTGTCAAGTCAACAAGATTAATTGACAGAACTGCGTAACATTCTTCTAAATAATACTTACAAAGCTGACAAATTATGGATTCTTGGGAATACATGGGAAATAAGAACATCCTAAGAAAGCACACTAAAGCAAACAGAAAGGCACTCTCGAAGTGTGCTTGTTCTTTTCCCTACCCCCTTCATTTCTGCTCCCCTGAAATCACTCTAAATATCAACAATTTGGTGTCATAATTCACATCGTATAAATCTTAAAACTTCCTTAAGCACAGTTGTGATGATGTCTCCCCATACTGTACATGAGATTCAAGATTCAAAAGCTTAGGATGCCTATTTTCCTATTATAAAACAGCACAATACAAGCAACTTTTCAAAGTTAGGAGAATGTCACAGTGTTCATAAAAATTATATGGGTTTATCTACTTTGTACTCTTAAACAGCAGACTTCTCTTAAAATCTGTAAAAGTACTGTTAGCGTTGCCCAGAAATGCTGACTGCCTTCTGTAATGAAGGATGACAACCCTGTTGGTCAGAGATGCAACACCAGAAGGATCCTGAGAAACTGAAGAAATACCAAAAAATTTCTTTCTTTCTTCATGTATTCCCCTTTTGCAATCTGCAAACAACAACCCTATTTTAGCATGAACCTCACTGTACCTTGAATGCTTTCCTAGTGTTCCCATTCCAAAGTGAGATTGAGAAATACAGGAAATGCATTTCTGCAGAAACATACACATTTTATCTGGTGACTACACGAACTATTAGACTAGTCACAGAACCAACTTGGAACAACCTGCAGTTTAAATGATACAATTATCTAACAACACACCGTGAAACACAAGAGACAGTTTTCTATCTTGGGAAAAGATGGAGGATCAGCTACGGGAACAAGTGGCCAATTCACCCTTTGGTTCAGTAATGGCCAAATGAATGAAAATGTCAAAGAAAATGAGTGCTATAAAAGCAGTCTGGAAATAAAACAAACTTGTACATAAAGGTCAAACAAATGATGTGGCCAAAGAGCAGCTCTGACTTTGAAACAGTCATACAAATAAGGCCTCATTTGTTTTAACCAAACCAAATTAAAAAAATCTTGTTCCAACTTCTCATCCGAAGGATCCTGGGAATTAATACCAGAGTCCAAGCCAACCTCTTCCCTTCTTGCCAATATGAATAGTCTGAAAATTTCCAAGACTCAGCTGGGCACAAAAAAACCAATTCTGATTCATTTTAAGATATATGTGGCAGAAGATTCTCTATTTTCTTTACAACACCTAATTGTGTAAAAGGGAGAACAGCAGTATCAGTGCAACATGGCACAAAATGAATGTGTTCTCAGCTGAAAAAAAATTAGAACAATAACATCTCCTCAAACAAGTTAGATAGTCTGTACTGAAGCAGTCTGCGCTGACATGACATGTGGCTGGAAGAAATGTCCTGCTTAGCAACTATTACTAGGTGGAACAGATATACTTTCTCACAAGAGACACCAGAACGATCCAAGCTTGAGAAATCTTGGAGAGGATGTCTGGGAAGGTTTTACGGAGCAGGGGGTTACTGCGGAGATGCCAGAGCAGACTGAGGCAGTGAAGTCTCCAGGACAGCAGTGCTGGAACGAGGAAGGACCCGGCACCCTGCAGGACCAGCAGCAGGGATGCTGGCAGAGCGTGTGGGGCAGCCTACACATGGCTGGAAAAGCAGCCAGCTGCACATTTGTTGGACTGTGGAAAGATGCTGTCATCAACTAAATAAGGCAGAGGGAAGAGGGAAAGTAGAGCTGGAAAATTAAGAGAAGACTGCTGTTCTGTACTACAATTGACATCAACCAAGTTGTTCTTAAAACAGTATTTTAGCACAATTCTGCAGTGATTAGCTTCACTTAAAATATCTACTTTTAGATTAATAAAATATCACTTTGTATTGATTTCCTATGAAGCACTCAAACTCCTAATAATGTATCCAACATATTAGAAGTCCCCTACTGTATAGTATGTTATTTAAAAAAAAATCAGTTATAATTCAGAATCAAATTTGTGTAACTCTTTCCATAAAGTCAGCAGCCATTATTTACTCATTACTTTCCATTCATTTTCAAATCTGTTTTAAAGAAATCCTGAACCCATTTTTTTATCTCCTACAATCTCAAAAGTGCTTATACACCATTGCAATTTATGCAAAAGTGTCTAAATACTGCAGATAAAAACCTAATTAACAATACAGAGCAGTAGAACATTTTCAGAAACAGTTTTGGCCTGTCAGCTGTTGCCAAAGGTTAGTATCGAAATGCTTGTAAATTCCAACAGGCACAAGAATGAAGTGAGGACCAAAGTTTTTGCAAGCTTGAGTCTTTATTGAAGTGCCTCAGGTAAAAAGAGTTCACAGCCTGCTGTAAGAGCGGCACCTACAACAGTAAATTGCAGTTATTGCTCAAAATGGACTGTCTCAAAGTTTTTCTACAAGTCAGTCTTTATACTTGTAAATTTGAATCTGCTGTTACTGAAAACTGTTCCTGATCATCATCAGCCAGCTTGACAACTGCCCTCATTTACAAGAGACAAATCTCCTTCCTGGCATGATGTTAAATCATATTCCACTAGTTCAGCACTCCTCTGTTCTAACCTTATTTTCTTTACTGTTCACATGATTTTTTGGAAGACTGTTTTTATTTCTCCTAAGCATGGTTACAATGTATGAAACTTCCTTAAAGCAGACATACAATGAAGAGAGGGCTTCCCTTTTTGCTTTCAACATTCAATTTACCAAAGCCTTCTTTCAAAAAGTTTAAGGCAGAAGCGAAACTGAAATAATTTTTGTTGTAAACATTAAACTTTTTAAAAGTTTTGCTCAAAATTTAAAAGCAAAACTTCCACACTGAATTTCCAATTTGGAGGTCAACAGAGCATTTAAAGATGCACCCATGGCATAACTAGAGAATGACAGATGACATACATAGATATGCGCAGGCACCAAAAAACTCACTGTCCAATTGCCCAGAGAGCTCCTTATCACACACTGAGCTTTGACTGAAAGATAGATGATGATGAGGACATCCACATTTTGAAGTTCCACCGTTGGTCAGCTTTCCGTCCCTTAAAATAATGAAGGGACCACTCAAAATTCCGAGAACAGAATAAAGTCGTGTTTAATAAATGCAGTTTATTAAATAAAAAAATCAAGAGCCTATCCAATGTCCTCTCACACTTCTGTCGCCAAGTCCAGTGTTTTCTCCTGGCATTAAGAAACAGGTTTAACATCTCAATATTTTGAGGCAACTAAGCTGAAAACAGGTCAGAAACAACTTCCTCAACTCTTTCAGACTCTCTCTTTCTATGCAGATTCTAGAAGGCTACGAAGGAACAGTAGAAAAGAGGTACAATTTCCATAAAACTGTGCCCCTCACATATCTAGACCTCTCCCCTAAAAACTGCAGCGAGATTTCTGGAACAGCAAACAGCTCACGCTCACAGAAAGGAAGGGCTTCCATTTCCCTATAACTCCGGATATTTTCTGTACATGAGCAAATATGCAAGCCATACACAAGGGTCAGCATATCAGCAGCATAAAGTGAAGCGTGTGTGTACCAGAAAGATGCTGTTTAGAACTTGCAACACAATGCTTTGAAAGTGTAAATCCTTTACCAACAAAGTGTGGACTAATAATGATGATGGTGAAGCTGTGGTGGAAATCTGGGGGGGGGTTTAGGAAATCAAATTGAGGAATGCACAAAAACTGAAAAAAAGGAATGTGTACAAAACAAAGTGTTTTCATTGCTCAGGTCACCAAGACTGACAATGACAAAAGTTCCTACAAATGAAGTCAAGAGCAGGAAGAGGTTGAAATATTATTCAATTCTGAATTCTTTCATATCATTGAAATTGTTACAAAAAGCTAAGAACATTAAAAAAAGGAAGAAACAGTAAATACAAAAACGATCTCTCTCCATAGGGGAAAAAAAAAAAAATCTGGAGTGTTTCCTTCCCTCTTATCAATTCCTTTTTAAGATGCAACACACTTCATAGAATGAGAAACACAAGAGATCCTTAGGGTACAAAAATGGAGAGTACAACAGCTGGCATAGTACCACTTCAGGGTGCTTAACACATTCAAACCAGTCTGCTACAACTCTACTAGTATTTTAGTTCAAGTACTGAGAAGCTCAGGGAGTACACAAGACACATCACTTTTCCTTCAGAAACTAAGGGCAAAAGAAAATAACTGAGATTAGCATAACCGTCATTTTTCTTCTGCATAAATGCAACTTGTATTTTATCAATGTATAAGTCCATTAGGTGAATCCAATGATGTATTTTGTAAACACATCATTCCATCACCTCACAAACAAATTCACAATATCTAAATCATAAATAGAGAGTTGTTCTAGTAATTGTTTTAGAAACCCATGCAGTGAGGTACTTGTCACTTTGGCTCCCTAATTCTTCAAAAATTCTCCTGCATTCACTCCCAAGACAACTTCACCATCATGTTTGCTTCCAAGAAGGACATGGGATAGCAGTATTGATTTGTCAAGCGTCAGTTTGAGTCACAACAAAAAGTCCTTTGCTCTTGAGCAATCACAGTTCAGTTCACCAGTTAGGCTCAAGTACCACCCACTTCCTTGGATTTTAGCCATAGTTATTTTCAGTGGACTAGTTCTGTGTTTCCTTTCTCTAACCAACTTTTAGCATTTTCTCTTCTTTATCTGACATATTCAGCCACAGATCTCTGTTTCAGCAAACCATCAATAGCCAAACAAAAAATGACATTTTACTGGTTTCAGCTATAGGAAAGCATCATTTTGTATGTTATCCCATAAAAATGAATATAGTGAATATAAAACAAGATCTGATTCCTCAAACTAAACTCTAGTAAAGCAGCTGGCAATCTTTAGGAACTAGAAGCAATCTTCTAGCACTGTTCTATTTAAGAAATGCACAGTCAAGTTTAGTGGGGACCAAGAAGGAAATAAAAGCTGTATATACTCTTATGCAAAGTATACTTCTGTCACACCATTAAGCACTTGGTAACATTTATGGTGTTAATGAGATCAAACTCCTGAGAACATGTACATTTACTCAAGCTATCATTACTGCTACCTAGAATCTAGCTCAATGTCTGCAGGAAGAGATCACTCGCTTTCCACCTGCAAGTTCCTGGATGGCAAATGTACTGCTCTGTGGAAATTCCTGTTTGCCTTATCCAGTGTCCACACAGCTATGTCAGTTTTGTTTCAGTGTCCACTTGCTCTCACTATCCTTAGTTTTTCATGCTGGCAGAGGATGAAAATAGCAACATCTAGCAAAACTTTTACAAAAGTCTATTTGCTAAGTGCGTATTAAATCACATTAGTACAATTCACCTGGTTATTTTATATCATCTCCACTGTAAGGCAAAATGCGACACGACTTAATTTGAACTTCCTCTACATGGTTATTTTTCATGGCCAAGCAAAACATGGGGAAAAAAATACTGTAATGCTTATTATTACCATAATGTACCACCCACCACCATTTAATTTGTCATAATGAAAACAACAACTGTTAGATACATTACTAAGTGTTTCTAGATTATGTGTGAATCTCTAGAAAACACTGTACACACCAGCAATGATGCAGCCATGATCAGGTTAGAAAGCAAGCAGGTTTTCTTTTTTTTTTCTTTTTTTTTAACACCCAGGAATGAAACACCCAGTAAAAGCATCTAAATTGAATCACATCAAATGTAATGGCTTTGGTATCAACAGCATATACATTTTCTTTTACAGAAGGCTTTTCACTTACAGTATTAATGATTCTATCTGGACACATATGGGTTCATAACTGGCTTGAGCACAACCACAGGAAGAATTCTAACAGGGACTTCCTGCTATCTTCCCATTCTTCACTACACTGCCATGTGATCGATCAGCTCTGCTATTTTCTGATCCCAGCACAAAGCCAGAACTAAGTAAGTTACTTGCCTGCTTAAGACTGGGCTTCTAAATCTTAAAATTCCCATTGTAATAAAACACAATCCTTACATACATTAATGTCCATAAAACACATAGGAAAATACAGTGCTAGCTCTGGTGAACATAGAGAAAATCCTTACAGTTTACCGGGACATTTACTTAGACAGCAAATCTATTACAACACAGTTAAGTCTCCTCAATAATCTAGCAATCTCTGAACACAAGGCTAGGATAAAGCTAATGTGCAATTGTGACCACACTGAAGCACCTCAACTTACAAGCCAATACCCTCCCATTGATACCAGGGGGTGTTCAGAGGCTGGACTGTTTGCGTACAGAGAACTGCCTTCCTGAAAGACAATCCCAGCAAGCAACATCCATGTCACTCCACACAGTGCCAGCCTGGTCAGAACAGAGACATACTCCTGCTTTCTGTGCATTCAGACTGTAAGAAGACAACCAAAATGAAAAAATATTTGTTGGTAAACACAATTGTTGAGTACTAAGACCTTTTTAATAAAATTCTCCTATTACCATTAGAACAGTAGGTTCTCAGTACTTGACTACATGGTCTATTTCAAAGCACAACTCTGATATATAGGGAGTAACAGCAGAACTGTCCTCCAACTGAAAATACCAATGTCGAGGTTAACACAGCCTCACCTAACTGGCAATAAGAACAGCTGAGCTCTTCCTAAAGCCAGCCAAAATGAGAAAATAAAATCTTCACTGAAATAAAATTACTAGAGCGTGTGTGAAGCAATGCAAGTTATCAGCTAGCAAAATAATCACCTTTGCTTCCCCTGCCTTCCTTTTCCCTCAGCTGGAAGGCAGTCCACTGGTGAAACAAGAAAGAGACTGTACTGACCTCTCAGTCAGAAAGGTAAGCTTCAACTTCAGAAAACTGAAGTCTAATCTCAACTACAAAAAAAAATACCGTAACACTTCTTTCACTTAACTATCATTGACTGAACCGAAAGACAAAAACAAACCCAGAAAATCAGTTTTGGCACACTGAAAAACATATTACATAGTATTATTGACCTTATTTTTCATAGAACATCTTTATTTTGCCATTCTTAACACACAGGGTTTTTTCCATGAGTAATGAAAATATATTCTTGTTAAATGATAACTTACCCTTACAGATTGGCAATCTCTATAATCTTCAGCTTTACCACCTGCATTATCAGAGTCAAAAAGCTTCAAACCCAGCACTAGTTCTTCAAGGAGTTAGACCTCAGAATGACAATGTGAGTTTCTTTCAGAATTGCTTTCCCAAAATTCATGTAATGATCAGAGTCATTGTATACATGTCCTAAAAACCCTAGAAAAAAAATTGTAAGTGAACATTACAGTCCTTAATACCTTCCTATAGGTTTCCCATAGCAGCAATAGCCCTAAGCTCTTAGAGCAAACTTGTTTAGGATTGTTACACTCCAGCTGCTGAGGCCCATATATGTTGAACACTCCTCCTCAGCCACTTCACCTCCACACCAAGTGAGATCTTCAAGTACTCTTCATGGAGCCTTTCTCCTGCTCCCACCTGTGGTCTCACAAATGTAAAGCTTGAGTAAAACTCCCACATTCTTAGTGTTATGCAAATTCTACAGAGAAAGGTGCCATGCAGAAACATTATTTATACTGAATTCGTTCAGTCTGAAGTCCTTTGTTAGCACATTCTTTCCTGTGGATGCATGGGCAGGGGATGAAGAGTCTAATTACTAGTGAGCAATGTTCTTCACACCTGCAGTTCTACTTTCCTTTTGTAAGGTGATAAAGTGTAAATATACTAGGTAACATATGCTATAAATAAAGCTACTCCAAATTAGGTTTTCAAATCTGTCAGGCAATTTGTTGTATTGATTACAGGCAGCATAATGCAGTACAGAGAAGTCCTGTCACACTCAAGCTACAAAACCCAGGAGAGAAACAACTATCACCACTTGTCACTCCCAGAGAAGAAGAGTTAAATAAAAACAGCTTGTTAACCAATACAGCTTGGGGACTTATGCCTAGTTTTCTCTTCTGACTGTCCCCAAATATTGTTAACCTGCATAGTGCCAGAGGCTTGTCTAGAACTTTGATGAAGCTTTTGTTCCTTTGAACGAAGATGATGTACCTCAAACAAACAACAAAATCAAACATCCCTGTTCCCTGTACATCAAGTTTACAAATAACATTTTAGTTTAGACCCTATAACCTTGCTTCCATATGCTGTGTTTTCAGAGGCTTAAACTCTAGTCTTCTTAAAAAAAATTTAAAGATTAATCTCTATAATATCTCGTAATCTCTCAAGGCAATTTACTTAACTGGAAGAGATTCAAAAATTCAGATTTTCCTTCAGCTTTTCCATAATTTTTTCTATGGGGAACAAGCCCAGTTTTGCACAATGTTATCAGATCAGTCATGTGGCATAATGTGAAACTAACTTTCACAACTTCCAGTATTTTTTGTTTTATAAAATATGTGGACTTGATCAAAGCTCTTCCCCACCATTGCGCGAATTTCCATCTCTTCTCTCAAGTCTTCATTCATCCGAAGGCAGATTGACTTGGAGGAAATTACCCTTTAAAAGAAGGTAACATATTTTCCAGGGAGCTTTGGAATTCTAAGAAGGCTTAAGGTTTATTTTAGAAACAAATTGAACATATCAAGTTGCTACATGAGTAGTAGAACTGACTTCGGTCTCATACATCTTGTATCTCCCTCTCATCTTCTTTCGCCCTGTCAGAACCCCTATAAAGGAAAGAATGTTTCTTTGGCAGTCACGCCTGTGCTGACTGGCCACAAGAGCTCCCCCATCTCACCTTCAGTGTGAGGCATTAACGGGGGCCTCTCTTCCACCTACCTACTGAGTGGCTCTGAATTTCCAGGCACTTCATTATCTCTGAGACCTTCTTCCTGCCTTGAAATTTGACCAAAATTGGCCAAGGATCTCAAGAGCAACTGCAGAGCAACTAACAGATGGGCAGACCGATGCCATGAACAAAAGAAACAGATTCAAGAATTTTTACTCTTCACTCCATTACATCACTTGCTTCTGACACTATCTTCTGCCTGAAGAAAATGAGCTTTGCATTTTCATCCATACTGCTTTTTCATGTAGTTCATTCATGTAGTAAATTCAGAATGTAGTTATCCTACAGAAATGCAGAAATTGTGATCTTTTCATCAAAAGTAAAAGAAGAAACTTGCAGAACCATAAGCTAGCGCTTTTAATACATTTCAATCCTATAATGCTTATATATATATATACTTTCTTTAGGAAAAAAAAATCCTAACTGAAAATTACAAAGTCAGCTATATTTGTGGCAAAAAATTATACAAGTACAGGTAGAACAATAAACTTTTTCTTCTGATCAACATACATTTTCCAATAAATTAAAACTGCACTTTCCGTAATTTCTGTATGTCTGTAAGAGCTAAAGATCATGTTTTCCTAGGGAGCAAGAGTTCAAATTCACAAAATATAGGCAGAGCAAAGGTAGTGTTGTACTTCACTTCATGGGGTATAGCTCCAGGTCTAAGCATCTAGTCAGGAAATTCAAAACAATGAAGTACAGACCAGGCAGATGTTAAAAGAAGCAATATATTATGCTGAAGGAAGGACTACATCCAAAATCCCACTTAGTTTTACAGCTCAGACAATGGAATGTTTTGCCGATGAAATGTAAAAAGCACTATGTAAAATTACTGCAATGCATGTCTAAATCATCAAAGGTGCAGAGAATCCAGGTGTCTGAATTTGTCTGTATGTAACAGGCAAATTACCTGTGGCATAGAAGAGACTTGACATGATACTTAATTCTTTCATACAATGGAATTTAAAACCTTTTTATTTCCTAACCACAAGATAAAAGGAACTTTTATGACAAAAATAATCAGTATGCAAAATACTACTGTAGCACTGGCAAAGACCTGTTTTTCATCAACTAGAAGCACTGCCCCATTACATTTACAGAGGAAGTCAATGGCTTCACCCTCTGGCCTCAACATTTCAATTACACTGTGAACCCAGGGTAATTTTTAGTGCTTACCACTAAAGGGAAATGCACTGATTGCAAAAAACCACAGACTCAACACATGTAGCTCCACAGGGATGGTATCTGAGTAGATCTTAGTAATGATGTGTCGCTTAGAATTACGGTCTTAAACCTCACTGTGCTGGTGGCACAATTCATCGTTCCAAAACTCTTAGAAAAACCATCAGGGCATCCTCTGAAGGGTTAAGATGAAGAGAATGTTTGCTTCCCTAAAATGCAGGAAGCAACCTAATAAAAAGAAGTTTGCTCATATTAGCACATTACCATTTATCAGCACAAAAAATCCAACTAATAAGTAAGTTTCACTTTCCAAATGATCTCTCAAGCCTACATGACATTTCTAGAAGTGATGGGCTTGGCCAACCTAACAGCTTACTGCTTGCCCCTTCAGTGAACCACTTCAGCCAGAGACTGCTAAGAATATCACCAGAAATGCAGCCAGGCCTCAGAGGAGATGGAAGAATAACGTCCCATGAATTAGAAGGAGCTGCTTTCTAAACAGTTATCATCTTTGCTCAATTTGTAACAGAAAATAAATAAATAATATGCCTCATCTGAAGCTAATTCTAGAAACAAGGACTTATTCTGATTTCGTCAGTGGGGAGTAGAGATACATTCCCTTAACTTCTAACTCAATCAAATAATTTTGTTTTCCTTTTGACTTTCCACACAGGAGAAAGCTCTGCAAAATCTTTTTTTTTTAGCTTACAAATATTTTCAGACATTTACTATTAATGAAAGGGTATGAGCAGAGCCACACCAAAACTCTGCCCAACAAGGTTCCACTCCACCAAGTTGAGAGCTATTCACATGTGTATCTCCAACCCTGCACACAAATAGCCACACAACTAATGTTATTTGGAAATCAGTAATAGTATCCACTGATCTCACTAACAAATACAGGCCCAGCAACAAGCCTGTGGTACAATGGTCTAAATCGTAATCCCACTATTGCCTTCAAGGTTTATCACTCTTGGAAGCACACTGATAAGAGATCCATCTTTTCTACTCTTTATTCCCAACATCTTGACAGAGAGAATCATTTACACTAAGAAGTTAAAGCACAATGAGAAAAAGTATAAAGGGTTTCCAATAATTTAGTTTAAAACACTATCTCTGGAATTCCCCAATATAAAGATAAAGTCAGAAAGAAAATTCTAGAAAGCAAAATTGTACCTTAATTTTTCTTGAGCACTGAACCTGAAAAAAGTTGTTAATACAGGAACCACATGGACAGAACACTCCTAAGAAAGCCAACCTGATTCTCATTTTCTTTACCAAAATTTCATCCTCCAAAATTAGGCAATAAAGAGGAACTGTAAATTTGACCTAATCATCAGCCTAGTAAAAACTCCATGCTGGATGATGAAAAGCCATGTACTCTGCAGTCATCTCACTTAAGTTCTTGAGACAGGCTTAAAAACCAAGATCCATAATCTGGCTTTTTTCCTATCCAGAAAACACCTTTATCTCTAAAACAGACTAGTCCAAAATAGCACAGTTTTGCTGAGCTTTACTTTACACTAAGAATGTAATCTTCATGAGGTATTATATAAGTGGGACTCAGGAAAAAAAAAAAAAAAAAAAAAAAAAAGCCCCACACCAGTATTTTGCAGTAAATCTAATTCCATTTTCCCAATTTTTAAAAAATAAGTCCATTACTTATAGATGGGTGTCTATAGACAGACACAGACAGGTGTCCTTTTCTTCACTGAATTGTATTAAGAAACACATTATTTTTATTAAAAAGGACATGCCAATAAGACTTTTTACAATGTAGCAGGCCAGAAGGTTTTTTCAAAAAGAAGTAACAAACACACAGCTCTAATCACTAGCACTGGACACTACTGATGAAAAGGCTGCTGAGGTCTTCACACAGTGAAGTCCCAGAAGCCTCCAAAGAGGAAGGTTCCGAGACCTCTCACAGCCTATTCCAATGTTTAATCACCCTCAACAGTATTTTTCCTCCTTGCATTCAGCTGGAGATTCCCTTACTGCAACAGTTATCCTGTCCCTTCCCTTTCGAGAGGCTGAAGGCTCCTTCCAGCTGCCTCCTCAGCCTTCCCTGCTTCAGGCTGAGCAAAGCTGGTGTAGGTGGCCTCCCATCCAGGTAGGTGCTCCAGGCCCATTTTTAGGATGCATGGCAGGTGTGATTGACAACATACAAAGGCATACAAAGACTTAATTAAACACAAATAATCTGTCACACCTTAAAAACTTACATCTATGTTGAATACTAAACACAAAGTACATTAATGAGTAACAGGTTCCCCTTCTAAAAAAGCTGCATAGAATAAAGGGTCAGGGATTTTTTTCTTATTTTATTTTTTAACTGAAAAGTTCAAGGCTACAGTGCAAAACTAATTAAAAAGGTAAAGAATTCCCACTCTACAGACTCTTAGTAAGTATGGAATAAATGTACTAGCACTTAAAATCTCCAAGAAATTTTTAATAACTGAAGACTGAAACAACCAACCTGAGCCAGAAATCCAGGTGCACAAACTCAGGATATGGTACATAAACTGACCTGAGCTAGTATATTCCAACAGACTGAAAAACTGTTCACCCACCAACACATTTTCTGTATGTAAGAGAACACACCACACAAAATGTCATCAACAAGTTCTAGACAGTCTGTGAGAGCTACATTCGATGTCTAAAATTAATGTACAAGTGAAACTTAATGAAATTACCATTTCAAGAAAAACATACCATTTTAACAACCAAGTCCTAAATCAATCATAACATATCAGGTATCAGACTTCTGACAGCACTCAGGGGAGTACTAATATTACAACCAAAAAATCCTACAAAACAAGTTATAGAAAACTACAACATTCAAAAAGAAACTAAAGAAAAACAAGCACATATGAATGCGTGGAACAGAGGGAAAAGCAACATACTAGCAGAAACCAAGAAACAAGCAGGCGGTTTATTAGTGGAAAACTACAGGTTGACTATTCACTATATAACAAATAACATCACGTGAATTAAATTCAGAGCTGCTTACATTTCAGCAGAAAATCTGCCCTGTGTCACCATAACTATCTTTCAGCCAGCAGCGGGTCTTGGTACTTAACAAAAAATTCACTTGGCATCATATTAAGCTCACCATGTATCTCAGGAATGTCTTTTACCAGTCTTGTCCCAGGTGTGAGCACACACACTGTGACCCATCAATCACAAACTACTACACACATGCCAAGCTCTTCATTACACAAGTGACAGTAATAGGACAGTGCAAAAATATTTGGTACTAGGGAAGTGGCTCTCTTCTGGAGGCTTTTGCTTTCATTTTTTACTATATCTGTAAAAAGGACAATGTATTTCCTAATCTTGTATTTCAAGTGAGGAATTATTTTTTAAAAAAATCACCACACAGCAACTTCAGGTCAAACAGCAGAACTTCCATGACCTGAGTGAGTTTGCACAAAATATCACGTGTCAAACAATGATAGGAGATGTGCACCCCACTAACATGCAGCAAGACATGAAGACAGCATAACTTACCAAAATACTTTCAATGAGATTTCAAACATGAAACTGACATCAAACAGTAACTAAAAACTACTTAACTGTAGGAATGCAAGCTGTTGTTTCAGTTTTATTTAATAGTTCTTTTCCAAACCTCTTCACTGCTTTTCTTATCGAATTTATATCCTGGCTTTCAAATTATGTTGTATGACAAAACAGATTAATCCTCTAATGAAACTTCCTCTTCTCAACATTTAATTCCCCTGTACAAGTTCCTGGCCAGCAGCCTGTAAGGGCTTTACCTTGTACAAGACCAATTCAAAAGGTATACACAAAAATTTATGCAATAAAATATATATTTTTTTGAAATAATTTTATTAACATCACACCAGAACACAAGCAATCCAGTAGGTTTCCAGAGTATGCTAACAGTTACTTGCTGACACAGGTGACTGAGATTCCAAAAAGGAACAGGCAATCTACTGCACTCAGTATTTACAGAAAAGGAAGAATTACTGGGAGCATGAAGTTTGGGGGCCACCTTGGCTACAGTGACTGCGAACAGCAAGATTCAGGATCCTGAGAGTGAAGAGCAAAGCCAAATAACAGCATCACAGGCCTGAGCTTCCGCAGAACAGGACTACTCAGTGATCAGCTTGGAAGAATTTCAAAGGAGGTTGTCCTGGAGAAAAGGGGAGTCCAGGAGAGCTGGTTGATTTTCATGAATCTCCTCCTACAAGCTCAAGAATGGTCCTTACCAGTGTGCAAAGAATCAAACAAAGGTGGCAGGAGGCCTGCATGGACAAACAAGGAGCTTCTGACTGAACTCAAATGTAAAAAGGGAGTGGTACAAGGATCACAAGCATGACCCATGTGATCCAGAAGAAACAAAGATGCTGTCTAAGCATGCAGACATAGGGGTTAGGAAAGCCAAAGCCCACTTGGATTTCCATCTGGTATGGGACATGAAGGGCAACAAGAAAGGCTTCCAAACACACAAAGAACAAGTAGATGGATTTATCAAGAATAAATCATACTTAATCAGCCTGATGGCCATTTGTAAAGAGTTGGCTGGCTTGGTGGATGAGAGAAGAGCAGGTGTTTTATACCCTAACATCAGAAGGGTTTTTGACACTGTCCCCCATAATGCTCTTACAGACAAACTAATGAAGTATGGGGCAGACAAAAATGGACAGTGAAATGAACTGGAAATTGAAGGGATTATGAACAACAGCAAGAGGTCCAGCTAGAGGCCAAATATGAAATTAGAAGAGACATAGAAACACACTGAGATAGAGGAAAACCCATTTACACATAACACCACCACCAACCCCCCAGTTTTACTATAAGCATGATCAAACACTGAAACAAATTGCCAGGAAAGCTGCTGAGTCTCCATACTTGTGGTCAAAACCAGCCTGGACACCATCCTGGGCAGCCTGCTCCAGTTTACTGAACTAAATGATCTTCAGAAATGCCTTCCAACCTCAATGATTCACTGATACTGTGAAAACTGGTTTTAAATATGTGCCATATTTTCAGTGGTGAGAAAGCATTTTACAGCAGCTACACAAATTGTAGCTGCAGACAAATCAGGTTCAGACTATTTCTGGTGAAGTGTTACATTCTAGCTCAAATCCCTAACATTCCCTACCCACTCATGTCCAACACAGTCTGGCAACACCCTCTGCTAACATGCACATGGGACTTTGAAGGTAAGTGTAAAAGTGTACCCACTCCTTCTCTGCCATTCCCATTTCATTTACTGAAATGATGTGATTCATACAATTGCCATCATTTTCTAAAACTTCTGGCTTCAGCAACCAGGATCTACAGGATCTACAGTTATAACATATAATCACATGTGTATATGGAAGGAAGGAGAAAACAGAAAAACAAATTCACCTCAGTATTGATCTCAGAGTGCCAGAAACTCTTGAGTCATAGAAAGCTCTAATATGAAAGAGAGATTGCAGCAGGTACAGCAGTGGTTTCCAGGCTCCAGGTAACATCCTGAAGTAACTACAGAAAAAAACCCATACCAGGAAGACAAAACTCCCTTAAAACAAGCCGAGTTTCTTAATGCTTCAAGGAGACACTACATGAAGTATAATTATACTTCAGTCCATGATTTGTTATGGAAAGATGGTCAAGAATTTCTTATAGCTTTGTTTTTGGGTTTTTTTAAGATTAAATTTACATTTTTTAGATTCACAACCTGTACTACATTTACAGCAAAGTCTTATTTGTCAGGTTTTGGAGACATACCTACAACTCTTTCAAGCTGAAGACATTCAAAAAAGCAGGCTCCACGCTTCACACCTTTCCTTTAAACAGACAAGCTTTTTTGCTCTCTAAATTTGAATAAGACTGAAGGAGTTGTATAAAAAGATAAACTTTTTGTTCCTGAAACAAAAATATATACTTCCACTGCGTTCAACTTCAAAATACACTTGTTTTCAGAACATTCTTCACATTTTCATGTTGTGACTTCAAATATGACAGCAGGTCAGGTTTACTATAGCATATATGGTCTCGCATTATACAAAGAACTGGAATTTGTAGGCTTTTTACTCTAACAAGTGAAGAAAATGTTAGTTGCTTGGGGTATTTTTGCTTAAATCTGACACTGATCTCTCCAAAAGGTTTGAAGAAAGTATACCATTCAAGTTATTTACTCATATTCTAGCCCATAATACAAAAGCAGTCAGCATTAAAGAATGGAATAGGCACAACTGATTTTCACACGAATTAAAGATTTTTTTCAAAGACTCATTTATTAGAACCACTTATCCAAAGCCTGCTGAAGTCCAGAACAATCTTCAGCTGAAAGGACTTATACAGGCTATTTATAAAGTATGAATAAATGTAATTTCCCCCCTATTTTTCTATTTTCAATTAGACCAAAAACTTTTTTTTCCAATTATTAAAAAACTTTTATTACCATAAGCAACGCAAGATGACTTCCTACATATATGCTTTTTTACTATTTCTGAAATCATCTAACCTAAATCTGCACTTAAGAATACAAAATAGTCCAGACTTCAATAATTTAAAACAATAAATAAAATAGAACTTCTCAGAACTCACTGGAACTCAAAGTACAAAATAGTATAATGGAAAAGTAAAGCCTCTACTGCCATTTTGTAACAGCCATTTGTAAAATAAGGTAACAAAGAAAAACAGACTTGTGAAATAACCTGCACTTAAGCCAGAAAAGCCTTATTGAGCAGTAAGAATAAACTGGAAGATCTTTCTGTAATGAGTCACTCTAAAATGCAACCAGTTGTGTTTCTTTCCCAAATGAGAAGTGTCTTTTCAAGAAGGAAACCAAGTTCCACAAAAAACAACTGCACCATGGAATAAAGAATACAGAGGAAGAACAACCACTGCTCTCCATTCATTGGAAAGGCTATTAACACTCAGTTAAGGACGTATTCTTGTAATCCCAGCTTTCTCAATTACAAAAGTAGGGAAGACTACAGGCACTTTCCAAGGAATGACAGCTCAAGGTATCTTGGGTCCTAAGCAGGAAAGAGAAATCTGCCAGACCAGATTATCCAAGCAGGGGAAGTCTCCACAGTATTAACTGAATTTAAGGTCAAGTCTCTCCCACAAATCCTGGTTTTAATCTCACACGTAATGCCTTCCCCTCAACTCATTTGGTGACATTGGTGGTTTGAATTTTAAAAAAATCCAATAATTAAAATAAAAAACAACAAACCACCAACAAAAAAACACCACATCAAAAAACCACCACCACCCACGCAGCAGCACACCACAAAAAATATCCAAACCATACCAAATAACCACAAACAAAAAAACCCCATGCTAAAACATCATTATTCACTTTTCTGGCACTATCCAAAATAAGATGATGGTGGTGTTTGTGCTTCATCTCCCCCACAGCAGACACAGAACATAACACAGATAAAATTCTGTTTCCAAACTTCAGAATCCCATTGTGAATTGCAAGGAAGCTTATAGACAAGCATTACATCACTTACTGATGTTGCATCATCCAAAATTTAAGCCACTGAATGCTGGCCACGAAATGCATAAAGGTTAATATGCTGAGGGAGTTGCAAGGGGAGAATCTTTTCCCCAAATTAACTCACACCGGGATAGTGTGAAAAACAGGCATCACTAAATTCTAAACCGAATACAAGATTTTTTCCTAAGTTTATACAACTCTCCGATTTAAATGAAACAAGGAAAAAATGATTCTCTACAGACAAACTTACCAGTGAGGAGTGTTTACCCTGAACACGCCTTGCTGAGTAACTGTCTAATATTACCGCTGTCTCTACTCACTTGCATTAAGGAATTTTGTTTCTCACTCATGAATCACTGATTACAAGAGCAGAAACCATCTGAGCCACAGATGCCTTTTAACATTTTAGATCTATCTTCAAAAATAGTTTTTGGGGGTGGAGGTTGTTTGTCTGCCCACCAACAAAAGACAAAACCCCCAACTCAACCAAACTATTTTTGTGGCCATCTCATTTCACAGTTGTTTAGGTAGAAGTTTACTTTTTTTTTCTTACCTTCTGAATACCAGATTTTCAGGACTGGTGAAAGGGAGAAGTTTCATTTTGCCTGATGGAGCTGCTCCTTCCAGTCCTTTCTCTAGCCGTATATCACTCAGTCCCCATGTCTTTGGAGCTATGCAGCTGGCTGTGTAGCCCCTGAAAGTGCTATTTCCTTTCCTTAAGCTGTAGAATTGGAGTGAAAGAGGAGTAACCATTCTACAGCAAACAGAAGTCCCAGCAGCATCATTCACCACAAAAGCTGTTTTTCACAGGATCTATAGCATTTACTGGGTTTGCTGCTGCAATAAGACCTGGAATCAAAAATTAAGTCCTGCAATGTAATGCAGACCATTAAAAAAGGTGACATAGAAAACTACTCTACAGGCAAAAAAAGCACTTGCCTGACAGCAAACAAGTAGAAAACAAATGGAAGTATGACAGCATATGTAACTTCTCTGTAGAATACCCAGTCACCTTGCATTCTCCTTCAGCTGGGAGGGGGGATGGAGAAGAGATGGAGTGAACACAAAAGCAGGTAGTGGTGCATTTCATTTTAACTTATTAAAACAGAAGAACATTAGACTCATATGATGCAACAACTATAACAAAATCAAGCAAAACTAAAGACATAAGTTTGGTATCTTCAAGAAGCAAAAATAGGCCCAGTCCTGAATATTTGAAAAACTCAATTTCCTGTTGCTGATCACCAACAGCTGCCTTGTTTCATCAGGATTAGTACAGAACCTCCTGAAAGCAGAAGGAATCCTGATGAGCTATTATGGAATCAGCATTGCAACATGTAAGAACACCTGTAGATCAGATCAAAGACTCAACCAGCCCAGCTCTTACAGTGACCAAATGCAAATAGCTGTGAGTAATTAGGAAAGAACACAGAAACAAGCATCACTAGACTATCCTCCCGGCTTTAATTATTCACAAATCCATAATTCATTCCACTACAAGGGCACTGAGTAACTCCAAAAGTATTGCTCTTTCAAAAATACATCTGGTACACAAGCTTTTAGCTTCCAAAATATTATGGTGCAGAGTGACGAGCTTAATTAATTTTTATGCAAAGGACCATCCCCTTTTGCTTGTTCTCACTCTACCATGCTCATCTGACACCTCCAAGTTCTTGGTGTAGATAGTAAAAAGCTGATCCATAGAAATTCAAGAAGGAGATGGAGAAAGCAACAACATCTCCACATCACTTGTCTGTCTTCAGTCTCCTCTTTCCTGAACTGCCAAGTCCTAGCTTCCTTTTTTGGCTTTGATACAGAAAGAGCTCCCTATATTCAATTATCACAGTTGCCCTTTCTCCACAACTTTTCTGGCTCTACTGTATTGTTTCTGAGATAGGGAAAAATGAAGGGACATGGGACCTAGACACACCAGCTCCAAGTGCACTATGAATTTATATACTGAGGCATAACAGAGAACATTGTCTGTTCAAAATTATTAGGAAATGGATTACAATTTGCTCTTTTGACCAACATCAAGCATTAAGCTGCTGTTTAATCCTTGGAGTTACCTACCACAACATTTAAGAATTCACCCATGAGCTCGTTAATCATTACCTCTCAGTATTTTATATGTGACATATAACTTTGACATTTACGCACACTTTATGTCAACTAGTGCTGAAGAAGGTCCTTCAGCATTTCTGCACAGACAATTAATCTTCACTAATCTGAGTAACTATCACCAAGCAAAAGTTCGCCACTAAACCAAAGAAAGATAAAAAAAAAGCACTTTACCTCTCCAAAGCCATTTAACTCATGAAAACAGCAGAAAGTTATCAGACTCATTTAGATACACAGCTGAATAGCAGCCTCAGTCACAGTGCAAATGGAGAGAATATTACTCAAAACCAGCTACGGTTTTGAACTCATGAAAAACAACACCTAAAGGGCATGGGCTATGAAATGCTACCTGTATTGGCCAGCGTCCATTGAACAACATAATGTTTCGTAACACTTTCATACAGAAAAAAACCCTTTTTTGCACAGACTCAGCTACAAGAACTATTTTGGTACTGTAAGCAGTATTTTTAAAAAGTGGGAATACTACTTCTCATGTTTTAAAAATATGAAAGTGCTGACAAAAGAGAGGCAAGCAGTGAGCTTGTAAGATCACCTCCACGACATCAGGATCAGAATACCAGCTTGCTGAACTACTTACTGCTATTGAATTACTCCAGCATCTCATTCAGATGCACAGATTGCAAATAACACTGAAGATTATTCATGTTCACTTGTTTCACTCTTCCAACTTTCATATTATTGCTAATTTGGCAAGACAGTAAACTTTAATACCCCCAGAGCAGCACACAAGCCATTCATTCTTCTTTCCTTAAGAAAAGAAAGATTGTGTTTAAATCCCACCTTACAAGCAGCTCCAAAGCAACTTCTCCAAAATATTTTTTTAAAGAAAATACCTAAAGCATACAGAAAAATGTGAGACTGTATTTAGACAGACCCATACAAAACCAGTGTAAATACAGAGAATGGAGCAGAAGGCCTGTAAAATTGCCATGAAAATTGATTACTCTGGGCAAAGTTTATTTACCTTTTACCATAGTGATTGAGGATAATAAAATTTTAAAATGCATGCAAGAAGGAACAAGTTAGATTTTACAGCCATTGATGTATAAGAAATGTTTGTGGCTATACATGGGAATACTTTTCAGTGGAGTCACAGGCTCTCTATTAAAGTTGCATCGAAATTAGAGAGCTGAGAAGAAAAGCACAGCAACAATAACACATCATGAACTGCAATGGGAGAGCTTGCTACATGAAAACTGCAGCATTTCTTTTAGAGATAACCCCAACCAGATCTTTATCTTACTAAAAACAGGTCAGAACCCATAGGTAAGAAGTCACCTGCTTGAGGAGCATATACTAGACCTTCTGCTTCTTTTGCCGGCGAAAAGAACAAAAACAAAATGTTTCTGTTTTCAATTCTTGCATCAAAATGAAATTTTGATAGCTTTGCATGCTCCTGCAAGTGCTGACTGACCTCTAGCCCTCCTAAACATTATGAAACTGAGAACATGTAAGTTTAAACATGTCTAAACTACAACAGACTTTAATTAAAGAACTGTGTTTAACGATCTGTCAAGTTTCTTAGGAAATCAACCACTTCCACATTCTATTACACCAAGACAGGCCTTGGACAAGTTACAATGTTGTGCTTTCCTCAAAAATAACTGGAATTGTGTTACGGTTTTGAAATCCACATGACTTTAACTCTGTAAACTAGTTTTTGAACATCATCTCTCCATGCGCAGTTTTCCAATACAAAACCACAACTTAAGGTGTAGATTGAGCTCAGTTTTAATTTTCAAAATTGAGGAGGTCACCTCAATGCTGTGAACATATCACTGGGCACGCTGTATCTAACCACCACAAGCCAAGTGATCTGTAAAGGATTCCAGAGAGTTTAAAAGATTCTCTTCTAGTTCTTCCCATGGACAGAACAAGTTGTAACCAAGACACCCATTCATCTCAAAGTTTTAAATCGCATCAATCGCATCAGTATTCGAATTTTAGCCTTTTCTGCCTTCACACTTAGACTAATAGAAGTACATGGATATATTCAACACTAACATTTAAGGCAATTTAAGAAGCTACGGTTTTTTTTAAACTTTTTTATTATAGCATTGTTCTCTCTCTTGTGTCTCAAAATTTGTAATACAAAAAACCCCAAATATTTAGATGGAAAACTAAACTAGAAGAGAACAAAATAAAGTCCTTTAAAGGGTGAGTGGTTGCAATAAAGTTTCAATAAGAAGTAGTAAAAGTGTACAAAGAGATACAAATACATACAAATAGGAGGGCACACTGCCACTGCTATTAGGTAAAAAAAAACCAACCAACCACCCAAAAAAAAACAAACCCAACCAAAACACACACAAAAAATCCTCCCCCCCCAAAAAAACCCCAAACACCTCCCCCCACCCCCAAAAAAAACTAACAAGAAAACCAACCAACCAACTAACCAAAAACCCACAACAAACTAACAAAAACCAACATCCCCACCCAAGTTCAGGTTTCTCTTTTCAGCCTATTTGCACCAACTGCAACTGTTACTCAGAAGCATTTAAAAGCTCTCTCCTCAGTGCAGTTTATACGGTTTTCCATTTGATTTCTTGTCCCTGGCCCTTCAAACAGCCAAACACAAACCTCAAAATTTAAAATACGGAAGATTATGTTATCTAGCCAACTCAGTGATCCCAGTGCAAGATTATTCCCTACAGCATATTTGCTAGTGCTTAATGCAGTCCATACTGTGTGTCCTAACACATTATGCAAATGCCAGACACATAAAAGAAAATGTCTATCTCAGAGTGCCCCCCTCCACCAACAGACAATCTGTAATTAGCCATGTCCTCTAAGGAGGAACCTCATTCACTCTCACCAAAGCAGCAGCTGCTGGCAAATGGAAATAAAGAAATTTAGAACAAAAATAAGCCTACTACCTACCCTGCCAAAGGTGTACACTCATGGTTACAAGCCAAAGTCAAAATCTAGACAGCTGTTTGTATTTTTCTAGAATGCCCACACAAAATCTCTCATGCCCAGCACCAAATATTTACTAACATGATTTGTATCAGGCTCTCTCAAAAACGCTGCACAGAGAGCTGCAGCAACAGATCCCCAGGCTTCACAAACACTCCTGAACTACAAGTTCTCAATGCAAAAATCTAGAACAGAAAATATAAAGCAGCAACACTTTCTGGTGAGCACAATTCACTGACATACAGAACAACAGGGTACACCAATTCAGAAAAATACCATAGTTCTAGCCCCCCAGCACAGCAGAGATTCACAGCACAAAGGATACAGCTGTGCCTAATCTTTACCATCCTATTACCAAGTGGTCCAATCGCTAAACTCTAGTATCACCTCCCCAGAAGAGTTTTCTTCAAATCCAACAGCAGTCATCAAACAGTTAATTCAGGAAATTGTTTCCCCGTTACTAAGATAAACAACAATTTAGTAGCCAGAGTTCCCATCTAACTAGAGTAAATGAAAAATGCATTTCACTACGGTTTAAAAAAAAAAACCAACAGAACAACAAGAAGGAAAAACACACCACAGAGGAAGCCTTCCCATTAAATAACCTTTATGTATACATAAGAACTGTATACATAAAACATCTTATCCCACCTTGCAACTCTAAGATTATGCACTTTCAGGTTTACAAGATGCGTCAGGCCCCTGATATAAGCACAATCAAAGCCTGTTTGATGTCACTGCTCCCACCCATTATACTTCTAATGTGTGCACTTACCACTGGGTGATGGGCAAAAAAAAAAAACCAAACCCAAAAAACATGGAAGTGTCTTTGCAAAAACAACAAAAATTATAAGACATAAAAGGGACCTGGACAGAAGAAACGCACAGCACTTAGAATAATCTACATTTTGTATCATAACCAGGCAGAGTGTTACAAGATTTTTGTAAAAAGAAATCAATCTGACCAGACAGCATAACTCACATCCACTGTCTATGCACTATGCTTAGCATAACATATTTTTACTATATATCTATTATCTACTGTGGCAGGCAGACAAACACTTCCTCCATTGCAAGGCTCCAAGTTCAAGGTTTTGACGAGATCATGGGCTCTGACAGCTTCCACAAACATGGAATTGTGTCTAACAGCCCACCAGACTGACTTCTGGAGTACTGTCAATTCAGACTGTTTCAACACCAGTTTAGAAGCCTCAACATTTACACCACAGCTAACATATGTGTTTTTAAAAACAATTACTCCTGTTCAACGCAAGAAATAAATCTTGTTTTCATTTAGCATAATTTCGTCATTTTTTATATCTGCTTCCTATTCTATGCAATTTAACACACAAACAACTGCAAGAAAGAATAGCACACAACCTCTGAATGCTAGAAAACCTCAATTTTTTTCTTCCAGTTATTATCAGAGAAATAAACCAAAACAAAGCACCAGTATATTCCTAACAGCTTAGCCTAACACTGCTACTTAGAAAGATAAACTTTTTCTTTTAGTAAGGCTCACAGGTTGCACATGTTTATATTATAATCATCATCTACACTGCCACATATGTATGTATTCAGAGAATTATAGAAAAAAAAAACCAAACAAACCAGTTTTTACTCTTTTCAGAGCCCATACTGTTCAGTTATGATTTGGTTACCCACCTACAGAAAGATGTTTTCAAAGATCCAAGAGGGACAAGACCACAAATGCATAGTGTGTGAGATTAAATACCTTGTCTTCCCCAACTGCTCTCTCAATTGTTTTTTTGTGTAAGTAAATACAAATGACATGAAATAACATGACTGAAGTATCAGATGTTATTTTTGCATTTTGATAATAGAAATTATTAAAAATAGCTTATACAGAGAAAAATGTCAACTCAGTGCTTTGATGTTTGTCAAACCTGCTAAAGTTCAGTAGTATAATGCATATACTGCATGCAGTAAATGCAATTATTGCATATGGACACAGTTCAAGATACTCTCTGTCCATTTCATTTCTCTTGCAAAAATATTTTTTTTCAGACAATTATACCAAAGTGGTACAATCAACAAAGTTGTATAATTGGGAAGCAAGAAGTCACTTTAAAAAAACACATCAAATGCAGTTACGTTTGAAGGCAGATACCTTCCTTTTCTTGAAGGAACTATTTCCTGCTTCATACTGTCACTTATCAAATACATAACATTTCCTCATGGAAGAGGTCCCTGTTTTGTCAAATTATCCCAGGCTTAGGCTGACATAAATCAGAGCAGAAGTCAGCATTATGCTTGCACGATTAAACAGGATTTGACTCAAGCTTTTTGAACAGCTGCAACCAAAACTCCTGGTAAGGCTGGTATTTATAATGAATTTATTAAACAGAAGCTTTGTGCAGAATTCTTTATTATCCTAAGCAATGCACACTTTGACAACCAGTATCGTGTACTATTTGACATACAAAATCTTACAAATCGATTTCTCCAACTCTGATCTTTAACATTATGATCAAACCTTCCAGCGTCTGAATATCAGGCATAGAAAAAGCACCAACACCCAACAGCACAGAGTTCCAGAACAGTTCACGTGTTTACAGGCACAATTATGTAAAGATTGACATTCTACTTCAACAGTAGAGAGATGTAACACCTGAGAGTCACCACTTGAAGTTTACCAATGTCATTACCAGGCTGTTAAAATAGTAAACGATCTATTCATTATTGTTAGCGAGAAGGCAAATGATTTTCTATTTTTAGAGCCATCATTGCCCTTCTCTGGTTCCTGACCTAGCACATGCTTCTCTTCAGTTTATGCAGTTGCGCTCGCTCTGATAAGGTGTAGGAGTGAGAATATTGTGGGGTTTTCTCCTTCTCTGCAATTGAACAGTTGTGATTACAAAGCAAGTACTGATAAACCTTTCACTTTTTTTTTTTTTTTTACAGAAATCTTTGGAAATGTATTCCTAACTTTTGACAAATATAGAAGCTCTTGGGAATCACTAAAGACCATTCACTACTCCTAACAACTCACCTGGCTAAGCAAAACAAAAACATGTCACAAAACCAACAGAAAAATACCAGTCTTGATAAAAATCCTTTATAAAAGTATTTTTAGTATTCATTTTAGTATTCATAAAATGAGGAAACAGTATTGTTAAGAATTCAAATTTGGCTTTTAAAGCCACACACACTGTGGTCAATATTTTTTTCAACCTGAATCTAATGTTCTGAATGTAATTTTAATACAGATTAACAGTAAACTATACCACAAAGAGACACAGCAATTCTTTAAATGAGAAACAGTAGGAGTAGAAAAGCAAAAAACCTCCAGAAAATAAAAGCACTTCTTGTTGTGCCTTTCTAGGCAGAAGATGGGAATATAAATTTACACTACTGAAGATACTAGCTGCAGCGTGGAATCTGGACAGGTCTGTAGGTGGGATGTTGTGACTGAAGCAGTACTGCCTGCACCTCAGCAGGGTTTAAACCCTCCAGAAAAACAACGCTACAACCTGACGGAACAGAGATAGCGGATGCCTATTAATCTAAAAGCCAGAAAGAACACACTCTCACTTATCTGGCCTTATGAACATAAGCCCAGCAATTCTTCCATTTGTAAACGCGTGTCAGATTTCAAACAGAATGGCAAACAGCCCTGAGAGTCCCTGGCCCTCTCTGCCAGCTCCCCCAGGAGCCCAGAATACGTGACCTGTCCCTTTGAACAGGCGCTCCGTGTTCAGACAGGAGCCTGCAAGCCTGAATGTGCAATCTTTGTTTGCAACAATCGTTTCAGTGAATGCACTCTGAAAGCTTTCTCACTGGGTGAGAAAGACCACCAGGTACAGTGTCAAAGGGAAAACAACAACAAAAAAAAATAGGTGAAAATAAAAATAGAAAACATGGCAAGGCATGACCAAACAGAACTTAATATCAGAGCAGACAAGCATCCAGAACAAAACATAATTATTGACCAACATACAAGGTATCCAGAGGACTCAAATCGCATGTCCTCTATTCTCCCACCTGTGTACACAAAGATACACAGAAGCACCACTTCTCACTCAGACATTCCCTTTCTTAGTCTAACCACTGATTCTGAAGCTAGAGAACAAGTTTTTCAGTTCTTTGAGTTTTTAGCTCAAACCTTGATGACTACAGTTGTGCAGCAAACCTTAAACTGGTTAAAAATCCTAATTTCTGTTGCAACTCCCCTGACTGTGGTGAAAAACATGCTTGGAGTCTTCGTCGTGACAACCTGCTATCTGTAAAAGTCTACAGCTAAAAAATTAAATGAAGATGACTTAATTACTGCATTATAATGCAAACACCATATGGGATCCAGTGTCCCAAAAACATAAATCATTTCCCAAAATTGCTAATGCCTTGCACCATCAGTATTAGAACACTATAAAACCCTGCAACTGCAATTTTTTTGAAAACCTGAAGTCCCTTTATTATAGTAATTGTCTTTCATTAAAGGAGTTTTCTGATTTTTTAAACAGAAAAGCCATTCTTACTGTTCAATACAAACAAGAGAGACTTCAGTTAAAGAGACTTGGTTCATATATAGCACATGAAGCACTGTACCGAGTAACTATCCCATGAACTGAACTGAGAGAGCAGATGCCAAGCCACAAATCCTCACTCTCTTGGCATTTTATATAAATCTATGGAAATGAAGTTGTAAGGAAACAAACTAAACTTTAAGACATGCAGCAATATCATACAAAGACAACTGAGAACACACGGCAACCTTGATCAGACATTTACCAGGGCTGTCTAAGTTCAAGCAAAGATTACATCAGGCCTGCTGTGATTAAGGCAATCACCAGTCTGAGCGCACGTTTTCTAGCAGTTACATTTTAACTCCAACATGTAAGTACCTGGCAAAACAACAGGCAGAGCAGCGCATTTTGCAATTCCACGCCTATTAGTAGTCCCCAATTAGACAGCTTTAACATCATGAGCTCCAAAAGTGCCACAGGCCTCGTTAGGGCTTACCACCATAGGGAGAGGTAGATTATGACAAGGGCCAGTGCCGAAGACCAGAAGTTTCAATATGACAGAATTAAAAAGCAGATACTAATTTTTACCCATAGACATGTGGTTTTCTCCTTCTTCCCACACTATCTGAATAGTACTGAAGAACAGGTTCTCCAAACATGGCACTGTTTTTCAGCTGTATTTTATCACAAAGTCTTAATATCATCTGTGCTCTTACTTAAGATTCCAATTTTATCCTCACTTAACCCACCTAGCTTTAACAGACTGTATCAATCTCTTAATAGATGTGATACCAGAAAGGAAAATCCTACAATATCGTATGTGCCACTTTCAAATCAAGGCAAAAGGGTGAATTCAAGATAGGCGTAAACTAAAACTCAGCATCTTAAGAAAAAAAAACCACACAAAACAAAAAAACACAACCAATCCAAAAACCACCCACACCTTTAAATTAAAGTTCTGTATGTTTAAAAATCACTCAATTGTATTTCAATTTCAGCAAACAAAAGGGGGAATATCTACATAAAGGGCATGTATTTTGCAGCCCTATGGAAATTTAAATCAGCTTTTTCTTCAGCACAGCATACTCTAACTTTGAGAAATACAAAATCAGGTTCGTCTTTCTGGTAAAGTTTAAGACAAATTTTAAAACAAGGCTACTGAAGCTGTTATATGTATTCTATTGAATCTGAAGTGAATAGTTGTTTCAGAGACATTTATTACTATTAATAGGGAGCACAGAAGGAAGGATCAGACACGGTTCTGTGTTAAAAACTTTGTCTTGCAAGTCAAAACATGCAATGGTGCCACCATAGGGCATGCTAAGAAGTTTCTGAACTGAATACACAGAGGATCGTTCCAGCAACAAATGCTATGGATAGAAATGCCCTTAATATAAGCTGCTGCGGATATACAAGAGTGGCAAGCACCGGGTACAAGCAGACAGAGGCCAGACCCTTATTTCTACTAAGATCACCACGGGAGCAATGTGACAGGGACGAAGCCGTACCCCTGAGCGCCCAGCGAAGCGCTCCAGTCCCTGCGGGCCGGGCAGGTTGGGTGTGGGAGCGACACGCCACGCCGTGCCCGCGGGGCCGGGGGTGCGAGGGGCCCAAGGGGCGGCCCGGGGAAACCTCCGCGCCGAGGGCGAGGGCGGCGGCGGCTCCGCGGGGCGGGAAGCGGAGGCACCGCCCGGCCCGTGGGGCAGCGGAGGCGCCGCCGCCTCCCGGCCCGGGAGCGATCCCCGAGTGCGCGGCGAGCGCCCGGCCGGGCGGCTGCCTCCCCTCCGCTGCCGGGGAGCCGCACCACTCCCAGCGTCCAACTCCCAGCAACTCCGGGGCGGGCGGGCAGGAAGAGTGGGAGGGAGGGAGGGAGAGCGGGAGGGAGCGGCCATTAAGCTCGCTCCAGCCAAGCCGTTCCCCGCGGCGGGAGGCGGCCGCCCTTGCCCAGCCCGGCCCGCGCCCCGCCCGCCTCCGCCGCTCCTACCTGGCCGCCGGCGCCGCTGCCGCCGCCCGGGGGGGGGCTCGTTGTCTCCATCTCCGCCGAGTGGCCCCGCTGCCCACCGGGTCGCCATTATTTCATTCCCGGTTACAAAGGAGGGGCAAATCCTCTGGAGCCCACATCGGGAAAGGGAAGGGACGGGAGGGGGGAGCCAAAGCCAGAGCCACTCGCGCACACCAGGCGAGTCTCGGCCAGCCCAGCCCCACCGCCGGGGGACGGGGGTCGGCCCCTTCACGCGGTTGCCATAGAGAAGAGCGCCGGAACGACCCTGGGCTTCAGCTACGCTCCCCGGCTTCTGCCTTCATGGCTAGAGGAGGAGAGAGAGCAGATGTGTCAGTCCTCGGCGCGGGGCCGCCGCCGCCTCCGCCGCCCGTGCCTTGTTAGGCTAATTGCACCCACTCGTCATCTTCCTCTTCCTCCGGCTCCTCCTATCCAGAGCCCCAGCCGCGGGGAGGAGAGGGCAAGCGGGGAGAGGCGGGAGGTGTCCGCTCCCTCCTACTTCGCTACACGCCGCCGGAGGGAGCGCGGAGGGGGCAGCGCTGTCCGGGCAGCCCCGGCCGGCGGGGCGGTAGGGCCGCTCCCCGCCTCGGCCCAGCCGAACTTTGATCAACTGGTGGAGGAAGAGGACGGGACCGGGGCCGAGGGGCCGCTCGCTCTCTGGGCCGGGCGGAAGCCGCCGCCTGCCCGCGATTCCCGCCCCGGCTGTATCCAGCGGCGCGCCGGGGCGGGGGGCGGCAGAGAGAGCGCACGGGCCCCGAAGAAGAAGCTGCAACAAAGACCCCTCCGGCAGCAGCGAGGCCGTGCCGAGCTTTTGTCTCTTACGCGGGTCTGCCCCGCTCGCAGGCGGCTCCCTCCCCCCGTCTACGTAGCCGGAGCCGTTCGCGATCAGACCACCGCGCCCCACGCCCCGCCCGCGCCCCTCCCTCGGGCCTCCCCCCGCACAGACGTCGCTTCGCTTCGACAACGGCAGCCTGCGGCCGCTGCGGCCCCGCCGGCGGCAATTAGGGCGTCTCGGCGCTGGGGCCATCGCGCCGCGCCAGCTGCGCCCTCCGCTCCCCGCCGCGGGCTCCTCCAGGGCTCCCCCGGCTACCTGGGCACCGGCCCGGCCTCGGCGAGAGGGAGCGGCGGGGCACTCCGGGCAGCGCCCTCCCAAAGGCGCAGGGCTGTGCGCGGCTGTGCCGCTTCCCCCGTGCCGCTCACCGCGATCGCTGCCCCGGGCCCTCGCCCGGCCGCCGTGCTACCCCGTCCCGTTACAGCCCATCCCCTGCGCCGTCCCAGCACCGCACGGTGCCCCCGCCCTGACGAGGCAGTGTGACCACCGCCCCGAGCCCGCCGGGCGGGCAGCGCGACCCCGCGAAGGGCGGCACCGCCTCACGGCCCTCCAGCCGGCTGCTCTTACTCGGCGGCCCGCGGGGCTCCTGCCCCTTCCCCCGCCGCGACCTTCCTGGCGCTGGCGGCTCCCGCTGCCTCTGCGGCTGGGGACCATGTCCCTCTCCCCTGCCTCCCAGCTGGCGGCTTCTCTTCCCTCCAAAAATCCACCCACCTTCTCCGACGACACGGCGAGGGCAAGAATTGGCTTCCGGCGGCCGTCCAGGGCACCCGCCCTGCGGCCGGGGAGCGCAGAGCCCCGCCGGCCCCCGCCCGCCAGCACGGCCTGGGGCGGCGGCGTTTGCCGCTCCTTGCCTGGGCGTTTTCGGGGCTGATCACACAGCAGCGATCTCAGACTTTCCGCCCTAACGCAGGGTTCGCTGCTTCTGCCGCCAGCTCCACCTGCACCTGGCTTGGGCAGCACCGGGACCGCGACCGGCTCTGCACGGTCCGGCCCAAGTCTTGGGCCGCCCCTTGGCGAGTAGCGCGGGGAGGGGGAACTTGGTTTTGTTGTAATCGCGAAGGCGGTAAATGCAAACATTTTCTGTACTTTAGCAGCATCGGAGTGTGTGGTTTTTGATTGCTTTTCGGGTTTTAGAATGGTGTGTTCCAGCGTAGGGCTGGACAAGTAAGGTCTCTGTGAAAGGGAACAAAGAAAAATAAAGCATTTGTAAGAATTGGTAAAGGTCTGGCGTGAAAGGAAAGGTTGTGTCTAGTTTGTGTTCTGAAAACAATAGTAAATGTTTTGGGTTGTGGGTTTTTTACTGTGCTACCCTGGGCCATGAGATCGCAATCTCTGAGAAGAGGTGACTGCCCTGGTTATCCATCAGCAACTGCCACCATCAGCAGGGATGAATACTGATGTCCAGGGAACTGGGGAAAGAGCTTATTTCCAGTTGCTGAAAGGAAAAGTCTGAAGACTCATATGCTAATTATTGTCAACCAAGGCCACATCTGCTAAGTTTAAAAGGGTATTAAGACTCATGGCCTGTCACACTGATTCAGGTGCTTGCCTACAATACTGTGTGTTGCTGTGGATTTCATTAGGCATATATATTGTTAAAAATGTGTGGTAGTTTCTGAATTTGAGTTCCTCATAAATTTTTGATGTTAAAGACCACTTTGTGGCTGAACCTGACCTGGACCGGTGATTCCATACACACATTTAGAATAAGCATACTGCTGTCCAGCTGGCAATCTACAGGAGGGTTCTGCCCAGCTCCCTAATAATTTCTCACTGTCCTACAACATTTAAAGATTGAGTTGCCATTCATACCCAGAGAAAATTGTTATAATATAGTTTGCACAATGGTTGTCAAGAAGTTGAAAAGACCAGAATTAAAATCACTTGAGGTTTTTGAAGGGTGGAGAAGGAGAACAGTTGGGACACTTCTGTTGAGACTGTTGTCAAACAGAACCAAGAAGTGTAGCTGTGTGCTTGGCTGTGTACTGTTCTCTGCACTGGAGTCATCATGCCAATCTGCAGAACACCATCAAAAACCCATGATGTATACAAAATCAGTTCATGTGTTCATAATAATTTTTTTCTCTAGGAGCCACAGTACTGACTCCAAATCTAACTTACTATTGTAACTAATACCCAAATAGAACATTGTCAGATTTACAAAATGTCTTGGAGAGATTAAACTACAAGTGGACTCCTGAGTATAGTATCTTACAAGTATCTATATCAGCATAGCTACGTCAATACAGTGACAAGTCCTCCAGTTTTACCTTTTTTACATTGCCAATTTCTCTAGCTTTAGTTTTCAGACTTTTAACAGGGAGATGGAAACTATCACAGAGGAATTGGATCCTAGAATCACGTATTACTTCATTGCTAGGTTGAGGGACTACATCCCATTATTGACTGTGAAAAGATTATATTTGTGTAATTATCACAAGAAAATTCAGACTATGCAAGCCTTTGGTAAACTGTGTAGTTAATTTTCTTTCTCATTTTACAGTGTTCTATTTTTTTTAGTGGCAGTGGTTCTTATTCAAGACACTGGAGTGTTCTTAGGACTTTCCTGCATAAGACTACCTTGCTGCCATTTTTCATTGTAAATATGGTGTCATAGTTACAATAAAAGCTTAAAGAAAGACACAAACTCTGGTAAACATGTTCCATATCTTGGATTCATAACACACAAGCAAACCTTTGAGTCCCTTAATCATCTTTGAAAGTGATTTAATAAAAGAGGTTGCAAAAGAAATAGGGTAACCGAAAGCTATAATTTCACTTTCTCGCCTTCCAGTCTGAAGGTGTTGACACCTACTCACTTAGCAGGCAGCTGCAGCAGCTTAAAGTGTTAGCACCATCCTACTGTTTATTATCACTCCTTGCAAAAGAGTATCATCCCCACAGGAGAGCTGCTGCAGACATCTTCAAGCGCATCTCAGCCACTTCAGTGCAAAGTCTAGCAGATAATTTAAATTGCCAAGGTAGGCAGAGTTAAGCCTGTCCTGCAGTCTAGGGGCTAAGGTGTGCTCAGTTGTTCTGTTCTGCCCATTCTGCTGGGTCAGTGGTGGCACAATTATTGGGCTCTCTCTTCTTAAACTATCATTTGCTGAATGAATGTGTTGATGTGTTGAGAATATAGATATTCTGGAGGCTAATTTGGTGGCATCAAAATTCACTTGGCCAGGTAGACTGGAGGACTGAATTTCATTACACTAAATATGTTTTAGGTACCTGCCTCCTTTCCAGATGGTTCATAGCATCTGCTTCTGGCAGGGCACAAGGACTTGCCTTTCTCTCACATGCTCAAGTGTGTAGACATGTAACCTGCACCCAGGTGAAGCAATTCGCTTGCCAAGCAGTTCTGTTGTCCTTGCCGTCTTGAAGGCTCTCTCGTGTCTCACCAATATGTCAGACCTGAGGTGCCACAGGCACTGAGGAGGCTCAGCCATAGCCTGTCCTGAATGCCCAACTTTCAGGTTAGACAACAACAGGAGTGGAGAGAAAAGGAACTTAAAGCGAGAGCAGGTTTTTTAGAGGACTCTTTAGATTAGATTAGTGTGGAGTATCTGAGTAAAATAGATTAGATAGGCAGCAGTGGGAGATAGCAGTAAATCTTGGGTATTTTGTGCTGGATTAAGGACTTGTCTCCTAAGGAGAAGTCTGAAAAGTTAAGTAGGAAAAGATCCAAGTTTAACAGGGCCTGAGTTTAGGGATGAAAGGAAGAGTGAGTGGGAGGAGATATGCCTCAGGCAAGTAGATGTTTGTGCTGATGTTTGCCTTCAGAAATTGTCACTTGTAGGAGCTGCTGAGGTAATGCTCATTCTGATCAGACTTTCTGCTATAGTCACCAGTGGCTTTGATCTCATGATCAGGGCCTGCTTTGAGAGGTTCAGGCTGAACCTGGACTTCTCTCCTATGTCCTCTGCTTTGTACATGAGAAATACTACTGCCTTCCAGGAAGTGTTTGCAAGCACCACAGTATGCCTGGCTAAAGGCTTTTCACTACTGGCATCAGCCTAACAGCTTCCCCACTCCCCAAGGATGCTTGCAGGTGCCCTGCCCGAGAATGGTTCATTACATTCTCCCCAGAATGGGAGTTTGAGGAGTGGATTACACATTCTTCATTCATTAGTATTTCCAAGATACTGCAGATAGTAGTCAGTCCTTCCTTGACATGTAAAAGCCATGAAATCATTACTAGAGCTGCACAGTAACGTGACCATTGTCTGCAACTGCATTTGCTTTACAGGTTTCTGCATTGAAATTCCTGTGATTCAGTCATGATACAAGCATTTGTTTCTTCTCCAGCACTAGAATAGTATTCATCCTAGACATCAGTAGTGATGGCTGTTTTCTTGGTAAGTGTGCCACAATATTCCCCTTTCACTCTATGGATGTTCCTATTACCTAGACTCAGGCAACAGAAATAAATGTCATTGCTGCCATGCCTACCTCTTGGCTCCCCTTTCACACTGAACTCTGACAAATGAATCCTTTCTTTCATTTCAGTCTTCTCTTCACAGGAGATCACACCTGCCTCACTTGGCCCTGGATACTGATGCTTTTAAAGTGCTCCAGAGCACTACCAAAGAGAACTGCAGCAAGGCCTGTCACTGGGTCCATAGTAAGAGCAGATTTTGATATCCTGAAGCTTCAGTCAGCCATCTCCATCAGTCACAGGGTGTTAGGCAACTCCTCCCAGAAGTAACGCCATTTTAAGTACATACAGTATTCTGCAGGAATACTCTCAGGGGAAATCACTGCTTGGGGTGCCAACAGAGAGTAATACTGCAGTTTGGGTGGAAGTCTGGGCATCTAGCTCTTATCCTGCTGCACTCTAGGGAGAAAGAAGCCATTTGTCTTCTGGCAGTTGTCCACTTTTGGGAACCAACTACCTATGCTATGAAAACCAATGTCTCAGATGATGTGTCTTCTACTCTTCAGTGTAGTCTTCTCAAATGAAAAGCTGAGGTGTAAAGGGAGATCTGTGTCTGTCAGGATGTTGCTCCTAGCATGGACAAGGTGACAGTGCCCAAAGCACAAAGAGGAGCCAGGAGTGGACAACATGATGACTGTTCCTCCCAGCCAGCAACGCTGTTCCATCTCCAGTCTTCCTGAGTTTGACCCAGAGGTGTTTGTGTGAGGCTACCAGTGTGCACCAAGGCAGGCTGGCACAGCTTTTACAGCAGTAACCCTCAGCTGTTCACACTAATCATCCCTGCTATTCTGAGTCTGGAGTTGGATACATTTTGGTTTGTTTGCAGCAATAGTATTTCAGCTCAGACCGCTAACTTGGTACTCTGTAAAGAAATACACAGTTGTTCAAGCCTGCAGGAATTTGCTATCATCCAGCCAGGGACAAAAACAATTTCATGTATAATTCAGTGAGCCCAGGAGAATGAGTTGCAGTATAAAATTTGAGCAAGCCAGATTATGGTTAGGAGGAGCCCAGAAGAACTCACTTAATACTTGGGTTCCTAGCAATGAAAATCTACTGACACACTCTGAAACCATGAGCAAAGCAAAACTTGTTTTTTGTGCTTTGCTGTTGGAAACTGTCACTGTGGAATAACAACAGTGACAATGTTTCTGAAGATGCTGTGCCTGTTTATGGAGGATTTCCTAATTTTTTTAAGGTTAAGGGAAAAAAAACACTCCAATCTTTTCTGTATTCACTTAAACTATCTACATTCTTTCATTTGTTTTAAATTAGAGGAGCCAGAGTCTAACAGATAAAGTCATCGGCCTCAGTTCTGCTGAGGGTTTATTCACTTTAGGTCAAACAATGTTAACTTGTTTGAGAAAGCCAGCAGGGACTATTACATGTGCAGCATTTTCCCTCAGAAACCCTCCCCTCCCACACACATGCAGTTTAAAAGAGTTCAACACAGTAAATATCCAACCTATTTAAAACTGGCCATGACAGGAGAGGTTTAAGTGCTCGAATGGCAGAGAAAAGTGAAATGACAATTTGAGTTACCTTAGCTCCTCTACTGAAATAACAGCTCTGTGTTTGGTTCTGTCCTTCTGGCTGGAAGGTAATAAATCAGCCCTATTTTGTAAAATGTTTAGTTTAACTACTGAACTGACAATTTAGCTTGAAGTACCCAGTGATGAATTGACAACAGTGTAAGCACTCTCTCCTTGCTTTACCACATAATCAGCAGCTTGATCCACTGATTAGTGAAGCCTTGTTTTAGTAGCACAGAGGTGCTAACAGCCATCTCCAAAATTCAGGCTACCCATCTCTTATTTGTTCTGACTATCCACAGCTTCCCTCTAGATGGACAAAGTGTGGCAGCTTTCTCCTGAGTTCTGCCATGAAACAGATCTTCCTCTAGAGCTGGGCTGGATCAAGACAGCTTTCATACGCTGAGGAAAAGCTCAGGAGTAAAATTTAGACATATCACATGAATATGTTGATTTCATTCAAACCCTCCCTCCTTCCAAAAATGATGTGCCCCACCCAAAGGCAGGGTGTCAGTTGCTGCTCTCACATTTTACCTACTCTGTCCAAAGAGCTTTTTACTTCCCTTTGAGATCATCAGAACCTCACTGCCAGATACCCTGTAGAATCCAGGTATTTGGCTTTTACTGGCTTTTAAACCTGACTTCATGGGCTGCTGCTAATGCCAACTGACCGCTGCTCAGCTCTCTTTTCACTGAAGAGACACAGGAGATGTTCTCTAGGACAGCAGGAGTCATCCAAAGGCCAGAAGGTGTCTAAACCTGTAAGCTGATTACTATTTATGGGGACTAGGCTCTGAAAGTGATATTGCACTGGAGTGGTTTGTTTGGGTTTTTTTGTTGGTTGGTTGCGGGGCTGTTGGTTGGTTTGTTTCCTCACTTGCTTTCCCACCACCCGTCTTTCTGCTGGAGCTTTTAAAAAGTGAGACGGCAAATGGGGAGACAGCATTCAGGGAAGCATGATCCCCACAAAAAAGGAAAAATGAAAAACAAACAAACCAAAAACCAAACAAAAAACCAATCTTGTGAGGCAAGCTGCATTGTATTTATGTCTGTATGGTATAAATTTTCCAGAAGAGACTGGATTAGGAATATCTTTAGTATTTTAACGGAACTAAACTTTTACTATAGTTTCCTGGAAGAAGGATTATAAATTCCCCAGCAAGCTACATCCTCCTTCCAGAGAAAGGATTGTATATGAATGCTGCTTTCAAGAAGAAGAAAATATGAAATACATTCTCTTTCAGAGTTTTACAAACCCTTTGAACAAATGCTACAGAAGATGCTGGCTGCTTGGAGTTACAGAAACTATCTAATGACTCATTCTGCTCTACCTTTAGGGACCAACACAGACAACTGTGAGAATTAGGGACACCCAGAATTGGATTCAGGTTCCATGTGGCTCATCTGCCTTTACAGGAAAAAAAACCCAAACAACATAGGAATCCAGCCATGTGAATTATTGCAGCTAATGAACAGAAATGCTCATTAGTTTTCTGTAAACAGGCTGTGTTGTCTGCTTATGCAAACTGTAGTGTGGAAAGAAGAAACATGCTTTTGAGCTGACTGAAGAAAGCATTAAATATAACATGTTGCAAGTGCGACTAAATTAATCATCAGGACCCTCCACCAGTTTGTCCCTGTTTGGCAATGGACTTAGAGCTTCAAATCTAGTAAAAAATCAATCCAGAAATCTAATCAGCAATAACATAGTGCTGCAGAAGTCAAAATGAAAGTAATGAGGTAAGGAACAAAGCCACATTTACAGAATATTTTCAGCCCAGTCTTCTGCTGAGACACTCTCAGATGTTCATTTCAAAACTACTTTCCCAGAAAAAAGCAGCAGCCAAATATTTTAACTCATTAGATATACTTGAACTCTTCACTGCAGTATTGTGCTGTTTCACATGCACCAGACTCCAAATGGCTCCATGTGGATGCAAAGTATGTCCACACAAAGGTCATTTGCAGGATTAGACCAAAGAGTTGCAAGGGAGGAAAGGGAAAGCAGTCCAAGTTAATTTAATTCTCAAGGCAGTCCTTAGGGCCTAAGCAAAATACAAAACAAACTCTCAGCATAGTAATGCAAAGCATTTTCCCCTGATGTCTAGGGTCAGGGATTAATATTTTTGATATATTAAGAGTGGTCTTTCCTTTTGATCTGATGGGGATGGACTGTTAGATTTCAGGACTATATGACTTCCCAAGGTGAGGGCCACAAGTATCTTACAACTTTAATAAAGGTAATTAGCCTGAGTAACTGGATCTGATTAATATAAAAAAGATATGCAAAGGGAAACCCCTCCTCCTTGATATGATATATTCCTGATTGCTCTTCTCATCCCCTTTGGGACCAGCTGCAGGAGCAACAGGTTCTATTCCATTTGCAATGTGTCAGGCTGCTCTTTTGGAGACATCCTCTAAGTTTTAGAGAAATCTTGATGAAAGCCAGAGAAAAAACAAAGATTTGCAGCACTCGTCATTTTTCAAACTTCTGTATTCACTAAAATTTTTTGTGCTGCTCATAGCTTCTATGTTTATTTAATCTTATTTATTGCTTTCTTTTAAAAAAACAACAATTGTTAAAACACTGGCAGCTCAATAATTTCCTTTAAAATTAGTTATATTGCCTTCTGAATTTCCAAAGGACAAAAGAGTTAAAGAAAAATAAACAGATTACTGCAACTTTCTGCATTTCAAAATAGGGGTAAATAACATCTGTGCAGAGCTCAAGTCCCTTCCAATAGTTAGCTGCTTTAGTGAAGAGGCTGAACCATGTGGAAACACTGCAGCAGTCATCTTTTGGCATTTCCTCCTGCAAGATGTGTTTTCTGACTCTAGCTCAGAGGATTATGCTCTTCTTGCTCATAACAATATTGTTCTTACAAGAACAAAGATGAGAGCTGAGAGTGAGGCACATTGCTTGGATCACTGGGAAAGGATGGTCCATGTTATTGCCACCTAAAGATGGTGACCTCAAACAACCCCCTGATTTAGGTGCATCTGAAGCTAAATGGTTATTTCACAGACTGCTGGACTAATGGAACAGCGCCCACAATCCTCTCTTTGTCATGCTGCTCTGCTTTGAGAGGGTATAGAAACAACTGACCCAGCTGGAGGAGATGCCAGCTCTAAGGAGACTGGTACTTCTGAGTGATGGGATTGTGCTGGTCAATGATCCTGCTGCTTGCAGCATCCTCTGCCGCAGCATTGCTGGAGCACCTTATTCCTGTCCACTGTGTCACCTGGTGCAGAGCAGGCTGGCCAGGGTGCTCTAAACCATGTCAGGGTTCTGCCACTCTTCAACAGACAGGGGCCCACTTTGTAGTCAAATATTTTGGTTCTTTTCTGATAAATGCCACAGCCTTTTAATCTGGGGTCTAGTCTATTGTAGCGTTTGCTCATTTTGCATTGGCTTCCTCTGAGCCTTTCCAGTTGCTACTCATGCAATTTCCATCGATTATACGTAAGATGCCTGCAGAATCTAAATGTTGCTTAGCATATTGGCTGGAAAAGCTTTAATTAAATGGATCTCATACTCTCTTCTTCTTTTTAATGAAATGACTTCTTTTGGTTCCAAGTCAGAGCAGGAGCACTGCTGAAATATTGAAAACATTAATGGATCATCAAAGCATATGCTGGGTACTCTCCTTCAAAAATATGAATGCATTACTCACCCTCAGTTTAGCTCAACATGAAGACAAGAATGAGGGGCTCTTGTTGCAGATACATGTGTTCCTGCACAGCCACTATTGTTTATTCCAGGAGCAAGCAAATCCTTACAAATCTGGGCAAACAGGGAGCTTAATAACACAACCCCTTAACATCCTGTGACAAAGGGGAGTTTTCTGCTTGCCTTGTGCTCTCCAAATGCACTAGACACTGAGGATGGTATTCATGACACCTGATTTTACCCATCTATAAATTATTCATTTGATCTGAGCTAATCAGCTATGCTCTCTCAATAGTCAATGAAGAGACAAAGAAGCTGGCCAGACACGTTCATACCACATATAAGATGGTTTGCATCAACCTCTGAGGGTTCTTGTTTCTCTCCAGTGACTTCTGGAAAGCACAGACTACTGCAACTGCAGTGACATATTAGCATATTACTTTCTTTTTGTCCACCCTCATATTGGGAGAACTACGGAAAAAGTAACAATTTATTCTTGTCTGTAAAACACATCCTTTTGATGGCTAGCCAGGGGCAGCTGTGCAATTCTGCTCTGTATAACTATACATATAAAAGTATTAATTATTTCTGTATTAAGAAATAAATATAACATGAGGTAACTTCAAGGCTTTCATCCAAGTGTGTAGGGGGATTTTCTCTTGGTAACATTGCTGTTAACCAAGTATATTAACTAAGACATTTCAGTTATGTTAATTAGTTATTTTCTAATTCTTTAGCTTTATAAATTGTCATGCCATTTTCTGGGGTGAGAGCAACAGTGTGACTGGGCTGCGGGATCTGTATTACTAGAGGTTTGTCTTTAGTAAGGAAGATTTTTTTACTCTGAGCAAGGTACTAGCCTTGAATTTTCAAAGCTTCTGTAAAAGAAAATATTGATTTTCAGTTTAGTTTCATTCATCATGTTAAAAAATTTAGCAGTCTGGCTGTCATAAACTGTGCCAAGAATGGTTGTGACCCTGGAAACAATATACCTAATATGTACAATTTTTTTTTTAACATAGAAATTGGGTGCACTTAATGGTAATAAAGAATTGAACAGTGTGTCCCCTACCACAGGAAGTTCTTAGATCTGTTTCACAACTGGCTTGTGTGTAAGTCCAGAGAAAAATAAAATATTGAAACATGATATAATTGACCTCTCTTGAGTTGAAGAAACATCATAAACTATGTGCCAAATGCATTAAAACTAAAGTCAAATATTTTATTTTAAAAACACACACTCTCATGAGGTCTGGGTTTTTTTATTCATTGTACACCTGTATGTCAACATCATAGAAAGACTTTCTGTACAGATATTCTTTAAACTATTCTGTACCGAGGAGTGATAAATCCTTATCATGTTCACCTGGACAAGACAGGTGATTGGAGTGATTGGAGATGTGCTCTTTTCATAGAACTGGGGTTGAGAACAAAGGCCACCCTACAGCAGGTTTCTTTTCAATCGTGTGTGGCTTGAACTGAGACCATTGTGGTTATTCTTCTGATGCTGCCAGCAAACAGCATGAAACAATAACTTTGTTATCCAATCATTGCCATGTTTATCACAGCCTGGATGCTAATGTAGAAAGGAAACACAACTCAGGGTTTTAACTGTATGTCTGTCTTAAGGCTCAGTATATGGGAAGAGGTCAAAGGTGCTGCTGACTACAGTTATGAATTAGAAAAGAAGTTTTGGAAAGGAGATCAAAAATAAACTTAGTTTTGTGAGTGTTAGCACTGTAGAATCTATGACTCAGGCATCCACTGAACACATGCAAAAAGCATTTGGCAGTGAGAAGGTCCTTCAGGAGAAAGCATAGTATTTCTAAAGGTGCCATAACACATAAGTAGCTGGGTATGGATTGCCTGGTAGCAGCTCCTGCAAAATGCTCTGAAGCCTGTGCATCTCTCACTGTATATTCTCATTTATCTATTTGCCTTGGAGTCAAGAAACCACCTCCCACGAATTCCTGAGTACCAAAATTACAGTTGCCCACTCTCTTGTTATAAAACCTTCTCATTCTGCTGTGACAGCTGTTGGAGCAGAGCAGTGCCAGGGGTGGATCCTGCAGCCCACCAGCTCCTGGGAAGTATAGGAAGGCAGCATCACACTGAAAAGATCTGCATAGGATATCGATCATTATTTCAACATAAACATATTTGAAATAATGAATATACTATAGCATATACTGTGTGTTTTCCTTCTTTGTTGTAAGAAACCCTTTTGTCATCTCTGTATGAGGCTGATATCAAAATGCACCTCTGTCACAGGACCTGCAAACCCTTTTTGTTTTTAAGACATTTCATCTTAATTAGCAGGATTTCCAGTGTTATGACTATGTCAACAGAGTCAAACTAAGTCAGAAGCCATCTCACACACTTCTGTGTTAGCCTGGGGGCAGATCAGGCCTCATTACTCCTTTCATGAAGGTATAGTGTTATAATCACTATTATAAAGACCTGAGGGCCTTTGGGATAATAGTCCCATGTTAGATCTCCTCCCCTATGTTCCTTGTGAATTTCAGAGTTTTCAATAATTGTCCTTATATGTGGAGAAATCCCTACCAATGTAGGAGCCAATTTCTAGTCACCTAAATGGTCATACACACAACCCATAACTGCAGAATTTGTATTCAGTGAGCTATGCTCACAATGTTTATTTTACCCACTGCATAACTGGATGGAAGTAAACAGCTCCATACTTATTTCAGGGTAAAAGCATGCAAGTGTTCAGCACTGAACCAGAAGAATATCTTTTCCTGGTTTACCTCCAAAGTAGTTCTGTTATGAAGATCTATTCCTAAACTAGCACATAGATGTCACTTAGAGACAGGTTGTAATGGGAAACATTGGCTTTTTGGCTAGATTAGTGCGTTTAAATGGATCAATGATGTGATGCAGCTGTAGGGTGGAGGCTCCTTAAAAGCTGCACTTCTCAGTGCCAAATATAATGAAATACGGATGACTTCCAGCTAACTTATTGTTGATCTTTATATGAGGGGAAATTTTGCAACATGAGTGTTTGATACTGTGAAACTGCGCTGTGGAAAAGCAAAAAAGATACACAGTGATTATAAAGATATGACAGATACAGGGAGGAAGCAAAAATTGACAAAATTGGTAAAGTTTTGTCAATTTTTGCTGGAGATAATCAAAGAAGAGTAAAATAGAAATTACAAAACTCAGCAAAAAAAGATATTAATATAACAGAAAATATAACATAGAGTGAGTAACAAGGAAATTATCAATAAAAGACTGGATGCAAACAGAATAATCATTATACGAGAAATAAATTCTTCTGGAACAAACCATAAAGCTACACAAATTCAGAGCTAAGAAGGTTAGGCTGATTCTGATAACTTATCAACACAGACAATTTTTTTTTTTGCTATGTTGTACTCACAGCTCTTGATTCGGATTTTGCTTTATTACCTAAACTTACAATTTCAGGTAGTTAAGAAAGGGAGAGTGATTAAATAGTTCAGATCAATCTTCTTGCTTCCCAAGTAATTCCCTTTTATAGATCTACCACAGCCATTGTCAGTATATTTTCCTTGTTTCTGACTGTAAAATGGGAAACTCTCAGGCATCTCATGCTAATCCAACAATAGTATAAAAAAAAGTCTTTTGCCAACGGAGAAATGCAGCAGCCCACGTGAAGCTGCTCAGCTGAAAAAGAAATAACACACACCAAAAGCCCCTGACCTATTGTCCTCTTCAGCAAACCACAGAAAATGAAGACAGTTCCGGAGATAACAGAACTCCAATATTTTTTTAGTCAGATACTTAAACTTGAAGTTATGTGTTTAATTTCGAAAGAAACCCTCAAAATGTGACCCAGTTTGTATTCAGTTTTCCTCCGTGCTTCAACCCAAAGAATGCAAAGCAGTAGAGCTCAGTTTATTGGAAGAACAGCTGAGTGTGGACTGAGAGCAATGCTGTGTGCACTGAGCTGCTGACGGGATAACCCCTCGTGTTACGTAACAGAAGGCGTGAGAGTGTAAATGGACAAGAAGGTCACTTGTATCTTCTCTGAACTTGCCTCATCACTTTCCTTACTTTTCCAAGCATCTGCACAGCTGTATTATAGCTGATTTCTTTTCAAAAAGTCAGTGCTGCTGGACCCTGTGGATTTGCTAAAGACACAATCATAAATGAACCATGTTTTTGGCATGCTGTTTTTGAGAACTGGAAACTTGAAGAGTTTATGAGAAACAATATCCTTTTGGGGCCAAGGCCTTACTGCATTAACTGCACATGGAGTTGGACCATCTCTTACATGCAGCAAAAAGTGAACCATGGCAACAGAAGCTGTTTCTAGCCAGTAGCTCTGAAGAAATTAGAGGGCTGTCTGTGGCAGTCCCTGTTCCAGCAGGGCTGTGTAAAGCATTTTGCATTGTAAATTGCTCCAGCTCTGCCATCTAGGGGAGCTCAGCCCAGCAGGGTATGTGGTATAGGAAATAACAAGGAATCCATCAAAACCAAAGGATTTTGGCAGAAAAATCCAAGGACAGTCCCCAGTCAGGACTGTGATTTGGGAAGGAGGAGGGTCTGTACAGGACTCCTCTGGACACCCTGCCAGGCTTTAGCTGTGATGTTGCCACAGCACAGAAAACTGATCAGACAGAGTCACATTAGCATTTCAACCTGGCCATAATGAGTAGAACACAGTGCAGCTGCAGGTTTGTCAGAGCAGACCCTAAACAAGGCTTGTTATTTAACTGCAGGGGAAGAGAAACTGAGGCTAAAAACATCTTTCAAAACTGTCTAGTTCATCCCCTTCCAATTCCAATTGGGTTGTTCCCAAGCCCTCTGTTTTTCAGTGATTTATCTGTTCTAATTTTAAATGACTCAAGAGATGGAGTTTCCACCTCTTCCCATGGGAAATTAGTCCATGGTCTGATAGACACAGCCAGGATATTTTCTTGATGTTCAACCTTCAGTGGTTTTCCTTTGTTCAGTTTAATCTCATTACTCCCAGTTATTCCCTGTCGGTCAGTGCCAAGCACTCAGCTCCTCTCTTTTGTGTTTACACCTTCACAGTCAGATACAGTTGTCTTTAGAAAAATATGGTAGGCTTGATTATGTATTGTCCACCTTCTCACGTGAAGAGAAAAAACAAAACCAAAAAAAAGATGAGCAAAGGATAGTACAAGTTAGCCTTAAGGGACATTTTTGAGACTTGATCTACTTCCATTCACCAAATCTCACTGAGAGCTGCTCATGTTTTTTAGGTTACAGCGACTGGTGACCCCACACAAACCCATCAGCACTTTCCTACCCATATCAGAACTATGGGAACATAAGTTATACAAGGTGGGAGTAACGGATGTGAGAAACCAAAATCAGGTTTCTATAATAAGAGGACACAGAAGCCCAAGAGTTGCAAGAGAAATGTGTTTAGTGGAGTGGCATTAAAAGATTACCAAAAATATCTGAATGTGACAAATAGGAAGTAGAAAGGCTGGTGAATCATAAGCATGGAGAAAGCTGACAAAATTGTATTTATGATGAGATCCTTTAGAGGCAAAGTACAGAGTGAGAAGAAGAGGTGATTAAATGCAGCTATTTCTTGAATCTGCAGAAAATGCTGAAAAGAAAATAAGGATTCCTTAACACCTTGTAAGAAAGATTAAAAATGAGGAAGCTGAAATGAATTGTGGAAGCCAAATGAAAGGATGGAGAGTAACCTGAGCAAATCCCTTGAAAGTAGGAGACAGATCAGAGGAGGGAGGTAGTACTAGCTAGAAATAAATCAATGGAGGCTTTTGTGGGACCCTCAGCAGACAGCTGGGCTTTCTGGAATCTTGGGTTGAAATGCAGTGTCAATAGAACAGTCTGTTCCTGCTTTGAACTCATCATAAGGAAGTTGCTGAGAGAGATGCACTATTCCTTCTCCTTCCCCCACAAACTTCAGTCTTAAATATACCTTTATATTACAGTTTAAACATAAACAGTTTAAAATGTTTACAGTGACAGTTTGAAATTAGAAAGAAAGACTCATCTTGCCTCCAGTTCTGAACTTTATGGACAGCGTGAGCCAAGTACACTGACTCAGTAGAGCACAGGTGGCAGAAGCCAAACCAGGGAAGAGTTAGGTCAGAAATCAAGGAGAAAACTCTGAGCAATGATGTGCTGCTCAAGGAGCAGACCCTCAGCAAGGAGGAGAGAGCACCTGGTCAGACAACTGGAGTCTAGGACAGGATTTTTAAGGGGAAGAGATTAAAGTATCCTTGGAAAGGATTGCCCCTTGCAGCTGCAAATACGCTATTTCCTCTTTCGCAGTGAATGCACTGAGGAGGCAGCAGGAGAATGTAACTTTTGTCAGGGATAATGACTGTAACTCCATTGCACTGACATTATCAGGGGCCACTCCAGCAGCACGTGCACAAGCTCCAGGCTCTTGTCCTTTGCTCACGACTGAAAACAAGAACATTCAGATGCTAAGTAGGACAAAAAGTTGTTACGGGCTCAGGCACGGCTGTTCCCGGGACACTGCACTGCCTTCCAGCCCATCTGGACTGCAGCGAGGTGTGGAAGAAAATTTTCTGGCATATCTTCATGAGCTAAGTGTAAAGTTATTGTTGTTATGTGATGGGCTAGTGATAGAAACTGGAAGAACGCGTCTGGAGACAGCAGAATCTCCTTTCAACTAGCTCAGTTCAGATAATGCCAAATAGACAGATAGACCCTAGCCAGAGATAATCGGAGTCCAGAGATGTATTTTAAAATATGTAAGACATTCAGATTTTGAATTTTAGAAGTTTAAACCCAATATCACCTTTTGCCATAGATAACCTTCTGTAATATATATTTTAAAACTAGTTTTCTCTATAACTTTTTGCATTTTCCCTTATGCAATTTTTCTCACTGGACAGATTGCCAAGTTTAAGGTGGTACAATTTTGGCTGGACTGGAACAAGCTGAAGTGCCTGACTGGTGTCACCCGCAGTCTAGTGCTCAGGCAGGAGCAAAGAAAGGCTGCAAAATGGCAAATAGGACCTCAGGTTGAACTTTCTGAAGAAGAAAATAAATCAGGGGTTATAAGATGTTAGGAGATTTTAAACTGATTTAGGAGCTGTAAGGCTACATAATTTTTAATTCATCTGGGAAGCAATAGTACAAATATAAAAGTTTTGTCTAGACCAACATCTAGTGATCTTTTCTAATCCTGCATTTTGCAGTGACTCCACCTAAGCCATTTGTCTTGGTATTACTTGGCTAGACTGTAGTGGTGTGGTATGCAATATCACTTACTTATCCATTTTAAGGATCAGCCTTCAGCTCAGAAAGATAAGAGAAACTGTCAGGACAGACAGCAAGAATCTGTGGTTCACAAGATGTCATATGCTTCAGTTTCTTGACAGGAATTTATGAAACGAGAACCACCTGCTCCTGGTAGTAATGCAGCATCTCTTACTGGATAGGCAAACAGCTATTTCAGTAGAATCTGGGGGGAAAAAAAGCTACAAGAAATTCTGCCAGAAGCTTCAGCAGCACTCCTGCGAGACCAGAAAGGAAGTGCAGCAGATCTTCAGTCTGAGAGCCCAGCAGAAGGCTGCTGGTTCCAGCAAAATTAAGACAAAGCAGAGCCAGAAATACAAGAAAAGATAAAGGAAGACAATAAAAGAAATGCAGAGGGTGAAAAGAGAGTGGTTTTAGGAAGAGGCCACAGTGCTGCAAGCAGAGTGTGATCTAGCAGTTGACCTATTGGGCCGGAGGCCAATTAGCTAAAGGCCAGCTCACCTGGCCAGGCTGTGATGGAGCATCCCCCAGGGTGCTGCTGCTGAACAGGACACTTTGCCATGTGCAGTGCCACTGCTGGGATGAAAAGCCTGGACATCTCAGCCCCCACAGAGCCTTGGTTTCATTTGTTATGGCACACTCCGTAACAGCTTAAAAGTAGTGCTTATACACGTCTCTAAAATCAGGTCTGTAACTTCTCGATTTTTGAAACAGAAAAACTAACTCTGTGTTCTTGCCCATGTCCTGTATTTGTGCTGTGAAAGCCAGCTCAGACATATCTGCAAAGGCCTGACTTGTAACAGTCCTATCTAAGGCAGTACTTTGTTCTTGGATGTCACTACACTTGGCTATCCACTCGATTAGATGAGCTTCCCTGTTTTTCAAGACTGATTTGAAAACATGAAGATATAGAAGGGAAGATGATATCCAGAAAGGAGAATGAGGGATGGAATCTGGCCTCCAGCAATACCTGATATTTGGGTGGGAGCTGAAAGCATACAGCTGTTGCTTTCTATTTTAATTGCAATAGAATTTAAATAGAATTGTACTTAATATGACATGAAAGCTCAGATGGAATGGCCTGGCATAAACTGAGCCTGTGGTTAGTTTAAACATCTATCTCACTGACCTCTCATAAATCAGGGTCAGGAAACAATGAAGGGGCAGGCAAGTGTTTGTGCTGTTGTTTGCTGACTGGATGTTCAAAGGAATGCTGGAAGAATGTGCCAAGAATCTGGCTTTGTCAGGAAAAAAAGTTCTTGTTTTTGAAAAGACTGACAGATCTTTAGAGATAAAGAGGAGCAAGCTGGTGCATAGGTGAAGCAGGCTAAATCCAAAAGCAGGTGCCTGCCCAGTCCAGAGAGGGAAAGCAAACCTGGGGCTGCTGAAACAGCTACTGATTGCAAGGCACTGGGAAAAGCAGATCAGCAGTCTCTGGCATTGCCACAAAAATCCATGGCAGGAACTCAGATGAGGCCCAGCATATATTCTATGCTATTGTCATGACCGGAAGGGCTGAAATGATGAAGGCTATTCCTCTAAAGCCAGTTGTTCTCACTTCAAGGCTGCCTTATTGTGCCATAAAATGTCACTGGAGCAAGAGAAAACAATTTCGTGGCTGCTGAGGTAATTCAGCACTTAAATGGGAGCACTGTGATCCACTGTGAACACACCCAAGATGTATTGGAAGAAATAAGGCGCATTGATCTGCTGTGGAAAGCACGAGGGAGGGCAACAAGAAAGTTAGTTTGGATGAGCAATCTGCGTTGCCACCTTTGAAATATACTTACTGGAAGGAGAGCAAGGGAGCATCATAAGTTAAAACCAGACTTATGGGGGTTCCCTTAACTGGAATTTCTAAGGTCAGTAAAGTAGAGCTAATGAAGCACTCAATATGCAATGAAGCAGGAATTCTGTGACTTAAATTTACTGACTTAAAACATTGAACATGAAAGTTCTGGTACAATTCTGGAAAATGACTGAGAATATGAGAAATAGAAAAACGTCTTTTAGCAGAGAATTTATTAAAATATGGATAGAAAAAACTGATTTTTATTTTGAGCTGTTTTTCTATGTCCATGTTTCTACTAACAACAGTTATAGGAACATTATGGATAAATAAAAATTACTTTTTTTCTTTCAGAAAGCAATTATTCAGATAGTGACACATGAATGCTCAATTTCATACTTTAAAGCTAACTTTTAGAGCAAATTTGGTATGAATTAACTCAGAAGAGCAATGGCAATTTCTCAAGGTTTTTCACCTTAGATGAACCTATACACAAAAGAATAAATCATAAATGCTTGTTTTCGTGGAATGACTAATTAGAAGACTTTTGAAAACAAGCTGGTGGAGGACATTTGCAAAGTGTGTCAGGGAAGAGGGAAAGTTTTAAAAAGCCAGAGCCCCTCCAAACTCTAAATTCTTAAATAATTATTTAAAAGTTTGCAGATCTTTGTGTGCTAGCTCTCAGTTTTTATGATAAATACAGTTCTACCTACTGGGACACTACATTTCCCTATATATCAAAACTGTCTGAAGGCAGCAGCTTCTTTCAACAGTAGCAAAGAACATCAGCCAGGCCTTGGTGTCTTAGTGTTTCACGTATCTTGGCGCTATAATTTTGATTAAACTTAAACATGGAAATCACCTACTTTCTTGATTTTCAAAATAACTTTTCCCACTCACCCTGTTATTTCAGTTGTAGCCGTGGGCTGGGAAGGGAGTGGTAGGTCAGGAATGATAATTTTGAACTATAAAATACACATTTATGAAGCAGTCTCAGGCAAGACTGAGAGCCAGTGGAGGGTGAGAAAAACTGGTTCTGGAAAGAAGTTGAACCAAGGCAGCCAGGGAGAGCAACACAAACCCTCAGGATAAGTGCAGGGATGTTTATAAAGGTAGCATGATGACATTTTTTATTTAGAGCTTGTTCTCGGTGGAAAGCTAACTCCTACACCTATACAGTTTTAAAATGTGATCCCATCTGCTCTAACACTGGGAGCTGAGCTTGGAAAATACCAGGAGACCTCAGCAGGGTGCTGGACTTGACACTGGGAGCTGCCACAAGAGGCTCTGAGCCCTGAGGGAGCACTGTGCTTCTGATGAGGTGCTCTGGCTGCTGCATAAACCAAAGACTGTGGTTGTCCTTCTCATCCTCCCAACCCAGCCCTTCCAAAAAGGGCAGGGTAAAATGCCACCATCCGCATTCCAGTTCAACCCAAGACTGTTACCCCACAGGCTGTACTGATACCCAGTACTTTGTGGCTACTCCTGAGCTACATAACTGATAACAATTTTACATAGTTTAGTACTTTGGCTGGGAAAGGGTTTCTCTTAGCAAATTAAGGTGGAAGACACAGAGGTTCTACTTGCTCTGTCAGGATAATGGTTGTGGATGAAACTGTGGCTTTAGGCAGGCCAGGTTGGTCTTGAGGAGCCTCAAGGGAGAAAGCCTTGGAATTCATGGGCAGGTGAACTACAGAGCAGAATAAAGCAGCTGTGCTCTGTGATGATTGTTACGATTCATATACAAGAATTTATATTCTACTCTTTTTGTTTTACTAGAAATGGGCCTTGTAAATTATTCTGAATTTGGAAAGTCTGCCTAATGATGGCTGAGAACAGCCATGATGTGCCTTTGTCTCCTCAGGTAATGAACATTTACCTCAACAGCAAAGACTTCCAGAGGACATTGGTGGATGAATCTGCGGTGAGCCTTACTTCAAACTGCACTGCTGCTTTCCCATCATGTTTAGTGATGTATTAAATGTTGTGCCCAAAATTTACATTCTAGTAGTTAACAATAGTACGACCTATACCTAATTTTAGGCTGATGCCATTATGTTAAAGGAAGCAAAAGGACTGTTTGGAATAACATCCACATTGAAAATGATCCTATTTTCGTGTGTACACCAATACTACCAAAAATCTGTGGCTCTGATCTTGCTCAGACTCCACAGGGCTTTAACTCAGGGTGTATGAGCAGTGATGGTCACTTGGTCTGTGTTCCTCTGTAGGAATGGGGATTGTATGCTGTGGAGTGAGTGTGCCATTCAATACAGAGAGCATGCACTCCTTCTTGAGTAGCTTCACATACAGTTTTCACAACATATCTGGGCTTCACAAAATACTGTTGCCCTTCTGCATAAAATAATTTACATGTCTCGGAGACTGCTGAAGTTGAGACAGTCTAAACAGAGTTTAGGGGATAGAAAATAACCCTGGTAAATCTATTCCCAACCAAATATTTCAGATCTGCCTGGGGCAGTGCCATGATGTTACTTGGTTCCCTTCTTTCGTTTTGCGTAGGAAACGTGTTCTTATGTTTGACTCTTTTTCTATAAATAAACAGACCATAATCAGGAAAACACTGGCTAGCTTTGGACTCCAGCTTGTGACTTGTGTGGGGAAAATATTAAAATATTTTGAGGCATATTTTGGCTAGACTGCTGCGAGATATGGCTGAGGCCTGACAGGATCAACAATGTGATCCAGACCTGGCTGGGATAAACCCTCTTCTGTTTGTCTGAGTACTGGAACTAGAAAGGCTGCAGCAAAGGAGGTTGTTTGCTGTGCTCATTTGTGTCTCAATGACAATGGTGGCGGCACAAAATCCTCCCTCCGTGCCTAACAAGACACTCACCTCCACTCTGATACTTCTGGATACAAAGTCTCCCAGCCCCTACTCAGCCTGTAAATTGGTTAATAGGCTAAGAGGAATTGGGAGAAATTAAGATGTAAGGAATAGGGGTAAAGCTTGAGATGGAAGACCTTAAAATCTCAGAAAATAAGACAGAGAGGCTTTGAGGAGCAATACTGAGATCTATGCAGATGGAGTAACATAGGTGTCTAATACTTGATTAAATATGAGACAGAGATTGACTTTACAGGGCTGAGATTCTCTTGTCTACAGCTTAGGCAAAATAGTACTGCATGCTTCAGTTGAGTGTTTGCAGTTAAAAGCTTGAATGCAGTTAATAGCATCATGTTATTACGTGAAATGCTTCTGAAGGAAGATAAACAATTTCAGTTTATTATGGTTTTCTTTCCCATATGGCACAAATAGGCCCAGGACCAAACTGGCTCTCAGCAGAAAGCTTCCATCTCCACACTCATTTAGCAGGTCATTTTTAACCAATTTTAATATCTTGCCTGTACACCCACTGGTGGATCCATTCCAATCAATACAGATAAAGTTTTTTTATGACACTTCATTTTTTACTTTCCTTGACTCTTCTGCCACTGTTGTTGAATATTCCTTTTTAGCTGATCTGTTTTCTGTCTCTCTGTGCTAATGTTTATGCTGAGTTATTTTTTCCAAAAGCTAAATTTTGAGCACTCTCACTTCATTCCAAATTTCCTAAGAAAGAGCAGAAACACTAATACAATAATTCTTATGAAAACCCAAACAAATAAATCAATTAAACACTTGCATGGTTCAGAAAGACAAAGAGAGATTCATGGCTACGTCAAAGAATGACACAATTGTACTTGCCTCTCATTTTTGTGTGAGATACCCTCCTGTTTTCCTTGTATGTTACTGCATATTTTCCCAGTCTATCTTGATTAGGCAAGAAACATATTTTCAAAGGTACATGGTCACTGAAGGACACAGTTAGGCATCTACCCAAGCAGGTGAAATCCCGTAACATTTTCTTGGATGCATAAACACCTTTGAAAATTTGCTCTTGAATGTTTCAGAAAAAGGGCTTAACTTTCCTGGTAAACAACAAGCATTTGTGACTGTCCTTAAAAACTCCAGGACTGGCAAGGACTTGGTTAAAAGACATTGTGATAGAATAGAGCATAAAACCAGGGTGTGACTGGAGATAAGAAATCTGAAGAAAATAGATTAATACTTCTAGAAGTGTAGGAAAATGGAAGATTGCTGAGAAAAGGCACTTCAAGATAACTCTGTTTTCTGGCACTGCTTCCAAAACATCTTAGCTAAATTCCAATGTTTTTCTATGCAAATTCAACAACTATGAGGGCATAACATATGTCTTCCAGCAATAGTTGTCCCTTGTGTAACCTCATGACTTAATAGCACTGATAAATGTACAAAGCTCTACATAGGAACAATGGATTTTTTAACACATGTAGTAATGAGTTAATCTAATGAAATTTTGTGTTATGATTAGAAACAAGACTTTCTTACCATTATCAGAGCCCCAATCAAGCAGGTTGAAGACAGACTGCTAGAACTACAGTACTACAAGTAATTTTTGTCTCTTTCTGCTATGGAAAAACAGAGGAAAACTTTCATGCCACTCCTGAAACAAACTAAAGGTCATCCTCTGAACAGTATCCAAAACTTAGTATTAGACATAAATCGCTGTACTGCAGACTCCAATAGTTTGTCAGTAGTTCATTGCTCCATGCAGCAGCAGAAGGAACAAGGCTTGACAGCAAGTATTTAACTAATTGAGTCTAAATTTCTGCATTTGGAAACCCCTTGGTGTTCCAAAACAACTGCTGGCAGCAGTGAAAAGTTCAGCTGCGGCTACGCATGTGTTCATGTGAAGGTACAAAGAAACCAAGCACTGGTTTATTGACAGAAAGGAAGGCAGGGTCAGCCAGTTCTGCGTAACAGCACAAGCATCCAAACTACAGCTGACAGCCTTCAAAGGGCTTACGGAGCCTCACCCAGAACTGATGTCTCTTTTTTTCCCTTCTAAAAAATTTTGTGTGTTTTCTGCAAAATAAAGGACAACCTTTCCTCAGTATGTTTGTACTGCCTTCTTTATTTGGGGTGTCTTTCCCTTCTAATCATTTAGAAGTGTATAATATTGCTGTTTCTTAGCAAATAATTATCCATTTAACACTACAAAATAATCCCACAGTATAGTTTATGGCTTGTGATCAAACTTCTCTGGCTGGCCAAGTGTTGCTGTGGTGCTGTCACTGCTCTGAATGTTCCTGGCAAGCACAGCAGTCATTCCCTAGCGATACAAACACTTCAGCTCAGGTGCTGGGATAGCTGCACATGGCTGCCTTCCCAGAGGAAGGAGTGTGACATTAAAAAAGCAATTGTGAAAAGTCTATGAAATTAGGATGCAAGCTTTTATTTTCCCTCCACTTTATCTTCAGTTTTTTGAGAGGATGGCTAAAGCACCTGACAGTCTGCTTCTCTCAGCTAGGAGGTTTCAAATGGGGACACTGAGACAAGCACAGGAGGAGGCTGACTCAGCCCCCTGAGTCATCTGGAGAGTACAGCCACAGCTAACTTTTGGAAGACTGCACTGAGGTAACACACACCTACAGTAACTTATGTATCTACATTTCTCCCTCCAATTTAAGGAGAAAAATAATTTAAGACACCTTTCCTAGTGCACTGAGATACTGGATTCATCTCAGATCTTTATATTTAGACTATGAGAGGTTTCAGAAGACATTAAAAAAGGTAAAAGAAGGAAAAAGCATCCTCAGATATGATGGTTTTACAAAACGCAAGGAATCCCTCTGACTCTTGCTACACAACCCTGTAATGGTTTTCTTTTGAGACTTGCATTTTTAACTGAAACTGAAAATTAAAGTTTTCAAGGTACCTCGAATCAATTACAGTTTTCATGTGTAAAAAGCTTGACTACAATAGTGGTTTTCACTGCTATGTTATCTGGGAAAATCAAAATTCAAGATACGCAGAGCAGCTGATTCAGCCTTTATCTTCTTCAGTATAAAGAAATACTAAAATTTAGAATTCACAATATTTGTATTTAAATAAATCTTATTCTTACCATAGAACAATAATAATGACTCATGACATAAGTACATCTCAAAGTTAAGCATTTTGCTGTGCATAAACTGTGATGATTTGACTCTTTCACAGATCAGAAACTGTTTTGCAGCTGAATATCACATACAGTTAGTATTGTATTTTGGGGGAAAATATTGGAATTTTATATTATACAAGTTTATTAGAAACACCTTGGGGATTAATATAACATAGTCAAGAAATGTAACACTAATAGTAAGCAATCAACCAACCACACATGATTTTCTACTTCTTGTTCAGCTCTAACTAGAAGAGTGCAGAAGCTGATTCAATTGAAAAAATATCCTAATTACAGACTTTTTAGACTATTTAAATTCTATCTTTTAGGCAGATATTACTAGATATTTAGACCATATCTATGGCTTGTAACATGAAATCCTAATTTATATTCCATTAACCAAGGTGCAAGAATTATTCTTCCTACTTTGACCTTCTCTCCAGAAAATCACTTTTGGATATTTTGGAATTGGACCAAATGTAAACATAAATGGACTGAATAAGTCTAAAACCTGATGTCTGATAAGTATTTACATCACTTTAAACAAAATTACTGTCCATGCTAATTTATATTCAACAGGTGGGGAAAAGCTGCTGGTGTTAAGTGCATAAGAAGAAAAACTGAGATAAAAATGGAAGCCTGCCCATAAACACAATTTTCCAAGGAAAAGAATGGAATTTAAAGAACATCTTCTCCTCTTAAGTAACAGATGTTGCTGAACTGATTTAAAAAACCCAAGCATAGCTTTGTGGGTCATAGGGTGCAGCCACAACTGAGAAAATGTTTAGTGGCCTTTTAAGGAGTGGAATCAACACTCTTACCAAAACACAAGATAATAAATTCTCTGAGCACACCAAAGAGACTAAGCCAAACATTAATCAGTCATATATGCATGATTATTTTTTCCCTCAGTTACACTAATGATATTTTGGAGTCTAATAGTTCAAGTAATTGAAAGCTAATTTTTCAGGTGGAAGTGCTTCAAGCAAAGAGTAACATGGATGGCAGCTGAGATACCCGGAGATGCTCAGATACATAAAGGTACAAAATTCAAATATGACAGTAGAAGAGAACACCCCCCTTATTCACAGTATAATTCCACATGCAGATTCAGTAGTGAAATCTGTGTGGTGCTTTTTCACAATGTTAAAAATATGATGATAGGAGGAAATGGTAGTTGAAGAAACATTCCAGTTCTCATATTTTCTAGAAATCTCGTCTTTTCTATTAAGCATGTAGATTTTAATAATCTGAGTCTTCCAATTAAACAATTTTAACACTGTCTGAATTATGTGTATCTACAGTACTTCACATTTTCACACTAATTTTACACTAACTCGCTACATTTTTGTTGTTGCTGAAAACTGATCATTGTAGCAAGGTGAATTGGATTGTGATTTTTTAAGAATAAGGAAAAAAAGTAAATAACCTAATGGATGTCTTAGACTTAGCCTAAGCGCATTAGTCTATGCAATGTGTCATTACTACTAAATCTGTAGCAGTCAGAAGCATTAAGAAAAGCTATAACACTCTAATAAAACAAAAAGGGATTAAACTCTTCAGCAGCTTCTTCCAGGTTCTGTAAAAATATGCATAATTCTCTAAAACAGAAGCAGTTTACCGTGACGGAAAGCTTTTCAATGGAACTCTTTTAAAATACAGGTTAAAGGAGAAGAGAAGAGAGGGTTAAGGCATTTCTCTAGCAATCACCATAATTCTTTGATCTTTTTCATTCCCTTAACATAATGAATTTTATCCAAATAACAATAGAATACATATATATGGTGTGTTTAGATTACCAGGTAAATGCATATTTTTTAAAAGCTTTTATGGGATGTGTGAAATAGGCTGAAGCAGGAAAACAAACAACTCTGCAATTTAACAAGTATTCTTAATGTTTCTTTATTAGTTTGTAGGAATCTGCAGCTAATAACAATCTGCCTCTCACAGTTCAGAGCAAAGCTACTGATACAGAGCTACTTACTTTGCATTGGTTTCTCTTGGGAAGTTGTTAAGAACATTTATATTCAATACAGAATTCAATTTTTTGCAGTTAATACAGCATGTAAATTCACAAACTTCTTCAAACACAATTATAAAGGAAGGAACCTAGAGTCTACAGCACTCCTGCATTTACTAGTTTTCTGTGTTGTCCTATACATTTTTCTTCTTTTTTCTATACAAGGCTTCTTCAGCACTGTCAGATTTGTATTCTTGAAGATGACAGATGGTTACAAAAAGTCTCAACTTAGACATGCTACAAAAATCAAATAATAACTGAATAATTGTCTGACTAACATTAAACTTTTGTGCTTAATGAGGTTTAGTTAAGAATATAAGCTGAGGAGAGCACTGTTAATTTTTATACTTGTGTCCTAGAGAAGAAAGGGATACCAGGCAGAAATTCAAACCTGCCTGGCCTTGGTTTGTCTTGATTAAAATTCAGCACATTAAACAGGTTACATCTACGTCTACGTGACATACCAGAACCATATCTTCCAATTTCAGAGCCAGTGTCTTGCAAAGGTTCATTTTGACCTGCACTCTAATTCAGCGTATTCTGAGAACTAAACTTTGTTCGGAAGAATGAGTAATGAACTGTAACACAGCATAGAACTTCTACTGAAGGTTTTGAATTGTGGAATTAAATCATAGCAATGCTATAATAGCATATCTGACCAAAACTAAAGGCATGATGAAGTCAATGAAATCTTGTACAATAATCTTCATGCTGAGAATGGCATTTTTAAATGGTCTTATGCAATACGGTGAAGTACATGAATTGCAATAGGTGGAACAAGGGACTGAGCAAAGAAAAGATGTGTTCACAGTGAGACCTGAGGCAGGCAAGTTATTAGTCAAAAGGCATCTTATGTGGTAATTTTAATACTTAGTAAAGGTAGTAACTCTAAAAGTCCTATGCATCACATTTTAGATAAGAGCTCTCAGACTGTATCTCTAGAGTAAACCCCTTATTATACTGAGTTGAAAGACATACGAGTCAGTCGAGTTGCTCTTCTAGGAGATGCTTGAGGGAGTGTAGTCAAATTTCTGCATCAGAGAAATATTCAGGTGTGGATATTACTGCTTCAGACTCTGTATTTTGTTTTGCCATGATCATTGATAACACATATGTGCTGAAAAAAAAATAGAACAGATTTCAAAAGCATGGTTGAGTATATTATTAATTATTAATTACTTGTTCAGAAATTGAAATTACTTGGCCAGCCTAGTGATCTTACAATTACTCTTTCCCTTCCAGACATCTGGAAGTGAATTCTGATTTCACTTTCTAGCTACAGCAAGTTTTCCCACTTGAAATCCCAGCTTTGAGATGCACCCCTGGGAGTACCACAAGAAGCAAAAGCAAGGTTTGCACCTTTTTTCCACCCTCACTTCTCTGAGAAAAGGGACAGGCAGCATAGCATTCAGACAACCTGTGTGATCTGTGGCTGTGATTCACTTTTGCTGCTGTCCCTGCACATACTGGCAATGGTGGACCTGAGAAGTCCTAGGCTCACAGAAGATGGAAGTTTAGGGAACTCGTAGGGGGAAGGATCTGTTCACAGTGCTGAGCAGGGATTCCTCTGGATTATGTGAGGCTTTGCAGGGAGTTCTGCACTCACTGAAAGGTTCCCCACCATGTCAAAGACATACCTCCTTAGGGCCCCAAGGAGGAGAAAAATTATGGGGTATTTATGGGAATAAATACAGGAAAAGTAAACCGGTGACTTTTTAAACTATTTTTTTTAATAAGAAACTTACATTTAGATCTCTGAAGTGCTCGTTGTAGTCTAAGGCATAACCTACCACAAATAAATCTGGAATTTCAAATCCATAATCTGTATTGAGACAAATAACAAACACCATCAATACAAGATCAGTGGCAGTTACAAGCCCTTAAATTCATGTCTGGTTCTCAACAAGCAACTCTGCATATATGTAATCAGCTGGGGCTATGTTATGAATCTGAGACATCAAAGTCAGCAGTAGCCCCATAACCAGTTCCCAGTCATACAGTACTTGTGACAGGGATGTGAATAGTCAGAGGAGAGGAGAGTGGTGTAAAATTATCACTGGCACATTGTGGAAGGAAGCCAAAATCAGAGCTGGAAAATTCTGCTTGCATTTGGAAGCTCTGTTGGTATATATGTGTGATGACTACTGTCCAGTATCACAGTAATGATGGGAAAATGTAGAATATTAAATCAGAAGCAACTTTCAGAGATTTCTATATTTTCTGCTAAGAATAGCAAAATCCATCTTGTATTTTATGCTACCAAAATGTGCCAAATGCTTCTTAAATTAAAGCCCCAACCTTATGAAGATTCAAGCACATGCTTAACAAAGTAAATGCATGCAGTGTATCTGAATTATACAACTCACATACCTGAAGCTAAGCACAGACGTGCATCCTTTTGAGTGTCAAGGTCTGTGCAATATCAGCACTTTATAAAAGAAGTTAGACTTTTTCCAAATTGTTCACTAAATATCTAGAGAAAAACCCAATCTTGCAGATGCAAAACTAGGTCCACATAAAAAATTCTACAGGTATTCAGGTAAAGAATTTATTCAGTTGTTTAAGATTGGAGGTAATAGACACTTTGGAATTGTAAATTTGGGTAAGTGAGGAAATGATACAGCAATGTCAGTGATTTACAAAGGAGATCTCTGATGCTTTATAAAATTTGTCACACTATGAATAAACAACAATAAAACTTGTTTCATTTTACAAGTTAATACATAAAAATACAAAGCTACCCTTCATGAAGTAATTTTATTGCCTGTTTTATATGTTTAACATTAGTGAATCCAGTCAAATATATGCCTTAATTTACTGGATTAAATTCTAAATCCTAAAAATACCGCTCCACTGTATAAAAAGTTGTATCAAAAAAATGATTGGGTCATAGTTCAGATTACAGGGCTAAAACCTCAGGGCCATGCCCAACATTTAAGTCATTTTTGCTTCATAAAGTTTCCTTCTCTCCCACATCCCAAATCAAAGCCCTTCATGCTGCTTCCTGGTACTCACCTGTCTACTCTCCTTCTACCCTCCTCCCCAGCTCAGCTGACCAGAGCCTTCTTCAGTAGCAAATACTGGTTGATCTCTTCTAGATGGATCTATTCTTTTCATATTTAGCCACATACCTGTTATTACGTCATTTATTCTAAATAAGTCTCAAATGACAATCGCTTGGTATATCTCCATTTACAGCTTCATCATAACACAGTACCAGGACCAATAATTTAGAGAGAAGTGGTGCTGGTGTGGTGGGAACTAAGCAGCAGCAGGAAGTTTAAAAAGCCCAATTTATCTTCTGCTTTTTGGGGGGTGGGATTTAATTATATTTTCGATGTTTTCCCTTTGAACAATAATACTTCTTAAAAAGTAATTAGAAGTGCTTTTCTGAATAAAAAATGTAAAACTTGTTAATACCTAGTCACAATAAAACACCTTTCATGCTCAGATGGAATTCTGCTGCTCCTCCAGAGAGATGCAATGAGGAAGGAAAAAGAAGAAATAGAAATTCTCATTGATATTGTTTGTCAGAGACAGAAGATAAAACACTCACCTTCCATTGATAAAATTAAACCCTTTTAAAATTTCCCAATAAAGTTAGTATTCTGCAGAAAACATAAGTAGGGCAGGCTTTCCAAATGACAGTTATACAAATCCTTCCATTGTGTCCCAGAGACCCATTGACAACTGGTATTTTACAATGCTTCTAGCGTTCCATGGGATGTTATGAAAGACAAGTGACAGAGTAGTGGTAACTTTTACTGTCAAGCAGGGATTTTCCCAACACTTACAATCTGGTCTGTACCCATCAGGCCGAGATGTTCTTTTCACCAACAAACTGTAATTAAAAATAAAATAGACCCCAATTAAATCTAGATATGTAGCTGAATACAACACATAAAAACTATTCCCTTTATCAAAAATCTTCTGAGCCATGTGACTCCCTGTTCTTGTTCTGCTTCTCTTCCCGACAACATCCTGATTGCAGGGAAGAGGTGGGTGTATTCCCCTCCCAAGTCCATTAGTTCCAGTCTTGAAACGGCTGGAGGGTCAACCCTAAGGCAGAACAATACAAAAGCATTTCCCCTCCTTCCCTTCACCCTCCCCGTAGTGATTCAGGCAGCATCTCTGCTCAGCTCCCCTTGTGACACTGTAGCATCAAATTAAAGCAGGATCTCTGAATGGGAATCTACACTGGAAAATATCCTGGCCTGGGCTAATTAATTTCTAAGTCTTGTGATTGTCTTACTCACCTTGCCACTTTAATCATTTTTGGTTTGTATTTTTCTATAGTATTGAGTAGAACCTTCATGGTCCTTCCAGTTCCAACAATATCCTTATAAAACATGAAAAATAAAGTAAGTAAAACACAAAGGAAAGCTGAAAGGAGGAAATCTGAACAATGACTGAGCAGTTCCACCTTCTTATTTTGTGGAGACGATTTATTTTTCCAGTGCATTGTAAACCACATCCAAATAAGGTGCTTGAAGCAAGCACTTTCCATTCATAAAATTATCAGTTCAAGGACTGTCCACTTCCTCTTGAAAATAGCTATGTTGCAAGTACTTGGGATGTAACACGGGGCTGGAGATAACTTTACTGGACATTGCAAGGATGCAGGGATTAGACTTGTCATATTATGCTCAAGATCACAGCATGTCAACATGTCTCCATGTTGGGACCAAATCTGCCCTATTTGTTATTTTATTAGCACAGTACAAATGTGGTTTCTCCAGAACTGCCATACCCAGTATCATCTTAATGAGATCAGTAGGTACCTGGTTACCAAACTGACCATGGAGAGCAGCTGTTGATCCTGAATTCTCGGGTGGATTAGCAACACTTTGTCTCTGTCCTCCAGCTGTTTAATAGCATTAACAAAATTTGCTGTGGACATTTTTAATTTCTGTTAAAGCAGTTAGAATAAGTAAATATGGAGCTCTTAGAAGCTAATCAGGTAACCAGCCATCTCTGTGGCTGATGGCTTTTTTCACATCCTTTGCTAAGAAAAGAAATTCCAATTCCAATACAGTTTATTACACTGTCCAACTTCCCCCACAAGCAGACTGGGTCTGAACTGCCAGGCAGATCCCACTGTGCTCTCTAGCTATCCCAGTTGCTTATCCAACATTTTCAAAGAGAATCACCTATATTAACTACATGAGAATTTGGAGCATCAGTGTGGTGGCACTTTTCCTTCTACAACTGAACATTGTTGACTTAGATCAGCAGCAGCTCTGTGATGGGCTGTGCCCCAGAGACACTGCTGGGTGAAATGCTGGATGCAGGAGTTGGGGGGACTTGAGGGAATCACTGACACTCCCAACCAGACTGTGAACAACCCTGGGGCTGTAAAGCATATGCAGGGCCACTATTTCAAAGTCATACACCTCAGAAACGCAGGGCACCACTGCAGTTGATTCATTGTACTCCAAGGAACAGAACAACTTGCAGAACAGGAGTTGATGCAGAAAGAAATACTTCAGGGTATCACAAGGCAGAGCACCAGTTAGAGTGACAGCAATGTAGTTTGATCTGTCATGCAATTTCAAAAAGACTGAGAGGCCATTAAGAAAATCAGCCCTTCTCCCTCTGCACCACCCCCCATGAAAGAAGTGTAAACAGACAGGTTTTAGAAACTGAACATCCAATCATGATTTGGCTATGTGACTTTATCTAAGTACAATATGACATAAGCACCCAGCTTACCTCCACAATTAGAACATTCTGGAAGAAACAAACAAAAAGGAATACAATTACACTATATTCACATAGTAAAAGAAACAAATGTTTGAAAAAGGGGAATGAAGATAGGTCCATATGCATATGTATAACACAGTAGGACACAAGGAGTTTCCTGTTTCATTTTTGTGCCCTGAAAAAGAGCCAGCTGTAAGAGCAAGCTCTGCAGTCAGGGAACACAACTTATTCAGCTCTGTCTAGATTATCCTCTTTGTTCAAGAACGGATGTAGCTTTGGAAAATAAAATTAGATGGAAGAAATCCAAATAGGATGAGCTTCACTTCATTCCAGTGTCTCTAGCTGTGTACTACAGTGTACCCTGTAGCTCACTAAACTACTATTTCCAATGTTGATATGAGAATACAGCAATAATATTCTTTCTCTGAAATAAATGCTCTTCCTCCTTCCACCCACACCCAAGCAACCTCACAGTAATGGATTACAGGCCAAGTTGTAACACCCACTCTCATACTGTGAAGCACCCTCTTTCTCTTCAGATACTGCTGCTGAAATCAGTGTTATTTGAAGAGGAGGGGAGTAGTCCAGCCAAGAGCAGTGATGTCAAGCTTAATGACAGTAACATCACACAGGCTAATCTTTTAGCTGAAATTGTTTATCACTGTTCCAGGAATTACAGTGCCTAAGGAAACTTCTGTTCGTCTACTAAAAGCAATAATAAGATGTAATGTCCTTAGTAGAAGAAATATAAATCTATTTATTAGTAGGCATGATCATATGCATGATCAAAAGGATGGACTCCTACAATCTTGCATTAAGATCTACTTTCTGAAGTGAAACGTGCAGTAGCAAGAGGAAAGTTATTCCACAAATACCTTTATCTGTCTATCAATACATACATCTCACATGTTTTGCGGGACTCGCATGCTGCGTGTCCTGCAAAACCTCGAGACCACATAGTTTCGTATCCATGCAGTATTCACCAGCCTGCTTTACATCCCACTTCCTTTCTGTCATGCTTGTTGGCTTTGCTACATACCTAACATGGAGACTGTCTAACTTCCTTTTCCCTAACAGAAACCCAAGGCTGAGAGTTGTAAGAGAGAGACTCAAACACACAGAGGAGTGTGTGAAGGGAGCACACTCACAAGCAGCACACCTTTAACAGCTTCATTAACTGATATGTAAATAAATTTTAATCTTCAAAACAGAAATTACTGATATAGATTATCCATATTTATATTCGTACTGCAGCTCTTCCTAACACTCACAGTGCTTGGCAGGGAGACATGGCATACTTCATGGATTAAGCACTGCAGAAACATGTTACCACACACTGTATTATACCTGGATATTTCTGAAATGGCAAAACACTTGGTAAAGGTGTGGAGGGAACTCCCGGTAGCAGCTGAGCAGATGTCAGCAATGGAGATATCGCTCAAGAAAGCCACTAATTTAGACTGAGCTCTGGTGGAATGTATATTAATCTTGGAGGGAGGCTCCTTTTTGGTGTTTTCATAACAGGTTTCACTGGTGGTTATCCTGCCTGGCACTCCTGACTTTCAACCTCTCAGCTGCTGACACAAACAACTTTGGATCTCAAACACCTAGTCCTGTGGAGGCAAAAAGTTAAAGGCCCCTTAACAACAAAAGTCTGAAGATGCGCTGCCTCTAGCAATTTCTTCTTTCAAGAAAGAATGGATACGTGTCAGTTGTCTAGGAAAGATGAAGAAACCAAAACCATGTCCAGGAGAAGCTTATGACAGGTGTGTAGGACCACATTTTTTTGAAGGAAGCCATTTGCATCCAGAAAAAATTTGGTTCTCATCTGGCTTCCTGTGTGAAGTCATAAGTAGGAAAAACGCTTCTGAAGAATAACGCATGACACCTGCATCTGAGGCATAAGGAAATAACTTGATTCAGTCAGTGGACACCTGAAGATAATGTGCAGGAGTCATGGCTTAACCAGCCCCAAGGAACTTGTGCAACTGGTGATATATGTAAATATTTATATGTTTATACACACACACACACACATACACACACACATCTATATACAATATATATGATATAGGGAGAGAGCAAAAGAGTTGACAAGGGAAGAACCTCACCAGAGCTAAAGATGGAAATGAACTCTTTTAGTACCAGGCCCAGTGAGACTATCCATGATCAAACACAGCCCTCGGATCTCCAGGCTGGTCCACAGTGATGAGACAGGTTCAACAAAGTCAGTCTGTGAGTCAGGGTCTGGATCAATGCTTTCACTAATGTACAGGTTTGGCTGCAGCTGAGCTGAAGGTCAGTACCCACATAGCATAGATAAGGCATGGACTAAGAGCCCAGAGCCGAGCTGAACTGGTGCTCCTGTGCCCACAGGAGTGGGTGGAGCACCTAGGGGACACAGGTCATGGCCATTAGCATCTATTAGTGCACCTATTAGTACACTGTCACAGATTGAGAGAGAAGCAAAGTCCTGGGACGTTTCGTTGGCAGACAAATATGTTTCTTTGCTGCCACAGTTGCTTCAGCTATTCTGTCAAGATCAACAGTATGGATTCCCTTGCTTGCTCACAAGTGGAAATCACAAAATCAGACAGAATGAGGGGCCAGCGGCTTCCCTGGCTATGGAATTGGGGTTAACCAGTAGGGAAGAATAGACCTCACTATTTAACTTCTGAGAAAAAAAATCATAGACATTAATAGAAAATGGGCCTGAAGAGACCATGAAAGATCATCAAGACTATTCTGTTGGCCTACAGAATCAACTTTAAACTATCCGTCACAAATATCTGATTTACCTCTTCTAGAACACGATGAGGACTTCACTACTTCCCCAGGGAATGTGTCTCAATACCTCATTATCTAAGAGCAAAAATATAATTAGAAAATTTCTGTTGATATTTGGCCTAAACTTGTTTTTAAGTGGTCATGGAAAAAGCTTTGTTTTCTTCTCTTTTTTCTTCTATATTTGAAGAAAGACATATTTCCTCAATTTCCTCTTCTTCAGATTAAATAACCTCTATTTATTCAACTTTTTCTCACAAGTAATATTTCCTAGCTTTCTGATCACTCTTTTGTTCTCCTCTGGAACCTGTCCAGCTGGTCAAAATCCTTCTCCAGTTGTGGCATTCCAAACCAGAGAGAAGCCTTTTCCAATGTTGGGAGTAATAAAAGGACCACTTTGTATGCTTTACAAATAATCCTTTCTATATATGCCAGTACAACAGTTACATCCTGTATAAAAATATACTGGTGTCTCACGTGCAACTTGTGATCCACCTATTGTCTCCAGGACTGTTGCTGAGTCAGTCCTCCCTCACTGGCATTTATGCAAAAGATTACTTCTGTATAAACACAGAAGTTGGTATTTGTCTTTATTGCCATTACCTGTCATTCTTTGAACCAAACTCTTAAAATAATTTCTTAAGATCATAATATCTTGTAGCATTTTTGCAGGTAGTATGAGTACCATTAAATGCTAATTCTATCTTTTCAATCATGAATTAAATATTGTATAGTCCCTGGAGAATGTGCTTTAATGCATCTAGTCTGACAGTGAAGCATAATTAACTGTTTCTTGAGAACAGTTTTCCAACCAGTTATACATCTGTCTAATAGAAATTTAATCATCTGTGTTTCCTTATCACAAATGACTCATACGAAGGAAAGAGGATTAATGTGGATCCAGACATGCCTGAAAGGTTTGTCTGTTTACAGGAGTGATAGTCACGTGTGTATGACTTCAGCTGAAGTGTAAGGTCTTGCATTTATTGACTACCTCGAGAAGGAAGGATTTTGGTGGGCTCTGCCTCTTGTCCATAGAGTCAAGGAGTCCAACCGTTGCAAATTATATACATTGGGAGATTTGGTCCTTTGAAGTTCCCATAAGCTGTATAGGCCAGAAAACACAGATGCTATTTTGTATTTTGCACATTCTCATTATTTCCAAAACACTGATGAGGATTTTCTGTGCTACAGACAAATCCCATATGTAAGGACATGGTAGTAGAAAAGCCACTATAAAATATTTAGATATGAAAACATTTTGTAGCTATAAGTAAGCAGGCATCCTAACTGTTCAGAGTGATACTTCAATCTCTGCTTTCTTTATTCAGGGTTACTGTGTCCAAAGTCACCATACTTTTCAGTCATTAACTGCTGGTTATGACCGAAGCATTTGGAGTGGTTTGCCATCCTGTGGTACCACAAACCCTCTCCTAAAAATAATGTGATGTGCTGGGAAACTGACTGTATTGCTGCCTATCCCCTGCCTTTCTACTGTTGAAGCAGTCTAGAGACAGAAGATTTCAGAAAAGGGATGGAATAGCAGAGTAGTAGAGGAACAAACTACAAACTGCCAAGAAATGTTTCAATATACAGTGCCCAAGACTAGAAACTGCTGATGTCTAACTAAAGCTGGTTGAAATAGATTAGCTTATCCTTGATCAGATGGATAGCAGAGGATGAAAGAAGAATGCAATGGATACAAAAAATTAGTACATTATCAGTAAAATCACCATTATCCTAAAAGCACAGCTGGCTGCATCCAGCATCTCTTGTGAGAGGTCAGTTATGTGGAAGACCTTATTCAGCTTCACTGTGAAATCCATATGTGAGCTGGTGAGCAGGAGTCTGGTAAAACCCATCAGCTTGTGGTTCTGCAGTAGTAACTGACAGCTGGATAAATAGGAAGCCAAAGGACGTTGAAGAAAAGATCTTCTCTCAAGAATGCGTGTTTGAAGCTCCTGTACCACATAGATCAAGACCGTTTTGTTCTTTCCAATATGTTTGAGGCAATTACAAAGGATGAAACCACATGAAAAGAAAAATAATCCAGCCTTCTGGATTCTGTCTACTTTTGAAACTCAGAGAACAGGAAATAGGAATATTTACTGATATGTTGACTAGACTAAAGATGGCTTAATTTCTAAGTAGGCCATCTTCACCAATACAATCTCTGAAGTACATCCAGAAATCTAATAATGGTGCTAATATATCTTACAGTGAGACAGAGTACAGTCACTTTTTAAAAATATGTCCTGGAAAGATTTCATACATAATCCAAATAAAAAGGGATGTTGGCTCTCAGAGAGTGAAACACTGTCCAATTGAGTCACTGCAAAAGAATCGTCAGCTGCCATTGCTGATGGATCAGAGGGATGGCTGGGAGCTGATAGATTTGGATGACTGTGATTCATTCTGTGTTTTCCCTTTTTTTCACCAGATAGCTGGCAGAAGGTAGGCTGGTGCAATACAGAGTCATAGAATATCTCAAGTGGGAAGGGACTCATAAGGACCATCAAGGCCAACTCCCTGCTCTTTGCAGGACTACCTAAAACTAAACCATATGACTAAGAGCATTGACCAGGTGCTTCTTGGAACACTGACAGGCTTCAGGTCTTGACCACTTCCCTGGGGAGCCTGTTCCAGTGACCAACGACCCTCACAATGCAGAACACTTTCCTAATGTCCAGACTGAACTTCCCCTGCCATGGCTTCATTCCATTTCCTAATGTCCTATTGCAGGTCACTAGGGAGAGAGATCAGCATGTTCCCTGTGTGCTGCCCACCTTGAAGAAGCTGTCAGCTGTGATGAGGGCACCCCTCAGCCTTCACTTCCCAGGGCTGGACAATCCAAGTGACCTCAGCTGCTCCTCAGAAGTCTTATCCTGGAGCCCTTGCACCAACTTGGTTGCCCTCCTCTGGACACACTGACAGTCAGAAGTCCTTCTTGCATTGTGGCACCCGGAACTGCCCCCAGCACTTGAAGTGAGGTTGCCCCAGCGCAGAGCAGAGCAGGACAATCCCCTCCTTGCCTGGCTGGTGATGCTGAGCCTGATGCACCAAGACACAGGTGGCCCTCCTGGCTGCCAGGGCACTGCTGACTCATGTTCAACTTGCTGTCAACCAGGACCCCCAGGTCCCTTTATATGGTGCTGCTCTACAGCCTCTCATCCCCCAGTCTGTATGTATAACAGGGATTACCTTGTCCCAAGTGGAGAATCTGGCACTTGTTCTTGTTAAATTTCATATGATGGGTGATTGCCCAGCTCTCCAGCCTATGCAGATTTCTCTATAAGGCCCCTCTACCTTTGAGGGAGTCTGCAGCCCCTCCTGTTTTAACATCACTGGCAAACTTAATGTACTTTCTACTTCTGAGTCCAGATAATTTATGAAAACATTAAAGAGCAGTGACCTTGAAATTTTTCTCAGTGGTTTTGAATGCAGAGGAGTGCTGTGATGTTTAAAATTCTCCAGCTTTGAGTGACCAGGGCACACACAACTTGCAACTCTATACATGAACATTTGAACTGAGCAGAAATAATATTTGTGGAGTGAGCTGGATCTGCACAAAAATAAAAGTTGTACTTTCATATTATTTTCTAGATGGTAGTAAAAATGGCCCATAGCAGCCTGTCTTGGGTCATCTTGAAAAAGAAGGAGGTTTTTTGACAATATTATCTCTATGTAAAATGAAGAAGAAATACTTTATAATCCCCAGATTGCATGTGAATTTGTTTCTCATGCTAAAGACAATTCTCTGTGAATTTTCAGTTTTTTAAAATCATGAACAGAGAACATGCAAAAATTGAAAATATTTCATTTACTGCTTTCTAAAGCCACACAAGTTTATACACTGGAAGCAAGTAGGTTGTTTTTATAGTACATATGAAAAAAAATCCTGACTTGCAATAGGATGAAAACTACTCTGGCACTGAGTCAATACATTTCTATTGTTTATCTTCCCACAGGTCAGTAATAAATGGAACAATGTCAGCTAACAAGATGAAGCAGAGTAAGGAGAGCATGTATGCCTCCTGCCTGACAGTAGTAAGTGCTATGGAAACTATTTTTCACCTTCCTGGAAAAGAATAACAATTTTTTTTCTAGACTTGCATTTTATGTTCTGTTCAGAAGACTGTTTTCAAAGGAAAAATTGCTATGAAATAGCAGTACTTTGAAGTTAGCACTGAATAAGGCTTTGAGGAAAAATCTGTCTTTGAATTAATATAAAATGTGAAATTTTAACAAGAAAAAAATCTAAATTACACATTTAGAAAGGGGGGAGTATTTCCTTGAAAGCTGAAACTATACTTAAATAATCAAACAAACCACTGTACCTAATGCAATACTACAACTAAGAGGACAAACTCAACCCTCACATGTATAGCAAGAAAACCAGGTAGGCACATAAAGAGGGTGTTTTCTCCTTAAATGTTTCAGCATGAAATCAGCAGAATAGCATGCGTGCACTTTTTTTTTTAATAGAAAAAGAAAGAACAGAAAGAACTTAAGACTGAGAAAAGAAGAATAATTTGAAACCTGAAAAAAATACCTTACAGTGAAGTAAGGTTTGTAGCAGGAAGTAATAGCTTTTATTTAATTAACAGCTCATTTCCCAGTGGGGGAACATTTTTCACAAAAGAACTTTGACCTTTCAGCCCACAGCCTCAGAGAGACCACAAAATACCTTCAACAGCTGAGCCTGGGAACAAAAATTCAGAGCTGCTGTATGCACTCGAAATCATGGACTGAATAAAACACTGGCTTTACAGCACATTATAATCCTCCACTGCAGCTGCCCTTCAACTCATTTATCAGTGTTCCACAGCTGATAATTTCCTCTCTTATTTTAGCTCAGAAGAATTCTTAACATTTTTATCTGCCCCTCTGGTCATAGGGCAGGTGATTATGTAGGGCAATCGCTTTTCTTATCCCAAACTGTCTGATTACCACATTAGGTTAAAATTAAGAGTTTCTCCCAATCTGTACTTAGCTTGAAGTTTGCTGATTTTATTCAGACCAACAGAAGGATCTGCATGTTTGAAATTTTATTTCTTCCAACTGTATCAGTTGCCTACTATTAATTTCCTGTTATTAATTCCACTTTCAAACCTTGTCTCATTTACATCTTGCAGTATGCCAGTACTGTACAGCAGGCTCCCAATGGATTAGATTATCTAAAAGAAGCTTAAGTAATAACTGTGTGATAGGCAAATATGCAAGCATATGGCAATATAAATTTGATAATAGCAAGCTGCTCAATCCAGTAGGCAAAGGTATTAAAAAAGGCAACAGCAAAAGACAAAAACTGTTCACATTCAGAAAAGAAAATTAGGTTCACCATTTTAGCAGTGATGACGGTTGACTATTGGTACATGCCTGATGTATGGAGGAGTCTCCATCAAGTCTCTAAATCAAAATTGTTGGTAGTTCAGAAGATGCACTGTAGGTATAGTGAAGAAATTATCATTTGGGACTCTTCATTCTAATGACCCAGAAGTTAAAACAAGATGCTTTGGGCCTTAAGATAAAGGAATCTCTCAACAAAGCTGTTTGTGATCAGGCCAATTATCTGTCATAGGAAGGAAAAAAAGAAAGGGGAAAAATGAACATGAATTTGGCAAGATTGGCAGAATTTTTTAAGGAAGCAATTCAAAAAGGCAGTTGTACCTAAGCCTTGTAAAGCTCATTGAAGATAAGCAGGTAGCAAGCTTAAAAGAAAGAACTTTTTCTTGTGCTACTTAAATATGAAACTTGCTGGAGTGAGACTAGAGGCATAACAGGAGTTACAAAGAGATGACACAGCCATGGATAACAGTCCTAGCACTGGGTGTATTCAAATGAACATGGATTTTGTCTCTATTTTTGCTGTGCTTCATATAACATTCCCTTAATACAGTTCTGAAGACATGATACCAACTGAGAGAGACCTTTTATCCTATCTGATATAGTGATAATGGTGGTCTTACAAGTGGAGGAAAGTCATGTAAATTTTGACTGATGTAAATACTTTTATCTTCAAGTCCCCATTCCTCTCTCTTTCTTGGATAGAACTATTCTTAAGTTATTTGGGAGTACTTGTAACATATTGTTAGTTATACCACCTTGCAAAATACGCATGAATACACAGTTGCAGGAAAAGGTGAGTTCTTTTATTTGTCCAGTTCTACGAGTGAAAGCATATTTGTAAAAAAAACACCCAAAACCACCACCACCTCCCCCCCCCCATCTCATTTTTATCAATCTCTATTTCTTTTTTTCTTTGTTTTATGGGGGTAAGGGGATATAGCATATTTTCATTCCCTTTAGCTGAATTTCCATTCAGTAGTCTGCATTTTCAGTTAATTTCTTTCTGAAGTCACCTTTTCGTTCGTACTCTGTATCATCAGAAATACATAAATTGATAATGTGATTCTTCAAACTGAATTTTTAATGGATTATCAGCTTACTCATCACACATGCAGCACTTGCTTTCTTAACATTTATTTGGGGAACCTCAGGTACCACTGGTTAAACAAGACACTTTATGACATGCCATAGAGCTGAAGAATCACCATCAAATAAAAATTAAAGAAAAATGCACTGAGTTTCAGTGAAGAGGTTCAAAGGAAACTACAAGGACTCCTGTGAGAAGTGAAATCATTTTGTTATGCACACAGGAATGAAATCCACAGATATTAACACTTCATCACAATGTCAGAAAATAATATGAAAGACTTTTGTAAAATGAGACAATGATCTAAGTAGGAACTTTCTACAGGGTTTTAGAAAAGGTCACATATGTCTGATTTTAATCTTTCCTGCTGGGTTCATCCACATCTTATGGCATTCTTGGAAGCACAGATATATCTCAAAAATGCTACTTTTTCAGACACCTGGTTTGGTCAGTATCAGCTGCTGATGAGAGCAAATTGGTTAGCATGTTAAGAGTCCACGTATACAAACTTCAGCTATTTAAATTGTGTGAAACAAGTTCAGAATCTCCAAGAGCTAACAGAGTGGGGGGCATAATGGAGGACCTGATGCTTTGCTCTTAGAGAGCATTGTGTCAAATGCTGTACACACTCATGTTCCACTTGCAGCCATCTTCACAGCATTCTTCTGTTGTGCACAAAAAGTAGAACAAATGACCATAATTAATGTAAAAGTAATGCAGGAATGACTCATGTCTTCATTTTCTCACTTGCATGAAAACGTCCATTGTCGCTGTTGAGCGGCTAGCTGAGGACTGACCCAAGTTCTCAGACAAGGAAAGAGAGGAGAAAAGGAACTTTATTGTTTTGAATTCCATATATATAGAGTCTACAGAAGTGCCCCAGATTGGTCAGCTCGAGACCTCCTCCTAGGCCCAATTGGCCAAGCCCGAACTCACTCAATCCGGAGAAATTGTTTGCAAAACATCCAAACTTTATCTTGTTTATGAAATATAGCAAAATGTTCCCACGGGAAGAACCTGTGCTAGCCACAGTCCATTCTTCTGGTCATCTGGAATTGGATGAGGATTTTCTGGACATAGGTGAAATAGGATTATGAACAGGTATGATGTAGAAGCAGGCAGACAGTGGCTGAGCACAGCCCATGTGAAAAATGGGATAGGAAGGGTGTGAAGGTTTTTTTATACTTTCCTTCCTCTGGAACAGCAAAAGAAAATAATGATGAACAGTAGAATGGATTACCTAAGAAAGAAGTGTAAAGAAAGGTGATTGACTTTGGAGAAGGAAAAAATAGTGTCTTGCTTTGGAAGAAACAGTTAAGGATGGCAACTGTCAGAACAATAGACAGTATCAAATCTAATTAAGAAAAAATGCAGGACAACAGAAGTGACTAAAGATGGTAGTGAAGCAGAGGTACTGAAGAGTACTGAAGATGTGCAATGCCTTAAGACACATAAAATCAGCCTTTGAAAAGATGAAAAAGGCAAGGCTGCATATCTGATAGGAATACAGTAAGATGTTGAGGTGAGCAAGGGACATGACTATTGCCAAAGTGTATAGTGAATTTGGTATACCTTTATTGTCATATAAATTGTCTCTCATGTACATAATGTTCTAAAGTGAATGGCATTATTGTTTGTGCAAATTTATGGGCATTACTCTGGAAAGGAATAGATACAGGGGAAGAAATCACCACATTAGTCAAGGCAGTGAGTACTGATGGAGAGAATAATAAGAAGTATAGAACCAACTGACTTCTGAGAAACGAACTTGAAATAGTGAGGATAACATGTGTATTAATCTAGAGAATAAAATGTTGTGTTAGACAGCTGCCACATGTATGGTTTATCAAATAGCGAAGTGCTAACATATTTAGGAGAATGATAGAGAAACAGCTCTCAGAGCTGTTCCTGGAGCCTATGACATGCATAGGAAATGACCCAGTAAAATATGAATGAAACGAGAGGCATAAGAAAATAAAATAAGAATGCTTTGTGTTCCTGGAACATTCTCCCAAATGACAAGCTGGGCAAGAAAATGGTAGGTAGTGGATAAATTGATTTAGGCAAGACATATAAAGGAAGTTTGGAGATTTTATAGCACAAATCCTGCCAGAAGGAAGTGAGAAGTGCTGCATGGAGGATATCTTCTTCCGAGTGAAATTTCTTTTTTTTATGAGCTGATCAATCATTTTAGGAGACCATCAGAGTGGTGATGGAGTGCTCAAACACAATGAAGTGTAGAGAGAACACAGATACTTTATTTTTTTCTTGATTGCTATTTATTACCTTCTACACTTCTCTGAAAATGACAAAAACACTGGCTGTCAACAGGATGTACTTAATATGAACATGGGGAATTTATACCAAACATGAGCATTGAAAGAATTTCAGAAATTCACTTACTCCATTATTGTATAGTACTAACTGTGTAACTACTCTGTTTTAATTTGAAGTTCTTATTAATTTAAAAATTAATAATGATTATTTTTGTTCACATTCTATGTTATACAGAAATAGGGATAATGACCATATATATTTTGACATAAAATATATTATAAAACTGTAATAAGTATTTAATTGCAAAATCATATTAACTTTCAATTTATTATTTTATCTAACTTGTCTCATTTGCAAGGAGAAAAGTCAAAGTGGTATAGGAGCTTTTTGAAAGGTTTCAGGACATATTTTACATATGGAGTGATATACAGAATGATTTCTGTCAGTGGAGACTTTGGACTACAAAACCAACTCCAAAGCTCTTCAGACAAAATATACGTACACACAAATATAAGACATAAATGGCAGTGATACTCACGACTCTGGTACAGCTGAACCTACTGAAGTTTCTAGATGCTTTAAAATTTACTTTGTTCAAATGCCACAAATACTTGAAAATATGTTAGGAATTTTTACAGTATTATACAGTATGATTACAGTATTGATACTAAGCAGGGTCATATTGTTTGTTCTTTCACTTCATCTTCATAAATTTTCATTGCCATGTTCCTGTGAAACAGATTTCTGGACAGTAATTAATTATCTCCCCTTTTCAAAATGTTTTCCTCTTCACAAACATTAATGATAAATTTTACCCAAGTGAGTATTTCAGCTTTAAAGTAATTGCAAATGAAGTGACTACTTAACTATGAAATCAGATACTGAGAAAGTTTATGTTTACTACTTACATGATTAAAAGAGAGATTTTTAAATTATATACTTTTTCTAGATAGAAATGGTTACAAAGCAGTAGAATGTTAAGCTTCATCAGGACTCATTCTTCAAGTATCTTAATTAATGATTCATGCCATGGAAAACTTCATTCTTGCCTCAGTGACCTTCTTCACAGAAGAATAATTTCAAATGGAGAATGATTTTCTTCAGGTAGCAGTTTGGGCAGTTTAGGTCTGTATGCTAACTCTCATAATATTTTTCTTTTTAAAGGTTTGGGTTATTATACATTTTTGCCAGGCTTATAATATTTTTAGAAACAAAAGCATATTGTAGAGAAGTACAGAGGAGATATTATTCTGAAGAGCTATTATCCTTAACAGCCTCCTTTTAATTACCTTTTAAAATTTTTTGCTTTCTTTAAGCTTTCTCGGCCAAAAAAAAAAAAATCATTATTATACACTAGCATGTTCACTCAGTAATCTGTTTTTCCAATAAGCATCAAAGCATGAACACGCCTCAGTTCTTCATTAAGATTATAGGCTGGCTGAGGTTCCAGGTATTATTACTTAATGAAAGACAGTTCAACATCAAAATTTCATAATCTTTTGTCTGTAAGTTTCAAAACTGTTAACATTTATTGATGCTTTTGAACTTTCCAGAAACTTAATGGAATTTCTATTCCAAACCACACCAGTGCTTTTTAAAACACCCTCATGATCAGTAAGTTAATGGGATCTAATGCAGTATATTAATTTTTCAACATAATTACAACCTTTTCTTATTAAATACTCCAAGCGGGCAGAGGAAGAATCCAGCTTGCTCGATAGCAGGGAAGTTGAATTCTATGAGTAAAAGTCTTCAGCTAATTCACTCAGTGACGTTGGATGGTTACTGAACCAGCAGTTTTAGAAGCCAGCAGCTAAAGAGAGGTACTAAAAAACACTTCAAGGAACGATTTACATGGCCTGTAGGAGGCTCTGAATCAGCCCACAAATGGCTGATTAGTAAAATGTGCTGAATACTTGCACTAACTGCTGAAGTCAGCAACAGATGGAGGAGTTGGCATCTGTGGACAGAAGGCCACTCCTTCACATATCCAACTTTAGACATGTAAGCACGAACACTTGAGCCTAAGCTTTGCATTCCACCTTTTCAAACAGTAAAATAAGTCTTAGGGGAAGCCAGTTCGCCTGTGTTATAGTGAAAATGCTATTTGACTATTCATACATCAGCTGTATCTCAGACAGCCCCACATACAAACAAACACCAAACAAACTTTGAGCATCAGCTCCCCTGGCAGTCCCTGCTCTCCCTTCCTGCTCCACACCCAGCTTCCAGCACTGCGCTCCCTTCCTGAGCAGCAACCTCATTTATTTCCAAACCAGCTACTTCAGACTACTGGAGATCCCAGCCTCCTTGCCCAGCAATCTTAAACTATCTTGCTGCTCAGTCTTCCCTTTGTGCATTTATCTGTGGACACAGATAAATACACCAAAGTCTTACAAAAAGTAATGTTTTGCCCAGTGAATTCAAATGATACTAGGATTATTATATCTGGAAATAATATTAATATCTACAACCATTAATCAAGGAAATTTGGGATTGGAAGATGGGGAAGAAGAGCTGAGCCTGGAAGTCTAGAAAATGTTTGGACTATCTGGGAAACAGAAATGCTATGTAAGATGAATAGATGCACTGCCAGTTCTGCCTGTGAGGTAGAGAAACATATGCAAAATCATCATAGACAAACAGGTAACTCCAGTGTTTGAATATTAGAAAGTAGCAAATTAATTAATATTTCACCAGAATATGATTAAAGCTTTAGTAGTAATTTGGAAACAACACCCAGCAGGAGTATTTAGAAGTGTAAATTGAGTACATATATATCACTAAAATATTCTGAGTATGACAGCATTTTTAAAATTTCAGTTCTAGTTGCATCCAAACCTATTTAATACTAATGAACTATTTAAAGTTAAGTTTTTCTCTTCTTTTTCTTGTGTGCTATAGTACAACAGAACAAATGAGTTTGCTAGTGCTCCATTTGAGTGCTTTGAAGAAACTGATATTATCTAGACCCACCAAATAAAACAGTGACTGCACATACAGTGCAAATAACAAGATAAGTATTATGTTGCCTTAATGCATAAGTAAAGAATCCATTTTCTGACCATTTGCCACACAGACCATTTGCCTAATGAACTCAGCCTTCCTCCCTCTTCAAAGTACTGCTTTGTATTACCATGGTTGGATGAAAATAGCCTTTTCACTGCCTCAAACCACTCTCTCTCCTTACCACAATGCTCAAGCATAGTGCAGATTCAGTCATACAGCTAGCCTGGTGCTGAAATAAAAAAATCCCATTTGATTCTCTGAGTGAAATGTTCCACAATTGAATGTTGTGCAGTAGGCAAAATGGTATTAAACTCATCTGCTGAATTTGACAGGGATATGCACCGTGCAGTTTGCTTGTATGCAGCCACTGAAGGCAGAAAAAACAAGCCTCCATGACATAAACAAGCTCAGGGGAAATGTTATAGCACAAATTTTGCCCACAATCTCACTGGTGGTAGATGTATAACTATAGGGAAATCCCTACACAAGGATGGAGAGGCTACATTCTGACCTTTTTAGGCATCTGCAATCTGAAAGCAATGGCATCACAGCAATTTAATACAGAAGAATAAGTATCTTTGATTCTAGTATTAGTATCTGACAGCCCATATGCAAAATTATATAGCTTTTCTCAATTATTTTTAGTGGATTTATTTTCTTACTGAAATTTAAAATTAACAAACCTTGCCAGTGAGCTTTGAAAGATCATCTCCTCCCATTATCTGCATATCTTGCATAGACTGATCATTCTGAAAGAAGAAAGATAAAACTTTGAAATTGGTTATAACTCTATAAAATAAAAATGAAAATGTCAGCTTTTTTTTAAATCTTGATTACTAGTCTTGGTTACTAATATTTTCTAATGCTTGTTAGTATTGGTGCACGAGAAAACCACATTCTTACTTCTTCCTGTGTCTTCCTACATCTCCTGATTTTTAAGCTAACATCAAACTCTAGGCATTACTGGACTAGAAAAAGTTGCATCTTTCTTTTTAAAGTAGTGTTCCCTTATTTGCTATTTCTTAATATGACAAGTATTGAGTAACATATTTATCCATTTCAAAATGGGAGGACAGGAGCATCTCAACACTTGACCAAACACCTGTAAACACATTCTTGGTTTGGAACAGTTTTTGGAAACACAGGCTAAATGTGCTTATACCACAGCTCTTTTTGAAGGAATTCACTCCACTTTTTTCAGGGGGAAAAAAAAGTTTTGAAAAATGTATCGCTTGTTATCAAAAATATTTTCGGTGTGCCTTACAGTTTCCAGAGCTTTGATTATTCTTTTTCAACTGACTCAAAGATAAAATCCTTGAGGTCAATTACTTAAATATTGCCAATCAGTTTGAACTAAATACAACGGAACAGTATGTTTTGATTTTCCTATTAAAAAGGATTTTGGTTTTTTTTTAAATCAGTAAAAAATTTTTAATGTATTTTTTTTACAGACATTTCTGGTTGAAATTCATTTTGGTGGAAAATTCTCAACCAGCTCTAGCTCCAATTCATTACCAGCAGAACACAAAGTTAAGATCACATAAGGGAAGATACATGGAAGCTCTGCTTTCAAGGGAAAACAAAAGAGGCCTTTAAGAAGGTGGCAAATTAAAAAATACACAGTCATGGCCAGGCTACATGAACTTCTCAGAAAAAGCAAGAGCAAAAATAAATATAGTTAATGTGGGTTTTTTGCCAAACTGATGCATGTGCCAATCTAATCTCCCAACCCATAGGAAGATAGCATTAGTCCAATTGTAATAATAGCTGCAGTACCACAATGTGACACTGTGGTTTACTGGTAACACCAGGAAGCTTCATCATTACAAACAACTGACAAAAACACAATACTGGAACACTCTGCTTTTATTTCATAAATCCAGTGCTCTGAAGTCAAATGTTCTTCCACAGGTAAACAGTGGCATATCAGGATTTGCAAGGTAGGTGAGGATCTACTGGACTAAGGGGTTTATATCTCTTCTTCTGCCCTTCCCAAAGCAGGACAAGCAGAGGCAGCACTCGGATTGTCACAGCTGCCCCCCAGTGCAGACGGAACTGCTCGCAGCCCAGGTGGCAGAACTTCAGGGACTTCCAAGCATCTTTGCAGATACTTGATCAGAAGCAATCTGGCAACCCCAGGAACTATTTGTGGTTCTCATGAAAATGGATTGTCTAAATTAATACAGCCTTCCTGAGCAACTGAAGGTAAAGGTTGTAGAATTTCCCGCAAGAGAATTTCTCCAAGTTTGCATTCTGCAGCCCACCAAAAGGCTCCCTGGCTTTTACTCAGACTCCATTCTCCACAAAACTCTCACACCGCAGATTTGTAAAAGGTCCTTAGCAGTCATTGCTTTAAAAGACAGTTTTTAGACCTGCCTTCACTTTTTCTGCACTGGATCTGGGAGCTTTAGATAAATTTCATGCTGCTCTGATCCGTTTCCTGGGAGACAGAGCTAGAGCAGCAATGAAAGATACATCCCATATATTTTCTAATATAAGTTTCAATATTTCTTTTACTTTTGTAAAGAACAACAGAAAAAAAAGTCAAAACAACAACAAAGCAAGCTACTGACTTCCTCAGAAAATTATTTTAAAGCTAAATAAAAAGTGGAGATGGAGAAGATTTTAAGTTCTGGCTTAAAAGCATATGTCTTTTGTTGTAAAGCAAGACAGGTCACTCTTCAAAAGTCAGGGATGTATTCAAGTCAAGACTATTATAAGACTATAAAAAGCAGATTGTTTCTAATATCTACCACAGCATGTGTAACCAAGGCACTGACAAAATATTTTTTCATTTCCAAATGAGAAAGTGTGGAATTTCATTAGCAACCAGCACACAAGCATTACTGAAGAGGCAGTTTGCCCTTAGCTGCTAGTTGAAAAAGAGAGAGAGAAAAAGATAACAGTGAGGTGCAATGATTAATGAATTTATTTTTCCCTAAAAAAACCCCTCTTTCAACAGTATTCACAGCAGCACTGTTTCCTTTGCATTTGGTATTTCTGGCTTCAGCTGAAAGGAAGATGCTGAAATAGCATCTTCATTGCTGGCAAGCAGCTAAGCAAACACAAAAGCCATTGAGAGCAGGGGGATCACAGCATCCTGTCAATCTCCGCATTCACACATTGGCTATTGGGACACAACTGCACACATTTATGAAAATCCTTGTGTTCTGACTGGAGAACCAGTGCTGTCAGAGGACAAGGCTGAGTATTCATGGTGCCTAAAAACCATATAGTTTTCTATATGGTCTTTCTATATGCAACTCAGAACCCTTGAGCCAAAGTATTTTCAAAAAATTTAAAGAAATTTCCTTGCATCACACTGGAGAGCAATTCTCTTGCTAAAAAAAAAAAAGTAAATTCAGATAATTGATTTTAATTCCATTTATAACTATTGACATTCACCACTTAACTCATGTTGTAAAATACATACCTGCCAAACAGCAAAGCTCAATACCACAGTGTGACATTACCATGATCCTAATGTTCACATAGATAATTTGCACACTATGGTTGCCATAGAAACCTCTCCATGCATTTTTCTGAGTTCTCAGTTTATAATCTCAAAATAACACTGCACTAAATGTTAAGTATAAAGTACAATGAATGTCAGGAAAAAAAAATCTGTTTCATTCAGTACCAATTAATGTAAATTCAGAACTGTTTCTTTAATTTTCATAGTCTCAAGTCATTCAGAGCTTCTTTCTTCCTTTGGGAGTTTTTCCAGCTGATACAATTGAGTCTCTGACATTTATAAATGCAGAAATATGAATTGAAGCCTGACTTTCTGTCACCCAAAGTTCCTCAATACTTGCTCCCTAAAATCCCTAAACCCTATCAACTCTTTTTTAAAAAAATATTTGACACTAAATACATTGGCTCAGATAGAGACAGCTCTAAATCACACTATGTTTTGGTTAATGCAGCACAAAATTTATTGCAGCTGTTTCTGACAAGACATGATGCATTGTGTCACATCCCCACAACTCATGGCAAGCCATATTTAATACTACATTTCTATTTCCTTTCTGTGCTTAATAAATTTGCATTTTCCACAATAAATCTCAATTTCTTTGATTTAATTGCTGTGTTGTGCTTTTTCAGTTGTTCATCTTTGTTTTATAATTTTATTTCATTCTAGGAATAGTTGATGAATTAAAGCAAGAATGTTATTTCCACCACCATTTTTCACGGCATACAAGATAAAACGTTTGCTTTCTATGTAGATTGGAAGTATACATATTTAAATTCCATCTATACTAAGTCATGTGTTTTGAACTGGGTGGGGCACAGAATTATTACATCTCTTTTACATCTCCTGAGATCAACGTTTGGACATAGTTCAAGTTACAAGTGAAATGAGTTGGGTGGTCTCAGGAAAATTCATTATAAACAGCATTGCTCATATGAAAATTGCACCAAACTGTGAACATCTGTTACTCTTCTGAAGAAACAGAATCTGGAATACATTAATACTGGGCTCAGTGAAACAAAGATTCTTTAATCATGGCAAAAAAAGTAGCTTTAACAGAACAGTTTAAATGCATGACTAAATTACAAAATATGGACAAAAGGTCATTATCACACATCTAATTATAACAGTCTGCAGAGTTTGTATGGAAATTCTTTAAAAAATGTGGTTACCTTTTTCTCCCAAAATTCATCAGGGAAACTCAAAACGAAGAAGAATATAGCCATCAGGCCTGTTCTATTTTGCTTTTGTCCCCTTGGGTGATACAGCAGATCCTCCAACCTGAGAATTCCCATTAGGATAGCTCTTTCGCATCACAGCATCATTCCATCTCCTACCACTGGGTTTTCCAGGAAGATTTTGATCAAAAAGAACTCAGTGACAGATTACACAAGTTGTCCCGTGGATCCTAGTATGAAACTAAGTTGCTTTGCAACCTGCCTCCTGAGAAATACTTCGAAAGATGAATATGTTGATTGGGGAAGGGTCAGTATGGCATCTACATGATCTGTTAACCTATTGTTGCTAGTAGATAAAGTCAAACTGATATATAAAATGTAGGCTATGAAATACCCTCGGTGAACCAGCCAAAGTGGAGTGGTAATATATAAGATGCTGTGCTTTGAAGCAACATACACTTGAATCAATACCATTTTGGGTTTCTTGTCTAAAGAACAACAGCTAAGAACTTAAGACCTCAAGGGTGTAGAACATGAGCTGTCATAGTTATCATGGCAGACAGCTAGAAGGACTATCCAGGCTTAAGCAGCAACATTCAGAGGGCAACTAGTTAGTTCTGTTAAGCTGGAGACTTGTGCAAACAAGTGGGAATGATATGGATCATTTCCCAGTAAAGACTGGAAAGTTTGCCTTCCCTTCCCCAGAATTAAATGTATACCAAAGGCCAGACTGCAACCTCCGGGGTACACCCACATTCAAAATAGTCAAGCGCCAGGTCACTGATACATTTTTAAGAGGTGCCTTGAATACCTTGCAAACAATCCAACAATGCTGAGCCAGCTGGGAAACAAATCCAGTAAACTGGCACACACCCACTGCCAGAACATCCCCTTTCCTGCAGGGAAGTACAGGTACATGTGCACTGAAGCATTGACAGCTCTGTACATTTCTGTAAGCTTTAAAGCTGCCCTCCTGAGCTGACCACACCACTCACTGTGCTGCACTGAGATTGGCCTTGTTGCTATTGCCAGGATACCAGATGATAGCAAATTTTAAACTGGTGTCAGTGTACATCTAGCAGAATTCTAATTACCACAGTGTAAGACATATTTTACTTCTGTAGGGGTAGATTTACAATATAACTAATTTGAAGATTCACTTATTTTTTATTCTTTTTCCTCCTTATTGTTATTCCTTAACTAAAAGCTCCACCACTCAGGTTTGGAAGTGCTTCAAATTCAGACTAGTCTTTCCAGTTCCAGGGAAGGTCAGAGTTTTGCAATGAGGAAGTTGGCTTTGGACAGAAAAAGACAAACAATGAACTTACTGACAGCAAGGTAGCCCTTATCAGCTGACCTGTGGTAACACCTGGGTATGTTTCTTCCCTACTGTAAAAGCAAGGCAGGTCATTCAGCTTAAAAAACTCTCTGGGAAACAGTAAATTGTATATAAATGGAATTTACATACAATCAGTTTGCAATCATCTGTTCAGACATTCAGCAATTTATTGTGTACCAGGACTCCTGCATGCCTTCTCTGTATTTAATCCAAGGAAGGCAAGGTATCTTAAAAAGGGGCCAAACTGTCGTAAACTGAAGCAGAATTCAGACCAATTAACTTGACTAATAAGGATTATAGACAATAAATTATTTAATTTTTTGTATTTCTGATTTAGCAATTAAGTTTTATATACTTGCTTAGCATTGGTTAAATGGGTTATTTTGTTTAAGAATAAGGCAGTAAGATTTCAGCACCACATGTAACCATATAGCACAAACAGCACTTGAACACTTAAAAAGATCAGCAAAAACTGGAATCAAGAACATATGATAACAAGGGTTTTGAATTGTATGTATATCAGAAACAGAATAAATCCTCAAAATTCAGATTAGTTTCCACAGTAGTCTGAGATTTCCTTGCCCTCTAGCTTATTTTTATTCTCTAAGATAATATTTCAAACACAGAAATTAAATCTGTGTATGTTCCAGGATGAGAAAAGGTACTAACAATTTCACAGGGCTCTTCAGTTGCATAAGCTAAGGTTCAGATCACACAATTTTTCTCCAGAGATGGGAAGAAAATAAATTTTAAAAGTTACAGGTAAAAGAAAAATTTAAGAAGCAGACCCTCCAGAACTGCCATAATCTTACTCTTGGGCTGCCAGGAGGCATTGCTAATTGTGTCTACCTTTTGTGATAATAACATAACACCAGCCCACATTCTTGGAATAGCAGACTTGGGATGCTTTTCCTCCTCAGCTCCATAAGCTTTTCCATAAATGTAAGGAAAATTTTCCTCCTGCCACAGTAATGCAAAAGTCATTAAGGTCATCAGTGAAGCTATGGCCAACTATACTGGACTCAGGTAAGAAAATGTCAGTTTGGATTCAAGCCCACAATAACTGCAGTATCTGTCTTTTACCCAATTATTGTTTAGCATTAAATGCATGCACATTACAGCAGTGGAACTAGAAGTCATGTTTCCTAGCCTCAACAGAGGATCTCAGCATGCCAGCTGGGACACTACTAGATCCACATGTACGATCTCACCACGTTTCTTTTAACTGTGTTATAAATTAATGATCAAAAGTAAATGAACATTGTGAAAAATCATATAGCTCTGTACTAAAAAATCATATTGTAGCTGTGTACTAAAAACCCTGTCCACTTGGGGATTCTGCAAGCACAAGAGAAAACAGCTTTCTCTAGAATAAACACAAAGTATTAACCTTTTGACCCTGACTATCATTAGTTCCTAGGCTCTGGTGATAAAAGTGAGATAGAAGAAGAATTCTGAACTTTGTCAAATAGCCACAGGCTGAGAAAACAGGTAGATGGGTGTAAGCAAATTCACAGAAGATGAGTCTGATAAAAACCTCAAATGCCTAGTCCCTTCCAGCAATCTGGAGCTTAGTGTATCATTGACTCTCACAACTAGTAGCACTCTCTTCCATACCAATGTGTTCAGTTCCTTGGCTAACGACAACTTGGAAACTTTGAACAGCACATATTTTTTTTGTGAACTTTCGTGCAAGGTTATTTTATAGTATCCTTTCTTTATTTAAATATTTTAACTTTTGTCTATCAAAAAAAAATTCTGTTCTGTGTGACAGAATTTTCTATCTGTCACACAGAACAGAACTGTATTCACAGAGGCATTCCTGTTATTTCCATATTCCTTTAGAGTAACCCTTTTGGTTTACGCCTTACGGCCCTGCTGGGGTGTGACACTGCATGAACACTACACGTTATGATCCGTTTTAAGAAACAGCATTTAAGATGCCTGTAAATCAGAGTCATAGAATTCCTTGAGAAAAATTAGAGCCCTCCAGCTTCTTTTAATTGATTGTGCCCCATTATGGATCCTAATATGAAAAACTCCCATTTTAAATGGTACTACTAATGTCCAAATAAAGCAGTATTTTTCCAATGCATAAACATGTCACAGTACTTTCAAACTTATCAGATCTCATTTTTACAACAGGATTAGCAACCATTAAGTTCTGGACCTTTCTTACACATAAGATCCTATCTCCCTGTCACTGTAAAATCCATGAAGCAGAGTGACATATAGTATTCCTGCAAATGCCATAGCGTAGTAGTAGCTTGCTTGGTGTATTTTTGGCAGAATATGAAACAAAAAATTTTACTAGAACTAAACTTCAATTTTTTAGACTTTATAAGAAACCACTGCTTTACAACCAATACTGTTTCCAGAGGAATCTAATTCTTTGAAAAGATGAACAGTTGGATGCTTCTAATAAAATCCCTTGATGCTTTGAATCTGTTCGAAAAGTGACCAATTTTTAAAACATCTACAGCCTTAAATGTTAAGATGTTCCAGAAACCTGAACTTCTTAAAAAGATCTAAGCTCACAAAAAAAATTAATAAACTTTAAGAAAAAGGAACTTCAACTCTAAAACTCTGTTTATACATAGTAGCTCTACCCTATGCAATATACTGTAATCCAAGACATTTATTTCAAATTGGAAGACATTTTTCAAAAGACATTACAGCTTGTAAGAAAAATGTGCCCCTTGGGGAGACAAATTTCTCAAAAAATATTAGAAAATACCTCTGTGGAGTGTACATTAGATCTGAAATCCACAACACAGTACCAACCCACAATATAGGAGAAGTAATTTTTTTCATTTAAAAAAAATAATTCCGCAGATAAAAATCATCTATCAGTATGAAGGAAGACAATACCTAAGTAGGAAACAATAGATCAAAATTTAAAGTATCTTGAAAAAGCATGTAGTTACTTGCTTTACTATGGCCCATAAATGCTTTAAAACAATACTTAGGTATTTCTGAAAAGCTGTAGGACAGCTCAGTATCACCCTGCCTTCATTGCCACATCTGCTCTAGTTCTGTCCCCATGGCAATCAGGCCACTTCCTACTCAGCTCTCCCTCAGCTCAGTTGTTTGGTTCCCCCAAATCTTTCTTATGTGAGTCACTGAAACACTTACTCATACTTTTAAAAAATCACTAGGAATTCAGATGGTGCTAACATATTCAAGTGATGTGTAGGTGTGTTATCTGATGCATACAGTTACAAAGATCATCCTCTATGAGTAAGTTTTACATTAGAGATAAACTTGATAAACTGACTGTCTGATAGACTTACTGTGACCTTTCCTGAACTATGCCCACAAATTAACACCTACTTACATTATTAGTAGCATCCCAAGACCCTAAGCAGTGTTCAACAGCAAAATACTGTTTTATTTTAAATAACTTAAATCAGAAACAATTTCTTCCTCCTTACAATCAAGACAGCCTTGTGACGAATAAAAGCTCTCATGTCTCACAACTCTGCCATCATGGTAAATGGAAGCTGCAGATGCCATGAAGGTGAAAGGAGAGCATCTGCCTCCAGACCTAAGAAGTTTCAAGGCCCTGACTTTTAAGTTCACATTATATTCCACATGGTATGCCCTTCTTCAGTTTATCCTAGAACACTACGAAAACTAGCCTGATTCACAAAAATAACTTGGGTTGAAATAGCCACACTGCTTCTGATACCTTTGGGGAGCATCTCTCAGATAAAGCAGAGGGTGGGTCTGAGGCTTTGCACACGTGGTAGTTAAGATCCCCAACTATGAGCAGATTCCTTTTTCCAGCAAGAGCTGTGCTGACTAAAAAAGTTATTGCCCTCAAGCTGTCCCCAGCTGCTTGTAAGTCTCCCTCTGGCAGGGGCAACTGAGATGCATGTGTGCATCTGGGTCACTGAAAATGAATCCAGCAAGCTCAATAGGTCCAAATAGAAAGTCTCTCATAAGTGGTGTCATCTGGGCTGAAAGTGGTTAGGGAGTGCTCAGAAGCAGCTGAGCTGGCCAGTGTGACTGGCTGGAGGGCACTGCAGTCCCTGAGGAATGAACTGAAGATGGTCACTGTTCCAGCCAGTGCAGATGCAATCAGAAAAGAGACCCACCTCCAGTGTCTGAGTTTTCACACCCAGCCACTCACTGTCTGTACCTGATGTACAGATTAATCTGGCAGGAGAGTTTACCCTCAAAGTGCCTGATTTGTGCTGCTACTCTCGTAACACCACCCACAATTTAACCAATGAGACTGTCATTCTTCTCATTACATTTTTGTGAATTCCTTTTAAAAGTTCACCAGCTAGCTACAAGAATAAGCTTATGGAATGACTTCCACTACTAACACATTTTCGGCTATTTCTCTCAAAAGCTTCAGTGTCTCTGAGGCTGATATTTTGCAGTAAGATACTGCTGCATGTTGATGTGGTTTTTTGTTTCTTTCATGAAAAATATTCTATTTTTAAACAAGCCTTAACACTTGAAAAAGAACATTTGGACACAGTTTGGAGAACTGTGAATTGTAGCAACTCCAAACATTCAATTCACAAAAAATATGATCTGTTTCCACCGTTCCTCTCCTTTCTAACCATCTCAGGTCTCAGTTTCAGAAAGCATAAGAGATAGAGACAGAACATCAGTGCCTGCTTAAGATTTGGAAGTGGCTTTGGCTTGGAGCTGTAAAAGACCTTTTACTCACTTGGTTTAGCAGGTTTGAGCACCTTGTGGAACTTCCACTCAAAAAGATACTACTACTTCAGGATGTTAATGACATTTTATCCATTTATAGACATGAAAAATGCACAGAGATAAAATCTCTTTGGAAATTCTAGGATCAGGTTTCCCAAATCTCTCATTATTTGCTTGCCCATACGACATCTCTCTGACAGCACCATCTATAATCAACAGAATATATTTCTCAGAACAGCAACAACTTTAAGGTCTAGATCCTTGACACTGGTAGCTTCTATGGACTAAATTATGTCATATTTTTGTTGCCCATTTGCATCTAGAACTACATCATGCTGCAAAATTCTCTGTACAGTTGTTTACTGTCTACAGTGCTGACTGCAAGACATACATCTGAAAAAGGTTGAGTTTAGTTTTTGAATGTCTAGTACGCACACAACCTCTCTCCAAATTAAATAAACCACAAATTACTAATTTCCAAATTAAAGCACATTTTGCCTACACTGAAGTTATTTATTTTCACATCAAATGTATTATTCACAGATAATTTGTAGTTCAGTCCTGTGAAATTATGGTAGAACTTGGCTTTAAAGTTGACAGGAATTCATTCTACCAGGTAGGCTCCAATCTGTAATTCTTCCATGGCTACTCAGCATCAAGAAGATGGTGCAGTCATTAGCTAAACTGTGTATATGAAGCAAAATAAAGGGAACCCACAACCTGCCCAAGAAAAAGCCAGTAAGTACAAAAACTAATGTGAATTCTTTTTGATCTCAGGATGTACATTTTCTCAGGAGATCATAAGTTGTGTTTTCCTGTGTGACACACAGGAATGGAGACAATCAATCTTTGTAACACTGGTGTAGAGTCAGGGTATAGACATGAATCACTAAATGCAAGCAAGACAGTTGTTTCTTTTGCGTTGTTAAATTAATAATTTTTTTTTCAAGCTATTTGCTTTTCCAGGGTCAAGATTTCAACATCTTGTTTTTGGATGCAAAATTCATAGTGATATTAAAAAAGCCAAGTTCCATACAGTAAAATTATACTGAGTAAAAATAGGTTATTATGAAAAACAGGACTGTACATTTTATACAACTCTGATTATAGTCTGATGTCTCATGCTGTTGAGTCTTTTAGGAAATAAGTACACTCATTTGGTATATAAAAAGGAAACCTGCATGGCAGAAAAAGAAATTGTTTTACTGCATTTACCAAGCTTTCAACTTACTTATTATAAAATGAGTTTCCTTCTGTTTTCTTACTCCTACAGTAGTGAGGTTTAGCAAAACTATTTACTGAGGTGGCTTCATATAGCAAAAACATTCAGATTTCTACTAAACAATGCTTGTTTTGTTGCTTGTTTTCAGATTCTTGCAGCACTAATAGTCCTGTTTATGCCAAGACTAATAACCAACAGTTATAAATATGTTTCAAACAACTGGAGGCTGAAGAGGAAACAGATCATATCAATGGATTTGTTTGTGAACAGAATTCAATGCAACCATTGTGCATGGATTACAATTCAGCAGTCACATTTTTACATTTTTTTATTAGTTTTGTTCTGGAAACCATAAATAATGTACTAATTTTAAAGAATTACATGAATTTACCAAATCCACATCATCCTCTGGAAGTTCCCTCTGAAGTTCATTCATATTTGGAGCATCAAACACATATCTGGGCAAGATGTTCCAGTGCCTCACTCCACTTCGTCATAAAAAAAATTCTCCCTTATATCTAGTCTAAACCTACCCTCTTTCAATTTAAAGGCACTTCCCCTTGTCCTACCATTCCACAGCCTTGTAAATGTCCCTCTTCACCTTCCTTGTAGGCCCCTTTGAGGTGCTGGCTGGGTGCTGTAAGATGACCCCAAAGCCTTCTCTTCTCCAGGCTGAAAAACCCCAACTGAGTCAGCCTGTTTTGCTAGGAGAGGTGCTCCAGAGCTGTGATCACCTATGCAGCCCTTCTCCAGACCCCCTGCAACAGACCCATGTCTTTGCTGGACAGAGGACTCCAGAGCAGGAGGCAGTACTCCAGGTGGGGTCCCAAAGTTATTCAAAATAACAGAGTTTGTTGTAACAATGTCATTTCAAAATAACAGAGATGGCTGGTCTTCTGCGACTTTAGTCCATACATGTAAAGAAATTACAAAAGACTTAAGGAAAAGTATCAATCTCATTCTTAGTTTATCTCTCCACAGTTTTCAGTGAAAAAAGGTTATGCCACCGAGATTCACTTGCTCTTCCCCAAGATGTGAGCTTTACTATCATACCTAATTTATAAAATACAGAAATTAAGAGAATTAGATAGACATCTATGAACAACTATATGGGAATACTAACCATTTCACAAGAACAGGTAGCAATGCATGGAGAAAGCACACTGGTCTGCCTAATAAAAGTGTGTGCTGTTTCTCCTCCCTTCCATCAGTCCCCCCCACCAGTTTCAACAATGACTCTTACCATGATTCCTTCCCTTCCTAGCTTCCATCATCTATCCACTAAATAAGTCTTACTTCACATGTATTTACCTTCTCTTCTATGGAGAGATTGCTGAGAACATCTCAAGAAAGTCTGCATACTTCCTCTACTTCTTAATTTTTTCAATTCCATTTCAAGGTTTGACTTAAAGATCACATTTGGCATAGCCATGGAACAGGATTAGGTGATATTGTTGCATCTCTTAGTAGGGGATTAGACTTGCTAAGCCAGAACAGCCTCTTCTGTCTCAAGCTGTAATTCAACCTTTATATTTTCAGCTTGTCCTAAATTGTCTCTTCCACAATGAACAAAGCTCTAATTATTGTTTATAAACAGTCTACTCTTCTGCTACAGTTCTTATAGTATGGTTTTATACTAAAACGTATCCTATTCAGCCCTTCTCTTCATGACATCCACATCCTTCTATTCTTTTGTTCACTCTCTCTTTTGGATCATCCTCAAACATCCTTTCTTGTCTAGTCCTATCATTTAATTCAAAACACCCTAGTGAAACATCTTCCTGATTCCTCTGTTGTACTTCCCTCTGGATTCTTCCTAATTATCTCTTTAATCTCCTAAAGTTATCAGTATCACAAATATATTACAGAATTTCTGGATCCACCATCTCTCCTGCTAGGGTCATATTCTCCTTAGATGACATTCCCCAACTCAACTTCTTCCACTATTACTTTTCATCTTTGACTTCAACACACCATGTTTCTGAAAATAATTTTGAATTCTCCTTTCAATCTGAAACACTCACCCCTTTTCAACTTCAGAACTGTGATTCCCTGTGGAGGAACAATCACTCAGGAAAAAATCCAGTATGGTAAAAATTGAGTATAGTAAATTTTATTCATCCAGTTTTAAATTAAAAAATCTCTACAGTAAATTCCACTGTTCCTGACTTATACTAAAATCCAATATCTTATAACTTCATATCTAAAAACCCACCAAATTCTATCAGTTCTCATGTCAGTGTTTCCAGAATACAGTGTTTTCTCCTAAAACTTGGCATGCATCTTTCTATATATCCATCATATTTCACAGGAGGACTATTGGACTGCATCTTGCTCTACCCACTATTCTTCTTGCCTTGCTACTCTTAAGTTCATTCAAAAAAATGTATGTTTTCTCTTCTCTGCTCCTTAAAACTCAGAGCTCATTCAGATTTCTATCTGGAAAATGGATTCAATTTTCCTCTCCATCTACTTCTGACTCTTATCCTTAACTCTAAATGATGCTTCCTATCCCCTTACTCCTGAAATAATATTTTCTAATTCTCATCTTGGTGCTTTCTTTTAATCTGCCCCTTGTAAAATACAGAAAAGTTTCTCACAAAAATGTAAAAATGTTCAGGCACATACGACAATATTTTGCAAACCAGATAAAACCATCCTAATTATGGAAGTACAAGTAGCCAGTCATCTCATTAATATCCAGAGAACCTAAATGCACTATGCTTTTTTGTAAAATCAGTTCATTTGCATGAAGAAATTTAACCAAGAAGATAAATGCCCAGCTTTCAGCTACTTAATACAAAAGCAGATCCTAACATACTAATTAAGTATAAATTCTAAAGCCTAAATTCTGGAATATTATGACAGGTTTGAAAAACAAAGAACCACATAAAGCTGGTCATATTTGCAATCTCCTTTTCCTGTAATCATGTTTGTATGGAAAACATCAAAGTACAACATTTTCCACTGATACTTGGTAATTAAGGTGTACACCTTAATCACTGATGCCAAGACCTGACTCTGGGTCACAAATACAGCCCATTTTTGCTATCCTATTAAACCAAGAAATCCCACTTTGAATTACAACCCCTAAAAAGCAACTGACCTTTCAATATTGAAGCTGGAATGAGATAATAAAAAAATCCCGTGAGTTTGAGCTGAAATTACTTGTTGGATTTAAACAGCTGGAAGGGGGAAGGGAGACATGTCTGAAGGAAGCATATTGAGAGCAGCAGGACTCCCTTAAGGAGAGAAAGAGAGAACAGTTAGTAAAAGGAAACAGGATAAATAATGTGAGAAGAACAGTGTCTATAAAATGAAAAAGGGATAAAAAGAGAGAGCAGTAATAAGTCTTACTAGAAAGTGGAACAGAACACACAAAGGAAAGCAAAGGACTGGGTGTGGTGATGCTCCAAGATTTTAAGTAAAATCTCATCTCTAAAGCTGTAATTATTAAAATGTGAAACACTGAGAAAGATATGTTATTACAGAATAAACTAACATGGGAGATTTGGGAGTTTCATATAAGGCTGGGATAAAGAGTCACTCAAACTAGGTACAGTGAGTTCCTCAAGTGTTCTGAGCCCAGCTATATTGACAAGGGAACAATCTCTAAAATCTGCAATTGCACAGGACACAACAGTAACTCGAGATGCAAAGGATGGCAGGTAGTAGTACTTTAGTCAGCATTACATTTATGCCTATCTCATGGACTGAATCTACCAATATTAATGTAAGTTCAAATTTCTACTGCAATGTCATTCCGTTTCTTAAGACCAGACAGGTATCCATCACTGATCCAAGCACTGAATCAAGGACAGCTTCAGCCTCCAAATACATGACACCTGTTTGGAAGTGCATATAAGAAAAAAGAATGTATTTTCAAAAAACCAGATGCAAGCACTAGGTCTTGGGGAGGCGTTACCTTTCTCATACAGCATGAGGTTAGGACCCAAAATATGCACAGCTACTAAATGCTAAGATCATCTAGGACTCAGTATTGGTAATTGCATCCTTCCATAATAAAATTTTTAGTGCTGTTTCAGCTTGATATAACATGCTTTTATGTCATTTCCTAAGCTAAAGATGTGACAATTTCCACTCTTTTGCAGTACACATCTCCTGCCACTCATTGGTTAGGGGCTATTCTGGCTAATAAGACTTGACCCCAAGGACAGAAATTCTAGAATCAGGATATCTTTACCCTGGTTAAGAGATAACTGTATAGGAAAAGCCTATGCAATACCTATAAACCAGATGCAAAATATACCCCAATTTAAGTAATTCCACTATTTGCTCAGCAGTATTACTGAAGTGCTATCATAACTATGCAAAACAAATTGAGAAAAATTTCCATGTGGCATTATGTGAGACAAACATTATAATTTATTAATTATTTCTGTAATACTGCTGAATACCTAGAAAATATATAATAGTAGTATTTCACACATGCTTCATAGAAATAACTATTTTTTGAAACAGACATCCCAGGACCAAATCCTAACCAAATGGCTACAAAAGGTTCTCATTCACATTTTTTCTACAATGAAAAAAGTCAGACTGGATCTGTGAAAGTTAGGAAAAGTTTATAGTCAGTGGGGTCCAAAGAAAATGTCAGCCAACAAACTGTGGAAAGATGTAGTTATTGTGGGAACTACTGGACATAGCAAGTTGCATTTCTGCAAGACACTGTATTATCATCCCATTTCTTTATTGTACTTCCTCAGACATTTCTACAATAACTTACTTGTAGAAATGCTCCCTCACTACAAAACATGCACTGCAAGGTAGAATATAAATTTATAGCTTATACAATAAAAACCCCGTAATTACAGGTTCTAAAAAAAGGATGGTCATCTCACTGTCATATCCTCACTGACACAAATGAATTATTATTGTATAATTTTCTCTGAAGATAGCAGGAGATCTTGATGATTACTTCAACACTGGATTGATTCAATGATTTGTTTCATTTTCTTGTAGAACACTATCATCATCTGGTGGTATATTTTGCTACTATGTAAACTGCATGCTATGAAGAGGAAAGTATTTAATTTACTCAGCATTAAACATTTAGAAGACATAGATTTATAATTTTGCAGTTATGCCAAACAATGTGGGGGTGGAAATTGAAGTAACATGAAATTAACTTGACAGAACTCCTGAGGATTTTGAGAACAAACAAGACGCTGACATTTTACATGAAAGAAATTTGAATACTTCTCTGTCCAGAAGACAGACTAAATAAATCAACAGAGCTCAAGGATGGTTCATATCCTCATTCATGCTATCCACAATAAGGGATATGAGTTTTTAAAGAAAACCTCACAGGTTTTTCAAACAAAAATATTTTTCACGTAGGTTTTTTTTGTAATTGGAAGTGGGGATCTCATATGCAAAAGCAAACTATTTATTATGACATTCAACCAGAATCTACATAAATCAACTGTTGACTTACGTGGTAACTTTTCAGTCTAACAAAATCAACTTTCATGGAGATGAACCTTTCTGAATTTCTGCTAAGATTTTTTATGTGCTCCACAAGATCTGCACAAAACTTGTAGCCACCTTTAAGGACACAGAGAACCACAATATCATTGTCTCCAATGTCTTGCACAATATCTTTGGCCAGTCGTTCTGTCCTGGGAAAAAAAAAAAAAGATAAAATAACATTAGATGCAGATGCTTTTAGTTCATGTTACGCTTTACAAACAAGCACTAAGGTGAGTATAAGGCTTGAATGACATTGTTTAAGTATCTTGACTTCACAGAATCACAGAGTCATTTAGGTTGAAAAAGACCCCCAAGATCATCAAGTCCATCCCTTGGCAGATCACCACAATGTCAGCTAGACCGTAACAGTAAGTGCCAATGTCCAGTCATTTTTTGAACACCTCCAGGAATGGTAACTCTACTACCTTCCAGGACAGTCCATTCCAATGCCTGACTGGGTTTGGATCCAGTGCACAGATATAGAGTGATGGATGCATGATGCAAATCACTTGAACCTGGTTAACCTTAAATGCATAAATTCCCCAGCTATAAAAATGGGAGCAACACATCTCCGCATATGTTGGACTCATAAATATGTCAGAGACTTGGGAGAAAAGAATGTGAGCTACTCTTCTGTTTTACCTCACAGGAATTATCAGTGTTAAATATACCTGTACAAACCCCTAACTTGTTATGATAGTTACTGCACAAGAACAACAAATTCAGTGAAAGATAGGGAAAATAATTATTTGAAATACTTCACACTGAATGGCTTTGGAAGATGCTACCCCAACAATTTTAATAAAAATATAACAAATACTAGAAAGAAATAGAGCATCAGTCAGAAGCTTATAAAGAGTGCTTATTATCACTTTTTTGCACAGCTCACTGTTTTGTACAGCTCGCTGTTTTATACAGCAGAAATGAAGGGTGCAAAGAACTCCAGTGACTTGTTCAAGGTCACACACCTGCAAATAATTGAGCAAATGCTCCAATGAACTTGGAATTGTGGGGTTCCCAAGCCTGTCTTCTCTTTTACAATTCTGCATTTCAAACACAACATGGCAGATGATTGGAAACAAAAGGTACACATACCTGCCATGCAATGCTACATACATTTTCAAGATAAAACCAATAAATATTAATTTTAATAATAAATGTAAATAATAAACATTAACCTTACAGACAGCATTTCTAGACCTACAGTAGAGTACTGGGTCATTTCTGGACGTAATGCAATATCAACAGAAAACTTAACAATGTCATTTGATGTTTTGAGAAAAAACAGCTTGGTGCATTATATTCTGTAAACACACTGGAAAATTCTTTGATAGCTCTCTGCATTACATTAGTAGTTCAGTGAGAATGCATTAGATTAGTAGTTTCAATGACAGTGGACTTGTTGACAGGATAAAATGTATTAAACAATCCTATCATTTATCCCCTGTCTTTCATTATTACGTTTTTCAGGTTTGGCTGTTTTTTTCTTTCTCTACCAACTGTAATACAGAAACCAATTTGCCACTACATAAATAACACTGATTGAACTTTAGTGAAATCTGTGCATGGACCAGAGAAGAATAAGCTCTAGACTGAAGATAACGTACTAAGTATGAGAAACAGCTGTTGCTTCATTTCTACATCTTTGTATTTTTAATGCTCTAGTAAATTCCATACATTCAAAAAAAAAAAATTAGTATATTTTTATTTGAGAAGTAGCATATATTAGAAACATTAGATCATCTCATTTGATCTCAAATACATAATTCTTTTTCATGTTCTAAGAATGAGGATCACTTACTTTACCAAAGATCAACAAAATAGTCTTTTATCATCTTTTATCAAGTCTGAGAATAATGGGGACACCCTCTCATTAAGAAACATTTCTTTGATGAATTTTAATTTTTTATATTGTTCCTCAGATTGATTGATGAGCTGAAATTTCCAAGAATTCCAAAGACTATCTTGCGTATTAAAAATGTATGAACATTAGGACAGACAAAAATTTACTAAATTTAATTTCTAAATAAAAATACCCAAGTATTTAACTCATAATATTTTAGGACAAAGATTATACACACATTGTATATGGATGACAGTCTTCATAAAGAAGGATAATCCTACTGACCAAACAATTTATTTAGTAACATTCAAACTACACATACCTGTCAACAATAATGCCATGAGGTATGAGCACGTATTCCAGATCTCCATAGTAGTGCTGAGGATAAGTGAACAAATCCAGACTGTATCCAGGCCAATTGTCTGAAATCTGAATATCAAATAGTACTGTCAAGAACACTTCATGGTGTTTAACATTATGTAACTGATACAAAATCAGCATTCTAGTACACTCTCTTGGAGGAATTAATTGTATCCCATACTTTCTTCCAGTTATAATTTACTATTTTGCTTTTCCCATTAATTATTTTGCTTCTCAGTATATCTCTGAAATCAAATGCTACAGTTTTTTCCTCACAGAATATGGGAAATTTCACCTGAAATTACAAGCAACTAGATAGAGAAAGGAAATATTTAATACTAAACTAGTGGTGAAAGTAAGTTTCTAAGAACTTTCAAACTCAAAATGCAAAGATAATATTGCCAGTAAGAAGGGATTCTCCAATAGGAGATTCAGACAGTGGAATTAAAAGTTGTAAAATTCTATATTAAAATGGTACATTTCTAGTTTAGAATGACTTAAAACTCTTAAATAAATAAATAAGTATTCTACAGATGAAACAGCACATACGGAGAATAATTTATGTCATCATGAATGATACCTGTACAAATCAGTGAAAGACCGTACTTCTGGCAAAGGCGAGGTTCTTAATTTAGATGTCACCAAAGATAAGTGATTGCAAAATGTTTGCATCTCACCTCACTATCAAACTAGTCAGTAAATCCATATATTTACAAAAAAAAAAAAAAAAATTACAAAGTTAACATACATTGGTTTTGTAAGTATTAGAATACAAATATTAGATATCACAGGATACAATGGTAGTAGAGATTAAGAAGGTCACAAATTAGCCAAAAGTTGAAGGCTTCAGAAAGCTATGAAATGCAAAGTCATCAGCACAAAAACTGAACAAACTCCAAAACAAAAATTTTCCCTATACCTTATGAAAGACAAGATCTACAGGTTCACAAGGTACTTTGAAATCATTACAAAGCTTTGCTTCAATACTGCTTCAGAATAAAAAGTGACAATAGGTTTTCTTTACAATCATATTCCTCAAGTCACATACTGTCTTTCTCCAGCTTGGCTGCATGAATCTTGAGTAAAAGGAGAAATGGTGACAAACTTGCTTTTGAGCAGTGCATGTCTTAATGGCATTTTTGCTGCAGATAGTCTTTAAAGGACCATCACTGAAACGAACCTCTGCTTATCATTTTACAGCAGAGCAATAAACTGTTTCTCACAAATAGTTTGGCTAACATAACATATTTGATGTCGAGCTGTTCCTCCACATACGCTCTTCTTTAACTCAGACACAGTCCTGCCTCATGCTGTACTGGAACAGTTTTCTGCCTTGTGGATTTTTGTTTGCTTGGGAGCTTTTTTTGCACATTCATTGACAGCTACAGACACCTTGACTGGCATGTTTTCTTAACTCTACCCAACAATTTCTGCATCAAAAAGAATATTCCGTGGCAACTGCTACCAAACATTTGCCCATAAAGGGCATGACTGAGAGACCACTGGAATCAACGAAAGCTTTTCCCCTGACTTACACAAGCCTTGAAACTGCACAAAAGAAAAAAAGTTACTTAGTTGTGTTCCTCATTTCCATAGAAACAGGAGATTATAAATATGCTCCTTGGCAAGGCCTTTAATTAGAGGCAAATCTTGCTCCAAAAACACTACTGCAGTTGGCCTGAAAAGACTATTTTCCCATCTACTTTTTCAGCTCATGGGGGGGCTGAAACTTTTTAAACATTTTGTAGCAATGAACTGTGTGTCCAAAAGTATTCTCTTGCAAACTGAAACAATTTCATTAAGTGTTACAAACACCCACTAACAATTCTTAGTCAGTGTTGCTTACTTCTGCGTTCTTGTCAAATTGCATGGGTCTAGTGTGATGCAGAAGATCAAACTAAACGGGTGGAAACTGCTTCAGAATCCATACAAACCAATAACTTTTACTAATGTTACAATAAGTCCTTTATGAAATAGGATCAGGATGAAATTTTGATTCTCCCATTTATCCTTCTGCTTCTCTTGAATAGCAGAACTCAAACTGCATAACTTTGCAAAATATTGAAGTTCTTGTTTACAAGTGCTTGCTGGTATTTGACAAACAAGATGAAATTCACATGTACTTTTAAATTAATTATTTGTCTGATACAATAGCCTATTTCACATTCTTTCTTTTGAACAGGCACTTCCCAAAAACAAGGATAGAAATTCTCATTTACCCTAAAGCTAATCACAGTGTTATGCTACAAGACAATTTTCAAGTAGCTGTAAATTCTTATGACTTTTCTCTTTGAGAATTAAAAATCCCTTGAAAATATGAAGGAAAAAAATTCTGATTGTTTCAGGAAAAAAGCAGCATTCAATTGGATAAGTAAACACATATACTAAATACATTGGCATACTTGTGTGTTAAAAAAGTCCTGCAGTGAAAGGAAGACCTACTTTTAAAGTTCAGGCTTTGAATAGCGCAGCAGATATTCTTCAGCGAGTCTTTAAAAAGTTGATGTGAATGGATACAAAAGGCAGTACAAATACATGGCAATAACCAAAAGTGTTTCCTTGAAGCCCTAGAGAGACGCTGAAGACATTCACTTGCAACACCTTTGGAAGAATGTTGCCAGTTTTGTTCTCTGGCAAAGTGAGCACAGACGAGGTTTGAGCACAGTCCTCAGCTCGAAGCGAGCATTAACCAAAATCCAGCCTTTGTAATTTAAATGATGCTGCACTGGACTTACAGCTGGCTGGGTTTTTGGGGGTTGAGCATAAAAAATTAAACCAGTGCAGCAGAACATGGTTATGCACATTCATGTCCTCCTTTGCAATAACCTCATGTTGCTTTGGTGATACACACAGTTGCTTTGGTGATACCAGTTTGGTGATATACATTCCACTTTAGCAATGTCATTTATTGCACAGGGCTCAGGAGGGGAGGCTGATGTCTGGCGGTTTCAGACGGAGACTGAACAGAGACAGATCCTTTGGAAGGGGGATGGAGTGGACAGAGTATGACCGCTGCCTACACAGAGGGCTCTGGGCCATGATCTGGGCAGTCCTGGGAATTTTCTGTTAAGATCCTAATGCCACATTGAAATAAGAACATACCTAAGGTGGTGGCAGTGATGGCATTTGCTTCACAGGAGAATCTGGTGTGTCTATCAGAATAAGGATCACATACATTCATTTCCAGCTCATTTATCCATCCCACAGACACTCCAAACGCACTGCCGGGGTTCGGGCTGTTTCCCACCCCAGCAGGACACGGGCAGCCCAACCTGCTCTCACGGCGCCCTCAGACCCCCAGGGCCTCTCCGAGCTGCGGTGGGAGCAGGACACCTCGGGGTCCCTGGGGATCCTCATCATTACGTGAAGCACAGCCACGGCCACAGGAGCCGCTCGGGGTGATTCCGGACCGTGTGCTCACGGCGGAAGACAAAACGCGGCGCAGCCCAACACGCCGTTCCCCTCCGGCAGCCGCAGCCGGGCCGGGGCCGACAAGGCGGGGCGGGAGCGGCGCGGGGCGAGGGGATCGCGGCCCAAGCGCCAGCCGGGGGGCGCGGAGCGAGCGGGGAAACGGAAGGGAAGGGGAGAGAGCGGGGGTTCGGCACAAAGCGCCAGGGGGCAGCGGGGAAGCGGGCCGGGGAGCGGGGAGGGACCGCGGCCGGGCTGGCCGGGCCGCGCTCCGCATTTACCACAACGCCGCGGCCTCCAGCGCTGCTCCCGCCCGGCCCCGCCATGTTCGTGCAGCGCCCGCCCGCCCGAGGGGCTGCGGCGGGGCGGGGCGGGGCCGGGCGGGGAGCGCGGGCGGCGGGCGAGGGTGCGGGATGAGGGTGCGGGATGCGAGGTGCGGGATGAGGGTGCGGGATGAAGGAAGGGTCCGGGATGTGGGATGAGGGTGCGGGATGAGGGGTGAGGGATGAGGGGTGAGGGATGAGGGTGCGGGATGCGAGGTGAGGGATGAGGGTGCGGGATGCGAGGTGAGGGATGAGGGTGCGGGATGAAGGAAGGGTCCGGGATGCGGGATGCGGGATGCGGGGTGTGCGATGGAAGCCGTGCAGGTGTGGGTACGGCCAGAATGATGCAAAGGTTTGGGCAGGGCTGGCCAAGGGGCCTGGTCTGGATTAGTGCGTAAGATTAAGCTGGTGTGGTTTAAACTGCCGCTTTAACAGGATTGCGTTTATAAAACTCCAGGGAAGGAAACAAGCGGATTTCCAACAGTTCAGTAATCACGCTTTCCATCCTCACTGTCTTCTGAAGTTGCTGCTCCTTCCACAGCACTGTGCACATGCTGTAGCAGCTGTGTCTTCCCAATGCTCCCAGCCCATCCCATGCTGCCTTTGCTGTCTGTGCAGTTGGAGGAAAACAGATTGGGCACCTGGAACAACGCAGCTTTCTGCCACCCCCTTCCAGTTCTGTTAAAGTTATTATTAATATTTTGCTTTCACTGCCTCACAGATGAGAAAGAGCATGTTTTTTTCCTGGCTTACTCTGATCATTGCCTACCTTTACATTCCCATTATAAGAAGTTAAAATTTGGAGTTGCTCCATCCTTTTTGTACCCTGTCTTGGGGAAAATGCTAACAGTCTCTCTGCCCGCTGTGGGTAAAAATAGAGCTTTCGGCTTTCATAAAATTGAAAGTTGGTTATCATTTCTGGTACCCATCTGTCAAATACAGAGCTGGTAGAATTCTGCCATTCCTATTCTAGAAAATGTTAAAGGAAGAAAAAGTTGCTCTTAGGGGAGACCTGGGCATGATAAAATATGGTTAGTGGTACCTGAGGGGCTCTCACCAACCAAGTAGGAAACATTTCAGAGTGGCACACTACTGTTCTAGAATGTGGTCTTTGACACTTGTAGGTCACAACAGATGGATCCAGGGAGCACTATGGGGATGTCTGCCATAGGAGTCTGGTGTCCAGTGAGGACTAGTTTTAAGGTGCATCCTGTTAGTGCACTTACATTAGAACTGATAGGACAATTCTTAGGAATCTGGTGTTGAGACGGCTTCTATAAATTAATCACTAATTAAAATCTGGCTAAGTGCTAGAGAAATTGAAGATTATCTTGTGATAAATGCTTTGTTTCTTATGAAGCCAGGGGTGTTTGCCTTCTGATGAATTAAGAAATTATTCTTTAAAGAACTATTGCTATAATAGACAACATGTCTGAAAGAACAAAAGACCAGGTTTACAAAGTGACAGAAGTCCACTCCGGAGTACCTCTGCCTCAAAGTGGTGCCTATATATGAAGACCCAAGTGTGCTGGGAAAATATAGTTCCTATTCACAGTGCTGTGAAACAGTAAGTAGTAAATTTGATAAACAGCATATGTAGACTTGTACAAACCTACATAAAGTAAATAAAAATATTTTTGTAAAATACATAAGAGATTTTTATAATGGACAAAATTCCTGAATTGATTTGCATTTCAATTGCAATGAATTGCCAACATTTCATATAACTATTGAGAAAGTTTAATGTTTCATCTGAACTTTGGGTTAAATGCTCCTGATTTGTATCCACAATCACTTTTTGGGATCTGAAGATTCTTCTTGTCTGAAAGTGGGCAAGAATCCCTCCTAAAGCCCACATTTGCCCTAAAGCTAGCACAGTCTGAATCCGTTACCACCAAGTTACCAATAAAGGTGCTGTTGCATTTATATCACAGAACTGAACTCTATAGATCTGAAGCTATTTGGATTACAGCAATTCTGTCACTGCTGGATGAGGACTGGTTTCCTCTACCTTTCAGACTATTTGGGTTACTATTTACAGAGCTTTCTCTATTTTTTAACCATATTCTTTATCAGACTACTGAAATATAAGAGACTGTTCGGACAACACTACAGAGAGAAGCTTAATGCTTTGAAAAACATTAACATGAACAAGACACTAAAAAATAAATTCCTCCAGCATTGTGCTGAAAAACTTAAGCAGGAGATGTTTGTTCTTCCCATCAAGATTGGATGACTGTGTTTGTCAAGTCTTTGTTTTGGTATTCTTATCTTCCAGCAATTTTACAGGGCTGGCTTAAGAAGTGTAATGAAGCGTCATATCTTGCTAATAACAATAAATAAGAGTGAGGAAATGAAAAACTAGATAAATTTAGCTGAGGTACACTTTGATAGTACTGCTGTCAGCAGCCACATGCCCAACCCACGAAGCTGTTCTTTATGTAAGATTTTTTCATTGGCATAAAATGTAATAAATTTTCTTTAGTTTTGTTGCAAATGAGACAAATTCATGGTTCTGTGAACTCACAAAATTGGTAGAAACCAGAATTAATTAGGTTCTTTGTGCATGATGGAAATGAAGCTGCTAAGGATTTTGTTATGGAGGAATGCATTACTGAATGTTTACAGGTTGGTTTTTTTGTTTCAATATGACCTGGTATAGAATGAACGAATATACAATGGACTTTCAAAACTTATTTTAATTAAGGCCAAAATATGATTAGTGAAAACATGATATTTGGGGCCTAACTACGAAAAACCCTGTAAACATTTTGAAGAATGTTCTTACTGTCTTTGTTTAGCTGTTTATGAACTAAAAATAGGACAAAAAGAATAAACATTTCTAGATATACAACCATGGGAAATGATCAAAGGGGAAAAGAACAAAGAAAATAAGGGTAGATAATACTAACAAGTAGGACTGCGTAGGTCTGGACACATAGCCAAGAGCCATAAAGGAGCAGATGGAAGAAGCGACACACAGAGAAACAAAGCAGAGTTAAGATTATATGCAAATCCCTTGTGAATTTATTTATGTCTTTGGCCTTTACACAACTTTATAATTTCAATCAGACATCTATTCCTCTCTTACCATGTTACTGATAAAAGTAGGACATGCCCACCCTTTCACAACTCTAATGTAAAGAAATACTGAAAATAGAAGGTTAGGCGCAGGGATATGCCAAGAAAGCAGTCCAAGATAAACACTATTATGGAGTTACCTGTAAGCAACCTTTGCAACTGCATTATGTATTCTGCTTCCAAGAAGCTATAGCAAACATTTGACAACTCAGTTTAATATGTAAACACCAAAACTAGACAAGAAAAGCATGAAAATCCAGAATATTTCAAGAGGTATGGCTTACCTAGGCAAAAGCTTGCCAATTAGGGGATGAAGTAAGAGCTCTTATTCTGGTTCTGCCTGTTGCTGCAGCCGTTATGTGAACAGCAGAACTGTAAACAATCTTATCAAGCATAAACTTGCATTTCTTAGTGGTTACAAGGTAATCGACAGCACACACACCCCCCAGTTGTGGCAGAGAAAGACATTTTTGGGTAAAATGGTTACTGAAGAGATTGCTAAAAGTGAAAGTCTAGCATATATACAGTAATTTTGGGCAGGCTGGAAGCAATTCTAAATTGTTTTCATATCCAGTTTTCATATATTCCAGAATGTTGAGTTTTTGTGTAATACCTGAGGCAGTCACCCAGTCCATAGGGTCGCTGCTGGAGACCCTGAGTGCAGCAGAACATATCTGGCAGACAGTGTTACAGACATCTGGGAGAACATGAAGCAGTGTTTCAAACCATTCCCCTACTGTCATGAACACAGGGAGGCCATAAAGAAAGCTGTCCCATTAGCAAGGCTAGGGAGCATCCTGTGATGCACAGAAGAGATGCACATTGTTCTTTGTGACTACTAAACTAGAGCAGGTGACAGAGTGGCACTGCAAGCTGGAATCTGCCTCCTGTCCACCTTCAATTTCAGCAGAATTACCACCATTTCAGAGGAACTGGAAAGTTCAGCTTTGAAGCAGTTGCAGCATCTAAGATCTGCAAGGGAAGCTTGGAGAATGTAGCTATCACAGTTAACCTGTACTGGGTCTGTGGGACTGACTTAGGCTTTGAAAATTAACTCGGGTAACTTTGATGTCAAGAAAATGGCTAAAAGCTACCATTCAAGTGATGCCTTAATAATTTCTATTTTTTTGCTCTTCATGTATCTGTAACTTGATGTAGTTCTGTGCTTCTTATAAAGTGCTAAAAACCTCTGTTCCCAACACCTTTAGCCAAAATAATCCCTCTGAATAGAAAATCCAAGGACACATTCGTTGCCCTAGGGCCTGAAAATATGTAAACAATGGTGAAATGGGGGAGAGGGCCTAGGGTGATTAACATCATCACCTAAGGGTGTGATGGGAGAATTAGGGACCAATATGCTAATAGGACAGAACTTATAAAAGGTGAAGAACTGGTGACCTAGCGTACATTTTGGGTGTAGTCCCTTTGAGGGGAACTTGGCTTGGCCGAATGTACCTTGAGGGCCTTGAATAAATTTGTCCACTTTTTATACTCCTCATTTGTCTTGGCCTCTGTTTCAGGTAGTCTGCTTTTAGGCATCGCAAGATATTAGTCTATTTTTTCAAATATTTATAACCTTCAAATCACTGTGAGGCACTGCTTGACAGAGCCATGGGCTTTGACTTATTTGGTCTATGATAAACATCTTTAATACAAAACTACATTTTTGTTTGTTATTAATCTCACTGTGCCAAACTAGAGCAGTGAGAGCTTCGCTTTGCAATTTCCTGGCTCCTGAAGATACCCTTCCTGCTTTTCAGGTTCATGTTATTAATATAGAGTCCTTATAGCTGAAAGAAATGCAAACAGAAATTTCCTCTTGTCCTTTAATACTAGAATAAACTTTATATTCTTTGTAACATTATGGAAATATTTTCCCCAACCAGCTATTTAGAGGTATTGACGTTTGAATGATACAGCATTATTTTCAAGGAATGCTGCTCACATCATATCCTATGACAAATTCATCATACATGACCATGAAAACTAATCAAGGGATTGCAACTATATAGTGGGTCACACCCAATGTAATGAATTTAACTGTTAGTTTTCTTTTTAAAGAAGGTTGTTCACTTGGCTTCATCCCTCTCTTTAATCTTTTTTTTCTCAATTAAAACAAATCCGGGGAAGTCTGCCAAACAAAAGAATTCTGCGTGTGTTAACAACTAAACAAGTAACAGTTTAAGGGCTTTTTTCCTCCCAGAATAGCTCAGTTATCTCTGATATAAATTGCATTCTTCACAGCTTGCCTATAATAAACAGTGCAGTAACAAAAGTGTATTGAAAAACAGCCTGGTCCCAAGAGTTCTCCTGTAGTGTAAGACAGTGAACGTTCATGGCTGGCCAGCCTCATTCTGTTGTGACACAGAATGAGCTGCTCCCTGAGGGGGCTGGGATGCTGGATTTAGACCATTTGCTAATTTTATTGCTTGTGCAAAAGAGAAATCATTCCTCCTGAGCAAACAGCAAAATGTGGTTGCTTCTCCCTTGTGCAGTGCTTGGGGCCACACGTTGAACACTACTGGAGATTTTCTTCCAAAGAGAGAATTACTCCATTGTTTTCTCAGCTTTAATATGGATCTCAAAGCAACACGGGAACAGTTCTAGACATACTTGTCCATTTTTACAGCAGCTCTTGGAATTACAGGATTCAGTCACCTGAATTCATATGGGGGCTCTCACCTAGCAAGACTAAATGAAACATTAATTTCAATAATTCTGAGTAACCAATAGCTTTCAAACTATTCCATAGTGCTGTCTAGGCTCAAAGCATAATTCTAACTTTAGGCACACATATCCTGTATTTAAAACAGATGGGCTCAAATTGCATAAGTCAGGAATCCCAAAAATGAGAAATGCAGCACTAATGGTTACCAGTGAAAAAGGCAGGTATAATTCATTTACCATTGCATTTCAAAAACATTCTATGACAAAGACATGAATAAATCATACTGCTCCAGGGAGTAAGTTAAGTGCTTTAAATCTCATTTCTCTTCCTTCAACTCCTACTTTCGAGTTGCTGAAACAAATGAGATGAGGATTCTTGGAAAACAGATCCTTTTAGTAAACAACTTGAATCTTATTGCATGGTCTTCATGCCAAGATAATTGTATTTATTATGACTATTATTATAAGCACACAGGAACTCTACTAACAGACAGAATTGTGCCAGACACTAGGCAAAGAGAGAAAAACATGATGCACATGGCAAATAACTTAAAAATCTAAGCCTAAGACAAGAAACAGCAGGCTACAGTGCCAAGGGAGTTCAAGGATAAACCCTAATCTCAGCTCACCAGCAGCTCAGCTGTTAAAGTTTTGGTGGGCACCATTGCAAAGGACATTTGAGGAAAGATTTGAAGACAAAGTTATTCCAGTGTTTGCATATTTGAGTGAATTTCTCCATACTGTGGAGTCAGTGTCGAGGCTGGCATGGAATAATGAATTAACACCACAGGCTAATACTGTGACTGAACAGAATTTTGCTCTCCTACCAGCATCAGCGTGACCAGTGAATAGCTGCTATTTGGCTGTGTCTGCCTGTCTACAATTATTTGTGGAGGTATAGTATATAAAAAAATTGTTTTTCATAACTTGATGAAATGGAAGGCACATTTACCTCAGCATCTTTTAAACAGTAAAGAAAAAAACACAAGAAATAACTCATGCTGCATTCTCACCATAATACCACTGCTTAGCCTGGAAGGTGAAAACTCTGAATTTATTCACATTTTATTTACATAACTTTGCATGTCAAGAAGGAGCTGGAGGAAGATTGAGATAGTATGAAAAGCCCTAGGCTTTCAGCAGTTGGCTGTATGTCACCACCTTGGATGGCCACTCACGGGAGAGCTGTCTGTTCCTCCTTGGCTTGGCCAGGCTCTAGTTCCTGGGGTGGATGATGCCAGGCAGCTGCAAGGCTCAGCAGGTGCCTTCCTTGACTATGGGAAATGTCAAACAACCTTAATAACAGGGCTTGCCACCTGTCCCTCCTGTAATTATGTTATTAATATTATAAGCATCCTAAAGCTGAGGATGAAAGTGTTGACTAGGGCTAGCATTTATCTAGGACTTCTATTAATCTGCATGTATGTGAAATTTTCTTATCTGAAAGATGACTGCCTTCATTAGGACTGAAATTGTTAGATATGTTGTGTTCCCTGAAATGTATGCCAGTGAAAGCACTAGATTTTAGCTTTGTGGCAGAGCCATCACAGCAGCAGTTTGCAGTACCACTTCTCCACAAAAATATACAAAGGGTCAGAACATGCCCTCCTAAAATAAAACCTACCCACAGAGGCAATGGAAAATGAATTCAGTGGAGAATTTCTTCCATTTTTCCCTACAGAATTTTGTCCTTACTGTTTTGTGAAGGGAATGAGGAATCCTCCTGCAAGGAATGTTCTGAAGAACTGTCCCAGACTTAGTCCCCAGGAATGCATGCAGAGCCCAAAAAGCCACCATGGTCCAAGCTCAGCCACATGGAGCCCACATGCTCCTGTCAGAGCTGACGCTTGCTTGAGGCAGCTCTATCGGAGCCACACAATCAGGAACTCCCTCTGATTGTAACGATGTCATATCTGATCCCTTCCTTCCTGAATATAAATAGTTTCATTCTCAAGAACAGCCAGTGAGATATTCATCATAATTTCATGTTGCTATTTTTAAAAAATAGATACACAGCTTTGTCATGCACAACTTCCAACAGGAAATACTTTCAGTTTGTGGGAACGTAACTCTTACTGACCAATAAAGCATTACTGCCCCATTTCGCATATGTTTTATTATGGCTATCCAATTTAATATGGACAATTTAAAATTACCAATTTTGTAATTATGAAGTACTGAAACATTTTGGTTATAGTCTTATTTCACTGATTATTAGCAACTGCCTAGTGAATTTAAAGGATCTTTCAACTAATAATGCTACTTTTTAGCCTGTGGACAGACTTGTTTCTGCTCATATTTAATAGCTTTTTTGAGGGAAAAATTCTACCAGAACAATTGAGTTTATTCACCTTTTTCATTTTGTCATACCAATGGTACACATTAGTTGGTTCATGAACATTATACTTTCAATTACTGGCATTTCCTGAACAAATAAATGCAGAGTTACATTCTTTGGATTCTGTAAATTTATTTTGTTAAACTTCCCAGAAAGAGCTAAAGGGTAAGAATGTTATCCTTCTGCATGCATTTTCAATGATTTTCATTATAATTTTTTTTCCATAATCAGAAGTGTTGGCAGGTCCCAAAGAATACACACCAAAAGGTGTTACAGCCTCTTCACAGGGTGACAGAAGCAATTCACATGAGGGAAACTTGTAGCAGAGCTACCTGCAAAGAGCTATATGAAGCTGATGAAAAAAAGCCCACAGCACTGTTGAAAGACACTAGTGACAGTCCACTCAGCTACAGAAGGACACTGGCTTTAGTCTCTTCCGTTAAGCAGGAATACTTTTTGCATCCCTTCTCATTCACTTCCTAATTTCCCAATAATAATGTATTAACATACTTCTGACAATTTTAAAAAGCAGACATTTTTACTGGTCAAAGATGACTGTTTCTAAGTGCAGCCTAGCTGCTTATCCTAAATTTTGGGATAGGACATCACCTACTTTGCAATTCCATAAAGTTAGCACTGATGATAAATGGAAGAACCAAATACAGATCCTAACCTAAATCAGCCATGTAGTCTCCAAGTAAAAGCTGAGAGGGAAGCCATGGGAATGCATGTTCTTTGGGAGTCGAATCTATTTTTTTATTTCAAGCCATAAGAAACAGCCTTTTCTGATTCAATTGCATTTCTTAAGAGGGGCATCAGGTACTTCACTAGAAGATAATGTGACTCAATAATAAGTGCTAATAACTTAGTATGGTTTTCTTAAAATATATACTGTGTCACTCTTTGGAGCAAAAAGTATATTAGATCCACATTTTACAAATTTGCAGCTTTCTTCCAGCTTATATCCTTCAAAAATAAACATGACTGCTTAACAATAAGTTACAAAGAAGAAGACACATATTCCTGCTCACCCACATGTTCCTAGTGCATGTCATAGACAAATATAAGATGCACAAGAAATAGAGTCCAGAATCACTGTGAAGTCTTCAAAGCCATTTCCTGACAAATTTAGGAAAGGAACTTAATGTATGGGAAAATCTGGCTTTTCATAGCTAATTTCAAATTTTTTACTTTATCATTTGCTGATGTCAGATACAATGATGTAACAACAGCTGCTGGTGGTAAGGATTGATACCATACAGAAAAAGCTGTGTTCTGAAAGACTGAAAAAGGTCTTTTCTAATCTAAACAATATCTGTGATTCTATAAAGCAAAGGTTTAGCAGTAGGAAAGAATAACATTTTTTCCTTCTATGCAAACAATTGCAATAGAGTGTGTTGATATAATTTTTGCCTAAGTCTCAACTCAGATGCTTGTAAATTGCTTTCATTCTAACAGTACACACATAATTCCAGTCAAAACACATTTTTCTAATTTAATTGTAGATTTACTATAGTATTATAAAATTATGTACTCATAAAAACACACAGCCAGCAACATGTGGTATCTGTATTGTGTGAAGTCTCTGTTATTGTAGGTTTGCACATTAAAAATTGGTTTTGGTAACAAAAAGTGAGTACACATAATGTTATGCAGAAGCCAAGCGGTTTAGAAACACAATCACTGAAGCTTTTAAGTAAAGCACAACAGCTCTTTAATATGTAGTCCAGAAGCCATTCCATCCTGAAGTTACATTTACCAAGCTGTCTTCAGCAGCCAATTATTTCCCTTTGTTTTGGCTAGGCAATGCAAGATGTGCTCCAAACATATGAAACAGTGTTTTATATGCTTTTTGTATAATGTTTATAGAAATCTTAGTAGTTAATATAAATTACAAACAATAATAAATTAAATTCACTATTTATACTCAACGTTTAGTTAAGAATTTTATTTCTAAATGTTTTGGGAATTGTACAGATGAGAGCTACATGTAACAACTTTTCTAAGAAGCTACATACTTAGTTGAGTATTTCCTTCTAAATAGTTGACAGTAGCATCTTCTGAGAATTTAAAGAGGCAGTTTTTGGAGATGTAGGGATAGAGAAAAAAGGAGAAAAGAGGCAATATCTGAACAACAGTCCTTACACATTTGCAATGTAGACATCTTTGTGCTTCTCGAGTGCTTCTATATCATGCTCCAGTTGTCTCAGCTTTAATTCCAGCTCTTCTTTATGCATCTCCTTGTATTTGGTGTCTGTTAGCACTGGAAGACCCTGAAATGCATGATTGAGCTCCTCCCAGTTCTTTTTCAGTGCCTGGTGCCATTACATGAAAAGGAAATACATGAGAAAAACTTAAAGTAAGAACAATATGTACATAAACTACTTGAGTTTTTTATTTATATTACATTTGCTAAGTGTCACTGCAACGTAAAAATAATAGGTAAGTACATGAATAATGTGTAATCATCTTAATTGGACCAAATTAATTAAATCCTTAAGAGTTACAATACTTGGAACTCCAGTCAAAATTCAGCGGCAGTTTCAGGCCATCTCACCACCAGCTTAATTTTCTGTAATCGAGACTTTGTTCAGACTATGGTCACCAAACTGATTCCACAATAGTTAAATTCTATAAACTACTTTGAAAAAATTCTGAATAATTGCATTCCCCTTCTAACCTACATTTACAGTAACAACTATAGGTAATTTTTTTATCATTTGGACTAAAAACCCTAACTGACCCTATCAATAATTTCAGTAACTACTACCTCTCTTGAACACAGCTGTGCAAAGAATTACCTTTCTAGATAAAGTGAACTGTATCCTCTATATATAAAACCTCGAGATTAAAACCCTACCTAAAAAAATTAAAAACACTGTAATCCAAAACTTATTCAGAAACCGGTTAAGTTGACACCAGAGGCAACACTTTTATCCACCAATATATGCTGAAAGGAACCAGACTGTGGTAGTAAATAAAATTTAAATCTTGTCTTTATATCCTTTTTTAAAATTACTGCAACTATTGCTATTACTTTCTCTCCTCAAAAGTATAATCAAAACCTACACATCCTATCCATACATTATATGAGGATTTAGTAGAGTTTAGTCAGTACATCAAATGTCCTCGTGAAAACTATATGGGTGAACTTAATAATCACAGCTAACAAGGAACTGAGACAGTAATCAGTAAATAACATAGCATGCCTATCAGTGAGAAAACACTTCTCCAGTGTGTTTATGGCTCCAGTTCTGTCACCTTAGAGGATATCACAAAGTATCTTCAAAAATAAAGAACTGAAGTTACTCTCTTTGGAACTAATGTTTTCAGCTCTTCTCCATAACTAGAACTGGATTCAATTGGCACACTGATTTTATGGCACACTGTGATTTCCAACCTCATGTCCTTCATTATTATTTAGCAGCTTTTCTTACAGACTGGCTAACTGATGAGCATACTGAAGTTAAATTTAGAGGGTTTATTCTTACACATATTTAGCTTTGAAGATTGTTGTTTCTATTTCAGAACTCAAGGGCTCTTGTGCTTAAAAAATTGTCTTTTGTTGACCGTATGAATTAACAAAAAAAATGAACTCACATGCCAACACTAAGAAAAATGTAATCTTTAATATGAACTAATATTTAATGATTCAAACCAGTGTATTTATTGCATAGCAATTCATGCTTTTTGCATATTCATATTAAGCATCTAAGTGTTGTTCATAAAGGTTATCCCAACAATCTTCATATACAAATATCTGCATAAATTTAAATACCTTACCTCATCATGTGAAACTTAGAGCAACAAGGATATTTATTTACTGCCTTGTAATCATACTTATCTTTGCTATCCAAGGCTGTAAAGTACTTTGATAAAGTTCATAGTCTACCAGGCATCAGGTACAGTTTACAAATATTTAGGCATAAAAATAAATCTCATCTTTTCAAAAACTTTCATAGAAGAGTAATTTATAGATTCGTTAAATAATTCTTTCTGTACATTAGTAAAAACTGGTTTGGAAATAATTGAAAACAATGAATTTTAAAACGTTAGAGCATACACTCAAAGTTTTTCTATCCCTACAAAGTGGAGAGATTAAAAGCAGATCATGACTCTATAAAAATCTCCTTCACAGCTCCTCCAGCAATGTAACATGCTGACCACTATTGCTATAGGCTACATCACAAACTGAATATCCAACTCTATTTATGGAATTCTAAAACATGCTGGATCAGTGAGAAATATGTACTGCATTTATCAACATTCTCTTTTATTCTCATAAAATCTCAACCAAAGTAAGCATAATGGAGAGTTCAAAAAATGTTGGCACAAATTACTTCCCTTTATTTTTGTAAGGTCATGAGGCTTGATTTTGGTCTCAGGCATCTATTGCCACGTATTCTTTCAAATCAGATAGTGCACATGTGTTCACTAGCAATGTCAATTATTTTAAAGGACAGGAATTCCCATATGTCTACAGCTGAGCACTGGGTAGAAGCCACATACCCTGGGGACACTAATTCCTCCTGACAATATAACTGTGTAAGTAAGCCCATGAAAGTGCAAATGTTTTTGGAAAAAAAAAAAAAAAAAAGAAATGCTGAGTTAATAAAAACAATCTAAAAACTTTAAATTTTTAAAAAATATTTCAGTGAATTCCTGTATTTTAAAAATATATAACATCATCTTAACCAAACTAAATGAAGAATGGTGAGCAGCTGAACTCACATGCCTTTTTTGAATGTATATGTTTGCTGCATAGTTAACTTGTTGGACTATCAGCTTGTCCCATGCCTTTCCCACCATAAATATATCCTAATCTTCAAAAAAAGCATGCTGTTTTGTTCTTTATATTGCTGCAATATCCTTGCTGCAATATCCATGCAATATCCTCTCCTCCCTCCCATACTCCTTCCTAGCTTCTACTGCTTGTTGTATATGCCAGACACCACTGTGCTGGACATTTCACTCCTTGCTCATTAACCAGTTAGTCTTGCAGGTGAGTTAGACACTGTTTTCCCTCTAGGCTTTTTTTTTTTTTTTTTTTTTTTTTGGTGGGCAATCAGCATCTTAGAGCTGTCCTTTTGTCTATTAATTTGTTTCAGGTGGATGCTAAGAGCAAGTTATTAAGGGACAGACTGATAAACGTATGTCATGTAAGCTTCATTTTCATAGGAAATTTGGCTAAAAAGTGGTCAGGAAAAATTCCAGTTCAAGGCCAGAGTATACTTTTAAAATGTCTCTTTTGTGCTCTACTTCTTTTATGGTATTAATTCTCTTCAGAAAATCATGTGCAATAAAAACAGTATGAAAGACAGCTCTGAAACAGCTCAATATAATACGAATTTTTCAGTCATAGTTCTGCAACTATATTGCTATTTAATTCTGTTTTCCTTTTTTGCGACATTTTAAAGCATGACTTTGTGCTTTAATCAGTGAGGTCACAATGTGAAGACAGAAACTGCCAATAAAAGGGGCTACATTCTGCATTAGGAAAAAAATGTATTTCTCCATGAAAAAGCGTCACTAAATCCATACAGGTGATTTTCTGCTCTTTGAAGTTTCACTGAAATTCCAAGTAATTAAGGCGGATAAGAATCAAACAGAATTGAAAACTGGATTAAAACTGTAGCTTAGGTCAGTGCCTTTCACTTGTTTACAGTTGTTCTACAGCTCCATCTAGTGAAAAAGTGGCCAACTCATTCATCTCACTTAAAAAAACCAAAATACTATACTTTTATTATTTATATGGACTTACACTGCCCCATTTAATCTTTTGTACATGTTACTAGTTACACTAAACCAAAATACGCACCTTCAGAACATTTGTCCTTTCTTCATCAGAGAGAGATTTCATGGCTTTCTTCTTGAGTTCCTCCAAGATACGGGCTTCATATTCTTCCTTCTCTCTCTTAATTTCTTCCCTTCTCTGTGTCACATATTTTGGTAAAACACCATAATTCTGTAAGGAGAAGGAAAAGGTTCCTCATTTGTGCATTTAAGGAAATGAAGAGATACCTGTCATCCATAATATATTACATGTGCAAAAATAGCTTGAAATGACAATTTGTGCCACTGAGCACTAAAATCCTAATTCACCATGTTCTCAAAAGTGTCAAACATGATTATCTTTGTAGCCTGAGCAAAATATATAAACAATTTCCTTCAATTTATTTTTACAACCTTAGGAAACAACAGAATCCAGAAACCAAAATTTCTATTTATAAGTATTGATGGTTGAGCAAGGAGTTTGAAACCTGTTTATGACTGCGAGCTATTTTACATTTTCATATAGTGTCAAATTCTACGACTGGAAACATTTCCTACAAAATTTCTTTGAAAGGTCTTCCTGTACCTTGATTTTTGCTGAACATTGCAACATACAGGAATACATACATGAAAACTGGACTAGTTAAGAAGGATAAACTATCCCATACTGGATGTGTTTCTGTAAAGAAAAAAATAACTTCTGAATATCCCAGATGTTCCTGGGGAAAACACATCTATTTTGGAAGCTCATCTAGCCAGAAGATATCAGAGTCTACCTGTCGCTGTTGAGCGGCTAGCTGAGGAATGACCAAGTTCTCAGACAAGGAAAGAGAGGAGAAGAGAACTTTATTGTTTTGAATTCCATATATATAGAGTTTACAGAGGTGCCCCAGATTGGTCAGCCCGAGACCTCCCCCTAGGCCCAATTGGCCGAGACCGAACTGACTCAATCCGGAGAAGTTGTTTGCAAAACATCCAAACTTTATCTTGTTTATGAAATACAGCAAAATGTTCCCACGGGAAGAACCTGTGCTAGCCACATCTACCCTCTTTCTACTAAATGCAAAATGATTCACATATCTTTTAATGTCAGGTAGCACCATGACTAGCATTTTTTATATACATGTTTAGCCATGGAAAAGTACTGCAAGGGCTTCAGGTTCTTTTTTGCATAATGTTCTGTCATGAGTTATGTCTTATGTCATCTCATTGTTTGCATAATGCTCTGTTCATCACTTACACGTTTAGATAAGCCAGACTCTTGATGCATCTTATTTTCCTGAGTAGGGGATGGACTGTTCTTGTGCTTGGAGGAGGCTGTCCCCAAAAGCATGTCAGCTCTCCCAAGCTCTTTGCTTTCCAGAGCTGTCTCTCATTGGGTCCTACTTACCCTGAATAAGCTGCTGTTTGGTCTCCTGAAGTACATGGTCAGCACGCTATCACCTGCCTTCCTGAGCAGGAGGGCATCTGGAACTACCACATGGCCTGTGCCACCCAGACTACAACTGATTATCACACCCCTGACCAATTCTTTCTCGTTTGTAAGTAGCAGAACCAGAAGAGCATGACCACTGGTTGGCTCATCCACCATCTGTGAAGAAAGCTGTTGCTGACATGCTTCAGGAAACATTTTGGACTCATCCCATTGTGTTATCCTTTCAGCAGATATCAAGGAGAGTGAAGTCTTCCATAAGAAGCTGCACTGTGATCTGAAGATCTCCTCAAGTTTCTAAAAGAGATGTCATCCAGTTCCTCACCTTACTGGGTGCTCCATAACAAGCACACTTTGGACAGTTGGTGGCCTTTCCTCTGATCCTGACTCACAGGCTCAACCAGCCTGTTGCCAATTCCATAGAAGAGCTCCATATATTTGAACAGCTCCTTCATTCAAAGGGCAACCTCTCTTCTTCTGTGCCTGGCTTTCCCAAGCAGATAACAGAACTCATCACAGAATACTATGTCTCCCCATTAGACACTCCATGGGTTCCCAATGCAAGACATATGCCATTGCTTTAGAATAATCATTCTGCAAATTCTTTTGGCTGATAGCATAAGCAAATGAAAACAGAGCAAAGGCAAGGCACAAATCTAGTGCCAGTGATTTCTTGAGGAATGCAAGAGGTCTAACACAAACACCTGTGGTATCTAAACATCTCAAGAAGAATAATAAATATTTCACAGGAGAATGCAATAGTGAATCTAAAAGAGGCATTACTAATAGTATTTCCAATAAAATTTAATAAAGCTTACCTTTTTTTTAATGTATTTTGGAACAAGTCCTGAAGGTTCAAGGGGATATTTATCTCCCTGTCTTGTATCAACACAAAAAGGTCGAGGCTCTTTAGGTGCCCCCTTGATAACAGCAATTGCATTTTTATTTATAAAATCCTTTTTAATCCGAATAACTGGGCGGTATGTCCTCAGTGGCACTGATAATGGAAGCACTTTTTTACCATCCTGTTCTTTTTTTCCTGTGAATAGAGCATGTAAACATTCTCAGCAATAAACACGAGGAGCTTCATAATTTCATGTTATTACACTTTCCAAAAGGGAAAAGCCGTGCACAGAATGATATAAAAGTAGAACTCAGCAGTATCTACAATGAAAGAATTGCCTGTCAATGAACTGTGATGTATGTTTGTTTGGCCTAACAGAAGTTTCATAACCTAGGAAATACTATGTTGTTTCAGATGGGTTTTCCTTATATGTCACTCATTTCCCCTTAACTGCTGTAGTACAGGACTTTTTTCAAATGTAATTGTAACTGCTTTTAGTAGACGTGCTCATTGTCAGAGCCCTCAAGCAATAATGGCCTCGTCCAGTTGCACCTGGAGCATCCATCCCACCCCCCCCCCCCCCCCCCCCCTTGGGCTCAGGAACCCCATTTCAGCTGCCAATACCAGGATGAGCTGTCTCAGCCATGTCTGCCCCTAGTCTTACCCCTGAAGAGCTATGTGGAATCAGTGGAGGAACTTGGCCTGTGACCCAGTTTTGCCTGATGGTCACTGGGACAATGACAGGACAGACTTTCCTCATCACCCTGCTCTACTGGCCTGCTGACATGGTGGGACTGCACTCTTTTGGTGAGGTCTTTGCCCAACCTGCATTGTGCTTGCCCTCAATGTCTGACTCATCTCTCCTTAGGCAAAAGCCCTGCTCTTGCTGCTCCCTCACCCCTGGAAAAACTTCTCACAATCCTTTCTCCAGAGTATATAGAAACTCTTCCATTTTAGTGTAATCTTTTCTCCAAGGCGTCAACAGAAATAATAGAAATTTAGTAGTCTCCTAAGTAGTCTCACTTTTAGTGAGCAATTAAGAATAATTATTTCCCATCATATTTCCCACTAGACATAACTCTAATTCATGATCATTATCAGAAATAATTATTTGATTCAGGTTGTCTGAGTTCATGTTCTTCTTTGGCAGAAAATAAGCATAATGTCACAAATGACAGGGTTCATTCCTACAACAGCTGGTTTCCTGATTCTGATCCCATGAACCGGTACTTTCCTGCAGTTTGTTTTTACAACCTCATACCTTGCCATAACTTAGTACTGTAGAACACACAGACTTAACTCCCTACTGTAAAAAATACATTTCATTGCATATATTTTCTGTCTACACTTACTTGGTGCTAGTTTGGGTTCCTTGGAATGTTTCTGCAGAAAATCATTTGGAGATGGCACTGCAACTTTTGCTGGCCCCATAGTTTTCCACGGAAATTTATTTTTCTCTGCTTCACGTTTCACAAATGGTCTATATATGGATATATACCTTAGAGGTGAAAGAATACCCATAAAGAAGTTAAGGGTCAGAAAAATATTCAAAATAGCTCTTCAAAGAATCTACTTTTTTGCAGTAGCTCATGGCAAAAGCCTACTCTGTTTTGCTTTGTACTCTCTCCCAAATAAAGGCCATAATTCACACAGCCTCCATGCTAAGGCTAAACCCACTACCACACTGACAAATGAATTTTCTGGTTCTGAACTTAGCTTGCTTCTTCCTTCTGCTCTGGTATCTCTGAGGTCAGGATTATTAAGCTTGGGGAAATGACTACCAAATATAAGTACTGAACACAGACATTCTGAAATTCAACAAAATCTAAATTTTGGAAATAAACTTGAGTATTGCTTGCATTAATTAATTATGGTCCATGGTGTGATTCTTGGGGTGTCCCATGCAGGGCCAGGAGTTGGACTCGAGGACCCTTCCAACTCAGCACATTCTATGATTCATGCTTGATAAAAGATGTCAAATGTAGTCAAGAATTGTACAGGATGTCCATGATCATCAGTTTTTCTTATTACTGTACACTGTACCATTGTCTCAATGTTCCTGTTGAACCATCTATTACAACCTCTTATTAGAGATTAGACGAGATGGGTGACTGCCCTGAAACAGCACAGCACACTGCAGATTCCTTATATTACACAGATATGATCTACGATCCTGAACAATGGTAATCAGTGGTGGGTTTGGCACTGAAACAGCATTTGTGAAAATCAGTAAGGCTCAGACATGAAAAGCTATATGCACATGGTATGCACACACTGTTTTGGTCTAATGTTGCATATGGCATGGCAACTTCTGCTTTAATCAAAATCTCCAAAAGAAGCCAAATGCTGATCATTAGCTGATTAACAACATCTTGCCTCTATCTGAAGGATTGAGCTGTCACAGATATTTGCCTGAGGAAGCAGAACTCTCTGCTCCTGAAGCAAAGGCTCCCTCACTGTACTTTTAAAATCTGTCTATCTTTAGGAAACATGTCATATTAATTTATGGCAAGCAAAAGCTTATGAAAAACTGCACTTCTTTTATAGAAAAAAACATGTTTATGAAAGAAACTATTCCATGTTTTCAAGTAAGGATAAAAAGGAAGAACAAAAACGATTACATGTAGTGCAACCCATTCTAGGGAAATACTAAAATAGGAAAAAAGAAACCATGTAACGCTGGGCCACTGAATGTGTATATTAGTGGCAACACTGATAAAAGTTCTTGTCCATGAGCTGCAAATGTCCAATACATGTATTTGTACTTGATCATAACATTAGACCATGTCAGAAGACTTCATTAAAATTGTGGAGTTGTTTTGTCTTTTGGAGATTTGGTCTTCAAAATCAGAGAGGATTATGTACATAAGATTATATATAAAATTTCTGAAATACACCTAATTATAAGGAATGAGGTTTTATTTATTTTTTTCTGTTAAATTCATGGCAAATTGCTGCAAACATTGCACAAATCCAGCAAACTGATAAATAATAGTATTCCTCACAATATTCTAGGAGTGGCATTGTAAGCACACAGGAGAGAAAGGCACTGAGGGAGGGATTATCAGTCTTGGAATGAGAAGACATTGAGTTTCTCACATACTGGCATGAGGTAAAGACATTATTTATAGACAACTATAGGTAGTCCTTTGGACAAAGAGATAGGGCAGTTGCTATCTTTTCAGTGACCTTCCAGGCCAAGAAAGTGGCTCCATGCCACACACCAACATCATAGGGTTAGAGAGGGTTGCAAGGAAGAAAGCATGGTTATGGGGAGCATCAGAATCTAATCTGTTCACCTTTTAGCAAGGGGAAAAAAGATGATATATCTGTAAGACAACAGAAGATGACACCGATTCCTTAGGTGTCATCTTGGGATACCAAAGCTGAAGAGAATGAGGATGTTTGCTGTGGTTTCATGAGTAGCACCAGTCAGTTGAGAGTGAAATATATATTATTTGATTTGGCAAAAAAACCCCCAAACAACAAACTAGATTTTGTATACATTAGTTAAAACTGCACACGTTCATCACTCCTGTTAGCAACTGAGTATTTGTCACATTGTGAACCAAAACAGCAAGTGTGGTGTCAACAGAAGTGGATGAGATCAGAAGGGGATGTAGTCAAACCAAGGAATCCCTTGCCTAAACTGAACCGATGGTCATGGAGTATCCAAATCTCTGAATGGTATTGGACAGGAATGGATTTAGTGTGCATGCCTTGCCATACTGTCCTTTCACCTCCCTCTGTCTTCAGAAGTATCTCTGTCCAAAAGTATATCCATTCACAATGGAAACAAACAAAATTAAAACATCTATTTTTACATGGAAAAGACTCAGAACTAGGAATCTCACCAGTCTGGATCCTTTTACCTGAAACAGGATAACTATCTTTGTTTTAATGAGTGTCACTGATACATGAACTTATTTTAAAGCTATTTAGTTATGACCTATATTACCCCTTCACTGAAGATGCTAAGTGTAACAGCCCTCTTTTATATTAACAGGGACTTGAAAAACCCCACATCTGCATACCTCTTGGCAAAAGGCCTTTTCTTATATTTTTATGGTAAGAGGTGAGAAAGGTAACCAAAAGAAACCATGTCAGACGACACACCCAACACACGGAATGCATGGAAATTGGAAATCTCAACTTTTCAGCCACTCACTCAGAAGTTGTTTTAAGTGAAAATAACAAAGATGTTACCTAATTTCTATGCACAGGAGTGTTCTGCAAATTATCAACTAACAAGATGTCACTGAAGACACCAAACTTAATCATCACCTCATGGAGCAGACTGTAAACCTTCAGATAAAACAGATCACAGTTAGGTTGGAAAAGACCTCTGACTTAGTGAGCTCAAGCTAGGACCAATCACCATTTGTCAAGTAGACCTTGGCAGCGAGTGCCACATCCAGTATTTCCTTAAACACCTCCAGGGATAGGACTCCACCGCCTTCCTGGGCAGCCCATTCCGGTACCTAGTTACCCTTTCTTATGAAGAATTTCGTCCTAATGTCCAACCTAAACCTCCCCTGCTGCAGCTAAGGCCATGTCCTCTTGTCCTATCACTAATTGGCTGGGAGAGACCAACCCCCACCGGCTGCACCCTCCTTTCAGGCAGTTGTAGAGCGATAAGGTCACCCTGAGCCTCTTCTTCTCCAGGCTGAACACGCCCAGCTCCCTCAGCTGCTCCTCACAGACTTGTGCTCGGGATCCTTTACCAGCTTCCTTGTCCTTCTCTGGACACGCTCAATGTGCTTCCTGCTGTTAGTGACTCATCAGGAGGAGGAACAGCTATGCAAAAAACAGGCTGGGATTTTTTTAATACCTGTTACCCGTTAAATGCATCGCCTTGCCAGAACCAGCCACGCTACCTACAAGGGGCTCCGTCACACCCACGTACCTGGCAGGTTTGCCGGGCTTCTCCGGCCGCGGCGGGGGCTCACCGGGGCCCTCCTGGGCACCCTGCGTGGCCATGCTCCCGCCGCGGGACCCCGGGCACGGGAAGCGCCCGCCTATTCGTGGGGCTCCGGGCGCGGGATGCCCGCCACGCCGAGGGCTCTGGCCGTGGGCAAGCGCCGCCTCGCCGAGCGGCTCGGGGCGGGGCCGGCGGCTGTTGTCAGTTACCGGGGAAACCCGTTACGGGACGGCGCCATGAGGGGCGGGGCCTCTGCCGCCACCTGCCCCGGCGCCGGGCGCCGAACGGCTGCGCAGGCGCGGCTGCTGCCGGTACCGCGCGGCGCGGCGCGGCGCGGGCGCACTGCGCGCGAGGGAGCAGGGGCGCGCCGGGCCGGTGGGCTGCGCGTGCGCCGTACCTGTGGCAGCGCCCCCCGGTACGTGCGCGTGCCGCGCTCAGGGCGCCGGGGGCGGGGGTGGGACCGGCCGGGGCTGGGGACGGGACGGGACGGGACGGGACAAGGCAGGACAGGGCAGGGCAGGACAGGGCAGAGCAGGATAGGATAGGATAGGACAGGGCAGGGCAGGGCAGGGACCCTGAGAGGAGGTGGCAGCCCCAGCCCGGGGCTGTGCTGGCCGGGTCGGTGGGTGCGGTCCGTCCGGCTCCCTCCCTCCTCCCATCCGCGCTTGGACTCCTTCAGGGAGCCGCTGCAGGAGCTTGGTGTGGGGGCCGATCTCGTGGCTAGCCAAGTAATTGGGCCCAGTTTTCGCTAGAGCCCGTCACCGGCAGCGGTTGTTAAAACTGTGGGGCTTGGCTAGCGATGTGTCGGTGCTGTCCACGGCCGTGTGAAGGGTCGAGGCACAGTGCCAAAGCAGAATGTCGCTGGAGGCATGGGTGTAAGCTCTGCTGCAACAGCCCCACCCTGCTGGCATGGCGTGTGCATCAAAAGTTGGGTGGGTGGATCATTTGAGCTGTTTTTGCTGTTAAAGTTTTGCCAGTGGACAAAAAATTATTTCAAGGAAGTGGGTTGTAGTCAATGATTGCAGGCTTCTGTGTACATGTGCTTCTTGTGGGTGGGTGCAAAACTGAGTTACACTGCAATAGCTTGAAATGAGTAGCTAAATAAAGGAATTCTCAGGAGGATTTTGCTCCAGATTAACTTGTTGATTTTAAACAATACCTATGGCCTAAATTCGTAAGGCAGCCAAGATGTTACACCCATTATTTGTGTAGTGCACCCCAAGTGACTGCAGCTCTGAGTTACTCTGTAGTGGAGCAGGACATGGCAGGCAGGACACTGTGCTTGGCGTGGTTTTCATCCCTTAGTTCACACACACTGCTTGAAGTGATTCTTACATTCAGGAAATAAAGTCACTAAAATATTGTCTCTATGGTTTTTGGGTTTATTTGTTTCTGAATATAAATTTTCTACATCTGCAAGTTTAATATGAAGATCTCTTTCTGTCCATAAAAGGAATATATACATATTTCTGAATGTACTAGAGTGCATTACTATTGCAGTACAGCTTTAGAGTAATGCTGGATATTAAAATTACTCTTCACAGTCTGTTTTTCCTTTTTAATAACTATTACAAAAAAATCTTATATTGCCTATACACAGGATGAACCCCTTATACTTTACGAGGATTGAGGAGAAAAACCTGTACAGTGTGATACGCCCATCTTTACTCTGATCTATGCCTTGTAATTACAGCATATCCACCAGGTCACAGCTTTGGGTGGAAACATGGAGACTTACTGTTTGCATGCTCAACTTTGCACAGAAGTGAGCAAATGCTCTTCTCTCTGTCCCCCTCTCAGCTTTAGGGACGTTTTTGAGAGTCTTTCCCCCTTTGCCCAAAATATCACAGACAAATCATGTAATCCAATTACTGCTGATACTGGTGCTCATTTCTCTAAGTAAACAAAGCACAGTGTTGGGAGTTTCTTACCTGGTTGGAAATCCATTTTTCTTAGTTACTTCTTTTTTGTGGGTAGAGTCTCTTCATGATTTCTCTCTGTCTCTCTCCCCTCCCCTCTCTGCTCCCAAATTGCACTCAACTCAATTCCAGTATAGGAGTTCTTCAAAAATCCCTTGCTTGGTTTGCCATCCCTTCAGAAGAGATTTGAATGCAACTCATCTGACCTTGCTGTTGCAGAAGACTGTGAGTTATCTGTGTGTTTAAGTGGGTCTCACATTTGTTTTTTTAGAAAGAAAGTAGTAAGTAGTAAAAAGTAATCAAAGTTTTCTTGGGACATGGGACAAATGCATATTTTGTTAACATTTTGATTACAAGAAAGTAATCAAGTTAATTGTTACTCAATGTGTAGTTAAAAGCAAGTCTACTAGAAGAAAAACTAATTGATTTTGAATTCCTATAAGAAATATTATATGCAAACAGTATTATAGTGTTAGCCTTGGATGTCTATGTTTACCTTGAGGACATGGACTATTTGAAGTTGGATTCATCTTCAGTGAATTCATCTTCCATCTACAGTGGAAACAAGCTGGAACTATGCAGGAAAGGGGAATGAGTCTTACTGTAAAAAAATACCTCCTTGGCACTGATGAAGTCGTAGCTGGATTCTTGTTTGAAGTCTTGTTCTAAATTTTATATCCTTGAGGGGTTTTGTGTAGATGTTTGCTGAAGGACTAGTTACTGTTTGGTTTTTTTTGTGTTTTTTTTCTTTCTGAAGCAGTTAAGTGGATTGTCAAGTTGTCTTGGAAAAAAACGCACAATAACTCATCAGAAGATGTTTCACATTTTTCAGTATCAGCCATTAAGACTAATAACCCAAAACAGTCTTTCTAGTATGTGTTTAAAACTGATGCTTTCAAGACCTGTTGCATTCGCACAGATATGGAAGTCATGGTTCTCAAGTCATTCTCTTCTTGGAAAGAAAAATATTATCCTGATGGGACCTCCAGGTGCTGGGAAAACGACAGTTGGGAGAATAGTAGGCCAGAAACTGGATTGCCCTGTCATAGACATCGATGACGATGTCCTTGAAACTACCTGGAATATGAGTGTGTCAGAAAAACTGCAGGAAGTTGGTTGTAAGGAATTTCTAGAGGAGGAAGGAAGAGCCCTGTTGAAATTCTCAGCATCTGGAAGTGTAATTTCCCTTAGCGGATCTAATCCAATGCATGCTGCTGGCATGCAGCATATGAAGGAAAATGGAATCGTTGTGTATCTGGATGTGCCCACAACAGTCATTATGAGCAGGCTGAAATCAATGGAAGTGGATCGTATTGTGGGTCTGTCTCCTGGTGTTTCACTCAAGGACATACTTCAGTTTCGGAAGCAGTTCTACAAAAGGTGGTTTGACATCCGTGTTCTCTGTGGAGGGGATATTGCAGCAGAGGTTGTAGCAGAAAAGGTACTTGATGCTGTGAAGAGATACCAAGACTCCGAACTGGAAACTTTCATTTCAACTAGGTCTAGTAGGTCTGGAAGGAGTATGGAAGAAGACTCTCATAAATATTTCAGTGACGTTGTCACTCAGGGCTTAGCCCTTGATGGAGGACTATTTGTTCCTGAGAGAGGACTTCCAAAATTCACTGCTGAAGAATGGCAAGGTCTGATAGAAGCAACTTACAGTGAAAGAGCCCAGGTGATACTAGAAAGATGCATACATCCCGCTGATATTCCTGCTTCTAAGCTGGCAGAAATTATTGAAACTGCTTATGGAGAAAACTTTAGTTGTTCTAAAATTGCCCCAGTCAGGCATCTGGTAGGCAATCAGTTTCTTCTTGAGTTATTTCATGGACCAACAGCATCATTTAAAGATTTTGCATTACAGTTAGTGCCACATTTATTTGCCTACTGCATTCCCAGAACCTGCAATTACTTGATTCTGGTAGCTACTTCTGGGGACACAGGGAGTGCTGTTCTAGATGGCTTTAGTCGTCTCCATGACACTGACAAACAGAGAATTGCTGTGGTGAATTTTTTTCCTGAGGATGGAGTAAGCCCGATTCAAAAATCACAGATGATTAGCTGTCAGAAAGAAAATGCTTGGTCAGTGGGTGTCAAATCTGATTTTGATTTCTGCCAGACAGCTATAAAGCAAATTTTTACTGATTCTGATTTTACAGGCTTTCTTACAGTAGAATATGGAACAGCTTTAGCTGCAGCAAACTCCATAAACTGGGCACGACTGCTTCCTCAGATAGTTTATCATGCCTCTGCATACCTTGACCTTGTTCATCAAGGTATTATTTCTTTTGGAAACCCTGTAGATATTTGCATTCCTACAGGAAACTTTGGCAACATGTTAGCTGCTTTCTATGCTAAAATGATGGGAATTCCTATTAGAAAATGTATTTGTGCTTCCAATGAAAACAATGTTTTGACTGACTTCATAAGAACAGGTGCTTATGATTTGAGGGGAAGAAAGTTAATTTCCACTTTTTCACCAGCAGTAGATATTTTGAAGTCCTCCAATCTGGAGCGATACTTACACCTGATTGCTAATGAAGATGGACAACTGGTGACACAATTATTTAATCAGCTGGAAAATCAGGGCCACTTCCAGCTACAGAAAGAGCTACTTGGGAAGCTTCAGCAGGACTTAGTGGCTGGCTGGTGCTCTGAAGAGGACTGTCTAGCTGCCATTCACTCTGTGTACAGTACTACAGGATATATTTTGGATACACACACAGCTGTTGCTAAAGTAGTTGCAGATCGATTACAAGATAGAACTTGCCCAATTATTATTTCATCTACAGCTCATTATTCTAAGTTTGCACCTGCTATCTTGAGGGCCTTGAGGATTGCAGAAATAAATCAGAATCCATTAAGTCAGCTTCACTTGCTGAGTTCTTATGGTGCTCTGCCTCCAATCCACTGGGGCCTATTAGAGACCCTGAAAAAGACAGGAAATGGGGATCACCAGGTCTGTGCTGCTGATACGAGTGTGCTAATGGGCCATATAGAAACCTTAATTCAAAATCATTTTATGAAAGTTTTTTGAGCAACTGATCCAATGTCCACAATTGCAATACCTTCTTAACAAGCTGCATGTTTCACTAAAGCCATCATTCATCTGGCCTGTGTTGAGTCCACAGCATATCACACAGTTTTATATTCAGTTGTCAAGCTTTCAACAGTATTTGTAAGTAGCATGTGTGAGATTTCTAGTGGCAGTGAAAGGTTGTGAATTGAGAGTGTAAAAAGCTGGAATACCGTTTTGCAGGTCATACGCAGTAGAGATGCCAGCACTGCTGGCTTTCCTCGGCAGTGCTGTCTCTTTCTCAAGCCTCAAGCATCCCCTATGGAAGGAGACAGATAATGAAGTCTGACCTTTCTGGAAGTAATTGCTCTGGTTTTGTTGCAACAATGATGCGAACCTTTGGTTGGTGGATATTTAATTAAACTTTAACTCATTTCACTTGGGGCACTGAAACATAAAAAAGATACTATAATGTTACTATAATGTTCATATGTTACAAATGAGGGTTGATTTCACGATAAAGATTAAAGTATCCTTGTATTGTTTATCCTTGAACCAGTGAATTTTGTGATATATTACCTTCTTGTATAATGTTTTTTATGTATTGTGAGGCCAGTGTCTAAGTAAAAAAGTCTGGTCAGTTTGGTTTTAACACCTTTTTCTCCCAGATTTCTTCCTGTGTCACATGGAATACCTAATTCAATATTTTTAATATATTTGAGGTGTGACCCTTTGGTGTCTTGTAGTCTCTTTCCTGGATGTTTTTTTATTTGAACTTTCAACTTTACAATTGTTTTTTAGTACTGTAGAAGAATGTGCTAGTAGTAACAGCTGCCTTCTTAAATAAGAACCAGACTTCACCATTTATTTACATATATTTTTTGTATTATGTTTTATCTTTCGGATCATACAGCTTTTCTTGTTCTAATTACTTATGTTTTCATATTTTTCTGAAGTTAATTTCCTTGGTGTTCTATTCTATTCATGCTTTGCATGAATTAGTGTAGGAAAGAAGCTTCCCAAATTGCTTGGCATCTCATCAAGGAAAGTGAAGGATGAATTCCAGTGTGATAGCATCAGAAGTGTTCATTATGTAACCTAAAATAGATCTGTGTGGTTTTCCTAATGACAGGCTCTTTGCTGGGTTTTTTTTCTGAAGAAAAAAATAGAGTAGATTGTCCTAGATCATGTGGTTATGGACAAATGTTTTCTGCTGATTGAAGGTTATATTTTGCAAGGACATAAACTATATTCACACTTTGAGAAATGGTAAAATAATGTATTGGAAGTTTTGAGTGGCATGCAGTTAGAGGTAAAGAGCTAAGAGTCTTCAGATGTGAGGACATATACCTATGGGAAGTGGTATTTCCTGCTAAGATTCAAATCTGGTAATTGATAACTTTTTTTTTGCCTCTTCAATAGGCAACATTTCCTACATGTCAAGATTCACTTTGGTCTTTGAACTGTTGCTGTATCGGACAGCTTCCTCTGTGTGCCTGCTTGCACTTTTTGCCACACTAGAAGTGAACAAGATACCATCTAGAAAACTATTTTAAAGAGTTGTCATTTCTTCCAGCATAAGCATGATGTGCCTTTGCCACAGTGTGAATACCTGTACCATCTCATTAAGTGTAGCTGAGAACCTGGATGTGACACAGTAGCTTTCTAGATTCTGCCATTCTTAGATACTTTTTAAGGACCTTTCTTGTTCTTTGCTCAAACCTTGTTCACTATTTCTGCAGTAACTTTGAAAAATATAACTTTTCAAGGAATTGTGAGCAGCCTGGGTTGGAAGTGACCTGAAAACATCATCTGGTCCAACTTTTTGTAGCAAGTGGAGCCTAGATGAGATTATGTAGTGCCCTGTCCAGTTGTGTTTTAAAAACCTCCAGCGATGGAGACTCTTCCACATCCCTGGGGAGATTGTTCTGGTGATTGAGTGTTCTCACTGGGAAAAATTTCTTTCTTATATCAAGATGAACCTTCTCCTGGTGCAACTTTGCCCTTGTCATCTCCGTATGGCTTCTTGTGTAGAGAGTGTCTCTGATCTCTTCCTAACCTCCATTGAAGTATTGGAAAACTGTGCTGAAGTGCCCACTGAACCTCCTCCAGGGAGAAAATATCTAGCTTGTTCAATGTCCTCAGAGGACAGGGGAATTTTCATCACTTTCCAAACACAACAGGGGAAAAGCCATGATTATGTAATTAAAAAAAAAAAAAAAAAGCCAGGTTCTGTAAGAAAAAGTTGCATAAGCATATTGCCAAGAAAGAAGCATCATTTGTATCGATGATAGGCAAACATCCACTTTGTATTTCTGTATGTTTCAGTCTGATTCTTACAGTAGTTCTGAGTGGGAAAAAAATGTAATGCTTTCTCTGGATGTGCTCAGTACAAAAAGAGAATTCTAAATCTTGGGGAAAAAATCCCAAACCCAAATGCCTGGATTGACTTACTGGGACAGGGTTTGGTTTCAGCATAAGGATTTGGTGGAAATCCTGCAGTATCTGGTTCTGTGGAGCTTAATGCCATTTGACATCATAGGGCAGTATCATACACTGTTACTAAACTTCTTAGAAACCTCTTCAAAGAAAGGCTTGTTTTCATAGAAAGTACCTGAAAAGGAAAAGTTGAGATTCTAAACCAGGTAAGACTAGAATCCAACATCCTGCCCTGAGACAACTCAGTATTAGACAAACCAGTCAGAACTAAACTAGCAGGGGATTTATTTTGGCATGACTCAATCATTATTTCAGAGTTCATGGCAGTAACGCAAGCATGGTTTGAATTTCTAGTTACTGCTTTCCTATCACATGAGCCATTATAGCAGTTGATATGAAATAAGTAAAAAAATGAGCACTTGACTTAGGTAAGGGCTTTCAACGTGGACTTAAGGTGTATAAAGGCAGTGGTTAATGAGCACATACAATATTAATGTATTCTTAGAATGTCTAAAGGCTTGTACAATATAGTATTTACTAATTTTCAAAACCAATTAATTTTTGGACTTTCATTAACTCCAGTAAACTATTTTTGTGCATTACATCTACTTGTGGATCCTAGTAATGGATATTATAAAAGGCTGCAGTAGTGTTGTGATCCTGGATGTACACAGTATTTGTAATGCTCTGTTCTGGTAGCTGTAGTGTGCAATCTTCTGGCTTGTCTGTCCTGCAGGGCCTGTAGGAATGGAAGGGAAAAAATTTCCAGCATGCTCAGAATAGCTGGCTGTGAGTACATAGGATAGTGAGGGAAGTAGTCCTCTTGTCTTCCCAGCCCACATTTTCTTAGTGTCAACAATATACTGTGGTTCAACAAATATTGTGCTATTGTTATGGTCCTTTTCTCCCCCACTATCAGTATTATGAAAGATTCAAAAAGCATTAAAGAGTGGGCATGAGTGCCCTTTCTCTTGTTTTATGTGTTCAGTGTGCAGACACTGTGCATACTGAATGTGGTCATCCATTATTTGCTATTAACTTGTCAAGGCAAAAGTGGTGTGCCAATGGTACAGAAAAGCAAATCTGTATTGTGCTGGTTAGTAGGATTCTTTAAGCCATTTAGGTTTGCAGTATACACAGTTTGCTCATTTTTGTCTAGCAGGATGTTGCCGTATCAGTCAATAAAAGCCAGGTTGACAGAGAGTATGAGCGTGCAGATCTACAAATTTCCACTTGTGTTGTTCACCCGGAGTAATAACATAGCTTTAGTTAAGCTGTTGTTCTTCTGTACAGATAAATCTGTGCTGAACACTTGCTACTACATGATAAACCTTAGGGACAAATTTAATAAAATTAAGGACAAATAGAATGTCTACATTTACACTTTTTGTTGTAAGAATATTTATGTGGAATATACTTTGTTTTGCTTACACATGTACCAGGTGCTCATTACTTGCCTTTAGTCACAGCCCTTCTCGGTGACAGAGAGTGATGTGAGAAAAAGGGTGAATAGATCACATAGGGATGACTTCAGAAGATAATTCTGTTTTCCTTGTATCTTATGATACAGAACAAATTGCTATTTACAGTTATGGAGGTGATGGAATATTTTAGCTGATGGAACCCTACAGGGAAGATTTTTGTTGTTCAAGAGATCAACTGTGCTTTCAAGGACATCAAGATCAGACATTGCTATCAAGTATATCATGTTTGGCATACCTGAAATACACATTACTCATTTGTATCCACTGTATTTCTTTCTAAATAAATACTGCAGGATTCACACTGTAGCACTTTCTTTGCAATTAAGTTTGTAAATTCTTATCAATCTGCTATGAAGAAAATCCACTTAAGTGGTTTCAGAGTTTGAGATTCTTAAGTCTTGAAAGATGTGTTCCATCCTCTGTTTCCTTTAAAGTTAGAGGTATAGTTGATGATAATCTAGTAATTCACTTTGCTGAGCCTAAGATTTTAATGAGATAATTTGCACCATTTTGGAAGGAAGTATGTATAAAAAAAGAAACATAGATCAAAACTAGCAAAGGTGCAAACACTGTTTACGTTGCACCACAGACTTGTCTGGTGCTGCATGGAAAGCCTGTATTCTGAGGAACTAGTATGGAAAAAGAAATCTCTCACTTTTTAATGTTTCTTATTCACATTTAGTTTAGTGGAGAGATGAGCTAGTTGCCTGTTAGCTGTTGTGGAGCAACTTTGGTACACTTCTAATATCATTTCAGGATCATGGTCTTAAAAATTACTTGAATGGTTGAAACAGCAATGAGCAGTTAAAGTCAGTGAATTAATGTGAATGGGCCATTGATTCTGAACATGCATTAGCAGCTTAAGGAAGATTTAAATGTCACTGTTTTTTCACAGCAGTTGCAAATGTGCTCAGCTTGCTTATCAGAACTCAGAAGTTGTTGCTTCAGAGTTTTTTGGAATGTAGCAATCTAAAAGACAACTGTCTTGGGTCTTGATCTCCAACTTAGCTAAAACTTTTGATGGTCTCCCAGTGTGGACGTTGATTAGGCTGTTTGTTCCTTTGACTTGAGAAGACTTTATTCCCTGATAAGTGTTTAAGATGCTGTCTGGCCTCTTTCTTGGCAGTAAGGAAAATTATCCAGCATAATTAAGAAAGCACCTGATTTACTTGCTGATGTATGACATCTTATAATATTTAACCAAGGAGAGCATCCACAGTGTTTTCCTTGCACAACATAGGAACACATATTTCATAAAAAATGTATCTCAAGTTTCACAAAATCAGTTACATAGCACAGGAATTATAACTCTAGCATTTTATTTAGATTTTTTGTCACTGGTATTAGGAATAGACTTAGATTTTCAAACAGTTTATTTTACTTTCAAGAAGTTATTGTTATAGAAGCATGCAGGGTATTATCCCCAACTTTATAATTCATCATGACAATAATTGAGTCAAACCTAAAAGAACTCAAAGTGTAAATCAGTAAAGGAAAGACTGAATAGATTCGTTGTGTGAGTTCACACAGGATTTGGCACTTAACCATGAGTTTAGGAACATAGGAGGAAATAAAATAATGACTGTTCAAATCTACAGATGCCACAAAACTTAAATACTAAAGAGCCACTTAATCAGAGCAAGATTAATTGCTTGGTTGGGAGCTGTAAGTAATTTGCATTTCACTATGGTTTAAAGTAGACCTGTGTTTTTAGGAGCATAGAGGTTTGAGATAATACTTAGCAAGTAGAACAATTTGTGGTACAAAATGCTGACTTTTAACCGTGCCTGGAGATGATGTGCATTCTCAACTGAACATGAATTTTCAGCATGCCTTGTGGGCAAAAGGACCAGTGAGATCCTGAGGTTTAGAAATGGGAATTCTCTCAGGGAAGTAATATTGCTGTCTGTATTTGATTTCGGTGTAACCTTTTGGAAGAATGTGATACCCAATTTCAGTAGTCATCATTTTCAGTAATGCTGAGAAGTTGGACAAAAAAGAGTCATGAGAGCAATAAAAATATTAAAAAGAAACTCTGGCATGAGAGTCTCAACAAACAGAATCTGCTTAGTTTAGTGAAAGAAGAATCAGCCCAGATGAACCATCTTCAGAGAAAAATTGATAATAAAGAACTGTTCCACCTAGCAGAGAATGAGTGATGCAGCAAGTCTTAGTAGAAGTTCAACATTACAAAATGAGATTAAAGTTCAGAACAGAACAGCAAAGGGCATCCCTAGTCTGGACATATTAGATGATTTCCTGAAAAAATGTGATTTGTTAGGAAGAGGAGTAATTCTGACAAGTCAGACCCATGTTACACAAGAGGTCAAACCAAACAATCACAAGTCGTATTTGGTTGCCCCAGGAGTAACTTGCCTTTAACAAAAGTATGAACAGCATTTCACGGAGGTTTGAGAGCTAGAGATTGTGAACAAGTTTCAGTTCTGCTGTGGTGTGATCAGTACACAGAGCAAGTTGTGCACTAAATAGGCTTCTGGATATGTTTAGCCTTGTTCTTTCTGTCTCTAGAGGGTTGCAAATGTACTACTAATGCACACCCTGACTTGACTCATGGCTATTAGGATATGGCTCATTAGTTTTAAATTTCATTATACAATACGCCTTGTGATGATTTGGGCTATATATACTTTCATTATGAAAATGAGGTGAACAGCACAGGAGGAAAGTGTCTGTGTAAATGTCAGCTTTATTGAATGTAGCTAATGATTATTTATTTTTCCAAGCTTTTAAAAGTTAGAGATATTTTAAACTTTATTAGATGCTTTTGGACCCCTTTTCTCTCTGCTTTCACAAGCAACTTGCAATCCAATGTTCATTTTCAATTCCTTTTCAGCTCATAATAAGATTTATATCACAAATGGAAAAATCCAATGTTTCTTTTTTATAGTTAAACTCGAGCTTTTATATACCAATTAAAGCTTAAAGAAGATAAAATGTACTCATAAGTACATACTTCTGCTCTAGCAACATATTTTGAGTGAAATGTATTTTCTTTACATTTTAAACTAATTCACTAAATTATATCCAAATTGAGGAGGCATTTTGTGGACTTTTTTACTAAGTATCTGTGGCAATCTGATTCTGTTTAAAATGCTAATAAATGCATCCCATCTCCTAATGAAACCAGTGCTCCCTGCATAATTAATTAGCATTTTATACGGATGAGGACGGGAAAGCCATATTCACAGTAGTTTTCAATCAGAAAGATTAATAAAAGAATTCTATGCAGTTCTGAAACACCACACATGAGAAGTTCTTTTCTGCAAAACCAATAGTTTGCAAATAAAAATTTTAGCAGTTTACCTGGAATCGTTGTTCCATACAGCTTTTATCCACAAGGTGGCATTCCTAACAGGAGTTTGCTAGACATGGTAATTTCTTGCAGTTTTTGAAGGGCTCTTAAGTGAAAGGCAGTCATAAGCATTTGTATTATTAGATGAGCTTTTTATGTTTTCATTTTAATAGGTGTAATTAAGAGTAATTTAGGTCAGAAATCTTAATGATAATTAGGTTAATACTCATTGATATGTGGAGTACCTAGAAATATGTGATGGTTCCAGGTCACATAACAAGACATTCATTCATGGCATTATACAAGACACTTTTCAACTGTAAATCTGGAATCAATTTTGCTTTAATGAAAGAGTCTAAAATAATAATAAAATAGTCTTTAGATCAAGAGCACAAATAATACCATGGTCTTGCATGCAAACCGCAGTGTTTGGTGTTTTGAATATGATGCAGCATATGGAGCTTCTAGTGAGTCTGGGTTACGGAAGGGCATATAACAGTATTCATGGGAAAAAGCTGTATAAATTATGTCTTGCTCTGCAGGGGAGCATTTTTCGTAGTTGAATGTTACAATGACCAAGCAACTTATTTTCATATGCCTGTCATTCAGGTTGATAACTGAGCCCACAGGCAGCCCTGCTTTCCTTCAGGCCTTATATCCTTTTCAGTTTCATGTAATCTTTGTATGCTAAGTTCAAGTATCTTGTTAGTCTTTTTCTTTAAATACAAGCATGAAGGGAGTATAATATAATCTGCTAAACCAATATAAGTGCACTAGATTTTATATAACAGGGACGTGCATATTATACTTTTCTCCCCCGTGGTTGAGGTCCTGATCTTACTTTGGTTCTTTTGCTGACTCTGTAAGATCAGACCTGAGCTAAATAATCATTTATATTTCCATTCTAGCTGGTGTCCTACTTGTGTTTTGGTGTGAAAAAAAAGACATAACCTAAAGTTTGTGCTTAAACTGTAATCCAATATAAATTGTGGATTTTTTTCCAAGTCTATTTCAAATTAACAGAAAGGAATATGAGTAGTTTTTTGTATGTTTGATTTATTGTTTTGTTGGAGCAAAACTTCTGTGGAGTCTTTTCTAATGCCTGTGTACATTTTGTGCTAATCCCTCTGTTCCATGTGCCAAACCCCACTGATGCCTCAGCCCTCTGGGTTTGGTTCCTCTCAACACAGCTGAAAGGACAGAGCAGTGGCTTCATCCACTGCTGACACTAATGACAGTCTTTGCTGAGTTAGTAGGCACTACTTTGACATTAAACAGATGTTATTTTTCCTAACATGCTGTTGTACCTCTGGCATCTCTCAAAGATGGCTCTGCAAAACAGAATATGAATTCCTGTTCACTGAAAGCAATTGTCAGTTAAAAAAAACCCCCACTTTCAGAATGATTAGGCTGGTAGAACCTCCCTGCTGGTTGAATCTGGCACAAGGACTGCAGAGGCAAACCTTCTGAGTTGGTAGTATCTCATGCTGATTACCAGTAAAATTTGAGGGCCTGAGCATCTCCCACATGCTGCAAATTTTGAAGAAATATGGTGAAAATTACCATTTCAAGCATGTGGAAATGGCCAAAGAAAGTTATACATAATAATAATAATAATGAAATATTAGTGAGGAAGTAAATGATTTGTTGCTGTTGTCCTTCAAGCTAAGTTACACAATGAATTTCCTTATAGTATTTAGGCATAGCACTAGGTGAGTAGACGGAAGCAACATTCTTCTGAGAAGAGCAAGAAGCCTGTCCCACAGAAGAGGTTTAAAAACAGGAATAACAAATGTACAAAAAAAAACCAAATTGAAAGAAACATTCTCTGCTCTGATGGCTGCCATGTGGAAAGGGCTTCTTGTGAGGAATAGACTGTAAATAGAGCTGTACTCATCTATACAAGGGAACAGGTCAGTTGAGGTAATGGCTGTGATGGGTAGGGTGTGATGGACATCACCAGTAGAAATCAGTAGTCTGGAGCATCGCTGATGTTGCTTCTGGGACATCTCATGATGTCAGATCAGATGGATTTGTACTCCAACTCCCAGAAATGGTGGAAAGAAATTATGCTGAATTTGTCCTTTTGCCTGAGGGTCTCTCAGTTATATGATGGTGACTATAAGTTCATATAACCAAGTACTTGCAGGTAACACTGTCGGAAAAAAATGACTGTACTGACTGCAGACAAATAATAGTCCTGATACTTTATGATGGATCTGCAAATTGCTTTGCAAGTACAAAGCACGTCAGGGGCTAATTTGATGTAGTTTATTGTTTGCGAGAGGTGGATTATAAATGTTTGGAATTGCATCTTATGTAACTGCTGCTGGATAAGCATAGGTATGAGTAAGTGTGAACTGGGAAAGGAAAATGTGATACTGGGAACTGTAACCACAAGTATTATTACTTCCCATATGTAACAAACCCATGCCTAGGGCAAGGAAGCACACAATTACTGACAGAAGCTGTGTTTGCTCATGCAGGTGATTTTATTGCTCTAAGTGATTTATCACTCTGGATAACATTTTTTGATGAAAGACTTTTCTGGAATGATTGTGCTCCAAAGGAAACTTGGAGTCATTTACCTTCAATAGATGACCAGGTCTGCCTATTGAAAATGTTAGATTAATAAAGTACTTTCATGTGGGTTTTTAATTGGTGGAAGACAAAAGGTCATTATGCAAGGTGGAGGTTTGCTTCACCAGGTTAGTAACAAATTCTTTCAGTCTCTCCTTTTCTCTTCCTCAGTCTCAGAAATCTACAATTACACATTTTAGAAAATTATCAGATACTTAAATATTTAATATACTCCCACACTGTATGATTTCACTTTATCTGTTATCAAAAGAATATGCTGGATTCTCTGAACTTATATTGGGTGCTAACAATAAACTGATGATTACTGAAAACAGAAAAGCAGTCCTCACTTCCTTGACAAAAGGGAAAAAGATGTTACATTTTCAAACTGTTAAATATAGCTTTTAAGTCCTGATTCCAGGAAGTGTGCAGCACTTGAATTGCCAGCATCTCTGTTCATTGTGCTCCTGGGTCACTGATGGTAAAGTTCTTACTTTCTTATACATTTATATTATTGTGAAAAGAGATACTTTTAAGTCTAGGTCCATTCCTTCTCAGAGGGATCTGAATGCAAAACAGACAAGAGTTATACACTGTGTTACTTTGGTCTGACACTAAAATTACTTTACTAAAGACAAATCAAACCTAATACCCAGTCAACCCTTGTTCAAAATGCAGAGTGATGAAGCTGAGCCATAAGATATTGAGTGCAAAGTGAACTTATCAGCACTGTATGGAGCCAGTATAAAAGCTAGCTGAAAGCTACTTCACAAACTACTAAGAACTCCGTAGTGCCCAATATCACAAATAGTTATTCATTTCTGCAAGGCACAGCTGACAGCTGACGGAGGAAATATAAATTACTTTTTTTAAAAATCCGTCCAGAATAAAATTTGCCTTCTGTGAGCACTTAGTTTGTTGTGCTAAGCCGCAGGGTGAAGGGTGGATCTCCCACCTCCCATGGTGGTGACTCTTCAGTCAGATTGGGTGCAGCAGAAGCATCATCTTCATTTGTGAGGTTTTTTCCCTGTATTAATTGCATGATCTGCTTCATTAATCAACTTACATATAAATGGAACGGCTTAAAAGTAATTGAGGAGCTGAGCAACTGATGACCTATTGTGCCTTATGGTTGCTGTGGCTATGTGGGTAAGGACCAGAGAGGCAAAAATTGGTCCCTTTAACCTCCAATGTCCCAACAATTCCTTTAAACATGGCCATGACTAAGGCTTCCTCTAGCCTTAAAATCTCACTATAAAAGTGGAACTGTGGTTTTCTTGAGAGATTTGTGTAAATGCCTGTTGCAGAGAGGTAAGGTACTAGGGAAACAGCTTTTTTGGGGGGCTGAGAGGGGTTGTTCTACCTTTTTGTCTGGCAATAATTCTGAGCTAAAGGAAGAAGCATTAAAAAATTTTATTAAAAAATTTTATTTAAACACTCAAAAATTGTGTTTAACACAGAATGAGCATTTTTAGTTTAGAAGTCTGTTCATCTGAAGTTGTATGATTTTATGTATATGCGCATGTATATGTAATGTACATGCATACAGATTGCATATGTATTTCAGTTTGTTGTGTGCATGGAATATCATGCTCATGGGATCATTGTGAGCCATCTTGACTGATGCATCTCTTGACAGATGTAGAAAGAGGTGTGCATCTATGTAAAGAAAGAGATGTGCATCCCCATGGGTACCACTCTGCTGCATCATCACATCCAGATGGGATCTGGCCCATGCAGTTGTCCTTCCTACTCAATGTGAGTTTGATGTCACAGAGGGGCCACACAACTTCCCTGAGCTGTGCTGTCAGGTTCAGGACATCTGCAACACAGGGCTCCAGCTGACCTTGACCCTTGGCTGGTTTTGTGAGGCACCATTGCCTGACCTTGGTTCACTGTCACTGAGAAAGCTGTCGCTGCACTCTGAGAGTCTGTAAACTGAAACCGTGCAAGATAACAAAAGTAAAAACAGGCAGAACTGAACGTGCTGAGCTGGGAACACTGCTGCAGGGATTGGGGATACTGACATGGAATCTAAAAATCCAAGGGAGAAGGCAATGACTTAGAAGATGGCATCTCTGCAACTGTGAGGACTTGTACTGATTTACTGGGGTATTTTGATATGAATGAAAGACCTTTCTTATTAAATATAAAGTGTGCAACACTAATAAAAAGCAACAGAAACCAGTTCATATTCTTTTCTCTTTTTTTCCCCTCCCCCTTTTCCTTTTCCATATAGATCCTCATCTCATCAGCTCCCTCCTGACCCATCTGAAGGATGCTTTTCTGATCAGCCTCTGGTCAAAAGCACCTCTTGATACCCTTTAGGGCTCTCATTTCACTCAGTGAATCATACAACCCCAAGGCACACTTGGCATGTGGTACTGTTCTCTCACTGCTCTTGACCCCAGTGTCCACACTGGCATGGTGTGGTGGCCCTGGTGAGCTGCAGTGACCAGTCAGCCCTGAAATGCTGTGGTGAACTGCAGTGGGGGAGGGCCTGGCATGGCTGGTGGCCCAACCCTCAGAGAAGGGGCTACTAAATCCATTTCTGCCTCTTCTTTGTCTTTTTTCTAATTTCAAAGGGTATTGTTTTTGCCTCACCTGTATGGCTCCTGGTTTGAGTGTAACACTCACTGTTCTGCTCATTTGGATCTTCCTGGAACATCACTGGCCCACACTATTGGGTTGACAGCACTTTTGGTTTCAATGGGGGTTTCACTCCATTTTTCCTGTATAAAAAGTGCAGCGACTTCAACAAATTTAGACTCAGGAATTACAATTTGTACACCCCTTGCTTTTTAAAATTTAATTTCCGCTTCCAATTTCTCCAGTAAATCCCTCCCCAGCAATGGTTTGAGGGAGTTAGGCATTTAAAGGAGTTGGTGAGTTACCCAGTGCTTCCCCAGTTTGAATTTTAAAGGTTTGAAGAAAGGCTGTGTTTCACTTACCCTGGTAGCCCCCATAAAGTTTCAGCTGTCCCTGAAATCTCAGTTCTGAGGACCAGATCTGGAACAGGATTTATCTCTGATTTTGTTAGAGTATCTGTTTTGGCATATGGTAGAAGTTACATCTGATTCACTAGTTGCAATCAGACCAATCAATACCAATACCAATCAAATTTTTATTATATCCACATTGTGTGGATTTCAGCTGTAGCTTCAAATGCATGACTAATGCTTGCAACTTGCCAACTGATATTTAAAGAAAAACATTAGAGGCTGGAAAATAGTAACATTCACAGAAATTAGACATATGATTTGGTATTTAAAGTGGTTAAGAAATTACTTCAGGAAATTCCTTCCTTAACTAAAGAGAGGAATAAACAAGTGATGGAGAATCAACCAAGGGGCAGGGGCAGAAGACAGGAAAGTGGTTGCAATGTTAAGAAGAAAGTTCATAACTCATTAATGTAGGGGAATTATTTGAAGATACTAATGTTATGGTGTACAAGGGAAGTGCAATAGCTTTCTAGGGCTTTTGGCAAAATTTCAGATGAGAGTACAATGGCTGCGAATAATTGGAAGTATTTTCATTAGGTTGATAATTAGGCAAAAAGTGTGGGGGGAAAAAGGTAGCTGTAAAAAGGAACTTCTTTTATCTGGAAAAGAAAAATTACAGTCACATTGAAAGCTGTTTATTACAGAGAAAGATATGACCTCAATCTGACCTATAAACTTTGTACTTGGATGACTTTCCATACAGCAAAAACCCCATGAATGTTAAATCCAAAGTAGCTGTGAGACATGATACTATTGAGAGGTCTCCAAAGCTACGAAGTGAACTAGATATAGGCAAAATATAAAAATATATCCAGTGAACTAAACAGCCCACGTGGTTAAATCACTTGGGAACCTGGAGAAGTAGGATTTACCCAAAAATAGATGAAGGTGCTCAAGGAAAAAAGGCCACCTAGTCACACTGTGAGCTTGTGCTCTGTAGAAGCTGCTGCTGCCCAAACTCCTCTAAGGAAACCAGTCTGTTTGGTGTAAGCTGAAGGCAGAAATGTTATTTCAGGCTGTGCTGTAGCATTTACTTTTGGGCATTTGCTAAACAGGCAAAAGATGCATTTTGGAGAGAGACTCACAGCAGTCTATCAACTAGAAAATAAATTATCCTTTTCTGCAGCCCACTCCATTATACCCCACTGCCCCTAGTTGCCTCCTCTGAACTTGGATTCACTACATTTCCAGGCACATCTGAGCTTAGAGAACATATTATGTAGCACAAGGGAGAGCAGGTGGTCCTGTGCAGCCGTTTGTTCAGCCTAATCTGAAAGATTGGCTTTTGGAGGAGGGGCAGAGATCTGGGGGCAATATATTCAATTCATCATCACTCTTTTCACTGACTGTGAGAAACTGCTACACCTGCTGCTCTGCTTCAGATGGGCTTTGAAATATTGGCAGGCTGAAGGACATACAAGTTTTTCTTTCATGATAACAAAAATAAGCACTTTGTTCTGGTATCTGTAAAGCCAAGGCAGTTTCCTACAAGCAGCGATAATTCAAGAGCAGTTTCTGGCTTGCGATTGATAAATAAACAAGAAGAGTATTTTTGGAAATGTTGGTTGCTTTTATTATAAAAAAGATCACTGCTAATTTTCAGTTTGCTGAGTTTTTTAAAACATCATTTCCAAAAGAAACACTGAATTATCAGGCAGAAGGGAAATAACTCATTGCTGTGAGACAAAATCAGCAGTGCTTAATATAGAGTAACTACTAGAAATCATTGTGCTCTCAGAAGGAGTCTGAGTACCTTTACGCCGCAAAAAGTTCGATGTTCGTCTGTGAACCAGAACTCAGAATAATAATGCAAAGCAAATGCCCATTGATGTACACAACCTGTCCAAGGGGAATCAGAGTGTGTTAGAGGGCTGGCATGATGCCTAAAACCAAACTGCTGGTATGGGTGCACTGATGGGAAAAAGACCCAACACAGTAGCTCGGTGTCTGCGTTGGATGATGCAAGCTGTGAATGCATTTTCTTTGTTTTCCAAGCACTTTAGGGAAAACTGGGAAAATTCACTCCTGATTCATTAAAGGTTTTCAAAAATCTGCAGATGCCAGGCCTGAGTTTGAGGTCCAGGAGAGGCCACATACCACCTGTGTGACTGTTGTGGCAGCAAAACTACCATGTCCTCCCTGAAGCAGAAACTGGGGAGCTCGGCCACCCTGCCGAGGGTGTCATGCCCGGGAAAAGTGCAGGGCGCTGGGTCCTGCTTTCCAGCACTGCCAGTGCTGGCTGCCCCATCCCATCCCATCCCATCCCATCCCATCCCATCCCATCCCATCCCATCCCATCCCATCCCATCCCATCCCATCCCATCCCATCCCATCCCATCCCATCCCATCCCATCCCATCCCATTCCGCCTGTCCCATCCTGTCCTGGCCCACATCACCCTCTTCCCTTGCTGCAACACCACAGCTGCCTGGTACCACTCCCTGCAGTGAGGGGTTTTGCCTACACAGCTGAGAGTCCTTGGGCTAATTTGGGCATGCAGGGAAGCCAATAACAGATACACTAACAGTACGTATAGATAAGGTAATATTTTATTTGGGAAAAAAATTGAAACACAGTTTCCAAACAGCATTTAAAAATGGATTGTGAGAAGAAGCTGAACTTCTCTTGTAAATAATAAAATTACGAGTTGCCCTTTGTAAATACAACCTGTAGCATCATTGAAGCTCATTTATTTAAGCAGGCTATGAATTATTCTAGTTTTGTTCATCACCTGGCTATGTGACTGACTGGGTAACATTAGCATCTACATCTGTATGGGAATAATATTACTGTGCATCTTTGAAGATAACCTTGGCATTTCAGAATAAAGGGTTTAATTAAGTGCTGGATTATACTTTATGGAAACTCTGCAACCTGATTCATTTCAAGTGAAACACAAAAGTGCCATGGAGTCCAGTGGGAGCAAGATTGGATTATTGCAAAATGCAGGCTTAAAATTATTTATATATTTATTAACTTTAAAACAATTATCCATGACATTCCCTCTTAACCTTTTCATTACTGTTTTACACAGCCTAAAAGAGCTACCCTAGAAGTGACTCTGTCTAAATGTGAGCATGAACAGGACATCATGCTTTCCAAAGCGATTAAAATTCTCATTCACTCTTTCCATCTCCTTCATGCTTGCTGTGTGTAATGAAGCTGAAAGACAGCAAGGGACATGGTCACTGGAGATACTTGTCAAGTCTGTGACAGAAGCTACTGAATTTCCCTACTAATATGGCAGGTGAAAACTTGCCTAAAGACGTGCTACTGTTCCAAAGTCAAACATTCAGCCACTAGAAAATAACGAAGTCATGCCTTCCAAGGCAGCCTTAGCTCAATTTCCCTATATATTGCCTTTATAATATAGTATTTAATTACATCATCACAGACAAGTTACTCCTGAAATTTCCTCCTAATACTTTCTCTGAGCTTATGTGTATCTATGTAGCCCTGTGAGCTGGGTCTTCCTTTCTTCCAGAGAGCATTGTCTTAAAAACTTGAAGAGAGAGATTTGATCTAGTCTCTTGATTTCCAAAAGTTTCAAAGGCAAAGTCAACCTGGCATGACAACCTTGAGTGCGGAGAGCTGTAGGAGGCCCATGGAGGAGAGAGTGGAGCCACATGTCTCTTTGTCCCATCCACTTCTCCTTATATGTTGCTAGAAGTACAGTGATCAAAGTGACAGCCCAGTGCCTCCCCAGCAATACAGCCTCACCACTTGCTGATTAACCAAAAAAAAGCCCCTTGCCCAGTTGGAAGAGCTCATCCATGTTAGCTGAGCATTCAGGATTTTATTTTGCTGTAGAGACAGGGAAAATGCAGTATGGTTTTAAATTCTGTCACAGAGGAAGGGTACACAGCAGGGTGGCAAACATGCCAAGGAAGACTTTGGACTCAGGTTGGTCAGAGAATGGAAGGTATCAGGAAACACCTTGCAAATCACTGGAAATTAGAGCAGAGGAGCAGCTTTTTGAGTCTCCCTTTTCCTTTTGCACTAGCTAATTAGTCTCTGCATCAGGAACAGCTTCCTGGTGAAAAGCAAAGCCCTGCACTGGCTGTTACCAAGCAATTATTCATTCCCATTCAAGCAATTATTGCTGCCTCTGAGACAGCAGCTACTTTCTTCTTTGAGAAATACAGGAGATGACTTCCCATCAAGCCATCAGTCTTGTTTACAGGAAAATGGATAAATAAATAATAGAAATAATATAACAAGACAAAATTCGATCTTTTTGATTTTTAAGTGAAAAACCTAAGGGAAGCCACTGATGAAGAAAACAGTGAAGGTTTTTGACTCTACTTGAGAAAAAATAAAAGAAAAAGCCCAAATAATTTAAAACCTTTTTTGTAAAAGATTTATCCTATGTTTTCAAAAATTATGATAACATCTCCGTATAGGTAAAAAAATATCACTATTCCCATATTGGTGGGGGAATGAAGAGTTTGCATTTACTGTCAAAGACTTAGCTGGTTTCAAGTGTTCCAATTCCTGATTATTTTGATAGGAAAGCTTGAAAGGATGAATGTTGCTGTCCAATGCCAGATGACACCCAAAATTATCTTGCTGTGCACTGTCCCAGGGTTGCTGAGAACCCTTATCTGAAGGCATGTAAACAGCAGCCAGGTTGCTCATTCAGAACCACACAGAGCCATCCACAGTTAAACAGGCATTTCTTTGGATATGAGCACCGTACATGCCTAGGTCTCCCTTGTGCTCAATGTCAGGGTTTTTTGCAGGACACCGATTTATTAAATGCTGGTTAGAAATAACGAACGGGATCAAGTGGAAACGAATGGCACAGCAGTGAGAGGATCTGTCCTTTTAACAAGCTGTGGCAGGAATAGATGAAGCAAACTGGCCTTCCCTGGCTCGGCAGCTTGGCTGGGAATTTGTCTCACAAGCGGGCCAAGCCCACAGTCGAATGGCAGCACAGTCGCTCCTAAAACTTGAGACGCTGCTCTCCTCGGGGGCTTACATGGCACAGCATGGTGCAGAGTGCAGAAATAACAGGCACATTTCCCTGTCTGCCTAACAATAGTATCAGCAGGCTTTTCCAGAAGTTTTGCTGGCTTATCCCATCACAGTTTTGTAGCCTGTGGCAGGATGAAGGCCGGAAGGCAGCGCGGCGGCCTGTGCTGTGCTGGGGAAGCAAGGGCAGCTCTGGAACGGCCATTGCCCAGCCTGGAGTGTGGCATGAGGGGCTCGCTGGGCTCGGGACACTCTCTTTTCATTCCAGGTTATCCAGACAGAAAGGCATCCCCAGCAGCCATCTGCTAGGCCCCATTCCCAGCCCGCCTGCGGTGCAATGGCTCCAGGGGGAAGCATCTGACTCATTTACCCTGGGCTGATAACATATTGCAGATATTTTGTGGAGGACAGCTGAGCCTTTTGGTGCCTCCTGATGCCTAAAGAGCGTTTTGTTCCTTTTGCCTTCACTGTGTATGCCAGTTCCTCCGTGGTGTTTTGGAGGGCAGAACCTCGTCCCACTTGGTATTACTTGCTTTGGTACATCTGCCTTGTCTGGGGATTGGGGTGTTGGTCCTGAAGACATCAGAAAATTATCTTTTAAAGAGGCCCTACTTGCTAAATAAGTTACTGTTTACCTAAAAGTGCACGACCTGCTATAAGTGTTCATGAAACTTTGGATTAAGGCCTTAAAATCAGCTAACATTACTTTATTATGTATTTATTAGTGGTTCTATTATTATTATTATTTATTAGTGGTTCTATTCTAGTCCACTACTTTCTATTATTTTATTTTATTTTATTATTTTATTTTATTTTATTTTATTTTATTTTATTTTATTTTATTCTTCAGCTTGCTCAGTATACTCCAACATTGCTCTTATGCACACATGTTGCTATTCGTACATAAGGATCAAAGAAAAAAAAGGAAGACACTCTATTGCTATCTCTTTTCATCCTCCCCTGAGGTTGCTGTGATTTAGTCTCTAATCTGTAGGGCACTGTCATTGGGAACAATGCCAAGTCCTTTTTTCATAGCATGTAAGACACTGAAATTGCTCATTAAAATTCTTCCCCACCTTAGTGCACACTGTTTGCTGTGGGCTGCACTGCTGTTTGACTGTCTGTGTCAATACCGTCTGGCCACTCAGCATCTCCAGCCTGGGACTGCCTCGTTATCCCTTTCTGACCCTGCCTTGGAATACTTGCAGGATTGTATTCGGATCCTTTCCAAGTTTCAGCATCTTCCTTTTATAGATTTAATGGCCTCACCAGTTTTATCTACTTCTGGTTTTTTCAGCTCATTTATCTTGGTTACATTTAGTTAATTGAGACTAATGTTTTGTTGAAAAATATCTCTCTTGGTCCCCAGGCTGAGCTTTTGAAGTGAGTAGATTTGAGTAAAAATTTGCAAACAAGCTATTAATATCACCACTGCAAAGATACTCACTCTTCACCCAACATTTCCACATTGGCCTGGAGGGGATTCCCTTTCCTGACTGGTACTCAAACAGTTGCCAGCATGTCTGTAAGCCTAGTCTGCTGCTGACTGAGTAGCAGAGACAGTCTGTCTTATGAAGGTGAGACTGGTTTATATTACATTTTATCCCAAAAGAAAGGAAAATACATATTTTCTCTTCAGCTCCCTCAGTATCATTTTATAAATTGATCTGAATTCTTACTTGGCTCTTGAATATCACCAGATGCTGCCTGGGAGCAGGAGGCAGAAGTAATCACACATGCTAAACCAAACCCCCTCTCATTTTCCTTGCTTGGGAACATGTGAAACTGTGATGAGCTGCTTGGAAGATCCCAGCACTGCCATAGAGCCACATCCTGAGAAACACAGTTCAGCAACAGGAAAGCACCTGGTCGTCTTTTTGGAGTTTGTCTGTTCTCTTGCTTGTGAAAGACCTGCAGTTTTCTCATGTTTAAAGGCTTAATGTTGCAAAGGGCGTAAAGATGCACCCGTTTTTCTGTGTTAGAAATAATTCTTGGCATTCCTTTAAAGTGGGGTGAACCTGGGTTTGTCTAAACTCCAGGTTTTTGTGGCTGGGGATGCCTGTCCTGCTGCCCTTTCCCGCCTGTCACTGTGACACACACTGTGGCAGGTCACCATGGCCCAGGTACCATGAGGGTTGGTTGCTCAGCTGCTCTACAGCTGCAGTACTCTCTGTCCAGCTGGAGAAATGCCATTTGTACCAGCTGAAACTCTTTCTCAAATATTTCGTAGCTACATCTTTCACAGCTCCTGCCCATTTTTGTGTCCTTAAAGATGTGTGAGCGAATGATCAAAATTCTACTACTAAAAGTAGAGAGATGTTTGAAAAAAGTTGGATCTACACCCCAAAGAAGGAAGAAAAATGTCATAATGTTTGGTCTTGCATTTGACTGAGAAGCGGATCAAATTCTCAGAGATCCAGGTCAAGCTGGAAAACAAATCTTCTAATTTCCTGAAACTGGAAGAAAATTCAAGAGACAATATATTAAGCCAAGAAGTCATTTTATTAGGGGAGAAACAGAAGACAGAGCCAGTCCAGGAGAAGAACAAGCTCCTCCATGTGAATCTGTGACTGCACAGCACTGCTGGGGCAAGCAGAAGCAGAGACCTCAAGAAGGCGCAGATCTCTCCCTGACTGGGAAGCAGGAGTGATGGCAGCATCCTGAGCAGGGTATGACAGGTAATTTTTTTCTGCAAAGTGAGGATGGGAATGTCCCATCAGTGAATTCCCAGGCTGCATTTCAGTGGACTGCAGAGGTTAATATCATGCCTGGAGATAGGGAGCCAAACAATCACACAACCTAACTGCACCTTCAACTACCACCTGCCAATGCAAGACAGTTATTTGAGACAGACCAGTCTGGAAGTGAGTTTTCTGCTCCTCATGATTATATCCTCAGTATATTAGCTGAAAAGCTGTGAGGCATTTCTAGAATTTTTATCATGACTTTATTATTATGGCTTATTATCATGGCTGCTTTGTGCAGGATATTCCTAGCCTCACAGGCCACTTAACATTTATAGCAGCTATCACCAAAATGAGTGCAATATGTCTTCAGTCTCTCAGTCCAGGATGGATGGGATGCAGAAAGCAGGGAAGGGGAAGGTGTTTTTCCTGGAGATCCTCGTCTCCTGTGACAATTTAGCCTGCACTGAAACTAATCAAACAGGCTGTATAAAATAAAAGGAATACTCCCAGGTGGAAAGGTAAACACATGATTCAGAATAAGGCTAGGGTTAGGGGGTAAATAAACATCCCTGATACTCAGAGGCATTTAATGTGAAATGTTAATTGTGTTACAAAGGGCTTAGGTTTGGCAAGATAAAATGACCAGCCAGCATTTCTAGACTGCACAGCCAAGTTGAGAACAGGTATTTTACTCTATTATAGTCCATGGTTTACCATCTAGTGATATCAAATTACTGCCAATCTGTGGCATGGAGTTCAGAAAAATAGCATTGTGCAAGCATGCACAGCAGAAGGGCATCCCAGTGACCATGGCAGGGCTTGTGCTGAGTGGGGCAGTTAACACAACACGTGCTGGCACAGGAAGAAAGCCTTCAGGACAACACTTCTCTTTCCCTTTGGAAAGTGCTTTCTCCAAAAGCACTACGTTGCCTTTAAGCCAAAAAATTGACTTCATGTTGCTAGGAGGATGTGCTGAATGAACAGAGTGGGATCAGCACGTTATTATTGGATGTCTTGGTATGATATTTATAAGGTAATATTGTATGATATTAATACCAAGAAAGCTCAGGGTCAGTGCTCCCTGGTATTGCCTTCACAGCCATGGAAGAAAGCAATCCTATGAATGACACTTGAAAGAAAATAAATATCAATATTTCCATAAGAAACTTGTGCTCTGAAATGGATTTGCTTTTCAGTGCCCAAAATTAGACATCACAATGATTTTTTTAGAAATTGTTGATCACATTCTAGCTCTGAACATAAAGGCTCCTGGCAATTCAGCCGTGGTCAGTATGCACAGTTCTATATTTAGGTATCTGAATATAAGGACGCTGGCCATGATCTCCAAGACAACTTCATGAAAGCACATAGAGCAGCTGCAGCTCAGCTCATTCTTGCTATTTTCATGACCTTTTGTGCTCTGTAGGTATATTTGTGATGACTGAAGGAAAACAGCCCTGTTTTATAGGAACCTTGGGAATGAAACAGCCTTTCTTGAATATGTTTTTAGTTTTGTTTTTTATTTTAAATCTGAACAGAGCACCGAAGCTTTTGGCCTCTGCAAGTTCAATAAAATGTTTAAATACTGAAACATTTTCACTCTTGGCTCATTACTTGGGGCTTTCAGCATTGTGTTTGAAGAGGAGCTATTTATGGGTTATCAAACAACTGCGCTGGGAGAAAGGAATTTAAAGAATATCCTTGAGCCTTTGAGGAGTTTTGCAGAACAGGAACAACAAAAATTTGTGCCAACCCTTAGGGCCTCTCCAGCCAGGCTGCCCTTTTGCACCTGCCCATTGCCACAGTGGGATCCTCCCCACACATGGGGACAGCATTCAAGAATGGAATCACTATATCTCTTTAAAGACAGCTCAGGTCCTGTTCTTGAAGGGGAAGGGAGGTTTTAGTTGGGCTGGATTCTATGTAGGACCCAAATGAAGAGTAGACAATGTCCCTCAAGAGAAAACAGCAAACAAAACAGCACCCTGACATTATTTCTTCATACTAGGACAATATGCAGTCATGTTTAAAGCATGATAATGAATTGTATGAATCTCTTTTAAAGACAGCATATTTTGTAGATGACAATGACAACAAGAAGAAATCATAATAGAAAACTCACTCATTTCTCACCATTAATTTGAGTGATGGGCAGAAGGAAAGTGCCTCAGCCACAATGCAGGCTCATATGCCTATCCTGACCCTCTTCTGGCTCCTGCTCTCTTTCTCCATCAGTAGACTCAGATTTTGTCCCATCATCATGGACAGAAGAGCAAGGATGCTCTGCCATTTAGGAGATGGCTGCACACATTCCTTGCAGAGCTTTATTAGCAAATCTCAGGAACATGTCAAGTCCAGCAAACCACTGTCCCTGCCTGCTGATACACCAAAGGGAAAACATTGAGAAAGAAGAGATGGATCTATTGAAAGAGCAGTACCACTCCACAAAATGGCATTCAGACAGGACATACACAGAGTACATTTCAGTCAGAAACTTTTTACCCCCAGACACTGAGCTTTTGCAATAAGCTCTCTAAGATTTTCACAAAGCAGATGCTTTGCTATTTTGCAAAATAGCAAGAATGGGGAATGCAAAATTGCAGAAATGGGGCTGGCATTTGGAGGGGATGACACCATCTGGGCTGTGGGACAGCAGGGGATGAGACTTAGTGACCTGGCTGGCTGTTCTAGGTCTTTGTTGTTCACTGCCTTCAGGAACTTTCTCTCTCTGCTCCCCCAGTTACTTAGCATTTCTAAACTTGCTTATCCTCACGTGAGTGTAAATCCTACTGTCTGTATAACAAGCAAAAGCATTATCCTCATCTAAACCAAGCAAATTAGTATCCTATTGCAGCACAGCAACCTAAACTCTGACTTAGACAGTTGGTATTTGTGTTATCTTGGTGTTTTGCGGCTCAGTAGGAAACAGCTACTGTGCTAAGCCCGCTCTATTGACCCCAGTATCTCATGCTTTAAATATGCTCAGCAGTGCCTGAGGGATGCACTTCCCACCTCAAACTCCTCCATGCCCTGGATAATCAATTGTGGACAGCCAGGAATAGCAATAACTGCTGGCAGAAATCAGCTCTCCAAACCCCTTAGTCCTGCTGTAAATCTGAGGAGATATAAGAGGGATGTGTCAGGAGTTCTGCTTATGCCCTAAGTCATCTACTGACGAATAACAACAGAAGACCTTTCCCCCATCTCCTGCCCAGCCAAAGCCTGACACCAAGGAAGGGCTGTAAATCCAGTACACGAATTTTGAGGGTTTTTTCCGGCAATGGCAGTCTCTCCTTTCTGAGTAGGATACGACAAACTAGGAAAAAAATTTGAACTCCACTGGCTTCCCATGAGCCAGGGAGATCATAGAATCATAGCATGGTTTGTGTTGGATGGGACCCAAAATCATCAAGTTCCACCCCCCTCGCTGTGGTGAGGGACACCTGCCACTAAATCAAGTTGCTCAGAGCCCCATCCAACTTGGCCTTGAACACTTCCAGGGATGGGGCATCCCATCCTCTCTGGGCAACCTCTTTAGTGCCTCACAAATGTCACAGACAAGAATTTCTTCCTAATATCTAATTTAAGCCTACTGTCTTTTGGTTTGAAGCCATTGCCCCTTGTCCTGTCACTACATGCCCTCGTAAAAATCCTCACTCCATCTTTTTTGTAGGCTCTCTTCAGGTACTGGAAGGCCACAGTTAGGTCACCCTGGAGCCTTCTCTTCTCTTCTTCTCTAGGCTGAACAATCCCAATTCTCCCAGCCTTTCCTCATAGCAGACATGCTCCAGCCTTATGGTCAAGTGGTAGCCCTTGTCTGGACTTGCTCCAACAGGTCATTGTCCTTCCTGTGCTGGGAATCCCAGAGCTGGATTCAATGCTCCAGGTGGTGTCTCACAAGAGCAGAGTAGAGGGCAGAAACAATTGCCTTGACCTGCTGCCCATGCTGCTTTTGATAGAGAGAGGTAGAAATGCTGCCAGCCTGAGGAAATAGGCTTTCTGTTTCTTTAAGGGCATAAAAAGATCAGTGTCTGAAAGAACAGATCTCCTGACACTACAGTCATGACATTTGCTATATGACATTACGTGAATGTTAAGATCATTAAGAGTGAGGTCTCTGCTTGGCTTTTACGCTTCCACAGCACACGGAGGTATTTAAAAGATGTGTAGATGTGGCACTTAGGGACTGTGCTTTAGTGTTGGGCTTGGCAGTGTTAGGTTTAACAGTTGGACTTGATGATCTTTAAAGGTCTTTTCCAACCTAAACGATTCCATGGTTCCATACCTGCTCAGATGCTCCTGTTGGGCAGGAGGGGCATTACCAGGGTCCCTGCTGTGCACTCAGAGCTGACAACACTCATAGGCATTTTCCAGATTTCCTGTCCTAAAGTAACCTGAATTTATCACCTGACAAACTCGGCGGTGAAGTCTAGTTTTTGTTTGTCACAGAGCAGACGGCAGTGGGAATGAAGGTTCATTACTTTCTCTCTAGGACTGCAGTGCTCCCTGTTTCACCCACTGGCTGCCGACTGACAGACAGTCGCTCTGTCTTCATAGCTGACAAGGGCTGTTGCAGACGCCACCTCACCACTGATTTGATTATGTCAAGATGAGGGAGGATGTGGTTTTGAAACCTTGAACGCCCTTCACTCTCTGACTGCTCTGCTGTGCAGCGGCTGCTGTGCAGTGTGGGCTCTTCAGTTGCCTCCTGGATGAAATGATCTCATTAGGTGATTTCAAAGAGCTGGATGGAGCAGAGCCACCTGCTTTCTCAGAAGGAGAGTCTCATCAGCTTTCCTGGAATTGATAAAGCATATGTGAAAGGGATGTCTGCATCCCATGAAAACCTTACTTTAAAGACACAGCTCCAAGATTTCTTTTTTTGGAGAGCAGTTAAACAGACCAGCCCTTTGCCTCCTCTCCTTCTCCCTCCAATTCTTTCTCTCCCCTTTACCCAGGCTTTTTTTGTTTACATTATACTTCCAAACAGCTTAGGGATATTAATCAGCCACCAATATTTCTATTCTAGTACAAGTAAACCAATATGGATGCACAGGAATAAATTCCCATGGGGAAACCCCACTTCTGCAATGAGGGGCTTTTTATTTCTAATCCACAGTGGTAAAATAAAAAAAAACCTGGAATAAGTCCGTGTCTGGGGGTGTAGTACCAACATGGTTGTAATCACATGCAGTGCCCATGTCAGCACATGCTGGTGCAGCTCTTCCACCAAAAAGAGCTGCTGCATGGTTAGAAGTGCTGCTCCAGAGACTCCAGGAAGGCAAATTCCTGTGCCTGCCTGTGGAGTGGCATGGGTATGGAACTTGAGGAGTGCAGACTGTGCATCCACGTTCCTGTCTGTCCAGGGACTGCATAGAAGAACCATTTCTGGGAACAGATGGAGGCTTGGGACTGAATTGCCTCCAGTAAGAAAAACGATAGCTCTGATGGAGATTTTTCTAATAGGAGTATCTAGTGCCTCCAAAGTGGGGTGATATTAGCAGCTCATTTCATACAGATCAAAACATAGCTACCTCATCTGCCTTTAAAGGGTGGCCTGCCTGGTTTTGTGTTTCAGTACCATTTTCCAATTCTCCTTCTGCTCTGTAAAACAAGCAGTATTAGAGCCGTAACTGAAGCTACCAATTGTGGGGTGGCCTGTTATCTTTTAAATAAACACCATAGACTATTTGCTCAGCTTACAACTGACATTTTTTCATTGCGATCCTTTTAAATATAACCTGTATTCTGGAAAGCCAGGCTGGCTTTCTGCAGTGTATGCACATCAGTAGCTGAAAGGTAGAAGGCAGCATTCACTTTTCCTGGTGATGCAAAGGGCAGATAGAATCCACTGCTCTCCTCTTGTGCTACTGCTTTTGTGGGGCTGGCAGATCATGATTTTTTGGGTAGGAAATGTAGCTGGGTAAATCAGGAGATAGTGTGTATGAACAGAATAAAAGTGCCATTCCATGAGGTTTTTTATCTTAATGGAATTTTTAAAATTACAGTTGGTTTAATCTTCTATATTGCTTTTGCTCAAAAGCTAAGGAGTTGCTAGTTCGATTATGGAAAACATGAACTCTCCTGAGATGGTTTTCTAAGACATTTTCAGAGCTATTAGAGAAAAATACCCTTTTCTCTACGCATCATGAGTATAGTCTGCTGTCTTCTCCTGTGATCTTCAGAATGGTTACTATTTAATTATTGATATTTACAACATGGCAGTAGCTAAACGTGGCTGCTGTTCTGCAGGTAATCTTTATATGCCTACATCCAGCTAGAAAAATATTTGTATTATGATGAGTCACAGGAACTGATTTAAAATGCTGCATGTAAACATCCATACAACCTCTATCTGCAGCCTAAAATTCTTGGCATAAGCAGCAGGCGCTGAGTGAAGTCTGCAGGGTTTAATCCGACTGTTGTTTCCCTTTGCTGACACGCAGGGAACTGTGTGCTTGCTCCTGTCTCTCCTTGTTCAGCAGTGACTGTGCCTGGATCGTTGCAGCAGGAGATCCAAGGCCCCTCGGTAGCAGCCTTGCAGCTGTACCATCCTGCAGCCTTCACCAGATGCATTAGCCTTATGGTTGCCAAACCCACTTTGTTTTGTGCCTTTAGATTTTGGCGTTGCTTCCCTGAGGGATTTGCTGGCAGAAAAGCTCTCTGAGCGACAGGAAAAGTACTGATTTCCTCCTGACAGGCATCCCTAGCCCTGGCCTTTGCTGGTGGGATTTCTCCAGGTGCTTGTATTTCCTCTATTATGTGCAGTAGCTGTAGGGCTGGAGAACAGCAGCTGAAGGCACCAAGATCGGCCCTGTTGCTGGATGGGGCACACCTTTGGGGAAACATCAGTGCCAGCAGCTCAGGCACTGCCTCTCTTTAGTCCCAGGCTCCAGCAGCAGGCGCTGGGGTGAGGATGCTTTTGCCCTCCCTTGTGCTGAGAGCACTCTGGCTCTGGCTGCTGACAGCTGACATTCCTCCAATTGAGCCCTGCCCATCCAACCGGATGGCAGCTTTAGTTTTCAGTAAAAATGGGATCAAAACACTCATTAAAACAATATCACACTAGGGCTGAGCAGTCTGAGTAGTCTCTCTTGCAGGCAGGTTAGTCATGCCAGGATTTTACACTGGTGGGTGGATGGGGACCCATTCTCTAAAAGTGCCCTAGGTACCAGTGCATGGTTGTTCATGCTCTGGGAAAAGTGGGCTGTTGTGCAGAGCTTGGTGACCTCTGATGATCTTCTGCTTTGGGGACAGGCTGATGAGGATTAATTGATTCATCTGGGGCCACCAGCTTTCTCATCTGGTTGCCACCCCCAGAGGAATGGTACTTTCCTCCATCAGACTTGACTAATTGTAAGCTTTTAAAAATGGCACTTCCAAAAAAGAGGGACCTGCTGAGTGAGTTATTAGTCATCCTTATCTGGGAGGGAAGCGACGGTTGCTGTAACAGCTTCTTTATCTCTGCAGCACCATGATCTCTGGAGAGGGGGCTGTGGGACACCAGGTGCAGGGAGCTGCCAGCCTCCTTCCTTCAAGGGGAGCAAAGGGTAGAACAATTTGTTCCTGAAGGGCTATGTCTGCACTCTCCAAATCATGGCTTTGTTTTTAAAAGCTGCTTATTTTAAACAGGTTGTAACTAATAAAGCCACTTGTATTTTTCTCTTGATGTCTGACACAGGTTGGCTTTTGGGGTGTTTTTTGCAAATAGATGAAGCTCAATGTTTCTGCTGATGGATGATCCAGCTCTGTGTCTGAGAGCTTGCAGCAGACTCTGTATGTCTGGCTGGGAATATTCTCACTCTGCAAAAGTGTGATCCTCTGTTTGCAGGCACAACGGAACCCAGAACATTTTGAAGAATGCTGTGGTTGAATTCACTTTGGTACGTCCTCTGATGCCCTTCCTCTTGGGTTTAAAATGGTTTCTCATATACTTTCCAAGCTCGGCTGTGTTGTGGCTCCTTTTCTGTGCCCATGAAGAAGACTCCAGAAAGCATATTGAGCATGTTATATATTACACATATGTGCAATACACTGCTGGGAAATGGCCAGGGCTGTACCAAACCGGTCTTGTCCTAAATGGGAATGTGAGAACATTACTGTGTCTTCTCTCTTTAATCCTCATGTATCTCAAGAAAGAAGAAAACAGCCTTGTTCCAAACCTCTCTTAGCTATGCCCCCTCATCCTCTCCCTCCCACAGCAGCCCCAAGGAACCCCTGGAGAATGCTGCCCACCACAGCCATTCAGTGTAACTGGTATAGCTGTCTTCAATTGAAGCTTTGAGTTTGGTCTGATTCAGAGGTTCATTCATTGCCGTTTCCTATCAATTAGCAAAATACTTGTTCTCCCGAAAAACTGGCAGTGATCTCCCTGTCTGAAGTAACTGAATTGCTGTCAAACTGTCCATCCTGCTCCTCCTTTGCATAATGCACTCTGATACAATGCATGTTTAATACAGCAGCATTGTCTAAGAAATGACATTTGGCTTTTTCCTTGACAGGGGTCTGACAGTATCTCATCACCTTTCCCATTATTTTCCCATTACAAGTTTTACCCCTAATGAGGCTGAGAATAGGGGCTGCTTTGCTCTTATCACAGAGGTTGTCACAAATTAATTTACCCCCAGCTTCTTGCAAGGACCCATCAGCACCCAGTTTACTGATTAGACCCCAGGAGTCCAATCAGCAAATTTCTCTGGTGCTGCAGGAAGACATGTCTCTGCCAAGCCTTGGCTTCTGCAGGTTGAAGAGCTGCTCTGTTGTTTTCATTAGCTGTGCTGTCCACATAGGCATTAACGGGTCAGGTTTTGCTCCTTATCTGTGACCTTCAGTCCTGTTTGTTAGGACACTTGTGTGATAAAAGAGTGCACCTCCCAGCTTGATAACATGGTTTATTTTTCATGAGACATGTATTTGCATACCAAATTACTTGAAAAAAATAAAAATAATTTTAAATTTAGTAGCTGTCTTGTGTTTAAAACATTCAGGGCAAATGCTGTATCAAAAGATATTCACAATTTCTGTTTCAGAAATTTTCTGTTTTCTTTTTCCATCAGCAGAATTGACCTCATCTGGGCACACGAAGGGGATGATGTCATTGTCAGCGTCTGAGGTCACCATTAGGTTCCTAAGGCTGTCATCCTGAATGCTCATTTTCCACTTAAAGAAAAACAGAAAAAAATGCAATAAACCATGTTAGAAATCAGAGTATCTAATCCAATCCCTTCAAGCTCCTCACGACAAGAAAGACATTGAGGTGCTGGAGAGAGTCCAGAGAAGGGCAATGGAGCTGGTGAAAGGTCTGGAGCACAAGTCTGATCAGGAGCAGCTGAGGGAGCTGGGGGTGTTCAGCCTGGAGATAAAGAAGCTCAAGGAGGACCCTATTGCTCTCTACAATTACCTGAAAGGAGGCTGTAGCAAGCTGGGGACTGGTGTCTTCTCTCAGGTAACAAGGCTAGGCACACTGACACCTCAGGTTGTTCCAGGGGAAGTTTGGACTGGATATTAGAAAAAATTTCTTCACTGAAAGGGCTGTCAAGCACTGGAACAGGCCACCCAGGAAGGCTGTGCAGCTGCCATCCCTGAAAATATTTAAATGACATATAGATGTGACACTTAGAGACATGGCTGACTGGTGACTTCGGCAGTTCTGGGTTAATGGTTGGACTCAACAAAGTTGAAGGTCTCTGCCAACCTAAACAATGCTATGATTCTGTGAAAAGTCTTCTAATTCAGAATATACCACCTACTTACTTATTGTGCTACAGAGTGTTTAATTTTCCATGCACTGCAAAAAGTTGTGAATAACTGATGATGTAATAAATTTTCCTTCAGCACATGCTTCTGGTTAAAGTCATATATGAAAGTGCTCACAGCTTCCATTATGGTTTACAAAACAGGACAAAACGTCTAATGGAAAATTTAGATTCCCTTTGCTCAGAATTTAGCTAGGTTAAGAAGTTGCTGAAAAAATACCTTTTTCATTTATACACATATAAATTCAGAGAGATTTCCCTTTTAATGATAGACCAGATATGTGTCATCACAGTGACAGCTAGCTAAATGCCCTGGCTGATAGAATATTGTTTGTCAAACAAATGGCAAGGAGAGCAGGTTGCAGGAGCCTCTCCGCCAACGAAATGCCTCCTGCCAGCACTGTAGGTGGCTGATGGACAGCTCCTTCCAAACAGGGACAGTTATATAATAACAACTCCACTCTGTGTCACTGGTGATGCTAATGTATGCAAATACTGCTATAATGAATCCAATTAGATTTCTCCGTATACAGAAATATGCCAGACTACCTGTACCTAATATCATGATAAGGTTAGAGGACTTCAGCTTCGGAGACATCACCCTGTGTCTGCTCCTGGAGCTGCTCTGCACTGGGCTGGGGTCCTGATACTGCAAAACTCCCAGCTCCTGCCAAGTCCTGGTGGCTGCTGCAGCTGCCTGGAAAAAGAGGCACTGCAGCTGCAGGGACTCAGAGGCTGGCATTGCCCGCTCTACCAGGCTGCAGGAGGTTCAGAGGTACAGCTGCTCAAGGCCAACAGGGTAACAGAGACCTGTGCAGCCTGATCACCTGCTTTATATTTTCAGGAGCTCATACTCACGTCTGTCACAGAATCATAGAAGAGCCCATGTTGGAAGCAGCCATGAAAGATCTTATGGTACAACCTGTCATGGGAAAAGGAGCCTGCTATCTAGCACCCTGGGACTGGCCCAGCTTGAAAATCTCCAGTGATGGGGACTCTCATATTCTTGGGAAGGTTATTGCACTGTAAAAAATGTCTTTATTCTACCGTGGTTAGGTTATTGCTTTCTCTTGGTTTAGTGACAAATCTGACAAAATGAGTGTTTTCCGCATATTTCCTAAGCTGGATAGTGAACAGACTCTGCTGTGCAAGGATGCTGGAGGGGAAGCTGCTGGCTCAGTAATTGTGACTGAGATACTTCCAGACTTCGTGAAAGAGAGGTTGTTATTTATTAAAGAAATTTTTCTCTAGGGCCTCCTGAATACTTACTATGTTCTGGTTCCTGCTGATCAATGTTTCTGTTGTCTTAATTAATCAACTGATCTTGTGAAGAGTTTTAATCAGCTCCAATGTTGCCAGGAACTAGCCCCACTTCAAGTGAAAGAAACATGACTGTCAGCAGCTGACAGGACACCCAGCTGCTCACTGGGCCTGAGACTGGATGCTTGGGATGGTACAAAGGCAGATTCTGAGAGAAGGAAAGAAGAAGATACTGGGAAAGAGAAGAAAAGAAAAAAGGATGGGTAAAATCCCAGGAATCCCTTGCTGTGGGCTGTGACTGGACAAGGCGCTGGCACCATGAGCAAGGCAACATGCAGGTGGCCAGTGGGAAAATCTACTGCTTGGATTTTTAGATCATGCTGTGAGAAGTGAGTAAACACTGCATAGACTTCATTTATCTGTATTTATACCATTGGCCCTGATCCCTAGGGGACAGATTGACTTAAAACCACAAGATTTTCCATGTTATATATTTGTATTCTTTTTTGTTGGCCTTGCAAGCTGTGGACTCACCCAAATTCATATGCTAAAGTTTTTCCCTTGTAATGCCAGGGACCACATGGACAAACACTGTGCATGTGTGAGTTTGTCCAGCTGTTCAAAGTACAGTGAACCTGTGGGCATGTCTTCAGAGAGACAGAACGTGCTGCTACAGTCACCTGGGTGAGGCAGCTGGCTCAGACATGGCAGTCAGTGAGTTATGGCCATGCTGTACCTCACAACTGCAGACAGGCCAAAGCACTTGTGGGGGACTCAGCTTAATGCAGCCTGTGCCTCTTTAGATGGGCTCTGCAGCAGTGGTTCATGTCAAACTCCTGCTCCCCATCCTCCCAACGCAGACATCAGGCTCCATCTCAAAGACCTATTTGTTTCCCTGCTCAAATGGAGCACAACATAAACAGGATTAGGTTTTCCAGGTCCAAGCTGCACTAAGCTGCTGGAATGCTTGCTTTGAGCCCCATAGGTGCAGGGTTTCTGCAGTGCTTCCCAGGGCATGCTGGAGTGGTTCCCCTGTGCTTCTGCACCCACTGGGTGTTCACAGCCCATCCAGTGGTCCTCTCCTAGCACATGGCACTGATGCTGAACTGATGGCTGCATTTCACAATGAGATTTACCTTCTTTGCACTGGCAGGGCAGCTCCAGCCTGGTGTCCACCTGGTCTGGCTGCAGGTTTGCAGGGCACAACCTCTCCACCTCACACACCTCATGGCACATCTCTTCCTAGAACTCCAACTGGAATTAAGTTTGTCTTACAGGGTCAATGGAAACGCATCTCTGGCTGCTGGGTGCCAGCCAAGGAGGTGAAGTGGCTTCCTTTCACCATTCTAAGTAACAAATGCCCATTCCAGGGCTGACTCCCTTACCAGCCACCAGTGACAATGAGTACTGGTCACCACTAGCACTGCTCTCCCACCATCATGGGTAGCTGTGCTGGAGCCTGCTCTAAAACCACATTGTTCTAGGACCAAACTCCCTCTGCCTGCCTGCCTTCAGCCTGGCACCAGGGTTGCACTGCAGATTTCTTTCCCTGATGAGAACAGAAAACTAATCAGCCACGAGGTGCAGCCAGTGATCATCCCTTCTACAATCCAGTTCATTCCCAATACAAAGCAGCATGCATTCTTTTATGACTTTTCATATTCCTACAATGCATTTTTCTAATGACTAAATTATATTATCTGTATGCTAAATATGTGCTAAGTGGGATCCCATTGTTTGCAGCTGTTGATCTGTAAACATGAGCTGGAAGGAAGTCGAGGAATGTCCACAGAAATGTTGCACTTACAGCTGTGGATAGAAAAGAGTAGAAAAAAGACAATCTGCTACTCCTAAAGCAAAAGAATTTATATACGCCTTCAGCACTACATTTCTGATAGCAGACCCAGGAGCAAGAATTATAGCTAGAAGCTCTGAGCCCTACCTTCAAGATCACTCACTGATAAAGAGACCATTTCTCAGGCAGGGGAGAAGTCTTGAACTTAGCTGAGCTCTAAGGAAACTCCCAAACCATTTGCAGACAGGAATCTTCACTTGAGCATGAGCTCAGATATGGGTTCAGTTCTTCCTGTAATAGCTTATCACTAATATGAAATTATCTGTCTTTTTAAGGCTAGCAGATATCCCCCCTTGATGATTGGAGTCCAGCGTCTTTCTGTTAATCCAGCAGATAGGACATCATGGCTTACCACTCACATCTGACACTCTTTGCCTCTAATGCTTTCCTGTTAATTTATTTCCCATTACCCTAAATTAGAATGATCAAAGGCTGAGGCTTGTGGTATAATTCACTCATGTTCTTCTACCTCTCCTATTTAAACTACATCTAGAGTACTTACTATGATTTAACATACCAAGGCCCACAACAATATTGAATATTGAAATACATTGAATAATTAATATTATTATTCTGCATGTCTTTGAATGCCATGTGCAACTGTTTCCTGGTTTGTGTCTCCTGTTCAGTGCCCATGTACCACAGTTGTCTGACCTCAGCCTCTGTCAGTTCTTTGAGGGATCACAGAGAGTCACAGCACCTGATGACTGACCTGCCCCATGCTCAAGCACACCACTGGTCAGTGGCACACATGAAACAATAAAGCTTCACAGCTTCAGGGCTTTGAGGTTTCACTTTTGCCTATCATGTAACCCTTGATCAAGGCCACCAGGAGTTTCAAGTCATCACATTGTTGAGCAAACATTTGCTGGTTTTACTCACCTGGCCACCTTCTCTGCTGAAGAAGGTTTCCTTTTGAGGAGGTACATAAAGCTTTAGCAAACCTTGAAATTTGCCTTTTGCCACTAATGTTGGCATCTACTCCCCAGAAGAACTGGAAAGACAGTGGCAAGAAAGGCACATCAGCCTCACAAATTGAAGTTTGTGATTTAATATGTAGTTGCCATTGCATACTGTTTGTAATAGACATGTTTCATTGAGATTCGTGAAATGCTGACAAGACAGATTTCCAAAACTATTCCACTTACCATCAATCTGCCAGCATAAATGACTGACCAAGGTACACAGACCAAGGTACACAGTTGGTATAAAAATCCCTCTTATATCCCTTTTATCAGGCTTGGCTACACAATCCTGTTCATTTTCCACAGAAAATCAATAGCAGCAAATAGCTGTCGCATTAGTGGCTATCACAGTGTCACTAGTACAGCTTCCTTGCAGGGTCAAAACATTGGCTGCCCTATTTTTTCTTTCACAGAGACCATCTAGGGATCTAGAAACACCAGAAAGAGAATTGTTGAAATTACTTTTAGAAGATTTCTTCAAAAGAAGTCACAGCCTGCCTTATGAGAAGCTGGGCTAATCTTCCAAAAACCAGTTCTGCAGCTCAGCATCTGCTTTTGTGCAGAAGTAATTTTCTATCTAGAGTCTGGCATTGCAATTATCTTGAGTTTTTCCGAGAAAATGCTGATAAGGTTAAATAAATTATTTTCTAATTTATCTATTAAATATTCACTCAGGCCCAGTAGCTAGGCCTTCTTAGAAAACTAAAAGCACCAAAACAAGCCTTTCTTCTCTATGCCCAGCTGGGCTGTGCAGAAAAACCTCCAGGAAGGATTATGCATCCTGAACTTTTCACTTATTCCTGTTCCTTGTCAGGGAATTACCTCTCTTTGGACACCAGTGCTGTGGAAGCACCATGTTCAGCCACTGACCTCACTCAGCACCTCCTCTCCCAGGTCCATGGTGTCTGTCTTTGGGGTACATTGTTGTGCAGAGGGAGTTGAACCATGCAGGATCTGCAGCACCCCAGCACTGCCTGCTCTCGTGGTCAGCAGCTGCAATTAAGGCAGGATTTGACTTTGTTTCAGTGGTGCACTGGGAGGGATCAGTGAAGGACCTGTTCTGTGCAGGAGTGACCTTCCAAGGCTTCCCTTGCCATCGCTTCATCAACCTGACCCAGACCTGAAAGCTGATCTGACTCAGATCAGATCTGAGAGGTTTTGTGTGAAGACAAGGAGATAACAAAGCTGAGCAACTGAGAATAAGACTATTTTCTGGGAGGAACTGTTGTCAATTAAATACTGATTTAAGAGTAAAACCAAAAAGAAATTACAATTGTTTTGAAAATGCTCTTTTTTTCATGATGATACTGCAGTTTTCAACTTGGGTGATTTAAAGGCTCTCTGGAAGGCTGCACTGAGGCTACCAAAGGGTATCAAAATGAGTAACTTTCCTGGGAGGGTCAGTCATGTCCTCACAAAGATCAGCTTCCTTCTGAGAGTCACTGACACCAGGCTCAGTCCCCACCTGGTCCTGAACACCGCATTAGAAAGGTCAGTGTTGAAAGATCTACAATAAAAAAAAAAATCTATTAGTGTCAGTTTTTTAAAATGCTCCTGCCCTTCTCACAGAGCTAGGAGCAGGCAGAGGATGCAATAGGCCTTTGGCCAAGGTCATCCAGAAAAGCATCCTGACAGGGGACTGGGTGGAGGAATCATTCCTTCCCACCTCAATCTGATCCCTGCAAGTGCCATCAACCTTCACTGGGCTGGAGACCTCAAACTATACTAACTGTTTGAATTTCATTGATACAATGAACTTCTGCATCCTAATTCCAAGTGTGCAAATCTTTTTCCCTTTTCCTGATCCTTTATGTGCAGGCAGAACCACACTACAGGGTGGTTTTGATTGTATTTATTTGACTTCATTTGATCCCTGTAAGTCTATTTCATATCCCTCAGGTAAAACACTGCTCCATCGTAAGGCAAGAAGAAGATTTTTGTCATTTATCACCTTGCTCTTTTATAAACAGACTCTGTGTTAGTGCTGAGTAGAATAGGATCAGCTCAGAAGAAACATCTATTTTCATGAGAGATGAGTCTGGGATCCTTCCATGCAGGGTCACTGGAAAACCCAGGAGTCCCTGCCCCAGTGCAGAGATGTGCTGTGTGCACATTTACTCTCCAAACACTTGCACCTTGTGCTGCCTGTCAGCGATGCTGATGCTTCCGACCTTCCCAGGAGTGTGCAAACTGCTGGAGCTGTTAAATAACTGCTGCATTTTCACCCCATGCTGGCTTGTATCTGTGGTGACAGGGGTATTTCCTAGGACTATAACGCTATGCTGTATTTTTGCATCTGTGGGTCAAAGACTGAGGTTTTGAACTGACTCTGGTTACTGATAAAGGGCTCCCATTGTCTTCTCCTTTTCCCCAGCAGCTCATAATCAGAAATGACATAATCCAAAAAATTTCCTAGGGGAATGAATGCAGGAACATCTCACTTCGCTGTTTGCAGCTCCAGCTGCAAACTCCTGCCCATAATTATCTTTTTAAGGGATATTGACTCTGCAGAAGAATCTTGATGTGTATGACTTCTGCAAGGACAACAGAGCTGGAGGAGACCGAAACTCCCTGGAACGGGTTATGGAAAAGCAGGACATCCGTGTGGCTGTCCCTCAGCTGCACTGCTCTTCTGGTGCTGGACTTGTTTGCCTTGTTCCCACCTTGTCCTTGGGAATAAAAGAGATAAGCCCTGTTTACCTGGAACAGGAAGAAAGGATAGGATGTTGTGAAGAGAAACTCACTGACTGCAATGTACTGAACAGGAGTAACCAGAGATGGAGTCATTACAGTTTACAGACCAGGCAGTAATGTGTATAACATCTGTATATCCTTCAGTGCCAAGGTGCCGGGCAAATGGGTCAAGACTACAGGTGGTGAAAATAATTAGGAAGGCAGGACACCTCATTTTGGTAATCTCATTTAATAACAATAACAACCTCCATTTCATCCTAAAAGCTCTGAGGCTAATCCAGCAGTTTTATTTCTGAACATTCTTGAGTGCGACTTTTAAAATCTCTTTGACTAATTCACTGCCTTCTATTTGGGGAAAAGCTCTGAGAGGTTCTGCTAATGAAGACAAATGAAGGAAAAGAAGCTTGACCTCAGAGTATGAAATTTTGCTCATTAACTTGCACTTCCAGTTGCCTGATTGATATTATTTGGATGTAGATGGGATAATTAATGACAGGAAGTAATGCAGCAGGATATGAGTTGTGCACAATGCACCTCAGTAAATCTACCCTTTATTATGTCTTGTCTTATTTATGTGCACTGCATTTGTTATATCACTGCCTGGTGTAGTTACCACCTTCATTTGGAATTTCCTTAACTTAATAGTTTTCTTCATTCTTTTACACTATTTTGGGATTTCTTTGTTTATGTTTCTGTATGTAACAATTTCCTAGTCTGTTTTTAGTAGCATGAGGATACATTTTCATGGTCATATGGAACATTTCAGCATGTGAAACACTTCTTACAATAGGAATTGCCATTGAGATGAACTATACTTCCTTCCTACTTCACTGGACAAGCTATTGGGTTTGCCAGTAAATTAATGGTCACAAATCTCCCATGTACTCTCACTCACATTATTTCTCTGCCTCAGAAGGAAATGAGCTAAATATGAAACTTTTTACATTTTTGAGGTGGGTGGAGGGTGCAAGTACTTTTTTTTTTTTAAATGACACATTCTCCTGGGAAGGAAATTGTCTTGCTGTTTGAGCCAAAGGATTTTAAACCAGTAAAATACCACTTTGCTTTTGATTTAGTTTCTTGATGTATGAACAATATATATCACCAAATTAAAAGATGAGCTTAGAATAGTGAATGATGTGAAATGACCTATGGAAGGGTTCTGTAAGTGTTTATGCATGTGAATAATTTTACAGAAACCTACTGAGGTGGTAAGAGAATATATCCCAAAAAAGTTATTGACCTTAATCTTTGTTTGTTGCTATGAATATTTTTACCTAGGTTTCTCAAAGAACACTCTTTCTTGTGTTTTTGCCTGCCATTTGTATATTTGCCTGCCCACCTGTCTTTTGCCACCCCAAACCCCTTTGAATCCTTTGACATAAACCTGGTACTTACGCTTGGAGTCATACAATGAAACATTTTACATCATGAATAGCTCATAAAATTAAAACATTTGAACAAAAAAGAACATTATTTTATGCAAGATGCAAAGCAGAAGATGGAAGAAATTGCCCAGACCGATTAAGAATCTGAAATTGAGAATTAGTGCCCGTGTTAGTGGAGCTCCTATGGTCATCAGCACAGATTTCTAAGAGGCAGACAAAATGGGAGTTACAGCTTGGGGCTGCAAGGCAATTGTCTGTGTTCACCTCTCTGGATCAAGGGGACTGAGACTACTTATCTGCAAGCTGAAGAGGGGAAAATGACCTCACACGTCCTGCAAAGAACATTCAGATGAGCAATTATCATACAATAGCTGATGCTCTGGAATTTCCTCTAGTAACAATAACTTGATTGCTTGCATATTCTCACAGGCACTGGAAAGAGGTGGGGAGAATCAGGTATTACAACAGCTTTAATAGTCTCCATGATTTTATTCATGACACATTGAGATAAAAGGTTGGAGGTGGTGTTATAGAATTGCATTCCTGCTCAGTGGGACTGTGTGGTTCAGGTCTGTGTTGCTTTTAAATTACAAAAGTATCTTTCTCCATGCCAGACTGCTCCATCCTTCTCACTTCAAACATGGACATCTGGATGTCCATGGATGATGAGCATCATCCCAGACAAAAACTGAGGTGATAGACACCCAGTGTTGGCTTCAGGGTCTTTGCTATATAGAGTTATATATACTTACTAGTGTCCTGTACCTAGATACAGCATTCACTTGTCATTCTAGATCACTATGCAGTGAAGGTAGTGCGAAGTTTGCATTTCACCCCAGAACTGTCTGCATTATTCACTTTTTAGAAATGAAACACATTAGGAAGAAAAATCTCTCTTTAAAATTACTTCATTTATTGGAACATGCTTGGAATAGTTCAAGTATAGGATCACTAAGGGATCTTTAAGTGATCCTATTCTATAGTATGCTTCAAATAACTAATAACACCTTTAAAGTTTGTAATAAAATACCCTAGTAACAAATATTAACCAGTGTGGGCTGTTTTTATGAGATAGTAACAATCTGAAGTGAAAGGTCGTTTTGCTGGGAATATGCAACATAGTCAAGAGAAAGAAAAGCTCTCACCCTCTCAGTGAGAACTGCAGAAAGGGAAAAGCAGGCTTCTATCATTCAGAATTTACTGAAAACATGTTGAATGTTTATTTGAAATGAGAGGAATGGCCAGCCAGCTGGCAGCCTTCTGAAAGTCTGTGTGTCTCCTCTCAGCAGATGGTGCACAGAGAACCCAAACACAAAGCCTCCTCCTTTTGTTTGAGGTGCTTAAAATGTGCTTCGAGGCAGAACTGTGGGCTGCTGTGCGACCACTGCAGCTGCCTGCAGGGGACTAGTGAGGGTAGGAACCATTTTAAAATGGGTAAAGGACCATTTAGTATAAAGCATTTGAAATAAGCGTAGAGTTGATCTTTTAGTCCCAGCACAAAAAATAAAAAAAACACCACCACCAAAAAATTTAATAATCCCTCTGTGTAATACTAGCAGTCAATTGCACAGACTTTTTTGTCTCTTCCAGTCTCTCCTACTCTCCTCCATTGCCCTAGAGCACCCATCTTTGCCCTTCCCCACAACTTCTCTGCTGTGATCTTCCCACATTCATTCTCTGTAACTCAAATTCATCCCATCTCCTTTGAATCAGAACTTTTATTTTACTTTTTCTCCATTTCTTCTCTAATGATTATTTATGAAGTAAATTATGCACATTACAGTTTATATGAAAATAATAAATGCTCTGGCATTATTGCTGTAGTAAACTGGGTAATAAGCCCTGAAAATTGCAGGGAAAATGCCAAAACATTTCATTGTATAAGCGCCACAACCTGAGAGCACGAAGTGCCCGCGACTAATCATTGGTCTCATTAACTAATCCGATGGTGGATGTGAAGACAATAATTAAAAGTAAGTCTGTGGCATTTCTGACTTTTTAGTCAGAACTGGTAAAACCATCGCGGATAATTGGCCCCTTTGAAGGGTGGGATTAGCTGGCTGGCGGTTTTCCTAGTAAGAAAACACCGTAATGAAGCCGGTCAGAGCGCTCAGCAGTCCCAGTTGTGCTGGCAGGACAGACAGAGGTGTGTGTTCCCAGCCCGGAGCCGCAGCTCTGCCCCCGGCGCGGCTCTGCCGCAGCGGCAGGAGGGAACGCAGCTCCCCCTAATGTTGTTTCCATATCCTACATCTCTGCCCGCAGCCCCCGCGCCTCTCGGGAGAGACGCTCAGGGGAATAAACCCCAACGAGGTTCATTCCTTGCCGGCCCGCCCCAAAGGTGTTTACTGGATGCACCCTTAAGATTCGGCCTTATTGCTTTAGTCACAGAATCGCAGAATGTTTTCTGCTGGAAGAAAATAATCTAATCCAAACCCCCTGCCATGGGCAGAGACACCTTCGACTGTCAGGTTTCTCAGAGCCCCGTCCAGCTCGACCTTGAACATTTCCAGGGATTTACCTCTCCGGGCAAATAATTATTAACGAATTAATTAATTAATTACTATTCTTGCTGTTAAGCTTCCTAGGGAAATCTCTTCATAGCTAAGCAGGTTGCTAACTAAAGCAGGAACAAAGTGAAAACTAAATTTCTAGTTTAGGGATTAAAGGCAAACTGCTCACTGACATGCCTTTTACTACTGTGGGTCCCAGGGCACTGGCTCTGGTAGAATTATTCAGCTGCTCTGCTAGTCACTGAATGCAGCTTTGTGTAATGGCTCTCTCATCAGCCTTGAGGATCTCAGGCAGAATGCCTAGTTTTGTTACAGCCACAGATCTCCGATGCAGGTCCTGGGAATGCATAGCACAGAGAGCCTTTTCCCCACCTGCTTGTTAAACCTGTTTCCACAAGGAGAAATATAAAGGGTTGTTGTTGTTTATGGAGCATAAAATCCACTTTATTTTGTATGTAGTTATGCACCTCATTTCTCAAGGGCAGTGTAAAGCTCTGAAGTGCACAAGCTCTTCACAGATAAAGATTATCTTATGAAATATCAACAGGTAAGGGTTATCATCTGGAGTATTCCTGTTTCCATTCAGAGGTCCAGAAGCCTGATAAAGTCTGTAAGCTGTACAGGGCACAGATACTTTTAAGAAACTAATTTGATCTGGAGCAGGTGGCATTGTGGGTTACATAAATGACCTGAGTTAGGCTGCTGGCTGGCTGAGCTTGATTTGAAGTACTGTCATGTGGTACAAAATATTGCAGAGACTTTAAGAAAAGACCTAAAGAAATGGCCAGAGTTCTGACCTTGGCAACACATCTGATACCCTCAAAAATGGCGTAAAGAGGGCACGTACACCTTCTAAAGCCTGGAGCACTACCTAGTGCCCTTCACCCAAGCTTAGTGCTTTGGCAGAAACCAAGAGGTGAAATAAAGCTCCTGGGGGAACTGCAGATCAATGTGTCAGCTTTGGCTGGCCATTGGCAGGAGGATACACATTTGAGAAGGGATGTTGTCTGATCTGTTTACTGCAACCTACCTACCAGAACAAAGCATTCCCAGCAGTTGAAAGAGCACAACAAGTTCTGCATGCTAATCTTAGCATTAATAAGTTGAGTAAATATAGAATCATAGAATTTAGGTTGGAAAATTCCTTTAAGGTCATCAAGTCCCACCATTAACCTAATACTGCAAAAGTCACCAATAAACCATGCCCCTAAGTGCCACATCTAAATGACTTTCAAATACCTTCAGTGATGGTTACTCAAGCACTTCCCTGGGCAGCCTGTTCCAGTGCTTGACAACCCTTACAGTAAAGAGATTTTTTTCCTAATATCCAATAAACCTCCCCTGGAGCAACTTCAGGCTGTTTCCTCTTGTCCTATTGCTTGCTACTTGGGAGAAGAGACTGACCCCACCTCTCTACAACCTCTTTTCCGGCAATTGTAGAGAGCAATAAGGCTTCCCTGAGCCTCCTTTTCTCCAGGCTAAACACCCCCAAGCTCCCTCAGCTGCTCCTCATCAGACTTGTGCTCCAGAACCTTCACCACCTCCACTGCCATTCTCTGGACATGCTCCAGCCTTTCATTCATCCAGGACCTCAATGTACTTCTTGTAATGAGAGACCCAGAACTGAGCCCAGGATTCAAGGTGTGGCCCCACCAGTGCTGAGTACAGGGAAACAATCACTGCCCTGACCCTGCTGGCCACACTATTGCTGAGCCAGGCCAGGATGCCATTGGCCTCTTGGCCACCTGGGCACTCGCTGGCTCATGTTCAGCTGCTGTTGACCAGCACTCCCAGGTCCTTTTCCAACTTGCATCTTTCCAGCCACTCTGTCCCCAGCCTGTAGCACTGCAGGGGTTGTTGTGACTTGGCCTTGTTGAACCTCAGACCTCTCCCCATCAATGCAGCCTGTCCAGATCCCCCTGCAGAGCCTTCCTGCCCTCCAGCAGATCAACACTCCCACCCAACTCAGTGTACCTGCAAACTGACTGGAGTGCCCTTGATCCCCTCATCTGGATCATTGATAAAGATATTAAACAGAACTGGGCCCAACACTGAGCCCTGGGGAGCTCCACTGGTGACCAGAGACAGCTGGATGCAAGTCCATTCACCAACACTTTCTGGGCCCAGCCATTAGGATAGTTTTTTACCCAGCAAAAATATTAAAAGAAGGGGAACAGACAAGTTTTAGAAAGACTTACTTGACCTTGTCTGACTTAAAAACAAAACTTACAGATGAAGAAATCTTGAGTGCAAGAAGTGGTGTTGCTCATTCTCTTGGATTTATTTATCATAAAAGTGGTACTTCAGATTTTACAGTTCTCTCAGAGCAATGTCTAAACCAATTTTAAGAAGAGGAAGAGACTCTCTGTTGAGATTTGTAAAAAACATAAGTGCAAAAGTTCACATTGTGACCTTAACGTACCCTCTGTGTGTGTCTGTGGATGGACACCCATCTCCAACAGCTCTTATCTATCACTCAGAGCAAATTCTCACAATTAACTTTACTGTGTTGCCCTTCAGGCTATCCTCTTTTTCTACAATACCATCAGGACTCACAAAGTTATTGTAGAAAAATTACAGGTTTAACATTAGCTGCAACCTTTGTCACAAGAAGTTAGACAGGACTCTCAGAAAAATCTACCTCAGGCAGCCAGCACCTCATTAGAGGAAAAATCTGACCAAATGTGGATTTTTTATGAGGAGTTTGAGCATTTTGCCCTGAGGATAGATGCAAAAGGTGTGAATAAATCAAGGGGTAAAATAACTGCTATAAAATCTTTTCTTGCAAACCTTACACCAGGGATCCCAGATATTACTTTTCCCTATGCTTATATTTTTCATCTATCACAGTTTTTTCAATGTGATCTAATTCTGCAAATCCTGAAAGGTCACCGGTTGTAGGTGGATTTATATACTTCTATTATTTCAAATAGAAATACAGCACTGAACTTTGTGTGTTTGGCACTTTATATGTCTTCAGGAAATTCTAGAAGTGAAATACTGATGGATAACCAACCCCTGTCATTTTAGGGAGAAAGAAAACTGCTAGGGAAAATGAAATGAGCTTCTCAGCAGTAAAGCCTTGAAGACTAGAGGAATTGACAGTGAAACCAAATGTACCCTCAGCCCAAAGACACTGCTAAGAGAATTAAGAAAAGTTAGGAAAAAGCAACATACCCTGTGCTGAAAGGGCTGCCAAGGAGTGAAGGAAGCATGTTCTACAGGATATCAGAATTATTCCAAATGCTTCAAAATATTTTAACAAGCATTCACACTTATGTTTAGATGATATATATAAACCACAGACCTGAGCATTGAGACTTCCTCTCCAATATAGAAGAATGCAAGTATAACATTTACTGGGGAATGGGCAGACTAACAAAGAGGCAAAGGCTTCTCTTTGGTAAAGCAGCATTAGTGTGTTGGTGGGAGTAATCCATCAGGGAGAGAGATCCTGAGGGACCTGAGGAGAGAGCATGAGATTGGTCAGAGCTCTAGGAAATATGACCCAAGAAATAAAAAGGATTAAAGTTCCTGTGGTGGCTCAATCCAGAGAAGAGAAGCCTGAAAATGTTTATGTACAAAGTCTAAATGGTACCTGCAAAGAGGAAGGCATGAGTAGTTCACCACATCCATGGTGCTGGCACAAGAAAAATAGACTGACATTGCAACAGGGATAAGCAAGGATAGGGAGCAATGTTACTGGGGCAGGCATCTGTTTGCTAGGGAAGGCTGTGGAAACTCCACCTCTAAGGAACTTTGAGAAGTTATTTAATCCTAGAATGAGAAATATGCTTTCAGGTGCATCTTAGTGGCAAAAGTGAGTGACTGAGAACAGTGGGGCAAAGCTTTAGGGGAAGAACCATTTTCAAAATGGACATAGGAAAAGACACATAGTACAGACATGGAAAAAGAGATAAACTGAGGGCCAAAACCTTTGGTCTAGACAGAATTGATTGGCACTAACCCCATGGATGAATAAGAACTCTTAGGGCACAAACCTTTCTCTAGTGCTCTAACTCACCAGGATCTAGAGAGCTGTGTGCTAAATTTAACAGTGTTTGCAATCTGGTATTCTGTGAAAGAAAATTTCCTATGGAACAGAACTAACTAACAAGGCCTTTCTGCCTCTGGGATAAAAAAGAAGGGAGTCAGAGTACAGAGCAGATTAAAAATGATATGGGGAAAGCCATGAAAGGCATCAGGAAACATAGCTGAAAACTAGACTATGCAAATGTAAACCAGATATAACGTGAGAAGCCAAGGCACAAAAGATGACGGGTGTTGCACAGAGATTAATAGTTCCTGCGAAGATTAAGAGTGGCCGCTGCCTCTGAAAAAGAAAATGGGGGAAAAAAAGGGGAAAACTCCAAAGCTTGCAAAGCTGCAGAGGGAATAGCAGGGTGCTGGTGAATTCTAAAAATGTGAGAAGTGAAAATGAAATGGTTTGGAAAGAAAGTCAATGGAGAAGATAACCAGAGAAAAAGGAATGAGAGAGGAATAGAACTATGAGATTTAAAACCTTTACTGTCACATATTATCAGTTCCCAATAAAATGTGCCATTACCAGGGTGCTGCCAGCAGAACAAACAGAAAAAAAGAAGGGAGATAGCAAAGATGGAAGAGCACCAGGGATTTACAGATGATTGGAAGGAGAGTGTTCAGATGACAAGAAATGGAAGACGGTAAGAGGCGGTTGACTGGCAAAACTGAACACAGGAGAGAGATTGAAGAGGCATTGTCCAAGGGCTGGCTGCAAGTGAGAATGCAGAGCAGGGAAGGAGAAAGTCAGAGATACCCTTTATGGAGAGGTGCAGCTAAGCTTGAAATGGCTGAATTTATGGGGTGAAAATAGGAACGACAAGAGCAAAGTCAGACGAGAGTTACAGGTTCTCTCACACTGTGAAGCAGCCCAGGGACCACTTGGAGCCTGACTGGCCCAGTGCAGATTGGGCCTATAAAGCTAAATGTTCAGACCACTAAACAGGATGGCTGTGACCAGGAAGCCTGTTGGAAATGTTCCCAGGTTGTCATTAATGCCCCAACGCTGCCATGGAAGGCATGCTGGGCAAGGCCAGCACCCTCCCAAACTCTGCACTACCTGTGCAGGCTGGGTGCTGCTGCTCAGGACAGTGCCTTTGCTCTTCCTGTAACAGATGACTCACACAGGGAGACAGGGAAGATTAAGAGTCTATAGAGACTGCTTTAGTTGCTACTGTCAGGACCACACAAATTTCATTATCAAATATAAGGTGGCTGAAACCAGAAAGTACTAGGCAGCTGAGTAGGATCATGAGTTAAAAGCCTCTTCAGGTAAATACAGCATCATCATGTCACTGCCAGAAACAAAGATAATAATTTCAGCCAACAAGAAGATGCAGAATTTAGTCCAACTGGCATAAATGTAAAATGTATGCATAATGCATAATCCTGGAGTAGCAGAAATGAAAATAGGCTTGGTATCATTCCACTTTGATAAACACGGAGCTTATCTTCTGTTTGCAATAGGAATTTATCAAGTCTGATGGCCTAGAGGAAAGTGACAGGGGAACATCTGCAGCTTAGTGAACAGCAGTGGAAAGCACAGCAGAGGTGGCTACACACCTTTGTGGAGCACACAGGGTGCAGAAAAAAATTTCTGCAAGCTTCAGTCAGAGGGTGTGCCCCGGAGCTCAGCTGATTTAACCCTAACCTCTCAGCACTGCAGTCTTTGTTAGGCACTGCTCCTGGACACAACAGGAATGCTGGAAGAGCTTCTCCACCTTTCTTGCCCCCTGCTCCTTCCCAGGTGTTTGAGATGCTACATCTTCCTCTTCACATCCTTGCAAATGCTGGCTCTGACATTGCCTCAGCTGAGCAACAGTCTTTCAGGGCTAAAAATGTAGATGGGGTTGGAGTATAAAAGGAACATGGTAAGGACAATCCATAGGGTTCAAAGCATATGGATGTGCGTGTCTGTACATATGTAGTTGAATATATAAGAGTGCAGTGGAAGAGACAAAAGCAGAGAACTTAATTAGTATCAGCGGATCAGAGCTATTCACCAGAACAAGAAGGTAAGGGAAGGGATTTTTTCCCCAGTTTCGGACTATTGTTGCAGCATTTGGTAGTTCAGTGGAGGTATCTGGTGTGTTTGGTATGTGACAGTTCACCAGTACAAGAGCATTTTCATCCACAGCAGAAAAGGGCAATAGGAGCCACATCTGCAGCACCACTCCCAGACACTAAACATGCACCTGTATCACACTGAAAGGTGCTGCCTCCTTCAGCTGTGCCTGGTTGGAGGCAGACCTTGGTGAGCCCCTGCCAAGAGTGTACAATTTTGTGCTTGCATCAGGGCGGGGCCACTGGGATACACTCTCCTGAAAGATGGGTCCCGCTGGGAGGTGGAAAGGTCACCCTGACACTGGGACACCGAGCTGCAGAGAGAGGATATAATGGGCTTTAAGCAGATGATGTGACTTTTACCCAACAGGTACATCACAATGTCAGGAGCAAATTTTTCATTTGGGCAGAGCTAGGGCAAGGAGAGTCCTCCCACTTTGAACAGCAGAGATGGAGGGACCCCATCCAGCTGCTGGCTGCTGAGTTTCCCATTTTTGTGTAGCAAAAGTTATGGTACTGCACAGGCTCTGAAGGCTCACTTCCTTTCTCTTCCCATCTTTAATGGATCCTAAAGCCAGCTTGTGTTTATTCTTCAGTCTTCATTTGTTGTGATTATTTCTATACAGACTTTGAGGAGATTTAAGAGCCAAAGTTATAGATGGTTTCTTTGTAGAGTTAGGACGAAAGTTATTATAACTGATTTTACCTTGAGGGAAAGAATGAACTCACCAAATATCACATCTGATTTTTATAGAGAAATGTTTGTACACAAACTAATTTAGCATATTTCATTTAAAAAGGCATTAAACCCTCTTAAGTACAATATTTCTGTCTTAAATGAAATTACAGAGAGTCAAATGGAATGGCTGGAAAAGGAAAAAATTATCTAGTCTCATATATTATTTCCCTGACTGCTTCTTGTTGGCTCACTGAGCACATTCACTTTTTCATCAAAATGGTCACCAGAATTTTGTTCTGCTCTGTTTGCTGCAGAACATCACAGACACTGCAGATCTTAGGAAGAAATCTATTTTCCCTCCTTCTCCCAATGTGTTAAATTCCCATTTTGTAAAATGAACTAACCTTGCAATTTGGTATTAAAATAAACCTGTATGCAAGTCGTTTTTACAGCAGGAACAAAATTGAAGCAATGAATGCTGATACGCCTACACAAATACACATACATGCACACACGCCCACACACAGCCATCCAAAGTGAAGACTCAGTTCCAGCCTCTGTATAAATTTGATCTGGGTTGTGCTCATTTCAGATGTGGAAATCTGTAGGTTTTGTGGAAAATGCCTTAGAACAGCATGCAGGGCAGTGATAACACATTTGCAGAAGGGCAGTATAAATAGCAGATCTGAGATAACATGACTGATAAGTTCTGGCTTATCAAACAGAAGATGCCTCTCCTGTTTGTGGAGGAGAATGGATGATTTACATGTCTTTTAACATAATTCTTTGATATTTTTTAGGAAAAAAGTAGAATATTGTGAATTGTCCAAACCCACAGAGTCCAAGTCTGACTTTCCAAAATGATTTTTAACATCATGATTCAGAACAATCAGCAGCACAGAGGCTGCTGACACTTGCTGAAATTATTAGCTACAAATGACTGATGCTGAAAGCAAAGCTGAAGGTTATGTGTCTTCTATAACAGCGGGGTAAAAACCAGATGACATTCTCTTGCAAGTGAAAAAACACCTTGACCTGAATTGTCCTCAGCAGAGTCATATGTGAAGGGAGCCCACTTTCCACAAATCCTGTCCAGCAGCATGGGTTTGGATATATTTGATCTGGCTCTTACCTAGCTGCTGTTTCAAACTTTGGAACATGCACCAAGAGTGGACTGAATGAGGGATTTATAGTGTCAAAAGCTCCATTATCCATTATCTTTCCCTCTCTGTCATTAAATGTTAGCAAGGCACAGCATCAGTCCAGTGCAGAACTTGGTGGTGCCTCTCCTTTGTAAATGTAGGCTAAAATACTGACTCTGGCAAAATCTGTGAGTGATTTACTATTGATTGCAGTGGAGATAGGTTTTAGCCTTTGCATCTATTTGAAAATGAAGACAGATTTTAGACAGACTAAGTGAAAAAAAAAACAACAACTAGATTTTGAATAGGGAAGTAGCACTAAGAGCAGTGCACATGTAAAAATAGGTCCCTGGATTATCTTACTACCATCAGTATTTTTACTGCTCTGAAAGCTGTTATTTGTGTTTCAATGAAATACCTAGAGCTGGCTGGCTTCTCTTACAGCTACTGGAAGTCTATTTTATGTGAAGAACTACATGTCCTTATGTAGGTTACTCAGAATCAGTAAATTTACTGTATCTCAGTAAGGGAAAAGGAAGCTTATGCTTGGTAAAAGTATTGCATGTCTGTGAAAACTGGCAGACTGCAGTCCTGTTACTTATGCTATAGTCACAGTGGGCCACTATTTACACTCTTGGAAAGGGACACACTGATGTGGTTTCCTTGCCTTTAGTCATTTGGTGCAGCTGAGTCAGAAGAGACAGTTTAACAAGTGACCTTGCTCATCATTCTCTTTCTGGAGCACAATGGGGATCAAGAAGCATACTGATCCTTGAGAGAGCTAGTATTTTAGCCTGCATTGGCAAAAGAGAGCTACCATCAAGCCCTGCCCTGGGCTGATGCTGTCCCTTGCAAACATTTAATGAAAGAGATCACAAGGTATGGGTAAACAAGGCTCTTGACTCTGTAAGTCCCAAGTTCTCCACTCTGTCTGCCCTTGGTCTGCATTCCATAGATTGAAACAACAGCTGGATAATACTGTCAAGACAACTCAAGTACACCCATCCCATACTGCTGGGCAGGATTTGTGAAAAACCTTTCACAAATTGTGATTTGTAGTAAGCAAATATCAACAGTCTATTAGCTGAAAACTGAATATGAACAAATAGGTCTTTGAAGCTACAACTTAATGTGTAACTGGCATCTTTGTTTACTATTTGAATCGCCTTAGAAAAGTAATTGAGATAATCAATGTAAAAAGTAAACTACTGCCTTAGAGAGAGGAGCTGCTGGGTGAGATTAGATGTGGAAAACCAGTTATTCTTCTTTTCTATTGCTGCAAAGTAGGTTGGGGTTTTTTGATGGGAAATCATCACTCTTTCTAAAGAAGGTAAATTGAAATGTTCCTCTGAAATAGCTTTACTCTTGACAATAATGGCTGAATCCTCCCTCTACTTCATCAGTATTAGCTTCCAATCTTTTCAGAAGCCACCAATTTCTAGAATCAGTGGGAAACAAGCACTTTCTGCTGAATGCCATCCTTGCTCGGTTGAACCATAGATTCAAGTGTCCCCAGTCTTACAGACATGTACAAAAATTCTCTTCTGCTTTTGAACTGACATTAATTGTGAAGATAATTCTAGAGGAATGATGGATTGGCTGAAGAGATTTCTTCTTCTGTAGGGATTTTTTTCTGAGTTTGAAGACCAAAAGCTCTTAGCCCCACAAGACCTCTTTACCATCTGTATGAATGATGTAGCTCTGTGCATCATTATCCATTGCAGGTCTGAATGATCAATGATCCACACCAGGAAATATGAAGCTGCAAATGAAGGGCATCAGTGGTGAGGGATCTGAAAGTGTATTTGACAGTCTGCTCCTACCCCCTGTCTGTCTTATTTCTTCATGTCATGCCTCCCTCTTTAATGCCAGAGGACTGTCCAGATCAACCTTACAGAGCTCCCACCTCAGCACTGCAGTGGCAAATGACTGTCTCATCTCTCATCTGCTGTCCTTGCTTTATAGGGTTTGTATGACTTTTGAAGGTTTGGCCCAAAGGTTATCTGACCATGTGCCTTCTTGCCCATTAAAACTGCTCTTGTAAATCACAAGATGGGTATTCTGGAGCCTTGTACATATGAAAAAAGGCTGTATCATTATTTTCTTTTTCTCACTGTACAACCTCCAGCACCTTACCTTTCTCCTTCAGAGTGTAGACTCTCTGACCTATGGTCAAGCAGAGCCTCCCTTTTTACAAGTTATTAAAAAAATATTCAGAAAAATGTAATTTCTTTGGCTCTGCTTTCCTCACTGATATCATTGAGATGTCCCTCTCATTCATTGTTTAAAAAAACACAAACATCTACAGTGTCTCCCCTCTTGCTTTTCTGCTGAGTGTGGAATGAGACAGATTGGCAAGAGCAGAGAGTGGATAGTCTGGTTTTCTTGGATAAATCTTGTTTCTTCCAAGAAGAAAAATAAAAAGCAGTATTTTAACTTAGGGTTTATTTTGAATGTTTTATCAGCATGAATGCAAGGGCTGCATCAAACCTCAAGGTCCACGATCAGTGACTTTTGCTATTTGCATCTTATTTGAAGTGGACAGCTCTACATGAAACAGCAAAGCTGTTAAGACCCACTTAACAACACAGCATAAAATAACCATTTCCAAACAGAACTTATTTTGACATTATGATTTAGCTCCCAATTAATTCAAATTATTCCTCCCTTTGAAGTTTATTTTCATTAGCTGACATCTGCAAATTCTTAGGACAAAATGTAACAGGATGTAGGTTTTGCAACATTTTAATGGGAATTCTGTATATGAGGTGAGTGGGCAAATACTTATCTATATAAATTCATATAATTTCATTTGCTTCAGTAAAGATATGCTTATCTACATCAGATGACAATTTGTTCTGTTTTATGTAACACAGAGAAAATGCAAGATTATTTTAGTCTTGAAATATATTTGGAAAAAAACCCCCGTAATTGGTACAATAACTGGGAGGGAGAATATTTCATCTAGACATAAAGGTAAATCCAAAGTCATTACCATGCCACCATATTGTGGGTTCAATCTTTGAAAGTTCAAAAAATATTTATAATGCCCTAAATCCCTAAAGCAGTGAGGAAGAAAACAACAGACAGCCATTTACTGCAATACAGACTGGATTAGAACTGTGTGTATTCATGACTTGCTGCTTGATAACAAAATTATTTTTCTTGAGATATTGTTGGAAATATTATAAAAATTATTCTTGTTGTAAAAGAACCAATAAGCCCACCTTGCCTGTGCTCTTCTCCCACTGATTATTCTTCCCTGATAGTTCTGAAGGATGTATACTTAGTTGTTATAACACATTGTATTGATCTGAATGCTCATTGTAATCATCTAGTTCATTACTGAAACCAAGGGGTCCAGAAGAAACTTAGCTACTTCACATAACATGTCCTGGATGAGATGTTATTTTCCTGATGCTCATAATGATTTTTAAACTTTATTTTTCAGGTGATTCCTCCTTTATCGTGTCTTAGTGCATTTATCTCTTGTTCATTTCTTGCCTGCTTCATTCTGACCCTGGCAAGGTGCTGGGCTGCTGTTGGGCTATCTCCTTAAAGTTGGGGGTTTGAAGCTCTTGTTGAGAAGGGTCTCCACCTCTCACTTGACATAGGAATATTCTAGGCCCTGGCTATTAATCCAAAGATAAGCACTCCCACCACTTCTGCCTGTGCTTTAGTAGACATTAATCTGTATCCAAATACATCAGTTAGATGGCTAAGAGCAAGAAATATTTTTACCCTTTGAATGACTCTGCTCTTGCTGCAGCAAAGACAGGTTATCAGGGGCATGAGCACTCCTCTCTGGGTGTGCTACTGCTCACCCAGGGATGCCTGAGGGTCTGAGCTCAGCAGCTTGTGCTGCTGCAGGGGCTAGGGATTCATGTTAACTTTTAGGCTTCATAAAATAGGGCCTGAAACACTAATATTTCCTTTTGGATATAGCAGCGAATCTTCTAGCATTATTAGGGGTGCTGCCTACTTCATGTCCTTACTTAGTACAGCATTATATTAGTTTGAAAACAAACCAGTGGGAGATTGCAAGTTAGGATTAAAATTTAATACAAAAATTAAAAATAAGTGAAACAATACAAGGAAAAGCACTGACAAAGTCAGATACAACCTGACACCCTGTTAGGGTGATGGTAGCAGTCCAAATGAAGTAGCTCAGTTGAAGCAGTGATCCTGTGAAGGTCCGGTCTCTACATGAAGGTCCAATGGCAACTCTAGTCCTCTGGGAGCCCAGCAGACAGGGCTTACTAGGTAGTTCCAAGGCCAGGTTATATCCAGGTGGGAATGCTTGGCTCCTCCCTCCTGGGTGGATCATCTCACAATAGGATGAGATAAGTCCATGAGTCATAGGGTGGTTTCTTGATGGCCCATTGTCTGTTATCCAGGTGGGTCATAGCAGGAGATAACAGCTAATGGTCCACAGCTGGTGGTAATAGAATACTAAATACATCTATATTGTAACCTAGGACAAGCATTTATACTGGAAATTAAGGGGAACTGGGATTTGCTTTGTGAAGGCAGCCCAGGTACTATGCTAGTCATTTATTCCATTTGCTGCACACTGCCTTTTTTGACACAGGCATTTTTGGTTTGCATTTGTTTTAATTTCAAATAAAGAATCAGTGCAAACTGTCTTAGGGATGTGACTGCTTTGGGTATGTGTTCTGGGCTGCAGTTCTGCTTTCCTTACTGCCAGTGTGTTACACTGAGTGTCCTTGCCACAGAGGCTGAGGGCACCACCAGCTCTCAGTTTATGTGCACAGTGTTTCTCAATACTCACATCGTGTCTGCAAAGTACAAGCAGAGTGGAATGAATTTTCATTTGTATTTTATATGGACTATATTTAAGCCTGAACTTCAGCATCCCCCATCTTTCCCCAACTGTGAATAAGCTAACAAAGCTTTTGAATAGTGTTTATTTAAACTGTGGAGTCTGCATCTGCATATTAGATACATCTACATATCAGATACATCTGCATATCAGACACAAGTTCTCCATAAATAATTAGGAATCAAAGTAATCAATGTGTTTTCTGGCATTTTCTCCTAATCTAGAATAACATTTTCTCTTGGAGATAAGATGTGATCTTTCAAGCATATACTACCACTTGCTATTTCAAGTGTTTGGGGGGAAGATTCTAAAGTTGGAAAAAAATCGTGCTGTCTATTTTCAGGAAAAGAGATGAGAGAGATTATAAAGAAACTAATGAAATTAGATACCAACAGAAGACTCGCAAGAGAATTATTAAACTACTTTTTAGTAATCACCTAGAAATAATAAATTGATTAAGATTAGCCAGTGTGGGATTGTCAAGGAAAGCTAAGGAAATATCGTGTAGGTGATTAATGAGTGGGTAAACAGCTACTCCCAAACTAATTCTCAAAGTAAGTATCAACTGTGTACTGTCAAACCAGGAGGATGTTTCTAGTAGGTTCCTGAAAGGTTCTGATCTCACATACATTCCATTAAATAGGTTAATGAACAGACTGGCTAAGGAAATAAAAGGTCAAATCATTAGCAAATGACTACAAGAAACAAGGATATAATTAAAAGCATTTTGAAAAATGGAATAGGAATTAAATACAATCTGGAAAAATCTGAGATGGCCTAAAATCACTTAGGTAAAATTCAGCAAAGTATGAAGTACTACCCAGAGAAAGCAAAGCTCAAATCCTCAAATAAAAATAGATGACAGACAACTGGGAAGCAATATGTTTTGAAAGGTTATGAGGATTACTTAGCATTACAGACTCGAGTAGTGGTCAATACCGTGATGAAGGTGAAAAAGCAGGCAGACTTCAATGTGGTGTGTATTAGCAGGGAATTTTACATGGTCTGGAGAAGATGCATAATGGGAGGCCTTGGCTGGAACACCTAGAGAAACAGGCTGACAGAATGGATAGTCAAGAAGAGAACAGCAGGGCCAACAACAGTTTTGGAAAGCAAAGCATTGCCTGTTAAGAAATTTGATTAATTTAGCCCAGATAAAGAAAAAAGGAGTAAGTCAAAGTGGTCTTTTGCAGACAGATACCAGTTTATGGTGATGGTGCTCCGAGAAGAAGGCAAAGAAACAAAGAAAGTCTTCTTTAAAGACTTTATTACAGGACCCCCTCACCCCACACTTGGTGCTAAGCTAATAAAATCTGGAAGAAAGTAGTTAGGGTGGCTGTGGGTCCACCTGACTGGAAGTTCTCAGAGTAGGCAGACAAACCCCTGCCAGAGACAGTTGTGCTGCATGTAGTCCTGCTGCAGTGCTCTCCTAGATAACCTCTGGGAGATTCCTTCTGTCCCAGTGTTTCTAGAAAAATATCCACTGGGTTGGAATTTCTCACTATCAGTGAATATTAACTGACAGGTTAGCTCTTGCTGCTTCTTCCATCTATTTCCAAGTAAGAACTTTAGTGCTTTGCATTCTGTCTATTTCCCTCTGAAATACTTAGCTGAAGGCTTTAATTAATTTGTGAGATGAAACAGGAGGACTAACAAAGCCTGGTTTCCAGTGAATTTGTATTCGCTATTTCTCTCACCCTCTGCTGTAATTCCAGCACTCCTCCCAGCCCCCATGAACTCCTTGCACTGTTCCTAAAGTCTCACAGTACTGTGCCCACTGCCAACAGTACCTGCAGCTCCCCCTTGTCTTTTTGAGTTCCACCCCATCAGCCCCCTTGGCTGTTCCCTCCCTGCTGGGTAAGGAGGCTGTCCCAGATGTTCCAGCTGCTTTGGGGCTTTATTTATTCTTATTGGCCAATATGACTTGCCCAATGAAAGACCAAAGAAACCATTTAACTGTTGAATTCACTCTGAAGCTTTTCCCTTGCAAAGAAAATGAACATGGGTTGCTTTCTTTGATCCAGCTGTGAGTTTCATGACATTTGTAGAAGCTTGTAGACCGCTGTAAAATGCACCTGAAATGAACTAAAGGGATCAGAAGTCATTGACAGACAGACAAAAAATATTGCTGTAAGAACATTATTTGTTTAAGTACTCAAGCTAAGAGTACTTTTAAGAATACTTTATTTTTCATGTGTTTTTAAATACCACAAGCAGTGATTTTGATAAACACTTTATCTCTGTTTTGTGAGAGAACTACTACACATAATTTTAAGTTTTGGCACTCACTCTCGTGGGTATAGTCTGTATATCACCTAAATAGTTTAGGACAAATACTAGTAAATATCAGTCTTCAAATATATTTCACAGCTACAAAGTAGCTTCCTTCCTTGCTTCCAGTTGATTTAACAATGCAGTAATTCTGATGATTTTAGCATTTCAAATAGCTCAGATAAACCAAGATCTTTTTACACAGGCCATATTTGAAGAAAGTAGGTTACACTTACTCCAGTCTGTTAATAACAGCTAACATTTTGCACTACTGCTTTTTCTACACTGTAATTAGAATCATGTAGAGCTGGCTTCTATCCTGATAGTTAATACAGTGAATTGAGACCCTTCATGTACAAGTACATTGCATGAAGCAATTGCAATAGTTGTAACAACTCAGAAATATTCAGGACAGTGGTCAGATGCCTTCTGATTCCTCGCCAGTGGATGGCTTAATGCAGCACCTCTGGCAGAACTGAGGCAGAAGCATAGGAAACATTATTCAGTCACTGTAATCTTGTGTCTCAGGGGAATCACAGTCCATTTTCACATTGTCTTGGTCACAGCTAAACAGATTTCTGACACACTCAACTGATTGCAAATAACAGTTCACAAACATTAATGTATTTTATTATTAAAATAAAAATACAACGATCAAAGATTTCCACACCTCTTCAAATCTACCAAATCAAATATTTGGTAGATTTCCTTAATCTAGGAGTATACTATATTTCCATATTGCCAATTCCCTGGATCTGGGCTATGAATAGTAGGCTTTGGGTCCCACAGCTCAGTGTTTACAAAGCCGTAAGAAGATGCACATTTGCAGTGGCTTAAAATCTGTTTATGTGTCATTTTGGACCTGGCTGTACACAGTAGCTGTTTGGGATCAGCTCTGAACTGACTGCAGAAGGAAGCCTTACAGGATAAAGAAAGCCTCTTTGAACCCTCTGTGATACAGCTGAACAAGACTCAACCATGATCCTCATGATCCTTAATGAGAGAGTCCTCACTAAACCCCTCATCCTCTCCCTCTGACTCAGAAGTGGCAGCACAGAGACCAAACACAGAGCAGACTGATAAGACAGGAAAGAAGAGAGGCTTCTAATGCTTAAGGGAGACTTCCAGGAGCTGGAGGTGTGTGCTAACCCATTTGGGTTTTGCTCCTGGCAAACTTTTAGGTCAAGGACAGCTTCTGGGTTGTTAGTGAAGGACAAGGGGCTGGGGGAACAGGGGGTCCTGCTGAAGAAAGGTATGTGGAAGGACTGTGAGGCGATCAGGAAATACAAGGAACTTACCATGCAAATACACTAAGGGGATATTCGATTATCCTGAGAATGTGTGGGCCATTTAGCAGGCCCAGTGCAATTCAGATAGGTATTATCAGTCAGGCTAGAGCAGGGGAAGTGAATTTAAAATAGGGAACTGACCTTTCCTTTAGACCAGCCCTCGTCTGTCAGTAAAGAGAATCAGCCCAGGCACGCCATTAAAAAAATGCATTTATTTATGTTGCCATGATATCTCTCCATTTAAAAGATCCCATGTTAGTTTAGCTCAGTCCTGAGAGCTGCTGCTGTCAAAAGCCCTAGTTCTCTCTTATCCACAGCAAACGAGGCATCTTTAGGTATTTGCTCAGAGCAGACTTGGAAACACAGATTCCCAGTGCTGTGCTAAACTGTAAATACCAGCTTCTGAGCTGCTCAGTATAAGCAGTTTCTAAATAATCTCACAAACTGTTCACCCAAGGGGAAGTTCAGTACAAGCAAATTATTCTTACGTGGTGAATGTCCTCTTCAACTGCACGCAGCAAAAGACAAATAGAATTTATAACTTTCTCTCTTAACTAACATGTGATATTGTAATTATTAAAGGTGTCCATAGCAAAGTGCACAACATCATTAGGATATATCGACTGCAAATGTAATTTACATTTAGCTATGTTAGAGTGACTATTCCATTAAGTGTCATTTCAAATAATTCTAAAATAAGATGATACTTTAAGGAGCAGATATAGCTTGTCAGTGGTTTAAAATTAGATAATATATTCTGCATAACTGAAATCTGCCCCTTATAGGATGTGCACGCACGTGTGTGTGTGGGAGAAAAGAAAAAAAAGAGATCCTCTTTTACTACTCTTTTCATCTGCACTTTTGAATTCTAAAATGGAAGTTTATATTAAATGAGAATGGAATGTGATTAGGAGATTTTGCTGTGGACCACCTCATCCAAAATTCACCCTCTGCTGCCTCCTGTCACAAACCCCTCATCCCTTAGTAAGACATTGAGCAGGTGAGTACTTCTGCCAAAGAAAATGCACAAAGTTAAACACATGTTTCAATGCTTTACTAAACTAGATCCTTATTACTGATCATGATGGCTTATCTGGAAAATCCTAACTACATCTGCTCAGCATTTGTGTTATTCCAAGGGGGGTTTCCACAGAGCTGGAGGAAAGCTGGGTGATCAGCCCGTGCTGCTTTGGCTCCACACAGGTGTTCTGCAGGTCAATGTTAAAAGCCACTGGATTAAAGGCTTAGTTTTGAAAACAGCAGTAGGAATTAGCACCTTGGAGTTATAACACTAAGGGGGAAAAAAAGAGGAAAGATTGTGGTTACAGCAATACAGCCGGCCAGCCACCGTAGTTGCAGAGAGAGGGCAAGTGGCTCCGTGCCGTTCCGGTGGGATGCGCTCCGCGCCCGGGACAGCTGACGCGAGGCGGGCCCGCAGATCCCGAAGCCGCAGTTGCCCATTCCCAGCCAAACGTCTTTCCTTCCGCCAAACGCCTCCCTCCCGAGCAGCCCGGCTGGCCCCACGCGTCCCGGGGGAAGCCGAGGAGCAGCCTGTGCCCCCGCCGCCCACCCCCGAAACGCTGGAAGAAGCAAGAGCGCCTTCCCCACAGCGGCGCGCAGCCCTGACAGGCATCAGCCCACGCTGCGGATCTAGCCGGAGCCGCCTCGCCCCCGAGCGCCGGGCTTCTCCCGCTCCCCGCGGCGGAGGGAGGCCGGCGGAGGGGGTGTTCTGGGCACCCGCACCGCGCTCCTTGCCGCGCTCGCCCGCGGCCGCTCCGCGGGTCCCGCCGCTCGACCCCGCGCTGAGGCGCCGCCCCGGGCCCGGCCACCAGGTGTCGCTGCCACGCGCCGCGGGCGACCCCCGCGCCCGGCCCGAGCCCGGCGGAGCTCTGCGCGTCCCTCGCCCGCGACCCCCGCGCCCCGCGAAAGCGGAGCGGCTCCCGCCGGGGCCGGCGCCTTCCCCGCCTCCGTCCCGAGCTGAGCCGGCTGCAGGTGAAGCGAGGTGCCTCGACGCCTCTCCGCGGCAGCAGCACCGCCTCCCCCGGCACCGCACGGCGCCGTCCTCCTGCCCCGTGAGTGGCTGCCGGCTGACTGACAGGCGAGGCGGCCACATAGGGCGGCCGCCGCCTGGCGTACACCTATAAGGGCCGGCGGTGAGGAGCGCCGCGCGGTGCGGGGCTGCCCGCGGCGGAGCCGCCCGGCGAGCATCCGTTCTCCCACGGCCGGGCGCCCTCGCTCGCGGAGCCGAGCGCTGGCTCCCCGGCAGCAGCCCCGCCCGCCGATCCCCGCAGCAAGTGGCAGTCCCGCGCCGCGGGCCCCCTCTCCGGCAGCGGCGCCCGAAGGATGCGGAGCGGCGGAGCGCGGGCGGCGGCGGGGCGCCGCGGGGGGACCCGCCGCTGCGCCGGGCGCGGGCGCCGCCGCCCCTGCGCGCTGCGCCGGGCAGGAGCTCAGTGAGCGCGGTGGCCGCGGCGGGAGGAGGCGCAGGCGGGCTCGGCTCTGCTGTCGCCGGAGGGGCTGCGCGCCGCTCCGAGCCGGCGGTGGGGCTGTGCGGAGCCCCGCGCTGGGGAGGTTGCGGGCGGCGCCGCCACAGGTGACTCGCGGGCCGGGGGTCGCGTTCCGCCCCGCTGCCGCTCGGCCGCCTCTGCGCGTTCGCACCCCTGTGCCGCGGCCGCCTGCGCGAAGCCCATCTTCAGCCGCCTCGCCGTGCCGGCGCGACCGACAGCACCGGGGGACATGGCTTTGCTCCGGCTCCTTCTCCTCTTGCTGCTTGCCCAGCGCGGGCCGGGGCTGCCGCCGACCAAGGGCAGGCGGTGCGCGGCCGGGAGCGGGCGCTCGGAGAGAGGCAGCCTATTTACAACCACATCAAGAGCCGGGAGCCTCCGCCGGCCCCGCGGAGCCGCTCTTCGGAGAGCACCATCTTGGCGCAGCGGCTCGCCGAGGAGGTGCCCCAGGACGTGGCCTCGTTCCTCTACACGGGCGACTCCCGGGAGTTGCGGCGAGCCAACTGCTCCGGGCGCTACGAGCTGGCCAGCCTCGCCGGCAAGTCGCGCTTCACCTCTCACCCCTCCCTGCACGGCGCCCTGGGCACCCTCACCCACGCCACCAACTTGCTCAACATGATCCTCCAGAGCAATAAGTCGCGGGAGCAGAACTTGCAGGAGGACCTGGAGTGGTACCGCGCCTTGATCAGGAGCCTGCTCGAGGAGGACCCCAACATCTCGAGGGCCGCTATCACTTTCAGCACGGAGCCTTTCTCCTCCACTCCCCAGGTTTTCCTCCAGGCCAGCAGGCACGAGAGCCAGGTCCTCCTGCAGGACTTGTCCTCCTCGGCTCACCGCCTGGCCAACGCCTCTGTGGAAACAGAGTGGTTCCACAGCTTGAAGCGCAAGTGGAGGCCACATCTGCACAGGAAGGTCTTAAACACGGGCCCCAAAACTTTGGAAAACAGTTGGAAGAGACGGGAGAGCTTCACCGCTGATAAGAACCACATCAGGTGGTCCTCACCATACCTGGAATGTGAGAATGGGAATTACAAACCCGGCTGGCTAGTGACTCTCTCGGCAGCCTTCTATGGGCTGAGGCCAAACCTCCTGCCCGAGTTCAGGTAGGAGGAGTGTTCTGCTTGCTTTCTGTCGAGAGGGGGAGGGGGAAGTAGGATGGGGGTTTGGTTCTGTCCCCCTCCTGGAGAAGGGCATCCTGTGTCTCTGGGTGACCTGATCAGCCCCTGCCGCACGGGCTGCTCAGTCACACCGCAGAGCAACCTCAGGCCTTCCTGTTGAGCTGGACCTTCGTGTGCCTTAGGGAGATGCTGCTCAGTAAAAGAATCGCTGTCGTCTCCCTCTGTTAGACAGCGTTTGCTTTACCTGCTCCCACTGGAGCAGATGTGCATGTGGGTTACGTTCCTGGTGTGCTTGTGCTGGGGAGAGGAGAGCAGCAGTTGCCAGTTGAAGTTTATATCTGTCTGCAAGAGGATAATGTTCACTGAGGTGTTATTTCTTAGTATACTGCATAATTAAACCTCACTTGACCCCAGCTATGATTTTAACCAGCTGGGAAATAACATTGTTGTGTTGGTAAACTGCTGTTTCTTGTCTCCAGAGCTCATCCACTGTGGGGTGCTCGAGCCTGGTCAGCGGTCAGTACACTTGCAGGGGGAAATAAGTGTTGGTGACTGCAGTTCTGTCACAGTGCATGTGGCTATAACCTGAACTGGCAGTAGGAAAGCTTTCCTTAGGACCCCACCAGCTACATAGCTTTATATTTGATACCTGGCATATGTAAAGATTTGCTTATTTGTTATTGCTTTATATAATTTTTACAGGTTTTTATATACTTTGCCACTGAGCTACAATGAGCAGAGAGGAAGCCAGAAAAAGGCTCTTTCTCGTGTCTTTGTATTTTGGCAGCAAAGAGAGATTTGCTCAAAGAACGAGAGCAACCTGTAGAGTATGAGATGCCAGATTTTCCCCTAGCACTTCCGCGAGGGGTAAACAGGTAGCTCTGTCCAGTGGGGAATGCCCACTGCCCAGAAGCAACTGGCATTTGTCAGGATGAGAGAGGAGCACGGGCTTTCTTTTTTGCTATGAATTATTAGTAGGTAAAGATAGGTAAAATCATAGCAGACACCGAGGAGATTTTGCCACACCTAGGTGGCGAGGCAGTAATGTCTGTGAGAGCTCTTTCTCTTGGCTTAGTCTGAAATCCAGTGAGATCAAAGAGATATCAGTGCATTCATAAATCCTTGAAAAACCCAGTATCTGTTGAATGGATAATGGCTGCTTATTTCTCTGTTGAATTACTTTTTCCCCCAAAATTTTCACACTTATGGGGATGATAGGGTTAAGGTAAAACGAGCTCATCTGTAGACTGTTTGATGCTGAATTTTCTTGAGACTAAAACCCAAGAATAGGTTTGTTGCTGAATTCCTCTTGAGACCAAAACCAAGGAATAGGTCTACTGTAGAGCTCTTCTGGACACTAGGGAGTCTAGAGAAGTCAGGAAACTTGTCACAGATCATTGAAATGCAGTGTTCAACATTTGATGAACTTCAGGATGTGGGTGAAAGTTAATGTAGGCTGATAGTCTCTTGCTGGGGATAGAGTTTCACAGAACCTGTTGAACCACTAGGCTGGAGGTGTGGTGGCAGCCACAAACTAGCTCTCTGAGAATATAAATTTTGATATAAAGCTTAACTCCAAGGAGCTTTACTATTGGCTCAACTGAAGAGGAAATAAACCCATGTTTTAAGCAAAAAAGTCTGAAGCTCCAATCCCGGCTCTGTGCCAAGATCCTGTGATGCCAGGAAGCATCTCAGTGGTGTAGGTTTCTGCTGTGGTAGCTTTGGTGTGCAGAACATACCAGGTCTGTTTTGGAGTAACCCTGGTCAACCAAGGCAACCAGTAGATGTCCTCCTGGATGCAGTACAGAGCACTGCCTTCTCTGCCTCATCTTCCCAGCCTCTGCTTGCCATGTGGGGGTCACTTCTGTTGAAGAAATAAAATAACCTGTTATAACTCTGATACTTCAAAGGGCATTCACTGAGCCCATCTGAGCTTGGAGAACCACTTCATATTTAGAAGACCTTGAGATAGAGTGTGCTGTGCAAGTTCAAAGGGTTGTGTTGCTGTTGTACTGAACGATTAGGACAAAACTAACAAAGCTTTGCTGTATCAACTGAGATGAGTTTATAAGCATTTCTAATAAAATGGGTTGATATGTTTTTTGCCAAACTATTAAAGAAGCAGGTGGAGGAAGTAAATTTATAAATACACACACGGGTTCTGGCATGGCTAAATGAAAGTTCCTGTGTGCCTGGTTTGGGGTATGCTAGATGAAACATGGGCTTTAATACAGGCTTATCATTTGGGATACTGACAAAATAACTTCTCATCTACATAGGAAATAGTATACACAAAATATGCTTTTTCCCAGACTCGTAGTTTGTCTCAGTATTTTCACAGTGTTTTCAATGCTTGATAGGTACACAGCCTCAATGAGAACTTTTAAGAGAAAAAAAGGTTTGAAGTATGAGCACATAATAGAAAAATGTAAAATTTAATGTGGTTACTGGAAAATTAGTGTGAATTACTATAAGATGCCTCTTGAAGTAAGCTTTACTTCCCCTCACCATTAGTCTCTGAGTGACATAATATTTTGACTTTAAATTCTTATTTATGTCCCATATGATGAAACTGTTTATTAACCTCCGTCTTTTGGGTCAACGACCTTGGTACTCCAACAATGTATCTTTGAACCATCTGTTAGAAACATTTTAATGAATCAGTTTACATGCTCCTTCCATTTAGTAGTCTGGCATGATGCCATTAATGGTAATTTAGTATATGCTCCTTTATTATTCTAAGAGTTTGTGTACTTTGCTCACCTTAGGTTAAGGCGTGGTACAATAGGGTGAGATACATTCAGGAATGTGCTATATCCATGAAAGAGAGTTCTTTCAGATTACAGAAGGAAAAGCCATTGCTCCTTCTTAGTGTCTCTTCTGTGACAGTACCAGATGGGTTTGTTCATGTGGTGTAGCAATGGAAAGAGTTTAATGAAGGCCATACTGATAACTACTACTGGCTATGTTCGGTGCATGTTCTCCTGCAGAGCTGTTGTCAATGACATTCTGAAAGTGCAGCAAAAAGCAGCAAGCTTTTTTCTTAACATGGTGAAGTCACAGTGCTTTTGGCCTGAGGATGTGAGTGTTACAGGCAGGAGTCTCTTTCAATTGAAGACAAATGCCTGTCTTCAATTTTACCTCTCCCCTTCCCAACAGATCACTGCCAAACTGCTCAGAGTGAAGGAGAGAATATGGTTGTTTAGGTTGTCTTGCCATGGCTAACACTATAGATGAATACTGAGATGAAGTGGAGAAGCCAAAGGCAGCTTAATTGTGCTGATAAATGTACCAGAAGCTGTTCAGGCCCAGTGGAGCCACATTAGCCTAGTACAATGCTAGGCTAGCAGTGCTGGCTGTCTGCAGCTTCTTAGCAGTGCTTGCTGGTATTTTGTTGTCTGCATGTGATGGTCTTTCCACCCAAAGTGCATGGAGAGTGAACATTACTACTACCTGCTTCTGAGATGCAGTGTAGGCTCTCATTCAGAAATGAGGATCCAGAGAGACTGGAAATAATCACTCGACGTTAACCATCCCTTCTGTCTAAACTGATGCAGTTTGCAGCTGAGATTCACCACCTAATGTGCCTAATCACTCTACTACTCCAGTGCTGCGGGGGGTAGAGCACAGTAGCATCTGTCACAGATCTTCTGTGCACTCCTCTGCTACTGCCTGTCACATGATGACAGTGAACCATATTTTATGGCATGTGATGACCCAACTGTCCTCTTTGCAGCCCTGCTGAGAAAGTGGAAAAGTGTGAGAAGCTGCACGTTGTAAATACGATTCCTTTTCTGAAGCTGTTTCCTTGGACTCTGGACAAGAAATGGGAGGTCTTAACTGCTTTAGCAGTCCAGGAGATAAGTGGGGAAGATCACTTCTTCATCTAGAAGAATGATGACCAAATAGTCAGGTACCAGGAACGTGAGTTTAAAAAAAGTCCTCCTGAGTCACTGAGTCAGTCTTCTGCTGCCACTTAATGTGTTCAGTTGACAAATCTCCATCGAGTGGGTTTCCCTCTTGACTCTTCAGTTCACTGGCATGCTGGACCTAATGGCTGGATAACTTCTCCTCATTTCTGATCTGAATTTTTTCACAGTCAGTTCTCATCCATTTATTCTGGTCCAGACTGTCTTCCATCTGACTTAGCACTCTTAGCTGATGTTTACTGCCCTTACTTATTTATAGGCAGCAGCCTCTTCTCCACCTTTGTTTAGTAGGCTACACAGACTGGCTTTCTTTAGTCGCTGTCATAAGCTCTCTGTTGCCATGGTCCCTCTCCTCAAGTCTTGTTCCAGTGTTTCCTGAACATGGTTAGTCAGATTCATGTGCACTGTTACAGCCTTGTGCAATGACATCAATTGTCCCCAAACTCTGATGAATGAGTTGCTGCTTTTGCAGTTCAAAATGTTCCCTTGTGTGCTGTTCTCATCTTCTTTAATGTCGTGTTGTAATATGTCTGCATTTTGGGAACTGGTCATTGACCTCGCATGATTTCTCATCTAGGAGGTCAGATTGTCTTCAGGCATTGGCTTTCTTTCCCCCTCCCACCATATTCCAGCAAGTTTTTCACCAAATCCAGCACAGCATTTGCTCTTTTTCTAGGGTTTTTAGGGACAATGCAATGGAATAATGTCTGTTTTGGTAGAAACAAACTCAATCAGCAAGCTGAATAATTTGGGGGAGATTTTTTAAAATTCGTTTGTTTTGGGTTTTGTTTTTTAAATTTTATTTTGAGTGGAGTCTTGTTCTGGAGCATTTACAGGTAACTTGATTCTGAAGTTTGGCCAGATCATGCTACATCTTCATACTTTCTGTCTTCCAGAAGTTTGTTACTTCTCTCAATTATTGGAAAGATATTTCTTGATGCAAAGATTATCTTTACTGCACAGTTAAATTGAGCTGTTTCTTCCCTAAAGGCAGAGTAATGTGGTGATTTCCACTGTACTATTAACAATTACTTGGACCATTCTAGTGTTAGACTATAATGTGACTCTTAGTTAAGAAAACATTACTAAAGGCAGATTAAACCATGGAGGTAGAGGTATTTATGACAAATAGGTAATTTCTTGGGGATTATACATGATTTCATATTCTGTTAAATATTTCACAGCTATTAAATTGCTTGGTAAAACAACCAAACAGATGTAGACTTGAAAAAAAGAAATTTTAAAAATGGGTAATTTTTTCTTTTAAACATGGTTTAACTTCTTCCTTTAATCACCCTTTTTCATTTCCCCCAATCTCTCTTTAGTCTCAGTACTTAGCTAAGAAAGAAAATTAAATTTTTAAGGAGACTTTTTGATTTTTTGTGCCATTGTGATGTGACATTAGTTGTATAATATGGAATATTTAAAATGGTGAGGTTGACATTTCTTGTCACACATCTTGGCCCTTAACATGATTGAATGTGTAGGTGGATTTGGAACAGGTTTCAAAAATGAAAAAGAATAATTTATTTCCTAGAATTTTTGAAAGTCTTGAATTTGTGTTCCTAAAAACAAAGAAGCTTCTTATGATTTACTGTCTGTTTGTGGAAACCCCCAGTATGTTTTAAGTATTCTCTAGGCAATCAATTATGTCCCTGCCAGCATTTTTCATAAGAGGTCATGGATGGAGATAGAAAATAGGATGTTGATGAAACATAGGAAAGGACCAATAAATAGGGATTTCTCTTTTTGGATCCAGGATTCAGCTTTCTTCAATAGTGGAGAAACAGAAGTGGATCTTTGAAGAGAGAAGTTAAATATGGTCGTGAGAGGATTGAAACACTTACTGCATTTATGTCCACAATTACATAGCACTTGCTGAGTTGCAGAAAAAGGAACTATCTTGTTGAGGTCAAACTTGTGTTTCCAAGTCCCCTGTTTTCCTGTCCCTTTTGGGCAGGACTTCCAGCACAGCAGGTTATCAAAGCTCTTTGGAAGGGGATGGACATGTGGCAGTTCTTACTATCTGGGATTCAGCTCCAGGACTGTCATCTATTCTAACTGTGGATGTGGGCAGAGATAAAAATGTCCCTAAAGGTAAGAAAAAATGTATTGCTGGGTTAGGTCAGATGAAAGCCTTCCATAGCCCTTGCTCCAAAAGCAGCCTCTGGCAGGTACTGAAGGAAAAATGCTAAATTCTCCTATCCTGGTTATATCCAATTTACCAATAATAAGTAATAAAAATAAATTGTTTTTCAGACTTTATCTGAATGGCTGGGTTGTAAGGATAGATTAAACTGACCATCATGGTTCTAATCCACATTTTAACACATTTTTGTCTTCTGCAATGTGGTTTGGCATTGTATTCCAATAATATATTTGTATATTACATAATATTCATCTATTATGGGTTCCATAATTTTCTGGTTTTAAATTCACTTCATGAATCTGAATTCATCGGGAGATCCCAGATTCTTGAATGAATACTTTCCAAAGTATTTTATTGCATCTTTTCTGTGTCAGCCAGGTTTAGTTGTGGGTTATATTAAGCATTTTTATCCCTTGCAGACTTTGTCACTGACCACCCATTTGTGGTCATCTGTGAATGTGCCAAAAAAAGAAGAGATAGTTGTGAAGTCCAGCTTAACTGCCCTGCATGCGAAAGCTGATTTCTGTTTCACTGATTCTTTCAAGACTGATGAATAAAACCTCAGTTTTGTCAAAACCTGTCTCTATTTTGAGCAATTTTTATATCTTGGCTGTGTATTGTGTTAGAGATTCTACTTCAGCCTTCCACTTTCTGAGGCATTTAAAAAGTTTTTAATTAGTAGAGCCTACACTTTTAACATGCTGTTTATAAAAATGTCTTGGTTTTGTCTTACATTCTTGTAATTTGTGTGTTCCTCATTTTCCAGGTTTATGCCTTTTCATTTTTCTTTTTTAAGGTTGGCTTCCATTTACTTTTGAGTTTTAAAATGACCTTGTTACCTTTCAATAAATCTTCAGGGTCACAGGATTTGGTATAGTTAGGCTGAGACCATCCTTCCTGTGTAGGATTCTTCTATTTCAAAAGCTCTTTGTGTTCCTAACCTTTTATTCTATCATGTTCTGTTCCTTGGCACCCTTTCTTTCCCCCTGCCTCTTTGACCCCATGGATGGTAATGGAAACACTAAAAAAAAAAAAAAAGTGACCTGAATTGGGCTGCAAGACCTTTTTTCATAGGGGTTATCTAATGTAAGTGGTGCTCCACCATCACTGACACTTTATTCAAGGTGATGCTTTGTGACAGAGTCAAGATGGTAGCAGCAGCTTGAGCATTCTCAAGCAAAAAAAAACAAACCCAAAACCATCCCTGCCCCTCACAGTATCTAAGAAATTCTCTGACTAAACTGCAGGGAAATCCCCAGGGAGGCAGCACTACTGCATGCCATAAATTTGAAGGCAGATTTAAATCTGCAATAATTCTTCAGGCAATAGAGAATTCAGCTTTAGGTATTCCACCCTTGTAGTACTGTTCCAAATGGTCTAGAGGGATTTCCTTTGCAGGTGAATCCTAATTTATGTGCCCACACTGCTATACCTTACTCCTCAGTTAGGTTTATTTTTAGTGAAAGCTGGTTCTCCTATGAAAATGAGTGCTGAAAAGCAGCAGTCATGCTATGGCTGAGGAATTAGGAAAGTGTCTGTCCTATTAGTATGGAATTAGTGGTAACTCTGTGACCAGGTCAAAATGGTGTGTGTCATGTCCCAGTAGCTTTTTATGAATCTGGCTGCATAGGCACAGTAACAACTTCAGTAATGTCTAAGTCATACAGAATCCTAAATCTCAACTTTCAAAAGCAAGGTGAACCTACAGAAGTGGCTGTTTGTCAGTAAGACTTGTAGCTGAAACTCATTTGTGAATTTGACTCCAGGATTATTTTTGGATGGTCCATTGGTGGCCCATTGAATGAGCCTCAGGTGTCAGGTAGGATGCAGTATTTGAAGATTAATATTCTTGAAAGTGGCAACCTCCAAAATGAGAGTGGCCAGAAAAGGCATCTGCCCTGAAAACATTGGCTATGCTAAATACAGTGTGTATTTGTCTAGAGGAGAGGGCATTTGCAGATTTCTGACAGCTGTAGAGAACTTGTTTTTCTTATCTCCTTGTTTTGTGGTAAGGAGGACTTATGAAGGACAGCATGGAGGGCTGAATGAATATGGCAGCAAGAATCTAAGCAGCTGTTTAGATGTGGGGGATGATGTCCACTTCAGTGTGTGATAACTGTGCCTTATACCTTAATTATGAGTGCTCACAATGCTTACAGGCACAAAAATAAGTGTACAAACTTAGAAGGCAAACTGCTTGTTTAGCTGAGCTGTGATGACCTCTGTGCCAAAAAAGCTTTTGAAGATATAGAGGACAAGGATACTGTTTATCACCATTTAAATGTTGGCAGCCTTTTATTTTGTACAGTTCTGGCTTGCGCTTACTAGGAGAAAGAGAACATGCTCCTTCTGCTCTTTTTTTTTTTTTTATGATGTAACAGTAGAGGCAAAAAAATTATTCTGTAGATAGGTTTTACAACATGTTGTTACAATGAAATATTATAACTACTCAAACTATCAAGATAGCTAGTAGTTTGGGAAAATAAGCTTAAATCAATTTCTGGCACAGATTTCAAGGCAAAGAGCATGCCAACAAACAGTAGTACTGGAAATACAGACAGACATTAAAGCCTCTTAAATCAAACCTCTGACCTGACAGAAAATCCTTGATGACATCATTCTTCAATGATTATCTTACATATAATTCAACTAATTCCTTCTTAACTGCATATTTAACATGGACATGTAATCCTTAAATATCTCATTTTTGTGTGTATATAAGGACTGTAAAATTGTGGCAGGAAACAAATATCTATTGTTACCAGGAGATTAACAAAATATATTTACCTGCCAGATGGTCCACGGTTACCAGTAATGTTGTTATTAACTTATGTCTGTGGCTTGGGTTCAGCCAGGCAGCATTGCCAGTGTGGATGAATGTGTTACGCTGACAGGCAGAGTCTACTCTTACACCCTTGATATTTGTCTTGATTGCTTCCACCAAGATAGCAACACTGCAATTATTCCCAATTAGTTCGATAAATATAACACGGGGAGTTGGTCTGTATACGTTCTAGGAGGATGTGTTCTTCCATATGTTCCATTTTCCGAATGCTGAATCAAAAATAACTGAAAATGTGGGTGGCTAAACAGGCTGTGCCAGCTACTGCATTAATCACAGATGAATTTCAAAAAATATATCATGTACATATTGGTGTGCTCTGTGTAATAGCAGTGGGATATGAGTCTGAGATGGTGTTTTAAAATGGCAAAGGATCTCAAATGAATGTGGTAGAAGTCTTGTACCATCATGGTACTTTCTGTAAATGCCACATATACGCTTAAAGAAACTTTGCTTTTGAAAGCACTGTATCCTCAAGTAGTTTCAGACCCTGGTACTACTTCAGAACTGTGATGCTACTATGAAACATGTATTGCAGAGATACAGTAAAAAAAAGGAGAATGTGCACCTTGTGGGGGAAACAGCTGAAATCCTACCGCAGATTGTAACTTTAGGAGAGGTTGCTTTCCTGTTGCTGTTTCTGCACTGTCCTGGTTCTTCTTGCTGTAGATTTTCACCCCAGAAACTCACAAAGCTCTGAGAAAAGGGAAAACCAGAACAACTTAACCATATTAGAAGTTCAGGTTGTGCTACGGAAGAGCTGCAGATGGGAGAAGAGTAGAAAAGTCTGCACTGGGTTCATGAAGGTTGGGTTTTGTGAAAGACAAACATTCTTGTAAGAAAAGTTTTAATACAGGAGAAGCAAAAGGAACATGCATTTAGTTTGAAATGGAAGAATTCTATAGTGTTTCTGGAAGAAGTAGTATGATGATATTTTCAAGCTTGCATGGCTTAGCAGGGAGCTCCTGACAAAACTTCAGTACAAATCGTGAATGCAGGTGGAAGTGGGGCCAGGTAACCTGGGAGGAATATGGAGACACTGTCTGAGCATGACTGTGACCATGAACATCTTGTATCAGCAATAGGGTGGCCAGCAGGACCAGGGAAGTGATTGTTCCCCGGTACTCATCACTGGTGAGGCTGTACCTCAAATCCCATGTTCAATTTTGGGCCCCTCACTGCAGGAAAGACATTAAAAGGGGTTGGAGCATGTCCAGAGAAGAGCAATAAATCTGCTGAAGGCTCTGGAGCACAAATCTGGTGAGGAGCAGCTGAGGGTGTTTAGCCTGGAGAAAAGGAGGCTCAGGGAAGACCTTATCACTCTCTACAACTGCCTGAAAGGAGGTTGGGGGCAGGGTAGGGGTTGGTCTCTTCTCACAAGTGACAAGCAATAGGACAAGAGGAAATGTCTTGAAGTTGTGCCAGAGGAGTTTTACATTGGGTTTTAGGAAAACTCTCTTCACTGAAAGGTTGTCGAGCATCAGAACAGACTGCCAGGGAGGTGGTTGAGTAACTATCCCTGGAGGTATTTAAAAGTTGTTTAGATATGTCACTTTTAGGGACATGGTTTACTGTGACTTTGGCAGTGCTGGGTAAATAGTTGGGACTCAATGATCTCAAAGGTCTTTTCCAAGGTCTTTGCTACTGAATGAAAAAGTGACATCCTTTGTGACAAACGATGTTGGAAAATCCATGGTATTTGATATCTTCCAAGAACTACAGGCTTGTCAGCCTCACCTCAGTCCCTGGGAAGGTGATGAAGGAAATACTGAAAACCCCCTCTGGAACACATGAAGAGGAGGATTGCAACTGGGAGTAGTCAGCATCAATTTATGAGGGGGAAGTAGTGTTTAACCAACTCAGTAGCCTCCTGTGTATAGATGACTGCTGTCCAGCTGGAGGTCAGTCGTTATTGATATATTCCTGGTGGGCACCAGTTTGACATGAATCACCAACGTGTGCTTGTGGCAAAGAAGGCCAACAGCCTCGTGGTCTGTGAGAGGAAGTTTTGCCAATGGGTTGAGGGAGGTGATCCTTCCCCTTTACTCAGCCTGGTGGGGCTTCATCAAGAAGCTATGTCCACTTCCGGGCTCCTCAGCACAGGAGACATGGATGTACTGAAGCAAACCTAGTGAATGGCCACAGAGATAGTTAAAATCTCTGTGGATGGAGCATCTGACAGACAAGAAGGGCTGAGTGAGCTGTCACTCTTCAGCCTGGAGAAGAAAAGGGTGCAAGGGTATTTTATGTGTAAGTACCTAGTGAAAAATTGTAAAGGAGAGAGACAGACCTTTCTCAGCCTTATTCAATGAAAGGATAAAAAGCCCAAGAGGCACAAGCTGAAATACAAGACATTTCATTTAAATGTCAGAAAACTTTTTTTATGATGCTGTGAGTTTGGTCAGTCACTAGATTAGGTTTCCCAGAGATGGTGAAGTCTCCATCATTGAAGGTATAAAAAAAACCCCCAACTTAACTGAGCCTGCTTTGAGCAGGTGATTGTACTGAATGATCACAAGAGGCTTCTTCCAATGACAGTTGTTGTATGAATCTGATTTTCACATCTATTTTTAACAAAATAATTGTATTAAAGAGCTTTGAAATGATGTAAGTTCTTTAATAAGTTCTGATGTGGGAAGTCTAGAAGTATTTTCCTTTCATTCCAGTATGTGGCTCTGAGTGTTAGGATGCTCTCCTACTTTCTGATGCTTGTCCCACTAGAACATGCCATGAATTCTCCAAATTGCAGCACTTCTAGTACAAGGTCATATTCATGAAATGCTTTCTCAGTGCACTTACTGACCCTAATTTATGTGTATTGTCTTTCTCACAAGTAACCTCTAGGGAAGTTTTCTTTTGAAAATATTTATATCCCTTTTTTACTGACACTCTGCTCCTGCAGGGATGGCTTGTGATACCACATAGCAAACTCTTAAAGGTGTTTCTTCTAGCAATGATTAATTTGTCTTTTATTTGCAATCTGTACTTCTCTTTGCAGAAGTGTTTGAGAAGGGAAAGGTGAGTTTCCTCTCCTACAAGTTAAGAACAAAATGTACACAAGGGAAAAACTTTCCATGTGGAGGAAACAAAACCTTCTTCTCTAAGGTGCTTGAGGTCTCCCAGACAAATGGGTTGCATTTCTATTAGAGTTGAATCATCACTGCTTTTCCTTCTGTATAAACTGATTTCTCTAGAGTAGTCAGGATGATGCTAATCCGTGATAGCTTTGCCAGTATGACTGATGTATAAACCGAATTAAGGAGAGCAAGGAGTAGTGTTGGTTCTGGTCCTGCTCCTGCTACCTGCTTTGTGCCTGTATGCAGCCATGGGGAGATTATTCACTTGCAGAACAGGTCCTGTCCTCAGCCCACACACTAATATTTGTATTAGCTCATAAAGGTCCAGAAAATATTAGAAATTTACCTGGTGGGATCTACACATGACCAGATGAGTAATCTGTTACCTCTACTGCTATGGGCATCTGAGTCAGGCACCTTCTTGCCTGGTGCAAGGTTAAGTTTGTCATCCACTGATATCAACATCTTAAAGAGATAATCTGTGCAGTATGGCAGTTTTACCTCTTGAGGTTATTGCTCACCTGGAACATGGAAAACCCAGTTCCTTGGGGTAGAAGTATGGTTTGAGCAGTCCCTGGTGAAACTGTTGTTCAAAACAAGCATGCAAAGGCACAAAGCTGTAAGCTAAAAATATTTCAGAATATTCTAGAAGTGTGTTGCATGCTATTTTAGCTTGAACTTGCTAGAACTAGCACTTAAATATTTCAAGTAATTTCTAAATGTGCCCAGCATCAGATTTTTTTAGATTCTAGGCTGGAAACTGAGGGGGATGAAGTGTTCCTGTATTGTCTAACTTCTACTGTCTGTTTTATGTAATTTTCTAATGCATTCTTCTGACCACTTACATGATGTGGTTGTGTTTCTCCAGTTACTGTGTAGCATATCTGAGGATGAATGTCCAAATTTAGCTGTTGTGGACTCTTGTTGTACTGGGGTCAGGTAGGAGGGAGCAATATTGTCCTGGTTTTGATCAAGCTCACTCTTATTCCTCTTCTAATTGTGTTTGTAAGTATCCTCTCAAATGTATGCTCTGTAGCTATCTTGTTACTGTTATTAATGTGTTATGAGCAGTAATTAGAAGAGAGAACACACTTTGAGGTGAGTGAGGTGTTCCTAAGATAGAGGCTGGGCCATGCCCTTGTTAGTTCACAGCCTGAAAGAAGGGCTGGTGGTGTTTGCAGTTATGGAAGTTCAGACTGTGGAAATGAAAACATCTGTCCCAAGTGGCTGAGACGATTGACTTGAAAGGAATGACATTCTAGATTTAAGAAATCAGCACAGAGCATTCATCCACTATGAATGAGTGTGTGTAATTATTTAGCAGCTAGAAGTTGCATATTGACATTTTTGTCAAGTCTGGACTGCAGCAAAGCAGCCATAGATGACATGCTCTCACAAAATGATGCTATAAATGTCCTATGCCATTCTGAAGAATATGTAAATCTTTGAAGGCTTTTTTTATTTTTAAAATATATAACTACAGTCTTGTACCTTTTTTCTTCTGAAGACTTTCAAGTTTTTTATAAAAGAGTGTCAGCTTTGAAATTGACTTGTTAGATTTTCTTTCAAAAGAGTTTGAGGTAAACTGTTGGTGATGAAACCTTAGAGACTTCTTGGTATAGGACTTAAACAATTCAGTCAGTCCTTCAGGGTTCTGTGTGTGTAGGAAACTTTTTTTTTTTTGGCTTCACAGACATCCGTAGCCTATTGCTCGCTTGTGCAGCTTTCTGATGTTGTAGCAGGTTTTATTGCAGGGCCAGCTGGGTGTGGGGAGAGGACCTGGATGCCTGCTGGAGGAGGATGTTGAGCTGCAGAGAAGAGGCCTGAATGTCCCTGGAGGCTGGGGTGTCTCTGGGGAGAGTGCAAAAAAGGGCTTTTGCCAGTTGTTTTGGCAAATAGGATGTAGTTTTTGCTGTACATGGGGTGAGGTGCAGTGCCTGGTACCTTGCACTCAGAATTGGCTGGGAAGGTTGCTGGCTTCAGAAAAAGTAGTGCAGGTCTTTCACTGTATTTATTTTGGGTCTTTGCTGCACTGTATAATGTGAAGGGCATTACATTGTTTGAACATGTAACTTGTTCTTAACTGCCACCCTACTCTTAATGTGTTAGATTTACTGAGCCCTTGTCATAATTCATCTCAGGAAAGTCTAAAATAAGAATGTGTTTCTGTGATCATGGCTCTGTGAGCACAAAACTCTGGTTTTAGACATTTTATCAAATTCCGTATTTAGAAGAAAGATGTAGTTCTGCTTTTCAGGCTACAGCATCATAAAGAAGTTTAACCTATTTCTGTGGTTATGTTCAAGGCTGTTTCTCTCTGTTTTCAGAGGTGTTGTCAAAGTTGACATCAATCTGCAGAAGGTGGACATTGACCAGTGTTCGAGCGAGGGATGGTTCTCAGGGACACACAGGTGTCATCTCAACAATTCTGAGGTACGTCTGTCCCTGGGGGACCTCACGTCAATGACAAATCTTTCCACTGAGTAGTGTTCTGTAGTACAAATGCTATTTATTTTATAGCCATTAAATGTAGGCTTTTATAGACATTAAATGTAGGGCTGAAGAAATCTTTCTGTGCAAGGTGTTATGGAATGCATGAATTTCAGGAGTGCCTGCATTTTGGAATTATTGGTGTTAAGTAAAACAGAAGCTAAGTTATTGTGAACAGATAACAGTTACAGAGAAAAAGATTACCAATGAAATGATTTATGAGGTTCTGCTTTGCAAGGCAAACAATTATTTTGCACTCAAAATCAAAACAGGCTTTTAATGTCAGTGTCACTTTTGCTTGGACAGCTTTGCAAAATATAGTAGAAATAGCTGAAATGCTAATGGTAATTATTCAGAAAAACATGGTTTTTTGATAGAATGATACAGAATAACAGGCAGAATTGGATACTGTAATTCCTTCTGAGTAGAAATGCCAACATTTTGACAGAGCTGACTAAAATGTTTGTGCTCAGCTCCTTCCTGCTTCCCCTTTCTTCTGCAGGTCTGTGTTTGGCTCCGTCTGTCAGCAAATCATAGATCGTTCAGCCTGGCCAGTCACATGTGTTCAGTGACACTTCAAAACAGAATACATTTTGATTTGTCTTTTAATTCTGCCATGTAAAGGTGATTTCAGAGGCACACATTTGTTTTCTGTGAGAGTAGGCACCTTGTGCACTTCTGTGCTTTTGGAAAGGACAATTCAAATGTAAGGAAAGTTGATATTTGTCTACCAGAAGTCAGGAGATGTTTGCCTAATTTGCTGTAAAATGCCAATTTATCAAAGCCAAGTTTAAATGTAGGAAACCAGTTGGTTTTGATTAATTCAGCTGCTAACATTTTTGAGCAAGAAGAACTCAGAATTTTTGTAAACATCCTTTTTTGGTATTTTTCACTTTGATTTTTTTTCTTTAAATAAACTTGAAATGAGAAATGAAGTCTTTGATAAAGGCTGATTTTAGACTAAATATTTTTGCAAGTGGAAAAACGTTCTGTAAGTACATTTTGACTTCTGAATTTGAGGGAATACTTTTGAAATAGCTCATGTTTCTTCCTAGAAGGAAATACTGTTTCCCATGTGATGTGGTAAACCTTGTTTTTTAATCTATGCTAGTTATACCAAATGTGGTTATATACTTTGGCAAGTGCTCCTCCTTCTAGTGTCTTATGAGCAAAATATGTCAGCAGAGGGGTGGGATTGTAAGTTGCATCTCTGCAACCAAGAATTAAAGTGAAAAAACCTAAAGACATAAAGCTCAGTATTTCAGAATGTTTAAATATTTCAGAAATACAACTCCTTTCTTCCCTAATGATATGAAAACATAGTGACTTAATGAATGAAGAAGAGGAAAAAACCAAAGTTACAGATTAATCAAAATGCTTCTTAACTTTGTTTTATATTTCAGTTAATTTTATAATGGCTAAAATCTACTAGATACGTGGCAGATAAATTCTCCTACTTTCTGTGCTGTTCTGAAGTGTTTATTTTCCAAATAAAAATCAGTTGAAATGAGGGAGATGGAAGTGCATTGCAGTGAATGGAAACATATGGTAAGCCAGTGGTCTGTATGTGCTAGACAGAAAAAAAGGAAGGCATGGATGTGATCCAACTTCTACCAGAAAAATAGAGAGTGTTGTTGAAAGAACCCTATTGCCTTCACATAGTCTGGCACAGCAGCATTAGGGATGATGCTAACTGTGGCACTGGGATTTGCCTTTGGAAGGTCATCAAGAGTAACCTAATTGTGATGGAAAAGTTAAAGTTGTAGTGCTAGTCCTTGCTTGGAAAAAAAATAATGTGGTTGAGGGATTAAAAATATTATGACTCAAATAGGCAAAATGCTGAGACATACTAATCTTCCTTAAACTTCTATCTGTCCTGTAGATTTACATGTTTTTCATTAGGATTGGCAGCTCTTAAATACCTTGCTTTTTGCTTGGTATCCTCAAATAGAAAACAAGAACAAGAACCAAGAACTTTGGATTGCCCATTTTTGATTCAACTACCTAAATTCCTAATATATAGTGAAATTTTCTCCTGATTTTTCTTTTTTGTGGACAGTGCACAGACATCCCTGGTTTCATAGCAGCCTAGATGAACTGGAAGAACAAGACTGCCTTCCTTTAATCTCAGGGTGACTGGGCACTGCTGAGCATAATTAGGCAGAAGTTAGATGATACTCAACACAGGAAAGCCAAATTGCAGCTGTGGCCAGAGTCTTTTTCAGTTGTGACTTTTTGCCTTTTTTTTTTTTTTTTTTTTAATAACTGGATCAGCCAAAAAGAGGCTGATGGCCAGGTGTTATTTGTTATGTTTGTGACAAAGAGCTCCATTCTACTTCCTGCCTTCTACCTTAACACCCAAATAGGCAATAGCTTCTCCAAAAGCTATATGGGTGAGAGATTTGGGTTGTTTGGGGCTGCAGTAAGTGTGACAGGTAATATCTGTAGAGTTAGAAATAATCAAGTTGGGTAGATCATAAAATGAAGCAGATAATTCTGAAATTAACGAACAGAAAAAGTGTAGTTACCCAATAACAAATGAAAATTAATTTCATTGCACAGACAGTGCTGTGCAATGTACACTCAAGGCTGGTTGTGGGAGTGAGAAAACACACTTTTACCCTGTTTGAAACCATTGAAGACTTTTATTATATTGGATTTCTTCTCCATACATGCTGACAGCAGCTGCTGGCACTTTCAGTAACAACTTTAGAGTCCTTGTTAAGACACCAGCAATGATGTCAAGGCTGAGGAGCATCTGAAGAGCTGGTGCAGCCCCTTGAGCTCGGCTGAGTCCTGCCAGCCAGCAGCATCAGTGTGAGCAAGGCCAGCGCACTCCTCCCTGTTCCCCCAGCCTTAATGAGCCTGCGAGCAGCTTGCAGTGTGAGCCTGCAGGCTCAGCTGACATCCCTTTGGCTTTCAACAGTATTCCACAAATGACAGCGTGCAAAAATATCCAGAGGAAATGAGGGAGGCAGAGTAAACAAGAAAGCTGCACTGCTGTCTGTATACAGTGCCTGTATATCTGTGTTTGTGGAAGGATGCATAGGCCTACTGTGTGTGTATTTATTCTGCACAAACACAAAACCAGTTGAGAAGGAAAAAGAAATGAGCAGCACAGCCAAAATATTTTCCATTGTTTAGCACAACATTTGGGACCATTGTATTTTATTATACTGTATGCAAGGTTACAAGCAACTGAAAAAGGGGGAGCTGAGGGCTGATTAAAAATAGAATTAAAATGGGGACTGGGTTGGGAGAGAGGGGAGAAAAAATGCAATGCTTTCCAGGTTTTTCAAGCAAATGCTTTTCAGTGCCCTTGTCAGGCTGGGAAAAGGCTATTAATGTGCACAGTCTGTGGGAGGGGAAGCAGGGCAAGGGATTAGCATCTGAAGTCATAACCCACTGGGCCATATTCAGTATCATTGATTTTGCTTATTACTTGCATGTATTTTCTGTCCTATCCATTAGGAAAAGTGCAGTCAGAATTAGAAGAATTTGAAAGGAAAGCTGTTTGGTGATTCAATCTCAGTGAATGGATTTATGGACTATAGTTAGCTTCTAATTTGGAAATAATAATCATTCTTGAAGCTACAGATTGCATTCAAGATAGGACAAGAAAAGTACCCCAAAAAGAGCAGAGACCGTATGTCAGGATGTATTTTCTCTTAAAACAACATCTTTAGTGGTAGAAAACAAATACTAAATGCCATATCAAATCCTGGGCTGAAGGAGAAATCTAATGCAGAAAGGGCAGTGGCTCATTTCAGTATGCAGGTAAAGAAAATACAGCCAGCACATCTCAGATTCAGAAGCAGACAGGTGTATCTGTTCTCTCCAACAACTCAGGGTATTTGAAGAGTATGCAGTAGGCACAAAGAACATTTCAGGTGCCATTTTAAAAATAACTTTGCATCATCTGCATTCATGGGAAAAGTCCCCTTATGACAGTAAACCAGATCTAATCTGGCACTCCCCCAGACACTGTTACATAAAATAAGGTGGAGGTTTTTCAGAGTTCTCAGTGATAAACAAGGTGCTGTGAAAACCAACTTTCAGTTCAAGGAAGAGCCAGGTTGCTTAGCTACATCTTTGCTTTTAAGACAAAAAATTTAAATGAGTCTGTGTTTTGCAGGAGCTAATCTTGGTTATCAATGTTTTCTTCAAAGAAGAAAACCTTTGCAAAAATTCCTTTCATCCTAGTTAGCAGTCTTAACTTGAGCATTTAAATTCATCTGGGTCAATTCTATTTGCTTCTGTTTTTCCTTCCCCCAGAGTTAAAACATGAAAAGGGGTAGATGGTTGGCTGAATTATGTTGCCTGTCAGAAATTAAAATAGCAGGGAAGTATTTGGTTTATGTGACAGGTGATGGTGGCATTGCATCTGTTCCCAGTTCTTTTAAATCTGTGGCTGCAGTTTTTGGATCTTTCTCTGCTGAACAGAGCATCCTGCTAGACAATGCTGATCAATTGAGTTGGTGCTTTTTCCCTTTGGGTTTGGGAAGGGAAGAGGCCCAGAAGTTTAGTTGGCTGGTGGAACGTGAACAAAATATACTTGGTGGGAGCAAAGGGGAGGTTGCAGAGAAGAGGGATGGATGAGGTCTTCCTCATCCATAGCCAAAACACAGAAAAGCAGGGAAGAGGTCTTCCCAGGAGAGAGATTGAGAAACTCTGTGGCTGGGACAAGAGAAGGAAGATCAGGGGAGGCACAGAAAACCTTGCAGCAAGGAGCCTGGGGTCTGTAGCCAGGATGAACCATTCTCGTGGCAGACTGGCTGTGAATTGCCTTTTCCAGATGTGAAGTGGCAGAAGCTGTATCAAATCCAGGCATAAACAGTGAACAGCTTCATTCAGGGTTCTCAGTTGTTGTCACTACATTCAGAGGACTGTACAATGTCTGAAAAATGCCTCTAGTAGCATTAAGCACAAGAAGATATGTGCAATTAGATAAATAGCATTTTGTTTTCAAAGCATCTGGTCCATCCTGTGGGAGATTTGACAGGCTTATCTGGGAAGGTGCACAAGTACTCCCATATCTTGTGGGGTAATTTAAAGACTATTACCCCCATTTACAGCTGGGACACAGGCAAAATTATCATCTCCATTATCATCTCCAAACTGATAGACACCCTGACTGGAATTGAAGAGTGATCTCCAGGTGTGTGAGGTGCCTTCTCCAGAGTTTGATTTCTGCAGAAAGGTGTGCCAAGCATGTGAGCTGAGAGTCCTGATGTGCTCCAGCTAGGGCCCAGGCTGGATCATCTCCAGAATAGGATTTTGGGGAGCATCACAGCAGCTACCCACACTGTGCTTCAGATACTTCCAGCAAGGGTTAAGCATCCTGATGTATTTTTAAAACCTGTGTCAGATGAACTTTACATAGTTTTCTTAGTAATCTTGACTTGTGATAGAATTTTGGTCAAAAATGAAGTCACCCAAACTCCTCTTAGGTAAACACACTGTTGATAACACTTGCTGTCGTTGCAAAGGACACAGCTTCCTGTGAACTGTGCAGACTTTGTTCTTGAGTGGCATAGGTAACTATCAGTTTACTCAGGTAATATACTGCAGAAGGTGGGGTTTTTTTGATGTTAAAATAGGAAAATTTTGCTCATTTCCAATTTTTTTCTTGGAAAACAACCTGGTTTTTTTTTTTTCAAGACTTGAGAAACAGTTAACCAATAGAAAAAACTTATTTTCTGTCTTACTTAGAAAGCTTTTATCAACTCTAGCAACTGTTTTCCCTGCTTTTTTAATACTTCATGATACCTACACAAGAGGCAAGTTTAATTTAACCTAGAGAAGAAAGCTCATTCTTTTTTTCTATAACAAATTAAAATTAGATTGAAAACATATTAAAGATCTCATGATGAAAAACTGGAGACAATAGCTGCTGAATCTTTATATTCAAAACAAGGTACTGACTCACAGTAATAGCCTTAATGGAAAAAAACTAATTTAGCTTTATTTTAGCACAATTTTATAGCACCAGACATTCAAATGCAGTAATTTTTGTTGGTGACTTCTGGTAGGAGGTGAATGCTTTTTTGGCAAATAAAAAATGACTGCTTTTGGGTTATCTATGCTTTTGTTTAAATCCTAGTAATTCATATGGGTTTTAATTCTGGCTTGCATTTGCCAGTACTGTAAACTGATGGCTATCAGGGACTGGTCTCCTGGAAATTTCTTAATCTTTACTAACCTACTTAAAATCATCTTTTGTGCTACCTCAATACTTTCTTGCCCATTGGTATTTGAGATCATGAATATAGTTAGCATCAGTACTAATATGGGAATGCAGAACATTTGCTTTTTGGTCTTTAGCTTTTTGAGTATTACTGCTTTTCTGTGTTTTGGCTATTTTGTAAGCCATTACTGAGCATTTCTTTATCATTCATCTCCTATTAGGGTTTTATTCTTCTTTCTGTCAGTGAAAAAGTAGTGAAAGGAAAAAACACTTCTTCCCAACATCTTATGCATATAAACTTCTTAAGGTAAATAAGATATTTGTTGTCTTTATTTCTTCATTAAAAAAGATGGTGAGGGAAAGTAGATACTGCTTAGAGGCAAATCAGACAATTTAATATTTGTTATACTGCTCTGTTTTCTTCTTGCCAGGGGATCAGAAACCCTCTGAAGTTAAATTTTGTCCCCAGATTTACCACAAATGTTCTCAAGTCAATCAGTTTTCATTTATTGCATGGAATAGATAGCAGGATTTGCTTACTGAGCTCTACTCTTTTTGTCAGAATGTAATAGCTACTTCTTGTTTCACTACCAATTGCATCTAAACATTCCAATAGGTTTTTCCTCTTTCAAATATGGTTGGCTAGGGGAAAAAGTATTCATGAAGTGGTATAACCATGCTTTCTAATTTAAGCAAAGCGAGTCCCATATCTTTCATCTTAACCAGTTATAGTCTTACTGTTACATTTTAAATTAAAACTAACCACATTGGCTTGACCTGAGAAACAAGTTGAGCTTTCTCTCTAGCTAATGAATTGAAATATTTGCAACCCTCAAATATTTTTGTAAGTTTTTATATCAATATTTTTTTAGAGCTAACCTGTGTATGTGTGCACATGTATGAACATCAGGAGAGGCTGAGCAAGCTGGGACTGTAGAGCCTGGAGAAGAGAAGATTTTGGGGATTTTCTCTGTGTGTAAATACCTGATGGAAACGTGTAAAGGAGACAGACAGACCCTTCTCAGGGGTAGTCAGTGACAGGGCAAGAGCTAGCGCTTCAGGCTTGAGGAGTAAAAACCCCCCCCTCTTTTTTTTTTTTTTTTTTTTTTTTTGATTATGCTGTGAGGGTAGTTAGGCACCAGAGCAGGTTGTCCACAGATGTGATGGAGTGTCCACCATTGGTGATGCTCAGAACCTGAATATTCATAGCCCTGGGCAGCCTGGGTCAGCTGAGCCTTCTCTCAGTAGGGCTTGGGACTGGATGATTTTTCAGAGGTGCCTTCCTGGCTCAGCTGCTGTGTGATTCTGTGGTCAGCTGCTCTTTCATCCTTCACGTGATTCATTTTTCCTCTCTGATTTATGTCCAGAAAACGTGGTATCCCTTCTGAGCTTTGCATTTCCACTCTGCTTTATTTATGCATATGGCAAGACTCTCTTCCATTGCCAACTGCTTTTGATCATCACCTTTTTCCTTTAAACTTCTAACTGTGCAAAGATGTGCATGTGAGTTTTTCTGAGAAATAATTTGCTTTAGACCCTTTTTCTATAACAAGTTCAACACTTCTTTCTTCTACTACAATAGAAGAAAGGGAATCAGTATATCCAGATACTTTTTTTTTGGTGATACATTTTGAGCATTTCTAGAAACCTATCTACCAGTCAAAGCCCACCAAATGCATGTCTTTTCTTCCTCTTGGAAAGTTTAGAAACTTTTGATACCTTTGTCCAATTCCATCACTAATTAGATCTGTCTTATGCTGTTGGATATTCCTTGTGTTATTTTAGCTCAGCCAAAACAGCTTGTCTCTCTTCCAAGAAAGGAAGTCAAATAAAGCAGAGCTCCAGAACTTGTAAACTTTTGCCAGACATGATAAAACATCATTGCATTCCAATATGTACAAGACACAGCACAAATTGGTTTTAAGCACGTGAGAGCAAATATTTTCCCTGTAGAGCTTCAACTCTGTAATTTATATTGTTGCACTGCCCTTTAAAGTAAATACTGCATTAGTGGCTGAAGGAGGCATTTCTTCGTAGCTTAGTTATGCAGAATTTTTATATGGATAACTAAGATATGATGCTTGTGTGAAATAAATATCTAAATAAAATGCTGCAATCATCCTGATAAAAATACCTGGGATATTTTTGTGAAAAATGGCAGGACTGATTTTTTTTTTTTTTTTTTTTTGGGTATTAGAATAAATTTTAATTTTTAAATTCTTGCAGGATACGACTCTGTAATAATGATTGCTTTCTAAGGGACGACTTTATTGCTACATAGACTATGAATTATAAAAAGCAATTTTCATGATGTATTATTCAGTAAGCTACTTAAGGAAGAAATATTTTTGCATGTTTAATGCACATTTCAGTTATGTTTCATTTCCATAGGTGATTGAGAGTTGCTTTTAATTATGCATAAGTGGATTATTCTAGCTGCTTTCTAACATTGTTTTAAAAACATGGCACATTATAGCAGTAATTTTTGTTGCAAGTGTAACCTAAAAATATTTTCTTCGGTGATTACATGATTATATGGAGAGACATTTTTTATCTTTGTCATGGTGTTGTACTGCAGCAAATTTAGTATATCTATTTATATATCTTTGTTGTAACACTGCTAAATGGTGAACATGTTGAAATACCTATAATAATTGATATACACTGACTTTGAGGTCCTTTCTTCTCGCTGAATTTTCCATGGGCTTTGCATTAAGTCTGTGTTTGGATTTGTATGTGTAACGCAAGGAATGACTGCCATGTCCTGCAGATGTGGGAAAGAGTTCTTACACAGTGAAAGAAAGAACTTATTACAATGAAAGAATACCTCACTTGTCCATTGTAAACATCAAGCATTTGATTCTGTGCTCTTGCTCCACTGGCTTTGTTTTCTCCAAAGATATAAACACTGTTGCAAAGAACAGTCCTTGTGCATTGTGAGGGTTTTTTTTCCCTATTATTTCTTGCCTGAAGTCCCAAATAATTTTGGGTTGCAAGTGTGAGAATGTTTATAATTGTCTATTCAGCCAATCCATAGCTGTATGAGTTTATAGCAATAGCTTTACATTAAGAATTGGTATTTCAGTCTGTAGCATGCTGACAGTTCTCATAAACCATTTGAATCCTTGTTTGGTGCTGAAGAGCAGAGATCTGTGATCTCTGCAGAGAGGAGTGGAGCTGCTGACCTGTTGTGTTTGCCCTCAGAACTCCAGTTGTGCTTTGTTCTATGACCAGTGTTTATGAGAGCATCCTCTGTAGAGAGACGTTTTAGATCCTGGAGGGAGGATGAAGGCAGGTGGGTTATGTTCTTCGCTCTTGTAGCAAAGGCTAATCAGCTCACCATTCAGGGGATCATTCTCTCTATCACCTTTTCAGGTACTATTGATCTTTGTGTTCAATTTACCCATCAGTACAAGCAACATACCCTTGGTAAATATAGCCTGTGGACATAATCCAAATCGTTAACATCAGACTGGCTCCTGGCAGGCATTCATTCTGACTGCTGGAGTACCTTTCTGCAGGTTAAAAGAGGTCTTTTCCTGCTTCCTCTTTTTGAAAGGATGTTACTGATAATTATTTTTACCTTTTGATACAGTGTCATAATTGGAACAATCAGACCCTTTTCTTTTTATTTTCTCCTCCTATCAAATCCCACACCATACTTTGCCTTTTTTTGGAAAAAATCAACCAAAAAACAACTGTACAACCAAACAACTATACAAACTTGTTTTCCTGGATCTGCAGTCTTACTTTAAATTGGAGTCTCTACTTAGCTTAGCCTTTTGTTTAGATTGCATTCCTTGTTTTGGGAAGTATGCAGATGTCAATGCTGCTACCTGTGTGCAACTCTGCCTTAAATCTGGTTTTGCTTTTCTCCTCTCTAGACTGACCACCCACTGAAAGGCTTTGGAGTTACAGCTTTTCTGAGATTATTTATTTTGCCCTCATGACTGTGAGTGCAAATGTGTAGTGGTGCTAGGGATATTTGCAGTTTACCAGGAAAATCAAGGACAAATATGGCCCAACCTCTTCTTTCTCTGGTGTTTAAATGCAAACTAGATACCTTCCTGGAAAACCCTTATTAGCCATTCATATGCCATTGGGATCCAGACAGAGATGTTTTATTTGAATTTGTGTGGTCTGTTATTATAGGTGGTCATATTATGTCATTTAACACTTGCTTTTGTCTTAAAATATTCAGTAAGGTCTCAGAAGTGATGAATCATTTCATCATAGGTATCTTTGGTCCTGTGTTCCTCCTGGGGAACACCACTGGAATGGTCACATCTCTCCCTGAAAATAGTCTGTAAGAAGAAAAACAACAACTAGATTTTGGATGCCTGCCTGAGACTGGCAGTTTGGCATTTACAGAGGAAATGCTACAGACACAAAATGAGTGAATCTTCTTTAGGATAGATAAAAGAAACACCCCAGCTTTTTAAAAGCAGCTTGCACAGTTTACTCATTCACCTTAAATCACCATGGCCATCTGTAAGGAAAAAGTTCACAGTCAGAACCGTGAACAGTAGACTAAATTTTCTTTTTTTTTTGCTATTTTTCTCTATTTGGATGAAGTAGTTTCTCCCTTAAACTGCTATTAGCACTGATCTTGTGAGAATTGACTCAAGCAACTGCTGTGACTGCAAGGAAAAGGTTATGTATTGGAGGGTTGGTGAGTTGTCAAAACACCTAAAGATATTTAAATTGCTTCAAATGTGACTGCCAACTACAACCTCATTTTTAAATGACTGTCCTTATCCAAGAATTAAGTTAATGGCATATCTTTCAGGGACAGAAGCTGACAGCAGTTCAACTAATGTTAGCTGTATTCATAAATATTTTCAGTGAAGTAATGAGAAAGAGCAGTTAGTTTCCAAGCTTCCTCTCCCTTTTCCTCAGCTTGAATAGAGTCTACTTGATTACAACCTCTTCTAGTCTGATTTATAATTGCTTTTAGAAACATTTACTTTTGTGACAGTAAATGTGTCTGTATTCCTTATATCTGTGATGTAAAAGCCATCACACTTTTTCCTAGTAAAAGTGGGCTTTTTGGGGGAGAGTTCTTAACACTTGTTTCCACAGCTTCACAGAACTGGAGCAACTCTGGCACATGGTGTCACATTACAAAATACATCCTCATTATCATTTCTCCTGAAGAAACAGTACCAGGAGCCCTTCCTGTGAAGAATAGATTGTGCCTCAACATTCAGGTCCGTCAGAACTGAAATCTCAGTTAATGGCATTCTGACAGAGAGAAACAATTCTGTGGGAGAAAGAGGAGTAGATAAAACCACTATTTTGAAGGAGTGCTGAAGAAAATACTAATCTTTGAATGTACATGGAAAGGACTGATGCCCAGTATGTCAATACACCCAAGCAATTTCTGACAGAGATGCCATGTACTATTGCTTTGTAGAACACAGCTCAGCATCTTCTAGGTCACAATGACAAGGTTCTTCCTTCGTGGATTTTTTTTTTTCTTTTCTCTAGAACTTAATATTTACAACAGTAAGTAAAAGGTGCTTTCATGTATAGGAAGTAATGAGGGAAAGAGATCAGCAGGTTTCTTAGCTAAAAAAAATGTGTAATGGAAGAAAAATAACAGGACCCTCTTATTTCAAGATGTAATTATTTAAGAGAGCATAGTGATGATATTAACTAAATAAGTCAAATGGGAAAAAAGCTGTTTTATTAACTTTCAAATATCTAAATGGAGAAAAATGCAGTCCTATTAATGTAATTGTTTTTATTAAGATAAGTGAATAATTTTTGTTCAGTAGAGCACTATACAGAAAGCTGTTATATGCAAGTTAGAACTAACTTATATTTTAGACTCTAAATTTAGACTCATATATAAATTTTTATCAGGCTGTATTTTTTATTGGTAAATCCCCAGGTTTAATGTTAATTTTAGATTAGCTAGAATGAAAGTAATGCTGAAATTGTTCTGTAATAAGATGTTTTTTACCCAATAAATACAGTTCTGCCATTACAGGAAATAAGGATTCCTAAGCAATTTTCAGATAAAGCAGAGAAAGAGGTTGCTCCTGTAGAGATGCTAACGAGCACTTAGTTTGTCCACATGTGATCTCAGGGTTTTCAACTGCACCATGTGCCCACACCATAAAATCCTTCATGAGAGCCACTGTAATAGTCTGGACAGGCCAGGCACCTCTGCTCAGCTGCTGCACCAAACCTTCTGAGTTCTGATGTACTGACTTTAAACATTGTTTGAAGGACCACAGATAGTTGGCAACTGATAACTTATGTTTTGGGATGAAATGAGGGGAAAAAAATGCAGTGGTTGAAGAGTTATGTCTTAGTTTACCTCTTCATCATTGATGTTTGTATGTAGTTTCTTGTGACAGTGGAGCAACTTCAGTTGAGAAGCAGAAAATTCCTTCCCTACTGCAGAATGTCCTAGCAGAATAGTACTGCAGAGGAGCCACAGAGGAAGTGTGTCTTTTGGTTTTGAGGTGTCTGTCATCTTTTCAAGGGTAGTTTAAAATATTAAAAAAGGAAAAAAAAAAAAAAAAAGTGGGCAGTACCATGTGCACCTGCACAGGTATGGCTACTACATGCAAAGTCAACAGAAGCTGGTCTGGTCAGGTGTTTAACTTTTCCTCATTGGAGAGTGCTGTCCTTGACATCAGTTTGGGACTGAACTTTTCACTACAGAACCTTGCTGTTTAAATGACTGAGCATTATCAAGCAGCCTTTGAATTCACAAAGTAATGAAAAAGACATTTGAAAACATTTAGAAGTTTCCAGAGCTTTCTAAAATGCTTATTTGGAGAGAAATTACTGTATTAAAAGTTCACAAAAGTATGTGTTGATGGGCAAAAAGACCCTAAATCCATTAAAATAGCCTCTCTGAAATACCTTTTTTCTTCTTTCTCTGTGAGAATTCTATCTTCTCTTACCATCTGAGTGCAAATGGACACTTGTCTGCCACCTCCTGAATGTGTGCTTGAGCTTCACTCTTTCAATCAGGCAGAGATGTCCAATAATTGGTATCTTCCCAGGGGGCAAAATCATGTATGCTATTTTACAGGTGTACCTACAACAGCTGGAAGTTCATTAGTATTCTATAGCATCCTGGGGTCTTTCGAAGGACACTAGTTTCTGAGGACTTTCTTGGAAGAAGGTGGGAAAACCATTATGTTTTGGTTTTGCTCTGCCTGAGAAGTCAAAGTAGATCAAATAACTCCGTTATGCAAACAAGTAACAGATGCATTATTCATCTCTGTCACTCCCAGTTCATGCATTTTGTATATGATCTATTTCCTTCCATTTAATGAAGATGATAAAACCCCCTTGGTCCTGCACTAAGTAGCTCTTTTTTTCTTTTTTTTTTTCCCCCTCTTTGTATTTTAACAATGTTCTTGCCAGTGCTGTCTGGTAAGAAGTCAGATCAGGGTCAGGGTGTCCAGTTTTCCCAAAATGAAAAGGCTGGAGCTACGTTTAATTCAGAACTCCAGCAGTGGACACAATATTTGAGATTCATTTTACTGCTGCAGTTGGTAATGGATACATAATTGCATGCCTGGATGGAATGAGAAACACTTTATTTGAGAACTAAGCATTCTAAGAAAGAGCCTAACTAAAGTACTGTGTGGCAGGGAGCATATCTTGCTGCTTTTTTCACACTTCACTCTTACCTTGACAGGAGGAATTATACAATACTTGAAGATGAATACTGATAGGCTGATAAAGAGTTACTTTTCCACCTTGCTTACACGGGGTTTACTTGACTGCAAATGTGACTGCAGAGATTCCAAGGAGCTGGTTCTGAGTTAGGCTGTGAATTTATCACCATGCCCTGTGTTTCTGAGCAATTTCAACCTGAGGCATTGCTCTAGCAACTGTCATGTGTAAGGTGTTTAGTTCCTCTAAAGTCTCAAAATATGACTCAGAGGTTTTTAAAATTATTGCTCCTCTTTTCCTTGCTGTTTTATATTTGTGCCTACTACCTCATTTCTGCATATTTTTTGCATATTTTCTACACTCTAACTTCTACCCACCCAAACTCAAGATCTCAAAATTAATCTGTGCTCTGGCTTCTTTGTATGAAACAAAATCAGGTTTATGTTTGTCTAATGATACTAGTGTATTGTATAGACACCAAGGATTGAATTCAGAAATAAGAATTAAATTCATTTATCCACCTGAAACTAAGTTGCTTGGTTTTTAAAGAAATTGAGGAGCGTCTTTCCCTGAGGTTGTGTGTGTGTTACTGCTAAAATTAGGGGGAAAGATTTCCTGAGATTTCCTCCCATCCAGGTCTATTGCAGGACCAAACTTACAAATAGTTTGAATAATTCAGTACTGTCTTAACACTGAGTATTAACTGCAGGTATGTATCCTAACAATTTCCAGTCCAGTGTTTTAATGTTCCAGGCATAAATGTTGTTTTGAAGTTGCTTTTCCCAAGTATTTTTTTGCACTTTGCCTACAGTATTTGTCAATTAATCAGTAGGTAGCAATACCAGTAATGAAAGGTAAGCAAACCAATATGTGCACATAGTCTCTGATGAGGCTACCACGGCTTACCCTGTATGGTTGACTGTACCAAGATGGAGTTTTTATTTATAAACCATTACTATATTTTTTTTTGTCTATTCCCACCAGAAAATAAGAAAAGGAGGTCGGAAAGCATGACTATAAATACACAAACTGTTTTTGGAAGCAGAGCTCAGGTCTTAGGGACTTAGAAAGCTTAGTTCCTTTGTGACAGATAGATGCTGAGCAGTCTAAATTTTTTCCCCAAGAATGTAGTGAAAAAATAAGGAATTGCTTTTCTTAGGGATTTAATTACAATTACGTGTGTTGTCTTTAGTGGCTGTAGGGTAGTTAGAGCTTAATGAACTTATTTAAAAAAACCCGACAATGTTAGGAAAAAAGGCTTTAAAGTCTTGTTTCAGTCTAGCAGTGCAAACAGCAATATGAGAACCAGCAATAAAGGAGCCAACAATTAGGTTGGCTTTTAAAATCTTTCACCCTCAAATGAAGAGTCTGACCTTGAATCTCTTCTCAGATTGGTTCAAGGTCCTAGATAGACTTCTTCTGCCCAGAGAAGTTGTGGATGTCCCATCCCTGGAAATGTTCAAAGCCAGGTTGAGTGAGGCTCTGATCAACCTGGTCTAGTGAAAGGTGTTGCTGCCCATGGCAGTGGGGTTGGAACAAGATGATCTTTAAGGTCCTTTCCTACCCAAAGCCATTCTATGAATCTATGATCAAGAACACATTAGGAGCAGGGTAGAAGGGCTTAAACCTCAGTGGTACTGAAATGCCACCTTAATTTTCAGCACAAGAATAAGTGCTTTCCTGATATGAAGTCTGGCTTGGGAGTGACTGCAGAAATGAGGTCAACACACTGTAAAACTTGTCTTCAGTCAGAGAAGTGTACAAGAGCATCTCTTTGGATTTGTGGGCTACCCATCTTTGTAGTGAATTTTTTATATGCCTCCGGGAGGAGACTTGTAATACTGAAAAGGACTGTTTGATAGGCAAAGGTATTTTCACACTTCAGTAAGGATAAAAGTGACAAAAGTTGGTCCATAAGACAACGTTCATTTGTCTAGCCCAGTTAGCAGCAGTAGCCAAGAAAGGTAGGTAACACAGAGTTTGGGGCAGTTTACACCAATTTACACAGGTCTTTATGCTGCCTGGGTATGTAGAGGCAGCTGAGTTGTTTCCTGTTCGTGCTGAAGATGTGATTTCCTGAGTGTTGGCATAAATACATACAGGAACACCACACCTCATAAGTAATGTCCAGACAGTATGAACAACATGAAGAAAAAAACAACGGAGGAAAAGACCACAATGGACGGCATAGCCTTGTCTGTGGTAATCAAATGGATGTGTCAGCATTTGTCTCAGTAATTGAACACTAAGTGATTTAATTATGTCTGACAGACACAAAGCAAGCCATTTTCATTTGAAGATTGGATAAAGGCATACAAAGAATGCTAAGAGTGCTAATATATCATCTAGTGAGCTTGGTGAGACTCCTCAGGAAAGGAAAACCATGTTAAGAGTTTGTTTCACGGTGGGAAGGGACAGTAACAGAGGTTTGAGGAAATCAGAGATGGTTTGAACCTTATGGATCTCATTCATTATCTACTGAGACTCTCTTAAGTCTCTCTTCTCTTGCAAAAATGATATTTTCCCTGCTGACTAAAAGTCACATTTTTTGACTTGTCAGCATTGACATAGTAGTAGAACTGATCATTAGTTTTAATAGACCAGAAATAAATACTAGAATTTTCGTACTGATGTGTGTCACTGTCTCTACCATTGCTCAGTAGAAATACGGAAATCTTTTTACGTACACAGAAAGATGTGTAAATTGTATCAGTGGTTTGTTTTAGAAGTATGATGAATATAAATTTAATGAAATGCAGGACAATTTCCATTGCATTCTCTGAGAAAGATGCTTATTGCCCTTCTCTACTTTAGTTACACCTGAATTCACAGGCAGCTCTAATTGGTATAGCCAGGTGATACAGAAAAAAGTGGTTTTTAATGTAAGACTTGCAGAATCTAGGAATGAAAGGAATGAAAACATTGATTTTCATTTTATGAGAAATTATTGAACGCTATTTTCAAGATTTTTTTTCTTTTATTCTTCTACCATCAGTCTTACTTCTTGGCAGTCTTCAGGTCTATTAAAACATAGAAACATTTCAGGCTGAACAGGACTTTTTGCAGGGTCTGGTATTAACTGATTCCAAGGGATTCCTTGCTGAAAATGGAAAGAAGAATATTTACTGGGTGATTAACACAGATAAGATCTACTGCCCTCTGCATCCACAGCTTGTTTTGGTTAAGATCAGTTGGCTTGCCATTGGATCAAGATTCATTTTTCATTAAAGCTTCATAAGGGCAAGAAAAGGCATAGTTTTATGTGTGTCTTTTTGGCTTCTAACATAATTTATTTCTTTCTTTTGTAATGATTAGTGATGCTGATTTATTTCTTAGGAGGAATGATTCTCATCATCATCCTAGTCACAACTAGCTTACCTATCATGAACATTAAAAACAGACTCATACTTTTAAGCCCAAAAACCCTAAGGGATTCTGCCATCCATTTTCACAGAAGGAATAGCTGTATCCATCAATCTGCTGTAACTTTTATTTCAGATTGTTTTTCTCTTGCTTTCAGGAAAGTTTTCATTGTTGTGTTCATTGTATTGTCATTGTAATAGACTGCAGCTGCTCTTTCACAGTCTCCTACCTTTGCAGAACACAAAGACTGTAAGTATTTCAAGGTGAAGCAAACAGAAATCAAAGGCACCAGCTGAATTACTGAGAGAATTAAAAATCATGGAGTGGTAGCAGGCAGAGGGACAAAACAAGAAGCATTCTCGTCTTGTGTTATTACTGAAAGAGAGTACCCCAGGCTTTTTTTGTAATGTCTTTTGTGAAACAGTTCTGTGCAGTAATTTCCTGAGGAAAGAAGTCAAAATCCAAAACCCAGTTGTGCAGCACAGGTTCACAGAATCACAGAATATGCTGAGTTGGGACCCACAAGGATCATCAAGTCCAACTCCAGTCTCTGTACAGAACCCAAGAGTCTCACCATGTTCCTGAGAGGGAGATCCCCTTTTGTTTTAGGATTTCAAATGGGAAATGAACTGTTTTGTGGCATGGTAGCTTTTTCAGCAAATATAAGTCTCTTATTCTGTATCTCTCTTACAATTGGCTAACTTCTTCTGCTATAGTCACTTAGTAACCAAATGAAGTTTGCCTTGCTTGTAAAAATGTGTTTCAATCTAAACTATTTAGCCTTTTTTATCATGAAGCAAGTCTTCTTGCAAAGCCCATTTTTGGTGTTCAGCTCATTTTTGTGGATCTCTCTGGATTTACTCTAGTGTACCACTGATATGTCCGAAAATGTATATACCAGGAATGGGCAAACATCCCTGGATGTGCTTCACCATGGCTGAATTCAGAGATGATGTAATATCCCTGCTTCACTATTTGATATTTTTCCTGGCATTGTAGTCAAAGATTATGTTATCTATTAATCTGTCAGGTGACTGGAATGTTTTCCTTTTGGATTTTTACATATTTTGACTTCTAAGTGGTTCAAAACTTATGAAAGAAAAAATTTTTAAAAATGATTGGTATCCTTGAATGTAGCCCTTAGTGAAATAGGAAGTGGTTTTCATAAATTTCATGGGCATCAATATTTTAACTCAGATTTTTGCTGCTCATGAGAAATTAAAATGTGAATTATGTGCAATTATTGTGTTTTTATGTAACTGATATGAAAAGGAAATGGAAATTTGAAGTAAACTGCACTTGCAAATCCATAATGCTTCAGTATTTAGGTAGGATACTTTCCTAATCAGGTGGGTTACTTGAACCAACCATAACTATTTTTTAAATTGGCCTGTCGCTGGTATGTCTGTTACATCTTGCAGAACTTAAAAAGTATCACTGAAAATGGCAGATGGCATAATACCAAATGATTTTAATTTAGACCCTTCTGAGGCAATATTCAACAATGCAACATGCCTAGGTATCACTTTTCCTTGAAGCTTTCCAAGTATATTTACTTTGAATTGAACTGGATGTTGTCAGCTGTGATGTGTTGCTCAGAGTGACTGTGCCAGTGCTTCATGTCAGGTGTATTGAAGTGAGTCTTGGATAAATTACCTGAAATCAGTGAATTTGCCCTGATGCACTGAATTTTGAAACTTTTAAAATAGCTTTGTCAGCTTAGGAGTAAGAGGAACCACTGGTTTTGTATAATTTCATTTAAAAATTTCTTTTATCACTACAGCATGTTTGTAATTACTCATTCAGTTTCAATAAGGTTTCTATAAAGGTATTTGGTCATGCTTGAATTTCTTACAGTCATCTCCAACTAACCGCAAGAGGCAACAGGTTGCCTCAAAAGTCTGTCTGGCAAAAATAATCAACTTTTTTACATTTTGAGCTTATGTAACTCCAATTTCTAATAATTGAAATTAGTCAGGCCATTTTGTTGGATAAAGGCAACCAATACTAGAAGTCTGCCTAGCAGGCAAGTATTTATGAAAATAATTGAATGTTATTTTATTTTTTAATAAATTAGATTATCATTATCTCCCAACCTTTGACTCATTCCCTGTAGCTGTTTTTGACTTCCTTGTTTTGTCCATATCTTTTCTGAAGTTAGGATGATTAGGTAAGACACTGCCTTTTAATTATGGCTTCATAAATATGGCCACAGTATGATATTAATGTTATCTCTTCACTCTTGCAGTATTCCTGTCGTGATATATGTCAGGATTAACTCTGCTGTTATAGCAGTTAAAAGTAATTGGTAATGAATTTTGATCACTGATTTCTAATAATTCAAAAGTCCTTCAGAGTTTCCTTTTGCTGATTTCAAGTTCAGTGGTTAGCAGATCCCTGCGGATTTTCTGAAGATCTGAACTTCAGTCATGTTCTGTGTAATTGCGTTCTCTGACACTGTCTTTCATCTACTTTAGCTCTTTGCTCCTTTAGGTGTAAAATTCAGATTGCATGCTCTGTGAACCTCCTTAACTGGCTATGAAATTCCTATTTCTCCTATGTAGCACTTGTTCTTGATTATGCCTTCCTTGCAAACAGTGGTTTTCCAAGTTTGACTCTACATTTCTTAGAACATCAGGAGGACTTTCCCACAAGTTCCTCTTTCAAAATGAAAGCTTTCTAACATTAACTACTTAAGCATTTGCTGCTAGGGGAAGAAGGTGACTGAATTTATTCATTCAAATTAGGTGTCCTCAACATATCTCTGAGTTGCCTGCCTGAGACCATTTTCCATTTAAATATCAGAAGTCTTGAGTAACCCTACCCAGGCTGCTGGCCCTGGATTTCTTGTGTCTAGGAGTTAATGCTTGTTATTCAGAACTGAAGAATTTTGAATCGTCGTTTTGGGTAAAATTTTGCTCTGTTTAAAAAGGTGGGCAATGTTTGCAGATGTTTCTGTGGCAAAAGGGCAGTGTAGGCTATTGGACCTACACTCTCTCCTTTGTAGTTTCAGCAGTAGTCTGGCAGCACCAACAGCTGGGGTACAGGTGAAGCTTCATGTCTTCAGCAGCTACATAAAATATCTAGACATCCCTGTCTGCCTTGGACAGTTCTGAAAACAGAATGTCCTGGCATCCTAATGGAAATGGTCAGGATGGTTTTGTGCTGTTTCTTAGGGCATGAGATTTTCTTTCTGCAGACTACTCTCCCCCCTCCCCTCCTTCTAGCTGCAGCTGTAGAAATTAAGTGGTTTCTGGGGCTTGGATGTGACATGTAGTCACTGCATTGGGTTATGGAACCTGACACAGAGCAGGTCCCTGTCACATGTACTGCTTGGCCATAAGGAATACAGGGAAAATATCTACAAAAATTGCAAACAGGAAAAGAAAAAGCACATGTGTTTACTAACAGAAGAAATTACTTTGGTTTTCTAAGGTTATTCATTGAACACTGGAACTGCCTCTAAATATAAACTGTTGCTGTTCATTATAAATCTTTCTCAATAAAGCTGATTATTGCATGTTCTGTGGCCTTTTAAAATTGACAGCATTTAATTTTGAAGATCTACAAATTAATAAGGTCCAGCCAAATGAATGAGTCATTAAAGAGATGCAGTGTCCTGTTCCTGTCTGCTCTGTTGCCTTATCACCCTTTTCTTCTGTGTTAGGTGTGGAAGAATAGGCACTTTTTCTTCAGTAAGTAATTTGAAGAATAGAGATCACAGTAAGTGGTTAAAACTCCCATCAGCTTGAAACATTTAAGATCAGCAGTGGGAATGATTTGCAGGCTGGATAGACTGTATCTTTTCTAATGACTATTTGGATGTCTTGGCCCACATTCCAAACAGAACAGTTGGATCTCCGTTATTCTGAAGATGCTGATCTGCTTCTGCCCTGGGCTACTCTTGTCATCCAAAATAAAATGCTTCTCTCTCTTCTCTGATAGAGTTAAATATTTTCAAAAGGCTAACTTGGTGGGTCAAAATAAATCCTGTCATAAACTTAAAGTGAAAACCATATGAAAAATGGTGAATCCTTTTCAGTCTGTAGAGTTAGGACAGTTCTTCATGCTGATGTAACTGTTGGCCTGGGAGAAGCAGACCTGCCTCTGTTAGTGGAGAAAGGGTAGATTTATGATCTTCAGAAGTATTCTTAGCTTTTTCATCCAAGTTCTGAGAGTTTGCTCTGTTCCTGTATAGAATTTACTCTGTTCCTGTATAATGTATATTTTGTTTTCAATTAGTGACCATTGCCTGTGTAGAACCAACATTGATATTTTTAGCATTTTTGCTTTTTTTTTTTTTTTTTTTTTTTTTTTTGCTTGTGTCTGGTCAGTCTTGTTTCCTGCTTGCTAATGGCTTCTAGTAGGAATGGCTGCTGCTGTAGTAGTGGGTTGTGGTAGGCACATTTCAAAACTTCAGGAAAGCAAATATGATCTACTTAGGCTATCACTAACATAACAGAAGGAAGATAATTCTGTTGAACAAATGAAAGGCCTTTAGTCTTGTGAAATTTTGTTTCTGCTCTTCTGGAGAAGTTTTCCTAGAACTGATAACTCTGCTATGCTCAGAACAACAAACCCACTAACTTTATTAATATTCATGTCTGTGATTTCTCTGTGAGAATCGACACACACAAAATCCTTCAAGCTGATCAGAGTTCAGTGCTGACTTGACTGGGGTAAAATGTCTCAATTCCTCACCCCTGCTTGGTATAGAACATATTAAGGGGAAAAAGTAGCTTTCTTCTTCTTCCAGCCATGTTATAAAAAATTGTGAATTGTCTCTCCCTGTTTGCTTGCTTGGTGTCTGTCTCTAGTGAAGCAGGTCTTTGCCAAGCTGGAGAGTCAGTGAAATACGACTTGGAATATATGTCTGGTATGGCAAACACCAGCAGAACCCACTGGATAATGTTTGAAAAGCAGAATGCGCAATTTGTCATCAAGCATCATTCCCAAATTCAATCAGCTACTTAAAAAGTAAACAGACAGTAATTTAAACCAAATCAAATGGGAATAAAATCAGAATGAAAAATCTAAAGTTGTTCTAGTTATGAATGTCTGGTTATTTTTATTTCCTATTTAAGCGTTAAATTGAATTTCATGTTGATGAAACATAGTGTGAGATGCTCAAGAAATGAATAGCCAAATGAGATGGTGAGTAAAAAAGAAGAGATCTTGGATTCCCTGGTGAACATATCTCTGTTCTTGTTTTGTATTAGTGAAAACAGCACAATTTTTTCATTAAATGGATAGAGTGTTGAAAATCATCTTGGGAATGTGCCTGATTTTGACTGAGGGCTGTCTTTGAAACAGTGGATATGAAAAGGCATGGCTCTGTGTGTGTGTATAGATGTGTACATAACATAGCTGTTGAAGATTTGCATTTTATTTTGGAGAAACAGTTGTTTAAAAAAGGTTAACAGAAAAGGACATTTATTCCTTTCTCCAAATAACAAAACAGACAAATGCAACAACATTAAAACTTAAAACATGATATGCAGCAAAATTGAAATGGAGCTTTGTTTTTAAAATAGGTGAATATCTCTGAAGTTCAGAGATTTTAAAAAACTGTTCTGTACAGTATGCACTAGGTGTCTACGGGATTTTGTGTATGGTGTGTCAGAAGTGCAGGGCTGCACTCCTTGTTGGCATGGGGGAGGAATGCTTGTGGTGTCTGACCTCTGCCTCCCAGCCCCACGTGTGCTGCTCCCAGAGCCATCAGACAGACTGTGCCTTTCCTGGGCTCTCTGCCCACTGAGTATCCACTGCAGTGCTTACTTTTAAGCAGAATCTACTCTCTGTCTCCCAGGATGATATTATTGGAAGCCTGTGGTGACAAAAGATCTGCAAATTTCCTTCTTGTCATAGGCTGGTTATTTTCTCATTACTTTCCACTCCCTTCCTTGGGACCAGCTCTATATTGGTTAAATTTCCTAAGTCCATGCTTGTTGACCCTCACATATTTATTTAATTGCCTGCCATGTTCACCTGAGAAATGCAGTTGGAAGGAGTTTTCTGGGAAAATATGCTGTTTATTTCTGTTTCTCTCGGGAGTATTCTTTCAGCATTTATGTAAAATTCTTGTTAAGCGGCTGGATGTAAATACACACTGAAACATGCACATAAATCCTTTAAATGTGAGTAATTTTATTGATTAGTCTGTTAAGTGTATTCAGTGTTGCCTCCCATCACTCCCAGAGAGACTGACAGACCCAGAAACAATTCAGGTTCCTCTCTGGCTGTGATACTTGTGGCAATGACTTGACTTTCTTACAAGAGCCCAGGGAGGCAGAGCCCTGCAATCTCTGCTACTGACAGCAATTGCAAGCACCAGCTTTAATTGTTTGCTTTAGACTTTTGGATACAGCTCCATCCCAGGGAAGAGAGGTCTATTTTTTCAGGTCGTTAGGAGAACACCATGCTTCACTATCCTTCTCTTCCAGTATTGGTTTGTTATTGTATACAGTAAGATCTATCTTATTTTTTTTAGTCCTTCCCGCACAAGTGGAGAATAAGTACCAGAGGTATTTTCGCTTTCCATAATAGTGACATTCTGTGAAGGAAGATACCAAATGCATCAAGCAGGTGACAAAAGAAGAGAGGATTCCTTTGTTTGCTGAATAGTTCTGCACTGAAATTCCTTGACAAGGAGCACTGTGGGGGCTAAAAGTTCACAGATGTTCAAGAATTGTCTGGACACATGAAGGGAAGCAAAATGAAATGGGGATTCAATCAAATGGGGATTATGAAATTCAGCAATACCACCTCTCCCCCAGAGCTGGAAGTTTTGGGAGAGTGTTGTAGAGGAATATCACTATGTATTATTCCAGTCCATATGGTCTTTCCTACATTTCCTCCTAGCTATGGTACCAGACTGGATGCTAAGAATTTTACTGGTCTGATTTAATGTGGCTGTCCTGTCTTTTTGACACTTTTCTTTAAAGGATGCTCATAATAAGAACATCAGATGAGGTCTCTGGCTGTATGGAACAGAACTGTGTAGCTTTCTGGCTTTATGGAGAATGGGAAGTGTTAAAAACAGTAGTGAATTTCTCTCTTTCGCTTAATTTTATGAAGTCTCCCCTTGTTCTCTATCACCATACTTTACTGAGTCCTAAACCTATGCATTTTCTTTTTTTAAGAGATCCTCTTAAAAGCAAATTTTGGACAGGACACACACTACTGTACAATGATCTCTTAGTGGCTGAAACATGATAAAAATTCATATTAAAACTGAAAATCTACACTACAAATCGCAGAAAAATACATGAGTAGATTAAAAAATTTTATCCTTTTGCTGGGTATGGTTACATTTTATTATTCCACTAAGTCTACTGCATATGTGATTATCTTTTGATTGTTTATGGCTAATAGATTCATGAGTTCTGCTACAGTCAACTTGTGGTGTCCCTCAAGCCAGGAGTGGTTCCTAATGCACGCCTGGCCCACTGCTCCTCTGGGGCTGTGCTGCCAGTGGTACAGGCTCTTCCATACCACCTGGGTTTTCAGGATGAAAAAAGGAGTAGATGACGATTTCTTGTTTTCTCTGTGGTTTTTTTGAGCTGCCTGTCTTGAGCTAGTAACTCCTACCAACAAGGGGCTTACTAACTTGTCTTCAACACCCACTATATGCAGGTACTCTCCTGCTGGAGCTGAGCATCACCTCTGCATGATGCAGCTTTCCATGGCGAGCTGTGAGCTCACTCTTGTCTTTTAGCCCCTAAAATTTCAGGACCATTAAGACTTGAACAGGATCCAGCAGCAGAATTCCCTCACAGGTGCAGCACTTCCAAGAGCCCACACAGCTTCATCTTTGTTACCCAGCATCTTGATTTATAGCTCTTTCCTTACCCAGTACACCTCCCAGTGTATCACATCAGGCAATTGCTCCTTTTCACACTCCACATGCACGTCTGTGCCCAGCGCAAGAATATGTTAAATTTACTGCTTTTATTCCGTCATGTTTTGTGTACACCTAAAGTCTGTAGCTGTTTCAAATTATTATGGTATGCAAAAAATATATGCTGATTCCAGATCTGGTTATTTTCAGTTAAGGCAACAAGTAGAGCAATTTAAATGAAAACATTTTATTTTTTGTTAGCTTTGCTAGATTATCTGCTTACTCAACCCTGTCTGGCATCATCATTATTAGTTTAACTCATCTACAGGTTTGTGCAATTAGCATAGTCCCTCCTAAGCATAAAGCAGTTTTGTCTGTTGGCATGTGCACGATATGTTATTTCAATGTATGCAGTATCAAACTGTCTGAGACCTTGCTGAGCTGTCACAATAACACAGCCAAAAATCCCACTGCCTGATATCTATACACTCAGCTGGCAACATTCTTCAGTCAGAAGACAGACCACTTTAAAAGTCCAAGTGGTGACAAATCCTTTCTCTGGTATGGAGAGATACTCTGGGTTCTCCTATGATCTTGGGTTTGCATTGTGTTTGGAAGGAGACTTTAACATGGTTTCTCACAGAAGCTTGGATTGGACAGTAGCACTACAAAATTCAGAATATCATTCTACACCACCAGTGGAACAAGGTAAGATTGTTAAAATGAAAGTATTAAATAAAAAACTATTGGCTTTTTTTTTTAAATAAATCTCGGTGTAGGTACTGAAAAAATAGAGACTTCAAATTTCATGTGTAGTGGGAATCACTGGAAGATTGCTACAACTTCTGTATTGTTTCTATGAATTTTTGAAAGATATTGTAATTTTTTTGGTCAATTTTGAGAATTCTTTAGAGTGAGACAGAAAGTAGGACAATTCTATTTAACTCCACAGATTTAAATTTCCTCTAGATTAGGCCTGAATAGAGTCTTTTATTTATCCCCTTTTGCTGCCACTGGAGTGTGATACAGAAGGACTGAGTGTGGTCCCTGTTTACTTCCCTTGGTCAAATTTAGCCTTAATGATATTTTCTTCATTACAGTGGTTACTGCAGTGTAAAAAGCAATGAGACAAGGGAAATATTGCAGTTGGTTGCAAAGTGCTTTTTGGTGCTGTTACAGAAAGAGTTTATAGGGTATACTTGGAAATTCTTATGTAACCTTGGATCGTTTATGCCTTTGCCAGAGTGTTTACTTACTGTGAAATGTGAGATGTGACCCTTTGATATCTGCTTCTAATCTTGCCTCCTCCCAGTTCAGATATAACTTGAGGATCTAGTATATAACAATTAAAAAAAATTAAAGGAGAAGGTTAATGTTTCATAGCCTTTGAAATGTTTTTAAGCTATTTTTGGCTAGTACAAGGATCTGATTTCTATTTCTGGCTGCTCTTGAATTATTGGTTGCTAATATTGCATCCAAATTGAAATAAGGGGAAAGGAAAGTAAAAATGTTATAAAAATGAAGTTATGTGATTTTAATGTCTGCTATTGTGCCACTCGCCAGGAATAGAATAAAATGCTTTCTACCATTTGGTAACTGAGAATTGCTGTGTTCCATTAGCACAGACAGTGCTCTGCTGCTGCTGGCCCATGAGATATTAACTTTCCCAACCTTCAACGATTTTCTGTGGGGAGCTGTGGAAATTTGAGTTCGCTGAATCTTGCAGTGTAACATTTAATCTTAGAGTTCCTCAAAGACATAAAAATAAGATGGTAAAGATTAAAAAATCACTTAATATTCCTCTGTCTCATAATAATTGCAGGGTAATAGTTATAAAATGAATGCAGTAATGTTATTGAAAGAAAATATTGGTGGGTGCTGTTTTCTTTTCCCCATGAATCTGAACCTGATTATTGATTTACTTTAGGGCAATGGCTTGTGCATATGTGAAATGTTTCCTGATTTTGGACTTGGATTAAACCAAAACTGAGAAACATGTTCCTATCCAAGAATACTGGGACTTGGAATCGGTCAGGTCCTGGTAACTTGATAAAGTGTGCCACCTTAAAATTGTTTTGGATAGAGACCAGTCTGTAAAGTGAAATGTTAATTTGGAAAGTCTAGGCCACATCAAATCACATATCATGGCCTTAGCTGTGGCTCACCAATTTCAAGGCCACAAAGAGAAAATACAAATAACTGGTCTGATCACCTGCATAATTCAAGGCACGAAATGTCACTCAGTAATTCCTGCTGTGGAGGAAATTCATCTATTCTAAGATGTAAGTAAAAGCTGTCAAGTCTGATAAATTATAACTGAACTCAGTATCTTTGAGAGAAACCTACCATCTGAAATTAAAGACTAATCATCGAGAAATTCCTTAGTGCCTTTGGTAATCACTTTGTTACTCATGGCTCTGACTAGCTCATACTCTGTTGGGCTGAACCAAGGAGTTACATGAGTGGATTAAATGTATGCTAATGCTGTCCTTTCTCAAATTCTGGCTTTCTCCTAGTGCAGTTTTTTCAAACTGTAGTTCTCAACTTGAAAAATGTGCACAGTGATGTGAAATGACAAAGCTATAGTAGACTGAAGAGTAGCGGGAAATAAAATTAGCAGGGAAAAGTCAATGAAAGGAGAGAATATCAACCATGGAAAGCACCTCGTCCTGTAATATAGTGAATATTGCAGCTTCTTTGCCAATGGGCAGAATTGGTGCCTATAAACTGAGATAAATATGTAGTAGTGTTGAAATCACCAAAGTTGTTTCAGTTTGACTGAGGACAGAATTTGGCCACTTACAATCCATTTTTAGCATATTACTCATATAAAAATACAAAGATGGATTTAGTTTTCTGAACAGATGTCCCTAATGTTTATTTGAACAGTCCCATCCAAATGTTCTGGAACTTCTGCTCATCATGCAGGGTATTTCTTGAAGCTCTATTTGCAGAACTCTTGGATAGGGAAAAGGATGTCAGTTCTTGCAATGGAAGTGTGAATTTAAGACTGCACAACCAACCTGTGTTTTGAACTGGGAATTGTGGACAAGGTGATAGGGAGTTATCTAGCTTGTCTCTTTATTGATTCAGGAAGGCTTAGCAAGGCAGGATTTTGAGAGGCACATCTCTGACTTTTGAATTTAGCAGGATTCTTCCTTGTCTGCTGTGCTCAGTTATTTTTACTTTCTCACTAGTTCTCACCTGACCTTTTGGTAACTCTTCTGTTAATAAACTGTTAAACTTTCTGGATACTGAACTCAAGAATGTTTTGCAATAGAAAATACTTCGGGAGGGGTATTTTTTCCTCATGTCACCCATCTCTCTTACACTTATCTCTCTCTGAAAATCTGATTACAAATGAATGATCATGCTGTAATTCCAGCCTGCAATATGGTGACACCATTTTTGGTATAGCCAGCTACCCTGTCAGAATTAATGAACTGTAAAGTGGTTTTACAGAGATAATTTCTGAATATGATGTACTGCAGGTTTCCACAGGTTCTTCCAGTTGCAGTGCAGCCCTACATCTAGGATGCTGAGAGATATATTCAAATATGCTCCTTTATCCACATAACTTTACATTATGTTTCAGCTGGCTGTGTAAACAAGAAAAATCACAATATAATCTAATTCTGCATGTTTTTTGTAGTAACAAACATTTTATGAAAAGTATTACTTTTAATTTTCTTCAGAACATGTTTATTATTATCTGTGTGTTATGTGTACAACTGTTGCACTTACTGTTGTATTCTGAGCTGTGTTCTTAAGCAGTGAAAACTGAACAATTTGCTTTTATTTTCAATATAACAAGACACTGCTCTAGTACTTTCAGGTGTAGACAGATGTCCCTAACAGCATTTATTTATTTGTATTCAAACACAATGCCAACAGTTGTGAGTTTAGTTTTGCCAGCAGTGTTGTTTTGGAGAATTCAAGTGAGTTATCCTGATCCCTGAATGCAAAGGGGATCTTTAGCATCCATGTGCTCAGCAGCCAGGGATAGGCAGAAGGGACTTAGTTTTATCCTCTTATCAAGGCTATAAATAGCTTTATAATTAAAACACACAGCCTTTGCTAGTTGAAGTTCTGAAGTAATTTCAGTGTTGAATAGTATTGATGCTTTATCATTAGATACCTGGTCTGCTAATTATGTCTGATTTGGGCTGTGCCTGGCGTCTCCTGTAAGTGAGGACCATGAATTTTGGCCTTGGTTTCATGGAGGTTGTGGATTGAGAAATTAGCACTTCAGGGCAGAAATGCCGTTTCTGTTGTTGATGTAACTCAGGTTCTTATCAATTGCCAGCAGAAGCAGCTTGTAAAGATGGGGTGTGATGCAGGGCATAATAAGTGTCCTCACTGTTCACTCAACATCTTTGAGTGGGGTTTTCCAGACGGAATGACAAGAGCTAAGGAAATAGCAAAGTTTCTTGCACTGGGAGATAGGAGGGCTCACAGCCTGAGCCAAGAGTATGGACAAGCCTGAGCCTAATCCAGATTTTAGCTCCTGGAGCTGCTGAATTTCTGTTTATCAATTCTCCTTAAGAATATGTGTGTACTTGCCAAGGTATAAGTATGTTTTCTAAGCTACAGTGACTCCATTGTTCTCACATCCAGCCTTACTTGCTCCTGAAGTCTCATGTAAGTTATTCTGGCTATTGGGAGAAATAACAACAGGGAGACATGCAGTGACACTGAAGATGCTTGAATATAAAAGACCACCCAAATCAGGGAAGAGTCACTCTGGCTCAGGAAACCTGTGCTTTCTTGGAGCAGCCTGGAGTTCAGTCCTGGCTGTGCTGCCTGACTGCTCTGCAGAGAGCATGGGCAGGCAGCTCTCCCTCTGCTAATTCTTGAACCTTTTCCACATGGTTTGCACGCTGGCTGAGAACAGCACCGTTGCAATCTGCTTCAGCCTGCCCCCATCACACTCTCTTTGACTTTTAATGCTACAGTCAGGGAGCCAGGGATTAATGAATTTTTTTTTTTTTTTTTTAAGTCTTAAGGAGTTATCATGCAATTCTGGGTGGATGTGCTGGTCCAAAGCAGAGCTCTGCGCTGCTGCGGCACCGTGGTTTCCCAGTGTGCCAGCCAGCCTGTTCAAAGATGGTATCTGTGTGCTGCACTGCGTCCTGCAGCATCAACACACCCACTGTCTCCTGCTGTTTGATTCCTCCTGTGCTCAGGGAAATAGCACTTTTATAAATATAAACACAGTTGTGTCAGAGGATTTTGTGGATCTCTAATCAATTGCTCGTCTTTCTGCAGGCAGCCCTCAAGCCACTAATTCTAATAGTTTATGTCACAAAAAGTAGCAGTATCATGAAGTCATATAAATACACACAGATTAGCATGTCACTTTGGCTTGTTCTGTACTTCTGTCTTATGCTTTTTCTTCCAAGCTGCCTTTACTTGCTGCTTCAAGATGAGTGCTCTGTGGTGTGACCTCAAGCTTGTTTCTAAGAGGTAACCAAAAAATATGGAAAACTGAGAGAACTGAAGGGCAATTTATCTGTGTCAACTGAAGTAGAAGATCTGTAAGAATATGATCTGAAAATTCCTATTAGCCAGTGAAAATTTTGCTGATTCACACCTGCCACAGATCTCTTAATGAAGAAGAGGCAGGGAGACAGATCGAATGTTTTGGCTGTGCAGAGGGACCAGGGGGCTCAGCTTCCTCCACACAACCTGCTTCTGGAGAGAGCTGGCACTTGGTGTGCTTGTTAACAGGGGCTTTCCAGGTGTATTGAGCTGAGACATCCTGCAATCAGAACACATACAAGAGCAGGCTGCTGTAGAAAATATTACCAAGCTCTACAAATACCTTTGAGGTAGTAAAAGAAGTGGGAGGGGAGTATTACTCCAGCTACATCCCTAGGAAGACAAACAATTATCTGGATTGAAGTCCAGGGAAATCTCAGGCTGAGGCAAACGTTTCCTAGCAAACCTATGTGTGGTAGATTGAAACACTGCCACCCCCAGCCTTCTGTATGCCCCTGCTGTGAGAGACCACCCCTGCCCCAGGGTGCTGCCAAGAGACTGTGGGCAGGCACACTGCCTGCATCAATTTTCCATCCTGAGCTTTAATGCCAACCCACCTTTACCAGCTGATGATGATAAGGCCATCAGTAATTCAGCTGTGTCTGAGGCAGAATGAACAGCCAGGGCAGTGATGTCCTCAGCAGTGGCAGCTGGAGCCAGCCCTGCTGACTGTCAGGCTAAATATTCAAGATAATCAACAACAGGTAGGTTCTCTAGGGAACATCCGTGAAACCTGTCTGTTTAGCATGCTTATGTTCCTCCTTTCCTTGTGAAATCCCTGAACTCTGCCAGCCTTTTGAGCAGCCCTTTGTGTGACTACCCGTGATTTAGGCATGTGCTGTAAGCTGCGACTTCAGATGGTGATGTGGTCTCAGACAAATGTCAAAATTATGCTGGGGTAACAGACTGCTGCTTTGTATTTGAGGCACTGTGACTATCAACCTGATAGACTCACGGAGGGATTCAGACTGGAAGGGCCCTCGAGTTCACTGAGAAATTCCTGGTCTTTCCAAGTAAAATGTATTAGCTTTAAAACCTTTTTGCTGAGGTTTTAAGTGGAGCTGTGTTACTTCATAACTTTAAGTCAAACACGGGAAATTGAAACATAGAAAGAAATTTAAGGGAATGGGAAGCAGGTTGAAGAGAAGGTATTTAGAAACAGCCATTGATTAGTCTAGTCTATGTGACAATATGCTTAAAGGACATTGCCAGAACAGCCACGGGTAAGATGGTCAATTTGAAGGAAGAAAAATCAGATTTTTAGTGCCAAATCTGGCAGCAAGGGCTGAATCTTGAAGACTAAAGTGATTGTAACACTGGAAGCACTCAAAGAGCAGTTTAATCAGAAGCAGTGCAGACCCTGTGGGCAGGAGTAAAAAAATGAATGAGACCATCTGCACATTGTTTAGAAACGGAAACTGTTACGCATTGTGGTTCACATAGTCTGGACCTATGTGGTCCATAGATGGGAATTAGCATAACTTCTGCCATTACATTTGTGTTGTGACTTTAGATCTTTGCACAGTTTCTGATAAGCAGACTTACAAATTCTTGTTTATATATAAATTATGATAAGCGGACTTATAAGTTCATGCTGTTTGTTTCAGATTATCCTGTCTGATATTTTTACTGCCATTGTGTGATGCACAATGAATAAATGCCTAATCATGTTTACATCTAGAAATATTGAACTTTGTTATTTAATGTGTCATATTTATCCACTTCTGCTGACAGCTTTAATGAACTGCAGGTCTTAGAAGTTTAATTTTCCCCATGGTCACTCATGAAATCATTACTGAAGGGCTAGTGGAGTCAGGGGACCAGGCACTTCAACAGAAAACCTAACTCCATTTAGTTTTAGTCCATAACAAGAAAAGAAGGATGCTATGTATTAAATGAAAGATCTAATAATGAAAATATGATGTCACCATGTGACTGGTGGGTTTCTTTTCTTTTCTTCCATTAATATGCATGTTGTCCCTTTACTTTTTGATGATGTAATTCCACATCACTCCTTACTCCTCCCCTCCCCCTGGTTCAGTCTGCCCTTATGGGAAGCTCCTCTCTAAGTTATATATTTGGAAAAGTAGGACAATTTCAATTCTTCCTCCCAGAAAGGTGCCTTCTTCTCAGGCTTCTGAGTCATCATGGCTGTGACTCACATGGCTTGCTTTCATGAAGAATGAGTCACTCCAAATTTTCTGGCATTAAGACTGTCCTACTCTCTATCAGTGTGTTATCTGCTGTACTCTGGAAATGTTCTGAAGCACAGAGTTTTAAGTAAGCAATAGAGAGGGGTAACAAAAGAGAGGGAAAATCTTCAAGTGGTAGTTTGATTTATCTTCTTGGGGGAGAGGGGAAGTGGAAGAAGATGGTGGTGATAAAATATAGATTATTCTGGTTATGTTAGCTGATGTTCTTCCTTGGACTGCCATGTTCAATGGACAACAGTTCAGGAGACTGTTAAATAGAAATTATTTCCCAGTTAACCCTGAGAAAGCTATAGAAAAGTGTTTAATAGGCTGAAATAGCTGAATTCTGAAAATAAGAAGCCTTTCTCCCTTCCAATAGCTGTAGGAAGCATGTCAGCAGCTATAGCAAAAGCCAAAGAAGCTGGATAATGATCATGGGGTGTATAAACTACAAGAGCAAATATTTACCTTTTTGTGAGCTGTTATTTCTTCTCTTCAAAGGACCTAGATGAGAGTGGTAGCAGCAAAAATGGTTTTGCTTTGATCATGTGACCACAGACATGCACTCTGAAAAGAATCCCCAGAGGCTGGGCAGGTTGTCTCTCTGAATTTTCCCCCTCTTGGCTTTTTCTCTCCTCTGCCCTTTTCTTCAAAGTAGGGGAATGACACCTAGAAAATGGCAAGGGAAACTCAAGTAAAGCTGGGGCATCTTGGGTGGCTGAGTTCTACTTAAGCACTGGAATTTGGGAGGTCAGAAGATGCAGCAGAAAAGGCACTGGGTTAGGAGGCTGATTCAGGTTCAGTTCTACTCTGACCCATAGTATGACTTCTGGTAAGCCACTGAAGGCAGCAAAGAGGTTTCTTTTCATGCTGCTGAGCCCCCCTGCATTATGGGCAGCCTTTTTTATGTTTTCCCATGGAACACTACTATGCCTTACTCTTTTAATTTAAAACACAGCTGGAGGAAGAGCTCTAGCAAGTATCCTCATGCTGCAATAGCTCAGTAATTAAAGGTCTCAGACAAGAAGAAGGATACCAGATTCCAATATTATTCTTTCTGAGTTAATATAAAACCAGTAGATCAGAGGAGTAACATGCCACCTGCCTAATGCTGTTCTTAGGTGGGACACTAACCTTTCTTCATGTTGACTTGTGTAACCAAGGATTCATGATGAATCAGATGGGAGAAAAGGGTTGTGGAAAGCTCTATTCTGTAGCCAGTTGGATGGTCAGAGACTTCATTAGATATGGAGGGGACTTGCCCTCTTCCTGCTGCATATGTAACTTCTGAGTCTTGTACAATGAATCCTTAATTCTGTTTAATAATACTTCAGCTACATGGCTGAAGAGCACTCTCACCTCCTCCTGCCCTTCATCTCCTGTCACATGTGCATAGTGCAGAGTCTGGTGATTAAAGCTTTTTCTTGAGACTTACATGGTAAGGCTTGAACCATGATCAGACAAGAGGGACCTAAACCTATGTCTTTCTGTGTCCTGTGGATCTAATCTAATCCAAAAACTACTAGAAAATGATGTAGGGTGGGAGGATGCTCAGCTGGGCAAGTGCAGCAGCTGCCTTGGGCAAGAACCCACTCCTGTCATACCGAGGTGCCTGCCAGCTACAGGGGCAGTAAGGTCAGGAGTCCTTGGGTTCTGCACCTTCCTCAGGTGTGTCAGCATTCAGGCATGTAAAACCTGGTGAACTCTTTTTAAGGGACCCTGTCAACAGACCAAGGGCCTTCAGGACTCTCTGACCCAAGTCCTGACTTCTTTTGCAGGGAATGGGTGGGTGGGTCATTAAGGTTTGTAATGGAAGAAGTGTTAAGACCAAAGTCCACCTGCTGTTTTTGGATGTCATCCCGAGTGGACTGAGGTAATGGATACTCAGAGCTGAAGGCTGGGATCACCTTCTGGGAAGGTTATGTCACCAAGATCAAAAAGTTTTCAGACTTCACCAAGATGCTTGAACTTCCCTGCAGTATTATTTTTTCTTTAGACCAATCTCTTCAGAAGATAGCAATAGTGGAGCAAAGAATGATCTTTGCTTGGGAATGTTTGTGCAAAAATAGCAAAACATTTAAAATAATTTTAAAAAATTACATCATTTTGATTATGTAACAGAGTTTGCATGGTTCTTTCTACTATATACTTGTTTTAACATTGTCATGTTTTGGAAGGGGCTTCACAACTTTATGGAGGGTAATTGGAAGGAATTCAGTTTATTCTGAATTAAAGTTTGTTATTTGTTGCAACATACATTTTTGTAGTTGTTAGACTTGTTTAACATCCAAGACCTCCAAACACATGCTGAATTCGAGTCAAACCAGTTGATGGTGTCCCTTTAAATTTGTTATTGCAGTGCTACCATCAAGCTAACTAGCACAGTAGTCAGTGCCATGAAGAAGCTTAAAACATGCATATTTTATGAGTATTTCAGAGAACTGCCTCACAAAAAGAGAAGTAGGCTATGTCTACAGCACTATCACTTCACCTATTGTAACCTTCTCAAGGGTTGTTCTTTTAGATAAAAGAAAAACTGCAGTGTATGATCCCTGCAGAGCAGGGTCAGAGATCATAGGAAGGGGGAGGAGAACAGTGACTTTTGTCTGAGGACACTTACTTCTTGTCACCTTGATGCATGCCATCAGATCATTGAACTGTTCAGAGTTTTATTCAGAGGTTATTATTGGAGTCATTAAGAACATAGTAACACCCAACACTTGTTTCTGGGTTTTGGGTTGTCTTTTTGCTAAGTGGTTTGAAATGTTGGCTGGGTGTTTCCTGGTTTTTGTTCATGCTAAAAACTTGTGAAAGCTGGGAATCACACAGGAATCATAAGATATATATATATATATATAGATATATATATATATATATCATCCTTTACTCAATTTCTATCAACCTCTGTGAAAACAGCTTTTCCCTTTAATGAGAATGAAGGGAAAGGCTGGCAAGAATGAAATGCAGTAGTTGCCTGTTTAAAAATAAACCAGCACAGTCTGCATCCTAGAATATTTACAGGTTAATTCAACTATAAAACACCGTTGGGAATAGTAGTTTAGATATAGCATTATGCAAGTAAAACCAAGTGTGCAACACACCTTGTGTTTGCTAGGCCATGCAGAAATATGTAGAGCAGTATTGTTGCATATAAATATATAGGAAGAACTGCAGCTGTTATTATCCATTGGCAGAGGTGGCAGCCAGGGACAGGGGTGACCTCCACATGAGCTGTGGCTGGTGTGTGCAGGGTGCCTGGGGACTGGGGGTGTGCAGTGAAGCCAGCAGAGCTCGTTGCTGCTGCCAGGGCTGAGCGGTGTTAGGATCTGGGTGTGTTGTGCTCTGGGAGGGTGAATGAGCACCCGCTGAGTCCATGGGGATGGTGCTTGATGTGCTCCTAACCTGTGAAAAGCTGCAGGCTGCTCAACACTGTTGACTCACATTTATTTCAGATTTTTCATGAAGCAACCTATGAGGGACTATTTACACAAAAGTTTTAGAGACACTATTAAGACAACTCTCCCTGGAATTATTTGCCATTGTCTGCCACCTTTTCTTGTTCATGCTCCTTTCTGGGTGATCATACCATGTGTGATTATCAGAGGCAGGCTTCTGTCACAGGAGCAAAACTGTGCAATTCCAATGGCATCTGCTGGGCACTTGTTTCTTTCTTCTGATCTCTACTGCTGGGTTTGACCAAAATCCTTTGTGCCTGGTCTTTAGCAGATCTCTGCCTCTTGAAAACATCTTACTTTCCACATCTTGATAGGATAGCTACCAGGAAGACTCAGGAGAAGTGCCCTGAGCAGCACACACCTTTCTTGCAGCAGCTGTTGAAACAGGGCATCACCTATCCCTGGCTATGATGGCGTTCAGCCAAACAGACCTCAGTAAAAAAGGGCATGTTCTTAGTCAGCACCTCACTCTACTGACTTCAGACACATTTACACACAGCCTGACTTCCTGCACAAGGCGTATGAGCCTGGTCTTTGTGCTTTGGATGTGCAGAGTCTTGGGATCAGCTCACTGTCAGGCTGAGCTCAAGTCTGCCAGATCGACTACAGTACCCTTTGCAGCATGGGCTGGAATAGGAGCTTGTTCTTCATAGTTATCCAAATGGATAGTTATCAAAATGGTTAACGGAAGCATCCTGCATCTTCTAATGCTTTGCCTCATTTTCAGTGTATTGCTCAACTATAGGAGCAAGTGAAGCAAAGGTTACTCAGAGAGCAGACACTGTCAGCACTGAGATTTGTCCCAAATCCAGGTCTAGCTTGTGTCCTGAATGAAGAAGAGGAAACTGCCTTAGACTTCTACAATTATAGACACTATCTTGTGATACTCTTGCTTGTCTCAGTGTTTGCTGGGCCATCCTAAATTTCTCTCCTTGCTTCTGGTGTCAGATAAAGCAGTCCTGCAAGGGTCACAGAAGTATGAATTTCAGGACTATGGGGTGGATGTAGAAGATGTGATCAGACAAGCTACCTAGAAAGTCTTTTGCTATGTGAAAAAATAATTTAAAAGAAGGCCAGGTAATTTAGTTGGAAATGGCAATAGGATGGTGCTGGATGTGATTTGTGATGAAGCAATCAGTCGTGGAATTCAGAGCAAGTAGATGTGCAATATTCATGGTATATAGCTTGAGAAAATGGTAGGAAAAGGAGCCAGTACAGGGCATTCAGAAAAGCAGCTAATGGCATGGCCATGAAAGGACAGTCCAGGGGGTCTGCAATGGAGAGCAAGGCTGGTGTGTCCCCAGAAGTATCACAGGATGGTGGTCAACAATGGTCCTCACCTGCTGGCATGGTGTACAACTTGGTGAGCTGTGTTGGGAAAATCAGAAAACAAAGGGAACCACAAGAGGGGAATGAGCTGCAGTTTGCTCTCCCCAGCTTTTCCGGGAGCAACCTTTCTGATTGATGTCCCCTGTAGGAAGGAACTATGACCAAGAAAGGCTCCTGGGAGCCATGGCACAAGGCAGGGCTGGGGCTGAAAACCCAGGGTGAGTGTTTGCTCTTCCCATGGGTCAGAGCTGGTCAGAACTGGAGGCAGACTGGTCACAGTTTACACTGTAGTCCTTTGAAATACAGTGTGTCAGGTATGTATTATGTTTCAGACAGCCATCAAGTAAAGCATGAGCAAAGATTTTTAGTACGAGAACATTTTTTTTTTAAATCTAGAAGTGGGAGCAGAGAGACCAATGATCTCTCATCTTTCCATGGCCAGGTTTCCACACTCCAGGATCACTGGTTTATAGACATAATGCTACTCCTGGCAGTCTAGTAATACAGTTGGTAGAATTATGTGTAATATGTCTGAGTGAGATGGCTTGCTTTGCATCATTTGAATGAGCAGAGTTTCTCTGAAGACTTTCTAATGTGGTGGTCTTGTTGCTGCCACAAATTGCTCAAAAGGCAGGAGACAAACCCCAGCATAACTGTGAAGCACTGAATAGATAATACCAGATTTCACTTTTATGGTGAATAACAAGATGGATAACAGCTTCTAATGGGAATGAGTAGCCAATAATGACAGAAATGATCCTGGGGCAGATTGAAATTATTCCCATATGGTCTGGGAAAGATTTGTGGTATCTATAAATATGCAATTTATCTTGTGAGGGAACGAAAAAATAAAGAAACTACCACTACTTGAGTAACCTTAGTCTAACCATATAAAGGAGTGATGAAATGGGAAAGGAATAAACAGCAAACAGCTAAGGTATTGTGCAACCAATTATATAGTAAGGCAAAAGGAAAATAGAATGCTCTGAACTATTTTTGTGGAGAAATCTGTAGGGTCTTCATGTTGATATTGGTTTAAAGCTTGGTTCAAGTGCTGTAATAAGGCAAGAGGAGTTTTACCACTTACTTTGACTGTATTTGACTTAAATCCTTTATTGCACAATTTTTGTTTTGTTCTTTTATTTCATGCATACTGGTTAGAACTCAAAAAAACCTGAAAAATGTACAGGTTTGTTTTAGAAATTGACTTTGTAGATATGTTTTATTCTTGGTTTTCTCCACAATGTAATATTCCAAATCCAAGTCATCTCTGTTGATTTTCTTGGAACATATTTGTCTCATGTGTTCTGCACTCTTATTTATCTTACAAATATCCAGCTATTAGGCATTTGTCATTTGGTTGGCATTGTTTGCACAATTATTTCTGTTGGTAAACTGTTTAGCTGTTTATGTGTGGGAGTTTAAATAATGGAAGATTCATTGAAACTTTTAATCATTCCGGAGTATTATACAAAAAATTTTATGAAAAGATATCAAATTTCCATTTAATAATTTAAAACCATTCTTATGAATGATAAATATAGTGTATATTTGGAATGATAGCTAAAGAAAGTATGACTTCTCATTTATGGAATCAATACAATGATCCTAATAGAAGCACTTTGTACCAGATAAGTGCATTTTTGAACTGAACAACCAAAAATGAAGAACGTACATAAAATTTAAATCCTCTTAAGGATAGTCACTTCTGGAGAAGTTATCAGCATTTTGTGCTTTCAGTCCACATCCACTGAGAAATTAAATGAAAAATCATGTCATTCCCAGACAAAAAAATCCTTAATTTAGCTGAAAGCGTAAATACATATCTGCTAATTAAAAATCTTATTAGAGTGTTATTAGAATTTCCCAATACACCAAAAGCAAATCTTGAGTTTAAACAGAAGGCTAAGCACAAATGCAAATGCGTACTCATATCTTTGCTGGAAGGAGTAGCAGCACAGAAATCAAAGACATTTTTATCTGTCAGTAAGGATAAAAGCAAAACCCAATGGTGGTTTAGTCAACCCTGAATTTTATTTTATTTTTTTAGATTATAACATTACCTTAGTGAATTGACACTTCGATTCCTGTGTTTTCTTGCTATTCATATGTTTCTGTTCTGACATTGAAACCCTTCCTAAGTGAAGGCATCTAATAATTGTTAAAACTCTGGAGACTTACTAAGAGGAATAAGAAAATAGATGTTGCTTTGTCCTAGACTGACTTTTATTTCTCCTAGAAGTCTTTTGATACCATTGTCACAGTGCTTAGGGAGCAGCAAAGCAATGTTCCTCAGACGTGGGAGAAAGAATTTAGGTTTCTTGCCCTGTGCTTGCTTTTAAACATTGCAAATCAGCACATCTTGAATTGAATCCATCAGGAAAACAAGACTAGAAAGTACATTTTTTTCTTCATAAGTGTTTCTCTGTAGTCCATTTTCATATTATGTCCGTAAAGTTGCATCTGCAGCTTTGGTAAGGTTGAGGACAGTCTGATTAACAATGTCTGTCCCAACAAGGTATTGCAGTCTCCCAGCTGTGGGGAAATTTCCAGTGATTCTCAGATTGGTATGATGCAGGTCAAAGCTGCTCAGCTTGCTGTCAAGGCTGCAAAGCTGGCAGATGATGGATCAAATGCTAATGTGTTTTTTTGCTGGGAGTAGGTCAGCAGTACTTACCAAACTGATTAGGCTGCTTTGTATTATCTTTGGACACTTGGAATTTAGGACAGATTCTTTTAGACTGCAGACAAGTGACCTCCCTTGTTGGGAACAGTTCATGAAGAAACAATTATGGCAATTATTAATGCCCTTTTTTTAGGAGGGAAGGATAGAGTATCTGATGGTGAGGCCATTGGATAAATTTTGCTCAGGAAGCTGGTTTCTGCTGATGATGATCAAATTAATGATCATTAAGCAATTAGGGTTATATAATGACTGTGCTTTGTTGCTGCTTTGAAATGGTTGGAAATTATATTATAATCCCCTTGCTCAGAAAGTACAAAGTTTAGGGCAATTCTCTGTCTTTTCAAGATACCATCAATCAGTAGGAGCCCATCTTCTTTCTTGTGTTGGGTACTTGCAGAAGCTATTAGTGTGCTAATGTAATGACTTTTGTCTGTTGTGCTTCACTCAAATAGTGGTGCTGGACACAGGAGACATGCTGTTGATTAGCTGTAGGGAGATGAACCAATCTTCAGCCGTGGCAGTGCTTGTAGAATATGTGCAAGCCATGGTAGAGATAATTCTAAGAAAAAGAGTGAGGTGTTTTGCTGATGATTTCTTTTACCTGATAAAATGTCAAAAATTTTGGAAACTCCCATGTCTCTACAGTTACTTTTCTATCCAGGTTACACAATTGAAGTTGTGATTGTAGAAATCTACATGATTGACAGTAAAAAAGTGCTGAAATAGAGCCCTCTCTAATGATGTTCAGTGCAGCCCTGGGATAAAGAGAACCAGATCTTGTCAAATTTGTCAGCACACTCTAATATCACAATTTTACTGAACTGGAAGTCCACTTGCAAGTGTTGTGGAGGCCAGCCATCCAGGTTAAGCTGGGACAGTCTCATAGCTCAGTGGGTAACAAGCACAGAACCTAGGTCTGTGAGCGACAGGAGCGGGAGGCGACTGTTACTGTTGGATGTATTTCTATTGTAATTTTAGCCTGAATTCCCTTGGAAAAGATGTATTCACTAACCATGTTGTGTGACTGTCAGGTCATCTCACACAGAAATTTGAGCTATTTGTCAATATGACAGTGAAGTCACAAATACATTCTGTTCCTGCGTGCTTTGTGAAGAGAACAGAGTGGAGAAGAGGGAAAGCTCTCCATGAGGTGGAAGATGTGGGGTGACTTCATGTGTTTCAGGCAGGAGATGCTGTCAGAGTCCCAGCCACGTGAGATGATTGAAGTAGAGCTCACAGTGAAAGATGAGGTACATCTGCTAAGAAACCAGACTTCCTTCATTGTACTGACTATAGAGATTTTTTTTGATGGTAACAATGGCATCCAGAGAAGCAGGAGAGATGTTAAATCCTATTGTCAAGCACCCTTTATATAGTCTAAGGTCTAAAAGCAGGGACTTTTAATTCTGTCAATACTATAAAGCACTGCACAGCCTGGGGACAGGCACTTTTCAGAAAACTAATTTCCAACAAAATTCAAGGGACAAAGCTTTGTGCCAGCCCACAAGCTTGCTGAACTCTTGCCTACTCACCACAAAGGGTATCTCTGCAGATTGCTTTGATGGAGCTCTGTTCCTATAGCACACAAACGGGTAGTAAAGAGTTACACAAAGCGACATTTCACTTGTCAGCTGCACTCCTGCTGCTGATGCTTCCCACTAGGGAGCCATTGAGTTAAATGCTGCATAGTCAGCTGGATGTATTTTTCTTCTCTCCCATGCAATGACTTCACCTCATTACCTCCCAGGTGAAACTGGATCTGTCTGTATCAGCAACCTGCTTCTGATTTCAAAGAACGAGTTAGGATTTATGACTGTTGACTGTGTGAGGCAGGGACATTGGAGCACTAGCCTATTTTAAATCTATTAGACCAACTTTCTGTTGCCATCACTGCTTCTGGAATTAATTGTTGGGCTTTCTTGCTCAGTTTTGTTTTCAAGTACCACAGTAGAAAGTTGAATAACATAGGAAAGGAAAGGAGGGCAACACTACAAAATAAAATTTAAACTCTTCTCTGTGACTCCTGAGAAATGGCACAGTAATCTTAGATGTAATGTTCAAATAGTTCTTGCAGGTCTCCATTTATCAGTTAAAAAAGTGTATTGTAAAAATTGAAGAATGCAGAACATAAAAATGCATTGGTAAGAGAAGGTGGAATCATACTGGTTTGTTTGCTTCTCTGCTCTAGCAGCTTAGATAACACAGGCTGAATGCTTTTAATTGTCTTTGTAAGATATGTTTGAAAATTCTAAAGCACTTATTTAAAAAGATGTAAATCCTTTCATTTCCGTGGAGATGAGCAGTAACAAATAATTACAAGTGTAAGCTAGGATCCAGTGTATCTGCAATTAAAAGCCCGTGGTCTCCCAGGGTGTCTGCATTTCCAGAGTGCCTGAATCCAGGCTGCCCAGTGAGAGATTCCTTGGCATTCATCTCCTAGTAGGCTAATCCTGCTCTGACAGCTTTTAAGAAGAAATCTTGTTCATTCACCCTCAGCATGCAGCACAACCTATGTAATGCAGAGGCAATGAATAAAATAAAAAATAACAAACTCAGCTGGTTCCCTTACTCTAAAACCCAGCGTAGAAACTGAAGAAGTTGAATCACAAGGAGTAATTTCACATGTATTTATGGCAGCTGCAAGCAAAGAATGGGGAAATTCTGTCCCCAGGTGTTGTTTCATACTCCTGCATGTGGTGCTGTTTGCAGCTCTGTTTCTTACAGACCCCAGGTGGGAGAAGCACTTCCCACAGAGCCCTTGGGAGTGCTTAGTGTGATGGTGCTCTACCAGGCTGCATGCCTTGTTTCTAATCCCCTTGGAGGTTACCAGCTCTCCATTAGCAACTGCTCTGATGACACAAAAATACTGTAAGTGTGATACAGATCTCTTGAGAGAAAGTGCCTGGGGAAGTGGACAGAAACTTTAGGGTTGTAGGGAGCTGGTTCATCCTACCTAAGGATACTCAACTTCTCCAGCCAATCTAAAGATGCCTTCTGAGTTGCTGCTCTTTTTAGATGGTGTAGTTGCTTTGAAAAATAGCTCACATAAACCTCTGCTTGATGACTTCTTAACTCTTAGGCTTTTCATGTGACCTGTGTTGTGGGAAAGAACAGTGTGATTGAGATTGTCCTTCATTCATTAATCAAAAGTGGTAATCATATCAAACTGATCTAACAAAGGAATTGAAAAGAAGGGAAAAGTCAGAAGCAGAAAAAAACACTGAAGGAAATTAAAAAATGGGGGAAAAAACCTATCAGCAGAGCAATTTCTGCAGTTGCAGCTCAGGACTGTGAAGATGCCTCGTTCTGAAAGGCAAGTACTCTAGAAGGCAGACAGGAGAGGATGCAGCACTAAGTGCAAAAGCCTGGGAAGGGCACATCCCAGAGCTTAGAAATTATGACACTGACTGTTCCTGCTGTCCTGCTGCCTTGTCCCTGCCTGCTTCTCCAGGCTGTGAGTTCCTTGGGCAGGGATCATGTGTCTCTGCCATCCAGTGCTCTCGTGAGTGCTATAAAATATTTCAGTGCTCTGGTGAAACATGTGAAAACTGAGAGGGCACCTTGAGGAGGGAAGTGTGTGATGAAAAATGTAAAAGGGTTATTTGGTGTGAGGAAATAGAACACTTCAACTCTACCCTACTAAGTGTCACTTAATAAATTACTTAGAGTGCTGCCATGAGGCATGGAAGCGCCAAGGAGGTGTGAATGGATTAGTTGCCTGGTAGCTAAAGGGTGCATTTGAGAGGTGAGATGCTTTTTCTAAGGCACATTCAGACACTTGAACTAAAATGCCTAAAGATCATTATTTTATACTGTTCTGTTGAAACTGAGACAAACTACTTCCAGAATAATTCTGAGTGCTAGAGCAGTCTCTGGGGATGGGAGATGCAAATTTCAGTCCTTCAGCACAAGAGGACCTGGACCTGTGATGCCTACAGTTCAATGGTAGGTGTAGGTTCTCCTGGCTTTTCAGTGCCTGGTTGGAGACAGACGGTTCTGCAGCCACTATTGAATCTGTGTTTTAATCACACAAAATTTAAGCTCTCCCTCTCCTCAGCAGTACTTTTTCACTGAGTGGATTCAGACAGTTAAATAATTTAAATATGACCCAGACAATTCTTGTTTTGCAAATAATGGTCGAAAAGTATTTGCTTATCTTTGACCTAATGGAGTGCTAGAGCTTTCTTTCAGCCCGTATCTCATAGCTGTAAGTTAGCAAAAAAAGGGACAGCCCCAGTTTTCAATGGGGGCCCTGGTTCTGCTCTCCTCAGTTGGTAGAATTCAAGTATTTGTGATACATCCATCACATGGCATAGGTTTTTTAGGGAAAAAGTGTTGTCACAGCTGCAGTGCTGCCATCATCACTCTCAAGCAGATCTGGTGCACATCCATGGGATAGGGTATGAAACAGCTGAGCATATCAGGACCTGTGGGAAGGGTCTTCAGTTTGATCTGCTGATTAGGATGAGTGCAAGAAATGTGTGTGGATAGCTGGAGGGATGGTGCTTTCCTCCTGAAGAGGATGTCTGTGGTCCCTGTGCGGTTGGCAGGGACCCTGGCTGTGAGGGCAGGCGCCAAACCCTCTGCCAGGCAGGAGGGGAAGGGAAGCACAGGGGAAGTCAGGAACATCTGTGCTGTTGGCTTCCCTTGTACAGGCTTAACTTCTCTTTGGAACTGAACATTTTCCTCTTGCTCTTGTTGAAATAAATAATACTCACATCTCCCAGGCATGCTTTTTAGGCAGGATTGTCTGGTTAAATTGGGGAGGACTGTGGACCATAGCCTTTGCTACTAGGTGGGACTGATGCTTGCAGACCACTTACTACCTCCTTGTGATCCACATTAAATAGGGCAGAAAGTAACATTGTGCTGTGCTAGGTATTTTTTGGCAGAAAAATTGTGATTTGCTGATGGCCTTTCCCCAGTTAAATGCTGTACAACTACATTCTTGTAATTAATATTTAATCAGACACTAATAGTACTTTATGCAGAATTCAGATGTGCTGGTGAGACCTTGCTGCATCTCAGAGCTTAGAGCTGTGCTGCTCAGAGAGCAGTTGTGTCTATATTTTAAAATGATACATGGACAGATAGCTCTGCTTGCATCTCTGCAGTCAATGTAGAGGAAATGTATTATAACATAGGTAAACATGACTGCAGTTTGTGTCCCTCTATGAAATTTAACAACACTGACAGGAAAATAGGACCTTTGGGAGCGACAGTTCATTCAGCAGACTGGACAGTACATTTAGAAAAATATAATTACTGCTGGAGTGGAACCAGCACTTACTGTTTTGTTTGGTTTGTTTACTGTTGGTTACTGTTCTGAAAATTTTACCTACAAAATGAAAGTTGATAAAAATTACAGTAAATTTTTCTTTCTTTCCTGTCCTTTCTGACCATCAGCTCTCTTAACTGTGCCATCAGGCAATGTGTCTTGATCTCTTGCTTTCCTGAGAATTAAATTCTGGACTTCATTGCTAAACAGAAAGCCTCAAAGTTAAGCTATCATTAAAATAGTCAGTGAAATTAAATTGAAAGCTACATTTGTACAATTAAGAATAATAATGGGGAAAATCAATCTTCCTGGTGAAGCTGAGTGTTGACATCGTAGATACTGCCTTTCAGGTTTGAACGAGACTGCTTATAATGTTTTTCTTCAGTTGTCATTCAACCCAACGTTAATTACACTGTGGGGTTTCCCCAATGACATGTTTGTTGAGCTCTATTTAAGTGACAAGATGATTATGTCTGAATGATTGGTAAATGTTTTGGCTTTGAGGGCTTAAATATTTATATAAATGATTCCTCCAAAATCTGAGAAATTCTTGACATCTTCACAGGATAACAGCTTTGTTATGCACCTTATTTTAGGGCTACATTTTATTTGTCTTGTTCATTTTGGTGGTTTCTTGCACCACCAAAGCAACCATGAGAATCCAAGGGGTTATTCCAGTGTAAGAAGCAAACCAGGTTAGGGAAGGTGGCACTCTCCCATGCTAAGAAGGAATTTCTGTTGTAGCCATAAGACATATGCAGCCTTGACATCTACTTAGAGCAAATGAGGAGAAAATATATCTGAAGTTAGTGTCTTCAAGTGGAGAGTGCTTTTTACCTCTGTGAAAGGGTTTAATAGAATTCTGCAAAGTTATTTTAAAGGATGAAATTTTGAATCCTGATTGAAATCTATGTGATCCTAATAGGAAGAATATTCTAATGATTTTCATTTCTAAGGAGCTGCTGACACATCCAGTTTTAGGAAATGTGTAAGGAATGTGAATTCCAGGGTGGTTGCCTAAAAATGTTTAGTGACTTTCCCCCAGTTTTTGTATAATTTAAGCAGCATGTCTTGGACTGAATTGAAAAGTGGAACAAAGGAATATGTGAAGTGGGCAAGAGAAGGAGAGAGCTTTCACTGGCACAATTTCAAGTTGTGCAGGTAGGGAGGCTTACCAAAGCAGCAAATGGAGCTGCAGACAGGAGAGGGAGAGGACAAACCCAACCTGTGCTTTGGGGCAGATGGCCTTTCCAGTCCAGCAGGCAGCGCCTGTGAAAAATGAGTTAGGGCGTGAAAAGCACAGTGGATTTACACAGCAAAGGGTGAGGATGCTGTCCATAGGGTGGTGACTGAAATGGTGAAATTCTCATAGCTCAGGTGTTACTGCTGTGTAAAAACCAGCTAATTTACTGACAGGAAAAGGTGCTCTGGGCTGTCAGCAGCTCTGCCAGTGCAACTGCTTTATTCAGACAGAGGCTTTTTGCAACCTAATAGCTATTTTGTTTGTCTAATAAAATGGGAATCAGGCACAGGGCAACAGGCAACAGGCAGAAATTGATGTGCAGGAAGTTCCACCTGAATATGAGAAGAACTTCTTTGCTGTGTGATGACCATGGACTGGAACAAGTTGTCCAGAGAAGGTGTGGAGTCTCCATCACTGGAGATACTCAAGAATCATCTGGTCACAGCCCCAAGTAATGTGCTCTAGGGGACCCTGCTTGAGCAGGGAGGCTGGACCAGAGACTTCCAGTGTCCCCTTCTAATATTAACCATTCTGTGATTATATTCTGAGCCAGCTTTTACAGTAATCTCAAGTGATGCTATAAATAAATATTCCAAAGGATCTTTGGTTTTCATGAAAAGAGCCTGTCTTTGTTAGTCCCATCAGTGAAGTACAGGCTGCGTCCATTATCTCTGAAATTGATTATGGTGAGGAGTGCGTTCAGAAATAATAACAATTCAAGTCCTGTTAGCACTCATACAATCCTATTACTCTCTTCCTCTCTCAAAGATTCCACAATCCACTTTATTGACTTCAAGAATAGCTCAGGGATTTTTTTCCACCTGCTAACACCGAAATCCAGCTGTTTCAATGATAAAACTTGGCAATTGGTTGGCACCTCAAGGCAAGTTTGCACTTCACAGCAAGGAGAGGGACTTGCTGAAGCTATGGATTAAAAAGGAGGATTTGGGCATTAAACAGTTTTAGGAAAGTATTCATTGATATAGCTGGAATTTGATGAGGACCTTGGAAATCATGTAGCTTAATGAGTGTTATTTGCTAATTGGCAATAGTAGCAAGGCTGCCCTATTTTCTCATCCTTCTGGAATCTGCTGGAAGCTGGGGTTGAAGGTGGGACTTAATGCTGAGGTGATCTTCATTCTTTAGGTTTTATAAGTTTTTCATGGTCTCAACAAATGAATTTATATTAAAGAAATGGAGTATAAATTAAAGTATAAAAGCAGAAGGAGGCAAAGTGGGCTTGATTTGAGCATCATTAGCCAGTAATTTCAGTGAGGTGACTGGAAGCAGTGGAGTCACTGAAATTTTGTTTTATTTAAAATTAAGGCAAATGAGAATAGAATTGGATCCTTCTCATTTTCAAGTGTCTGTTACAATAAACTTCATGTGGCAGAGACTGTATATGTCTTTTGTTCTGTGCAGCTCTGAACACATTATTGTGATTCTGAAAATAGCCACTAATAATTTCCTTTGAAGAATTGTCCTTTTTGATGAACTGCTATGAAATTTCAGCTTCTTTTGATACGCCACTAAAAGCTGGTTTGCCTTTCAAATACGTTTCCTCAGTTTTAGTTTGGGGCTCAGCATCACAGGATAAATGGCTTTCGCTGGAAGATTCAGAGGTTACAAGAAGTATGAGGGAGAAAGATACTGGATGGGGTCCTTTTATTGTATTAACTTCATATGTTTGGTAATCATGTGAATTTATATAGTTCATATTTATTATTGTAAGTTAACAATAGTATTTACTTTTATTACTAAGAGGTTAGTACAAGATGAGGTTTTTTTTACTCCCTGTGTATTTATTTTGGAGTTTTATAATAGGAGTTAGTTAGGAGATGTAGCTGAGGAGACTGTGGCATAATTCTAGGGAGAAAGACAGTTTTAAGAATACTAATAGTTTGTGTGGATACCTGGGTAAAATTTTCTAAAGTGCTGAAGAATGCAAATGAAGGTAGGTATTTGTGTTAAATCACCTGTCTTGTAGCTGTGGAAACTCTAAGAGAAAAAGCATGATGGGTGCAGTATAGACAGGCCCAGCTTTCTTGTGTCTTCCATGTGACAGCTGGGGCAGATGAAGGGGCATTGGCACTCACCTGGCTGTTGCTGCAGGGATGTCTTCTGTAGGTGGAGGTGTTTCATTGCCCACTCACTCCTTTCCATTTGGTCCTCACACAGGGAGCTTCGTGTTCACAAAACTAATTGCTCTATCGCAACTCTGTAAAAATGGTGGATTGTAATTTGTAAAGTAGCAAAATGCTGAGTGCAACCCAATACATTTCCCAAATTTGCTTTAGTTTGACTGTAATTAATTTCAGTGTCTACAACTTGCTCTGTTAGTACCAGCATCATTACCAGCATGTTTGGGTTTGTTTTTTTTTTGTTTTTTTTTTTTTTTTGCAAGTCTGGGTAATTATAAGCAGCATAACAGTCTCAAAAAAGCTAATAATGATAGCAAAACCCAAGTAAAATTTAGCTTGTCAGGTGACTTTCCATATGTCATGGGAATACTTTAAAAATATTTACATTGGCGTGAGCAAGTTACTACTGTTTAGAGCAAGAAACCTTCCTTTTTTTCTTTATTTTTCTTTTTTCCTTCTCTATTTCCCTGTGGGTATGTTGCTGATTAAACAGCCTGGAATGTATACTTCACCAAAACACTTCTCATGGTACAAGGCTGTATGAAATGCCAAATCTTGAGATGTCTTGGGTGTTTGCAAGGAGGATGAAAAAGGAAAGTCCTCCACCCTGGAGAAGTCCATAGATAAGGAAAAGATGTATCATCTATAAGACAGGTGAGAAAGAAGCCCATAAATAAGCAAAGGAAACATTTTCCTGGAGAGAGATAGGTAAGGATTGTCAGTAGGTAAGTCCCATTGGCAGTCTGTGGAAGCATTTGTCCTGGAGTGACCATAGCTACGAACTTCTGAACATTTTGAACCTGGCCAAGAACCTCCAAACTTGACCTGAAAGCATTCAGGCTCTGCAGGTCTGAAGGGCTCTCATGCTGCTGATAGAGAGTGCTTTGCTTTTTCGTCTGATGTTTCTAAATTTTTTGAGCTTTCAAAACATTGCCTCTGGGTTTTAGGGTTTTCGTCACATATTCTGCAGCTGACTCACTGAAAGGTTGGTGTGAGAGAGAGTAGGATTTCACCATAAGCTCCTGCTATGGTCTATTCACACGGTAGCGGAATTCTTTAATACAGTGAATGCAATCCTGTAATAAGATAACTAAGATTGAACTCTTGGATATAGTTATCATATTATGGGATTGTGTTCACTATATTACAGAATTACAACTTTAGTATATAGAATTCAGAAACTTCCTGGAATCTGCGAAGCAATGACAGTACTATTTGGGAATTTGCTCAGACTCAAGAAAATGCAGTAGAAACTCTTGTCCACAAACTTTGCTGGTTTATAATTTGCTTACCATACAGAAACATGTTAATGCAATTTAACCGGTAGTTTGTGTTTGTGTGTGTTTGTTTGTTTCAGTAAAGTGAATGGTTGAGATGGAATTTTAGAAGTCTCAGAACAGAAATCTCTAAGACTTAGCTTGTGTCCTATTTGCACTTTTAGAAGATTAGGAAAAATACTGGTCAGTGTATTTGAACTGGGAAGGCCCTTCAGACTGCTAAATGGGCTGGTTCCTGGACTTGTGTCTTGCTTCATGAGTGCTTGAAATATGAGTCTGTTGGAGTGAGGCAAATGGAGAGTGTGCTGCTCCTGGGGATGAGGTGGGAGGCTTTTCTGGGGAAGTGGGTCACAAGTCCCATGTCCTTAGCGATGTGTTGTGTTTTGCAGCAGAATGAGAGAAGAAAGGACAGAGAAGGGAAAGCAGTAACAGAAAACTTAGTAGTAATGTCATTTTACAAGCTTCTGTGCTATAATATTACTGTTCTTCTGGAATTGTTAATTCAGGAAATGGTCAGCATTATTTATTTATAAATATGAAACAAAATCTGATGCCTTTAAAGTGCAGGTTAATGAAGTTAGTAACCAAAAATTTTCTCTCTTAACCTGTAAGTTGTTTCTTCCTCCATTGCAACCTTTATAACATCTACACGTTGCCAACTAAAATCTATGGATGTGGGAAAGGACTTGGTTCCACCTTCATTTGTCCCTGCTGTAGCTCCACTGGTCTCTACAATTTTGCTGTTGCATAGAAGTGGTAACTGTTGCCTCATCTGCAAGTTATTTCAAAATGAAAGTTAAAAAGTAATGATAGAGAATGAGCCTGTCTGTGCGTGCTGTGTCACATTAAGGCTGGCAGGTCTTTGGTGCTATTTCTGTAGTGGCTTCCAATGAAAATGGGTTTGCTCTGTCAGATGGAAAGTGAACTTGACATTTTGTGCAGTCTGAGGCAAACTCTTCCAAGCATCCTGTTGTCTGCTGAGGTTTATATGTCTACAGTGTGCTGCTACCAGATGCTGTTTCACCATTTCTGAGAGCTCTAAAAACAAGAGGTACATTTTTATAATTAATAATGGAAAACAATTTCACTTTTAATGATGTCAGAAAAGATGTAGTCCATCATGCTTTGTGAACCAGCTCCTGGAAGCTGTTGAATAATAGAGAGAAAACTCCAGCTTGCTTTCTCTTCAGATGATGTACCATGTTACTTGTTATTCATTAAGCCCTGTTTTCATGCAAGTTCATTAAACAGAATTGGTAAGTGACAGGTACTCTACTGCCTGGAGGCCACTTTGGTTCCTGTGCTTTAGTGTTACTCTTCTGCCACTGTATACTTGCAATTACTTGGGGAAGAAATAATTACAGTGCAAGTAAACTTGCTGAATTTTCTGACATTCTTAATGATTGCTAGGAAACTGCCTTCCAAATTTGCAGTCACATGCATTTCAAATAGTGTTATCAGTAGTTACCCTGCCAGGAGAAGAAATACAAAGTTCCAGAGTTTCTGGTTGCAAAGATTGATGTTTTGCTTTAGCTTCCTGCTGCAAGCCAGAACATCATCATGTATCTCTGTGGTGTGGCCATCTGCTGTTTGGGTTAGCAGGGAACTCATTTTGGAATTGGGCAATCTGTCCAAAGGTTTGGGACCTTGACTCAAAAACAGGGCATTGCTGAACCAAGGGAAAGCAGAGTATTGAACAAATTGAAAAATAACCAACGGTATATTCATCCTTCCAGCTTACATTTGAAATTAACCTTCATTTTGGAATGTGTAGTGTTATACATCTCAGAAGATTGACTAAATGTGGCTATACTTCTGTGGTAAGGATGAATTATACTACAGATTTATACAAGAAGAAAGTTGTCCTGCTTAGAGATCTCACAACAGAGGAGGGCTGCTACCAAGATTTTAAGCCAGCTTGGCACATTTATGAGTCTGCACTGTTCCATGGGCTCCCTGGAGTAACACTGTCCCAAAGCCCCAGCAGGGCTCTGAGACAAGTTAAGCTGTGGCTGATGTGCTCCAGTAGACACCCTCTTAGAATTTCTGTGGATGCAAGAGGACTCTGTGACACAGGGACTCCCTGTTGGAGACAGCACAAGGGAATGTTTGCATTCCTATAGATATCTGGACACAACCCTTAGTCTGAAGCTCTTTACGGGTCTGTATCGAAGCTTGTGTTACACTGTGACCTTCAGAGAACAGCTTTATAGTGTGTGGCTTTCCTGATGTTAAGTGGAGGCTGGTTATAGCCTTGTGTGAAGGAGGAGCTCAGCTTGGGCAGGAAATGGCAGTCAAGCAGAACAGGGAAAAGCTTCTTTTAATCACCGGGGCACAGGAATAGCCGTGCTGGAATAAGTGCAAACCTGAAGGAGAAATAATGATGGGCAGAGAGAAGCATCATTAAATATCAAAAGCAGCCATTTAGAATGAGAGTTCTAAGAAATTTACATTCATGGCCAAACCCTCCAGCTCCAGAAGGCAATGGAGGAGTGAGATATGAGTCATCAAGGCTACATTGGCTTTGAAAAAAAGTAACAATTTTGATTTGAAATAAGTGAAGCAGAAGAATAGAGGAAATACTTTCAAGGTGTCTGTTTAGAATATGGTGGCTTCATATATGGGGCTTGATCACCAACCCACTGGCTAGCCTTAGACCTAGAAGTGAGGATTTGCCTATGGAACAGTTACTACTCAGAATTAGGGCATTTTTCATCAAATCTGATAAATGTGGCAGGAAAAAAACAAGCGTTCAGAGCAAAAAGCAGGATTTCATGGTGTGCGCCTCTAGCTGATCTCTGAGGTGTCCTGGATGAGAAGCTGTGAGCAACTAGACAGGTATTATTATATCAAATATATTGCTGTTTCATATTAGGTTGTTATAACATTTTGTTTCTGATTTTGTTACCCAAAATTTAACCGTCTTACCCAAAGCATTTTTAAAAACCCTTGTGCTTGCCTAGTGCTGAAGAAGAGGTGGAATCAGCTGTCAAATAGCTGGCAAATAGTGGGTGCTCTGTTTTCATGGTGCTAGTGGGACATGCAGCACCTCTGTGGGACTTGTGCCTCGTAATGAGTGAGTGTGCAGCTCCAGGCTGTGCAGATCAGTGTGAAGCTGTTGCTGTTAAGTAGTGGGATTTGGGGAGGATTTTTTTCTGACAGCAACAATATGGTGCTGCTTCTCACTGTGGGATTGAAAGCAATCAAGAAGAATCTGTAATTTAATGGAGATCATGGTAAAATCTAGAAACTGTGCTCTGAACTTTAGTTATGAGGGATATTCCAACCATGAGGATGGGAGACTTGTGCCTGAACACGGAGATATGTTTGACAAGAAGAAAAACTCAAATTCTGGTAGTATCTTTTAAGTAAAATTAACTTTCGTGATGAGTTGACACACTGTCAAACTGTAGAGGCTACAGTCCAGAATGAAGCAAAATTAATGAAAAGATATTGATCAAGCTATGGACAGAGTGAGCACTCTCTGCAGGACTTGACTGTCTTCTCCAATTTAAGAAGTATGCTTTTAAAATGCATGCTGATGATGGACAGAACATAGCTGTGAGTTTAGTTTTACCAGTGACCACCAAATAGACAGAAAGACTCATGTAATTGACTAAGACTGTTTTGTGGTAGACAAGGCTGTGTCTTCATCCACGTACTAGTGACGTGGGTATTTTTCTTCAATTTCTGTCTAATGTGACACCAATATAAATAGGAAGGAATGCTGTAAAATTGACCAAATGTTAAAATTTGAGCCTTTCTGTCTTCTCAACCACGTTTCACACAAAATTCTCAAGTAGAATTTCAGTAAGAATTCGTTTTGTAACTAGGAGCATAATTTATTCAACTTCATATGGTTAGACTCAACTCAAGACTCCTGGCAGTCTTGAGTAGTCCAAACCTCTGGAAAATTAGACCAGAGGGAAACCTCAGGAAAGACAAGCCCCTAAAGATGGGCTGAATACCAAGGAGCAGGAACATTAGGCTATTGTAGCCTGGTTTCCTAATATATTTTCTTATCACAGATCACAGAATGGGTCAGGTTGGAAGGGACCACAGTGGGTTGTCTGGTCCAACATCCCTGCTCAAGCAGGTTTATCCTAGTGCACATGGCACAGGATTGTGTCCAGATGATTCTTGAGGACTTGCCCTCGTTGAATTGCAGACAGTTCCTCTCAGTTCATCTCTCCAACCTGTCAAGGTCTCTCTGGAGGCCTGCAGAGCCCTCTGGGGTATCTCCAGCTTTGTGTGGAGAGTGAACTTGCTGAGGAGGCCTCTGCCCTTCATCCAAGCCATTGATGAATAAATCAAACATTACTGGGCCTGGTGTTGAACCCTGGGGAGCACCACTAGTGACAGGCCTGCAGCTACACCCTGAGCTACCAGTTATCACCCTCTGGGGTCTGGCCTTAGCCAGTTCTTAATCCACCTCGCTGTCCACTCATCCAGTCCACACTTGCTGAGTTTGTTCATGAAGATGTTACACTGTTCACTGATGTCTAGGACAGCACCAGTGCCAGCTAAAGCTTTCCTTGTGACTGTGGCATGCTCAAAGAGCTCAAAGGGCATTCTCTGCTATCTAATAAAAGGTATGTCCTCGTGATGTAGTCTGTCCCTCAGCAGGGACACACAGAGGGTATCTCTTCCCTACCAGGATGTTATTTTCATGAAGCTTGTGGGAACTTAGCAAGTTTCTGACCCATGCTACACTGTCTGGAGTAAGTCCAAAAAGTGATTGTGTGTTGGGAAAACAGACACAAACTGTTGCAGATCTTTTCCAGTGGGGTTATGTATGTCTTGCTAGTGTGTGCAATCAGCCTAAAAATCATATTTTAGGAATAAAGAAGTAATTGCATGAATGGTTGCTAGGAAATGGAATAGAAATGATAGATATATCTGCTGGCTAGAAAATGTTGGTTTAGCAATGCTGTCCATGTTAACTTATTAAGATATCATGCACTGTTTCCCACCATTTTATTCCCCTCTTTGAATAATGCATCTAAATTACTGTTTCAGCAGCTATTTGTTAACTTTTGGATGAACTATGGGAAATTTTTTCCCTTTCCAGCTAGCAGGGCCAGCAGGCTGTCCATGCTGGAAGCACTTCAACAGTCAGACTCTATCCAAAGAATGGTGCAGTCTGCTGGGTGTTTGGCTGTGCCCTTCTGTGAGATGAGCTGTGCATTTCCTGTGCATCCCCTGTTACTATTTCCTTTTCTGAATAAGTTTTCATTGCTTAAGCACCACAATTCTCTTTATGAGTTACTGGGCTGGATTGGCTAGTTTAATGTTTCCTATTGGCCTTTAGAAGAAAATGTGAAAGACTATTTTTAGTATTGTAAATAAATATTTTTAATAAAGTTTATAAATGTGCAAAAATGGATTTTAGAATGGAACTAGTTTGCCTTGTCATAGGACCATTAATTGCATTTATTGGCAGAGATGGGCCAACTTAAAATTTGTTGTATCAATAAGTAGTACAAAGTTGAGAGGTTTTCAACTGAAAATTTGTTGTATCAAGAAGTAGTACAAAGTTGAGGGCTTTTGCATTTCTTAAAACACTGCATCCTTTGTAGGGATCAGGAATAGGTACAGCTTTCCTCCCTGCCCCCTCCCCAAATGATTTCGGAAATGACTCACATTTTTGCAGATTTTGGCAAGCTTTCTTCATCCCGTCTCACTGTGTGGCTCATCTTCCAGGCAAACTTTACAACAGTTGCTGCCAAGCTACAGATGAATGCAGAAGAAGCTGGCAGAACCAGACATCCAGAGGTAAAGGACCTCTGTGTGTTTTGGCATATTCCATGACAGCTTCTGGATGGTCTTCTGCAGATAATGTTTGATATTTCCAGTATTCCCTATGTGTAAAGCCTGCCATTACCCTAGTGATAGGAAAAAAGGGTCAGAGAGTCAGTATGAAGAGAATTCTCTCTCAGTTAAGACACTGAGGAGGTGAATTAAACTTGGCTCTAAATGAAGTTTAACCTGTGCTAATGGTGAAAAATGTCTTAACTCATCTTCAAAGCCAAGGATATCTGGCCGTGAGAAAGTGCCTTTGAATTAATTACTCTGCATTATTTAATGGCTATAAAATTCTCAGTCCCTTTGGTGTCTGTTAACAGGTTCCCCTGTAATTACAGTGCAGTTTTCTAGGAGAGGAGAAAGTGTAATTTTATTGTTTAGTATGTTAACCAGAAGCAAATTTTGATGTGTTTTAAAATGATATTCAGCTTACCAGTGTCAATTCCAGACAATCAAATAAAGAGGTTTTTATTTTTAAAGTAGTCTGATTGTATATGGCACAGGTATTTTTAGCAGTAATAAAAAATCTGTCTTAACGAATGTCATTGCTGAGACCTCATGAGTAATTGTTGTACTTCAATCTGTCTGTAAAGGATCCTGACTGTGGGAAATGTAGTTTGTAAGCTGATAATGGGTTGTCCATGTTCATGACAACAGCTGCTGATGAGTTTTCTACTCCTTAGCCCCACCATGGTCCCCATGTAAGCTGCTTTCAAACACTGCTAAATTAAATTTTTTCCGCTTTCACCGTCTTTCAAGAAGGTGCTATGATTTGTACATATTTCTGATCTCCTCTCTTCATTTCTTCGCAAAATGCTCCACTTCCACCATTAGTTTTTTTCATTAGCACTTGCATCTTTGAAGTGTTTGTCCACCAATGGGCTGATGACATCATCGTCTTTGAAGTGAAGGAGATGAGAAGCAGAAGGGAATCAATCCTATGTGTCCTCAAACATACAGCCTGATCACCAAACTGAGTCACATTTCAAAATAGGTTAATTAGGTATTAAAGACTCTACAGCCCCTTGCATTTAATGAGTGACATTAACTTTTCTGGTCATGGTTGTCAATAGTCCTGTTATTTATCATTATTTGTGTGAATGAGCTGAGGCTCCTTCCCATCACTGTTTACTGTCATCCCATGCTTAATGAATCCAGAATAATGAAAAATCAAATTAAAAAGTACTGAGGAATTTTTAGCAAAGCATCAAACTGTAAAGACAAATATTGTCCTGACAGATACCTTTGCTGTAAGCTGCATCAGATCAGTCATTGCTGTTCTTTGACTGATTCAGATTTAAACAAATTGATGTTATTCTAAGTCCCTTGTTGCTGGAAAACACATTTTTAACTTGGCTATGAAAACTAATTAACTCCACCAATGCACTCAGAATGGAGGAGAAGAGCTACAGGGGCCTAAGTAACCCTACAGTAAAAGTATGGAGTGACCAACCCCGTCCTGTCTCTTTGAAACAAAATCTTGTATTTGAAAAGAAAAATTAATCAGTAGTGTGGCTGGCAGGCTGGCTGCCTCCCAAGCTGTCTGGAGGCAAGCAGGGCCTCCCAGGTGATACACAAGGTTCGTGGATGTGTGGATGTGCTCAGTGCTCCCTTGTGAGGCTCCAAACACAGTGTAACACAACACTCTGGTCTTGAAGGGTAAATGAAGTGAGAAAATACAATGGGTAAAGCCTTTTCAATGGCAGAGCTGTCACTGACTTAGGCAGAGAGACTTTGGCTTTTATATTTTTTTTAATGAGTGAGTGTTCTTGACCACAGTGATAAACAGGATCAGAAAAATGCTCCTGTGGTCCTGCAGGGCACCAGCCTGCCCCAGCTGCTATTGTGCTCCAGGCACAAAATTACTCTATACATGGCATATGCCTTACATGCTGCTCCTAACCAGAGCAAAGAAACAGAGCTTTAAAACAAAGCTTTATCTATCATGACATTGCTTTTATTACATCCTTTGAACAAGGAGTTGACTTTAGAAAAGGGAGATGTTCTCATTGCTGTATGCATGTGGAAATACAGGTTTTGAAAGCTGCTCTTTGAAAAACTTGAAATACCCAACTAAAGGCTGGTTGCATTTTTAGTATTTTTTTTGGTTTGTTATTCATTTTCTTTCTTTTTTTCTTAAATTCTAAAATTACTGTTTTACCCCATCTGCTCCAGGATGAATTTGTTTCCCTGAGTTTCTAAATTACATGTGGGACATGATGCCACATGCTTTCTCTTAAACTACTAGTTTGTTTTCATCCTGTTCTCTCCTTCTGGATGTATCACCTGCTTTGTGTGTCTTCTGAATCCTTTGTCACTTGGTTTCTGGCTAATCAGATCTGATGAAGGGCTTTGTCTCTCTTGTGCTAGAAGATTTGGCTCAGACTTCCAAAGCAATTGCACAGGTTATTTGAAGGGTTTATTTTCTTTCCAACAGAGATAATCTTTATCGCATTAGATTTTACCAACTTTGTCCTTTACAACAAGTAGCATAAAATTAAACCAATACAGACTAAAAAAAAACCTGGTTTAGATGTTGTGTTTAAATGTGTTAGAATCTTGTGTTGATTCAAGAGCTGTTTATTTATAAATAATTTCAAGATAAATATTCATGGAATATCTATTTTTTTTTTAGCTAAATGTATGATTTAAAGCTTACTATATTAAGCCTGGGAGTCATTACATTAAACCAATACTGTAAAGCTAAAAATATAACACCAGGGAACAGGCAGGTGGAATAAATGTGCTGTGTGAATTCTACAGACACCTATTAGTCTCCCTTTAGCAAACATGATGATAAAGCTGATCTTAATTGTAACCAAGCCATCTATAAGAACTAAAGGCTGGAAGTTAAAGCGATACAAATTCCATTTAGGAGTGTGATGTCCTGAAGAGCATATGGGTGAATGATCACTCAATAGCCACCTGCATCTTTCACTGTTTGCCTCAACACTGGCTGCTGGGCACATAGGAGGTGTGATACAAGCCTACACGGATCTTCTGATCCAACCTAAGGTAGCTGCTTTTATGAATTGAATAAGGTATGATTTTTAAAAAGCTGATGACTACTGAAGAGGCAAAAATACTCAGGAATATGGTGGGTTTATTCCGAGTTTTGCTTTCACATTTATAATGAAATTTGAAACCAGGTCAGTTTTACACTTCCTTTTTTCTCTTTTTTTTTGCTGATGTGGAAGCAGATATTTTTCACACATCTGCTTTTATTCAGTGCTAAGTTCTATATGGATCAAATCTTCAGTAATTTAGTAGCAGATTAGTATTTTACTGGCTGTGTCTGCACTGCTTGTTGTGCATCACTCAGCTCCTGTGCTCCTGGAGGTCTGAAGCCCATGGCCGATTCTGTGGGCTAAGCTAGTACAGCTTTGCAAGCCTTGGGCTCAGGGGCTGCCACTGGAACCAGGGGGCCACTTGTTAGGGCAAGGACAAAAGCTGCTTGCCTGTGCCTGCTGTGTGTTGTGTAGATTCACCTACAGAAAACCAGGAAAGGCCTCTGCCTCTAAATAAACATTACAAACAAATCTGGACTTTGTTTGCTAAACTCCTTTTGTTGCAGTTTTTGTGCAGCAGAAAACAGTTTATTTTTTCACCATAATATTTATCACCACTGGTTATTTAATATTACCTGTTAAATCTTTTGTAAAAAGAGTGAAATTTTGCTTTCCAGGGAATTTTTCCCATTTTCGTCCTCAGGGTATTTAGCATTTTTTCCTGCTTAGAAGTTGCAATTTTAAAAAAAAAAGTCAGGCTGTAAATAGTTCTGTTTCCATGCAGTGTTGAGCACAGTGGAATTTCAGAGTTTGAAATTGCACGTAGAGGGATCTAGGCTTCTTTCTCTCCTTCTCTCCATCCCGCCTTTCAACATGGTATTCTGATCCCTATTACACCTTTGCCTGGGATTATGTAGACTGCAAGAAACAATTTGATTGATGGTTTTTAAGCTGTATTACAGCTGCCAAAGTCTGGAAAAAAGAATAATGTCCTAGACCAATGAAAGATAACAGCATTTGAAATATTTTGTCCATTTTCAAGTTCTAGACTGGTCAGTGGCAATAAAATAAAAGTTACAGACTTTTATTTGGTGTGAATATTGGATGTTTGTGAAAGGATCATCAATAAAGCATTAATTTTAATGCAGAATTGATTCAAGAGCCTGAAGCATGTTTGATATAAACAATTCTATGAGTCTGTGAATTTGTTCAGTAGCAAAGGACTTTGAATGTAGTATTAGGGGTGCTGCAGTGTTCGCATAATACAGTAGGAGCTACTTCTTCCTTTGCTTCAAAAAGCAAATTCAGTCTCTACAGCAACGTGTATCTTCATCTTACAAAGCAAGAAGCCAGAATGCAGAAGAGAATTTTTCTCTGAAAAACTCTTTTTACTACTTTAACTATTTTTTGTGCTTGGTTAAAGGGGTTTGGCTGTTATAGGACTTGCACACACACACACGTCCAATTTCTCCCATCCTCCATCCTGTCAACAGTCACATTTCTGCAGGGTGAAGATAAAGTGTGAAGAAAAGAAAGATTTGGGCCTTCTCTTTCCATTTTTTCCTCCTTGTTTCATGTTTATACAAAAGGCTGAATGAATTTTCAATATTCTTGCATACCAGTTTTCTACTTATTAGTTGTTTTCCAAAAGCACCTGCAGTGCCTGCACTGACATCAGGTTGGCAAAGCATGCGAGAAGAGATGATGCCATCTGGGGAACTAAGGCAAAGAAAAGCAAAGTGGCTTCCATAACATCAGGCAAAATTATGTCACAAAGCTGAAATTTGAGGTAGTAAGAAACTCTTAACTTTTTTTTTCTGAGTTTTTCCAAAATGTCTACAGTGCAGACTGTCCTCTCTTGGTGTACATTTGATTTTTTTTATACTCAGATATTTTTTTACTGAACCGTGTCCTCTGCATCTTCCTCCCTGTCACAGGCAGTTAGATATTGAAGCATGTCCTAAAATCACAGACAGTCACAAAGTGAAAAATACAGATGTGAGAGGTCAGAGGCTGTTTTAGTTAAATCATTCACTTGGGCACTGAAGAACTGCGAGTGTCTAGTTCATATTCATGGTACACTTGCACTATAGGTACACCTATACTCATGGGAAAGGCATCTGGTATAGTAGTGTACTTTCATCTGATGAAGTGAAATAAACTGTATTGGGAAACATCATTTTACAAGTGTTTCTGCCTTTATGTTCTGCACTGTTTCTTCCCTCTGTACTGGGCATAGTCTATTTGATGTACAGAAATGGTCTGACAGTAGATATTCTGTCATGGTAATAAATTTGGTGTGGCTGACCTGATGTCAAAACTAAGCAAGAGTGAAGATGAGTTTAAACAAAACTTGTTTTACATATTTCTACCTTGAAAAATTACAAAATAGTTTAAAAGTATGGGGCTCCATAGAGTTGGCATAGCTTTTTTCTCTTTCACCCAGGTCAGATTTATGTCTGCAGCCATTTTCTCTAACCAGTTGCTGTCTTTCCCTTAGCTGGGCTGTCTCCACCTTGCTGTGATTGCCAGGGGCAGTGACATGTGCTGCCAGCAGGTTGGGGCTTGGCTGCAGGTGTTCATGTTCTTCCTCACCTAGTGTGAGCTCCAGCTGTCTGAAATAACCTGCTGTGCTGGGGAGAAGTGCTGGAAACCCTTCAGGAAGAAAACCACAGCTGTCTGATGTCCTGCCTAGATCAAACGTGCAAGAGTCAAATTTGTCCTTGGTCAGTTTATCAGTTGGACAGGCTTGATTATAGCTGTCTGCTGTTTGTTGGAGATGAACAAAAAGGCAAAAAAAATGGAGTGATAGATGACCATGGGAAAAGCTGCTGAGAAAATACTGTCAGTCTGGAAAGAGTGTCTATTTGTTCTTAGAAGTCTGTGCAGAGTTTCTTGTAATGTTTTTATGCTTGAATGTACATCTGAGTATACTGTTGTATGATCATCTGCATGACTTTTCTTTTTTCCCTTTCTCACAGTGCATGCCAATTAAAGGCCTTGGATTTGTGCTTGGAGCCTACAAATGTATTTGCAAGGCTGGATTCTATCATCCCAACATCTTCTCAGTGAACAGCTTTCAGAGTAAGTGCCTTTGCCTGAGTTAAAAAAAAAAAAATAAAACAGAGCTAGCATTAATAATGCAGGCCTGCTTTTTATCCTCGTCAGGGTTATACAGTAAAATCCCAGTGGTTTGCAACTCTCAGATTATATAATCACTTAAGGAGTTCTAGCCCTTTGGTTTGTCATTCACAATGCTCTTGAGGATCTTGGAAAACATACCCACTTGAAGAATATTTGATTTGTAAATAAATTTAAAAACATGAAAAAGGTCTTGCTAAGGGGAAATAGAGATTTCTGACATCTGTGCTCATGCACAAGTATTCTGGAAATTAATCTACAAATTTTCTCTTTAGCCAGAAGAAATGAAATTACCCTAGCTTCTGGGGTTTGTGTGGGCTTTAATTGTTTTCTTTTACTTCATTTGCAAAGGAGAATTCAAGGGAGCATCCAAACTCAGATATGTGGTGATGAAGTAACAGAGATGGTTCAAGCCTGGGAGTCTGTCTGGCTGTATGTATGGATGACATACATCCTGCACATACCCAGGACACACATCATATGGAACTTAGACTGAGTTTCCCACAATAAGAGAAACAGAGCTCAGTTCATGCTCAGCAGAGAAAACAGACAAACTGCATTCCCAAAGCTGATATCTGTTACTGTCATCATAGGACCAAACCTCTGTACTGATTTTGTGCTGAAATTGTTGCAGTCATACTGGTAGAACTCAAGCTGCAGTCACAGGTGCAGAACTGCTGCTTGAAGGTGTAACAGGGCATCCTCCTCTGCCTCCTGCTTTCAGCTTCATATCATGCCCAGCTTCTTTGCACCATCCTTTAGCCAGAGGTTCATGACATCAGCTCTCGTTGTGAGATCAGTTTCTATGAGATATCCAGGGAATGGCAATGAGTAACTTGCACCAGGCTTGGTCCAGGACTGCATGTATTATCTCCTGCCTTGAGTGAAAATAGCTGTTTCTGTTCCCCTATAGAAACACCTCTAGTACTATTCAACATTTAATGTGTGTTTACATATATATATATATATATAGAGAGAGAGAGAGGGTATATCATGTTTCCTGTATGTATTTGTAGAATAAATAGAACAGTTTGTTCAACAGTTTATCTGCTATGTGTTTCCCTTGTCTTTTCATATTGTGAAGTGTTGCAGAGGGCAGCCTTGTGATAGTGCTATTTCTCTGGGCTGTGTAAATCTTTTGACAGAGTAAGGATGATGTTTGGTTCCTTGTGAAGTGTGGTGAGTTCTGGTGGAATTAGGATTTAATTCCTTGAGAGAGCATATAAAGAAAAGCTTAGATTTTTGTCATACCAAATGCCATAGGACACATACAAAAAATGTGGCAAGAGATCATAACAACATTGATAATTAGGGATGAGATTAACTTTATTTCATATCAGTTGTGCAAAATGAGTATGCTTGGTATGTATTAGTCACCTGGGTTTCAACTGCAGTTAGCATCAAGAGCATGGCTCCCTGGAGGGTGATTTGTCTTTAGGTGGAAAAAGTAACACCTCCAATTTTTTCTCCATTTGCTATAGAATGAAGAGCCTGTATAGTTACTTTAGAATGGCTGTTTAGCCCCTAATAAAGTAAGATTTATCTCAAGAAAGTTTGTATATGCTGATATTTTAAGATATGGGGGCCAGTTTGATTTGAGCCTTTGTTGCTGTGAGGTAACCTGAGTTTTGAAACTGTAATGAAGAATGGCTTTAATTCATCCAAATGCATCTCCATCTGCCAAATTGTATAGATGATTTTAAAAAGTGAACAGTGAGACTGAAAATGACTAAAGTAATGAGAAAAGCCTGTGGTTCAAAGGAAACTTGGCCCTGTCACACAGCTGCATTCTGTAAAAAGACAAGAGAAAAAATGCTATGGCTAAAATGGCTGTAGTATGTATTTGGTGGTTCAAAATGATGTCAGCATAGGAATTCTAGACACGAATTCTGCAAGCAGTTTTGACAGAAGCTGCCTGACCTGGAGATCTCTTTGTGGAGATAGGTTGGTGAAATCTGATGATAAAAGAGATGAAACTGAATAGGAATGTTAATCATTTAGAAAGTATTCCTAGTGGAAGAACATAAAGAGGCAGCAAAGATTTGCAGGTCTCAAAGTATAAGAAAGAAGATAGATAGAAAAAATGACCACCTTTATACTTCACTCGATTGAAAAATTGGACTGTGTTGTGTCTTGAAAATGATACCGGGATTCTGCGCCGCAAAATATGGTTAACTACAGTTGCACATTGTATCTGAAGTGTCCAGCTTTTGAGTGAGGGAAAGGTTCTGCTTTAGGCCCAGGTTAGTGTTTTGGTTTGAGTCTGAAAATAGCTGTGTTATATGGCTTTGCAGAGACGTCAGACACTCTACGCACTTTCCTGGTAAGCCCTTTGGGAACCTGCAACGTGACATAAACAGTGTCCTGTGTAAGAAAGAGTCTGCAAATCAGTTGCTTTTCTGTCTTAAAGCAGCATGGTGTTGCTGCTCCCAGGGAGGCTTCACCTGTTGCACATTCCCAAAGAGTTTGTGGGACAGGGGCACAGCTGGAAGTCAGGCTGTTCTGTTACTGGAAAAGAAGCAGGTAGGAAGACATTTCCTTCCCAAGACTGCGTTTGTTCTGCAGAACTGATGATGCCAAAATATGTAAAACCTTTCTATTTTTCTGTATGGGTTAATGAGGACCTTGGGTACTAGAAGGGCACAAAGTTATTACCTTGCTTCCAGGGTGTCTTTTGAGATTGGAAATTAATTTTAGAAAAAAATGCATTTCACATACACCGGTTGTATTAACCTGGAAGTGCTTGAGTACATGATTATGCACTTTCTCCTAATGGCTCATTTTTAGGTAGCACTAGTAGTGTAGGTAGAATAGACTAGCTGATGACTACTTACATTTTAACATTCCTGTAACACCCTTCTCCAAAGCACTTTTGTTCTCTGCCTCATGGGGTAATCAAGTTTGCATTGGAAAATCCTTAGCAGAGCAATGGTGCTCAGTTCAACCTTGAAGTTTGCTCTTTAGCAATGCATCATTCATATATTGTAGAAATTCTCAGCTCTTGCTGTTTGGATGTGGAACTTGCCCTGCTTGCACCAGCAGTGGCTCTTGCGTGTGAATATGGGACTTTGCTGTCTCTAACACTGCTATGGTCACATAAAAATTTCCAAGAGTGGTTTCCAGTTCAACAGGAATTCCCAGTTTTTACCCTGGCCTTGGTTCTTCAACAGAACTTGTACTTGTAGATCTTAGCACATATGAAGGTTGTCCCTGACTTCAGTGATCCCTTTCTGGGGTGAGGCTTATGGCCATGGCTGATGACCAGGTTTTAGTGCCAAGAGGTCCAGCTACATTCTCACCAAGTTGCTGCAACGTTGCTGATGCAACTGCAGTGTTCCTAATTTACTCTGTTATAGAACAGGAGCAGGATCAGGATCAGTCTTTTGTGCTGCTCAATGCTCAGCATGCATTGTGCTCTCTGTGTTCATGTGTTGAGTTCTGACTGGAGTGCAGGATGATTTGGTTTGGGGCAAAGCAATCCCATCCCTGGCTCCCAGCAGTCTGTGGTGCCGTTTTTACTTTGCAGGAAGATCTCAGCTGGCAGTGTCACAGCTGCTGTGGCATCCCTTGCGTGGCAAAGTGTCCTTAGGAGAACCAAAGCTGATGAAGAGTTACCCTCAGGAGAACATTTCAAAAACAGATGGGCCAATCAGATAGAAAAATAAGACTGGGATAGAAGAGAGAACAGGTAGGAAAAAAATATGGTAGAGTGGAAATAGCTGAAACATTTAAGCTTTTTTATTATACTTCATGTTAGTTTGTGTCCCTAGTCCTACTTTCCACCTACTTTCCTTTGTTCTTTTCTCCTTTTTATCCTTTTTATTTTTTGGTTACTGCATTTTTTTCTGTTCTTCTTTCCTTTAGAATGGTATTTTTTTACACATTCCTCATTTTCAGCTTTAACTCCTTTAGCACAGTATTTGCCTCCATCTCATTTGTGATGGTGCTGAAACTGCTGCTGCATTACACAGAACAGAAGTGACTTCACATCCATCTACCTTACCAGTGTCTAGAATATTTTGTCATCTTTTGAGGAGGAAAAACTGTTTTTATTCACTGTAGGAGATATGTAATCCCAAAGAACTGCTGAGACAGGAGAAGGCACAATGAAATGCCTAGCAGCCCTGTGAGAGGCAGTAACTCCAGGCTTGGCTTGGACTGTCTGTGTTTTGAATTGATGTTACATTGACTTTGGTGAGAGGACAGGACCAGACAAAAAGGGCAGAAATTTTCAACTATGCATTGGGCAGCTGTGCCTTGAGACATATAGTTAGGGTGTGAGTGGACAAGATCCTGGCCGGTGATATATGCAACGAACAGTTCTTTCCTGAGAATTTATTTTAGAGGGTCTGAAAAACATTCTTTCTTTTTATCGAGGAGAAAAAAATAAAAAGGAAAAAAGTAAGGAAATTATTAATTGTTCCTTATCATATTGTGAAAAATCTCAAGTAGATCCAATATTTTCGATCTGTCACTTATTAGCTATTAGGAAGAATCACACAGAATCACAGAATCCAGTAGGTTGGAAAAGACCTCTGAGATCACCAAGTCCAACCTGTGACTGATCCCCACCTTGTTAACCAGACCAGAGCACTGAGTGCCACATCCAGTCGTTCCTCAGACACCTCCACCTCCATTTCATAGTCAAAAGATATTCACAGAAAAATCAGTCCTGGCTGGCAGTGTATACAGTGCAGAAGATGTGCGTCAGTGATCTCCCTTTTCTATACAACAGACAATATCACAGAATCAACAGATTGGAAAAGACCTCTGAGATCACTGAGTCCACCCTATGACCAAACACCACCATAGACCAGACCATGGCACTCAGTGCCACATTCAGTCTTTCCTTAAACGCCTCCAGGGATGGTGACTCCACCACCTCCCTGGGCAGCCCATGTCTAAACATGACACCAGACACATCTAAACAAAGGCTTGCTGTTGTTATGAAGTCGTATCTGTGTGATATTTACTTTGACATGCAACTGTTTATTGGCTGTTATCCCTGTAGTATGGGATGAGCATCCACATGAAGAAACTCCCTCATATGATTCAGATAAGAAACTGCTTGATAAAGTAGATTATAATGTATTTGCAATGACCTTCAAGGTTGGACATTTCAGAAATAAAGTGCGTCAAGTTTAGGGTCATGCAAATTACCAAGCTTTAATAATACAGTATTTGTGACAAGTAGTCTCCTAACTGTAGGTTTTTAATTATATTTTTTTCAGTATGTAAGTTTTTATACTGCAAATAATTTATTTAGCTGACACAATAAAAATATATTAACAAATGGCTCATGTGCTCTGAAATGTGTGCTTTTAAAGAGGTGAGAAAATTGAAGGGCAACTATAGAAGTTATAAAGGATATGTGATAGAAAAGCAGATTGATATGAGCATAAATGTTGAGGAAATAAAGCAGAAAACTTGGACAGTAGGGAAGGCACTCTTGGTTTGGATATGGAGATGGAAGGTGGGAGGCTGTGACTTCTGTCTCTGACAGAGGACAGTGTGGGTCTGTTGCTGTAGCTGTAATTAAGGAAGCAGGGATCTGATGTTAGTTTTGGAGAAGGTGCTTTCTGTTAGACTCATGGAATCATAATGGGCTGAGGTCCATGGGTGTGTGCTCTGAAGAGAAGTTCCAGTCCTTGGATATCTTCAAGATTAGTGCTCCTTAGAGGTACTCCATCTGCTTGGTATGCCCAAGCATGGTTATTTTCCAAGATTTCCATTCCTGCTTCACACAGTCTGGGTCAAAAAAGCACAAGATCTCTGCTAGCTGACTCATTTTATCTAAAAATCTGACTTCCAGCATGAGTCAGCACTACTCTGCTATATTCAGGCTTCCAACATCGTCATTTAGAATAAAGCTCCAAGGAGAAATTCATGATCTTCATGAGAAATACCATCCTGTTCTCTGCTCACTATCGCATGTGGGAGCAAAGCATCCTACACTGAGGGCAAGGAGCATGGAGCTGCTGGAGCAATAAGCCAGATAAACAGACCTGGGTATATGGCCTCTGTCCCTTTCCCAGGCTTTGCCTGGCTGCAGATGTGTGCTCATGCACATTCAGACATAGATTTCGGAAAGCAAGAAGTAATTACCCTTGTAGATAACCTTCTGCTTCAATTGTTTCAAGCTAGAAGTCTGGAGAGAGTTGTGTAAGCCTATGTGCATGTGCAGCATAGGTGGAATAGGCTGTCTCTTAAAGGACTCAGCAATGCATGATTTACTACTTTCACTGACAGAGAGGGAGAATTTTGATCAAAGAAGTTGAAGCAATTCTCTAGAACTGTGAAAAGTGTGAGGAGTTATCACACATTCTAACATATCATTGATTTGCCTTCACAGCCATGTTCTCTTGTTTCTGTGAGCTCCCTAAGGCTGTATTGCCCATGATAGACATTTTCAAAAATTTAATTTTTTCCTTTTATTTAACAATTTTTTTTTGCCCCCTTTCTCTTTCACCTTTTAGCTCTATTCACTGCCTATAGAGTAAGCAGCCTTAGAACGGTTTATGGGCAAGTGTCATGGATCAGAAAAATTAGGAGTCCTTCTGTGTGTGCTGTTGATGAGTTCAGTCTGATGGATGAGATGTCAGCTCAAGAGTAATTGATTTTTCTAGACAAAATATTAACTTCCAATAGGTTTTCTTCCTGGTGTGCTTGTGTGAACAATGGAAAATTATACTTTGTCTAAGTGCACTGGTTTTGCTTTGGGGACAGAGTAGTGCAATCATGCAACGGCATGTTGAACAAATGTTAATTGAGAAGGGTTTTATGTAATTTGAAGGTCATTAATTCACTAGATAGCATTTTTATAAAATTGAGGAACAATCTGAAATAGGATCAGAGCTTGTACTATGAACATTAGGTACTTAATGTGTCTGCCCTTCATGTGTCTGTGTAAAATCCATTCCTTATTCCCAAATATTGAATGTAGTTTTTCCCCCCATTCAAAATTCTTCTTCATAGAATTTCCCATGCAGATTTAGCCCACTTTAAATAAACCAGGAAAACATTTGATGAGCTCAGTCAAATAAAAGCTGAATTGATAAGCTCACTTTCCCTCACGTCTAGATTGGCCTGCATTTTCTGAACATTACCAAGGGTGGTTCAGGGAGAAAAGCAGGCACTGGCCAAGGTATTTTGTAACCTAAAGAGAGAGAACGGAGGGAAAGAAAGCCCAACAGAGGACTGGTGATGAACTCCCCATTCTGTACAACTAAAGGTGTCTCCCCTTGCTCTTCTGATACTTTCAGGAAAGGATGCAGAAAATCGCTTTTCTGGTGGTGAATTGTCAGAGGAAGTCTACACCTGCCTGCCCTGCAGAGAAGGATGTTCTTTCTGCACAGATGATACTCCCTGCTATGCCCAGGAGGACAAGTATTTACGGCTGGCCATCATCTCCTTCCAAACGCTCTGTATGCTGCTGGATTTCATTAGCATGCTGGTGGTCTACCATTTCCGCAAGGCAAAGGTAAACCCACCTGTTTGATATTCCTGCTCCCTGGGTGGTACATACTCACTTATCTTGGGTGTATGGCTTCCCATTTTGAGACTTAGTTTCTCAGGCAAGAAGCTCAACTCTAGGGGAGGATGGGATTTCCAAAAAGCTGAGCAATTTGTGTCTTCCAGTGAAATATGCTTGCATTTATAGATCTTCAGCAAAAATTAAGGAAACTATTATGTTCAAAGCAATTTTGGAAAATCAAGGCTGATTATGCACTTATCTAAGGGGACATGGGGATTTCAGAAACTTGGGATCTTGAAAGTCTCTGTTTTACCACTATTGGGAATGATGTTTGGTTTCAATATATTTGAGAGATTAGATGGAAAATAATTATGGCAAAGAGAAATCTTTCTGAATAATTATAGTTCATAGAGAGTTTAAAGTGATTCTACGGTTAAAGATTTTTTTTTTTTTTTCATTAAAGCATGCGTATATTAAGCAGTGTCTGTAAATTGCTGATGCAGCATTTCTATACTAAGCTAATTAACTTTCTGCTTTTACGTCACTGAAAATCTGGTAACATCTCATGGAATCTCACTGTTGCCTCAGTAAATGCAGAATATTCTCTGAAATTTCAAATTTCCTAAAAAGAAATTAACTGAAGCTGGCATATATTCACTACCTACATTTGGGAGACATAGGTGTGCACACAGTATGCTACATTATTGAAATTAATAGCTTCATCCACTTTTTATAGCTAGATAAGTATTTCCATTTTGGTTTTTGGAACACTTGATCCCACAGTCTTCCTGATCCTGCAGTGTCTGTGTTACAAATGCATGGCTCATTTTGGAAGACTTTAATATCCTGGCAGGAAATCACAGAAAGAGCAATAACATTAGGGGTTTTTTTTTTCCCCCTCTTCTGTTTATGACAGTGTCTTTGTATTTAATGATATTGTATTAAATTATTCAAATTACAGACTTAATTGTATTCATGAAGTTTTTTGTTATGAAAAGTTCAGTGTAGACCTCTGTTTAGTTGCTTGACATTAACTTAGCAGAAAAACTTTATTCTGATTTTGTGAGGTTTTAATCTGGTAATGTTACTCACTTTTAATGTCATAGACAACATCGTGAAAGAAACATTGCTTGTGAGTGAAAACTACTTCTAGACCTTCAAATTTATATGCAGCTATTGCAAGTTGGGCTTGATTTCTTTTTTACACACTGAAATGTTGATTGTTTTATAAGAAATTTTTATGTTTTCTCACAAATAGGTTGAGATCAGACATATGTAAAACTGTGTTCACTCTTGCACTTGTACACTTACACGTGTTCTGATATACATATCTGCTCCAGTAAAAAGAAAGATATATTTTTATTAGACATGACACAGAAATCTTGTGTTTCACAAAACCTGCTAGTAATAAAAAGCACATTTTTACTTTTGTGATGATTAGTCATTTCTCCAAAGTAGTCTATGAGTAAAGAAACACATGGGATCTGAATCTTTAATACCAAAATGGTACTAAAGAGGCATATACACATCTTTTGTTGTTTCTGAAGAGCTTTTCATCCATTAGAAAAGTTTGAGCTTCTTTTTTTCCAGATTCCCTCTTACCATTAGAAATCATGTCATCTGAATGAGTGAACCAGACATAAAACAAAGCATTCTTTTTCCCAGAAAGCAAAATGATGCATTTGAGACATTGCAGTCCATTCAGTTGGCCAGAGATGGATTCAATTACAATTTTGGTACAAGAAAGTTGATTTTTCTCTAGATGTGTATCTCACAAGGAAAAGGGAAGGAAATATGAGACAAAAAAGTAATATGGTGATTTACAAACATTTCCATTATGATGGATGTTTTCAAGGAATAGAAACTAATAGATTTTTCATTGCTTTTCATGTCGTACAGTTGAGTTTTTCTTGGATATTCCTTTAGTGTTCTTTATCTTGTTGGTACAGCATGAAAAAGATCTTGTGTGTTTGCCATGAAATGAGAAGTTGTATGAAGGGCAAACATACTGAGAACCATGAGTATTTGCCTAAGAAAACTTCAGGTTACACTGGAAAATGACAGAAATTTGGACTGAAGGAAGAAAACTAGTAGGTTACTATGTACTCTCTGCCAAGGAGGTAAAATCATGAAAATGAAAGAACACATTGAAGTATGTTCAAAATATCTGCCTTTTTGAGAATTTCCAACTGTTAGTGAAGCAAACCACAATTAGGTTAGTATATGTGTCTGTGATTAAACTGCTCATTTCCATTGTGCTGTGTGGGTGTCAGAGAAAAGCATTTCTTTGGATTCTCTCCCACATGTAGCACTACAATATTCAAATTGTTGGAAAAAATAGTTTTTAATGCAACATTTTAACAGAAAGAAAGGTGTACTGCTACTATATCAAGCAGCAAACTTCAGAGTGTTTAAGGGAGCAAAAGATGGGGGTTGAGAATAAAAGATATTAGATTAAGGTGCTTTCAGTGCTGAAAGGAATGAAGAGTGGCATTTTGATCTAGCTGTTGATCAGTAAAATCAGAAGGCAAATGGGATGAAGTTACCTCCTGAGTAAAAGTGACTGCAAAAGACTTCTGAATGCTTATACTTCATGGGGGCTTCTGGTAATTACTACCTTCAAAAAGCTAAGAGCCTGAAAAGTCAAGGTCTGCCAAGAGAAAGCACTTGGTAAGAAACATCCCAGGCACCTTGGCAGTGATATTGTGAGTATAATAATTCACAAAAAGAATGATAAAGGTCCATAAGCATCCTTTAGATTATGACAGCAGTGACAACATTTGTCTTAAAAAATCAACATATCAGTAAGAGCAGATGCAGATCATGAGTATTTCAGAGAAGTGAAGAAATACCTCAGCTCTTCACATCATACTGGTTGCACTTCTAATGCCAAGCAGTACTTAAAATGGAAAATTGCCATCAGCCTGGTTTTGTCAAAAGTGTGGAATATGTGTGAGATCCAAGGCAGTTACTAAAAGACCAACCATGGGTAAAAGATGGACTGCTGCACTACCACAGAGCATGGCCATGAGAACAGAGTCCTTTACTGCCAAAGTGTTACTGACAAAATGTGATGATACAGCTTTCATTTTGACATGATCTTTGTTACTGACCTGGGCTATAATAATAATACTCTACAGAAAACCTGGTAAATACCAGCTTGTGAGTTCCCATGAGTGAAAGGTCTTGACAAAATGAATGGTAATAAATAGGCAAAGCCTATTGCAAGCCAAATGACTGGCTTTTAAATCCTGGCTTCTCTTTGGAGGAACTTTTACAAGTCTTTGAAGTTCTAAGTCTCTTCTTCTAGAACTTCTTAAGGTTCCTCTAAGGAATCCTCTTCAAATTTCTGTCTAGAAAACTGCTGAACTGGTAACTGTGGAATAAGTTTACATTAGTAGCAGTGGAGGAGCAATGGAAGATAGGAAATGTGACATTTGTATTTATAAAGACTCTCCGTAATAGAGACAAGAACTAAAGATCAGTAGGTCCAACTTACACACTTGCAAATTCGGAGTAATGGTAATAAATAATAGAAGTCCTGGGTCCATGGGCAAGTGTGGGAAGTGGGCTTTTGTGAGAATGTGATACCCTACAAATGTGTTTGTAGCTCTGTGAAGGGAGACTCTGAGCATGTGGCTATGACAGTACTTCTTCCAAAGTCTGCCACCAAAAGCTCTTAAAAATTGTGGTCTCAAGGGCCTAGGTGAGCTGCACAATTTGTAGGTAGCCAAGGGATGACAGAGGAAAACACAGGGCTGGAAATATGGTATAAAATCATGTAAAGCAGAGAGATGTTGATGTGTGAACATGTATATATTCGTGGCTCCTCTTATGGTATCACTAGAGGGATTGAGGATCAAGGGGTCTCTCAAAAGTTTTTAAAAATGAAGTAGTTGCATTACACTTCTTTTAGTTGCTTTGTGTTGTTCATTGGCAAAGGGTATCACAGATCCCAAAGTAAAAAGCAATTCAAATAGGAAGGAATCATGGAGGTATTTCTATACATTTCTATATATGTTTCTACATTTCTAGTGTGTTTAAACGCAGTGGTTTTGGCAAAACATCTGGTGCTGCAAGGCCATAATTTTATTGTTGGAAACTTGTGAGGATAGATTGGGAGGGATCCCTCTCTGCTTCTTTAACAGTGCAGCACAGGCCATGAAGAGAAGTTGGACACTGGAGTCTAAATCAGAAAATCTTTTGTTCTCTTGGCAAAGAGTAATTAAGTTGGATCCCATGTCTCTTATTGAAAACCTTGTAGTTACTCATGTAGACTTGCACATTTGATAGGTGACAAAACAAAATTCAGCTTGTTCATCCAAAACACAGTCCAAACTATTGGTACCACTGACCAATCTGACCACTGCCAACCTATAAATGTAATGGCAAAGTAGCGACTTCAGGCAGCAGTTGGAATTGGCCAAAAGAACAAAATGGAATGACGAAAAGATACTGTGACAGAGTTCAGATCGATGCTGAGGAATTCATTTGAGGCTTTGTCAAACACAGGTGAAAGTGACTCAGCAGCCCTGAGATCAGCTCAGCAACAATGTTATTAAACTGCAAGAGTCACAACTGGAGAAAGGAAGAACTCCAAAATTAAAAGTATAAGAAAAATTTGGAAGAAGGCACAGGAGTAACAGAAGCTAAACCACGAGTGAAAAACTTTGTAGGGAAAGACAGAAAAAGATGAAAAATATAAAGAGGAGATGCTCCTGCTATAATGGGAAAAGACGAACCATTTCAGCAGGAGAGCAAATGGGGGAAATGTGCCAAACAGAGACAAAAGAGGAAAAATTATTCATAACTAATACAGAAGGGAAATCAGATGTGTGGATCACTTCAAAGAAATCTTTACTCCAGCCACCCTCATGCTAATCAGTAGTGAAAGCTGGAAGCCATGACCCTGGCATTGACAAGGTGCAAGAGCCTGAAAAACTCAAGGGAGATGAAAATTTGTGAAATCCCATCAGAACAGCTGACAGCACCTGACAGCACCAGTTTAGTGACACTGAGGGAGTTGTGTGATGAAGCCTGGGAAAAAGAGATTTTTCCTCAATGGTGGAAATGCTGGAGTTCTGTTAGACTTCTCTGACAGAGTGATTTTCCTGAATCTGACCTGAGAAGGTGGTGAGGCTTCTGCAGTGTCAGAGAAGTAAAGGGACACTGGAAGCAAAACAAGAAACAGCTCAGTGCTTTTGATAGTCATGATATGTGTCTTGGCAATCACAGAGGAGTCTGTAAAGGAATAGGCTCCTCTTATTTCCTTGTTTTTCAAAGGCTTTGATAGAGTACAAGTATGAGAGGATCTTGAAGAACTTTCAGCCCTACCAAGTCAGATTTTCATGGTCGTATACAGAGGTGCAAAACATTCTCTGAGTTGAACAACTAAGGAGCAAAACAGCTCAAGGTGATACTAGCAAACATCTTTATGAGCTGTGGCATTATTATTGATTGAATAATGCAAACATCACTACAAAAAAACATATCCAAAAAGTACGAGGCTAAGCTAACAAAAGTAGCTGGTTATACAAGGACAGAAATCATGGATGTTAAATATTTTCGAAAGTAAGAAGCTGAACGGTGATTTTGTAGGAAAAAGCATTAACGAAATAGGGGAATTCATCTGTGCAAATAGTGCTATGTGGACCAATGGAGAGCTCAAACAGGGAGTGACCAATGGCAGTATTGATTACTTGCAGTGTAAGGGTAGCAAAGCTACCAGAAAGAAACTGAACATTTAAATAACTGTGAATAAAAATCAGATTTATTTTTTTAGATTTCAGACTTAACATAGGTCTAAAAATCTACCAGAGCCTTAGAGAGAAAACCAGCTGTGTTGTAACCATGTTTTTGTAAAAGTACTGGACCGTGGAAGGACAATACCTGCAAAGAACCTAAAGGGCTCATCAGATATGAGGCTGCCTTTTCAAATGAGTTGGAAAGAAGAGCTGAAAATAACTGACCTTTGCATAGCAGCTTACCAACTCAAACAGGGAGCTTTTGGGTAGGATACAACTGCTGTGAGGAATTGTAAGTGCCCTTAAGAAATGCCAAGAACCTCTGCTGCCAAAGAGCACAGAGCAGTTGATCTCAGCCATAGAGTGGAAGAGACTAATTGCTGCTTTGTGATGAGAGATGAGAATGTGCTGCCAGCCTTGACTCATGCTAGACCTTTTCAGAAGGGTCTTGTTTGCTGGGAATTCTCATTCAGATCAATGCTAAAGGCTTCAGAGTAGTTGCACTAAAGCCAAACTACTTTGCCCTCATCTCACCAGCTTGTGTTGCTGTCAGGTTCTGAAAATAGGGGAATTGAGGGTGAGCGTGGAGATCTGGTCATTCCACCTTCCTGACGTCCCTGTGGCCAGCATCTCTGGATGTAAATCCAAGATGTCAAGGTAAAATTGGTAGCAGTGGGCACACTTGGAAAAGGTTGTTTTCAGCTCTGAAAAATGATGGAAAGAATGCTTAGAGTTCAACACAGAAATTTGGAATGGTATTGTCATATGGCATTAACAGTGATGAAGGACTGTGATGGAGCCCATTGGAATGAAAGGCTTTGCCCCATTCAAGACCATTTCCAATTCCAAATATTGGAAATTTTTAACTAAATGACCTTTAATTGTACTGGTCTTCCCCCCTCCCTCCCCCTTTCATTGACGAACACTCAAGAACTGTTGGAAATACAAAAATACAAATACTTTTAATGAGAGGAAGAAAATATACATCTTGAACACTGATAAAGGTAAATACAGTTAACAGGACCACATGGCATAACAGGAATAAATCATTTTACCTCTCTTGAGGGAACTGTAGCAAATAATAGCTACAGACTGTTGTTGTATGGTTCTTATTCTGTTGAATACAGATTTTCAAATTGGAGTTCAGGGTGGCTAGATACACTCTGCCACCACTTTTTCCATTTTTCCCATTTAGTGTAAATATATTCAAGTGTTCTGCTAAATATGATTTCAAAACTGTGAAGACAGTCCCTAAACAGTGCAATTTTAAACACTGCACAGAATTGCACATAGATGGAAAGGCAACATGCAAATTTATGCTGTAGTTCCCCGTTCTAATACTGAGAACTCAAGAATGTCTTTTCTCCCTTTCTGCAGCCATGATAGGATGCAGTAATTCAGAGTGAGGTAATCATAGGCTATTGATGTGTGATACAGCTTTAAATATTAAAGCATGCTGGCTTTGCAAACATACCTCTTTTTCTAATGTAAATCAGCCAATCCTTTTCCCCTTTTTTACTCCACAGTGGCATCTTGATGTGCTTATGCTTGGATGCCTTTCATCTTTGGTGCACATTCTGCTTTTTTCTCCCTAGACAACAATTTCTGACATTTCAGCTGAAGTGGAAAGCGCAGATGGAGCAGCTGCCTTTACATGCTGTGCTGGTGGGCATACCTGATAGTTCACTCAGCACATACACATTCTGTGCACTGCTTTATACACCCTTTCTTCATCTGATCTTAGGGTGACAACCTAGTTTCTTGTGATTCCTCAGGAAGTTTATTGTGATCTTCAGGTGTGCTACTTTAAAGACATTGCCGATGTTGTTTTCAAAGCTGTTGTTTTTAGAGGAATTCGCATTTCCTTTATCTGCATGTCCCTTCCCATTTTTCTGTGTAGTTAAGATGTGCCTTTAGGGATGCTGTACTTTCTTAACTCCCACATAAATAATTTAAGAGTGCCATACTGGAAAGATAAGAAGTGGAGGGGCTTTTAGCCTGCAGCACCAGTTGAGTCTCAGGAAGGATGTATTGGCTGCCGGAGTTCCCAAAGACAGCAGGCATTGGTAGGCATGACTGCAGTGGAGGTGTTGCCCTGTGTTTGCAGAGTATTGTATGTATTCATTTCATAAGGCCAAAGGTTTCATGAGTATATATTTGCATTCTTATACACACTTCAGAGGCATTAAGTGCTTGTGAATGGAAAAATAAACTACAGACACTTTAGGCCTAATGAAAACTGAAATTTGAAGAAAATAAAGATCTAGATATGAAATATGTTCATTGGTTTCAGTTCAGCCTCGTAAAGAAGAGCTAATGAGAAGAGCAGGGTGGTAGGAAGCAAAAAAAAGTGCTCTAGATAGAGTCTATTCCTAATGGATGAGGTTGGTCATAAAAATAACTTTTCATCAATACTCAGCAGTAGCTCTAGGATTCAAAAGCTGCAGTCTTCTCTATATATCAAGCCAATGCTTGTCTCTACAAAGTTGAATTGTGCAACACTTTAGGAGGCCCATCTGGAAAACATTCATGGTTTTTCAAGGAGTGCACTGCCTTCAAAGGGATGTGAGTCAGCCATGGATTGTGACCCATTTGCTCCACTTTGACATTGAAACTGATTCCTGGCCTTTGCTTTCTTAATCTTAATGTCTTGCTGCATAGGACATTTCAGTCAGTGAATTATTGTTGCCTTCTGTTCCACCACTACTCCACAAAACTCTACAACACAGAGCCCCAAAGTTCCAATGAGTGGAGCTGGTAGTGCACTTTCAGTGCAGGGTGCTGGCCAAGAATATAGCTGTCACCAAAGATAAAACTGTAGTAGTCCTGAAGGCATATGTTTGTTTAATTTTATTACACTATGATTTCACTTAAAAAAAAAAAATTATGAAAAGTTAAGTAATTGAATTCTTGAATTCCAGCAAATACTTTTCAATAATGACAACTATTATACCATAGAAAAGTTTTTCCAAAGTTGTTTTAAAGTCACAAAATAAACTGAGCAAACTACTAAGATTTTTGCTTGTCTGTTACTCTCTGCTTCCTGCTGAGTCTTGTATTTATAGCCCTTATAGGGTATCTGAGTAGACCAAATGGTCCGTCACATGATAATAAGCTTTTCCCACTGATTCCTTGATGCAGTAACTTCAGGAGAGTTGCATTTATCTGAAGTTTCATTTGTTCGTGAATGGGCATTTACAGATTTGCTGGGAAGAGGCTTCCTATCATGTCAGCAGAATAACAGCGACATTATTTATTTATCCTGCTATTTGTCTTGGAGTTGTATCCTGCTGTGAACCTTCCTTGTACAATCAATAGCAATAGCAAAGTCCCTGGTGGCTTGCATGAGGTCTTTGGCATGCCTCCCTCTCCAAGAGCTGACTCCTGTCTTTCTTCTTGTTTTAAGAGTCTAACAGTAGGGCCCCATTTTGATGTTGAAAAACCAATTTAACTAAGGAGAGGCTCTTATGAAGACGAGAAAAGAGGGTTTTTTAGAAGTTTTACTCAGAGAGAAGAAAGAAATAACATGAATTGAGAAACTGGGAAAGAAAACATCAGAAAAAAATGTCGCATGGGAACTTTCAAATAGTAGATATAAAACTGGATTGGAAACCTTATTCTGGGCAAAGTCTTGCCTTTTTTATTGAATATTTGTACTTGCAAAACTTTTAGTTAATGGTAGAATGTTCAGAGAAACTTTGTGCTGGTTTTGATATTTTGGTTGGTTGGTTTTGGCTGTATCATGTGGTACAAACTGAAAACAGATCACTCAGACTAAAACATATGCCTGTTCTTCATTCTTTTTTATTTCTTTGGGTGAAAGTTAAAGGTTTTTAGGAGCAGGCTCATGCTGTCAGCTTCTTGTTAGGACTTTGAGCTATGAATACAGTCAGATTGCTTTCTGCCTTCCTTGTCCTAGCCATGCTTCCCCCTGTCTGGAATAAAATCATGACATTTTTCTCTGACATCTTCTCATCAACTTCAATATAGCAGAAAAGAAGCCTTGATCTCCTCCTGCTTCCCTCTAGGACATCCCAACTATGCTTTCTTAGTTACTGTAGCAACCTGCTTGTAACCAAACGTCACTTTGGGCTCTGGAGCTCACTGTGCCTCCGGCTATGTCTAAGCCTTGCTGAACTCCTTCTGAGCTCCCTTTTAATACATGTTTTCTGCTAGTCTGCAGACCTAAATTTATTGTCTCAGCTTGGTGTCTTGTGTCTTGACTCTTGCAATGTCCTTTCAGCTGGCCTTGGCAGATGCATTCACAGCTGCCCCTGTCTGTTCCAAGTGATGCTGCAAATGATTTACTGCTCTGCCACTTTGTGTTGTCCTCCTTGCATCTCCCTCCTGACATCATACATGAGCTGTATATCTCTGGTTTTTTCAACTCCCACATGAGCTTTTTTCTCTCTCCTAATGCCATTTCTTTGATGCACGAGTGTCAACACCAGCCTCATCTTGTTAGCTTTTCCAAAAAACACCCCTTGTTCCCTTCATACTTTCCTCATGCTTGGTGGAGGCTTTTTGAGAGCATCCCCTGCTCTCCATAGCATGTCTTCAGATTCAAGTGCTGACAAAATATGTGACTTAGAGTGGGATACTGATGGGCTGGGACTACTAATTGCTAGTTCTGAAAAGTGATATTGCCTTGTTGTTCCATTGCTCTCATCTGCCTTTATCCACGTGCTATCCATAAGTCTTAAACTCTTCACTTTGTGCAGATAGCACAGTCATTTTCACTTTTTCCTTGTGCAGGGTCTGCACTAACGTGAAGCTTCCTGGGGACTGGGCCTGTCAGCAATACAGTGGTAGGAAGAATAATTAAGTTATACATAGCAGTATTTCCTTCAAAGACAAATGTGTTTTTATTTCCAGAGAAACATACATTCCATGATCTAAACTTAATGAGATATTACTTAGCATAATAAATTCGGAAGAGCTGAAAAATCTCACCGTTTTTCAGGATCAGGATTTCTCAGATACAATTATAAGGTATTAGTGTGGAGTGACTCTTATAAAGTAAAACTGAATAAAATAACCTGAGGCTGGATTTAAAATCTTCAGAATTATGAGGTTTTGACTGATCTGAAATTAATATAATGATCTTCATCTGTAGTTCATTTGCCTTCTAAGTCATGAGAATAATGATTTTTTTTACCTATATCAGATTTATTCTAACCCTTCTTACATCATTCTCAGTTTGTTTCTTCTGAGATATTATGAATCTTGAGCTTTGCAGTCAGGTTGGGTTTTTTATCCTATATTTTACCATAAACTATTTATTTCTATGTGATTGTACTACAGTTTACACTGACAGTTCTAGTGAGCTGTGGTATTATCTTCTGTAATAGGTGAAGCCATGTTGAATAGGAAAGGTGAAATTCAGGTATTCTGAAGCTATTTGTAAACTAAACAGGGGAACATACTGAGCCCCACCTCCTGCTTCTGAAATTTGGTTTCCTATTCCATCAGATTTTTTGTGTATTCCATTTAACCTCCTGGTGATTAAGCATTTATCAATATTAGAGTGCATTTTATTCTTGAAAGTAATATCTTTGTCTCTTCATTTAATTTCTGTGTTAATTGAATGCCTAACCTAGTGAAACAGGCACTTCAAGTGATCTAGATTTTTTATGATTGCCATTGTACACATTTATCTTTTGAATTAACCATAAAGCTGTGAATAGACTGAAAGTGAACTTAGGAGTTATTTATCTCTTTACTGACTTTCTTTCATTTATATATTCACCACTCTTGGGTGAGAAGCAGGTATCTTGATCTAAGCAGTATGTCCCCAAGGAAGGAATTTCTGCTCTTATAAGAAAAGGTGTCCCTGGGGCATTAACCATTTAAATTGTGGGGGTTCTTTGCCAGCAAATACTGTTTTCTCAAATGTTTGTCATGCAGATGGTGTAGTGCAGCTTAGATGCAGTAATGTTCATGTTTCTGAGTGCAGAACACCTTACCTTCATTATGATATATCCTAATAGGTTTCGTTACTTGTATAACAGAAAGGATCAAGGACCACATGAATTGAAAAATAAAGTATTTGGGGATTTCTTGGATGCCTGACATCTGGTGCACTTTTAATGAAATTGCCTTATGATTGATGGCCTTTGCTTTTCCTGACTTTTTTTCAAGTAAAAAGTAAATTTAATAATTATGTTCTGTTTGAGCTCAGCTATAGCTAGTAATAGGAAAAAATTGACCTTCATGTAAGTATTGTTCAAAAACTTGAAAGGGAAGTGAAAGAACATGAAGATTATACTTATTTGGTTTAGTAATATTGCACAAAGCCTGCAAATGCCAGAAAATTCTGACAATTTGTCAATACAGGTAAAGTGGTAGCTCATGGGCCTGTCTTTGTAAAATTGGCCTTTGCTATGAATATTTCTGTATTTGTGATCTATATTCTATTAGGAGGCTATTATTCAAATAGGTTAAAATTAATTATTCAAACAGCATGATGAAAGGTTGAGCAGGACACATAATGTCCTCTTCATTATTTTACAGAGAAATATTCAAGAGAGGTACAACTCTTTCTCCCTTGAAATAAAGGGTGTTTCCTGCAGTTCCTGCATTCCTGGGAATGAGTTGCTTGAATTTTGTACCTCAACTAACAACAATAAAATTAAAGCAAAGCCTTATCGTGGTATTTGACATTTCCCTTTACCTGGGTAGCAGTCCTAATCAGTCCCTGAATTTATCAAGAAAATAAATAACTTATGACACTATTGTTCCAGGGTACTAACTGAGGGTTCAGAGGACTTCTTCCAGTTGCTTTTGTGCCCATTCTTTGGTCGCCAGTAGTGCTCTTCCAGGTGTGAATAGTATTAGCATAAACACCACAATGAAATGCAGTTGCACTCTTTTCTGCAACTCTTAATATCAGTGTCTGGGAACTGGCAAGTCCAACTTCTGTCTCTTAACAGAAGAGCTAAACATCTTGCTGTTGCTCAGCCTCAGGGACGGAAAGAAGAATCTCTGTATTCTATTTCTTAAAAATAAACTTTATTTGAGATAAAATTCCTGAAAATTAGCAGTTCAGTTTTTCCACACAGCTCTTTCACTAACAAAGATAACAGTGTCTTTGTGGTTGGGAGAAGATACACGGGATAAGAGAGAGTAAAAAGATTCAGTTGGCTTTGGAAAAACAGCACATGGAAATCAAGACAGAAATACAGTCATACAGGAAAACATTTATTTGTTGGGAAGGCATATTTTAGTAAGAAAAGCAACTGAACATTTCAACCAGGTCCACTTCACACCACTTGTTTTCAACTTGACAAAAATATCTTCTCACTTCTGTCATTTAATAGAAGTAAAGAGCCACCCGTACCAGGAAGAAAAAGAATTTGAACAGGAAGGGTTTTCAGAGAAGTAAGAGACAGATCAGGGAATACAGTCCCATAAGGTCTCATCACATCTCCCATGTCCTTACCTGTGGAGGGGGATGGATCTGCCAGACCTGCACCCCAAGGGACAAAGGGGTGCTCCTGGGAGCACTGCAGAGCAAGCACATTCCCTTCACATGCACCTTAGCTACTTTTTATTTCACTTGTTTTGAGACAAGTTTGCATAGTAATTTTTCTAGTCACTTCCCATACATCAGCTTAGCACAGCAGAGCAAACCTGTGTTATTCTCTATATTTCCTCACTTCTCTACCATTTTGTCATGTATCCATAAGTGTTTTCCAGCTGTACATGGAGTGGTAGATATGCTATCCAGTTTAATAAACATGGATGTATTCAAAGTTGAGATCAAAGAAAAAATGTATCTGATTTTTTTTTTCTCTGATAGTTTTTGATATGCTTCATTCATCTGAAAGGCAAGCTCACATTCTAGTGAAGCCTCCTTTGTAAAAGGAAATTTTCTGTAAATCACAGCCCTCTTTGGTCATTGTTTATATAACAGAGGTGGCAGAACTGTTTAACAAAAGTGAAAAAAAATCAAAATATGCCAACCTTTTCCCCTCACTAGGTTTCCATGGTACCATGCTCATATAATACACAGTGACATGTGGCCCTGGAGGAACCTGCAGTCTTCCTGGACTGACACCAGAAGTCTACAGTTCAGTTAATTCAGTATTACACAATGTAACTGATACAGGATGACTATAATTTTGGTTTGACTTTTAATTTCTTTTTTTTTTATTTTCCTTCACTATGAAAATACTCTGACACTCATATTCAGGACATTCAGGAATTCAGTGCTAATTAATGCTGTTGTATTTCCTGGATTGCTTAGGACCACAGACAACTGAAATGCAGTGTCTTCTGTTGTTGTTTATACACCATTTCAGCTTTTTGTTTTGTTTTGTTACACTTGACGCAACTTGGGCAGCTGTACTTTTTAAAATTTCTTATATGCAAATAATTGTTAAACATTTATTTATGACCCTTTAGCAGTGACCAAGAGGCACATATGATGTGCCTCTCATAATGTGATTTTTCACAGAAATGGTGTTACTTTCTGAGATTCAAGGATAAGGAATGACTGTTTATCTCGAAGGCAACTAATGTGGTCTGGAGAGAACAGATAGATAGAAGACTGAGCAAATCCCATGGCATAAATCAGTCCTTCACAAACAATACTCTTTGTAGGCCTAAATGAGTAAATGGTATAAGCAGCTAAGTTAAGTATGAAAGTTAGTATGAAGCTAGAAACAAAATAAGTTGCAGTATTACTTAGGTGTCAGCAATGTGTAACAATTGAGTGAGACAAAGTCCAGAAAAGACAGTTTTACTGACACAAATAAATAAACATAGAAATGAAACCCTGGAAGATAAATGAGCACACAGAAAAAGTGTCAATAAGCAAACTGTACACAAGATGAACAGCCAGAGAAATAAATAAGTAAAACCAAAATAAATGCCAACAAGCAAGACAGATGAAAAAAAAATCCAAGCAGCTGTTAAAAAAGATGAAAAAATAAAAGTATAAATATTACATGCAAGTGAAATTCCCACTCTGTGAAATTTCAGGGTTGTATCCTAAAGTGCCCTGTTTTCTGTGAATTCCATTGTAGAATTTTTTTTGTGCAGCCTGTATAGGTGGACACCAGCTGGTGGAGACTTTAGTTTATCATTGGTTTCCTTTCTTTCATTTATTTTCTTAAAAGAGAAAGGGCTTTTTTTTTCCAGAGGTGTGTGGGCATATTCACTGCTGTGTATGTTGCAGATGTCCATGAAGTCAAGCATTTGTGATCCTGCCCCCAGCCATGCCTTAGGGACCCGTATTTGCAAATTCTGGATAGTGGAAGATTCAGCTTTTGGTGGAAAAACTGTTACTTAGAGACTTCTGGAAACACCTGTATATCTAATATAAAATATCTTTAATAGGTTAATTTTGAAACATTCTGCCTTAGTTTTGGTTTTCTTCTCTCCAGTTAATTGCTGTTATTAAAGCTTCAGTTCTGGATAGTTTTTTCTTATTGGACTTCTTGGGCTATAGTGGTCATTATGGAAAAAACCCACATTAAAATCAAGTATTAAAATATCTCTTTTTCTGCAGTAGAGAAAATGAACAGTTTCAAAAATGTGGTTTGGGAGAATTCTTATACTTCCATTTCCTATCAAATTTTTTTTCTTTTCTACGCTTACACAAAAATAGTTCTTTGGTTGTACTATTTTGTATTTCAAGTTATAGGCTTTTCTTCGTCATTGTGGATATCATTCATGTCTGCTAGAATGTCTATTCCATTTGCCAAGGAATCCTGTTTGGAAGAGTTGTGGTATTTGTAAACGTTGTGTGAACCTCCCTGTTCTCCTTGTATCAAAGAGCAAGGTGAAAGCACAGTCAAAACTGGATTCAAGCTCATTTTGAACTCCAGTGTTGCTCTCTAAGTCACACTTCTTTTAGGGTAGGAAGAAGTGCTTAGATAGAATTTGCAGAGGATTCACCCTACCAGAGCACAGGTGAGAAGAAAATCATGGGATAATTTATTGTTATGGAAGAAGAGCTGGAGATGCTGAAGTTCTTAGCCTTGGCAGGGTATCCTCTGTTCATGCTGCCCAGAAAAAAGCTTGGTAAGAAAATGCTAATCAGAACGTGAAAGACTTGTTTAGAAAAGGAAGTGCATACAGAAGTTACAGGGAGACCAGATGTTTCAGATAATCTCTATCTTCTCTGTATGAAGCTGCTTTCATTTCAGTTGCTTTGTTGGTCATTCTGATCTATAGAGATTCATTGTACATAATAAGAAAGAAAAGATTCTTCGGTGGTTTGATTGTTGCTCAGTCATGAGAGACATGAATTCACTGACCTCTGCCAGTGTCTTGTGTGATGTTGGAGTCAGCTGTGTAAGGGAGGACACTGGCATGATAAAACATTATCCCATCTCTTAATCTCTTCTTATTGGCCTCTCATCTGGCTCAAACCCAGCTTCTTGCTGAACAAAGGTTGGTTTGTTGTGGTCATCCTCTGGTGCTCTCAGCCTCTGCACCTGGGCTGTGCTTTGCACATCATCAGCAAAGCACCCCTGCTTTGGCAGTGCTCGATTCTCTGAGTCATTAACCTTTAACATTTCAGATTCTCACGAGTGTTGATGTTTTGTCTTTAAGATAAGGCACAGTTGCACTATACATAAACCATCAAACTTATTGGAATACATTTTGCATTAGGAAAAATAGATTTTTTTTTTTGTTTAATTTTAAGATGTAAGAAACTGTGTTGGAGAGACTGCATTAGAATCAGTGAGGAGATATTATTTTACAGTCCTGACAAGTTAATGAATCAACATCTTTGTGCAAAAATTTCAGAAAAAGTAAATGCACTTGCAGTCTGAGCGCAAACTCTATATTCAGTAAAGTTGTGTATTATTCATACTTATTATGGAAGCCAAGTTATTAAATAAGTAAAAATATTCAAGGGACTTCTTGAAATTTAAACAGTACAGAACAAATTCTACAGTTAAATTCATGTCTGTAATTCCCATGATCCCTAATTCTTGACACTTGAGAGCCAATTTAGCAGTTTCAAATTATATCCAGGTAATGTGTGTTGAATAGTATTTAACAAAGGGAAAAAATTATTTTTTAAATTGAATTTTGTAAAACACAGCCATTGTAACAGGCCTGTGAATTAAAGAGTGTGAAGCATGAAAGCATGAAAGACAGCTTGATACTGTTGTGCTTTGATAAACATTACTGTGGAAGTCTGATGCTGACAAAAGTGAAGGTACCTTTATCAAATGGCACAAAGACAGAATTTTCTAATATTCTGTGTTGGTTTTTGTCTTCTAGAGTATCAGGGCTTCGGGGCTGGTGCTGTTGGAAACCATTCTTTTTGGATCGCTTCTTCTGTACTTCCCAGTAAGTCAAACTATAACTTAAAAAAAAAAAAGTATCCCTGCTGACATTTTAAAACTTTGTATGAATGACTCTGGTGAAAATATAAACATCAAAGAGTGCTGTGTTCTGTAAATATTCTTAAAAACATGCAAATGTTTTCCTATATTTGCAGTAATTCCCTATTTTTAATTTAGTAAAATTGCCAGTGGTTTAATTGGAAGTTCTTTGATGTTCTGGGTTAAGCTGAGTTTTTGCTTTGAAAGACAATTCCTCTCTAAGCTATGCTATGGGGGGGAAAAATGCAAGATATGTAAAAGGAAGACACTGATTATTCCAAGTATTTCTCTGGAACGTAGTACAAAGGAGATTAATTATTTCAGTGCATTGCTGGCATATATTTTGATGTTTCTGAAGATATGTGGCATCTCCAATGGTGTCTTTGGGAAAATTAGATGGCGTTACCCTTACCCTGTAAGTGGAAAAAAAAAATTTCACAGCTGCATGAGAAGTTTATCACAAAGCTCATAGAAATATGTGTCTATTCTCTTCTGAAAAGTCCCAAAAAACCTGAGTTTGTTAATTGCCACATAAACTAAAACAATGGCTCGATAAAGCAAGATATCAAAGTGTAAATTGAATGAAGCTGATAGAAAGCATGCAGGTCGTGAGACAATCAAAGGTATCAAAGGTAGAGTTGTGGACTGTTTTAAAATATGTTTATGTTCTCTTCCCCTCAGTAGTCAGGATTTTCTATGCTTTTACAGACCATCATGTAGTTACTGAAAGATGAGCTGGATAACAAAACTCTTCAGTAGCTGAAGAACAAGTAGGAAATAAACTGCAGTACAATGTGTGAAGAATACTATGATAAACACAAATCTTGATGGAATTTTTATACATTTTTTTTTGAATTGTGTGGGCCTTCCAAGTTCTAAAGAAAAAGTGTGTGCATTTTCAGTATAGCTTTATGTAGTTTTTCGTGTTTCACTTCGCAGATGTGAGGGAAACAAAAGTTTTTGGGTTTTTTCATATTGTACAAGTATTTTTTACCACTTGCAATAAATATATCTCCTATGGGTTTTCAGAACTTCTTTCACATTTCTTTCTGGTGAATGGAACAGAAAGCCCATGCACTGTTTCCTCAGCTGGTGCTGTGAAGCATTTACAGAAATTCATAGCATAAAGCTTAATGCAAGGGGTTTCTTTTCCATGGCTGTCTTTCTCAGAGAAAGAACCCTGGAGCCAGGTAGAAGCCAGGCTTCCCCAGGCAGATGCTCAGGTAGAGCCAGTCAGTGTCTGTACAGCCTCAGCTCCACAGTGTGCCAGAAGGCTCATCATAGCTGCTCAGAGCTGTGTCTGCAGTCTGCCTGCCTGTCACCCATTCTTAAGTTCATTTCCCAGTTCTTGCCTTGGTCCTCCATTTGTTCTATTCCACCAGGGATGAACATCCTTTGGTGGCTGTCTCTCTTCAGGCTTCAGTGCTCAGCACCAGGGATACTGAGATACTGCAATGGAAAAAGACTTCTCTCAGAAGTTGACTTGAAGAGCTTGGTGACCATCCACAGCCTTTAAATGCAGAGGGAGAAGAAAGGAAGAGGTTCTGGGAGGGAGCAGTTCAATAATCCAAGCATCTCCTCAGCTCTTCACTAACATATAAGCATTTCCCCTTTTTTTTTCACTGGCATTAAGGATGTTAAATATACAGCAAGTGCAAAATGACAGTTTGATGTATTATGAGGAAAAAAAAGATTGCTGAAAATTCCTGATTAGCCTGTGTCCCAGATGGGATATAGCTGCTTGACCAGAGTTTATCTTTCTCTGCACATCTCATGCTCCTACTATATAAAACTGTCCACTGAGAGCACATTCTATTAGAAATGAATAGGGAAAGTGTATGACTTAGCTTCTCTCTTCTAGCAGTTTTATGTTCCCACTCTTTGCTGGGGCACTCTTCCTTTCTTACATAGGTAATTATTAATCAGGCTGTTACTCCTACAGGCTGAAATGAAAAAAAAATAGAGAGCAATTTTGTGGCTTCTATTTTGAGTGTTTTAGGTGAGGGATGTAGCAAATGTGATAGTGGGAGGTCACATTAATGTTCAGACAGAGAAATTAATCCTGATTTTACCAAACAGGAAAATATGGTTTCATAAAATCAAAGAAGATCAGAAAGATCAGCTTTATGCCATTCCCTCAAATCACTGCAAGGAAGTTTTCATCAGTTTCTGGTTCAGGGCAAGACAATGAAGCAGTAAATGTGGGAAAGCTATAAAGCATAGTCTTTTTAAGAAAGAAAAGCTGCAAGGTGTGAATTATGAGAGCTGAGTCCTTGGAATGTGACCTCTTGATGTTTTGCTGTACATGGACAGAATCTAAATGTGCTCACCTGCTTATTGTCTGGGAAAGGAGTGCAAAGCAGAACAGAATGACATGAGGAAGAAAACCCAAGTTCTAAACAGAGTCTGGTTTGCACCAGCTGACATTTATGCACATACTCATTCATAACAGTGTAGTGCATATATTATCAATTTATGTGTTGGCCCTAAGTTATGTACCTGCAAAGCAGATTTTGTTTTCCCTGGGTCTTATTCATTGTTTATTTACTCATTCATGTTATTTAGTGTTTTTATTTGCTTCCAAGAACAATTGGGAATATTTTGTGACTTAGAGATGTGGTTAAAGACTTAGTAATTTGTGCTCAGAGGTCATTGTTTCAGCTCCTTGATTTGGTTCTCATTTTATGCTAGAGTACATTAGAACTCTAAGGCTAGTTCATATAGTTCTCACATATTATACACCCAAATTAGGCTATGTTTTCCACAGGTAATATGAAATGAAAATTAACATACGGAATGGAGTTCACAAGCATCATTTCAATGGGGTGTTATCCTTTAACATAAGGCTGTTTTCCTTTTGTATGGTCTCTTGTCCTATTATGATTTGCAATTTAAAACTGAAAAGCTTTACTTTCACACTCAACCAAGTGTGGAATTACACAGCTTGGCTTAATGCATGTAACAATGTAAAGACATAAAGTGACAGCATTTATGTTCTAAATAACTGAAATCTCTATTCATTTGAGGATTCTGTGCAAAATTACATTCTTATTTAAAAAACAAAATCCCCTTAGATTTTCTCAGCACTGCTTTAAGTCTTTAGCATCTTTGTTCTCTGCTCTTCTACGCTTCCCTAATTCTCGCTTTTTCTAGATCTGTTTACTCAGTCTCTCTCATATTGTTTTGAGAGCCTTCAGCATGCAAATTTCAGTGTGTCTAGAAGGGTTTTATTGCATCTCTGACTTTCCCTACCCTCCAATTAAATGGAAACCAAAACCTGCTTTGTTACATCGCTGAATTTTTTTCACTAATTGTTGTTGTTTTCATGCCTACATGCAGTAATCTATTCATAGTGTAACATCATTAATTGAAAAATAATATCACCAGTCAGCTGCTTTTGGTGAGGAAAACAGCTGTTACAATGCCCTTCTAACCAAATGGGAAGTGCAAATGATGGTCTCCACCTAAATTTATTATTCAAGTTCTGCTATACTGATAACAACACTGATCTTTCCTGAATTATAAACAGGCAGATGAGCTTTGTCTATTACAATTACATAGATTTTACTCGGAAGTTGCTGGGCAGCTCACATTTCTGAAGCTCTCATTTCTTATATTTTCTGTAGTATCATGGTTACATCTCTAATTTCCTTTTCCTTGGTCTTTCCAATTATCAATGGATCTCTTCCAGATGACCAGTAGGCATTCTAATTGATTTTGTTTCTATTTCTTCTTAGATTTTGAACAGAAAGCCAAAACCCAACTCTCTTATGAGCGAGTCCCTTAATTTCTGTCCTTGGCATCTGAGGGGAGGATTCTTATTACTTTTCCAGAAATACTAACTATTTTGAAACTTTTAGACCTTTCTTAACTCCCTGTCTTGCTAATGCTTGGAACACACTACCACAAATTTAAAGACGCTTTGTTTACTACAAAGACCTTCAAGTAAAGTGAGCAGTAGCACAATGTCATAAGAAAATAGCCTGTTAGCTGTATTAGGGGTCAGACCTCAGGTGATTTTAGACATCTGTAATGAACACAAGTTGAAAAATAGGAGATTCTGATAAGGGGTTTTTTTAAACTTTTTTTTTACTGTGAGGGTTGTCAGTTATGAAAACAGTTTGTCCAGAGTTTGTGAAATATCCATCTTTGGAGGTGTCAGGGTTTGACTGGCATCAACTCTGAGCACCCTGACCTAGCACACCTGTTTTGAGCAGGGGGCTGGGCTATTTGACCTCTGAAGCTCCCTTTTGAATGAAATTATTTTGTGAGTCTGTTTCTTATATATGAATCCATAGCTGAGACAGACACCCTATGCCCAACAAATCCTGAAGAGGAACTGGGCCTTTTAGAACTTGTTTTAGGCCTGGAACTTGAAGATGAAGTGCATCATGGCCAGCACGTCATGGACTATAAGTGAAGTCTGAGGTACTTGCCTCAAATGGTGATGAATTCCACCCTAGGCAACTAGGATTATCTGGTATGTTAAATAGTTCCCATACTGCTAGTCTACGATAACTGAAACTCCAAAATCCTTGTAATGGATGGCATGATATAATCATATTATATAATTTCTACAGTCAGTGATAAAAGGTAGTGGGTATGATAATACAAAGACCAAGGGAATGATTTCTTCTCCATGTTCTTGATATAGCAGATAAGAAGTACTAGGTTTAAATTCCAGCAAGTGAAAGTTGTTAGAGAGTAAAGGTGAATCTGACAACAGTGAGGTCAGCTAGATCATAAGATGGACTAGCTTTGGAGGCTGCAGTGTCTTTTTAAAAATTTAGGATTTTTTTTTTTTTCACTCTTCCTTTGGCTAAAACATCCAAATTCATTATAGCTTTCCCCTGTTCTTCCAAACTGCAAATTATAGCAAAGCAATATTATCATCAGTTAAGAGACATGGAGCTGTGGGGTGGGGGGCATTGACTTCCTAATGCTCATGAAGTAGTTCTGTAGTGAATCCTGGAGTAAACTTTGTGCTCAGACAGCTTGTTGCATGTTAGGTGTTAACATCAGTTTCTGGGCTGTCTTACTCCCTCTTTCACACTCAAGCTAAGGTCATGTAGCCTTTTGTGTTATGAGAAGTAATAGAAAGTGGGGTGTTGTGGAGCTTGGATATGGATATGGGTTTTTTTTCCTCTCAAGTGATCTGTATGTGCATCAGCATGGAATAAGTGAGCCATGAGGGCTGGGAGCATGAGGCTGTGGTAGGTCCATTATCATAACAGTCCTGAGCAGAACAAGGTCCCTGGAAAGCTCTGGTTTTGACATTAATGAATGTGAAAATGGAACAGTGCAAAATACTTTTATGCACTTGTCCCTCAAATAAGGGATGTGTTACAAAAGCACAGTTGCTGTTTGTTCCATACTCACTGATGTGCACTGAGGCCAAAAAAAAGATTTGCTGTTTCCAACACATTTAGTGCTGCAAGCCTGCTCTGATACCCCAGATGTTTTAGGCTGCTTCTTTTTCAGGATAATACGACATTGCCTTAACTCATAATATAGTATTTAAAGCTTTTAGAATGAACACTCATAATTTTATTCTTGTTCAGGTAAACAACATGCCTGTCTTTGGTGTTGATGTCACAGAAGTCCAAGGACACAGTGTAAATACCTGCTCTGAGATAATCACTACAGATTTCCCTAGTACTCTAAGAAAGGGTCTTTCCCTTTTATTTGGATCATAGTGCATTAGATATCCAGCCAATGCAAAAGGCAAATTTTAAATACTATGTTGCAAAGATTTTAGATATACGTTTTAATGCTTGGGCATAGAAGTGAGGGAACCAGGCAGAAGACAATGCAGTAGTTAGTCTCTCTTAGTCAATGTCCATGTCAGATAAACATACTTTTTGAAGTTAACATGCAACCAGTAAACCAATAGCTTTTTTTTGAGAGCCAGCTTGCTTTGAATGCAAAAGCCAGAAGTCAGCTGGTGTAGCCCCTGCATTACAGACTACAAAGTACAGAAACCTCCTAGGTACTGGAGCACTTGTGTCCTTGCCCTGAGCCACACTAAAAAAAAATGCTTATGACTGTTTTTACTGATAGGAAGCCACTGAATATTTTCTGGCTTTTGAATAAGTTTATTTAAAATGTCAGAAAAACAAGATACACAGTGTAATGGCTCTTTGTAGTTCTGCTGTCACTAATCTACATAGCTATCCTAAAAAATTCTAGCAGCTACTGTCAAGGAGATAACTAGAGACTGTTGTATATATGATTATCCACATTAAGAACTGTGATTAGGCACAGCTATATGTCTCCTGATCTTGATTAGACATTGGCATCTCTGTGTATATGACAAAAGTTTAGGGTATTGGAAACTCGGTGGAGATATGACATCATAAATTCTAAGAGATTATGCAGGTGGAATTTGGTGGGGAGTGTTTATGTATGTTCTCTGTGTCTGTATATGTCTGTGTGCTGTGTTCCCAGGATACCTTAAGCTCGAAGGGACCTCAGGAGGCCTCTGGTCCAACTTCCTGCACAGAGGACAGTCAGCTATAAGACTTTATACAAGACAAGGTTACTAAGGGCTTTATCCAAAAGGTCTCAAAAACCTGCAAGGATAGAGACTACCCAACCAGGCAGTGTGCAGGCATACAATAAAGTCACATGGTTGTAGTTTTTTTGGATAGTGATAAAATATGTGATGTTCCTGGAACATATAGTGGGATTTATAAATGGCAGGCTGAAGACAGGTCCGTGAAGGTATAGGTACTGATGTTGCCCTTCTTTCACATCTTGAACTCCCATGTTCGTCTTTCTGACATTACTTGTGATACCATGACAAAACTCGATCTTCCCCTTCCATGGATTTGGAGGTGCAGTACAGTATTGTAGGAGGGCATTGTTATTTTTGTTACTCTGAAAGCCTTTTTGGGAGCTCAAGGGCACATTCATCAGAGTCTGGGTTCACTGAATAGCCAAGTATATGTGTGAGTGAAGGGCTTGAGAGTAGGAGGGAAAAGGACAGCAGCCAGTGACCTGAGCCAACTGCCACGTTGGGTTTTCATTGACCTTTTTATTTTAAATTAATATCTTGCACTGCCAGCTTGCAGGGACTTATGTGGTACAGTCTTGCCAGCCCTTCATTCAGAGAAATTAATCTTGTGGTGAGGGGAGGAGAGCAAGATCTTGTGGTCTTTCCTCTTCACTCATAATTCCACTGAAGTAACTTGCATGAATTAACTTACATATATAAGAATTCATAGATAAAACTCTACATGAATATATTCTTTTCAAAGAAGTAATATAAAACTGGACTACAGTCCTGAAAAACAGTGCACAATTTTTAGGCAGGGAATTTAAAATTTTTTGGATACAGCATGAGCAGAAACGTGCAGAAGTTAAAAATGTCTTACATCTGGAAAGTAAAAGTGTGGGGAACTCTTTTCTAAACATAGAAAGCTTTGAAACACAAAAATTATCAAAGAGTAAAATGTGGGTGCATTCATATGGAGGAAAATATTGGTGGACATATTCATGGTATGTTCCTTACTAAAGCCTGGAACCATGCTGTAATTATCCATCCTCATTGCTCTGCTCTCTAAAGCTGAACCATTTGGTGCTTGGTGAGCACTTGAGCAGGAGACCATGGCAGGGCCACTTCCATGCCAAAGAATTACTGAAGGACACCTGATTGCAAAAATTTAATCAGTGAAAGTCTTCATTTGGCCCACTGTCTCTGCTGAATTAGAGTAAGAAAACAGGAAGCAAGTCTTTTATATAACTCTTTTATGTATAGTCTTTTATATAATCCTTGTTGGATCTCAGTCTATATCATCTAGAAAGGATTGGAATAATTTTCTCAGCCAAATGTTTTGATGACCACATTGATCACTTGGCAAATGAACTGAGTCAATAGGCAGGATGCTTTAGAACACGTTTGAATTTTACTGTAGTGACTTGAATTTCTGAAAAAATCAACACATGAAAGAAAAGGCATTCACATGTATTAGTTCAAAATATGTGATAGAACTTCTAAAGGAAAGATATTGAAAGAGAATATATTACATTTTTATTAAATTCTAAAACAAAAGAGGCAAGAGGTTTTGATAATATAGATGAGCCAGCATTGAACTCTGCCAGAAAGGAAAATATTAAAAATTGTATTCACCACGTACATACTCTCAGTGGGGCATAGTCCTTGCATCAGTGATTTACCTTCATTCATTAGTTTAGCACCTGAGAGTGCATGTTGATGAGGTAAATTTCAGTCATTCTTTTTTACTTATCCAAGTGTCTTTCAGTGAAAGTTAGGGGCAAGTTCATATTTGTCCACGAGATGCCTTTTCTCTTTGTTTATTCACACTTCCAGTACCTAAGACCCAAGGAACACCAGCTATAGTCAGGTGAAAGGCCTGTAGGTTGTCTTTAATCTTGCCAAACTTGTTAGATTCAGCTGTTCCCTGCTTTGTGGTTGTTGTGATCTGCGTGAACTAGAAATGAAGCAAAATGAAAGCAGAAGCAGTTCATGCCTAAGGAAGACTTGACTTTGATAAGCTGATACTACCATGCTGTTTCTGTTATGAAATTGAGTGCAGTTGTAAACCAATGCTGTCAGAGGCAAACTGGTGGTATCATAACTCACCATGCCTTGGAATATGAGGTTGAGATACTAAAGGTAAAACATAGACCAGTATAATATGTACAGGTGAGGGATAAAACATGGTATCCAACCTATCCGCTTCCATGTCACTTGGCACAGTACTCTGCATCAACATAGAGGAAAAGGAAAAGCCAGAGTCTCCATCTCAGACCTGTTCCCCATGAATAATACAGAGTTTTTGCTCATTTGGTTTTTCTTCTCAGTCTCTCTTCTTTTGTGTATGAATGCATTAGGTATTTCCTAACCATCCACTCAGAGTTTAAGTGTTGCACCATGAAAGGTGATTAATGGTTAATGATTATGAGAGATAAGAAATTCAATACATTACAATGGAGAAAGAACTGATGTTGTTGGAGGAGATCCTTAAGAAAGGAGATTTCACCATCAGAGAGGATGCTGCCCTTAGTCATTCTACAAGCTGAGAACTGAGAAGATGCGGGCAGTGGTATCTTCATGGTTTTTAATAACCACTGCTAGAAGTTAAGCAGTTTGCAGGCAAAATTATATGACAACTAGTGAAATCTTTGCACTGCTAAAATTTTACAGAATTATAATACTGATAGTGCAAAGTTTTCATTGCTGTGTAGCACTTCTAAATATCTAATTTCTAAACTCTGAGATAAGAGATCAGTGGAATTTAAATCAGTGCTTTTAACCCAAGACCACGTATCATCTGATGTAAATAGGAAATTAGCTTTTTACTTGCAGAGAGGAACTGGAAAAATTAATATAAACACTTATGAGAGTAGAGACAAGTTTACGGTATAATGTATAAGTTGCAATATAAAATTATCAAAACACATCAAGTAACAGTGTACAAGATATTCTGTATTTCTTCTAGTATCGATAATAGTGGAGTCATCTGACAAAAATATCAAAATTTTAGTTTGCCAGGGTTAAAAAAATGAGGCATTAGGAGCCAGCAGGTAAAAAAATTGCCATGAAATGATTGAGATTGATTTCTCATAATGAGACATTATGAGATTTAGACTAGTACCTGCGTCTAAATCTACATCACATCAGGTAGGGAGAGATGAAATATCTGTTCTTGGAAGTAACAACAGAACTGAAGATTCAACCAAAAATATTCATTACAGCAAGCAGCCTTTACAAAAAGCTGCTTTTTTTCTATGTGATATAAATTTTCTGATTTTTTGGATATAGCTGTGTTTATTAGGATCACATACAAAAAGCACTATTTTCAGCAAACGGTGTTTTATACAAACCATTTAATTTCTAGGTCCTCTGCCTTTGTAGGACTAAGCATGGATCTGCAAATATATGCAAGTTTTGAGGAAGCTATTAGGAAATATCATGTCCTTCATGACTAATATACAGTATCCATGTGCTGATCTCTCTGAAATATGAATCCAAAGTAGATTTATTGCAGTGGCGTGATGCTGTGCAGTAAGCTCTGCACATTAAAAAAAAAAAAAAAAAAAAGAAAAAAAAAGAGAGGGAAAAAAAAAGGAAAGAGAAATATGTCAATTCAATCCCAGCTCTTATCAGAAATTGATGGCAGGAATTTCAAGCTAAAAAAAAAGAATTTAAAGCAATTCCAAGGTAATACATATGGACAAAATACCTGTAGAAAATAAGAGCATAAAATGAGACTTTCTTTGCTCAAAATGTTATCAGTGTAGAAAATGACATTTTATACAGTTCTCTTACATAGCATTACATGATAATTTATCAAACTTAAATTATTTAAATCATCCACAATTTTCATTACTATTTCATGTTCATATTTTAAATAAGCCAGGATGCCAGAGCCTTATTCCCTATGGTTTAGCTAGTAAAAGCAATGCAAAGAAAAAATGAAAAGAATGATAGTGAGAAAATAGAATAGAGAACTTTCCCCCAAGAATTAAAACATAGCAAAGTCTAATATAGCAACTGGAAAATTAATCCAAAACTGAGCAACCAAACAGTATAGAAATGAAAACAAGACACAAATGACATCTTGTACCTTAATACAGCCAGGACTATTGTCATAACTACATGTTATAGAAGATACTTATAAAACCACAGATCGTACATTCAGTGCTTGTTCTTTGCTTGCATGCAGTTATTTCTCACTACTCCTTGCAAGCTTTCTTCTCCTTTCCTAAAACACCACTTACATAATTGTAGAAGATAAATCTTTTATTCTTTCCTTTTACTTCCTCTGTATTGATGTGTGGTTTCTCATCTCATATTTAAATTATGAACCCTTTGGTACAGGGATGCTTGGCATAGCTGTGCTGTGCACAGCAGGGTCTTGATCAATGAAAAAGTATCACATTACAAATGCCTGTTACTAATAATAGCAGTGAAAATGTTTGAAAATATTTTATTAAAGGTGTGAGCAAGGACACATTTAACAGTGAATGTCTCATCTCAAAGGACTGGTAGCATGCAACTGTTTTTATACTGCTAGAGGATATAGGTACTTTATGAGAATTATCTGAGAATATTTGAGTTATGCTAGAAATGACTAAGCAATAAAAATACTAATAGGAAAAAACCTAATACTGGTGCCATGTGAAATTGCTGATTTCTGTGGAGCTGCACCCAACTTGTATGAGAAGACATGCATTAGATGATAAACAAAGCAGTTGGAAATAGCACAAGAAAATTCATTGCTCTCTGTAGAAAGCATCAATCTGTGGGATTTAAGGTAACAGGGGGAACAGTGGGAAAGCTGGCAATGTGAAGGGGCAACAGCAAGAAGAGGTCCTAGTTCTACTCAAATGAATATGTCTGTCTTCTTCTGAATCGACACAGAATGATGAATGATGAATAACTCAGATTTGTCCATTTTTAGGGGACTGATCTGAGCTCATAAGGTACAGACTGTCCCAGTGAGCGCATTCAAGCATTCCACCTAAACTGGAGCAGCTCTGTTAGCGTGGGCTGAAAACAGGCAGCTTCAGATCCCTGAGCTGCCTCATGGAGGGCATGCCTTTACACATCAGGGACTTTGGGCTCTCTCAGACTAACCAGGGATTTAAAACTGCTTTTCCACGGCCTGAGTAGGGTTACTCAGCCCCTTGGTTTGGCCTTGCCAGCGAGACTGGATCCTGCACATTAACAGCTGAAGAGGGGTCAGGAGGGAGTTGGATGTTACATAGTTTGGCATGAGTTGGGTGGGTTCAGATATATGCTAGATTAGACAAGGTTTTTGTGACTTACAGCAGCAGGTCAGTCTTAAAGCTAGTCTTTTAGATGCCTTAGACCCCTTGGTGAGTAATGATTATTGGGTTACTTCTCTGGTTTTCTTTTATATATTGCAGACAGAAGAGGGTCCTTGCTTTGTATGTCTAGGGTGAGATTGACTCAAGGCTGGTGAGAAAGGCAGTGAGTCAAAAAGCAGGTAAAAGTAAACCTAAGCATTTATTTGAAATGCCTGGAAACTTTTTCAGTGTCAGGGTCAAGGTTTAAAAAATAATCTGAAGGGCCAAATGCATTGGGAAATGCAAACCATAGTCACAGCATACACACACATAAATTCTGACATATTCTGAATATGTTGCACTGGCCCATGTGGGCAGATCCACCACAAAGGCAGAGTGTGTTCCTTGGGTGTGCTGCAATCTGGGTGCTTTGTGATGGAGTAAAGCTGTGTTAGGGATTTCTGACAGGAGAGCATTCCCTGTGCTGCTGCCATTCCAGCAGCAGTGCATCATCTCTGACAGCGTTTGCTGACTGAGAGGTTGTTACAAAGAGCTTTGGTTCTACTTCATGGTGTGTGTACCAAGTTTGGGGAAAGCACATTTTTTGATAAAGGCAAATCTTAATAGTTCTTTGTTTATCTTCTTTTTTTCTATTAAATGTATATTGATGCAACTTTTCCTGTATGATCAAAACCTTTTTGATCATTTTCACAGAAAGAAATGTTTAAACCTGTTATCTGTATATCAAACAGGTATATTTTGTACAGCATATGCTGGTACTTATGCAGACTATGATGAAATTAATACAAGAAATATAAAAAAGGTAAGATAAATATAAGGAAGATGTTAAACTATCAGAGATCACCCACAGGAGGGCAACAGGGATTGTGAAAGGCCTTGAGGTGAAGCCCTGTGAGGAGCAGCTGAGGTCACTTGGTCTGTTCAGCCTGGAGAAAAGGAGACTGAGGGGAGACCTCACTGCAGTTACAGCTTCCTTGTGAGGGGAAGAGGAGGGACAGACAGTGACCTCTTCTCTCTGGTGACAGTGACAGGACTGAGGGAATGGCCTGAAATTGTGTCAGGGGACGTTTAGGTTGGATATTAAAAAAAGGTTCTTCACCCAGAGGGTGGTTGGGCACTGGAACAGCTCCCCAGGGAAGTGGTCACAGCACCAAGCTTGACAGAGTTCAAAAAGCGTTTGGACAATGCCCTTAGGCACATGGGGTGACTCTTGGAGCTGTCCTATGCAGGGCCAGGAGTTGGACTCGACAATCCTTGTGAGTCCCTTCCAAATCAAGATATTCTGTTGTTCTGTTATTCTGTGACAGGACGAAAAATAAGGAAGTTATGTTGGCATAAGGAAGTCCTTTCCACTTTCCTTCAAGCATTGTATCTTGTTCAGACTTTAATCTTCCTTTTAAATTTTGGAATTTTCTATAGGAAATAGTTAAATAACCACCATTTTTAAAACATGAATTTATTATTTAATATTCAGATCTCTTCTTTTATGTCAAACCAAGTGTATAAATTGTCACATTAGTCAGAGTAAAAAAAAAAAAAAAGTATATATTGCAGTAGTATGTTGTGGAATGTATTAATCTTGCTTAATTTGTTAGCTACCTAATCCCCAGCACATACTGGAGTGCTATATACAGAGCAAGTGTTCTCAATGTTCAGCTCTCTCTTAAATTCCTAATCTGGCATCACCAGCATGCTGAACCCTTGAAATGTGTTTTTTTTTAAAATCTGCAGAGCTTGCTGGCCCATGGAGGCAGCTCATCCTTTTTTCTGTCTTTATTGATGGCATTGCCTTGAAATCTGTAGAGAACTGATCTATAAAAGTTTGTGTACTTAGTTATTTAGTCAGCTATTTATATCCATACTTATTAAACTTGTATCTACTTTCCAAGCCTTAAGGCATATTTACATCTTTGAAATCATATTCAAAATCAGTTACTGCCATAGTAGCAGCACTGTCTGTTCAACTAATCACCAATTGTTGCTACGAGAAGGCAAAATGCTGTCATAACAACTATTTTAAAACCCTAAGGAACAAGTTTATTAACCATTAATTCATCATAAGGCTCTATTAGAACATCATATGTTCAGTTATTTGAAGACCCAGGAATTTTGAAAGATAATTGAATCAGAAACATACTCTAATCACTTGCCATGTAAGTCTTAAGCAAGATTAATAAGTTTATTATTGGCAACAATAAGGTATCTGCCAATTTCAGATGTCACCAAGAATACATAGAAAATCTAAATTTCACTTTTAGCTGCTCTTTATGTAACTTTTCTGGATCCAAAACACATTCCAAGTTACTAAATTTGCAGGACAAGAAACTTGATCTGTTTTGATTCTGAGCTGAGATGGCTTTATATGGGCTGTAGTAACTGCTGTTGGTTGTGGGATGAACCAATAATAAAGGGCAGTTCTTTTCTCAGGCAGGATATCTTGTCTGTTTACGATAAGTGATATCAGTGCTTACTACATTTGAAAAGAAAACCTTTAGTATATTAGATTTTTCACAAGTGTCTATGAACTGGGCTAACCTGGTATCATCAAAAGCCTTTCATATCAAATGATTTTAGTTGTGCAAGGCACTCATTTTTGTTTTGACTCTCCAGTGTGTATAGCAGACATCAGACGTGATCAAGAACTTGTAGACACAAAATTGATAGATAACTAATTATATTTGATACCATAATTAGTATATGTTACTGTAGTAGTTATAATAATAATAATAATGGATCAGATTAAACAAGGAAGTTAACAGAATGAATTCTTGAGAAAACACTAAAGGGGAGAAAAATTCTCAGTTACTTGCAACAAATTAAAGGAAAAGTTTGGAACCTTGATCTAACTTTGAGTAGCATTTAGTCTTAAATCATTAAGAAATAGGTTAGAGAGCAAGAAAAAGCTAAAAAAAGTTGAAAGCATTCAGAATGAAAGAGAAAAAATTATATAGAGCACAGAGAAGTTCCAGTTGCTAAACACTGAGTGCTGTATTGGTCTGGAGAGCACAGAAGACATTCTTGAGATTCTGTAGTTATCTAAGCAAGTTCAAAGAAATGGGGTTTTTTTACCCTCCATATATGTCTTTCATAAAGTAGATGAAATTTTGTGGCATGATACATTGAATCTGCTAGGTTCATTTCCTCAGACTGTTTAAAGTAATGCATTTTTCTCAGACATGTCACAAGTAATCCTGTCAAAATCTGCCTGAATGGATTTGTTTTAAATCATAAATACTTGTTATATATATAGTAAGTGTTCAAGAACCTTGAAGAGAAAGAAGGTCATGGCCTTCTGAGTACTCACAGCTTCTCAACTAAATATGAGTCTTGAAATGTTTGTTTTGGACAGTCTCACATATGGGGTCTCACCACTTGGTTGGTTTATCTCATTGCTGTATGTCTTTCTATTTATCTTAGCTGCCTGACTTCTCTTCTAAAAAGTTACTGTGTTTCTCCCTGGCCCCCTGGAGTTCAGTTATTTTGGTTTCTGTTTGCTATCTCATTCTTAGTTCTGGTGACAACTGTCAATTTTGTTCTTAAATATTTTGCCCTTCTGATTTTATGCTGTTTTTATTGTATAGCTGTTTATTCAACACCACAAGCATCTTGGTAGGGAGGATGGAGAAGGAAGTTCATATAAATAAATAATTGCAGTTAAATGCGGAGGACTGCCTAGCAACAAATTGCAGTGGAACATGTCTCTCCTACTAGAAGGTGGGCCTTTTCTTTGATAAATCACTGAGATGTTTGGAGGACTCCCCCTGTGCTCAGGAAGGAGTTGAACATTTGAAGAAAGCCTCCTTCTGCTGTTTTGTTATCTGCTAATGAACGCATTTTGTGGACCGTGCAAGTGAGATGTGCCAGGAATGCAAATAAACAATCTTGACTGGGAAAGCTGCTATTTCTAATGCTTTATTTTTGCAGCTGCAGCAACAGGAGGGAACCAGCAGGTACTGGTTATAGTTATTTTGGTTGATGTCTCTGGAAGGAGGAGACCAAAGATGGTTGAATAGCTCAGCCTTTAGTAGGGAACATGTTTCTTAATACAGCTTCAATTTTAATCAAGCAAGTCTTGTAAGGGGTCAACCTACCATTGGGTAAGCATTGCAACTGCAGATTGCAGTGCTCAGTTTTGGTGCCTCAAGGTCAGGTGAGGTACTCTTTCCATGAGAGGGCTGTGTGCTCAGTCGGGCACAGACACCAGCATGCCTGCTCTGCTCGCTTGGGGAGCTGGATGTCCTGGAGAGAAAAGGATTTGTGTTTATCATCTGCCTAGTTTTTCTGCATGGGAAAATACCTTCCTTCACCAGGGCTGCAGACTCGAACCCTCTCTTCAGGTACACCATGCAATCCTCACTTTCTTACCAAGTATAGGTGGTAAAAACCCAGCTTGTGGACAGCTCTGTTAATATTTTCCTTCTGGATATGACTCTTGGGTTCTGTTCCCCTCTCTGGCTCAGAAGATACAAACTTGTGCCATCTTGAAGAAGGTTTTACTGCTTTCTCTCTAGGATGCCATAGCATGAGAGGTGTCCAGTCTCTTGTGCTGGTATTGTTCCATTCCACGTTGCTTCATTAAGGAGTAGTAAATGGGTATAAGCACAAATATTAATCCAACTACAGAGCATTAGGAAAGGTATTTTAACCCATTGGTTAGATTACATACTGCTTAAATTGCAGTGACCTGGCTTTATAACTGCTTCAATGAATGGTTGTTATTTTTAGGTATGAGCAGAAAGTAGCATATGGGCCTCAGCTGTTGACACTGAAAAAACATAGCTTGAATTTGGTTGTTTTCCAGGTTAAATCATTCACTGTTAAGAGCTTTCCTCAGAAACCTGCTAATTGTTGTGCTGTGGACAGGTGCGTTGTTTTGTCTAATCCCACTAAAATTTCAAAATAATAAAAAAATTACTCATCTGAGTTCTTTTCATCTTATTCCAATTCACAATTCACTTATTCACAATTAATTTCTCTATGGTTAGTGTACATGTTTGAAATAAATAGCAGTTATAATCGTATTAAACAAACCCTAAGTTACAGAGGAGGCATAGTTCAGCGATCCAAACTACAAGTCCTAGTGTTGTCATGAGTGTCTGAGTTCAAATCTTTAGGACCTGAAAAGACTTCATACCATGTGAGGAAAAGGGTTCAAGTTTTTAATGATAATTGAAAAAGGCTTTAAATAGCAAAGATATGCCTGTCTAATGCAACCTTACATCTCAAATATTTTTGTGATGTCTCTGTTTCTTTTTGAAAAAGAAATTGCCCATTTCAAGCAATTAGGGATTCACCAGTGAGTTTACTCGTGCATTTGGCAATGCAGTTTTCTGGAAAACCTGAATGTATACAAAGGTTAGCAAATGCATTATTTGGAAAGTGAGATGTACCTGTTATCCCTTAGGGATGTTGCTGATTGTTCAGGTGATGAGGAGCTATACAGATTGTTGAACTGTCATGAAACTTTGTTTTCTAGAAGAGGAGAATTTACTACCCTTAGTTTCTCCCAGTCAATAATTTCCCATTGTGCAACCTGATTCCTCTCTTTCCTGCATCATTGTACTTCCGACTTCTCATCAACTGCTCAGTGACCTCCACAGACTCTTTAAAGTTTTTAAAGTCCATACTCAGTTTCCTGAAAATCTGCTCCAAGATTCATCTCTCCTACTTTCCACTTCCATGCAGTGTTTCCAAGGGGAGATTTCTGTTGTGAGTTGCTCTGTTTCGTTGGATGCCACCTACACGTGTTGAAGCTTTTGAAGACTGCTCTTTCAGGGTCGAGTATGTTCTCAAGCTCTTAAAGAAATATTCTCCCTGAGGTCTGTAATGAGGAGTTCTTCTCAGGCTCCTCTCAGTCCATCCAGATCTGTTGCTGATATGTTGCTTGAGATTGCTTCTTGACAGCTTGTATGCCTAATCTTGAAATCAATCCTTTTCATTTTAGGACTTTTTCATTTTTCTTCTGTAATGGAAATGACACCTGTCCATTAAGACATGGTCCTCAACATGCTAATGTCTCTGTTACTTTCTATACCATCTTATTTCTGTGTTTCTGAATTCTCTGAGAGTTGCCTTAAAATCCATGAAACATAACTTTTGTTCTAGGCCCATTTCTTTCCAAATCAGTTCAATGTTCTAAAGTTCTTTTCTTATTTGAGATCACCCAGTCTAAAATAGTAATAAATATTAAATCAGGCTAAATAGTTCTGAAGCTTTTTCCAGCTTGTTCTCCTCTGTAGTATTTCAGAGTTGAAGGATGGGCTTTACATGGTCTGACAGGTTACTAGCTGCTGCCTGCACTTGAGAAAGAGGGAGTGCTGAAAACTCTGAGTAAAACTTTGGAGTGGCTATTTTCAGTGCAGGGATTTTTTTTTTAAAATTAATTTTGACTCTGAGCATCACATTTAACCCTAGGTTCCCTTTACAGCCTGTGGAGGGAAGTAGGCACTTCTGGAGCACAGCACTCATAACCCACCTTAGGCGCCTGTGGAAGGATGATGTGGTTTGCCCTCTGCCTGCAGTGCTCCCCACTGAATGCAGAGGGAGCTTGGTTTGACTGTCCTGGAATTTAATGATTCACTTGTCTTCCCCAGCTCAGGTGTGTAGACATCTACTCCAGATTCCTAGTCCTGATATAAATAGATGGATTATAGTATCAAAGCACCCTGGCTGAATGTGGTGAAGAGAATGAATACAGAGAATAAGACTTTTTCACATACTGTGTGAAGGAGTGTTTTATGGCTCATGGAGATGCCACGTGAACCGTTCTGCAATAAAGTGTATTTCAGGGTTACTTAGGATTGCAGGAGACTCATACTGATCAAGTTCTGTGTTGCTTTTCATAAAGGAGAAAACATAGGCACAGATACACACAAATTATACTGCTATTTTGGAATAAATGTGCTTTAGAATCTGCATGAAAATGAACTAACTTTTGAAAGAGAATCATAATTTTACAGGCAAAAAAGAAATCACAACAAATGCAGCAAATCTATTTCTGTATTTAAGTGTATATTCAAGCATTTATACAAGCATGTGATTAAATTTATGCTGTTCTTTAAAAATGACCTGGGTGGCATAGGTTGCTGAAAGAAAATGTCTGAAGAGCCTGATCAGCTTTAGAAATTTATTTTCCTAAATTTGTTTTAATTTCTCAGTCATAATAATTTTTCAATATCTGTTTAACACTGTATAAATATTTTTCTTGCACAGATTTGTATCAAACAATTTTTTTTCCTTTAGACTAGAATGAAAAATACTAGCACTCTGGCCCTCATAGCCAAGCAAACTGTCCAAACAATTTTTTTGGAAGGTAACAATGTTCATATCCAGGAAATATAAGAACTGTAAGAATGTCTTCCTACTAGGAAGAAAAACAGTGTTTCATTCCTATTTCCATAGATTCTACTGTGGAGTGCATTTTGAGTTTGCAGATGTGGCTGGTTTCTTCTGGGCTTCATTAATTACCCATAATGAATTAAAAATGTTAATCACATAATTTGCTTGATATGGTTAGTGCAGATTTAAAATTAATGTAGAACATGCCAGCAGAGTATGTCACTCATTTTTAGCATTCATCCAATTTCTGGTAGCTTCAGTTTACCTGAAGCAGATTTATCAGACAGATATCCATTCTTCATTACAGAACATTAGGAGGTGGAGTGTTCCCAGCACTTCTTCTGGAGTCTGGTCACACCGTGGTCTCTGGCTTGTCCCCAGTGCTGTTGTTCTTCAGGTGCATAAGCTGAAAATGAAAAGTCAATAGTTCCAGCAGTGATGTCTGCAGTAAACTAATCAGCATGGGCTGGATTGAGATGTCTGGCTGGTATTTTGTGGAGAGAGTTTTTCTAAATTGCTTGTTGTCAAAATAAATACCTACAAAAATTGTCCTGGGGAGAGCAGCAGACAGTTCTGTCCTGCTCTTGCTGTGGTTTAACAGGGTGTTTCAAAGTCCTGGTCTGTCCCCATTATCTTTTCCAAATAACCACCTTAATAGCTGATGTCGATAAAATTCCTACCTTGACTCATGAACCTGCCAACATGTAGTTCAGAGAGAGCATGCAGCCAGGAAGAGGGTATTTCTGAAGAACCTAAACCATCAAATAGCTTTTTTCTCAAAAAGTTGGTGTTAAATACTTCTCTGGCTTTGTTAGATTAAGATGAGGAGGTAAGTATTTTTGGAACTCTAACTACTGCATGTTTTCCCCAGGTAGGAGTCACTATTAGGAAACACTCAAATAACACCTCACCTGCCTCCCCCCACCCCCAGCCTTACACTGTGTATTTGTAGAGATTTCAGCCACAGTGTAACTAGATAAGAATGTCTGTGTGAGTCTCTTTTATGACCTGTGTCTTGCATTAAGTCTACTTGACAAATTGCTCTGAATAATTTAGTCTATTGTGTCTTGATTTAGCTGCATCTCTTGCAAGATTTATTTTAATATAGACTACCATTACGTTTTTAAAATACACCTTTTTCTTAAAATCACAGATGTGGTCTTATAATTAAATGTTAGATTTTCCTTGGTTTTAATAAAATAAAGACAGTACATATCCTTAAAACTATTATTAAAATGTGTCCGTGGTTTTGCAAATGAGTAGGCTGAAGAGATGTCACAGTTTTTTCATTAGAGATGGTTCAGCTCATTAAAATTTTTCGCCTTCTGCTTCTTTGGTTACCACTTTTTTTAAAGAAAAGATGATAGTAATGCACCCAATAGTAAGTTTAGGGCTTTTTTTCACATACGAAGTAGGCAAACTAGGACATTCAGTTGACTGTTGTCATTTACCCAAGTGGCATGTCACATGGAAGAAAATGTATCTGAACAGATGAAAGAAGTGATTGGATTTTAAAAGTTAACTGGCAGAAGAAGCAAATATTTTAGAAGATATTTTGACTCTGCAGCTTCCTTTGATTTTCTACTTTTATAATTTTGCATCAGCATGAACAATTTTTGGTGAGCCTATACATTGCCTAAATAAAATGTTCTGAGGAAATAATTTCTATTAATTTTGAATTATGTCTTTTGAATGTCATGCAAACTATGAAAATAGAAACTTTGAATGATTAAGGAGCTCAGCTTCTCTTTTGTGTTTCTCTTCTCAGCCCTAGTGTGCATGAGGCTTGAGCCCTGAATGTCCCATCTGCTCATTTTTGCTTTTAGTGTTGCTGCTGGCAGATCATTTCTAACAATCTTCACTGAAAACCTAACCATTTACTTGATCAGGACCCACATTTTCATGTACCTTTCAGTTTTTAACTGGAAAGTAATTGAAGATCTTTTCATATAAGTTTTAAAAATATCAAATGAAAGAGTACAGAGCATCAGTGCTATCTACACTGCTCTTGGCACTCTTTTTAAAGACAGAAGCCAGATATTTTTTAAATATTTGGGTAGTTGCCTTTCAGTGAAGTCGAAGGCTCCTGACTGCTTTGCTAGCCCCTTAGTATCTTTAAAATCAGATCAATGACTATGCATTAATTTTGTGCTTCAAGGCTGTGCTTGGTGACCTACGTGAGTCAGGAAAAGCGTTTTGATCTGTACACAGTTAGGCACATGGATTCTGGTAGGCTTTAAATTTTCAAACACAGCAGTTATTAGTGTTTGAAAGAATCTTGTTTAAACACATTTTGAACTTTCTGAGGCAGTGTCTTGATTTCAGTGGAAACTTCAGACAACCAGCCAAGCCCACATCTGGCCAGTTTGATATGTCTGAATTGCTGAGATGAGCCAGCTCTCAAGTCATCAAGGACTGAATTCTGAGGCTGCTCAGGCTACTTTTTGGGTGACTGTGTTAAAGACTGTGAGATTAACAGGAGGGAACCAACATATGTGTGAGGGATAGACATCACCAAGGCCAGAAATAACTGGTATAGCAAAGCAGATGGGTAAGAAGGCCAGTTGGGCCAACCAAGCTCATTATTTTTCAGACTCCCTAAAAAGTATTTATTTGCTTCTTTTGCTTTATGGTAGTGGTGGAGTAGAAGTACATTTGAGTGAGAACAGGGAAAGCATAGTGTACAGTTCAGAGTTTATTTTCTCTTCTTCCTTACATGGAACATGATTAAAACTAACAGATTTATTTTTTCAGCCTGGATTTTTCAGTGTTAGGTAATTTGTTCATTGTGCTACACTTTGGCATGGTCTCAATGGAACTTCTGAGCCTCAGACCTTCTCCCTGTCTTGCACTGCTTCTACAGAAGCATCCAATAACCAGCAATGGTCAGGAGGACACCTTTCTTGGACAAACATTTGCCCCTAAGGATTTGGGCTTGCCACCTTTAGCACCTCAGTGCCCACAGCCCCTTAGACCTGGAGACCTCATATTTCCTGAATGGTCATGTTTCCTGTTTGTTATCACCACTCCCTGGTCCAGTACCATTGAAATCTCTCCTTGTATTTCAGAAGTTTGCAGCTGAAGTTATATAGTTTATTACAGTGAAAAGCTAAGCATGATCTCTTTTTCTGGAAAAAGATGCAGAGAACATATGTGATAATCCAGTGTTTCAAGGTGATTTCTGTTTCTCCTCAATTCCTCAGATGGTTCCCACCGCAGCCTGGGACTAGTACTTTGGATAATACTAGTTTTTATGCTTTTTTTTTTTTTTTCCCCCCGAAGAGGGTGCAGACCTGGTCTGTTGTCTTTCTTTGTATCTCTTTTCTCTTGTTGGTTGTGAATTGGCACTTGGAATATCCTTCAACCCTTAGCATTTATGACCAATTCAGCCAGGGCATCAGCTGATGTCTCTCGTAAGCTAATGAACTGCCTTGTGACAAAGTTTCATCCTTTATTAGGAAGAAGTCCTGGATTGCTCTTCTATACTGTGTGGGTCTTGTTGGGCGTAAAAATTCATTTGTTGTGATCAAATCTGTCTACAGAGTGCAAGCATGTCTCTTTTTAAAGCCAGTGTGGATTACATGATAATTTTTTATTACTTGACTTTAGAATACTATTCACTAGGCCAAAGCAAATAGAAACAGTGAAGCTGATCATTAGTAAGGCTTAAGCAAAGGCTAGAATTTATGGTGAATAAATTAATTTTCATGCCATGTGTTCAAGTCACTTATAAATAAATATTTCCAGAGATGGTAGGATCTGTGGCATATCACTTTTTCTCTTTAAATTGGAGGAAATACATGACAGCATCTTGGAAATTACATGGATGTTTATTTTCCTCAAAATAACCTATCCAGGGGTGTCTTGCCAATAATTAGTTGACATGTCCCTTATGAACAGAGGAAGGAAAAAAAAAAGAGGGAAAATAATTGAAGATATATCCATAAAAAGGCATTCTAAGTATGCAGTGTTTTGTCAAACCAGAATGATCTTGAAGGTTCCATTTGCTTAATCTCCAGTTAAATCTCTCAGGAGGCTAAATGAGCTCCACTGTAAAATATGTGTTCCATGAAGAACTTTAGAGATCTGTTGTAAATGCCTGATGGGGATGAATCCAAAGTGTAATAAAGCCTAATGATAGCAAAGCATTCTGATGAATCAAGTTCTGGACGTCTGCCCTTTTATTTTACACTGGTACTGGTGGTTATGTGCTTGTACTGGGTCATGGTCTTCCAAAAGACTTCACAGGCAAGACATGTCTTTGCTGAAATACAGACAGAGGTTTAAGATGTATTAATAGATAGTTTAAGATAGGCAGGGAAGAAAACAGCAATATTTACAGCTGAAAGTATAGTGGGAGGGAAAAGAGGATTTCAGTAGGCAGAATTTCAAGCTGGACTTTGTGTGGGTGATAAGGAAAAGGTTGTCTTCTTTTTTGAAGAAACACTGGAGATCTTACTTAAATGGCTGCAAGTATTTTACCTGTGACATATATCTTATCTGAGATGCATTGCCCCCAGCAGCAGAGTGCTTCCAATGCTGTGTACTGGGAAGTTGATTCTGTTCCAATTCAGAGGCAAGAATAAAACCTACTGAGTATTTACTGTGGTTTTGTGCAGCAAATGTGTGCTTTATAGAGGCACTGAGATAATGATCTGGCACAGCTCTGCTTTAAAATGGTGAGATTTGCAAGGATAGCAGGGTTTGATGGTGCTGTGTGCTCACAGGCCTATTATACTAGGATGTAATGTCTTAAAAAGCACATGTGGTTTAAAAAAATGGGATGGAAATGGAAGGAAGTGTTCTTATGTAATTAGCCTAAAGTACATATTCAGCTGTTATCATACCTCTACAGTGTTGTGTGTGGCTGCACTGGAAATATTTGTGGATAGCACGGGGCTGGATAGGAGTTTTGCATTCGCTAATATTTCAGCAGATGATGTGAGCTGTGACTCATGTTTCCAACAGTGCTATGTGGTGCCCGTAGTGTGCACAGGCTCATGAATGCCTTCATTCATCCCATCTGTTCGGATGGCAGCATGCCCACATACAAGTGGATTGGTCCCTTTCCTAGGAAGTGTAGTGCCAGACTGTTATGAGTTTGGATGGCAGGCTTATCTAACATTGCAAACAGCATCTCTGCTGCTGCAGGAAATCCCTTCTCAGTATTAGGACCGAAGCGTTAATAGGTGGCTTATGTACCCTGGAGGGTATTTTACATGTTGAAAGAAGCTACTGAAACATGGCAGAAGAAGGAAGACTGCCCATCCCTCAGCACGGCAGGATGCTGAGAGGAAGTATCTGATGGCTTGTTCCATTGCAGAACTGCCTAGAGACAGCCCTAGACAGCTGTTGCAGTCAGGCAAGGGCAGATGGTGCTGGGCAGTGGAACAGATCAGATGGATGTCTTCACAGTATCTCCTAGATGCTTGTTAATGGAATTAGCCCAAAAGGAATTATCTTGAATAGCTGTGTCGTGTCCTGCATTGAACTGTGCAGAGTACTTGCAGAAAATTCTGAAGTTCAATTTTAAAAAGTAGACAGTTTTCCTGTAAAGTTCTTTGGGTTAAGTGGGCACAATTTTAAGATGAATTTGGTTATTTGCAAATGAGAAAAAAAATAATACTTTTGCATTACTATTCTCTAAAATAGGTGAGTTGCACCTCACGTCCATAAACAGATGATGCTGATACTGAAATTCTAAGCTCTGAATTTCATTTCCATCTATATAACATGGATATCATCCTTGTCCACAGCAGTAGGAAATATATGATCTTTAAAGGTCCATTCCAACCTAGACCTCAGTATGATTCTACAACCAAGGGCAAAAATAAGAGTTCAAAAATTTTGAATACTTTGGGGCTTTTGGAGTTAAGGTTGTGCTCAAAATTTTTCATGTTTTGCTTTAAGATTTTTAGCACTGACAATACCTGTATTTTTTTTTAAGTTCTTTGACTTCTGATCTTTTGAGACATTATACTGTTTCCCATTCCCTCTCAACATGAAGTATAGCAATTTAATGATCATAGAGGAAAATGAGTTTTCGATCTATTCATGTGACTTCTATGGCTTAATAATTGAAGTAAAAAGTACTTGTCTTAAATATATTACAAAATTGTTATAGCTGGCTATAAAGTGCTTGGCTTAGTCCTCCTAATGCAGTTTATTAATTGACATATAGTTGTGGCTAGCACAGGTTCTTCCCGTGGGAACATTTTGCTATATTTCATAAACAAGATAAAGTTTGGATGTTTTGCAAACAGTTTCTCTGGATTGAGTGAGTTCGGGCTTGGCCAATTGGGCCTAGGGGGAGGTCTCGGGCTGACCAATCTGGGGCACTTCTGTAGACTCTATATATATGGAATTCAAAACAATAAAGTTCCTATTCTCTTCTCTTTCCTTGTCTGAGAACTTGGGTCAGTCCTCAGCTAGCCGCTCAACAGCGACATATAGTGAAGCAAACTCCCTAAAATACATGCTGTAGTGCCGTTCTAGTCAGTGGAGATGGGTACTTGAAGCCTTTAGTCCAAGTTTCTGTCCAAGCAGCTGAAGGTGAACTTCTTCAAGGTACCTTTCTTTATCCCTGGGTTATCTATGGAATTTGCATTAGTAGGCCTGATTTACTAGACCCCCTAAAACAGCATAGGAAGAAATAATATGTTTGATTTAGGCAGACTGAATCCAGTCTGTGCTTTTTGGGGGAGTGCACAGTATTAAAGTATTTTTGCCTGGATCTGGTGCCAAGGTGAAGGGCAGAGTTAACCATTTTTTAATGTGCACAGTAAAGTTAATGTGAAAGACAAAAGAGCATTTTGCGATGCAGTTTTACTTGCTATTAACATTATAGGGCTCTAATAAAGTGTATTTTTTTTAAGAATCTTTCTGAATGCCGTTTATCTTTTAAGACGCAATCGCACTGAGCCTATAAAACTCATGAATTCCCAGTTTTTTGTGTGGATGAACTCTGTTACATTTTTGAACATTCAGTGGTTCAGCATTACTTCTCTTTGCACTTTTACTGTCCTACTGTCCTGATAAGGAAAATTTGCTGTAATGTGTGAGGTGCTTTTATTGACTTCAGCTGTTGTCTTTAGAGAGTGTATGTGTCTGTTCATCATGTCAGATGAATAACTGAGCTGGCTGATAGCTGTGTCAGCAGGCTAAGTCCCTCTTCTGTGTCCGTAATTCTCGAGCTCTAAACGCACTTGACAGTTAGCCGGTGACCTTAGAAGGTCTTTCCATCTCTGACTCCACAAGTGGTAGCGTGACTACTGGAACAATGTTTTGGCAAGGATAATAATAGCTTAAACCACGTTGAGTTTAAAAGCAAACATCTAAATGCATTTGTCCAAATGACAAAGACGAGCCACAGTTCGTGAAGTGTCACGCACAGCTGCAGTAACTGGAACATGAACATGCAGACGTGAACAGCCACTGTTTGGCTTATCCTCTTCTGGTTTCCAAATAATTTTTCCCCACTTTTTTTTTGTTTAAGTAGTAGAAATGGTGTCTAGTATTTAAGTGGATGCCAGGAGCTGGCAAAACAGATGATAACAATGATAACACGTTTCTTTATATACAGTAAAGAGGTTTTGTTACATCCATCAGCAAAACCTCCCAAAATTTTTAAGGAGATCATGGTCTAATGCATCATAAATGAAAAAAGGGAAAATGAAATGTTGTCAGATTTTTGGTGGGCACGGTAGTCTTTTAGAACTGAGGGATTCCCTTGTTCTGCTGAGAGCAGCCTGGATATGTGGGTGGATCTGGTGCTTGTCCTACGCTACTCACTTGGAGCGCAGCAACCTTTTGCTGCGTATTTGCTGTCACTGGAAGAAGGCTTAACTCTGGGGATAACAGTAGGGAATGGGGTTTTTGATGAGGTGGAAAGGGCTGATATGAGACCAATCTGAGACTTCTCTGTGTTATGTTCCTCTTTTTTTTATTTGGGGTTTTGTTGGGGTTTTTTTTAAGCTAGAGAGAGTGAAGGCTGGAGTGCAGCAGCCATACTTTGGACCAGATTCTTTGTAAGAGTTGTATTATTCTACTTGGATTAAAAAATTGAGCCAGGATTCCAGGGCAGTGTTTCTATAGCTCCTTGGCTCCAATCCATTAAAGATTATTCAATTAAAAAATTGTGCCTCTAAAATTCATGGTGCTTATAAGAGACATAATGCTGACAACAGTTTAGAGAGGGCAGTCACCTGAACATCCTGGTGAGCCCTGATGAAAATGGGAATGACATATTCTTAGAATAGCCTTCTGCAATGCCTAAGAAAGCAAAATGTACGTACAGCAATTCTTGCTCTTCCGAGCTTGGGTCCATGGCAGACCACGTGCAAGAATAGGTAGAAATGGGCACTGGCCCTTGTGAAGGCACTGCAGCTTTCTCCATCATATAAACACAGGAAGATCCAAAAGGGTCTTAAACATGCGTGAAGTCTTACTTCTGCAATATCCATCACCACAGGGTGAAGGAGCAGTTAAAATGTGTCTATCAAATGGAAAAGGAGAACAGTTTTCTCCAACAGAGCCTTGCCTCTGCAGCCTTCCTGGTGAGGTGTTACATGCCAGCTCACACCAGGCTGCATTTGAAGTGGTGGTTTCTTGGTTGATATCTAGCCAAATGCCTCAGCTGCTCATACAAATGATTCAATGCAAATCAATGAGATTTTCTAGACACAAGCAGTTAATGTTCCAACAAGCAGCGGCAAATGAAATTGCTGTGTCAGATTGCACGGCAAAGAGAGCTGTTGCCCTTGTTCAGAAAATTCTATGCCTGGAGAGTTTTCAGACCTTCCCATTTCAATTATCTGAAAAGTTCTGCTTTCAAATCAACTTTGAAATGTTCAGAGTCTGTATGCCAGTCTTTTTTTGACATTGTTTTTCTTGTTTGGAAGAATCAAAGATGAAACGTGGTGTTTTCTACCCCCTGGCAAACCTCAGGAGACAAGTTACTGCTACAGATTTTGCCCAGGTTCTGCAACTATCCTAATATATGTAATTGTATATTAGAATAAGATTGCTGCCATTCAGGTCTTTCTGAGAAACTTCTCGCTGGATGCTCTGTTTGCCCAAGCATGGTCATGCATGTGTGGATGCATTTTGGTTTCCCAGCTGTTTTTCCAAGGAGAAAATCTGCACACTGCTGCCTTTCCTACATGCGGAATTGATCAAAATCCCAGAAAATGTCTACATTGTAGCATGTCAAATCAGGAAAAAGTTTTTCACCCAGAAGGAGACTGGTCACTGGAACAGGCTCCCCAGGGAAGTGGTCACAGCACCAAGCCTGATGGAGTTCAAGAAGCATTTGGACAATACTCTCAGGCTCATGGTGTGACTCTTGGGGTGTCCAATGCAGTGCCAGGAGTTGGACTTGTGAGTTTCTTCCAACTCAGTATATTCTGTCATTCTATGTCAGTCCAATACCAGTGAAAAAAGCAGATTAAATTTTGGAAATTTATATGATTCAGCAAATCATATTTTTAAAATAAATAATTTGATTCTGCTGTATAAAAAAGCATGCCAGAGAAACACAGCAGCTACCATCTCTCTCAGCCCACATCTGCCATTTTTGCCCCCACTCTTCCAGAGAAGTCTATGTCACCCAAAGGATGTAGTCCTGGGTTTTGGCCAATATCCTGGACTTGAATTCCCACATAGAAGAGCATTTACTTAGGAAAATAATATGTGGCAGCCAGTAGGCACAATACTACCTCTGCTGCCAGAATGTACTGACTGTAAATGAAGCTGTGACAGATGGCCTGAAATGTTTCAATGCTTGCTTTCTCTAGACCAGGATTACCTAATTAATTTGTACTATGGTGCATTGAGGTTTTTTACCACGTTCTGGTCAGACACATTGAATGCACAGGATCTAGGTTTGCTGGACCAAGCAGGGTCTACAGGTGGGGTGAAGGCAGCAGTCCCTGGCACAGCAGACTCCTGGTGGGGCCAGATGAGTGGGAAGGAATATGGGATCAACTGTCAGGACAACAGGGACAATGTGTGTTGGAATGAGAAGTGGACTCCTGGTTCAAATCATGACTGAGTTCACTGATGAACCCTGTTTGAGAGAAGATTGGTACTTTACTTGATAGTGAAGCTTCTATATGCACTATACATACAGAAGTAGCTTTGTGTTACTGCTTATGGAGTGTTGTCCTTGTGCATGGTCCTTGGTAAACAGGGCAAAAGGCTGGCAGGACCTTTTTTGTTGTGATTAGAGAAATATGTGGGTGAACAAAAAGATTATTTTCCTTAGGAAAGTGATGGTGCATAGGGAGATTTGTATAGCTTAGGCAAAATATGTGGGGAAGAAAGAGTCAAATGTGTCATAAATGTTTTGTATTTTGGATAGAAAGAAGCTAGTGCAATCATTTTTAGTTTGGTAGAGTAAAATGAGCAGCTATCATTTTGCTAGGTTTATTAGGCATGACTTTGAAGTGTACCCTAGTAAATACAGCCTATCAAACCAGAATTAAACCAGCTGCATTTCACTCGAATAACTCAAGGAAAATGTCCTTGTCTGTTCTATCTTCTTCTCTGGGTATGTGTTTTCACTTAGTTAAGAAAAGTCAGTGGAATTGCATTTAAAAGTGTTGTCACTTCACAGTCTGTCACAGGGCTTTTGCCAGCTCCCTTCAAAAAGGAGTTGGTGCCTAGAACTGTGCCAGCTGGTTGATCTGATCATCCCGATGCTTTACTAGAAAACCTAAATATACAGCAGTACGAGCTGAAATGTGTCTGCTGTCCTGTTTTGCAACTATTCTGCATTTGAATGAAGAACTACTTTCTCATGAAAGCAGTACTGAAGCTCTCTCTATCTTTCTGTTCTATAGGTTGTCATTTTGTATTTTGAGCCAAGTATATTTCGCTGTGTTCTCCTAAGATGGGTTCGTCTTCTGGGCTTTGCTACTGTTTATGGAACTGTGACACTCAAGCTGCACAGGTATTTCACATATTAATTTCCATCTCTGTGGGAGTATGTGCAATCTGTGTGGGTACTTAGATGGAAGAGCTGCAAATATTATCATAAACAAGTGCTGTCTCTGATTTTAAACCCACTGTATATTTCTCCTCAATTTTCTTGCTCAAATTATATGCTACTAATCTGAGTTGAGAGCTATGAATGCTGACAGAATTTGATGAAAAATATGTATACATCAACTGTAAAATTGTGCAAGAACCCCTTTTCACAGGAGGTGAATGTATTTTCCTTGAATATAAAAAATGAAGAAGTGTTCAGAGTGTTCAAAAATTTCTCTGTAACGTGTTCATAGAGAGATGCTTTTGAAGTGTTTAGACACAGAAATGGTGGGTAAAACAATAATAGACCATTGTGTGTGTACTTACTATGTTTTTTTATGGTTCTTAAATCAAGGGCTGTTTTCTTCATGTAGTCATAGCAGACAGCTACACACTCACAAGTGTTAGTACCTGCCAGCAAAAATATGAGGCAAATTCTGGGCTCCATGGGGTTGGTAATACATTCACATGTGACTCAGATTTAAGATTTAGAGACCCAACTTCAATTCCTGCTTCTACAGTCCTCTTAAAAATTGAAGCCTTTTCTGTGTATGCTGGATAGAATCCTAATACTTTCCCCACTTTAAACTTTAATGAAAAAAATTACTGATACATTCTGTAAGTATTTTTATTCAAGCAAAGAGATAAGCAGTATATTGATACTTGGACATATTGGCTGAAGGATGCTCACTCATCTTTTTATCTTAGTTTCATTACTGTGTTGGCATGTTACAGGAAGTTTGATATTATGCTCATAAATTGAATGAGAAGTAAAAATATCTTGTGTTTCTTGATGCATTATTGACTTGTCACATTTTAGGTGGAAACCTCTATTTTCCCATTGAAACAGAGCTCCTTCTTGCAACTCCCTTTTATTTGTGTCCCTGGTTACAAGTGTACACTTAGGCTAATAACCTCTGATTGTATAATGCTGTGTCTGGCCACATCTTCGCATTGAAATTGATCAAGAAAATCCCATACCCTCATGCTATTTTCTGGGATGAACAATTTCTGATGCAAAAAGTAAAGCAACTAGGGCAGTATAGAAGAGAGGGAGCCAGTGACTTTGTTTGGATGCTTTGTTATCTATAGCTCAGATAGATAATCAGCCTTAGACTCTGGGTGGCTCACGTTGTCACTGCAGTTCTGCAATCCTAATCCTAAGTCCTTGTTTATATGATTTTACATGATGTCAGGAAGCAAGCTATCCTGACAGGGCAGTTGATCTTCCATTCATATGAAGTGTGGACAGGCTGAAAAATTTGGCATAAAGTCTTGCACTTCGGCTTTGCTCATTTAGCTGTTTGGTGTTACTTGAGCCCTGTGCTGACAGGGTTGGCAAATAGGACAAAACTGAGTAAGAAACCAAGAATGCACTACAACCTCATCCTTGATCATCATCACAAAGCAATGAAGGATAGCAGCAGATTGGACTGGATCAATGGGACAGCAGCCTGAAGGCTGAGGGAAGTGATTATTCTCCTTTACTCAGACCATATCTGCAATGATGTGTCCAGACATCAACGAACTTAGGTGAGTTCAGTGAATGGCCATCAAAATGGTCAGGGCGTGGAGCACTTGTCCTGCAAGGAGAGGCTGAGGTAGCAGGGCTGGTTCAGCATGGAGAAAATATGGCATTGGAGGAACCTAACATGAGCTATCCAACACCTACAGGGAGGTGGAGCCATGTTCTTTACAGCAATGTGTATTGGGAGAACAAAAGACGGTGACAAATTGAAATAGGAGATTTCAGCTTTATACAATTTGAATTAATATCAGGGTCAGTGTTATACAAGGAAAGAATTTTCAGTGTCAGGGTGGTTAAGCACTGGAGCTGGTTGCTCATGAGGTTATGAATTTCCATACTTGGAGGTTTTCAAGACCCAAGTGGATAAAGCCCTGAGTAACCTGGTCTGGATTCACTATTAAGCCTGCTGTGAGCATTAGATGGCCTTCTGAGGTAATTCCAACTTGAATAATTTTGTATTTCTTTGTGTAACACAAAGAGGAAAAAAAAACCATATTAAGTATGTTAATCTAGAATTACTTTCTCTAGGAATCTATCTTTTGTTTTCCACCCAGATATCCTGACCATTCTTTTCCTCTATTCATGATATTGTAGTCTTTCACACTCTCAGTCCCAGAGTGTGCCTTGCAGAAAATTGAGTCAAGTTTTATTTATGTTTTATTATACACATTCACAGCAATTGTGCTCCTAGGAAAAATGCGATGCTAATAGAAATTTGGTAGAAAATTTTGGCAGATCTGATTCAATCCACAGTTCTTACAGGGTTGAGGAATGGCTTACTGCAGACACCACAAATACTCATGACAAGCACTGGTTCCCTCCTGCAGCTAGCCTATCTCCTGCCTGGGGGAAAAAACAATTGCCAGCAAGGAACTTGTGATTTTTCTGAGTTAAATGGGAAAACCAACATAGTGTAAAGGTAGCTATTAATGATAATGAGAAAGTCTAATGCTGTAGTTCTCAACAAATGAGGTACTTTGAGTAGCATTGGAGCATGAAGATTAACCAAAGCTAGGTAGGAGTCACTGGAAACACTTGTTTTCTTAGCAGCTTTTTTAGTTTTCCTGTAGCTCCTCGCTTCCCAAGGAGGTCTAAAAGATTTTGTTAGGGTCAAGCATCAAGGGGAAATCAGAAAAGAAGTCAAAAGCAGATGCTTAAGGAGGAGTAAAAGAACAGGGAAGTCATGTACTGATTCATTCTTTGAACACCTGTCACAGTCAATTGCTACAGTGCCTCATCCTTAATTGCCTTTTTCTTATTCTCTGTGCTATTTTAAAATAACGAGCTGATGTTTATGGGGGTGGAAGGATGGGGGCATGGAAATGAGCTTAATTTAAGAAATCTAGCTGAAGAGCTATGAACATAAGATACAATACTTTCCTTAACAATGAATTTTTCAAAATAATTCTCTCAAGAAATAATGATGTTTCAAATTTAACCTTTTGGGTTTTAAAGGAGCTGCTGATGTTGCACCTTTCAGTATATTTCTGTGACTGAAGACTCTCTATGTCCTTTTTCAAGCCCTGTGTTTCATGAACAGGTTATCTCATTATTTTTAATATTGTGTGAATTTATGTAATCTTGGTGTCAGTATTAATACAGAATCCTTAATTCTGGACTAAAACATAAGAATGAAACAAAGTTACATACATACAGACAAATGTATGCATATGTGTGTGTATACATAGGATAGCTTTCAGATATTTTAGGAAAATGAAACCAGGAGTGGGGTCTCTAGTTCATGGGAATCTCCATTTCTTATATTAATAAGAGAAACTGAGGAGAGTGGGGAAGTGAGGAGAATGAGAAAGTATAGGGAAGGTGATGTTTCAGGTATGGGAAGCATGACAATGACATAATCCATGGTTTTTTAAGGAGTGATGGTGGGATGGGTGTGTTAGTGGGAGAACAAGATGTTAACACTGTGATGCAATTCTGCATTTCATCTAAATGCTGTGCTAAGATTACATTGCTGTGCTTTGCCATCTGGTAAAGTTGGAGCAAGTAGTGGACCTTCCTACAGATTTTGGAGGTGATAAAGAAAGGAGGAGAAAAGCAGTGTGGGTAGTGTGCAGGTGTTTAGAGGAATGTTTTAGTGCAGGACATGGTTTAGTGGCTCATTTGGCAGTGTTAGGTTTATGGCGGGACTTGATGATCTTAAGGGTCTTTTTTGCCCTAAACAATTCAATGGTTCTGTGATTCTCTCGTTTGTGCTCCAGTGTCTTACCAAAGAGGAGACTTATGCTAGCAAAGAACCCAAAGGTGACGTCAGTTTGTTTCTTGAAGCATCAGTGGTGAGGACATGGCATCCTGTTCCAGCCAGGACAGGTTTAAGTCAGCATCAGCCAGGAGGGGGATGGCTAGGACCCTGGGGTTATTGGAAATCACCTCACACCATGTGCAGGGGGGATCCAGGGTGGAGGTTTTGCTGGGGCATGCAGTTGGGTGGCAAGTGGGGAGCACTCGCCTGTGAATCGTTCCCCTAACTTGTACTCTCTCCCCCCCCCCCCCCCTAATTTTTTTTAAAAATCCGCCCCCTCTCTGTTATTGGTATTGTTGCCGTTACTGATGGTTTTCTTATTTCATTGCTGCTTCTGGTAAATTGTTCTTATCTCATCCTGCGATCTTTACCGTTTTGTGCTTTAAATTCTTCTCTTCATCCTACCATGGGGGGAGGTGGTGGGCAGTGGGCAAGCGGTGTGTGTGGTCTGGGGTGTTACAGTGGGAACACTGGACTGTGGAATACCATTCCTAACCATAACACACAACATATATGACCTCCTCTAGGTCAGCTGGGGCTGGGAAAGAAGATACAGATGATCTTGTGTAAAAGTGTCTGGTGGGAATGTGGTGCAGAAAGGGGCAGAAGGCACCTTGGGAGTTGGAACCTGTAGAGCTGGATAATCCCTAGGCCAGTATTTCACAGGTCATAGTGCCAGTAGGTGACAGTTCCATAGTGCCAATACACCACTACCCAGTGGTTCCATGAAATGGGACACTAGAGACAAAGCACTGCAGAGAGGTTTTGTCTTGGAGAAGTGGTTACTGTGTAACTCAGCAAAGTGAGATGACCATCAGCTGTAGTGGTGAACCAGACTGTTTTTTTGAAATGTCAGGCAGTCATGGGGCCTTTGGTTGAGCACTCAAAAAAAGGAGAGGATTTAATTCATATTGAATTGTTCTTTTTTTTTCTTGTGAAGGGTAAGAATGGAATAGCTTCAGACAGATGCATTCACTGTTGGATTTTGTCACTGGATGTGGTCTGTAGTGATTTCTGTAGTGGTTGTTATCTCACATGAAATAAAAGGAAGAAAAACTGTTTTGAAGTCACATGTTACTGTTGCAGAATGCAGTGTCCGGAGTGCTGGTCTGATACTGCCTTGTTGAATTGTTTGGGTTTTTACTGCTATAACTTGACTGACAGGATTAGGTATTTCAGTCTTTGCAAGACAGGAGAAGGAGTGGTTTGGTCAAGCTATAGAGATTTTTACACTGTAGGGACTTTCTATAACTATTCCAGCCATTTGTCTGTCTCTTCCCTAGAAGTGGCATATTTTAGCACCGGAGGTTGTATGCACTGAGTCCTACAAAGCTTTGTGAAAAGCTGTTTTGGGGCAGAAAACAGACCTTATAGGTGTTCCCATAGAGCAAAGGCTGAAACCCACAGCACCAGCAGGTGCTGTGCCTCGGGCCTGGCTGCTGGAGAAAACGGCAGAGAAATGAGGGTTTTAAGGGCTGGGGACAGAGTGAAAGGCTGGGGGAGGCAGGTTAGGGAGGGAAGTAGCTCAACTTGCTGAAAAAGTGTCTGCATATCCAATAGGAGTTCATAAGGAATGAAGTTTCGCTGGTCATGGAAATTAGAACAGTCATGGAAATGTCGGTTTTCTTGTTAGCATGCCTCAACCTAATTAATTAATTTCATTAGTATAATTCATGTCTCTTTTCTTCTGCAAACCTTTGCTACTTTGTTTATTTCTTTTATGGTATACAACAAAACAGGGCTTTAGACAGTAAATTTAGCAATTTCATATAGCAATCTTCCATGACGCACATTCAAGTTGAAATTCTCATTTTTGCAGTTCTTTTTGATTAAATGAGTCACATTCTGTTGTGTCGTGGCTTTTTTCTCAATATAACTTGCATTATTAAAATCCTATTTAGCTCTTTTGTATCCCTGCCATTCTCAAGCAATAACTAGCCTTAACTAGACAGTATAATGCTTCAGCTTCATATTTCTTCAATATCTACTTTTTTATGTATAAACTAGTAAAATGTAGCACAGCTGTTAAAAAGCACAGTTCAGTATTAATCTTGGAGCACCATGTAGAAGTGGGACTAATAAACATTATCTTAAAGCAAAAAAATCAGCAGCATATAATGTATTTAAGATTATTAGAGCACTGGGATCCTGAAAAATATTCTCGTCCATATTCCTATTAATATTTAATTTATGGAAAAATGTTGTAGATACAGCTGTACAGTTCCATGGGCTGTTTTTTAAATCACCTTAATGTAGCAAACATTCTGCTTCATCATGGCAGACTGAGTTTGGGTAGGAAAGTTCAAAGACAAGATAAAGAAAGTATCTGGTGTTTTAATATTCAATTATATTGCTATCGTGATTAGAAAAAAAGCAGCAGTGGGTTGGAAGGAGCTTTGTTACGATGCACAGGTATCACAAGACCTCTCAGATGTCTTTTGATGGCATGCCAGAGCACCCTGGCAGATTTGGTGAGAAAGGACTGGTTTTGCACATCAGGTTATCATGCTAGCAGAATGACTTCGGAGGTGGAAGTGGAACCTATCCTTTCCAAGGTCTTATCCAAGTCCAAGACCTCCTTCAGGTAGCAAAACCTTGTGCTGTGATGCAATACCTTCCAGGTAGGTGTGCATTTGTGCATGCATTTGCAATACAAGTAATAATAGCTCTAGAGACTGTTTTTTTCTCATTATGTGGGAAGGATGGAATTGGTCAGTGGAACAAGCTATCTCTGCTGGGTGGGATTATGGTGTGAAAGAGAAACCAGGCATGACACTGCAATACTTGAGTTCTAGCTGTTTGTGGAGGAGTGTGATGAGGGAGTTCAGTGTGTGACTCACAGATGGGCTGATCACAGTGGAAGCAGAGATTTGCAGATCACATACACTGATTGTCAGTGAAGAATCATGACTGGAGAGGAGGCTTCTGGCGGGCTACTGTGAAGGATGGAGGAGTAAGCCTGATACTATTTAGCATTTTCAGTTGCAATGAACAACCAAGCACAAAACTATTATTCACAAAATTTGTGGAAAGCAAATCATGGTGAAATAGTAAATTTTGTTTCAGAAAGTAGAGTAATGAAGAGTATTCTTTACTAGAATCATAGAATATCTGGAGTTGGAAGGGATCCACAAGGATCATCAAAGTCCAGCTCTTGCCCCCACAGGACAGCACCAGGAATCCACCATTAGCCTGGCAGCATTGTCCAAACACTTCTTGAATTCTGTCAGGCTTGGTGCTGTGACCACTGCCCTGGGGAGCTGTTCCAGTGCCCAGCCACCCTAAGTAGGAAGAACATTTTCCTAAGAGCCAGCCTAAACCTCCTCCGACACAAACTCAGGCCATTCCCTTGGGTTCTGTCACTGGTCACCACAGAGAAGAGACTGGTGTCTGTCCCTCCTCTTCCCCTCATGGGGATGCTGTAACTGTGATGAGGTTTCACCTCTCCAGCTTCCCAAGATTGTTCAAAAAGCATTGCAAGAGGCCTTGTGATGAATCAATGAGCTCTTTGATGTTCCTGGATGATCCCATCAGGCCCCATAGACTTAGAGGGATGCAGCTGGAACAGCAGATCCTGTAGAAGGTCAGGCTCAACTGGGAGTTTTTCATTCTCACAGCCATGGTTCTCCAGCTCGGGGCACTGGGACCCTCTTAGCCCATCATCAGTGTTGCAGGCAGAGGCAATGAAAGCATTAGACATTTCTGCCTTGTCCATGTCCCTGTTGTTATTGTTTGGTAACTTGGGCTTAGTCAAAGAGATGCATTTGAATGCACCCAAAAGGCGAACTATAACTAGGGACTGTTTAAAGACAAAAACTTTTAGAGAATAGAAGCTTAATCAGTAGGGAATTGATTTTACAACAGCAGAAAACGTCTTTGAAACTCATATAAATGCATTATGTCCTGTTCTTGAGATGCATTTTTAAAGGAGGTGTGCAATAGATGGATGTGGTTCAGAAAGTGTTTGAAGGCTGGGAAAATGCTTGATACTGTGAAAGCTAATCTGGTTTTTAGATCTGCAAGAAGATTGAGAGATGACTTCTTCTGTGGTGTATTAACAAGCAGGGAGAGGAAAAGTAGTCACAAAAGACTCTTTAATCTATTGGACTGAGGCTTAATAAGATCTGGTAGCTGGAAGCCAAAGCCAGAGAAATTCAAATGCGCAATCTGGCATAAGTTTTTCTCAGAAGGGTGCTTAGCTATGAAAAAATCCAAATAGATTGGAGGAGAAATCAGAAATTTATTGTGTTGCTTTCAGTTCAAGTCTGATTCTTTTCTTGGAAGATTCTATAGTTAAGTACTACTACAACTGACAGGAATTTAAAAAAAAAATGTAATGGTCTGTGTTATACAACTGATCAAGCTGTATAATTTAGTGGTTAGTCCAACATTTGGCCTGTATTTTACAAACATGCAATAAAAATTATAGTTAAGCATTCTTTTTAGTACAGATCTATTAAGATATTAAGCATATTTATAAAGTGAAATAACATACAATTGTGCTGTTTGTTGGAGTATACCAGCTGCTTTGACATTCATTATTCCTGTTCACTTATTCTAATGTAGATCATAAGTACCAGGGAAACCAGTCACTGGACCAAATATTCTCACATATTAGTTGCTCTTTTCTGGATTTCTATGAAGGCAAGAAATGCCATGTTCTTGAAAAATGTATTTGATCAGTGGTAACCAGCCACTGGTGACATAAAAAGCTGTGTTGCGCTGCTGTAACATGCACAGGGGTAAAGCTCGATCAGCATTGTACCGGTGAGTTATCCTCATGGATGCTTTTCTGAAAGAGGCCTGAGAATTTTATAAGCAATATATGAGATCCATGATCTGAGCTGGAAAGGCCAAGACATTGCTGACTTGACTGCTTGAAGCTTGGGAATACATACACAGTAGGACCTGTAGAACGTTTCAGTATTAATTCAGTTGTAAGAATTAAGCTATTCCTTTTAGAACTAATCTGTAATATTTTAAATTAATATTCACTTCAAAAAATTGTATTAAAAATTAAAACTGTTTCCCTACTGTAGAGTGTTATAGTACCGGACAAGTTTTGGTTGTTCTTAAGTCCCACCTCTTTCGTGTGCACACTGTGAGCCTCTGTTCATACTTACAGTTGCTGTACATGGTTCAAGCTGGAGCCTCTGTTTTTGGCAAATTTAAAAATACTAGATGTTATTAATCAGTGTAAAATTTTGAGTGCCTATTTCCAATGTATGGATTAAGTTAGCTGGGAGTGTTGCATTGCTCAGGGGTCTCTGATTCTCTTCCCTGCTCTTGGCAGCCTGTGCCTCAAGCACTGGCTTGTGCAGAGTTGTTGGGAAGTGGCAGCCACACTTGTGACCATAAATCTTACTGAGCTTTTGTTTCTCCTTGCTTATCCTTTTGTACAACCGCTGAGCCTCTCTCACTGGTATCAGTCCTCACCAGTGCAGGTATTCTTGTTTTCACCATTCTGTTCCAAAAAAATGTTAGGCGTTGGCAACCAGGGATTCACTGGTTCTGCCTTGTTGCAGGGTCTTTGTCATAGACATTTTTCAGCATTTCTTTGATATTATTTTCTACTGTTCACTTGTGAATAATGCAAATGGGCATTACATGTTTTAAGTCGTATTTCAGTTCAAACCACAGAGTTCCATGGCCTCTAAACAAGGAGAAATGTCAGAAGATACTGTGGCAATTTCACCGTGGCCGGTAACAAGAAAGTTGATATGTATAAGCATGTTTGGTACCACTATCTTACTGAAATTAAGACACATTAAATTACTGTAAAATTCTATGAACATCTGTTTAGTTCCAGATGTTGCAATCAAATTTGTGAGCACATCTTTGCAGAGCTTCTATTCTTTCCCTTGACTTGCTTTTCTAGTTTTCGCATGTGACAAGCTTTTAGAACTTCTTTCATGCTACTGTTTTGTGAAGTTATGTATTAAACTTAATATTTTAAATTATTTTTATAAACCATGTATTTTCTAGCTCTCCTGTGGTTTCCTTCAGTCTGTAAATGACCATCATATATTCCTGTGATATTTCTCTACCACCTCAGAAATCACTCTCTTGTTGGCTTTTAACAAAACTCCAAATAGTGCCAGGAGGCTTGAAACTGATAAAAGAGCTGGAATTACACTGTCCCAACCATCCCTTAGTAAAAGCCTTAATTGCTTTATGCAGGATCTTGCCTCAGCAGTAAGTCTGCCTTCTATCTTAGACTGGACAGGCTTTTTTTTCTTTTAAATCGGATTAACATAATCCAGCTCTGGACTTTGCTCCTCTGCACTTTTTCAAGTGCTTTGGAGAATGTGGCTGCAATGGCCAAGTCTCAGTTCTAAGTTTCTATTCTATTTGCAAATCATACTTTGCTAGTTGAGAAAACGGCTTGTGTGTTTTTCTGGGATCCTTGTACAGCGTGATTGTCAAACTTGTTTTAAAGTAGCAATTGATGGTTTCTGGTGAGTGTCAGCTACCCTTGGCCTTTAAGGAGCAAAAGCCTATTTGTGTTGGTTGGTGACACTATTGTACCCAGGAAAAGAGACATTGACTGTTTTACCATTTGCGTGTATGAAAATGCAGGGGTTTGCAAGAACATATGCTATGTAATGTTCAGTTTTGTCTGTGGCTCAGTCTCTTGTAAGGAAATTTTGTCAGTGTGTATCCTCAGAAATATTGGCTGGTGCTCAGTTTGTTTGCTTCCTAAGATGTTTCCTCAGGTCTGGAAGCCCAATGAAGAAACTGCTATTGTTTTTTCCATTCTTTATTGGGATTTGCACTCACATGTGCTGCACAGCTGCACCATCAGATGCGAGCAAGGCACAAAATCCTTGTTGACCATTCTGTGTGTTTTCATACTCTTTTCAATTTGGGTGGTAAATACAATGGTGATGCCCGCTGTCTATTTATACTCATCTTTGAACTTTGCTTCTGTGCTTTCTGTTTCTCTCATGTGGTGTTCTGGTATTTGTTTATCTTTGCTCAGAACTCTTAGGTCTCATCAAGATTCTCAGAGTCTTGGACAACTATTGTAACTATTCTAGAGTTCTTCCTGAATGGTTTTTGTGCTAACAAAAGGCTTTTGTGTTTCTGGCTGGAAATTTAGGTATGCCCAAGATAAACTGTCTCTCCCAACGGAGAATGTGAGTATGTGCCATGCATAGAAGCATGGGGCAGGACTACCAAACAAATGCTAGCACCTGATTTTTTTTCCACAAGATACAACTTCATGTGGATACCTAAAAGCAGTAGAATGCTGTAGTAATGTTCATTCATCACTCACTCCTGTGGAGCCAGCAGCATTGCTGTTTTACTCCTGTGCAGGGTTTAAGAGCAGGCAGGCTTGTGTCACTCTTCAGCCTTCCTTCAAACACAGGCATAGCTCTGGGTAAAGCATTTTTTTCTTCAAACACTATGACTGGTGTTTGAAGAACATAGATGTCTTGTCTAGCACCAGGTGCCATGCAGTGTTTATTGTAGATTTTTTCACATGCCTTTTTGTCCTACAGGTCTCCTGATCCCAAATTCTGTTTAGGCAATTAAATTGTTAGACAAATTCTAGTGGCTTTTTAAAGGGCTAATGCTGGGATCCCAGCAGCTCCCTTCTTACTTTTTTTTGATCAGATGTCAACCAGTTCTGTCACTCAGTTTCTCCACCACAAATGACAAGACCAGTTCCTTGTCATAGGTATGTTACAAACTCTCTTGTTCCCACCTTCTTTGAGGTGTCTGTTTGAAATACCCCTTCTATGAAGGAAGTCCTGCACTCTCAAATGTCAGTGCAGAAGGTCTGCAGCTGGCTGACACTGTCTGTGCCTGCTGCCCACACCTCAGTGCTCCTGTTGCACATGCACAGCTTGCCTGGGTTTATCTCCAGGCACCATGAAACACCTAACTTGCAGCTTGAGCTGAGAAAGGTAGATTGACCACAGAGAACTAAGAATTGTCTGTGTTTTGTTTGTTTTCCTTCTGTAGTGTTCAGAAATCATGCAGAGCCAAAGTCTACCCAGTGGGCACAATCCAGAGTTGTGTGACAGGAGGGGCACAGCCACCAGCTACAGTGGCTCTCTGCCACACTTTCCTAAAGATGCAGCTCCCCTCAGCTGACCAACACCTTCTTGAACAGTCACTGAGAGGCTGGAAAGTCCTGTGTCTGTGACATCTGCAGTCCAGCCAGAGTGCACAGGCCTTCTGAAAAAAGCAAACAAAAAAACCCAACCCAAAGCCCTTGAGACATCAGCTGTGAGGCCTTTTTTGTAAGAAAAAAGGTAGAATTTATAAATCAAGTCAGTGAACTTTGTTGTTGTTTTGTGCACCTTTTTGCTAGAAGTATAGTGACTGTGGTAAAGCCACTGACAAAGATCATCCTGCAAACCCAAACTATTTACCCCAAATCCCAAAAGGGTTTCCTGGGTGGAATTTCTCAATTTCCTCAAATTCTGGAATAAACACAAGACTGTCTTCAGACTTTCTGAATAAACATAAGAACAGCAAAATTGAGTACCCTGAAAGATATTGGAAATCAAAAATAGTGAGACAGGTTTTGTAGCTGTGTTCTCAGAATGCAATGAGCATTGAAGCGTAGCTGTTTCCTAGGCTGGCAGCCTGGTTGCAGCCCTAGCAAGCTCCAAATCAATGTACGAAGAGCTGGCAGCACGCCCTGCCCTGGACAGCCTCAGTTCTGCCATCATGCATCATTAGCATGAAAAGTCAGAGTCATCAATGTCATTTGTAAGACTGATCAGATAGAATGCAGAAACCAAATTATGTATCAAGACTATTTTCAGTGAAAACAAAGTATGTGTTCTGTTCCTTTTTGTCTCCCTGCTCAGCTAGACTGAGCTTACTTGTTTTAGTTTCATCTTCATGCTATATGAAACACCACATGTAAGCTGTTTGTTCAGTTCAAGAGTCCAGATCTGTTTCTTGTGTGATTAGCTCTTGTTGCATGGATGTCACCAAGTCTGAATTTGAGTCAATGTCTGACTATTAATTAAGAAGGAGTCTAATTAATTCCCCCTTTTCCCCCCCTGTTTACTTCTTTGGTTTATTTGGTTGTGAAGCAAGGTCACTGCCATTTCACTTCTTAGCTCTATTTGATGTCTCTCTAATTTGCAATATTTCTTTTTAAACAACTGCTCTCTAAAAAACATCATGGCTATCAACAGTTCTAATGTGTATGTGACCACAAAGTGAAGATGGGACCCTTTGTCCTTAGTTTATCTTTGCAGATTTTATGGAGCTTCAAGCTTATTGCGTTTTGCTCCCATTCTGTTCAGTCCATGTTATTGGCAATAGGGTCTCATTGCTCTGTGTGGGTAGATTGCCTGTGTCTGTATTTTTTACGTCTTTTACCTTTGATTTCAGTGAGAATACCAGAGTGTTTTATCTATCTCAATCAACTGTTCCTCTTCTGTCCTGAAAATGGTGGCATTTAGGTTAGCTCTCCTGTGTATCATTAAATAGAAACATTATTCTTGTTTTTCTTGACCACTAAACCTTTGACTGCAATTTAAATTATAATTTCTTTTGTTGTTTTATGGTAAAACCAGAAAACAACAGTTTGTAGAATTCAGCTTGTCAGATGACGCTATTTCTTCCTCTGTGTGTGAGGGGAAACACAGAAGATGAGAGTTAGTATTTCTTGCCATTGATTTTTATAACTTGAGTATTTTATTGCAGAATGACAAATAAACAGAATGTTTCATTTATTTATTGAAGTTGTATGTTGCAGTGATGTATATAACCATGCAGAGGAGTATGAGTAATTGCATTGCCCTCTTCATTAGAATGGGTGACAGTACTGTCTAGTAATAAATTTGAAAAATAAAAGTGAAAATGTGTACTTTAGTGGGCCCCTGAGAGCATAATTTGTGATGCTTTGTAGAATATTCAGTCAAAGCTCACAAGAAGCTCATAGAACAAGTTATACAAAAGAGCTTCTACTGCTAACTATGCTTTTAATGGTAATACAACTTTAAAGCATATTACATCTACGATTTAAGGTCTGATTAAAAAGCTTGTTACAGAAAGCACGCTAAGAAAATATAGTTTCTTCCATCTATACATATGTATAGCGACTGCACAAAGATTACAGAGTCACAGAAAAGCTGAGGTTGGGAAGGACTTCTGCAGATCATAGAGTCCAACTGCCCTGCCCAGAGCAGGCTCCACTAGATCAGAATGCTCCGAGCCACGTACAATTAGGTTCTGAATTTCTCCAAGGCTTTTCTTACATTTAAATGGATTTTCCAGGATTTTGGGTTTTTTCCCATTGCCTTGTCTATTGACACAAGGCACCACTCAGAAGAGTCTGTCTCAATCATCTTTACTCCCTGACATCAGCTATCTAAATGTGTTGATAAGTTTCTCCCTGAGCCTTCCCTTCTCCAGACTGAACAGTCCCAGCCCACTCAGCCTCTCCCCTTACAGGGTGATCAAGTCCTGCAGTCACCTTTGTGGCCCTTCACAGGGCTTATCTCCACGATGTCCATGTCTCTCTTGTACTGGGGAGCCTGGAACTGGACACAGCAGTCCAGCTCTGGTCTCACCAATGGTGAGTAAAGGACAGGATCACCACCCTCAGCTTGCTGAACTTGCTCTGCCTGATATGGTCCAGAGGGCTGCTGGCTTTCTTTGCCACAAGGGTACACTGCTGGCTCCTGGTCAGTTTGATGGCCACCAGAATCACCATCTTCTGCAAAACTGCCTTCCAGCCAGTCAGCCCCCAGAAAGTGCTGCTGCATGGGGTTGTCCTTGCCCAGCAAGTAATTGTCAAGACATGCAACTTTAATTATTTTCACTAAATTCAAATTCAGACAAACATTCAGAAACTAGTTTCCGAGAAACTGTAGCTTCCTCATAAGCACTCATGATTAACCTAATTAGCAATTTTTTCTGATTGCCGCACATGCTTACACATATTGAGAGTAAATATGGTTGATTGAACATCTACCTGGCAATAGATCATGGAAGCTTATCAAAGAATTAATTTTTTTCAGATATTGCTGGCTGACAATGATTCTGGGCTACTATTCTTTGAATTTCTTGTAACTGTATGTTTTATTTTATATGCCAAAACACAGGGTTCTTTTGTACTGCTGTGTACTGTGCTGCTTGCATGAGCTAAGCTGAGGCTGACTGAAGCACAGGAATCCAGAGGGATGCATTTTATCAGGTGTCAGTTTTTTACAACTGGGGCCTTTAGGTTGCTGGATTTTTTAGTAATTTGTCTTGTTACTGTAGTATTATAAACTGAAGAAGTGCATTCTTCTCATTCTTATATATTTGACTTTATTCTGGCCAGAATTTGTTTCCTGCTTCAGCTGAAAAGCTGTTTTGCACATACTGATGTTCATTTTCTTACACAGGCACTTGTTCTTTCATCAGGAGAGGTGTTTGACATACTCAAGTAACTAAAAAGTTCTATTTTGGTCTGCTCATCTTTACTGTAGAATTTTTTTTCCCTAAAGTTCTGAGTGAAGGAAACAAGTAAATTGGGCAATTTGTCAGGGAATTTTTGTGACTCTCACCTTAGTTATGAGCTAATGTCTGTTTGTCCTGTGCATCATCTGTATTCAGAAGAAAAGACAGGATTTTGAAGTAATGAAGGCTTGGAAACCTTGTCAATGTTGCTTTTGAGAGTGGAGAATGTAAAATAAGATGACTTGCAGAGCAAGGGGAGGTCTGTGGTAGTACTGCAACTTCTGATAGCCATATCTGCACCCCTACATTGATAGATTAGAGGCATATTTATATATGCTGTTGTTCCTGCATGTTAGTTGTCTCCTGAGAGCCTGGAACTTGCAGTGAAAGACATGAAGCTTCTATGGAAGCCTTTGCTATTTAACTTACATGGTAGACTTTCTGTTCTACAGACGGTCACTGCTCCTCCATGCCAGCAACTGTCCTCTTGCTTTCCCCTCTGTAGGAGATGCTTGACATAGTCTAATAACTCAAACCTCAACTTTACAAGGTCCTCAGTGACCTGCTGTCATTGATCTGGCTTTGATCAGGGTTGTATTAGAGAATTTCTCAATTTCTCTCTTCCAACCTTGGCTATTCTGTGAATTAATCAACCAGAGATGTAATAACTCCCCAGATGCCTGATGAGCTTTAATACCTTTGCCAGCATTTTCACTCCCTTCAGTGTAAGCTACTCCAGGTGCACATTTACAGAGGAATATTTTAATAATAACAATATTTTATAACATGCAAATTTTATTCAACAAAGTTAACATTGTTTATGGTCTCAATTTCTATTGGTGTTGGCACTGCTATATCTTGTGATAGGTGGAGATGTTCCTGATTTTATCTGTTACAAAAGGGGTTTGAATCTTATCTTTTGCAGGCAAGCTGAAGAATAAACTTTCCTTTCAAATACACATGAAGGCCTTAGGCATGATACCTGCAAGCACAACCACAAGATAAAGTTAATGTTTATTCCACAAGTGGAAGGAGAACACAATGCTGATAAAGAGCTTCTTTTGCAGTAGAGTTGGTACAAAACACTGCTGCCTGTCAATCACATCATAAATTGGTAAACGTTTGTTTTATTAAAATGGACACAAAATGAGCAATGAATATTATAACTAAATAATACAGTTTTGTGTCTTTTTGTTCCACATTTCATTAACCCCTGTCAACTTGGCATCATATACTAAGGATGTTGGCAACCCAGTACCTCTTCTGAGCTCTGCTAAGTGCAGCAGTCTGCACTGTGGATCTGAGAGGAGGATTGTGTCCAGTGGGTCTGATTATTACTTCTTCTCACATCTTAAGGAAGTAAAATAGTCAAGACAAGTTCTTTCTGCTACATCTGAGCTGTTTGATTATCTGCCATGGCAATGAGTATATCTAAGTGAGAGCACAGCACATCAAAGACTGGACCTTTCAATGTATCCTCCTCCTCTGTCCTCATGGCTGCAAATAAATGCTTATTTATGATCATCAGTGAAGCAATAAGATTAGGAGGATGATGTATTAAAAAAGCTTCATTTAGGTATGTAAAGATGCACATTCTTCTGGTTGTTCAAAATGGAAGCAATTTAGCCAGTTCACAATAACTTCCAGCACTGAAACACTCTGACAGAGGGAAAATGAAAGGGAAAAACCACACTCCAAAAGATATAAGGGCATAAAAATGGTGGCTTATTGCAGTGTATAAAGACAGGAGAGGCTCCTATCGCTTCAGCTGCTGATGCTTGCTTCCTGCATCTTTAATAATGAATTGCCATTTTAAAGTAGCGTGTAGGAATGTCATTTGAGAGCAGAAAAGGAAAGAAGTGTTTGCAAGTAAATCTGTGAGGAGATACTTTAGTGCCAAAAGATTTTGTGTATGGTGCTTTGGTCAGTGCTTCACAGATACAGTTCTTTTCCTGGTCTTCTTCTTTTTACTGGAATTTTTTCAATGCAGTATACTTTAACCAGTTTATTTTGAAAAATACTTCTCTTGAGCATCCTCTGAAAATGCAGCTAGACCCACAGTCAGTGACCCCTTTGAGCTGTTTGCAGCTGCTCCTACAGGATCCTTCTCCAAAAAGACGAAGAGAAAACTCAGAAAATCTGATTGATGAGTCAAGGTGACTTATTTTTTTTAATGGAAAAACTCCAAGGCAATGAGATGCATCAGACCAGAAGTAGCAGTGCTTGTGCCTAATGCTTGATTTGTGTGCTCTTGCAGGGTGGTCTTGATTTGATCCAGCTTGATTAATTTTCAAGTTACATCAAACTCTCCACAATCTTCTCTGCTTCTTGGCAATTTTGTTTCCAGATTCCTGCATCTGCTCCAGGTCTCCTACTGTTACCTGCTGCTGTCTCCCAGATCTGAGCTTGCTCAGCAGTCCATAGATCGACAGAGAAATAGCACTTCTGTCAGAGAAGTCTACTGACCCCATTATTTCTTAAAGAATTATATCTTTAATGTCTGAAAAAAATAGCTAATGCCAGATGTCACATGGAATTTGAAGATCCACAAGAAAATCTCATCACCATGAGAAAATTTATAAGCAAAACACAATTTGACTCCTTAGGAGAAATCAATTTTCCCGCTTCTCATCTGCAAGTGGAATATTAAAAAAAATCATTAAGCTTCTGTGATGACACATCCAAATGCAAACTGTGTGGTTAGACCTTGTAAATCAGTGTATTTGCTCCTTTAGAGCAGGGTTGGGAATCTCCTCCTTGCTGGGGCAGTGGAGAGCATGCAAACACCTGTACTGGTCTGTCCATTAATGGGGCCTCAGGGATGTCAGCCTTGGTGAAATGAAGAGCTACATCTGCCCTGCAAGCTGCAAGATCTCAGATGCTGCTCTAGAAAACTCAGTAGCATAGTTGTATGACATTATTAGAAGAACACTATTAAATAGTTTTTAATGTTGTTAAAACATCTAATAAGACAAAAGAGATCTCATAGCAACACATTTCATTTTATTCTGCTTTAGTGTAGAAACTTGCTATGCAATTAGGACTAAAAATAGGTAAAGGATGAGATATTTTTAGTGAAAGCTTTTTATCTTGTTCAAATCCACAATGTAGCACACACAAACTAACAGTTACAGTACCATATTAACCACTAGCAAAGTAGGATACAAAGGGTAAAACAACGAGGCATCTATCTGTGAACATGGAAACATTTAGCTGTGAAATTATGGTTGTTTTCCTTCAAGTGCTGACTACTGTTTAGTGCAGTTCTCAAAACACAGGTGTAGTGATCTGTAAATGTGCTATGGATATATAATTTGGTCCTCATAGTAAATAACTGCTAGCAGAGTGAATTGTAATTCACTCAAGTCCACTAAACTTTTATTCACTATTTTTTGATCTAGCGGAAAGCTGTAGGTTCTTCTTATATAGTACCTGAATAAATTAATCTAATACATTTTTAGAAGTGGTGAAACATGTAGCACAGCTGCAGTGGATTGCTAAATCTTTATTAAAGCGTCAACTTTGCACATCATGCAAATGGACCAGAATATTTACCATCTTTAGCTTGAAAGGAGTGATGCATTTTGGTTTTCTGGCCACATTAAAAATGCTGGAAAGGTACTGTCTTTTAAATGGGGCTTATCATTCTCTGATCAGAAGTACAGTGCTTGCCAGTGAACTTAAGGAGGAGAAGAAAGGAAAGAAAATCACAGAATCAGAGAATATTCTGAGCTGGAAGAGACCTGCAAGGATCATCAAGTCCAACTCTTAAGTGAAGGGCTGATGAGGGGAGCAAACCCCAATCTTGGTGTTATTAACACCCTGATCTTTCTATATCAATATTAATAGCCACTCTCAGATTTACTTTGGTTTGGATTTGGGCTTTATCTGTTTCAAGACTTTCCCTGTTTGTAGTAGGACTATTTCAAGAACAAAGGACAAGCTTTGGCATGAGTTTTTGCCCAGCTACCTTATTGATGATGCTGGAAAATGCCTCTGAAATTTGAAAAGGTTGTTGAAATTGTCTGTGAATGTTTTCAGTGGTAGAGGAGCAGTGGTAGCTAGAGCAGCACTAACGAGGAGGGGAATTTTTCATTCCAGCTGGATTTACTCATCAGCCTTTGTTATATGAAGCATTTTGAGCTGGGTTCAGGAGGGGAGTTGCCTTTTGTACATTCAATTCCACAGTGGTTTTTGGAGCAAAATTTTGGATGGAAAGCGTTGAAAATGTTCTTGACCTGTTGTAGGAAAAGCAGGAGGCAGTTCTTGCATCTGTTTTCACAGTGTAAGCTTCCTATAAATAGTGAGCTTGAGATCTTTTGTACTGCCTGTTCTGAAAGTCTTTGATAAGGGCAAAGAACTCAATGGCTTTAGATTTTCAAAAAAGATAATAATCACCTGATGAATTTTAAAAAGCAAATAATTAAGTTAGCCAGAGCTTATATAGGCTGGAGGATTTATAATCTTCAGACCAAACTACTAGCAGCAGGAATCCTAAGGATCTATGAGTTAAGGTTTTGTCACAAAATCACTACAAATTTGAATGAAGGAAAGACCTCAACAAGATTGCTTTGCTTATGGAGAAAATTGTCTGAGGAGCTGACCTCATTTTTCACTGAGTGAGGGATGTAGTTATTTAAACATATCTGTCAGGAGGAAAGTGTTGAAATGGCTATATTAACCATTCAGTAGCAGACTTGGAAAGAGATGGCTCTGTGCCTATCTCAAGGACCTGGGAACTTTAGGCATCAGATTCTGTGGTCATGGGCTCTGTGTGATGTAACCTTAAGCCCAAGTAGTTGACAAACAGGAGACATTAAAGTGTTCAAGGCCAGGTTGGATGGGGCTTTGAGCAACCTGGTCTAGTGGAAGGTGTCCCTGCCCATGTTCCAGGGGTGGAACAAGATAATTTTATGGTCCCTTCCAAACCTAACCATTCCGTGATATGTCACTGCTAGTTGTCTGGGGACAGATTGATGGTCTTTTTATTTATTGGTTTACAGTGTGCTCTGTAGCAGCTCTGCCTCATCAGAGTTTGACAGCGGAGTGTCAGACGTTTCGCTAGCACTCTGCAGTTCTGCTAATCTCAGCAGGATTCGTGGGGGTATTAGTGCAGTAAGTGGTTTATTAGAAGAGATAATTAGCACAAAGCAGATGAGGATTTAATAAATAAGGAGACTTGGTCTGCATCACTGAAACCTAGTTACGTGACATGGCAAGTCCCCTTGTTGAGCCTTCTTACCTCTCAGCTCCCCAGTGCTTAATACATCCATCAGCACACATTGAGGATGGGCAAATCCTGCAGTAGCCATTTCTGATGAGACCTACCTGGATGATATGGTGATATAAACAAAAGCACTTCAAAAAGCAGCACACACACAGACACAGCTTCAGTATCTCCTGCAATGGGAGCTGGCAGGCAGTGGAAGAGATGCAGGCAGCGAGCGCAGGGCAGTGAGCTGAGGAGCAAGGAGGCACTGGGGAAAAGGGAAGCTCAGCTGGTCTGTCAAAAGACTCCAGCTGCAGTTCTTGGAACTGGCTGCAGGCAGAGAAAGATTTTGTTCCATAATCCACCAGGAAATTGAGCTTTTCTCAGGTGGGAATTTAGACTTGTAGGTGAAAGGAGAAAATAAAACCTATGCATAGCCTGAAAAATGTCAGAATCCTAGGCTGCATTTAATGAAATAATGTTGTTTGCTCAGTTCAGGCTTACCTACAGATCAGCAGACAAAAGTTACTTCAAATAAATAAATTTTCATCAAAGCAAGTAGTATTTTTAGACTTTTTCCATGTTATTAAATATGCAAGAAAATGTGAGTCCAGTGCTGCTCTCATGGGAGTGAGTGAGTGGTTCTGACTGCAGTGGGAAACTTGTTGTTTGTCCTGTTGCCTCCCAATACCCAGAGCCTTCCCTTGAACCACATGTGATCTCCCTCCCACCTTCATCAGTGTGCTCAAACATTCTGGAGTTTATGAGTGTTGATCCAGAATAGGAACTTCCATTTAAGCACTGTAGGATTACCTTTATACATGTAGCATTAAAACTAATCTAGGAAGCTACTATACAGAGTAGGTTAGCATTAAGTCATGACACATGGCTCTTTGCCTACTAGTGATAGATTTTACCAGGCACTGAGGTAAAATTCATCTTCACAGCTTGTTGTTCTAGCCAAAAATTATAAATTTGTATTGCATTAATTTCACACAATAGAAAGTCACTTTAAAACTCTAGGGAAGATGTCAAGGAAACTGTACTTTCAAAATCACGTTGTGCTCTGTTACCCATTACAAAATCCAGTGCATTCGGAAGAGGTAGTCAATTCTTCTAAGCATTTGTTGTCTTTCATGGCAATGTTCTTGACATGTATTTGCTATTGCAAAATTCTTTTCTGAAATAGAAAACGTGGGAGATATCCTGTTATCTACACTGTGAATTCTTCCATGCCTAGTGTGAAGGAATTGAGATATTTTGATGGCTATCAGTGATATGTGGCCAAGTTTTCTGGCTACACACTAAATGGGGGCTCTCAGAAGTATTCTTGCACCCACATGGTTGCCAAAACATTTTTTTTTCTAGTTGTTGTATGTTTTCACTGGACAGGACATGATACATGTGATGCAGGTCTTGCCATGCTGTTGTCATGCTGATGACGTGGCATGCTTCTCAGTCCAGGTTTGCTTAGGTTCAATGTGGTTAGAATCAATAAAACAAAAGATCATCTCCATTTCAGTGAGTATTCTCTTCAGTGGTGCACTTCTAGTTTGTTCTCTGCTGAGGTCTTAAGAAATCACTCGGGAAATAGAGAATGACTGATTTGGACACTTTCAGCTGGGAAGTTGTTTAGAAAGCTGTTAATTTCTCTCTCTCAGTTGAGTTTTATTCTTTCCAGCATGAGCCAGTAACTGACAGTATGAGTATATCTAAATATGATTCCTGAGGTCTTGGGCCTTCAGTGCTGATATTGTTTATTCAGTCATCTTTCCTGATCTGGAAATTATACTTGCACTCAGTATTTGTGTATGTGTGTGTGTCTGTGTGTCAAGTGTGAAGTGTAGGCACTCTTCTGTATCAACATGGTCCCATACATGTCCCACTGGTACCTTTCCACTTTTATTAGAATCACATCAATTCACAAACTGAAAGTAACTCATGGCATATTCACTGTTAGTCCAGAAAACGTAGATAAGACATAATCCCTGCACTGTAGGAGGGCAAAATACTTCCTAAGAACTTGACCCATTATCTTTTTGATGTAGCTTTTGTATCATAATAAAAATCACCAGTCTGGAACAGAACAGTTTGACAGAATGACTCAGTAGAGCCACAGTATGACAGATGCTAGAAATAAAAAATAAACAAACTGTGCCAGGTCACTGCTGTCAAAGCAGGATACTTCACCTGTTGTTCCTGCTGCTTATGCAGTCAATGGTAGTTTGGGGGCCATCTTTTTATTGATATGACATGAAAATTTAATATGGTTTCATTTATTTTCTAAGATTACACATTGCATCTCAGGATATAGCTACAGCAGCAGCCATGTGCTTCACTTGATGTTTCCAAGCTGGTGATCCTAGCTGATCCTGTGAACCAGTGTACTCTGTCCCTCTGCTTCAGATCCACTTGCAGCATTTCTTCCCTTCCCAGCTGCTGGGCTTCCCTTGGCTCTCTGAGTTTGCCACCAAACACTCTCCTTCTCCATTTATATGGAGCCAGAAACCCCAAAGAAAATCCTCAGACCATCTAACTCACTTCTCCCCAGACTTAATGGTGCAGCCAGCAGAGTTGGGAGCTCTGTGCAGTGGTCTCCAGGCAATTCATTCAGCCTTCTGTTTACTCTGTAAAAAGGATGGCTATTGCATATCAGCTTTAATGCTGTCTGTAGCTGTCTGTAGGTCAAAAAGCCTTGCTTGAAGGCAACTATGTCTTCCAGAAAAGCAGGTAAAACACATTGCAGTGTTCTGCCTGCAAATGGAGCTGATGACATGTCACTGGAAATGATTGCTTGATTATCCAACAACAGCAGAGAAAAGTGGATTGCATATGGTGAATGGCTTTATGTGGCAGTATAACTAGAAGATGCTGAGGAGCATGGTTAAGTTTCCTCTTCTGCTTTAGATCAGAGACCACATGTCTCACACAGACCCCTGAGCTTCTACCGAAGCACTGACTGGTGCTACCACCGAAGCACTGACTGGTGCTACCAGGAATTTTGGGGGTAGATAGGACCGGAGGAGGAGTCTATCCTGTTTGCTTTCCTGGAGACTCAAAATTAAACATCAGTTTGCTCAGGGACTTGAATCTGGGACTACATCTATAGCCATAAATTAAGTAGCATCTGAGAACATTCCTGGGCACTGGGACTACATCCTCTGTCCTGCTGAATTGTAATGCTGAGGGTAATAATATGGATTCTGGCTGTTCTGTGCTAGTGGGCTTCAGTACCAGGGATGAGCCAGCACATATTTAATTTCCTCAAATCGATGCAGCCCACCAGCCCCACTTCTTGCCTTCCTGTAAGAATTCTCTCTCATTTGTTCAATAGCTAGTTTGACGCAATATAGAGATACTGAACTGAGTGGAAAAGGGGGCTTGAACATTGTCTACCCAGCAATCAGGGCAGGGATTTGAATCAAGAACTCCCCTATTTTCTGATAGAGTGTACCAGTAATTAAACACTGTGTGTTTGCTGAGGCAGTTTGGTCTCATACTGCAGCGATTCAACTTTTTACAGTGAACTTTGATTGTGTGAGTCAGAGGTACAGGAAGGAAAATGACCCTTCAACCTGGTGAGGTGTGCCCTTGGGAGGGGAGCTCCTGGGCACTTGTCTCTGCTTTGATACATGTTCAATAATACATAGAAGATGAGAGCAGACAGAGCATGTAAGCCAGGACTGAGGTGGTGAGCAATGAGGTTTTGGATTCACACTGCGGCAGGAGGATGAGGAAATTGCAACGTGGGAGCTTGTGTTCTGCTTGAGTGCTTTTATGCCACAACCTCTGAAAAGGAGATTTGCAACATTACTAATCTAACCCCACTTTCTTTACAGCTTTTCAGAAAAAGAATGTTTGAAAATAGAAGTGTAAAGGTTGGCTTACATGTAAGCTTACATCCCCAAGGTAGAAGTGGTTGTGGTGGGGGTTTGCTTATTTTGTGAAAGAGAGGAGAATAAAAGAAATGTGATTTGATCCAAATTGGATGGGGTTTGACTGCTGCATGGCAAAACATTATTTGTTTCACTGTTCTTAGGTAAATAACGTAATAGCAGCCCACACCTCTCCCTGAGAAAGCTGTCTCACAGGCAGCAATTAATGAACTAGTACTGGAAAAAACCTAATGGGTTCTGCCTTGTTATGTCCTTAAAAGCTCACATATTGACTTTCAGTAGAATCATCAAGAACTTGACTCTGGAGCCAAAATACAAAAAGTTTCTAATAGTTCTCAACTGGTTTGTGTGATTTCTCTAATGATTACATATTCATAAAAATGTGTTGTGAGATTTTTCTCAAATGGCAAACTGTAGCTGTGAAATTTTCCAGTTCTTTACAAAAAAGAACTGGAAAATAGCTAGCTTCAGGGAAGCTAACTGTTGACCAACTTTCACACACAACAGGGAGGAGGGAAGCCTTTGCTTCCTGATTTCTGGTGTTTAAAAAATGAGAATTCACCAGTGCTGCCCTGGAACAGTAGTGCTGTGGCTGAGCAATGCAGAGGCAAGTGGCCTGCCTTGCCTCTGTGGAGTTTCTGTCTCTCCTGGCTGAAGTCTTTGGGAGTCTACTTCCACCATAAGGCACTTAGCCTCTGTAAAGGGGGAGCAGAACATCTATCAAACATGGAAAGATCAAAAACTGCGACTCCCTGTGGAGTGACTGTTGGGAGGGAAACAGCTGAATAATGTTGAACATATTCAGATCTCCGACTTCACCTAATGCACACTGTGCAGGCTGTGTTTGCAGTCAAATGCTGATTCATTTCTATGGATGCAGAAAAGCTTTTGTGCTTCTGCCTTTAAACACACTGCTCTGTTAGTTGTTTGAGAGGCAACATTGGTTGCTTCTGCCTTCTCTCAGATAAATATAAGCGTAAGTGTTGATCTGAAGTGTGATTTTCTGTTGCTGAAAAGGCAGGCCTGGTTGTAGAGTGTCTTGGGAGGTGGCTTGATGCTTGGTACACTGAAATAACTTAAGAGCTGGAAAGGACATTTAAAAACTCAACTTCAGGAAAACAAAATAATCAAGATCCCAAAACCTCAGTGATAATTTGTCCCTGTGGATATCAAGACTGGACATGCTTATGCTCAGGAGTCAGGAGCCACTGTGGTTTTGAGGACAGAATCACTGAAACAGCTTACCTCTTCACTTTGAAAGACTCCTCACCCCAGTCTCTAAAACAGCCTTTAAACTTCAACCCACCTGCTTCTAAAGGTCTGGGTGCATAAAAACTTCCATGATAGTCTTTCCTCAGTGCTCATCCTTGGTAGCTTAGCAGCACCGAGGCAGGAGCAGTGCAATGCTCCCAGAAGATGCGTCTGGCAGATCCCATGCTGCAGGCAGCACAGAGAGATATTTTGTGCTACATGAAGAATCAAACGACTCCTCCTTCCCAAGGGGATTTCCTCAAATTTTGGTTGTTCTCATGCTCCCAGGAGGACTTTTTTCTGCATTAGCAGGTGGTGATGGGTTGAAAATGCAGGTGATATTTCCTTGAGCAGTTCTTGGTGGGAGTAAGCTTATCCTAATAGTAAGTGCAATTATTTTTGATGTGAGTGTTACATGTTCAGTAGCTGTTATTTGGTGTAAGTGCTTGACATGTGGTGGGGCTTTTCTTATGATGATTCTGTCCTGGCTTGAAAAGCATGTTGTTGCCTCTAAACAAATCAAACCCCACTTAATTAGCAAAGTGTCTTCCACAGTTATTTCTATGATGAGGAGGTTATTGTCTCAGCAGCATCAAACTCAGTGGGAAAAATATCCAAGAAGTGTTAATTTGTTCTCTGGAAATAGCAGGATTGGGGATGAGCAGACAGACAGCATCAAAACAGAAAGAAATCTCACATACATGTTTGCTGTTTTATGGAAATGACCTTTTGTCTTTCAAAGGCAGAAGTCTTCCACTGGGAGATGGAAGGTACAAAACAGCTTGACAACACAGCCTGTAAATGCATGTCTCCAACAAAAGCATAGCTAATGTTTTCTATTATTGCTATGTAACACTCTCTGGGCAGCAATCAGTTCCATCTAAATATGATTGATATGAAAGTAATAATGTTCCAAATTTCACTCTTGTGCATACTGTCAGAGGAAAGACTGTTGATTTTTAAAAAATAATCTGATATTGAAATAAAATTAAAGTCTAATTCCTGGGACACTACTAGGGCTATACTTAATTCTGCACTGTCTGAATTTTTCCAGGGTTTTGAAGGTATTCCTGTCCCGAACGGCTCAGCGTATTCCATATATGACAGGTGGAAGAGTGATGAGGATGCTGTCTGTTATTCTTCTAGTAGTCTTTTGGTTTCTTATTGGCTGGACTTCTGCAATAACCCAAAATTTGGAGAGAAACATTCCACTCATTGGTCAAGGGCAAACATCTGACCATCTGATCTTCAATATGTGCCTCATAGACCGCTGGGATTACATGATGGCTGTTGGTATGTTAATTTTCTAGCTTATCTTTAATTTCTAAAATAAAGCTTGGTTGCCTTTTAATTTTTCTTCTTTTAGAATATTTTAAAGTCTTGTTGGACTGCCTAATATGTGAAAAACTTCTACAGAAGTAAAATATCAGCATATATGTTTTTTTAAATGGGCTGAGAAGTAAAACAAATAAAATATGCTGGCACTTCTATGACTTTCAAAGGTTTGTAACTTGGATTGTAGGAACAAAGTGATGGGTGCTCAAGACATTTCATCTTTGAAGGCAGAAGGAAGAAGTAGCTCTTCTAGTATTGAAGCTCTTCAGTAGTTCTACTATTGAAGTGAGAAATTGTGGCTAGATTAATGAAGGCTTTTTGATTTTACACCACAGAACTGGGCAGTGCTCTTGTGTGAGGAGGGGAAGAGCTTCCAAGACCACTCATTCATAGCCTTACAGAAATTCATATCCAAGTACAGGGAATAGGAAATGAACATCAAATGCACCAACCTGATGTATTTGTTAGATGTGCTTTCAGTGGATGGAATAGGCAGGAGCTAAAAAATTACACCCTGCAGAAGTCATATAACGGAGAGGAGGGATTAGTTTTTGTTTCCTTAACTCTGTAACAAACAGTGGGTTCCCCGTGCAAGGGTTCAGCATAACTGTGTAATGTGCTTTTTTCCCCCCACAGCCTCATAGCTTCAGTGCTTCCCCCTAGAGCCAGTGTTCCTCATACAGCCCAGGCTAGCCACCCAATGTCTCAAATACATCAGTGTTTTGAAGTCTGAAATAAATTCTTACTTTTCTGCCCTTTCCCTGCTTCTGCCATGGACATCCCACTGACAGAGCTCTGCTACTGAGGATTAGGGAGAGGTAATGCTCACTGGTAAGCCATGCAGAGAGGAGTAGGAAGGAGCATGTTTTGAAATGCGTCTCAATTTGGGTCCTTTTGGAGGGTGTACTTTGCAGCAATAGAATAGTAGTGTTGCCAGATACACTGTAAAATTAATAACAAAAAATAATTAAGTGTGAAACTCTCAGTGATGTCATCTGCACTAACCCATTTTGGATCATAATTTTTCTGCATTTTACAGTGTAGTTTCATTAATATTTTGATATTGGTGATTTTTGTATAATGGCAACAAATGTTTTTAGTTTCTGGATTTTATCATTTTGGTGTTGTCGTGATTAACAATTCAGATCTTAATACCTAATTATGATAAATTGTCTCTTTTGACAAGAAATTACATAAGTTGCTGTCTGCCTAGTTTTGAAAAAAGGAAGGATTGTTTTTTTAAGGTGTATTTACATTTAGAAGAGTTTTTAATGTTTTTCAAAATATATTCAGGGGCAGTAGAAGCAAAGTGAGCTCTTGAGCCTGAAAAATTGGGCAGAATTTCTTTTGTTCCGTCACTTTGTCTTCTTACCCAAGCTACCTCATAAACACAATTATGCTCCTGCAAGTCTCCAGTAAACTATGGAGTCATATTAGAGGTACCATTAGATGTGCACCTACAAGACTGTAGTAATGTGTGTGTCTATATATATTTTTTTATGTGTGTATGTGTGTGTGCCTGTGTACTTCAAGATTTTCATTGTTAATAGTGGCCTGAAAAGCTTAAAGTCAATATGCACTAGTCCCAAAATTAGATACTTCAGCTCAAAAATATGCCAGAAGTAATGTCCTTTTATTCCTATGGCAGCAGCCTTGCAAAATATACTACATAATGAATTAATTTATAGATTCTGCTATTTGATTTCAAATGCTAAAATAAAAATGGTGGATGGTAGTTTTTTTAAGACTTGTTATTTCATTTCATTTAGTCAGGCACAGTATTTTATATAAATCTAGTGAGTGTTTTGCAATATGTTGTCACCTGTAGCCCTTGCTGGAATACCTCCCTATTTCACTCAGCTGTCAACACTTCGCTGAAATGCAGACAGGGAATTTTCAAGGTCACAGATTAGTGAAGTGAGAATTAACAAGGCTCTGCTAGAAAGTCATAATGAGATGAATCCTTTATGCTACCAGAGATTATTGGAATTGGGATTTATGAAGCATTTTCCATACTAATCATGCTACTTAGACTCTATCTCTGGAGACTTTTATTGCAGTGAATGTTTTATATTTACATTTCCATTAAGTTTTAGAGGATGCTCTCTGTGAGAGAAGTAAGGACTTAGACACAATGGTTATCACCATTTCTAGCATTGCCTCTGTACTGTGTGATATGCTGATGAGAAAAATTAGCATTCAGTAAATCTTATTTTATCTACATAATGTAATATAAGTTAGTGTGTATTTTCCTTAGGATTTGTAAGATAGTGTGTATTTTCCTTTAGGGTTGTATACTTGTGGGTAGCTTATTTGTTACTTGCCTAGATTCTTTTATTTCCTTTGCATTAGTTTCTGCATCCCTTTCAAGGTCAAAGCATCTGTCTCATTGACAAGCTGTGGCATGGTTGACAGTCTGAGATTGCAGAGAAAGGCCTGAGGCCTTGAAAACACTCACCCACAAAGCCTTTTTCCTATGGCCTGAATATATTCTATACCTCTACCTGTCACCATCAGATTTTGACTCAGAAAAAACTCAAAGTGATAAACTTCTCGTACCTAAGGGCTTGCAGTGTCACAAATCAAACTATTATTCTTTATCCTGAGGGGAAAACATCCTATAAATGTAACAGATATTGGCACAGGATTTAAAAGAGCTTCCCAGAAACTGGAAAAAGAGACAATATAATAAGTTTAATGAACAAAGCCCCAGGGAGGAGACAAAGGCAGGCAGAGAGATAAACATGCATGCAGAAGCACAAACAAAAAGCAGAGGTGAAGTCTTGACAGGTGGATGTTCCTGACTTCAGCAGGGCCAGTTTCGCCCAGAATGGACAGGGTAGTTTTTAAAAATCCCCCATGCATTGTATTCTGTGTGTGTTTTTCAGTATTTACTTACAGACCAGAAGTGAATGACAGGTATTACCTAAGCACAGGGAGATGTTTTTCCCCTGCCCCTGTTTGATGTCTGGCTGGCAGGAGCAGTGCTACTCCACTGACCTGGCCCATACATCCATAGGTCATGCTTTGGGTCTTGGGCATCAGGAGGGTTTCAAACATGGAACTTCCTCCTGATTATTGCATGCTCTCAGCCAGGAAAAGGAGCAAAGTGAGTATTTTGGACTGTTCTCAGAAGAACTCCCTCCCACTGTTCATTGGTTGATATTTAACATACATAATCTTTGTATCTAAACAGGGCATGAAGTGCCAGGATGGGCTCTTACGAATTGGGCATCAAGACTGCCTGTACAGTTTTGAGCTAGGGCATTGTAATACATCCTTACAAGGGCCATTATTAAATTTTCTACAGGCCCTCTGCTGCATTCAGTGAATGAGTGACTATTATTTCTTTTTGTAATCGCCATTTGATATGGCCCAGTGCCGTATTTGGGGTGCGTTGTTCAGAGCACGCAATGAATAAAGAACTGTTCATTTCCAAATGGGTGTTTTTAAGCTTGTTCCCCTTAGCATCAATGTACCAAAATTAAAGCCAAAATTGTCAACAATGGCTATCCATTTTCAGTGTCTGTCTTGAGACATCAAGGGATTGTTTTTCAGACTACTGTTTATAGCCTCCTCTCTGCAGAAAGCACAACCAGGAGATGCTTAAAATTCAGCACTGGTGTGGATCTGGCTTCATTTCTCACATTAGATACTCAAAAAATCTATCATGTAAAAATAGTGATCACTTGTGAAAAGCTTATTCTAAGTGGTAAGGCCAGGGCTGTATAAAATGTTTGCAGCAGAAATAGGAAAAGAACACTGTTTCACAAAGTACCTTCAGCTCCATCCCTTTTCTGGTCGTAAGCAACTCCTCCTGCCACCATGTACCACTCTTCCACGGTCCTTCCACAGCCCGCATCACGAGCATGGTGTGCAGTTTATGTCACTCATCTCTAGGATAAGGTAAACCTGGAAGAGTATGAGGGAGAGCACCAAAGGTGCTGGAAACCCCAGGTTTAGCAGTTTGGGTTGCATTACCCTCAGCAGTAATGTTGCTTTTTCTTGTTACATGATAGGTGAAATGCCAGACCCTGCATTTAGGCATGATATCTAGGTAGTATTTCTGCTCAGAAACCATGTTTGTGTTGCCTGAGCCACATGTTTATGTATTGGTGAATGCCATATTTAGTTGCTTCTGCAAGTCCCCTGTGGTTTGGGAGAGGCTGCAAGATGCTCTGGCTTCCTCTTGTCTTTGCACCACTCTTTTTGGAGTCCACTGCTTGTACTGCTCCAAATATTTCCAGCATTTCAAGTACTTTGGACACCATTGGCATTTGCTTGCATCCTGTTTAAGATGTGTGAGAAGAGGCCCCACACTCAGCCAGCTTTCAGCTGATTCTGTTCTCCCTCTTTCATCCACACACAAGTGAAGAGGGTGATGGGGTACATGGAGACAAGAAGAATGTCCAGCTGACTTTAAAAACAACAGTGAGCTGTTATAGAAGTTGTGAGGCAGGACAGCATATCTGTGTAGAGGAAATAAAAAATGCTTGAGTATTAGGGCTAAAAGAAGTGCAGAAATGAGGGGAGCTCCTTGAGGCCTGAGCACTGCTGTGTGTTTAGAGCAGTGAGACTAGGTGTGTAGCTCACACTGAAGTCAGTGGGTATGTCTCCATTGCCAACAAAAGCCATACTCTAGGGACACCCCGAAGCAATGGGACTCACAGCCCATGGTCACAAGAAAGCATGTCCCTTGCTTTGCTTTGAGTGGACCTGCAAGGCAGTCTTGTGGCGATGTGGGGGACAGAGTATGCTGTGCCTCCCACCAGCCCAAGGACCTTGCTCTTCTTTCTCACCCTTCATAGCCACAGGCCATGGAAGTTCTGGTAGAAAAAAAGTCTGAATCTGACATCATCAATTCTTTCACCACACATAGGTCTCTATATTGCTGTGCGTAGCTAATTAAAATGATGCTGAGATATGGTGGGAGAGACAGATAAACCTCTGGTAATTTATAATTTGCTAGGAATAACTCAACACTAAAGACTTGTAATCACAGTTCATTGAAATATATGAAAATCCTTTCAGCTGAAGAAAAAAGCTTCTCCTACGACATGGTGCAACTCTCCAGGTGGGAGATTGGACGCAGCGATGCAGAAAGAGATTGCGTTGGCTGGCAACACAGGAGCAATCGAGGACACGAGTGTTTTCCAGTTTTAAAATGGTGCATGTTCAGCTCCAGCTGGCACCCTGAGTGAATGAACGGATGGAATGGAAGAGCTGTGCTTCCAGATCCATAGCTCACTTCATTTCAGTAAACAGGATTTAAAATGTAGGGAAGTGTGGTAGAGAAAGAGATGAGTTGTCGTAGCTGTGTTGTGGATGTAAGCAGAGTGGTAATCAGTAATTTGAGTTTAAAACCTGGGGGGAAATGGTATAACTGTTGGAACAGTACTATTTTACCAACGGTGTAGAGTTCAGAAGGCCAAGTGAACTTAGTCAAGTCACAGCCTTAATGTCCCCATCTCTGGAGAGCAGTGGCCTGTTCTCGGCCTGTGATGCTGCTTTTTAAAGAAGTGTGGTCAGACATGAAGCTTCATAGAGAGTCATGAAAATGGGCTTTAATCTTTCAGGGCTGTCTTCTTTTTGCAAGTAGCTTCTGGACAGCAGAGTGCAAGGCAGGCACAGGAGTGGGTGTCCTGGCTCCAGGGAGCCTCAGCCATGTTCACCGAGGGGCTGGCATGAAGAAGAGAATTAAGAGAAGGGCACTTCTGACAGGGTAGGAAGGCTCAGAAGCAACCAGGACAGTCTGAAATAACTCACTTTCCTCTCCTAACCATGGCAGTAAGGAAACCCAGAGTTTAGGACTTAAGCTTCTCACAAATATGGGTAGATTTATTTCCACTGTCATCTTACAGTGGCAGGGTGGCATTATCCCCACTTTACACTGGCAAAGCTGAGGCACAGTGAGATTAGGGTTAAATGGTCCATTTAATCTGGGTGTCCATTTTGCTGTGCCTTTGGCTCAGTTAAATATATTTGTGAGCATTATGTGTGGTCTCACTGGCTACAAATACAGCCCTGCATACTTATTTTTTGCTGCAAATAGCAGCAAAAATGTATATTTGGCACCCAAATAGCAAGAAAAATGCTATATTTGCAAAATATGATCACCACTGCAAAGTTTGGATTGAATGGGTCCATAAAGTGGGATCCACATTTTTCATATTCATAGGAGCTTGAGGCACAGGCAGAGTTAGAAGTCAGTTGTGCATGTGTGCTAGAGCACTTTCCCCCCTGCAGTCTTTCCTCTCATTCACTAGACGTCTAAATGTATTTTGCAACAAATTACAGAGCTTTCTTCATTAGCCAGCCTTGATTTATCCCTGTAAATGCTCTGTCACATGCATTAAATGAGTCTGGTCTCTTAAGAAATGATATAGTTAACTGAAGATCATACATGCAAAAGAGAGCAAGTTAAGGCTGCATGTGTGGTGTTTTTGTCTGAGTGCTGTGCAGTTCTTAGACAACAAAGCTGTAGAAATAAGGGTGAAGTACTTTGCTGAGGCCTCTGAGAAGAGTTGGTGTGTAAGCCATGTTTTTCAAGGTGCACTTTCACGTTTCTTGATTTCTCGTGTTTCCTTATATGAGTCTCAATGACTTTGAATCTCTGAAGAGAGGACAATAACTTTGGTCACTGCTCTCAGTTTGCCATATTTTGCTCTGCAGTTCTGTGCACTCAGGTGAAGTACAGACATCTGCATAGCAGGAGTGAAAGCAGCGATGGATTAATGTGGGGATTTCCTTCTGTTCAGAGTAACACTGACCACTGCATGTTTAGCAAAACCTAGAAAATATATCAACCCAGATCCTTTGAGAAAGTTTAAGTCAATAATAACAACCCTGAGTCCTTCCTTTTCTGTAAAGCAGATACATACCACAAACTGTGAACATATGTCATTGCCCTTCATTATCAGAAGATGCAGAATATGAGCAATGGCCTCATTGTCAAAGGTCTCAAGAGAGCAGACATGGCACACTTTTTGTTGTGACAGGGCAATGGCATCAGGCGTGAGTCTGGCCCAGGGTATTGGATGATCAAGCTTAGTGCTCCAAATTGCTTCATTTTCTCAAAACATAATCAGCATCATGAAGACAAGGAAGAATCCTGCTTTTTAAACACCAAAGAATGTACTAAGCAGGTTGATCAGATAATGCAAAGACCAGATAAAAGGTTCTGTGGATAAGAAGTAGGTAGTGACTAAGAAGAGAGATATTTAAAGACTAATTCATTTGTGCACTTGACATATTGAGGTCACTTTACATTTTCATCTCCTACCTTCCATTCATATCTGCATCCATTTATGTCTTTAAAGCAACTGTGCCTTTTCTTAACCTCCTATCTATCAGATATTTTCTCCCAAAATCTGAATGCCTGGTTTGGACAACTATAGAGTAGCTATTGCAAGGTTTTTTTCAGAGCTCTTTTACGTTTTATTGTTTTGGCTCTGCATTTTCTGTGCAGAGAACAATTGGCAGCTCTCTTTGCTAGGAATTTTCATAATTTTTCAGAAAGGGGAAAAGAAGGATTTCTTGGCTTTGTATGTAATATGTATTTTGTAATACACATTTTGTATTTAATATGTGAATTATGTAAATTAATATGTAATATTTTGTATTTAATATGTAAAATGGGATAAATTATAAGCCTTGTGCTAAATCACACTTATAGGAAAAAGATAATGTGTTTTGAGCTTTGAATTTTCTCTTGACAGGTATGCAATATGCTAAGATACTCCTTTGGTGGTCAGAAAGTCACTCTTCTACACCAGACTTTCAGTGGAAAATTATTCAGCAAGTCAAATGGAAATTTCATATCACATTTCACAGATTTTGATTAAAGATATTTGGTGCCAAACAGTCACTAATGTCCCATAAATAAACCTAATCAGAGATGAGTTGTACATTAGAACCTTGCTGCATGGTGGCCAGGTGTACTCAATTATTTATCTGTCTATCTAGCTATCTAGCTATCTTTGTTTTTCACTGGAGCAACAAATACATTAATATGTCACCTTTGTATTGAGAAAGAAAAAAGGTCATATAGAAAAACAATACAGCAAAATTTTCTAACACCTTCAGATTTTTGTTGCAAATTGCACTAATAGTCTGTAACTAATTATAGGAACTTCCCCCCTCAAACACAGCTTTTACATGATACATTTAAGCTGTTTAATTAGTGGTTTAGATAATAAATTGGTCTTCTATCAGTCTGTTTTGTTTTGTCGTTGCTAATGAAATTTTTGTAATGTTGGACTTAGCACGTAAAGGAACTCTGTTATTTTATCTTATGTTTAAGAGCTCTTTCCTATTTGTGTTCCATACCAGATGTCACACTAATTATTATCTGCAGACAGGAATGCCGTCTCTGCTCTAAATGTAAAGTTTTTCTAAAAGCATTATGCACTGAATGGTACAAACTACTGTTATGCTCCAGTATACTAATACTTTGAAATTGCCTCTTGTCTTTAGCAGTCCTTGTAATATGATTGTAAAACTGAAAACTGTGACATTTTCAGAGTTAATCAGATCTGAAGATCAAATGTTACTTGCCTTCCTACTTAGCCCAGCTAACTGAAATGTTTGGGTTGTCAAGTTTTTTTCTTTTAATGGGAATGCAGCTTTTACAGTTTCATTTTTATTCAGTTTTCCACTGTATACAAAAAACATACTAATTCTTGTAAATCTTCAAAATTATAGCAATTTTACTTCTTTAAAGACAAGCAGAATTTGGCCCTCATTCTTTAGTTCAAGTAAGAATACCTTCAGCACATGAAATTTTCCATGGGTATTTTTATTCCTTTGAAAGCCAAACCTTTTCAGACTCTCAGCCTTTGTTAGCACTTTAGTAGCTGATATCTCAGTGTCTTGCTAATGGTGGGGTTCACAAGTGTTTGTGTCGTTATCAAAACCAGACCAGTAATTATTTGCTGATCACTTCCATAGGGTGATGTCATGATCACTGGGTTTAGTTGCAGTGTAGAAAAACTATTGGCAAAAATTAGTCTGAAAACTTATTTTCTATTATACTGCAAATGAGATCACTCTAACTGAATAGTTTGGGCTCATCCTGACCCTTTACTTCTTCTCCTTTCTTCCTTTACTCATTTTTCTCCTAACAGAAACATGACACTTGTTGTAATTGCATTAGACCCTCAGCAGTGACTCATCACATTATGGTAACAGCAGAACTGACTATCATGAACAGAGGAATTTTTTAAACACAAAATATATTGTTATGTCTAAGTTATAAACCTTTGAAATGAAAGTGTTGTCTTAAAAAGTGGATAGTCGGGTAGTAGCACTGTATCTGCCTCTGTAACAAGAACCAGAGCTACAATTAAAAATACTTGTTATTTGAAGTGAGGTCAAACTTCTGTAGTACTGATTATAAAAGCAAGCAAGACATTTTTAGACATTGTCTCAAAGTTTGTCAATTGAAAAACTGAAACACCATGAATGTAAAGATTCCTGATCGGGGAAAAGATGTGTAAAATGAAAACCAAATGTATCATGTACAGTGACAGTATCCAAAAGAGTTTGAATGCCTATGTGTGTACATATATACCTGTGTATTGTCTTTGCATAGATACTCACACATACAGAAGATACTGTAGTACTACAAATTTCCTTCCATCTCTAAAACTAATTACAAATTATTTCTTTTTGTTCTTCTCACAGCTGAATTTTTATTCCTCTTGTGGGGTGTTTATCTCTGCTATGCAGTGCGGACAGTCCCATCAGCATTTCATGAGCCACGTTATATGGCTGTTGCAGTTCACAATGAGCTCATTATCTCTGCTATATTCCATACAATTAGGCAAGTGATCTGTAGATCTAGTAATTAACCATTTATCTTTCAGGTTTCATATGGTGCAACTTAGAATGGGTGAAATTAAGTGATTATTAAACTTAAAACTGTTCCCAGGGGGTTCAAGAATATGAAATTGTATAATTAGGGGTTTTTCTCAGTATTGTTAGGTGGTATTTTCTTGGATCAAAGTTCAGCATATATGTTAAATTAGGTATAGCAAAACGACTGTCTGTCTTCAGTCTTCTACAAACTGCTCACTGTTTTGTATCCCTAGAAAAACACCAGGTAAGAATGTTGGTGTGTATGAACTTTTGCTGGCGTGTAACAGATTGGTGAGCTGCAGCTATATGTTAGATAACTGTACTGGTTTGGGCATGAAGCATAGTGTTTTATATGCTGACATAAAAAAAAATTTGTTATGTGTATGATTCTGTATCAGTAATATAAAGCCCATGTTTCTTATAAGGTCTGTAATGAGCTCTACATTTCATATTTGTAAATAACTTGGGTAGTAACAAACAAATAAGGGTCTTTGCTAGAGCTACATGAAAATTACTAAATTCGCCCTTCCTACAGACTAGCCTGTGAAAATGAATTGGTCCCAGAAAATGCAGAAGAGCAAGATAACATGAGTTTCATCCCATCCTGCAAAGACTCTTAAGACTTTTTTCTGACATTTTCACACCTTCTTTTGCCTCCTAACAGACCTTATCTACTAAGTTTTGGGGGTTTTTTTTAACATTGCTTCATTGACAGTCTTCCAATACTCTTTGCTGTTCCTTGGTCTGTCTTGGCACTAACATTTCTTCCTGTCTTCTTTATGTTTGCTTTCATGGTCTTTTCTGAGTAAACATCAGCAAAGCAAATCCTTCATTTCTGTTCCTTCCTGGTGCTCTTTTCTCTTATCATTGTTATACAGTTCCCTGCATTTTTTAGGCTTGCAATTTTTTTCCTTCACCTTCTCCTAACCCTGTATCTCAACATCCACACACTCTCAACATTATAGTCCATAACAAAAACATCTGCAAAGCTATGGTTTAAAATCTTTATTTGATGGAAGCATTTTTCTTTTCATTCCTGATAGATGTAAAATTCACTTAAGATACTTTTGAATTTATTAAAACCAACATGACAGCTTCTCAGTCAATTTTCCCCCCATTAATTCATATTCTTAAACTGTGTGTTGAGCCATGTTAGAAGATACAGTTCAGAGCTATTTTTTGGGCTGCAAGTTTCTTTTAACAAAAGAACAGGAGGCAAGTAATCTTGGATGAAAGAAAGGGGAAAGGGGAAAATGTGGCATTTTAGTACCTGCCTTATGAAGGAGACACAAAGGGACTAAGTCTTTCCATTTTTCTTATTGACAGTCCTGTGCCTGCAGCCTAAGGTCTGCAGGCTTTCTTTTTTTTTTTTTTTAATCTACATTTTGTATGTATCAGATGTACATCCATCTGATACATGCTGATTTGTTGAAGAAAAATCATGTAGTGTTTATAGATAAAATTGAATTAAATGCACATGATCCCTCCTGAGATTATGTCCATTTCTGCATGCACAACTCTTAATACATTTCCTTACTTTTTTTTTTCTTCCATCTTCCCTGACAAGTTCTGTATGCAACTGAAAGGGCAAGAAATGTAAAACTTAGGTTTATATGACATATCTGAATTGTCATGAACTTTATCCCCTGTCTGTCCCAGTCCTTGTCTTCTCCCAAATAAACAACCCAACCTCATTATTTTATTTTTTTCCTATTGGTCACAGTTTTGCTACATCTGTATTCAAATTTGGATTTGTGATGTCATTAGCTAGGTAATCACAGCCTTACTGCTGTTACTGATGTGGGTAAATCTGTGCCACTGACCTTGCAAGTTCTGCTCCCTCAAAGGTCCTTCAATTACCTGTGAAGTTTGGCCATCTTTCAAATGACTCCCTATTAACCACCTGTGAAATCTTGCCATCCCTTACAGAATCTCTGTAACTTTTGTTCAGTTTTTGCTCTGTTGTTTGTTTTGTTTCTCATGTCATCTTCATCAGTTCAGTTGTGTTCAGCTTGCTAAATCTCAGGCCTGAGCCTCCTCATATTCCCACACACCCCAAAGCAGCATCTCTCTAAGAAATAATTAATTGGAATATTTTATTGTGTTCACGAAACATTTCATTTGCAAAGTGTTAAACAAGTAATTATGACTGTGTTATTACAGCATGTAAGCCAGTGTTTCATGCCAGACTATTTCTGTTAACAAAAGCTTCTTCAAAATGTGCATCTGTGGACTTGGATAAGTTGCAAATGTCATTTCTATCTGAATGATTTTTGTAAACCTGAAAACTGCAAGCCAGCAGTACATCCATTCATCCATTGCATTGCTTACTGCTTCTGTCTTTGGGAGCTCACTAAAGCGAGCCAAGCATGCTCCAGCTTTAACTGCACTGCTTGTTCTACCACTCCTTTAGAATGCTCAGCAAGGAACTGTTTTGTTTGAGAAGTTCAGCCACTCATTTTCAAGCATTCACAGGCTCTTGGGCCCCGCAGCAGTGAGCTGGGCAGTCCTGCAATAAGGACCATTTCTCTGCTCCCTGCTAAAATGCATTTCAGTTCAGTTCTCCCTTGGATGGCTTATCAACTGTACTCGGTAGCTGCGATCTGTGGACATCCTGTGTTTATGAAGTGCACTGCAATTCATCATAGTACATGTGCTTACTTAACCTAAAATCATCCCTTCAGATCCTTAATGTATGTAAGCTGCCATAACGCAGGCCAAAGAAACTGTGACAATATAAGCAAAACAAAAACACAGTTCAATAGAGTGAGAAAGATGGAATAAGCAGTATAATTTAAGGTCTGTTGTTTCTTTTTACATTTTGGTCTGTTGGTTGTTTTTTTCCAGAGTAGTTTTGAAATTGTAGCATATAGGGAAAGCATGTGGATGTAATTTTTAGTCTGTATGAAAGCAGTACAGAACAAAACCGGTTGTGTTTGGCCATTCAATGAAAAGAAACCTAAGGAACATTATAGATATTAAATTTAATGCACTGGAGAAATGTAGTGAATTGCAACCCTGAATTCTATTCTCAGATTCATTCTTGCTTCAAGACTTCAGTCTGACTGGATGCTGATGCTGTTCTTTGCACACACACATTTGACTGTGACAGTCACTGTTGGGCTACTTCTGATCCCTAAGGTATTTGAATCTCCTCTCTCTTTTCTTTTGCCAAGACTGAGGAAGATAAATGTTGTCATGCAGAAGCAATTCTGTATAAATTTAGCATGCAACTGATAGAAAAGGAGGATGTAAAATTTGGCTATTTTACCTCAGAAGCTCTATTTTTTTTATTTTAAAAAATAGACATTTTCAAAGATTCTCTCTTTCAGCTTTCAAAATTCCAGGAGTTTAAAGTACTTAAAATTTTGATGTGGTTAATACAAGAAGGAAAGAATCCTACCTAATTTTGCTTTTTTCCCCAGGTATTTGTGTTACTGTGTTGCTGCCAGAGTTAGCTGAGACCAGACAAAGAGTTAAGACAAGGGCATAGAAACACTGGGATCAGGAGGCTGGAGTAGCCATGAGGTAGCAAGGCAGAGATTTAAACCAGGCTGAAAAAGGAGAGCCCTCTGCAAGTCAGAGCCTGGGACAGACAGATGCTGCATACTGGGAGCCAGGAGTGGTGCTGGGTGCCAAGATAGGTGTGGGGCACAAGTAGATGGGGATGGCAGGAGTCAGGGAGAGCAGAGAAATCCCCCGAGCTGCAGCTGGGACATCTCCTGTCAGTGCTGGGAGCGAAGCCGCAGTGTCATCTCACTAGGGGCAGGAGAACTGCAGGTGGCTCCCCCTGTCCTAGCAACAGGAATTGAGCGGAACTTCCTTCTAAAGACAGTGCTCCAGCAAAAGGAATTATTTTCTAATGGCTTTTGAAATGACTAATCTTATTAATCAAAAACCCAAGAGTAAAAATAACAGTAAAGGTGAACGCGACATATGAAGAAAGAGCATTAAGCAGTTCAAGTTGGTAGAATTTTCAGGTTAATGAGGCTGCTACTCCTGCCTTTTTCCTCGCTGTCAGAACAGGGTATGCTGATAACTGTCAAATTTACATACACTGAATAGTCATTATAAGGGAGTCATTGACGCAGCCTTAATAATGCATAACCTTGTTTTATTTTAAATTACTTTTCTGGTCTTTAGCAATAGTCTTAAATTTTCTATTTTATATTCATGTACTTTATTACATATCTTTGGAGCTGTATTTCTAAACTAGCCTAGAAAATTTGTTGACTTTTTTGAAGCTGACTCACAACTACTGATCAACATTTTCATATTTAGCTTATTATCTGTGTAACGCTGCACAGAATTTTCTTCCAACACACCAAAGAATTCTGAGAATTAAGATTCACAAGGTTTAGTTCTATTCATAAAGTCCTGAAGACAGGTGACTATGCGGACAGTAGTCACTACAGATGAGTGAATCATATGAATAAAACAATAATGAAAAACCCACTCCAACTCCTGATTCAAGGGTTCGCTAAAACATAGAAGAGGAAAAAACTTTTCCATGAGTTTCTTTCTCCCTCTCTTTTTTTTTTCCTTTTCCCCAGGATCTAAAATAGGAGAATTGCTTTCTGCAGAATTATTAAGATGAATGTTGTATAAAATAGTGTCTTACTGTTTTAGCAGCCTAATTGGAAATACTGCGTGAAAGTCTATTTTCATGCCAGCTTAATTGAAATGCCATTAAAAGAGGTTCAAATAAGTATCAAAATAAGTAGGAACATTTTTTCCTATGTGAATCTCTAATATTTATCAAGTTAAGCCATCATTTATAAGAGTTCCTTCCATACAATACTGAGACTCCATAGGACACTACTTAAGCCAATGTTTTTAGTTTGAGAATCACATCAAACCTATTAGAAAGTACCATAAAAACTGTTGTAAGCTCTTACAGTGATGTTGAAGTAAACTTTTGCACTCATGCCAACATATTTTTTGTGAATACTTATTGCAGTTTTCACATTCAAGCAATAACCCAAGAGATGATATAGCTACAGAAGCTTATGAAGATGAGCTTGATATGGGTCGGTCTGGATCCTATCTGAACAGCAGTATCAACTCAGCCTGGAGTGAGCACAGTTTGGATCCTGAAGATATTCGGGTACATATAACTCATTTAAATAGCATTTGTTTTCAAGAGCACTTTTTCCTACAAGAAGACTCCAACTTGCATGCATCTGTTTTTCTTTGCAGATATCAGCTGAAAAATGCCAGCTTAGATCTTTTATGATTGTGGTATCAGGTCATGTAAACTCTCATGGAAAGTATTTATCAGTGTGAAGAGATGCTGCATTACTAGTTGTAGTAAAAGTCATAGTGGTGGCTAAGGAAGAGGAATTATTCTTAGCAAGGGCTGTTATCCAGTTTACAAAAGTTCTTTGAATTATCTTGAAGTGCAAACAGCTTTTGGTTTCAGTGTAATTAGTCATTTGTATGTAACATATACGTAAGCATATATAACTATAAAATTTTAAAAATGTGATTGATGGAGAAAATTAATGTATTCTTATTTTACATGATTAAAGACCTCATGTTCTGAGAACAAAGAATAGCTACAGAGTTCAGCAGGAAAGCATACACTACAGCACTGTGAAATCTGAAGCAGCATAAATGAATATGAATTGTGCATGCTGTAGAAAATAACATGTTTGTGCACAAGGGTTGAACTTTTATTTAAAGTGGAAAAAATGGAATTCGAATTGATGGAGAAATGGCATATTCAAGAATTAGAAAATACAGTGAAATGAGTTTAATGCCCTTTTTAGAGCAATAGGTCTTGCTTCATCAGGCTGCTTGTTTGACTCTCTGTGTACATACTAGTTTTGCCATTCACTTTGCTTTGCAGGATGAGTTGAAGAAACTATATGCTCAGCTGGAAATCTATAAAAGGAAAAAGATGATTGCTAATAATCCACATCTCCAGAAAAAAAGGTGCTCTAAAAAGGGCTTGGGGCGCTCGATAATGCGGCGCATTACAGAAATTCCTGAGACGGTCACCAGGCAGTGCTCCAGGGACGAGAAGGACCTGATGGAACACAATGCTGTGAAGAACTTGGCCACACTGAAGAAAAACACACCAGATTCCACAAGTTCTGCAAAACCAAAAGAAGAGACTTTGAAAAATAGAGTCTTTTCCTTAAAAAAGTCCCACAGCACTTACGATCATGTTAGGGATCAAACAGAAGAACCAAATGGCTTAACTACAGAAAGTGCAGAAGTTATATCTTCTGAGAAAACGCTTCTGGACTCCTTGAATGGTGACAAATTAACCAAAAATGCTCCTGAAAAGGTTGAAGCTGTCTCCACTGAATCAGTCCCTTTGGTGTGCAAATCAGCAAGTGCACATAACTTAAGCGCCGATAAGAAGCCTCTGCATCCAAGAACATCTGTGTTACAAAAATCCCTCAGTGTTATTGCTAGTGCCAAGGAAAAGACTCTGGGACTAACGGGTAAGACACAAAGTCTAGAAGAAAGCACTAAATCTCATAAATCTCAACAGAAGAGTAAGGAGGCCAGCAAAAAGCACTCAGCCTCCGATAAAGGGGAACATAAGGATTCCCACCGGAAAAATTCTACCCACTCTGAGGAATCAAAGAAAACCCATAAATCTGGAATTATGAAACAGCAAAGGGTTAGTCAAACACCTGCAAATACTGCAAATAATACTGCAAATACTGCAAATACTGCAAATACAGACACAGGCCCAGGTAAGTCTCTGCACAAGGACAATTTCGACATAGGAGAAGTTTGTCCTTGGGAGATATATGACCAAATTCCTGGTCCTGTGCCTTTTGACTCTAAAGCTCAAAAGCATGTGTCTATTGCTTCCTCAGAGCCAGAGAAAAACCACCCTTCCCAGGCAAAGGGGAAGACTCATCATAAGATGAAGACACCTGAGGGGCACCAACAGTCAAATCAAAAGAGCTCAGAGAAGGTGGAAGCAGCCACTCAGGAGACACAAGAGCAGCAGATCTTTGAAAATGAGAAGAACCAGTCAAATTCCAAGTCCCAGGTCTCTCCTGGGCTGAAGTGTGAGAGTGTTAATAGGTATGCACCTAATACCTATGCTGGGGAGCGGGAGGAGCTGCCCCAGAAAACAGCAGAAAAGGAAAACCTCAATAAATTGGCAGAACAGAAAAAAACCGCCTCTTCTGAGGGAAATGTGCTTTCATCCAACTCCCATAAGCCAAGTAGTTACTTACAACAACCTTTAGCATCTCGAGCTGAAGTCTGCCCTTGGGAATTTGATACAGCAGATTTACCAAATGCAGAAAGAAGTGTAGCTTTATTGAACACCTCTGCTATAAGTGCAAATAAAACAGCAGCACCTCGAAAATAAGAGGCTTTCGGACTGAGGAGAGTAGCAACATTGAGAAGAAAGACAACAGGAAAGACAGAGAGGACTTAGGCCAAAAGGATCTGAAAATTCCTAAGGAGCATCACTTAAATCAAGGGAATCAGCACTACAAATAAGTAGGAATTAAGCAAAGTAAATTATCATTAATGTTGTTATTATTTATATGTTGAGTGCCAACAATGTGATTAGCAGTGCCCAGAATATGGTCCCTGCTCCAAGGATTTTATTGTGTCAATGAAAGAAATCTGCCTTTGTGAAATCAATTCTCTTTTAAAAGAAAAAACAATAAGATGGTAACAAACGCACAGTGTCGATCTTAAACAAATTATTTCTGGATGCCGTAACTGGCTGTAATTTGCCCTTGGGACTTTAAAGATCCAGCAGAAGTAGGACACAGGAAATGTCCTGATGGCAAAAAGGGGTATCAATGAGCAGCTTATTAAAATGACGACTTTTCACATTACATATTTAATCTAAATAGCACTGCTAACTCCATGTATCCCAAAAATATTTTATAAAATGATTGCTGATTTTTTCTGATTACTGTGTGTTTAAGTACATTGTTGTGTCTCATATTAAAGCATTCCAAATTGTATAATTTTTGCAAATAACTTTGATATTATGTGACACAACAACATATTTATGCAATCTGCAGATAGTGTCTTCTAATTGCAAGTTAAAATACCTGCTGTAGACCTTTTTATTTATATATATAATTGCAAGCAGTAATCTTTCACTGGCTATGGAAGCTGTAATTCGTATCGGGAAATTCTTTTGGGCTTTGGAGATTATTTTTTTTTTCTTTTCCTGTATTTATATAGTGATTTTTTTTTGTTTACTCTCTGTTATTTAAATTTATAGTTTGATACTGTACTATTCAGGGGTTTTATACGCAGTAAGTTATGCACTTCCCTGTTAATGCTCGTAGACTTTGTTAATAGTGGCAATTCAGTCGTCTTAGCTGCATATTCTGATAAGTCTTAGGAAAACTTACCTGGGTTTTTTGTTACTAATTGGAAAATATCATCTAAGAAACCAGAAATCTTACTTTAAACATCAATGGTGATGATCTTGTTCAGTATTTCATACTGAATCTCTCCTGTTAACTAAGACAAGCAAGAATGACAAAGAATATACCCCAGAAATGATCACTTGCTTTACTAAAACCAGACAGCTCTGGGAAATATATTAGTTAGCCTATATGGAACAACACTGTACTGTTTATCGCTGTTGGCAAACCTCGGAAAATTGGCCCTTGGAGTGAGCAGTCCAAAATATTACTCTTCCCCCATATATGCAAACGTAAGAGATACTGGGAACAGAAATGATGGCATCTCTCTCCAACTCTCCAAAATGCTTTGACTTTTTTTAAATTTATATGTACATTTACAGTAAAAGTTAGTGTTTGATACAGTGCTACTTTTCAGCAATAGCTACAGTCCTCATCATGCATATGAGCTTAATTCATAGGTGGTCCATTCACAACTATGAGTCTTAGTGTCAGTTCACCATCAGGGCCTGAGGACGTATTGTAAAGATTCTGAGGAGAATCAGTAGCAATGAAACGGCCACAGCCATCTCAATGCAGTACCAGTAAAGTGCTGTTCACAGGAATTGGCTATACATAGTGTACTCCAAAACAGATAGCTCAGTCCTAAAGAACTTGTGCAATTTGAGAGAAGTGATGGGATTCAGTGGATGAACATGAAAGGAGGATGATTGAATAGAATGTGTTGTTTAATATATATAATATATATAAAAATAGATATTTATATATGTTTAATATATATATATAAATGTCATATCTAATACACACATGCACATACACGTATGTAGTATAAACTGATTTTTGTGGCATCATAGAAAAAGTGGCTTAAGATAAAATGCAATGAGCAGAGGGACTTAGACAACCTGGGCATGAGGAGGACCTTTCCTGTCCTTTAAAAAGGATAAGAGTCTATGGGCATGTCTAGACTGACAGATCAAGATGGATCTGATTTTCCTACTGCCGCTGCTAAGCCCAAACCTGGACTGTGCCAACACCTGAGCCAGCTGGGGACAAATTGACTCAGGTCTTGGTGCTCTCTAAACATGTTACCTCACTTATAAATTCTGCTCATTAGCTCCAGATTAAGTGGCTGAACTGCCCCAGCCAACCTGGTGATCCAGGACAGTGCTCAGTTCCTCCATGGGGACAGGGCGTGCTGACTTTGGTCCTTATTACACTGGGCTTGTCTGACCCTCTCACACCTTTTTCATCGGGCATAATTGTGGTCTAGGAGATCTGACTGGGACCCTTCAACCCAGAATCCCTGTTCCAGGCATGAAAGGGAGTCAGGCATATGAGTCTGGTGCTTTGGGCATCAGTGCACTCACTTTGCACACACAGTGCCACTGGCATCCTATGTGCAGCCCAAATCCAGCTCTGTCCTTAGTGTGGAAAGGAGTTGAGATTTGACCTGGTATCCTCAGATTCTCCCTTCCCAGTACCAGACACTCATGGGATTTGTCTGTAACTTTGTCAACTTCAGGGGGACTTGCTCAGCTTTTTTTGAGAGAAAGTAACCCTGTATTTCCATGGGAAGAAGTCTATCCTGGGAACAGAGCTTTCTGGGAGTCCTCTGGGAGCACACTGACCCTTGTGTGTACAGAGAAATACACAGTTTTAAACCTGCTGAAATGGTGGCCGTCTCACACCTCCCCTACCCTTAAAGGAAAGTTCTGCAGTCTCAGCAGTGGTTTTTAGGATTGGGACAGGGGGACAGCTTATGGCAGGCTGCCCTGACTCACTCATGGGAGCCCAGCTGCGAGGTTAGAATGGGCATCCACGGAGGAATCATGGAAGGGGAGATTTGTATGTACTCACTGCCTCTTGGACACAGATGGTGGCAAGGAGCAGGCACCAGCCCTTGTGCCCTTGCTCATCTGGCCCTCCATCCTTTACCTCAGAGCTGAGCAAGGCCACACTGCCCATGCCCTGCTCTGCAGGAGCCCTACAGGGGTGCAGTGTGCACCAAGGATGAGGGGATCCACATTGGCAAAGTGTCCGCACAGTACCACTGCCCCTTGCATTCCTGGCAGGATCAAGCCCTTCATGCATGACTGTGTCTGTGCCACTGCTATATATCTATACTTGCTCGGTTTCTTTCTTTTTTAAAAGATCACTTCATTAGAAACATAGAAACAAAGAACCCACTCCTTGGCTGGTGTAAAACAGCCCAGCTGCACAGCAAGCAAAAAGTGATGGCTGGTTTACCAGGGAAGGCATTGGCTTGTATATTCTCATTTGATTTAGATTTCTTTCATCCTGACCCTTTCCCTCACTTCTTAAAAACTGTCTGTTATGGTTCTTTAGGCTCGTTGTAGTCACATGCCCTAAGACTGACACAATTGGAGAACTTTCCTTTAGAAAACAACAAAGCTTTCCCCAGTTTATTAAGCAACTGATCTTTGGGCTACAGATTCAATTGGGACTTAAATTGTTTCACATTTAAGAAAATGAGGGGCCAAACTTCACTCAACTACTCTATTTCACTATGATGCTGCTAGAAGCATTGCTTAATGAAGACATACTAAGTTAGACATAAGTAATGTTCTGTATTTCATAGATTTTTCTCCACCAGCATATATTGACTAGATTGCTTAGATGTCTTTTTCTGGAATTTCATTGTCATTGTTCAGCCAAGAGAAGTGCAACTCTAGAGTAAAGATGTTACAGAGATGTTTTCTAGCAGGTCTGTTAAGAGAAAAGACAATAAATGTGAAGGTCACAAACATTCGCTAGGTTGTCCTTCTAAATGCATGTGCAAGCTGCATTTCTCCTTTATTTCTAAGCCATGGTTTATAAATAATTAGATTTATACCAATCTTATTAGACTTGTATAATTTATGCAAGATTATGCGCTTTAAAATATAAATCAGTACACACCTCTCATCAGCTTTGGTGGCATCATAGACCTGAAACCGGACAAGACGTTTATATTTGCTCTCCTTAGGCTTTTGCATGCATATGACAACAGGCAGGCCTGAGCAAACACTGCCTTTGACTTTTAAAATTTTAGCTACTCCAAGTTGTAGAGTATATAAAGCTGTAAGTCTCTTCACTTTCTAATGTGGTTCTTATGACAATGTTATCTGGCAACCAACAGCATCCACCATGAAATACTTGATAGATTTATGTTGTAATGTGTTGCAGCATGTAAATAATGTAACTTCTCTGCAATAAAGCACATTTATATTAAATCTGTCTGCAGGCTTTTGTGTTGTGATTTTCTGAAGTCATTACTGATCCAAACTGAACAGGTTTCCTGTCAAGCTTGTAAAGTAACTAACTTTACAGCTTCTATGATCAGATCATGTCATTAGCATTTTCTGGATTTTCCTTATATTTTCATGAGAGTAGATGTGTTCAGGATTTCAGGCTAAAGAAATGGCTCGTTTTCTCAGTGGTTGCAGTTTTGAGGTCAAAACTGTAGAGTCCGTTCTATATTATTTTGAATTTAATGGCAACCACAATGTTAGAAAACAATAGGAAATAAACAACATTTTATGATGCCATTGTAAAATCCTGTAGCTCATCTGTACTACGTGGGCACATGCCTGAATTCCTCATCTCAAATATGTGTCTAGCAGGTATAGGAAAGATATAAAGAATGATAACAAAATAGATGAGAGACAGAGAATGGCAGCTGTGTAAGTGCAACTTGTTCACCTTGGGAGAGAGATGACTCAGAAAGAGGGATGAGACCTATAAAAATTTTTGAATGATTCAGAGGTAATTAGGAGGCTGGAATTTGCTGGATTTTGTCATATGGGAACTACAGAATACCCAGGATAGCTATCATGCAGCAGCTTAAAACAAATGAAGTTTTCTTCTGCATATGTCATAAATAAATTGGGGAGCTCATTTTAACAGATTGCTGTGTACATCATGGGTTCAAAAAAGCATTGGAGAGGTCATGGAAGAGAAATCCATCCAGATCCCTGAACATGGTGGATAGAAAACTCTTAAATCCCTACCCTCTAGATGGCTGATAAGTAGTATAATTCTCTTTGCATAATGACCTAGTTCTCTCACCTTAACTGCCCACTGCTGGATATGGTGCTACATGAACATTTCATCCAGCACAGCCTCTGTACATTCTTATGTCTGCATAAATGCAGATAGTTTAGGCTCAGTTAGTTTATTTTCAGTTGTTATCCCGGTGGTTTTTAATGACTGATTATTGATGTACAGTTCTGGTAGGTTCCTGCATGGGCACATGTATGTGTTCACTTGTGCCTCTCCCAGTGTCTCCTGGGTTGAAATGCTGCCATTTGGGTAACCAGTCCAAGTCATGATGTTAGCTGTAATGGAAGCATGAGGCGGAAAGAAGGGGAGGGAATTTATCACATTCTTTAAATTAACTGTGTACAACAAGTCCTTTGAAAGCAAGAAGTCCAGATATCAGAAAAATAAGGCCTGGGGATTTTTTGCTGAACCCCTTCATGGTGCTCAGCTCAGACTGAGGGCAGCTTTGCTCTCTCAGGTGCTGGATGCCTTTTGAGCCCCACTTCTAAAGTTTTCACAACTTTTAAGAAGTAAAGAAATTATTTCCACAGTTTCATGTCTTTGTAAATAATCCAGAGATGTATTTTCAGACACCCTCTTGCTTCTCCTGTTGTATTTCATGAGAGGGAGCTGCACCTGCACAGCATGAGAGGCTGGGGCAGGGGATGTGCCACCATCAGCCTGCTGGCACCCATGGGCAGGGTGTGGAGAAGGCAGATGGGCTCTTCACAGTGCTGCATGGTGGGAGGAAGAGAGGTACAGGCATGGATTCAAGCAAGAGAGGCTCAGAATGAATACTCAGAAAACTTTTTCACCGTGAGAAGTCCAACAGTGGAGAAGGTTACTCAGAGGCTGTGCCACTCCCATCTTTGGAGGTTTTCTTGGAGAAAGCCCTGGTCTTGTAGCTTTGGGCAGCAGGTTGGATTGGAGACCTCCTGAATGATCCTATCACCCCATGAAGAGTGTTCCCTACTCGAACTTACTCATGCCATCATCCTCTGGCAAGCCTGTAAGCAGGTATCATGCAGCTCCAGCTCCTGCCCAGGAGCACAGGACACACATTAATTTACACAGTACTCTGGGCAAGTCCTCCTAGCAAACACCAGCTGCTGAAATAGAAAGGCATTTGGCTTTTCCTCTGACCCCACAGCCCAGAGTTACCATGGTAACAAAGTGAAGAGGAAAATCATTTTGTTTAGATCTGGTTGGGAAGAAGTTTTAGCTGAGCTGCCTATGTTGAGTGAATACTTGAGCTGGTGCATAGTTGAAAGAAACCCTATAAAAATGGTAATCATTTTCTCAAACACTTTGAGGATTTTTTTAAAAATCAGTACTGGATTCTGAAGGAAACATTAAAGAAATTCTGAATTTTGGGAGTTTTTGTGAATGCAGTTCTTCAAAAAGGCAGTTGATTCGATTCAGGGTTACAGGGCTGCTTGCCTGCCTGCAGAGAAGTTATTTCAAGCTGAATGTGCTTTTTTACAATAAAATAGTATTTCTGACAGGTTGAAGCTAACTTTCCAATTCTGAAGGACCTTTTTCATCAACTCAGAAATTAGCTTTAGCAATGCTTGAAATTTAGTAAAAGGTACTGATCATTTTACGGGGTTGGCAGGCTGCCATCATATTGCAATATTCAATCTTTTGATTCTTTTAACACCTGGAAAATTAAACATTATCACTCTATTGATGCAGATGATTTTTCTTTTTTTTTTCTTTTTCATTTTTTTATGAGTTAGCTCTTAGTCACTGAAAGCGTACAAAAGAATCAAACCCTGGATATTTTACCATGAAATTACAAGATTTTAGATTCCTGGATATAGGAATTAGGTTAAATTTTTCATTGTGTCAAAGCATTAAAAACCACTACATTGTACCCAAAAAAGCCATATATATTTTTGAAATATGCATTTATGATCTTCTATATAATACAGATACACATATCTTGTATACAAGGCACAGAATCATTCCTGCAGCCTTGTAGCTGCAGAAGGCAAGGTTTTCCAGCTGATGAGTAGCTGCTTTTAGAAGCAATTAAAAGAGAAGATTGCTATGCCTGCTTAATGGAAGTCTTTTAATGAATTTCAAACCACTGGGTGTCTTTCAGATCTATGGGTATAAAATGTGTGTGAAGTTAGGGCTTGCCTGTGCCTTTGCTTCTGGGCTGTTGGGGAGATATTCAGAAGAAAAGCAAATGCAGATGCCTCTCTGCTCCCACCACAGCGTGGGTTGTCATGCCCACAGGTGTGACCTCTTGCTCTCCTGCTTGCTATTTACCTGCTGTGCCCTTATTTAATGGTGCTGAATCATGGAGTAGACTTAAAAACCTGTATTTGGCTGATGTACTTGGCAAACACCCTCAGTGGTGGCTCCCTGCTGTACCTTTTCCCCTGCTGCCCCACAGAGGTGATGAGCAGTGGCCATGAGGTGAGTTTGGATGCTGCAGGGTTGCCAAAGCAGGGCAGAGGTTTTGGAGGCTGCCTGGGTCTGTCTGAACAGTATCAGTTGTGCCTCTTGGCAGATGATGTTGGCAGGGAGTTTAGTCTGGCAGCAGTACTAGGGATAAAAACCAGGTTGATCTGACATACTTCAAGTGCTAAAAATAGTATCCTATAATGATGTCTTTGTCATGTCAGGTTTTTTTTAAGCTGCAGGGGGGTAAGAACTGTGTGGTTCCAAAGCAGTCATCTTGGAGATATCATCAAAGGAAAATCACAGCAGCACTGGAGAAGCCACCTGTCCAGCTCTGTTCCCACATCATGTCTTATGTCCTTGGCAAATACACAGGATTTGTGTAAGCCAGCAAAATTGGCTAGGGCTACTCTGCATGCATGTATTTTATGTTTATATTCACTTTAATGCTTTTGCTTTACTACCTTTCAATTTCTTTTTGTTTATAGCAGTTTTGTTATCTCTGTGATGATTGTTTTTTATTCTTTTAGAGGAACTTGCTACTAAACTTGATTTGTATCTTAGTCGCTCTATTGCAAGACCAGCATTATCCCCACAAATTTGTGTTTGAAGTTAGAAAGGACAATTTCACAATTAGTGGCATTTTCCTTCAGAAATAGTTAAATATTTGAAAATACAGCTTTTGTGATTTTTATTCTGATTACTTTAATTATTTATGCTGTTTTCATGACCAACAAAATTGCATTAAGTAAAAATTGGTAACAAAAAGCTACATTCATTACTTTCTAGATGTCATTAGATGCATTTTTCTCTCTAGAATTTATGATTAATTGTAGATTGCAATTGTGCATTGCATGACCTTTCCATGCAACTGTTTGTTGTCTATGTTACAACTAGAATTGCAAAGTCATAATTCAAGCAATCATTGCCTAGGTAGGGACTAGGTTTTTTGGATTTGCCATCTCATCCATGTATACCTGCAAGCTAAACTAATTGCTAAACCACTTGCTTTGGTGTTTTATTCATTGCCTTGTAAATGTAGATAGTATTCTTAAGTCCTCAGGAACAACATTATAATTCAATATAATGGACAACCACATAACAATCAAAAATTGATGAGATAAAACTGCATAGTCTTTGTTTTGTTAAAAATGTGATTGTGAAAATGTGAAAACCTTGGAATTTCTGGGGAAGAAAACACAACAAAACGATGAGGATTTTGTTTATTACTTTCACATTCAGAATCAATTATTTTAGTATTAAGGAGCTTAGAGAAAACTTCTGTACATTTCTGATGATTGATCAAATATTGCTCTGTACATTCCCCCTATTTAAAATAATTGTGATTTCAGCTGAAACAAGAATGTATCTTGTAGTTCTTGCCCCATACTCAGTTTTTACTAAAGATAAAAATTACCCAGTGGGAATGGATTTCGACAGAAGGTGCAGAAACCACATATATACATTAAAGTTCTATCCCTGCCTATGATTTTTAGGTTCTATGCACCATTTTATGCTGTTACTCCTTTTACCTCACAGGAAATTGCCTTTTTCTGGAAGTAAATTATTTGGATATTGTTTCTTCAAAAGTGTGTGAATGTTTGATGTGTCAAGCAGGTAGGTTATAAAAGGAAATACATTTACACAAAACAAACAATGCAGCATTTTGGGGGCTGCTAAAGCAGACCTCCCACTTTCCTCTGCTTGTTTGTTGTCTCCTCACCTGGGAAACATATTTTCTACTCTAACTTAATATGACCCAAAAGAAGACTTAGAGGACAAGAGGATATCGGTTACTGAATGAGTAGCAAACTATATGTTCATTCTTAGCACACAAATTATTGATTTTCAAAGCCACCAGAAAAGGAATTTAGTCTCCAGTTCTCTTGGAATTCAACGACTTCCTTGAAAAAGCCAGTCTGACCGACTGGATTATTGGTTTTGATGCTGTGCAGAATCTTTACAAATGGCAGTGACAAATCTGCAAAGTCAGCAATAGAATCCAAGCCCTCATACAGCCACTTGGAGAAACAAGCTGAAGGAAAGCCAGGTGGACTCTTGGCATGGCAAACTGTTTGTAACAACACACAGGACCATGCACTGACTATATCCAGAATTAATTTTGCACTACCAGGAATGAGTTATTAGAGCCAAACAGGAAAGAAAATTTTTGACAGCATAAACACCTTTTCAGCCAGAATGGGATGGAGAGGCCACAAGCTCATACAAACTAGGCCACTGAATGAGCTGGCGTGTTTTAAGTCAGGATCTGGTTCATATTCATACCAGGGAAACAGAAACCTGCTGTCAGCAATCTGCCTGATGCAAAACCCTTAAGGAACAAAAAAGCATTCATCATTCCAAGAGCTGCCACTGGCCATTCACTTCCCTGCTTTCCAGCTGGTGGTCCCACCAGGTGCTTACTGCCCTTTGCCACCCTGCAGGTAGTACAAAAGGTTTGCCTTTTCATTGGAAATGTCACAGCAGCTTATGCCTGGTTCTGCTCTCTTTTCAGCCAGAGGCCAGAAGCATTGTGCTGCAAACTAAAGCTCTTTTCAGCTTTTTCTCCTGGCTGTTCAGCTCCGTTCAGCTCCCTTCAGCTCCCTTTAATCACTTTCCCAAGCTCGAGTCCTGGGCAGATGGCAGCACCATTATCCTCATCTCCTTCAAACGTTCCACTTTATTTTAAAAAACATGCTACCATACAGACTAAAGCCATCCTTGTGAAATACCTCCCCCCTGTCCCAAAACAGGACAAAGCCACACTCATTCACTTTTCTGCCTAGCTGTAAATTCCCAGTGTAATATTTGGCAAACCATTAAGGGACAATTTTTTACATAGGTGCTGGTCTGGCTCCCAGGCTCCCTGTGCCTTGATTTGCCATCACTGTGTGAGGAAGACCTGGCTGCTTCCTACTGATGGGAGGAAGGATGCAGTTAAAGTCTTACAGTCTTCAGGTACTTTTGATGGCATTAAGAAACCTATGTATGATGCTGCTCCTCTACATGACAAAGGATTATATAGTGTTGAATGATGGTTAAAGGTGGTTTACAAAGCAGGTTATTATCAACTTTCAGGTTATGGAAGCTTGGTTAATGAAAGCAATTTTATACTGTGTGAAATTTCCTCTTGGCTCTTTTAAACTTCACATTTTTTTCCCAAGCAAAATAGACAAAACCCAGTCCAACTCAAAGCTGAAATGACCTGATCTTTCCCTATATTAAAATTTATATAGTCTCCCGAGTTGTTGAGGTGTAGGAAATGACTACTTGTTGGTTTTTAGCACCAGTGTCAGGAGTTGTCCAGAATTTCCCCTGCCCACCCGCACAGCTTGCTGGTGCTATTGCAGCATTCCTGTGTACACATGAAGAGCAAATTAAAAATCCTCCTTGCTTCTTCAAATACTATCCAAATGTCACAGGGAGAGTCTTGGGTATTTGTGTCTCTGGTACATCTGGTACAGTTTTATATGTCTGTTTAATTTCAGCAGGTCTTCGTCTCTTCAATTCCATGGAGCCAGGTAAATTCAAATAAATTATATCAAAGGCTGTTCCTCTTTACCTCCTTAACTAAAATAGCTGGGCTCTGTTAAACAGAGCTGACTCTGCTCAGAAGAAAAGTATGCTTTGGCACAATGTGGAGATCAAATCTGTTGTAAGCATCCCGTTTGTTTGTGTTTAATGTCACTGTCACAACTTGCATGCATAGTAAACTCAGATCTTGAAGAAAGCTTTAGGTGTATTTCCTGATCGTCCTTTCTAGTGTTTTCTATTGATCTCCTTCAAGGGCTGCATTTTCTCCCCCTCCTCTCCTACAAAGAGTGATCACAATGAGCTCATGTACCAACACTGTTCAGATGCACAGATATATCTTAGACTTGCATATTTCTTTTATAACCCCTTTTGCATGCCTGATGTCCAGCTCTTGCTTGGCCTGATTTGAGCTCTTCTCCTTCAGGGGGTTTTGTTAGCTCTACCTGTTGCCTCCACGTAGGACACTGAAAACAAGAGACACTTAGAAGCCCTAAGAATTTAGGTGTTCTCAAAAATCTTATTTACCCCATTTCTCCCACGTGCTTCCTTGTCTTTTATTCTCAGCTTCTCCATCAGACACAGAAACTTTGTGTTACAGTTTTCCTCTGCTTTTTCCACTAGGTCTGTGCTTGTGCCTTTGCTAATGCCCCCTATTTTTTCCTTTTCTTTCACTTCAAAATCATTTCAGCTAGCAAAAATTATGTGTTTCATTCTGACATCCCAAACATTCATCACCCTTCACCTTGACGTCTGCTCTGAATTCTCTTCTCCCCATGGACACATGTTTTGCTCCAGACACTGCTGCCCACCTGAGCAAACCCCCTCTGCCTCATCCTCCCCACTCCTTCTGAATTCCCTGAGCAGCACAGGCAGGAGTGACAGCATCATTGCATCAATTTAGGTTGTGCTAGGAACTGTACAAAAATGCACATGCAAAATTAAGTGCCAATTTTATTCTTTTTTTAGTCTTTACAGCCTACGATTATGGGAAGACAAAGACAAAAGCAAAAGAGGAAGAGGGATGACTATCACGTGAGTATAATGAACACATCACTGACACTAAAAATATATTCCTCACTTTTTCAGCTATATTTGCCTGTTAAGACATTGTTTAAGATCCATAAAGAGTCTTTTTCAGGCAAAAGTAGAATATAAAAGATATTAAAATAATTTAAAATTATTAAAATAATTCTGTTGACAAAACCAATTTCTGCGTGTATCCATACTGATTCATGAACCAGGAACTCTACAATAATGTAGGAAGGCTCCATGCTTGTTTACCAAGAGAATTTGTAGCTCCTTTGTCCAAATGCTTTGTTGACAGCAATGTAGCCATGTGCACAGACTGCTGTTTCTTTCAGGTTGAACTCCCAAAACTATGATTTTTCTTTCTTTGGACCATGCTGGATTAGGATTTGCTTTGTTTAGAAAAAGCTGGTTCAGTGGCAGCTGGCTGTAGCAGGGGCTGGGGTGCTGATAAATGATTCACACTGAAGGACAAAGTCTCTGCTGCTGTTCTGCTGCACCTTCCAGATATATCCTTTGAGTGTCTTGGATTTTGTATTGAATGCTCCCTTGTAATTATTGCTACCAGGAGGAGGAGTCCTTTGACCTTGCTGCTGTTGTCCCTCTGCTGTGTGACGTTGTGATGATACTGTTCAGACGCTCTGTTTTTCCCAGCTCTGTGTAATGCCAGACTTCTGTGTCTTGCTGCTCCTAACCAGATCAGCTTTCTGGATGAGGTGCTGCCTGCCTCTTGCTGCTTTGCAGTGAATTTAATGCCTTGCTCTTTGGAGTCTGTAGACATCTTTTATACATGTCATGTAAGTGTAGTTGTAGTTAGCAAGTTGTCCATTTAACTGGACATTTTGTCCATTTAACTGGACATTTTCCCTTGTATGCAGCTCTACATGGGGCTTCTACATGGGAGTGCAATGTACAGTCTACTCGTTGAAGGGTTTTTTGCTCCCTGAGTGTCTGAGGCAGACTCAGCTTCCTCAGGGGTGTATTGCAGTGGTTTGGCATCGCCAAGGAGGGATTCTGCCCATTTTGTTGGCATTGTGTACTGGCAGCTTGGTGTTTCTGTTGCCTTGTGGCACCCAGCAGCAGATGCTTTTGGGTGTTTGGGACTGCCTTGCATTAATATGCCATGCAGAAACCTACATGCAAGTGATTTTTCTTTGGGTCCTTGTATGGTCAATGGAGACTTACTCAGTACATTCCCTGGAGTCGATGATGCAATTCCTTTCACACTGAAGACAGTGCCTACTGGAGGTAGTTGCCATCTTTCCGTTTTCTGACGGAGATTAGGATGACTGTCTCAGATTTAGAGGTATCCAAGATGTCTCATACTAGGTGAGATGTGGGATCCCACATAGGACGTGATTCATCCTGTATTGTACATATTGGCACTGCCAATGCCTTAGTCTTCTTTCCAGCCTCCCAACTTTTCATCAGGCAAGGATAATTCAAATGCCTGATCTTACATCATTGGAGACTGTCTGAGTAAGGCAGAACAGACACAGGCCAGACAAAATCCTTCGCTTTTAAACAGAATACATAGTACCTGATAGAATTCAGTACAGAGTGGTCATGTACATGGAAATAATGTACTTTTCATCATTAAAAGGAATTTTATCTGTTGTGATCTCTCCCAGGAGCTGAGTGGGGTTCCCATTAAATTGAATTGACTCCATTTGCGTACTGATCACTCTGTTTATTGCACACTTTTTATGGTTGCATGTTGTATGCATACTCTCATTTGGTCCCTTTTACCCAGCAAATGGGTGCCAGCCTACAGCCAGCTGGGGGATCACCAAACTCCCATCAAGTCCAAACAATAATTATTCCACTCTTACTGCAGCAGGGAAAACATTGTGCTTTCTGCAGTAAGAGGTGTCTGAAGGAATAAAATGTAATTACAGTTCCACCTAGAGCTTGGTCAAGCTCCATCTGTCTTGCTGAGACGAACGTTACAGCTAAAGAGTGTGCCAGGAGCTGATGTGTAGGAGTCTGCCTGAGCTACCAGCCTGTTGTCTGCTCCTTTCATGAGTGTGGTTCTCTTATTTAGTGGCAGTCTGATACGAAGCCCAGCAAAGCCACAGGCAGTTTTTTCCACTGACTTAAGTAGGTTTAAATTAGGCCCCACAATAAAAATTCTCTCTTCAGAAGACAGGATATAACAGAATGGTGAGGAGCTGTGAGTGGCTTAATCATTACATTTACTCAGCTTTATGACTAATGCCTGTGTCAGTTAACAAGTTTTATTAACAATATAGTGACCTTGAAAACTCTGTACATCTGACTAACTCATTCTCTTTTATGAGTAAATGCTATCTATATTGATCAAGGATGTAATTGAAATGATGTCATGTAGAATGACTGTAAGCTTAAAATTGTTTAAATAATATATAGCTTTCAATTTCACTTGAAATTGATATAGTTTTTAAACATTGAAATAAAACCTTAAATTACTGAAATTAAGGGAGTCAGCATACTATCAGTATCAGGTAAAATGTGTGTATATAGTGAGATGAATATTAAGGCTATTAATCATAGGTATGAAGTGCTAGGTAGTACAGTATTATTCCAGCACTGGAAACCCTTAAATGAGGCTATAATTCTCCAAGGCTGAGAATCTGTATGAGAGAGTGAGAAAGGATATCCATGAAGTGTACGGATTACAGTGCTGATGTTGTGGCAGGTCATGCTTAGTACGAGGTGAGGCTTTGAAGACTCTCCATACACAAACACGTGCAGAGAGCTGCACAGTTACTGTAAAGCTGTGGGGAACAGCTGAGATTCACCACATCAATGGCAAGGGTAAAAACTGTGCAGCATACTCCAGCCCACTCAGAGATCCAACCACCCCTTTGCTCTGCCCCTGAAATGTCACTTGTCACTGAGGTAAACCAGTACATCTACTTAGCCATTTCAGTTCTTTCTCTTTCTCAGAAACTTACATGCCACAGCACAAGCGTGATATATGCGGTGTGATCACACCTCCCAAGATACATAGCTGGTCTGCTTGCTGGTGAAGCCAAACTTCTACACCACTCAACAAAGCAACATCCTTTCTTTGAGAAATGAATGTCCATACATTTCTCTGTGCATGAATGTTGTGTTTAGCCCTTCATTACAGCTGCAGTCCATAGCAACCATCAGTGCAGTAAGCTATTTGCATCAGTAATGCACTGTGCTCGAACTCCATGACTCCATGTTCCCCTATGGCCTCATTAACTCAACAAATGAACACCAGAGCCACACCCAGATGACACCTGACCTCCTTCCAAACATTCTTACTGAAACCCTCTACTTAACCCTGCTCAAATGTGCAAGAACAGCTCTCCTGTGTTAATGTCTCCATTCAGGAATACAATAATGGCACCAAATGTTTTGAATGGCAGCAAGCTTCTGCAGCCTTGGGGTGTGCTCTGTCCTCACAGTGCACAGAGAGGCTCCTCTCTCCTCTTTCTCACATCTGACCTGGGGGGGTTGGCAGCAGGACCTAGTGAAGGCTCTGAGCCCAGTGCAGGCAGGGGAAATGGAGCTTTCTGTCAAACCTGCTGGACAGATCACAGTGGTTCACCAAGAGGATCGCCCTTCACATCACGTTCCAGCCAAACCTGTGCTGGGAACCAAGAGGAGCCATGATTCTCATGTGCTGCAGAAGCTGAGGGGGAAAAGCAGCAAGAGAGAGAACTGCACCATGAAAGATGTGTGGGAGGGATGAGGGAGGGAACAGAGGAAAACTGGGAAGTAGCATCAACTTTCTTTGCAAAGACTACCCAAAATAGTATCCATCTGAGTAAGAGCCAACATCTGGGAGTCTCCCTAGGTCCCCTTTACAGACATTGCATCAATATAGTTGATGGAGTCTGGGACACAGTTAGTCTCCTCCTGAACTCCACATCTAAGACATCAAATAAAACACCCCCCAAAATTTCTTGTAAAGCATCACAACAGGCTGCCCAGGGAAGTGGTTGAGCCACCATTCCTGGAGGTGTTTAAAAGATGTGTAGATGTGGTGCTTAGGGACATGGTTTAGTGGTGGACTTGGCAGTGCTGGGTCAACAGCTGGACTTGACTCAAGGGTCTTTTCCAATCCAAATGATTCTCTGATGCTACTAATTTCTCTCTCTTGAGCATGAAGGATGTCAAGGTTCAAGTTCAAGCAACAATGCTGGCAATATATATGTTGAAAGTTTAGCTGGGGTAAAAGCCACCACTGTTGTGTTTACTGAGAAAGCCTCATTTTGTTCCCAGAACTCTCTCAAGCAGTATTACTACTTAATTATGAGTAAAAACACCTTTGTATGTCAGGTTTGTCAATAAGTGTAATTGCTAAGCTTTCATTGAACTTTAGTGGGTATGCTGTAATTCTTCCCCCCAGTATTCCAGAATGATAATTATCCATTTAAATCTTATTTTAAATATGCTTGAAACACTTGATAGAAGTTTGTGAGAGTGAAGTTTGTGAGATTCTGAAGTTTGCATCGATGCAAGTAGTTTGCTGTCAGTAGTGAAGGAAGTTCTTATTCTTTGTGCTGTACCTGTCCCTCACCTCCTGCCTCCTGGCCACCCCGGGCTCTTTGCTGTGCTGTGCTCTCCTGCCCCAGGAAGGCTGCTTTGGCTTCAGCCAGAATCCATCTAGGAGAGTTGACAGTAGGCATCCAGCAGTGGATCACAACTCTCTGCCAAGAGCCTTCAAGCTCTCTCTTGTACCATACTTCCATGAATAGCCAACCAAAATGCATGACAATTCATGTGGAAAAATAGTTTGTGCACGTGTTTGTACATATATATATATATAATGTATATACTTGTATGTAAATGGGTGTGTGTGGTGTATATCTCTATATGTGCATTTAAATACACTCATAGGCAGACATAGAATCATACACACCTATATCCAGCTATCCCTGATTTACCTCCTGGGTGCTGCCTAAAGACCCTGACATACAACAGCAGTTATTTTAAAAAAATACAAACAAAAGCTCTAAAAGCAGGAGGCTGGTACTGCATGGTAGCTTTCTTGTTATGCAGATGTTTCCCATCACCACTGTAGCTGCAAATCCACCAGGCTATACCTTTCTTCAATGATGTTTATGCAATGCTCCAGATTTTAACTGATCAAATAAGATGACAGCCAGTCCATGTACATTGAATAGATGCTACTTTGGAAAACTGTGACTCAGAATGAAGTGCTGTTGGGGAGGTTTGCTGTCTTCTATCCACTAAAGTGAGTCACCACAGAGTGAACTGCTGCTTTTTGCAGGCAGACCTTTAGACAAGAGACTGAAACATCAAGAAGCTCTGAAACATCAGCCTTGTTCTAGAAATCCTTTTATGTAAAAAGAAGCCAACCTACTCCAAGGTACTCTGGCATGAGATGCTAATCCAAGTCAGCTTCTGTCTCAATTTATTTGGTCTTATCTGGAAGTGGTTCTTTCCAGGGTAGAGGAAGGTTGTGCTGGTGTTAACTTTCCCATTCAGAGGTTACCAATGTACAAAATGCATGTACCTTTTGTACATGAGTGTTATAGATGACTATGGTATTGCAGCTCTAGTCTTGATTGATGCTGGCAATATACTGTGTTTTTATGTTGTACTGAACACAGTTAAGGTTCATCATATATGGCAGCAGCCTGAAGAGAGCTAAAATGTTTGAGTTACAAGAAAAACCTGTAGCAACTTAAGAATTCAGCCTCTTTTTAAAATCTAAAACTTGAGCACCTTTGGAAGTAAAGCAATGCATAGCTAAAATACCTTGGAAACTCCAGCTCTGCCCCTCTAGCAACAGCAATTCAGCTTCCTTCTTCCTGACAGAGCTTCTCAGAGATATCTGCACTTCAAGTTGACACACAATGTGTTGCCATTAGGGAAGGACTAAGAAGAGCTGCAGAAATAAAAACACTGTTCTATGGAAAGTGTCATTATTTGCTTATGAGAGCTTTTTTTCAAGATTAATTTAAAAAGTCTGGGAAGAGTGACTGCAGCTTGGAAATCATGGCAACATCATGGGGAATTATCATCTCTTGTTTGACCACGTGTACATTATGAATTCAAGAGGCTCCTACTGAAGAAAGGTACATCAGTGCATTGTAATCAAAACATTCAATGGGATGGCATTTTCTGGCAGCAGTATGAAAGGCTTCATGAAAAATAAACCTTAAGCATCTCAAGTGAGGGTGTCTGTGCTGTTGTCCTGGCCCAATAAGCACCCTCTGTAGCTTAGCTTTTACCCTTTGATATGCTGCTTTCAGAAAGGCATAAAAAAGCTTCCTGTGGTTATTGCTGCCATCTCCCACTGAGCCAGATCGTTGTGTGGCATTACTTCTCTTCCTCAAAGTTAATGCTGAGGAAGTCAGCAATGCTGAGAAAGTCAACAATAAGATGAAAAAGTGTTCTTATGCTGTGTCCAAGAACCATTGTTTGCTAGGAAGGGAGCTGGAGGGGTGGCTTCACTTATGTTTTGCACCTCTGTGGTTGAATCAGAGAAATGCATTCCTTCCCTCTCCTCCTCCTCCTACACCCTTAAGTAATAATGCAGGAAGACATTTGAAATAAATAGTTCCTTGATAGGAATGTGTATCTTTAGTTTCCTTACTTAAATGAAGGGACTTTATTAATTGGAAAAGATCAGCTTTAGTTTACATGAATTTGTATGAAATAAATAGCTGCAAAGAGGATCCTGAAAACATAAATTCCAAAGACTCAAACATCAGAGGCAATTAAAACTTTGGGCTTTGCACATACTGAGGGAAAGAGTGGCTATACAAAAATAACTCTGAGGAGGATACTTCCATGGCAGAGAAGCAGCTAACTCCTACATGCAGCAAGACATACATGCAGCCTACTTTTTGTCAGGAATGGATTCCAGGGTCCCAGGGGTCCTGTGTGAATATTGTCACTCTGCATTCACAGCTTCACACACGAGAAAATCCACTGCAATGTGCATTTAATCCTTCAGAGGAGCCTGGGAAACTCAGCCTGGACTTTGCTACATTTCAGAAATCTTCTCACAAATCCATGCCTTCCCCACTGCAGGTTTCATAAGGACCCCTTCACTGCACAGGTGAGTTAAATCTCATCTCCTCCTCCTTTTCCAGTAGCACTCGTCTCTGGGAAGTAACAATTCAGGCAATCATCAAAATCTTTTCTTCATGAAGAGGTGGATATACCTGAGTGAGTAGTCAGGCCATCTAAAAATATGAAACTGCACTGTTCCTGCCCTTTCCCACACAGCTGGGGCATCACTGATGTTAGCTGCTGAGTTTTCAGCATCACTAAAATATTATTTTTACAATATTCTTTCAGAAAAAAACGCAATAAACACTTCAGATTCTGAGTCTGATTTAAGTATTCATTGAGCTCTATTTAAATCAGGTGCAAAACAACAACGTCTCAAACACCAGTGACTGTATCAATTAGTAAAAGATGATATTTTAAGCAGAATTCTCTGTGGGAGGCTCCATTTTCCCATTAGAAACTTCCTGATCCTTGATTATTTCTCCGTCATCACTGGTGCTTATAATTCTCCTCATTTGCTGAGAACATCATTAATATTATGCATCAGATAGGTAACAAAATGACTTTTAAAAAAGAGTAAAATAATTCACAGTAGGAAGCCAGAAGTGTACCAGGCTGTGGATAAATCTGTAAAAAGGAGCTCCAATTATGAGGCCAGAACCTCACAGCTATGTATGTGGATCTGTATTTACAACTGTCTCTCATTAATTTATTTATTCTTTCACTGAGCCCCAACTAATGTTACTCCCCTCTGAGGCTCCAGATGCATTCATATGTGAATGCATTAATAGTGGGCATAAACTAGGAAAAAAAATTAGTCCCAGCATGTTTCCATCCAAAGATGTGGAAAACTTTGATTATTCATTAGGCAAGAAGGAGAAATCATAAAATCCCTTTTCTCGTGTTAAAATTAAATCAGAAATGCAGGAAAGAGCAGCTTGCCACCTAAATGTTCCAAGGGCTGCAGCTTAGGCCAACGTTGAGGTAAATGTATTTACCTAATTCTGATAGGAGACCATCAGTCCCTCAGGGCTTGGCAAGTCAGCCTCCTCTCCACTGTGTTTTCTTTATTTCTCTGTAAATTTTTTACATCCAAATTTGAATCTGAACGTTTTTTCTGTATCAAGTTTGTGTATATTTCAGGTGGTTTTGTTAAATGAATCTTCCTGCAGTACCATGGTCATTGTCATGTTACAAAGAAGCACTTGATGCTGTGAGAAATTTGGGGTAAAACCAGATCCTTCTAATCCCTGGGCTTTCCACTTGGGTATTATTGCTTCCTTCCTCCCCTGCAATAGAGAGCACCAAAATCTTATGAATACCATGTTTGGGTCATTTGCTGGAGAAAGACAACCTGGAAATGCAACTTATCTCTTTACTATGGCACCTTCTGTAAATTAAAACATGACTGGCAAAAGATGTGAGACCATTTTCTCACTCAAGACAAATATAATTCTTAATAAACAAGAATTTATACAGACAGGAATAAAACAATAATGTATCTCTGATTTACAGTTTTCTCTTTTAAGTCCTCTTAGATAAACTATCTATATAGACAAATTATATTGCACACACGAGGTCAGTGAAAACATACAAAATAGGCTGATTAAATTCCTTCTATTTTGTGATTCCAAGAGTTAACATGGATATTATCTTCAGAAAATAGAAGATATACCAGTCAAAACTATAATAGTGGTTGGAATAATAATGTTAAACATCAGTGAACCTTAATATAGAAATACAAATACACCTCTGACCCAGTGACTGACTCAGAAAGGAACCAAGTGGAGAATCCTAGAGGGAGGACACAAAAAGGTCATCATTGCTTTCATAGGTCATTCTAGAATGAGCAGCAAGTCAGGAGATAGCCCTCACTCACAGTGACTGTGTCCTGCTCTCCTCTTGTAAATTCTGCTTTGCTCTGGTGACCAGATTTTAATTCCTTCTTATCACAGGTTGATGATTTGTGACCTGCAACAACAGACTCTCAGTGCAATCTCTTATGCCATTTCCTTTTCCATTCTATGATTCTTCCTAATCCAATTTTCCCTGTTCCCTTCCCTGCTGGCACTGCATGCTGAGCAGTAGGAAAGCCACTGCCAAGCTTGGAGCCCTGCCTGTCCTGGGAGGTTGTGGAGCTTGGAGAGTCCCTCAGGGAGTGAAGGAGAGGAGCTACCATGGGCCACCCCTGCCCCACCTCAGGCACCTGAACTGCAAACCTCATTTTTAACTGGCAGTACTAATTCAGGTTAACATAAACTCTAATTGTTCCTGCCAAACACCACTCTCTGCGTTACATGTCCCACCTCATTGCTCATAAAATGTTGCTGCAGTAAGGCTTCCCAAATGCTTCTCCATTTCTCATATTTTATTGTAAATATTTTTGGAGGGCAGAGTTATCTTCAAATTATCTCATTTTACTGGACTTTTCCCACAGTACTTGGTAAGCAGATTACATATCATTCCTGTAGAGAATATTGGAGGCTTACCTTGTGCCTGGCTGAAAATATATGTATTCTGATTGTTTCATTAACAGCAATTGATTCTGGTAAAAAAACAGATGGACACAAAACCACCACAAAACCCCAACAAACTTATGCAAGAGAGCCACAATTCTTGTTTGTCAAAGTTCTGGCAAGAACTTCATGATGTCATGACTACCTAACAGTTTCACACTTAAAATGATTGTTACAGCAAGTTATACAGCAATATATATATATTACCTCTGAAAATAATCCTGGGTGATGTGCATTTTCCCCAAGCTATCCCTATTTTTTAATAATAAGGACAAACACCTGTTGCCTTCTGTTTCCCCGTTCCAGCCATTGCATTTTAAGAGCTGAAAAAAGCAAACTGAGCAGTGGGAGATCCCGACAGCAGGGAGGTGTTTGAGCCCACTGCAGCTGGGCCATGTCCAAAGTGAGTCTGTGAGCAGACGTGGTGCAGAAGTTGCAGACAATGATTCCGATCTCGGTGATGTAAGATACAGTACTGAACATCACATAAGGCTGTGAAGGAACCAGATGATGCCCTACCCCTACTAAAGACAGCATCAGGTGTCCAAAATTTCATCATATGTGTATGGTGGTGACACTTGATTAAAAACATGGTAAGATATACAAACCAGAACTTTTTTTAACATTCTATTTGTTCTGCACTTTTTGCTATCTGAATAAAGCAAGCCTGAGGGGATATCCTGTATGAAAAAGGCTGCTTGTCTTTAAAGTGAAGTTCATTAAATCAAATCCTGACCTTTTAGAGCTTATGCTCACTGAGCCTTTCTGCTCCCTGGACAGCAAAACTGTTGGTCCACAGATCTCACTTTTTCATCAAACATTCCTCACCTTCCCAACCATTAAATGACCCTCCTTGTCCTTGAGGCATTTTCTGATGTCCATCAAAATGCAAACAACTAAAGGCCATCTATGAAGCAACTGTTGAAACAACATGGCTTCAGTTCTAAAGGAAATACTTCACAGAATAAAATTCCTACAATCACAAATTTCCAAATCAGCACAAACATATCATTGTTAGAACATCTGCACACATTTCTAGGCACACATGTACTATATATAAATATGTATGTGGCCACATGCACACTAATGCAGATCAGACATGTTTTAGCTTGCTGTGCTGCTGTACTGAGGCTCTCACCTGAATATATCATGTACCTTTAACTTCAGCCTGAGATGAACAGATTGCTGGCTGAATGGAGTCTTTTTATAGTACTAGTCCATGGGGGAATTCTTCAACAAAAATGCCTTTCTGATCACATTTGCAATTCATATATGCTATGAACAGGATTCTATTAATTGAACACTGAGAAAAAATCCTAATTATTGCATATATTATTAATGACCTTCATGCCTCTACAATAAGCAAACCAGCAATGTTCAGTACCAATGTACTGAGATTTTTCTCACTCATGGATTCTGTACAATTGCTCTTCAAATGGTTATTTTTTCCTAAGGATTTCTACATTTAGATGACAAATCAAGCTTCTCTAATTGCCAAATTGTATCTGCTCCTTCACCAAGAGACACCTCACAGAGTTTCTGAGTCAGAGTAACCAGGCAACCCTAAGCCTCTAGACTAGGAGACAAAGGAAAATGTGTACTCCTACAGCAAGGAGAAAAATTATCATTTCAATCTCTATTCAAAAATTTGTCATAATAGAAATAATGTTTGCTGTGACTCAAGCATTTCAAAGGGTGATTTAAATCCTCAGGCTCAAGATGTCCCAGTCAGAAGCTGAGGAGTTTCTTGCCAGTTCTCCCAATGCTGCTGGGCAAACTGGAATCCTGGCAAGAGCTGGTCAGGCAGCTCTGGGCCTCTGAGCTCCAGCATGGTCATGTCTTCTGATTCCTGTTAACTGTGCAAAGTCATACCAGGGAGATACCAAGTGCCAATCTGTTGTTTTTCCTGGGCAGAAAGCCCCTGATGGTCTAGCCAAAACCAAGTCTTTATGGTGCAAATTTCTGCAAATCCCAGTGGTGACTTTCCACCAAGGGCAGCTGCATCAGCCCAGCTTTGTTTTGACTCACTGAGATTTATCCAATGACATGACAAAGACCACAAAATCATATTTATTACCAAAAAAAAAAAACAAAAAACCAAAAACCCCAACAAACCCAACCTTAAAAATAACTATATATATATATATGTGTGTTTTGGAAGAAGCCAGAGGAAAGGACCATCAGCAATGGTCATGGTTCAAAAGGTGGCTAAACTGAGAAGCCAGGGCACTTCTTGGGGTGGCTCCCCTTCCTGGGGAGGGCTGTCTGTATTATGGGAAGTGCAAAGAACAGTGCTGCCATGGCTTCAGCAAGGAAAGCAGCAGCCTGGAGGGCCAAATATTCCGTGATGATTGTGTGCATGTCCCTCTCTCAGAGCATCTCCCCCAGCTTGGCAGCTGGGAGGCACAGATGAAATCCACTTTTTACATAAGCAGCAGTCCAGGCCATCAAACCCCTGTCCTGATTGCTTCTGATCAGCTTGGCTGCTGGATGCAGAGTGCTAAAATAGCAGAACAGTGACAGATACTCCTCCCCCCAGCTCTCCAACCTTCCGTTCTCTAAAAAGATGGGTGTGCTTGCTGTGCCCAGCCTCCTCCCTGCTCACTCTGTGGAGCTTTTCCCCCACCTGTGGCTGTTGTGAGGTCTAGCAAGTCTCTTGTGCATCAGTGGTTGTGGCTTAACGACTTTCATCCCAGCCTAAAGGAATGCTCTCCTGCCTTTAAAAAGCTGACACGACACCCCCAGATTATTCAACAGCACTTAGCCACCACGGGGTGCCTCAGGTTCAATTACAGAAGATCATGAAATGTCTCAGCTACACTGCAGGTACACAACTCCCAGGGGAGCAATGATTTCTGCAAGTGAATATCAGAACTTCCTTGTGTTTACCTGAAAAGGAAAATGAAAACTAAATTTTTGCATGTATATGTTGCATTTAGTCTCCTGTTTTCAACACTGGAGAGTTACCTTATGGCAAAGACTTCTCAAAAAATCCTCTAGGACTATTAGTCCTTACACCTGTTTGCAGATCTGTTCCCTCCCCTGAGGGGTGCAGAAGGGAGCAACAGACTTTGGTGGTCCCTCTGGCTTCCTCTGACAAGGCTCTTGGAAGATATTCGCAGAATCTTAGAACAGCCACTTTCCCCTTTCCTCCCCCTTTCCTCCCCCTTTCCCTTCCCTTCCCTTCCCTTCCCTTCCTTCCTTCCCTTCCCTTCCCTTCCTTCCTTCCCTTCCCTTCCCTTCCCTTCCCTTCCCTTCCCTTCCCTTCCCTTCCCTTCCTTCCCTTCCCTTCCCTTCCCTTCCCTTCCCTTTTCTTTTTACATTTTCCCTTTCTTCTCCTCTCCTCACCTTGCATCTCCTCTCTTTTTTCTTTCTCACACAGATCCATTTGTTTCTTGCAGCCACTTGCACTCGGCACTGGCCCAGGGACTGACACCAGTGCCTCTGCCACAGGTTTCAACATCCTCACAATGAAAAATTCTGCTCAGGGCATTTCCCCTCGGCCCCATGGAAGGGGAAGGGGAAGGGGAAGGAAGGGAAGGGGAAGGGAAGGAACGGGAACAGGAACAGGAACAGGAACAGGAACAGGAACAGGAACAGGAACAGGAACAGGAACAGGAACAGGAACAGGGCAGTGTCCCAGTCCTAGATAGCAACTAGCTACTTGCTTAACCTCAGCCGTTGACCTTAGCTCCATTGGTTTCACTGGAACATGAGAAGTGCTGTGATGCTGGTATCTGACTCCGGGCAGCCTGGCTGGACAAGGCTGCACACAGCGGCAGGGTGGGCAGGAGAGAGGGGAACATTGGAGGGGCAAAAGTGAATGATGGGGAAAGGACATGGGGGCAGTGCCGGGTGGCTGCAGCCGGGCTGGGAACAGGGAATGACTGGCAGAGTGAAAGGCTCCGTCCCGTGCCCGGGCGCGGCGGCAGCACTGCCCAGCGCCGCGGTGCCATTCAGCACTGCAAACCGAACGGGAGGATATTCGCGGTGTTCGCAGGACGCGCTGCCCCGCCCCGGCGCAGGGAATTTGAGGTTTCGCTTTTCGGGCGGGCAGCGCGGGCTGGCCGCGGGTCAGAGCGCCCCCCGGTGGCGCCGCGGCGGCTCTGCAGCTCCGCGCTGTGCCGTGGCTCTCCGCGCTCCTGCCGCTCGGACCTTCCGCCTGGATGGACCAACAGTGCTCGAAATAAAGGACTTACAAGAGGGAAAATCCATACAGGACTTACACTGATATGTGCTGAACAATTTCTAGCACGACATTACTCTGATTGTTCACAGTAGTTGTCTTACAGAACCATAAAGTCCTATTTAGCAACTAAATAACATTTCCCCATTTGTGTAGGTCATGGTACAGTTCAAGACTTTAAAATAGCTATTTCAGTGCCAATTCAATGCTTAATTAGGCGCCCACTCAAACTCAAACTTCCCCAAATTATACAATCAGAGTAATGGATCTAAAGGATGTTTTATCTGCAAATGTCCTAAGTATTTGACATTTCTTAGTGAAATCTGCTGGATTTCTGTGATATTCAGTGCTCATAAAAGCAGCTGAGTCAGATCAGTAGGTATTTTTGATAATACAGTCTTTTACCTGTAATTAACTGCAATGGGAAAAGTTCCCCCAAGTGGTTTCCAAGTCTATTGCAACAAAAAGTAAAAGATGTGTATGCCAGTGGAAGGAGAAATTCCTTTATTTATATGATGGTTACAAAGTAATAAAAAAGAGAGATGCAAGATGAGTGAATATATAAGGATGCTATGCAGTATTTATGCCTCTCCTCTTTTCTGTATTGTCCAGTTTCTTCCAGACATCTAGTGTTCCAGGCAAACCACAGCATCAACAGCTCACACCCTGGTGCTTTCTGAGACCCTGAAAGTAAGGAATGACAGCAAAAAAAAAGTTTAACATTCAGGATAATATGTCTGCAAAAGACATAAAATCACATTGGTTGTAGGCAGTGGGAGGATGGGACTGTTTAACCAGGTCTGTCCAAGGTACAGACTAACAAGCACCACACTTTCTGTCCCCCTAAAATCATCAGCTCAAACAAGAGTGGATGCAGAGAGAAAAGGAACAGCATCTACCTTGAGCATCACATGCAGCTCTGGGGGGGTCTCATCATAAAAGCAGAAGCTGGTTTTGTCAAAATACATAGGGTAAAGGAATGAAAAGTAGAGCAGAGACAGTCAGGGTGTAACAGCTGGGACACATCAGCTCCTTATTATTTCCATAATCCATTCCTCTTACTCCAAGAAGGCATTTAGCCTAGAAGTTAGTGAGCACAAAGTTTTGACGCCAGGTTGCTGATGGCACTGAGGTGCCACACCTTGCAGGAGCCCCCACAGTACTCTCAGGTGGTCATGCCTTACCCTTGCTGCAGGGATGGCAGGTGAGCAGGAGTCAAAATACAAGGTGGAAATGGAAAATGACCCCTGAGTAAGTGAGAGAAACTTCCCAGAGTCCTAGAAAAACCTCAGCCTTGTTCCTGATAGCAGCCAAAGAGGAAAATTAAATATTAAGGAATTAACAGCAGGAGAGGCAATGACACATGCCAGAGTGTAAATACTGTAAAATTTGGAGCCACCTTTTTCCCCACATTATAAAATCATAAAATAGGCCTAAAAAGGTATTCTTTAAGATGATCAGTGTATGTAGCAGCTACTGTGTGAAGAGGGTATCACTGAAAACCTGATGATCAAAGGGAGATACACTAGAACAGTTTATAAGTGACAGCTTCTACAAGGTGAGCAGTTACACAGCAAGGCTTAACCTACCAGAGCTGGGAGTCACCCTGCAAAATTTGTACACAAAGGACTTAAAGCAAAATGGAGGTTTTTAAAGAATTTTTTTATTCACCCATTGCGGGAATGACAGCACAGGAGAGCTGGAGGAGCAGCCATTGCTCTTTCTCATGGCTGAAACCCTCGGAGTCACATTTTCTTTGTGTTTGAAATTAAACCTGTGGATTTGGTGCTGTGCTTTTCACAGTGGCAGCTCTTTCTCTTACAGCTATTTATATCCTCTTTTTTGCCCCAGTTTCAAAATATGCATTTACTATGAAAATAGCAAAATGAGAATGTTTTTAATGCTATATAAAACGGAGATGGACAGATTTGGGTGCAGGGGTGGCCCTGGCTGAGCTGCTGGGGCTGTCTGCTGAGCCCTGCACAAGGAGGACGAAACCACCAAGTGAATGGGGGTGGCATGGGAGGGGACAGGGAAGCCCACAACCTTTGCAGTGTGAGTTTTGGTCCCTCCAGGAAAGCAAAAGAGGTTAGAGAGGTCAGTGAGGTTCCAGATGACTTGGAGCTGGTATTTCTTAGAGTTTTAAGTTTTCATCTTTAAGCAAAGAGCATGAGACTCTGCATTTCTGTCATGCTTTGAGGGAGAGAAGTGGGCTTAGGACAAGCTCATCCAGTCACCTCTGAACCTGGGTTTCCAGAGAAAATTTATTAGGAATATTTACCTTCTGTCAGTCTGCCCTCATAGTCATACTGCAAATCTGCTTTGTTGCAAAGCAAAATGCTCTAAGCGTACCAATTCTGCCTCCTTTGGTGCAAGTGCCTCCCTACAGAAAGCTGCCCCTGACTTTGTGTTGTAGTAAACCATATAATGTAAAAGATGCCCAAAATGTAGTTAAAATTGCATTTGTTATTTTCTTGTGCAGTGGAAATTGAAAGAGAAATGGAAAGAGCAATGGAAATACCAAGATATGTTAGTTTCTGGAAGAACGGAATGAAACACTGAGAATGGCAAAGGTCTCTAAATTTTCCATGCACATGTAATTTAGAAGGCAATATGGTGATAAATTATATATAAAATACTTACTAGATTTAATTTCAATATACAAAACAGGAAACATATTAAGAGTTGCTCTTGCTTTTTCATAAAGAATCCCTCTCTTCACTCATCTCAGAAAGAGACATGCATTAATCTTTCATGTGACTGCAATAAAGATTGTGAGATGTTTTATTCAAGGAAAAGTCTGTGGAAAGAAACCTGAAAGCATTGACATACCTCAAAAAGGTCATGTTTAACAAATGCCCTCATTACATTTAATTCAGTTCAAGCTGCAGAGCTGTGTATAGAAGCCTATGCTTGAGCAGCCAGAAAAACAGAGCCTCATTTAAGCTGGAAGGGACCTTCAGAAGTCCAGTGTGTGGTGGCAGGAGGGCTGGAGTGAGCAAATGTCATACACTTAGAGCACAGAAATGGAAATCACAGCACAGCTGTTGATCTTGTTCTTGGCATTCTAATAAGATGTTGCCAAGGCAGATCACAGCATCTTTCAGTAAGTTGAAAGAAAGCTTTCACTAAGAGACATTCAGCTGAGAGTTCAGTAAGAGGCCAGAGTGAGACTAGTCCAAAACCCCATTTCTTAGCTTCATATTTCCCCCCTGTAAATTTGGATGCCAAACAAGAATACTTGTAATATAATAATTTTAAAAGACCACTAAACCTCCACAACATGACAGCTGCAGAGGCAAGTAGTAATGTGACAGGGCAAGCACTGGAGATGTGTGTGACTGCCCAGGAGGGTGCGAGGTGTTTCCCTAAAACCTTTCTCCATCGGTCCATGGGTGAGAAGTGAGTGGAACAAGTTGTGCTCTGTCATATGTGCTGAGCAGCAAAGGCCAGCTGGGTGCCCAGTGCAGGTTTTCTCTCTGCTCTGACATGGGAGAGCATCTGCCAGGGAAAAGGATGTGGATGCCAGGGTGGCTCTGCTTTGGCAGCTGCTGTGTATCCCTGACCCACCTTTAGTTTACATTTGAAATTTGAAATGTCTCTGATCTGGATCTGGGGAAAATTATGACAATCAGCAGTTACGTGCTCATCTTCTGCTCCCTTCCATTTCAGTAGTGAAGACAATACAGGATTCAAATAGCAAAAAATTCTACTTTAGAAGGTAAATTATGGCCAAATCTGTCATGGTTTTGTCATAATAACATGTGAACTTGTGATTTTTCACTGAGGTAATTATTTCAGCTGAAACCTTTGCATTTTGATTTACCTAAATTAGACAAGAGAAATCTCAGGGACAGACAGAGACTGGCACAGGCACAGACATGGATATGACAGAAATACCAAGGATGACTGGACAGATGCAGACAACATCTTAAAGTTCAAGACTCCAGAATATTTTCTGTCTTTCTCTAATATAAGTTAAAACAGGCCACAGTATTCCTGTAATAATAGCAGTGCAAGAATACTCTTTATTGACACTAACTCCATTTTATTTCAATCTTTTTATTTCTGAAAAGGTTAACACTAGGCCCATCAGAAGCTAGACTTTCTCAAAAAGATGCAACCTTTGACATTTTGATCCACTCAAAGAAAGATCCATCCTCATATTTGAGAAAACATGAAAAATCCTGTATTCAAGAGGCAGGGGCAGAGCAAGGAGGGAAGGTGGAGGAGCCTGTGTGGCCATGGAGAGAGACCAGGGTGCTGGCCATTCTTCCTTGATGTGGCTGCCCATGTTGCCATTTCACAGAACCAGTCCTGCCAGGGATTGGAAGGGAAACAGCCAGTTCTGTGTTTCCTGCAATACCCATCAAATCCAACCCCCTGGCTTTTTCACAGGAGCTAACAAACTGGTGACAACGTAAAGAAATATCTTTGGCATTGCAAAGAAATTACTTTGAAAGACAGAGAAACAGGCAGATCACAATGTGACCACAAGTCACTGCACAAACATCATCTGGCATTGCTGCTTGAGCTCGCTCATACCCCAGCACAGAATTCCATCCAGCACCCACACTGCTGTCAGTAGGGTTAAAGAGCTCAAGCTTCTGTGCATCTTCTGACTCAATCTTTTTGAGATGTGGATGGAGATGAAAAGTTTCTCTTTGTTTCAAAAACAGACCCTTGTGAATGCATTCTTCTGAGATACACAGCACATCTGTTTTTCTGTACCTGATACCTAGAGCCCAGAGCCAAAATTTCTCACTTCCAGGAAAGTAGGGCTCCATCACACATAATGGCCATTTGGGAAGACAACCACCAAATATCCCCTCCTTTCTTCTTTTTACCTCCAGGTGTCATTGCTGAGGACCAGGTAATTCAGTATGGGATATCCCTCTGGTCAGTTAGGGTCAGCTGTCCCAGCTCTGTCCCTGCCCAGCATTTTGGCCACTGCCAGCAAACTTGCTGAGGGGGGAGCATGAGAAAAAGAGCAGGTGTAGAAGGTAGGCATGTTTTGCAAGCACTATAAGAAACAACCAAAACAGTGGTGTATTATCGACACTGTTTTGGTCACAAATCCAAGACACAGCACCATATGGGCTGCTACAAAGAAAATGAACTCCAGCCCAAGCCAAAATCAGCACACACAGAGAGGACATTTGTGATGCATCGAGTGCCTATTTATGGATGATCATTCACACTCCTATTACCATCACTCAGCACAAATTACCATTTGCAGGTTGCCCTCCTGTGGCATTCTGTAATAGACAAGTAATGAAATTGCTCCATTGGTTTCTCCCCTAATCCAAAACTGGAATTTAGTCAATGGCAACATTATATAGACATTCTGCTTCCTTTGAAAACTTAACATGGCCCCTGAGAAATTAATGCCACCACACCTTCCTACACTGACTGTTCTACCAGTCACAAACTGAGAGGTACTATATGGATCTATATTTGTCATGCAGAAAGCCAGTCTGGCCAGCTTAGCATTGCTTCCTCCTGAGCGTAGGCAAATTTACTGATAGAATAAACCAAATCAGCTAAGAGGCATTTAGCCTAGTCTGGTAGTAAATATAAATTGTCCTGAAGGCTGACACTCATCCCAAGTATAAGGTCATGCATATTGAAAGCTGTCTGCCATCAGGTACAATTCATAGAGCCTTTTTGGAGAAAACATTCCTTCTTTACATCTCTTCTCAGAGCCAGATAGGTATTTATGCCATCACAGCACACCAATATCACAGGCCACTGGTGGTAGGGGATAGCTGGTGCTCCTGGGGTGAGGAGCAGTGAGCCCATGGTGGCTCAGCAAATGCACACCCAGTCCAGCTGTGCACACTGGGAGCCCTTTGCTGGTGAGTGAGCAGCACTGTTCTGCTGTGATACACAGAAAGTGCACTGCAGGCTTGCCTGGGAGCCAGATGAAGTCTCGAACTGGTATCCATCAAGTACTTTCAGTTGGAGTACTTAGAAATTGAGTCTAAGCCACTTCACTGCCAGTTGGTTATGGACAAAAGAGCTAAACAAATGCCAAGGAAACAGAAAACAATGTTAATTACACAGTTTTTGAAGGCTCCTAAAAAATTACAGTATTCCACAAAAGCCAGGAAGCAGAAGGGTGACTCCCTGTAAAAGCACCACAGTAGATGGTGAAGTTCAGCAAAAGACTGACAATTATATAGTTTTGCTTAAGCAGGATTTTCTCTGCTTAACATTTAAATCATTCTATTAACCAGTTATTTTCAGCAAGAGATTTTGCTTGCTCTATGCTAAAGCTCCCCAGCTAATCACATACATGCTCAGTTCAAAGATAACTGCACTTGGGGCTGAGACACTCTCTGGCAAGCACAAAGCCTCCATTCAACCAGTGCAATGCCAGAAGCCCCCACTGAGCCAGGAGAGTTAGCAGGGATGTCCAGGGGCGCCTTGGTCCTCAGGGGTTGCTGAGTTACAGCCCCAGGTGGAAGCACAGTGTGTTTGTGAAATCCAGGCCCTGCAAAGTTTTCAAAGGAAGAACTCTGCACAGCATCCAGAGTGGGATTGTGCTTATGTTTGAGACATCGAAATGTAGATGCCAGTGAGACCTGGGCTCCACTAATTTCAGCTGCATCAGGATGCAGGGAGCACAGGGGTCTGACCCAGTCCCATGGCCAGAGTCCCAACCAACCAACCAACAGGGCTGTGGGCAGTCTGGCCCTTGGAGCCTGAGAGGGATGGAGCTACTCTCCCAGGGAAACCTAATCTGTGACAGCCTCAGTCACACCCTATGCTTCACCAACGTTATTGACTCCATCTGCTGTAATGCAGTTTACATGCTTAGCTCACATATATATGTGAATGTAGATATCTAGGTTTGCATATGGATTACTCTCATGCTGAGTTCAACCCCCCACAAAGGCCCGGGTATTCAAAGACAACCAAGCCACTGACTTCCAGCTTAATTATAGAGCTACATGTAAATTTAGGAGAGGATAACTGGAACAGTTAACGTAATGCTGCCATAAAAGATGGGGAAACTCTTCTTAAAGCTGTAACACTTCTTTATTTTCCCTCAAACTAAGAATAAATAAAGCAGTGTCTTTCTGCATCGAGGACATCTAGAGGACTATGCTACATGTTTTCTCCCTTGCATAGCGCAAGTCAGATCATGATTGCTTCGCCTGACATTGGGACACCATGCAGACAGTGCATACTAACCTACTCCCAGATGGTTCCTGACTGTCAGAAGACAACAGGATGAGCCCTTCTCCTTGGCTGACTTTCTCCTTGATGCTCCTGCACTCACACAACCAAACTGCAATTGGTTTCCTCATTGAAAGGCTGCATAAAAAAATTAAATGAAGGCAGGCTGCTATGCTGAGGAGATGCCAGCATGGCCATAACACTGTTGCCAAGTGAGTGTAAGTGATCCCAGCTGCAAAATAGACTAGCTGGCTGTTTGAGCCTCTTTTTAAAGTAGCCCCCCCAAGATATTAAATTCTATCTCATATCTTAAATATTTTGTGCTACCACTAAGATGGAGCCAGCCTAGTTAGCTTTTCCTTTTGACTGGCCATGTCAAAGCCCGAAACACAAATACTGTCTGCTGTGCTGTGCCTCATTTAAAAATAATAATTAAAAAAGCTCCACCTTAAATGTTTGTTCCTAAAATTGGTGCCTCTCTGTACAAATGCAAAGTAGGTGACTAAATGTTCTAGGACATGTGGCATGGTGACAGTCTAAATCAGGTGCTGTAATCACCAATTTGCTTATCCTTACGGGTATTCAATCTGAGCAATTCAACCTCCTGAACTGTGCCAGCTGTGAGCATGGGTGCCTTGCAACTCCACAATACAGATTTATGATGCATTTTGGTTTCCTTCTTGTGCTCCACCAGCAGGTGTATGAGCACTGCCCATGCTGGTGTGCTGTCACTATTCTGATAGCACTTTCCCACTTACTCTTTGGCCAAAGGGTATCCCAGCAAACCTGTCAGAGCTCTGTCCCATTGGATGTGTGGTTTTGGATTCCTGAGCAGGTGAAATTGGTGATCATCATGCAAAGCTCAACAAACTTCCTCTTCTTACACTAGGCAGCATCTGCTGATATTTGAGCAGCATCTACCTGCTCACCATATCCTTCAGGTTTATGGATGTAAAGGGAGGAAAGCAGAGCCAAGAGCAGATGAAACCACTCATGAAGGTGCTGATTCCCCTTTCCCTCCGGCTGGGGAAGAGCTGTGAACTGTGAGGTTTGAAAGATCAGTTGCACCTGCTGCAGTACCCAGCAGAGCTGTCACAGTGACATTGCCCCACGAGCCATGGACATGTCCCCTGGGGCAAGGGCAGCACTGCCTCTGGGCAGCAGTGAGACCATCCAGACAGCACAGAGGCACTTAGAGCTACAGGGCAACTCACAGCTACCTAGTAACACAGCTTTGATAAGCTGTGGATCCCTACTCAGCTACTTCTACAGGCTGGTCCTGACTTACTGAAAACTTCATTTCACTCTGAGTAAGAAATAAAAATTATAAGTTATTGGTGTATTTGAGGGTTTATCAGCTTCATTTGAATGCTGACTTGACTTAAAGGATGCTTTCCAAATGAATAGAACATTAGGATAATTAAAAATTCCAAAGGGGAGAAAGTTACCAATGGTATCACAGTTGTTTTGTACAGACTAGTTAGATATAGACTAACACTTGCACAAGGCTGTATATGCCATCCAGAACATAAAACTCATATGTGGCACATAAGTCACAGCGTCTGAACATTTCAGTCCTTTCTGTAGCATCAAGAAATATTTTGAAAGTTAAGAATTGGAAAATACAGTGTAATCCTCCAAATTATGAGAATGTAGTTCAAATATTGCAGTTGAGCATTTTTAAAATTATTTTTAGCTAAAATTTATACAGTAAAGCAGAAACTGAAATGCTAAGGATGCCCCTAATCTCCAGGAAATGAGATTTTAGAACACAAAATATTGAAGCAAAGCTGAAAAACTTGAGAGAGTTGGCACAGGTAGAACAGACACATAAACAGACACATAAAATTGCACTAACTTTGTCAGGCTGAACAAAATTCTATTTTGACATGATAAGAAGTTAAAATAAATGGCACAAAGCAGTTGAAATTCTTTAAGGCTACCATATCCATCTCACGTACTGAAAATGTGAAAATGAGGTAATCTATTAGCTCACCACTCACTATGATATCAGTTTCCAGTTCTTGCCATCAGCTCCAGGAGTCCACTCATCTCCCTGTCAGCATTTTACTGCCCTCAGACACTTAACCCCACAACATTTCTTGTTAACAGTCAATTAATTACATAGCTGCCATGGAAACTTGTGTTGAAATACCAGTTTCTGCTTGAAGATACTGGGGCTCTGGTTTGTTCCTCTGTTCTGCAGTGGCCTGGTAGCTCCCACAGGGACCTCCCAGGATCATGCAGTGCCAAAGCCAAGGACTTTGTGGAGGTAAAGCTGCCTGGATAATATGGCATTTCCCTCTGGGAAGCTTCCTTCTGGTCAGCAGTGTAAAGGAAAGCCCTTTTTATGTCGTTCCCCCTGGCATGTCATTTGGGCATCAGTTGAAGGGATTCATAAAGTCACCAGAGCACTTTCTGTGTGACTTGAGGCAGGTGGCCAGGGAAGAGGAGCTCCCACCCTGGGGGTTTGAATCTGTAAGCACTAATAGCAGAAGTCCCCTCTGTTGCCCCTCTGGGTGAGGGGGACTGCTGATATCTCACAGTTTAATTAAAGTCAAGTCCCAGAAGACATAAGCTGCAAGGTCTGGCCCACTTTTCTTTTGAGAACACTAAAGGACTGCTTTGAAGGCTCACTTGCCCTGGGCCTGCCATGTGCCTACAGCCATAGCTTTGCCAGGAAATCTCCCTGCCACTATATTTTCCTGGCAGGCAAATAATAAAGTGAATATTAGAGGTGGAACACACAGAGGCAGTTTTCTCACACAGCTGTGTCTATTTAGGAGTAGAGAGGCCACTCATGTGGTCTCTGATGAAGAAGCTCTGCTGCTGAAGCCCCAAATTCTTGAGGCTGGCTCTTCCACCAGGGGTAATTCCTGGGAGCACCCAGGAGATGGTGGAGAAAACATGTGCAGTGATGGAGAAAACCTGAACTAGGGCATGACTTTGGTGGCAGGGTGTGCAGTGCCCAGCCACCCACCTGCTCATGATTCCCTGTTCCACACCAGGTGTGGTGGCCTGGCTGAGTACACAGGGAAGCTTGGAATACCCTCCCAACCCAAACCTACTATATATAATTATTGAACTGATTTTGGCAGATGTGTGTTGGATGAAATTGCTTAGTTTTCTACTGGTAATATTGACATGTGTTTGGAGGGAACTGCCTTTTGATCATCTCTCTGAACTGTTTGGGAGAGGTGTGATCTATGTAGTACCACTTTCTCAGGACTATGTGTCATGGTGTGAGCAGTCCTACAGCTGTGTGACCTGTCTGTACCATGATATGCAGCATGGTTCTGCCACCTCTTGGAGATGGAGGACAGATGAAAATCTCAGTTTTCACCTTTTACAAAATTATTGCAGTTGTGAAGACAGATATGAAAACACAATGCAAGAGCAGTCTGTAGGTACAAAACTGAAAATACCCATCATACTTTCATTGTAAATGGCATCATTTCATTTCAATTTTTGTCTATTAATGAAATGGTTCAGAAACTTTGCAGCATTTCCAGACTCAGAACAACTGGGAGGGGACTCTGTTCCAGGAAATCTTGGGCTGCTGAAGTGAAGTCAGTGAAGTCAGTGGTACAAATGAAGGTGAAGGTTTGCAAAATTAAATTTTAAAATGTACGTAACCAAAACAAATGAGATGTGTCATCCTTTTAGGGTCTCTCTAAGTGGTTGCCTTTCCCATGGTGAATGTCATCTATCCTGCAATGAGGTAGTGCTGCCAATGTAAGCAGCTACCTGCATCCACCATGACTCCAAATCCAGATTCTCAGAAATTTCACCTGTGTGAAATAGCAGTGTCACTTTGGGGAGCCCAGCCTGTCCTGGGACTGCCCATCATCACCCCCCAGCATGGCTGTTCTCTGGCTGAGTGCAGAAATGGAGTTTCTAGGTACTTTTTGGCACCAAATGTTATCTTGACTACACTGAGATTAAGATTATGGATTACTTCTATTAACTGATTGCACATACTAACACTTGTGATGCAGAGCAGCAGGTATGTGTCTGGCAATGGAGGCATGGGGCTCCTATTTTCACCAGGAGTGTCCACCCTGTCCACTCAGCACTGCCCACCCCCATAACCAGAGTCCAGATCCCCACCCACCCACTGAGGCTGATGCAGTTGCAACTTTGGCTCATCCTGTACTTAGAGCTCTTACTTATAGAAAATTATTTTGCTTTTTTAGCAACTGGTTTTGAGGTAAGTTTTTTGCATTTTCATGGTAATAACTCTCAATTGTTTGTTTCTAATGCAGAACCCATTTATATTTATGAAAAAGAATGTGTCAGAAAGTACCAGCAAATTATACCAAGGAAATCTCAAGATGGTTTCACAAGTCATTATTATCATCCTATGAGGTCAGGAGGAAACTGGTTTGTTTAGTGACACATTGTTTGATTTAGCAGCTGAGTGACTCACACCAAATTGAAGATTTGTTGCTACATTGAATGCTTAATTGCAAAGATAAGCTGTGCTGTTAGTTCAAAGATAGTGTGTAGGCTGAGATGAACAGATGCCAAAATTGTGAAGACAATTGCTGAAGTTTAAATTATAAAGTCTGAATTGAAAGCTGTGATTAAATAAGGACTGTTCTTCATTAATCACTATTTAGGTTTTCCCCTCTTTGTTTCCTTCTTCACTTTGACAGAAGCAACACTATAGAGAGGACCTGAAGCAGAGCTAAATATCAGTGACTCATTTGAATCTTGCTTACATGGATCCTCCATTTCCACTATGTAATTAACACCAGTGTAACTACACAGGTGCAAAAGTAATCAGAATTTTGTCTTTATTCATTCATTTATTCTGACAGCATGCAGACCTCTCCCATCACCTCTGTGTCCTGGGCTTGTCTCAAAAGGCATGTATGTGAGCATCACATAAACTGTTCCATGTAATTACTGAAGTTCACTCCTTCCTCATTTGCTTTCTCTGGTGCAAATAGGAACATCTCAGCTGAGCACCCAATATGAGTGCTGGCTCAGTGCTGGCAGAGAGTTGGCAGCACCATGGCAAAACTGGGATGCTAAGGTGGGTGCAGCTAGAGCCCACTTGCTGGGGCTGCCTGGGGCTGGGTGGGAAGGTAACTGGGAGGGGGAAGAGCCACTTTTCTTAAGTGTCCATTTTAAAAGTGCTGGCAGAGGCACTCCCTGTTTCTTAACTGGGAGCTTAAGGTCCTCTCTCTGTGTCCTGATGTCCTTGGGGATTTAGAAGCGAGGTAGCAGAGATGAAGTTCTCTCTGGAGAATCAATTATGTATGTTTAATCTAGTAATTTTAACTTCTCATTTGGTAAATCCACGAATGACATAAACCATGAGGGCAGGAAAAGTGTAGCTGCTCTGGCGCAGCAGGTGGAGGCAGAGGGATTCCCCACAGTGGGTTGGCAGGACGAGGGGCTTCCAGCACCAGAAATGGCCGAGACACGGCTGTCCGCGGGAGGGGACATGATGCAGAAACTCCCCCTCGTTGCTGCGAGCTTCTGGCTTTGCTCACCAGCAGGTGGGGTAATGTCTGACACCAGCAGCAGCAGCTCGAGGTGTAACACAGGAAAAGCTTCGCTACTGATGACGGAGAGCCCGGATGCTCGCCGCGTCTCCTCAGTCTGAGGGATTGCGCTCGGACACAGACGGGCGCATCCCTGCGCACGCACTAGCAGCGATGGCTGTGGCTGGCAGAAGCGAAGGTACAAAGCGTGTGGTGCGATGATGCCGTAGCTCCCGCCGGCGCAATCGGCGCCGTGACTGCGGTGACACTGCTTGTGCTCATCTCTGGGCCATCCAGGCCGGCAGGGGTGGCAGCTCCGCAGCCAGGCGCCTCTGTCACGCCAGTGTCCCTGGCTGACGGGCGCGGGATCACCCCGTCCTGCGCCTCGGGAAACGCGTCTGCCACAGCACCGCCCGCTTGTTTTTCTAAGCAGAGAGCGGCTTGAAAATGCCCTCTGCATTTCCCGCAGCCCAGAGGAGAAGGTACGAGCTGTTAACTCCCGTGGCTGCTCAGGGCCGTCCGGCTGCCCTCCCCGCGGGCACGAGTTTTGCTCGGGGTAAACTAGAAGACGTATTTGAACAGGGGAGCACACAGTGAAAGCTAAGAGCAGAAATCATCAATAAAATAACCCCCAAAGCTGTTGGCTGAAATCCCACGAAATGGGCGCCAGGAAAGGCGCAGGCGTGGGTTTGTGATGCTGTCGGCACGACACCGCGTGGTTAGTGCCACAGAGAGGGACAGCACCCGGAGGGGAGGCGAGGCGGTTCTCTGTGCCCGCACGGCTCCCCTGACTGTCACCACAGACACAGACCTGCACGGAGATGACAGAGCCCTTCATCTGCAGAGGGCACCCCAAGCACACCCCATTGCCCTCGTCACACTCCCACATCAGAACTCAACAGCTGTCGTAGTTTTATGGAAGTTACAGAAAATAATATTTATTATCAACTCAGAGCCAACAGTCATCTTTTCCTATTGCTTTGGGGAAGATTACATAAGGACCCATGAGTGGGATGTAAAGAAGCAAAGCGATGATTTGATTCAGAAATCATGGGTTTGGGGACCTAATTTCAAATCAAAGCTTTTCCTTTTTCTAAGAGGGGGTACAACTGCACCGGGTGAATCATCACTCCCAGGGGAAAAATAGGAGAGTGAAAACTCTCCTACCTCTCCTGTGAAAGTGCTGTCTGTGCCCAGTTGTTCCCGTGAAATAACAATGTTGACTGCAGGGCTGTTCTCCCTTGCAAATAGATTAGGCTGCTGCTCTTTAAGCTTATTGGAGATATTGCCCTCAACTCCCAGGATTACCTTATCAGCAGCAACCAGATGGAGCATATCAGTCATTCCACACCTGTTGATCCTATATGGGAGCCAAAAAATTAATTGCTTAGAAATGTAAAAGTAAAAACCTAAAATCATGGGGAAAAAAAGGAGAAAGATTAAAGGGGAATAGTGGGGAGGGATGGGAAGTTCTTTGCTGATACTGGTATCGGTGTCAGCACATTTTGGAGGGTGTCTTTTGTGGCATCTGACGCAGTTTGCAAACGCGAGAGGGTGGAGACCCCAGAGAGCGGATATTTTTGGCAAGAAATACCTACTTAGCGACTACCAGCCGTGTTTAATTTGCATACATATGACTCGTGGAGATAACAGCAAATGCGAAATGCTTTCTAAAAGGATGCTGCACAGCGATGCTGTCAGCTTCCCGCTCCCGGGGTGTCGCTTCCCCGCCTCGAAGCGCTCCCGGCGGGAATGGGGCTCCCTGGCTCTGGGAGCCGCGAGGAGGAGCTCAGGGCTCAGCCACAGTCCCGAGTCTGTTCCCAGCCTGCCTGAGCTGTGGAGCATGAAGGAACAACAGCTCCCAGCCCGTGACAATCTCCATCTCCCGAGCCACGGGCGTGAAGAGGATTAGATCTCCACGGCTGCCACAGGAACGTGTACCATGAAGCAGCTTGGGAAGCAAACGCATGAGAGAAGGATCAGGCTTGTTCCATCTTCTGTAAATCACTAGTCACATTTTGAGTGATGGGAATAATGGCAACAAATTAGGGGGAAGTGCATACTATGACAAATATAGAAAAACTGGTATTTTCAGTGTTGCCTTCTGTCCTGAGGAGCCCCGGAGCTGGGGAAGAAGCGAGGGTGCAGAGATGTTGCTCAGCTGCCTGCATCCCTGGGGCATCATGCAACCACCGCAGGCAGGAGGAGGCAGCGGGGTGGAATCTCAGCCTGCCCCACACCTCGCACGTCTCTCTGAGCACTCTGAGCGCTGCTTCATTTTTTACACACGATGTGTCTGCAGCTCTGCCTGTGAGCTACGCGGGCTGGGGCCGGGCAGGCAGCACAGCAGCCCCGATGGCGAGCAGGGTGTGCTGAATGCCCGGCTCGCCCGCGGCTCTGGGAACACGGGCTGGATGGAGCCCCGCAGCACTGCGCACCTCTGAGGAGTGCCCGAGGCTGCCTGGAGGGTACAAACCTCCTGATGGCCATCCAAGTAAGACATAGAAGATGCAGCTAGCGTGCCTGTGCACACACTGGGGAGACAAGTTTCCTTCCTTTGTGTCTGTAGGAACAAGTAGCCCAAAGATGCGGGTGGTGGCAGAGGTTTTTGCCGTGGAGAAATGGGGGAATTGCCTATCACACCCCAGAGGAACCCCACTCCAAGCAGTTACCCTAGAAAGCCTTATTTTTAGGAATGTCTTATCATTTTTATTTCCTGAAACTCATTTTGCATGATTCAGACATTTTGCTGTGTGGTATTAAATGACAGCAGTCTTTCCACAATCCTTTATTTATGGATACAAAATTAAAAGAGTGCTGCTAGAAACAGCAGGGACCTGAGTGCTCCTATTCAATTTGCACAGCACACATTATTCCTCCTTGTTGATTTTGCATAATTTGTAATTAAAACTGGCAAATCTCTTAGGCCACTCTGCACTGATGACCTTTAGCCTCAAATACTTTAACTTCTCACTGTAATAATTAGGCATTTATTCTCAATCTTTGTCTCTCCTTTTCATTTTCTCCCATTAAGTGACACAGGTGACTGTCACAAATTTCTTATTCTCCTTATTTACCCTATTCAGACTTGCCTGACCTCTTAAGAGCGCCTTGTGAGGAGCTGTACTCTGATGCTCTACTTCTGTACAGAAGTCCACAGCTGCTCTCTCATTGCATGGACCAGTCATGCTGGGGAAGGTCAATGATGTCTTAAAGAAGTCTATCACACTGTTGGCTTGAAATGGGTGTGAGAGGGAGAGCAGTTTACCGAGCTGAACTATTTTCATGCAAATAGAGGACCACTTTCTCAACATTGCATTTCATGTGCTGTCATATGTAACAACAGCTTTGTTGTCCTCAATGTAGCAGATAAACCTCTGGGAGCTGGGGACTGAAAATGAGGTTTATGTACCTGCCACTGACAGAAATATGGGGTTTTTTTTCACCTAAGCTGCAGCACTGATTATGAAATAGCACTGAACCCTTGCTGGGCACAGCAGTGCCACTGTCCATATTGCCAAATTGTTGGGTCATCTCCTGGTGTGTTTCAGCAGGGGCTATTGAGGGCTCTCTTGACTCATTCTCAGTCCCTGGATGGAGATTGCAGAGCTCCAATCTGCAGGGCAGTTTGGGGTGAATCACTGGGCATCGTGTGCCTTTTCTGGCATGTTCAGCATTAGGGAAATATGGAGAAAGTTCGTTCAAAGATGATTAATAATGGAGTGAAGTTTATGTGGAAGAGGTCTGCATACTGTTTCACAAAATCTCTGCTGTAGAAGTGCCTATACCAGGAAAAATGGGTAGGAATCTTCATGTGTGACTCGTCACTGAAGGTTTCTGCAGTGTTACTCGGCAGAAATAGGTGCCTAAAAGCTTTTACCTATCTCACCTATCTGTTACAAGTGTTCTTTCAGACGGGATGAATCACTTTCCTGGAATTGCCTGTTCCTCTCCACTGACCTTAAAGAGAGTTATTTGTCTTCATTTGGCCAGCTAAATACCACCTCAGGCAACCAATGGGGAAGAAAAAAAGAGCTTTTTCCTCTGTAAGGAATAGGGTCTGAGTTTCTCACTGACTCTTAGTCCAGGAGATACAGGAGATTTAGGGGCAGTCTCTGCACACTCCTCTCTAGCAATGGAGGGAAGCAGACACCTCCAGGGTAATCCTGACTTGTGGGCAGCGTTGCCCTGGCAGTGCCCAGCTCTCTGGGCTCCACACAGACAGCAGCAGATGCTGCTGCTGCACAGGCAGTTCACACCTCCACCCCAACACAGCTGCAATCAGTCCAGCCGAGGTGAGCTGAAATGGAAGAAAAAAAACCTCCAAAACAATTGAAATCTATTGTGGCAGCTCGGCCACACTCCACATCTACCACAGCAGAAAGCAATCCTTTACGGGAGAGATGCCTCTTAGAGTGCCACAGAAGGACCCATAGGCACAGTCTCTGTAAAAATAGCCATCAATAATGTAAGTGAGAGCCAGGAGGCTGCACAGGCATTCTATAATTTCCATCCTTGTGCAGAAAAGTCGTGGGGAAAAGAATATAAATACTTATATATATTTATGTACTAAACATCATCTGTCAAAAAGATCAGAGTAAGATTTTTGTCTTTTATGAAACAACAGTGACATCCAGTGGTACTGTAGGTGCAGCCAAGGAAAGGTAAAGCCTTTCACCCTGGGACAAGCTCCCTGTGCCCTGGCCCCTCCTGGGAGGCTTGCTGGCAGCTCCAGCTGCCCACAGCCTTGAGCAGCTCCTCTGCAAGGGATGAGCCTGTAAAGGAAAACAGAGAGAGAGAGAAAAGGTGGTTTTCAGAGCATGGAGTGAGAGCACATGCATTTCAGAGGCTTTGTAATGGTGCATATAGGTAAAAAAAAAAAGCATCCGCTTTTCAGAAAAACAACATCTTCATGTCAATTTAAATCCACTTCCATGCAAACAAATGCATCCTATAAAAACTTACTCCCAGGCACTTAATTTCACTTACTCTAAGACATAATTAAAATTGCCTTTTCCCTTTCTTTAATTTCCACCCCATTTTCTGTTTTGTGTACTGATTTACAACCTTCTTAAAAATATTTTCCTTGGGCTTTCTCTCTAATCTCTTCCAATTTCCCTTTATTTTTCCACCATTTAGATTTGGATTGGCTCAATTAAATTTTCTTTTCTACTTCTGACTGGTTCTCTTGAATAAGCTCTCAGGGAGCGTCTGCCTCTTTCTGCTGTCATTTTGACTTACTTGCTTATCTCTTTCCATCGATTTTCCCGTAGGACTTAATTTTAATCCAATTTACAGTGTCAGTAATCTGGGTAGTTTCTTTTAGTTAGATTTAGATTCCAACTAATTTCCTTTCCGTTGTCAGCTGTCCAGCTCGCTCCGTTTCAGTCGCTGTACTCACTCTGTCTCAGCCAGGCTGCTCCCTGTGCAGCGGGGGCTTGCTGGCTCTCGCCTGCTGCTGGCTGGGAAGCGCAGGGAAGGACGGAAGGGCTGCGAGATCAGGTGGCAGGAGGCAGGGCGTCGGAGGCAGACACCCTCCCCACCCTGGGCTTCAGTTATTTACTTGTGGCCGCAGCGAAGTGGGAATGCAAGTATTTCCTGTGTGCCAGCATCCCCGGCAGTCCCAGTGCCGAGTCTCGGGCTGCGGGAGCACAGTGCCAGAGACATCGCTTCGGCAGCATCCCGAGGGACATCAGAGCCAGCTTCCCAAGGACCCACGGACATTGAGCCTGGCTCTGTCTGCATGGCTGTGCCACGCCTTGGGTTTGTCGAGGAGGGGTTATATGCCAGGGGCACACCTAAAGAGCCATTAGCTAGTGCTGTGAAGCCAATACTCAGTAATAAAAGCATTTGAAATCCTCCCCCTCATCCCTAAACCACGATGCGTGCTCTTGTTCCCACAGTAAAATGGTCAAGATTTTTTTGCCATTTGTCAGGCATGAAGGTATAGTGAGCTGTGAACACTCTTCTTTCCAGGGTAACTCTGGAGGTATTTGTAGCTGTATGATGTTCTTCTCACTTTGATTTCTTTCTTTTACTACTGACTGATTTTATTTTCTTGCATAATTCACCCATCCAATTCCTTCTTTGAAATGTAAATGAAGAAGCTGTTTCATCAGATCTATATGGAAAATCATAAATGCTCTTATCTCTAACAGCCTAACCACACATTTGGGGGAAAAAAACCCCACCATCTAATATGAGCACAATTTTTTTCCTCAGAAGTGTACTTCTTTATAATATTTAATTAAAGATATAAAAATAGCCTCTCCAGCTATTTTCCAATAGATCTGTCTTGGCTTTCTTGTGTAGGAATATTAGGAAAATTCTTAAAAAGGAATGAAAAAGTATTTGCTTCCATGCTTGGAAGCAAAGCTGCAGTTTTTTGTGCTGCTTGCATTGAAGATCAACACCACAAACCTCAGCTGAATCTATTAGAAAACATTATGTGCTCTTTCCCTGCCATCTTTTGTCCAGTTGCCAACTGGCTTAATCTTTTATCAGCAAATAATGCTCGCTTAATAAGAATTTACTCTTAAGTGCCTTTTCCCTCAGGAGCACACATTTCCCCTTCATCCAGCACGAGTCTTCCAATGCAGATTGCAGCAGTTATTGGAGCATGATGAGCCTTATTACAGGTATTGATTTGTCTTAGGCTGCTGCCTAGGCAGCTATTTGCACTGAACCACCACCCCATCACGCACAAGGAGCTGCCTTCATTTGTCAGTGGTGCTTGTTTTCCTCGTGGGGCACAGGCAGGCTCGCTGTGGCCAGCTCCGGTGAGTCTCCGCAGCCGCGCTGCTCTGTGCCTTGTGAGGACACACTGAGCAAAGGCAAGGTGGAGCTGTAATGGGCTGGCACCTCTCACAGACTGTGCAGGGTTATTTTTAGATCAGCACATCAGACACGTGTTTGACTGATGGGAGCTTGCTTTCAGCTGCTCCAAGTGACTTTTTGAAGCGGCTCCGTGCTCCTCTCTGCAGCGATTCCTCTGGGTTTCCACTCCTGAGAGCCAGGAGAGCAGTGGCTGCCTGAGCACTGCAGGAGGAAACTAGAGAGAGAGAAGAACAGCAAGGGTAGCACCTTGCCACAGACATGGGCAGGGTGAAAGGCATTATAAATATCTTCAAGATGTCCTACAATGTTCTTATCATGACATGGGCCCACTTCTTGCTATACTCTCTGTACTTGCTTAAACTTTTATCAAGTGAGAAGTCCCAGTAGGATCTAAAAACATGCAAAAACAGTCGAAGGAAGTTGCATGAGCAATATCCTATTATTATTCTGCACCTCTGCATTGACACTTGGTGCATTGCATATTGAATGTATAAACACTTGCTCTCAAATTATGGCTCTCTCATGAGGAAACTGCTGCCATAACACCCTGAGAACTACAGCTGTAAACAGGCCTGGGCAAAACTTTCAGAGGAACAATCTGCAAACAAAAAAAAGATTAATTTCCTTCCAAAAATCCTCTGAGAGAGAGAGATGAATCCTGTGTCTTAACTGTCTCCAACATCCCACTGGGGCTGGTTTTCATGTCCTTGGAGGTCTTTACTGAAGTGCTGTTCAGTACCTCTGTTCAAAATTTGTGCCTTCATTTTTTTTAAGGGCCACAGTGTTATTTGCAGTCTCCATTTTTCTTCTTTAAAAGTGGAAAAATGAGCACTGTTGTCTTGTCTGATAAAAGATGAAAGCAGGCTTACTCTAGAACAATTTTAAAATCAAGAGGCTGTTTCTCTTTAACAATGTGTGTTAAAGCTGTGCTTTACCCCCTGCTCACCTCTGTTGGACTTCTGGTCCCATGAATGAATGAGATGCACACCAGGCTGGAACAGAGCCTCAGCTGCCTCCTCTGCAGGTTTCATTGGCTTCACAGTGGTCCCTCTGGCCTCCCCAGGCAGTCAGTGCAGAGAGTGAGGCTCTCGCATGGGGTGGGATGGGATGGGATGGGATGGGTCCTTACCTACAGCACTTTTCCCCATGGGATACAGAAGCTGGGCAGGCAACAATCCCTGTTCTAGAGTTCTGGGGAGACGGCAGCAAAATTAAACTCCTAAAGTGAAGACTAAATCTACCTCACATGTACCCTAGAAACACAGAGCTGCCAGATACCCTTCCCTTCTCTGTTGTGACCCATTTATTTAGTTATGACATTAGGCATAATTAGTTGTACTGCTGCATTTGCAATCAATTTAAAATTAGCACTTCAGTCTGTTTGTTTGTTTGTTGTCAGTAAAAATATCCAAGGGTCTGAAAGTAAGTGTAGATAAAGAAAAAATTGAAGAAGTTTATAGTTCAAATCAGGCAACCTCCTTAGGGATTTGGGGACTGTGTAGAAGATATCTGTTTTCAATCACCACTGGACCCTGATCCCACCATCCCTGTATGCACAGTCAGCAGCTTACATTTTCAGAAATAACTAATGGTCATTGAAGTTTAATATGAAAGAATTGCTATCTGCCTGCACACACCTACTGTGGTGCCTGAAATCAGACCTAAAAAATGCAGACTTGTGAGGCCACTGGCTGCTTCATAAATACAGGGCAAAGTGTGAATATAATTTTCAGATTTTTGACAAACACATTTAGATCCTTGTATTTCATGGACTATTTGCAAAGTAGGGTAATAGAGCCATGAGTAAATCTAAGATGCAGAAGTAGGTATCTGGTTGTTCAACCCTGAGTAAAGGAGGTGTTTTCAAAGAAGTCAATTTAACTGGCATCATTTATATGCATGCGCCCTTAGAAATCTTACTTTGAAGGGAAATTATGTGCAGAAAGACTATCCTGCATTGGCATAGAAACAAAAGGAGTGATTTCATGATGCTTGAAATGACAGTGGCTCTTCCAGTTGAACTCGATAGGAGCAAAGCCAGTGTTTGATGGTTCCTGCTTCAGTGCAGCTCACAGGGGCATGCAGCTCTGTTACCATAGCACCAGCCTCTCTTGCAGCACATTTTCCATCAAGTGCTGGTTAAGATTTTTTTTCTTGAATCCAAGAATCCAAAGCGAGTGACATGTTAATAGAATGTCTTCAAAAGAAAATATACACTCTGATATTATTATGTTGTAATAAAGATGCTGAATCTGCAAGTTTCCCTTTGATTTTTCTGTCTTCTCTCTCTCAAGATTCTGAATCATCTTCCATCAATATACTACAATTTCCACAAGCTGGAATGAAAATTTGCCATGAACAATGGAAAATGGATGAGAGAATAAATATAGGTGCTCCATCTTAGCACAGCACTCTGGGTTTTGTTTCTTACCATGGCTTGTATTATAGATACTGAACAAACTGATAGATAGTAAGGGCAAATCCCTATCCAGTCTTGGTTCGAGACCAAATTCAGCATATAAAATAAAAAACAAATGGCAACATGGCAGTAATGCCTCCCTGTATTTTTAGACTATGATCTGGATTTAGAAGCTTCAGGTATTTTTATGCATTGTGAAAAATGGAGGCCTGATCACCCCAGATCCCTCAGTCCTGCATAAAGAAATTGTCACCTTCAGAGCACTTCTGATCCCATGGCACCAAGAGATAGCCCAGGCTGTTGATGGTCAGACAGTTGTTATAATTAAATAGGATAATGTCAGCCCCATGTTCACAGTTTTTAAGTAGGGAGAGATTTTTTAAAGTGCTCCGTTTGTGTCTCTAAGTCCAGGAAGTAGTTCATAATTTACAAATACCTAAAAGCATTTTTTTTTAGCTCCACCAAAAAGGTTTTGACTCAATCTATAAATTTTTATTGGATTCTCTGCTCTCATAAATCAGTTTGTTCTCAATAAACATCAGGAAGGCCTACCACTGCTGTCTTCCCATAAATTTAGTACCTTTTAATCAAAGAAGGAAGCTTTGTATTGTAGCAGGCAGCTTATAAAGTGGCTTTTACCAAGCTGAGCCACTTATTTGTAAGCCTCTCTATTAGGGAGCTACAGATAAGCCATTTGAGAGCTGAGCAAGGTCTGATGGCTGGAGACCAGGGGCTGCTCTCAGTGATACTGATGCATATTTGGAGCAACTGCCCTGGCATTGATGGCTGGATGGATAAAAGTTGAAAAGTCCTCCAGCCATACGCCCATCCACCCCAATGTGCATGTGTTTCTTCTCTAGAGCGTCCTGTTGTTATGAAATTAAATACTTTGTTCAGAGGGAAACAGGAAGACCACTTTGTTTTCCAGCACCCTTTTAATCTTGCAGCAGGATTAAAATGCTTTTTGGTTTAATGCTAATCATATGCCCCCTGATTTTAGAGTGGCCTGGAGTTCCTCTAAATGGTTTGTGTGGCGTGACGAGGCTACTTCTGAGAGGATTAGAGAATTGTGCATGTCATTTAAGGTCAGAAAGGCCTCCCATTAATTTTCAAAATGCCAAAAGTTCTTTTCCTAAAAATTTCGTCTCCCTGCAAATACATCCATAATAATAATACTGAAAGTTAGGATATATTTTGTCCACTTCACAGGCCTGGCTGGTCAGGGAAGCACCCCACGTTGTGGTCTGCAGTGATGCCCTGAGGTACCCCCAGCCTTTGTTCCTGAGTGATAATCCCCTTTGGCACCCTGGTGTCACCAGCAGGGCATACCCCTGGCATGGGGCTGGTTTCTTATGAGACTTCTCCTTTCACCAAGTTGGGATAGTGGTATTTTTTTCATGAATTCCTATTTCCCCTACCTTGTTTTTCCCCTACCTTGTTTTCCCCTCAGGCAAAGCCACCTGAAAGCTTGGGTTCAGGGCTGTACAAACACGTATTAAAATCTCCTTAAGGATCAAAACATCTGTCTGCAGATCTACTGCACATTTTTAAAAGAGCTATTTTGCTTACATAGCCTGCTAATTTCTCAGACACAGTCATGAAAGACAGACTAAATCACCTTGCAGAATTAAATGTTTTTCTTATAAATTCACTCTTGCCATTTTCCTAGTTGGTAGATTTAGCAAAAAATTTCAATATCTCTTCTTAACCCTCTGTTACATTTAATTTTAGATTGTGCAATAGCATGATGCAAGATATTTGAAGGTTTGGAGTCTTTGTCAGCAGAATTGATTGGCAGCCTGAAGCAAAAATAACTCATTATAATGGGAAATATATAGAATAGATTCATTTCTTTTTGCATTCAAATGATTTTGGGGAGGGAATTTTCTATGCTAAGTTAAACTCGTACACCCTTTTCTACCACCCTCTCTTACATCTCCCACACATACTTAGGTGGTTCCTGCTGATATTTTTACTGCTTCTTTATTGCAATATATATTTTTTCAAATATTTGAGTGTTTTAATTTGTCCCAAGAGCAAAGGATCAAACAGTGAAAATAATCTTACCTATCTCAGTGCTATCTGAACTGATCTCCATCTTAAAATAGGTATTCTTCTGAGGCATATTAGCTTTATTTAAAAACATTTCATTAAGTTACTTGATTTGCAAATTAGTCATTTAACATTCAAATCTTGTCTATGGGAATATGTTCCATATAAGATCAGATTAAAACTCCTGACTTGGGAAAGAGATGTATAGAGAAGGTGAAAAGGTAGTGACTGTTTCTCACTAGCAGCAACTAAAGGACATTAAATGACATTTCCAGCAAGTCTCAAAAGATGAAGTAATTTGCTACAGAATCCATAATTAAACTCTGGAATCAGTTGCTGCCACAAAATGCCAGATGTGGATACCCATGCAATGCTGGGCACTGGAGATATGATAATGAGCTCACTTGAGCTTTTGTCCAGCTCAGCCTGTTGGGTCTCACACTCTCAGGTTCCTGTTTTGTTTCTTACCCTACACCTAGAAAGTTTATGAATTAATCTAGTTTCAGAATAATAGATAAGAAACAAGTTCATGCTAATCCATGCATGTAGTGGGAATTGTTCCTGTAGGTGCTGAAGGCATAACTCCCTCACTCCATGGGGACAGGACACATGTGGCTCAGGACAACCTCCTAGCCCTATCCTCACAGCCCATTCAGCCTGTGAAACAGATTCACTCTTTTGTTTCTTAGCCCTCAAGGAGACTGATCTCATTCAGATGGTAGATGGCTTTTTGAAAATAAGAAAACAGAAGTTGAATGGACATGTACCAGCACTTTGGCAGGGAAAAATGTTTCCTTTCTGTGCCAGTCCTTCATTGTCCTATCAGGTAGATACACTGCCTGCCAAGGGGATCTCTTAGCACATAGACAGAAATATGTAAATCTTCACCACTGTGTTCCATGGAAGGCAATAGGAATGAGGCAACCTGGACTTGAAAAACCTAATCATGGTCAGACTTCAGCTTCATGTCTTTCCCTTCCCTTAAAAAAGAAAGAATACATCTGTATTTTTTTGAGAGTTGTGCCTGAAAGCTGCTGGCAGCAAGTGTTTTGCATCATCCACTGTCACAAGCAAGCCCAGCCCCTGGTGAGAGGAGCATTGCACAGCCCCAGGCTGTGGCTCAGCAGAGAAGCCCAGCTCAGGGCTGCTCCTCCCTGAGCTCTCTGCTCCAGTGATCCAGGGGTAGGAGCATTCATGGTGTTGCCAGATGGCACTTTTTGGAAAAACTTGGATGCATTAAAAGAACCACTGCCTATTCTTGGGGTTCAGCTGTGAAAGGCACCTCAGGAAGCTCTGTGCCCTCTTTTCCTTTGCAAACTGTGCACCTGTGGATTAACTAAACTGAGAACATGACCTGAGCTCCATGGTCATGAACTCCAACGATCTGACCTGAGTTCGTGGTCAAGCTGACCCAAACTCCTCCATGGTCCAGCTAGACAGCAAGGATAAGTGGAATTTTCTTTACTTAAAGGGAAATCATGTGGCTTGGTAGCCTGTTGTAAGAGAAATTTGATCTCTTTGATTCCTTGTGTCCTAATGACTTAGAAATATCAGACTTTTCAGGTGAGCCCCACTTTCTTAGGAGTCAGAGTGTGCTGTGATTCTCTCCTCCCTCCTAATAACAGCAGAAATGAAAAAAACTATTGATAGCTTTTTGTATGTATAGCTTATTTGTGAATTTTTTGTGTTTTGCAAGGTTAGAAGAGTATTTGACAGCTCACAGGAAGCACCTCTGTCATTCTGTGGCTGCCCATGTTGCCAGTGACCATTTGCCCATCAGGCAGGATTCCTTCTTGTAGAAAAGAAAGTCAGGCTGCAGTGTAGAAGGAAGCTCCACAGCATATCCCCAGTGGTTTGGCCTTTAGGACTCCCTGAAGGATCAGTACACACTGCTTTGTTGTAAAACTGGGGAAGGTATGATCCTCCTTTATGGTCATCCTAATAGTGTTTTTTAGGCTGATGCACTGTGTCAAAGTCAGGCAGCTTCACATGGCAGCACTTTGGCTCCTTCTGATTGAGTTTTTTGTCTCCTCCATCTTGGCAGCTAAAAAAATCACTTCCATTTAGTTTGAAATAAAGACGATGGATGTCAGCACTGAAAATTTCCAGTCTTTGAGAGGAGAAGGAGTCAAGCAGCTGCCACGTGCACAAGCCTTCTGTGAGGGCTTTTCTCAGACTCAGCAGGGAAAATGAGATTCAGGCAGACTGTGTAATCAGTGATTCTCTCTAGCTCCTGAAAAAGGGCAAATAGACTTAAACATCCAAATTAAAAATGCAACTGAACGGGCCTTGAAATACAGTAGCTCCAAAACCAGCCTGGTTTGAGCTGTGCTCTTTGCTTTGCAGAGAAAGTGGCTCCTGTGCTTGAATAGCTGTGAGGAGAAAAGAAAGAAAATAGAAGACAGCTGTGCAAAATAAATATTACTTTCCTTCTGTTTTAAGAATAAGATATCTCTAGGCTCATCTAGAGCTCATCTCTAGAGTTTGTAATAGAGGGGTATTATTTTTCGTAAATGAAAATGTCAGAAGTCCAATGTACAGGTTTGTGAGTGTAATAGAAATGGTTTCTGTTGTGATGATAAGCTTTACATTCTAGTCACGATGCATCAGCAGTTTATTCTGGAGTTCATTCTGAGGAGGTAATGACTAGGAAAATGACAAAGAAAACTGTTACTGACCATTAGTGAGCAATCACTCTGTCATATTACCAAGATAATTTAGATAAATATGGGGTTTAGCTGTCTCCAAGGGAGACGGGATGCTGATGTCTTAGATAGTGCTGCTTTTTAAAGCTTTTCCATTTGATGAATATATATTTTTGCCTCAAAGACACAGACTAGTTCCCCATATCTTCCTGATGGAAATAGTAATAGCTCATTTCAGCGCTGTCATCTTTGCTCAGTTGTGTAGAGCATGAAGCCACAGAGTTTTGCAGCAAATATGGAAAGCTCTGTTTGGAAACATAAGGTATTTAATAAATGAATGTAGAGTATACCATGTTTTTCTTCAATTGGCTTCCATTATTTTAGCAGCTGCTAATTATGCAGTGTTGATATTTAGAGAAAGAGTAACAGATTTATCTGTTCCGTCTGGATAATCAGGCTTTTAGAGCATGTCCTTCTACCAACATTGGACTTAACTCTTCCTGTTTCTTTTTTTGATCCTGAGGCCATATCAGGTTAAATTAAAAGGTGCAAATTTCAGTTGAGATAACCAGACAATTGTGTTCCAGTTTTTAAAAGTGGTTTCACTGTAGTCATCACTGGCATAGGAATGCACAAGGAACTGCATTGGATCAGCTGGATTTGGAGACATGAATTCATAATACACAGGACAAAGTCTTTCAAGATCCATCTGCCAATACTAGATTTAGGCATCCTGTATGTATGGGCTTTTCCACGTTGTACGTTAAATATCACATCTTTCTTTTAAAATATATAATTTTGCAGGAAGGTTTTGCAGCAGTCAGATGATTGCCCAGGTCAAAAATCAGATATTCAGGTGCAGGGAACACAGAAAGCATCATTTGCACTTTATCCATACAGTTGCACTGTACATGCACAGGGAATCCTGCCCAGCATGTGGAAGTGCTGTGAAGCCACTGCTGTAAAGAATTCACTCACCATTGCACCCACAATCTCCATATGTCCATGAACAGCCCCAAAAAGGATGTGCTACGCATCATGCTTGGCAGGAGCCACTCCATAACCTGGGCTTTCATCTTTAAATTGACTCCACATTCTTGAGCATTGTCAAAGTGATGAGATCCACCTGGAATGGAAAACATCCAGATCCAGGACCAGAAGGAGGTGCAAATCATCCTGATTCACCTCCAAGGACATTATTAACTCTCCAGGCACAAGTGACAATTTGTATCTTCAACTTCAATAATCTTTTAACTAGGAATCAAACTAAACAAAAGAAAGGCTCTCAGAGTCTCAAGAATTGATGTTGCAATTGACTTGGGATTAGACCCTGCTACTCCTGAACTTGTGGCCCATTTTTGCAGTACAGCATGATGCTTTTGCATCAATTTAAGTGGCACAACCATTGAATATTAGAAGTTCAAAATTAATTCAGTGGGTGGAATTCGATGGAGCTGAAAGGACGGAACTGACACAGGGGCCTTCTGTGGGGCTGAGACTTTACAGGGCCCTACAATTCATGAGAACAATCAGCAGCCCTGACTGCAGCCCACATTCACACACTCCCCCAGAGCAGGGAGCCATTGCTCTCCAAAAACTACATTATTTTTTGCAGAGTTAACTCATGATTTCTCAACCCTTAGTGCCAGCACTGCTGACTGAGAGCAGGTACAACCATTCCAATTAAACATATTCAGCAAAATAGTAAACTCATTTTGGGTACTTGGGGACAGGTAATTGTGCTCTGTTGTACTCTCCCTGCCTGATGGGAGGCAGCTCCTCTGCCTGCAGGCAAAAATGAGCCAATGAAAGCATAATTAATAAAGGCTAAATTTGCACCAATAATGTATCCTTGTAATTCACTTACTCCGCTCTTTTATTTGACTCAGGCCAGACTTTCCTGTTTTTTTCAACCTATTTTTAGCACTGCAGAAGTCATATTGGACACAGGATGCCATGGCTATTTCCATAGCAACAGGCTCTTCTAAATCTTGATTAGGATTTCTTGGCAGTGCTGTTTTCTCAATGTCTGTTTTTTGAAGAAGAAAGCTTTAGTCAAGCTTAAACCTTTAAAGAAGACATATGCCAAAAAAACAACTGTAAGTGGATATAATTATTTTCTGGAAAAATGCACCAGAATTTAGTGGGATGTATTTTTATAGGATTTTTGAACCCAAAACTGAGATAATATATATACTAAATATACCACACAGTATGTGGTTCCAGAAGATGAGTAAAAACATCAGCCTCTGGAGAATGCTCATTTCGTCGTATTTAATCCACGCATTTTTCCCCTCAAAAGGTGTGTTGCAATGCTTTGTGTCTTTCTGTACAACAGATTTTTCCAGTGTTCAGGTTCCTCTTTAGAGTCACATATGTTTTCACCCAGGCTGTCAGGCCTTTCACCAGGGACCAAAGGGAAATTACATGCTTCTGAAGTCACTAAGTAGGTGCTCAATTTTGTTTGTTTTCTTTTCCCCCCTAATACATCTCTACTTTTCTGAATCTTTTGGCCTCTGTGTGTTTAATTCACCAGAAGTACAGTTCTAAAAGGAGTTAGGGAAAGGATATATACTTGTTATGCAGTCAGAAAACTTGTGACTAAAGTTGCTGATGAACTGGCATGATCTCTGTAATACTGTGTAAAGGTTTCAGAAGCTTTCAGATTAATCTGAATTAATCCTAAGAAATAACAGAAGAATAACAAAGCCCCAGTGCACTTTCTGCAAACAGTAGCATAAAGGCCAACAATTATTTAATTTGGTTATCTTATATAAGCAAAAATTTTTCATTTATCCTAGCTGGTAAATTAATATGAGCATGGTGGTCCTCCAGGTTCCAATCAGTTCTGTGATTGGAACTGATTGTGGCAGAGCAGAGCTGCAAAGCTGGGTCAGTTTAAAAATACCAATTTTGACCTCTTTGCCAGGCTGAACAGTGCAAGTTAACTTTACAGAAAGTCCATGTTTTGCCAGTCTGATCATTGGTTAAAAATGTTCAAGCCTACCACAGATGGACAAAACATATAGAAATATATCTCCCAGATAGACCCTAGCAGGACAGCAACTACCACAGGATATATTACTGCATGGTAAGACATTTGTCACTTTACTACTTTTTCAATTCCTGTCTTACGTTTGTATTTAGATAATTACTGTAAAATGTGGGAAAGTGCATTTATTGTTCATCACTTTTCTGACAAGAATGGTAGTCATGGCCAGATCAAACACAGGCAGCCCAGGGCTTTGCCCTGAGCAGCACCCAGCAGCTAGAGAGCAGTAAAAGCACAGGGCAAGCTTGGAATAAAGCCTTCCAGCTCTACCATTCCAGCCTCTGAAAAATCACACCTCTGACACTTCTTGAGAGAGAAATAAATTTGTATTTCATTTCTGTCAGTGGATTTTTCTTTGTGGAATTTGTCTCTGGTCCTGTGGAAATGACACTTAGAAGTCATAATTCTGCAGCAAGGAATAACAGTTTTACTCTATGTCATGGGGAAAGAAACCCTTATTTGATTTTCTTTGGGCCTATGAAATTTTCATCTGAAGTCTATCTACTCTTTCTTCACTGTTATGTTCACCTTGTCCAGGACACTTGTGCTCTTATAGAGTAACTCTTTCATTAATTGTTAAGCAAATGCATTCTAGCGTAATTAATCAGTGCTTTAATGGAAGTTGTGTTATATCAATAACCATTCTATTTCCCTTTGTTTAAACTTCCAGTTCCATTTTGTTCCCAGTGGGCAGACATTTGAGGACCAGAACTGCCTAAATAAGTCAAATTCAAATACATCATGTATTGCTACAGAGGCACAGCTGTGTTCTCTGGTTTTTCTCTGTTCCTTTCTTATAACTCCTCATGTGCAGTGCATTTCTTTGACTGTTGAAGTTTGAGATTGAAATTTTAATATGATACTTACAGCCCAAATTTTTGCTTAAGTCAGGTCAAACTAGTTTTCATTGTTTTTTATATTTATGTGCATTCATCCTAGTTTTCTAATATATTTCCCCAGTCCATCATCACTTTCAGGCTCTTCTGCTGCTCCTAACAATCACCCCTAGTTTTTTCTTTCTGAATAACTGTGTCATCAGCAGACCACATCACCTCCCTTCTCATTCCATTTCCAGGTTGTCTATGATTATGCTGCAACACTCAGACCCCACTGGTGATCACATCTACTGTTAAAATTGGTCACCTACTCTAATTCTCATTTTTGTACCTTGAAACCAAAGAACATGCTCAGACCAGGGCCATCTTTCTTCCTCCCTTGCAGGTGAACTACATGACAAGCCCATTGTCCAGTAGTCATCAAAGAACTTTTGGGTATCTAAATACATGACACCATACATGTTGATGTCTAGATCAATTGATGCTGGCTTGAAATTATCTGTTCTTATCAAGTTGTTGCAGTTTGCTCTGTCCATATTTGCTCCATAACTTTGCTCACTGGCCCTTCATTATATTTTTGCACACGTATTTGTAACTAGATGTCACTAGTACAGTCTGATGTGTCGCAACCAGGACCTGGAGCATGGGCAGTTTGGGGTGCATGCTGTACAAGAGCACTGAAGGTAAAACAGCATGAGCATTACCAGGGCTCTTGTTTCACACCTTTCTCATTTTTGAAAGTGATTCTAACACTTGTGCTTTCATGAACAATATGGATACAGTTCCTAACACACACTTGTTCATTGTTGACAACTGGATATGTTATTTAATGAATTTGGTAACTGTCATGTTGAAAAAAGGAAAAAAGTGTCACGTTTGCAGACACCCCCACAGCCACCATCACAGACACCCCTAGAGACACCCTTACAGACAGCCCTGCAGCCTCGTGTGCCCCAGCTTCCCCACAGCCATGCACAGCTGAACAGACTGTGTGTTAAATACGGGAGGAGGGAAAACACAGACTGAAACAGCAACAACAACTGCCAGTCAAATCATCTTCCAAGCTGTTATGCTTCCCTGAAATGGTGATGCTCTTACACAGCCTAGGGAGATTTTTAAATTGATGTTTCTCACAATACTTTTATTCAGGTTGTGGATACCTGATAGCAGAGAGGGACAGACTGTACTGAAGGAGTTTTCTGTCCAACAGCAGATGGGGAGAGACTTGACCCAGGGTTGCAAGTTAAAAAGCACAGTCTTTATTTTCTTCTGCTTTTAATGACAAAACCAATTTGATGTTATCTGTAGTAAGTGACACTACAACATTATTTTAGTTTCCTGTAAACACCCATTTCCCCCACAAAATCTTTATTTTACAAAAACAGGAGGAAAAAGATCAGCCTTCTGTCACAATTTTCTAACATTTTGTTGTCAGCTGTTTGAGGACACCATTATGTGCCAGCCATTTTTTGAGCAGGGATTTCAGTGTATCCTAGCCAGTGTTTATATTCTTGTGTTAGTCTATTTGGGGATAGAAAATCTATGCAAGATATATGAAGTAAAAGGATCTGTGGGAAGCAAATGAGTTCCCATTCTTGCTGAATCATGCAAAAGATAAGGTCACAACAAGACAAAATAGGGTCACTTTCAGATAAAATATATGTAATAATATCAGCAGAGAGTTTCTTTGATTAAATATATCTTCTAGAGGAATTAAGTGATGTTATGAAAGCGATTTCCAAATATAGTTGCAAGATAACCTTTACTGCACTGCTTTTATGACTATCAATTAAAATACATATCCCCATGAAATTTAATATGTCAGTTGTAATAGCTTTGTAAATCTTAATGTTCTTCCATCTGTAGTTCAAGAGGTAAATTCATGGCAAAAAAGAGGACATACTCTTTCCTGCAAGGGAGTATCTGCTATTCCACAGGCATACCAGGTGTAAATAAACCTAAGCTTTTACACATACTAAATACACATATGAATGCAAATACATGAAAGTAAGTTAATCAAAAAACCTTGTTTTTCTTTTAAATATGCTGCTTCCCTGTCGCTCTTTGTTGAGCTGGGTGATTAACTCCATTATTTGGGGGAATGTGGTTTCAACACTGACCACATTTTCCTTTGGCCATAAGTTCAGCACAAACTAGACAAACATGGATTCTTGATATCTAGTCCACTGGAAACAAGACAGAGAAATTAATAAAGCAATAGATGACATTATTTGCTTAGGTTTATATGCACAAGACAGAGTCCTGAGCAAGCCAAGTGATTATTTTCGGAGGACTGCTCAGTGCCCAGTATGGTTTGGAGGGTTTTGGTCCCTCGTTTCCTTTTGCTTACCCCGGGCATTTCAGCCCCTAGGGGTGAAGTGTGGCCTCCTAGCCCCACACATTTCAGATGGGGCTGAGCTACCCCTGCCTTGCCAGAGCTGCCTTTGTCCACTGTGCTCAGATGTCCACTCTCTCAGATAGGAGAGCTGGGTGACACTGTGGTGAATTCCTGTGCTGCCTTAATTAGCCTCCCTGCCTCAATCTACCCAAGGAAATCAGCATCAAATTTCTCAAGCTATCAAAAGGTAATCCTAAAAAGGACCTCTCTGTCAAAACTTTAGGAAAATTCAGCATGCTCCAGAAAATATGCTTTGTGAGGCAGACACAATACAGCAAGTCTATCTGTACTGCTTTGCTCTCCAGTAAACATTTATGGTTGTATTACAGTAACTTGGTGTGCTGGTTTTGGATGATGTGGAGTTAATTTTCATCACAGTGGCTGGTATGGGGATGTGTTTTAGATTTGTGCTGATAATAGATGTTTTTGTTATTGCTGAGCAGGGCTTACACAGAGCCAAGGCCTTTTCTGCTTTTCACAGGGCCGTGCTGGTGAGGATGTTGGGGGTCAATGGGAAGATGGGAGAAGACACAGCAGGGACAGATGACCCAAACTGACCAAAGGGATATTCCAAATCATATGTCATCATGCTCAGTATATAAAGCTGTTGGGGAGAAGGAGGAAGAGGTGGAAATTTGGAAGTGATGGCATTTTTCTTCCCAAGTAACCATTGTGCCTGATGGGGCTCTGCTCTCATGGAGATGGGGGTACACCTGCCTGCCCATGGGAAGCAATGAATTAATTCCCTTTTTTCTTTGCTTGTGTGCACAGTTTTGCTTTCCCTATTAAACTATCTTAATATCAACCCCTGAGTTTTGTAGGCTTTACCCTCCCAGGTCTCTCCCTGATCCCTGGTGGGGGAGTGAGCGAGTGACTGTGTGTGTCTGGTTGCTGACTGGGGTTGAACCATGACACCTGGATAGCACATACATCCTCTTTATACTCAATGATCCTACACATTTAACTAATTTTGGGACATTTTTTCTCCAAGATTTGGGTCATGGACATGCCAGAGCCTCAATTAAAGCAATATATAATATTCAAGCATTATCAAACTTGTTTTAAGTTTGGTGAATTGCTGAAAATTACAACCATAAATTGTACAGGAACATTCCTCCAGAATAATGCAGGTATCTCAGGTAAATGCTGCCACTGTTATTGCAGAACCTTTTATACTCATAGAGGCTTAGCAGATTTATTATTAAGTTTTCTACCCTCAAATCTTCTCAGTTTGCTGTATGTGACAAATATAAACTCAGAAGACTGACCCTTTAAAATATGCCAAGCAAATATAAAAATATTGCAATGCCTTTTGCAAACACATCAGTCACTCATCTCTCAAGGCTGTGAGTTTTTGATCCAAGTCAGTGCAGCCTTTCCTGCTTTTTATTTTCAGTCTCTTTTGTCAGGTTCAGGATTGTGTCAAGCCCCAAGTGCGTGTGCTCTGCTTGCCCTACTCCTCCAAAAATCACCTGCTTCACTTCCAATGGGAAAAGACTATTTGGCTTTTGTGCAGTTATCCTGCTTCCTTCAGAAGGTGTCCTGGTACAGCACAATATACCTTCACTGGGCAATAGTGAACTAAGAGGATGTAATATTTTTCATTTTGCATGCTAACCTCAAGCCCCAGCTACTTTCTTTGTGTGTCTGCTGTTCAGAGCTTCCCTCCATCTGTAAGAACTTTCTACTGAACCAAAATCTCAGCAAATTATGTCCAGTCTTTGATTTTATAGGATACCCCAATCCAACAAAATGTTCACACCAAACTTAGTCCTAAAGTCGGTCCCCTTCAGTCTAATGGAAATGTAAAGAGCTGATGGTACATGTTTTATAATAAAACATGACACAAATCAATCTGTTCAGTGTCATGTTTGAATTTTGGATTCTGATCTCCCAGATGGCATTGATAACTCTGCATCCAGCAATTTAGTATCAATCTTTCTGACATTCTGGGATCTCTGAAGATAGATCTCTATGCTCTAATTTATTAGACTGACATTTTCTTTTGCTATTAAACAAAAAGAAAAGGAAGAGTTGAATGCCAGTGTTCATCAGAATAGTTATTTCTGACTCAGTCATTGACTATCCAGAGCATAAATATAGCTGTTTCATGTAGGAGCAAGATGTATTGCTTTTAGCTTTGCATTTAGGGAACAGATCGTTCAATTACCATTGCATTTAATTTTACCATAGGGAAAAACTTAGTGTGACTTATTAATAAAATCATTATAATCATTATTATTGAGCAAGATGAGAATAAAGTTTGCCAGGAACTGAGCAATTTCTATTCCTTGGCTTCATATTCTATTTACTGAATAATAATGTCATTTGGAAAACAAATGAAGACTAAGATTAGCCTTGCTAAAGAGAAGACAAGAACTGCTATTAAGCAACATTTTCTTTCAGGTTATTAGAAATAATGTTCCATATGTTTCAGCATTTCTAGTGTTGTAAATATTTTTCTTTTTACATAACTGACTTCAACCATACGTCCTAGTGATTAGCAAGATCCTGCTATCATCTCAAAACTGATTAAATCCAAGTCCATATCAAAGTGTCACACTCTTGGCCATGGGAATCACAAGATGTGATTTTTCCTGCTTCTGGAGGACCCCGAGCTGATTATTATCACAGTCAAGGCTTCTTCTGGACTGGGGCATTTCTGTGCCATACTAGTGGGTGTGTATCCACATCACCCCTGTGGTTTGACCATGAAGCTGCAGTTTAAGCAAATCACCACCCATCATGCAGGGTAATCTGAGAGCCTGCAAATTGACTCCCTTTTGGGTGAAACAGAGTAGAAGATGGGTTCTGCAAAAGCACCTCAGGTGATTTGATCAGCCCTGGGTGTTTGGAGACTGCCCAAAGTGGCCACCAACTGTGAGCAGCATGGAAATCTGGCCCTCAGCATCCACTGCTTCCCTCGTCTGCTGTGCCACTGTCACACCACTGTCCAGCCAACAAAGAGAGCAGTTATCCACTCATTCCTCATGTCGAGAACATGATATTAGATGAGAGACTGACAGGTATTTTGAGACAAGACTGATGGGAGTCACAGGACTAACAGACCAGTCTACTGTAGGGGCAGAAAGAGAATGCTGTGTTGGTTGTTGTATATTGCATGGGAGAAGGATTCCTCCCATCAATAATATCTGAACCACCCAGTCATAACAGCTGCAAAAGCTGGAGGAAGCAGGACAAATACTTCAAAAAGAAATGCAAGATTTTACGTTTTCAGGTGGTGACAGCAAGGTCACTTTGTATGTAAAGATTTGTTCCATGGCTTATTGCTCTCCCTACTTAAAAAAGGTTTAAGTTCAAACCTGCTCAGTTTGCTGACTTTTTCAGCTGCTTGCTTGCTAGCATCTGTGTAGCAGCCAGCTAGTCCTGGATTGCTGCAGGGCTGGCTTGTTGAGGCTGCTCCATCCACACCCAACCAATGCCTCATCCAACTCCTCTCCATGGTTGTGTTTGTATGCCTCATATACAGGTTGTTGCCTCACTCCTGGCCTTTCCTGTCCCTGCCACATGCAACAAATGATGGTTTTGAGGAGGAAGGAAGTAGTCTGAGGATTAATCTCCTTTCCTCAAGCACCACAGCAAGAGCAAAGGCAGTTCGTTATCTCTGCAGGTGATTAGACTATTTCTCAGCTGGTTTACCAACAGGGCATCCTTGAGGCATTGTCTGTCTAGATATCTGGAACAAAGCAATGCATGTAGTAAAGGAACTGGTTTTCCAGGTGCTACCACCAAGTTCTGAGACATGGGCATAGACTCAGACCCATCTCTCAGCCTTTGAGCTGAGGACTCAGCCTATGTGAGGAGCTGCTGCCTAAAGTGAATCCTCCTGGACTTTAGTATCAGCATCCACAGCTATTTGTAACATAAAGACCAGCTGCATATCTAAGAAGTTAAAAAACCCCAAACCATAATTTAGACATTTGTGCGTTACACTTTTTTTTTTTTTTAAATGGTGTTTTACTTCGCATTTTCTCCCATAAGGTGGCCTTTGAATGAGTGGGGGTGTGTGGAGGGAGGAAAGTGTCTTTCCTTCTCTTTCAAAAGTGTCCTCTCTCTTTCAAAACTTGCATTCAAATAAGGTAAAATTAAATAATCTCACCCAGGACAATTTCTTGGATTCTAATAAAACATGTAAATGTAGTAAAGATTAAAAACCTCTTGTCAATAAAGAATTTGAATCCTTCAAAGTTCATCCTCCTGTACGCACAATAATGTCAATTAGCTGAAGGGCTTGCAAGGCTTTCCGTGCTTCTGTGCCTGCATTTCAGTTCTGCAGGCACATCTGGTGGGGTCACACTTCACTAAGTGGGAGCATATAAATGGGTGAGAAACAAATGGAGGAATATTATTAGCCAATATGAAACTGCATCAGTCATGTTAAGACAGTTTTAAAGTAATAGCTATTATAATTTTAATTAGTATCTAGCAAAAACATGTAAATAGCTCATCACCAGGAATATACACCTATTGGTTTTGTGTAATGTCACTGAACCAAGCCACAACTCTGAACTGTTTAAACAAGAAGTAACCCCATTTTTTAATATATTTGTATTTCAAGAGGGGGTTTTAATCTTTTTTGTGTGTTTGGGAGAATGTGGGCTATTTTTTTTTTTTTCTGTTTATTTGTGTGTTACCAAAGACCAAATATGTTTTTCTTTTTATAAAAAGGACTATGCCAATGCTAGACAAGGGCTTTGTGAAACCACTTGGTATATGGTAACTATTTTAGCTCTTTTGTGAAAACTTAAAAAAATACAGAGCTCATGGGTCTCTACATCCAGTAGATGCTGCTGGATTTCCACAGAAATTATTGCCACAGAAATAAGACTATAGCTGAGCAATGAGGCTCTTCCATGCAAATAAGCTGCTTCCCAAATTCAGTATAACATTAGTGCCACTTAGCTGCTAGCAAGGCTGAAGCTCCTCACTGTCACTGGGATCAATGAATTGACTCTTTATGAACGGTTTTATTTTAGTAAATGATAAAGAAGTGATTTCAGGAGAAGTTTGCCAGGGCAATACATCAGAATTTTGTTGTGATGATGCCTGGCTTTGGGGGAGCCACATTGCTAAGTCAGCAAATAGATGAGGAAACGAATCTCGGCTGACTGTAAATGCGAAGCAGTGGAGTGCAATTGATAGCAATTAGTCCATCGGTGCTCCCTCCCCTTTACTGTCTCAGCTTTAACTAAAGTGCCTGTTTCTCTACAGAAATGAACAACATAAGGGTGTATATATTGCTGCCAGTAACATGCAATTGACACTTTTTATCTTTAAAGTGTTTGCAAAGATCACTTAATCTTCAGGACTTCCCATAATGCATGGCCAAAGTAATTTAAAGTGTTTTCTAGACCCTTAAGGCAGAATTTGCATGTATTTGGCAAAATTCAAGGGTCTGTAAGCAGCTCAGATTGATTTTTAGAGAAAATTGTATTAAGTAGGGTGATATCTCCACACTCACACAAGTTCCAGTTTGATTTCGTGAACTTTCTGTGTCCTTAGGAGCAACTTTCATGACCCACAAAGACAAGCAATTGCCTGCATTGCTGTGAGGCTGTCACCCAGCCATGGCCCTCCTGCCTGCTCTGCCTGTGCTGAGCCCTACAGCCCTGCATGGCAACTGCTGGAATTCAGGAAGGAAGATGTGAAGACTGGCAGAGAAGCAGCTTCTTTCAAAAGAGCTTTGACATATTTTCCCAGAAGCACTTACTGCCCTCTTTCACATAGCAGCAGCAAAGCAAATTGTGTTAATGACCTTTCACTATTCCTCTTTCGTCATTCACAAACCCAGCACTACCTTTATCTTAGTTCTGTAGCTTCTCCAATGCCTTCATAGCCCCTGTCCCTTAGAGGAGGATTAAATAATTAAATTTGCCTGTACTGTGATTGTCAGCTTTGTTGTATTTTATTCTAGATGCTCCCTGTGCTTGTGTTAGCAAGACAGAGAAATTGCATTCTGCAAATAGATCTTGTTTGGGTAGAAAAAGGACACAGGCAGGGCAGCAGAAGGAACAGAGTTCAAGAAAAGTTCAGAGTAGCAATTGCATTTTGGTGTAGGTAGAGTCTTCTGGTCATATACCAGAGTAAAGATGGCAGTGAGACATGTATCAAGCAATTGTATCTTATCTCTTTGGTAGAACTAGACATTTTTAATGAAACACAAAGTGGAGAAAGGGATTTTTGCAAAGGATGGAGCCATTAATTTCCCAACGTGATGCTGAATTACTCAGGTGTATCCCATAGCAGCTTTGAGTTTGCAGATCCAAGGAGGGCAACACATAAGCAATTCCTATCTAGGGAGAGTACCTGCACTGGGCTGGAGCATTCCATTGTCCAAGAAGTGAGAAAGGGCAGCCAGGAGGGATGCCAGAGAGGTTGAAACATGAGATGATTCTGGAACATTTCCCCAGAATCTGGTGGTATTTGAAAGCAAACCAAGGCAGCTGCCTTGTGCACTGGCTGCGGTATCTTGATTGTAGCATCTCTCACTCCTGCATAGCACAGCTGTGACACCAAGGGACAGACCTCTCCATTCAAGTGTGTATCTATTTCACATCAAAATTGAAGAAGTCAGATTTCTGCAGTGTGAAGCCAAACACACAGAGAAGGGGAAGCCCTGCACCGGTGCTATTGATTTGAACATCAGAGAGCCAGGGCCCCGGACCATTACACCTGCAGTAAATCATGGGTCCTGTACCATTGCAACTAGAGAGCTCCCCTGAAAACCTCACACACTGCAGGGTGCTCCCTTTGGTTCAGAGCTAAACCACCTTGTTTGGGTACAAAGAAGAAAAAAGGAGTCTTGTGAGGGAGCAGGAGCACAGAGCAGCTGAGGGAAGAGGTGTGACACTTGCTGGGTCATTAGGATAATGGACATATTGTGGAGGTGAGCAAGGTTTGGTGCCATCCTCTGCATCCAGACCATAGCAGCTCCCAGAAGAATGCTCTCTGAGGTATTTATCACTAGCAAAGGAGTGATAGCAGGAAACCCATTGTTTGCAATTCTGTTTTATTAAAAGGCATTTACATTTCCTCCACCCACACAGAAATAGAGTGAGAATGCTGTTCTCACCTACTGAGCCATACACCATTTTCAGTCATTCGGTTTTTGTCTAAGTGAATCTCCAAGTATTTTAAAGAGCAAGGAGGACAAAAGCACCTTTCACAAGGATAATTACCCAATACACCTGCATCAGAAGAGGGCCTCATATTTGATTACTTTAAAGAAGAAAAAGAATCCAATGGCAAACAATGGAATTATAAATCTATTATTTGGGATCACACTATGACAATAAATCAATGGCTGTATCCCTCAGTTCCATTTTCAGCCTTTGTAAACTTCCCAGTACCCTGTAATTGGTTTGATTCTCTTATTGATTTTTACAGCTTGCAGGGGTCACTAAGGTTGTAGAGAAGCTGTCTCTCTCCTATGCCACTCTGTGTTGCCACCCACTGTGTAATAGGCCTCCTGCTACCTTTTAGAATCCTAACCCATTCTTTTTCAATATTCAAAACAAATTATCAAAAATCAGCATTAAATGTATGAGGAGCTCATTGTCTGTAAAATGCTAGATTTTTAAATAATTCTGAATGTAGTAAAATACTGCAGAATCTTTCCACTGGAATTTTAGGATGACTGAGTTTACTTACACATTTCAATATTTATGTCTGGAAGAGAGACAAAGAAAAGGGGAAAAAGACAGACAAATTAAAAAAAAAAAAGGGTAATTATTCAGAACTCAGTGGCTGAATTACTGCTCACAGTAGATGTAGGATGGCGTAACTCCCCTCCATCATTGTCATCACCTGCAAGGGTTGCTAATAGACATTACGAGGGTCTTTCATCTATAGAAGTGCTAATGGATGCCATTCTAATGCTGTCCATCATAACAAATTACAATAATTTACAACATGTCCATAGAGAGATGGGAACAATTCAGAAATTAGTAATTGAAATAGTGCAGTGGCAATTAAAACACTTGTGGTTAGCAGCTGCTTCCAAATTACTAGAAAGGGGTATTTACATAAACAAGGGCTTTCCTTTACCAAAAGGGGCTTGTGTGTCAAGTAGGGTTTGCAGTTCCCTTTTGTGGTTTCTGGGCATCCAGCAGCAAATGGAAGAGTTCAGCTGCGTGATCATATTTACTCCTTCCCCCTGTAAAGAGCTGCTTTAGGGCATTTGTATAACTGGGTATCCCCTAGTAATAAAGCAATTAAATTACACCCAGTAATAAACTACATTCTCAAACTGTAATCCAAATACAGACATTTTGTTTCTCGTACACTTTTTGAAAGTTCTTCTTTATGTATTCTGAGACTCAATCTGAGACTCTCTTCTAAAGAAATCTCTTTGGTATTTAGACCTTTAAGGTGATTCCTGTTTGAGGGATAGGATTTGTCTGAACTGCCCCTCATGGAATTGCCTTCAATCCCTGAGGATATGCAGAGGCATAGCCTTGCCAGCAAAAGGCATATCACTGGCAGTTTTCTTTTCTGATTGGTCCAGTTATTTTTCAGACATAAATAAGACAAAATTAATAGGAATAAGATATTACTTTAATCCACTTAGTTATGTTTGGACATATTATTAACTGAATAAATTTCTCCTTGGTTACAGAACCTGTAGTTTCAAGAGGAATTTCAGAAGCAAGTGGCCAAGATGTGGAGGGGCTGGGGCCAGGGTTAGCTGTGGTGCAGGGCAGAGGGAGGTGGGGGAGGAAGAGGGTAGAAGGGTGGTGCTCGCTGTGAAGGAAGGTGTGTTTCAGCCCTTAGGTACCAGTGGAAGGGTGAGATGGAAGGGCAGGTGTACTTGAGAGGCATATCAGGGACTCACTTGTGCCCTGTGCAAGACAGGGCAGGCAGAGAAGATTGGTACAGGGGAATAGAATAGAATAGAATAGAATAGAATAGAATAGAATAGAATAGAATAGATATAATTTCTGTGGCTGATGTTTCTAGGGAGTCAGAGAAGGAAATCACTGAGCAAAGATGCTTGCCGACCTGTTTGCTTGTGACTCTAATGGATGCAACAAGGTGGGAAGAAGAAAAAGAAAAGTTGTTTCCAGAAAAAGAAAAAAGACCAGTACTAGAGAATATCCTAGTTCACTGTAGACATCCCTCTCTTTACACTCCCTACATATATATTGTATTCATAACATGCATCTTAGGTAGGAAGGTTTTATTGGTGCACTTTTAAAGACTGAGAGAGAAATGTCACCCAGAAACATGTTGACAAAAGGCAATTTTCAGCATCTCTTGACAAGATGATGTACTAATAAACTATTTTTGGTCTGTTGTGGTTTTTTTGGTTTTGGTTTGTTCTTTTTTTTTCCTATAAGGAAATTCTGTATAGGAGACCAAGAGAGAACTTTTGGAAGAGAAAAAGAAGAAATAAGAGAGAAAAGCTATTTTATCTCTAGGAACTGAACACTGTCAACTAAGTTATCAGATACAATAAAGTGGAACAGTAGTATTTTACAATTGTTTTTGTTAACTTTTATACACCACTGACTTTGACTTGATTCCTGTCAGTAAGCATCTGGAAGGGACAAAGACTTCTCAGAGCACAGGTTCATTTTTTTTCAGGAAATAAAGATATTTAATCAAAACGTCATATTACAGACAAGCCAAACAACCAATTAGTGAGAAATTAAAACTGAACAATATCAACTTGATAAGAATCATAGAATGGTTTGTGTTGGAAAGGACTCCTTAGATTATCTAACTCAAACTCCCTTGCAATGATCAGAGACACTTTCCACTAGACCAGGTTGTCAAAGCCTCATCCAGCCTGGCCTTTAACACTTCCAGGGGCTGAGCATCCACAGCCTGGTCCAGTGTTTCACCACCGTTAGAATACAGGAGTTCTTCCTCATACCTGATCTAAACCTACTGTCCTTCAGTTTAAAGCCATTCCCCATTGTCCTGTCACCACATGTCCTTGTAAAAGGTCCCTCTCCAACTTCCTTATAGGCCCCCCTAGGTACTGGCAGGCTGCTATGTGATATCCTGGGACCATTCTCTTCTCCAGGCTGAACATCCCAAACTCTCTCAGCTTATCCTCATAGGAGAGGTGCTCCCAGCCTCTGATCACCTCTGTGGTCCTCCTTTAGACTTGTTCCAGCAAATCCATGTCCTTCATATGTTGTATGTATCCTTCGTGGTATGTGCCAGTCAATAATTCAGGTTAACAGAAAAGAAACTTAGTGGTTTCTCAATTACTTGAAGTCTTAAGACTACTAGTTTTTCTAAAGAAGTTCTCCTGAATGAAAGCCTGCAGCTACATTATGCAGGAAGTCATAACCAAAGGAAGATGGTGGTCTCTTTCTGCCTTTTCAAACACATAATTTCATTTGCAATGTGCCATCTGGACAGAAATACCAATCCATTGGGAATTTCTTCACAGGTGTAGGAGGATTTTGACACACACCTTTTGTTCATTTGAATTCTCTTGCACAACTTTTCAAAGCCTTGACAAGTATTTTTTCTTGAAACACCAATCTTTTGAGGCACACATACTTTCAGTTTGATCTCTAGGCTGGCAATGATTACCCTATGTAAACTACAGAACAACAGTTACTATTATGGATTTCTAGCTCTCTGTCTTTCTTGGCTATTACATCACTGATGAAATCTGCACATGCTGAGAATTTTCCGCTGTTGCTCACCCAGTCACCTGTAACAGCCCCATTTTCTGTTGTAGGAACAATTCTTTCACTCCTCACAGTTTATGAGAAAAGGAGTCAACTGTGCTAATATGAACCTTCTCTTTGTTTTCTCTTTTTTTCAGTTACTATGAAATTATATACCAGTCTTATGTGATAAAGTGACAAAGTCATTATTCTGTGCTTTTTCATTTATCTTATATCCTTCCATTCCTTATCATTGATTAATGAATCTCATAGACTTTTGCCTTTGACTTCTGTTTTCACCATTTTTCATATTTTATGATTCTATGCAGATGTGTCTGATAAAGACTTATCAATGTCAGTATCCTTCTACATCTGCTTCTTTCACAAAAATCACTCTATTTGGCTGGATCTCTGCTCAACCTTTTCAGAGTAAGGGTATTCAGGCTGTCTCTCACTGATGACCTGCTTCATGCTGACTGTAATTAGCACAGCCAAAATAATCAAAGATCTAATATTTGGAGGTAGGGATTTTAAAGGATTGTTTGCTTTGTTGTTAGGATATGTTTCAACCTGAAGGTGATGTCCCATTGCAGCTGAGACAGCATTAAGGTTTTGAAAATTTCAAAGTAAAAATGTTCTTAATTTCTATTTTTGTTTGTCACAGAGTGCACAAATCCTGCTGATCTATTGGTCCTTATGGTTTCCTCAGCCAACGCCAGGGAGGCTGACTGGACATCTCTCCAACCTCACAGCTGACTGGTACCTGTATGTCAGTCACTGGTAACTGATGGCAGCTGCTTTTCTAGCCAACTTGACATGCTGCATCTTCCAACCCCGCAGTTTACTTTGCCCATTTCCTTCCTTTCCTGGATAGCAGATAAAATTTTCTTCTTCTCAGTGATGGTCTCCTCTGTTGTGTCACTTTCCCTGTTTAATATCTCCACAATAAGAACAGCTTTTACTGTGCCTGCTGTGCTGGAGTTACCTGGCACTCGGAACGACATGCATCACCATGTGACACAAAATTCTTCAAAGCATCAGCCACACCAGGGCTCAGGATTCCACTTGTCAGTGCCAGCATCTGGACAGCTTGTATTGCCTGGGTTTGTTCCCCAAAAATATTTTTAAAAGGACTGGGGTAAAGGCCCTTTCACAGATTGAAAGCTGAATAAGGAGCAAGAAGCAAGTGCCAGTGTTTAGCAATCTTTTTTTAAGATGAGAAAAAGTGTGGACCAGTTCTGGGACTAGTTTTGTTCAACATCTTCATCAATCACAGTGAAGCTTCCAGGTCTGCAAGTGGACAAAGATTCAACCTCATTCTTACTGAGCAGCTTATGTATCTCTCCACTGTACACCCCCAAGCTTCAAGTTGTTGATTAATAACTCACATAATGAAGAGTCAGTAGTAAAAAAATTCCTGTGAGGATGATGTTCCGATTCCTGTGAGTCTGAAACATCTTTTATGCCCACTATTGATATGTGGTGGATTCTGTTTAAAAAGAGAAACAAAAAATAGTGAATGATTTTGTATGTTTTTATAACTTGAAAGGCATGGGGACATTAGAGTTAAGGACAGTAAATCCCAAGGTCAAAAGCACTGTTGTCATCATACAGTCAAGGATGCTATTTTCATCCACAGTATTTCTGTTAGGAATGTACTTCATGTGATGCTGCAGGAGTGATGTAGATGTTCTTCATACCCTTGAAAATCCTCCTCTGCACTGCTTGGAAGAAGATCAGGTACCTTACTGGATGGATGGAATCAGGAACCACATCAGAGTCAGGATGTATTTCAGGAAGCAGACGGATTTTATCCAGGAGAAATGTGCCAAAGTCCTTCAGAAGCCACACTGGAAGAGTGATAAAGGATTTCTTCCTCTTTTTTTAATAGTCTGGGGAAAGTATTATGAGCCCAGATGTCTAAGGGGAAGAAAAAGAATTTCCTTAACAAAACCCATGGGTTTAGTGTTCAAAAACCTGTGGCTTCAGGAAGGAAGATCACAATTCTGATTTAACTTACAGATATTCCAGATTTTCTCCTATATCACAAAACATACATTTAAAAACCTGCCACCAAAAACTTATGTTATAACATGGAGTGAGAACCTGAAGGACAAAGCCCAAATGTGAGTTGGATGTATCTGACCTGGGAGTAAACTGGAAGACTGCTGTGTCTGCCACCTTTGTGCAGGAGGAAGCAGAGCATGACATCTAATCAGAGGACAGATACCTTGAATCTTGTATGCAATGTCCCAGGGATCAGCTGTGATCCTTGGAAATACCTGTTCATCATGCCACAATAGATAGCTGTGATATATAGCTGTCACTGTTGTTTTTCCCAAATGCCAATCAAAGAAATCATGCGATTCATAGGAATCTGGGGTATAACTGCAGCTGTCTGTGAGACAGACTGGACTGACTATAACTTGGTTTTTTCCCTGTTATTGCAGCTGAATATCAGTAGGGAGATCCAAAATTCAAGATTGAGCAGTGCCCTAAAAATTTTAAAAAAAAAAAGGAGAAAAGCCACACAAAAAATGCAAAATCATTGCCAGTGCTCTGCTTAAAGCCAGGCAGGCTGCCAGTTCCTACAGAAAAGGAGATTAAGAGATGAGAGAATTACCAAGTTCAAAGGTAGAATGCAACTGCAAAACACTGAGCCTGATTCACTGCCTGTGGGTAAGCCCTGTGTGAAAACCGGCGAGTCAACCAGCTTCTAGAAGAGACTTTAAGTATTTGACTGTATAAAACTAATATTCTGCCTAAATGTTTCCATGCTTGCTCCAGTGTACTGCAATAACTGTTCCCAGGTGCAGTGGCAGTATGAAATACTCTGTTTACTTCCAATGAAAAAGGATGTTCATAACAAAAGTGACATTATCACCTGATTCAAAGCATTGAAACCACTCCCTCTGCACAAAGTTGCCTACGAGATTATTTTTTTAATTAATATTTCTAACCTTTATCTGGATCAGCTATCCCATTTCCACACTTCATGGGAAAGTCAGTGTTTTCACTCATGCCATTTCATCTACCTTTCTTGCCCCTCCTTCCTCCCTGCAATGGTCCAAACTCACCATTCTTATGTTGCTTGCACTCTCCTTTCTGAGCAGTCATTCTCATCAGGTTTGGACCTTTCCTCCCTAACTCTGGGCATCTCCCTGGTACAGCACAGACCACCTGAACTGTGTCATGAGTCTGTTGCCCATCTGGTAACAGCCCTGAAGGCAGAGCTAGCCAGTGTGGAGGAGGTATTTGCACTCCCCACTGGATATGTCCCCAGCTGAACTGGGGTGGAGGATCTGATTTGCCAGGATTTTGAGGAGATGTGGACCTACCAGAGCAGGTCATACTTGGAAATTAAAATTTAATGATCACCCTCTCAGCACCAGTAAGAGCCCTAGTAGACACTACATGAAGAGGGGCAAAGTTTTAAGATGAGCCACAGGTCGACCAGAGAGGAGGTCTTGCTGGGACTGACATATTCTGCCCTAGACATAAGGGGTTGAATTCTCCTGAGCTGAATCCCTTTGAGAAGCTTTTGTTAATGTTCCTTTGTTTGAAGGCAATTTGACAGTTCAGAGGAAGAGGACAAAATAGAGGGTAATGACTGAAGTTTGTGGAAGGAGAGGACACTCAAGAATGTAAAGAGAAACGCTCCCAGAAGTCAGTATATCTTTAAATTTCAAATGTCATAAGAAGATATTCTCAGTAGCAGATTACTACCACAGTCCATACATTAACTTTGTTCTTTGATCTGCCACATCTTACACACTTTGTCAACAGCGTGGGCTTTTCTGCAGGCCATTATTTGCTGCAGGGCCTGTCTGCCCAGGACATACAGAGTGGCAGATTGAGAAATCAAAGGCAGGCATAAATGCAGATTCAATCTTTCTTTTTCTTCTAAGGAGTGTTTTGTACAATAACATGAAGCATTTCAGGGCTTCCCCTCAGCCTCAGATGTCCATCTGAGTTAAAGCAGCTGTCCTCCCCTGGCATAGCCTCAGACACTGCACACCTGCAAGGCTCAGCACATCCACCAGCCCTCTGCATAGCACACCACATACATCACTTGATGGCAAGGAGTTTCTTCTGGCCTGGCATGACAAGAAACACTGTCACATGCTCCACTGTGATTGGTATGAAGGAGCTGGGAACACATCAGAAAAAGGAGCATTATGAATACACTGATCTGGGGAAAGGGCAATTCCACATGTGAAGAGGGCAGGCAGGTGTCAATCTTCAATTCTGTGAATATATAATGGCTGGCTGCAACCCAGGACATTTGTACTGTTTTTTCTTTAAAAACAAACATTAGCCTGAAAAAAATCCCAACAGATTAATTCAAAATGGTGGGGTTTTTTTTCATGTCTTCACTTCTGCAGTGGTATAAGAATGACATCAATTTGTTTACGCAGTTATAATACCTGATTTTTAAATGCAACAGTAGAAATAATTCTTCTCTGCAGTTCTACATGAACCTTCTCATCATGGCACTTTCAATAATCTATCTGTTTCTGGTCTGTTCTGGTCTGCTTTTTCCACCCTTTTCCTTCGAATGAGAAAATTAGGGTATTTTTCTTCCTTCTTTTTTCAGTAGAGAATGATAGAAACTACCAAAATATTAGTACATATTTCTATGACTATATATGTGGCCAAAATAATTTCTTGCTAGAGTCCAAAGTCCTCAGCAAAAGTCACTATATTCAGCAAAATGGCATACAGAGTGCATAAATAAAAAGGTTTGAAAGGTCATGCTTGTATTGTATTTATATTTCAAAATGATGCAGTCATTTCACGGTATCATAGCATTAGACTTTTCTTTGTGTTTCCTAACAACACACTGTGACATGAAGCAAAAATATTTGTTTAATTGGTTTAAAAAAACGTTTTGAAGAAGGTTTCAAACAAAAACTACAGTGAAATAGTTTATAAGACCAAGCTTCCTTTTATGATCAATATATTAGTGGTATTATTGATTTCTGTAGAAATTATTTCTAGCAGAAATTTTATACTCATCTTTCTTGTTCTACTAATTAATTCAAGAGTTGGCTGATATCAAATTGTTTCTCTAGTGATTACTTCCTTCTCTATAGGGTTTATGAGATGAACTTGATGGTTTTATATGATTTTCTAACTCACATTAGGCTGACTGTGAAATGAAGGAGCATTGCTGAATGAGCCAGCAAAGTACTTAATCATGAACTCAGTTTTAAACAATTCTTAAATCTCATTAACATTTGAATTGACTGTGCATTGATGAGCATAGATAAGACATAGTGCACTAGGATTCTTAGGGAAATGGTATGGAATGCATATATATATTACATTTATACACACACCCCCATATACATATATATATATATATATATACACACACACATACATACATGTCTGTGGGGGGGGTTGGGGTAAATCATTACTTGAAGACTTGCATTTTAATATATTTTCTCCAAAGATGGGGTGAAGAGATGAGTTCAGCAATTTTATTCCCTTGTTGAGGACTTTTGTGGAACTTATCTTGTCACTAAAAGTCAGAGACAAAATATCAGAAGATGTGCCTCAAAGGCCATTGAATAGTCCCTCCTGAACCCACTGGTAGTGTGGGATAAATAACAGCCTGTATGACAATCACAAGACATCCCAGGCAATTGCTTCCTTCCCACATGGAACAAGGAGTGTCCCTAGAAAGGACATCTCTCCTAACGCTGCAGATCTCCACTTAATGGTGCTTCCTGGAATTATCTCTGCCCTGTCCAGCCTGCTTTCCTGCAGCAGCTTTCAAGGAACAGTACACAAGTCTGTGCTGCTGTTAATCACCTTTGGCTGGCCAAGAGACTGCAGACCTTACAGCATTCATCCATGACTCTGTCTCTGCCAGGTTTGTCTGCTGTAGTGCAACTGTTTCAGGTCATTCGCTGAGCAGCGCTGCTGATGGAGGAACCTTCAAAAGCCTTCTTGCAACGTTACCCCAAATAGGTATGTGTTTTTTTCAGTGATCTTTCAGGTATGTTTATACTGCTAAGAACAATTAAATTCCCTTCTAAATAGAAAAGTGGCACTTGGTATTGCATGATTTCTGTGGTATCTCTGGCTTTCAGTGCTAATCAACAGCCTAGAATAACAAACAAACAAACAAACACCTGTGTAGATGAGCAGGGGTTTGCACACATTGCATTAAATTATAGGCAAAAAAGCTTATGACTAGCTAATATGCTTTACGGTAAAAATGTTTGCTGATGCCAGTGCGTGGGAAAGTAAACTCAGTGTACTTGGAGGCTTAGCATGAGTCACTTCATTTATTAGCAGGAATAAGCACCCAGAAACTGTCTGACTACTAAGCTGCTCTGATTTTCTTTTACTTGCAAATATTCTTCCAGGCAGGCCTAGAAAACTTTGATGTGATACAAGTGAGGTGTACAAAAAAGAGAGGCATAAACACAGTGTAACACAGCTCTTCCAGGATCTTTCCATATTCCAATGTTTGCAGAATTTGGCTGCTTTTCAGAGTTCTTCTTTCCAGCAGGGCTTGATCCCATAAAACCTTTGAAAGGGGCAGAGTTGCTGAGGTCACAAGCTGACCCAAAATTGGCAGAAATGGGGCCATTTCCTCACATTCCATGCTCCCAGCTCCTACCTCACACTCACTCACAGGCTAGTGCAGGCAGCAGGGGTCACAGGAGGCAAAAGTAGCTGGGTAGCTGTGGCTGTATTACTGTTTCAAACTTTCACTTTTGCAGGGAAATTGAACCCCAGCAACAGCACAGATTCCTGAGCTATTTGCTGGGATTGCCCTCTGCTGGGCCAGGGCAAGCCGGGCTCCCTGCACAGCGCTGCAGGCACCAAGGAGACAGAAACATCACTGCTCCCTGCTCACCACGGGCCATCAACTCCCTTGCTGTTTTGATGGTTCCTGTCTGAAAAATGATTCCTAATGGCACCAGTGATTTCTAAAGCAGGGCTGCCTTTCATTGTAGGAAAGGCTCTTTAGGTCTTGACTCTTCTTTTTTCCATTCACTGGAATAAAAACAGAAAGGGTTTGACAGGGAAAGCCCAGGCACTTTGCAGCCTGCCATGCCCCCTGAGAATTATAAAATCATTAAGGTTGGAAAAGATCTCCAAGATCATTGAGTCCAACATTTGACCAAGCACCACCATGTCAACTAAACCAAAGCACTGAGTGCTACATGCAGTTGTTTCTTGAACACTTCCAGGGATGGTGACTCCATCACCTGCTTGCAGATCCCATTCCAATGCTTAACCATCCCTTCAATAAAAAAATTCTTCCTGATGTCCAACATGAACCTCTCCTGGCACAGGTTGAGGTCATATCCTCTTGTCCTGCTACTGGTTGCCTGGGAGATGAGACTGACCTCACTTGCACACAACCTCCTTTCAGGCAGTTGTAGAGAGCAATAAGGTTCCTTGATCCTCCCTTTCACCAGGATAAACACCCCGAGCTCCCTCAGCCACTCCTCATAGGACTCACTCTCTAGACCCTTTACCAGCTTCACTGCCCATCTCTGGACATGCTCCATCACTCCAGTATCTTCCTTGAGTGAGGGGCCCAGAACTGGACACAGGACTTGAGCTGCAGCCTCACCAGTGCTGAGTTCAGAGGGACAATAATTTCCTTGATTCTGCTGGCCGTGCTATTTTTGATATAGTCCAGGATGCCATTGGCTTCTTGGCCCCTTGGGCAGACCTCTGGTTGAACATGAGCAGAAATTTTGTTCGTTTCATTTTAGAGGTTGCAGGGCTGAACCTGCGCCCATGTCTCATGGGTCTGGAAATGCTACTGATTCAGTAGATAATGTCTTCTAGTATCCAGCTGTCACTGCAGCCCTTCCAGAGAACTCCACACTAGCCAGGGCAGACTCCATCTAGGAAACTCTGGCTTAAATGGGTGAATAGGTGGCACAGCTGTTTAAAATGCTTGCTTGCATATTGTGGATGAACATATTCCTGTGAAAAGGCCCAGGGGAAAGGGCAGCAGGGTGGAAGGCTGCTCTTCATCCTGATGGCTCCCCTTCTGGTCTGAGGAAAACCTGTAGAGGAAGAGGAGACTGTGCCATCCTTTGGGGCCACACAGCCAGCTAGGGAGATGGAGGTGTTTCTCAAACACCTGCAGACAGAGCATGTTGGCATAAAGGCTGAGGAGAATGCAAAAGCCCTTCAAGGAAGCCAAGTATTGAGAGAAGTAGGATTCAGCCACAAAAGTGTTTGCCGCACCACAAGAAACCACTGAAAAGTTGTTAGATGGAGAGTGAGATGCTGTCAGACCCAGTGTTTCTGTGTCTACTGTCGCCCACATGTTTGAAGTTAAGAGTATTCTCTCCAGTGGGGAGAACTAAGCCAAGTTCTGTCTGTTGCTTTCAGCTTAAGGGCTGAAATGCTCAGGCTGATAACATCTGTCCTGGATGCACAAAGTTCTTCCTTCCTTTCACTGTGGGTGAACATAAGGGACATAACTTGCAGGAAACAAGAAGTGAAAAGTGACCTGAGACCAATGCATAAAAAATGAGTTTGAAATTATAGAGATGATAGTGTAATCCAGAAGTACCTCACCATTCTGGAGAATAATACGGCTACAAAAGGAAACAGTAAACATACAAATAAAATTATACGCCCCTGGTATATACAAAACCTAAATATTTACTAAGCCCCTTTTTACCTTCAGGTGTCTTCAGAGACTTTATATAAATAATAGTGTTATTATTTATGATCCAGGTCATCATCTCTAGCTGCACTGGCTGGTCATCCAGACCTGCCTGCATAGGTTGTGACTGCATCAGTTGTAAAATAAATATGGCCAGCCTGGGTTAGTGACTGAGTGAAGGAGACCTGGATCCTTCAAAAAAGCAGCAGGTAACATTCTTCCTTCCCTATCTGTCTGATGTGGCACCTCAGAATGGTTTAGGGATATCATGTTACTGTCCCTTTAATTTTACAAAACAAGGAGAAGTACTTCGGACACTGAAGAAATTTGAGATTGTCTGAGATTTCTCACCACATATACCTTTGGCATATGAAAGGATCATTGGGCTCAACTTCCCATTTGGTCTTTGCATGATTGTGTTCTATTTTGGTGAAATGCCTCCTGCAATTTCACCTGGTTGTGGTAATCCTCTGTGTATCTCAATGTGAACTGTTATCAGCCTCCAGGAGTTACACTAGCAAACTCTATTTCAGATGTGGCTAAAGTGATTTTTCTTGCATATATGTGCACTGCAACTTGCCATTACCCTTGCCTCATCTGGAACATTAGACTGTTAAAATATTTCACAAACATCTATTGAACTATGGGCTAATTTACTACTTCACTTCAAAAAATACTGTGGGTGGACAGAAGCAACTTCTTGAAATACAAGACACTTGCTACTGTATGATCATTACAGCTTCCAGCTTGTTTCACATCATTTGCCAGGTGTTAGCTCTAACCTGCCCCTATTGCAGAGCATTTGACTGGAGCAGGTGCTGCACAGAGCAACACAAACAAGTCCCTTGGGATACTCTTTGCCAGTGTTGGTGATGATAGAGCTGATAGAGCTGATCAGAGCATTTGCAGTTCTGCTTTATTGTATTATTGACGGAAATTTCAAAGTGAATCTTAATAGGGAAAAGTTAATCACCCACTGAACAAGTGTGTACACTGTCCCAGGCATGAACCACAAGACTCCAAGTAGTCAAGCAATGTCTAAACCAACCCAATGAACGCTGTGAAAGACAACCTGCCTTTTTGTCTGTGGTACTTTGACCCCAGCTAGAGGCCAGGGCCTCACCAAAGCCACTCTATCACTCCTCTCCACAACTGGACAGGGGAAAGGAAATATAACAAAATACTCATAAATTGAGATAAGAACAGGAGGAGATCACCCACCAGCTGCCATCACAGGCAAAAGTGACTTGACTTGGGGAAGTTAGTTGAATTCATTACTAATCAAAATCAGAGTATGATAATGAGAAGTAAAACAGATCCTTACCCTGACCCTGGGCTTAAGTTTTATTCCTGATTCTCTACCTCTCCCCTCCAGCAGTGCAGGGAGACAAGGAATGGGGTTTACAGCCAGTTCATCATATTGGTTTTGCCTCTGCTTCCTCCTCTGGGAGAGCAGTTCTTCCCCTCCTCCAGGTTCGGGAAGGGGATCCTTGCCACAGGACAGTCCTCCGTGAACTTCTCCAACATCAGTTCTTCCCACACACACCAGTTCTTCCTGACCTGCTCCAGTGTGTGTCCATTCCATGGGCTTCAGTCCTTCAGGAACAGGCTGCTCCACAAGTCCTGCCAGCAAACCTCCTCCAGCACAGGCTTCCCACAGGGTCACAGCCCAATTGCTTCTGTGCAAAACCTTTTTCTTCCTTCTTAAACACATTAACCCAGAGGCACTGCCACCATGGCTGACAGAGTCAGCCTTGGCTAGCTTTGGGTCTGTCCTGGAGACAGCTGGAATTGGCTCTGTCAGACATGGGGGAAGCTTTTAGCAGACTCCCAAAGAAGCCACCCCTGTAGCCTGTCCCCCTCCCCTGCCACTGTTACCAAAACCTGGCCACACAAATCCAATACAATATCAGAAAACATCTAGGTATCTACATATATGCAGATATAATTTGGAAAACTATATCTTGCTCATAGGAAAACTATTATTTTCCTTATAAGCTGTAGTTAAAAACAAGTTTTGATGATGTTATAAAGTTACTTAAAGTCATGGAGTATTGATTCCAGAATGGGGTTTGAGCAGACTGAAGCAAGTTTAGCCAAGCACTTAGAGAAAAGGCAGAGCTAACAGACCACCTGGACTTCTTCATATCCTAACACTTCAGCAAGTAATTACAAGCTAAGTGTGAGAGGATTCCAGAGACATATTGGTCCCCTGTATGTGATCTTTCATTCTTATACCAAATTATATCTTTTCAGATAGGCTCTCTTCATTAATTACTTTCTGTAAGACGTGCAGGATAAGGTCCATTGGAATTTAATCCCAGAGTGGAGGAATTACGATCCCGTGACAGAGATGCTGTGTGTGCCGAATGCAGGCTTCTTACTGATCTACTTCGAATGATTTTTCAAGCCTGAAAACCTGAATCAGTGCTTGAAGAGTGTGTTAACAACTCTCATTTATCTTGGTTCATAAAAATACAGCCAGAACTAATGCTGAACACCCCTTTCTTTTAAGGGAGAGAGACATTTACAGAAGGTTTAGATTAGTTCAGTAGATATTTAATGTAGGCAGAAAAGATGAGTCAGTGCTCATGGAGTGAGATAAAAGCTGCTGAGGTTTCTGTTCCATACAAAGACATGTTAGCAGTGGTCAGACCTTTGACAACATACTAATTCATTGATGAAAAGCTGATACTTGGTTTTTCTGTCCTTTGGTGTTCTAGAGAGACTTGCACAAAGCACTCTGTGGTACTCTGTTGCTTTCAAATATTTCTTCCTACAGTTCACCATGTGATTTTTCCTGGACAGAAGGTACCACTTTGGTTAATGCCATCCAGAGTTACAAAGCACCTCCTATCCACCTGCAGTATATGTACACATGTGTACTTTTAAATACAAAGTTTGGTTAAAAAACCTATTTTGTTATGCTTGGGATGTTGAAATGAATAATATATGGAATCCTGCCTACAGAGACAGCACAATGTACACAGCACTGCTGATAAACCCTTAAGGTTTGTTTGCCAGCTGGTTAGCTGTGGGGATGTGGGAATGGAGACCATAGGTACATGGTTTTATCCTTTGCAGATGAGGGACTGTCCTATATTTTCATTGAATATTCATTAGTAGCCTGGCTACTCGTTGACTTGTGACTCATTAACACAGAAATTAAAATCCACTTTTTAAAAATTTGGTAGAAGTCAGTTGCCTGAAATCAATTATTTAATTGTACAATAATCCAACAGCACAGAGAAAAGGGGGAACACTGTACACAGGTACTGTAAAAGGGAGGACACTGAGCGTATTAAGTACTAACACTGGGTCTCATGATCAATTTTAAACACTTGTTTTTATTCACAAAACAGAAAGACCAAAGAGCTCATTCTGTCACACAGAGCCTGTTACTCAGGTGATTATTTCACAATCCTTGCCTGGCTGGGTGACCCTGCACTGCTCCTGCTAAGATGGAAGCATTGCCAGATAGAAATCAAAAAGATGCTTTCTGTTTTTCCTGCAGGCTCAGCACTCTCTCCTGTTTGTAGCTTTGGTGCAGCTCTCTATCTTGTCTCTACAGCCCAATTTTCTTTCTTGGTGGCAGCAGGATGTCTCTTAGGCAGTGTCATAGCAGTTCCTGCTGTCTTAGTCTCCTAAGACATGGCTCTTTTAACCACTCCAGGACCTACTGTCTCAAGCAGTAGACAACAAGCATTGGAAAGTTTGGCCCTTTGCCTCTGATAATTTCCATCAGAAGCTGCCATGCATATTTCTCACATTGCTCAATATCTGGATCTCACATCTGTTGGGCTGCCTTGGTTGTCAAATACACTTTACTGCTTTGGTCTTGACTTCCTGCAGCCCTGTGTGACTGCACATGGGCAGGTGTAGATAGATGATGTCAGCTGATGCAGCAAAGGAAATTGCTGCAGTAATGACTGGAGCCACAGCCATGGCTGTTCTTTGTTTTTCACTGATCTGGAAAGCCATGCTGAGTGAGCACACTGCAGCTCAAGCTCCATCACAGCACTGCTGCTCTCTGGTGCACAACTGTCCAAACCCAAGTGACTAGTTAGTTACCACTCGAGAAGTTTCTGGTAATACAAACAGAAATGTAGATATGCTTGGAAAATCGTTATACACTTTGCCTTCTGTATTCCCTCTGGATTTCATTCATGGTTATCACAATCTCTGGCAGCTGATGACATTTCTCACCTGATGACAAATACACACCATGAATGTTCCAGACTCGTTCCCTAGGCCAGGTCTCCACCTGTAATGCTGCACTGTCTTGGGACTCCTAAGAACAGCATTTTCCACCTAGAATATCACCATTTCCATTCATTTTGTTTTGGTAATCTCAAGTGGGTAAGTTGCTATTTCTCTTTAACCCAGTGTTGAGTAGAGAACCTCACAGGACTTTATCAAAGATGGTACAGCCATGGGCCCTGACAAGACAGGGACTGAGCTTCAGCCAAGTGTATCCTCCAGTGCTATGCTGTTTCTTGATTAAACTGGCTCACTTCATACTCAAGGCAGAGTGCCAAAACTGAGGCAGCAGGAAAAATTGGGAGGTTGGCCCCAAATGCAAATACAAGCACAAGGCCAATGTGACAAAATAGATCTGATATGATTACAAAGTCCTCTTCCCATTTCTGCAGTTTGAAAGAAATTATCTTAGCAGCTCATAGGACAGAGTGCAGTTCCAAGGCAGAAATGAGAAATTGAAGATTCTAGACCTTCTATAGGATATAGATTAACAGGGAAGAAAATAAATTACTGAACTACCAGCCTGAGCGACAGATGAAGCACCTTGCAGCAGCCTCCTCCCTCCTTCCTAAAGTGGAGGCCCTGATCCTGCCAGCAGTCTGAGATGCTGATGAGGAGATCAAAGCCACAGAGAAAGCACCCACTGCAGCCTCCAGCCAGCTGCAAATACCTGTCTGTTCTGCACACAAGAGATTAACAGAGTCCTATATAAGCAGAATTAGTAAGGCAAACCAGACCAATGCAGCTAACTCGCAGATGTGGTACTGAATCCATCTGCATGACCACTCGTTTTTTTAATAGTAAAAAGCCTGTCCATGGGGCATCAGATCAGATCCAGAAAGACAGGTGGGAGCTTATGGGTAAATTTATGTAGCCAAAATCTAGAAATTCCATTTTGAGTGTTTTAAGCCAAGAAGGTAGTATGTGAATTTAGCCCCAGAAGCTGCCCTGCTCTTAGCTCTAGAATGGGCAAGCACACAGGGTTATGGTAAACCAGAAAATTCCCAGAGTCCTGAGATTTTACTTTGCCAGAAAGATTCAAGTCTAGCCAAAGAACTGCGTGATGGATGATGCTTGAATTGCAGGCCAGAAGACAAATTAGGGGAGACAAACAAAAAGTTCAGTATAAATCACAGGAAAAACATATTTTACAGGTTTGAAAACGATATTAAATGAACTCGATGTAGGTGAAAGATGAACTGTCAATTTGAAACTATTTTTTGGATAGAGTTCACAAGTGTTCATACTTCCTCTAGTGGGGCCAGACTAGACGTTTTGGTAAAAGAAGCCACCTCTGTGCTCTCCCCCCTGCCCCCAGCCACTACCAAGAACCAGGCCATGCAGAACTAACACAGGTTTGTATGTTAAAATGTATAAACAGAAACAAATTTCATGCAGCTGTAGCAGTGACAAGAAATGTATGACAGTCACCTTATTTTAGTGCCTGAAGAGCTTCTTAAAGTGTGGTTGGCCAGCTCTTCCTTTCTAAGCTATTTCTCATTTCATTTCCTTAAGAGATGCCTTGTTTTTGTTGTCTGGGATCCTCAGATTCTTGAAAGACCTCCAAGGCATCCACAGGCTGCAAAGGTAGGTCCTCAAACACTGAGGAGCCACTCTGAGCTTCACACCCATTGGCAGTGTTCTTAGCTCAAACAGCAGGACAGAGCTCTTCAGATGTGCTTCTTGACTCAACACCAGCCAGCATCAAAGCAGACCATCAAGGAACCCACAGCTTTGCACGGGGGTGGCTTTAATTTCAGTGCCCCACAGGAGATTTGCCTTAGCTGGTGTCTTTTGTGGTGTCCTTTTGATTGGCTTTGTGTTAGGTTTCAGCAGTAAATCATATTTTACTTTTTATGTAAAATATGATTTACACTTTGCAAATGCTGCTGTTGCAATCCGCACCATGTTTGACATTCAAATGTATGCAGAAAAATCGTCTGAGCTGGTTAAGTCTCCATTCCCAGTAGGAAATGCTGCCAGTATGTTAGTCAGGCAAGGCTGCATGTCCACTGGAAAGCACTTGTGGCTTCAGGTAGGCTGCCCTGACAGAGTCGTCCAAACAGGGCCCTTGAAGGGCCTTCCCAAGTCCTCCTGTCTAGTCTGTAGGATGCCTCTGGGATGTCTTATAAGTGCTCCCACTGCACTGGTAGGGAGAAACCTGAGGAGCAGCTGGTCCTGGCCATGCTCCCAGCCAGTGTGACTCCTTTGTGAACCTGTTCAACCCCATGCCCCACCCGCACACAGAAAGGCATTTCTAGGGACACTCCTGGCAAGACATCCTGGTCCCCTTCACTGGGCAGATATATCCAGGAGAGGGTGGCATTCTGAAGCCACCCAATGTGCCTCTGAGAGGTTTGTGTTGGCTCACAACATGCACCAGACATGTTCTCACATTATGGCAGTTTACTCATGTATATAAAAGTGGCAGAACATGGCAATAAACATTTGTCTCTTACAGGCACACAGAGAACATTTAAACACCCATAACCCAGAATCTCATCTATTTTTTCAGCATCTTCAGATGTCTCCCAACATTTGATTTTACTGTCTTTTTCCTGGTTTAGATACCTACCTGTCCTGTACTAACTAGTTAATAGATTTGAATCTTCCTCACGGTTGTCTCTATAATGTTCCCTTTTAGAGTTACCATTTTTAAACAGTGGAGCAAGAAATTTGAAAGACATACTGGTTAGACTGGTTCCCAGATAAAAGTAAAGATGTAGGATTTCAGAAGAATCTTTGCTTTATTTGGATGAAAGGAGCTCAACCATAAACAAATAATATTTATTGGGAATAAAATATGAAATCATACTGTAAAAACAGAAAATACCTGAAGAGTAACTTGCTGGTTACTGCAGATAAGCACACATGAATATAAAATGGAAACACCCACTTAAACAAGTAAATACAAAATTTATTTGTTCTACCAAAGCAAAGATAATCAAGACCTACTTTTTTCCTTAGTTTTTTTGTTTGTTTTTACATTGTCTTCTCTTCAGTTCTGCTCCTACAATGGGGTAAATATTTATACTATGCATTCCCAGGTTTTCTTAGAAGGTAGAATAATGCTGTTGCAATTTAACACTGTGACAGAAAAACAAAAAAAATCCGAGCAGAGGTGGAAGAGTGGAGGGACACACTGCATTCTCTTTGTACCTGCACTGATTTTAGTCTGTATGGTACTAATGAGCCAAAAGTATTGTTCTGTTTGTTGTTGGTGTTATTAAATGGTTCAGGTTTCTATAGTTCCTCAAGCACTAACAGTATTTTTATTCTGCAACTGAATGGATTTTTTTCTCTCATCTGCACATGAGAGATTATTATGTCACATTCCTAATAGAATTAATAGGAGCTGCTTGCAAAAATCTTTTGATGACGCTGAGCCAGGTCATTCAGTAGCAATGCAGACCTAATTCTGCTCTGGAGACAGCTGGATGCTGTCTACAGATCTGTGTGAAAGGAATAAAAGTGGTGTTGTGGCCTCAGTGTGCTGTGTTGGATTCTTTGCAAGTCACCCTCTTGAAGAACTGAGAGTGAAGCTGTATTGGCCCTGAGGAGCATTCTCTAAAATAATGAGCCTTGAATTCTGTCCTCCAGATTTTTTTTTTGTCCCTTTAAAAACAACAAAGCAGGCAACATCTCAACCCAGAGATTCAGAGATATGGAGAAATAGTAAATAAAAAAAATAGAACATAGTAAACCTGAAAACCACAGCAAACGTGAAGAAAATAGTAAATAACTACATTCCATTACCATTTTCACCTTTGAGAAAAGATTTCGTGGAACATAAAAAGACAGAAAAATAAAAAAAATAAATCTCAGTGTTATGTGTAACTGGACAAAGATTTCTGTTGTCTATCTAATATAACTTTCTTGTTTCTCTACTTGGGTAGGAATCTTTTGAAGTTAAGTTGTAGAGGCACAGTTATAAACAATGATTATTGTGACTGATTATCCCACTTTACCTAGTTGAATTTAGAAACTGCAGAATATATAATACATGAGAATAAAAATAATTAAGAGCTATCTAGAGAACAAAAGCAGAGGCCCTTATCTTGCTAGCAGTCTTTGAGGTGCTGGCAAGGAAATCCAGGGCAACCAACCTGGATTACAACAAACCTGAGGCTCTGACCTAGGGTGACCAACATCAAGGAGACTCAAAGAAATCTGACGGAAGCTGAAATTAATGTTTTGAGCAGCTCCAGCCAGAATCATAAGAAAGGCGCAGCCAGTGAGGTTTGCCTGGAAGCCACGTGAATCACATTGACTTCCCAGAAGCTGTTTGAAAGCTGGAGGTTGGACATAAACCTAATTTTCTCCTGAGTCTTTGACTGTAAACACTTCATTCTGTGTTGGGGGACTTCACCACCAGGTGCTTCAGCGTGGAAGGTTTTTACAGACTGTGACATCAGCTACTTTGCAAACCAAATAGGTTTTGTTTAGTTCTCAGTTTCCTGTAAGATGAATCTCATGTGTGACACATCTCACATCTCAGAGGATACAGCCTGCTGTCTGTGGAAGAAAGCACAACTATTTCAACTAAAAGACATGTCTGTAGTTTGATTTGAAGTTTTCAGTCATGAACCTCATGATAAAACTGAGATTGAACCTCACTACCTTGTGAAACAAACTTTACAGACTGAGGATGTGTCCTCAAACTACTGAAGACAGAGATGCCTATTTTGAAAAGAGAGGAAAAGAGATAATGTATCTGCTAAGAGGCGGGACAGTGGTTCATTGGTCTATCTCATCATAATTCCACTGGTACCTTGACAAAGAAATCTTAGCATAACTGTGCAAGAAGACCACAAATCAGAAGATGCATAATCATCCGAGCTTCGGTACAGGCTCTCCAACTGAGAAGCTCAAAAAATGTGGTACAAACTAAAACTAGTTTAAAAAAACCCAGTTCTTTGAAGAATATTAACGCAACATTGATTTTTTCAATGACTTTTTCCAGAAAAATGTCATCACTTCTAGAGCAGCTGGTGACCTCAATAAGCCCTCTGTCCCCAAGTGAAAAACAAAAAGGGCCTATGTTTTAGTTAAACTGCACTTGGCATCAGAGCAAGCATTGTAAGATGGTACTTCCATCTTCATGAATAAGGAACATTTGGTTTATTCATTAGTTTGAAAGTGAGAAGATTCTGGGAATTTGCTGTCAAGCCAGAAGACTTTCTATTGTATTACCTGTTCTTCCAATTTGTTTTAATGAAGCTGCAGAGAAGAAGAAACTAGCAACTGAGTTAGCATTTTATGAGTTATTTTCAGTTATTTCCTAACTAAATACATAGCGTCCTATGTATTCATATTCCCTCAGTCATGGTTTAGTACCTAAGACACTTGAGCTTGTCACCTAGGTCCTAGGATGCAATCCTATATAACAAATGCCTAGGAAATTAAAGTCTCCTGTCACCTATGTGCCAGAAAAAAGTGATGGAAAGGCTATTTCCTTCCTTGTTTTCTCACAAGAAACATCGGTAAGAAAATGAGTAAATGCTCACCCATGTACCTTGTTTATCATTTTGCCCATCAGGGAGTACAATTTGAAGGTAAGGTAGAACATTTATTTAAATAGTCCACCAGAAATGCTCTTTATGCAAAGTCTGCCTCAGTTAATGATACTTTGCCATTCTGAGAGCTGGTGTTTTCCTATTATATCAGAAACTGTAGACGTCCTGCAGGCGGATGAAATACTTTTTATTAGTCCCAAGGGCTTAGCTGTTCAATAAATTAAGAGCAGGAAATCCAAGACATGTTATCTCTTCTACCTGAATTAATTGGCAAATTGTTCTCTGTTGCATAACAGGTGCAAAACACATCATATCCTGCGCCTTTCTTCTTCTGAGACAGCCATCCGAGATGCTCTGATGCTTTCTGTGCAGTGGGTCTTCTGTATCAGATTTCAAAAGCGAAATCTTGTCTGCTGTCTGTGAGCATGGAGACCTCTACTGCCTACTGCAACACCCTTGGCAATGGGCTGATGTTGTGCATGTAGGCTGCAGCATATTCATAAATCCTAGGGATAAACAGTGCCAGAAAGTGTAAAGTATTGGTCCTTATTGTTGTCTTATATCTAAAAAGGCAATAAGGGAAACAACTCATTTTCATTTAAAAGTATTGGTTGTCAAGGGTCAGTCCCCAGCCCATTCCAAACCAACACAAGTTCTACTGTTACTTTGAATGCCATTTGGGTTAGGAATGTAAATCTTAAAGGTGCATCTGATAATCAGAAACACACATGTGCTCCCCCAATCAAAAACAGTGCCATAGTGAACTCCCTCATACAACCATAGTAATTCGCTGTTCGATACTTGCATGCAGTAGAATTTTGAACACTGAACTAGGTGACACACCTTTCCCATAACAAATTTGGGAGTTTCTTCTCAAGTCAGACAGGTACAGGGAGCACAGAATCAGGTTCACTGTCCTGCCAGCACTCACAAACAGAGCTGGCATGAGGTCTACATTGCATGGCAAAAGCATGCAAAGCTCTCCTAGGTGAATTCTGAATTTCTCCTAAGATGCGCTCCTTTTTTAACAAACAAACAAAAAAAATTGTTTGTATTTGTGGAAAGTTTGTATGCAATTTTCTGCTACACACGGCTCCTTTCTTTGGACTGGAGCAGACCGGAAGGTAGAAATCGGAGCTCAATTGTCAGATGGCAGCAGGGGAGCGGTGGGTGGCCCTGCGCTGCGCTGTGCTCGGGCGGCGAGCAGCAGCATTCCCCGCTGCTCTGATTCGCCTTCCCTCCGTGTCCCGCCGTGCCTGCTAAGTAAGGCAGCTGCCACAATCAAAGTCAGAACCTCAGGACACAAAACCATCTCCGGGAACAACCTTTCTGCACTAGACAGATTGAGGATGCTGATTGAGGATGGCAGTGCACACAGGATAGCAGCAGCAGCCCTGACCGCTGCATGGACTATCAAAGCAGTCAAAAATCACATTGTTGTCTCAATTGTGTGTGAAAACAATGGCTAACTGGTATGTTTTAGCTAAAAGGGATGAAGGAGGCAGTCTTGGCTCGTGTTGAGATGCTCTCCACAGGAGACTGTGTCAGGCAACAAACAGATAGGAAAACACCCTAATCCTGAGGCCAAGATGCTGCAGCAGGAACATCAGATTTTTACAGCTGTGAACCAAACCTGTGGGCTACTCAGTCTGGGGTTGGGCCTCCAACAGTGAGCAATTTCAGCTCCATAAAAAAAAGGTACATGAAGCACTGTAACAGGCAGAGGTGGGATAAGACAACCCCATATAAAATGCCTCATCCTATTTCTTCATTTGGGACTGGCTTGATATCTGGAATAAGAATTTATGGTCTGGTATTTTCAAACAGTGTGATTGTAAATTCCTGATTGTGTAAGGACAGGAGAGGAAGGTGGAAAGAGAATTAGTTATAAATTATTATATATACTTATATATAATATATATATATACTGTATATTATATATGGAATATACAGCTCAGGTGAAGAGCACATTACTGTAGTCACTAAGTCAAGAACAGGCTGTGCTTAATACTGCTCATGAGTGAGGCCAGGTCAGACCTTAAAAACAGCCATTCTTCTCAGTGCTACATTTGTTAAGGGGGGTGAAACAGCTTGACCTCTACTTCCAGCAGCACACTTTCAGCCCCACTCTCTCACCCCTTGAGACATGCTCTGGTGTGAAAACCAGTTCAAAGTCCAGTTCACTCAGGACTCCGCAAGGGAAAACCCAGCCCCTACATGATGTTCATAATTTAGGGTGGATTGAAATTGAATTTAACTTTTCATGATCCATTCTTCTCAGATTTTAAAGCATTAGCAGTTGCAAAGGCTGCTGGGTTTGAGGAATGGAGCTTATGCCACTCAACCTGTACCTTACAGCACTTTCATAAAAACCTTTTTGCCCTTTAGGACTGAAAATTTCCACAGGCCTACATCCATTACAGAGCTCCTCTGCAGGTTTCCTTAACAACCTGTTTTAAAAAGCTGTTTTAAAAGGCAAACTGAAGATCTAACTCTGGCACTGAGAGGCAGCTAGACACAGAAACTGCTGGACCATTATACTAATTGCAACTTAAATGTTTTAAAGAACAGCCAGATAAGTTTACCTCAGCTTTGCAAAGGTGTATTATTTAACAAACACACAGAGTACAGTCTTCTTTCCTATCTAGATAATATAAAGGAGAAAACTTTTTACTTTACTCTTTTTGACTGTTGGCTTTGGGGTCTTGAATGTTGACTTTTTCATTTAATTTAGATCTTCTTTATGGAAACCTTCAGAGCTAATCTGGGTGATTTACATTGCCATGTTGTTGTGACTTACAATTCATATTCAATCATGTCAGATACCATCTGAGGCATACGTGTATAGCAGCAAAATCAATACTACCTAATGTAGAAATTATATATAAACTTATAAAATGCATTCTGTGACTTTTTGCTATTTTAATGCAAATCATAACATAGTACATGTAAGATATATTTGAAAACTAAGCCTCTAGTCAGAAAAACATGAGAGGTTATTAAGTTTATCTTGATTATCTCATGAGTGGTTTTGACAGAATATATTATCAGGTATCTTCTTAAATGTGAACCCTTGCTACCTATAACAACTTACCTGAAATACCAAAGCTAGTCACTCTAGATAGCTTATATTAGTCCTAAGAATCTACAAAATCTATCCATCACCATTTGACACATTGGAAACCGGTTACATGTAGGTTTCAAAGTCTTAAGGGATTAAAAACCATTCAAAACCAGGCATGTTTCTAATGGAAGTCTGTATCAATCTGTCTTTCTCCTAAAGAACTTTATTCCTGACAATAGCTGGGAAGCAAAAGTATTTCCTGATAAAGTTTTCAACTAATGGCAAAAATTGAGGGAGCAACAAATAATGGGCAGAGATGATCATGCACAGACCAGTTGGGACCATTTAGCACAACAGCTCCCCTAATCAATATGCAATCAATACTTTCAGGAACACAGAATAATTGATGCTTTAACAGCTTTTCATTGTTTTAGATTCTTTGCCTTGATTTGAACGTAATCTGAGACGGACAATAACTGGTAACTTTTGTATTTCATTTCAGTGTTTTAAGTTACCCTCAACATTTAAAAATCCATGGTTTTATTTCAAAAAGTGCTTGTTACCTTCAAAATCCTACTGACAATTTGGTTCTAAAAAACCATCACCACAGAAAAGTTGGAAGTACTCTGTGGGAGCAGAGGAGATTTGGTTCTGCTCCTGCTAACAGACAAAATTACAATGCTGTCTTGTTGTTTAGGACAATGGAGTGTTGGAAATGCACATCTAGCTAACCAGTAGATCTCTGGGACACAAGTGTGGTAACAAAGAGATATAAGAAGTTTAAAATCAGGATGGCACGCAGCTTCTCTCCTCCTCTTCCTTTATTTCTTCTTTTTTTTAATCTGATTTTTTTTTCACAATAAATATGTTTTTTTCAAATGTGTTTACAATCAACCAGAAAAGAAGAGGAGGAGCAGCTGGGAAGACAGCAAACTGCAGAGTGCAGGAAAGCACAGCTCAGTGTGTCTGTGCCTGTGTGCCACTCACACAGCCAGGCACAGAACCCTTCCAAATGTAATCCTGTTTGTGTCACTGTTTGCTATACTCCCTAACTGGATTAAAAAGAAAAAGAAGACAACTCTAAATCCTCCAAGGGCTATCTTTGGAACATCCTCAGAGATTAATGACAGGGTCACGAATAAGAAACTGTTTATGAAACTCATTTGTGGCATGCCTCTGGATTAGGAGGCTAAGGAATTCAAAATAGTACAGGCAGAATAATGGAGAAAAACTCCAGAACAAGCTTCCCAGGTTATTCTCAGATTATGTTGCCATTCTCTTTTTGTGTCTGTCTCCTTTTTTGCTTGAAAGAAAAAGAATTTTCTAAGTTTTTTTTGGTTGGTTGGTTTTCTTGGGTTTTTTTTTTTGTTTGGTTTGGTTTGGTTTGGTTGGTTGTGGGTTTTTTTGGTTTTTTGGGTTGGTTTTTTTGTGGCTTTATGTTGGGTTCTTGTTGGGAGTTTTTTTGTAATTTTGCAACTGTTTGGGGCTAATGAAGTGTGTATTTGTGAAGTGCGTGAAGTCTGGCAGTGCTTGTTACCTCTGGCTCCAAGGGAAGGGAAAAACTGACAGTAAGCTACTGGTATGTCTGACACAGGGAAAAAATGTGTGGAACAAAGCATGTTGGACACATTCTCTTTATCCTTGGAAGTATTCTGGACATTATGTGATATTCTGAACCTAAAATTACCTCAGGTAAGTATTCTGAGCCTCAAATTAGCAAACCTCACTAGTAATTTCCATTCAAAATCAAGGTAGTTGCTTCTTAAAAAGTTATTTTAAAAGGGTATTACCAAGTAGAACTCACTAAATTGTTTGGGTTATCATTCTTTTCCATCTTGTTGTTGAATACTTAGATTCCTTACATATTGTGAGAAGTTTAATTTTTCCAAATGGTAACCTCAACATCCAGTTAATCCACAGATTAAGGATCTGGTGCATTGTGACTCTTGCCAGGCCTACTGAAACCAATACAGTCTTGAGAGAAGTTGGTTTCAGGTAAACCCAAATGTCTTTACTGCCTGTACAGAAATGTGTGTGCTCTGGCTACTGAACAAGACAAATTCCCTCTCCCTTTCACTTGTACAAAATGACATCTATCATTGCTGGCTGACACTTTCATTTGTGCACTGTGACCCCTTCTGAGGCAGAAGAAAAAACACACTTTTTCAATACTGAGTATTCTTTTATCACCTGATATGAAAAGACTTTTATTCACCCCATTAAAAAAAATTGTTAAATAGCAGGACCTGGAATGCAATGGACTGAAGAGACTGAATCCCAGATGCTAATTAGATGCACATATCAAACATCAATTTAACTGCTTCATTTATCAATACACTGATGCTGCTTATACTTCACTAGTTCACAATTCTATTTACATACCAAAGTACATTTGTGTTTAGTAGTATCAATAGGGGTATTTGTTTAATAGGTATTTTACTCAATGTCAGACTGCTGATCACCTAAACCTTCAAGGGCTGTGAAGAACTACAACTGTAAAGATATATGCATAGGATCTCACAAAGGCAAACTGAAGGCACTGCCACTCCAGGATACAAGCGAGACCCTCTGTACAACTGATTCAAAAAGATATTGTGAGAAACTACGAAGTGCCAAACCTGAAATCGCTGAGCAGTTAGTTTGGGAACTGCTGTATTAACGAGATGACTACAAGATGACCCACATGACCGATATTAATTACCACATGACTGGTGCTGTTTATTGTTTAGTTTAGTTTTTTAATCCCAAAATTTCAAGACAGCTTCATGACTGAGGGATATGTTGTGCACACTTGGAAACGACAGTACCAAAACACCCAACCTTTACCAGCACATTTTCAAGACTGGCACTTTAAATTAACCCCAGGTATGCAAAAAGCGGCAATCCTCAGATGTCTCAACACCTTCTTACTGGTTGACATCACTGCACGTAAGCAAAATCCTTTAATGTTATTTCAGTGATCCGTGTGTTCCAAGAAAAGGATAAGGGTACTCTCTAAGTAACTGCTGACACCAGGACACATTTTGCAGCATATTTCTCTGCAGTTATCACTTGGTCCCTGAGCTTCTCTAGGGCAATTTTTTAGAACTGCAGAAGGTTTTATATGCCAAATTTTCCAATACATCTTTTTCCTATATTTTGTTTGAAAAAATTAAGAGCACTTTTTAAAAATTGAATTTGAGACATGCATTCAAACTGTGTCTAACTTAAAACTTTCTTAGATGGAAAACACCATCTGCAAAAGCTTTGCTACCTCAAACCCTGTGAAACAGAAACAGCTGTGAAATTTCAACACAATGCCTTGAACATTTTACTTGTACATTTTTTTCCCTACTGGATATGAATCAATAAGCATGAGTTCGATTATCACCATTCAAAGGTTAATACTTCTGTGCCAGATGTGCAGCTCCTGGGTCTAATGACAGGGACTGATAGGGGCACATTTTAGTGAAGAACTGTCAGCTTCCTAAATTATTCCTACTTTCTGGCAATTCCTGCTTTTTGATTACTGTAACTCTCACCTGTGCTTACTGGCTTGTTGAGACTGTGGAGCCAATTTTGGAGTGGGAAATTTCAAAATTCTTTTGATTGCAGATTTAATTGGATTCATTAATTACCACCGAGCTTTTAAATTATCTTCCTGTTTGTCAAATGTTTTATATTAGATGTGCAGTTATAAAAAAAGTCTGAAAAGCACATTGTGTAGATTTAAAGGAATACAAACATTTCTCCTTTAGGAACTAAGTTAGGTCATGGGACATGAAAAAGCTGTTGGATAGTCACATCTTTACATCTGCAATGATCTGGGTTAGATGTTAAAGGTTTTGTATCCTATTAACAATCTCCTGAGCTAACCAGCCCCTTAAATGTGATTACAAGGATCACGCATCTAAGACCTTCAAAAGGGGTTACGGAGCTCTTTTGATCAACTAAAGAAAATATCTAGCAAAGCTCAGGGTTGCTTCGAGAAAACTATGCATTCAATAAATAACTTATGCTTTTGGACATCCTTGAGAATTCATTATGGTAGATGGTATTTATGATCAAAAGAATACTAAGCTAGATGCAGACAAACTCTGTGGTGGTTTTCCTAGAGGATATTTATTCAGGTGTTGCAGGAAGTACTGCTTCTCTGTAATAAACACCAAAAGGGGAGGAGTTCCTTATATTTGCTACAGGCTGTGTTCAGTTAAGCAGCCAGAGAGGTCAAAAAGCACTTCCCCAGAGAGGTAAGTTTTTTTGATTCTTATAGTGGTGGTCTTCTGCTAGTTAAGCATGCTTGTTTATTTTCTTAAGTCATCATTTATTTATCTGCTGATCTTTTTGTGTGTCATTTATTTGCATTTGTACCTCGTTAGCCATCAAAGCACCTTTTCTTGAGTAGAATACTATTAAAAGATCATTTATAAAGAAAAAATTAGATGAAAAGCAGGAACATATGCCTTACGTCCCACAGGCTCTCTATGGCTGAGTTCTGCTCAGGATTTGGAGCCTAGCAACCAAGGACCTCCTTTGGTAGGGAGGGTTCAAGGTCTCCTGCCTATCTGCATCCTGACTTTATTTGGATGTAGTATGATCTTTCACAATATACAAAATACCTTATTAAGTAAATAATCTTAATTTGGTGCCCTAATCACAGAGCATCTTTCCCTCTCCACTCCTTTCTGTTATCAGGAACTTCTAAGAATGTAGAAGCCTGAATGTATCAGTTCTGAAGTAAAAGAGGTCTATTCCACTTATGTATGTTTTAGGTCCATTATATTTCAATAATGAAGAGTAAGACTCATTCTAAAAGCAACTGTCTAATGCAATCTAATGTTGAAGATACTTTGAAAGGGTGTCTGCTCATACTGCTTTCATATTTGTCACATAGTAATTTAAAAATACTTTTCAGACTTGCACCCACAATACCTCTAATGAAGGTAAAAACTACGTTGAAAGGCAAGGAGGAAGTCTGAAACTAATCTAACCACAATCTGTCAAAAAGATAGTGTAGTATAGATGCTGTCTTGTGGCATTAAGCACAACTTAACCTCATGCCAGGTACAGCTGGAGATGATCACACTTCATTTATCATTTAATATATATATATGGATATTGTCAATATTTGTCCTTAATTATTTCAATTTTATTTTGGGGAAGAGAAAGTGTATACCCATGTGTACTCCAGAGCTTTGATATCTCATCTGAAAAGTTTTCTAGATAAAAGCAAAGCAAATTATTATTTTTTGGGAAAATGAGGGGCAAAAGCCAAGGCATGTTGAGACAGAAAAAGAACATGAAGGAGTAAAAATAAAGGGAAAGGAGAAATGTGGCTAGGCTGCATGACGTCAAATGTCACGTAATCATTTTATGACTAAGTTTTCCAGCACAATCAGTGTCCATTTGACGCATAGATGGTCATTGCCTAAGGGCTGAAATTCCCATTTTGTATGAACAGTGCCTAGGTCTACAAGCCTGTGACATTTGTTGTGAGTTTTACTGATTTAAAGTAGGACCCTTTCTGTAGCAACAGGCTGACATTACTTGTATATTGTTCAGGATTATCTGAATGAACCAGATACAAGTTTTTTGGAGTTTCACGGACCAGTTCACCTGAATAATTAATTAATGCAGAAGACATAAGTGTGTTCAGCAGTTCAAGTGGATCCACTGGGCATGGGGTTTTGCTTTTGAGGCCCTTTTGACAGAGCGAGTGCTCATAGGGAATTTCAGGTCTTCAGAGACAAGAGATGGTAGCTTTGGCACACAGCGAGAGCGAGATGTGGTGGGCAGCAGTGGTTTTAAGACAGCACTGCCAGAAGTGGAAGAGTTCATATCAACTATCACCCATTTTTCTGGTTCCTTTGGTTGTGTCTAAACGCTTCTCAGCTCCCTGCTTCAGGTCTTGGATACACACAAGCTCTTCCTGGGAGAAGAGATATGAGTGCCCACCACTCCTTTTTGTACCTGAGTTTCCACTGAGAGGCTTCCAGCCTTTTTCTGATGGGACACTTTAGTCAAGCTTCTGCATGATCACAGAATTAGTCATGCTTCTACATGTGACTTGCCATCCATCAGACACACAACTGAAAGGCAGTGGGGTGCCAGGCACTCCCAAGCACAACTAAAAGCAATGAGAGCTTTGCTCAGGGACGGGGAAGCTTTTGCAGAGTATTGTTCCTGTAGTGATTTAAGCCTAAAAGATATGGATGTTTTCACAGCTGAGGCCCTATTATGCTAGTGCCTCCAACTCTAATTAGTAAAATGGAACCATAAAACTAGGAAGATCATTTTGTATTTTTATAGGGTCTCAGCCAGGGGAAGAGGAACCGTTATGAAGGGACAGAGCAGCTAGCAACAAAAGGAGTTTATAAAGTCTATATGGGATGTTAAATTATCCCTCATGAATTTCTAAATGCATAATGCAGTGCACAGTCTAAAAATGTCAACGACTTTTATATAATAAAGTAGTAGTGCTTGGATGAAGGAAATCAAAGAGGTCTCTAGTCCCTATACATACCTGGCTCATGGCTGTTTAATTTTGGGGTTTGAGAAGTTTCTGTTGATGGTTTTCCCACAGGGAGGAATTTCATAAGGTTTCTTCTCTGTGTGATTTCTTTAATGGCTGGGATGGCATAAGCAGCCATACCTGTAACAGATACGTTCACATGGAAAACCATCTATGAATGACCTGATGTCTACTCTGCTTTTGTGAAAAATGTAGAACATAGATACCTCTGAAACCATTCCCCTAATGTCTGACCTGTCTGAAAACAAAACTCAGTTTCAAATATTATCAGAAAAAGGGAAGGACACAAACTCAACCCAACAGCCAAAGTCTCTGATGGAGGCACATGATCCCCAGTGCTGACTGAGTTTGGCTGCTTCTTTGAAGTGGATGTGTCAGGGAACTTGCAAAGAAAACCTAACAAACGTAATTAAAGCCTGGCTCATGTACCACATATGAGCTGTATTGATAAAATTCACCAATTTCCCAAGTTTTGAGTACTTTATCTTGCACCTTCACTCTGCTATTACATTATTACTCTAACGTTGTACTGCTGTGGCATAGACACCTCTCTGCAAAGGTGCTAACGCGAGCTCGGGGCGCGCACCAGATGTGAATTATTTTTAGCGGGCCAGGTAGGTCCATTAGGTTTCCTCAGGGCAGCGCAGCCATGGGCAGCCCCACGGCCACGAGCCGCAGCTCCCCCGTGCCAGGCCAGCACCCTCGCCGGCCGCCCGGCCGTGTAATCCCCGCGGGGCGGCTCAGGGTGCGGGGCTGTGACCCGGCTCCGCAGGCGGCCGGCCCGGGATGTCCAGCGGCCGCGGCCGGCCCGGGGCGCGCTCGGCACCGCCGCTGCCCCGCCGTGAGGGAGCCCGGGCCGCCCCGGCTTTGCCCCCGCCGCGCCCTGCCCGGGGCGGGCCGAGCCCGGCCGGCTTTGCCGGCGCCTGCGGGGGATTAGCGGGGCAAAGCGCTCATCCGCCGCTGACCCCGAGGCGGGACCGCAGCCGGGCCGGGGCCGAGCGCAGGAGGAGAGGGAGGAGGGCGAAGCCGAGGCACGGCGGCCGGAGGCGGCGCGGCCCCAGCCCCCTCGGCGGGGCTGGCTCTGCGGGGACCGGAGCTTTCGCCGCGGGTAATCCCCGGCCGGGAGCGGCGGGCGCAAGGGCGAGTCCCGGGGCCGGTGCCCGAGCAGGGGCTCGCCGGGGAGCTGCGCTGCCGGGCGGCCACGCCTCGCCGAGGGGCTTCGGGGCGGCCCCGGCGGGATGGTGGCCCGGCCCCCGGGGGGGGTGCGGCCTGGCCGGGCCCGTGGCTCCTGCCGGGCTGCCTCGGGACGGGACGGGACGGGACGCGATGGGCGCGCCCGGCACCGGCGGGGTGGGCAGGGGCTGCTCGGAGCCGGGGGGTCCCGGCACCGGAGGGTTGGCTCTTGCGCTGTCTCGTTGGGATGAATCCTGCTTGTGTCTACTTTTGCTTTTTCCCCTCCTCTTCCTCTCCCCCCCCCCCCTTTTGTTTTTTCTTGTGAGTGAGTTTCTGGATGAGAAACGCGTTCGGAGCAGTGGGGAGCGCTGCCTGGCCCGCGGCGCGCAGGGCTGAGAGGCGCCGGGCGCTCCCGGAGCAGGGCGAGCGCTGCCCGCCCGAGCGACACGCGGGGCTGTGGCGTGACCGTGACCGTGACCGCGGCCGGACACGTGTGGAGTCTTACCGTGCCCAGGATACACTCACGCCCCGTAACTTCTTGCCGGCTAATGCTAAGTGCTAGCAAGTCTGCTTGTCTGCAATGCCTTCCTTATCTTGCTATCAAGTTACTGCATCGCCTTAATTTCAAGCCCTGACAAAGCTCATTGATACAGCAGCTAAAGTAATTTTGAGTTGCCGCTTTGCTGCTGTTAGAAGTTGTGAGAAATACGGAGTGAGTGAGGTCACACCATATTGATTTTTATGGCCGTATAAAGTCTTACTGTGTTAAAATAGGAAAATGAAGTGATGCTTTAGCTTTGAAAGCCAACTTATTTGCTAATATATTGATCTACTGTTTAGTCATTGAAAAATTATTCTCATCACTTGCGGTGCCTTTCTTCTGCGAGCCACAAAATGAGCTGGATATAATTCAGTTAATGGATTGCTAATGTCAGTTCATTACTTCTGGTGGCACAAAGTCCAAATACAGTTTGATAATAAAACATTCTCCCTTCTGTTATTAATCTTGTTTTGTGATTGTAATGCCCCTGCATAAATATTGTCTGTTGGATGACAATTGCCACAAAAATCTTTAGCTCTCATTTGTTTTCAAAACACCAGAGCTTTTAAAATTGACCACAGTAATTAAATTTAGCATTTTTTTCTCCCATGTTCTTTTCATACCCTCTTCCTTTAACTAAAGGTTGGCTTAAAAAAAGTTGGGGTTCTGTACTGGTGGCATGTTTAAACTCTGAAGGATTGCAATCCAGTGGGTAGCCCTGATGCATGAGGATAGATTGAATGCTTACAACCCTCATTGATTCTTTAACCTGTTGCTTAAAAAATTCCCTCCTCTGATGGAGTTTCCTTAGAACTGTAAACCTCAGCATGCAGTGTAACTTTGACTGTTGTGGGGCATGGCAGGGAATAGATGAAAGCCAAGGTGGAACCTAACACTGAAACAGATCCCTTGCATCCATGCCCTCTGAGAACATTCAGAGAGTGAAGACATGGAGCCTCCCATGAGCAGGGCTGGCCAGTTCAGTCTGCAGCAAGTCAAAATGTCAAGATCAGCTGAATAATAATCAGCAGATGAAATGTCAGTGTGGACACCCAATATGCATTTATCAATAGAAGGATATCAGCTACTGATAGTACACAGTACTGCTTCTCTACTGTGTGTAGAAGTTTTACAAAGGTCAAGGAGTCCAGAGGCATCAAATGTCTCTGAAAGCTCTCTTGCTTTCTTGGGAAACTTGTCACTGGATAACAGTCACCAAAGAGAAAAAGTGGTTTTAGAAAAAGAAGAAGCAGTTACCCAGCCTTTCAGAGAGTAAACATTAAAAAGTGACCTCAAAGTTAGATCAATTTCTTCCTTGGACAGCCCTAAGATTGATATGTATACTTTGAACTATAAACATGTACAGGAAATGTGTTGTCTGATACTTGCCTAAATTGATCACCACTCCTTGGCTCCAAATGCTTTACTTAACCATTTATTCCTGCATTTACATTACATTAGGGTTTGGTTGCTGGATTCAAAGTTTGCTTGGCAGTGTCATTGTGTGGTGCTTGCCTTGTCTGTGCATCATCAGATAACGACCAAGTTGCCTGACAGCGTTCAGGTGATGACATGTGGCTGGCTTACAGTTTTCCTGACTCTAGTAGGGAGCTGATACTCATTTTATTAGTTGTCAAGCTATAACTCTTTGTTTCCATCATTTAAGTAGGATAGAATTCACTCACCTTAACATGTCTTCATCTGAAGCAGTGTAACTGGGCTCCTGTTGTAGGCAGTGGAAACTTAGCTAGTAGAATCAACAGTGTCTGAAGACTAAGCTGTCTTATGCTAAGATAAATGCTAACCAGGTAAGGTGAATCAATTTTTTTTTGTTCAAATAAAAAAGCTTAGGTTCCAATAGGTGTATTCTATACATTAGCTTGGGTGAAGTTTACCTAAATTGATGGCTTGTGTCTCTCCTACTCATGTAGGCACACAACAGCAAAAGACATGGACTGACTGTTAAAGGAGGTTGTTGATTTTTAGTCTTCATCTACCACAGCTGGGACTAAAAGAGATTTTTTCCCTCTGGAAGGTTTCTTGCAGACAGGAAGGACAATTGAAAGCAATGGAAAATATATAGAGTGGAAAGTAGTAAGCAAACTGATGTGTAGTTGAAGAGGATAATTCAGATAGTATAAAAATTATGTAATTATGCAAATTTGTTGTTTCAGAGTGAAATCATAATGCTAAGTGCATTCAGTTTTTGACTAAGTAAAAAAAACACCCTGCAAATTTCTAAACACTTATCTTTAACTAATTGCAAACTAGGTAATCTGCTCACACCGAGCTTAGGTTTGAATATAGTTCCCATTTGGATATAGGTTGTATTGCCATCAAAATCAGAGGCCAAATATTCTCTCAGAATTGAGTGGGGGTGATATTTGAATTTCCAGAGCAAAATGTACCCTTTGAATGATGGCTAAGATAATATACTGCACAAATGACTCATTACAGCTGCATTCATACTAGCTGAGAATCTGAGCTGCAATCCATGCTCTTAGTTGAATAATCAAATTATTTAGACATTTAACCAGAAATTGCTAGGTGCTAGTATGATGAAGGGCATATTGTAGCCTCATACCTTTTGGCTTGTTTTGAGAATTCCATGGGGCAGCCTTTAACTTTCTTATTAAGTACTTGTCAATGTGGCAGAACTCATGAAATAAGAAGAAATGTGGTTTGGGATTTGATTGTGCCATTGCATTAAGTGTTTGAAGGCCCCACTGTGCCTCGTGGTCAGTGCCAGACCAAACAACTTACAAATTAGATATTGGATAAAGGCAATAAAAGGGGTGAAAAAGTGAGGTGATGAGGTTTTTTTATTTGATATAACAAGCTGTCTATTTTTGTTTGTTTGTTTTGGTTTTGTTCGGGTGATTATTTTTTCTGGCATCCATTAAGCAAGAGGTTTAAGTTTCACAGTCTGAAGGAATAAATTGTGTCACCTCCAGAGAGGTAACAGACCTGATATGCCATGTATGCCAGTGTTCTTGGTACCTGACATCTACCACTTATGGCATACAGGAAGATGTCTGGTACCTTGCAGGATAGGATATGTGCATGAGCTCTCTGTTTAAATATAAGTAATGTTTGCAATGTGAAGGAGAGAGTGATGTGAACAAACAAAATGGAAGACAACCTCAGCAGGTGTGTTTTGAACTGAACCAACGAGGTCCTGGTTCCAGTTTTCAAGACCAGAAGGTTGTGGTAGCTGGGAGACAAGATGCTGATGGGAACCTAAAGGCTAGATTCATTGTAGTTATATGTGAATAGATGTCTGCTTTGCTAATCATAAAGACTCCCTCTGTGGAGAACAACACAAGGCAAGGTGGCTCTCATTTTATTAGCTCTTTATGGAGGAAATGGGTATATATTCATCCAAGTGAAATGAAGGTCCATTCAGAAACTTTTGGGAAGGAAGGTTTAAAATGAAGTTGCACAATTAGGTGGTATGAAACAGCAGTGAAAATATTGGATTAACATATAATATTCTATGTGGAATTCAGGCTCCATTGTGCTTTCAACCCAGCTGGCAGAAGCAAAACCTATTTCCTATTCCCATGTGACTGTGCTGTCTCTAATGCTCTGTGGCATTGACTGCAAATCCCTCCACAATTGGTTTGTGTCTGAAGGTTTGGGTGTGATAAATGTACTTCACTGAATTGCCTTGGCAGCAATAAGATAGTCCAGAGAAGATATACTATGTTCTTCAGTAGGCTTCCCCTTCCCTCTCCAAACTGACTAGATACTGAAAATGATGGAGGATGCAGTGGTCTGCTAGCACTGCTGCTGAACAGTGCATCTCTGGGCATCTCTAATATTTGGCCTGAAGTCTGCTATTATATAGGGTGCATATATTTGATGTGAAACAAGAAGTCACACAGGACTGGCTCATTAGAAGTCTCACTCAATTTGTTCTTATAACTGTCACCAAATCCCCTTCTCAGAGAAAAAAAAACCTGACAACCAAACCAACAAAAACCCCAAACCTTGTTTTCTTGGAACTCAAAATCTACTTTTTCTTTGTCTTTAATGCCCTGAATTTAATCACTGTGTCAGTCTGTTTGGCTCTCTCAAACTTACAGGACAATGTACTCTGTGATTTAAACTTTGTTTCGTGAGCTCATTAAGAACCATAACATGCCAAAGAGGGGCTCAATCCCCTTTTGCCCAGGTCAGTCTATCACATGAATTCATCTATTCACCGTTCAAGCCATAAGGTTTCATAACTTATAACCTATAACTCTTAACTCATGCACCTCCAAGCAAAACCAGAAGAATAAAATCGAGCTTATCTCTTCTCCTCTGTCACAGTGCAGGTGTCTCCTTTATCCCACCAAGCAGCAGGAAAACTCAGCAGTCCAGCTGCTGTGGGATTCACTTATAAACCTTTTTGGATGAGCTGATATTTTATACCTTCCAGCTTGGAGGCTTGGCCTATACCATTTTTTGTAAGTGAGCAGATTCTGGGGAAACTGCAACAGGAAAGATAACAGGAGACAGAGATTTGCCAGCGATAATGGTGCATAATGCACATAATGGCTCTTGAGCTCTTTCAGGCCACCTGTCTGCCTACTGGGTGCTCCTGCTTTGACGTACTGGCACTGTGCCCAGCATCCATCAGGCCTCACCACCAGGTTAGCCAAAATCTGAGCAGAAGCTGAATGAATGATCACACTGAGCACACCAGAAGTAGTTTAAAGGGTTCTTTTTCCTAGCAGTTCAAGGGTACATTCCCAGCTTAGAGGTTTGAATCAAGTTATAATATGTGGTGGCTTTTAAATAAATTTTTTATGGTGAAGTGTATGATAAATTATCCAATTGGTTTGGCATCCAGACATATTCCAGGAACAGTCCAATTTACTACTGAATTATGAGGTTAAATTGTTATCAGCTTTCACAACTTCACTGAGATGTAATAAAACATTATTAATCATCCAGAATAGAACACTTGAAATCATTCTATTTAATATATTTTTAATAATAGAAGTGGAAACTAAACAATTTATCTGTTGGGACATGTTCTTAAACTTGGTGAAGGTGAGGAAACATGATATTCAGTATAATTTATCCAAGTTATTATTTTGAAGCTGTAAATCAAAAGAAAGAATTAGGGTGAATAATTCTTTCTGGAATAGCACTCTTAAATTATTGAACTAAGTATGACAGCTACTGAATGCATATTTGTTAATTATGTGGTGACTTTTCTTAACACAAAATTATGTGCAACTGGTGTGATTTTCAAAAGAAAACAAAAGCACATGACAATTTCTCCAGCACTTCCTCTCTGGTAGACAAATAGCACCTGCAGGATCATGTTTCCTTAGCCCTTTAATAGTTCTCATTGTACCAGTCTCTGCAGACTAATAAGCAATTGATACTGGGAGTCAATGAATTTCATTCTGTCAATGTACAGGGAGTTAATGAAGCCTAGGAGGCTGTCTGAATCTCCAGGTTGTGATGCTTTTTTCTTATAGTTGTCTACTTCACGTAAAACATCCGTGCAGCAGGGTGGACCTTTGCTTAGGCATGTATTTGGAAGTTCAATGTATCAGAGTGCCCTGCCTGGCTCTGGCACAGTCTAAAAATGTGAAGCTGCTCTTTGAGTTCCTGTGTCAGAAGTGCTCATCTTCGGAAGGGAGGAATGAAATCTTTCTTTCTTCAACGCTGCGTATCTTCTGCTGCCTGGGTCAGAAGCTCCTGTGTTTTCTTGTAATGTGAGACACAGCAGGCTCTAGATTTTGATGGAAAATTACATATTCTGTAGAAAATAGCCTGTATGTAGACAGGCTTCAATATGGTTTGGATACATCAGTTCTTATGAAGGCAACCACTGACACCTCTTGACTTTTTTTTTCCCTTTAAAAAAATTACTAGTTACAGATTTAGTATCTAGTAAGATCTTAAACAAATAGTTAGCTTCAATTTTAAAAACTAAAGCATAGATAGAGAAATTTTAAAATTCTGTCATTATTGAAACCCTCAAAGCAAGGGCTTGGTATTCTGAATCCTAATCCCTTTGTCATACCACATTTGGTTATTGTTTTGTGAAGTCCCAAATATGAGCTAATTACAAAGCATTTATAGATGAAGTGATTAAAAAATCCCAATACAATGATTGTAATTGAGCACTACTTTAAAGGCAAAGAAAGGTTAAAAAAATGTTGTAACTCATTTGTGTTCTTTTTGCGGGGGAGGGAAGAAATGGCTTTGCCTGAAAGTGGTGAAGTTCCCAAGGCATGGGTAAAGACTAGACATAAGGTAATGAAAAAGGTGATGCCTTAGGAAGAGACTGCAGTCAGTGTCCTGACTGAGTTGAGTCTGTGTGAATCCCACGAGACAGAAGGAGGAAGCAAATTTTGAATCTGGAATGGAAAACTGAGGATTTACTTATTACAGCTGTATGTCTCTGGATCTCGATCTTTACTTTGGCCTTAGCCTGGAATCGTGTTAAGGGAGATTTCATTGTATCACATAAAATTGGGTTGTTTCATTCCCACAGCATGTGAAATCAAGGAGCTGGACCACTACTGGTTGCAGTAACCAGTACACAACAGACTGCTGCAGGTTTCCTGCTGTAAGTGAATTGTATCCATCAGGACCAGAGTGTTGGTGTAACCTAGTCAGTGATGGATACAATTCAATCCTTGTAAAGGTGTTCCTTTTGCAGTGTGTAAACCACTTGTTAAAGGATGCACATTGGTAAACATGTTTTCCGTGCCTCTGAATGCTTGAGTGGCAGAAGTCCATAGTATTGTAAAAAGATCTGTCACTTTGATCTGCTTGGCCTTTTGAGATCTATGTCATAATTCAAATGCTAAGAGTAGGCTTATAAAAATGATTGTTTACTGTAAGAGTTTGAATGAATCTAATGCTGCTCTTTAAGTTGGTTTGTGGGGTTTTTTTCCCTACTTGCCTGATTTTTGGTAATGGACCCAAATTCTTTGGGATTTTATGAACTTGATTCTTATTCCCCCATCCCTCCAAAGATCCTGGACTGAAAATATGTGTTGATTGAAGTGTATGGGAACTGGTTTTCCACTCCACTGGTTTCACTCAAGCTTGAATTTGATTCAAATTAACATTTGAGTTTCCCTTCATTTGATACTGTATTGACTGCACATATCTTCATTTGATATCGTGCAGTCAACACAATATCAAATGAAAGGAAATTCAAGTGCAGCAGTTCTTATTCATTATGCTATCTGTGCATGCACACTATATGCAAAAACATGTCTAGTGTTTGAGGCTGGAATGTATATTTCTCTTCCTATTTGTAGGAAGTCAGTTGCTATTAATCATTTGTTGAGTGAACATTGAGATTTCTTTTTCCTAGGAGCCATCATTTGAGATGCTTCCATTGACTGGGAAAACAATAATATTTGATAGCTTTCCTGATCCTTCAGATACCTGGGAAATAATTGAGACTATTGGCAAAGGAACATATGGAAAAGTTTTCAAGGTGTTAAATAAGAAAAATGGCAGCAAAGCAGCAGTCAAAATTTTGGATCCTGTTCACGTAAGTTACTTAAATTACTTGGTTTGTGCTTATTTAATTGTAAGTTTATGTAGTCTTTTCTCTTAATCTTTGTAGATAATTTGTATTAGTAGTGACAGTGAAATAAACTGTTTCAGCCTGCTGAGTATCAGGCTACCTATCAATGCATTTTTCTTATCATGAGTGATCTTGCAAGTGGTTGCTTATGGTAGAAGTCAGATATATACCTAAACTTTGTTACCCCGTATTTTTCTCTTCTTTTCATAAGCAGAGCTGATTATTTTTCTTTTCAGTACTAGGAGTCCTAGCTTATTCTATTTTTTACTGCTGTTCCCTTTCCTTTTGTTTTTAGTTTGTGACGTACTAGACTGTAAGGAAATTATGTACTTCTAAGTACTTAAGCTGCACCTCCAAGCATCTGAGTACATGCTTGTAGCTGAGTTACATGCTATGAAGGATACTTCAAAAGTAAAATAGCATACTTTGTTGTTATAGTTCATTCTGTGTTTTCAGAATGTGCCAAAATATGTAGGTCTCACAGAGGAATCCATCTTTTCAAATGGAAAATGCAAAGGGAGTAGATCTACACACAAAGCACCAGGTGACTGGGAGGTGGAATTATGAAGCTGTAGAGTATGGTTTTGTTCTAGATAGCTGACATTTGTTGGGTGGCAGATTAATGCTCAAAGAATGAGGAAGGACACTCATCTGGTTTGTAAAGGCACACCCCACTGACTTCAGTGGTGCTGCACATGGCTTGGGACTTTTCTTGAGAACAAAACATGGAAAAACAGCTGTTCCTTTTTCAGTGGCCCTTTTGAGGTCATCTTCTGCACTCCCAGTATAGGTTTGTGAGGTGTGTGCTTCCGTTGCATGACCTCTGGGCAGGAATGGGTGAACACATCATGCTGTGTGGACCCAGCAGGTCTGGAGCTGCACAGCCATACAGGGCTCTTCTACCTCTGCACACCACTCAGTGTCAGGTTATGATCCCATGACATGAAAGTCTATGAAATGTGTTGGTGAAAACATAGAGTCTTCCTTTATCTTTGCTGTGTTCCTTGCTGATTGCTTTTCATTTCAACGTGCTTTCAAAGCAACAAAAGAGTGCTCATCTCAATTCAGTACTACATACCTCTCCCAAAGTAAACGTAACTTGCAGCCAAGTGATAAGGATCTTGATGAGCTCAAATGCGTTGGAAGCTATTTTTGACTCTGTTGCTTTCTGTTAACGAGGTTTTTTTGTGCTTACAATGAATGGGCAAGACTTCCTTGCCGTTGGTGTTCATCTGAATGCCTGTTTGGCAGGAAATGCATCTGCTTTCCTCTGTTTCACAAGAGTTCAGGAATGATTCTGAAGTGGCAGCTGGCTATGGCAGGCATTCCTGAAGGAATCAGTTAAACTTCCAATGTCGTGTACACTTTGGAAGATGCAGAAAAATATTAAAGGATGATGATAGGAAGAAAAAAAGAAATAGCAAAGCTGATGCTAGAGGAAAGAGAAATTGAGTAAGTAGGAAAAAGGAATAGAATGTAAAGGAGATGGAAGCAATAGAATGGATAAAGATGCAATATAAGAAATTGAAGAAGGGCAAAGTTATAACTGATGAAAACAGGTTTCTTATTTTAGTGAAAAAATGGGAGTAATGCAGTAGACATCACACTTCCAAGACTTGACTCTTAAGTAAATGTATTACCCTTTTTTATTCTAAGAACACTATTCTTCTTTTCCCTCTTCTATTTAGAGGGTGTTTGGAGTAGCTGCTGTACTTCCATGTTACTGCTAAAATGACAATCCTATATTGGAAATAGAGTGAAAGTAATAAATGAGTTCTTTTTATTTAAACTGAAAGTGTTGTTAATGGCTGCAGAGGGAGCCATTGCAATGAAGAAAAAGATACTTTATATATTTTCTGCTTTACATTTTACAATTCTTTTTCTTTGAAGATCATTTCAGAATTGTGCCACTCGGGAGGTGGACTGGAAACAGAGCAGAAGAAGTGTGGTTTGGTTTAAATGATATTTTGAAATTAAACTGGGAACCTACATTAACATTGGTGATATAAGACTGAAATAAGTGCTTAACATTTAATCCTTTAGAGCACAGATTCTTTTTGCTGAATAACAGCTCAGCTTTTTGAAACTGAAACAGGAAAGCAAAGGTGTTGAAATGAGAATATACGAAGATGGAACTGAGAAGGCTTAGTCTTGTCCTCAGGACTATAAGTAAATACCATTTTACTTTAGAACTCTTAGCCAAATTACCCTATATATAGGATGAAAATACTCAGTCTGCCATTTCTAATACAGTACTTTGATGAAGGTAAATATGCTAAATGAAACCAAATATTTCAAGTTTTTTTCCTTCATAAAATACCGAGGAAGATTTTACTTTTTAGTAGGCACAGAATGAATATTCTATTCATTTAATTTCTCCTTATAATTGTAAAAATCTCATCAAGTCTGAGTACCCCTCAGGAGACAGAAACCTCTATTAATTCACAGTAGGACAGTGGGCTAATTCTCTTCCAATTTCCCCAAGGCAGGCAGAACTATTGTATGCTTTGTTTTTTAATTTCTTGGCTTTTGACTCTATTTTTTTACTTTCTTTTATTTTTGCCAAATGCATTTTCTGTCTTCATCCCTGCTTCCACTCTTTCTCTTTCCATCCTCTGCCACCTTCAGTACTTTGGTTCTTTCTTCCTTCCTCATATTTTTTTTCCATATTCAGTGTTGTGCTTATGGGAAAATTACCTTAAAGTGAGTTCCTCCTTTTCTTGAAAGAGGAAAATTCCTGCTGTTCTTCAGTTGTTCCTATAACAAGATCTCTAAAACCCTTCCTTGTGAGAAGACTTATCCTTATAATCTCAGTATGAAAGTTTAATGGTCTGATTCATGAGGATACTGGTGACAGAGGAGGCTCTTGGAGACCAGTCAAGCTGGTCTCAAGGCAAAAGGCTTGTGTGAGGAACTTGAATTGGATATGGGAGAGACCTGCATAAGAAACAAGTGAGCAAAATCCTCTTGGGGCAGGTGTGCTGAACAGAATGAGAAGGAGCGTCATTCTTTGGGAATACAAAGCATTTCCTTTCTCTGCCATGATCACTTCTATTTGGCTGTGCTAAGACAGGTTTTTGTCAGTGAGTAGATGCTTTTCATCAATAAGAAATCCATTCCTGTGGATAGTGGAGTTCATAAGGGAGCCTTCTTCTAGAATGGATTTCTCTTTCTTTTTGTGTAGTTGTAAATAGGAAATTGTATTAAAAAATGTTTTAAATCTGAAACAAGTCTGTTAACAATTTTTTTTTGAGATCCGAACAATGAGGGCAAAATGACTGCAGGTATTGCGACTCTGTTGTCAGGAGGGATTGAGTGTTTTCTCAGCATGACTCAAATACAGTCTAGTCATCATCCCTCAATGAGCAATTCCAGTGCACTGGTGGGAAGGGTTTACCTGAGTCATCCAATGCCTACTAGTGCCTCCCAATGCCTGCGTCCATGTTTGGTCTGAAGGGATTTGCACAGCTCCTGGTGCATGTGTTGGCAAAACATATCCTCTTATCTCATCTCCAAAGGGATTTCCCTCACTGTATAGGAAACCCGAGGTTTGTAACCAGAGACTGACAAAAAACCATGGTTATTATAGTTCAATAGGGGAACCCAGAGAGATCATGGATGTCACCAGATGCTAGGACAGTAGAAAATGAGAAAAATTCCCAGATAATTCTAGAAAGTGGGATGACAAATGAATAAGATGTTGCTGCGATCATACTTGTTCATGCACAGAGAGGTAGTTTCAACTGCACTGTTTCTAGCTGGGGATACCATTAAGACTAAAGCAGTTACATGTAACTTTCTAAGGTATCTGGGATTGTGGATTGCACTGGCTTTGCCTTGAAATCACAGAACAGTTAAGGTTGGAAGGGACCAGTGATGGGGTCATGTGGTCCAACCTCCCTGCTCAGGCAGGGTCTTTTTAGAGCACATGGCACAGGATTATATCCAGTGAGTTCTTGAATCTTTCAAGTGAGGGAGACTCCACAGCCTCTCTGGGCAACCTGCTCCAGTGCTCAGTCATCCATGCAGTAAAGACATTCTTCCTCATGTTCAGGTGGAGCTTCCTGTGTATCAGTTTCTGCTTGTTGCCTCTCATCCTATTTCTTGGCATCACTGAGAGGTGCCTGGATCTGTCTTCTTGACATCCTCCCTTCAGACACTTGTAGATACAGTTGAGGTCTCCTCTTAGTCGTCTCTTCTCAAGGCTGAACAGGCCCAGCTCCCTCAGCCTTTCCTTGTAAGAGAGATACTCCAATCCCTTAATCATCTTTGTGGCTCTCCTCTGGACCTGTTATGGGAACTCCATTCCTCTGTTGTACTGAGGAGCCCAGAACTAGATACAGCACTCCAGATGTGTTTATTCACTTACCAGGGCTGAGCAGAGGGGCAGGATCACCTTCCTCAATCTCTTGGCAATGCTTTTCCTAATGCAGCCCAGGATCCCATTGGCCTTCTTGGACCCCAGGGCACACTGCTGGCTCATCGAAAGCTTGTTGTCCTCCAGAACCTTTGTTCCCTCCCCAGTCTCCTGAGAGCTGCTCTGTCGTACCCCATGTTTTCATTAGTTGAAATTGATAATGACAAAATGATTTTTTTTAAAATTACTGTTTTGTATTCAGTAAACAGAACCAGGCTTTGAAGCCCTCTGAATGGTACATTCATGTTCTATTTGTTTTTTCCTCTGTGTTGTTTCAAACTACATTTGAATTGACAGAAAATACTTTGTGGGGGTTTTTTTATGGCTATCATTATTTATTTATTAACTCCTATGCATTTCTCATTTGTGACACTAGGATATTGATGAAGAAATTGAAGCTGAGTACAACATTTTGAAAGCTCTCTCTGATCATCCCAATGTAGTCAAATTCTACGGCATGTACTATAAGAAAGATGTGAAAAATGGAGACCAGCTTTGGCTAGTTCTTGAGGTAAATAATACAGAAAAATGGGAGGTTTATTCCAGTTGGTATTCCTTTGTTGAGTATAAACTCAGTGAATGAGATGCAAGTAATTTGTTTAATGTTTTGGGGGTTTTTTTAGAGTGGTTGCATGCAAAATGATAAGTGCTGTTTATTCTTTTTAGTGTTCTGATTAAATGGTCTGCTCTGAGTTTAGTGTTCTTGTCTTGATATTACACTGATAGTCCTGTGCTTTCAGACTTAGAATATAAATTCTAATAGAACTCATAGGATTTTCTACCTAAAATCTTTCTTTGGTGAAAGGCTTGCCATGGGAATCTTCTTGTAGTATCAGTTCTTTAAATATGGCTAACATATGACGTAACAGTTGAAGAGCACAGTATGGTGATTTTTTTCCAAATGAAATTATAGAAATTATTTAACTGAATTCCTTTTTGTGGGAGAAGGTCAATGCACAAATAGATAAATGAACAATTAAAGCAGCTACTGCCCAAATGCTGTTGAAAGCAGATTTCCTCAAATTAAATTCAGACCAAGGTAAGGTCTGTAACTTGTGTGTTTGTCTTTGTTTTTGAGTAATCTGTGAGTAAAAAGCTTGATTATTACAGTTTTCATAGATTCACAACCTGTTCTGCAAAAACTTCCTCTTATATCCAGAGGAAAGTGAAGAATATCTCTGACAGGACTAGTGTGGTTTTCCTGACAATCAAGACTTTTGCTGTCATTTGATCAGGGCTTGATAAGGCTGAGATTGAAGAATTAGTTGTATTTTATGATTTGTCAGCTAAGTAAATACAAATTTCCTGCCAAATATCCCAATGATACAATGGTATCTAATCCTGGAAACAAACTATCAGTACTGCATAAATTCTGAAAAATTGTATTCCAAATTCTTATGTGTTCCATTGGAAGATGTATTTTAAGAATAGTTTGCATTGGAAGTCACAACAAATTATTAGGTTAGACTGACATCAAAAGGTATCAGGTCTTTGTGAAGTGAGCATCTTGGAAAATCCAGCTTCTGTTGTGTCTGCTGGGCATTTGAAACTTCCATCTGTGAAACTTCTGTCCTGTAAAGGATGGATGCCAAACAGCCAAGCTGAAACAGACTGTGAGGAAACAGTCAAGTGTTTATATTTCAACTTTTGTATTTCACATGGAATGATGTTCTCTGTGTGAAAAACACAAGCTTACCTGTGGAGTGTGTTTTATATTTACTCTTTTCATGGCAAGCTACACATGTGCAAGTGCTAGTGGAGTGTGTGGAACAGTCTTGGGTGCTTTCTGTCACTGCACGTGTAGATCCATGAATGCAATGGATTTCAGTTGGTATGTTTAGATATGCATAAGTAGGAAAATAAATTTCCATATTGACTTTGGTGAAGCTTTTCTTTCAATAATAGCCTATGTGAAAGAAAAGTGTCATAAAACGGATTTTAGGGAGAGTCTGTTGTCCTTTTGCAGTCCATTTCCCTCCTGCTTGCCAGCAACTGTGATTGCTGTATTACAGATGTCCCAGACTATTCCATTTAGTATGCATTTATGGACACACTAAACCTGATGATGATACAGCCATGCTGTACTGTCTCTCCTTACAAGCATACAAGTTGAATTTTTGCATCACCATTATATGCTGATTTCTATTTATATGGTATTCCACACAGTAGAATATAATATTTTCAACATTATGAAAATTTTTCTAAATCTAATTATATTTCAGTGTGAAGAAATTTGGAATCCTGCTCATTTGAGAAGGAAGAATATGTTACAGTCTCCAGTGAATTGCAGGCTCTATTTCTGACCAGCTCTGTTTCAGAGTAGTTGCTGCAATCTGTACAGATGCTGGGTATGCACGGTCCAGACTGAGGGAACCTGATTCATCTTCTTTCTTATGTAGAACCTTTTCTTGAGCTAGAATAATCTTCATGAAAAAAATCATGTGGAAGTGTAGAGTAGCTTGTACTTGGAACCTGCTTCTCTGAAGAGGTGTCATTTTAGCCTTTCCCTCAACCTTTTAACATGGGAAAAATCATTAAATAAATTGATAATTTGTGTCATTCTGGATTTTTGTAAGCAAAATGGTATACTTTGAGTTTCATCTTCTGGGTGTTTCTTGATGTTAATTGAACCTGCTAACCAGACACTGATAACTCAAAAGAATTACAGAAATATTGTCATGATGGATTATTGTGGTTCAGTTGGCAGCTATGTCTGCTGATTTAAAATTTGCCTGAAGTGATTCGAATTTGTTACTTACCTTTGATTTTTTAAAGTTAACATTAAGAGGAAAAGAATTAAATGTAGAAATATCTAAATTTTCTTTCTAAATCCTTGGGATGCTTCTATTTGTGATAGGGTTTTTTTAAGAAAGAAGAAAAAAGATCTTAAACCCAGTAAATAGAAGCTCTCAGGAGTTTGAATTAAACTAGAATACAGAAAACTAGTGCATCAGTTCACTTGCTGTTCTTTCTGCAAGCATAGAGAAAGTACAAAGCCAGGGTTAATCAGAGTATGGACATTGTTACAACTGCAGTTAGCACCATGTGGAAAAAAGGAATAAAATGCCAGTATATCAAACTGCCAGCCTGCCATACCAGGGTTATGTCAGTCCATTGCTACCAGTTTACTTCCAGTGGCTTGCCAAAATGCTTGTAACAGGGTAGGAGCTGAGATAGAACCTGTCAAGAGGCTATTGCTGTGTTATGGGCACAGAGTAGCCCACCAGTTGAGTTCCTGCCCAATTACCAATTGCAAGGGCAGTTGCCTTTGTCTGGTGAGTTGTTTAGGTATAATGAGAATGCAACAAGCTGAGATCCCCTGATGAAACTCCTTTCTGGTTTTGTGGAGATCCTTTAGAAGAACTACCATTTTTGAATTTGCCTAGAGATAGAGAGCCCAGCACAATGTGTAGAGTATCAATTATTCACTCCTTTCCTGTCCAAATGTGACTCTTCATAGCAAAGAGCTTTCATGAAAGGTTTAGGCCAGATAGAACAAATGGATTTGGAAATGGAGAACTGAATAGGTAACAGAAATCAGTTGTGATCTCCATCAGCAGCAAGCATTTGTCAGCATTGTAGTCCAGGAGAGTTATTAGGATTTGAAGGAGGATGGTGCGATAGTTTTCTGTTTTGTTTTAGCTGCTCCCTCAAAGCAGAAAGGAAAACATGTTATGCCTACGGGTACCCAGTAACCTGTAACCTAATGGATGCCAGCACTGTGAGCTGATCAAGGATAGAAGTATATTTCTTGCTGTATAGGAAATGGCATTAGAGCTGCTGTGGGGTTTGACAGTTAGAGCATCCAGCTCATGTTTGATGTGACTGAGAAAAGGGCAGTCAGCGTGAGGGTTCAAAGGAATAATGGCATGGTCAGAGATGGCTGGTTAGGGATAAGTACTCACTAAAGCCAAGAGAAAGTGTTGCAGTAACTCCTAGGTAAAATTAGGAGTGCTGAACAATGCATGTACACTGCTGCATCTGGCCTGGACTGAGTCTGCTGTGCTGTTGCACTGTTGTATCTGCTCTTTGGAGAGAGAAATTTAGCAAATCAGATTTTCCCAGATGTTTGCAAATCTAACTGTGGTCACAAAGAAAGCCCTAGAGATTATGGAATATTTATAAATTTTCCTCACAGATTCATAAATGAACAGTGACAGCACAATTTACATGTGTGTCAGAGAAAAGTGAGTATAATTAATGCCCAAATTTTGTGTGGTTAGTCATCTTGGATCCTTCACTGACCTACTATAAGAGAAAGAGTTTCTGATCATGTTGCTTTTTAAACATGGCATGTAATTCTAATGTATGGGGCAACTCACTGAAGTGCATCCCTCTTATTTAAACAAAACCAAGAAGAACCAAAAATCCTCTGCTTTGTTATATAATGTCCTATCTATAGAGTATATTTATCTAAAGAAACAACAGTCTCAGCAAGTCCAGTTGCCGAGAGGGAGATTTTTTTTCCTACTGCAGAGCTGAGATGTTAATAGTGCAATTCTAGGTTGCAGTGTGGTTTCTACAAAAGAGGAGCAACAATTGTCTAAAGATACAGTTATTGGTATTTTTCTTTAATTAAAAAAAAAAAGGCTAAAATGTTTCACTGCTGTTGTTTGCATTAACTTGAACGAGACTTCAGCTGTTTGAGAGATGGAAGTCTGGGTGATGTAAAATAGGAAGAAACACTGTAAACTGTAAAAACTGTTTACTATAAAAAAAAATACCATCCTGCTCCCCACCCCCTCCAAAAACCCCAATGAACTAAAACAAACCCAAACCAACCACGACAGATTCTTTGACTTTTACAATAATTTCAAATTTTGCAGTAGCTGACAATGTATTTACTAATTTCTTTTTGACTTATTAATTTTGATTTTCTAAGCTATATATGGAGACTGATAACTTCTGTGTGTTAGGTAAATAAATCATTTTTTTAAAAATCTATTTGTCTAGATAATCTTCCTTGACCAAGCTTGCGATGCTTTTACCTCATTCCCATATCCCAGTCTAAAAGGGCAAGGAGTCCTGTAATATGTATGGAGCAGGGGATGGATATGTTTCTTGCAGGGAGAGTGTGCTGTCATCCTCTCATGGACAGCATGAGACTCTTCACAAAGCACTGCTCCTTTTCCAGGCACAGGCTACCTCTTCAGGGTGCTGTTTGTGCCCGAGTAGGCTGGGCACAAAGAAAGCAAAGCTCAGAGCAGGATGAGTAGCTCTACCCTTCTCTCTTGCTGAGATTTTCAGCACCATGTAGGAGTCCTGATGGCTGGCAGTAAAGCATTTTCTCTCCATTAGCTTGATCTTTTTGCTTTCTCAGCTAAGGGTGTTGTCACTCTTCATGGCACCTCTCTGTGCATGGAAGAGGGAGAGAGGAGGCTGTCAGTGTTGTAAAGCAGCTAATTCTTGTTCCAGATGTGCAAAGATGTTTGGCTGAAAATATCTGCAGCCTCAGGTTCTGCAGCCTGCAAGGAATGCACAGAGTCTGGGAAGTTGCTGATTGTGCAAAAGTTTAGCAAAAAGATTCATGTCATTGTCTCTGTTGGGACTTCAGTTTTTGAATTCCATTTGACTGAAGATTTTGTCTTAAAAAATAATACAGTTGTAATGAATCAAGAAGCATTTGGGCAACACTCTCAGGCACATAGTGTGAGTCTTGGGGTTGTACTGTGCAAGGCCAGGAGCTGGTCTCGATGATCCTTGTGGGTCCCTTCCAACTCAGAATATTCCATTATTCTATAAGGAAGGGGTAGAAATATGGAAACTTGAGTTGTTTTTCTTGCTGTGACAGTTTTAGCAGGAATGCGAAAATTCAAATTCAGTCACATGATCCTTTTTTTGGGGCCTCTCTGAGTAATGACCACTGGCTGGAGTGAGCCCCACAAGAATTTGTGGGAGTGCCTTGAAGCAAGACCCAACAGTCTCATTTTGGCTTTTAAAAATATGAGCCTACCTGAGATAAACTAGAGACATCACCGTATCAGTTACTTCTTTTTTACGTGAAATAGAGGACCTTGTGGTATGGACAGTTTATTAATTTATTTGGGATTTTCCTTTGACATGTTTAGAGTATGCTTTTGTTCGATACAGAAGTAACTATATGCAGAGGTGTTTCCATCTAAGGGAATAAAGGCAAGTTTATGGAGTTTAAAAAAAGCTTTGAATGGAAGTTGTTCTATTTAATGGAATATATAATAAGAGTTATAATAAGGCAGATATACAGCTTTTTTCGCTATGCGATATTTGCTGTAAAACAGCAATGTTTCAGGAAATTAGCATAGTGGAAAATAACAAGTCCATTTAGGTTTTATAAAAGGCTGGGTGAAGGGAAGGAAGCTGTCATTTGCCTAAATATTATTAGCTATTTTCAAATGGCATATATAGAAGAAAAATTAAACAATTGAAAATTGCTTTTTCATATTTCTTAACACAGGTCATTTTTCAGTAATGTCTTTGGTTATAATTGCGCCATTCAGACCAACACTGAATGTTTTGATCCATTACATGCCTGAATTGGATCCATTTTGATCCATTACATGCCTGAATTTCTCCATTTCTAATGTGTCCCTCTTTGCTTCCCAATTATAGCAATTTTTCACTCTTGAATCATATCCTATTTTCTCAAGACTAGAGATGTGTGGCTACAACTATCATTTGGTGCTTCAAAGTTTTACTAAATACTCGCAATTTCACTGCATAAAGAATATTTCATATTGCATTGTGGTTTGCAGAGTTTGCATCTTTTAAACAACTGGTTATGGCCCACCTCGCTGGAGAATACTCACAGGCAAAAACCTGGTTCTCAGTAACCTCTAACAATTTTTGTCACCATGAAGTAAAGCAGAAGCCCAGAGAAAAATATTCTGAGTTTTACCATACCACTATGTAATTAAGTAGCATATGAATAAAATCTGTAACATCACTTTGCTTTCTGTACATTTTATTTTTGATCACAGTTTAACCAAAGATATGATGTAATTTAAAAACAAAACAAAGCTCTAAAACCCACATTTGTGTAGCTTTTGATTAGATCCAAGATAACCAGACCTCCTTTAGCTTTAATGGGGAATAGCATCAGTCCTAAGAATGCTTGGGCTAAGACTTTTTTGCATTTTGCTGGAGGGTTTGCTCTCTGACACCTGAGGATTAGACGCGTAAATTCAAGTGTGATGGACAATAGAATTTGCTGGTTTTGTGTTCAGATGCATATTGGGTCTCTCTATAAAGGGAGAGACTGAAGGCACTCCAGTAGTAGGGAAAGAGGTCTCATCCTCATTCCTTTTGGGCAGAGGGAGCAGAAAGCTGCAGAGTATAGGAGAAGAGTACTATAGCAAGGAACAAGGAGCCAGGAGGTGCAGAAAAGACAATCAGGTGTCAGTGGTGATGAGAGGTTTGCTGAGCTCCAGAAATAATGCCAGCAATTGTTGCAGTTCAGAAGGCTGCTGACTTCGCGAAAATTAAACCCTGGAACCTTGCACATCCGCAGTAAGCAGGGAGAGATTGTTTTATAAAACATTTTAATTTCAATTTTGTGTGATCTAGTCTCTCCGAGTTAATCATTCCAGCATTTCATTAAAGTAAGAAAAAAGGGAAATTAAAAAAAGGCTTTTGAGTTTAGCATAATTTTGTTCTTATAAAATTATGTTTAAAAATAATAAGTCTTTAAGACTTCAGAAAGTCCTTGCTAAGTAGGGTCCTGTGACAGTTACAGAGGCCTACAGCTCTTTTTATGTCCTGCAAACTCCTGTAAGGAGACAAATTGCCTTGGGGATGAGTGGGTTTCCGCTTCACTCCTTCTGTAAAATGGCCTTTAGACAAGCCCCATTGTTTGGATCTGTGCTTCCCCAGCCATGCTTTTAAACTCAATAGGGAAGATTTCTATTGCAGTAATTTAAATTACAGTGAATTAGACTAAATTACTGTCTTCGTGTAGAAACACACACATAGAATGGATTATGAGTAGTGTGGACATGGAAGTACTTGAAACTACTGTCTGAACCCTGAATCATATAGAAATGATGCTACAAAAAAGGAAGGTGCTTTGAAATGTTTCCTAATTGTTGAAGAGTGAACAAAAGTAATGCAGTTCTGAGCAGGCAATAAAAGCTGTGAAATGCTTGCTGTTACCACAGGCTGCCCTATTTGCTTAGGAGATTTTGTGTGTTTTCTGGAGCCTCAGCTAAGGTTTGCAGCAGTCAGCAGAAATACTTCTGTTGACCTTATGGATCCCAAAGTTAGACCCTGTTTTTTCTCCCTAGCCAAGGGAGTGTTTTTGCCCTCTAAGTGTTATTTTTACCACTGCTCCTTGTGTATGATAAAATGATGATTTGGGCTGAGGTTGCTCTCTCAAAATGTTCTGTCTTGATAAGCTGCTTCCTGTATTTGCTCAGAAAGTCCTGGCTCTTTACTGACCAGTGCGTCTCAGTTTTGTAGTTAGGTTAGCTCTGATTTTGCAAAATGACCCTTCCATTTATTTGATTATTAAAAAATTACAGCTGTGCTGTGGTGTTGTCAGGCCATGAAGCTATGGTTGAAGCTCCTTTAGAATTTCTGTTTTAAATATATTTTTATCCCAGTTGCTTTACGCAGAACTATTTGAAATCATAACTTGGTACCACTTCAGCTGTATAATCTTTTGAGAAGATGTGGATAGGTGATACATTGATTCTTCATTTGCAACTTGATGGGGATGTAAATGTATTATAATGTGAGTTATGGGATGGTGAAATGTAAAGTTAACATTGAGATAAGCTGAGAGGAGAATTGAGCTGGGCTCTGTCTTGTAGACCTTTTTAACAGCACTGTCACCTACTTGGTTTTTTTTCACAATATTACAAATGTTTTAGAACAGAAAAATCTTCCTTTTGGGGGATTAGGGGTTTTTTTACTTGTTTATGTAAAACCTGTTGGCTGCACTCAATTATGCTGAGTTTAAAAGAAGAAATTTAGGCAATAATTGCATAGTTGTGGCTTTTCCATTTTAATCATGATGTGAAGATATCTATGGTCTGACTGAGAAATATAAGAGTTTGTGAATGCCAGCATTGCATAAGATGAAACAGGCAAACTTTTCCTCTGGCTGGCTGTCTTGTCATTGCATGTGCATGGCAAAGAAAATGAGAAGTTAAAAGCCAAATTGAAAGGAAAGAAATCAGAAGTAACAAACAAACATCCGTGAGGCTGTGACTAACACAGCCCTGGAGGTGCTAGATGATATAAGAGAGCAAAATCATAAATACCACATGGTTTTTGATCACTGAAGCAAAATAACTCAGGAAAGATGCCTGTTTCAGTGATACATTTCGTTCACGCTAAATTGAAAGCAATCAACTTTATCTGAAAGCATAGAGAAACCATTGCCGTGGTTTCTTTTGGTTAAGGGTTGTCTTGTCCAGTTGTTAGGAGAAATAGGAGCTACAGTGCACGTCTTTCTTCTTTTTGAGATGAAATCAAAACTGTGCTGCTCAGACAGGAGTTGTGTATTTTAACTACTTGGCGCATTGAAGAAACCAATTTAGTTCCCTGTAAGTTTTCACAAGAACCTTCCAGTGTGTGTGGTAGGTGTTAGCTGCTGTCAGGGGAATGTGCTCTTTGGTGGTAATAATTATGAAAACGTGGCCCACTGGAGGCAGAGAATAGGAGTTATCTGGTCACAGCTGACCCTGTGAGATGGACAGACCATGGAGTTCTTTCTTGGAGTCAGAAGGCAAAGAAAGTGACTCTGGAAATGGCTGTGTTATGTAGATTCTGTTCTAATAGAGAAGATCTCTTTTGAAAAGCTGAAGGTGGAAGGGAACTTGAATGAATAAGGCCCCAAAATAGTTGCTTTCACCGACCTGAGAAAAGAAAGGATGGTAAAGACGGCAGCAGGGTAAAAATAATGGGCTTAGAGTATACTTTACCTGGCTTGGGGAACCTGTACTTAGGAAAAACAATGTAAAAATATAGGAAAGTGCCAGGGTAGCTGGCAGTTCTTCAAAGACGTTACAAACACAGCAGCAAATTAGCTGGTGCAGAGAAAAATAGAAACACAGTAAGAGACTAGTAAGAATGCAGTAGGGTCTGCTTCTAATATTTCAGAATGCCTTCAAATAGGAGAAGCAAAAATGCTCAGCTAAGGCATTTAAAGACAAGTTCAGAGGGTCAAATGTGGAGAGTGGTAAAGACAAGGTTACTAGAGAAATGAGATACAGGAATATTTAGTATATGTCTTTACGAAGTGAGGAAAACCAGTGTCTTAGGGAAATACAGACCAATCTGCTTAACTTTGATACCCACAACAATTCCAGAGTAAATTAATAGAAACCACTATAGACCATGCAGAACCCAGTAATGTGATAAGTGGTCAACTTGGACTGGGCCAGAACAAAATGTTTTAATAAAATGTCATCTTTTAACAGGATAGCTGGTGTAACAAGGGGAAAACGATAGATGAAGTATGTCTTTTGTAAGGATTTTATATGGTCCCATGTGACATGCGTGTGAGGAAAATGTGGAAATACAGAAATTTCACAAAAAAAATAAAGGAAATAACCTTTTTTTCGTAAAACTGGACTTAGTTCACTTTTGGGTTGGGAGAATCTCAAGTAGGCATCTGCTTTTGGACTGTTTCTGTTCAGTAGTAACTTGAGTGATGAAAAAAAGTCCACATAAAAATTTGGAATGGATACCTAGGTTAATTACAGGTGCATTGGGGAATAGCATCAGATTCACAGACATGAATACCAGAGGAATTTTTTTGAATCACAGAAAAGAGATTCGTGCAAAGTACTGGTATCCATAAGAAGAAGAAAAGGGACGTACATGACCAGGCTGTGGTTCTGCAGAAAGGGAATCTCTGCAAAGTGGAGATTGTTGTGCTCTGTTCAGCTTTTCCCAGCTAAGACAATACTTACAAAGGAATTCTGTATGCAGTTTAGGGCGAAATGTGAGACAAACATCAGTGGCAAATTGAAGGCCATCTAAATTGAGAAAATATGGATAATTTCAAAAGGTTACAACAATTAACCTTGTACAGCCAAAAAAAAAAAAAAAAAAAAAAAAAGAAAGAGGAAAAAAATGATGTCATGACAGAGATGGAAATAGAAAATAATAATAATTTATTATCAGATACTGCTGAAAGGAAGGGCAAAAATAACACAGTTTTGTTGGAAGCAAAAAGAATTCAGGTTGGATAGCAGGAAAAACGCTCTATCAGGCTAGAGAAACACAAAAACAGGCTATTTAGAAAGACTGGAATCTTCCTCAATAAGAGATTTTTAGGAGCAAGTTAGACATACATCTCTCATATCTGAAAGTACCAGATCTGTGCACAGTACATATGCGGTGGACTAAGTGATTTCTTGACATCCCTTTTACTCCTCTGCTTCTGTAGTTTTATGATGACAAAACAGCAGCAACTGAGATTCTTCTGTTCTTACAGCAGTCAGTCTTGAAAGGAAGGCACAGTCAGCTCAGAGACTGGCAGGGCTGCTTAGAACAGGTCAGATTATTGATCTGTTCTAAGAACAGGGAACAAAATAGAGATTAGTGCCTGTGATTCTTCTGCGTAATAACATTAAAGCAAGGTTGGAATTTTTTGTAACTGTAATTCGTATATGCCATAAGTTGTGCATATGTGATATGCTGCCCAGTCATTTATGTCTGTGTAGCCTGTAAAGATGGGGAAGGAAATAATTGTAATTGTCCCACTGTTTGCATCCAAGCTACTGAAATAAGATGAAAGCGCCTTGACAACTGCAGGACGCAGGCAAACATTACCTGACAGCTTAGTACAGATGCATAAGTCAGGAGCAGTTGGATATTAAAGGCCATTTGTAATGGCCCTAACAAAAGTGCAACTGATGGTTTTCTTAAAAGGGGAGCTGATACTGAATGTTATTCAACAGGCATCAGAATCAAGAAAAGCTGAAGAGGAGAAATGTATAATTGGGTCAGATGAAGAGTGACTAAGACCTAAAAAGAACATCTGCATGACTGTGATGTGATGGCAATTTCAAGTGACATTTCATGTGTTAGGATCATGCTTTTTTATAATTTTTTTTTTCTGAAGATAGCTTAGCATACTAATAGCTCAATTACAGTAACACATGGTTGTGGCAGATGGGTGGGTGGAGAACTGCATGTCATCCCAGTATGAGTCTTTGCCTTTCTGAGTCCCAGAAAATCATAAAGGAGGAGCCCTTTTCTACCACTTTGGAAGAGTCCTAAGCACCTCCTTTGATACAGCTATGCATGGCTATCAGAGCCACAGCTCTTTAAGGCAAATTTTCATATGAATCAAGCCTTCTAGTCTTTCCATTGATTTAGGTATACAAGATTTCCTTCGTTCTTTCCCACTCTTTCTACTGTCTGAATATCCAAACTAGGAACTGAATATTGTAAAATTCATATATTCTGAATCATGTAAAAGTGCAGCTTGGAGGGGACCTTTGAAAGATATTTGGCCCAGCCCCTTGTTCAAAGCTTATTAACTGAAATGTTACAGATTTGCCTTTCCAATTCAAGTTTGAATATTTCCAGGCATGAATGTAACACAGACGCACTGTGTAATCTCTCCCAGTGCTTAACTCAGGGGGAAAACTTTTCATTTATGTCCAGTAGGAATCTCCTGTCTTCCAGTGGGGGATTGTTGACTCTCATCCTTTGCTGTGTGACACTAAGAGGGAGGATTCTGTCTCTGTCTTTTCCACCCCGTTTTAGGTAGCTTTAAAGGTTCAGTTTACCCTCCTTTTAGTTGCGTGTTTTGATGGATAATATTTGCATTCTATCAATACAGGCACTGAAAAAACTGCCAGTAAGGAAAAGACCTCTAAATCACAAGGGAACAAAAGAAGTGACTAATATTAATTTGATGAATATTACTCATGTACAAAGTTCTGACAGTTCTAAATTCCTTCCCTGTAGGACATTCATGAATATCTTCCCTTTCTGTGTCTCATAGGCTGGACATTCCAAGAGTCTGTCCCTTTAAGCTGAGTATGTTGAAAGCTAAATGAAGGCTTCCATCTGCTACAAACCACAAGAAATTCTTTTGTTTATTCAAGAGAGAATGTGTTTGAATGTGTGTGGGTTTTTAGTATGGGAGAGAGAAATAGAGTTACAGACTGATTAGCTATTTGTTCATGTGAGTTCACAATATTTGCAACAAAATAATAGCTACCAGCACCTCCCTTCTCGAGATGCTTCACTGAAAACTAGAAAGATCTTTTTTAACAATTATCTCTGTTGCCTTCATGATTTCTTGTCATCCAAGCCTTTCAGTTGGCTAACTCAAACTGAGCACCTTTGGTAAGAGGCTGTACAGTGTTTTTACTGCGGACGGCATGCTACTAAGAAGAAGCAGATATCATAATTGTAAGCTGCAATATTTAGCAACACCCCAGGAAACTTTCTGTCTAGCGGTACTGCTAAATAACATTTATCCCATAGTCTCTCATTAAAGGATTGTATGAATTAAGATTATGTGATTTTTTTTATTAATGATTTAGTGTTTTTTACTCTAGAAGTTTCCATGGACTAGATCCTGATTAATATCCCCAAGGATAATTTATTTCCTGCCTACTCAAATTCCCAAGCAAGCATGGTCCAGCACTGTATTGGGCAGGAATGTTGTAACTTTCTGTAGCTTCTTGTTTTGAGAGGGAAGAGAAGAGCCTGACTCACTAGGAGAAAGACTTTTTGATGTGTTTATGATACCTTTGCCTTGAGTACACATGCAACTTAATACCCTGAGTCAGGAGAAAAAATGACCATTTCAGCTTTAGTTATGTGCATGGTTATAGGACATGTGGCAGCTTCACCCGCAAAAACTACAGAGTAGAGATAGGAAATTAGAGCAGATACAACATTTTACCCATGATGGTAAAAATAGAACAGGGCTAATACTAACTTGTGTCATCCCTGTCGTCATCGTTCCCCCCTCCCACCCACACAGCGTAGAGCACACAAATGCAGTGTCTGCCATAATCTCCTTTTCTAATTGCAGCTGTATTCCAATAATCCCTTTTCCTCCTTATAGTTGCTTGCATTGTGATACCTAGCCTTTTTTCCCCTCTTCCTCCCATGCTGGTGGTCTCAGAAAAATATTCATTGTCTGTTGTAAGTAAAAGTATGTAGCTCTTTGACTCAGATGTAGCAAAAGAAAAGTTGCCCTGCTTGTGTGCAAGAATCTGTGTCTGTAACATCCTCAGCTGACCTCTGTCTAAGCAGCCACCCTGCCTTGGGAGTTGGCGGAGGATTTCCATGGTCGTATGGCTGACTTCTGGGTTCTTTATTTCAAGACCTGTTTAGCTGACCTTTTCCATACCCAGGTTCAGGTTTTGTTCAGTCTAAAATAATCACAGTTTTAGTATCTTACATTACCTGATATTTTAAGTAAGTGTTATCTTATAATGAAGATATTTATCTTGTAATAAGGATGTATACCTTATGAGAGTAGTAGAAAAATTAGTTAGAGCAACATGTTAAAGAAAATAAAAATTAACATTACTGACCCAGGCAAATAAATCCAGTATTGGCTTTACTGCCTAATCATTAAAGAAGGTGATTTCTGAGATGTAGTTTCTCCCTTCTTCTGCCTACAAAAAGAATATATTCCCTTCTGCATTGGTTTTCTTTATTGAACAGGTATACAGATCTGTAAAGAAAAAAGAAGACCCATCTGTAAGCAGAAAATTTAGTGTGAGATAATGAAGAAAAATAGTTTGAAGAATATCATATGTGTAATGTATTTCACAATTGGTTTGTTACTTGTCAGACAGTTTCAGTGCCCTGAATTCAAGTGCATTAAATTAACCAGAATTGTCATGATCCGTTTGGTTTGATTAAATATGTCGGTGATGTGCCAAAGTTAAAATGATAGAAACCCTGAAAAGATAATGTCATTGTAAAAAAAAAAAACTTGTAAAAGTCAGTGTGGAAGGCAGACCAGCATGGCTAATGACAGTAAATTAAATCCTGCTTGGGAATCTGATCCTTATCCAGCAAAGCACTTAATCCCATCATTTAAGCATATGAGTTCTTCCCTGTCTAAGCATGCATATTGCCCCACTTAGGTAAGGGTCAGGTTACGTGAGTTCCAAGATTGTCAGGCCAGAGCTCTTGCTGACCTGATGGGGGACACATCTTGCAACAAGAGTTAGGTACTGAATGGTATTTCTGTAGGCATTCATGTGGTGCAAGTTCAGTGCAGCCTAGGGGTTTCAATGGTAATCAGAGAATTGTTGTTGTGTTTGGGTACAAAGGGATAGAAAATGCTTTTTACTGTAAGGTGCAAGTATTTTTTAATTGCAGCACAGTAAAAAATGTAGGGGTATAGAAGACCAGATGAAAAATATACACATACAAAAGAATCTGATGTATGAAATTCTGCAGTTGAAAGGTTTTACTGGTAAATGATGCCCTCGATTTGAACATACTTCAAAAGAAGTGAAAAGGAATTACTGTTTTGTGCTGCATTGTTAAAATGTCTTACATGGGTATTTAGTTTCATGTGAAAAGCCACTGGATAATACTGTATAAGAATTAAAATTTATTTTACTGTTTTATTGGAAGCAGCTACTCCTTCACAGAGGCAATGGCTCTTCAATCAATGAGTATTGTCAGGTGCATTATGGATAGTTTAAGGGCTTAAGTGCCAATTTCATCTTTGCAGACGTGTAACTCCTACAGTAGTAGGTGCTCAGTAAAGTTACGTTGTTGCTTCTTCCTGCAGAACAATTGTAAGTGATAAAAATGAACATATGAAGTACTTCAGTCTAAACTAATCTGCTGGTAATGTGTGCTCACTGTCTTTTTTAGAAAGCAAGGCCAGGTCTCTTCTTCCCACGCATACGAGACAGGTCAGGGGTTTGGCTGGACTCTTCTCTGGAGAGAGAGGATTTTGCAGAGCAGACTGTGGCTCTGCATCTGTACTAAGGAGCTGACAGGGTTGATGCAACAAGGGCTATAATTAGTCTTACACCCACAGCACACCTTGTTTCTGTGGGAGGACTTCCTTTCCACAGTGCTTTCATCATCTTCCACAATGCCCATGCCTTGTGTATCACATCTTCCTTCTTTAGGATTTTAGGGCTGCTTGGCAAAAAGGGCAGATTTACCCTTGGAAGATTTCATGATGGGGAAATTTCTCTGCTGCCTGTCTTCCGTTGCCTTAAATCCATTTTATACTGTACATAGCTTTTGTACCTGAGAATGGATTTTGTAATAATCTGTATTGGTGGTGAGTTGCACGTGATGGATATGAGAAGCAATTAGTGTGCCCCACAAAATATGCCTTCACAGCTAATTTATTGCATTGTGATCTACTTCTGTGTCAGAGGAAAGCAGTCATGGGTATACGAAAACAAAGGGATTGACTACTGTACTTGTGTTTGGGCAAGAAGAATTAAGTGCAGAAAGCAGTGAAAAATACTGGCAAAAATTGCTGTGTATGTTGTTTGTATAAATGGTAGACTAAAGGACAAATTTGTGGTTTGTCAGTTTAGTAGAATCTCATTTGGCTACAGATACAAAAAATACAGAAAATGAAGACCAGGTGGCTACTCTAACACTCCTTAATTCGTTTTTATATTCCCCTTATATTTTGTAGCTGTGCAATGGTGGATCTGTGACTGATCTTGTGAAAGGATTTCTGAAGAGAGGCGAAAGGATGAATGAACTTATAATTGCTTACATTTTACGTGAGGCTCTGATGGTAAGATATGCTTTCCATGAAAGGACAGTCAAAATTCAGCTCATACTTTTTTATTTAAATGAATGAAGGTCATGTCCCCACTAACATAGCTCACTATCTTCTATTATAGCAGTATTTTATGAAATCAAAGTGATGTGTAATTAGGATAGTTCTTTTTAAGCAAACAAGGTAAATAGAAGTTAATCTGTTTGTTTCACTATTAAGAGAATGAAAATTGATTTCTGACCATTGATCAATTTTCTTGGAAAATACAGTTCAGCATCACAATTGCTTTTCTTTTGAGAAATAGCAGAAATATAATCAAAATACTGTTCAGCTTCCTATGTCTGGATCCAAAATATTCTTGTAGTAAGACAATTCATATATCTAGCAAATTCAAACCCTGCTATAAGAATTTGGTTTTGCTCATCAGGATCAAGTGTATTTATTTATCATTTTCTTATAACTGGAATTTTATTTTTTCCAGTGGAATTTAGGTATTTGTAGTTTTATTTGAGTTTATGCTCTAAAGGTATTATATGTAGGTTTATAGTGCTATTTTTCTGCTTTCATCTTAAAATTTCTGTTTGACATAAAGTGGGGAAATTAAAAAATATTTTTTCTTTATCATGTGGCAAGTGCTTTTGCAGTAAGAATAACATCCCTGTGGTTTCAGATTAAAAAAAACTGTTTCAAATATTTTTCATACTTTTCCACTACCTCGTTTTTGCAAATGTAATATGGAGGACTGAGCTGTAAAAAGTTCATGTTTATATCTCACCTTCCAGGGACTTCAGCATTTGCATGAAAACAAAACTATCCACCGTGATATTAAGGGAAATAATATCCTTTTGACCACCGAAGGAGGAGTCAAGCTTGTGGATTTTGGTATGTTATGTTTACTTATATAGAGAGTGTTTTACATCTGAAGTGTGGAAAATAAAATAGAGTAAATAAAACAGAAAAAAAAGTTAATTTTTTGTTAAGTTTTTGGGTTCTTCATTAAAAACCAGTTGGATAACCAAAGTTACTTTTTTTAACCTGATAGAAATTTTAGTAATTTTGGTAATGTTGTTTCAATTGCTGGCGTTTAGTTCCTCCAGGAACTGTGCACTGATTCAGTGAAATTAGGAGCTGATAGGGAAAAGCTTCATGTTTTATATTAGAGCATTTAAAACTTACTGGATATTGTGAAGAGTGGGAAAGCTCCACCTCTGACACATATACTTCATTAATTTGGTTTAAAATAAAACGAGATACTTGATGGCAGTGGAGGGGGAAATTTTATCTAGGTAATCCCCACTTTCTAAATTCTGGGAAGATTAACCAATTTTGGCAAATCTGAAAAGAATTGGCATTAAAAGGGTCAGTTGAAGTCTGTTAGACCTAAAGGGATTCTTGAATGCTCTCATCTGGTGTCACCACCAAAAGGGAAGAGGATAGACATGGGTAATTGATGCAACCTGTTATTTATCAGCCATACCAGAGTGATTTGTCTTAAAAGTTATTGGCTGTATATAAGGGATAAAAACAATAGCAATGCTTGTTGTTATGAAATATTATCTTTAGGTAGAACACTGTCTTCTTATGTTTAAATTACATTTATTTGTCACTATTTCATGGCACAGCAGATAACTGTAAATATATTTAATTCAGCAGATGGAAAATCTGTATTTTTCCTTTACCCTCCTGTTTTGTTAATGGTATCGATTCAATTCATACATAACAATTGCTTAAACTAATCATGAGATTTTAACTCTCTTTTGTGTACTAACTTCCTGCCAGTAGATTGTATTTATGAAACTCTCATGACTTCACACACAAAATCCCGAAAACTGTTAGGGTTAGTAATTCTTCTGAAATGTCATGTATTTCTTTTATGTTCCTCAGATAAAATCTTCCATTCAGAAATCTTCATACTTCCTAAATCATCTGCAGTACACTTACTAGTATTTTCTGATAGTCTGGAAGTTTATTGTGTGGCAAAAAGCAGTATTTTTGGCTACAGGCTTGTAATGTGTTGTGGATACTAATTTTTTGAGGTACTGAAGGCAATTACAGGATCAATGCTTCTGAAAATTAATTCGCTTATGCAGATGTCAAAAAGTACAAGCTGTAGGGATGAGGACCTGAATTCTTTATTCCCGAGTTACTGCAATCTACTGATAAGGCTGTAATTGAAAAATAATCTTAAATTCTTGTGGGAAAATTGTGATGCCAAAATACAGATTAGAACATGCACAAGAAACAAATATACATACACACACATTTATGTGGGCTTAAAAGGGGCCTGTAATGGCTGCAGTTCTTCCTCTCAAAAGAATGTATCAATGGCACTTTAACTTAGGAATGGATTCATATTTTTCCTGGCTTCCCCACACCTCCCCAAGAAGAAAAAACACCTGAAGCTGATAATGAGTAGTTTCAAATGGAATAAATTTATATTCTTCATAAAGTCATCATGGAAGACATACCATTCATCTTTCAGGCTGCTGCTTAAGTTATTCAGCTGGGATTTTTGAGATTTCTGTCTTCTGCTTAAGAGGATTTAAGCCCACATTAATCAGATGCCTAGATCATTTTTTAGCCAGGAATGTGAGTTGATCAAAGTCTCTCCTGTTGGCGTTGCTACAGATTGTTGTACGTAAACATTTTTTCTATCAGAGACTTAAACTCATAGCCATATTTTAATATACAAGCTCTAAAATTGACAGGCTACTGAGTAAGATAGATATGGAGGCACAGTGTCCTTTTCATCCAGTAAATACTCAAGGAAGAAAAATTTTTTGTTTAGAGTGAACCAGTTATGATGTGGGGCCAAACAAACACCAAAAATCCCAATCCAAATAATCACATCACTCTTTCTAGCATGCACACAGCTTTTCTGTGTGGAGAGGGAACCAAAGACTCCTTCAACCACCAGACACACATGACCAAGGGAGTGAGCCCTTCCCAAGATAATTTTGTCTGTCTCATTCTCCTGCATGCTGGATGCTGATGAGATGTTCCTGAAGAAGTCCTTGCTGTCCTCCCCTGATACTATTTATGGTGGTTTTCTTCTAAACATAAACCCTGTGTGTGAAAGATGGGCTTGTGAAGTGCCTTATGGAACACAAATCTAGAAAAAGACCTATTCTCAGTCTGTGTATGTTTAGCAATTGTTTAACTTATTTGTGCTTTTTATTGTCCTTTTTTAAAAGTACATTTAGGAACTTTTTAGGAATCATAAGTGAAAAAACAGTTAACTTTCGGTGAATTAAATCACTTGAAAATGGCTTTTTTTTCGTTCATTGCTTTTGTACTCTTTGGAGTTGGTGTATAGTGTTCTGCCATTGTGAGTCCTTCTTTGCACAGCGGTACCAACTTTTCAGGAGTTTCATTTTGGGACACAATTTATACACACTGCTTTATGATCATTGTATCATAGGTATTTATGTATGCTGGGACCATAGTTTCTGAACACTGTGCACTCTGTAATGGATAACCTTCACAACACCCTTATAGTGAAATAAATTACTTTAATTCCCAGTTAACAGCTGGAGATCTGAAACTTTGTGAGACTGAGTTGGTTGAGGTGACACAGAAGATGTGAGGAAAAGCTCTTTCAAAATCCAGGCTAAATCTCTGAACTGTTTGCCTTTCTAGAGGTACTGGCAGTTAGAGAGATCAGCTTTGAAAAAATACCACAGCCCCACAGCCACACCTCACTTAGATTGCTTTGAGGAGTGAAATTTTTGCTTTCCCTTAAAAATCTGCTGTAATATTGTTTAATCACCCCAGTAATATTCTCATATCTAAGAAACACCCAATCCCAGCATAGATTAATGATTAAATCAAATCCAATACCTAAAGGAAGCCTAAAAGAAGGTTGGAGAGATACTTTAAAAGATCATATAGTGACAAGGGTGAATGGCTTCAAACTGAAAAAGAGTAAGTTTAGATTAGATATTAGAAAAAAAATTCTTTTCAGTGAGGGTGGTGAGGCACTGGAGCAGGTTGCCCAGAAAAGCTGTGGATGCCACATCCCTGGAAGTGTTCAAAGCCAGGCTGGATGAGACTCTGAAAGTCTCATGAAAAATGTCCCTGCCCATGGCAGATGGGTTAGAACTAGATGATCTTTAAGGTCCCTTCCAACCCAGGCCATTCCATGATTCTGTGGCATCTCAAAACAATGTTTCCAGAGCTCAATTGCTTCTCAAGGAGCTGCCAGATAAAGTTTTAGTTTAGACTGTCCCAGTCACTAAAATTTTGGAATACTGTTACTGGGGATGCATCCTCTCACCTCACATCCATACAGTAAGATAACGTAGATCAGCAGAGATAAACAGTTTTTATTTTCCACAGATAATGAGTAGCAGCTAAGGGGATCTGCTGTAAGCATGTCCACTGATCACAGATTCAGTCTCTAAAGTCATTAAACACCTAAATACATTAATAGTCCGTATTTTCTTTGTAAGAGAAGAAGGCTGACTGAAGGCAGTTTCATTACCTGAACATTTGTGGGAATTCACTGTTAATCTGTTCTCATAGAAAACCTTTGGTGTAGGATGTTATGCCTGAGAATTGCAGCAATCAGGCTCCAAGCAAGAAATATCCTCTACCACATCATATAGTGGCATTATATTCAAATGTAGCTGCTATGTTTTCAGTATAAGACAGAGACTTGATAGAAAAATAGACATTTATGTTAAATACCCTGCAGCACTTTAAAGAGTGACTTCTATGTAATCTATTGTATAAAAAGAACTGGAGGCAAGCAAGGTGTGAATTAAATTCCATATTGATAAATATTCTAAATTATATTCACAATTTCTTATTAGTGTTCTGGGTAGAAAATCTTTTACATCTATTCCTCAGAACTCTGGTTGTGCGCATTGGCTTGATGTTAAAAAGAGAGATTTCAAATGAAATTTTAGCCTCTAAAGGTGTAGAAATTAATTTAATGAAATGTAAAGAAATTAATTTAATGCCGGATATCTTTTGAAAGTCATGTGACAAATTTATCTGCAACCTTTGCTGCTTAAATATCTGTCAGTGTCTGATCTTTTTTCATCAGTTAAAATGCTGGCCTGAAGTCACTTGAACACATAGCACACCACATCTGAAATAACAATTCATATATTTATTTGCATCTTCTAACGTGTAACCAATTTCTTGGGATGCTGACGGTATAACATCTGCATCTGCTGACAAATACTGCTTCTTTGAATAGTCCCTCTCAATTCAGTTTCTTTTCTTGAAATCAGGATGCTCACAGGGCCTTTCGGGTATTAATGTCAACCTAAGGCACAGTTCTATAATGTACTGTTTCAAAATGGGAGAAAAGAAACTTAGCTATATTATTATTGTTGTTATTGTTATTATTTTAACTTTGGTCTGAAAAAGTCTGAATGACATTTCATTTTGAAAGATTTGAAATTATTTCTGAAATCCCCTGCCATTTCAGTGCTTCTGGGAGCTTGAAAGACAGAGCTTTTCATGCTCGTATGTTTTTGAGTGAAGAGGATCCTAGAGGACACAACTCCCTATCAGCAAACTAGACAAGTTGCTGATGTTTTGGGAATCATGGAGGAAAGAACCATTTTCCCACTAAAAGTTTTGAAACACCTGCAGTGAAGTGGCAAGTGATTCTTTTAGCTAAAAAGAGGAGACTCTAATGTTGATGGAAAATTTTTCTTCACCTATTTTTTTGAGGTTTGACCTTTAGGCTGACAGTCTTGACCAAGAGGACCGGTAGCTCATACTTCTCTGGGACTACTGAAAACTGCTCTCCCAAACTAAAAATATCTCAGAATGAGCAGCTGTTGCTTTGGAAATGTCCAGAAAAAATATAAATTATATTCCTCCACTTAGGAAATGCATATTTTTCCAGCAGCACTGTTTCTTGCTGAAGGCCATGCCTGTCTATGCATCAAACATACTTTCATGCCACATGCAATTAGACTTTTGCTGTTACTACCATGCAAGGTCATTGGAGAAAAAAAAGTCAGACTTCTACATGGATATTAGAAATATTACAGTACCCATAAGGAAAATAAAATGTGGGTGGACTCATTAAATCTTCAGAATTCAAACCTACTTCCAGCTACAAGAGAACCCATGGTTCCCTATAGTTTGCCCTGTCATGTAACTGTGGGAAAGGGGATATTGAAAAGGGTTGGCACTCTCTATTTTCAGTTTCTTTGTAGGCATTTTGCTAATAGTACCTAAAACTCTTCATCGTTAGAGGCTCTGGATAAGCAATACCTAGGAAAGATCTATGTTTTTTAATATGTGAAACAGGTTCCAGTGAAGACATGGAAAAAAGGTAATGCAATCTCACTGCTGCTGGCAGATGGTGGAAAAATACAAGCTATGTTGGTGCAGTTAATGGAATAATGTCTTCAAGGGTTCCTTTAGCACTGTGGATAAATAAGTTGCATAATTAAAACATATATTTTTATATTAATGGAATATATAATGAAGGTAGGGTATTTTTGTACTTTAAACACGCTTAGTTTGCATTTTTCTGCTTTTGTGTCAGTGTTGGATGTAAAAGTCGTGTGTGAATATTGTCTTGGCATTCCAAATGCAGTTTCAGGTACCCCATTTTGCATATAGCTAGCACAGTTCCATTGTGGGCAGTAGCCAGGGTCAACTAGAGATTTAACCTGAGTACAACTCATTGGGGAAAAAATGGATTGGGGAAGGGAATGTGTATTAATCTATTTAGACATACTGATATTGCTTTGTTTAATAGTTGAACTATTGCTTCTGTGAAATTTGGAAACTGCAGGTAGGTAGACAGAGGTCAGCTTTTGTGTTTGGAATGTAATTGGGTTAATATTTTGTTATGGAGAGAATGACCATTCTTCCTTTAAAGCTATTTGAAGTCTTTCAAAGTTAAGAAAAGAAATCTTAATACTGGCATTTCTAGATGGCCTTATTATTATTATTCAAAATTGTAATTTGGTGACACTAGTCAATGGCAAGGCACCATTTTGCTGGCATATTTTTATATTAATTCTATGTTTACTTTGAAATGCATACATACTTTAATTTGGGCAATACTAAATTAAAGCATGGATTTCATAATTCAGTTTAGTTATTAAAATTAATTTATTGGGGTTTTTTCCCCCTAGAAAGAGTAATTCTGCCAACATTCTGTTTTGTGTCTCAGTAGTGTTGTACTACTTCTTCCTTACAAATTATGGACTGTTAGTAGTGCTTTACCACTACTAGAGATCAGTAACAATTGCTCAACATGCATTGGAATGCACAGGTGTTTTTGTTAAGTTTTGGTCTATGATATTTATGTCTATTCTGATACAGAAGTACAGGCCAAAATGTTTAGAAGTCTGTGAATGTACTAAACAGGTTAAGTTTTTGAAGTGTAGCTGAGCCAGCAGCTGCTATAACAACAAAGCAAGAGCAGTAAAATCAGTTATACTGTACAGCATGTCCAAAACAATGGGGACAGTTGTTATGGTAAGACTGCATCTTGATAATTCAGTCTCTTTAATTGTTCACCTCTCCTGGTTTTCTGATGCATGAGGGAGCTTTCTGCTGGTCTTGTAGGGAAAAAAGCATCTGAAATCTCGGGTCAGAGGCTGGGAAGGAAACCACGGCACTGTGTCATCCTTTCACTGTGACACTTCAGCGGCTCTCGTGTTGTCTTGCTGTGACACAGTGCTTTGGCCAATCCTGACATGACCTAAATGACCACGAATGGCCTCGATAGATGTGGTTTGTTGGCTGATCACAGATCAGCCAGGCAAATGCCGGGGGCATGTGGCATTGCAGAAGGCAAGAAGGCTCCCAGGACTCTGCTGAGATTGCACGTGGCGCAGGTCAGGCTGCAACAGAGGGAGTCTAGAGCCACCTTGTGCTCAGGGAATCGGTTGAGAAGTCAGTTGTGAGTGACCCAAGTTTGGGTGTTGGGGCATTTCAGTCTCTGTCCCTTTTAATATATATCATCATTCCCAGGTTTGCATGTCCTGCTGACATTGAAGAGGAGCTCAGCAAGACCTGGAGTAGTTTTCCAAACCTTTGTAGATTACTTATTCTGGAGTAGTCAGAATATCCTACTGTGTCCTTTTCTGGTTGCCCTGCATCAGCTATAAACGCTGTCTGAATCATTCTGCAAAAGTGAAACAATTAATTAAAATAATTTAATTTGAAAGTATTCAAAACTAAAATAATTTTCTTTCTGCCCTTAGCTTACTTTAAGCAATGAGTCATAGCAAGACTTGTATTTGTCTTAGTCATTCTAGCATGCATCCGTAATAAAGCTGTCTGCTTCACTGGTTCAGATCAAAACCAGGCTGTTATTGTGTTGTCATTTCTGCATATCATATAGCATGACATTCACATGATGATGCTAAAATGCATCTACTAGGACACTATGGCAGAAGCCAATAAAAGTAAAAGACTTTGAAGAAAGCTTTCTTCATGAGCAGCTTGTCAAACTGCTTTGAACCCAATCAAAGTAATAATTCCAAATTTTTCAACCCAGGGTTAGCAGGGATAAGATGGATTGCATTGACTTGAGCTGTGGAGCTTTTTCATTGTTGAATGTTTAATTCTTTGTTGAAGGCTTAGTCCTGAAAATTTTTGGGGAGGGACTGTGTTTGAATGAAAACCTTTGTGCTGTCCAGAAACAGAAAACATAAATCATGTGGCCAAATTCCATATCAGGATAAGCTGTTCACTTGGTCTTTCAAATATTTTCTTCTATTAATTCACATAAAGATGTCACTGGTGGCTTAAGCATTAAAAAAGATTGATGCTGAAAGCTGTTGTTGGATGCCAGAGGCACATGAAGTGAGAAAATAGCTCTTTCTGGTCAGCAAAGACTTCCACTTGTTTTTGTCATGGGTCACAAAATAGTCATCTCTTGAGGTTATTAGAAATCTTCTGGTCTCATCTGTGTATACTAAACCCCATTCACTTTTCACCTGAAAGTTGAACCCAGTGACTTATTTGTACTGGAGTATTCCAGTCCCAAGGTATTTTAAATATTCTGTTCTATCAGCATAGGTGATGACAGCAACCCAGATAATCATAACAGGAAAACCATGAAAAACAGGAGAACAATGAGAAAAATCTCCTGAGTTTTGTCAGTCATACAGGGGTAAAAAAATCCTTTCTGGGTGTCAAAGTGACAGTCAGTTTGAAATCTAAGGTATAAAGAAGGCAGCATCTGAGGAGGAGGAATTTCCTCACCATCATACTGCACCAGATTGTGTGTAGTTGTACAAGTCCCTGAGGCTCTAGAGAAGACTAGTCGTCCTATCCAAGTACATCTGGCCAATTGTGCAACAGGACAAAAAATGTTCCTGTGCATCCCTTTCAGGACACCAGCTGAAGCCCTGAAGCATGAGATTTGATTAGAATCACTGGTGGTGTGTTGCACTGAACCATCAGGAGCATGTGGAGGGGAGTCTGTGGTCACCTGCTCTGCTGCAGGCCCAGTCTGTAAGATGAAAGATCTTGGATTCCTTAAAGAAAGAATTTGTATTAAACCCTTCTGTTTAAAAGAGATTATATATCTCACAAATGTAGTGAATGTTCTGTCTTTTTTAGGGCACTGTTTGTAATTTCATTATCAGTGTGTACCTTGTAATGATTGTTTCAGATTTAGGATTTTAAATTTTTTCCTAGTATGCTTAAAAACGCATTTCCTTTGTCTTTAAGCCTCATGGTGAGTTTACTATGAAAGCCACTGGACTTTCATTTGTTTAGCATCCATTTATCTCACCCTGTATTTGAGAGTACAGATTAACTTTTTTATGCCCTTTTACTCTATGTCTCTTGGTTTTGTAGTAAATGCCACAGATTTTTCATCTCCCAGGCAGTTTCTATATATGGTCTTCTTGCATACTAAGCTTTTGATCTTTCTGCGCCTTTTGGTTATCTTTTGGATATGCCTATTTCAGTTAAAAATTTGCATCTGCAGTGTGTGTTTTCCTGAGGGTTTGGGAAACTCTTGTTTTCAACATTAAAACTATGTACATCAAAATAACACAGAAAGATGGAGAGTGTGGTGATAAAGGACATGGAAAAAGTGGAGGCACTGAATGTCTTATTTGCCACGGACTTAACTTGTAATCCCAGATCCCTGAGCCCAGTGGAGAAGTCTGGGGCAAGGCAATATAAGTAAAGGGGTATGAGGTTAGAGAGCATTCAAAAGAATTCAATGTACACAAGTCTGTGGGGCTTGTTGAGATGCACCCAAGAGTGCAGAGGGAAGTGGGTGATGCCGTTGCAAGATCACAGCTGATGATCTTTGAAATGTCTTAGAGATTGGAGGAGATTCTGAAGCCTGGAAGAAAATTATTCAGGAGTATTCAGAGAACTACAGTCTGGTCAGACCCACTTTGACCTCTGGGAAGGTGATGGAGCCAATAATCCTGGATATCATTTCTAAACATATGACAGACAAGAAGGTGATTGGGAGTAGGCAGCATGGATTTATGAAAAGCAAGTCATGCTTCATCATAACATAATGTAACACCTTTCAATATAACATGCTGCTGAACATTCTAATCTTTTTGACTCATCATTTCAACTTTGTTACCTATTTCTTTATTTCCATCTTACTGGTCAGAACCTGATTTTTAGTTCTAGATTTAATTTGAGCACTTTTCACTGAGCAGAAATTCCCCAGCATGCTTTTCTGGCAACAGCTCACCCAAGAAAAATATATTGCTCTGTACTCTTTTCATTTAAAAGTTTACTTTTGGGGTCAGTTTATAGTCTTTAAGGAATTTTGAATATTGACGTTGTTTCAAAAGGTTCTGAAACACATCTTGTAAAGGCATCAAACCAACCACTTGTGTCTTTTTCGTCTGTCAGTAACATTTTCTATTAAATGCCTTTATGCTTCCAATAATGCTAAGTAATTAAACCTGGGAGAAGCTCTTTGATCTCCTTTTCCAGTCTTAGGGGGATGCCACCATTTGCAGTACAGTTACATACCTGGTGTGTTGTTTGCTTTTTGTACTACCAGAATTGCTTTAATATTGTTCTTTCTCTGGTTTTTGTTATTATGGAGTATGAAGGAATGAATTGAAAGAATTGCATGATTGAGGTTTTTCTTAGAATGTTGTATGCATTTCAGCTGATCTGTCTGAAATACTCTGTCTGGACATGTACTGTTACACCAATAAATTCTGAAGGAAGCAAACAAAGGAGTGTCAAGGATAGCAGCAATTACAGAGAAATTGAGTCATAACTCCACCGTTGTTGTGAGGGAAGTAGCTACTTCCCTGTCTGCACCCTGACAAGAAAAGTGGCTTCTTCTCACAGTGAAGCTTAAGGTGCTAAAGGAAAACCTGGAACCATTAGGACCTGTTGCCTCCAGATCTACTAAAACAGGTGGAGTTGAGTGATTTATGAGAGACTGACTTTACAGCTTTGGACAAAGAGATGAGGAAGGAGTGGCCACTTTTTGCATCAAACAACATGGAACAAGAATGGCAAAATATACCTGCCAGTGGGCTTAAGGGGAATGCAGTACAAAACACTACTGCTGTTTTATTTTGTTTCCCTAGGAGATTGAAAAATAATAGGGAAATAATTCCAAGCATTTTGGCCTGTTTAGATCTGCACGGTTAACAGTGTGAGCAGTTTTTGGTCCAGAAACTAGCTTAAGAAATGATGGAGTTACATGTTTTTAATCTACAGAAGGTCACAATGAGGATGCTTTGGTATTGAAGTGTACAATGAAGACACAAATAAGGAAGGAATAAATGGCTAAAGGAGTGTAAGCTCATGGGGGTGAGGTTGTTATGTATGATCACAGTCTCCCTGCTGTGTGTCAAATGTGAGTTTAGTACAATTTACTAGGGCTCACCATTCCCTCACTAGCATAAACTACTAAAATGTGCATACTTCTGTCACAGGACATCATGATTAAGTGATGTTGTACAGCCTTCCAGCTTAGATCAGAATGTTGTCTGGTCAGACTGGGCACTATGAGAGAAGTCTTTCCTGATTATAGGGAGCTGCCCTGTTTTTCTTTTATCGAGTGCTAAGGTCAGAAGCAGATGGTTTTACTTGCAATGTTATTTCAATATGCCCATTTTTGCAATGAAAACCTTGCATAATACTCATAGTGGAAGTGTCCTGATCAGTTTATATCAGTAAAATGGTGCCTGAAAAACTAAGAAGAAATGTAGCTATATGCACAATATTTTCTTTTTGGTGTGCATTTGTACTGTTAACACACGTATTTATAAAACAGTTACCTTTCATAAGAAAAAGTAATTTGTGTGTGATAAAACACCATTTTATGACATATTTTAGATTTTCTTAGGATAATATTTGGTACATTTTGCAACAGAGCAGTAGTAAACGGGAAGGGGAGGAGCAAGATATTTTTATTTGAAAATATGTAACTTAAGAAAAGCTGGCCAGCTCTATGCTTGACTGGTAAATGAAATGCTGGAAGAAATGTTACTAAGTGTGGAATTACATCATCTTTCCTCTATACACAGAAAAAGCCCAGGGAAATATCATTTGTCATAAGACCTATGCTGCATAATCTGAAATGCCACTTTAATGCTAAGAGCAAAAGGATTAAAAAAACAACCAAACAAAAAGCACACAAAATCCCCAAGAGCCTAAAGAAATTAGTGGGGAACAATTCAAATTAAATCAGTTTTTTACAGAAATAAAATAAGGCTGAGGATGGAAAAATCTTCAGTTCATTTAATAATTGCAGTTAAAAGAGAAAAAAAAACCAACAGGGCACAGACAGAGAAGATTGAACACATTAATGTACCTTTTCTGTTTTGTTCCTCATCTCTACAGAAAGTTATGATTATTTATAAAATCTGACACTGGAATCATAAAAATATAGTTAGTGCCTTTCTTTGCCTGCAGATGTGAATCCCATTTCCTTGTCCAAGACTGCAAAAAAGAGCTTTGCACAGGGGACTTCCACAACACGAAGGAACGGAGAGTAGCCACAGCCTCCTCCAAAATCAAGGATCTCACATAATAATGTCTGTTGGCATCCCTGCAATGGTTTCAGGCCTGAGGTGATGTGTACTTACTAAATGACATGTTTTTCTCCGAGCTCAGAACAGCCACAGACTCTGTGAGCCGGAAGCTGGACCTCAGACAACTCCTTGAGGTGGCAAAAAACAAAGCCCCTGCTTAGCTGAGTCGAAGTAGGATTGATGGACTTTGTGCTAAGACTCACATTGTCCTGCTTTCCATGATGCATAACACTATGTTTTGGACTTTCTGCAGACACAAAGAGAGAAAAAGATCCAACTTTCTCAAGGCTGGCGTAGATAGTGAGAGGCAGCCACAAAAGCAGTGGTTGCATTTATCTCAAAGGAACAGGCAGGGTCTTCCTTGCAGCCCTTATTTTCAGAAGTTGCATACATTTCTATGACAGCTAAATGCTGGTATTTAGTGAATCAGAGCTAAACACATAGCTTTAGAACGAAAAAACAGATCTAGCTCTCCATGTTTTCTTAACTACACTGAAAAAACCCCAAACAATAAAATCCTATCTAGACAGAGGTATAGTTAATATTCCTGTTGGGCAGTTAATGTGAATTACTCTTGTTATGAACTGTCTGCAGGGTTTTCAGGAAGAGAAGGTCAAGCATTTCAAACCAGACAATACAGAGTTGAAACTGGCCAGTGGTGCTCACCGGAGCTTCATATGTTTCAGAACAATGAAATGGAACTCACAGAGTGAAACTGAGTCCTTTTATGTTTTAAAGAAAGAGCAGATGTGTGTGTGAAGGCAAAATACGTGAGCTCCAGTGTCAGTCAGACTGAGGCTGGAGCCTGTATATGCAGAGCACAGGACCTTTCAGGCCGTCCATGGCATCAGCTCCTCAGAACATGCCTCTGGTGGACCTCACTGTTGGCTATAAATCAAATTCATAATAGTTTAGGACTTGCTAGCTGAGGGGCTGTTTTCCTCCATGTGTGGACTTCACAGTTGTTTGTGACTCACAAATCCATAATAGTTTAGGGCATGCTGGCTGAGGGGCTGTTTTTCTTCCTGTGTTGTACTGTCCCCTTTGCATGCACTAGAGCTATTTCCAACTGATACACCCTTGTTTTGTAAGGAACGAAATTGGTGGCAGACTGCTCAGAATTGTGCTGTAGCCCACTTGAATTTCTAATATTTCAATGTCTTTTAATTCAGAACTGTGAGGAACCTTTAAACTTCAGAGTTCACTTTCCAGTCTTTGGCCTGAAATAGTTAAGTCCGTAAACTACAGCTCATATTGCAAAGCTGATTTACAGGCTTGTCGTTTTGAGAATGTGCTTTGAGCATGGAGAGACTTCTGCTTTTGTAAGAATTTTTGAGGTTTCACTGTTCTGTTGTTTCTTTTTTATGGCAGAGCAGTTAAGAGATGAGAATAGGTATCTTTTATAGTGTTAACATGAACTATATATATATGCATACATATAGATGTATATATATATATATAAAATGTAACAGAGGTTTAGTGTCAGTACTGAGCGTTAGAAGCTGTGCAAGGTACAGTACTTTTCCACCCTCCCTAAAGTGTTTTACTGCTCTCTTAGAACAGGATATAGAAAAACTGTAATAAACCAGTCAAAATAGATGGAGTCAGATTACTAATCAAATGCTCATTTGGGACTAAGTCCCGGTCCTGCCGAAGCCACTGGAAACAAAGGATGCAGAGAACCTGCACTGAAGTGCTGAGTACCTTTGAGGACTGGGCCTCTCTTTCCAGAGAGCTGGAGATTTGAGATTCACCTGCGGAGGAGGTTGTAGCATAACAAGACGAGGATGTCACCCTTCAGCAGGGCTGTCTTGGATGGAAATAGCCACTGCTCTGATGATAGCTTCCCCTCGTTCTTCCAGGTGTGTCTGCTCAGCTGACCAGCACTCGTCTCCGACGGAACACCTCCGTGGGCACCCCGTTCTGGATGGCTCCAGAGGTCAGGTTTCAAAACATTTTGTCACTGGTACTTGAGCTGTTGTATTCTGCATTTCTGCTCTTTGTCTTTTTTCCTGGTCCTTTCACCAAATGAAACAGTCATGTCCTGTTAAAAAGTGTTTTAAACCTCTTTCTCTTACGTGTTTGCAAGGATTAAGTTAAAATGGGGTTTATTTTTGAAATTACAAGATTAGAGACAGGGAGCAAGACATTGAAATGCTTACTAAAATGTTAAAGGATATGGAGTACTATTATTGATACTTTTCAGACTTTCAAGCACTGAAACTGTAGATATCACATATCCTTCCATGGAGGGAAGGAGCCCAGGTTGGTGCTGTGATACATTATAGCTTCTATTTTTTTACTTCTACACCTGGAAATTTTTTAACATGTATCTCCATACTTGCTGCAGCAAGAAGTGGAAAAGGTTGTTAAAAATGAAGAGAGTGCACTGTGATTCTGTGGAGGTTTTTTCAGACTGAAATGGAAGCATACATTTTAAGCTGAGCAGAAAAAATATTTCCTTATAAATAAGCTTATCTACTTAGAGTATTTGTATGCCCAGAAACACAAGCAAGTACATCTGTTTATAGCACATGAAACTACTGTTTATCCAAATTTGTTCTTATCAACACATTCTGTTCATACACATAGGTCTAGCCATATAACTAGTGGCATCTATGTATGTTTCAATCTGCAGCTAATGGGGTGAAAAATTTTAGATTCATCAAGCATTATGGATGAGCTCAAATGCATATGAAATTAAATACTTTGCTGTGATCTAAAGAACTTGACCAGATCCACTTGATCTGGAAATTGGCTGATTTGGTTGAATAAGGACCTAGTAAGAGATAGTGAATTCAGCTTCTGCTTTTCTGATTGATTCAATTCATAGAGAGAACAGAATAGTTACAAAAATTACTTAGCAGGAATAATCCATGTAAAGAGTTGTAGGGTTGCTAAGTTTCCTTCTACTTCCTCAGTCATGGGATGCAGTTTATCACCTTCAGCTGAAAAAGCCATGGATTTGTAGCCTTTTGGCATATCAGAGAACATCTGGCCAGAGAATATGATGTTCATGGACACCTGCTTTCTCTAGTTTAAACATGGGGTGTGTGGTGGGGGGTGTCAGTAATTGGGTGGATGCTTTAGCTTTCTAAATGTGTGCGTGTCTGTTCATTTCACTGAATATTCTGTAAAAGAATCCTCCAGCTATGGATGTACTCTTAAATTTGGACATTTGACCATCCCAGTCTTTTACTCCAACAGGTGATTGCCTGTGAGCAGCAGCTAGATAGCTCCTATGATGCTAGATGTGATGCATGGTCACTGGGTATTACTGCAATAGAGTTGGGAGATGGAGATCCACCTCTTGCTGATTTGCACCCCATGAGGGCACTCTTCAAAATACCAAGGTAATATCTTGATGTGTCTGTTTGTTGATGAGTTAGACTGAACTTTTTCCTTAACTCTTACTTTCTTCAAAGTTAGACCATGTAAGTTTGTGGACTTTCTTTTCATTATTTATACTGGGAGATAGGTTAAAAATCCTTTGCCCAGCTGTATTTTCTGCAGGCTTCACTTCAACCTCATATGAGAAGTTCAGGGCTGACTGCAGCTGAATTTGAGAAAAAGTCACAAGGCCTTCCCCTGAGTGGGCTGCTGGCACATGAGTGCAGGACTTACTTGAGTCCCAGAAATTCTGTTACAAAGAATGACAAGTCATAGGAGCACAAGTCTGAATATGCCACTATGGTGAACAGGTCCCACACCTGTTTTCAGGAGTTGTCTTCTGTCCTTTGAAGCAAAGGTTGTTCCACCACTCATATACATTTAGGCTTCAGCTTTTCATTAGCTTGTGCTGCTTCTGGCAGCTCCAGTATTGCTGTCCTTGGGCAGTGCGAATAACAACTTCTTTTGGGTTTTTTACTTTGAAGCTGAAGATGTAAGTACCCAAAGTGCTACTTATGGCATTTCAAAGAATATCAATCTCCAGGTGATGATCATACAGTAGTTTGTGGATTTTGCTCTAAAAACTGGATCAGTACCACAACAGCTGAGCCCACATAGTATATGTAAGTGCTTTGAGTCCTTTTCAGCCGACATCCAAATTAGTTCAAATTACCTTTAAGTTTAGAAAGTCTAGGCTGACTTGGCATTAAAACAGAGTATGAATGCTCCTCTAACCCTTGCTTGCTAGGGGAAAAGCAGTAACAAACTACTGTGGTCAGTCACTGCAGCTAGGACTTAAAAAAACTTCTGGCTTATGCTCTTACAAGCACCAGGCAACTTTCTGCCCTGGAGCAAATATAAGATCAATATCCTTTCATTGCATTAAGTAAAACCTGAGAGTGATAGAGTAAATATTAAACAGCACTTAAAGAAAAACAGTTATGGTTGATTGAAAAGGGACAGCAAGTCACCTCATCTATCAGTCAGTCATTCCTTTTGTCTTCATGACCATACTCAGTGAAAATGGCACCTCTGAATGGAAGAAGACTGTCAAGTCCATTTCAATTATATTAACACCTAGAATATACAACTCTAACAATAGAAAATAAAGCAGTAGCATCTATTTACGATATATCTGTATTTAGACCTTCACTTCTGATTATATTCTGATGAATGAGGAATAGTTAATAAAGAACCAATTCCTTCGGACACTTTGTTCAGCAAGTTAATTAATTCAGTCCTTCTAAAAAAGCTTAAAATAGAATTTCTTTTTAAAAATCCCTTAAGAAAGTATGTTGTTTCAAGCTTGAAAAAGAAACTTGTCATTACAAGTGAGTAGTGATTAATGGGTTGTTAGTTTAATTTCCTTTTATTGATTTGATTGAAAAAATTACAGTGATTCTTAGCTACACTTGGTAGATCATCTCGATGCTATTTCTCCTTATTAATTATGTAAAGTAGGAGAACCAATGAGGCATTGCATCATCTACCCATGCTCCTTTTACCAGTGCAAATCAATATCTTTTTTCGGTGGCCTTCTAAAACTCATTACTCAGCCTGCCTTCACACATTGTTTTTGTCAAGTGAGTAGCTTATTAACTTATCATTACCCTGACCTTTGCAGGAATCCTCCTCCAACGCTACAGCAGCCTGAACTGTGGTCACCTGAATTCAATGACTTCATTAACAAGTGAGTAACCACTGAGACCACTGTTTGAATATGGAAGATGTGTAAATGTCGTGTGTAAAATATCTTTTGTGGAAATCTGTTGCAACTAATAATCTTCCTTAAAAGGCTAGTTTGTAAATGCAGTTTGACATCCAAGTGAGGTTCCTTATTTAAAACATGAAACGACATTTCAATACACTTGACGTTTCTTTATTTAAAGAATATTTAATTTTAAAATGCATTAATTTAACTTCTTGGACTCATCAATTCTGTGAAATCGTATCAGTTTTCAGTGCAGAGCTGTCTTGATTAAGATGTATGTATTTATTATGGAGGCGTGAATGAACTCCAGACAAGCATTTCAAAACTTAACTGCGAACCTTCAATGATCATATGTTTTTTTTGCCAGCACAGGTGCTTGACTAAAGATTATGAGAAGCGCCCAACAGTATCTACTCTTTTGCAGCATGATTTTATTAAGCAAATTGAAGGAAAAGAAAACGTGCTACAAAGGCAACTCATGGAATTTATTGATGTTCATCAACAAATGGGAGTCACTGAAAAGGCAAGGTAAAAGTAGCTAAAAAGTAAACCAGTTGGGTCAATGTTGATATTTCCACTGTTTCAGAATGACTAGCACTCAGAGAAAGATTCAACCCTTGTAACTTTAGTGGGCAAAAAATAGAAAGCTTAATATTTGGAGTCCCCTGTACAGCCAATGGAAAGACAGACGCATTGTGAGTCACATGTGGGATGAAACACACTTTAGAAGTGCCTCCCCTTTTTCCTGTGACTCAATATACTGTCTTAGATCCCAGCTTTTAGAAAGCTAAGGTTGTGTGAAATTAATGTTTGGCATTTTCTTACATTTGCATGGTCAGATAATGTTCAGTTTGAGCAAGTATGCTAAAAATGGCTAGTCACGTTCCTGCAGGAATTGAATGTTCCTGACTGAAAGAAGCAATAACGGTAGCAGACTGTGTTTTGCAAACTTCAAATCTTATGTCCTGTTGAGTAGATACTTTCTTTCTTCCTCTAGTATTTAGTGATATCAATTCTGAACAAACCACTTAACACCTGATAGCTTTTATTTAAAGTACTAGAAAATGTCTTGGCTCAATTTTACAATTGAATAAACTCCACACAGTACACTCATGTATCAGATGTGAAATGTGGTAGATTAGTATTGATGTACTACTGGTGTGACTGCTCCTGCTTCAAGGTAAAGCATGATGATTTTTCTTTTTTATTTTTAAGTGGAACATGAAATTTAAAAGACATTTTGGCATTATCATCTACGTGGAAAAAGCTTATTAAAATCTGCCACATTTCCTTTCACACATTTATAGTAATGATATGTACAATATAGTAAGAATATAGCAGTCTTCAGTTCTAATTCTGGAGAATTTTCTGTTTACTCTATGCTTGGAAGATAATAGTAAAAATATATTTCTAAGTAATTATTGAAGTTTTTTTTTACTTTAAATGGATATGGGAGGAGTAGTGCTTTCTCATTTCTGACATCTCAGTATAAAACTATGCATTTGGCTTAAATTTAAACTTCAGACTGGATTTATATGCTCTATATATTGCAGACTTGACATTTACTTAATCCAGAAAGATTCTTGAATTCAAATAAGCTTATTGGATGTCAGCACTGAGCCCTAAACTAGGATCATAATCCAGACTTTAAATAGCATTTCTTTATAAAACACAGGGAAATTATATGTGGTAAAAAATAAGTCCAAACCACTAAATTATATGAATTGGAATCCTGTCAATACACTTGTGATATTAGTCATTTTAAAGCCTAAATAATTCTTTTAAAAATCAAGCTTCTAAGTCAATTAGATACTGTGACCTTATGTACCCATTTTAGAGAACTAATTTTTGTTTTCATATCCTTTATTTTTTCTTTCATGTAAACGTTGCACAAAGCAAACTACATGAACTTCTTTTTGTTTTCTATACAATACAAACATAAAGAAAGTGGCCCAGTTTGCATTTGCATAGAACAGTTAAGTGGCACATGAGCAGGATGGTCTACTGGTATTTTCTCTGTCCTGTTTAGACTGTGTTTTATAAACTGATGGGTCTTCATGAGAATTGCAATTTAAGGGAATGTATTACTATGTGATGAAGTTACCTATGCTTTTATAGTTGATCAACTGTAACTTTTATGTAAATGTTCCCAAAGGAAAACAGAATTTCTCTTTCAAAATAGTAATAATTTCGTATCTGAAACTGTGCAAAAAATGTACTTATTTAATTAAGAGTGTAATTTAAATGGTATGGTTAAACTGAGATAGCCCATAATTCAGTTTAGCAGTTTAAAATATTAACAAGTAGTATTTCCAACCCAAATGATTCTGTGATCTGTAATTTTGTGAAATATGCTGTAAGACTGACTACAGAATAGCATTTGGGGTTTTTTTTCTGCTGTGAATAATAAGAGATAATACAAAGATCTTTGAATTCAGTAGCCATGCTATTTAAAAAGTCTTTTAATACTAATCATATGTATCTTCTGACCTTCAATCTGCACAGAGCAAATGGTGTTAAAAGCAGTGTCTGTACAGAAGTACCATGTAAATCTGATTTAGAGTCAAGACATAGGCTGTATAGTGACAAGTCCCGTGGAAGAGCTTCTCTTTTCTTGCTTATGCTGTTCTGGGACTGTTTTCACACTGATGTGTTAAGGCCCTGCTGTGGAATTTTTGAGCATTCACCAGTTGCTGGCAACTTTCCTTGTAAAACTTCTTCCTGATCTCCAGCTCACACTCTCTCAGTCCCTAATCTGAAGGCATAACTCCTTCTTGACACTGGGAGTGACAGTGGGAGGCAGGTAGTTTAAGGGATTAAAGATCTCTTCCTTCCACCAAAGGAAGAAATCCTGCTGCCTGTGTTGTATAAATGAGCATGGTACATAAAGCCAATCATTTAGTGAGGTTAACTTAAAGCTGAAAGTTAGGAGTCCAGTTATTTTATGCATGTGTTTACTCTCCTCATCAAATTTTACTTTACTAATAACAGCTTTGTATTTCAAGAGAAAAACAAAAAATACTTGGAAATTAATAACTGAGGTCCAGCCACTGGGTCTTACTGTGAGCACTATTTCTGTTTTCACTCAAAATCAAGTGATCTTCTTAGCCCATTGTGCTGAGGAGTAGTTTGGTTCAGAAAGCAGTTTGGTTGACTGCTTTCTGCAGTAGTAGTCTGTTGACTTGTGACAGTAGTCTGTTGACGTGCTTTTGATCTTGCCTTGTTTGCTAAATGTGCAGTTGCTATATTTCAAGAAAAGCTCATATTACATTATGTCGCATTCTCAGGGCTTTTTCCCAGAGGGCCTTACCCTCAGATCCCCTCTCTGTGCACTGTATGTGCTCAGGAAGGATGTGTAATCTCTAGGCACTGAGTGGAGCCACCCTGAAGTCACTGCCATTGTTCCTGAGGGATTTTCTAACACTGAGGAGTCACCGAGTCATTTAGGGCCCTCAGAACTTTCCCAGTGTTGTCACTCTAGTGAAGAGGAGCCCAAGGTTTGGTGCTTCATTGTACTGCATCCTTTCAAGAGATGGAAACAAGAGGACCAACAAGAGGAGCAGAGCCCACCAACCACCTGACTAGCCAGAGAAATCTCAATTAATACTGATAAAACTTTAAATGGCAATGTGTCACAGCCTGGATCCAGACTTAATAAAAGTGCTAGAAGATAGTACTAGTTTTTCAGTAGCCTTTGAGGAGTGTTCTAGCGCCAGGATATCTTGTGCTTTGCAAGACTTAAAAAAGCATGAATTTTAGCAATGAGCTTCACTAAAAATCCCACCTTTTTACTTTGAGCAAATGCAGTACATTTTTCTCTAAAATAATCTTTTTTTTTTATGTTCAAAATATCTATTTGCAAATTAACCTTTCCTAGCTCAGAACTCAGGCTGAAATGACAATGGGAATAGCAGGAGAAAATATCCCTTGGTACATTAAAATTTTCCCATAGCATCTTGACTGAAACATCTCTAAAATCTGCTGCTGGGAATGATATATGAGCCATATATTGAATATATTATATAAGATATGCTATATGGGATGAATTCATGTTAGAGAAGAGGTGAAGCAGGGGAAGTTGCATACTAAGTGCAATTAATTTTGGTGGATTTTTTGTGAGGAGAGTCACTTTCAGGACAGGGGCCTTGAGCTTGAGAAAGGCCTTCAGTATAGCTGTTAAAATTTATAATTAGTGATGAGCACTGCAGCATATACCCCAAAACAGTTCTAAAAATACACTTCTTGCTAGGCCAAAAGAGGGAAAAATCCCTGCATTGTGAAGAATTGTACTTTGCAACAGAAATAGCTGTCTTTGAAACAACCTTCAGAACTGTCGCATCTACACCTGACAGGCAGGCTTGTAAGACTTTTATCTTGAGTTGTTTGGCTGTCTTCTTCTTGACTGCTTTTACTATAATCTCTGCAGAAATATGCAATGATTAGTACATTGTGTATTTCCTGGGAATTGTGAGTCATTCCAGAATGAGCTGTATATACAAGGGATATTCGGTGCACCTAGATTTCAGCAAATGACTCTGGTCCCCAGATTAAGAGTCATCTTTATATACTCTCTGAGTAATTGTGGGAAAGAAACCTATTCTAATGCAAAGTGATGCAAAGTTTTGGGTGAGCTGAATTCTTCTAAGAGTTTGTCCTTCTGTATTGACCCTATAGAGATAGCACTGAAATCAGTAACAGAACATGAAACAGTTGCTCTATGTAACTATTTGGAAAGGTCAGGGAGATAATTTCATAGAAGTTCATGTCCAATGTGGATAAAGGTGGTTGTCAATTCACTGGCTTCTATTAAAAGCAGGGAGTACCGTAATGTTTCCTTTTGTGACTTTCCGTGATTGCACAGACTTGTGCTGCTCATTCTCTGGGTGTTCACTCTGTCCCAGTCTCTCTGACTCATCCTGCCCGTGGAAAGCAGCTGACAGCAATCCTTCAAGCTCAGCTCTGCGGGGCAAGCTGTAGCAGAGGGTGGGGGATCACCAGGCTGGCTTGATAAAGACAGTATGAGGAATGGAACAACACAGTACACACAGCCTGGTGCTGTCTTGGCCAAGGTCTCCAGATATCTGGATTGTAATGATTTAAATGGGAGGTTTTGGAGTTCCAGTTCAATCTCAGAGCCCATCATACCAGTTTTTCCTCTCCTGAAACTCACTGTGGGCTTTGTTATACCAAGAAGTGTGTGCTTCTGCATTGAGGACACTCATATGTTGGGTGGCTGTGCTGCAAACTTCTCTCAGGCTGTAGAAGCAGTAGGGAGCTCTGGGAACAAAGGCTGTAGAATAAGCAGATCGCCATGTGCTTCTTCCTAATACGCGTCTCTATATCTGAATAATGTTCTTCTATATAACATAATGGACAACAGCAATGTCAGAATGGAGAATAGTTTTACCTTCTGAAAAAAACAGGAGGAAGATGTTCCTCCTGCATTCAGAACTCCTCAGGACAAATGCTCTGCAAGTAGTACTTTACTGCTGTGTCAGTCCACTTGCTCAGCAGCTCATTTCTCCTGAAGGTGGGACACCTCAGCAGGCATTGCTTAACCTTGGAGCTTCTCCTTTGTCTTCTCAGTATGGCTCTGACCACAGTGCATGGGCCTGACTCGTGAGGAGCTAATCCCAGAGTCCTTTTAGAGATCTCCCATTTGCTCAGTTAAGAGCACATATCTCCCCCTGAAATTTGTCAGGGATACAGATGTTTCTTGAGACGGTTGTGAAGCACCAATAATCTGCTTTTTTTACAGGTCATGGTAAAGCAGCACAAGTTTTGTCAAATAGATTGTGCAGAGCAGGACATGACTTAAGTGACTGGACACAGGCCACCTCTGAATCAAAAGCCCCATAGCTCTGAAGGGCAACAGTGCTCTCAGCAACATTGCATAAGATGCAGCACAGCTCCCTGGGACTGCAGCCTGTAGTCTCAGTGCTGTGAATCATTTAAATACAGAGGGGAGCACAGGTTTGTCTGCAAAGCATTGTGCAGATGCAGCTAGAGTCTTATCACTGGAGTCTTGCACATTCTAAAGTCAGGAACAGTTTTTTCATAGATAGCAGACTGTAGTTTTATTTAAACAGATTTCACAAGATACATCTGTGAAGAAAAAATTTTGATTTTAAATGTGAATTAATATTGCTTTGTGCAGCCTCCAGAAAAATCACCAGCAAGGACAGATCCTCTGTACAGGATTCTCCGTGTTGCTTCTTTGTGATTTTATTGCTGTTTGTAACTGCTGGGAGGTTTACAGCTGTTTCCACCTTCACCTTACAAAAACTTCATCATTTTTAGTTTCTTCTTAACATCCAGACTAAGGCCAGCCCTTTTCCTGTCACTTCTTAGTCTGTAGATGATTCTCCAACCAGTTTAGGCAGAGAGTTCAGCAGGGCATCGTGAGTCACACTTTCCTTTTCATGGTATTTTTGGAACTATCAGAAATCTTTTAAATGCATTCTGACAATTTGAAGAAGAAAAAGCTGCAGTTGCCTCATTCTGATTTAACTGAATCTTGAAAGATAAGCAAGGGAGGGGGGTGTTGGTGTGAAAGAGAATGCACAGAAACAATGCTGCCTTGACTCATTTTCTTGTCCACACTGCGTTGATGTTTCTGGCCTTTAGCTGCCTGAATTGCTTGTTGGGCATGCCTGTAAAATCCAATGCCTCCAACTCATTTTTGAGCAGAACAGGGATACATGGTTATTTCAGTTCACAATGTCTATGTGCATGTTCTTAATGAAACTTCAGCACTGATGTCAACAGCACTGATGTGGTTTTTTTCAGTGGTTGGAGTGAAGCAGTATAACTGCCCTTGAGGGGTCTGTGCCCTTTGACAGCAAAGTGGAAAAATATTGTGTTCTGCAAATCTGCCACTCTTATGTACTCTGGAGAATGGAGAATATAATCTGGTCCAACAAGAGCTAGTGTTCTCATAATGTCAGCTGAAGAGGATTACAGGAGGATCGATTTTATGTAATTAAACTTCCCTGGCATACACAGACATTTGTTTCCTTAAAAGAAAAAAAGAAAGAAAGAAAAAGAAAAGTGTCCATGACTGGAGCATTCTCCTCCCTTCCTGAAAGGCAGTTGTTAGTTTCCTACATTAAATGAAAAATGGTAATTGAAACTAATCCTGGGAAATATCACTCTCTCACTGATATGCAGTAACATTTAAGGATTTAACATATTAAAAAATATGTGTTCAATGTGTAACAATTCCATCAGAAATGGAAAGCAAAGCTTGGCAGATGCTTTGTTTTGGGTCTTCTTTTGGCAATGGAAGAAACAGAACCGTAGAGCTTGACACAGTCCTGCAATTCCCATATCTGTCACTTATGTACACATTGATAAGTCTCTCTTGAAGTCACACCGATATTAGATGCATCCCCTGGACAAAAAATGACCTTCATACAGGTACAAAGGAGAAATTGTTTCAACTATCCAAATTTAAATTTTTTCAAATGAAACTGTTAAAGAGGGGTATAAATAGGAGTGTGGATTATAGAGAGGATAGATTTCTACTGAGAGGGTAGGACATTGCCTGCACCTCTGGATTCAGTAATGTCCTTTAGCTGGTAAGTGCAAATCAGATAGCACCAGATCATGCAAGGCTGAGGAGTTAATTTAAATCTTAATATTGCCACATCCTTTTTAATACAACCTGGGGCTACACGGTACCAAAAATTGTCTCACAGTTATTGCAAGGACGGTACTATCAGGACAGCTCTCATGGTACAACAGGATTCCAAAAGAAAGGGAAGGACAGCTCAATCCAAGGATAATATAGATCCTGTCAATCCTATGGTTCATTGTGCTTCCTGGTCACTTAGCCTGCTCACTGGGTATTGTGCTGTGATTTTGGCACAGAAACTGTGAAACTATGCTAGCTCTTGTAAGGAAGTCTTACATGTTTGTATCTTGATATTAAAGTTGCAGAATTAGTCAGCTGTGGGTGTGAAACGCCTGCCTTTGCATAGTAGACAATTAAAAGACTCCAGTATTGGCTGGCACCTGTGTAAAGGAGGAAGAAACTGCATCATTACTGACACCAGCATGGGGACAGGCTATTCTGTCATCCTCAGGGAATGATTGTTAGAGACAAGAGAAATTGAAAGAAGTGCTAGATGAGTGCACTCCTGCCTGGATTTCCATCACACAGATTGTGATTGCATTTACGGTTTGGCAGGGAATCATTTGCCCATTTCTTCCAGTCCCTTTTCAGTCCTGGCAGTTAGTAATTGCACCAAGTCGGTGCCTGCTTGACTTTCTACACCTACATCCCTCACCAGTGCACAGCCAGTGTGACCTGAAGTAGCACTCATGAACTAGGTGATGTTCATGGAACATGTACAGCCCATTAAACTATGCAGTAAATCTGTGGGTACTCAGAAGTCTTTTAGCTTTCCCCACCAGTGTCATGTTCACTCTAACTTTCCATCTTGGTGCAACTATACTTTTTCTCCTGTCATCTGCTCACTGTAGATCAAAGTTCTTGCCTGTGTATAAAACACCTGTCTGCTTCTACCCATGCCATATATCCAAATATCAAAATTAAATGAAAAATTTCCCTGGTCTTGTCTGGTATCAAGGGAAAGAGTGAGTGCTTCACGCAACAGTTTCCCTGCTGTCTCAGTTTACCAAGGTGTATGTTCCTCATGTTTGAGAGGTGCCTTCCTACCAGTGGCATCAAGGGGAGTGAGGTCATATCAGGAGATCAGATTTACTTAATAAGTTCTCTGTGCTTGTGCCTTATTACACATCTGAGCTTGATTTAATTTGTGAACTCTGCTGTTACTTATGCAGTTTCCCTTTCCCTCATTTTCCCTCATCTCATAAAGCAAGTATAACTAATATGAATTGTAAACCTTGCATTCTCTGGTGCTTTTGCTCTATTTAGCAATGCCTTTACTCTTGGATAAAGAATGATTCAAGACTCTGGGAATTTTATTGCTAATTAAAATAAGACTACATAAAATTGGGGGTTTTGTTTGATTGAAGGAGAAAAGAAATTCAAGACAAATTTAAAGTTAAATTTGAAGTTTAACCCTGAAAAGAAAAAGATTTGAAATTTTGTTTCCTTCTCTTGTATTACTTTTTTTCCTAGTCAGTCTGAGAAAATTTGGTCAAGATGTATTTCACTTACCCCAGTGGTTCTGTAGCAGTTTGCTCTACAGTGTGGTCATCTCAACCAGACTTTAGAGCACTGTCATTATTAAGCTAGAAATGTTTCCATCCTGAGTGCTTTGTCTGCATCATTTTTGCCATACTATTTCTTCATACACCTCTGGATTTGTCCTATCCATAATTTTTATCAGGATCTTTTTGCATGTTGGTGCCAGAGTTTCACCACTGCTACATGCTTCATAAATATGTTCTTTTTGTTGTTTTGGTTTTTTTTTTAAACTTGTATTTCCAAGCTCCAGTCTTGCAGCTGATGTAGTGGTGTGATCTAAGCAGAGATGTATAGAGTGAAAAAGTTCTTCATAGTAGCACTTGTGGGATAAAATCATAGCTTTTGAATTGTCAAATACAGGTGTGCTGTCCCAAGTTGATTCCTGTCCTGCTATTCCAATGTTTGTGTGTTTAAATTCAGAGCAATGGAACTTGGAATGTTTTGGACTCGAAGATGGTTACAGATGCAAGATCTACTCTGTGTTTCCTTACACAAGGAGATTGTATCTCTTTCTTTTCTAGATTTGAACGTATTCATACAAAGAAAGGGAATTACAGTAAGTCACCAGTTTCAAACCAAGAAGAGGTAGATGATTTAGCAACCTTGGAGGTACTGGACGAGGTAAGAACCTCTTTTTTCATGTTTTCCTGAAGAGGAGTAATCACATATTAAATCACGATGGTGTGCAGTTGATTTTCAAATTCAACTGTATTTTCACACTTCAGTTGTGTACGTGTAAAATGAGATTTCACCACTTTCTGCCAATATTTTTGATGAGATTTACTGTGTTCCAATGCAAAGCTAAAACAATCTCTACAGTTACAGCTGTAGACCAAACAGTATTTTAACACCATTGGCTTAACGGAATTTATATCACTGGATTTTATTACAGCTAAGTATCCAGTTTGTGTGTTTGTGTGCTAACCTGAAATTTGTCTAGGTCCAAGACCTTCCTTCCCTGTTGTTTGAACACTGAGAGTTGTCTTAAACTAGCTTACCATACTCTCTCAGACTGGGCTCTCTCTGGCTTATTTTAGTGTGATGATGCTTGAGGGTCAATTTATGTTGGCTGAGGCTCTGACCTGTCAATGCCTGCTGGTGAATTTTTGACGAAATTACTGATACAAATATCACTCATTTGTCAAAGTTCAAAAATTAGTACACTAGGAGCAGGGGAACATGGCAGAAGAGAGGGGGAAGTCTGCTGTGTTTATGCTTTAAGCTTCAAAACCAGAAAGAAGAATCCAGCTGCAGCAGCACATTATCTGCAGGTCTTGGAGGCCATCAGTGGTTGTAAACAAACTGTCATTCTTCATCTGTGGGGCTGTACATAGACTATAATTCACATTCTCTTATCTGTAGAACTTCTCTGGTGTATTGTGTCTTTGTCAGTCCAGAATACTCATTGTTGCACTTGAGCAGGTAAACTATGTAATGCTGACAGCTCACAGAACATCTTCCGTCTCCCGAGAGCTTAGCTGTGGTAGCTTGATGTTTAATTAATTGTAATTGAGATAATCCAAACTTCATCTACTGCACAAAGTTCAAGTTTAAGCATTTTTTTTAGTATTGGGAAGAGTAAGATTTTTTTTTTTTTTATCTTTTACCCTGATACATATAAACAATCCAAGCTAAAGAGATTTTATCACACAAAAAACCAGACAAGCTGTAAACATCCTCAGAGGTGGAGCATTCTTATGGAAGTCCTCAGGAAGCCTCTGTCTAAAGGCATCCTTTGACTATGTGATGTTACTCAATCCAATCCAATTTAAAACCTCTTTCACATATGCATGGCAGCCTCTCAGAACTGTATTCTTTCTTCCACTCAAAATTTTCTTCTAGTTTAGATAGGCCCATCATCAGAGCAAGACAAGAGATGTTCTGTTGGTGCAAGAAATAATTTTGAAAGGGCAGAAGTTCCTCTAAAATAATTCTGTAACATGAATCTGGTTATGGCCAAAAGAAAAGAGAGCGTTCAAAACAAAAAAGTTTATCAAGACAATAGAAAACAAAAATTTCCTCCTGATGTTTTCTCATGAAGGAAATAAAGCCTCTACAGCTGTTGAGAATTCAGCTTTTAAGTGTATTAAAGAGGACATGGTGTACAACACTGTGAACAGACGGATGAGGAAGGAAAGCAATTCCTTCTGTGGTCCTCTGCTGCCAGTTATTCTGTTCCAGTGGGTGTGGGGCCTAAATATTTTCACATGTACCTCAGATTACTCTCAAGGCTGGTTTGAATTTCTTCATTCAACTTTAAATGGAAACCTAACCAGGCACTTTACATACCCAGCTGTGCATGCAGAAGAAGCTGAGGAAAATTACATGAAGAAATTTGAATGCTGCTAATGGACCCTTCTTTTTTCTTGGTTCAGGGAGAACTGGCTCTGCAGCAGCAAAGAACAATCGCAGCAGAGACTGGTTTTTAATAAGGAAAGATGCCTCATTGTTTACGTTAATAGGAACCAAACAGTTGAACATCTGTGTTGTGTCATAACCAAGAGTAATGTTAGAGCAACTGTAATGGCAGTTAAGGGCTCAATCAAATGGCTTGTGCTTGATAAGTTACATGAAACTGAAGTGTTAGAAATGTAGACAGGACTGTCTCAAGGAAACCTCTTGATTAGATGAATGAAAACAGTACTTATTAACTCATTTTTCTACAGCCGCTTGGGTTCTGTAAGTAAATATTGTTCAAAGTGAGTTTGAACACAAAAAATTAGAAATTCCAGTGTGTTTGAAAATACTACTTACTTTCGATCATGATCAGTTCTATTCCTGACTATAAATACCTTCCCTCCCTATCCTCACTCATTGAAACTAAATAAATATTTTATACATTTTCATAATATTCTTTTTCTCCCCATGTGATTCATTGTTTCTGTTCCTTCTCCATCAGAATACAGTAACGGAGCAGTTGCAGAAGGGTTATGCCAAGGATCAGATCTACACATATGTTGGGGACATTCTCATCGCTGTCAACCCATTTCGGAACATAGATATTTATTCTTCACAGGTGTGAAAATTTAGGTTTGGTTATTTTAAACTAGCACCAATTTCCACTAAAGTATAAATACCTGTGTTAAGTAAAAAGATCATTTTTGGTATTTCAGCACAGAAATGAGAAACTAAAAAAATTAATTTCTTGTGTCTTTATGTCTATAGTGTATATCTAGCAAAAAGCAACCCTGTAAAATGTTAACTTCTGTGAATTCTTCTCCTCATTATACAAAAGGGAATTTGTCTCCCCATTATACAGAAGGGGAAAGATATTTAAAGCCTGATCATACAATAATTTGGGGCTATTAATTATCAGATACTACAGGTACAGAAAATATCTTAAGTTTTAACATCAATATCATGCAGAGATACTAATAGGAAGGGAAGCACAAATAAATTTAAACAAGTTGGAACTATGATGTCTGACAACAGTAAATTCTCTCTTAATAAATTGAGTTTCATAGTGTAATCAGGGCTAAAATTATAGAAAATTGCACTTCATTTTTTTTGAGCCGTTCTTACAGTACCAAGTACATACAGATTCATGGTATAGTGAGTGCAGTAACAGCTCCCTCAGAAAATATCACTGCTGGAAACCTCAGCATGCTGTACATTAATCCAAAAATAAAACTAAACTCCAATTAAAATAAGGTTTTAAAGGACAGTAGTAATGTTTTTCTTTTTCTTACGCTTAGCATTCCAAACTGTATATTGGAGCCAAACGGACTGCCAACCCTCCTCACATTTTTGCTGTTGCTGACATTGGCTATCAGTCCATGGTGACATACAACTCTGATCAGGTAATAGATGAGGTATCCTAATTACATCCTCTGCCAGGCTGAGAGGTATGTGATGAGCTCAGAGTCTTGCTCTGTTCTCTGCAGTGTATTGTTATTTCTGGAGAAAGTGGAGCTGGCAAGACGCAAAGTGCCCACCTGCTGGTCCAGCAGCTCACTGTCCTGGGCAAGGTGAGTGGCAGAGGGGACGTCTCTGTGAGGCTTTGCTATCTTGGGCCTAAAGATCTGAACATATGGACAGGGCATTGCCTGTGGGGTGAGATTATTCCACATTTTCCAAAGAACTTTGGAATATGATGCTGATCTGTCTACTCCTTCCTCCCTCCTGAACTAGGAACACTTGAAAACATGTTGGGGTTTCCACAAGGAAAAGTACCCACTGCAGTGAGGGCTGTGACTTAGTCAGTTGCCTGTTTAATTGTCTTCCAGTCACCTAAACAGTACTAAATGTAATCCTTTTCTGGCTCCTCATCCTTCCACAAAGAGATTGCCGTCAGTGGGATATAGTCCTTCTGGGAAGTGGTCACCATAAATGTTTAAATAAAATGCCATTTTTTGCATGCCCCAGGTGAGATGCAAGCAAACTGATGGATTGGTAGGGTGCAGTGGGGCAGTAGCAAGATCATAACAAGGATCCAAAAAGCAGATTGGCCATCTCAGAGCCACAGAAACCACAGAAATTAATTGGAGGTGTTGTTATCATTGGGTATGTTAGCCTTCCAGACAGCCTTAGTTCTGAAGATTGTTACATTCTGACAGATTTCTTATATATATATATATATATATATATATGCACCTTTTTCTGCATATAATTCCCATGGGAATGGCTGCCCTGATTATGTCACACTTCACAATACCAATGAGATTATTAAAGCAACACCTAAAAATGTATGTATTTGAATAATTACTGGCAATTTAAAGCAATACCTTTTTCCTATCCAGGCTAATAACAGGACTCTGCAGGAGAAGATTCTCCAGGTGAACAATCTTGTAGAAGCATTTGGGAATGCAGGCACTATCATCAATGATAACTCAAGCAGATTTGGAAAATATTTGGAAATGAAATTCACTTGTGGTGGCACTGTAGTAGGAGCTCAGATTTCTGAGTATCTCCTTGAAAAATCCAGAGTTGTCCACCAGGCAGTGTAAGTATGAAAATTGCATTTGACCTAATTTGGGGGGTTACAGAGTAGGCCTATGATGCAGGAAATCATCTTGGTTCAAAAAACACAGATATGAATCAGGTACCTAGATGTTTTTTCTTAAAAATTGTATATGCATAGCTTATAAATCTGCAAGCTAGGTGAAAACCACTCCTGATTTTTTTTTCATTCCCTCCTGGGTTATTTAAACAAATTTTATAAAAACACATGTGATATATAAAATCAGAATGTGCAAAGAATTAAAAACTTTCTAGTAGTTCAATTATACATTTCGTTTTATTTACTTCGTGTAAATTTCCTCTAGTGTTGTAGCTTGTTTCTTGGCTTGTTTGCTCACTTTCAATTTCAGAACATCTAGTAGGATTTGTTTTTAGAGGGTTATGTCTCAAATATCCCTGCCAAGGAGCACTTGTGGGTGCTGGTGGGTGAGAGGCTGGACATGACCCAGCCATGTTCACTCCCAGCCCAGAAAGCCAAAGGTGTCCTGGGCTGCATCCAGAGCACTGTGGGCAGCAGGTGAGGGAGGGGATTCTGCTGCTCTGCTCTGCTCTGCCCTGCCCTGCTCTGGTGAGATCCCACCTGCAGTGCTACATCAGCTCTGGGGTCCCTAGCACAGGAAGGAGATTGACCTGTTGGAGAAAGTCCAGATGAGGCCATGAAGATAATTAGAGGGATGGAGGATCTCTCCTATTAAGAAAGGCTGAGAGAGTTGGGCTTGTTCAACCTGGAAAAGAGAAGGCTTCAGGGTGATCCAGTTGCGCCCTTCCAGTACCGGAAGGGAGCCTACAAGGAAGATGGAGAGAGACTTCTTGCAAGAATACGTAGTGACAGGACAAGGAGAATGGCTTTAAACTGAGGGAGTGTAGGTTTAGATTAGATGTTAGAAAGAAATTCTTTAGTGTGAGGGTGGTGAGGCACTGGAACAGGTTGCCCAGAGACGTTGTGGATGCCCCATCCCTGGAAACGTTCAAGCCAGGCTGCATGGGTCTCTCAGCAACTGGGTCTAGTGAAAGGTGTCCCTGCCCATGACAGGGTGGTTGAAACTAGCTGGCCCTTAAGGTCCCTTCCAGCCCAAGCCATTCCATGATCTAATGGTGCTCCTGAGACATACCTGTCAGCTCCTGCAGAAAGCAGGGGTTTGAACACAATTCCTTTTTGCTGTTCAGCAGTGACTGACTTGGGCATGTCAGGGTTCAGTCATGGTTGCAAATTTTCACCTAAGGATCCAGTTCTTTCTTATAAGGAGCACAGGAACCTTGAACGTGTAATAAACCTCTGTCCTAGGTTTGGGCATCTAGCTTCTAGGCAAAGCATGCCAAGTCATAAGGCCCTTTTGCTGCATGTCTGCTTCTTGGCTCAGGGCTAAAGGACACAGCAGACATACTGGATTCAGTGAACCAGGAGTGTATACCTCTCCCACTGTCAGAAGATTTTTTTTTAAATAACTGGAGTTAAGCAGCCAATTCAATTTGGGTGGGTGAGCAATGTGCAAGATCTCACACAGCATCTACCAATTGCATCAAGGGCAGAGCAGCACTAAGCTGCTTTAGCACTGAGCAGCCGCCCTGACAGTGTCAGGACAAACACACAAAGGCATGAAAAGGGTGTTCACAGGAAGTTCTGTAATAAAGCTTCTTTCAGAGTCCTCTGTCAGTTTGTGTGAGTCTTGCCTGTTATTAAAATAACATTTATTAATAGTATGTCTGTCATCAGTAAATGCGGCATGGTTATATTACTAAACCATTTTGTTGTTTCTGTTGTTTCAGAGGAGAGAAAAATTTCCATATTTTTTATTATATATATGCTGGTCTCACAGAAAAGAAAAAACTGGCACATTATAAACTGCCAGAATATAGACCTCCCAGGTAATGCAGTTTATTTTTGCATAAATTGATTACTAAGAAATGCAGTGTTGAATTCTCAGCCTCATTTACATTCTAACTCTGTATCAATCAACTCTTTCAGATATCTGCAAAATGATCATTTCAGAATAGTGCAAGATTTCATGAACAATAGCTTTTATAAGTCTCAGTTTGAATTAATAGAACAGTGCTTCAAAGTCATAGGTTTTACACTGGAGGTGAGTGCTGATAACCATTTTCTTTTGTGAACTTTACCAGCTGCCTTAATCAGGAAAAACTTATATAAAGCATTCAAATCTCTCTTGTTATTAATTCTTCCTTTAGCAGTATTGTGTTTATGTTTCAGGATCTTGCATGATCAACTTACTGTTATATTGTACCATTTAAATTTTTAAGGTTTCAAGGCATTGATAAACCAATAAAATGCTATTAGTCAACAAGGCTTTGAAATCAGTGAACACAGCGTAGCTGAGTAATTGGGAGGGGGAGGAAGATTTTAACAAATTTAATGCATAGAAAATCATGTTGTAACTGTTTATTGGCCAATAATTCTGAGCCTGTGAATATGAGCCTCATCTCAGTTTTAAGAGGAAGTCCATGGTGAGAATTCTAAAAATTCATTGAGTTGATCTGAGTATTGATGAACTCAATACATTTTCACAACTCCAGGGATAAAGTTGAATGAAGTTCTTAAATCCCTTTGGAGATGAATCTCATCACTAGACATTAACTGAACCCATTCTTTCTTTATGATATCATATCATGCCTCAGCTGGCCATTAAACTCCTCTCCTTAGTCTGTCTTAGGTAGAATTAAAATAACTAAAAGGGCTCTGGATTTATAAAGAAAAAAATCTCATCCTGTGCTCTAGTTGTACCTTAGGAGACGTGGTGCATCACAGGTATCATTTATCTCTGACTTTATTTATAAACAATATATATAGTAAAGGTATGATCCACACAGTATCTGTGAAATACAGCTCTAGTGCTGCAGAATAAATGTATGTTTTAATTTCTCTGGCAAAACTGTATGTGGTAAGGGGCTTTTCACAGAAAATCGGTTGCTTGAGTTGACTATTTCTGGTTCCTCCATAGTCATTTTGTGTTAAGTTGTAGTAGCAGTGGCATTCACAAGCTCTTTCTTCTCTACATGTTATTCACAACTGCATTTAGTAATATCACACCTGTACTATCACATCCTTTCACTTGTGCTTTCACCTTTCCAGAAGCAGTATGAAAGGACATTCATGGTTCAGCACTGATAGCAGTTTTGTCACAGCACCAGAGACCTTGATAAGTCCTCATTTAAAGCATGAAAAGCAGCAAGTCTGTTTTTATTTCCAGTTCTTTTGTTCACTTGGATGGGTGGAAACAATAATCCTGATCATCCAAAAGAGGCCTTCCGTACATATTGAAGATGCAGTTAGAGCTAGGTCACTGGCTGCATTGTGCAGTTCTAGCATGGATCTTCACTTGATTAAGTCAGCAAGGCACTGTGAACTGAATCTGTGAAGAATTACCTACCTGTAGAACCCCACAGTTCCAGAAGCAGGTTGAGTGCCATAGGCAATCTGCTTACAGCTACTTGTGAGCCCCAGCCATGTTAGCCTGTCTTACACTCTCCTCAGGGTGAACTAGCCTGTCTGAGGCTGTGCTTGCAAGAGTGAAGGAACAGTATTTTTCCCACACTGATGTTCTGATATCAGATACATGTGCAATGAGATTTTTTTTTCAGTGAGCAAAATATCCCATAGGACATTGAATTCCTTTCTTGAGTATTAAGAAGCCTTCAGTATTAATGCAGCCTTAAGCTTTGACATTCATCCCAGTGCACAGAGGAATTTCTACATAAGCATGTTCAATGTTTTACTAGCAGAAAGCTATGGACAGAAAAAAATCTCCACTCCAGTGAAAATTGAGACCTAAACAAAGATCAATTCCTTTGAAATTTGCTTTTCACTTACGGACAGATTTCAAAAGTAACTACTGTCAGTACTCCCTGTCTTAAAATCACACAGTTTTATTTCAGGGTGAATGGCAAAATTAATAAGAAAGGACTGCCTGAGGGGAACAATAATTATGCTATATGAAACAGATCAAGCCAGATTTCAAGCACACTGGAAAAGGGCAGAAAAATGTCAGCAGCATACATATTGTACAGCATGATGGCAGAAGTTAAGCTATCCATTTCTTTGCATTTCAACCATGTCCCTAAGCTTAAAATGAAAATGGTTGCTTAATCCTGAATAAACTATGTGCCAATTATCCTCAGCATAATTTTTTAGAGTGAGTTTATCCAGTTTGTCTTGCTGTCACTGGAATCACTATTTATTAACTGCTAGATTAACTTCTGAAAGTGTTGAAAACAAGCTCAAGTATTCTAGAGCAATTAAAGATTTTATCTGAGTAAATGATGCCTGACATGGTACCAGCAAACTATTGAATAATATGGATAAAATGCTGTGCAATTATAAAAAGTTCATCGTTATAAAATACCAATCAGATTTGCAAAACTGCCTCTTATAAAACTACCACGGAAGTTTTTAACCTTCTCTTTACAAAACACACTAATACTGTATGCCTCAAAATATAGTGTCACAGACTCCTAGCCTGCTTTACAGGTATACCTAGCATTTTCTGAGTAAAAAATACTCAGATCATCAGGAATAATGATAAACATTCACAGTTCAGATGAAAATTTGCAGTTAAAGTCTAAGTCAAACCTGCAATGAAAGCATTATTTTACTAATTGCAAATATTATTTTCTCATGTATATGTACTTAAAATAACTTAGTGTATGTATCACTTCACTGTCCAGAGTAATAACAGCCTGTTTCAAAACAGAGTTGCTCTTCACAGCATCACAGAATCAGCTAGGTTGGAAAAGACCTTTGAAATCATCAAGTCCTACCTGAGACCTAACACCACCTTATTAACTAAATCAAGGCAGAACCTCCTAAATAATTTGAAATCTAAAATTTTTTTTTAAGTTAAGTCCAGATTAAGATGCTTTAGTGAGCTCCTAACTGATATTTTGAAGGGTAAAGTGCTTTGCCAAATCAGAGATGTGAGGTCTCACTCTTCTCCCAGTGAAACTTCTGATGACATTGGTGGGAGATGATATAGACCTATTATATGGAGAACCTTTGTTTCCATGATGCAAGAAACATAGATGCAGATTTTTTTGTATTTTTATTGATCTAGGTATTAAATTTTTAGACATGGTTACACCTGCAGACACAGTGAAGAGTAGATGTAAATAACCTCTGAATTCTTTCTGTGTAAGAGGAATGCACACCACTGTTTTTCTTTCCCTTCTTCGTGCCAATCCTGTCCTGTCAACAAATACAGAAGAGGGATTAGGCTATGGTTTGTCTTGCCCTCTTTGACTGTTTTACTCTTGAAAGACTTTGCTGAGTACAGTAGAGGAATAATTGCTGAGAACAGCTTTCCTAAAAGTAATGAGCATGTGGCAGACCACAGGAAACAGCACACACACACACACATGCCCATTGCAGAAACCACAGAGGCAAATTACCTGGCTATTAAGTATTGCATTTTTTAATGTACTTTTCAGGAACTTGGAAGTGTGTACAGTGTCCTGGCTGCCATTTTAAATGTGGGTAACATTGAATTTTCTGCAGTAGTATCTGAACATATGATTGACAAGAGCAACATTTCCAATCCAGTAGCCCTTGAGAACTGTGAGTGGTTTTTTCTTGCTTTAACATTGTTTTTCTTTAGTGTTTTCATAGAAAATTTATTTTATTGAAAGGGAGGTATCAATGAAACTGTATTCATATGGAAATTTTGCAAGAATAATTAAAAGCAGGAGGTAGATTAATTCTAAGCCCACCTGAATTAAAATGCAAAAAAGAAAAAATTTCCATGCTATGCATCTTATTTGACTAACCAGTTCACTGGCATACAGGAAACATGACTAATACTGCACATGCCAGAAAACAATCTTTGGATTTTTTCCAAGGTTATTTGAACATTTGATAGAGAACCTCATTACCACATTGAATGGTTTTTTCCCAGTTTCTTTCTCAGCTGCTCATTGCTTGTTCCCCACATATGCCTGTTGAAATACAGCTAACTAATTCTTTGGAAGGGATGCCTTACATTTTAAGCTGCTGTGATGTGAAGGAGGCAAAGGGGCAAAGATTCTCAAGAAATTTGCTACAATTTCTCAGTATTTACACCTGGGGAGATAATGAAGCCTTCACTCTATCTTCTTACATTTTTTCTTGCCATTGAAAAATATTGTGGAACTGGGAAAGAAGCACCCCTTTTTTTGGAGCAAAAGGAGAACAGCAGTGGCTTGTATGAGTGCGTTATAATTGAGAGGGGTGTTCACACCTCACAACTTCGTTACTTATGTAGTCACCAAGATTCCCTAGCATTTCTCCTTAGACTGGAGAAACAGCCTCCTTGATAAAGGAATTTAGAACCTAAAGCCTCTGCTTTGAATTGCTTACTCTGACTGCAGTGGAAGCTAGGAAGGTTGGTGACTACATTAGATAACGACACTTGTCTGGTGTGAAATTCCTCATTCGTCCTAGTTCAAGACTTTGATTTGGCCCTTATTCATAGAATGTTGAACTTGCAGCTTTGATTGCAAAAATGCTTGTTGTACCTTCCAAAATCTGTCTCTAAGCTGTTCCTGTGACCTTTCTTCCTAGGTGCATCCTTGCTGTGCATTCAAGCAGATGAACTGCAAGAAGCCCTCACCTCTCACTGTGTAGTGACTCGAGGAGAAACAATTATTCGTCCCAACACTGTGGAAAAAGCCACTGATGTCAGAGATGCCATGGCCAAAGCACTGTACGGGCGCCTCTTCAGCTGGATTGTCAACCGCATCAACACTTTACTCAAACCTGACAAACATTTGAGGTAAAAGAAGATTTTGCAGAATAAAGAGAGACTTTTCCTGTGGGAATAATAGTCTACACTAGAGCATTTAGTGTACTTAGGTCCTTTTTCTCTGGTACCTTTTTGTTTATGACACCACCATGTAAAAAATGTTTTGTCCTGTTCATGGTATATAGTGAAAATACAGTAGATATGGTTGGCAAAAGCATCTTCTGTTTTCCTGTTGATCGTTACTCATTTAACCCTTTCTAAATTACATGCTAGCTACTTCTCTTTTGTATTTTTTCAAAGTGAACTTTTGATATTCATTGTGTTGATTACATATGACAAACCCTGCTTTTATTTAACCTGATGCTGTTGTTTTTGTCATTGTTGTTATTAGTGTGGTTTGATATATGTGTGGGAATAATTTTCAAACACATTTACTGAAGGTATTGTCCACTTTACACTTACAAGGTGACATTTAAACACCATATCAATAACAAATAGCTTTGATTTGCAAATCTGGATTTCCTGGATTTTTTTCTTTTTAAATATCAGAGGAGAGCCAATGTTGCAATCCTAAAATTTGTCTAAACTTTTGAGTATTTGGTTACAGCAGAGCAAGAATAAACAGAATTTTAATCAGTAAGTAATAGGATAAAATCCATGATTGATGGGGCAGCACTTCCAGCCTGTGTGCCTCTCTCACTTGTCTGTTACAGAGCCCTTTTCAAATTTAATACTTACTTATTATGCTGATGAGGAGGGAGAAAATTTAACCAGAAATGCTCACTGTAAAAAAACCCCAAACAACCTTTGCTTGATTTTGTGGTAGTAAAATAATTTGCATTTTCTATTTTTATGTAACTAGCTCTGAAAAAGGAATGGGGAAGATGAATTTTAGGAGTCTATGCATCAAAAATGTAATTTTGAGATAGATTAAGTAGTCACCAAATTTAGATCCCTCCACAATGAAATGCTTCTTTTTTTGAGATGGACTTTACAAAGCGGTTTAAGTGCTATTCATGAGTGTCTTGAGGCTGATTCTTAATTTCTGATTTCCTAAATCTTTATTAAAAAATGGCTACAGATAGCCCCTCAAAGAGGTTTTATAGAAAGAATGTGATTTATATTTTCCTTGCTTAGAAAATACACTAATGTCAGCCTCAGTTTGTTATAAAATTATATCCTCTTAATTTTTTGCTTCAGCAAATAAATATTAGAGCTTTTTTCCAGTTGCAGAAGTGATCACATTTCATCAGTATGCCCTACTTAAAATATCAAGCCAAAGATTTTCCAGTGCTTCTCTGGAATTTAATTGGTAATTCTAATTCATACCACATCCCAGTGCATAAAGTAGTTATTTAGATGCATAAAAGTTCTAGCTATTCAGTCTTTTTACTTTAATGTTAAACTAAGCAATTTTAATTGTTGTGAGTAAATAATATGAAGAAATAATACTTAATGGCAACAGTCTTTAATTTCAGGATGCTGATGAGTAAAACCTGTGTTATTACAAGAGAAACAAAAATAACTGCATGTTCTTTCTGAACTGTAGTCATCTTTTTAGAATGATTACTAGCAAATATTAGTGTAAAAATAAAATTATAAATCCCCTATTCACTTATCAGTTGACTTGGTTATGTGTTTATGTATATCCGGCCTGCATATGCAGTAAACTTTAAATTGATTTGCATTTATTGTGTTTCAAACAAACTATTATTGTCATTTTAAGAAATATCTGGTTCAGCAAAACTTATCCTGTGTAACTGGTGTACAGATTTGGCCCATGATTTCTTTTTGTGAAATAGTAATGGAGGGAGTTAATGTAAAGTAAAGATACAACAATGGAAAATATACTTCATCTTTGCAGTGAAAACGATGATGGCTTGAACATTGGAATTCTTGACATCTTTGGCTTTGAGAATTTCAAAAAAAATTCTTTTGAACAACTCTGTATCAACATTGCCAATGAACAAATTCAGTTCTACTTCAACCAACATGTCTTTGCCTGGGAACAGGTATGTGCTGGTTATTTTGATAAAGCTTTAGTATTACTGACCATATAAAACCTTCTCTCAAGAAACTACATGGTTCCTTCTCTATAATAAGTTGTAAAGAGCAGATTATAACAAATGTTTTTTTAGCATGTATTCCGCAAAACAGTGCTTGCTATTTGCAAGTAAAATGCCAACATAAAAGGAATTAAACTTGAAATTTACAGTATCTAAGCAACATAACACTGTGATAATCTGATTGATGCAAACACAATGTTGTTTTCTTGAGGAATAATGGGTGTTGTAATGTATGATTCTCTAGTAAAAAAGTAAATGAGTGGTAACAAAATTTTGAAAGTGCAGTGTTTATGAGAGTTTACTAATGAGCTTAATGAACACTGAAATTCCATTATTAAAAACTGCAAATTTCACAATTATTTTGTTCTTATTGATAAACTAGATTATCTCAGCTAAATAAAGATGGATTTAATCTAAATAATTTATTGTAAAGCAAAGAAAAGGAATAATATTGTAAATATAAAAGTTTATGGAATTGAAGAGGAGAGGGGAAAACCTCAAAAAATATCATCTCAACTTTGTAAATAATTCCAGGGGAATTAAATTAACCATCTTTTAAACATTATTCAATATTGTTATTTGAATCAATAACATGTTCAGGGGAAAAAATTAATCTTGTTGAAAATTGAAATATTCCAAAATTCTGTATGGCAGAACAGTCAAAATTAAAATTGTAGTTGAAATTATACTTTTGCTGTTTTACTGAAGTTATTGGTGTCTATGATACATGGATGAAAATCCTCCCGAACTGTAATTTTAATTGTTAATAGAAACAGAGTATTTTGTCAGTGTTAATCACTTTTTGTTTTAAGGATGAGACAGATACAAGTGTGGAATGTGTCCATGTATGCAGGTGTGTACATGCATGTGTCAGTCTAGAGGTGTATATATCTATGTGTAATATGGCAATTTTTTTTTAATGGATCAATGTTTTATCCTCTTTGCAATTATTTCAGGTCATGTTGTTTTGCAGCCTTATATCTTATAGATGTTTTCATAGATTTATGTGCAAGATTATCAACACAAGTGTTTCTTTGGTTATAGTATCATCTGAAAGTCAGAGAAAATGTAACTCAATCTACTGTAATTACTTAGGCATCTTCTTTCCAAAATACACAAGTTCACAACAGAAGGGCACTTGGCTATTGCTGTTTCTAACAGTTGATAGATAGAAATAGCACAGACTGCAGCCGGAATATTTATTCCATCAAACCCAGGCACTGACCAGGTCCTATGGACTTGCATATGTCCACTTTGCTTAAATGTTCTTTAACTTGATCCTCCCACAGTGAGGTTAAGTCTTCCTTGCTGCAGACTTTCCCCCTAGTCTCAGGGACCTGGGATTATCAGTCAAGACCAATGCAAAGAAAGTACCAAATATCTCAGCCTTTTCCATATCATCCACAGACTTGTTCAGCAGAAGGTCTGCATTCTCCCTAGCTGCCTTTTGCTGCTGATGGACCTGCCTTGGCTTTCCTAGCCCTATCCCTGTACACCCAATTATGTCTTAAGATGCCTTCTCTTTTTTAATTAGAGTCACGTTCAATGTAATCTGCTTTTACTAGTTTCTAGGTATCCTGGTACAGAGATTTTTGGCCAGACCTATATTAACACAGAGGTTTGCAGTGTCACCATGTCATAGGAACAGTTTGCTCTCTTGCATGTGCCTTGCTGCAGCATGGTCAGGGTGGTTATTCTGCAGCTGAGCAGATAAGGGGAAAAATTAACTGTTTATTTTGACAATATATAGTTTGCTCATTTCTCCCTGCAGAAAATTAGTACAAAAACTACAGGCTCTGTGGAAGGGGAAGGTGATCTTTCTTTACAGAATCTCTAAGTATGTCAGTTTTACCTATTTCCATTCATTCTCTCATAGATTTCATTGCCTCACAGACACATAGAATGCACCATCATGTGTGTGTGTGTGTGTGTTCAAGTGGTGTGTCCAAGATAATTTGTGAGTGACATATAGAATAATGGACACCAGCTAGCAAGTCTTCATCATGTCAAGTTCTTCTTGCTGAAATAGTTTTTAGACATATCTTTCATACCCTTTAGCAATTGTTCCTTGCCTCAAACCCTTATTTACTTCAGCCTCCATAGTCGTTTGGCAATGTCATTATCTGGCTTTACTAGTTTGGAATATATACAACCTTATGCTTATAGTCCATTTCCTTGGTGGGCTCATAGGAAAGCTCTATGTGATGTGCTATAACCTTACAGTCATCCTCCTGCTGTCAGATTTAGAGGGTGTTCCACTTGCTAGCTCCCTGTACTGTGTTCTTATTAAGTGAAGGCCGCCTATTCTTGATGTAAGCAACACTTTCCTCAGTTTTATGGTTATGAACAAATGTTCTTCATTCAAATCACAGGCTATTACATGGCTATTCTTTTAAGACTCTTTTTTCTGGTGCTTACATGCACATTCCCATTCATATTTCATTTATACCAGTCCAAATATTTCTATTACAAGTGTCCACATCCAGACTGTAACACCAAGCAAGGGAGTGTCTACCTTAATTTACATCAAACCACTACATCAGATTATATCAAACTTCATTATATTCACTTGTAGCAGTCTCCAAAGATATTATTACAGCAGTGCAGAATGAGCTATATAGATTAAGTTCATGCAAGTGTGGGTGTAAATCTCTCTCTTCCAGAGATGGGAAATGAGAAATGTATTATTCTGCATTACAACCCAATGGCACAGAATGATTTGTGCTATGATTCATAGTCTTTATAAGACATCACTTTTCATTTATTTATTACATGGTTGTCCCAGTTTTATATCACAAAAACAGCCTTTGAGAAAGCAGCTGGCTTCAGAATCTTTTCTGTTCATGGTAAGGACTCCCCTGTGTTGATGCCAGTAATGTACTTTAATTGTAAATTAAAATAAGAAGTACCACTGATGTAAAAAACAAACATTAGGATGACTTCTGCCCTTTGCTGGTGTATCTGCCTGACTTTACAAATGACTTTACATGCAAGGGTTTGTGTCTTTAAAAGACAGGAGTTATGTTTATGAGAAGGCTGATGCCAGCAGTCACCAAGACCTTTGTGTTGACTTTCCATTACCCAAGCTGACTGCTGTGCTGCTGGAATTCTCCTGTCACTGGGGATCCAGGCTACTATCTCCTCACAGGCCTGTTCAGTGCCAGACAGACATGTCAGATTGCCCTGTGCAACATCACAAATCTGTAAGACAACTCTGCATTGAGCCCTGTAGATGTACCCAAGGAAGACTGAAAAACTTAAATTCTTTCACATTGCCCTGAAGAGAATTAAAATGTATAGAGACATTCTTCATTCCTCTCCCTGTTCTGCCCTGTTCAATATCATATTACATGCAATTTGATGAAATTTGACTTATTTCGTGGGAAGTTGAGGCCTAAATCAGCTGATTATAGTTTAGTTCATAGTTAACCCATATTGACCTAATAAGTAGTGGTTATGTCATTCAAGAAGGTGAATCATGTTTTGGCAACTTGACCAATAAAGCCAGATAGTAAATAAACTCATAAGGTTGAATTGTACTTTCAGTGTTACCGGTGACATTGTTTTATCATTGTCAGTGGTCTCTTTTCTGTATCTGAATCTAATAAGTGTTCACAGTTTTGCTGTCCTTGGAAGTGTGGCCTACAAAAATAAGGATACAGTAGCGATAGGGGTAGTAGGAAAGAATGGTGGTACTATCACAACCTGAGGCTCAGGGTGTCAGCTAGGGCAGAGTGTCTGTGTGCCAATGTGGAGAACTCAAGTCAAAATTAAGGGAATTTATTCTTTACTGTTGACTTAATATTTGCACTTAAGAATAAAGGCTTTTCGGCCTGAATGCAACATACCTTCCCTAATTTAACAGAAAGACTGAAGTGGGCATATAGTTTAAGATAGTGTAGATTCCCAGCAGTAAATGTGGACAAAGAGATATATCCCTGTCTCTGCTGACTGGGGAGAGAATGTGGGCTCTCAACTCAGTTGCTGCTTTTAGATGTCCACCAGTCTTGCTGGCACAAGCTGTTTTTTAGATTAATATTAAGCAAAGCAGAACTTTTGGACCTTCAGTCCTGTCCTTCAAGGTGTTTCCCTTACGTATTAGGTAGTGATGTAAGTTAATTTCTTTCAGCTCCATGATCTGCAGGTCACATTGATCAGCAAGACAGCCTTCCCATTTCTTTAGTTTGTCATTCCCCCATTAAAAGTAAAAGGTGTAATGGCAGATAGCTAAAACATTTTGGAAAGTAGCAAGTTTGCTGTCAGTTGGAGGGATGACACTTTTTGCATTAAATGTGTGCAATGTTTATTTTACATTCTCAGGACAATTTAATCTTCTAGTTTCAGCTGGAAAAGGTTCATTCTGTATAAGTCTCTGGTGTCCCCATTCAAACCAAAGTGTCATCATAACATGTTCTCAGCAAAATGGCATTACTTTATTAAACATGAAGACCATCTCCTAATGCATTTAATAATTCTTTCGTTACCATTGAAACCAGGTTGCACAAGCTAATGTTACATAGTTTTGATATAGAAAAGATACCATGCAATACTAAGATGAGGTGGAAGCCCAGTTAATAGTGTAACTTAGTTATTCCTTTTGATATCCCATCCATGGGAATAATTTCTAATGGATTGTGCTTTAGAATTTCAAAAGGTAGCTATTTTCTGGAGCTTTCTTGTCATAGAACATCACAGGGGATTACAAAATCCTGTGGCTGATTCATCTTATTAATTCAAACAAGACCTATTTCATTACAGTTTTATGATGTCCATCATTAGAGCTTTTATACTTGCTGCTTGTATCCTACTGATGTGGTTGAAACCAGCATTGCATAAGAAAGTGTAGTACAGTATCATTTCTGAGTCATCTGTCAGACTGGTGCCTGGCTTGGTTATTAGCTGTCCTTCAGGAGCCCGTGGGAAGTAATGGAGTGAACTCTTTCCATGTCCTGCTGGGCAGGTGGCAGCATTGCCAAAACTGGCAGTGCTGTCACTTGTTCTGCCGTCGAGACACAAAAGACACAAAAGGCAGAGTGGTCACATACACTGTGGGCTGGGAGGTCAGGCTGGGCAGGGAGGGGAGCAGATGTTGCTATTACAGCATAGCAGTACAGCTACTAAGAGTTCCTTTCTTTTTCAAGGAGAACACTTTTATCAGCTCTCTAGACCAGCCTCTCTCAGAGGCATTTGAAGCTGGAAAAAGTTAATCGTTAGATAGGTTGGCTGTGAGAGCTTGTTTGAGGATGTCTGAGCATCACAGAAACACTCCCCTCTGATAGATTCATTCTGAGCAATCTCTTCCCCTTGCCCCCTTGATAAGGGTACTCTAGGTAATCCTAATTGCAGCAGCTGGTTCCATGAACATCTGTGTGTCAGTGCAGCTGTAACCCTCAGTTAAGCTGCCCCTTCTCCCGTGTTATCTTTGGGAGATAACACAGACTCATTCCCTTTCTGCCACCAGCTCCTACAGGTACATAATTAACTTCTAGCCTATATCAGTGATACATTTATTACTCTGCTGTCTTGTCCTGCTACTCAGGTCATTGATTAAAATAAAAGGCAAAACTCCACCTGTCCACTGCTTCAGGGGAGACATGAATGAGGTTAATGTTACGTGTCTCAAATGAGGAGCCCTCATGGGGCTGTAGGAGAGATTCTTACTGATTGCACCTTTGTATGGCATGTAAACTGAGCCATAACCTATCCTTAGAGTGAAGAGTGTCCTGGGAAATCAGATCAGTCTGGATTTTGGAAGGGTTTAGGTATATATTTTGTGTTCTCCTTCAAATGGATCAGCAGATTTTTATTTGTGCCTGTATTTTCAGGGCAGTGTTATTGATTTTATGCCTTTTGCTGTTTCTCTCTTGCTTAGAGATTAAGAGGAATGAAATCTAGTAACATGTGTTTTTCTGTTGTATATGAAAGTGGACTTCTTTTTGAAATGCTCAGTGCATTGCCTTCTTCACTCATTCAGACTCAAGTGAATGACACATAATGAGAGGTCTTCCAGGGTTAAAGGTCTTTGAACTCATTAATATTAGCCATCATTCATTTTTGTGACACTCTTTTCACAATGAATTCAAGATAGCAAAATTGTGATTTTATCACCCTACATGAATACAACACTTTTATAAAGTCCTATCCTTTGGCAGAGGGATGATTTGTAAAGTAGATCCAAAGGCTTAACTCTGTCTTTCACAGTACAGCCTGCACAAGACTGAAGGTAGCCCTGGCACAAACAGGAGCATTTTGTGATGGATAACTGATACTGCTTAACCTAATGTAGGCAAGAATAATGGGGGGTGGCAGTCCCTAGAGCATCCTTCCCTTGGTAAATCTACAGCTGTCCTGTGCCTTGCTAAAGGATTACAGAAGGTCATTCTTGTGTTCTCCAGCCATAATCTAAATTATATTCAAGATAAAACCATTGCAACACACTGTGGACACAACATTTTTTACTTGTTTTCTTCTTAGTCTGGGAGAAATCCAGAGATATTTGCAGTCTTCAGGAGAAAACCAGCCAGACCAAACCAAACAAAAAGAAGAAATGAAAAATTCCACCCCACCAACTTTTCTGTTGTTTTTAAGTCTTGGGGAATACTTTTTCCTAGTTCCATAAAAGGACTGAAAATGTGGTAGAGGCAAATCTGTGACAATATGTTTAATTTTTAGGAAATATGTATGCAATTCTTTAATTATTAGAAAGTATGTGTACCTTTCTTCTCCACATAAGAATTTTTCCAGATGTTTGAGAAGGGTGATTAGACAAGTAAAGCCATTGTAACACATAGTCAGTTTTGTAAACCTTAGCCATCATTTAAATCTGAGAAATTAATTGGAAAGGTAAATACAGCTCTAAGTGGTTAAGAAATATTTTCTACATTTTGGACCAGGGGAATAAATAGACCCTGACACCCCTATTTGCAAACACTATACTTTATCTTCTTCAACTCTGTTTCATTAATTCTTGCTATTCCTGTAAAGTAGCTTACTTTACCAAATATTCAATTGGAGTATTGAACTTAGGTATTCAAAACCAAAAATCCCAGCTGACATTTGTTTCTGCAAAACCTTGATGTCTTTAGGCCTGAGGCATACTTCTTCAATGTAGTTTTAATTTGCTACAATTGACAGTTTGTGAATTATTTCCTATTATTTCCTGTTCTGTATACACACACAAAACATGCCTTCTCTTTCTTGCTGCAGAATGAATACCTTTATGAAGGTGTTGATGCAAGAGTTATAGAATATGAGGACAACAGGCCCCTCTTAGATATGTTCCTGCAGAAACCAATGGGTTTATTATCTCTGCTGGATGAGGAAAGTCGGTTCCCACAAGCAACAGATCAGACACTTGTAGGTAAGTGTATGGTTCATTTCAGAGTTTTGCAGCTTGTCTTCTGTTAGATTTCTGTTTGGCATGTACAGTTTAGACTAAGTGCTAGTTATGTTTTTAGCAAGCCCTCATTTCAGTGCCACAGTGTGTTTGAGGGAGACATGCATGCAGGGATGGTTGTGTCCTCGAAGTTCATAGAGAAACATCAAGAGTACAAATGAACCTAAGCTGCTGATCCAGGTTTCAAGTTCTCCTGCCTTCAGGAATTTTTTACTGCAGAGCTTGAAAACTGAGTTAAAACTCTAGGGTCATAGACCAAGAACACTGTTTGCAAACTTGCATCATGTTCAGCTTTGAGATTTTCAGTGAGCAGTATCTGAACAAGAAGTTTAATACTTTTGAAGAGTAATGACTGCAAACATGCTTCAGTGTTTTTCAGTAAATTATGCTTCCTGAGTGTTTATTATTCAGAAATTAAAATTAAAACACCTAAATTCATTGTAATTCAGATTATGAAAATTTCAGTGCTGTTGAGTGAGAAGTTGCAGTTACTGTTGACTTAGTTATTTCAGTGGTATTTCTATGCAGGTAAATCCTTCTTTTACTCATTTTTGAATGTGCAAAGTGTCATATTAGAGTTTTTACCAACACCCAATCACAAAACATAGTAACATCCATTAGCAATGCCCATGCTAAAGCAATTATCGAGTTTGTTTTCCTTCCATCCTCATACTTTTTATTCTACGGTACTGAAACCCTCAATCAATCAATCAGTCAATGTTTCCTTACAATTCCTCAAGGAATCCTTAGGAAGGATTACTACATTGTTTCGCATATTTCGATCTAAATCTTGGAAAAGCAAGCCCTGGATGTGTTCAAAACACATGTGGATTTGGCACCTGGGGACACGGCTTAGTAGTGAACAGAGTGGTCCTGGGTGAAGCATGGGACTTAATGATCTTAGGCATCTTTTCCCACCTTAAAAATTCTATTATTTTCTGATGTCACACATTAAAAAATTGGTGCTAAGGAAGTAACTTGTCCAAGAGCTCCCATATTCTCTATATATTAGTGTCTTTTGTTACAAGACCATTATGGCATCTCTGTCCTTGAAAACATCAGTGTCTGTTTTGTTCCTCTGAATTGCCTGAGAAATAAGGAAATATCTATGGTGGGATACAGCTTCAGAAGAGAATGATTGTACAGTAACTCCAGTAAGATAAGCTATGTGTTTCCTTTCAGAAAAATTTGAAGATAATTTGAAGTCAAAATATTTTTGGAGACCCAAAAGAGTAGATCTAACCTTTGGAATTTATCATTATGCAGGAAAGGTAAGACACGTGATGATGTTAGCTGGGGATTGCAGAATGGTAGGGCTGGAAGGGAATAGAAGAGGTGAGCTGTGTTGGTTCTCAACAGTCATCTCTTCATTCCAGACATGGGTATGTTGGCAGTGCCTTACAAACCAAAAGTAAATTGAATAGCTATTATCCCTCATTTTAAAAAGCAATAGAAGGAGTGTATTTTTCTTAAATGTCACCAGGTAAATGAACTGACTGTACTATAGAAGACCCAAAAGCATAATTGTTATGTAATGCAGCTGAGTGCTCTTCTCCTTAGCTCTTTAAAGTCCTGCACCATGCTTGTTCCCACTGTTTCTGATCAGGACCCAGCTTCATTCTTTCTACTACCTCCCACACCCCATCAGCCTCACTTAGCTCTGTACTTTGTCATCAGCCAGATAAAGAGTTCAGGCCCTGCTTCCTGCTTCATTCAGTGAGCAGCATTTTGCCTTCCTGTGCAAGCTGACTTGCTGCACATGCCCTGCAAACACAGGAGGAGTTGCTGTTACACTGCAGCAAGGTGACACTGGTCACCTGAACCTTGCCTGGGAAAAGCAGCAGCTCTCACCTCCTTCTGAGCTCTTTTAAAGGGTACAGAGTGAGGACTGGTGTCTCACATAGGAAACCATGCTGGGTCTGTGCAGTGCTGGCCTGGCAAGAGGCAAATGCTGCCCATCAGGTGGTGGAAGAAAACTTACCCCTTGTGGAAGACAGCCAGCTACAAAGAGCCTCCTGTAACTGCTCTGAACCTCATCTCCAGCTGAACAGCACTTCACCAGCCTAGCATAACTCACTGCTGAGGAGTGGAGAGCCAGCTCTCCCTGTACCACTGAAGATGGGGATTACACCAGTTCCCCATTAACCCTTTCCAGTATTTCACAAGCTTTTTCATTGGGAAGTTTCTCCTACTGTCTAACTTATGTCTCCATTGCTGTCATGTAAATTCATTACTACTAGTCCTGTTTACTGTGGAACTGGGGAATAATTATTTCCTCTTCCTTTACAAGTATTTTTCATAATTTAAGACTTTCATTGAGCTGTGTTGTGAGGGATTTTTCTAAGTTATGCATCCCAGTATCTTCTACCCTTCTTGAGAGGTAAGGTTTTCTTGTGAATCCCTTAAAGCATCATTGAGATAGAACCCTGGAGTGACATTTTGAGTTAGGTACAACCTTCTTGAGATTTTTAGAGCGATTTTATTGCAAATATGCAGTTTGTGAGTCTGCAAACTTCCTCTAAGATTAATACAGAAATCCCTAGGAAGAGTGTTAAGTCCTGGGTCTAGTACAGAACAATATGAATAGCGCAGAAAGATTGTACAGTCATATGGGTAATCCTATGTGATGTGTTTGAAATCAAGTGCATTGTTAAATGTGCATTCACACATGTATAGGTGTAAAGGAGGACTGCAATGCACTTGTCCTAGTGATAAATCCACACAGGTTAAAACTGCTATTAATATATCTGCATTAGAAAAATAAATGCCTCAAGCTACTTTGGAATTTGCTTTTAGTGATCTGCATCATGTCTCTGTATGGAAAAGTTAGAACTTTCAGTGGTCAAAGACTGTAAGCAAGAGTGAGCCTGATGGCTGAAAAACTATTTTTGTATCTTGATATATTAAAAGTCATATTCCGGAAAGCTTAAATATACAATTACTTTTCAAAATCCAAGAAGATGTATAAATGCACTTTTTAAAACAGGTTCTATATAATGCAAGTGGATTCCTAGCCAAAAATAGAGATACTCTGCCAGCTGATATTGTGCTGCTACTGCGATCATCTGAAAACAACCTGACGCGACAGCTGGTAACCCATCCTCTCACAAAAACAGGTATTGCTGTTGTGGTGATCTTCTCAGTTTTCTCTAGCCTTCGTGATGACCACTGCTAGGTTTCATATGGCCACTAATTGATGATACTATACACTTTGTGGCTTAACTTTCCAACCCTAGAATCTATGCTGAATGGAGCCCCAGCCATCTCAAGATGCAGGGGAGGGTCTGGTCAAGTGCCAAGAAAGTGGTAGAGACTTCTTTCAGGGTCTTCTCTTCAGGGTAGGGGATCAAGACAGGGAGTGGAGTGCATCTCTTGAGTTGAGGACTGAGCAGGAAGGCTCAGGTAAGTCACTGGCCTGTTTTAGACAAGGTATATATAAATTGCCTCAGTGCAATTTATCTCCAAGTGGTAGAGAACCAAGGTTGGGGCTCCTAACATCTGCTGCAAAGAGTTAGAAGACACTCCTCTATTTCCTTAGTCTTAGAGTCCTTTACAATTGGTAACTGCTGGGGTCCTAGCAGTCAGCTCTTCCTCAGGGATTCGTTAAGTAGAGGTGGAGGAAAAAACTGACTCTGCAGAAATTACTCCTAAGTTGCACCTTATTTGAACCATGTCCTGGCAAAGTGTCCTACCTTCCACTTCAGGATGATGGGTGAGTCTCCTTACAACCGATTTGTTACTATGTTTTAGTACTCCCTGTGTGTTGGCATAGATGCCATACAGTAAGTACTTTACAACATTACTTTCTTGTACAAATACATGGGAGGCATATTTCTAGCAGAATAGAAAAGCTAAATTGGAGGAGCCTAAAGGAAATGAAAATGTTATCATAACTTACAGAAGCTGAGGTTTTGGCAAGACTCTGTTCTTTACAAAGGGAGCTTTGCTAATAGAATGCAAAATTTGGTCTTGAAGTTCTAGAGTGTTCCTGGGAAAGCACAGACCTCAATGTCCTTGCCTGAACTTTTTGACTTGTTGATATCTGCTAATATACTAAACTATAATTTCCATAGAGTCAAAGCAAGCATCCGAATGGTTCCAAGAACTGATCCCAAGTCTTAATGTTTTGCAAGATAACTCTGAAGGCTGTTTTAGTCTTCTTGTTAAATATTGTGAAACACTGCATGTAGCCTTTTAAAACTGTCCCAAACCATCCAGCTATATCCAACTAAAAATTTGGTTTCTGATCTGTGTTATTCGTCTAGAATCAGAGGAATTGTAGAGGTTTATCCAGTGTTCAACCCATCAGGTGTTTCTCTTGGGATGGGAAAAATCTCCTCTAAAGGTGCCTCTCTCCACTGAATAAAGCAGGGGTCCTGTAGACACCTCACTTTCAGATAGTTAAAGTTAGCTGTGAGTAATCCTCTCTTTTTTCTTCCCACCCTGTGATATTCAGCTGAACCCAAGGGAGGTTTAGCCCTTGATATCATCACATAATACGTGATGCATTAGCTCATCATGACACATATTTGCAGCTATTGTTCCAACTCTTATCCACCTCTTCCTGATAGCAGCTGAGCACAGAGAGATATAGGCTGTCCCAGTGGAGATCCCAGAGGTGTTATGTTGTTCGCAGAAGCAGTGGCAGCATGCAGAAATGATTAGGGTTTATCAACACAGAGAGACAAGATGGAAAGCTCACCAGAATTTTCATTATTCCTTTAAAAGACCAGTGTCTGTGTAAAGTGCACCAGCACACCTAGTCCTTCAAAGTCATCACAATGAAGGTATTGCTTGATTTAGAATTCTAAAGTTAGAGTCTTAAGACTATGTCAGTGCTAGTAAAGCAAACAGAGCCAGTGAACAATAGCTGAAACACTCCCACAGGACTGCTCATTCTGATTAATTGTTAGAAAGCCTCCCTGGGACAGTTTCGGTCCGTGTCAGCTGTTAGCCTCCCAGGAATACTGAGCCACACTTCAAGGGAAAGCACAGGCCAGTGATGGTTTCCAGACAGGTCTGTGGAAAGATACAACCTTATTTTTACCAGGGTATTGAAAGAGTACTGAAGTGTAGAGTTACATGTATAAGCTTGAGTCATGCCACGTCACTTTTCCTCAGGGCCAGAAAAGGGTACTAACACTTTTTTTTTTTTTTTTAACTAATATGTAGCATTAGAACTAGAATAGTACAATAACATTCTTAGGGTAAAACCACATGGATGCTCTAAGATGTATCTTTCTTCTGCAGCAGTCTGGTTAAATTTTTATCTAGTAGATGATGTATGAGCTGAAGGAGAAAAAATCATCCTGTTCTATATTCATGCAACTTCTTCAGATCATTCCATCCCAAGGGTTAAAGGGGAAATGAGGACATACCCTGAAAAAATAAACAACCTTTATAATCATATGGTTGCACTAGAGGCATGAATAAAGTGGTTCAGCATCGTTCTTAGTTTAGATGAGATGTAAGCACTTTGGTATGTTGCTTTCTTTTATCTTCTCACAGGTAACCTGGCACACACAAAAAGCAAAACTACAATCAGTTACCAAATGTGGACCTCACAAAAATCAATCAGTCATACAAAGGTAAGACTTTGTATGTAAAATTTTGTGATTCTTCATTGAAACCTAATTTAAGCTAGAAAGGCAGAAGTTGTTTTGGTATTAAAAGTAAGCAAGTAACCCCTTCCTTGGTTTTTCTCCCTCTCCTATTTTCTTTTCTGTTTAGCTGGATATCTTTGTATTGTGCAATTCATATTCCTTCCGTGAGGTAAAAACCTAACATTTCCCTTCTTTCTGGCTATAGTTCTATAACAACTTCAGGGGGAAAAAATACTATTTCCCAGCTGTATTGTAGCAAAAAGAGAAAATACTGATGTGGAGTATAGCCACATTCATTAGAGAACAGTGATGATGAAATAACAGACAGAACATCAGACATTGTCCGGTTATTTGTGGCAGTTATTAGATGCTCTGTTATCAATTTGTGCCCTCTGTGTGTGTTAATGTTTGTGAATTGTGTAGCGAAGTATTGGTGCAACTGGTTTGTGCTAGTGATCATGCTGTAACCTTTGCTGTTTAGAATACTTCTAAAATTGTCTCTGTTCTCTGAGGAGTACTTCCTTGGGGCATGGGAAAGGGCACTACAGGCTAACTAGAGATAAGTGTAATTTCTTTTTCTTCATCTTTATAGAATGAAGCAGGAGATACTGGACATCATCCAAGAGAGACAACCAGCATGAAAACACAGACAGTTGCTTCTTATTTTAGAGTAAGATATCAAATGTTTTAATAAATATTTCTGGAGTACAACAAACATTTATTCTTTTACTCTTTGAATTGCACCTGTTGAGTTAGTCAGTAGTGATCCATTCAGAGTTTGTGAATTGCATACATGGTGCAGCAGTATGTGCAGCACAAATATCTTGAGGAGATTGTGATGTTTCATCTTTAACTGAACTTGATTATACAGCCACATTGCTGTCATGATGATGTATGATGATCAATATTAATCTTTCAATTGCTTGTATTTCCACCAAGGAAGATAAAGGGAGATTGGACATTAGTGATAAAGCTTTTTTTAAAGAGTTTAAGAAAGGACAAAGTTAATTGGAAGCAGGAGCTCCAGAGAAAGTTCTTGATGGTCACTGCACAGAGGCTGCCCAGAGTTCATCCTTGTGGCTTCTTCAGAAGTGCTCTGGACCTTCCCAAGCACTAGCTGTGCTGCTGGTCCTGCAATAAAAAATAACATGGAAGGTCATCCTTTCCTTTGAGGTAGTGCACAGAGCTGGTTCTGCTCTGAATTTCCAGCTCTTATTTGGTCTTCTCTCCCAGCAATCCATAAAGTGGCTGAGGGGATGTTCATGACTAATTCAATGCGCAATGCAAAGGAATACTAGGTAAGTTTGCTGATGACACTAAATTGGGAGGAGCTGTCAACTCCCTCAAGGGTAGAGAGGCCTTACAGAAAGACCTCGATAAATTAGAGCTCTGGGTGAGCCACCAACCGTATGAAGTTCAACAAGAGACAGTGCCAGATTCTGCACCTGGGATGGGACAACCCTGGCTGTGTGTACAGACTGGGGAATGAGAGGCTGGAGAGCAGTGCCACAGAAAGGGACCTGGGGATCCTGGTCCATGGCAAGTTGAACATGAGCCAGCAGTGCCCTGGCAGCCAGGAGGGCCAACCCTGTCCTGGGGGCATCAGGCACAGCATCACCAGCCGGGCAAGGGAGGGGATTGTCCTGCTCTGCTCTGCTCTGCTCTGCTCTGCTCTGCTCTGCTCTGCTCTGCACTGGGGGAGCCTCACCTTGGACATTGTATGCAGTTTTGGGTGCCACAATATAAAGAAGATATTGAGCTGTTAGAGGGTGTGCAAAGGAGGGCCCTGAGGATGGTGAAGGGTCTGGAGGGGAAGCTATGTGAGGAGTAGCTGAGGTCACTTGGTTTGTTCAGCCTGGAGAAGAGGAGACTGAGGGGAGACATCATTGTGACCTTCAATGTCCTCACAAGGGAAAGAAGAGGGACTGGTACTGATCTCTTCACTTTTGTGACCAAGTGACAGAACATAAGGGAAAGGCATGAAGATGAGTCAAGGGAGGCTTAAGTTGGATAAGGAAAAGGTTAGATATCAGGAAAAGGTTCTTCACCCAGAGTGTGATTGGGCACTGGAACAGCTCCCCAGGGAAGTGGTTACACCACCAAACCTGACAGAGTTCAAGAAGAGTTTGGACAATACTCTCAGGCACATGGTGTGATTCTTGGGGTGTTCTGTGCAGGGCCAGGAGCTGGACTTGAGGATTCTGATGATTTCCTTCCAACTCAGGCTGTTCTATGATTTTACAACCCATAAGAGTTCATTTACGTCCATGTCAGAACCATAAGGAGTCAGATCTCTCTTTTGTAGATACAATTGCACAGCTTTGTGGACCGTGAAGGATAATTTCAGTTTAGGTATCATGGTGGTCCAAAGGTACATAATGTTCTAATATTCTAGATGAAAAAAATTTGAATCTCATTCAAACCTAATGTCTATGATTCAGTGCATTATGACCACTTCTAGCATCAGAGGCTGCAAATGAGTTAATTATATTTGCACTTTTCTGATACTCTTTTCTGTAGTGGAAATCCTTGCTCAGATCATCATAGCTAATGCTCTTAAATAAAAATTCAGCTTCAGCCCCACTGGTTTACTCACACACAGAAACCTATGGGTGACAGAGAAAAGCATATGCCGCCTCAGACTGCGTGGAAAAAAAGATATCCATTAGCGTGTCCTACTTGTTTGTGTTCAGTTGGCACACTAGTGATGGAGCTAATTAAGCACTTTGCTGCATGGTGCAGCTTCTGTCCAGAATGGAATTGCACATTTTAATAGGAAACATATGGCTCTTGACGTCCTACATTGGTTTCATGTAACCAACCTACTGCTGAGCTGCATTACCTCCTGGCTGCCTCTTTCTGTTGAGTCAGGTTGAATCTTGAGGAATGAGCCTCTTCATTTGTGTTTTAATAAGATTCTCCCAGGAAGCACTTTTTCAAAACACCAATCAAGGTTGTTTAGTCAGATTCCACTCAGCTGGCATGGGGAGCTACAAGCTGCATCCCCTCTGCTGGCCTGGTATCCTGGTGAGGTGGGAAAAATGCAGCTTTGGAATTGTGATCTTGTGCACTTCTAGTTTTGGTCTCCTCAAAAGTTTCCTCTTGACAGGGCAGTTATGGTATCACACTCAGTCTATAAAATGAACAGGACATGCCAAGATCAGAGCACTTCAACCAGCCCTTCTTCTAGGGTGGCCTTACTTTCCTCCAGTCTAATGAAGGAACTGAAATATTTACTGGCTTGCTGCTGTTCCACTTCCCATCCATAGAAGGATGATTTACTGCCTGGGTGAACAAGGGTCTTCAAATAGGTGACAACAAGAAAAATAAGTGGGCTGTAATTACCTAATGAACTCACAGATAAGCAAATAAATGTAAGGAGTGTAAGTGTTCTGTCATGTGTTAGACATCATGGAAATCTCTCAGAATGTCCTGGATGAAGTTTGGTTCATTTATTTGGAATCAATGTTTCTCTCAAGTAGTATACACTAGTAGCTTAGAGACCTTATCAAAGCTATAATTGTTGGGTCATTTACTTCCTCTACTTTTAAAGTACCAGGTTAATGAAATGTAAATGGTTTTGGACATGATTCTGATCACATGAAATAAAATTTCAACTACACGTGGACCTATATACAAGTTTTATAAGTATCCTGATAATAGATCTCTTGTTACTTTTTTGCAGTATTCTCTGATGGATTTGCTATCCAAAATGGTTGTTGGCCAGCCTCATTTTGTCAGGTGCATCAAGCCAAACAATGACCGGCAGGCAAACAAGTTTGACAAAGAAAAAGTGTTGGTTCAGCTGCGTTACACAGGAATTCTGGAGACAGCAAGGATCCGAAGACAGGGTTATTCACATCGTATACTCTTCGCTAACTTCATAAAACGGTAACATCGACGTGAAGAAGCTCTTTTCTCCCCTACAGTTGCTGTCCAGTGTTTGTTAAGTATCAGCAGTGGTTTTGGCATGGTCTTTGAAAAAAAATACAAAGACATTTCCTGTGACAAAGAAGGTTACAGACTGGATGACCCAGAGTAGTTCAGGCACAATATTAGTGACCTGTTTCCGATGGGTAGGGGAAGATGATGCATCTCAGGATGATTTTTCAGGCTCTCTGAGCATTTGACTAAAAATTTACTTGCTTATAATCTGCAAGTTTCTTCAAGGACTTGAGTTTTAGAAATGTAATGTTTCAAATTAAAGCCAAGAATTTGGAGTGACAGCATCCATGGAACATCACAGTTTCTCTGGCTCCCAACCCTCAACACTATGCAGCATCTGCTTGTGCAGGGTAGATGATCATTTGGGGTTCCTAGTCTAGGGCTGAAAAGTTCATTGAGTGCATAGTGTTGTTTAAAATGTAATTCCTAAGTATTAGTAACTTGTTTAGAAGCCGAGTAATGAATTCAGTATGGTTTTATAATTCCTTTAACTATCTTCTTCCTCCACGCCGAAAATCTATACTTCTCTCTCATAAATAAAGACCCTGAGTATTTGCCTCAATTGGAGCAGAGATGTGTGGAGTGGAGATCAAAACTGGGAAGAAGCAAGAACTACATATTCAGACAGAAGAACTTAAAAGAAATAGTACACTAGAAACAGGGAGCAGAGATGTGTGGAGTGGAGATCAAAATTGGGAAGAAGCGAGAACTACCTATTCAGACAGAAGAACTTAAAAGAAATAGTGCACTAGAAACAGGGAGCTAGCAGCAGAGTGCTGCAGGTGAATGAGATGGGAGTGGAACAGCAAAGGAATATTTTTGTAGCACTGTTTCTGGAAAAAATAATCCTGGGACTGTTGCTGTTTTGGAAGAATGAAGCATGGAAAAAGATAGTTATCACTACAAGATGTGCTGTAGCTTTTGGTGGCGGCTTTTTATAAAAAACCCCCAAACTTAATTGTTCAGGGAAAAAGAGAGGAAAGCAGTGAACATAATGGGGTAGCTCTCCAGAGATTGTGCCCCTGGTTACAGTGAGGCTGTGCAGATCTCTGGCACTGGAGACATGGCCCTCAAATGAAAAGGGATTTTTTTTATTAAATATCTGTCTTCTTATTTTGGGTTTGGGGTTTTTTAATAGTTGAGAGTTACAGGTAGACGGGACATAATGGCAACATTATTGTTATGATAAAAATAAGCCAATTCATTTGGCTTCACAAAAAAAAAAAAAAAAAAAAAAAAAAAAAGCAAGCTGTGGATGATGATAGAGCAATTTACATAGTCTCTTTTTTATTATTCTGTGAGCAAACTTTTACCATCATTTAAAGCTGGTAAACCCAGGCTTTGTATATAAAGGCTGAATAATAAGAAAAAAAGCATAATGTACTGTCAGGAAGCACACATAATTAATGTAATTTTCTTAAATTAAGAAACCCAAGATAGACGTGGTTAATTTTGTTATAGAGCATTTTGGAAAGTCCTGGAACAAACACGAACTTTTCTATCCAGCAGCTGAGCTAGTATATTACAGGTAATTTTTGAGTGAGCATCATGACCTCTTTTCCTAGTCAGAATTAATTCTGAGAAATGAGTTTGCTAGATTAAATGCTTCCAGATGATATGTCACGATGGCACTTACATGTTCCAAAAGGATCTACAAAGCTGATTCCAAGGAGGTAACAAGAGCTGGGATGCATCACAGGTCATATTAAATAACTCCAAATTAGATGGTCTAGCACATGAGATAAGATAGGAAATTTTCATGACATTTCTAAATATGAAATAATATAATTTAGGCAGAAAAGCTTTTAAAATATTTTTATTTTTATTTTGCTACTGAAATCACTTTCACAGAATGTAGAGAGCAGGAAAGAAATGGTGCACTACTCTACTTGGGTTTAACTCGTTTTAAAAACCTTCTGGTGTTGATATAGAATTTAAAAACCCTCCAGGGTGTACAATATGTCACTCATCCACTTTTTACTGAGTTTCTCAGTACTGTGTATAAATGACTGCACTTTCTTTCATATGCTGTTTTGGTTTTTTCAGTGCTATGTTTTCTTCCATGTAACTGTTTTTATTATTTAAAAGAATGGTTTAAATGTATTTACATGTGTTACCCTCCATTAAGCAAATAAAGAATCATGCATTTGTCTTTAGGTATTACCTCATCTGTTACAAAACAAATGATGATCCTCCAGTCAGCCCAGAAACCTGTGCTGCCATCTTGGAAAAAGCCCACCTTGACAACTGGGTTCTTGGAAAAACTAAAGTAATTTTTTAATATACTCTATCTTCATCATTGCAGTATGCCTTTGTTAACATATTAAGCAATTTGTTTTCTCGCCCTTTTGGTTGAAGTGGCTCTTGGTCTCTACTCTTTTTAAAAAGCAAACTCCTTAATATACACCAGGTATGTGTGTTGGCAACCCTTGTGCTGGACTCATTTTTCAGGACTTATGTGAGTTTCGTGCTTGGTAAAAGAAATTTAGCAAATAAACAATGCTTTAGATTTAAAATTGGAAAGCGGAGAAATTGAAGGTTCCAGATTTGGATCATGTTTATGTAACATACATTAGATTTGTGAGGTTAACAAAACTGCCAGCCTTGTAGTTTTGAAAATAGATTTATAATTACAGACTGAAGGCTTGCACTGGAACTTTCATACATCTTCCTATAAAAACACTAATAAGCAGGGACTGACTAAAGATACTGAAAAGTAAGATAAGCTAATATCCCAAACAATGAAAATGCTATCTCTGACAAGAATGATCCTTTATGTACTACAGCTGAAGAGTCTGTTCATCATTTGAAACCAACTTGTAGCTCCTGTTGATGTTAAATGGATTGAGTGAATAAAGGGCCTGGGAGGGTAACTAAAACTTTTGTTTGTTTCTCTTTTTAAGGTGTTCCTCAAATACTATCATGTGGAGCAGCTAAATTTAATGCGGAAGGAGACAGTTGACATGATTATTTTGATTCAAGCTTATGTCAGAGGGTGGCTGGGTTCAAGAAGATACAAAAAGATAAAGGAACAAAGAGAACAAAGTGCTATTAAAATACAGTCAGGTAATAGATTTAAAGCATTTAACATTTTGCTTAAAGCTAGTGCATGTGTACAGTTGATAGATGAATGTGCATGCTGGATGTGGATTTTGCTCTTTTCTATTACATTTGACAAAATACCTTACACATGGCCATATCTGTTCTTATGAAGAAAAATTTCTTTTAAACAGCTTATGACAATCTCTTTACTGAAATTACATTTATCAATACTACATTTAAACTGCGATTTTAAGAATGGAAGGATGTGATTGCACAGATGATACTCTTATTAATAATATTCTGGCATGCACTGACAAGGTTGTATAATATAATAATGAAAATAAAATATATTAACTGTCCTAGATAATAAGGCAAATTACCCTGTTGATGGGGGCATCAACTGAACTTTTTAATACTTTCAAACATCATCTTATTTTACATTCTGATTCTCTTGTGGTTTGTATTCACTTAATTCATAATAACTTTACTCACCAGAAAATGTATTTTTTATGTAGATTTACTGCTTGCGCTTGTTTGTCATGTTTTTTGAAAGATAAAGCCTGCAAAATACTTATTAATTTTTTAATAGAGGTCTGTAAATCCAGCCTTTTCTTTATTCTTAGAGCCTTTTTTGTACCTAGTGGTTTACTTAATTTTTAACATCTCTTTTCAGCTTACAGGGGGTTTGTTGCTCGTAAAGAATACAAAAATGCAAAACATAATAAAAAAGTGGAAGAATATATTACCAGATTTCAAGCAAGTAAGAATTGTTTGCTTTCTTGGCTTTTAATGTGCTATCCATACACAACATGTTGACCCAGATTCTCACTACACTGATTGACTATGCTCATTAGCATGTTCTGAGGTATAATTTCTCTATTAAATATCTGTATACCATGGTTAAAATGGGTCACAATACTCTGTTACCTGTACCTCAGAGTGGTTTAGAGGCACTTCCCACTGCTGTGAACTGGGATGCTCAAATGCCACAGCAAACCTTGTCACTCCTGATCTGAGATATTGAAGTACTACAGCTACCCAGTGCGGGTATTGTCGAAACCCACACAACTCTGCCTGCATATCACGTGTGCATGTGTGCTGTTCCATTAGGAACAGGATTTCTTCCGTATCAGTAATGGTTATATTTGAGAAGGCTGCAGGCTGTAATTTTGCTCATGCTTCTTTTTCTTTTTTGCCATCGCTTTGTTTCTCTTTTGCAGCCGTAATAACCGCAGGCCCAGGTGTTGCTGTGGTACAACTCTTCTTCCTCCCTGTACTTTGGTCTCCCCTGTCCCTGCAGAGACATCCCCAAGCCAGACATAGGCTAGACAGCTCTGAAATCAGGAGCAATACAGCTGGAGGGAGGGGACTGAAGGCCAGGTTGGATGGGGCTCTGAGCAACCTGGTCTAGTGGAAGATGTCCCTGCCCATGTCAGGGGAGATGGAAGTAGAGGATCTTTGGGATTCCTTCACACCCAAACCATTCTATGATTTTATGGTTCTATAAAAACGGCTGCCACAAATCCACACAGCATTTTCAGTAATTACAAAGGTGGCAACCCAATATAAGCTAGTGTTGCCAGTACCTGGTCTATCCAGATTTAAATGACCTCAGATATGCCTTCATGAGTATATACCACCACCAGTGCTGGTTTTAATCATTGTCAGATGCCTCTGTTAATTGCACTGGGTCAGTGGGAGTGTGTACTGAAGACCACTTCACTGCAGTTGGTAGAAGTTCATCAGTGTAGAAAACAATCTAAGACCAGCATAAAATCCAGTAATGGGCCAAAAATTATTGCACATCTGAACATTGTCAATTATATTAGATATTTAGCAAATGCAAAACTATACATTTACCACTTTCACTCTGTTGATGTTCCAAATGTTTCTTTTTGTCCACTGTCTCTGTCATGTCTGCAGTTTCATTTCAACTTTTTCAGTGCACAAGAAGACAAAACTAAAATGAAGTCCATTTTTACTTAGCTTTCTCTATTTTTCCCCCATTTATTTCTAAAGCAATACAAAACTCCTCTTCCTGTTTGAAAACAAAGCTTGCAGCTACTGTCTCATAACAAACTTCTCAGAAAACGTCAAATGTGAACCAGAATAGTCTAAAAATACCAGATGTAGCTTACGTTGGCATGTCCATTGACAACATAACTTGATTTGTTCAAAATAACTCCTGTTGAGTTGCTTTTATATGAAAATGGAAAGAGAATTGGCTCAGAAATCCAAGAAACTCAAGAAGTATTCTGAATGCTTTAAAATTTGCACTTTTCTGGCTCTGTCAGACTGCAATATAAAATCCAATTGTTCCACTTCCAATAAGTGTTTGTGTTTCTTTATCCTATATCCAGTTACCAAGGTGTAATTTATGCCCATTTTATATGGTGCTTCTTACACTGAATGACTGCACCTAGAGGAGCCCAAGCTGGTCTAAGCTATGAGTGGGGAATGCTAAAGCACATAAAACTTAGCACTAAGTTACATGAATGTGTTAGAATGGACTGCTTATGCTCCCTTCTCATTTTTAAGTGAGATTAACCTTTTCTCTGTGATGCAAAACACTCAGCAGAGTTGAAGTAAGAGTCCCATATCTCCCATGTCCACAGGGTATATAAATCAGCCGAATCCACTATCCCCATACTCTTGGTACTGCATTTGGAATTAGAGTTCAACAGAAATATTTTGACAAAACACTGTGTTCTTTTTATTTTGCCATGGATTAGCGGATTTGTGCTGAACCCCTGGAATTGCAGATTTGTCCAAATCACAACACTGTGGAGACTGTGCCAGTTCCCATTAGGAAATTATTTTCAGGTTCAAAAATTTTTGAGCAACATTCTGAATGCAATTCAGTTTCTGATTAAGACTCTTCACTGTAGATGTCTAAATGTGATTTAGGTGTCTGAACTGCTTTATAGTCAGTGGAGCCTATGGTTTGGTTAATTTTATTCAAAATCAGCAAATGCTGAGCTCGTTTTCCCTCATATTGGTATCTGGTGTCATTTGAGGTGCCCTCGTTATATTGTCTGGCCTCCAACTTTCTTTCACATGGTGTACCCGACTATTCCTCTCCAGAAAGTCCCATCTGTCCTGCTCTTTCTGCCAGCTCCATGTAGATGCCCTGCTATCCTGGAGCATTTCAGATGGCACCAGATACCAACATGCTGGCACCTGCAGCAAGGCCCCAGTGTCCCATCAGCACCTACGTGGCTCAGGGAAGGCCCATGTTTGAGTTCTTATTTCTGGTTCAGACCAGAAGCTTTAACTTGTGCCTCCCACAAAGCACAAGTGGGGAGTTTCTTTGCCACAGTGCACCTGGTTACTGTGGAGCTTAGCACATCCTTCATGCTGAGCTTTTTCATTTTGAATAATGAATCTTTGCCGAAGGAGCATGAGCTAAGTCTTCTGTAACTGCTGAGCTTTAAAATTTTCAGTTTCTCTCTGATCTATTGAATGTTCACCTAACTCCAAGCCTGTGCCAGTTGACAGCCTGGTAATCTCCATAGGCTGATAATAAGGCATTTCCCAGGGAAATGAAAGACAGAGTCAAATCAATTGCCTGAATCAGGCAAAGCAGGTACATGAAGCTCAGAGTACTGTGTTCTAGAGACACTTCTATAGCTTTGTGTTTCTGTTTTATTCTGTATCTTCCTATATTTTCTTTAGTCCAATAAACTATGAAGAAAAAGCTTCTTTGTATCCTCATGTAGAATGGGTACAGCTTTCCAAAACCTCAGATAAATTTCATGGGAATAATTTCAGATGACACATAATCATAATAGGCACCCTGGTCTGTATTTCCTTATTAGCTTTTGTTTAATGCTGTTAGCATTTGGCTGTCTGAAATGTGTGTGACACCCATTGCTTGTTGCCTAAGGTTGTTTTGCATTACAATTTGTATCAGTTGCCAGAGGATACTTACTCAGGAAGAAGAGAAAAGAACTAACTGAAACAAGAAACAAAGCAGCAATAACAATTCAGTCTCACTACAGGGGATATAAGGAGAGGAAGGTCTTCAAAAGCAGGAGGTAGTGTCATTTTCTCTTACGTCACTCAAATGTGTCCCTTTCCAGTAATTACACTACTGCATAGCAACATTATAAACTAAGAGTGAGGCAAATTAGGATTGTTCTAGATATGTATGCAGAGGTAATGTATATTTATGTGGAGGTATTTTATGGCAGTAGCCAATTTTCTCATCTTTTCAAGCCCAAGGAATAAAGGCATATTTAGCAAGGGAAAGATCAACAATACCATAGTTACTTGTAATATTAATGTAACCTGTAGATGAGTCTCTCTTTGGAATTAGCTTGTAATAAAAAATGTTCAGACAAGAGTGAGACAGATGTCTGCAAGGAAGTGTTCTTAAGTCGCTGTTTGAGATAAGTAAAGATGATGACAGAGGACACCCAGAATACCTTTAGGATTGTGTGTATTTATACATTCTTGAGGTGTTAAAAGGTTTATGCCTTATGTTTTTGTTAGCATTTAAATTAATTATTTCCTGTTTTATTAGCCCTCACACAGCCTAGATTGTCTTCCTGGCAATTTTCCATTAAGTTTAACAGGGATGTCCCTTTTCACTTAAGAGGTGATGATGTTGATGGTAATAATATCATCCCTTTTCACTTTAAGAGATAATAATAACAACAGAAATTGCTATCTTTAATTCCAGCTATATGCACTTAATCTTTCCCATGTTGCAGTGTACTAAATTGCCAGTTAGTACATAAAGACCACCAAAGGTAGTTGTAAAGTTGTCTCTACTCTTTGTCTTCTTCAGCTGTAATTTTTGCCCAAAACTCTGTTCCATTCAGGGAAGCACTCAGAAAGCAAGAAATTGAAAATGCAGCATCCATTAGCAAGAAGGAAAATGATGAAGAACTTCAAGATCCTGAGGAAAGTCCAACTGAAGCGAAGCGTGCCCTCCCTAGAACAGAAGAAGAAGCAGATGTCATGGCAGAGGATGAATTATCTGCTGTGGAATTCCTTGAAGCACAACTGCAGCCAGCTCAAAATGATACAGTGGAAGACGTGGCAAGTGAGGAGACTCAAGATGAAGCTGATGCTGTCACTGACAGCCAGTGCTCTGGGCACAGTGACACAGGAAATGTACAGGAGCAACAGAAAACATCTACTGAAGGAGAGGCAGCTTCTGTGAAGCAGAACCCTGCAGTAGAAGAGTCTGGTGAAGATGAAGAACAGGACTCTTTGGAAGAGTTACCCAGCAAATCTGTCAAAATCTCAGCTGAACCTAGACCCCATCAAGAGCAAGATAATCAAGACACACTCAGTGCAGATTGGCAAAATCAAGAATCTGCTGTGGTCCATCCCAGGACCAACAGGGATACAGAAAGAAACCACCTAAAGCGTGAAGCAGGGATGCCTACGGGAGGTAAAGGAATTACAAGAAAAGAGTCACTAAGAAGAGGCTCATGGAAGCAAGCTGAGGCAGAAAAACAAGGTTCAGAAGACAAAGAGAAGGCAGCAGTGGTAATTCAGAGCAATTACCGGGGTTACAGAAGGAGGGGACAACTCAGAAGAGAAGGGAAACTACCTTGCAAAAGTCAAGAGAAAATAATAAAGGAGCCAACAGAAGAAATACACATTCAAAATAACAACCCCCAAGCAACAAAAGGTAGGGAAAGCACCAGTACAGAGGCTGAAGACTCTAAGACACTGAAGGGAGACCCAGAGAAAGAGGCTTGTGATTTGGCAGCCTTTTCACGACAGGTAAGAAGCTTGTAAGCAACATATGTTGAGCATAATACTCTAAGCAATGACAGAATGGCAAAGTTATTTTACTGACTTCGATGGTACCAGGGTTTGGCTCTCTAAACGAAAAGATTTTGTAATGTGTGTTATATAAAAATGCATATTTTGGTTTGCAAGAGAAAATAGCCCTTTCAGGAAGGAGGAAAAGACAAAGAGTGCTAGCAAAAATGATGTTAATTGGATTTCAGTTTAATGCAGAAGCTTTGCATTTGTTGAAATGTTTGTTTACCCATCGAGGTCCCTAATTCAGTAAACTCGTGAAATGTCCCTGTAAATGAAATGAAAAGTTGCTGTGTCAATGTCAGGGACTCACACACATGCAGAGAAGTATGCCTATAGCTGTAAAAGCAATCTTGCATCAGCAAGGCACCATCTGCTCACATGTGTGAACCAATAGGAAGTATCTGTAGGACTGGACTGCAGTGTGGAGTTCCCTATGTGTCTGTTTTTCCCATCTTCATTTTTTTCCAGAGATGAGGAGGTAAATGTGGTAGGGGTGTACACTGCAGTAGGTGGAGCAATACTTTTTAAATTAATCCACTATTTTATCTTTGATTACCTTGGAACATGTATACTTATTTCTATAATAATGTAAAAATGTATTTTTCAGATATCAAAATTATCTGAAGATTACTTAGCATTGCAGCAAAAACTGAATGAAATGATATTGTCCCATCAGCTGAGACCTGTGATGCTGTCCAAAGATAAGCAAGCTAATGGCCGGCTTTCTTCTCATGTTTGTCAGTCAGGTAATGTTTAACCTTACTGTTAGCAGAATTTTCATTTGTAAACAGGACTGACAAGAAGCTACTCCTGGTCATGTCTTTAAAGGCCAGGGAACTAGCAGATGAGTTAACTCTGGCTGCTCATAGTACTCAGGCTGTGTATTTTTGTACTAAGCCTCATATCAGTACATGTCTGGAACAGTTTCAAGAGAAATATCCAAACCTGGTTGGGATTTATGTACTTACCTTTTTTCTTAGTGTTTTGTTTCAGTGCTGCTTAGGATTGCTGAATGAATCTTTGTGAGACCTAGACACAGAATCTCTAGGAATATTTTTATTTGTTAAAAATTCCATATTGGCTCTTTTTAACTTACGTCACTCAACTGTGTGTGCTATTGGTAGGATATGTGACTATGCTTTAAAAACGAAACAGTTTTTTAGGTAATATGCCAAACTATTTACTAAAGTCTATCACATACATGCTGAGTAAATTTTTTGCTATCTACAAATGCAGCTGAGGTTATTCAAAACCTGTAACTCCTATCCATGTTGGTGGGTATGTCCTTAAAATTGCAAGTGAAGTTTTATTAATATTCAGTATCCCTTTAACTCACACACTTAAGAGGGCATGATCTATAAAAATACACTCCAGATTTATTTCTATTCCAGTTAACATGGGCAGTGAAGGTTCCCAAAATGCAAGCATGCTTGGAGCAGCTTGGGTGGAAGTGGGAAGAGTACTGGAAGAATAAAGAGGACATGGGATTCTGATCATGCAGATCATTAAGACCTGTGCCCCACCAACAGGACCACAAAGAACTGACTGAGCTGCTCAAGCCTCTCCTGTTGGAATAGATAGAACAGGGAGTTTCCTCTAGCCCATGTCCTGGGCTGCAGATGTGGAGGAAGATGAGGGCAGATGTGGCAGATAACTGGCTGTGTCTCCATCTCTGAGGCAGGGCTTGAGTGAGCCCACTGCACTGCCTCTGGGGAAGAGCTGGGATAAGATCTAGGACTGTCTCTCGCTGCCCAAATCTAGCTGTGCTATTTTCATTATAACACTGGGGATTCAGTTGTCATGTGTGATGAAACTTCTTTCTGTTCCCATGACTACATTGAAAATATTTTAAAAGTACTTCAGTCCCACTTTGGAGTCTTCTCAAATGGGCAGACTGCTAAAATGAGGGCTTGGTGTTTACTCCTCTAAGAGTAAATTGGCTGCTGGTAAGTAATCTATGTAGTTCAGCCTGTTTCAAAGACCAAAGTCTGCAAGAGAAAAGAAATCGGAAATGGAAAACTAAGTTCCATGATCTTTCATTAAAGACAGAGCAAAGTTTGTGATTGTCATTAATGGGTTTGTACTGAGTTGTGTATTAGATACTGCTGATTTTTTGACAAGATAAACATGAGAAATTAAAAATGCATGCTTTGGAAAATAACTCTTTGTTCTAACACATTTTCTAACAGAAGCTAGAGAAAAGAGGTAGATAGATGGAAAGGGAATAAATATACAAATCCTTGTTTTATCCGTTAAAGATCTCATCACTTGCATGAGTGAACCAGGTGAAAATGTACCTGCCATGTGTAAAATGCAGTGAAGTCTACCCTTCACACTGCTATCAATTTAAGTAGCATTACAAGAGACAAAGGCTTGCCAGGGTTTGTCACCTGTGAATCCAACCCTGTCTAAAGGGTCACCCTGCCTAAAAGTCACCCCTCCCTAAAGGGGTGACCAGTCAGCCACGTCACTTCCCTTTACCTCTGAAAATGTCGTGCTGCTGGAAAACCCTGTGGTGTCACAGGGCAGAAGTTTTTCAGTGGTAAAGTATGCTAAACAGTTCACTGCAAAACCTTTCTTGGTGTGGAATGTGAACTTTGTTTTTCTACACTTGAACATAATTCACATGACAGGAAAACTGTTTCTTTTCCAGCTATGACCAATGCACAAGGTAGTGAAGACAATATACTGCAGTAATTCCCCAGTTTGCCTTTAAGCCAGTTGAAAACCAGCTTTATCACAAAGCTGCATTGTCTTAAGTAGATGTTTATTACAGCAAACATGATTTAACTAGGTGTAGAGAATATTTAAGTAACAATATGCCTGTGTTCAGTACATTTAGGTTTGTACTCTCTAAAACACAGGAGTTGTCAACATTCTGGATATTGCACTTTCTTCCTACATGCAATATAGTAAAATAACTACAAAACTCCCAAAGATTTGAGGTAATGTACTGCTGAAGTGAAGCAGGTAGATGTGGTGACCCACTGCCTTATTAAAAGGGAGGAGTCCTCCTGTCTTCTTGCCTACATTATGTGTTACAGTCGGATTTATACACACTCATTTACAGAAGGATATGCTTTTGCTGCAGCTTTCCTTCTATGGCTACTTTTCCTGTCCTAGTCTTATGAAGGCAGGGATTGTTGAGCTTTAGGTATTCTTTAAATCATGTGGTATTCACCTATTTGTGATTACTTTGGTCATTTACATTTATTCACACTTTTTTCATCAGCTTCACTAGTTTTATATGTTGTTTTACAACTATAGCATGTGAATTGTATTTTATAGATAGATAGGAAATCTTGGCTGCCTTTGTCTGTAGGTAGGTGGCCATTATGCAGCATGAGAACTTACCACTTCTTCTGATTAAAATATTTTATTAAATTGCTACCCATAGAAGGGAAGGAACTGAGGGACAGCTGATGGCATACTGTGATAAATGTTCACATTTTTAAAATGGTTTGTTTGTTTGTTTGTTTGTTTTTAATAAAAATGAAAAGCTTGCAGTTCAAAGAACATCTGAGCAATAGGTTAAATTAATCTTAAATCCACAAGGTTAAATTGTTCTTGAATTAATTTCTTTGTATTTATAAAATGCGTAAAGCAAGCTGCACAAGGCTGCTGGAATAAACAAATTCCCTGTGGCTAGAATCTCTGAGATGGTTATATTTGCTTGCTTACACACTTTCAGCCAAATGTAATGGCTGCACCCCAGAACTGCACCTTTGGACTGCTATGGAGCCTTGGGTTGCTGTGGTGTCAGAACAGATGCACAAGTAGCTGCTGTCAAGATTTTTGAGATCAAAGCCTGAAGTGAGGAGAATTTGATCATTATGGAAGTAAATTTTTTTTCCAGATGAATCATAGTGCCCATCCTTCTGCTTATTAAATGACAGTTCAAGTACAAAATCTCAGGAACAGAATTTTCTATCTTTAGAATGAAATTTACATGGTATGAGGAACCCCAGTGCAGCTGAGGACCTTTTCAGCTAAATGAGGCAATGAGACAGGCAGGGTTTTCATCCTGCTGGATGCAGGATTCCTGCTGCTGTAGGCTGTCAAAGCACTATTAATGGAAGTTTAATGGGCAGACTTTGCAAGGAAAAGGAAGCCTGTGTAGCCCTGGGTGAGCAGAGCAGTATTCACCAGCCAGACTTTCTTCTTTGCAAGTGAATGGTCAGCCAGGAAGCACTGAGGCATGGGACTAGAGAAAAACAGGGTAGTCAGGCACTGCTGTCTGGTGGTTCCTGGCTACTGGAGTGGCCCTTTGGGCAACATACAGCCAGGATGTGGAAGATCTTTGTGGGGAGTTGCTCAGATCCATGGCAGAGCATAAGAGTTGGGAGGTCATGGAAGTGGAGTACAGACATTTTCCTTAAATATCCTCTCTTAAAAATAAGTAATCCCAGGTTACCAGACTCTGAGAAGTGAGAGGTGCTGGAGAGAATCCAGAGAAGGGCAACAAAGCTGGTGAAGGGTCTGGAGCACAAGTCCAACAAGGAGCAGCTGAGGGAGCTGGGGGTGTTTAGCCTGGAGAAAAGGAGACTCAGGGGTGATTTTATTGCTCTGTACAGCTGCCTGAAAGAAGGGTATAGCCAGGTGGGGGTTGGCCCCTTCTCCCAGGCCGTCAGCGACAGGATGAGAGGACATGGCCTCAAGCTGCACCAGGGGAGGTTCAGGTTGGACCTCAGGAGGAATTTCTTCACTGAAGGGGTGGTTAAGCATTGGAATGGACTTCCCAGGGTAGTGGTAGAGTCGCCATCCTTGGAGATGTTAAGAAACATCTGGACATGGCACTTTGGGCCGTGGTCTATCTGGCAAGGTGGTCAAAGGCTGGACTGGATGATCTTAGAGGTCTTTTCCAATGTGTATTATTCTGTAATTCTGTATTAGTGTTGGCCAGAGACTGAAACTGCTTCCCTCAGTGGGGCTGTGGGACTTAGGTGTGAGAGATCAAACACTCTCAACTTCTGCTGTACACAAAGTTCTCAGTCTCTTGCAGTTTCTACTTCTAGGTCTGTGCCAGAGTAATCCCTCTGTTTTTTCCAGATTGCTAAGAATTTGCAGCCATCAGCTGTAATTTCCAAATCTGGCTGTATTAAGCATCCCGTGAATAAAAAATACCTAAAAATTACTAACCAGAATGTTGAAGAGCAGTGCTTTTCTCTATGCAAATTCTGAACTTGAGTAGTTACATCCTCATGCTGTGTACAATTAGAGCAGTAAAAAGGTATGCAGATAAATGATGTAAGCAGTAATACCTGTTAGCTTCTCATTATCAAGTCCTGGAATTCCAGTTGATGTATTTCCATTTTTTTCTGATTACTTCCAGCTCTCTACAAACCCCATGCAATTATTGCTTTTTTTCTGATTACTTCCAGCTCTCTACAAACCCCATGCAATTATTGCTTTTCCTCTTGTTTTCCTTCCTGCTTAATTCCAAGCCTGGCTTTATACTTCTGCCTCCATAAGATGTGGAATAACTCTAAATCAAACATGTAACATTTCACTTAAATTACCTGAAGATGGCTTTGTCTGTTTCTCCAGGTGGCCTAATAAATAGAGGCCTTTCATCCTTTAGGTGTTTATCACAGCTGTAACCACACTATTTCTCCAGTCTTTAGTATAAAATCTGTTGTAAGTCATAGTTAATTTACATTAGCCTCCACAGATGTTGATTCCTCGAGATTGCTGTCTTCCAAGCTTATCATTGTATGTCGGAATGTGCAGACACAGTTCAACCTAAAGGGCTGTTGATACTGACTCATCTTTACTCAAGCATTTCTTCCTCATCCTTTAACATTTCAAGCACATGCAGCTCTCCTCAGTTCCTGTAGTTTGTGGTGGTATTCAGGATACACATATATATTGTATACACATTTCAGCACATTTGGAGCTTTCAGCGAGGGCTGAGTAAGAAAGTATTAATATGTTGTACAACTGAGAGTGTGTGCAACTTAGGTAGGAACCTTTGTGGCAGTGCTAAATGAGCTAGCTGAGATACTGATAGGAATAAAGAATTTTTCTTAGAGTTAGTAAACCTGCTTTAATGTTATCTGGCAGCTACACTGTTCACATGCCTTTCCTGACCCTTAACTTTGTATTTCATTCATTCCCATGGAGAACAACTTTATCATCATCACTGGATCAAATGTATGCTTTGACAGTCTGGGCAGGAGGGAGATTTAACTTCCTGGGGATGTTTTAAGGCATGGCTGACATTCGCTGTCAAAAACAAAGCACCTAGGTAAATGAGAGGAAAACCTCTTTTTTTTTTTTTTTTTTTTTTTTTTTTTCTTTTTTTTTTTTTTTTTTTTTTTTTACTAACCAAGTACTGACCAGATACACTTGGGAAGTCTGAGGAGGAAAATCCCCGTGTTTCAGCCTGTTATTCAGTGTCTTCCCAGTTTCTCCTACACATTGCTCCCAAGGCATGTGTCCCAGCACAAACAGCACCTGTTCAGGTAGATGCAGCAGCAAGGTGTGGGCTGGCTGTAGGGATGGGAGTCTCAGCAAGTCCTCCAGTCCAGCTCCTTAGCTCTGCTAATGACTAACTAGGATGTAACCTTAAGCAAGTCTCAATGAGTCTTGGTTTGTGCATCTCATTTACCCTTCTAGTAGGATAGGGATGATAGCACCAGCCCGGCACTTCCCAAGTGCTTCGACAGCTGCTGTGTGAATGGTTTTTGTACCAGTGCTGTAAAATATCTATTTAAATGCCTGTTAGAAGAGAAACATCAGTTTTCCTTTTGCATATAAAGCACACAGCCAGATTTTGCTAGAGATACTTGAAGTCTTAAGAAAAAATAAGGTACAAGAAACTTTACTATGGAGAGACTGGACTTCAATAAAAACCTTTTCTTTGTAACGGAATACAGAAGCAACATAATTGCCCTGTTAATAAATGAATTATTTCACTCCTCCTTTCTGCTTCATTGCCTGCTGCAGAAAGGTATAGTCCATCTGGAAAACAAGAGCATCAAACTCACTGTTTGTCAAACTTGTGTATTTAAATTGCATTCCCAACCTTTACTTTTACTAGGTAAATTATTTCTGTATTTATCAGAAACTAATAAAAAAAGCAAATTTTACTTGGTGTTATCCAATACAACTTTCTACCACATCTGCTGAATTTCAGTTGCAGTGAACACACAAATCTACGTGCAAAAGGAAATCACAGTTTCATTTTCTGGTGAAACAAATAAAGTAAAACCTTAATGTGTCCTTTGGAGGCAAAACTCAGAAAGGCATTTTCAGCCCTGTATTTAATAAGGAAGAGTGGAGGTCCAAGCTTAGAAGGCTACCTGCCCCAGCATAGTATTTCTGTCCACTCAATTCTTCTGCACGGCTTATACATATGTACAACACAAGAGCTGAGATAAAAAGTTTTTTTTACCGAAACCTTTATCATTGTCAAAATGGTATTTTTTGAATGTAAAAAGCAGTCTTCTTTGCAGAGCACATACACAAGAAGTATACAAGTAATTTCAGTTGGAATAATTGTATCTAGAATACAATAATGCTTTATCTGTTTGACATTGATGAATTAAATAATGTAACAGCATACACAGTGATGAATTCTTAGGGGACAATAAAAAATCTTTAGGCATTATGAGAGCCTTTTCATTGGGATTTACCTAGAGCCCCCAAATTGGCTCCATTTCTTTTTTCATACTTTCATGCAGTCATGGTCTTTGACAAAATTTTTGAAAATGTCTTACAGACTGGGTGTTAGCTGTTTCTTTTCAACAGCACTGAATTTTAAGGGATATTTTTAAGGTAGTGTTTCCACTTTGGACCCCTGTTGTGTTTAAAAATAAAATAGGGAAGATATGCCTCTTCTCTCTCACAAATGGAAAGTCAGATAATCCAGGTTGCCCATTTAAAATGCAGCAAGGTAGCAACGGCCTGTATTAAGAGCACAATCAAGCCTGCTATACCTATTGAAATCAGGGAATGTCACTTATATTTAATACAGGTTACTGAACTTAATTTATTGCATCTAAAATTCATTGTTTAACATGAATTATCTGTAACCTGGCTGAGGAAAACACCACTGTTCTCGTAACTGCAAAATGTTACAAAGATACTTGTTCATTCATTACAGAAGAAGCAGTCTGCATTTCAGATAAGAAACTAAAACAATAAATGTAATCATTATCCAACTACAATTTAAATTAACATTATTCATTCTGGCTGCTCTGTATATCCATGACCTTTACAAGCCTTTATTTATCACACATAACTAAAAACTTAAACAGCTAATTTTGCAGGAGTCAACACTGATGTATTACTGATCATTTCTCATTTTAAATGATTGTGCTACCTGCTTAATTAAAAAGATGTCTGCTGTATGTGGGAGTTTTTATTTTTATCATGTAAAAGGGTTTCTGATGGTCATAGGGAAACAAAGTACATTCTTCCTTTTAGGACTCAATCACATGTCAAACACATCTGGGTATGGAGTTAAAGTCTCTTCTTGTGAAAGGATTATATTAGCAGAACATACTTTAGTAATTCGCTGGGACCTAGATCCCCATTCCAGCCTCACACTATATTCATTTATGAATAAGGAGATGTTTTTTCTCATGGACTGTCCTTAGTATATCTGATGGGACAAGAACAAGATTAAACCTCACTGGATAATGCAATATACCTTACACATTCGGTTCATTGTGCCTCAACCTTGTGCTCTGTGTGACTTCATTCCCCACCCTGCGTGTCCCTATGACACATCTCTATCGTCGGTGTTCTGCTGCTGTGCAACCCTCTTCTCCGTCATCATGCAGGAATTGCTTCCTTCCCATTAACTTTTCCTACAGCTGAAGCTGAAGGGAAGGAGGCCATGTTCACCAGGCTGTACATTTGTGGTCCCTTGTCCCTCCAGGGTCAGTTCTGTGGTCTCCAAGAACAGGCATTAGGAACCCTGCACTCTATGTTGTCTCTGTGACAAACAGCCAAGCAGCCCTGTATCTTAGTACTGTCAGAATTGCATATAGATTTTTAACAAGGAAATACTCAAGATATTTTTCTAATTCTCTATCTGCCAACCAGTGTAATCTGCAAGTCAGCGTCTAACTCTGAACTGGGAGACTCCCAGGGGAAGCAGTTCTATTTTGTGTTAAAATCTTGATTTCATTTCTATTAGAGTGAAAGCATTTTTCACATGTTTGCAGAAAGTTTTTGTAGAAATGGAGATCAGGATTCAAGTACACTAACACAGACAACATTGGATGCGATGGACATGCTGTGTTGCCCAGTGGTACATGATTTGGCTTGAAATACAAAGCTTCAGCAGGGGACCTTGAGGAAAAGCTTCACTATAATAATGTAGAGGACCAGTCTCTGAATCAGAGGCCTTACAGATTGACTTTAGTCTGAAAAAAATACATTATCCCTGCCACACAGGTCCCCATTACGAGACAGTAGCCTCACAGTAGCCATTACCCTTCAGGGCCCTTTTCTGAACGTGGAGCATCAGCCCTTTTCAGAAGAGGACTGGGCCAGGCAGACCTTCAGGCTGTTCCAGCGTGGCATTTGTTATGTGGCATTTGTCCCTGTGGGCAGTCAGGACTCGAATGGATAAACCCATTTTCTGCTGATGAAAATGTCCAAACCAGTTGCTTTCTTGAGTTACTGCAAGCAGTAAAAGTGGCTATGTGGAATTTTTTCTCTCTTTGGTGAAATTCTCTCCTGTTTTTCCAAAAGCCTTCCATTCTGTGAAGAAATAACCATTGCTATCTTCTGCTATTTTACAGTTGTGGGCAAAGTAGAAGACTCTCGCCCAATGCAGAGACCCCCAAGAAGGCCACGGAAGCCCAAGACATTAAATAATCCAGAAGACTCCACCTACTACACTCTAATACATGTGAGTTTAGGAAGCTTTGTGAGCTAAAACTGTCAGATAATTCCCATTTAACTGTCTTTTCTAATTGCCCAATTCCCATCTTTTCTTTTCTAATGCAGCATAAAACCTGTGACCTGCTGAAAGGAGGCAGGCCACAAATTTCACATTTCAAACAAGACTTGAAATTGAAGTACAGAGTTACCCAGTCAGACCAGTATTCACTTTTGTACCTAAACATACATACTTTGATTATATGCATAAGCAGCATTTGCATTTTCAATACCCGAATCAAGCGCCCTGTCTCCATAGTTTCTTTGTAAGTCACAGGAGAGAACCAGGAGAGTCACAGGTTTGTTTGGAGCTATTTTGAGCATCCAAATTAATGCTTGATCTTGCAGAGAGAGCAAATACTAAAATAAGCTGTATTAGTATGCACACTGTAACTTCCTTTACAAATGTGTCAGATTGTGATTATGAAGGCACTGGCAAATACCAACAGCTCAGGAGACTAATGGATTTGAGTGTCTCTATATATAGCCTTTGGTCCAAGTTCAGATACTGAGTGCTGCTTTCCCCTCTTGACTTCAGTGCCCTTAAATATAGGAAAAAAAGGCAAGAAAGTAAGCAGAAAGAGTGAAAATATAAAAGCAGCTCAGAAAGCACTTCCAACAAAAAAAGCAATTAAACTGATTTGCTCGAGGTGCCTGTATCTTAGTGACCTATTTTAACAGCCGGTGAGAACCCAGCTAATAAACTAACCGTAGCAATTGCTTCTCCTTTCAACAGAAGGTGTCACCAGGGCCTTCAGGGACAGTTGTGTCTGGCATACCAAAAAAAGACAAATACAGCTATGTTTTATTCTGGAGCTTTGAAATAACACAGCTTTGGAATGGGGATATTCTGAAAAGAAATTGCACTCTTAAAAATAAATTTGCGTGTGAGAATAAAATTTGTTTTGTGAAAGCAAGATTGGTGAGATAAAGGACTGAAATGAAAAGCATGACACAAAATCTGTATTAGAGAATTTCTGAGGAGAAGGTTAATTCTGAAGTAAATGCCTATTTAGAAAGCTAAGACTATAGAGTCAGGAATATAGTATTTTCTGAGAGCAAATTTGTTACACAGCCAGCTCCGTATCAGAAAATAGCCATGACATCAGTACAAACAAAAACTGCAGTAATGCCAGGAAATTTTTAATCCATTTTTTAGCAGCAGCTTTTCAAGAGATTAATCAATATTACTTTTAACGAGCTGTATTTTCAAGAAGGTGTGAAAAAGAGAAGCCTGTCTTCCTGACATGAAGTTCACTGGTCAGGGAAAGGTTCGCTGTGAATATCTATACACTGAAGCTTAGAAAGGGGACCTACTAGTTTTTAAATTCTTAGACCTTGGGTAAATCATTAAGCTCTAACTTTAGATGGTAGTCAGCTTTAGAGGGCAGTCAGCTTTCCCAGCTATTGCGGATTTTCTACCTTATTAAAAATCTCTGTGACCTTCAGGCATTCACAGATTATTATCAAGCCCAGATCACATGAAAGTGAAGAAACACAATATGAGTGCATTTTTTACAAAAAAATTCTCTGTCTTCTGCTAAATCAGGTATTTCTCTCAGGTCATGCTACAGACATTAATTAGACACCTTACATTCTCACTCATCTCCTTGCATATCAAATGACCTGAAGGGGTAACAGGTATAAATGAAGCCTGACAATAGCCCATTGTTCATATAAGGCACTAGAATTTTGTTTTGGGGTATATTTCTTTAAATCAGCCTATCATTTTGGAATTATATGTCATGTTCATTTGCCTGCATACTGAAGTCCATCAGGATTTCTGATTTACAGTGACTTTACAGACACTAATTCTAATAAGTTTTCACTCATTTGCAAGAAACACAATTAAGACCAAAAGGTAACTTAAAAAGACTGCCTTTGAAGTGTGATGTGTTAGGTGTTGCAACATAGCACTGTTTTGGCTGTAGGGATAGAACTCTATTAGAGATAGATAAGAAATTATTCACATTCCCTATGAATCTTCTCTCCTCTGCATTTTTAGAAACGTTGTATCCTAAAGGTTCTTGTGCCATCTAGTATACTGTTTTTAAATGGGGTCTTTGTCCATTTTATTCTAGTAAAACCTGTGTCAAGGCTATGTTGGCGTTAATGAGAATAGGATTATGCCTCCTACCACTCCATTGCTTCTATTCATGGAAATTCTCATGGCACCACAGTAAATTTGCCTCAGTGAGATAGTGTTGTAAACTTCATTAAAACAGCTATAGGTGTTTGAAAGTTTTAGGTCCCCTTTTTCTGTTCTGATCATCATTACTTTGGCTTTTTTTCACAGTATGGCAACAAATTTGGGAGTATCAATGCTAATCTCATTCTTAGTCTCAAAGGTTCTTAAAAGAGATTTTTTTGGGACAATTGCTCATTCTCTATAATTTCTTTCAATGGAAAATATACAACACTCTCCTACCTAACACTGATCAATTGTATGTTTGCATAAGCTTTCCTTTTAGCATTTTTAATTACTTTGTATTTTCTTAGAAATCAATACAAGATGAAAAACGGAAACCAAGAAAAGAAAGGTAATTTTTTTCATTATCTCACTATTGTTGTTCTAGTCCTCTAGAACAGTTTTCAGCTGTACTTCAACTGGGAGAATAAAGCATTGAAAAAAAATGGTAATTTGGTGATTCACAAGGGGACATATATACAAAGTTAAAATATGCAATTTTCATCAACTAAAATCCATTACAGAATTCAGTCATTCAGTTTTCCTAAAACATGGCCCTTTACCATGGTAACACAAGCATTATAATAAGTTAAGATAAAGTCCACATCAAAGATAGTTCTGACACAGAAAATAATTGAAGGTGCTTAAAATTCTAGTCAAAGCAAATAGGCAATCAGCTTGTTGTTTGTTAGCAAAAATACAAAGACTGTCAAAATTTTCTCCTAAAAATATTTGAGTGTTTGGAAATAGATACTAAAAATTTTTTAAAAATAAATATTAATAACAGCTAAAGAAGAGTAGCCCTTGAAATTTGAACCAGAAGTGTTTTCTTCACGGTATAACTAACCTATTTTGATGGATCTCTGCTGAAAAGAAGGAAGCAATAGGTATATTCTGCCCTTCTGTATGTTAGATCCTTAAGTGTGCTGTAGTCCTGGTTCACAGCTCCTGACATACATCATAGCTTTATTTTATTTGTGTTTCTATACCGAGGCTTTTTTGCTGCCCCCCGGTGGCACCATGTGAGAAGGCGATGGCAGCCTGCTCACAGACACCAGATGAATGGGCTCTCTGCACTATCCTCAGCTGAGGCTGCACAATACAAACTCTGTAGCTAAAATATGTATCTTAAAGGATGTGGCATGGCATTACATCTATATAAAATCTGCTCACAGCACCGAGCTTCATTCAGCCACTGTTTAAATTGCACTTGATTATGCCGCAGCTTAAAGGATTGACCTTATGTCCATGTCCCCTGTGTTTGGTGTCTTTCAGGTTTTTTTCTGATGTCATTTGGGTCCTGAAAAGAATTCACACCTATTGACTCCAGTCTAGGGAACAACAAAGCAAAATCTAGTGTTTTCTCTCATTGGCTTCAGTTAGGTTTTGCTCATCTTAAATCTAGTTAACCAGTTCCCTGACTGCATCTTCTTTCATGGGCTGCCTCTGCGTTAGTGGAACATAGCAAGTGAAATCAATTAATTGCTTCCAGTTTCTACCAATGTGAGGATTGAATTCTGAACTTCTCTCTTCAGTTTCTTTTTAGGATATTATTTTTTTCCTTAACTATTCTAAACTGAATGTTGGGATTGATTATTTTTTCTGTATATATAATACCCTGGATAGCATTCACCTAACAAAATAAGAGATATATCCATTATTGACACCCATATCTGAACTAGTTGCTTTAGACTCTCTTCTTGTACTCAGAGAAAAAAATAGTCATCTTTATGAAAATTACTCATCTCTTGCTCAAAAAGAAAACTAAAATAGGCCAGATGAATTATAGCATAAAAATGCCTCTCGACTGAGTCTAATGGCAAACCCAAACAATTTCAGTCATCTGTGTCTCCTTTATGAATATATAAAAGTATTTAGCATTTCAAAATTCTCAATATCTACACTGTACAGCAGTCACACTTCAGAGACTGATTTTTTGTGCCTATATATATTTTTCCTTCGATCCTCAACACATAAACAGAGCTAATAATGATATTCAGTTGCCTTGAGTTTGTATCTTGAAAATAATATTGAAAAGTTAAACTGTTAACTTAGTGTTCTTATTTATTGACAGTCTGAGCAAAGTGCTAGATATAGATCTCTACTACCAAGAAATTTCATCTTCTGACTCCATCTCCAAGGACAGCAGTACTACCACAAGAAGGAAGAGACACCCAATTGAGCGCAGGACTTCCATTTTAAGAGCTACTGAGCGGTAATTCATACAAAATAGTAATAGGGAAAAAAATTGTATATCCTTGTGGAGATATTTTAAAGACTATTAAAAAGAAAAGAAATGCACTTTCAAATTAGACATAAATCTATTATTTTAGTCATAGAATTTTGTCAAATTAACTTGTAAAACTGAAAATAGTTGAAAATCTTAATTCCCATCTTAAAATGGAAATATATGAAATATTCTCCATGCAGGAGAGATAAATACCAGTGTGACTGGTGTTCAGCCTACCTGCTACTGTTTGGTTTCCCAAGGGCCAGATGGACAGACATGCTGCATCTCTGATCTAAAATAAAATTAAACTGAAGCAGAACCTAAAAATTGTATTTCTGATTAGTTAGGTTTTAAGTAGGGTGGACGTGTGGCAGACTTTCTGCATGTTTTCTGCAGGTAAGAGTCCAGCTTGACTGCCTCCTTCTCCTGCTGTCCTGTAGCAGCACAGGTGCCTGTAGCCTGTGTGCACCTTGCCGAGGGGACAGCCAGGAGAAAAACCCTAAAGGGGGAGTTTGCCAAACCTCCTCTCTTCCCACATAGACTTCATAGAGGGTGACCTCTGCCAAGCTAAGGAATTCATATTCTCACTCTTGCCAGTGCACCCACACACACTGCATATGCAAACTCACGTCTATATATCTTAATATATTTCTATCTTCTTGCATGCTCCTAAATATAAAAAAAGCTTGGAAAACTAACTAGGTCAAAGTCTTAATGGAAACACTAATCCTGAGATGACCACTGAATTTGAAAATGTATCTGTAGTAACAGAGAAAAGGTCTGTAGAACATTTAGAATGTAGAGTATTTTGTGCTTATTACGTATTTCATTTCTGGCCTTTGTTCACGTAGGATCTAAATAAGTTTCAGGAAAGTGTTGTGAAGATGAGCAATTGAAAAGAATAATATGAGGGAATTACCATGTAGTTTACAACCACTAGAAAATGTTGCATTTCTAAGGTGGTTAATTACACCAAATCTGTCACCCTGAGGTCTGGTTTAGGTGAATGAATGTTTTACTACTGACCTTACTAAAAGGAATTTCTCACCCTTTACTGTGTGCTGCTCTGATTGCAGCCTAAGTAGGCATAGTGAAAAAAAAGATGCGTAACTTTTAAAATCAACACTGTTACCTCAGAGGGCAGATGAATGCAATTAATGAAAATTTCTGCACTTCAGTATATCTTGAGTAGAGTTACCAGGATGTAAAGACTGTACAGCCATTTCAATCTACAGAAGTGAAGCATGAATATTTTTTTATTTGGCAGTTTACCTTCAACATTGGTGTAGGACCAGTGGTGGGGACACCTTTAGTGTAGAACACTAAAAATTTCTGTAATTATTTCAGAGTAATTTGCTTTTTAAATAATTGTCTTTTATTTTTAATCTTGCTCCATGGTAACAGCTGATGCCACGTCACCCTTCCAGCCTGTCAGAGGTGGCATCCAAAGCGCATCTTGCCATCTGAAAATAAAATAAAATGAGATGGACACTTAAAGTGAGCTCCACAGGCAGGTTAAATACAGAGCAAACAAATTTATGCCAACTGAAAATCTGGTGCAGTAACCATCAGGCAAATGCAACTGCAAAGCATCCCCATGCTCTCAATGTTTTTATGTCCTTTTATTATGTCCCCTTCATAGAAGAACATGCTGTTCTTCTGTGTTCATCTGCTTCTAGCATATAATGTGTTTGTTCCAAGGTGCCTGTTTTGTGCAGCACGGGAAGAGGCCTAGCAAAGTCAGCTGATTTTTTTTCTTTCTCCTTTTATTTTTCTCCCACAAGGGTGGAGGTTAAGCAGTCGATTAGGAGTGTTTGCCAAGGTAAATGTTTTCACTTTTATTTCTAAAACACTTCTCTGCTTAATCTCTAGGTCGAGGGTGGCAGAAAGACCCCTGGAAGAGAGTAAAGCCGAAGATAATCCCTATGACTACAGACGACTGCTGCGGAAGACCTCACAGCGCCGGCGCCTTATCCAGCAGTTCTAGCTGCTGTGCTGTTCCTGCTGCCATTTGGCTTTTATTAGCATAATTTTTTTTATCATTTTATACCATGTGTTTCCTTTTTTTTTTTTTAATCTTCGGTGTTTCAAGTTTACGTGTGTGTTCATGTGAATATGAATTACTGTGGTTTACAGCCCAACACCATTGCAAAGGGACACTGTCAGTCACATATAATATTCTTCTCTAATATAAAAATCAGCTTTCTTTTGTGTACCACTGCTACATCCTAAAACTATTAGACATTAAACAGCTTAAATCTAGGTTGCTTTCCTCAGTGCATATTTTTTTTAACTTCATCAGTCTCATCCAATCAAAATAATGATTTACTTTATAGTTCCCTAGTTAAGCTTTCAGATTCCCATATGCACCTTCAGAAAACTTTAGTTATTGTTTCTAATAAATTGTTTTACAGGAAAAAAAAATGGCAAGAGCACCATGGGGGAATTTCTCATTTTCGTTTTACCATGCCTAAATTTTGGGATGACCTGCTTGTGGCAAGTGTCCCTCTAATGAAAATGCATATAAAGGATCAATTGGATAGCATACTATAGCAGTTTATTTCATTATTGACTTTACTGTAAAGCTAGTAGCCAGTTTTAAAGGTCAATATTGTGTGTATAATCTTTATGTTGGAGATGTCCATTTATGGGAAGTATATCCAGCCCTCTCCTCTGCCTCTGAGCTTTGTGACTAAGTGATGAACTTTTAAATCATGTTTGCTTTGTTCTCATTTGCATTAGATTTTTAGGAATCTTAATCTCTAGGGTAGCAAGAAAGGAATAGAAATACACTCTCAGGTTGATTGCTGCCGAAATGTAATGATCATTCTTAATCAGTTCCACTAGAAATTAAATGAAAATAAAAGCAATAGCCACAGTGTTCAAATTTCCCCAATTCCTTATTCAAAAGACCTTATTTCACAGAAACCACATAGATAATTGCAGCGCTTCCATTCAGGATTCATAATTGCATGTTCCCAGCTGCAAAGCAAGAGAAGGCAAATTTCATCATGCCAGCATAAAGGCCTGATCCTACTCCATTCCTTAGCTCTCCTAAACATGACAATTGGTGGCAGCAGTCAGCCACAGGGGCTGGGTTTTGTCCATTCCCCATGCACATTTGGCCTTTTCCCCAGAGACAGATAACCATTGCTTCCTGATCTGTAACTAGTTACAAGCCTGTGCAACGGATTAAAATTTGCTGCAATGTAAAATTTGCTGCAATGTAAAATTTGCTATAAATTGTTAAAATTTTTAAATCTGTTTCAAAGTTGCTTTGTCGTGTGTTATTAAAACAGTAAAGTAAATAAAAATGCACCAAGCAGCGATACGGTTGATTGTGTCTGAATTACACCCAGAACCAACAAAACACTGTGGACTGGGGCATGAGCAAGCAAGACAGGGAAGGGCTCACAGCAGCCTCTGGCCGTGGAAAGCTGGAGTTTTTGTCTACGTGCAAGCCAGTGTGATGCAGCAACTAGAGCAAGTCTGCTCATGTGAAATTACAGTCGTAATTTTACATGAAGAGGTGCCTAGACTGGTTTTCTTTTGCTTTCCCACCACAGCAGTGTTTTAATCATTGAGTTTAAAGTTTAAAGCATTGTGTTATTTCTGTGAGGTCCCATGGTGGGACAGTCCTCATAACCATGCAGGTGCCTGCAGAAAGCAGAGATGCCCGAGGCCGAGCACAACGCGGCCTGGCTGTGAAGAGCGTGGGGGCTCTGCGTGACCAGCGCTCTCGGCAGAGCCACATCCTGACCTGCTGTGGTCCTGCCTCCCTTCAAGGCCAGGGCTGGAAATCCCTCCTGTGCCAGAGGAGAGGCAGCCGCGGCAGGGAAAGGCTCTGTGCTCCCGCCGAGACCCGGCTGGGTGGAAGAGGGATAGGTTTGGTTGCCTTCAGAAATGACATCGTGAAGGGAACGGGAACAGTTGTTTTCGTGCTCTTCCCGTCTGGCCTCTGGGCCCTCTGCCTCCTCCGGGCTGGAGCGAGGATGGCGCTCGGAATGGTCTCCGAATGTTGCGGGAAGCCCCCGGCAGCGCCCCGGCGTTCCGGGGACACGCGGGCTCAGCCGTGCCGTCGCGCAAGGCTCCTCCCGCACGTCCGTGGGAGCCGGGAGCCCCTGCCCGCCCGGGAGCCGGAGGGACAGCGGGAGCCCAGCCCCGTGCCGGCCCTTCCACCGGCGCCTTCTCCGCAGCGGCCCGGCCCGACGGGGCGCCCGCCCGTGGCTGCGGGCCGGGCCGATAGGACGGCTGGGGCTCGGGAGGGCTGTCTCTTCCCCACCCCGGGACTGCCCTGCTGCTCGCCGCCGGCGGCACGGGCTATCCCGGGCTGTCCCGGCCTCGGCGCCGCCGCGCAGGAATGCCCTGCGCGCACTTGCGGGGGTGCCCCGGTGCATGAATAGGAGGGGGCTTGGGGGATTTCCCGTCACTTCGCATCTTAAAGGATTGATGCACTTCCCCGTAGTCCCAACCTTCTCCTCGGGGTACCAGGCTGGACCACCGCGGCCGCCCGCGCCAAGACCAGGAAAACTACCTTTCCACTCCGCTCAGCGCTCGGCGGCACCGGAGGGCTCGGCCCTCTCCTCCCGCCCCGCCGGGCTGCGGCCGCAAGGACCGTCGGTGGGGTGAAGACGGCACAAGCCACCTCGCTCGCCTTCGCCCCCCCAGGCAGCTGCAGCCCCGGCGCAAGCAGCCCCTATAGCTCGGGTCTGCTCAGAGCACCATCGTCCTCCCACCGCCGCCCCTCGATCCTCCGATGCACGGTGCGGACACCGCTTAGAACAGCCGACGCCGTCGCCGCTGGCCGCCTCAGCGGGCACCACCTCCCGTGGAGCCGCCCGCCCCGTCCCGGGCAGCAGCGCCTGCGGGGCGCGGCCCGGGGGCGCCCACGGGAGACGCTCCCACCCACGCGTGCCCGGGGCGCTCCCGCCCCTTCGCCTGCCGCCGCCTGGCGCAGCCGCGCGCACTTACACACCGCACACTCACACTCACGCACACTCGCTCAGGCCGCCTGGGCTGCAGCTCGCCTCTCCTCGCCCGCCCCGCCGGTTCGCCTCCGCCATGGCAAGCCCCGGCTCCGGCTTCTGGCACTTCGGAGCCGAGGAGGGCTCCGCGGCCGCCGAGGCGCCCGGCACAGGTAGGCGGACGCCGAGCGGCCGGGCGGGACCGGCCCGACGGAGCCGCCGTGACAGCGCTGCCCGGTCTCCGGAGCCCCCTTTGTGGCAGCTCGACCGGCGCGACGAAGCGGTGCGGGCGGCGGGGACCGACGGCGGCTGGAGCCGGGGACAGCGCCGCGGGGCTCTGCGGGGCACGGGGGTCCTGGGGAACGGGACCGGGGGTCGGACTAGACGCCCCCGACCCACGCCCGTCCCCACGGACCCTCCGCTTGATTTTCTCTTACAGCCAGAGCTTGGTGTCAGGTTGCCCAGAAGTTCACGGGAGGGATCGGAAACAAACTCTGCGGTAAGGGCAGGGAGGCCCCGGTAGCCCGCGGCGAGGGCGCGGCTGCGCGCCCGCGGAGCGCCGCGGGACCTGCCCCGGGCCGGGGGGCGGGGGACGAGGGTCGATGCCCCGGTAATGAGGCCGTGTGTCCGTGTCTGTGTCAAGCCCTGCTCTACGGAGATGCCGAGAAGCCCGTGGAAACCGGCGCCAAGGCAGCAGCCCCGGGCGTAGCGGAGCCGAGGCCGACCTGTACCTGCGACAAAAAGCCGTGCGGCTGCCAAAAAGCGGACGTGAATTACGCCTGTCTGCACTCAACAGGTAACGGCGCTGCCGGGGCACGCTGCTGCTCTAAAACTAACAACACAAACCCAGCGGTTCGGTCGGGAAATCGCGTTGCGCGGAGGCGTGGGGGGCCCGGCGGTGCGCGGCGGAGCTCTGCGCCCTCAGCCCCGGCCCGCGCCGGGCATTTCTCAAACCCGCGAAAAATCACTCAAACAACAAGAAATCCTGAAAAGAAAAAACCAAAGCAGTAAAATCCCGCGTGCTGGAGCCTGCAGCTTTCTAAGGAGACTGATAGCAGCGACCTTCTCTTTGAAGACCCTGCCATGTAATTAAGGTTGGAGGGGAGGAGGGAGATAGAGCGCTCTCTTACTCATTTGCGTTAATTCGAGATATTTTTGCACTTCATCTTTTCTGACCTTGGAGGTAGCGTACCTGCTAATGAGTAGATCCCAGCTTCCCGCCGACATGCGCTGGCCAGGAGCTCACCCTTTTGCTCGGCAGCCCGGGACCCCAAATTAGGGGCTTCCACTACAGTCCGGCTCGGACTGAGCCATCGCGCTTAAACAAAAGCTTTGTGTACACCGAGAGCCCGTGCAGCATTGCCTCAGAAAAAGGCATTAAATTATCAACAAGTTACTTGCAAAGGAGAGTCACCATGAAGGTGTTTTATTGCAAGGCAAATGACAGTTTTTAGGGTGCTGCTTGTAGCATTTGTTGCTCAGTCTTTATTTCTCCTGAGATTCGTTTTCCCTTTTTTCTTGTTTCCCTGCTCTCGCTGTCTTCAAAAGTGGTCTGAAATATACTGTGGACAGAACTGGCCAATTTAGATAGGAGATTAAATCGTGTTATCTCTCAGAACATTCCTTGAAATACAACCCTGTCAATCCGCTTATTAAATGAAAATAAAACCTATTTCTATTAAACACAGTGTAAAGGTTTCCTAAACATATATGGGAGACGCCTTTGTTCAAAATCTATGCATGAAGTCATAAAACGAAGTTAACGTCTAAATTTCTCCATTCCCAGATCTTCTGCCGACATGCAACGGAGAAATAACAACTATGTCTTTCCTACAAGATGTTGTGGACATTTTACTTCAGTATGTGGTGAAAAGTTTTGACAGATCAACAAAAGTTATTGATTTCCATTATCCAAATGAGCTGCTCCAGGAATATAACTGGGAACTGGCAGACCAGCCACAGACCTTGGAAGAGATTTTATCGAACTGCAGAATGACTCTGAAGTATGCAATTAAAACAGGTAATAGCAATGCTTATTTTCTACCCTGTATGGTCTCATCCATTGATTAAAGGTGTCATTTCAATTTAGCTTGAAACGTTAAAGATTGAAGCAGCAACTGTATTTTGTCAGCTCCAAGCAATTTCTAGCAGAGACAGAAATCGTTTTCCAAAATGATAAAACACTCCAGCAGCTCCATCTCTGTAGCTGTCAACTCAGCCTCGCACACCCTTTCCGATTTAAAATTAATGCATCTGTGCGTCGGAGTTGCCGAGTGTGCCACTGAGCAGGCTTTGCACTACCTTCACCACTTTCTGCCGTTCCTTTTCATCCATTTCACGTGGGATGCCCTGGCGATGGCCTCTTGCTCTCTGCAGAGCAGGGCTGCGGCGGGAGCGGAGCGCAGGGCAGAGGGGAGTCCCTGCACGGGGGGCAGCAGGGACCAGCCCATTTAACAGCCAAAATCGCAGTAAACAGCCTGGAAATGCGACCTCTGGGCGGCCATTTGCCGTGTCTCTCAATTCGGCTGCAGGACGTAAAATAAAAATTGGAGAATTTAGCAGAATCTAACACAGGAATATTGAAACATTGAATTTTGTTTCAACTTTAGGGTCAAGCAACAAAACCGAAGTCTGATTTATTTTATCAGCCATTAGTTGTTTTTCACTGGGGAAAGCAGGGATGGGTTGACTCCTGCCTGCCTGGCATGCCCTGTTAGTCGTGCCCCCTGTGGGCATCGTGGAGGGAAGGCGGCATGGGGCTCGCCCAGGCGTGGGGAAGCGCCCGACTCTGCACCGGGACCACCTTAAATAAACTGCGGCGGAGCAGGCAGAAAGCGGAGCCGCAATTACGGCTGTCATTGGGAAATAATGGGGAGTCCGGGGAGCTCTTAGTGGGAATTTGAATTACTGAGAAATTGCTTAAAAATAATGCGTAGCAATTACTGAAAGAGACAAAAGGCTGATTTGTGACTAGAGGTTGAGCGGAAAACAAAAACCCCCAGGTTTTGAGAAGAGAACAGACAGATCCCGGTAAAGATTATGAGGGATCTGTGTAATCCTCCTCGTTTAGAGGTGGAAATGACCAGCCGAATGTTTTTGATGCATGAGTCGGGTGCTGTCAATATGTCTGTAAAATATTGCAATAAATAGTTAGAGAAATTATATCTTCAGGAACAAAGTCGGTCAGCCCAGTGATCTATGTGATGCGTCTGGGTAGGGCATAGGAAACATGTTTGCATGGAATGATGTAGAACATGGAATCTGTGATTCTGGGAAATCAAAAGATAGTGTTTCTTAGGTGATTTTGTGCATCCAAAAAAAGAGACCCTTTAAAACAATGTTGCCATTTCCCTTCCTCTCTGTAAATATTGGAGGCTTTCCCATCTTGGCATTTTAAAATTTGTATTAATGAAAATAATGTTTTTGAAGTCTGAGAACGGGTACTGGGGGGTTTGCGAAATGCGGTGGCACGGCAGGGCTCATTCCAGGGGGTGCAGAGCCACCTCGCTTGGCTGCTGCTGCTCCTCAGCGCGCTGGGGTGACAGCCCCAGCCTGGGAGGGGGTTAACAAAATGCAGAGGGTTCGGCATGTGCTTCGGAGTAAAACACTGGAATTACCCTCAGAGGAAGGGCAGTATGGTGAGGTTTCTGCAGGCAGCGTCTGCCTCCACTGCTGCCGCAGGAGCCCCTCGGACACGGCCCCTCCTGGGCGGCGTTTGGCTGCAGGGGCCCGGCAGGCTGATTGAAAAATAAATTGTATTGCTTAGATTAGCCTCACAGCTGGATCCCCAGGTCCGGGCATTCGGCGAGGCAGATGGCTGATTTTTCGGCCGAGGGGCAGGTTTGGGTTGCTCCCAGGTGTTGCCCGCATGCCATGGCTCGCTGGGGTGCGGGGATGCCACGTTTTCTGCCCCCTTACCAGCAGAGACAGAGTTCTTGCTGAGAGAATGCAAAAGGCAGTGACTGCGAATTCAGGGAGAGACGGGTGTGAAATTCAGTTGCTGTGCACTGTACAACTGAAATTGAACAGGGGAATTAAAATACGAACGTTTAAAATGGCGTGGGGACTCCAGGAAGGGCGCAAGGAGCCTGTTCTGGCCCAGCCTTGCTCCCTGGCAGGCGCTGATGGTGGCCATGCACGCAGTGAGGCTGCCAGCACGGCCAGACTCAGTGCTGCCAGCCGTGCCTTTATCCGAGCTGTCCGGCGTGCCCAGCCCTTCTCATCGCTTCCCGGCGGCGGCTGCGGAGGCTGTGTTCATGCTGGGAATGCCCGTGCCTCAGCCCCGTGCCGGCGGGAGTGTGTTTGGGAGGGTGTGGGGGACAAAGGCACGCCCTCAGTGGTGAAAGCCAGGACCCCGGTGTCCCTGTGCCTTGTCCCTGAGTCTTGGCCATCGTCTCCCACTTTACTCTGGCATATCTGCGAATACACTGTTTATTGCTAAACAAACCATGAAGTCATGATCTTCTATTTTCACCTCTCCCCCCATTCTTCACCCTGTCACAGTCTCTTTTCCATTACCTCTTTGTTCAGCAGCCATCTCGACAAAGGATGTGTATGTCGGGCAGAGGCACCCGGGTAGTGATTTTTCAGCACCTCTTACAAACTCTTCTTACCTGGCCAGCGGAGCCTGTATTTTAAGCAAAGGCTCAATTTTCCGTGTCCATCTAGCCAAGAGAAGAGAGCTTTCTCACGTATTGAGGTGTCAGTGGACAGACAAACCCCTGCAGCAGGGGCTGGGGTCAGGCTGGGGCAGTGCATTCCCTGCCCTCCCGTGTTCCAGCCGTGCCGCAGAGGGGAAGGGCACGGAGCGGGAGGGGCTGTGTCACAGGTGTGGATGCTGGGGGCTCTCCCGGCAGCCGCAGCTCCCGCTCTCTCCATCCTGACATCTCTCGATGCAGCGCTGCTCGCTCCAGGGTCCGGCTGCCCGGCCCCGTTCCTGCGGCGGCTCCCAAAGCAGGTGGTGTGCTGGGAGGTTTGCTTGAAGAAACAAGCAGTGACAACAGGGCTGTCGCCTGGGGCTGGGTATGGCAGAGACCCGCTGAGACACTGCAGCTGCAGATACAAATTCTGCTATTCCCCAGCTTTTCAGTGTGGATTTATTTCCAAAACAGGAGGTTTTATAACCTCTTTGAGCCTTCCTGTAGCCCAGACCTACTAAAGGGTTTTAGCTCCTAATTTTCTGTTACTTTCAGGTGAAATCTGGGATCCAGCTGTGATCTGGAACCTAAGGTATAAATATGGAAATCTCTCAAAATCCCTCCAGTATGGGGAGGTGCAGTCCTCTGTTAGGCAGAGCTCCTGTAGCAGGGTTGCTGAGGCTGTGGTGGTGGTGATGGGGTGCACGTGTGTCTTAGGTCCACTGACCCCACTCAAGAGTGTGAAGAGCAGGGAGCAAGATCCAGTTAATTCTGCTGGATCTCAGCATCATTCCTCGGTGTCTCAGGGACTTTGGCTGCCTGTGTTTGGCAGCACAGACCAGGGAAGTGTGGCAGTTTCTGTCACTGGACGGGGGGAGCTCAGTGCAAAATGCGATCAGGCTGGATGGCAATAGCACGGGGCTGGTCTCAGGTTAAGGGCACAGGGAGGTGGAATTTGCATGTGTGTCCCCTGCCCCATATCCTCAGCTCTGGCCTGCCTGCTCAGCCTGATTACTCTGCCTTTGTGTGCTGCAGGGTGGGAGCTGGGGAGCAATTCCCCGTGTTGCTCTGCCAGCCATGTGTCCACGCCTGATAAGAGGCCACAGGAGACCAAAGATAAGTTTTCTCTCAATGCTGGGTCTGCATTTCCTCAATCATCTTGCTCTATCTTTTGTTTTCTCTGATTGCAATAACAGTACATCGTCTAAGGGTCAGGACAGGTGTTTTCCAAGCAGAGGCTGCCTTCCTTTGAGTTGTATGGCATTTAAGTAATTGTGGGCCATCCATAATTTGTACCAGTAATTATGCCACTTATCAGGGGCTTGCGGGAAGTAACTAGTAAAAATGGAATTTTAATGCTTCCTGAGTTTAATGGCTCTAGGCATCTTTTTAAGGAAAATCTCTAGGAGGATTTTAGAAAAAAACAGGAGCCAATGAGATTAACCAAGTAAATGGACTGTCGGCTCACTGAATATAGTCTTGTGCATCATTCTGCTGGGGCAGCAGTGCTGGTTTTCATGGTGTTTGATTAAAATCACAATTGCAAGTAGCCAGGCTATTTGTAATTGCACTCTGACAGTGAAGAAATGACAAGGACCACCACCTTCCCTGCCATCTTCGTCCAATCATCAGCCATTGAGTCATGTGCAAAGCAGTCACCAAAATACTCCATTTTCTCATTTCGCCCTGTCTATTACAATCATTAGCCATTCATCACTGATGTTATATGTCCTGGCAAACTCTTCAGATGGTGTCTCATGCGTGCCTTTCAAACCTATTCAGGCAAAACCATATCCAGTGACAACATGTGACACACTAACGGGAGCAAACAGCTATTTTTGTGAGGCAGCAATGTGCTAATTTTCAAGGCATATTGAAAGGATAATAGGAAATGTTGGAATTCATTATTCTGTGTTCAGTGTAATTACTCTGATATTACTGAGTTTGAAATGAGAAAGAAGAGAAATTATCCTGCCTTTTTCAAGAAATGTATTTACTGCTGTTTGCTTTGTTTCATACCTTGAAAGCACTTCCTTCTCTATAGAAATATGAAGGTAAACATACCGTTCAGCACTGAATAGTTTCATTCAGAGTCATCAGCCTATTGATAACATTTTCCATCTTATGCAGGGCACCCTAGATATTTTAATCAACTTTCCACTGGATTGGACATGGTTGGATTGGCGGCAGACTGGCTGACATCAGCAGCAAATACTAATATGTAAGTAGCAGATTTTTTTATTTAATATATAGATATTTAATATAATTTTACAGTTATACTCTAAAATATCAGTTGCTGTATCTGAATGAAAAATTACTTTATGCTAAAATTGCTGGGGGGAAAATTAACTGCTTTTTAAATGGTTACAAGTTATTTACAAAAAGACATTCAACATTGTCTTGGAGGCTCTCTTTTATAAAATTTCATCGTACTGGTATGATGTTGGTTTTGCTACCTCCCAAAAGCACAGAAAAAATACATACAGATTAAAATTTTGCATGCATAAATACATAAAATGAAAGGTGGGCTAAGTGAGCAGTTGCATTCATGTAGAGGGGTTATGTCCAATCCATACTGGGAGCAGACAGACCCATTGCTTCCTGTAAGAAAGAGATGCAGAATTTAAAGTGTGGGGGTTTTTTTCACTTTGGACTTAGGAAGAATGTTGGTGTACTTGCTTAGCTTCGCGCACTGTCTGGTCATTGTGCATAGGACTGTTGACACGTGCCTCGAGACATGCACACGGATTTGTGCAAGGCAAAGGGCTGGCTCTGCCCAGCTCCTCTTGGATGTAGGGCAAAGCCTTCAACCTGGAACAGGGGGGCAAGATACTTTTCACTAAAGTGGGTGGAAATGGATTCTCAAGCACTCTCTGCATTTCTCCTTCTAGACATTTGATGTCGAATCAGAAGGAAGACTGTGGAAAGTATTGTGAAACAGAACTTTACATGTATTAGTTGGAGTATATAGTGGCTATAATGTAATGTAATATTGGAGAAAGATATGTTAGTGTTGAGATGAAAGCATTAAACATGGACATTACTACGTTTCAGGTTCACCTATGAAATTGCTCCAGTGTTTGTACTTTTGGAATATGTCACACTAAGGAAAATGAGAGAGATGGTTGGCTGGCCAGGGGGCTGTGGCGATGGGATATTTTCACCTGGTACATGACATTTCAAGCTTTCTCTATTTTTCAGACTGTGGTATATGACATGCCCTGTAGCTAAAGAGTAAATATAATTAAATATGCATGTTTGAGAGGACACTTGCTAGTAAACACCAGTGGCCTCTTTGAGATAAAGTATTGCATGTTTATGAATTTCAGGGATGTGATTATGAGGGTCTGTTTGAGCAAATTGCACTGCATGATGAGCAGCTGTAATGGCACATGGGAAGCATAATGAGACGAGACATTTGCCTTGCAGTTTTGTTTTGCCCCCACTTTTTATGGATTACGTGAAATAGAAAGACTATTGTGTTAATAATGGAGGGAAGAAACACAACAAAGCTCTCCATCACCGCAGGGGAAATTGGAGCAAGCAGGGAAAGACACAGCATCCCTTCCAGCAGTTTTAGTGGAGTCAGTAAGACCCTGCCAGCATTAGAGCATGCTGTTGGCTTTCCTTGTGAAGCTGACCTGTTTTGCTCAGTGGGGTACTTGGGCGGCTAGTTAGTCTGAGTGCTTAAAGGCTTAGAAACCTGAATCCTTCAGGGCAAGTCAGTAAGGCAAAAAAGTTAGTACAGAAATCATTGATTAAAATTGTTAAGACTTTTTATTTTTTTAATCATTCCACTTAGTCTTTTGATTTATACTCCTTGTCACCTCTTCTCTTACTCTCTAATTTCATTGCTCAAAAATTTTGGCCTGTCTCTCTTACAAAATTGCAAAATATTGAAAGAATGTACATTGGGTATATAACATCTTGGCTTGTCAAAAGAGAACAGACTGTTGGCTGTTGCAGAAGGAGCCTTTCAGGAAGGGAAGTTAGTTGGCCTACTGGAGAGGGAAAGAGAGCACTGCTGAGTAGAGGAAAGGCCTCACTGATAACAGCCTCAGACATACAGCTCTCCGAGGCCATGAAGGTCAGGCAAGGTTCACCTTCAACTTCTCACATCTGAATGCACACGTGGGAAGTGGTGTGGGAGTTTTATTCTGGCCCTTTCCACCGATTTAGAGAAATAGATGAGAAGAATTGACATTGCTTTTTGACGAGTTCTTACTTAAAAGCACTGAGAGCAAAAACTCTGACAGCTTTTATTGTGGTGCTTAGAGATCCCCCTGAAAACCTTGGCCTCCATCACATCAGCCATCTAAGTGTGTATCCTGAGCCCAGGACCAAAGTGAAAGCTTTTGGAAACTGAGCAGTGGTTGGTTACCAACCCTGACCTGACTCGGTAAGGCTGCTCTTAGCTCCTCACCTTCCCACTGGGCTGTCAGGGCCCTGCAGGGTGAGAGGAGAGCAATAGCCGTGCTGCCCAGCCGGCCCTGGAGGGCAGAGCCGGGCACGGCAGCAGGCTGGCTGAAGGGCTCGGTGTGTGTTCAGATCTGCCCGAGTCTGGCAAACTCCTGTAGAGACACTGTGAGTCAGGAAAGGTGTGTGCCTCAGGAGGAGCTGCTGGGACTGTGGCAGGTCCTGCCTGACACGGGGCCAGGGTGTTGCTGGTGTGTCAGAGCTCACTTCATCGAGCTGACACCTGCGTGGGTCAGGCTCTCCGGCGGGCATGTGCCTGCGCTGGCATTTGCAGGGCTGCCCCTTCTCATTCTTTATTTCTCTGCAGTTTCTGGTTTGTGCAAAGTGCATAGCTCTGATTTACTCTCTTAAGGCAGCAATACACAGTGTGCAGGTTCTGCTTTTTTAGGCAATCATCAAAATAATTTCTGTGTTGTCTGTTCACTTCAAACTGTCATGACTTTAGCTGAAGACCTTGCTGTTGCAAGGAAAAGGTTCTTTCTCTCTCCATTCTCTGGAATTAAATACACAGTATCAATACATGTAAAGCATAAAGGCCTGATTATTTTCTCCAAATTCTGTAGGTGTGTTTTGTAACCTGCAATTAACTGTGGATGTAAACACAGCTACAAAATTAAAAGCAGAGTGCAAGCTTATTAATAAACTTAAGGTACAATGACAGAGTAATTAATACTAATAGGAAAGCCTCGTATTGAAGAAACTTAACATTTCAGTCTTGATTCTTTTGACACTGAGCCAATGACTTTGGACAAGATAGGCCAAATTACTTCAACTTGAACACCTTGGTTCAGTCACCTAAATCATCAGTAGCAGCTGTTGCATGACATCTGCATTTCTTAGGGGCAAGTACCTGAGCATTTCATCTTAACCTCTCAATTTCTTCTTTTGTCATTTCTGCAGATAGGTGTAGAAATACATTCATATCTCTCAAGATAGTTGAAAGGGGATGGAAAACCCTGTTCTGTACTGACCCATATACCAGCAATGCCATTCTTCTGTGGCATTTTCCCTTGGATTCACAAGAGAGCCAGTGAGGTCAGGAAAAGCCCAGAGCAGGGCAGCCTCACTGCAAGAGCAGAGCTAGGATACTGATTAGAAATGAGGGGCACAGCTTCTGTGGGCTGTGGAAGAGTATATATATCTCTGGTGAGATCAAAACAAATCTTACAAGTCAAAACTATGTTAAATTTGCCAGCACAGATACTCAACAATGCTTCCTTCATCTGCTTAAAGGGTAGATTTTAGCTTATCTCACTTTGGCTGCCCAAGCATTGGGTGAATACTCTGGGCTAGTTACAGCAGCTCCTGTATATTCGAGGGAGAGGGAAGGGATGTGTCTGCAGGGCAGGTCCCATCTACAGACAAATGCCATAGGAAGAGCAGAACCATCCTCTGGAGGTGCACATCTTGTGCTCTTCACTCCATTTTTAGATGGATCAATGTTGCAATAGTTGAACTCTGCCTCAGGGGCATTTTGACCTGTTCATTTAAAACCTTTGCTTTATATAAATATATGTGCATAAACATCAATATATAATCAATCTCTGTGTGTGTGTATATATATGTGTGTGTGTGTATACATATATATATATAAATACAGGATAAACCTGATGGATTTCATATATACATATCTGTCTGTGTGTGTGTTTGTGTGTATACAAATGTAAAAGTTCTCAGCTTCTGCCTCAGGTACTGCATTATATTCCCATAGTGCTCATGCAGCATTAATGTAAAGCTAAACATTGTTCCACTGTAGACACAGAGACTCAGTTTTTAAAAATCTCAAAAAGGAAAAGCAGACCACTGCAGAGGTGTCAATCTGATACCCATCTTGAAGTGGGTAAAACATGCATCTTGAAATGGGTATTTTAAGTGAATGTATGCCGGTGATTTTAAGGCAAGTGTTAGGGACATTTAGCCTTTTCCCCTTGTTCCCATCAGAGGACAATGAAAATGAAAAATATTTGTTAGAATGACCCTTTTTCCTTTCTCTTCCCTCCTCCCATTCCAGTAATCCAGAAGATAGTGGCTGTTTGGTCTCAGTGGGTGGGTTTGCTCAAAGCTGGGCCATAAAACACCACCCTGATTTAGGAGAGGAGAGCATGGATCTGGTGGCACTTGGAATTCCCTTAGGAAGTTGCCTTGTGGGGACATCTGCTTAGGAGGTGGAATAGAGTGGGAATTATGTGTTGATGGCATATGGAAAGCTAAGACTTCCTGAACTGGAGAGACGGTAGCTGAATGAGGGTGAAGGGAAGCCCCAGTCATTTTTTGCAGTGGTACTTTTTGCATAAGTTTTTATTTGTGTGTAGTAGATCCTGTTATTACACAGCCCAGCTGTGAGGAGAATCAGGAAGAAGAATCTGTGTTTCTGCCACGAGGCAGAGACATTAGCATTACAGATATAAAAACTTAAGCAAGACTTGTTTGTTCTGAAATGACATTACAATGCATAGAAAAAGTAACAGTATATTACTGTGGACTCCAGGTGGTGCCATATCTAACATGTATGCTATGTTGATTGCACGTTTCAAGATGTTCCCAGAAGTTAAAGAAAAAGGAATGGCAGCTATTCCCAGACTGGTTGCCTTCACATCAGAACATGTATGTGTTTCTGTTTTTTCCTGTTTGTTACATCTGCTTGTATGAATTTATGATGAAAAAAATAGCTGAACAGGAATTTGCTGTCAACTGTCTTCATTTCTGTTATTCCTTCACTGGGAATAAAAACATGGGGCGAGGCCGGCATTTTGATATATAGAGGGAGGATCTCTGCACTTTTCTGGGGCTAAAATCCAGGGAGAGCAGTCTCTACAAACCACTGCTATTTCTTTGCTCTCACTTGTGTCCATATAAGTGTTGGTGTGAGTGGTAAGGACCACATCAAATGGGGAGAGCTCGTCATTGGGCTTCAGCACTTTCTGCCAGGAATGTCATCTGTTTGGGTCACTCTAGGGCAACAGAAAATCCTTTTGAGTCAACATCTTTCTGTCTGAAATCACTCCTGCTGTTACTTGATGAGAAGGTGATAACATACATGAAGACAGTTGTATGGCAATGCTGTGTGTGTGTACAGCAGAGCAGCTGCAGTATTTGTTGGGCAGCTGGGCTTCGCTGGGAGTTTCTGCCTGTGAGCAAAAGCTTCAGCACAGGGGGTTCATCATAGGCACCGCTGGACCTGGTAGTGCCAGAGGCCAGGGGGAGGTGGGCACAAGAGAAACAGGAGTATTCCTTGTGAGGGCATTCTTTGCTCTTTGTATAACCATAAAGAAGTCTCTCTTGGGGGGTTGTTCTTGGCCTTATGACCATTTAAAACTCCCTCCAGCTTAGAGTGAAGAATGTGGGTGCAGGAAGAAAGGAAAGTGGAAGGGTTATCCCCAGAAGGGACTGTGAGTTGTTTTCAGGCTTCATTGTCCACTCTAAATTTCTGTGTGGTCTCATCCAGAAAGGACTCATTCGTGGCCAAGGCTCAGCAGGATACTTTCCATGTTGGGTAACAATGTCCTCCTGGTGCCTTTTTTGACTTGCCATAGAATGTGTTTCCATTCTGTGCAAGTGTGAAGAACAAAATACCCTAAAAATTGATCAGAAAAGTGCAGGAGGAAATCTCTCTGAGGATGCCTTTCATAGCAGTAGGATGGGATGAGATGCAATACACAGCTGTGGGCTCCATGTTGCAGAATAATTGTTCCCAGAGCAGTTTAAGAGGACTCTGCAGATGAGTAGCAACTTTCCAAAGCTGGATGTACAGCTAGAGATACATTATTCATATGGAAGTTACAAGCCTAGGTCTTGCAAATAACGTTCAGCATGATTATTTAAAGTAACAAATCCTATTAATCATTAGAGAATTTCTTTGTTTTCATAGCGATGGAGTGTTAAACAATGACCCAAATTGTGCTATCAGTCTCAAAGTAATGAAATGAGCTTTAATAATTGTGTTTTCATGCCAGGGAAAAAGCAGTTCCCTTAGCAAATTAAGCATTCAAAAATCAAATATACTAGAGAATTCATAGGACGGCATCTGAAATCCATTACATTTTAAAAGTATCTTGAAATTGCAGTTTTGTCCCTTCCTCAGTCAAGCTTTTTATAAAGTATGCTTTCATCTTCTAGAGACTTAAGAAATCACACTATGTGAGGACAGCACCGTTTAACCCTTAATTGCCCAAAGGATATGGGATCATGGTTTAACCCTCAAAGCAGCAGAAGCTGTTAAAGGAATTACAGAGGCCTAGAAGTATAATCCTTTTTAAGATAGGAAGTGTCATGCAGGACCTGAACAAACACTAAGGTATGCAAATGTCATTTGTCTCATTTATCACATCATGCTGATGATCTACCTACTTTTAGATTCCTCAGCCTGACTGAGGTTTCCCTCTGCCACAGTTGGATGCTCTTGTAAGACAATGGGCAAGGAACAAGCAGACTGTAGAATCATAGGATCATGGAACACCCTGAGCTGGAAGGGACCCTTCAGGATCATCAAGTTCAGCTCCTGGCCCTGCACAGGACAACCCCAGGAATCACACCATGAGCCTGAGAGCATTGTCCAAAAGCTTCTTGAACTCTGCCAGGCTTAGTGCTGTGACCACTTCCCTGGAGAGCTGTTCCAGTGCCCAACCACCATCCTCTTGGTGAAAATCTTCTCCTAATACCCAGCTTAGGCCTCCTTTGACTCAGCTTCATGCCATTTCCTCATGTCCTGCCACTGGTCACAAAAGTGAAGAGATCAGTGTCTGCATCTCCTCTTTCCCTTGTGAGGATATTGAAGGTCACAGTGATGTCTCCCCTCTGTCTCCTCCAGACTGAACAGCTCAAGTGACCTCAGCTACTCCTCACACAACTTCCCCCTCCAGACCCTTCACCATCCTCAGGACCCTCCTTTGCACACTCTCTAACAGCTCGATATCTTCTTTATATTGTGGCACCCAAAACTGCATACAATGTCCAAGGTGAGGCTGCCCCAGTGCAGAGCAGAGCAGGACAATCCCCTCCCTTGCCTGGCTGGCGATGCTGTGCCTGATGCCCCCAGGACAGGGTTGGCCCTCCTGGCTGCCAGGGCACTGCTGACTCATGTTCAACTTGCCATGGACCAGGATCCCCAGGTCCCTTTCTGTGGCACTGCTCTCCAGCCTCTCATTCCCCAGTCTGTACACACAGCCAGGGTTGCCCCATCCCAGGTGCAGAATCTGGCACTGTTTCTTGTTGAACTTCATATTGTTGGTGATCACCCAGAGCTCTGATTTATCAAGGTCTCTCTGCAGAGCCTCTCTGTGCTTGAGGGAGTCGACAGCTCCTCCCAATTTCACATCATCAGCAAACTTACTTGGTATTCCTTGAGTCCTGTGTCCAAGTCATTAAAATGAAGATGTGGATGAGACCTGGGCTGAGGATGGAGCCCTGTGGAACTCCACTGGTGACAGGTCACCAGTCTGATGTCACCCCATTCACTGTAACTCCTTGTGCCCAACCCATGATCCAGTTGCTCACCCATGGTGTAATGGGGTTATCCAGCTGTGAGCTGGACACTTTGTCCAGAAGGATACTGTGAGAGACAGCATCAAAAGCTTTGCTGAAGTCCAGAAAGGTTACATCAGCTTGGTGGATTACCCTGTCATAGAAGGAAATCAGGTTTGACAAGCAGGACTTCCCCCTCATGAGGCCAAGCTGGCTGTGACCAATGACTGCATTGTCCTTCAGGTGTGGTATTTCAATACTTCCCAGAATAATCTTTTCTGTGAATTTACTAGGCACTGAAGTGAAACTTACAGGCCTGTATTTTCTGGGGTCCTCCTTCTTGCCCTTCTTGAAAATCAGGAGGATGTTCCCCAGCTTCCAGTCAGCTGGGACCTTGCTGGATTCCCAAAACCACTCAGAACTCACTGAGAGAGGCTTTGTGATGACTTCAGCCACCTCTTTGAGAATTCAGACCCAGTAGATTTGTAGGGATCATGCCTCATGGATTTGTAGGGATCCAGCTGGAGCAGCAGATCCATACTATCATTTCCCCATTGTCTTGGTTTGAAAGACAGGTGTCTGCCAAGAGAGGTTGAACCCTCCCCCAGGACAGAGAATGTGATTTCCTTTCCTCCCTCCCTCCGAATTATTCAATTTTGTAAATCAAGGGCTTTCAGGCAAAGGTATGGGAAAAAAGGAATATCAGTTCTTTACTAGTATCTATAAACAAGCAATAACAATAATAGCAACCACAACTCGAACCAGAAAACCAATAGCAGATGGCTTGTGAGCTGCTGAGCCTTTGCCCATGTGGTGTAATCACGGTTGCAAGCAGCAGGGGCACTGTTGAGCTCCCGGCCGGGCAGGGCAGGCGCGATGACTCCCGAGCGGCTGCAGGTGGCGCTGTGGCGCAGGGTCAGGTCAGCGTCCAGCAGCTGGTAATGGCGGGCAGGCTGAGAAGGACGCAGGGCAGCGAAACAGCTCGGAGCAGTGAGAAAGCAGGGCGGCAGGGGCGGGCGCCGGCTCTCTCTCTCTTCCCGGCCAGCTAGCGAGGATTTTCTGCAGTCACAGCAGACGCCGCGGTCTCGTGCGGCAGAGGGCGGGGGGGGGCAGGCAGCAGAGGCCGCGGGACTCTCCCGGCAGCAGCTGCGAGAAAACGCAGCCCGGGGGAAAACGTGCCCTTCCCTGTGGGGAGAAAAGGTTGAATCCAAGCTCACCCAGTCAGGAGAAGAGAAAAAACAGGGCACAGTTGGATTCCCTCTGGTCCCAGTCCAAAAGCAAAGAGCAGCCTCTCCCCTCAGCCTCCGAACCACGAGAAAGCGAGAGAGCCGTTCCAAGGGCCGGGTGTTCCCTTACCCTGCCTTGCCCAAGCCCACCTTTTGTCTTTTACAAAGGACTTGATTGCTCTAAACATCTAACTATTTGTTGCTTAGTAACAGGAATGGGAAGAAATTCTCAACCCCCGACACCCATGCACTGCACATGTGGTGTGGTAGTAAACAAAGCTTAAGGTAACTGTACATGTTGAAAATCTTGGAGATTTTGATCTTGAAATTTTCAGTCAGATGCAAAGATTTCAGTATCAGCAACCCTCAGCCAAGAATTTCAGCATCCCAGATGAGACTCTCTTTCCATTACTACCAGTCTAGAGCTTCCTTTACTATAAATGAATGAAGTTGTGTCACAGTTGCCACCACTACTACTGTAATCAGAATGTGAACTCAGTCTGATGCCATGATAGGTTCAGCTGCCAGTGGGGGAGAAGGGAAGGGAGGAGTAATTCACAGCTTTTAAGTAATTATCTCCCTAATTCAGGAGTGCATCATGTTCCAAAATTAGGAGCCTCACTATCTGCACAACCAGTGAAGAGAAGCACCTCTGGAGAGAAACTCAGAGCATCCAAATTAAGAACCTAAATATTCCTTAATTTAAATGTTCTAAATCACCTTTGGGAGGGATTCACCTACTTCTGTGCACTGACCATAAAGAGCCTCCTCACATACATAACCTACATTTGGTGCCTAAAATAGGTTATGTGATTATTCCAACTGTGCATCTTCCCAGCCAGCAAATCTTTCCCAAGCCACACCCCAGTACACTGCTTCTCTTGGTTTCTGTTTCACCAGTGATGGTGAAGTACCCTGCAACTACTTGGGTCTGTCTCGCACAGGTTTAATTTCACTGAGATGCACTTGCACTCAGGATTTAATTCAGTCTTCTGTATTCATCAGTCTTTCATTTGCACTAGTGCAGGAGCAGTGATGTCCTTCAGGGCAGCTGTTCTGGACTGCACATGATGCAAGAGACCTTGACTCAGAGGGGAAAAAGTGATGGGTGCCAGTTGTAAAAACCTATTTCAGTCTATCATTTCAAACACAATGAAAAATCTAAAGTGAAGGACTCCTCCTGTGCTCCAGCATATCAGCTTTAGGCTGCTGTAATTGCTCAGAGGAGTCCATCCCTTTTTCAGCATGGAGAAAGCTGGTGAGAGGGATATCTGCCTTCTCAGAATATTTTAGCTGTTCCGTTTGTCTTTGAGGCAAGAGCCATTGAATTTTAACCCATTCCCTGTTGTGATTTTGACCTGTCCAACCAGCACTGTCTTTAAAGAGTATCTAATAGTAGCTGGGAATATCATGGAGCAGGGATTACACCTAGCAGGCAAAAGGACAGAGTCATGCTGCCCTGAGGAGGAAAAGTGTGCAGAGGGGAAGTTTATCTGTAGAGAACTAGATGGGCTCAAGTCACAAAACAGCCTTTGGCCCTTTTAATTGATAGTAGGAAAATAGTTTGAAGAGACTTGCAGCATTTATGTGGGTTTGATGATCAATTAGAGATTGTGTGGGCTTAATCCACAGTTCAGAGAATGAAAAAAGTCTGGTCACAGTTGGAAAGACATACAATTTTTTCATCTTCTCTGTTCTCCAACCCAGCAAGACTGTTCTCACATAGTCTACAACAACTTTCTTACTTTCCCACTTGTCTAGAAGCCCCCAAAGATGAACATCTTGTTAGGTGCTCTAACACTATTCCTTATCATAGGTTTGGAAAAGCACTATTCCTTATCATAGGTTTGGAAAAGAAAATGCAGAGTAAAAACTGCAGGTGTTTGGGTCTGATCTGACAATAAGGGACTTCTTCACACAGTTAGAGACCACAGAGGAGGCAGAAGAAGCTCTCTTTGCCTCTGGCATCTCCCCATCTGCACTGCTCTTGTATTGAAGTAGCTGCTGCTGAAGACTTCACTAGGAGTGCAGCTCTGGCATGTACTGACTGCAGGGGAGTCTCTTGGCTCTTCAGTGTCAGCATTGTAGACAGCTGGACACACTCAGAGGGACCTCATCCTCTGGGTGAGCACTGGGAGAGGTGGCTCGTCTGTGGTGGTAGGGTAACACCCTCCCAGCAATAGTGCACTCAGCATCCACGCAGCAGCTAGATCAGGAGGCAGTTAGCAAAAAATCACCTCCTCAGCTTCTTGCATGCTGATTTCCCTTTGTGGATTAGCCCCATTAGTTGCAGGGAATGTCTCAAACTATACCAGTGTCGGTGGGACAAGAGTGGCTTTGGGAAGTTTTTGTCTGAGCAGTTTCAAAAACCTACTATGAAGCTTCTTGGTGCTGATGCAGAAGGAAATTAAAAAGTGACTTCTGTGTAGCTTGAGTGACTTCTGTGTCTGTAGCTTGTAAGCTATGGAAGATTTTGGGTTGATTTTTGTGTAGAATGAATGAATCAAAATCTGATCTCTAGGCTACTACTTCTACAGCACACAGTGTTGCACACTGTCCCCGCAACTTAGGGGACACTTTGCAGAGCTGCCACCTGCCAGAAGCCATCCAAGGGGAGTTCTGTGGGGTGCAACTGACAGAGAAAGATTTGAGGAGCCTGCAAGTCCTGTTTTCTATTTGGTAGCACAGATTACAAAGCTGTAAGTTACTCTCTGAACATACAGAGTAAGTAGAAATTCGATTCCTTTCCATCTAAGGAAACTTAAAATCAAACTGGTCAATTCACACATTGTTTCTTTGCATTACTGTATAATAACTAGAACATTATTTTTGATAGTATTTGAAGCCAGAGGAAACAGTGAAAATTTGAGGAACAACTTAATTCAAATAGCGCCATTCAAATCAAAGTAAAACCATTTTCCAGAAAAGTAGTGCTCTGGGGCAGTCTATGCTAAAGGAGAAATTCATCATTTGGGTCTGATCCTTCATCTGGTGAATATCTTGTGGCTTTTACACTGCCACAGTATCCTCTTGAACTCAGTGCAACACTTCTTACCACATATAATCCTACAAAACTATCTGCACTGGAAAAAAGACCAAATGAGTCTTGCTGATTAGAAAAGCAGCATGAAGTTGTGTGTGTTTCAAAAATGCCAAAGATGTACTTACTGGTATGTTAAGGAACATTAATATCCCCATTTGTCTCCTGATATTAAGAAATAACTTTAAAAACTAAATAGCAGTAGGTAAACGAAACAATAGCAAATACGTATCTCATTACAGTGTATTTAAAATTTGGATAGGGCACAGTATGCTCTTTTTGTAGGTAATTGAAGGAGAAGCTCTGGCTTGAAATTAGACAATAAAGATAGGATTCATGTTGCTTAACGTTAATCACCTAAAGTGTAAACATTTCATCTGAGTTACTCTATACACTTTTTGTAGCCAATAAAAAAAAGAGCAAGATCTGCAAAAGACAACTCAAGTCTGAAAAATGTGCCAAAGATTCTCTGCCTTAGAGATGCAAATCTCTGCCTTAGAGATGCAGTGCCTTCTGCAGGTACCTTTTCTTCCCCACTTTTGAGGGAGCCCAAACACCAAACCTGGACCAGCCACACATTTTTAGGTTATTTAGAGAGAAGTAGCCCAGTGTACTTATCCAGGGATTCCACAGTGCTTAAAGCCCAGGAGAGGTGAAGAGGAAAGTGTGTTCACCTTCTTTGCTGGTGAATAGATAATGGGGTGAGGCTGGGGGTCTGTATCTGCTGGGCACCAGGCTGCCAGTGCCAGACCTCAGGGAGGTTCAGCTGCAGCGTGGCTTGGCTTGCTCAGCATTTGGGAGCTGGTTACTGATAAGCCACCTCCGCAGAGCTCATGCCACTCCGGATTTATGTAAGCAAGGAGAAACAACAATCTGAAAAAACAGCCATGCCCTATGGGGCTCATGGCATTAGGATGGTTCTTCCTGACAGCTTCAGCCATGCCAGATGATGAGCAAGTAATTTAGCAAGCTATAAAAATAGAAGCATCTGTATATTGAAGCACTTTAGATAACAATGCCATACTTTCAGCATCATAATGTTTTTTATTATTCCAATTCTTCCATTTTTCAGAGGGTCTATTCATTTTTGCACCTGTGATACATTTACATTGTGTCTGCTTTACAAAGCTAACCATGTAAAAATGGCTATTTGGGGAACACATCTATACTTAATAGCATTTTAAATTTTAGACAAAGGGAAAATTCCCCTGGCTTAGACTCACCTTTTTTTTCACCCCCGACCATTAATAAGCTCTTAGTCACTAATATCCATACCTTCTCCTTCACCACTGAATTTTACCACATTTCTTTCTATAGAGAAATTAGGTTTCTATCTGTTGGGTATGTATTTGCAGTCTTCCACACACCCTTTTGCAGAGCATGAAGCAGGGGAGGAAGCCAGGAAGCTGAAGTGACAGCCCATTCCCACTTGTGTGTCCTCTTTGGCAAGCACAGGACAGTGGTGAAACTCCAGAGCTTCCAGCATCTGCAAGCCTGGCTTTTTCTTCAGGACTGGCATAAGGCAGTCTGCCCCTGTCGTTCTTTGTTACCCTGGTTCTCCCACCGTAAGACTTCAGATCTATGCAACTCTTACTCGGCTGTTTTGTGAAAGTTGGTGTTCAATCTCCCCTCCTGGTGTGGCTGAAAATTCTATAGCCCCAGTATTTGCAGAGGGGTCACATTTCATGTCCTTCTTTGTTAGCGGAGTTAAGTCATCTGTGAGTAGTTCTGTCTGATCAGGCTTATTTCTGCAAATCTTTTCATCTCTTTGACCTTTATAGTTTTCTGTGTTTGCCATTATATTACACAGGCAACCAAATTTTCAGCACCGTGAAAGGAATATTAAACCAAAGTTCAATAATTATCATTGTGAAATTTTTCTTTGCTCCTACAGCTATATTTTTTCTACTTTGCTTTCATCCTAGCTCTTTCAGAGCCTCTCAAGCACTTGTAGTAATTCCTGTGGCATGGCCCTAAGACACAAAAACGTAACAGTAGTCATATATCTGTGTCTGTATACACAGATTGAGCCATTTCATATTCAGAGTTTGTTTAGAAATTGTAATTGCATTTGCCCTTCTGTCACAGACTTCTGTATTTCTTCCCAATTTATCCCTAAACCAGTTTTGGTTCCTGACCACTGAATCCCCTTCAGTCTGTAAAAAGCCTCCAGGCCACTGAGCTATCAGCACTACATTCATTTTTTTTCCCCAGTGCTCTTTTGGCAGTGCCATGAGACTGCTCAACAAGGCAGCTGAGCTTGGCCATATTCCAGTAGATTCCTTTGAGCACATGGGCTTAATTTTCTTCCTCATAGTAGACCATTTAAATATGTCTTTTTCTTTTTTAAGGCACTTTGAATAGTTCTGTTTTCTAGTAGAAAAACAAATTGCAACAGTAAATCTTTATTAACTAGTGTGGCACAAGGAGCAAAATTAATCAATGTTATGCCATTGACTCAAGTCCCAGTGAAATACATCTGTGACTCTTCACTCCAAAATATCTACCTGCATTTGTATATTTATACTACTGAGTATCTGCACATCAGTTTGTGTAAAACATGAATAAAAAACAGATTAAATTCTTCTAAGTATATGAATGCAGTTCTGGTTTCATATAGCATGTCAGTGAACTGTCATCATGCTGGCAATATTCTTGCTCTGTTTCAGTTTTTGCAAAGTTCAAAGATACTTTCCTAAACTTGTGAATTTTTTATAAGCCTCCTCCTGCCAGTAGCCATCTCATGGCCTCTTCTCCTCCCCGCTCTCACGGAGTTGCACTGCTGTCCCACAGGGCTCAGAGAGGCCCACAGGGCTGGGAATAGACTTTTGTATCTTTGATGTTTAGAGATTTGTGGATTGGTCACAATCCAAGCCTTCATTTACAGTGCTGGTGAAAAGTCCACTGAATTTAGTGAAGCTGATGGAACCCATGGAAAAGCGTTTGTTCGAAAATTCAGTTTTGTGAAGTAAGTAACATGCCATGAAAAAAACAGCATGATGGCTGAGCTATGGTGTTCAATGTATAAACACTTCCTAGCACCTTGTGACCCCCAGCCAGAAAAACAACAGAGCAAACTCCCTTTCAAAAGTGAACATACCAGTGACCAGTGGCTTTAACAGGCTGGGCAGTGTCAGGGTGTTCAACATCTGCCATGTCTGGACAGCTGGTGGCTGCAGGTGTTGTACACTTCCCATTCTCACAGACAGCAGATATCACAGGACTTTGTTCAGAGAGAAGGGGTAGAAACTTCTTCACCTGATGACATTCAGCACCCACTCCAATCCAGCAGCCCTTAGGCTGGATGAATCCTTGCCTGGAGGTGCCTGTTTCCCCCAGAATGCAGAGGAAGCCTACCTGATGTCAGCTTGGTCAGGCTGGCTGCAAGGAACACAGTCTAAGACAGCAGAACACTTAAGCACAAATCCCCTGTAGCTCATCAAAGTGATGAAATGCGTTTCATTTATCATCAGTTTATATGAAAGTCAGTCCAGCGTTTGTATGTTTACGTTTCAGAGTGGGCTTAGTACAGGGACTGGGGTGGTTTGCTGTACTAGGACTTCAAAAACTGATTTTACACCTAGGCAACATGTTGAGTGGCTGCTCAATACATGCCATTGGTACACTGCAGCCATGTCCCGTGGGGAAAAGCTGTACCAACTGCATTTATAAAATAAAAGTATTATGGAAAATATTTACCTGAGGAAGTATGTTCAAAATGTCTATATATCATGAGCTAAACATGACTCCAGAGGAAACTGGACTTCTTCAAAATGTCTGGATATTGAAAAAGTGAGCAGACATCATAAAAACTTTTAAGAATTTCAGCGAAAATGGTGAGGTATAGGCACATAAAAAAAGGAATTTGTAGTGGAAACTCTTAATGCAAACTTAACCATAGCAGTCAAGACTCAATGAAAACTACTCCCTGAGCAATTTTTAAAACACAGAGGTTTTTCACTTCTTAAGTTGGACATACATGTTGCAGTTCTACTCTTCTTCCTTTTTCATTAAGTTGGCTTAGAATTACTGTAATTTTCAAAGTGTTCATTATGTGTGGAGCCCTTTAGTATGCTGTGAATCCGTGGCCTTTAAGTGAAGGTCACGTGTAACCATTGTGCCAATTTCTTTCCCTACATCTCTGCTGCTTGCAAATGCTCCCTTGACAAAGCAGTAGTGATTACTTCTCTGCTTTGTGATCTTCTGCAGACTAGGTTTTTCTTTCTTCTTTAACACTCTGGACACTTAAAAAGCCTTGTTAGATTTTTATCTTCTGGATCTTTTTTATAGTGTTAACATCCTAAGCTAATGGTACGGTAGTATACCTAAAGAATTACCATTTTTTTAATGCTTAATAATCTGTAGTTTAAATTACTTTGGACAATATTGTTAACAGCTGGGTTTGGGTTAATACGAAATCAGATTCTTGGGGCTATAATTTGATATAAAACTGTTGCATTATCATAATCATTGGAATTTAATTTAGAATTATAAACTAACACTGGCTCAGGAGTTAAGTCCTATGAGGGAGAGAAAATTAGGCCGACTTGCACTCTAGTATGTAACTTCCACATTTTATTTTGTGCATACAGATTAACTAATAGTCTTACTATAATAATAGCCCTGTTCTGATTTTAAACTGCAGTAGCTCTGTTTATTAGTAGAAGTTATTACTGGCTTTCACTGGCATGAGATCACAATTAAGCTTCCCATATTAATTTCTCTCAGTATATTATTTGGGCAGAAGGTACATTGTAGCACATGACTCTGGACATCACAAACTGAATGAATTATCTAGCGAAGACTATTTTGTTTCAGTGAATCAAGCTCATAGCTGAATCTGTGCAAGCAATAGAAGCTGCAGGTATGCATCAAGGTATGCATCGACCACAGCTGTGTATGGAATATTCCAGGAGTTAGCCCAGATTAGAGGGATTGCTGCTTCTCCAGTTGACAGTAGTAACCTCCTTTGAAGCCTCAAATTACAATGATCAGTTTCCAGATGGGCTATGTGTGGAATTAACACCCCGTGGGACTTCTTGCTGAAGGGCTTGCAAGAGGGTGGTGTTTTTTATTAAATTAGATAAGAAATAATAAAACCAATAAATAATAATAAATGTATTTTTTCAGAGTCACTTTTCTGTGAAGAAAGGAGCTGCAGCCTTGGGTATTGGTACAGATAGTGTGATTTTGATTAGATGTGATGAAAGGTAAGTAAAGATGTCAAATACAACTCTTTGTGGTGCATAAGAGAGAATCAGCAGGTGCTCAGCTCAAAGAGAGCATGTAGGATGTGGTCAGCAGTTGGTGTAATTTGTCACAGCACTGTCATCTTCAGCAGACTTACACTAATCTGTCCCACTTGAGGAACTGGCTCTGTTAGCTTCTTTATGGGTCCATTTTTGGAGTTCATAAAAAATCTGAAAGTTCCTTTCCTCAGAGGTTTCTGATGCCTTTTTGTCTTTCATTCTGAAGTGAAACAGGATATCGAACTAATCATTCTTTACATTTTTTGCTAAGAAACCAGGAGGAGGCTTGTTTTGGTCAAAATAGACTTGCACATTTTGATCCATTAATATGAGCTGAAGTGGGCCTTTTATAGGAATATAATATTTCGGAGCATTTGCTAATGGAATTCTATTACTTCATGTCCCCGCCATCTTTCTTAGCTGGATTACATTTCCCTCAGTGCCCTTGATAGGGACATGTTTGTGATAGGATGTGAAGAGAAGCATCTTGGCAGCATTGTGGGAAGCACAGGCTAAGGAAGATAATGGTCTCTGGAAACCAACAGCACAGGAGGCAACTAATCTGCAGGTCACATAGGCTACAAAAAAAGGGTGGTAGATAACTTCTTGCTTAACTCACCCAACTAAGAGGTTTTGATTCTCTGTGAAAACCATTTTTTTGAGAAAACAAAAGTGTATTAACAAAATCAACATCTTCTGATAAAAATTTTCAGTTTTAGAGAAGACACTTTCTATGGGACATCAATTAATATGGGAACTCTTACTGATTCTACTGAGAGTCTTTTCAATAGAAAATGCTCTTTGAGTCCCTCTTTGTTACAAGGTATCAAATTAATTATGTCTCTAGCAGAAATGCAAGGTTTTGCTGCTATCAAAATACTTTGCTCCCACATTAAAATCGAGCATCAAGTAAGCAATTTACAGTGCTAATCACGGTGCCTGCATATTGACTTATGGCATTATTATCTTTTTATTAACAAAAGACTGAGCACACCTTGAAGAGGATTTAATGACATCAAAACAACCAGAACACATCAAAATAAATCCCCAATTGTTCCTTTTCACTAAAGATGGATGTGGATCAATGAAGTCGTGTCTTCCTTTTCTTCTTGTGCAAGTTCAGCGTGATGATTTTCTGTGAAGCCCACAATGGTTATCCTGCCCACGCTGCAGTAAACAGCAGGATTACTGTGTGTCTCAGCAGACACCACAGGGACACAGCAGACTGTTTGCACAGGATGTGGGCTGGTGTGGTTGGGAAGACCTTCTGTGAAGATGTGGGTCTGTGGAAGAGTGAAGGAGCACCTTGACATCTTTTTGATGTTTTCAGCATGACCAAGTAGCTAGTGGCTCTTTCCCGTCCTGACCCACACCTGCCAAGTTTGCCTGGTTTGGCTGGTAGACCTTGACATTGCTTGGGTATTGCCCTCTCCTGGCCATGAATTCCTGTATGTGCCCCATGCGACCAGGGGATGCATAATCACTTGCTTTGGTAAAAAAAATGGGTAGTGAAAGCATCTGCCCGGTTCTGTGTGTTTCTGTGCACAAGATCACTAAATTAGAAACTGTTAAAGACCAACATCTAAATTATGTATTGAGGAGAAACTCACTGCCTTACTTTGACATTGTTTTATTTTCTTTATTCCTCTAATGATCCCAGGAACAGTTTTTGAGGATAGGACAACTACTGCTTTTCTCTGAGCATGTCCATGTGTCTGAGGGAACTCACAAGGAGCTGAATACTCTTTAGACCTTCCTTGCATGTCTGCAAGAAAAATCAGCGCTAATTTTTAGATTTGTAGAGCTTTTTATTTTTAGTTATTCTTTCAGTATTTTAGTGTTTTGAATATGCAGGAGAGATTTTGCAAAAAAACTCAGTAGTACAAACCCATTTCTACTGAAATAAATATCATCTTATAGTAAGCTATGTAAGGATGAAAACTTACAAAACCAACAGCATCTTACTACAGTAAATAAATAATTTTTAAAAAGGACATGCATCCAAATGTCATGAAAACAGTGCAAGGGTTTTTATGCAAAATGAAACTAAAACTAATGGGTTTAATAATTTCCATGTTACTTCATTTTGAGCTTTAATAAATGTTGCCCCTTCTTTCAGAGCAGCAGGAAATCAGGGTTTAGTGAAAGAAAAAATCTGAAAAAGTCTTTAAAAATTAATATTAATCTAAATGTACAACATTCAACGCCAGTGAAGACATTATTTATCTAACATGGGAATCTGTAATGTATGTATTGCTGGTATGCCTACTACCTCTTCTTTGATAGACTTGCTTGTGTCTAAAGCAAAGAAAACTTTAGCCTCAGTATTCAATATCAGCACTGTTTTTTCTTGTGCCTGGTTCATCTACAGGATTTCCTAAATTAGCCTTCAAGCCTTACACGACTGAGTCTGAATCTGAAGTAGGTGGTTCATACTAGAGGTGTTGCAAATAAAGTCAGTGCAAAGAGCCTGACAGTGCATTTAGTGAGTCTAGACTGGCAGCTTCTCACACCCTGCTTCAAGCAAATGCAAACATGTAATTCACTGATCCATGGAAAAGTCACCCTGAAATGAGTTCATCCCTGGCAAGGGAACACAGAGACAACTGCTGACTGCACAGCTGAGTTGCACTGCTCAAGGCCATGCAGCTCCCTTGGCATTTTCTGTGCCTGCTGAGAGAGAAACATGGGCTTTGGCACCCAGAGAACTTCTTGGGGCACTGGGCTGAGCCTCTCCCTGGGAGCCTGAAGCTTCCTCCCAGGACTGTAACCTCAGACAGGACCAAGAGGCTCCATGGAGCACCATCAGTCTGTAATGGGATGGCCATGAGATACTTTCTCTCAGTTACCATCACCATATCGATGCAAACACATCGACTAAATAATTAGGGTGAAAACTCAGACTAATGGACAGAGTCTTTCTGTGCTCTTCAGTCCTGCATAACTCTCGGGCAAAAAAGTGATTTTGCTCCTTCTTTGGGTTTCCTATTAAAAAGTAACAGCAAAAGTTGATTTCCAGATCAAGTTACTGATATAACTCTCTCTTGCTCCAGAGGGAAAATGATCCCATCAGACCTTGAAAGAAGAATTGTTGAAGCCAAACAAAAAGTAAGTTTACCAGCTTTTCTACTTCCAAAGAAGAAAAAAACCTGAAGAATGGTAAAGCCAGTTGTTTGCTTTCCTTGGTAAAACAATTCGGGCTTCCCCAATAAGTTTTGATTTATTTCTCAGAAATGTAGCCTGCCAATTAATGAGGCAAGAGTTGCTAGGAAATTAGATTTAGTGCTACTTTATAATATCCATGAGCTATTTGGCTTTCTTTTTATATGTTGTTCTGTATAACACCTTTCTCTTTTATATTATCAGCCTATGTTGCAGTTTCCCAGCTGAATATTGTCAAAACCAGAGTAATCATTTTGGGGAATGTGTTTTGTTGTAATGCATTGAAAATTCTTCTCATAGACTCACCAAATCAATAGAAGGTAGACTAAAATCTCCACATCTCTAAAAATGCACACACTTTTTTATGTGTTCACTAACAGAAGTTAGAATTAAAACATCAAAGTAGGCAATGAACTCAGCCCTGTGCTTTCAACATTTGTATTCACTAGACACACAGCACTCAAAGCTGATTAATAACACAAATCTTCATTAAAAGTGCACTTTTTCCAAGAAAAGCAATACAGTAGATACAAAAATAAGGCAAAATTACAATAGAGTGCCACTCAAACCTACTGACTCTTGCAGAAGGAAGTTTGGAAGTTTTGACTTTTTTGATGGTTTGAACCCCAGTTCTGAAAAAAAAAAAAAAAAAAGAAAAAAGGTAGCCACTCTTGACCTACAAGTGCTCCTTATGAAATTAACAGAACTACAAATGAAATTAGAATGAACCATTGGTAAAAATTTTAGCAGACCCCAGACCTTATAGTGCAGAAGTGATGGCTGGTGAGTGCTCTGCTGTGAGGCACAGCATTTAGCAGAGGGAATCCAAGAGATGGTGCCTGGCCTCTGTGGAGGCTGCTGTTTTTACCTTTGAAGAGCTGTCTCCCTGCTCTGCATGAGGGATGGGGCTGGAGGTGAGCCCCACACCTTCTCTGTCCACTGCCGCAGGAGACACCCTCAGACATGATGTTCCCACTGACAGAACTGGGACACCACATGTCCAGCCACTCGCTGGGATAATTGCAATGCAGCCCAGGGCACAGAAATGCTTCTCTCACTGTGGTGCCTGGTTGAGGTTTGTTTACGTGACATCCTGCGGTGCAGACTTTTCTGTTTCAGGCAGGTGGTGTGGAGCAGAATTGTTCTGTTGAGTCCTTACCTGTCTCATGCATCCTAATAAATGGAGGATGCTGGTTTGGAAGTTTGCTGCCACCTTAAGGTAGAAACTCTCTATCGCTGTCATCTAAACTTCGAGCAAACCAGTGTCACATAGCAGTGATGTCCTCTGGGAGACACTTGTGGGGGCAGCACAAGGGGAGCTGGGGCTGCCGCGGGATGAGGGGGCTGCAGCACTCTGACCATGCATAACATCTCTCTGCGTTCTTGCAGGGATTTGTTCCTTTTCTGGTGAGTGCCACAGCTGGGACAACAGTGTATGGGGCATTTGATCCGCTCATAGCGATTGCAGACATCTGCAAGAAGTACAAAATCTGGATGCATGTGGATGTAAGTACCATCACACGTGGAGGGCTGGATTACAAAGTGTATTAGCATTAATGTATTCATTTTGGACAGTGTCATCTTGTACAAAACCCGTTGTATTTGATCCCTGTAATTAAGTCTAACATCCAAGCACTGACTTCCCATGCCTCTGAAAGGCTCAGGTCAGAGGGGTATTTTAGGAGCTGTGACTGTAGTTGTACTTCCAGCAACTGGGACACTTAATATGACCTAGTTTGAGTGCTTTTGGCTTTCAGCTTTATCTTTAAATGCCATTAGTAAAGAAATACATAAGAAGCATACTGAGCACTGGCTCAGCTTCTGCAGCAGCTGCAAAATAAATACATAAGGAAAAGGCTACATTTGTCTGGAATAAAGTACTGCGAATTGCTGATCAGGTTAATGCAAGTGCTTGGGAAATTTATCAGATTGGCTACTTAGCTTTATCCAGACTCTTGCCAAGAAATCTTTCTGAAGGATCATCTTTCAGCCCTAGAATATCTTCTGTGCCATTTTTGCAAATCCTTTCTCCAAAAAGGCTTGGTAATTGACTTCCCGTAGATTTGGGAGTCTTGATTTTCTATTACTGTGTCAGCCAAAATCAGTCCAACTCAAAGGAAGAATTTGTATTTACCTTAAATACTTCTCAGTCGTATGGAACGCCTGCCTGTCCCAGATCTCTGTGAGGAAAGCAAATGAGTAGAGAGCAAGCAGTAGTGTGTCGAAAATATGATGAAAACTCCCCAGAGTAGCTGAGATCCCAGGCTGGTTTGTTATTATAACTTAGTCACTACCAGAGGAAAGGCAGCTGACCCAGGAGCAGCTCTGCAAGTCGTTAATTACAGCATGGGGCAGCCCCACGTGCTGGTGAGGGGTTTGCAGAGGATAAAGGCTGGGCGCCTGCACTGGGGGCTGTTAACCGCTGCTTCCAAGCTACTGGAAGAAAATTGTTAGCACAGCTAATGCCTCAGGCCCCATCTGCCTGGTCATTTTGGAATGTGCCACATCAGCAAGATAAAAAGGGTCCCAAACTGATGGGAATGCACAGATGTCACGACAGAGAAAAGCAGAGCTCTCATTAAGATAATGTGTCTTGCCTTCCAGGGAGCATGGGGTGGTGGGCTCCTGATGTCAAGGAAACACAAATGGAAGTTAAATGGCATTGAAAGGTATGCTTTATCAGTATCAATAAAAGACATTTATTAAATGCATTTTAACAGACTTGTGATTACCATAGCAATGCCTGTAAAAATTAAGGATCGATGTTGTCTCCAAGATATAGAAGGGAGAAATCATATAAACTGTCCTTCCAGTTGAAGCAGCATTGCTGAGTGCCTTTGTGCTACAGTAGTGTGCCAGCTCGTTTTGGAGTATAAGCAGCAGACATTCCATGCTTGTTTTTCTGTTCCTTCCACCCTACATTCACAGGTACAGAGTAATTTCTGCAGCGTTCTCTGATTCAGCATCCAGTATGAATTAGCAATTTCATTTCTCTAAGAAGTGAATCTTGTAGGTCTTGTGCACTGAAGTCTTAAGTGTAAAATGTGGATGCACCCGCAGTTAGGACAAATGTCCTGCTCTGTCATTTCTGGAGAGTATAGCCCTTTCCAGACTGTGTTACTGATGTCTTCTCAGTAAATCTGTGCCTGGGTATATACACACTTGTAGTCATGAGCTCATAAACACTGCAGATAATGCAGATGAACATAAGTGATGCTAGTCCAGGCTGGAAGGACTGATGTTGAAAACAGCTGCTTACTCAGAAATGTTTTGTTAAGCTGTGGAAATCCTTTCCATAGGGTGTTAAGATTTATCTGCATTCAAGGAAAGACAAAAACCATTCAGGATTTCTGTGAGCCACAAATGAGTGGAATTATGTAGGGAAAGTTCATACATGCTTGCCCTGTTTTGTGTTCTTCCCAGTCACCTATTTAGTCCACTTTATAGAGGCAGTATACTGGGGTAGATGGAGTCATTTCTCATTTCTGTGTTTCCTGAAGCTCATGATGTTTGAGAGTAAATCATTACTCCCTTCCTCCTTCTTTATCACTAAATCAAACTGCTTTTCCTTGCCAATTAAAGTTACAAACAACTTCCTCATCCTGATCCTGGAGATTAGGAGGATACCTTGATGATTCAGTTCTTTTCTCATACATCTCACATGCAAAATTTGGAAAGCAGCCAATGGTTCTATGAATTTGATTTAATTAAGACTGCCTACAATGCTCCAGACTTACATATCATGCATTAAAAGGACATATATCCAAATATCCAGCAAGTTAAAAAAGTCTACTTTGTTGGCTGTGAGGGCAGAGTATGAAAAAAAAAGGATTTTCCTCCCAAATTGCTGTCCAAATTGCACTGGAATGAGAAGTTCAGGTTAAATCTATTTCGGAGTATTTTCCAAATAATATGCTTTAGATCCAGAACACCACTGGATTTTATTAAGTCCTTTGATAAGCACCATCTCAATATGTTTGGCAATGCATTAAGAAAATTTGTTATTTTGAATGCTGTTCTTCTGCCTGCTGGACACAGCAGCTCATTTCATTTTCTCCAGATCTCAAGTGTGGGAACCTTTAGAGCAGACCTTTTGTGGACCTTTCTGTTTCACGGTAGATAATGGAGTCATCACAGGTCTGAATAGAAGAGAACTGAAGCTGGTACTCATATTTGATAGGAGAGGGAGCATTTGCTGGAGCACACTGTGCTCTGAGTACTCCATCCTTCTGGCAACAGTCAGTCCAGCAGAAATACTCCTGTTGCAGGCAGGATGAGTTGCAGGACTGTCCTTCCCATGCCCTCCAGTCCCCACATGGCAGATTTCAAGGTGCTGAAAGGTGCCCTGAAGGAAGCACGAGCCCCAGTGTGTGGAGCAGAGAGGTCTGGCCACCATCAGGAGTTCCAGCCTGGTGTCCCTCATCCAGAGGCTCAGGCAGGGGTGACAGCTCCATGAGAGCTCATGTGTGCAGTGAGTGAATGCTCCCATAGAGGGTCTGGTCTTCCTTCCCAGGGCTGTGGCTGGTCAGTGACTGTGCCCCAGTTTGAATTTAATGATGGCCCAGGACCAGATTCTACCAGTTGTGAATCTCTCCTGTCATCCATTTGAAATCTCTCAAGGAAAAATATTCCTTTTTTTCCCCTATCTTTGACCCACAGCCAAAAAATCACATAGGTTCTTGGTGTTCAGTTATTTGGGCAAATAGGAGACGCTTTTAGAAAACATCTGTGGATCCCTGTAGATGTTTTTGCTTCACTGTCTTGGTCAGCAATTTCTTAAAACAGATACTGATGATATAAGCCCAAAATAACTGATAACAACTGAAAAATGGTGGAGTTTTTTTTACCTAATTATTTATTTTTTTGTGTTCAGTTGGTATGTAATTGGGTAAATAAGTGACCATAGCACAAATTGAATGTTTTAGATAGATAATTCACATCTGGATGTTGTCAGTAAGTAATCCTTTTGCTTGAGAAAATGCATACCACTGTTATTACTTAGAGGTCTCTTAAAGAATTTCTGTCTGATTTTGCATAGGCACAAATAAAATTAAAAAGTATCCTATCAAGGGAAATTCACAGACCTGAGTGGAGGTTCAGAATCATTAGCTTTGGTGTTGTAATCAGATGACTGACTGAGCTGATTAAAAGCTGCCAAATACTCAAAAAGCCAAGCCAAGTGGCCAGATGTTGCCTGTGGAAGACTGTTCCCTACAGATTTTGCATCAGGCACTTGCACAGTCCCATTTAAATAGCAAAGAGGAAAGCACAAAAGTACTGCCTGATGTCCATATGTGTTTTGAAGTTGCTTGCTTTGAAAGAGTGGAAGCAATTTGGCAGGATGTGCATAAACCTGTAGCACTGTCTCCAAGTCCTACAAAGGAAAACACTGCCAGATTGTAACCTGCTCACCTCTGTTCACATCAGTGTTATCTGCAAGTGTGTCCTGGGTCCTTTAAGTTCTCACATGCCTCAGTTGACTGATTTATGCCAATTTATACCATCAGAACACAAATCACTGCACAAGATGAAATCACATACACTATGTGTCTTTGACAGCCTGACAAATAGGATGCAAATCCATACATTTATCAGCTAATTCATCATATGTAATAATAGTAATTACAAAATAGCTAGTCAAGGACAACACGAAATTAAAATAATAACAACTGGACAATCATCTATTCAGCCCTCACCACAATCCCAAAAGCCTCTTCTCTAGACTGTGTTGTGTCAGCTCTTTGTTTGTTCACAAAATCTAGGCTGACAGCAGTTTTTCCAATGCATGTGTCCTGAAGGGAGGCAGGATCAGACTCTTTTCCAGCAAGATGGGTCAGTTCCATGCTTATTACTGTAGTTGTGTGAATTGCCACAGCCAAGCAAAAATTAAGGAGCTATGAAAATTTGCCATCATCAGAGCAACAAGAATAATTGCTTTGGGCCAGGTTTTCCAAGTTACTCAGAGACTTAGGAATACACAGAAGTATTTCAAGGAATTTTTAAAAATGCCTGTGTGAGCTAATTACTAAAATCTTGTTGAAACTGGAATCAGAGGGAGGGAGATCTGCTAGGTTGCCAGCTTTCCTATCTTGCATCTTTAATCGGCTGTGTGATTTTAGAAAGTTCATCGGTCACATGGGAATTTTTAGGACGTTTGCCCTATGTTTATAAAGTATAGATGACTCCCCAGAAAGTTTAATACTGATTAAGTTTTGTGGATAGAGCAATTATGCTGTGGTAAATTGCCAGGATTGTCATCCAAAAGTCAACTGGAGTGGATTAGGTCCCCTGTGAAGGCACTGCTTTCCTAATATCAGTCATGATTATTTTCAGCTTTACTTGCTCAGAAAAAGAAAAAAAGTGAGTATTGCTACATGTTCAGTATTATTCTAATTACTTCTAAATGCCTCTGGGGTTTCATCACATAGTACAATGTCTGAGTTTCATGTGGTTTGCTGTCCCAGGGCTAACTCAGTGACTTGGAACCCTCACAAGATGATGGGCGTCCCGCTGCAGTGCTCAGCCCTGCTAGTAAGAGAAGAGGTATGTCACAATATACATGCTTCTCTGCTCCTTTTTGGCATTTTACTTCTGAAAATCCTGGATATTTTCTTCATTACTGTGCCATAGCTAATATTTGCTAATGTGATGAGGATTACAACAGGAACTGAGAAAATATCTCTATTTACATGCTTAGGCTGTGACTAAAAGGAATTAAAGCAGATGTGCAGCAGAAATGACCCAATCAATGGCAATATCCATACAGAGTTTTGTGACTTTCCATTTAAAATGTCCATGGTTAAGCTGTGGGTGCATAAATGTGTAACCCTACTCGTTCCTGTGTAGCATAAGAGGTAACTGCAGGCAAACTCTGGTCCTCTTGGGGTGAATGGCATGGTTTGCATGCAGCACAACATTTGGTCCAGAATCGAGGCCTCATTACATGTTCTAGACTTTTATGATATTCCTACCCAGCCTTGATCTATATATCCACTTGGGGGCACATGGAAGTAAAAATGGAACACTAAGTGCGCTCAGAATAAAAAGTAGACATTTCATTTAGTGCTAGAATTTGAATTACCCTTCAAGCCTGTAATTTTCATATAACCATCAGTTACTGGGACAGCTGCTGTACAGCCACCACTTAATAGACCACTATCAAAAAGCTGGTTGCTGTTTTGCTAACAGCTGTACAACAGATTGTATACAAAGCAATTGCACTTAGGAAGAGAGAAACTGGCTTTTATTTGCCCTCTGGGTCAGTTCCCCAAGACAAATCCTGCCCAGTTGAAGTCAGTACCATCCTTGACTTCTAGTGAGAACAGATGGCTCAGATTAGGAGAAAGTCAATTTTTTCCCCCCTCTCATTTTGCTATCTCAGTTTTGAGTTACACATAAAGATTAAACCTGATGATAAACAGTCATGTTATGATTCTTCTTGGACTGGAAATTACCATTTTTAGGCAACATCCCTAAGGTATACCATAAACTTGGTTGAGATCTTAACGAGAGCCAGAATGTGGCTCTCTGCATTTTACTTAAAAAGCCTGAAAGGAAATCTCATGCTTTCATGAGCCAGGTTTCCTCACCTTGTTGGCTTCTGTCCCTCCCACAAAGCTGCCTCTTAGAATGGTATGTTGCAGCCCAGAAATAGCTCTAGCTGGCTTTTTAAAGGCCATATGCTCTTCTGTCTGTTCAAAGCTTTCTATACTGCTTAAGCATCCAATCCTCAGCTGAGAGCTTTGCAGAAAAGAACTGTTCCTACAAAGAAGGAAAACAATAAAATCAGAATTTTAGAAACCAGAGCAATTGATAAGTGCTGTGATATCATTTAGATTAGTCACCATTGTCTTGGTCTGACTCAGAAAAGATGCCTTCAAAGGAAAAGAGGAAAAGGAACCAGAACAAAGAATAAAAGGGAAGATCCAAAAATTAATTATAAGAATGCTAGGAAGCACAGTGTCAAGCTTTTTTTTTAAAAGTGCTTTGGATCTAGGAGTGGATTACACGTTACTGGATCAGGTACCAAGGTGTCTCAGGCACTGAAAGGGGTGAGTCCATTGAACAGCTAGTCTAGTTTTGTCCTTTTTTTTTTGATCTTTCTTTTGCACTTGGACACATATTTGACTGAATTTGGGTGTTTGTAATTTTTTCACCCAAAGCAACCCTCAAAGCAGTAGCCACATCTGTGCCTACATCGCTGTGCTTGTGTTTTTGTGTCTGTAAGGGATTGATGCAGAGTTGCAACCAAATGCACGCTTCCTACCTCTTTCAACAAGACAAGCACTACGACCTGTCCTACGACACAGGAGACAAGGCTTTGCAGTGTGGACGGCATGTTGATGTCTTCAAGCTATGGCTGATGTGGAGGGCCAAGGTAGGACTGCCTGATGCACATTTGTTTGCATTAAAATAATGTACACCAGATACACTTGGGGTTGGTTTGGGTTTTTTTTCTGCAATCATAATTTTAGAAAATGTCTGATCTGAATTTCACATATATAACATGAAAGAAAGAACATTATTATTTTCTGGGGGTTTTATACTTTTAACAGTGGAGCTTCAAAGCAGCACACATGATTTTGAAACTTGAACTGTATGGCTTTGCATAGCATTTGCTTTGTGTAACTGTAGGAGTCTAACGACATAAATCATATACCTAGGAATGTTGTTACAAAGATCTCTGGAAATAAAAAGACCTTTTAATTATATTCAGAAATTAAACATGGCAAATCAAGACTGGAATACCTAGTTTCATTGCATGCAGTAGATGTGAGGTAATCTTTTGAAGGAGTAGAGGAAAACACATCAAAAACTCTTGACTGGGAAATCTGCAAACATCAGCTCTAATGATTAATTTTTCTGTGTTGCTAAATAAGTTCTTGCGTGTATTTATCCAATCTATTATGTCAGGTTGCCTAGGGTTGGTGGTTCAGAGGAGATGACATCACTGTTTTTATTTCCAGAAAACCTTAAAGATTCTCATGTGCTTCATTAAACCTCTGAGGAGGTGTGGGAGTCTGTAAAGGAGGATGAAATAGCTGTTGTGCTAAGTGGGGTCTGCAGAGTGGCAGGCGATTTTAGCCACATGTCTCTTTTACTCCGAGCCTTTTTCCCAGTGCTACCTCTACTCTGTTTTGAAATCTCTATACACAGAGGGATAATGACATGGGCTTTTAAGTCAGTTCTGCACTGCCAGAACAGATGAGCAGGGACATGCATCCATTACTCAAGACATTTCTCCTAAAGCCCATTTTTTCAATGTGCCTTGTACTGCTTTTTTTCTTCTCACACTCTGCTTGTAATATTAACATTACAAAATAGGATGTGTGTTTCTTAAAGAATTTATCTATTCCAGCTGTTTATTCCCCTTCTTCCCTCTTGAAGCTGAATCCTTTGTTTGAGGCATCACAGTTGGTGATTGCAGGAACAATTATGATGTCACAGAGAGGATTATGACTTCTGCCTGAGAAGAAAAAGCAGGCTTTTCTGCAGCTCTTAAAAACACAGGTTCTGAGTTTATATGGTGTCTGTTAGAAAAGAAGAGAGAAAAACACTACAGAGGCAGGGTAGTGTCTAAACAAAGTGTGCATTTTCACAGGCATCAGACCGGGCTCTAAAAGTATACCTGTGCATTCTGTGCTTAACTAAAAAAGAAAAAATTATTATTGGAAAGGCCCCAAGCACATCGTTGCTGGAAGATTAAAATCCCCTATTCTAAAAATAGCAGGAGACTCCCCATGTCTGGAACTCAACACCTCCTGAAGACAGTGCCAGTCCAAGCTGTCCAAAACCATCCTGCTAAATCTACTAAACCTACTAAATCTACTAAAGACACCTTTTGGTAGAAGTGCTTTTCAGGTTCTGAGCAAAATACTCGTGAGAACCAAACAACTACATGATGCTTATTTTGCAGAGTTTGCTATAGGAGTGTCAGTGGCAAGAGCTAGAGACAAATGAGCTCTGCTTAGCAAAATGCCCTTCATCACACAGAATCAGATCCTTAACTGATCTCATAGAGACTTCTGAGAGGTAACTTGTGCTGATGTGTTGGCAAGTATTGTGGGGTCCTTTTGCTGTTTTATTTCGTAGAACAGATATTTACATAACTTCTTTTCTTCATCTCTCTGTAAAGGGAACCACAGGATTTGAAGCACAAATTGATAAGTGCTTGGAACTTGCTGAATACCTATACAATAAAATAAAGAACAGAGAAGGGTATGAAATGGTGTTTGATGGAAAGGTATGTAGTGCAACTTCTTTTTCTCAGCTGGTCAACAGTGTTTGCTTCATTACCTATTGGGATGCTACCAACAGGTCAAACCAAACAGCATGAGACAGAAAGCAGGGAGCCTTGTAACAAAACCTGTTGTTGTGCCAGTTCCTCTGTTCCTCATGGAATGCAGGGACAAGGGAGCTGTGCATAAGTGTTTGTTTGCTCAGTTTAACCCTGCTGAAACAAAACCCTGGTGTCTCAGCCTAACCCAACACACAGAGGCGCAATTAGAACCAGCTCTTATGTCATAAAAACAAGTTGCAGTTTCCTAAATAGCAGGGTCTGTTAGGAGGGGGGGTACAGTGCCCCAGACAGCTCTGAAAGGACAGCTGGGGTGACCTGGAGGAGCCATCTGCACTGAGGTCCCTGCTGTGATGGGGTGCAGCACAGCAGGGCAGGGGCTAGCATTGCTTGGGAGCCCAGCTGGCTCCTGGGACAGAGGTAGCACCACTGTCAGGGGTGCAGATATCACTAGGCACGTTATGTGGAGGCAGTGCAGCTGAGATGGGAGCGCTGGATGCCAGGAGCTTGGCTGGAACACAGTGCCCAGGGCAAGGCAGTGCAGCCTGGGTTGGGTGGCTGTACCTCTGGACAGTGCTGGACTGTTCTGTGTTCAGCCATGGCTTTGTGGGCAACCTCTCCAGCTGTGATGGCTGGGGACAGGTAGAGATCTCCATTACAATTGCCTGTAAAAGAGAACAAGGATGAACATCGCTGTTTCTTCAGAGATTACAGGCTCATATCCGCATACCACTATGGAATTTATTTTCTCCACCTTCCACATCATCACTGAATTTGGTCCACTGGATCTGATGATAAGTAAAGGGACTGGCAACAGGAGGAATTGCTGTAAGACACATTTACCATCCAGTAAAGAAGAACAGAGGCAACTCTTGGGAGACTGGAAAAATGCACAAAATGTCAACTAGTTCTTTCTTTATGCCTTTCTGCTTAGTGCTCCCATAGATGTTAAACAAGCTGAGATGCTGTGGTGCATGCATATTAATACAACAGCTAGCTGAATCAAATTGAGAAATAACAAATTTTGTTAAATGTAAGAAAATCTTAGACTGTCCTATGTACCACCTGTGGCTCCTGTTTACAGAACCAGATTCTATATTATTCTGACATGTAATAAAAGTAAATGACACGGTCCTCACCTCTAAATTATCTGTAATAGACTCTTGCCTTAGCCACACGATCCCTCCAGCCCCTGGAGGGGACAGGATCTGCAAAATCTAGATGCCTTTCAGAAAGGCGTAAATATATTTGCCCAGCTGGATGATGTGTTTTTGCATCTGACACCCTGGGAATAAATTGCTTTAAATTATCCTTTCTGCATAATAATGCTGATGACTCTCAGTGGACCACAATAATGAAAACCATTGACTGCTGTCACAAGATGATGTATGAGAGGGAAGGAAGGCATGAACTTGATTGCAATTGAGATATTATGAATATTTCTTACAATGCAAACTCTTATTATTCTGTGCTTAGCCTCAGCACACAAATGTCTGCTTCTGGTACATACCTCCCAGTTTGCGTGGGATGGAAGACAGCGAGGAGAGAACGAGCCGCCTGAATAAGGTGAGCAGCATCTTGCAGGCAATCCCCAAAATTATCTCCCCAGGCACAGGGCAAGGTGAGATTCTGGCAAATGACACCTCCATGGTTGTTTTACTGCAGGTCAGTCTGGTGCCACCTTGCTCTGGTCCCCAGGTGTGGTATTCCCTGGGTTTGCCTGAGCTGCAGAGCACATTTTTGCTCGGAGCTCATGTACTGAAGCTACTGTGAACTGCAGTCACTAAACCCAGCGAGGGCAGCCAAAGCTCAACAACGCTACAGCACTCTGCCATATGAACGCAACAGTAGCCATGTTTTGAACAGTACAAAAAACAGCCACTGTGTCCCTGTCAGTTATATTGAGGAAGCAGCAGAGGGAAATTTCCCCAGTCGTTTTAAGAGCAGGGCAAAGAAACAGGATAAATTGAATGCCTTTTCAATGCAACATTTATTCCTTAGTGGGGGTTAATGTTTTGATTAATATTGGATGTAATTTCATTTCAGCTGCTTGTAGCTCTCCATCTTCTATAAAAAAAGAAAGTATACTCTTTTTTAATAATAATGAGGATGATGAAAATAATTATAATAATGGCAATAATGAAAATAATGACAATAATGACAATAATAATAGTCATCTTCATTATCCCCTGCTTTTTGTTACTCTGCAGGTGGCACCAGTGATAAAAGCCAGGATGATGGAGTATGGCACAACCATGGTGAGCTATCAGCCCCTGGGAGACAAAGTGAATTTCTTCCGAATGGTCATCTCAAACCCTGCGGCCACTCACCAAGACATTGATTTCCTGATTGATGAAATAGAACGCCTGGGACAAGATTTATAATAACTGGGTGGGAAAGTCTGTTCCTGGACCTCTAAGTAGACAATTAAGTTGTCACAAACTGTGCGAATGTATTTGTAGTTTGTTCCAAAGTAAATCTATTTCTATATTGTGGCGTTGGAGTAGAGTACAGTTTAAAATCAAGAAACATGGCTCCTTTAAAGTCCTTTCCTGAGTTTTAGAAGGCCTCCGTAATAATTAGCACACAAAGCTTCATTGAAACTAATAAGGAAGACCAGAAGATACTTAAAATTTTATCCCAAATTTTAACACAGTAATTACTTTAAATTAAAAGCAATCAAACTGAATGATGCCAAAGTTGCCCAAAATTGTGACAAAATCAAATTGGGGGAAGTGGGAGGGGGTGGTGAGATGCAGAATATACATGCTGTATGTTTAAAAGTGAAAGGATTTTGCCTTTTTCGTAGTATTAGAACAGAATTTCTAATTTACCTATAGCGACATTTCAAATGTATTTAAATAAGTATAGTTTTACAAAAGGAAATATATATATATATAAAAAAATCCTATTTTGTAAACTATATATTTTTATTTTATATGGGTTATAAAACTGCAAGGACAGAAGCTGAAAATTATCTGGGATTCTTCTTCTTTTGATGGAGGTGCCTCAAATATTTATTACTGCTTATTTTAAAATAATAAACCCACATAATACATTCTTTCTCCATGTCATACGGATTGTACATCTCCAGGGTTGGTTACTGAATAACCTCAAGAGGACTGCAGCTCTTACAACCACTTAATAAGATCAATTACAGTACAACAATAGGATGCCATTATTCCTAATTATATTTCCCACGTGGCCTAAGCAGACGCACAATCAATATACAGTGCTAACCAAGACTGAAATAAGGTTGTATTTGGATGGTTTCTGTGTTCTGTTTTTAAAAAGCCTATGAAAAAAAGTCACATACACATTTGAGTAAATCCTTATCTCAAAACTATTTCTGCTTTGAGCAGTCCAAAACTACATTGAAAACCTCACAGCTACATAAGGAAGGTAAAGACTTCTTACAGATGTACAGGTCTGCAAGACACGGTCTAAATTAAATGTGACTGTAATCTGAGTGACAGGGATGGGGTCTAACTAACAAACTGTTTTGTCAGAGGATTCTCACAGTGCTGGACTCCATCCTTGTCTACAATGAAGCTGAGATTTGGCTACATCTGCCAAAGAACAGCCCCTACAGAGCCTCACAACCTTTTTAGAAACCATGGGCACAGCTCTAGCAGAAATTATTTGCTGCATCATTCCTTAGCTTTAGAGGTGTCTCTGGCATGGAAACTGAAATTTATGCTTTCTCCCCCCAGCATCTGGAAGTGTTGGTAAGAGTTCTGCAGCTTAGACCTGTCTACTTATAACCCTACTAAAGTTTTGGTTTTAACTTTGCCTGAACGGCCAACTTGTGTTTGTAAAGCAATATTGTTTTGCTGTCTCTAAAATACTTGAAGACAAAAAAAGAAGTGCAATGTGGTTTTAATTTCATCTCAAATAGATAAATGGAGTATTGATTCAATGTAATACGAGGACATGAAGTAAGAGGAAATAAATAGTGTCTGTAATTGTGTTGCCTTTATTATATTGATAGTACTGTTTTGTCACCTCAGATTGAGGCTGTGCACTTTAGATTTAAACTGTACAATGTTGCAAATCAACATGTGTTGCTGTATAAGCTTGTACAATATATTATTGATATGTCATTATTTGTGTGGTAGTAGTATTGACTCTTGATATTGTAAGAACTGCATTCACGCCTGTCCCTCTACTGTATCTTTGCTTGGTGTTAACCTCTCCTCCTCAGCTTCTGGGCAGGCTCTCACCTCACCTCGGTGGATTTCCATTGCTACCTGCATAGTGTTGCAAGTCAAGCTGTAGAGGAGATACCAATTCTATGAAGAAGGCCTCCATGTGACCTCTGCTAAATGTGTCAAAATCAGCAGACTAATCACTGAAATACTGAGTAGAGCAGCAAATTATATTCTTTTTTCTTGCTGGGAAAAAGGCAAGCAAAGAACTTACAAAGTAAAAATAGGACAGGGACAATGATGAAGTGATCAGTAGCCTGGTTACATCTTGCATGTGCAATTACATTTTAAAGCGCTAAGTGCAAACAGCGTATTTATTAGATGTGTGTGCCAAACCAAGATTTACATTTGGTGTTCCAGGAGAACCAGCATTTTTTTTTTTTACACATTACTGTACTTATTGCAGCCAGGAAGGAATGGCATAGCAATCTGTTCTTGTGTTTGACCAAAGTATCTTATCTGTGATGTTGATCTAAATCCAAATAAAAGTGTAAAATGTGACTCTGGGTCTTTTCATTTGCAGCACTAATGAGCACTCTAAGTGTTTATCATTTGTGCCATTTTGGAGCAAGGCCCCAATAAAGAGAATGTTAAATTGGAACTTTCTGTGTCTCCTGCTTGATTTTTTTGTTACAAGATGCATTTTGTTCACTACTGTAACATTAAAATACCAACTCCATCACCAGACCTTTTTTAAGGCAACACTCAGCACCAGCATATAAGGATAAATCTGACATCTGGTATTCCTTTACCTTATCTTTACAAGATGGATTTAGTTGATTTTTTCTCCTCAGACAGGGACAATTTTTAAATGTTTTGTTTTGTCTTTTTATTTCACAAGTACTTACCCACAAATTAACCATAGCCCCAAATCAAGCCTTCAGCACAGCAGTGAAAGCAGTCGGGGCACTTGCCAGGGCAGCACAGACTATACAATAGCAACAATTTAAAAGGGCTATGAAGTGAAAAAGACAAAACAACCAATACAAAAACTTAAGATTTTAATCTTTATGTCTCCCCTGGCCTAGGGCTGCCTCCCTTCAAAATCTGTCACCAATCTGCTCTATTTCTCTTCCACCCTCTGAAGTACTGCCCAGTGCAGTGCCAGCAGCAGAGAAACAAAACAGAACTATGCTGTTAAAGCCACAGCAGCCAGAAAGCTCATGCCTGAAATGGGGCTTTTTTGCATCATTTCTTTAAGTCTCTAGCAGAATTTAAGATTAACACCTATGCTGAATACCTGCTCAGAGCCCAGCTAAGAGATCTGCAAGGAAATACGAAGAGGGAGAACTTGCGGGGTAAGTTACTGTCCTTATCCCAGTGAAGCTCTCCATTTGGCACTGGGAGAGGGAACATTGGTTTAGTCTTCTTGAGCACTATCCTCACAGGTGTGCATGAAGCTTGGGCCTGTAAAAGTGACTGACTTGCCTCAATACACAGTTGTTAATAGTTGCTGGGGGGTTAATGCAGGAGAAAAGAGTGTAGCTGGGCTCTTGTACATCTCTGCAAATCCTTGGCCCTGGCACTGTATTGTCAGCCACGAGAGTGGCTGAGGGGCAGACAAGAGGCTGAAGAAGTTCTCAGCCAAGCTGAGTTGTTGGTCTGATAGTACAAGATGGACCCCCCAAGGACATGGCTGATGTGATCATTGGGTCTTGACAATTTTGGGTCTTGGATGCTGCTTGTTCTGCAAATGGCCTCCAGGTGGGTCCCAGAGAGAATCCCTCACCTAGCCAACAGCCCACAGCTCCAAGGAAGGCAGGTTTAAATATCAAGTTAGTTGTACTGAACTCATGTTTTAGCATGGCTAAGGAAGGAAAAAAGACAGAGCTCAAGAAAATGTGTATCTTTTATCTGACTTAGCCAGGCTAACTGCCTAGAAGAAACTCATTCTAGGTAGGAAGTGAGCACCAAACAAAGCCATGAAACTCTGTCTTTAATGTGCTAATGTCTTATTCCAACAATGTCTGAACCATCAAGCTTCTACCTGGCCAACCTAACTAAAGGGAGTAATTCAGCCATTAAGGGAAAGCCAAGTGCTGTGGCTGGAAGAGTTACAGACCTGACTTTGCTCTTCACTGAAAAGGCAACGGCTGCAGTTCATGGCACTGTTCATTACAGCACTGTAGGATGCAGCTGTATAGATTTTACACTGTATTTTGGAGCAAGAAATTTGGTCTGAGATTAGAAGAAAAGGAAAACCTATCTTTTTTTGTAATAGAATAGCCTTGCTACTGAAATTCTTGCATTGCAAATGAAGGTGAAAAAACCCTGTTCTATGAATTCCCATGGCATAAACAGAGCAAAGGCTGTTTTCTCCAGGCACAGAAAAGTCACAAGTCAAGCAAGGATGGAAACCTCCCGTTCTCCCATTATTTGGCAACAGCTGTCCCTGCATGTTCTCACTCCAACTGATGGCTGATGCTAAGAATTCCAAAGGCCTTCAAATACCTAACTTCCATGATGTTAACCCAGATTGCTTAATCCCAGTCCCCTAAAGTACTCCCTATTAGCCTGTGACCTGTAATCCCCCAGGGATAATGTTCCAGAGGTTTGTGACCAATAATCAGGAAAGGTAAATTCTGCAGTATGTGAAATTTCTAAAGTCCTCATCTTCCATAGAAAGGAAGTGTTTGTAAAACACTTGATCTTGCATTACAAGTAACAGGATCTGGTGTGCTGCTGACATCTGACCTGCACTGGACATTAAAACCATGTAAAATTTTAATTATATAGCAACAGAAAGATACAAACATTAAACTAACAAGCAGGACAGGGAGTATAAGAGTAGATATACTTAATTTGTCTCATTACCCTGGAAAAATTTATTTCATATAATCCTGTATCAGTAAATTTCCATTTTCTCTCACTTCTACAATCCCTGCATGATGGACTTCTATTTTCCTACCCATCCTCATCTGTCCCAGTAATGAAAGCAGCTCTGGAAGAAAGAACAGATGTTTGGGACTTGATGTAAACATGTTTTTGTTGCTCTGAGAAGTTAAAAGGAAATGGTTTGTGTTAAAATAGTCAGCTGCAGCCCGCAGCTCTTTAGAGGCAGTCTATAAAGAGTGCTGGGGCAGTGTGGTTGAGGACTGCACACACCAGGACTGCCCAGCAGAGCTCCCCAGGTGCTCCTGTGCTGAGAGGCAATGCCCAACACGAGAAGTGACTCCACAGCAGTCCCTGCCAAACAGCTCCAGTTAATTTCACCATTCAGCTGAACCACTGCTGTTTATATTGCGCTGGCAGCCAGTGGAAGCCCAAGCTTGGCAGCAGTAAAAGCTGCAACATTGTCAGCTCCAGACTGGAAAGTATGGAAAGGACTTGGGGCACAGAGCTAGTCTCAGGACTTTGTCTCACATGATGATTTCTCTCTTTCACCAATATTTCCTCCTGATCAAGAGAAAATGCGGAAATAAAATATGAAGCTTTTAGGCAATCCTCTGTTTGGATTCCTCTTTCAATGACCTTGACTTTGGGATGTAGGTTGTTTGTAGGTTGTTTCCTTTCACCAGCTCCCAGATGCATGACTTCCACCAGCGTGTTTAACCAGCATGATAAACCCTCCTGGCTGCAGAAAGCTCAAAGAAACAAGGACAACATAGTTCTGCACAGTGGCTGCAGAGAGGATTCCTGGAGACTGGGCCCATAAAGTTGTTCTTCCCAGGGCAGGAGGGATAGTTCACCTTCCTTCTACAGCAGGCACCTCCATCCCTTCTGGGAGCAGAACACATACAGATGAGTTATGAATCCCCATCCCTTACCCTGTGAATATTGGCTCTTGCACCAACAGTTTGGGCTGCTACTCTAGATAAGTCTATATTAAATCTGGGAGATTGAGAATTAAAATGTATTAATCACAGTAATCCTAATGAGCTGGATATTAATAAAATGCAAAGGGCCTTAAGTAAGGTCCTACTACTCAGATTCAGGACAGTTCTGAATAGATGCTTTGATAGAAATTTTTAGACTTCAAGTTTATTGTTGTGTTATTTTCTGTAATAACTTTGGATAAAAATAAAATTGTTTCCTGTTTTAAGACTACAGATCCAATAAGCTGCCTCAGGAATTCATGTCCAACAGGCAAATGACAAATGGCAGGGTTATGATATAGTGCAAGTGCCTCCATATCTCATTCTGTCCTTTTACCTTCAATACAAATGAATTGCAATACTACTACTACAGAAGTGTTTTCCTTGCTTAACCAAACAGAGATCTGTCTATTTACATGGCACATTTACTAAAATTTCAATAGATGTCAGTAGTTGAAAGAAATAATCGTATTGAAGTGAAATACAAAATATGTACAATTAATGGTAGTGATCAAAATTGTCAGTTCAGGCACATACACTCAGGGCCTTGTTTGTGCATACCACAGTTCAGTTTGTGTTGATTCACTTCCCCCTTTGCCATTTCTCTTAATTCATGTTTTTATGAGCTGGTGTTGTAGAAAAATCTACAAGCAAATAATGAATTGTTGACATGACACTGGCACCCAAGGGGTATGCATGGATCCTCTCAGCACTGTGCCATTGCTTCTGAAACAACCTGCCCTTTATTTGCCACTGTGATAGACTTTGTCTTCTACCAATGACAATTTGCAATCACTTTTTCTTCTGCTAGTTTAGCTACAGTCGTTACGAAAGAAGAGATAAAAATAATCAAACTCAAAAAGACTTTCAGTGATTTGAGCTGATTATAGATGCCTCAATTGCAACACAGCTGAAATTACTGATGTATTACAGTGCTTGAAAGCAATTTTATGGCAGTAACTCTTAAATAAATTGCAGCTATTGATCAATAGCCTTCATATTTCCTGCACAGAAAGCCCCCTCTTTGTTCATATTGTAGGGAGCCTCACTTGCTTCCAGGCTTGTTTTTAGAGTGAACCAACAAAATCATTTCTATGGAAAACTGGACACATTTGGCAGGATAGGTCACCTCAGGGCCTAATCTAGGCAGACAGCACCAATGCTGCACCAAGTTTGACTTCTGCATCACAGGGGATGTTGCAAAAGACATCATTCTGCAGGCTGTAACAGAGCCCTCTTGGTACTCATAGAATCACAGAATCATTTTGGTTGGAAAAGACCTTTAAGATCATTTAGTGCAACCATTAACCTTACACTGCCTAGTCCACCACTAAACCATGACCCCAAGACACAGAAATTGACTGTGTTGTCCATCATCCTCTGCTGTATTACTACGTAGTCACTGAATATGAGCTAACTTGAGGTTGACTGTCATGAAGGACTGCTACAGGAACAGCAGGCAAAATGGTCTGAAGATCAAGAAAGGCTCACAGAGAAGGTCTTCTTTCTCATTCAGTGTTTTGGTGGTTGAGACTTTCAAAAATAACATCATGAGGTCTCAGGTCTAAACCTAATTTTGTCAAATGAGACCTGAACCCACACCAGCACACTCCAATAAAGTGGTTGTTGGTGTATATAGGGGCAAGAAATGCTCTTAATTCCTTCTCTGAACATTTAGTCTGAGTGAAGCTGTGATGGGGTTGGCACGAAACTGATTAGTAAATGTACCCAGAGAGTTTTCTTAGGTGGCACAGAGCACAACTCTGCTTAATCTGTCCCAGACCTGATTTTGCTCAGCTCCTCACTAATGACTCAGACTATGAAATACAGACTATGTCTGTCAAGTGACTGGATGGTGTGGTGCAAGGAGGGGCAGAAGTCTGGGAGGAACAGGGGAAAGGCAACAGCTGAATTCAAATCAATCTTGACAACCTGGAAAAATAGTATGAAAACATAGGTTGAATTTCAGTAAATTGAAAGGATGTCACTTCAAGAAGGACTGTGGTGGGTTGAGCCTGGCTGGGTGCCCACCAAAGCCACTCAAGCACTCCCCACCTCAGCTGGGCAGGGGAGAGAAGATATAACAGAAGGCTTATAGGTTGAGATAAGGATGGGAGAGATCACTCACCAGTTATCATCACTGGCAAAACAGACTTATCTTGGAAAAATTACCCTAAATATTACCAGTCAAATCAGAGTAGGATAATATAAAATAAAACCTGAATCTTAAAACACCTTTTCCCGCTCTCTCCCTTCTTCCTGGGCTCAACTTCCCTTCAGATTTGTTCTACCTCCTCCCCGCAGTAGAGCAGTGGGGTGGAGAACTTCATTCATCACATGTTGTCTCTGCCATTCCTTCCTCATCGAGGGAGAGCTCTTCACACTCTTCCCCTGCTCCACTGTGGGGTTGCAGCCACAGGAGCCAATCCTCCATCACCTTCTCCAGTTTGAGTCCTTCCCACACACTTCTGTTCTTCATGAACTGCTCCAGCATGGGTCCCTGCCATGGGGTGCAGTCCTTCAGGAGCAGCCTGCTCCAGGGAGTATCCCACAGGTTCACAAGTCCTGCCAGCAAACCTGCTGCCTTGTGGCCTCCTCTCCACAGGTCAACAGGTTCTGGCAGGAGCCTGATCCAGCACTGGCTTCCCACAGGGTCACAGCTTCCTTGAGGTGCATCCACCTGCTCCAGCATGGGGTCCTCCACAGGCTGCAGGGGGATCTCTTCTCCCCCATGGACCCCACATGCTGCAGGGGCACAGCTGCCTCACCATGGTCTCACCATGGGGCCAGGGAATCTCTGCTCTGGCTCCTGCCCCACCTCCTGCTCCTCCTTATCCCTGAGAGTTTTTGCTCTCACATATTCTCACTCCTCTCTCCACCATTGCTTTTCCTCCTCTTAAATATCTTATTCCAGAGGCTTTACCATCACCACTGATAGTCTCAGACTTGGTCTTGGAGCCAGCTGGCATTGTTTCTGGAACATGGGGAAGCTTCTGGCAGCTTCTCACAGAAAACAACCCCTGCAGCCCTGCTGCTACCAAAACCTGGCCACAAATCACAGTCATAGATTGAAGGTGCTTTATGTAACAACCTTTCAAAAGAGGGTCTCAATTATTGCTGAACTATGTTTTATCAGAGAGAAAAAACATTGTCAGTCTGGAATATATGAGTGGGAAAATTGCTTGCATTTTCCAAACCACAGACTGAGTCATCCCTCAGTTCCAGTCAACAGTGAGGACTGGTACAGCCTCAACAAGGACATACTATTCAGTTTTAGGCATCACACTTCTAGGAAGATACTAAGAAGAGAGCAATAATTATTAGCAATCTAAAAACATTTCATCTGCAAATAAAATACTAACAGTTGAACTGTCTGCCTAAAAAGCATGTCAAAAATTATGGTGAAAGTCCTCTAATATCTACAAGACTGCTATAGAGAGGAAGGAATCTTTTTCTCTGTAGTCATGAAGACTCAGAAAAGAAATATTGCATTCAAACTCCATCAGAAAAGATGCAAATCAATATTAGAAATAGCCTTTCAGTGTTAAAGGTAATAAAGCCTCAAAACAGATTTCCTTGGGAAACCATGGGATGCTGGAGGTCTTCAAAACAGGGTGGACAGATGCTAAGCAAGAAGCAGATGATACAACTTTGAGCAGAGGCAAGGACCAGGGACTCTCCTTGAGTCCCTCCTATTTTTCTGTGTCTCAAGGCAGCAGCCCTGGGTTAATCTGTGACTACCTGCAGTGCCTTTCAGGGACAGTTTTCAAGACTGTGTCAGTTCTGTGGATCAGCATGAAGTTAATTTCTAGGAAATCCACTGTGGCAAGAAAGCTGCAGAGATCTCAGGCAATCGATGTTGTAACAGATGTAAGGAATGGTATTGATTACCCTCCTTTGGCAAAGGCAGTGACCTTCTGACCTGCCAGCTGCCCAGACTGCTGCTACCCTTCCTTAACCATAGAGCTGGCTGTCTCCTAAATCATTACCTGTTGCAAAAGAGAGAAGAAATTTCCTAAAAAGATTTCAAATGTAAGTACCATGACAGGTGAGAACCAGAAATCCAGATTGTGACTGAACTTTGAGTGTAACAAAGTAAAAAGAGGAAGAGAGAGAGAGAAGGGGGTGAGTTTTGGATTTGCTCCCAGCAGGTCTGGTGGAGGAGTAGCCTGGATGCTCATCTTGACTCCTTAAAACCAGGAGTAGGGAAACAAACTCAGCCTTCTGCATTTGTTTCAAATTTGTCCATTTGTTTTGCCTAGGTATTCTCATCACATTAATAATTTGTTTATATAGCTACTACAAGATTTTAAGTAGATAAAACAGGGCATGGAGTTGACAGTCTTCCTGCATTGTCTTCAGGGCACTGGGAGGGAGAAGGCAGGGATGGTGTAGGACCAAGGTAGCAGGACAGGGGGTATGATTTCCCTTGGGTCTGGAGAGGGGGGACAGGTACTGATGCTGCACATCAAAGCACAGTCCTGGTCTAGTCCTGGATGAAATACAGAAGCCAGATCCTGCTGGTGATGGCTCCATATTTCCAGCTGGGTGATCTTGGATGCTCTCTCACCCTGACTCACCTTCAAAATTAACCCATGGCAGTTGTGAACAGGTGATAAAATATCCCTGTAGCCCCAGTTACTGACAGATATGTGTTGAAGGAAGGTGGCTGTAAATCTCACCTCTCTCCACCCACACAAGCTGAATCCAGCCCTGCCCAAGTCTATGGCAAAATTCCTACTGACTGCAAATGGACTTGGACTGAGTTTATGAGCGACATAATTTACAGGATGTCTTGGCTGCCTGAACTAATGTCCATCTGTTTCAATGCCATTTGTGACACCTAACAAATCAGCTGAGCCCAGGGCCTAGGCAGGGCCTGACAGGCAAATGCCAAATAGAGGCCTGGATTGTCACTGCTGGTGCAAAGCACCTCTTCAGTCACAGCCATTTCACAGGGACCTTTCCCATGGCAGTGACCACGAGTTCACTCTTCACCTCCCAGCCAAGGGGTCACCCAAACAGGGAGTTGGTTTTGGGGTGAGCTGGAGTGGGAGGAAACAGCTATTGCCCATCCTTGCATCATCCTGCCAGGTCCTCATGCCCTGTGGCAGCTGGTGCCCAGTGATGGCTGTTCATCTGCTTTCTGGACAGGTAAGGTGCTGCCAAACCTTTGCAAATGACTACAGGACTAAAGAAAGGGTTCCTGACCTGCACACGTTTTTGGAGGTAGATTTCAATTTGTATACATTACTATCATACATTAATAGAGGTAATTAATAGAGCAGAAACTGGGTAACAGCTACTACGCTCTGACAGTCCAAATAAGAAAGCATATCCACCATAAAAATGGGGGAAAAAAATTAAGAAATAAGAATTAAGAGACTTAGATGAGGAATAATGTATTTTCAGTTCAATGATAAGAGAAACATTATTTTAAAAATCTATCCAAGTTGACTTGAATGAATTTGTATTGAGGAAACAAAAACAACATGTGTCCCTCCACAATTTAACTTCTCATCAACCAAATTATGTTAAAACTATTTTGCTTTATTTAGGGCCTATTTGGTCTATTAAACTTGCTATTTTTTTAACACATGTAAGGTTTTTAACAAAAACTTGTTCCAAAATGAATGCCCCATTTTCATCTTAGACATGCAGAAATTACATACCTCAAACACACTGAGATTGTAACCACGCTTCTGCCCAGCATAGCTAGAAGATCAATCAAAGTTGATTTGATCCAAGTTATATGTGGAGCCCACCTGGCCCTTTTGTCCCTCCATACCTCACTTCATTTCTAGAAGAGCTCCTCCTTTGCCAAGCCCCTGGGAAAGAGCCCATCCCAGCCAGCCACAAGGCAGCTGGAGATTGAGGTGCTGCCCAATGGGACCATGTTTGTGCACTGAATACAGCAAAGTGAGTCAGCTCTGTCTTTTTGTACCATTTTGCCTGGGAAAGGTTGGTGAGGGTAAGGCAAAGGTGTGGGGAAGAGAAGCAGCTTAAACCTGACCACCCATCTGCCACTGCACAGTGGCTGAAGTTGAGTCTGGAGTACTCTGCAATGGATGTAGGTGTTCCTCAGTGTAAATTCCCTCATTTCAGCCTCATGAAGTCATAAATCTGTTTCACACCCCGTGTGACATTTTCCTTGGAGGTGTATTTGCAGAGGTGGAGGCAGCCTGGCAGCTGTCCCACATCACACAGAGGATTTGCTGAAGCAGTGAAGCACCCTGTGACCCTGCAGCCTTTCCTCCACTCAGACCCTGGGGACCAGACCCAGCTCTTTGTAGCTGAAAAGAAATGAGAGAAAGGTGACCAAATGCTGTTGGTTAATTTCAAAACATCTGTGAGTAGAAGAGATCAGAGGCAAAAGCTGAAATGCACAGTGCAGAAATAGCCATGGCAGGAGACTGGACAGAGGGCAACAGGCACTCCCACAGGTACTGCCACTGGTTCATGTGATTTTAACCTACTGTAATTTGTTTCTTCTAAACTGGGAAAAGGGCGGGGGGGGGGGGGGGGGGGAGAGATTTCTAATTTTCTGCAGGTATCTTCCACGGACTGTTTTCAAGATTTCGGCTGAGGGAGAAAAAGGAGGAAAAGCTCATATTGAGTAAAAAATGTTGCAATATCCCATTATGCTGAGATCAGTCATGTACCAAGGAAGAAAAAAGTCCTCCCCTCACAACTGCAGACTGTAAAGCATTTTTAAACTGCACACTGAGACAAATGGTAGGATTTCCCATGTGTTTGCAGCACTTGGGTGCAGACAGAAATTAAAGGTACTGTGTGCTGGCCCTTTTGAATTTGATGGGGTTTTCTCCATGAAAAAGACGATGTCCCCAGACTAGGTAGCTGTTTTCTACATCACTCAGTTGTGATCTTGCTCTTCTCACATGAAGACCTTCATTGAGTGGCAGGTTTGACTGCTTAATAGAAGCCTGAATTTGACAGCAGGAGGGACAGAAAGCTGATGAAAGCTCTAGACACCAATAATGCAGAGTTCCACCAGCCTGGAAGACCTGAAGGATTTACCAAACACACCAGTGACATCATTAGGAAGATGAATTTCTTTGTTAGTCTTCCTGTAATTTCTCTGTATTTCTGTTGCATTCAAGTGACCTTAGAGTTTTTGCCCTGGTGAATCATTTAGCAACATGAAATTATTTGTTCCATTCTCCCCTTCAATGTCATTATTTTTAAAAGAGACAAGCTGATGCAGGACGGTGGGATTATATTGTTAAATTTGTAAGCAGACTAATAATGCATTGGTAGAAGTTGGCATATACTTTACCCTTCATTGCTAGCTATCTGGAGAAAGCTGCTGGTACATTGAAATATTATTTTATATATGATTACAGTGATTCCTAATTTTTTTCCAAGTCACATTTTCATCTAAGCATTTTAATAACCAATATCAATAAATTCATTAAATAAAACTGTTCTCATCTTGTTTTCTTACATTTCTAAGGCATGAATATGTGTCTTTTCTCAGTACCTAATTTTCTTGTATTTCTTTTTCCTCTCATGTTTATACTTATACTTTGTCTTCATCCACATTTTACCACCATATGTCTAAAAAGATAATGCTTTTATCAATGAGGCACACAACAGAGATGAATAGCAATGTGAAATTAAACTTACTAAGCTGTCAATAAAAGACACCTTAGTTGTACTTTGCAGTTAACTTTCTGCCCAGAAACATTTTATTTTCTGCAGAAGATATTTTACATAAATGTAGCTTAAAAAAGAAAAGCTCAAAGCATAGGTACGTGGACTGGTTTGGGGAAGAGTGAGTCAGAGAGATTAGGCAGGGCATGAAGTCACACTTTCACATTTCAGGCATTAATTGGCCACTGAGAAGGAGCGGCTGAAGCGTAGGAGGAGGGTTAATTTTGGTGGACAGCTAAAAAGAGAAGAAAGATTCCTGATCCTTTTATCTCTCAATCCCCCTCCAATAAAAATTAAGGTTGTGAGAAGGTTTTTTAAAAGTCAAGGCATGCTGATATGTGGATGCTGTGCTGGAATGAGGAGAGTGCAGTCCCGCCACCTCCAGCCAAGGCTGCTGCTGCAAGTACCACACACAGCAAAGTGGGGCTGGGCTGTGGCACAGCTGAGCATCCCAGCACATCACAGAGCTGGCTGTCAGGGTAATGCTTTCCTCTAGATCAAGACAGTGTATGTCAGAAGGTGATGCTAAAATTAAAAGTTGCAAGTATAGGAGGTGCTTTGGAGCTAACTCCAGACAAGTAAATTCCTACAACTTGTCTAATTTAATTGGTGGTTGAAATCGTGACTGTGTTGAAGTCAGAGATAGAAGTGCTGCTGACTCCAGAAGTCCCAGTGGCCAATCTCTGCTGCTTGCTGCCCCCAGAGCTGGTTTGGTCTGATGGTGTTCTTAGAAGTTCACAAGCCACAGCGATGGAGGGGGCTGCATTTGGCAGTGGTTAACATGGAACTCTCCTCTCACCCTATATTTCTCAAGAGGACAAGCTCGCCACAGGCTGACAATTTGGCTTTTTAAAACTGAACTTTAAAGCCATCCTGGGCATGCACAAAGGATAGGAAGGACCTGAGCCTGTGAAATTAGCTGCTTCCAACTTGCTGCTGCCTGGCAGAGTGATGGGCAGAAACCTCCAGGCAAACACAGAGATGGACAGATTGGAGGTCCATCGTCTAGGACTAAGGCTGAAGAGGACTGCCAGTCACCCTCCAAAGAGATGGATGCTGATTTATTATCCTAGGAAGGCAAAGAGAAAGAAAAATTTGAACAGTGTAAGTTTGGCCAGCTTCTGGGCGACACAGTGAGCCATTACGCCTTATTCTGGGTGGACTGTACAGTGACACAATAATTCTTCACCAAAAATTAAACAAGGGGCTTGTGTTTCTGAATATGAGAAGAATGCATGAAATAGCTTTTAATTACTTTAAAACAATGACTCTATAAAGTTTTTAAAAGCATTTGGAAAATGTAGTGAATAGAGTATACAGAAGCACTGCAATGCTATATTAAAAAAAAATAGAAACTGGAGCCTTCACTGGAGACTGTGAGGTCCTGCCTGTGTTTTTTGAAGCTTCCTACAGGCCCCTGTGGCTGGGATTACATTCTCTATTAATTCTGCAGGGTGGTTTATTTCCAACAAAATTCCATAATGCAAGGATAACAGAAGTCTTTTGAAAATGTTTCATGAATAGGTAATAGCACTCCTCAGAGCCTAAGATATATATACACAAAATATATATGGAAATCAAGTGTTTGTTGAAAGTAAATGAAAGTAAAGTAACTCTGCCAGGGTCATTGAAGCATTGTCTTTCATTCATTACCCTAAGCTGATGTTTTCTGTAAGAAGAGCTTTAGGTGGAATGTGCCTGAGATGTTTTAAGCAGAAGGACAGGGATCAAGATATTAACTAGGAGGATGAAAACCTCAGAGAACACATTAGCCCATGTGTCTTCATGTATAGAAAAGGTGGATTATTCGTGTATGCCCCATTATTCAACAGGCATTAATGATTGTTAGCATTTAGACAAGCTCCAGTAAGTCAGCTGCATTTCATGGCTAGTGACTGATCTGCTACTTTTCTATATCCTTATTGAAATAACTTGGAAAATACTTTAAAGTATGCTGTAGATTTCTTTCTCTTTATGAGCTGCTGAGACTACAAGGACATCAATACATTTTCTAAGGGTGAATTAAAAGAGAACAAGGATTTTTTTTTTCCTAGCTGCTACTTTCTTAAAAAAAGAAATACACACAGCTGTCTTTAGTCATAATATTTAGTAAGAAAGAGGCCTTACTACACAGAGATGAAATGGGGAAAAAACCAAACAAAAACAAGAACTGTACTTTTAACAACCTCCCAGTTCCAAAACTCTGAAAAAAGAAACCCATGTGGTTCAGTTTTTAAATGGTGGTTTTAAACTCACTACAGTTTTCTGTAAACCCAGTGAAGACAAAGATATTTCTGAAGTGATCATGACTTAGTTTTCAGAATTCAATGAAAATTAGAAGGATTTGGCTGCATATGCAGTTACAAATGGAAACTATTTTGCTAGTCTGATTCTAGTATGGGCAATTTCTTTCTTAGACATATGTTTGTTATTTTTTAATAGATTTCGATTTGTTTAATCTGGTTTGCAAACTCAACTATTATGAAATGGTACAAGAGAAATATTTATTTTCAGATTCATCCCCTATTTTACAACCTCCCCTACTGTATTTCTTCCCCTCCTTCTTATTTGGATAAAGTGCCAGAAACAAAATCTGCTTGCAAAACTCAACACTTGAGTAATCCTGTGGCCATTAGAGTATTTGCTGTACAATGCTTAGTGTGTTCAGAGCATTTACCAGTCCTCATTTTCTATTTGGTGCCACACTGAACATTAAATTAAATGAGACATTTTAATATGCAGCAAGAAATTATCCAGCATTAACTTAGCTCACTCTTTGCTTCTGGAGCTTATTCTGGGTACTGCTGCAGTATCTGTGGATGCTCTAGAAGATGTTGCTGTGGTCCATGCTCAGGTGTGTTTCCTCTCTCAACCTGCATAGTCACCAGCAGAGTTGCTTATTTCAGGACACCAACCAGAAAAGCTATTTCTTCTCAAAAGAACAGGCTTTCCTGTTGAAACAAATGTCCCTTAAAATCTGAGCACAGACATGGATTAGTGAGCAAGAAAAAGCAATATGTGGGAACAGCCAAGGGCTGGAGTGAGGCCAGGCTGTACCTCCTTGCTGCTCCCTGGAATGCCATCCTGCTGGGGCTGAAGTGCCACAGGGTTTGAGCAGCCCTGTTGGCCCTGCTGTGCTGCAGCAAGGCATGGCCTTGTTTTATCCTCTGTGCCACAGGTTTGCATCCCCATTCCCTGGGGATTCCCTTGTGGAGGGAGAAACTGCTACTGTCCACTGAAAGAGCTACAGGAGATTTAGCACAAAGTCAGGCAGATCTACCCTCCATCACTCACTGTGTGCTGTAAGGTGTGTTTCCATCATGTGCAATATAAAACCATGAGCACTCTGCCCCTGGCTCCTGAGTTATTACTCTATTGCATTACAAATATTTACCTAAGGGGCTTTTCTTCTGTTTCTGCTTCTGAAGATACTCTCCTTTCATTAAACATCCCTCTCAAGCAGTATTTGAGAGTTTTACCCCTTGCAGTTTTACCCCTGCTGTGATTTTCTCTCATGAATCTTTCCAGCAAATGAATGTGACAAATTGCTGTGAGCTGGACATCAGCTTTTTTCCACTGAAAAAGAAATTGACCCTTTTAAAATTTCAATTTCTTACTATTCTGTTTTAAGCAATGGCCAAGCCTCAAGCCCAAACCATTTAATCATGCAACATTTTTTTTTTCTTGTGTTTCCTGTTTCTCTGGTATAGATCCTTAAACATACAGAGAAATGTACTGGAGCTTGAATCCCATGGTAGCACATTCTCAGATTTTCTGTGTCTTTCCATAAAGGTGTGATTAACAGACAAAGGAATTGCTTTGCTGACCTCAGCATCTTCTGGCTATTTTCTCCCACTAATTGCTGAAGTTGACCACTAAAGCCAGGTTTACTGCCTGATGGGCTATTTCAGTGTTTGAATGAAAGACACTTCGAAAAATGCAGTCACCAGCTTTACCAAATCATTCTGTCAGACCTATATAAAGTCGCCCTACCAATGAATTTAATGACAATGAACTAAATAGCTTTTTACTGATGTAAAAGGCTTATACCTCCAGACAGAACAAGGGACTTTTTCATACCGCACTACTGGCAAGCATCTGCTTTTGTCTGTCATTTTCCTTCTCCGGACTCCAATTTTATTATCATATTGCTGTAATGAAAAGCACAAATCATCTGGACAGCAATGGCAAGGAGCTGTATCTCACTGCTCTGATGTCACTATATTTCAAGGCTCCGTCATTATATAACTTCTGTGAAAAATGCTGACTAGTTTGAAGCATGGCATGCAAATGACCAGGATCTGGCTACATGGGTCCCTCTGAGTCAGTCACACAGATATTTCAGCCCTGTCTTTGCCTGTGCCCTTCACCCCTGGCTGGCTGCAGCAGCTCCCTGTGCAGCAGCTCCCTGTGGAGCCTTCTGCCATCCCCTGTGAGGGTCAGGGCCAGGGCCTGGGAATTCCCCAAGGGAAAAGTCAAACATTACATCACAGCAGGGAGAGTTGTTTTCCCCATAGCTTCACAGCACTTGAACAAGTGTTTCTTTGCTGTTGCTTTATTTGTCATCCAATTACTTCATGCGTTGATCTCTCCCACTTGACAGCAGGAAAATATGCTCTCTGAATTGCACACATTTGTTGTGACTTGTATACAAAATCACCACAGTTGTAATCATGTTGTAATATTGTAGCTTCTCTTCAGGTTTAATTCCCTCTCCTTTAAATTAAGACACTGGACTGGAGCATTGTCCTGTGAGATTAACTCAGCACTGTCTCTGCTTCCTGTGGATATTCAAATCACCTCCCAGCAAACTACACCCACTCACATGCCAAGAAATAGCTGTGAGAAAATCTTATTTGGGTCTTTGTGTAAAAAGTCACAGCATGGAGATTGAATCAGGAGAAACTGAGTGACCTTGCTTTAAAAGACAGATAAACTTTATTGTCTTCAGATGAAACATTCTGGAGAGAGCTAGTGATTGAGCTATGTAATGTGATATCTGGAAAACTGACCCCAATTTCTGGTTACTGACCCTCATCTTACCTGCTACTGCTGTAGAAAGCTCAAATAGCTGTGCAAAGGCAATTGTGAACAAACTCAGACTCTGCCAGAGGTAATGATACATTTCTACCAACAAAAAGGATAATGTGGGGGAAAATGGATGGGTATTGGTTTGGAAAAATTTGCAAGTAATTGCTTCTTTAAAAAAAAAATCCAAAATTATACCAAAAAAAAAAAAAAAAAAGCCAAGGTGATTCTTCACTGCAAACTCCTCTTAATTATACTATTATGAATATCATATTTTGGACCAAGATTTTTCCTCTTCTGTGTTGTTATTGGTGCATGCAGAAGGGCATTGCTGCTTGTGTTCCTGTTCTGCTTCAGCAGCAAGACGGAGTCAGAGGGGCACCAAGAAATTCTCACCAACAAAAAAATATAGGGTAAGAAAATCTGTGAGAAAAGGCAATATGTAACAACCAACTTTCTCACCAGAAGTTGTATTAAATTTATTCCAGGGGCTCTGTGCATCCACAAGGTAGATGTGGATGCCACAAGCCTGTGGCATCCACAGCCTTTTCTTCAAGGAGGTATATTGGATAATCATAGCAAAACCATATTGTTCTTATGGCTTATACAGCAAAAACCTCTCATGTCCAGATATTTATGACATGGTAAGAACTCTAAGAGGTGTTTTTTTGGGAAAAAGTGACAGTGATAGTTGTATGTTTAATGGTTGTAATAATAATTATTATTTGAAATCTGCATATCTCAAAAGACCAGTATGATTCCTAATGTGTAGATAGTTAAACAGACATATTTCTGTGACCAGTATATATATATATATATATATATATATATATGTGTGTGTGTGTGTGTGTGTGTGTGTGTGTGTGTATACACACATGTGTTGCATATCCACACACACCTGCACATACAGCTTGCACTGTATTGAATAGATACATGTATTGACAACCTTATTTCATTTGCCTGCCCATGTTACACTTTGGAGTACAACAAACAGAAACAGTAGCAGTATTGGTTATTCAATTTCATTGAATAATGATATTTAAGTCATTCTTTTAAAAAAAACTTTGAGAAAATGCAATTAAGTCTGATTCTATTTTGAGCAGAGCAAATGACATGTAATTTTTTCTTTTTGGTTCTTAATTAAGTATAAGGAGTATTGAGTTTCTTAGTTCCTGAATGCTGTACAGCTATTCTAGGGGCTATTTTTGTGTTCATTATATTCACTGAAAAACTCCTTGCCTTTAGAAGATAGAAGGTCAAGTACCCAATGTCAGATTCTGCCCCAGTGGAGTCAGTGGGAACCTTGCCATTGGTTTTGTTGGAAGCAGAATTAAACTTTTAGGTGTTGCACTACCTTGCTTGTAAATGACTAATTACCAATTTGCTTTAGCACCTCTTCCAAAGCTTACTGAAGAAAACGAAAATATTTTTTCATAAAAACAAATCTGTCATCATGGTATCTTAAAAGTTTATGAAACTACCACCATCCTGAATATCACCACTTACAAAGACACCCTGAGGAAGCTTTGGGAAGCAGAAAATGTGAGTGTGAGGAGAATGGCAGGCAAACACACAGCTGTGCTTCTGGAGCATACATATCTCCTGCAGGTTTGACTGAAAAGGACCAGTTAAAAGCAAAGATAGGTGGAAACACAGAACTATCCACAATGCAAGCCTTCAGACTCATAGATTTTAATAATTCTTTTATGTACCGCCCTGAGGCAGTTGCTTTTTAGGAGAATAGGGATGGTTGCCTCTATCTGAATTCAAGAAAGGTAAGTACAAATCCATAAAAACAACCTGTGTGATTAAAAAAAAAAAAAAAGTTAATATGCTGTTTTCTGTGTATTCCTGTAGTACCACAGAATCTAGACATCTTCCAGCAGTGCATCAAGTGATGCAGGTAACAATTTGTTTGTGTGTTTTGCTTTCTCCTCTGTTTCCACTCAAGGGCTCTGTGTGTGTGTATCTGTGAAATGTTGTGTCCTGTATTGGCAGGGACTCTACTTGACTGGGCATTTAACCTCCTTACTGCTCTATGTCAAATTTAGACAAATGAATTGAAGAAACACCCTAACTGAAACTCTTCATGACTGTCTATTTTTATACTTGTCCCTAGGAAAGCTCAATCTTTGTCTTTAAAGTAAAAAATGAAGATTTATACCCTTCCCAACTGAGTTTTTAGGGTACCTCTTTGGAGACAGTTTCAAGCAGTGCAAATACTATGAATACTTTGGGGATTTGGCTTTGGTGAAGCATAAAGCATCATTTTTGTGTTAAACACACACAGACACTGCCATTCAACTCAAGAAAGCTCCTGTTACACTTAGTTTGTTTCAAACAAGATTTTAGTGTCGTCTCCTTCTGATGCCTGATGGTCACAGCCCAAGTAGTATAGCATCTGTTTTTAATCTCTTAAAGGCAGAAAAGCACTGTCCTTTAGTGAAAGCAGATGGGAAAGCCTGGGATTCCAGGCAATTACCCACACATAGTGATCCAGGAATAGAGCAGCTATTAAATCACGTTAAACTCTGTCAGCTCGCTGGAATGGATAAGTCCTCTTTAACAATAGACTCAAAGGAGAAATAGTTTTCAAATTGATGGATTATAATACTTGACAGTCACTTAAAAAGAAGATGAAGCTATGGAAAACACAGGCTGAAGGCAACACCTCTTGGTACATGGTTAAATTTCCATTCTCAGTGTGCCTGTGATGACCCAACACTGTAATCAGGCACACCTACAGTGATCTGACCAGCCCATCTCTTGCCTTCATCACACCCACTGAAATCTTTTGGACACATGAAGTGGTTTGTAGCCCCACCAGCAGCAAAGGACTTGTGTTACTGCTGCATTATTGCACCCTTTAGAGGTAAGTTCTGGTCCAAGGTAATGCCCACGCACAGCGACTGACATGTCTTATGGGATGTCCCCACTGAGATTGTACTGAGTGCTTCTCATTCCCAGGGAGGATAGAGATCTTTAACTTCCATGCTCCAGATCTGCTTGTAGGGGCAGGAACTCAAGTGAGAATGTCCCAAAGCTGCTTTCAGTGTGCATTTCTAGGAGAGTTGCAAAGTCTGCAAAATCAGAGGTCTGGGCACTATGACTACATTCCTTAATCCTACAGAAGCACTTGAGGGCTGCCAACAAGAAGGTTGCTATTTCATATTATTATTTAGAAGGTGCTGAAATCAGAGGTCGAAGTACAAATCAGTGTATTAAAGATCACTGCTGGATTTGCAAGAAGGCGGTTTTCTGAAAGAAGAATCACTGGTGTCCATACAAGATTTTACATCTGTTTTTAAGCCACTCCCTCTCCAAACAGGTGCCAAAGTCTATCAGCAAAAGGGTGGGGATGAGCTGGGATGAAATGAAACACCTTTGTAGGTGTAAAGGCATTTTAAATTTTACTGGTTCTTCTTAACTTTAAATAAATTTAAATAAGCAATTTTAATAAAAAATAACTATTCTATTCAGGAATAGCCAGAATAGAGCATCCTGAGAATAATCACTTAGGGGTTTTTCCCACCAACAGTTCTACAAGATGAAGTTCTGAAACAACTGCAGGTTGCTAACAAATCTGTAGCTGGCAATAACGTGGTGTGATCAGATGTGCTGCATGTAACTAAACCAAGGTCTGGATGCTGCTCCTTGTCCTCTTTGCAACTGTGCCCAGTAGCTGTTCACCACATAGCTGGAAGGCAACGGTAGAGTGCATTCTTCATTTTTCATGCTCTTTCATGGATTTCCATGTTTCTTTCATGGACTTGCACTCAGCTATGACATTTATTGTCCAGTTGTGCGGTGCTAGTGGTGATGACAAAGCTGCCTTCAGAACCATCTGCCCTGGAGCTTCTGGTGACTATTTTAAACATTTCAGTGACCTGGATTACAGCATGGCTTCAAAACCAGCCATAATTTCACATCTTGGAGGTTGTAAACTTTGGCATAGCATTACAATTCTTGTTCATGGCTGTTAGGAAGAAAGAAAGGAGTTTCTTAAACCAGCTTTCCTACTGAAGGTACCACACAGGCTTGATTTGATTCCTTGCAGAAATGCAGTCCATTAGGCATCACACAATGGAGAGTCCTGGGCTTTTTATTGATTGGAGGCAACCTAGAAGTCCAATCCATGTGAAATGTGGTACACAGCTACAGAAAACTATGATCTGAAAGGGTGTGCGTTTCCTTGGTTCTCACAGTTTTGCCATGACCTAAATATAATGGTCTAATTGCTTTTTATTGAATGTGGGACTCTGTTTCTTGTTAGAGGCAAGTCCACATTTGCTTTGTTAATTCCTTGCAGAAGCCCCTACTGAATCCTGATGTTTATTTTCACTGAGATTTCTGTCACACTTGAGTCTTTTTCCCAGTACAGGGAATTACTTTGTTTCCCCATATGGCTCTCATATTTCTGGGGTATATTTTTGTCTGTGTGTATATATATATACATATATATACATATACATGTATATATATATGTATGTTCTCCTACCCTGCCCGTCATTAAAGTAAACCTGTGTACCATAAAATCTCTTTGTCACATAGCCAAAGCTTTCTTGCCACCTACATCAAATGCAAAGGACATTCTGCTGTTCTCTGCACACTTCATATAGTGCAGCTCTGCTGCTGTGCCCTTGCTCAGCTGTTTAAAATACCTGCTAGGCAAATGCTCAAGTCCTTTAATAATATTCAGAGAAATTGAGCATCCAAACAAAAATCTGTACATCTGATTGCATGAAACAGTAAGAAGTGGGGGGACAGAAGTTCCATTCCTTCCAGGAATTTGAATTCTTACAGGAAAGATGTAGAAAGTGACTACTCTGCCAGAATTAGATGTCTGTGTCCATGCTTTCTCACAAACATACATTAGGAGACTTCACATTTTTCCTAACAGCCTACTTAGGATGTTATAGAAGATTTGGTTTCAGAGGAGTCCTATAGCTAAGGGGAATTTCAATCAAATGTGGCCAAAAGACCTAAATCACCATTATTTTTTACCTCCTCCTCATGCCTAGATACTATATGTGTGTGTATTTATGTTTATGTAAAAACAAAGGCAATTAATTTTCTTGCAAAAAATACCCTGAGAGAAGAGCTCATTAGAATCAAGGCAAATGATGTTTTGTAAGGTATTGGCAGCATGTAAATTTGGAACTGATTTATGTCAACATTAAAATATGAACACTTAATTAGCATCGATTTTAAAATGGAAAATGGTCTCCCAGGATACTGTAGAGCAATTCCTTATGTCTTAATTTACAGCAGATATTGCTCTAAGAAACAGATTTTAGTAGAGACCAACCTATTTTAGGCTAACTGAGGTGTATAAACATTAACCTATATGGAGGAACTGTTAGGATAATCTTCCTAGATCTCACAGAGAAAAGTCTCCTTCATCTGTCTTCAGTGCTTGCCAGAAATAAGCAAGATTCTCATTTCTTTTGTACCTATTCACATTCCAGCCTTTAGAAAATGGATGGAGGTCTCACTCACACTAAAGCTATAATTGTGGTAATATTATGCTCAGATAAGCACTGAATGACTGGGCAGATTTACAGAACAGGCTTTGTGGCCCACATTCGGTGCTTCCTTTTCTATTTCTTAACCAGAAATTGATTCTCATGTTCAGTCTTGCAACACCTTAACCCTTTTGTTTGGCATTTTTTCATGGTACATTACCCAGTGCAAATGCAATGCTGCAAACCTGTTCATGAGCAGAGGTGATGGCAAGTGAAGTAGTGTTCAGAGCAATGGACCCTGGAGAGATTGAGTTGAAGAGATGCAGGTGCTGGGAATAAGCAGAGCACCAGAATTTGAACTTAGCTGTGTTTTCAACACTATTTTTTCCCCCTATATTTCCCTTATATTTTTTTATGGTAATTCGGCTAGACTGACAGTGAGAAGAACCAAAAGCTTAAAACCTGAATTTTTTATTTTGCATGGTGACAACTCTTTAAACACAACATACTTGCTTTTCCCCATATGTAGGATTGGATCTTTGCCAGTCACCACTCATCTTAACACATGGCAGCTCGAAGGAGAACACAGACACTAGCTGCTTTAGGAGGACATGGCTGCACAAAGTTTCCAGGCTCTGGTGAGCACCTTCTCACACAAGCAGTCCCTGGGATTCCATGGGATATAAACTCTCACTGATCTAGAAACAGTGACCACGTACAGCCCAGAGCTGCAGATCTCCCTGACATTTGTTTTATGTAAAGGCATTCATACAACCATGACACATGTCAGGATAAAACAGCTAGATAACATCACATATCTCTACACTGCTAAAAGGAAAAGATTTTACGGATAACATAAGTGGAATACACACAGCTCTTTCCAAGAAAGCAAACACAAGGTTATCACGTACATCTGCTGACAGTAACAGATGGCAGCACTAATTGTTGTTCAGAAAGTTCATGTTGTTTTAATTTCCTCAAGGGCAGTGCACGGACATGGACATGATGTGTTTCCATATTACCACATTTGTGCACTACTTAGAGAAGTGCTGCTGCTTCCCACCAAAGGTGGGGTGACCTCGAGGCTTTTGCTGTAAGCAGAGGAAGGGGCTAAGCTGAGGAAAAGGGGGGCTGGAAGGTGGGAGGGAGGGAGGAATAGGCTTGCACCATTCAGAACCCACAGTGTCAACATAAAAACCAGGATTTTTTTAGTAGCAGAATATGAATGGAGCAAAATGTGAGCATAATTCAGTAATGATGTTTGATATTTCCACATCCAGTGGAGAGCAGGTACAATGGTACAGATGCAGAGGGGTTGCCAAGGAAACAGACGTGTTTTGCTTCAGATGTGCAGTGAAGCACATACTCCAGACATCCATATAGCCTCATTACCACTGCATCTGAATACCTCCTGGCCATTAGTAATGAATTTTACCCTCATAACACTCCTGTAGGGGTGCAGTGGTCCTTCAACCTGTTTTTAACGTAGCAAAAGCAAACAGATTGAGCCACCTGCCCAGCCACACCAGCACTCTGTGGTCAGATCCCTGAAATCTAAACAAGAACAGAGCATTTGTACCCATGATCCAGCCAGTGTCAGGACTTTGATAGGGGTCAACAATAAACTACTAGGGTGGATTGTAAATGTAAGAAAACCCCAGCCTCTGATACTGGCCACCAGATCATTGCCAGGGAATGGTTCCATGCTCATTTCCAAGGATAAGGCAACACTTCTGTCTCAGAATGCAGTTTGAGGCTCTCTACTTCAGAATCAAATAACGGTATATGAAAATCTCTTTTCATCAGCATATCGGTAATTTTATTAAAAATTCAATGGAAAGATAGAGATAAGGAAATGAGCAGACATTACCCATAAAAGTCTGACATTTTATCAAGCTCTGCTCAATTCTGTCTTCAAACCAACATAGCTCCCCGTAAGCTTGGAAGAGAAGAAAGGGGAATAGTCTTCTCAGTTTAGGGAAGATGAAGGAATAGCCCAATTATAGGCAAATAGACCATCTGATATGCTACCCTGTGCTGAGGCTGTATTTTCCTTCCTCTGTATTTCAATTTTCTTTTCTAGTCTATCACATGCCCAGCAAATTTTGCTCTCCTTGGAACAAAGAAACAATTAGAACTCATTACTCTTACAATAGAAAATTGTTATGCTGAGACATGCATTTTTTAGATTTCTAAAGAAGAAGAAGCAGCACAGGGCTCTCAGGGCAAGCTGTGGATGACAGGAAATGCACTGGAAACACAGGCTGTGGTAATGAGCTTTCAGTCCCTTTTAAGAAACCTGGAGATAAGTAGAAAGAGCACCAGAAAGAGCAAAATAATCATCCACAGTGCACAGAGTAGTCCACAGTGATTTCAGGCTGTATGACAGGTTCAGTGTCACTGCTCTGAGCCTTGAGTATCAGAGCCTGCTCTGAAAACCTCCAAAACCTTGGCAACAGCTTTTCTTCAAAACAGGGGGTTCTCTAAGCTGTGACTCGATAGCATCAGGTGAGCTGTGGCAAGGGGCAATGGCACCTCCTGTCCTGCCAGTCTTTGGCTGGGATGTCAAAGGTGCTGCTTCCTTTTCGACTGTCTGGTCTGACAAAATAGGCAACTGGGCATTAATTCACTTAGACATTTGAAGATTACACATTTGTCTTTATTGATACAGACCTAGTTTCAATAGTTCTCAGAAAGGGAAAAATACCTGTGTCCTAAAAAAATCTTTGAAGATCTCTGCTGTCTGCTTTTGTTTAAGGAAATTCTTCATCTGCTCATGAGAAATATTTTTCTCAATTTTGTCTCAAATTTAAAATATGAACAAGCTGCAAAAAGAAAAATCCAAATAAGTAAGTGTCAAGATTACAGAATCCCATCCAATTTGCCTTTAGAAATGCTCTTAAATATTTCCACCATTAAGGCTTAAATCCAAAAACATTTCTGAGGCCTTTGATGTAGGAATTCTCAGATTTCTTCCCCCACACACTCCTTTCTAATAAAGTAACAAACACATCCTGTTGTATCAAATAAAGTTAAGGGTTTAGCTGAAATCCACAGAAAATGAGGGAAGGGAATGACTGTGACCTTCTCTGTTTTCATTATTAAAGCCTCTGCTCTGAGTATTTTCTTTTGTCAGATTAATTCAGTCTTTGAAGACTTCAGTGTTGACCTCAGGGCACCTAAGGCATGTCAGCATGGATGTTCACATTAAAAAATAGACTCAAGCTCCAAAAAACCTACCCAAAACCTCACATTTACTTCCACAATTATTTGCTCATTCAGAAATATGAGAGGAGAAACACAACAAATCTGTTCTGCTCAAAGCATTGTACAAGGCAAGCTGCAGACTGTGCATTTGTCTCCTTTTGAAAGGGATTGTATGGGGGTTTAACAACTCAATTACCACTCATCTAAATCTGTACAGAAATTTTTAACAAATGGTTACAGTGAATACCAGCTGATACATATAGTGGTACACTTAAAGAAATAGAAAAGACAAAAATTTGTAAAAGTAAGGACTAAATCTGTCATTAACTGATTGCAAATCAGTGGCCCATGTAACTTCCAATAAAACAGTTTGGGGCAAAAATTTGTCAGCAACACAGCTGTTTAATGCATGGCACCAAAATCAAAAGGCATCCTTTTCTTTGGGCCCAGAGAGCTCATTCATCCCTCACTCCCTGGTTTCTTTCAAAGAAAAATGAGTTAGCTATGAAGGTAAAAGATGCCAACAGCAGATAAAGAGGTTGCTGTAACGACCTCAACTATGCCTACAGCAATTTCTCTCATTTACCTGTACCATTACCTGCATCCAACTGATGAGCCCATCTGTCTCCAAGCCAGCAACACCTCCAATCTAGTGAGCAGCCATTTGTCAAAGCCTTCCCCAGGGCTGGAGACCTGCCTTTTTCCTGCTTTTATCAACTAAATATTATTGCCACTTTTATAACTGCTCAGCCAAGGCAGTGATAAATAAGACCTTGCCCTGTTCAGAGTTTTTCACTGGAACAAATAAAAGGTCCTCTCTAGCAGACAAACCTCTGCTGGCAGCCTTGATGGGCACAGAAACACCTCTAGGGCAATGTGAACACAATCAACATTTAGGGGCCCTGAAACCAGACAAGTTCTTTCTTGGCTCTGCTCCTCAATAGGCTCCTGCAGCCCCATCCACAGCCTTTCCTGCCTATAGGGAACCCCACTGCTTGGGCACATGCTGCAGCCAGGGCATGGCTTGGTTGCATGGATGTGAAGTTTGGAGGGATGTTCCTGCACGTGGGCTGGTAACGCAGTGGGTTGAGGAGGGGTGGAACCAGGCCTCTGCGTTTACCGAAAGTGTCTCTAAGGCTATCGAGAGATCACTCCAGCCAGCACTGCTCTGGTGCTGTACAGAAAGACCCTTCTCACACCCGAGCCGGTGTAAGGCACAGATTCTCACTCACCCAGCGAGCCGGATAGCTCACGCGTTACCAGAGACAAAGAATCCAGAAGCTCAATCAGCTGGATGTTCCAGATGTTTATTCTGAAGGATTCCAGGGTGAAAGAGGAGGAAGAGCCCCAGGTGTCCCTAGATATAGGGATCACCTGGGGTCAGGGGAGAGGAGGCGGGGGAACACCACAACCAATGGGGAGAAGGGAGGGATGAAGTCAGGGGTTAGGTTACAGCCAGGGGGATTTACATAATTTGAGGAGGAACTTATCGTGTTACTTTGACTGGGATGTTTTGCCACCAGTGAAACCCTGCTGTAATGGGACTACTCGGCTCCCCAGCAGTTCCTGAAGTGGTATCACCCACCACCACAGGCTGGGGCTGCTGTAGCAGAGGAAATGACAGTGTTGGGTGTGTGAGTTTCTGCTTTTGGATGGAGATACCAGCTGTTTTGGGGTGGGAATGGGCCTGGAGCATCCTCCTGGTGTAGCAACAGCCTCTGCCACTGCTCAGCTCCGAAGACACTGCTGTTAACAGGGCTACAGTGCTACTTTGGTGAGGGGTAAGGGTATCCTGGTCCTGAAGTCTGGACTGAGAACTTGAATACAGATTAGGTATCTGTGCCTTGAAGCAAGGATCCAGACCTCAGTGATGTCTCTTGTCAGTATCTGCAGCACTGCTGAAGTAAGGATTTTCCATTTATCAAAACCAGTGTAATTCAAATCCCTGTTTCAAAGTGGTTATTTATTAGAAGAGAGCAGATCCCTGCGGATCTTTCAGATAGCTGGAAAGAATGACTGCAGAAGAGATTCCACGTTTCACTCCATAAATCCAGATGTATGTCACCAGGAGCCCCCAACATTTCACCATCAGTATCAAGTCCAGTGAATTTGTATCTGCTGGTTTCCTGGGAGGCACTGTGATATGGATACAGATGAGGTGAACTACAGCACAGACAGAATGAAGTCTTCTTTGAGTTATGTCAGAAATAGTTTTTATTTATCAGCTGAGGACTACCCATAAGAATACTCCAATCCCTAATACAGACTTTACCCTGGAGACTTGCATTGGGTTTAGCATGTTTTTACAGTGCAAAAATCAAGGGTATCTGTTATAGTTCCAGCTTAAGTCTCTATTATCAAGTGATGTGTCTTGTGCTCCTATGGATCTGTGAAAACTCAGCCCACTTCACGAAGATCTCCATGCTACCGCATCTGCAATTTCTAGGCATTTTGTTCAGATATTTAAACCAGGCTGGGTTTTTGGAACAAATTTCCTTTAATTCCCCTAAGTTGTTGCTAGGTACAGCACTGGATACAGGCAGACTTCCAAGGAAAGCATTATTTACCCATAGGAGTACAGCAGTGAGCAACAAAATGCTACAACAGCAAAATAGCCTCAACACATCCCAGCCATTCCTAAAGCTTGTCATGTCCTGGGGACTGGTCAGGTCCCACAAGCTCCTGCTTCCACAAGGGCCAGGCTGCAGCAGGACCCTCAGTCATGTCAAGTCCTGAGCTTCTGCAAGGGTTCCTCTCCCAGAGCCAGCCTAGCATGTTTCATCAGTGTGTTTCAGCCTAGTGTATTTCCATGTGCTCTCCAACCTGTTTCTTATCAAAGAATATTGTGCTCAACCTGGACAGAAACAAATCTTCAAAGACTTTGATACCTGTATTGTAATTTAAATATGCCTGCAGAGCTGGCCAAATGCTGAGATTAATAATTCTGAAATATATTTTATCAGTAGCACACAAATAATACTGTAGGTATTTATTGTCTTATATGCCGGGTAGGAAACACACCTTGTGCTCTGGCCTCTGGAAACCAAATGCCAGGAAGACTGGATGAGAGCAGCTCTTTTCCTTATAGTTGGCTTTGGAAGCAATTGAAAAGGTAAGACCAAAAGAGGTATTCCCTTTCCTCCTAGGATTTAAGTGAATTCTCAAGTGCATGTGCAACACACAACCTGGAAGAAGTTTTCAAGGACATCAATACTTCAAGAGCAAGGGGTGATACAAAAAGGTGTGAAATGCTGCAAGAGTGCTGTCATGGAAACAGGTCATCTCTAGGTATGAAAATGCCACCTCCCTGTCTCCTAAGGCTGTACAGATCCAAACAGGACAAATTACCTTTGGTTATGCAATATCTAAGCTTTCAGAGGTATGTGGTGTTTATGTGGTGCTTCACAGATGAGCATGAGAGGGAAGCCTGCTGACAACAAACCAAGAACTGAAGCCACAGTAGCACACCAAACCTGAGAGAGCAGAAGTAAAAGTGCACATCAAAGATGCAGATGTGGGAGCAGTGGATTTTCGGCCTCATGGCTAACCATGAAAAGCACAAAACTTTGAAAAGGACAAAATCAGAAGGAAAAAACTATTTACGGCAGATCAAAGCCAACTATTTGCAGCCTCCCACCCAACAGAGCTGTCACTGTACACCTCTAGCAAGGATAAAAGGTGGGGGAAAGCTTGACCACCCTGGGACAAGGGCTTCAGGAGGCTGAAGCAGCTGAGGATAACTGCTGCCTCAGACAGGATTACAGAGCTTGCATCTCTTGGGAGACTTGCAGTATTGGACACTATTTTTCAAGGATTGATCAGTGGTGTTTGAAATGTATTGTGTTTGTCTCGCACATGGGGGAAAAATATCCCCAAAGGTTTTAGCTTGGATCAAGCCTGTATTAAAGTTATTGATATGGCAGTAGTTTGAAGCAAAGGTTTAAACAAATCTAGCTACAAGTTCAAGAAGAAATGAAATATAGAATATTTTCAGGCATAAAGGCATCTTAAGCAGTTTGTCTTATCTACTTTGTATAAAGCACACATTTTCATTCTCCTCTCCTAATAAAACCAAAAAATGTACTTCTCCTTCAACAAACAGTGTGTTTTACAGTATATACTAAATCTTTTTACTTTTTTGACCTTCTGAGTAGAGTATGAGGCTTTTATTTGAGTTTGATGTAAAGCACCTCCATCTCTTTACTCAAGACACCTGCATTTAATCTGTGAGCATTCTCAGAAGTTTTTTTTATGCTCTGCAAAAGAAGGCTGCAATCGTGCAACTCAGATGTGATTACCAGTCTAAATCACCCACCAGGCCAAAGTGGCTTTGAAAGCCCAGATCTATCATATGGACTTTTGAACCGAACACCACTTGTTATTTAAAACAATGAAGCAAGTCAGGAAAAACCAACTGCAACAAGAACACTGTCAACATTCCACATGCACAGAGCTCCTGAAGACACTTAGTACGTGTCTAGATTATTGACTGCAATATAATAGAAAAATACCCAAAGGAGAATTAAAGGTACCATTAGCAGTCTAGTGATGATAACGTGGAGCTCAGAGAAGGCTAATTTATCTAATGAGAAGCAGTTCTGAATATAAACATAGTCAAGAGGTAATGATGAAAACTGAGGTTTGCATGCCAAAACCCACAAATATATCCAGAGAACTCCCTATATAAGTTAGCATTTAATTAACCCAATTACCCAACTTAATATTCCAGCTGAGCAAAGTACTTTAGCGTATTCAAGGATACTCCAATGTTACTTTAGTTTACAAAAGGTGGTGGATGGGAAGTCCTTTAATTGAGAGACAGAAGTTAAGCCAAATGTGACTGAATTTTCGGTTGAACAAATGTTCAAATAAAACTGATTGAAAGCCCAACAATTTATTTCCAAAAGTTCTGACAAAAACTCGTTTAAACGTCTATACATGCAATTACCTAAACACTGGAGATTGCTTTTTCCTTCTTCCACTTTTCTCCCCTTCTATCTCCATTCCCCCTATCTTCACTTTATTTCCCTTTCTTTCCTCTATGTTTCCAGTGAAAAAATGGCAAAGGAGAAAGCTGAAGACATTGATTTTATGAGAACATGCAGGAACTTTTAAAAATCTTTTTTCCACAATTCTTTTAAAGGAAATGCTATTTAACCAAGACCAAGGAGATTATATACATACATATATACGTATGCATGTATGTATGTATGTATGTATGCATATAAACAGGACAGGCTTTTACTTCAAGGTTCTGCTAAAGCCAGACATTAACACCCTTCTAGCGAGGAAATTACATCCAGCCTTTCAAGGCTACTTTCAAGAGATGCCAGTTAACTGGATTGCACTAGAGAGTCTGGAGAGCAGCTCGTTTCCCTTTGAAGAGCCTGTGAACAAAAGATGCAATCCTGCAGGTCACAATGTGCCTGCAGAGCTCCAAGGAAGAGCTGAAGAAAGCTGTGCAAACTGCAGCTGGCCAAGAAATTCTGTTTGAGCAATAGCAGTTCTATCATTTAATGCAAACAAGTTTCTTGGATCCCTCTTCTGCAGTCATTTGGTTTTATACAACCAGAACCAGACAGTGAAAGACAGGTATAGACAGAGAGATGCTGAAGTCCAGCATTTGGGTAACTCAGCTATTTTGAAGCCCACTCACTACTTATTTCTGTCAGGCAGCACAGCAAAAGCAGCACAGGCACTGCCACTAACACAGTTAATATCTTCAGAGCTGTACTGTAAGGGAAACCCTCCAAGTAGAGGAAGGAGCACCAGGCCCAGTCACACAATGTGCTTCTAGACCTGTAGCTGGGGATGTACAAGGGAGTGTCAGACCCCTGAAGAGAAACGTGACTCTGAGAGAGCCATTGTGGGGAGCAAACATCATATGGTTTGGGCTGTTAGGGAAAGGGCATAAAAAGCGTCAGCTGCTGAAGGCAAGAAGAGAAGCAGCAGTTTTGATCCAGCCTGGAGGAGGATGGCTTTATTTTCAACAGTATTTCACAAATACTTATTTTCTCCTCCCTCTGAATTTTATCCTTGGGTAATTTAGGGTATGTTAATGATGTCTGTAATCCCTTTTTGACAGCACCTCTCTTTCATTCACATCCAATAAACAATAGCATCTCCAAAAAGAAGGAACAGATGTACAGTTTAAAATACTTGTAAAGTTTCTACTGAGAACACATGAGTTTTAACTTGGCCAGACCCTGACAGAAGCTACTGTAACAGTCTGATCCGGACCCCCCACAACACCATAAAAGCTTTCACATCCAACAGAGAGCCTAAGAACCACCAAGGCAGAACAAATTTCTGTCTTCTCTGTATCACTGGGGCACTAGCCATGGCTAGGTTAAACTGTATTACTCTTTTGACAATTTTCATCTTCTCAGATCTGCTGTTACAACCATGGGAACAGAAGGCAGACAGGTTAGATATCTCTAGAAATGTCCACTATTACTGTACCTGTTCAGTGCCACTTCAGCAAGCACAGGTGACTAACTCAGATAACATCTGTGAAATACTGACCCCAAAAGAGTCAGTGGTAAAAAATGCAAGAACCACCATTAGTCTTCCTCAGAATAGAAAAAAATACCAATGAAGTTTTATCTTTTTATTTATCTCAGTAAAGTTCTCTTAAAACATATTACAATATAATATTAACAGAGGCAAGTGTCTAAACAGTATTTTTAAAACAAGGTAGTATTTCAAATTAGAAAATTTCATAAAAAGCACCACAAGAAAATAGTATAATTTTCACAGTGTACTGCAATCTGCAGAGACCACAGAACAGAGGAATATCCATAATATTAAAATAGACTTCACACATTCTGCCCAGTTTTCATTTCAAAGAAAGCACCAAAAATTTGCATAGGTATTAAATATATTCAGGTAAAAGCCTCGAACTTGCAAAATGTTTTCCAATACAAAACAATGTAGGATTTTGTAAGCCAAATCTTTTTTCTTTTGTATAAGAAGCACTATTGAACCTAAATTATTTCCTCCTATAATGGTCAAGTCTTCTATAACAACAAGTTGCTTTTTTATCTTCATAATGCAGTGAAATAACCACCTGCTTTCCTGGATGTGTTATCTCAAACTCTTTCTGCACAGGTAGATTCTACCAGCCTCATACTTACTCTGTTACTTTGTGAATACTTCCTTCGGAAACACCCTCTGGCAGCAAAGATTGAAGAGACTGTCTCCAGCTATTTTAACCATACTCATGAATGTGGAATCAGAAGATGCAAAGTAGAAGTTTTTAAATGAATTCCATACTTGACAGTATTATATTGTACTATTAATAAAAAGAAATCATATGGAAAAAAATTAATAAAAAAGTTCAAAAGTTGTAAATGTAATTAATAAGACAACTGTCAATAAAACATGCAATTTATTACAGCAAATGGGATAAGTGCCATAAAATTAGCATTCAATGTGCATCAATTCCTCTTGAACTTTATCTTATTCAGGATCATAGTGCACTACTTAATGTTGCATGGTATGAGGCAATATACATCATTGTCAGAGATGCAAAGGCTATATACTCTGCCATTAATTAGGCTATCATAAATCCATACTGATTCCAACAGACTCCAAATTCCTGTTGCTATAACCAAGGCCAGTGAGTGCTCTGAAATACAGATCCAGGCTTTTCTTTTTTTGGAAGGAAGAGATTAAAAAAAAAGCTCAATGGCCAGCCTTTTTTTACCAGAAATAATGCTAATCTTGCTGTAAATTGCAATTAATAATACACATTGGATAAGGCTCTTTTTTCACTATCAGAGTGTCTTATCACAGATCACACGAGTAAAACACTATTAGATGCATTATCACTTCCAGATGGATGCAAAATACTGTGTTTCTGCCACTGTGCATCTAAAACTTTATTCTGAATTTAAGGGAAATACTAGGCACTCCCCACAGAATCCTCCAAAAAGTTTTTCTACATTAAACAATTTATACTCTGGACCCTGTCTCAGATGCAATAATGTGCATTTAAATGCAAGTACCACCAACATGCATAATACAGGACTGGAGTGTCATTCTCTCCCGTTTAAGTAACTCCATGGATCTCACAATCTCATTAAGAGAAAGCATCCTCATACAAATCATGCCATTAGATTTGCTATATGCTATATACAGGCAAATGTTCATTATATTCAAGTAACATCTGCACTTTGCTAAACATGTACCAGATTATTTCAAACACCAGATTCTGACCTCTGCTACACAGGCTTAAAACTAGAACGAGCCTTAAGTCATACTGGGGAGTGACAGCCTTCAACAGAACTGCATAGCACAAACCAGCAAAGGAAAATAAAGGGTTCTGTTTGTGGAAAAGCGACTTTCTTAACTTCTTCTAAAACATAAACATAAGCATGTAATTTCTAGCTTTCTCTAACATTGTCTCTCCCTGAACTCTTACCATAGAAATACCCAGGTGAGCTCTCTGCAGAGCTTCTCCTACAGCACATGCACCCTTCTACAGACAGCAGAATGGGTATGCCAGAAGAACTTTAACCCCTGTGCCATTTCCTCTTTGTTCAGTCTCAGCGGACTCCAAGAGTGAAGCACCCAGAAAAACTGCTCTGCTCCCAGGTAATGCAGCTCTTCTGTACACAACAGATGCTTTTCCTTCCAGAAGTCCTTCTCTACCACTACCAAATGTCCTCTGTAATGATATAACAGTGTTTTGCAACGTTGAACACCTTCAACAGCAGTTTTAAATTCATCCTTCCTTATGGCCTTGCAAGAACGAATAAGACCCTGGCTGCATACAGGCACTAATATCTCTGTCACAGACAGACTTTGGAAACACCAGGATTACTGGTTTCTGTATTTATGCTGGCTGCAACACAATGCCCAGTGAGGTGTCCTGTGACAGACTGCTTAGACTTTGCAGCTGAAAGCAAGAAAAAAATACTATTCTCCATTTGGAACAGAAAAGCACTTTGTCCAAGCCCTGAATCTTTGAGTATATTCTTGAATTAAAAAAAGATGATGAAAAGGTGACTTCAGGTGTTAAGGACATAGTTATGTCACAAGTTAAAAGAACCACCAGATAGAAGTCTTGCATTTGGGTTCATCCTAGTACAGAAAATTAAAGGAAGACATTATACAGCAAAAACAGTGTAACAAACTCCACTCCAAATTAAAAACACAGCAATGTACATACATATTTTAGATATACATACTCAAGCAGACACATTAAAGTTATATTGTGCATAATATTTCATTTCAGTAGGGTTGATATAAGGCAGCCTGCAAGTGCATTGTCAATGTCCTTCTTGTGTAGTTACATCATCCATCCTTTTGTAGGAATGCTGAAAGAAAGCTGGAAAGAGATGTCACAAGGCACATCATTTACTCCTAACAAAAGAAATGAGAAAGGAGAGGGAAGAAGCACTTGTAGAGAAGAAAGGAGAAAATGGGAGAAAACAGTCTACGTAGTTTAGAAAAAGAAAGAATTGTTTGATGGAAGAGCTGGAAGAAGATAAACATTAGTGTCAATGAATACACCATTTTCTTGAATTAACTGATTTGACAAAAAAAAAAAACCTTTTAATGTAAGCACCTGTTCAGCAAAATAAATAGACTTGTGAATAATGTCTTTTTAAAATAAATTGAATCTTCAAGACATTCTTTTAGTACTTGTTTCTTTTTGCCTATATACTCTTTTTTCTTAGAATAGACTTCCTTCTTTCTCATTCTGCATCTTTTCACTGTCAAAATTAAAAACAGGGAAGAGCCTTCCCAAAATACTTAAATGCAGATTATTTCCAAATGAATTTAGAGCAGTCATTAGTTCCACTGTTTTGTTGTAAAAACAATGTTCTGTTTTTGACCCAGTCCATTTCCACAATATTAAGAGTGTATACTCCAGTGTTGCCACATTATCACCTACTTGAGGCATGTTCTCTCCATTTATGGAAAGCACAATATTTTGTAAGATGTAGACAAATTAGCCCCAAAGTACATTTAGTACTTCTATTAGCCTGTTGGATGAAAAAAAAATGAAAGCAAGTTTCAATTATTTGGCTGTGCTGCCTTCAGTTACAGTACTAAATGCTATTTACCCTCAGCTGCAATTTTTTGTGGTCCAGAAAACATCAATTTTAAGAGACTGCTTTATTAAAAATAAGGGAGTTTGATCTGAATTCAATGTTCCCCTGCCTGAAGATGGTACCAGAATTAAAAACCTGGACGCTGAAAGCTCTTGTTTTCTTTAAATAGCAACAATTCAGTTCAGATTACATTTAAATACTCTTAAAATTGAGAGCATTTTGGTGGGATGATCTGCTGAAGTCAACACAGTATAGTGTCAAGTATGTATAGAACCAGAGTAGAATCTAAATACAATTTAAACCCCAATTCTGTGCTAACATCACTGTGCAGAAATTAAGATGAAATCCATAAAATAGATATACTGGTTCCATGTTCATGAGTGATCTGATTGATCCTTCCACGCACACAGTCAAGAGAAACTGATATCAGTGTTCCATTGTGCACTTCAAAAGATGCACGGAGGGACACGCTGGTCCATATGCTTCCCTCTGGCATCTGACCTCCAATCTGCTGAGCAATTGCTGTGGGTTGCATGTGATCCATGGCCAACTGATTGAGAGTCACTTTGAGCACATTGCATGAATGGATTAGCTTTAAGTTAAATGCAAGGCTGGCAACTCCCTTTTCAGTAAAAATAAAATATTTCTGAGCAAGCTGTCCAGAAGAAACCAGCTGTATCTGTTTCTCACTGGCTGAGACCTGGGTGAAACCCAGTAGTTTGTTTCTCACAGCTCCAGTAGGCAGACCTGTAACAGAAACTGTGGCTGATATGGCACTAGAAACTGCTGAAGGGATCCAGATGAGGCTAAACATGCTAATTCCAGAACTGTCTCCAAAATACCGAACGTTACACTGTGCAGGAGAAAGTATCTCAAAGCTAACCAGATCTCCAGCATCGACCTTTGTGGCCCCAGAAGCAGATATCGATGTGTCTCTGTAATTTACTCCAGATTTAAATGCATTCATTAATTCTCTGTTGGTACCATTCCTATTGATATAAGAAATTAAGGAGAAGCCCTCTCGGACACACGTATGACCCATGGAATACAATGCTTGGTGAAACACAAATTTGACAACACCAGTTTCAGTGAACTTTATAGCTCTGCCATCATGAGATAAACTTAGCATATAAGGGTCAGACACAGAAATTATTTTAAAGGTAGGTCGATAGTTGGTTTGGTAATGCATTGCAGTTGACATCTGTGCACTGAGTGCTACAGCACCTGTGTCATGGGACAACCAAAACAGACTGAGTGGGGTATTCAGATCATAAATATTTAGGTCTTTGCTTTGATTGCAGAATTGATTAGGGCTCCTCAAATACACAGAAAGAGTTTGGCTGGGCTCTACTTCAGCAGCACTGCTCAAGCTAGTGCTCTGGAAATACTTTCCTTCTGGCTGTTCAATCCGAACACCGCTCAGTTCATAGCCTTCCTCACTGCCATTAAGCTTTAAGGAAAGTTGCAAAAAGTTCCTGCAGTTGTGCTTTACTGCAAAATTTAGATCAGTCCACAACAGACCATGTTGCCTGAATACCAGGCTGCTGTCTTCAATCGACAGGATTTCACAGGGAAGCTTTCCCTTTATCTTTAAGTTCAAGCCAGAGTAGACCTGCGAGATGCCAGACTTTGCAGAGGGTAGAATGATGTTTGCAGCCCAAGACTCGGAGAGCTTGTTTTCACTGGTTGCTGAACAAACCGTGTCACTGACAGTGGAACAAGGCATGGCCACCATTCCATCTTCACATTTTGAACACGCTTGGCATTCCTGCATTTCCTTATTAAAGAAATACTCCTCTCCACACATTCCCAAAGCTGCATCTTTCTCAGCAATTCCAAGGCATCGGAAACCACCTGTTCACAGGAAATGGACTGTTTTTATTGTCATACCTTTAAAATACTAAAAATAAGAACTCTAGAGCTCCACATATCAAGTATCTTAGATAATATATCTAATCATGAGGGAGAAAACAGAAGATAGTTATGATGCTAGATCACTTTGTGCTATTAAAGGAACCTTGATAGCTTACAGAGGAAATACTAGGCATAACTCACCTTGTCCAAGACAAGCACAATGGTTTGGAGTGAAAAAGAAGCTACGTTAGAGGCAATTCTAACCAAAACCTGTAACATATCCAATACAATCATATTACTCCAAAGACACTGTCTTCCTTCCCTGAGGTAAAAGGCATGGTGAGTGGTACACTGAGCAGCTAAGAGCTTTTCAGCTAATGGAGAGTTCCCCACACAGGGAGAAACCGTGCACTGCCTGCCCAGCCATGCTGCGAGGTAGCCCTGATGCTGCTGCAATTGCTAAAGCAGCGCTTTGCAACCCAAGGGACAGGGAACCCAGGCATTCACTCCATATTAGAGTTCTTAAAAAACCTGCAAGAGACAAATAGGAGAACCAAAACTGTAAACAGCAGGCTTAAAATCATTCTGCAGCAGTCCACACATTTAAAAAGCGGAAAACCACTGCCCTAAGACACAGGACACCAGCAGCTGTGATCAAGCTAAACACTGCTGAAAATAGTGAGGAGAATATACATGTGCTGTTCAAAATTACTTTGTCATAAAGCAATTTTGTGCTGTTAAATGGCACACCATGACCATGACCTCAGTGGATCAAAGAATGCACACCCGAAAAACAGGTTTTAAAAACAGCCTGTAATTTTCTATGGCAATTTTCCAAGAGCACTGCCAGCTGCCAGTGCTTCCACCTGGAGCAACCAGAACCCAAAACCTTTGTGCATAGAAATTTCAGAATCTAAATCAAAACACAAATTCTGAGGCATCCTAAAGAATAACCAGCTGCAGTTTGAGCCTCATAACTTAATACTAATGCACTCATTTATGCTTTTTCACCACCATGATCAAAACTCAATAATCATCTTTCTAAAAGATCTTCTTAAATATCCTTTACTATCTCGATCCTGTGTCATACATTTGCATTATTCTTTAGGTGGAAACTTCCTATATCTGGGCTGGGACTACAAGCATTTGCATGGATCCCAACAAGCCCTATTTCTCCATTGGTAGCTCAGGGTGGGGCTGGCTAAGCCGACTGCTGATACAGACAGAAAATCTTGACACACTTGCTGCAAAATGCAAGACAGAGCAGTACACACACACACCTGGCCCACAGGGGAGGTCAGAATGTTGGCTAGAATTCACCTCTGATATTACATGATTCAGCAGAGAACACCAGACATTGTTAATTTATACAGGCTTCATACAGTCACCCTCATATCACTTTGTCTATTTACATTTCATTCACCTAAGTGGTGATTCTCCACTAACACTGTTAGTAGGACAGTAACAGTAGAACTGAACAACTTACAGTGTGAGAATATTCTTTATAACACCAGGTACCATTTTATCAAAAGACCTCACTGCAGAACAGTAAGCTTTTTTTGCACCTGAAGAAAAGTCAAAAGAAACTTAACACTTTGTTCCCCTCTGAAAGTGTCTCGGTTTTTTATGAGAAACAAAAGCCAAATAAATAAGATTACATTTTTCAACTAAACACATTCTGTAGTGAATATAGAAAAAGGTTCCAGACAATCTTTCCCTTTGAAATCAGTTTTAACCATGATGTATTTGCTCACATGACACTTCTTAACCACTTCTACTTCTCATATCAGTAGCTCCACCATCACTGAGAAATACTGGATGAACTGATACTGAATACACACATACAGCTGGTTCACACGGCAGAGAAGATTTTCAGTAGTGCCTAGAAACACTTTTTAAGCTATTCATTTATTTAAAATATTTTAGTGTATATTTGAGTACTTACAAATATCAAGTTTCACAAACACTTGTCACAGCTATATGCCCTAATTTGCTGTGTAGTCTTTTATTGGTTAGATCTGCAGCAGGTGTTCCCTGTGTGTACTTCAAATAGGTGACTTCAAAGCAGCACACAGGCTGCTCTTTCCTGTGGCCACAGTTGCAAGAGCAGCACTCTACCCTTTGCCCAGAAGAGGTCAAGCAGCAAATGATAGCCAAACATCAGAAAAGCAGCACAGCAGCATGCTGGGACTGCTTCCTGCTGCTCTTTACCAGTTTACAACCTCTAACACCTCTTCCTTGTTCCTTCCTCTGGGCACTGCTGCACCTGGTGTCACAGTGAGCAGCCCAGCTGTTCTCAACCTGTTTCTGTGAAATCGAGTCTTTCTGCAGCACACTCCCCAGCCCTCGCCACTCACGGAGGCCAGGTAATTGCAAGGTAATTACAGTAAGCCATGCATGTATTTTTCTGCTGCTACTACTCATAATTGCCTGATGCAAAGCTTACATTCAAGCAGATTAAGTATGGGAATCCTTCTCCTTTTAAACCCTCTATGTCAAATTTGGATAATCACATATCAATATGGTTAATTACAAATCAGGGCTATTTGTCTAGGTTTTCATTCCTATTCCCCCTCCATCACTCAGTAAGTTCTACAGTAAGTCCTCTTTATAGTGCATGGCATTCCAGGGAGAGTGCCTTTGGTTGATTCTATTTGTTGGATAAAATGTCTGACCACTTGTAGATAACACATGGTTATCAAGAAGAAAATGATTCACTGATTATGTACCTCCAGCTGTTATTGAACCTCGATGACTGGTCTTTAATCAAATAACCTAACAACTCTCATCCCACATAAAAGCAAGAAAAAGCAGCAGAGGAAGAAGGTATGATGTAGAGGAAAGTGGAAGGGTGAAGAAAGAGAGGTTCCTAGTTACATGATTCTTTACTGTTATTTGCTCTGTCTCCCCTCACACTGTGCATTGAACATGAGTTGCTACAGATGCAACAACCTTTGCGTGCAGCTGAAGAAACCACATTCAACATCTGGAACTCATATGTCACATCATATCCCCTGCTCCCTTTCATTACCCAAAACAGACATTCAGTTTCAGCCTTTCTTTTGACACGTTAATCACACTTGTATATGATAATGAGCTACCATGAACAGACAGGCTGAAAGCAGCAGTCATCTCTAACAAAAAAGAAAAGGAACACTCTCTCTCCCATGATAGATGGGAACAACATGGACAAGGCATTGATTCCTATCCAGGTGATGGGAAATAGCTTGCTTTCACATATCTACAAGCCACCATTAAAACTGGGAGAAGAGGAAGAAAGGGAAGACTCCTTTCCTTCCAAATACATTGCTACTGCCTTTCTGTGGTCTGACACACCATCACTACCCATCTGTTTCTTGGCAGTATTTTGCTCTCCCTTACGTTCCTCCAGCAGTTTTACAGATCCTTTCTCGGTCTGAGTCTCCTCCCCTCCACAGAACTCACTGAATAAACACATTACAGCCTTCCCTCTTCCAAGGCACAGACGAGAGCAACACCAAATGACTACCACATTGGTGGCTCTCCTTTCTGAGGGCTGGGGCCATGTGAGCTTCCATCCAAAAAAACACCAACTCAAGCAAACCCAACATCTCATCAAAGAGACAAAGCCTTACACTTTTCCAATGCTCCGACTCAAATTTTATGCTCTAAGCTGTCTTGCCTCCATCCACCACTAAGACTCTCTGAAAGTGTCTTCCCTCTTCTTTTGTAAGACTGGTGGTACCTCACATGCAGCATTTACCACATAAGGCAGCACTAAGTGCTCTCTTCCTCCAGTCATTTCCAGTTTCCTGTGGTGTTCCTAGTAACACCATCCAAACTAACACAGTTCCTGCCCAGAGGAAATAAGGACAATATAAGAAAATCCACACCCTCTTTTAACCCTTTCCTAGGGACCCACTTTTTCTCCAGAAGTGACTGGGTAGGAAAGGCACAAAATCACTCATAATCAGCTGAAAACAGCCCTTGCCCCTCAAAGAGGCCACACTCTTCTTACAAGTTAAAAGTCTAGAGGATAAAAAGCTCTATTTGATCAGAGTTTCTTTCAAGGTTTTTTGGATGACCAAAAATCAGAGCAATAGAAAGAAAACTTAGCACCTGCATACAATTTGGTCAGTATGTCTATTAATTTTGATCTTTTGTGTCTGACTGCCATGAGAATGTAATGAAGTAATGAAGTCTGCAGTGCAAAACACCAGACAGATCTGTTCTTAAATGTCTGAAAAATTCCCCCAAGTGTCCTCAAATGATGGAAACTGTTGATCTTTCCTCAGTATTTGACAATATTTTCACGAAAAGAGAATAAGATTAATGGAGGGAGGTCTTATAAGAGCTTTCATTAGATCAAATCACATATCTACTCCAGTGCACCAGAAGGGAAATAACAACTATTTTTCTCCATTAGGAGTAATATCTTTGATTTTGGCCCTATTTGAACCAGCATAAACAAGAAGAAAGTCAGGTCATAAGACAAAATTAAAAACAAAGCATATAAGTTAAGCCCCCACAAAAATAAGGCAAAAGAGACCATCCAATGCTTCTAGAGGATATTAATGTCCTAAATAGCCCATTGTCCACAAGAACTGCTACCAACTTACAGATTAGTGTTTTTCAAACCCTTTGATTCCAGCAAGCTGTGCATGTCACTACTCACTAACATAAGCTTGAGTCTCTGCCTATTTCTTTGGCCTGTTCCTGAAGATCTAATTATCCTCATTCTTTGATTATCAGAGAATACAACTTACCCGGAGTATTGAGGCATTTTATCCTCTCACCACAAATGCTTGGAGATTCAGTGCACTCATCTCTGTCCTGTAAATCACAAGAATCATATTGAAACACTTTAACATGACAACTTAAATTTGAAACAGGCATTTCAAGCTCTGTGACATCTATCTGTTAGTAATAGCTGTATGTAGGGAGGGAGAAGGGGTTCATCACATAAGCATGTTAGAGCAAGACAATTTTGGCTTGGATTTGTTACCTGTTTTAACCAGGTATCCAAAACCACTGCATGGTGTCCACAGAAAGCAAGCAGTGTGTAGACGAGCTGAATGGAGGGTTTGCAGAAGAAACACTTGTTATGATGCACATCTCCAAGTGTTGTGCATTAATCAATTGATCTTTAGGACATTATTAAGGACATATGATCGAGACAGTGTTAGGAAAGGCTTTTACAGACATTTAGTCTTGGAGGAAGGTGCTAACCAAAACACACACGAAAATTAAACAAGAAAGTAATATTCCCTGTCAATGAGCCCTCTTTTCACCCTACAGATGGCAGAGGGGAAAGAAAAACAGCCTACATTTGCATTTAAATGCTAGCATTAAAGAAAACTGAGGCTAGCAGAGAGGGAACTGGACAGACACTTTCACGTTCTCAGTATCTTGGGCTTAGGTCACCAGCTGGTCAGGCTCATCTTAAGCTAAGAATTGGGAGCAACACTTAGCAAACAAGATACTGTTTTAAATACCAAGTTGCCCATGTATCTTAGGACTTCTAAATGACAGAAAGTGAAAAACAAACCATCTTATTTTGTTTACATGCTGATTTTGTGTTGTACAATAAAATGTGTTTTATATTAAAATGTATTTAACAATAGAAGTATCCATGCCCTATATTTGTGTATTTCTATGTTATGTTTAAGTGGGAACTAGTTCTTACATTTGTTTTAATTGACAATGTCTGTTTCCAAACTTACAAATAAATGTCTGACTTTTGCTTGGTAAAGCTTTCCTATGCTTTTCAGGGATGTCTAGAAAGTCCTGTACAGTGTAACAGGATTAAATAAACAAATTTAGCATGAGTAAGTAAATGTTTTAGGATGTCTTTTCCTACTATGATGAAAAGAATCAAAGTTCTGCCAGCTGTCAGGTCTGGGAAAGTGTCACACCCAACAGGCACAAACTAGTGCCTCATTTAGAACACTAAACGCCTAAGAGAAACCCACCAAAAAACTTTCTGAAGTGCCATAGACCCATTCAGTAAAACACATGCTCCAAACTGGATTTCTCTAGCTCTCCAAGTAGTTATTTCCAGAATGTAATCCCAATATGTCCAACACAATGCTTCATAAGCAGTAACTGAAAGATACAGAATTATGGTTCACCTGGCAAATCCGATCAGAGTTTGCAGAACACTCGGCCATTTGGAAAAAGCCAGCAGGACACAGTGTGCATTTTTCACATTGTGAAGGTGTCTTTTGGAAATCGCAAAATTCATCCCTTTCACACAGGCCACAGTCCAGCAAAGACTCCCCAGCATTAATCACTTTTGCATCCACTTCTACTTTATGCACAGAGTATGACTTCTGGAGATGATTTCTGACCTGGTTCTGAAGTCCATGAAGATGACTTTCAAAATAACTTTGAATATCTTCTTGCAAGCTCTGAAATGACATTTGTTTCACTGTATCAAAAAGCATGCCATACTGGACTTTGATCAGATCCATTTGCTCATACATTTTTCTTTGCTGTTCAAGAATCTCCCGTTGCTGGCTAACCAACAGGTACTGTTGTTCAGCAAGCTTTTGCTGAAGATCAACAATGATCTGCTGTTGGCTTTTTAGCATTTCAGTGAATTTCTCATGCCCTTTTGCAAGGTGCAGTTGTAGTATTAGGGCATCTTCAGATGGAACTTCATTTTCTCCTGAAATACAAAGGATCAATTATAGTCCATGTTTGTTGTATTATCTCTTCAAAACGATTCCAATTTTAGTAAGTTAAGGAAAAGTCTCACTAAATTCAAGTCATCATTATAAGGTCAGTTCCTTTACTATCTTTGTAGCCCCTTCATGGGACCACAAGGTCTTCCATTTCATACACAACATAATTTGTCCCTACTTCACGGCATAAATTAATCATCACATCAATAACAGATTAATCCTTCCTACATACATTTTCAAACACAGTAAATAGTAATTGGTCGATTTTCACTGTAGAAGTGATAAAATGAGGTGATAAAACTTCCTGCAAATACTAAGCTATTAAGGGTATTAAAAGTAAGGGTCAATTGCAAAGAGCTGCAAAAGGAGTCTATGATACTGAGCAGCAATAAAATGACAAGAAAGTTCAAAGGAGATAAAGGTGAAATGAGGTCCCCACTGAAAAAAAAATCCAAGTTTTTTTAGATCAAAAGTCACACTTGTAGATTATTATTACCCCTTGAAAATGATCTTGAAGTAATATATCTATATATAGATGTTGGGCTACAGAGCCATGTCATCATCAGTTCAGTGCCCAACAGAGGTCAGAGAGGCAAATAAAATGCTAGGATGAGTTAAAAGAAGAATGTTTAACAGAAGATAATGTATCATTATGACATTATATTAATCAATACAGCATCTTAATACAGCATGCAGTCCTGGTTCCCCATCTCAAAAAGGAGTAGAGAAGAACTCAAAAGTTCTCAAAAAGGGCAGCAAGGAAACTCTAACATATGATACTGCTGCAATATGAGAAAGTAGGTAAAACTTCTCAGGATAAGGGGAAAAAAAAAAGGAAACCAAACAACTGTGCGATATTACAGGTATCCTAAAGCAAGTGAATATGGAAAGACTCTTCAGTCTTTCTTCCAATACAAGAATTAAGGGACGTTAAATTAAGACAGCAGTTCCATACACACTAAAACTTCAAAAATAAAATCAGTTTGGGGCTAAAATATACACAGATGTCAATCAGGTTCAGGAAATCTAAGTAACAAACTGTTAGAGCAGGGAAAATGATTTAGGAAAATATCATGCCATATTTTCTACAGTATCTGCTGCTGGACACTGCCAGAGAGAATCCTCAATCCATACAATCACTCATCTGTTCTTATGCAGCACTGACTTTTATTCTTAAAGGTGCAGAACATGAAGGATGACACAATGAAAACAGACCATATCCAGTTCCTGTTTTACAGTTTTCAAAATATTTTGCTGTTTGGTTACTTTTGCTCACAGCATAAGGCACACTTTTTTTTCTCTTCACCCTTAACATAAATAGTAAGGTAGTTTGCATTATACTGGATTTGAGAAAACAAAGGCCAGGATAAGAAAACAAAACCCAGTTCCTGTCAATTCCTTCTTTTGGGATGCCAGTCTTTCACCTGAAGCAAGTTGCTGCTGAGAAATAGCAGGCACAAAGGGCTCATCTGATTAAAATGGGAATTTCAGTCTGCACTCCAGCATCTTCACCTGGCCAAGAGAAGTGGTGGTTCAGCTGCAGCTGGCAGGAGTCTCGCAGACAGTAGGTGTGGTGCTGGTGATACTGGCTGAAAAGGTGATGAAGATGTTTGTGTGATGCCTGCAGACAGGCTGTGCTGGCTCTGACAGGCAGCTGGTGGAGAGTGACAGTCACCTGCCTCGTGCACATGAGCCTGCACAGACACCGTGCTGGGAATCAGCTCCAGCCCCTGCTATTGGCCTGTGCTTTGGAGGGCTGCTATCAGGCATGGCCTTCAGCAAACATTTGAGTAGACTGCACCTCATATGAATGGGGCTTTTTAACAGGTTCAGTAACAGACTAATTTGTTCACCAAATCACAGTTTTCTCCAGCAGGTTAACTACAGGGAGGATATTTTAATTACTAAAGATTCACTGCAAATCTACTCAGGCACTGTCACAAAGCTGGCAGTCATAGGCTGGGATGGGTCTCCAGGTCTCCATCTGTGCCTGGTGAATTAATGCAGGTAGCAAAATGGTCTTTGGGTCACCTAGGCAGCATATTCCAGCTCCCCTGCTGTCTGAGGAGAGGTCAGTGGCAAAGAAACATCCCATTCAGCTGGTATTAGTGATGTGCTGAAATGGTAACTAGACAGAAATGTTCCCCTAAAACCAAACCAGGAGAAAGACAGGAACAGTCGCTGATGTGTCTGTTCTTGAATCATCGAATCATGGCTTGCGTTGGGGGGGACCTCACAATTTATCCAGTTCCAACCCCGCTGCCATGGGCAGGGATGCCCTGCATAGACCAAGTTGCTCAAAGGTCCATCCAACTTGGCCTTGAACACTTCCAGGAATGGGGCATCCACAGCTTCTCTGGGCAACCTGTTCAGTGCCTTATTAGCCTCACAACAAATAATTGCTTCCTAATATCTTATCCACACCTACTCTTTCAGTTGGAAGCCATTCCCCCTTGTCATGGACATTACATTTGTTTGAGCTGCAGCTCTCCCCAGACAACTGTAAATGCATTTCCCAGTTAAGAGATCTGATTATCACACACAAACCCAGTTAGAGATCTGATTATCACATTTTTTTGTTATGTTTTAGTAGACAAGCCATGCTGGAATTGCTATAAAAACCATGCTCATTTGCAAGATTTTTGACTCCAGCTGCAAATGGGGATTGATAAAGGTATTCTCTGCACTGCTGCAGGAAACCTGCTGACCTGTATTCAAAAGGAGGTCTCAGGGAAAAGCAGAGCAGAATACTAGATACTTGCCTATACATTGACTTGAAGGAAACCAAAGACAATCAACATGCCTTACTTTTTGCTCCTGATGTCAAATACATGGAATTTCTGCTAGAGGTTGATGAATTCAGTATGCTGTTCTTCCACTCCTAGGAGAGAAGGCTGCCTTATTAAGGTTTAGGTTGGGTCCTGTCTTTGGGATAGGCAAAGCACGTATATATGTGCTTTGTCCAGTTTGGACAGAGCACATGTCTACAGCAAGACTCATTCACACCAACTGCAGCAGTGGGCACAAGGCAATAGCAGTTAGAGAGGAGAACTCCTGAGGGTGCAGTTGTCCTCATCTGAAAACTCACATAGAAGCTTGCATGTTATCACAGGTTTGCTCACTGTGTGCTTCCATGCTGACAGTGCCTTCCATGAGATTACGCCGTTTAGTGGACAGTGCTGTACACTGCTTTGTCTCCAATACAGAGGACACTTCTCTCTGCCACAGGAGGATGAATGCACAAATCCATGACAGAACTGCCCATAATCCATTCCTGGTGCATTCAAGGATTTTGTTAAGGGAAACTTCTAACTTCTGTTCCTCCAAGACTTCAGTTGGCATCAGGCTGCAAAGAGTACAAAATTGAAAGAGGGAACTCTGAGTTGAGTCTCCAAACTTCCCAACATCTTCACCCTCTAACCCTCTAGTTTTAATTGCTCTGATCCACATCAGAGGGGACAGAGGACCTAAACCTAAACCCCAGGAGATGAGATGTGCATGTAACTCACCGTGTTAGCTGTAACTGCTGGTGGTATTGGAGATTGGGCAGCACAGACTGATCCATGACACAGTAAGAGGATGTTTGGAGAGAGAGGTCATGCTGAGCCAGATGCTCTTTGTAAGGCTTGAATGGAGATACAGCATGTCTGTTTTCAGCACCATCCAAAAGTATTACTCTTTTCTGTACAAGCAGAATGCTCTTACTATTTGCCAAGGCTTGTATTACACAGAGAAGGATTTTGGTATAGACAAAGAAAATGCAAATATGCTGGGTTCTTTGGCAAAACAGAAGCATGGCATTTATGATGACAGTACAAAGACGAGTACGCACAGAAGCAGAGAAAATGCAGGTTAACCACACTGACTTGTTTTCTGTCCACCTTTGGTCACGGAGCATACAGAGGTTCTGTAAGATATCTGGGGACAGTTTCAGGCAAGATGAAGGTAGACAGTGTCACTGCACTAGGCACAGGGAGGCTTAAACACCAGTCCTGGAACAGGAATCACCAAGTGCAGGAGCCTCCTTTGGAGATGACACTTCACTAAGTAAAACTTGATAACTTGTAGGCTTGGCATGTGCTCTGGTGTCTGAAGCAGCCACAGTGCTCATATTTGCCATACAGATGTGACAAAGCCTAAATTACCTTCTTCATGCTTTCCATTAGCTTTTAACATCAATGGGAAATAAATCACCCTTCCTCATATACTTACTATCTTTCAGACAAAAAACAGAATCCAAATTGTTTTGTGGTTATTAAAGATCTGCTACTGCTCTTCATGTTGGCAAATCCACAAATCTTAGACAATTAGATACACCTTCTGCTGACCTGTAAGTATAACCATAGACATAGCTGGCTTCCTTAAGGGATACTGAGTTCACCAGAGCTGTGCTTGTCAACGGACAGGCAAGTGTTCTGAATGATGTACTGTAAGAGAGGCTTTACAATTTTTTTTTCCCCCCAGCTATTAGAGCAAGACAGTTTGGCAGCAGTAGCAAGTTTCTTACCAGTGGCACCAGCCTGGGTGTAGAACATACACCCACCCCATGGAAGACTTTTACGATGTTGCTATAAATTAAAAACACCAGAAATACCAGACTGTGAAAAGAGAGACAGTTAGAGGTCTTACACTTATTTAAAAACAGCGCTACAAAAAGTTTTGCTATGTTTAATCAGCTCTAGCTAAGTGCACGTGTGTGCAGAGGGGAGCTGTAGGGGAGCAGAGAGAGGAGCCAGGGCAGCAATTCCCTCACACGTTGTGAAGACCAGTGCCAGATTTTCTTCCCAGCTCTCCCAAAACGAGGTCTGGTGCAGTCGCTCAGGCGCCCCTGTGTCCAGGCTCGCAGAGGCGCTGAAACCCCTTCACCCAGCAGACACCTGCCCGGCTCGGGCAGATCCAGCACCCTGCGGCTGCAGCCCCCCACGACCACTCCGAACCCCCGCGGGCTGCAGGAACCCCTCGTGCCGCGGAAAGGGGGTGACGGTGCGGGGGTGCGGGACGTGCCCTCCCACCCTCGGGCCCCTCCTGCCGCCCCGCACCTGGCCTGACGTCGCAGGTGAGCTGCACGCCCAGGGCTCCGCCGCCCCGCTCGGGAGCGGCGTGGGCGAAGTCGTCCCCCGCGAACTGGGCGGCTCTGTCGGCGGCGCGCAGCAGGGCGGGCTCGGGGCAGCCCTCGGCGGGGGCGGCGGCGCAGCTCGGGCCGCGGGGCCGCGGGCGCAGGCGGGGCGGCAGCAGGCGGCACTCCAGGCCCTGGCAGTCGCGGCGGGTGGCGTTGGCGGCGCAGTCCCCGCCGGGGCAGGCGGGCGGCGGGGCGGCGGGCGCTGCCTTGCCCTGCGGCGGCCGCAGCGGCGCGGCGGTGTGCAGGAAGGAGCGCGCCGGGCGCCCGGCCCGTCCGCCGCAGCGGGCTCCGCGGCAGGGCGGCGGGGGCGCGGAGCCGCTCTCGCACGGCGGTCCGCGGCAGGGCTCGGCCGAGCCTCCCCCCGCGCCCAGCAGCGAGAGGCACACGCCGAGCCAGCAGCGCGCCCACCACAGCCGTCTCCCCGGCATCTCCGGCCGAGCCTGCAAGACACGAGAGACCGCGGCGGGTCAGGGCAGATGCCCCTCTCCCTCCGCCCTAGCCCGGGGTGCGCAGAGCCGCCGAACCCGCACCCCCCAATCCCTCTCTCCCTCCGGTCTGCAGGTACCGTCACAGCATCCCAAATCCGGGAAAAACTTTTCACACCCCCGTCCCGTCCCGTCCCTGCCCGGCGTCACCTGCGGGAATGTGCGGAGCGGCGTCCGGAGCAAGTGCGGCCTCGGGCTGGGCTCCTCGGAGCGGCTGCCCGCAGCGGGGACCAACCTCCTCCGAAAGCTGGAGGGGAATGGAAATGTGCAACATTCCTGGGGCTTCGTTAGCATCAGATTTCCCAAGCGCCTCCCTTTAACTCCTTCGCTCCTCCAGCCCCTGCCGGCTGCCCGGTGCGACGGTGGGACGGAGGCGGGGGCTGCCCCTCGCCTCCCGCCGGCTCCGGCTGCTCTCCCGCCGCCGTCTCTTGGCGGTGTTTCCCCACGGCGCCCAGCCGGGGAAATATACAGGTAGTAAAAGGTTGGCTTTCATTCCGAGTGGTTTTACTGCGCCTCAAAAAAAAAAAAAAAAAAAAAAAAAAGGCAAGGGGGAGGGAGAAAACCCCCAAAACCAAACAACCAAAACCTCAAACCCGACAGGAATAACGTATACGCGCGGTGCAGTTTACAGTACAGAAAATTTCACGCGGCTGAAAAAGTTACGGGTAGTTTGGGTTTCTTGGTTCCCATTTCGGTCGTCAGGAACCTACATCAAAGATAACCACGGCCGCAGCTGCCTTCTCGGAGGCTACCGAGGCCCGCAGCAGGACCCAAGCGAAGGACCGACTGTGAACGGATCAGCCATGCGGCTGTGGCCATGTGTATTTGCTTTCTGATAAAGCAGCTTCTCCGGACCCTGTCTGGCAGCGCTCCCACCGAGGTGAGATGCTCAGCATACCTTTCAAGTGCTCCGAGGCGTGAATAACTCCCCGCAGCAGGAGCCACCTCGCTTATCTAATCTCTTCCACATGGTACCGCGGGAAAGCGACACCAAGTATGTGTCCAGTTTAGCACTAACTGCGATGCCGCTTTGGGAAGTTTGCCAGCACAGATACAGCAGCTACAGACAGAAGAGCAGTTACAGAAAATACTATTTATTGATTCATTTGCTTCAGCATCCTTCCATTCACGGGCTCACACACATGTAAAACCTCCTCAGGGTATCTTTGCAATGCTCTCACACGGTCCCTTTGCTATCACTAATACAGGAAAGAGGAGAAAGAGCATTGTTTTGTTGGTTTATTTGGTTTTGGGCTTTTTCCCTACAAATACTATTTGGAACTTGTTGGGAATCTCTTTTTTCTTTTTAATTCAGGGTGGTTCATTTATTGTTTCCCTTGCTACTGGAAAAGCATGCCAAATACATGACTTGCAAACTGCCTTGCCATTTTTTAACTAAGCATTACTTCTTTGAAAACACTGGCTTGTCAAAACAAAAATATTGTGCAGCAGCAGCAGCAAAGGCTCCAAACAAACAGGGGTTGTAGTCCCTGCTGAATTCTGCAGGGCTGGTGACCTGACAGGTTGTAGAACACCTGCCTGGGACAGGAATACCTGTCAGCTCTGCCAGACCAAATTATACATGAAATGCCCAACATTTCCTAGACTCTTCGCCTTGACCTTCAACTGAAGTAGAACTCCAGGGTCAACTACTCCTGAGAGACCCTATGTTTTCCTATGGCTTCCAGTAGCTCTATAAAAAGGCATAGAATAAATGGAGATAAACCTCCACAGTTTGTCCCTCTAGGGAATCCACAGCCCAGGTGTGGTAGTATGGATGAGCTGCTCTTTTTCTTCTGAATGAATACTCGTGTATTTTCTCAAGTTCCTTGATAGGTTTTGCAGCCAATACATTATTACCACAGCTGTATTGTTGTGGGAATCTATGCCAGTGCATATAAAGCTACATAAGATACAAACACATCTTTGGATCATCTTCAGAAATGCCATAAAAAAGGCTGTAGAGCTGGGGATGATTCCCAGAGTAGCTACACCTTCAGGCTAATAATTCATGGAATGACCTGAGGCATGATATTTTCAGACATCCCTTATGATTGAAAAGCTGTGCATCAATTAAATGGGGTGGGTGATATGTATATATAAAAGTATGTTCTGCTGATGTCTAGTATAGGACATATCAGCTACATGACACTATATTTGTAGGCACTGTAGGTGCATAGGTACCAGAATTACCCAGCAAACCTGCTGAACATCCAAGCTGCAGTCGGTGACTTGTTTGTAAATACCTAGAAAGTATCTGTTGTACTCTTGCTTTCCTTCCCAATGTGAGCACTGTGTAAGCAGGGAGAGTTCCTACTTCATGTGTTTGAAAGATAGTTTGGTGCAATGCTTTTGTTTTCCATGGCATTTTTCAGATTGGCTGTGTTTGCTGGTACAAAAGGATCATCTCAGATCAAAGAAGTAAGGAGCTCCTACAAGTACACTATGCACAGTTTAGGGAGGGTTCTTCAGACCAAGCAATGATTAAAATTCATACAGAACTGGTCTGTACACCTACATCCCTGGTCAGGCACTGGTACCTGTTTGACGTCTGTCCAGAAAAGAGCATATCCTGTTAGATTCCACCAAAAGGCACCCTCTCTGGAAGTGCCAGAACTGAATGCGATAGGTAAGTAAGACTGGGTACTTGCTGCAAAACAGCCCTGCTGCTCTGAACCCAGAAAAAACCCAAACCCGATTTACTTAGCCCCATCTTCAAGTAGATGCAGCAGCCCTATCGCTCCCCGTGCAGCGGGATGTGGGCTTTGCCTGTCTCGAATCCATCGTACCGAGACCAGCTCCCTTGACGGAGCATCCGCATCTCCTGCAGGCCCGCGGAGCCCCTCGGGGGGCGGAGGGACCCGTGGCCCGCCCGGGGCGGGGCGGCAGCCGGCAGAGGGCAGCAGGGCCCCGCGGCTGCCCGCGGACACGGCCCCGTCCCCGTCCCCGTCCCGTCCCCTCCGGTCCCGTCCGGTCCCCATCCCCATCCCGTCCCCATCCCGTCCCGTCCGGTCCCCATCCCGTCCCGTCCCGTCCCGTCCCCATCCCGTCCCCATCCCGTCCCGTCCCCATCCCCGTCCCGTCCCCATCCCCGTCCCCCCGTCCCCATCCCCATCCCCATCCCCATCCCGTCCCGTCCCGTCCCCATCCCCATCCCGTCCCGTCCGGTCCCCGAGCCGAGCGAAGAGCTCTCTTCCCTCACACTCCCGGCCGTTCCCGCCCGGTTCGCTCCCCGTGTTTGGCGTTTGTCGCGGCTGTGCGGGGGCGCCGGGCGCGGAGGGGAGACACCGGCAGGACGCACAGCATCCTTAGAGGCCACCAGCTTTGCCCAAACCTCAGCGGCACATTTCTTCCGCTTGTTTCCTTGTTGAGGCATCTGGATGGAGTAAAATGTTCTTTCTTGAGTGCTCTCTGCATGAGCCAGTGTTTTGAAAAATCCAGACAACCTGCATTAAGGATTTTTGAATAACGTTTGGAGTTGGATGATATTTTGCAGTATGGATGACAGAAACCATCCAAACCAGTCATACATAACACAATTGCTCAGTATGATTTATTTTTCTTAAATTTCTAGTTTAACCATGCAGCTGTTTTGGAAAAAAATCCCTTCCAGGCACCTGAATCTAAACCCCACATTACTTTCCCACTTTTCACAATCTTTTACAATAGCAATGTTCAACAATTATTTGATCCTGCAGGCCCTGCAGACATGCTTAACTTAGCAATCTGAATTAATACTACATCCAGCAGCATTGTTTACAGTGCATACCTTTCCAGATATGCTTTTTTGTTTAATCAAAACCCAAACCAGAACAAAATAAATACTTTTGTCTGGTTGTTTTCAATTATTTATTTTTTACAAGACCTTGGTTTTTAGGCTAGAATTTCAAGTACTACCTTTTTTTTTTTTTTTTAGTAAATGTTGATTTCCAAAGAAGACTGATAGTTAAATAAATACTTATGAACCAGATGGAAAACCTGGGAGTAGTTTTGAGTTTTTCCACTAAAGCAAATGGGATTTTTGCATGAACATTAGCTACTGAAGAAAAGAAATTAAGGAGAATCAAATCTTGCTAGAAGATATCTAACTTGCTATCAGGTAGCATTTGAAACACTCCAATTTTTCTCATTGCCTTGCATCCTTCACAGTGTTTCAAAACAATATCAAATTTAAATCCCAAGCTGTTTTCAGTATTTTCAGAACTGCTAAGTTTCCTGTTTAGAAATTCCTTTTTAATGTCCACTAACCTTCAGGCCAAATCTCAGCATCAAACCTCACAAGATAGTCAGCCTCCCTTAGATGTCTAGACTGTCATCCCTTTACCATCTAATTGGCATGGGGAAAGAAACGGAAACTCACAGCTGTCCAAAGAGAGAAGATGTGCAAACTCCACTGAATGATGACAATAATAAAACAAATTCCCTCAAAGATTTCAGATTTCATGAAAATAATAAGAAAGGGAAACAGTATAGTTCAAAGGATGTGCCTTAATGTTAAGTTACACACAAGAAGAAGTTGTTACCTTGGCATATGGATACTGAGAGCTAGAAAAAAGAAGAGCTATCCTCTGTGAGATCAATGCCAAAAATCTCAGATAATGCATGTTGCCAATCTCCACCTGCACAGAAGCAACAGCAATAGTTCTGCAGTGTAGTTATAAACAAATTACTTTTCTAAGTAAGTTTGGGAATGACCTGTTTTCCAAACCATTTTAAGGAATCACCTGAAATATTTTTTGTGCAAGGTCCTAAAAAAAAGAAAAAGAAAAGTGGATCAAATTAGTCTGATAGTACAAGTTTACTCTTTTGTGACTTCTATGGTAAAAATAGTACAAAGACAGGAAATACAAATGTTTTTCCCCAGTTACTGAGAGAAAACCAGATCCTTTTCACAATGTAGTTCTTAATTGTACTAAAACTGAGCAGGAGAATGCACACACCACAGCTTGAAACTAATAGCATTTCATTGTTTTCCACAGCCCAGTGTAGTTTCTCTGCAAAAGGATCTGCTGCCTCATACCAGTGTGCTGATGTGCTCTGCACTGGCTCACAGGGCTGCACACAGCTCTGCAGATGTGCTCTGTTGCAACTGTCTCCTCCAAGTGAGCTGTATCTGTCCTGTGGATAAGCCTTCAGGCTCTCGGAGTTCACATAATCTAGGATTTTGCAGCTGGAGTGTACTATGAATACTTTGAATTGGTCAGGGTCAGGCTTTGCATTTTCTGAGAAATCTCACCAGTTTGAAATCTTAATTTGTCCCAATTTAGAATGAAAACTGTTAAACACTAACAATGTCATTTGGGAAAAAAAGATCCACAGCATTTCCAAAAAGCAGCAATTTCTTCCAAGAGCAGTGGAGTCCTGAATACCAGGAGGTCCTTGTATTCCTGGATCCCTGAGACAAGGAAGAGGCCATCACACAGGAGTAGGTCTGACGGAATGGAAAACTGGCAGCTGACCCGCCTTGCAGAGGACTATCAAAAGTTATCTGTATTCCATTATAAGGCTCACTGAGATAAGCTTTCATGAAATGCTTCACTCTCAATGAACCAGCAACTTCTGACAGAAAGCATGCCAGAAGAATGGTGTTTCCAAGAGATGCATTCATAGCTGGATGACACAATGATAAAAGCATCTCAGACTTGGCTAGACTAGCTGATCAGTGTTAGTTCAGTGCTACAAGTCTCAGTCTCCTGAAGTAATAATAATCTTTGAGTCACCTTCTGTTCCCCTAATTGCTGCCTGTGCTCTTTCAGTAATGCCGCACAAGCATTAGGAGAACAGAATCCTTGTTAATGTTTTCTTACTTGGTTAGAGAGAATCTCTTGAATAGACATTTTTGCATTCTACTTTGAAGGCTTGTAGTTAAACACAGATCATCAGGCTGCCCAGAAACTCTCCTGATCAAAGCATCTTAACGAGGAGTCTTGTCTTTTTCCTCAGGGTCCCTATATCATGGTAATGGGAAAAGCATGCAAATGGTGAGGGAAGACTTTGCTTGAGCAGATCTAGAGCTAGATTTTGAAAGACCTCCTCATGTTCCCAAGCCTTCATACTGAAGATCTGCTAAGAGAAAGTGTACTTGAGGTACATCACACCAGTGTACATTTGGGCTACCAAGAACTGTGGAGCAGGGTCCCCAGCTGGACATAAATAATGTGTTACAAATCAATGTCAGCAAGAGCATGAGGTATCTAATTTATCCACTTTAACTGCTGTATTTCCTTCCACATACTGTTTCTAATGGCCAGACGACAACCTCAAATCTAACCTGTCGTGTCTCTTTTTCATTACAGAAGTAGCAGAAACTGTTATTTGCTCAGGTGTTTCCATTATAAAATCTGATGTGAGTTTTTTTGTACTTTTGCCAGTTTTCAACTCTTTGAATCAATACATACAAAAATAATATTTGCAAAGAATGTGGCAGATATTAATTTAAATCAGCAGCCTTAATTCTGGCATTTACCAGGTAATGAAAGTTTTATTTTAGGGTCTTAATAAAAACTTTGGTTTTGTACATACTTATATGTGAAATATTTGGTATAAAATAAATCATGGGTTCCACCTATCAAAACTCCATGGTCCCTGCAAAAGTAAACATATGTAAGTATGGTATAGGTTGGACTAAAATGTACCAACTACTCTTGGAACATCAAAGAGCCTGAAAGGAAAAGAGATGGTGGTTAAAGAAAATATTTTTAAAAGCTAATACGAATGAAAAATGAGGAAAAGGTCCTGGATTCACTAGAGGGAATTGTAAAGCACCCACAGCTACAAATGGTGTCAGGACTTCATGCAGAAAATCAAAGCAGAAAATAAACCCCAAACCCTAGAAATTCTGGAACTGGCTGGGTGCAAGACTGGATTCATTATCTTTGAAAGTCTTCAAATCACAAAACAATGTTTTTCTAAACAAAAAATATTTGGCTTAGCACAGACTGTATGCGTAGAGGTTTTTGACTTACTTATAAAGAACAACAGACTAAGAAATCTAACATTCACTTGCAAAACTTCTGTATCAGGGCTTGTCAATATGGAAGTAGGACAAGATGGTCCTGTTTATATTTTACTTTAGTTGACAGATTCTGTTAAGATTAGTTTTCTTGAAACTTTTCTTAAAAACTTTTTCTTAAAAAAAGCCCCAAACCAAAACCAACTGTATTTGGAATTATATACTTAATATTTTGAAAAGTTTTCGGCAGTGTTCCTTCTAACAAATTTATGTCTGATAGAAATAATTACTATGTCAAGCACTGGCCAACAATGAGGAAATGAAATGTAACCAATGTGAAATCTTCCAGTGGGCATTTCAGTCCAGATACACACCAGGTCTGAATCTGATAATGTTTCTATTTGGTTTTTAGACAAATATACATTCACTTTTGAAAATGGGGACTTGAACATTTTCTAATGGAAAATGACAAAATCTTGAGTGTTGTCTTATTTTACTAATGATGAAAAGTATCACCAGTCTTGAAGCTGCCAAAGAGAACAAATAAGAAGACAGCTAGACAATCTTCATACACACAACTTATAACAGAGTAATTTCAAAAAAGACAGCCTGCAGAGCTACAAGAAAGATAGGAATGCATCTTGGTGCCTTTTGCCTTCAAGGCTGTCATGGGAAGAAAACTTCAGTTGTAATAATTGCCAAAACAAAGGTTTTTTCTTTTTTTTTTTAGTTTATGACAGTTTCTAATTTTCCAGAACAACAATGGGAGAAACAGCACAGGAGTGATGCCATGGTGCACTTATAGGTTTCCAGTTCTTTATCTTCATTCATCCAAGAACAACTGAGGTTTTTTTGTGTAGAGGAAAAGTTTTTCAGACATACCCAAAGGAAAGGGTACAGCTGTGAATGGTTTCTGCAAAGATAGGCACCATTGTAGCAGCTGTCAATTTAGACCTGCGCATTTCCATATGCAAGCTTAGAATTTTAAGAAAAGGGAAATTATTCTCGAAAAAAATTACTAAATTAAGACTGTTTAGGCTACTAAATACTGCAGACTTGATCCTCATTTGCCTTGTGTGAAGGAGCTTTACTACAGATGTAAATCAGGTGTTCTGTGTTTTCCCAGCTATTATAAAAGCTCTTGTAACAAACATCCCCTAAGAGCTTCTCTTTGTGCCTTTCTATAAATAAGGTTTTCATTTTCTCCTTGAGAAAGGAACCACACTCTTGCTGTATAAGACAGAAGCAAATTAGCTTTCATGATTCCTAGGGCAGAAATCTGCACAGTAACACACCAGGCTCTTCTCAATAATGCTCCAGTGTCTGGTGGTCTCTCAAATACCCTTTGTAAACAGTTTACATTGATCTTTGCTCCAAGCTGTGAGACGTTTTGGGATCTTTTTTCAGTATGGCTATTTGCCTGCCATCAAGACCTTATTTTGGTAATCCTAAAAATAGGCTAGGATCAATTACAAAGACTTTTTCTCAACAATGTAGTTCAAAAATAAATTTAAAGCCTAAGATTTTGGCAACAAATCACATTAACAGTCAAACTGGAAATGTTTCAAACACTGATTGATCAAGACCCAGCTGAGTTTATTCTACTCAAGATAGATTTTCATTAGATAGTCCAAGAAGAGTGTTTGTTTTGGCCTCTGTTTCTAGAAATAACATTAACCTGGCAAAAAATGTTGTTTCCATAAAGAAAAAGGCCGTTGAGCAGGCTAAATATCTGTGTCTTTCTTCTGATGTACTACATTAGTTTCACTTACATCCTGTGTTTGTATTTTCAGGAGCTGCATTAGAGTTTCTGTGCTGTGGTTAAATCACCTGTCTAGATCTCTGAGATGCTTACCTGGCCAGGGTTTGTGAGAAGGTCACAGTCCAATTCAGGTATGTTCAGAACACATCTGAGACTTAAAGAGGAGTTCTCTCTCCATTATTCACCTACAACAATTTGATTCCTAGACAGTTAAGGTGCAGACTTTCAGACATCCAGGCACAGTCACATAGCTAATGGGACCCAAATATTTTCTGCAATCTGAGCCAACATTTATCTCTCTTGACATTTTTAGGTGGTTTTAAATGCCACTAGTCACATGGTTACAAACGTCCAGTGGCAGTTAAAAAACCAACTCAGGTCTTCCACACCCTTCTTTAGGTCCTTCACATTACCCTCTATTGCTTTATTATCAGTTTTATGTGCGTTAAGGAAAAGAACAGGCTTCCTTACCGTGTAGAAATGTGACACCCACGGTTACTAGAGGAAAAGAAGCTCATAAGAGAGATTAAAGCTAATCTTAAAGCTAAGAAATATTTATTTTTAGTCGAAGAGGATTATACTTTTCATTTCATGTGGTCCTTGTAGAGGAGAAGTGATATATAGTGTTGTCAAACAAGACTATCTTCACTGCATGAGACAACAACATATTTGCAAAGTTGTAAATGTTTAAGACTTTTTTCTGGGGAATGTTCACATAAATGGGATGTTCCTTTCATACGCATGCATCACAAGGCATGGAATTATTTCTGCATGGAAAAGGAATAAAACCTGAATACAGAAGAAAATTATGATTAAAGATGCTGCATTGGTCTCTGAAAGTCTTATTACTTTTCCAGCAGTTTACCACCAAGGCAAAGTTTGCTTTACACAATCTTCAAAAAAAACAAATCAAGTGCATACCATGTATGTGGCAATACTGACTGCTTAAAAAAACCAGTGCATGTCAGTTGCTGAATTTATTTGGAATCCACATTTATATGTTCCAGGTTCATTTGCAATGTATGTTTTTCAACTTTTCTCTTTATCCAGCTGTCAACTCAAGCTCAAGTTGAGCCAAAGAAGATTTAAGAAAATACTTGCTTCCACATGCTTTCTTTCCCTACTGTAAACTGGGCATCATCTCTGATTCAGATACATACACAGATTTTCCCAAGTCAGCTGTATCTAAAGATTGCCGATTTTTTTTTAAAATTTTTTTAGCACTTCTAAAGTAGGTGCTCTCTTTCTATACATCAAAGCTTGAAGCAAGACTTTCATTTTATATCCTTATCCATGGTTTCCTGATGTGGTTTTTCCCTTCTCATTTATTTTTTCTTGCTCTGACGATTATTTTCTAGGTTCAATACTTTCAATGTATAATTTTGTGTCTGCATTCCTTAGCTGGCACTGGCTTCCCACTTTTATCAAACACAAACTACTGATCTTCTTTTTCAAGTTCCTCCATGGTCTCTCCACATTCCACACCACCTCTCTTTCATTATAGATGGATAAGCCCCTCATCTCTTCTTTGCCCATTTATTAAAATTTAGGACAGCCTTCACATTTTATTTGTCACGTCTGAAACTTTTAAAAAGCCTCTGCAAAAGGTTTTTTGTATCCAGGGATAATGTAGTACACATACTTGCTACTCTACTACAGCTACCTGTACTTAGAAAAGGTTCTGTCAGCTGGGGATAATCTAAATGCTCCTGTAAAGGATTTCCACTTGAAAACGAACAAAAAATACAATTGAAGAGTGAAATGTGAAGAGTACACAATCTGAATTACATTCAGATTTAATACAAGAGATGAAGACTAATGTTACTGAGGCAAAAAGGGAGCAGAGACAGAAACCACAACATGAATAAGAAGCACAGTGTGTAAACACCAATCACAGTGGGCTGAACATATGTATGGGACAAGCACTTCCTCAACTGCTGTGCTGAAGTACAGCCATAAGCTACCCCTTGTCCAGGCAGTCCTGGACAAAACTGTTGAAGAACTTGAAGTTATTTGTTAAAGTTTGAGAAAGTAATCTCCTTACTTTCAGAGAAACATTATCAGCCAAAGATCTTTCATGCTTATTGTATTTTTAGAGTAGAAGTAAGTTTTTTCACAAGCAAGCTATACTATTTGAAATACTTTCTTCAAACATTTAACCTCAAAGCCACATCCTGCCTTGATATGTCCTGCAACAAACTGTTCATATTGCCTCCATGGACACAGCTGGTACACAGGAACCCTCATCCTCAGGAACATGAAAGACTAGTTGAGTGAGATTCTGGCTGGAATACCTAAGCAGTTGAATGATTTCAACTTCTGTTGCTGGGTCAAAGCTTTCTTTCCCTTATTCTCATAGAAAGCTCTGTTGTGGTCAGCAGGTGGCTGTATCACTATGCCAGAGTACAATTTTTGTTGACAAATGGGCACTCAAGCTATCATATGAGGGAAATATGACAGTACTTAATATATTAGTTATAACCATAGTCTAAAAATAATACAACTGTGTATTACAATGGTGCAGTGTAGAAAAATGAGTTATTCAATGAAAGGGGAAGTGAGAATTTACTTCCTTCTCCTAAAATTAAAAACAAAAAGCTACCAAAGGAAGCACAAGGCTATTGTCAAGTTCCTCTTCTAAACAATATTGATTCTATTAAATCCAAATGGAGCTCATATTCAACTTGTATTCTATGGAAAAACTGTATTGCCAGCTTCATCTGGAAAACACAGTTGGTTTATGAGTTCTGTCTCAGTCAATCTTTCATTGTCATGCTCTTGTGAATCAAGTGAGATGCTTCTTGAGTAAAAGCGATACAATTGGCCACAGCTGGGTTGTAATTTCTTTGCACAGTGGAAGGAGAGTCTCAGGCTGACTCCTGCTTGACTCATAGATATTTAGTTTCAGACCAGCACCAACTATAAGCCATGGAAAGCTGTAGAAGAAGAGAAGATAGAAAACTCAAGGTATACAAAATCTTAATAGTAATGTTCAGAGCTCAGCTGTACATTACCTGAACAGGGCAAATACTACCCTTCAGATAATCCATAATTTTGTGTAGGCAAATTTTTATTAACAATATGGAAATAAACAATTTCCCTGGCTATCTTATTTATCAGCAGCCATGTAAAGCACTGGGCATGAGCTGAAACCACTGTCTGCAGTGTGTCTTTAGCAAGCAGCTTTTCCCTCAGGATTCACCATACAAGATTGTGTTAGGGTGGAAACTAAAGAATATTGATTTGGTTAAAGATTGTCCTGTGTATCACACAAAACTATCATAATATTCTGAGTTGGCCAAGACAGGTCAAAGCTGTCATGTTATGACAAAGCTCTTAGCCTCATATTTTTGCATTACATGTACTTTTCCTGTAGACTCAACTTGCACTCCCATGACACCACTTGGTCTGGCTCACTGGGACCTACCAGAAAGGATTGACTCTGTAGCCAAATTCCAGCTGTGAAATTCATATGCATGAGCTAATTTCATATGCACCTCCCTTGGAGGTGGGGCTAGAAGATGAAACTCTTTATAAATAGTTTCCCACAGTTGCTTCCATCTTTAGTACAAGAACTGAAAGCAAGTTCTGCTTTCTGCTTTTCCCCCTTTTAAGAGCAGTAAGGGCCACACACCTAACAGGTATTTTGCAGGAGTTATCAGGAACTTCTCTGGTAAAGCATAGTTCTGGTGACTGTTTCTGAAGGTTTCCACCAGTTCCTTGCAGATAGTGTTTACACTGATGGGAAACAAGTGATTATGCAAAAACTCTACTTTGCAGTTCTTCACATCAGAAAAAAACAATGCAGGTAGTTCACAGTGCGGCTTTCCTCATGCTACCCCTCACCCTGTATGCATATTACATCTGGACAAATGCTGCACACTGCACATATGCTCTAAGTGACAGACACGTTACAGCAGAAAACTTTGCAGCCTAATACTGACATGCAGCTCCAGAAAATCAAATGCATACGCAAATAGATGTAACCTGGAATTTGCACTTGAAAACTACCTGCTGAGAGGGAAAGAAGAAAAAACATATACTCAGATTTTGGAGATTCTTTCTAACAAGCAAAACAATGCTGACAATTATCTCCTTAAAGCTTTGTGTAATTACTGTGAAAATAATGCATGGCTGGAAAGGGGGTGTGGGGGAGAAGGGGGGTGTGGGAAAAGTGTATTTTGAACCCTGAACAACAGTAAAAAAATCTCAAAATAAAATTATGAAGTTGTTTGCATCTATTATTGTGTTGTCGAAATAAGACTATTAAGTGTTCCAAAGGCTTTCCCTGGACCTCCAGGCAATGGGTGAAATTTTAATATTCATGTGAATATAATGAAACAGTCAACATGTAGCAAGTAAAGAAGAAAGCTTAAACTTTATTTTGAAAAGGAGAAATTTTAAACTGGTACAACCAGAGGACCGATTCCTGTGCTTGCTATCACACAAGGTAGTACAGGTTCACCTTTGGATGTAAGAAATTTCAAATGAACATTCTACCTGTATGAGCCATGCTTACAACTTTTTAACAATCAGGAAAGAAAAGTGCATAGGGAAATAAATCCCAGAGGGAAGAAGTGAATAAGGAAAGGGTCGAACAGCTTGAAATAAATAAAATACATCATTAGTTTCTTTCTATTAATAGTCAGGTAATCTCTCTTCTTTTGTCTTCAAATACCTTTTATATTCACTACAGAAAGAAGCTTCAAAACCTTACTCATATCATGCTTACTTTGTCATACGTGTGAAATCTAACACATGCATAAATAAAACCAAATGCTCTTTTTAAAATGATACTTCTTATTAAGCTAATGTTTGCACACATTGCTCTGAGCAATATCTAAAAGCCTATTTTGTAAAGCTAAAGAAATTATGTTAATAATAAATACTGACATTTTCAAATGAAGACCCTCAGGTTAAAATTTTCTAGTTAATCACAAGTATTATTCTGAACAAGTTAGATGAGATTTCAATATTCCACGTCATGACATTTTCAGGTTTCCTTTTAAGGGTGCAGACATTTTCATTTTATCATAAGATTAATAAAGCTAATAAATGAGATGTCTTAGTTGGGCTTTTCCTACCTCAGCTGCAATTTATTTTAGATGCTCAGGTCTCGCAGTGAAGAAGGGGGCTGACTTGAACAGATATTTATAAAGAACAGAAAGGGAGATATATATATATATATATATATATATATGTGTATATATACATATATATGTATATGTATCTGCTATGTGCAAACAGAAGAAATATGGATGTACACAGTGATATTTATATGAGAGAGCTGGAAAACTTAGACTCTGTTCTAAAACTCATTGAGGCCAGTGAAAAAGTCTTCCTCAGGCATCTCTGATGCATTACTCAAGATCTTAGAGAAATTTAACAATGTAAAGCCTGGATATCTAAGTTGTTGCCTGAACATATTCTACATGCAGAAATGGAAGCCATGGACTAACTCAAGGCCCTACTGTACGCAGAGGGGAAAAGAAAAAGTTGAAATCCATCTTAAAACTATGGTGGTGAATAGAATTCTAGTAACTAAGATCTGATCACAGACTTTTCAGAAGTACCTCTAATTTCCTGCAGTAAAAAGCATGAATTTGCCAGCTTCACTGCTAACATTTTCAGATTAAAGCATCTTCTTCAGCTTTTCATGCAGCTTGATATTTTTGTTTGTTTTTCTTTTGGTTTTCCACTGTAAGAGTCAATGCTTTCCTCTTAAAAGTTATGAAGAAACAATTCTATTCTATTCTTAGTTTTGAGTTGCTGAAAAATGCCTTCAAAAGTATAGAAGAAAAGATGGATCATGATGCTCTTTAGCACACTGAGTTTTAGCTTCTTGATTTGCTATAATTTTAAAGAATTTTGTATGATGTGATTATTAACTAGCTTCTGTACTCAAATAACCTGTACTTCAATTTGATTTACTGTGATTTTTAAAAAGCTGCTTTTGGTAATTCTTTCAATATAAGATCTCAAATGAGAGCTTTCCATCTTTCTTATAGGAAGTTTTAGGGTTTACAGGTCTTCTGTAGTATTGCACAATCACAAATTAATTTTTTTTAAACCCCACCCTTAAAGAGAATTAATACTTACTGGAAGAACACAAAACCTATCGTTACTACTTTCTTATACACATACTTTTTGCTTTTGGCCCTATCATATAAGAAGATGCCAAACATTTTTGCAGAATGCCCTGACATTACAGTCTGATGTGCTGATGTGATTCGCTTCCCACTAATTGCAATCTCTTTAAGCTTTCTAGCAAAACAGTGTCTTGGTGAAAGAATTTAGCTGGTATGACCCCAGAGGATCATTCAGTCACTGTACCAAAGATTTTCAATATCTGATACTACTTGAAAAGAGGATACCCTAGCCTTTGGATATCACTTGCCGCCTTAAACTCATATTTTTAATCCTATTTTTTAGCTTGTATCTATGCCTTTGTCCTCTATGATCAAAACTTTCATTCTTCCACCTGAAAGTAATTTTGTTGGAATAACCACAAAACAAACAAGTCTCTCAACTGCGTTCTATGTGTTTTGCTATGACAAAAGTTCTAATATATATACTGCTTTATTATCTTCTTTTTTACTCTTGGCCAGGGGGACAATGGCTTGGCAATATTTTACATCTCTGCACCCTCTCCATTGATAACACTGAGAACTATGAGCTGATCCTGCATTACCCTGGGCAAGTAAGATCTTAGCACAGTATCTCATTTACCCTGTTGAGAAAATTAAGGTCAGTCGCTACAAAGTCAGGTCATTATTATCAGTGTAAAAAGTGATCTCAATAAAATTTAGGGGAACATATTTATGGTAAAACATTACTTTTTTTCCCAATGAATTGCTGGTTTCCTGACACTAGAAATATATCTATTTCCCTTTAAAAAACTGATGTTCTGCTTTAATTCTAAATTACCTGCTGCTTTATAGAAACTTGCTTTATTAGGACATGCAATCCAAAAGGACTGGGGAGGTTAATAAAGCTCTCTCCATTCTTCCTCAGCGGAGGGTGTATGATGACAGCATATCTACCCAGTGATCTGCTCACCCACGATAAGGAAAAGAACGATTTCTAACTGCATGTGTTAGATCTGAGTCATGCAACTGCTGAGAAACACCCAATGGTAACCTGGGTGGGGTGCACGTCTCCTCTTCCCATTAGAAAATTAAAAGCTTTTGTAGAGGAGCAGGCAGAATATAGGGCTGGAATCAAGGGAATTATTCTGTTGCACATTCATTTTATCTGACAGAAAACAAATTAGGAAGCTTTACTTATTTCCACCTCCCCTTCCCACGAACTTTGTTTCTCTCTAATGTTAGAACACACACCATTAATAAAGTCTGTGTCTGCTGTAGCATTTCCCTCACCACATTTCTTCCTTATGAATACATGATGGCCTCCACCCATCCCACTGGAGTACAATCCTCATGCTCCTGAATGCAGACCAAAAACTTCACAGATAGCACTCAAGATTTTCTGGGATTTCTGTTATTTTCTCTTTGCTTCCTAGAGATGTGCTGTTCTTACCTCCACCATTCCTCTTAAAGACAATGCCTGTTATAGCCAGGGGAGCTATAGGAGAGCTGAAAAATACAGCCATTCAGCTTTCTCAGCCTTTTCCAGGATACTTGCAGAGGACATGAACAAATCTAGAGACAGAGAAAACAAAGGTTCATTTGTACAAGCAGAATAGATATTTTCTACATTATTCTAATAAATACCTTGGTTGTGTATTTAACAACAGCAAAATAAGTGTGAAACCACTAGCATATTCAGGTTGTGACCATGTTACTGGTAGGTCACATATAGAAAAAAAAATTGACTTTCTGACAACAAAATATACCATCAAATATTACTCCTTTAATACATGCAGAGTGTTCAGTCCTAAGTGCTGATTCAGAAATTTATTTTGGGATAATTTTTTTTAAAATTGCCAATCAACCTTTTGAAATCACATCTTTCCTTGGCACCATAATAATACCAAAAATCAAAAGGAGCAACTGCAAATAAAGTCAGCAAAGAGAATACGCAGTATCCATGGGATCTCAGACTCCCAAGATGCTCAACTAGTAGCTGTTTAATAACTACATGCATGATTTTAGAAATGCTGCTTGCCAAATTTAGACGTATTTTCATGTGCCTGGCCAAAGATGAAGGTCTGACCTCACCAAAGACTCTGGTAAATTTTAGCCAGCTTGTCAGTGAAATAATTTGGGGTTTTTTAAATAACATGAGCAGAACAATGCACTATTCCCTAAATGCATTCTTAAATAGGGCTGAGCTGTCTCAGCTGGAATTTTTCAAAGCAATTACCCCTTAAAGCATTGAAACATATTTGCTGTGCAAAACATGGTGGTAATTTAAAATGCTACCATCCTGCTATAATTATTTTATCTCCAGCAGTGTTGGAGGAACAAAACGTGGGATTTCTTTGCTGCTCAGAAGCAAAATCTGGAATTTTAATACAAATTGCCTATAAACACAAGATTAAACTGAACTACTGGATGACTTCTCTAAACTGAAGTAACAGGAGACGGTGACATCTTCCCCTTTTTGCACTACACTTTACTGTCAGTGCATTAGATATATAAGGAAAAAATCTGCTAAAAGCATTGTTTTGGCAAAGTTACAGACACTGAAAATAGGATTTTAAATCAAAAAAGAGGTCTATCTGCACATGGCCTCCAGCACTCAAATTCTCCGTTTAACTTGGTGACATCAACCCTTCCAAGACCGCACTGGAAGGGTTGGATTTTCTGACACTTGCTTTTTTAACTTCAGATGGAAACTTCTCGAGTTTTTTTTCTTCCCCATCTTTTACGGAATTTAACGTGTTATAAAATAATTTCCACTCCGTGAATAACACCTAAGTACCCTTCAAAGCAGGGTCTTCCAAAGGTGCGAAACGCCACAAAAACGCCATGGCAGCAGCTCGCCGCCTTGCGCGTTATACATGTAGAGTCACTGAAGAGCGCGGGGAGAGAAACACGATTGTGGGTGAAAACCACAGAGCGCCTAGCAGCGCTGTCCAGCCGAGAGCAGCCGCAGGAGGGGCCGAGGGGCTGGGCTGGGCTGGGCTGGGCTGCGTTTGTCCCGGGATTTGTCCCGCGGTTTGCCCCCGGGCTTTGCTGCGGGCACGGCGCGGGCGCGCCTCAGTCCGGGCCGGGGCGGGGGGCGGAGGCGGCGCTGCGAGCGGCGGGACTCCACACTTCCCCGCTGGCCCCGCCGAGCCGGGCTGGTCCCGCAGAGCTTCCCTGCAGCCTCCGGAGCCGCCGCCCGCCCGCCAAGGTAAAGCGGGCAGGGAGGGATCAGCCGGACGGGGAGCCCGCTGGGTGGGGTGTGCGGGGTGCCCTGGTCACGGTGAGGAGCCCGGCCGGGAAGAGCCGAGCGTGGCCGGGAGGTGCGGCAGAGCCCGCTCCGGGCACAGGGGACACGGCCCCGCTCGCTGTCCCTCGGCACAGGGACCACACGTGGCCGCCGCGGGCTGAGGCGGGACCCTGGGATTTCGGGCTGCGGTCCCGGTGCGCGTTGTTCTCGGTAGGGTTAAGCTGGGTCAGACCTTCCCTGTGCCCGGTGCCCGGGGGAAGCGAGTAGGAGGTTGGTTATTTGCGAGGCGGGGTTGTCAAAGCTTCCCTGCAGCCTCACGAGGCCGGTGGATCCCGAGGGACGCGCAGGGCCCTGTGTCGGGGGTAGCGTTGGGAAAGTGAAGGCAGGCGGGAGAAAACTGCGGACAGAGCAGCCAGAAAATACACCATGTGAATGTGCTAATCTGTCCGTCTTAAACCAAGCACGTAAGAAGGTGGTGGTTGTGGCCAAATAGCCAGGACAGACTTCCAAGGAATACAGTTTATACCTCTCTGCTGGTAGTGTCTTTGGCCGCGTGGTTTAGGGAAAAACTCACTCCGAGAATGTCCATCCCGCATGATACCCTCAGCTGAATACCGCAGGGGAGTAAGTGAAATGCAGTCTCCACAAGTTTGCAGTGCTTTTCCAATCCCTTGTGCAACCAAACGAGAAGAAATAAATGTGGCCATTCATTGTCACACTGGGAAGAGGTATCCGGTAGAGTCTTTTAGCCAACATGTGATCCAACCTGTCTTAACTGCCATGAAGTATTTGCTGTAGGAATACAGCCTACAATCAAAATATGCAGGGTTACACCAAACTAGCAGTTTAACTTTTTGAAGTCACTTCCTGCCCCAGATTGCTCTGATTCTGTGATTAATATGGCTCCAGTTTGTCTCTCCCTCTCAGAACTTCAGTTCGCAGAATTTTGGCAGTAATTTTTCCTCTTTGGTTCTAGTTCCTCTTCATGAATTACGTGACATGCGTGTTTTGTCATCTCTTCCAAACCTGTATCCAAAAAATACTCATTTCACATATGACTCTATTGATTTTACTGGTAATCAGTTATCGTGCTGCTGCACAGCACTGATGTAAATGTAGTCAGGGCTTAATTTAGTCCATCTGTGTCATTAGAGACAAACAGATGATCCCCAGTGTTCTACATAGCTATATTAGTGACCTGCTCCACCTGTGTAGCCTCCTAATCATTTGTCTTCGCTAAGTTTACAGTACTTTTTTTTTCTGGCAACTTTGCAAAGAAAGTTCAGCAACTTTTTGCTGAACCTCTTCGGTTCTGTTTTCCCCCTGAGCTTTCTAAGGAGATTATTACATTTCATCATAGTTAATGCTTTGTGCAAGCATTGCTTAAAAATGGAGATAATTTGGTTTGAAATATGGCATACAAATGTATTTGGGAGGTTGAATCAATGGAGAATTACAGATAACTGAGTGGTCCTTGTTTTATTCTCAGAAAATTCTGATCCATCTGGGAACACACATAACTGGAAAAATGTACTGTCACTGAAAGGGACATTTAATCATTCCCTATGTCTTCTCTTTCTTTTTTAAAATGCCTCCTGTGGGTACTACAGACTGTTCTGTTGTTTGGAGGCAAAATGACTGATGGTTCAAAGTAATTATTGAGTAAATTGTGTTTTAATTGTTTATGTTGGAATTTTGTGATTAGCAGTCTGTAGTATCTTCAAGCAGGGTGTGATGCTTTTGAAGTGCTGGTTTATTTTATCAAGTGTATTTATTACAGCAAAGTTTGATTTTTTTACCAATCAAAAGTCACTATACTTGGGCAGTGTCTAGTAGATCACATGCTGTAACTCGTGCTGGTGTGACCTTGATCTTTTTTGTAGTTCATAAAGAGATTAACATATTTGGTAGGGTAATAATTTGCACAAAAGAGGCAACAGTATGAGCAGATGGGTCTGCTGGATGTTTGAACAATTTAACTCAGTACTGAGCCCCAAGATTTCTTACAAGTAAAAGAATTTACCCAACTCACTAAGATTTTGGTTTTGCTGTGTTTCACCTTTCCTGTTAGAAGAAATGTCTTAGAGCAACAAGAGGAAGAAGAGGCAGAAAGCTTTCCTTCTCTTGCTCTGCCCTAAGTGGTGAAGGGAGAACTAGGACTTGGGCAACCTGTGGATGGAGGGATCAGTTATTACATCTCTTTGGCCCTGCAAAATATCTGAGAAAACCACCAGTCTGCAGTACTGCTGCAGATAAGAGAAAGGGTTGCCTTGTTCAAGAGAGGAGCTATATTTCTTGCAGATTCATGAACATCTGACCATTGATAAGATGATCTGGGAACATGAATTTTCCTGAAAGCATGCTTCTGTTTCAGACGTTGCTTTACAGGAATGTAGCTAAATTAGATTTTTCTGTATATCATTAACATGTCAAGGCCCTTATCATTTCCTGCTCTCTTTGCAAACTACATGTTTTTATTTTTCACAGCCTATTTTTTCCATCTTTAGTTGCAATGTATCTTGACTGTTTTGTTGTAGGTCAGTCTGACCTGTTGTGATCATGACTTCACTTGGTCAGGTGCTGATCTGGGGTTAAACTGAAAATAAGACTTCTTATTTGCCTGCAGCAATATGGAAGCTTTAGCTTATTTTCTTTGGAAGGTCTCTAGTGACGATGGTAACTTGCATCCATGCAGACCTTCCAAAGCATTCCTTGGGCTTTAGAGGCAAGACTCTCCTCATCTAGTTGTAGATATGAGCATTCAAGTCACCTGAGGTTTTGAGTCACCCTTGCAGTCTCTTATGCAGAGACATGGATACTGCTAAAACTTGGTTTGGCATCCCAGTTTTAGACAGCAGCCATGAATCATGCTCTATAAAATTGCCTTCCTTTCTCTTCGTTGTCTAAAAAGAGCTTGGGACAACCAGGTCAGATGCAGATGTCATAGAAATGCCACCACATGTCTTTTCATTATTAGGAGTTATCCATGGCTCTTGGAAAAGCAGGCATTTTGGGCAGCTTTCCTTATTGTCTAGCCTGTTGATCCACGGCTATTCTAGATATTAACAGTAGAGCTGCCAGGGTAGAAGATGTATGCTGTTCCGTGAAAAAAAGAAACTGGCTGCCATGTTCTTCTCAAATTTCTGTAGGAGACTTTTGAGCATCTACATCAGCATGTATGAGCTCATGTTCCTCACCACCCCTCAATTTCAATTCGTAGTGTTGCTTCTGGGTTTTGAATGAAAAGGAAACACAGGTTACTTTGATCTGACTTAAAATTTTACTGTGGGAATTCACAAACTAGTTTGGTAATGATGGTTCAAAAAGTTTAAGCCTGTCATTAGTCTCACAGACTTTCTTCCAGTAAAGTGACCTTTTAGATCCGTGGCTGGTTAATTGCTCTCTTTTTTTTTTTTTTTTTTAATGCCAGGAGCTACTCCAGCCTGTACACAGCACTGTTTCTTCTTGTTGAACATTGATTAAGCACACTATGAGTTTAGGCTCGAATAAATGAGGGCTACAGTCATTAGAAGTATTAACACTATTTTGGGAAGTGGATGCCTAATGAATCCTAGAAGAACAATGTTCAGTGTATATACAAAACAAATTTTTCTCTGCTGCTCTGTTTAGAAATGCAAACAGAGACCTATCTGGTAGAAGTTTTGCACTGGATGCATCTCTCAGTCCATTTCCATTTTTACTTTCGCTCTGTATTTGCTTGTAATCTAGAGCAGCGGATGTGAAAGTGTGCCATGTGAGATTAATATTAAAGGATAAAACTCTCTGTGTCTGCTATCAGTGATGAGCAGCCCCAGCATGGTTGATGTCACTAACAACGGAAAGTCCTCAGTTGTCCTCAGTCATTCTAACTGATAAAATAAATATTTTAGTGAAAATACTGTCACTGTATCTACACCCGTCAGGAGGAGTGGGGATGAAAGGGGAGGAAATCTGCTTCTAGCAGCATTGAGACTCCATCAAGCATAGAGAGAGTAGCTAGGAGCCAAAATCAATCATACAGGCACTCACTGGATGCTTTTGCTGATAAAAATTGCAAATTACCTTTGGAGTCCCCAGTTTTAGGCAAAATGGTGTGTCTGCCTCAAAGGTGACTCTCCAGGAGAGTTAGGAAACTCAACAGAATGGTCAATTAACCTGTTAGCATCAAGTCCTTGTTGGCAGCAATGAAAAAGTGCTCCTTGGTGGACTTAGTTTGTCTGTTTTGGTACTCTCACTGCATCTTCAGGTAACCCAGACTGCAGACACATGATTACTTTTCTTCTGCCTCAGAGCAAGATTTTGATGTATTTTTGAAGATTTTTCTAGTATTTTCTAACCGTACTGGAAGGCCCCGTTCTCTCGCTTGCTATAGGGATTTCACTGAAGCACAGAAATAAGAAAGATTATCACTGCAAAAATATTTTTGAAAGGTGATGTGGTTTTTCTGTCTGATTGCAAATTAAAAAAAAAAAGTTCAATAACAGTAGAGTATACATTATTGTTCTCTGTGCTTTTTGATGAAATAGTGTATTTGAAGTATCTGCTGTATGTGTGGCTTAGAGGGCGTAGGTTTCTGAGATAGCCTTGAGCAAGCAAGAATACATGCCAAAAGCATGAACACAGATAACATTCCCAAACACTTGTGGTCACAGCTTAGTTTTGTACTTTGGTGACCATATCCTCGTGACTGAGGGGAAGGTGACCGACCTAATGTTTGAGAGAACAAGTACGAATGAGCCAGTGGTTTTGGATGCCAATTTTAGGAAGGGATTCAACATAAACTTAACTGCAGTTCTGTTGCATGGGGGCCATGTTCTTGCATGAAATTCAGCAAAGCCTTTCGTGTCTGTCATTACATTGGCCTATTTTGTCTCCCCTGTGCCACAATGGAGTTGTGGAGTGACCAGATCAGTTGTTCCATCCCTCCTCCACTTTTAAGGAAAATAAGAGAGGGAGGCAGTGACATTTCCTTCTCATGGAAAACCTTAGAGAAATGGAAGAATGGAAATGTCACAAGGTTCTTCTCCTTTTGGTGCATTTTCTTTTCATAACTGTTTCTTTGTGGGCTCTCTGGGTTGTGACAAAGCAACCACTGCCATACCAATACAACATCCCGTCTGTGGTGACTCTAAGGCTTCCACTTCCTTACAGATCTTCATCTGAAAGCCATTACTTAAAGCTGCTTGTAATCACTACATTATATAGACTGAAAGAAGCAACTTTGCTAGGTGAAAAGTTAACAGTGGGCCTTGAAATTGTACCTGACGCTGCAGTCAGTAGTAAAACTGAAAAAGATTTATAAAAAATCTTCATTTAATTTTTCTACTACTCACTGTGTTACTAAGCTTAGTACTTTGGTGAAATATCTATATATTCATATTAAAGCACTACTTGCTTTATTTGATTTTAATATGTCATCTGTGTATGAAACAAACAGATTCAACAAAATTTTTACAGATTCATTTTCACCCTTTTGCTTCACTCTTGCCTGTTAGAGCATTTTATGTTAGAGTCTTTTCCTTTTTCAGTGTTCTTTCCCATGCTGTCTGTGACCTACCTTAAGCATTTCTTCTCTCCTCTAAGAGAGAAAATGGTGATTTAGATCTTTTGCCATTGACTAGGTCATAGGAATAAGTTATTTGTATAGGGAGACAGTTGTGTCCTGGACCCTTATGGCATATCTTGTGCTTACCCAGTGCCTCACTGGGGGAGGGAATGTTGGGAAAGATGAGCTGTTGACTATCCAAAGTAGCAGTTCCTGCACTCAGATTTGGTACTGTAACTTTCCTTTTTTCTTCTTCCTAAGGTTGTGCTATTATTTTCACTATTTCACACTTCATATCTCTTGATTCTATAGGGAATTGATGAGTGGAAGGATTTTTCCTCATTTTACACCCCTGTATGCCTTTCTTTCTCATCTGTGGGATTCCTTGTCTACTGTTTTCTGCTTCTTAGACGAACTATGAATGCAGGATCAGCTTTCTTCATGGATTGTGAAGCTAAACATTAAAACTGCATTATTGTATTTTGCTGTCAATTGTTTAAAGTACAAGATAGTCTTTTGTTGTCATGTAAGTTCTGTACAGCAGTGTTGGGTAACAGGAAAAAAAACCAGGAAGGAAAACATTGCACCAGCATCAACAAGCTAAGATTATGGGAAGGAATGTGGAAACTCTAAGTTTCTGCTACTCCGAGTTACTTTACTCTTTCGCATTCTGCTCGTCGCAGGGAATGGGAGGAACCCAGAACTGAGGTTCATGTTTTCTGATAACTTGTATGTCTGCAGTTGTTTATACATGAGTAGAGCTGAGGTAGACGCATTATCAACACAAGATGGGTGAGCCTGGATAAGCTGGTGGTTCATGAGCTCAGGGAACACACTTCGATACAGCTTTCTGCGTTTTCTAGGAGAAGATATGTTGGGGGAATGGAAATACTATTCTCTGTGCCAGTAATATGGCACAGGATAGGGAATTGTTTCTCCTACCAGTCTGTGTGAAGGCATAGGGCTGGAAATATGTCATCTCCTACCATTTCATTCTGCACAGTTTGTGCAGGCTGTATGGTTTATGAGGAGAAGGTCCCAAAACCGGACCATTCTGCAGTAAGTAATTCTGTGACAAAAGAAAAAGAAGACAACCGAAACTGTAGATGTATTTCCATAATGTTCTCAGAGCCACAGGCCAGACTGAAGCATGTGGACTGATGTGAGGATACCGCATAAAAGTGAACAGAAGTGGCACTGGTTTGAGTTCTATAGAAACAATTCCCTTTGGGAGCCAACAGGAAGGTACAGAGTGAAGTTCTAGTACATAGAAATTGCTCCCCAGCTTTCTCCTCCCTGCATCTATGCTTTACACTGGGTTGGTTTTTTCCTCCACTTTTCATAAGGTGCTTTTAACTCACAGTTCCCCAGGTGCTTGAATACATTTGGGATTCATTTTCTGGAGCCCAGAATCCAGGCTGTGTCTGTGCCTGAGAGTTACTGTGGAGAGGATCCTAGTGAGTGAGGAGTCTCACACGCAGCCTGCATGCCATATCCCTCTACACGCCTTTACCATAGCCATATGTTAAATGTTCTTCTGTCCTCTCTCAGAATGAGGGCCCTTTGCTGTCCTCCTCCTCTGGCCTTGAGTGACTTCTTCCTGACATTCTGTGAGTAAGCTTTTAAGCAGTCCCTTACTCCTTTCAGCTGAACTTAAACAAGCCTCAGTGACTGTTCAGTGATCTTGCCATCCTGCCTCACCCTGAGAACAGGACCCACAGCTGCTTCCCCCAAACACCACTCTCAGCAAGGGTGCTAAGGAAAAGACTGTGTTTGGGGCAGTGCATGGGGCAGAGGGGAAGGCTGGGAGCACAGGGATTATGGATGCTGAGACAGCTCATGTGGCTAGCACAGGTCCTTCCCGTGGGAACATTTTGCTATATTTCATAAACAAGATAAAGTTTGGATGTTTTGCAAACAGTTTCTCCGGATTGAGTGAGTTCAGGCCTGGCCAATTGGGCCCAGGGGGAGGTCTCGGGCTGACCAATCTGGGGCACTTCTGTAGACTCTATGTGTATGGAATTCAAAACAATAAAGTCCTTTTTCTCCTCTCTTCGCTTGTCTGAGAACTTGGGTCAGTCCTCAACTAGCCGCTCAACAGCGACAAGCTCAAGTGTAAAATACAGCTGCTCTCATCAGTAAAGTGAAACAGTGTAGTTTTCAGGTCTGTGAAATCTGTGACTTTGGACTAACAAAGACTTTTTTCCAAAATCAGTCCTCACTGCAGGTTTGTACCTGTAAAACATGTGACTTTGTCAACATTTTAAAAATGGTTGGAAAAAAAGGGAGCAAGCTTTCAAGAGGTTTAATTGTATGAATGGCGTAGTTACAATTTATGTGAAACACAAGGACAGTCTGTGAGTTTGGGGTGCTCTTATCTAAAGATGTTTGTGTTTACATCTGGGTGGATGTTTCTGGAGTTAGTAGAATATGAGCTCTAGTACCCCATGATAACATTAGAATGGGATCCTCACTTGATTGTATTTATCTGCCGTTTTAATTTTAACCCAAAGCCAGATGTCACTCACTTTTGAGCTAATAAGGATACTTTGCAGTTGTACAGTCTTCCTGAAACCACTAGTGTTTTAGTGTGTCACTTTTATTCCCTCATGAGTGGAGTTATAGCATGTCACACAAAGATAAATATGCAATGTAATTTCATCTGCAGATAAACCTACAGTTATTGGCACACCAAATTTCCCATAAGAATAGGGAATATTAGTAAGAAACTGCTTTCAGAGTTATCAATGTGTGCAAGCTTTTTATTGGAAAATACCATACTTACCACTCTTAGGTAAATTGAGTGCTGGAAGCAGTCTAATTGCTTTTGATTTGTTCTTTTCAAAAGATGAGCTAGTGTTAAAACAGAAGAGAGATACAGGGCCATGTTATGTAGGTAAGAAAGAGGAAAGTCAACATGCTACTTGCCAAATCTGATTGTGATTTTGAAACCTTGGGGTCAGCTGAATTTTCTATGGTATCACCCCAAAATTTCAGGTTTTGGTATCTACCAGAATTAGTAACTAATTGGATTATGTTTCTCAAGGCTGAATTCTGCAGAGACAGACATTCTTTTGTACTTCATAAAAGTGGGCCTAAATAGCTGTTAAGGACTTTTTAGTAGACATGATGAAATAGCTGGTTAAGGAACTTCCATCCTGCCTCACTTAGGTGTATGAGACATGGGAATAGTATGAGATTTTTCTTGACATTTTTCTAACTGTAAAATCACTGTAAGAAACTTAGATCTATTTCAGACCTGCAGTCAATTTGGCCAGAAAGTTGTCCCCAGCAGTGGCTAGCATCATGTGCTTCAGAAGGAAGCAAGAAATCTTGTGCTGGAAGGTGTGGTGTAACCTGTCTGTCATGAAAGCTTTACTCTGGTTCCACATTGGTGGAGCCTTTATTTTAGGTCTAAAACATGAGGTTCATCATCCTTGCCTGAAGCTCTGCACAATACTAACACTTCTAACTATGACTGCGTGTAGACAAAACCAACTCCTCAGCTTGATTGCTCACCAGCTTTGATGATGAGTTTCAGAGTTACACTGTGCACATTTCCCTGGAAAATTCATTCAGACTTTCATTTACTATCCCATTGATTTTGTGTTATAAGTCAGGATGAAGTGGTGGCTCAGTTACTTACCCCTAGATTTTGATGCTTTTTTAAATCACGCTAGTTTCATATCTGTTTTCTGTGACAATCAGTTACCCTCTTTCAGCTTTTCACTTTATGGTGGGACTCTGTCACTTTCATCATGCTTCCCTAGTTTTCTTTCTTTTTTTCTGTCTTTGCTGTGGGATGATCAGCTTTGCATAGCCTGTAGTGTACAAGGGTAAATCTCTGATTTGAGTGATTTACTCATTGGGCTACTGATGTATCTCTCTAAAATGTTAAAGATGTCTTCATTCTACTCCAGAAAACATTTAAGCATTGAGCAATAGCAGGAAGTTGCAATGCTGTTAGTGGTCATCTGGATAGTCAAACAGTGTTTGTTTTGGTGGTCCTGGTGCTCTGACACTTTCACGATGTATTGCAGGGACTAGGAGCTGAAGGTTTGCTTTTGATGTTTCTGTGTGACTTGTCAAAATATACTCAATGTATTTTTATCTCTGCGGATTGCATTTGTGACAGTTTAAGAACAGCAACAATACTTTGAATGTCATGAATGTGTCTGTAATTGTTCCCCAGATCACTAAGTGGGCTGGTTCCTAACACTGCTCATTCCAAGAATCCACTGTAACTCTTTATCTACTGACATCATGCTGTTCCTCATTCCTTTTTGGTTGTAGCCTTTTGCTTGGTTAAACTGCATAAACTCCACTGAGACTCAGTTGCAGAGATCATAATCTTGCTGGTGTTTCCTGTTCCCATTCTGTTTCACAAGGGCTCTGAGCTTATTTTTTGACTTCTCAAGTGCAGAAGCGTTTTTACCATGTGACTTAGACCGCTCTTCCTGTGAAGAGGCGCTAGCTTAACAGTTCAGATTCTGCTTGGTATAATACCATGCACGCGGGGTTTTTTTATGTACACTATATGGTGTACCTTGTTAGATTTCATTATATTTTTAATAGGTTCTATTTTTTTTAAGCAGGGTGAATTTTGTACCATTCTTTTACTCTTCATTTGTTTGCTCCCTGCCGAGTATTAAAGATTCTATCAAACAATTTCATTACCTAAGTAATTTGGGAAGGTAAAAAATTTAGTAGATCTAGTGGGTCTGGAGGGCTTCTGGTAAATGGTGGGGTCAATTAATGAGTCAATTTTTATGTATTATATAAACCTGTGTGGTTTTAATACGCATAAACTCAAAGTGAGACTAGGTGGTTAGAATAGCAAGTTGAAGAGAAAATGTCCCAGCCTCTTAGATATACAGTATGAGAAAGGTGAGAATATTAAAATAAATTTTTAGTAAAAGGTTTTTATGAGAGCTTAGTGAAGATTTGAGAATGAGGAAATCTTGAGAAATACAAGACAAGGAGTACTTTGAACCGGATGCTTGGTGTTTCTTCAAAAGGTGGTCCAGAAGGCATTAGTTTGAAAATCAATCACTTTAAAAATATGTTAGGTTTCACATATATGTCTTCCCACAAGGCCCTTCCGAGCTTGTTTATTTGTGACAACTGCAATTTCCTCATTTTATTTCAATTCTGGGGTTTTTTTCCTAATTAAAATCTTATGCATAAGCTGGGAAACTTATTGTAGAAGTCCTGTTCTGTTTGGTTTGGGTTTTTTCTGTTCAGTTTATTGTAGTCGATAGTGATTTTAAGAGTTCCTAGTATTAGTACAAAATACAGAAAAACCTGGTAGAAAAGTAACTGTAGAGTAGGACTGAGTATGAAATTCAATACTCATCTGGGCACTTCAGTAAATACTTTCCCCTGTTTTGTTAAAAATAGCTCATGCACCTGCACTTCACCTTGAGTTCCTGGTTTGAATAAGTTCAATGCTGTTTATAAAATTCAGAAGAACTGGCTGATCCAAAATGCAGCAACATCCAACAGGATAGTTTCCAAATCTACAAATTGTTTCATCTGTTTATTCTTATTGTGGCAGTCGAATAAAATAAATGGAAATGAGCGTGGAGAGAAGTCAAAATGGAGGAAAGTGGATGGACAGTCTTTTGCAATTCCGCGTTATGGGGACTCATTTTACTATCTTTAGTTTTTCTAGCTTGTGACAAAATCTTTGATGAATGTATAGAGTTCTTATACCAATTTAAGAGATCATTCAGTGTGTATTCATGTAAAAAAATTTCCAGTGTATTTGTTGATTATGATAGTAATTTTGTCTTCCTAAACCAAATCAATAAAAATTCAAGATAAAATACCAGTAGAGGCTGTGGCTTGGTGACAACACAAGTCTATTTTTTTTACTGTTGTTAATTACTGAAGAGGGTATCTACGTTTGAATTTTTCCTTTTTAGACAGTTCTCACTACTCCTCTTGATAAGGGGTTGCGACTGGTTGCAACTTGAGTAGTTTTTTTTCCCATTTTTATATTTCTATTCTGTAAAAGTATAGTAAAGGAGGATTTCAGTTTGTCAAAAGAAATTGTGTGAAGATCTTTTCCTGAAAGTTGACCTAGTTAGGGCTTAAAAAAACCCCACCAAAAACATACAAATACCTATAACTGATAAGAATTCCGTAGAAGATATTTTGATCTCCTAAATCAGAAAACAGGAAAACATAAAATTATTCAGTATTATTTAAACACTGATGAGATACTTGTCAGTGTGAACTGCAGCTCCATTTTTTGTCACATAACAAATGTATCTTCACTCTGCCTGATCAAATAAGTGCCTTTTTATCTAGCCTTTCAGTGAAAATTGATTCTCCAAGTGCCAGGTGTATAGGAAGCTACACAGCTGTTGATTCAAGTAAATGAATTAAAATTCAGTAATCATATGCCACCGAGCATACTGCTGAGTCTGCAGAAACAGAATGTTGTGTACAAAGCTCTGTATGGTAAGTGTGATACAGAGAGAGAGAGTGAGCCATCCCGTGTGGATTTGTCAGCTGGAAAGGAAGCAGATAAGATGACTTTAACTCTCCACTCACTCACTCACTCCTGTGTGGTTTGTTCCCTGTTCCCTGGGCAGAGCTGTGCCATCTCCAGTGTCAACCACATCCTATTAAAATGTCTTTAAAAGTATCCAGTTTCCAAATCTTTAAGTCTTTGATTTGTGGGATCTAAAAGAAATATGATTATTCCAAATTCAGTTCTTGGTTGCCTGTGGCTTGTTTAGTTACATCATAATTCTCAAACAACAGATACTGACTTTAGGGTTCAGTGACCTTTATAATTTCTCTGTGGAGTAGTTACATGACTCGAGATGCTCTGTTAAAGGAAAAGCATTAAGACTGGAGAACAGGATACTTGTTGGTCTTCTTTTCTTGCCAGTCTCTGTAGTCATTAGAGTTGTTCCTGTCCTCAGTTCACTGTTTTCTTGCATCAGCCTGGTCCTCATGCTGTGAGCTGCTGTGCTTGGTTGTCTTTACCTGGCTACCAGGTGCTTACCAAGCTGCTCTATCACTTCCCCTCCTCAGCAGAGCAGGGAGAGAAATATCAGTGGAAAGCTCCTGGGCTGAGGTAAGGACAGAGAGATTCCTTGCCAACTACCATTGAGCAAAACAGGCTTACCATAGGGAAATTAACTTAATATATTGCCAGCTAATAAGATGGTAGGATAATGCAAAATAAGGAGAAAATTAAAAAGATCTTCACCCCACCATTCCCTTCTTCCCAAGTTCAGTTTCACTCCCAACTCTTCTACCACTTCCCAATAAACTCTTGTAGTATTAGTTGTCTAAGCCAAAGAAAGAAGTCTTTCAAGATGAAACATTCAGGAATTTCTCAACATCAAACTTTGTTTCTCTCTCCATCTCTCACTGGCGGCATTTTTTTTTTTTTTAATGTGTAAGATATAACTATGGTTTATTAGCTGGTGACTTCTTATGAAATGTAAATGATACAAGGAGGTTGTTGGCACTTCTGATGAGCATAGATCCAAAGTGTGTGTTTAAGCATATACAGGATAGAGGTTCTGAGCTGTTAGTAGTTTCTTCTAAGCTATGGATTCAGGTTTTTGCAAGTTGTGAGCAATTGTTTTAAAGTTATTTGTGAACGCAATAGAAAAGGGCATTGTATATCTTCTGGTTTCGACCATTGCTGGCTTTGAAATGAACTTTTCATTATTTCTTGCTTGTGGATTTTTTTCTTTCAGATGGAGCAAACCTGCGATGATATAGATGAAATGTTCAGCAATTTACTTGGGGAGATGGACCTGCTGACTCAGGTAAATAATTATTTTTTTCCATGAAGATTAGAAAAATAGCTGTATTGTGTTAGAGGAAAGAGGGAAATTTTCTACATTTTTAGTGCACTTCCACTCTGAATAAATGCAGTTACGTTACTTTGGTAAACCTTCAACTAAATGTCTCTGTTTGACAGTTAAAACAAGTGGCCTAAAGAATAAGGTAGTATCAGTGCAGGGTAGGTTGTTAAAGAGACCTAACTGCTTGTGAAAGTCATTTTCTAAAAAAAAACCCCAGCCCAGCAATTTAAATTCCTCTGGACTTGGTCCAAAGAAATTAAAGGATTCTGTGAAAACAGGAAGAGTTTGAGTCTGAATTTTCAGGTATGAATGCTTAGCATACATGCATAAATGGGATGTAGCCTGAGTGTCAAATATGAACTTTGGAAATGAAAGCAACATTATGAATGTATGCCTAAAAGTAATCTTTAGATATGGCAAAATACTAAATTGCAGTGAGGGTGGCATTCAAGAATTCATAGATATTATTGCCTGTGCAGAATACACTCTTGAGAGTATAAAACAGCATGAGATTTTTTCTAAAGCTCTAGTCATGAAATACTTCCTGCAAAAGCTGATGAAAGGAGAATTTTTATTTCTATAAAATATTACAAAGGGAATAAATTTGTTTTACTTTAATAAATGCATGATTGAAAACACTTAAGTTGTCCTCTTGAATATGTGAGTTTGCTTACAGCCTGTGTTTTGAGGGAGTCTTTCTTCATGGTGAATCCCAATGCTTGACAAATTAAATACTGATAATTCTGAGCCACGGGATAGAAATTGTGTTTAAACTGGGTGGAGGCAAGAAAGATTCCACATGACGTTCTTAGCCGTCAAATCGCAATATTTTGTCCCTTGGTAGTCTTTCTGCTTTTTAAGGGCTTTTTATAATTGTGCATATTTTTATATATGTATGTGTGTGTGTGTGTATATATATACATATATAGGAAGGGATTATAGGGAGGGCTTTATGGTAATCTCATTTCACTACTATGCCTTCAAAAGAGCAAAAGACTGCTTGTGATAAATTTTACCTCTTCATATTGGACACAACACTGTTACAAATACTGGTGATGCAAAGAGTGCAAGAGAGTGAGCCTCTTGTCTCTGCTGCCTGGTGCAGTGCTAGGTGGGACAGAGTGTTCCTGAGATGGAGACAGTTTCTCCTCCTCTCTAAAGTTCTGTTACCACCTCTCACATCAGCATTGTGTGGGAGAAGGAGACAGGGGTGTCTGAAAGCCTAAAGACTTTCAGTTAACAGAATTGTATCTGTTAATTCCTTCAGACTCTTAGCTTTCAAAACAAGAGTGTAGATAGTTTTTCACACTTTTTCACCAGTCTGTTTGTTCCTAAAGTGTAAATGATAGAAGCACACAGAGATACCTTTACATGGCATGATGGGGCTGAAAAAGAAATGCAGATTCAGAATTGGCCTTTTCTGCTGCAAACTAGGAATTCTCTATTTACACAGATGTGCAGTTTACATTGCAACAACATGGGGTTTTGTTTGTTGTGTTTGGGTTTGGTTTTTCTTTTGAACAACAGGAGAAAGCAACACCTAGGTTTCGTTTATATTAGTAAATAAAGCACTCCGGAAAGAAAATGGCACTGTAGCTCAAATATGTACACGGCTAAACTGTTTCCACACCCTCCTTCAAAAAACATAGGCAAGCTAAAAATTAGTCTGGCTTTGCCCACTGTCTCAATTAGAAACAGTCCAATTCTCTGCCATTCCCCACACCAAGACCAGGTGTTGGCTGACAAGAGTCTCTGCCATCATGGATCAACATTGGATTGAGAAGCATGCAAAACCCTTGCCATGATTGTGAGACAGTGCTTGAACCTTTCTCCTGGCTGTAGTTAGTTTAACAGTCTGAACATAATCCCAGAAACCAGGGTGTGTCACTCTGTTCCTTGAAGAAATTATTTCATTAGATAAATTCAGGTAATTGATCTTTAAATGTTAACGTATGTAATAGAAAAGATATCATGAAATACCTGTTTTCTCTTCCACCTTAACAGAGTTTAGGAGTGGAGACTGTACCACCTCCATCCCCCAAAGTGTCCAACAATGAATTTAGCTTTACAGTTGGTTTCAAAGATTTAAATGGTAAGTACCTGAATGGACTCTTTCATGCCTTTTATGCTTACTTAAAATACCTCACAGCAACAAATGAGTAGAAATTCTTTAAATACCCTTAATCAAAAAAAAACCCAAACCAAACAAAAGAACCCTGTTTTTCTGGAGGGGGAGGTAAATTTTTGTGTCTCAGTTTAGGAAAGTTTAAAGGGAACAATTTTTTGGGGCATTATGCAGTTTAAATAAAAGTCAGACTTTTTAAAATGTTTGAGTGTGGAGGAAAACAAAAATAAGTAGTCTCCCAAATAACTTTATAAAATGTAACCTTTTTTAATGTAGAGATTTCATTTGATGGAAGACAAAGTTCCTCAGTGTGATGTCAGAGCTGTGTAAGCATTTTTGTGCAGTGGAAGTATCAGCTTCAGCTGTTTCCACTTTTCAGTGTTTATTCTCATTTTGGTTTGCACTGCTTGCTGAGGTTGTATGGCAAACCAGATGAGGGGATTTATCTGAGTTTGAAAAAAGAACCCTCCCTTTGATTTTGTTTGTGACCTTTTTTTTTTTTACTGGGGGCTGGTTGTTTGCATTAGCCCCAGTTGATACTAACCTCTGGTTTTTGTCCCAGGATCAGTTCCCTGCTCCCTGTCATAATGACTCTACCAGCAAAGTGGGTAGAGCTATGTTAATAGAGAGGATCATGAGCCAACTTTCCCACTGTAAAGAAAAACTTTTTAAATGCTATATTAACATAACAGGGAGAGCAGAGTCAACTGAGATGGCCTAGTGACATGTTCACGCTTAGTCTGAATGATCTATGCTTTGTTGGACTGTATTAGCATTTTTAAGTATCTAATTCAGTGCTCTCCATCCCTCTCAAAATCTCACTTCAAAGTTTTCCTAGTTTCTGATTTACTTATTTCTTAACTGGACTCCTTAAAGAGATTTAAAGCACTGACTCTGTTCAATCTTAAAGAACCCTTCTCTTCTAGAAAGCTAAATCATCCTACAGGATTTCACTCCATAGTATCTCTTACACCATGGCTAGTTCAAACCACAAATCACATATAAAGATCCAGTATAGGATTTTATCTTATGCTTTGTCAGAGTGGAAAACAGAAAAAAAAAGTTACACTGCTTCCATCTGGTTTATAAGATGCTTTTAAAAGAGACTGTCTTTTTTGTTCCTTGCTTAAAGGATCCTCAAAAGCCTGTGTGTGATGTACCCCCCATGTGGTATGTCATAGATCACACAATTACTGATGTGCTGCAGATGATACCATGCAGTTTCTTGTGTCCTAGAATTCTTTGATTTGCTTCATGTTAATTTTAGAGTTGCAGAATAGTAATAATATATGGGGTTATTCTGGATCTAGGCCTCAGTTGCATGGTTTGTTGTGTGCTGTGCCAAAACTTGCTAAGCATTTATGGATTCACTTACAGCCTAATGGGAGCTCATGGAACTTCTTACATTCATAGTGTTAAGCATGTACCCAGTAACCTTGCTGGATCAGGGCCATGTTTTGTAACATCATATGGGCCTGAGACTGTGTCACTGGAACTGAAGCTTCCTGTCCTGTTTAGTTTGTATTCATAGAGTTCCTTGTACTCTGAACTTCAGTATGACCAGATTAATGGCTGTTCCGAAAGCGTGTTCGTTTCTTGAACCAAATTAAAATATTGTTTCCTTTCCTATAACCCTGTAACCATGCCTTCTGCAATTTAATCTCTGCTGAACTGGAAATAGTGCTTTGCATTGCACTCACTCTCTTGACACATTTTTGCTTTACAGAATCCCTAAATGCCCTAGAGGACAAAGACCTGGATGCTTTAATGGCCGATCTTGTCGCAGACCTTAATGATGTTGAACAGAGAACTTTACAAGCCCAGAAAACTTCTTCTTGCAACCAGCAAAGTACAGTCATTCCACCTTCAACAGCCTTGAATAGTGACATTTATTGTAAAGCAAGTCCCTATGTTACCATTACTGGACAGCCTGGAGATGATTTGTCCCCTCCACCTCCAGACCCTGAACCAGACTTTCCACCACTACCTCCACCACCTCCTCCTGAGCCACTCACCCAGGTAAGTCTAGGTGGAACCCAATTCTAAGCATTCACTAGTTCTTGTCATTTTGCAAGTGGTGTTTGGCACTGGAACACCAGAGGATCTCCCAGGTAGATGCATCTTGGGAAGGTTCTGCAATGATGAACTGTGCATGAATTCTGGAGTGAAATTTCTACTGTTGTGTGGCCTCAGCAATATCTTCCCATTCCTTGACCCATTGCCCATTCCTTTGCCTTTCTAGTCATCATTTTGATAGTCCAGTACAGGCATTAATCATTGCAAATGGTTTATTGCAACAGAAAATTTATCACTGAATTTTTTTAAGTAGCACTAATCTTCTTATATCTTAATATCTTCTTGTAGAGGACTTGGCTTTGACATCTGTGCAAAGCATGACCAAAGACCCCTCCACTTTGTGAAGATGTCACTGTGTTTTTTCATTGCAGTCTGTGCTATTAGTACTGATGAGAAAATTCTGTGGATGTTTCCCAGATCCATCCCTGGCCTAAGTGATTTCTTGAAATAAGAAGAGCTGTTCAGTTGTGTAAAACTCAGCATTTGCTAGGTATGAGCACAAGAAATATCTCTCCTAGTCCTAACACAGAATCACTGCTCTTCTTGTCTTGCCTTTGAAAGGAAGTAATGAAGACCATCTGCAATAGGGGACAAATGCTCTTAGGCGTTGCCAAAATTATTAGAGTTTATAACTATTTATAAACAATTGGCTTACCTGTATGTAAAATTTCAGACTTATCACAGCGTCCTCCATGTTTGTGTTTCTTGCAGAGCTGTTTTAACAACGGAAATGTGATATTTTTAGTATTTTTGACATAAGGTTGTGGAGAGGTAAATAATGTAAGAATTCTGTCCTGTGACAGCCCTGTGAGGAGAAGAGAAGGCATTAAAAGAGTGATGCAGCCCAAAAAAAAGGAATCTGAAATCATGAAATATATGAATACATCTTTACAGTATTCATGTGCACAGTAACTATGATGGAGAGAAGATGTTTACATTTAGGGCATGGAAATATTTTAGGGAACATGAAAAGTACTAGTCAGTTTTGCTGAAAACCATGGTCAGTTCATTGCTGTTTAAAAGTCCACACAAAATTAATATGAATCACCTCAACCCTACTGTTGCCCCTGTGTTTGGCATCACACAGTAGGCATATTCAGCAAACAGATCAGAAAACTGGGTAGGAAGGAGAAATTTCCGACAACACGAAAAATTAGTCACTGGATAAAGCTTCATTTGATGCATAGGACTTTTCAATGCTGTTTCAAGACTGAAACTCATAAACCTGTGGGAGAAGCTTTGCCGTTTCCGACATCTCAAAGATAGTAGTTAACTTCCTGTCTTAAAGGAACATCAACATTTGGAAAATATCAGCTAAACAGCTTCAGAAGCTGAAGTCTTTTATTTAACTAGTACGCCTGATCTAGAAGACATGCTATCAAGATGAGTTCTATCCATTTCTTACAAACATTTCCCCATCTTGATTTAGACTTATTATCTTTAAGGAAGTATTAAGCTTTTAAGTAGTCTGGTTAGTAGTCTGATAACTATGGTCTGGAATGGTAGCTGGTTGGGTGGGCTGAGACTGGCCAGCCTCAAGGGCTAGTAGTCGATGGTTTGCTGGCTGGTAGCAAGTGGGATCAGCACTGGGGTTTATATTGTTTAATGTTTTCATCTGTGACCTGAGTGATGACATAAAAACTCACCTGCAGATGTGCAGAAGATGTTTTTAATTAAGGGCAATGACTGTTAAGATCAATGGCAGATGTTCAAAGCAAGGGGGAAAACATAAGGACTAGGCCAGCAAAAGACTAAGAAACAAAGTAAGGTACAAGGTCCTGCTCCTGGGGTGTAACAACCATTTGTACAGTTTGGGAGATACCAGGCTGAGCAGCAGCCCTGCTGAAAAGGAGATGGCATCCTGCTGGATACCTCAGTGAATAAGAACCACGAGTGCAAGATCATCTCAGCAAGGGAAACTGGCCTCTCTTGGGAGGAGTATGGCCAGCAAACTAATTGTTCCTTTCTCTTGGCACTGGTGGGCCCACTCCTGGAATAATGCACTCCGTTCTAGAGTGTCCAGCAGAGAGGTGGTGGGATGGCCAGGGCTGTGCAGTGATCAGGGGCCAGCAGGGACAGGCTGAAGGAACTATGCTTGTTTAGTCTAACAGAGGAGGCTGCAGAGGGATCTAATGACAGCCTAAAAATACCTGAAGGGTAGATGCAAAGCTGGTGGAGCCAAATTCTTCCATGGTAGTGTTAGATCACTTTCATGGAAGGGGCAACAGCTACGTGTTGCAGCTTTGTAGTTTGAGACAGGACATTAGGAAAGCTTTTTCCACTTCAGATGGTGGTGTAGCACTGGAACAGGTGACCCAGAGACATCCCAGATTCCCCTTCTCTGAAGGTTTTCCAAACTTGGCCAGGCAAAACCATGGCTGACCTGATCTAGTGTTGATGACCATCCTGCTTTGGACAGGAGCCAGACTATGGACCTTCAGACCCCTCTTCCAAACACCATTTTTTTGATGCTGGGATCTAAAGCTCACTGAAATCAACGGTGCTGCAGTTCTTTCCCTTGAGTGTTGTACTGAGCTGATTCTTTATTAGCTGACATCCTGCATTACCTGAGAGTCAAACGATTTCAGAGTGGGAAGAGGATATACTTGCTAAGTTCAACTGGAATTCTGTGTGAAAAAATGTAGCTGAAAGTCACTTCTCCCTCAAGTAAAGCATTCTTCTGAGACTAATGTCCAATGATATTGCCTGGTCTCTTTCCAGATACAGGGAGAAGGATGGGAACAGGTCGTAGAAGCATTTCTAAGGAATATATTTACAATAGTTGATTTCTTCGTTAAGGCATTGGTTCTGCTTTTTCCTGCAGCCTTTCCTTCATTTTATGATACAGGTTGTATTCAAATACTAATGACCACATACCCACTGTGGCTTAGTGTACGCAAAATTGCCTACAGGGCAGATACAGAGGTTGCAGCGTGAATGATGGAGGTAATAACCATTTAAAATTAATACGGAAATAATTGATTTCAAATTAATATTCATTGTCTTTATTAGAATTTGTTTTGACGTGACATTTCAGCTCAGTAGAATGAAATTCAGCTGTAACTAGAATGTATTTAGTTTCATCAAAATCCACGTTCCTGATAGCCAGGATTCTTGATATGTGATTCTTGAGCCAATCAAGGCTGAAGTTGTTTAACACTTCCAGTTATAACAGTCAAAAAAGAACAGTGTTAGTCATTCCCAATGCAACTGTGATATTAAGGCACTATTTTCTAACCTTTAGGTGTGCCAAAATAAAGAAGTACAGCCTGTCTTTCAGGGAAGCATAGAGCTGTCTCATAAGTTTCCATCAACTCTGACATTTCTTTTTGAAACTGCCCTTAAGCTAAATAAGGCTTTTATATTTGCTATCGACACGATGACTTTAAGTGCTTCTCTTTGAAGATCCAGAGAACATAGTTATGATACTGTAGCGGGAAAACAAATCTTGTGGCTTGTCAAAGCATTTCCCTAACACTGCTAAAATTTTACATCTGATAGCTCATTTCCTTTTTCTACATTAACTCAGACAAAGCTTATGAAACCATGAAGGCTGTCAGGTGAGAGCTCTGTTGCACAGATTTTTACCATGTGTGAACTCTGTTCAACACAGGTCACATGCAGGTGAAGCCTGAATTATATACCTGCCTGTGTTGGTTTTGCTTGGCCTGGTTTTTGGTAGCTGGGGGGCCACAGAGATGATTTCTGTGAGAAGCTGCTGGAAGATTCCACCATGTCCAGCAGAGCCAATCCCTGATGGCTCTGAAGATGTCACTGGCCGAGCCTGGGCCAATTAGAGAGGTTGATTACGCCTCTGTGAAGACATATTTATGAAGAAATCAAAACAATATGTGCACGCAGTTGTTTCTAGCCAGAGAAGGAGGAAGAGGTGAGAACCTGTGAGGGAAAACAACACGGAGATACCAAGGTCAGTGGAGAAGGAGGGTAAGGAGGTACTCCAGGCACTGGAGCTAAGATTCCTCTGCAGGTTGTGTTGCAGACCATGGTGGAGCAGCTGTGCCCCTGCAGCCCATGGAATCCATGGGGAATGCAGAGGTCCACCCACAGCCGTGGGGAGGTGACCCTGGAGTGGATGGATGCCTGTAGGAGGCTGTGATCCAGTGGGAGACCCATGGAGAGAGGGGGCCCTGCTTCCAGGCTGGAGCAGCTTGTTCTTGGAGGTCTGCACCCCGTGGATGAGTGACCCACACTGCGGCAGTTTTGGGAGGGCTGACTGCCTGTGGGAGGGACTCACATTGCAGCAGGGATGTGTGTGGGTGTGTGTGGGTGTGTGTGGGTGTGGGTGTGTGTGTGTGCTGCTGCTCGTGAGATGGACCCACGCTGGAGAAGTTCACAGAGAACTGTCTCCTGTGGGAGCGATCCCACAGCACAGCAGGAGAAGGACTGCTCTCCCTGAGCAGTGGAAGAAAGACCTCGGTGATGAACTGACCCAAAGCCCCACACCCCTGCACTGTGAGTGGGAAGGAGGGAGGGGCTGGGGGGAAGAACAGTGTCTTTAAGGGCTTATTTTACTTCTCATTATCCTCCTCTGAGTCTGTTAGTAATAAATTCACTTTGCAACTCTAAGCTGAGCCTATTGTGCCCTTGAAGTGTTTTATCCCAGTTCCTTTATCCCGGACTCATGAATCCTTTGTGTTAACCACTTTTTTTCCCTCTCCTCTGCCCAGCACTGGCAGGGGAGAACGAGCGAGCAGACATTGTGGGTGCCTGGCATTTGGCCAGTTTCAAAACACAACACTGCCTACAATTTTCATCAGAAAGCCTGCCTGCACCACACTCAACCACTTTGGCTAAGGTGCTTTTCCTGCTTGCTGCAGAGGTGTGGTAAGGGCAGGCGCAGTGTGAGAAGCTGTGTGTTTTTCCCTCTGTACAACAGTCAGCCTCACTGCGAAAGCCACCTTTGTGCAACAGCTTCTGTTCAACTACAGAAGCTTTTTTTGGATTCTCTAAGTTAAGCACTGCTGAGCTGTAGCAATGCAAATTTCCACACCTGCAGAGAAAAAAAGAGATATTTTTAACTGATTACATGGTATTTATAGTGGAGAATTTGATAACAGGAAACATGCTTGAAGCAGTGATAAAACAAAAGATGTTTAGTTCAGCAAGAGGGACATCAGTCAGGAGTACTTCAGCTACTGTTGAGCATGCCTCAAAACTTGGGATGAATAATATAGTCTTCTTTGCTCTTTCTTTGCTATGATTCTATTATATCTCTGTAACAGGGATAGCAGTGCTTAGTTAAGCCTAGTTGCTTGCAAGTGCATCTTCCATCAGTTGCAGCCAGTTCTCTTGGTGCAAAGACAACTAAAATTATGGCTTTAGGGTAGCAAATGGGGGCTGAAGGTAACAGAGAAAAATCTTTTGTGGAAGCAGAATAGGAACTTTATTCCACGGTCCTTGACTGGAAGTTGGGTGCCTGTGAGTAGTGTAGCACAAAATCCTACCCCTTTAAAACAAAGGAAACTATGAAAGTAGGAGAGCAACAGGGACAGCAAAAATCAGCAAAGAGGCAAGAAAGCAAAGATAAGACAGTTTTCAGTAGAGGTAACAGGGGTGTAAAGTTGGAAAGAAACCAAACTCTCCAGTAGTACTGAGAGTCCAAGGCAGCCCCAGGAATCACACTCACTGTCCAAAATGTGCTTTTCCAACTCCCCATGTGACTGGAGGAGACTTCTGGAAAAGAGATGGCATAAAGGAACAGTCCCAATCTATACAGCAGTCACAGAGATGACAGTAGGCACTGGCATTTGGCACATGTGCCTAAAATTCTCAGCACCTGGGATCCAGAGTCTTCTTGGATCACAAACCTCATTGATATTAAGAGTGAGGCATTATATTGATAGAGCTTCTTTGTAAAAGGAAGGCTGGGTGATACTGAGATTTTGGGGATTCTTACTGTGGCATTCAGCAAAAGCTGGAATGAACTTGTGTGCTCTTTCCAACTTTGTCTGTGTTAATATGGATAGGTCCATTAGTAGAGTAAAAAGCCATTATATCATCCAATTAATGGAGGTGATCCCCTCAGTAAGTATCTGTGCAGTAAGAGATCATATGTGGCAAGTGAAAGAATTCAAGTAAATTAATTTACTAAACACAAAGTATAAAATTATAAGTGGTGTAATTGAAACCCAAGTCTTTGGTAAAATCCTACAAATTCTAGTTCTCTTAACCCTATTGAGAAGTGAGTTTTCTTCCAAGCAGCTGCATCCACAGTGTTTTTTCACTCAAGCTAGATCTTCCCTCACCTTCTCTTTTGTGTCAGCTGTACATACAGAAACATAGAAGAGTCCAGTTTTCAGGCATTCCTATAGCATTTGAGGAGCGGATCATGTAAGAACTGTATGACTGGGAAACAAAAGGAAGCATTGGACTTGTAAATCAATGCTTTGGCTGAAGGATATTAGGTCAAGGAAAGCTGGGGATTATCTATATGTATGAAGTTTGCCGTGACAAGCCTTGTTTTGAGGATATAAATATCAAGAAACACCTCTTTTCAAGTAAACAAGTTGCTGGCATTACTTAACAAGAAATACAACAAATATCTTGTGTCTTTTCAGGAAGAGCTAGAGGCAAAGGCTAAAGCTGAGAAGATTAAACTTGCATTGGAGAAACTGAAGGAAGCCAAAGTTAAAAAGGTGAGCCTTAAAATAGTAAATGTTACCCTAAGAGCTACCACCCAAGTATCTGTTAACATTCTTCTTAAAAATGAAGTTCTTACTAAAATGACTAGGCTTTTCTATATTTTATCTGTAAAGATATTCTGTGGACCTCTCTTGTCATCCAGCTCAAGAGAAGTCTCTGGGAGAATGCTACCACCAAGTGACTTATTTTTAAGAGGCCTTGGAAAACACTGCCTCTTTTTCTTTTTCTCAGTGTTGGGGCACAGCCCACTGTTCTGATAAGTTGCTTTGGAGTGTACATAAAAATGTTCCTTACTTCTGCTGTGCCGATTCCAGGAGTATTAAACTTTTCTTTTACAGTGGGTGTGGATTTAGCTAATCTCTATTAAATTAATGAGGATCTCCTTGCTAAATCTTTTCACAGCAGCGTAATAAGGTACAAGGATAATAGAAATTATTTTAGACCAACAAATTAGAAAGCTTCCAGCCAGTGTCTGCACTGTGCTGCAGTGTGCCATGTATTTATGCCCACTCATCCTAAACTAGTGTTCCAGCTCAACTCAACAGAAGCTGCAGGTGTTCAGTAACTCTCAGTAATGGATGTGAACTAAAAACAGTCTTGACCTTTCAGTATTGCTCAAAGAAGATGGGAAGTGCTGGAGATCAGAGCCTGCAGGGCTTCCAGGAAGAACTGAAGCTTCCAATAAAAGTGTGTGTGTCCAGACTTGATATGATTCCCACAGAACACTTTATGTTCATGTACAAATACTACTCCTGAGAGAATGTGTTGGGAGGATTTCACCAATGTTGACTTTGTAAAGCTCGATAACTAAAGTTATGACTCCTTATTGGTCACACTCCTTTCCTTGTAATGTTTGCAATTCTCCTTTGGGAGACTTTCCCCCCCCACTCACATTTCCCCCCACCCTGGAATATTTGTAACCATATGGTAGAAGTAAGGCTGAGTCTCATGGCTGTGTTGCTATAATGAAATTACTATGTCATTCTTGAATTCTAAATTGACTAAATTATTGTCAAGAAAACCGGATTTCTCCCTTTTACCGAAAGGCAAGGGCAGAGGGCAGGGAGGATGGTGAAAAGCAAACTCACAGCCCTGGAATTCATGAGAGGAGACTAAGTTCTTCAAAGATCTGCTTGGAAGGGTCCCATGGGATAAGGCCCTGGTGGGAAGAAGGGACCAAGAAAGCTGGTTAATATTTAAAGATCACTGCCTTCAAACTCAAGGGAGTTCCATCCCCATATAAGATGATCAGGAAGTGTCATGAAGATGATAAGGAGTATCTGTCCTGTGAGGAAAGGCTGAGACAGCCAGGGAAGAGAAGGCTCTCTCAGGGTGCTTGTCTGTATCTGGAAATACCTCAAGAGAAGGTGCAAAGAGAATGGAGCTGGGCTCTCTCCAGTGCAGCCCAGTGATGGGACCAGAGGCAGTGGGCACAAACTGAAACACAGGAGGCTCTGAACATCAGGAAACACTTCTTCACTGTGAGGGTGGCTGAGCATGGCACAGGTTTCCCAGGGAGGTTGTGGAGTCTTCCTCCCTGGACACAATAACAAACCATCTGGACAGGGTCCTGACCCTGCTTGGGTGTCTCTGCTTGGCCAGGTGACTGGGCTGGATAACCTCCAGAGGTGCCTTCCAGTCTCAGCTGTTTTGTGATTCTGTGAAGATGGAAGCTGCATGCATGAATCTGAACAGTCAGTTAGAACCAGACAAAAATACCCTTTTGCCTTAGATGTGTTAGATTATGCATGCACAACATTTCTTTTCCTCTGTAATCTGCACTATGGCTTGGCTTTATTATTTTACAGAAAATTCTTCTTACAAGGATTGGAATCAAAACAAGTTCATGGTTTTTGTTACATTTGTTTTTGCTTTTCAGAGATAGTGTAGATTTTCTCTTGGGGATCATCACTCTGCTTCTATCTGACCTTTTACAGAGATTGTCTCTGCAGAACCAAAGCTTCTTATGCACACATTTTAAAATAAAGAGCTATTTAAACAAGACTATATGGAAAAGTCCTCCCAACTCACCAGCAATGTACAGACCTTGTAGGGAATTATTCTACTGTTTTCAATTCTAATGGAGCATATTAAGTACTTTCTTATAATGTATTTCCAGTTCCTTATCACATTTTATGTACTTCAGCATTTTCTTGTATTGTTCCTCTCTGAAGAAAGTTCACTCTGTTTCTCATTTAATAAATACTTCACCAAATAAAGAAGTAATGACTGTCTTAGGTTAATTTGGTCCATGTAAGTAACTCATGAGGGGAAGAGGCAGGGAAATCAGTGATCTCTTCTCTGTGGTGACCAGGGACAGAACCCAAGGGAATGGCCTGGAACAGGCTCCCCTGGGTCACAGCAGGTCCCCAGGTCACAGCACCAGCCTGACAGAGTACAAGAAACATTTGGACAATGCTCTTAAACACATGGTGGGGCTCTTGGGGTTGTCTTGTGCAGGGCCAGGAGCTGGACTCGATGATCCTGATGGGTCCCTTCCAACTCAGCATATTCTGTGATTCTGTGAACTCATCTGTTTTCTTATTGATGGCTGTTGGACTACGGCCCATCTTAGTACAATCCAATTTCAGGTTATTCTGTTGGCATGGCAAGATTCTTCCATTCTTTTTCTCATTAAAAACTAACTTTTCCACTTTTGTAGCTTGCATTAAGGATGCTCTGTCCTTTGGTGCTTGGTTTCCTTATCAGGCATTTTTCTTAATTGCACATGTAGTAGATTTAGAGAAGAGATTAACTTCTGCTTTTTCTCCATAGCAACTTCACCTTTCCTGATGTCATGCATAGGACAAGGTTCAGTTTTCCTTTTAGAGAAAAAGGTCTTTATTTTGGTGGCAATATAATGTGAAAACTTCTGAGCTGTTTTATTCTCTCAGCTTGCTGAGGGACAGGATGCCTTTGAATGAGTAATAACCTTCAGCCTTAATCTTTCTTATCTGTGTTAGCAGATTCAGACTAGTCTTCTTGCTTCTGAAATTAACTGACTCTTCTGTGACTTTGTTCTCAGCTTGTTATCAAGGTGCACATGTACGATAACAGCACAAAGTCTCTAATGGTGGATGAGCGTCAGGTGGCACGGGATGTTTTGGACAATCTCTTTGAGAAAACCCATTGTGACTGCAACGTTGATTGGTGTCTGTATGAGATGTACCCAGAGCTGCAGATTGGTGAGTGCTGTAGTGACATAACACAGAGCAAATAGATACAGTGCTGGTGATCTTGAAAGATCAGGGAAGTGTTGGCAATCTTGAAAAGATAATAACACTTCTCCTGCCCGTGTGTCCCCTGGTATTAGAACATCACAGACTCTAAGCTGAGGGATGCTGCAGGAATATATTTGGTCTGTTCTTCCTGTAGAAATTAGACCATTCAGCTGTGCTGTGACATGCAGAAGGCTCCTTGCTTGTCACCATTTCCATTATTGTGTTTTACACAAAATGAAGGGGCCATGTGAATCATTACATACTGGCCAAATAAATGTTGTCATTAAACAAGACTCTGTGGGAAGCATTTCAGTCATTTCTAATGCTTTTCATTTCCGACAATTGTTTGCTGAAGTGTAGCTGTGTGCATGATTTTGGTCTGTGATGGGGCTGTAGCTCTGCTGATGGTAAGTTATGACTTGGGAAGTAATGAACCTGGCCTCCAGGTCTTAGGAAACAGTGTGCAAAACTTACAAATTTGTGCAACATAATGAGCCTTTTTTGAAAAAGGCTTCAAGACTTCATTAAGAACAGAGTATTCTCTAATTGTGAATTATTTCAGAATCTGTTTATTTTCCAGACTGAAAAGGTATTGACATGAAAAGGAAAATTGCCACAACTTAGTTTCAGAGTCACACTTGGCGTAGAGAAATGGGAATTTGTCAAGCAGCCTTTAACATTCTCTGTTTACAGTCTCCCAGTAGAGACATGAAAATGCACAAATAAAGTCAAACATCAATATGGCACCTTAAAAGAGCCCCAGGTGTAATCATTCTGCTAAACTAAATGGAAGAAATTTTAAAATAACTGGAAAAAGCCCTGACTGGTCGTAAGCAAGGAGATGCTCATCTGCTTGTATGAGTGGCACAGAAATTTACTGCCAGTCTGTTCTCACTACTTGATTAAAATAATAATGCTGCATTGTTTTGTAGCTGCTTGTATTAATTGAGGAAACACTGAAAATGTCATGTAACCCTAGAAAACTCACAGAAGTCACTGAATGATTTTAGAGTGTTGTCCTGTCTTAGAAAGTTGCTCCCTTTGTCCAGTGTGCTTGGACAAACATGTCTGAGTATTAGGATGACAGTACGTAAACAGATTGTTCTTTGAATATCCACAGTCATTAAAAAGAATGTCCCTTTGTTTTTCCATAATCTGGATACACATTTGAATTTCCCATCATGCAATTAAAAGTGAAGGTGTCAGAGGGATCATATGCTACAAATATTGGGGTTAATGGTTAGAATTTTTTTGTAAAAACTCCTTGTGTTACTTTAGTCCTAGCTATTGCTGGATGCTTTTGGTTAGTGTTAGGATATTGGTATAGAAAGGAATTACTCTCAGAATGAATAAAAGCTATTTTAAAAGCCACGACAGAAGAAAAGTACCAAAGGAAATAAACCTGTATCTGATTCAGGAAAAAAGGAAAAAGCTATGAACTCCTGATGCAGGGATCTATTACCAGGTCCAAATCTGCTGGGAGTGGAGCCTTTCTGTTTGCAGAAGGCAGTTTCAATGAGTGGAATGTTACATATTCTTTCTTCTGCTTCCAATGCACAGCAACATGTAGTTAATTTTCTTCAAAATCAAAACAATGTGAACTATTCTTTTTTCTCATCACTATACTTCTTGGCTGTTCTAGATAGCTTTATTACTATCAGCACGAAGACAGAACTTTTCTGCACTTTGTCTTTCTGCCTGCTTTGCACATTAGTATTCAAGAGGATAAAACAACATTTACTTTAAGAAGCAAATATGAGCTGAAAATATTTCATGCTGAACTGGAGGTCTGAGCTATTTTTATATCACAAGATCCTTGGCAGGGTATCTTATGTATACTGTTATTTTGGAATACTATCATTGCAAATAAAATAAACTACAGTTTCAAAGTAATTACATGTTAAATATCACAAATAATCCCAGTAGTGAGATGGCGATGTAACACTGGGCTGTGCATACTAACATGTATTTTGCAATAAAGACTGTTGTCTTATAATAGACATCCAGATTTGACTTTTTTTTTTTTGTAACAATAATTACTAAAAAGACCCTCCCGAGGAGAAAAGAGTGCTGGACTGTCCAGCCCTGAGTGAACATAAGGTAATGATTACACTCTTACACAGGAATTTCTGCAGCCTCAGGAGAGGAGCGAAACAGTTTGAATGTTTGAATGTCTTACATTATCTTCTCTGTCTCTCCAGAAAGGTTTTTTGAAGACCATGAAAACGTTGTTGAAGTGTTATCAGACTGGACTCGAGACACTGAGAATAAGATCCTGTTTTTGGAAAAAAGTCAAAAGTATGCTTTATTTAAAAATCCCCAGGTAAGCTAACATGGTACTTGGATAAGAGTCTAAACTTAGGTCATTTAGTCTGCATGCTGCCTATTGGATTAGTAATTTGCTTTCAGCTCTGTCAGTTCAGAATTAGAGAAAGCAAAACTTGTATTTTCAACCAAAAACCACCAGGATGTTGAAAGCAAGGATTTGAAAATTAGCGTTTTCTATTTTTTTCTGATACTATTTTAAAGCTATGTCTGTAGAGGTCAAAAATGGAGCATGTGGTTCACCTCTAGTAGAAGGTATTGCTTAGGCACAGCTCTTAGATCTGGGTGAGATAGCACAGCTGTAAAAACCTGGCCTTTGTTATTACTACAGCTTCTCCACTATTTCTGCTGATGAATATCAACATTTACCTGAAGGTCCAGTTTTTGCCAGTTGTACGTGAAATTTCATAAAGGATATACTGAGTACTACAGAGGATTTGTTGGATTTTGTTTATACTGAGGAGAAGAATTGGGTGGACAGCAACTTGTGCACATTAGCTTTGTAAAGGAGGGTCTGCCCACTGAATTGTACCCAATGATTCAGTATAGGTGTGTACACAAATTGTTTTGTTTCTTGTGCTGTGTGGTTAATACAAACATCCTAGAACATACAGTTGCTGGATTCTGGGGCACAGGATCTTTTCCCCATGTCAGCTGACTGTTAGCTCACTGAGTGTCTGGTTTGTTCCTAAGGGCTGCAAGAGAAAAATGAGCAATTCAGCATTGCTGAAAAAATGAGTCAAATATGTAATTTGGCAGCAAATCCCACCAAGCTGCTCATTAGGAAGTTGTTTTTTATAGAATGAGCCAATGTTTCAAATAAAACCTGCGGAAAAGAAGTTTTCTTCGTTGACATAAGTATCCACAGTCAGGGAAGGAAAGCTTACCCTGCAGTGCACATGGATTAATGATGATTTTTAATATGAAACAGCAAAGCCGAGTTTGGAAATAAAATATTTTAGTAGTCCTTTCTAGTGCACATAAACCTACCCAGCAGCAGAGGTTCAACTGCACATTTGATTCTTATGCAGTAGTGTTATTTGGGCAAGCAGCTTAGGGCAAAGCTCTGAACCTCACCCAGGAAGGGAAATTTTGACAAATATTCTGCTCTGATGAAAATTGCAATTTGATTGCAATGAAATGTAGAAATAAACATGATCTAAATGGAAACCAGAACAAAAATGTAGTTCTGTCCTCTTGCCTCAGCTGGATCTGGACACGTCTGCAGTCATTGAGCTTTAGCCCCTCTGTGATAAGCTCTAAAATGAACAGTCTAAGGAAACTGGATCAGTTGTGACTATCACACTATTGAAATATTTTGCCAGTAATGAAGTCTGACCATCTGTCAGGCTTGGTAAACTCAAACATTGTGAGCAGGTAGAATAGTGCAGTGATATCAGCACTTTGTGGCAGAAGGTAATCAGTATTGTGCAGAGCTCACACTAGATAATGAAACGTGGTAAAATACGTGATCTGTGGTGAGTCCCTGGGAAGGTAAACCAAGAGGAAATGCTAAGTTGTGGAGGGTAGGGAGCATGATTACCTAGCTAACTGCTTACAGAAATTAGGGTGTAACCAAAAACTTTCAGGGAAACTGAAATCTTGTGCTCTGAGACTGTAGCCTCAGTATATTCAACCTCCTTCTAGCTCAATCAAGATTGCCACATAAAACCCCCATGTAAAATTTTGGGAGTACAGAATTTGCAGAATGGTTTTTTTGACACACCCAGTGGTGCTAATGCAGCAGTTGAATTCCTTGTTGGGTTTTCTTTGTGCTCTTTCTGTTGGAAGTGTTTTGTAGATATCTCACAGTTTTTTAACTTGCAGATATTTTTTGGGGGTAAAAAGAGAGGCAAATTCCAAAGGTGGCCAGGTGCCCACAGTTTATTCTTAGGCAAATTAGGGATACAAAATTTTCATTACAGAGATTTGACACGATTAGGTGCTATAAAAAAATCTTATCAAGGTGGGCAGATGTGTTCCTAAAACAAGTGGACCTCTGGAGAAGGTCTGTGACCGGTGCCAATGTTTATTGTTTCTTTCTGTGAACTAGTTATAGACCTGGTATAGATTAAACAGCAATTAATTGAATGTGTTTCATTTTCTAAGGGGGAATTGGGGTTCTGAAATGCAAGACTTATTTTCTATGTGCTGGCAATATGTTGCTCAGTGAATGCCAGTGGCTTTTTTTGAAGATTGTCGTTCTTGTCATGCAGTATTTGGTAGTATTTTTCTGCAGCTTTGTTTCTTAAATATTTTTTAAACGTGTTTGGAATTCCTTTTAGAAAAAGCCACTGCAAAATTCTCAGGTGTCCCCCTCACCGCAAAGACAGGCACACATTTGCCCTCTGCCCACTGTGATACAATAGACCCTGCTGGGAACTTGGAGTAGAAGACTGTTCCAGGAATGGCATCAGTGACTCATCTACAGACAGGGCACATCACAAGTCTGTGACTGAAGAGTGAAACAAAAATACGTACTGGTACATGGGCAAATAAAGGAAACCTTTACAACATGGGAAGGGTGATGCTTTGTCACAGGGTTGAGTGATGCTGGTTTTCTCTTGAAAGGAAAGGTTGTCAGGTCTCAACACCTCTTTTCAAAGAGCTCAAAGAATAATTCTCAGCTAAAAGATACTATAAAAGGAAGATAAATGAAGGAAAATGGTTTTTTTTAAGGTGTAGCTGAATCTAAACTCCTGACTGTAAATGCTGGGCATGTTCTGAGAACACTTGTTTTATTATTATTGGACAGTATTTATGAATATTATTGAAAGTCCGTATAGGGAGCACTTTATGCTTCTGCTGCCTCATATGTAAGCCAAAAGCCAGAGCTACCCCTTCCAATGGAGAACCCATACGCTGAATTGATATATGATTTCTTCTGAAAACCAAGAGTTCTCAACAGTGTCAGAAGGAGGTGGAGTAAGAATCTGTAATGTCTTTCATAATAGGACAGTTATAGTAATATTCATGCTTGAATATTTATCTACTATCCACCAGGTGATACTTTTGTTTTTCACCAGCTTAGCCACATTTATGAATCAGGGTTTTTCGTTTGTCTCCACTGTTACCCAGTGATGAAAACATAAAAGGGTGGCAGGGAACCTGGTTATTGAGTATGCTGCCAAAAGTGCAAAGAAATAGAAGTGAGAAAAGGGAAGTGTTTTTGTCTGTACTCCCATTGTTTGGTAACCTTAATTTCTCTCTCTTTTTTGGAGTTTCAAAAGAGCATTGCCTTTAGCTTCATGTATTTTTTTTATGTTTGTGATCTTCAGAGCAATTATAAGTTACTTCTAATATTTTTAATATGCAGTTTTCTAGGAGACACACCATGATATGAGTTGTAGATGTGACCATGTTCTATTTTTTCTGCACAAACTGTGTTGCACTGAGTAGCAGTTGGGGTGTCATCTGGCCAGTTCTTGCTTCATATTGGGTGCAGGGTGGATGAGCTTATATAAACAGGCAGCCTGTTGCTTAAAGAAGGGAGTCTTGAGTATGAAGCAGCTGCCTTGTTTTATGTGCACTGTCTCATCTGTGCTGTTGTGGATCCTTTCCACAAAAGGAAACGTTTTGGAAACTTTTTCAGTTTTAAGAGCTTGAAAGCAAAAATACAACCTAAGTGTAAGGGAAAGCAGAGGGAGAATGCTGTCCTGGAGCACCTGTTTCTTGCTATGTACTGACAAGTAGTTGCTGCTGTATTCCCACTTGGATGAAGCTGTGTATGAAAAATAAAAGTGGAAGGTGTTAGAAAGGTGCTGTTTCATTTAGGAAATTCTTTTTTATGAGTACAGAGACAATCAGAGAGTTTGATAGTGCAGTAGTTAAGGCTATTGTTTCTACCATGGTCCATGGGCTTTGCTTACATACCGGTATAGATGTTCTTGGAAGCTACTGAAAACATACTGAAAATGTCTCCCATTGTTTGAGGGTTATACAGTGCAGAGAGATACAGTCTGACTTCTTTTTACCTGCCTTTCCACACAAAAGGAAATGGTTGCATCCCAAAGTGGAAAGGTTGACATAGACATAGACTTGTCTTTTGAATGCAAGAAATAGTTAATTCTCAGATCTGTAAATATATGTAGAAAACTGCCCTGCATCTACATCTTGACCCATTAATGACCTGACATCCCAAACCAAACATGCATTTCCCAGGGGTGTCCTCACACAGGAAAGAGCTTGCCTTTTATCATGACCTTTGACTACTGGACTTGAAATGACCTCTTCTGGACACATGTGGTTTGCCTCCTCTAGGATGAATGCTTCTGATCAAAAATAGAAGACCACACAGTGATAAAGCATGCACAGTGTAGAGTCTGCTCCCCAGGTTTTTAGCCACTGACAAATAATAAGTACCATGTACTTCCAGATTTCAGAACAGAGACATAAAGGAGATAATCAGTATTAAATGAAGTGTGTGTTGACAGGTGAAAGATGACAGTGTACATCTGTGGAACTTTGGGTTAGGTGATAGAGCCCTATTTCCCTAATGAAAAGGTGTGGTGTTAGAGATCCACCATGGACATCATTACAAACTTTCTCTCTTTACAATTGATTATGTCAGTACAGGGTGGTCTGGGCTTCTGTTAAATAAATGCCAGATGCCTGAATGTGAATCAGTTGTAATCAGAGGAACTTTGTGTTCTTATTGTCAATGCACAGAAGGCTGACTGAGTCAGATGGATGCTCTCCCCACTAGCGGTAAAGCTGATGAGTCAAGCCTTGTTGAGCCAGTGATAAGGTGTACTTACCTTGATAAATCTCCATTGTGTATTTTAGCGGTTATGCTCTGTCTTTATAATGAGCTAGAGGAGAAGCCTTGCAGCTTGCATGTGTCTCTGCTTTCCAAATCCATCCCAAGATCTGGAGGCCCAACCCAGCCTAGCAGCGCCTTCTGAGCTTTCAGGGCTACAATAGTGCTGCCTGTCAAGAGGTGTTGCATGTGCACAGAGCCCTGGGCTGCAGCTGCTCAGGGCAGTGTCATTTTTCAGAGGTATGAGTGTGGCATTGTCACTCAGTCAGACCTGTGGTTCTGGACTGCATAGGCAAGCATCTCTCTCTGGATTGTACTAAGAACACGCTTTTAAGTGGGTTTTGTTTTGAGCTGGTTTGGGTTTTTTTCCACTCTGAATACTGTTTTTAGATGTAGCTGGTAAGCTGTGGTCCTTAGTGTTTGCTTACCTTTAGCTGTGGACTAAAAACATGTCCAGGCAGCCTGAAGCCAGCTGGATTTCTTAGGGGAACTGTCTGTTGTATTGAATGTTAAAGTTTCTCGCACCATAGACATAGCAACAGCAGAGGCCAAATTGCAGGTGTCTGTGTTTCTGAGATCCCCTGTCTGATTTAATGTGAACTTTTAAGAAAGCAGTTTTTAAAGAACTGGTTTTGAGATCCAGACCTTTTCCGCTTCCTCTCTTGGTGCCCCTCCAAAAACAGTCTGCTCTGAGGCTTGCATTCTAGCAGACAGCTGTTCACAGCACTGCTTGGAAAAGAAGATGTGGTTGTGTGGAAGAGCAGGGTTTCACTTCAGATAAATTTTATTCCTGTAAATGTGGTCTGCTGGCGGGGTAGATTTGCTGCTTGTTTGTTTCTTCCTTATATTAGGGCAGCAGTGGGTTCCTTCATTTACACACTTCTCACTTCTATTTTGGTAATGTTTGCATTTATGTTGCAGTTTAGGTGTTGTGGAGTTCTAGGCACATAAATATGTTGTCACTTTCTTGTAGTCTTGAAACATGAAAAAGTAGAGAGATGAAAAGTCAGGTAAACTGAAAAATTATGAACTACAAGAACTCTGAGTGTTACCATTCTGGCCTTAAGGCCATGGATCCAAATGCTACTTGAGGCATTGCATCCTTGATCTCCTGCTTCCTTCACACCCAGCTGCCTTACAGCCTGCAGGCAGCCTGCTCTGCTTGACTGACCCTGCTTGCTGTGGAGCAAAGCCACTGCACATGCTCCAGCACACAAGTCCTAGCATCCTTCCCACTTGTCAGAATTTGCGCACATGTCCAAGTTCTGTCCTTTTGTCCATCTGTGCAATGCAGATGGATGCAGACTCGTTATTGCTGTTTAAGGATGAGTGAATTTGGGTGAATTTGGTTTTATGGGTGAGCATGTCCTTGAGGCACCGTGGTTCCTTGTTTGTGGGGCAGGCAGGCACTGTGTCCTCTGAGGGCAACTGCAGCTTCACAGCCCTCTGGCACAGAGACGGAGTGCAGGCTTTACTTATAGTGGGCTGGAGCACTTCTGCCAAGATATCATGGTGATCACTTCTTTGCATTTCTTCTAGATTTTTTTGAACAGTTTCTTCACTGCATAAAAATATTTTGAAGAGCATGAGCAGGGTAAAAAAGTGGAAAGTAGTAAGTTTGGATAAAGTCTTTGGCATATAAGCACTTTAACTAAAAGTTAAGAGTTGAGTTTTATTCAGGGTGCAAGATACAAAGCATGCAAATTACCAAATTGGGTTGTAGGCATATGCTTTCTAGCCTTTTAATACTGCATTGTATTAAATGTATATCAGAATGCAATTAAATATTAGGTTCTCTACAGCTTGTAATAATACAGGAAGCAGTGAAAATTGGAATGCTAAAACCCAAACCCATTGAGCCAGAAAAGCAGCCAAAACCATAAGCCACTGGATTTAATTTTGGGAGGCTGTATATACATGGGCAAAAATAATTTTGTATTATCTTTGAATTATATTCAAAATAAAGAATTAAAATTCATGAGCAGGCAGGTGTGATTAAACTTTTCTGTAAGAACAGTCCATAAGGATCTGTCTCTTGCACCTGCTGATTTGTGTACTCAGTATTAAAAAGACTCAGTAACTATTGAGTGAGTTTGTAGCAATCTACTTACTTGTATTGCTGGCTTTGTAGTGAACATGAATTGCTTTTGTGTCTTCATCAGAATTTCTACCTGGCAAACAAAGGCAAGAGTGAAAGCAAAGGAATGAATGATAAAAACAAAGAGGCTTTGCTGGAGGTAAGCCAACTCATTAGGCTGATGATGCAAATCTCACCAAAACTGTGCCACCATTTGCATCTGCTCTGCAATAACAGCATTTAGTTTTTTGTGGGAAATTGTGTAACGACAGGAACTTCTGTGATCATTGGTGTCTTTGTATCTCAGGTTTAATATGTAGATTTTCCTCTGCATCTGCTGCTCCTCATTAAAAATGCAGATTGTGCACTCTTAGGCCAGCCCTTGGGACCTCTTATTGTTAGTAAGGTTGATCAGTAGCAAACAATTATCTTTAGGTTAGAAGTAGATGTTCTTGTCACATTATTAGCTGTACTACAGCAGGGGAAAAAAAGTTCACTTTTCCAGAAAGTCTGTTTAATCTCTTGCCTTTCCTGCTCAAGTTTTTACGTCAGATGTATCCTTGAGAGAGAAAAATCCAGAGCTATTTGAAAGAAAAGATTACCAGAGTTCTCCAGGCAAGGAGTGTGGTAAAAGTTCACAAAGGAAATGTTTTTCTCAGGTGACTGAGGACTCACATTTCAAAATTAATGCTTTTCATGAAGGCACCAGATGTTAACCAGCGAAAGTCCTGGTGAATTCTAAATGAAAACATTGAATGATAAGTCTGTTGGCATTAAAAATTACCCAACAGTAAGTCCTCCAAGTAAACAATTAGTATATCTGATTAAACAGTGTTTTCAATGTATTTCAAAGTGAAAGCAGAGACTGAACTGTTTTTCGAGCTCTAAGCAGTCTCTAAAGAATCTCTCTACTGAAGTATTTCTCTACAGAATCCATAAACACTGCAGTAGAGAAAAAAAACCAACAACTATAGCCTTCACTGAGCACATCTAGTTAAAAACCTTTGTAGGTTTTTGCTTGACCCTAAGGGATGGAGGTTTTGCAAGCCTTTTTTATCAGTGTGAGCACCCAACATTAGCTTGGAAAAGTTTCCTTTGCCTGTCTAAGGTGTTCATCTCCCTAGCAAATGCATTCCCCATGTCCATATGTTCACTGTTGCAGGAAATGTCTTTATTTTTCAAGGGAGCATTTTTCTGCGATTTATTAATGGGACTGTGCTTAAATATATTTATTTTGTGCATTATTATTCTTGTTGCACAGGAAAGCTTCTGTGGGACATCCGTCATTGTGCCAGAGCTTGAAGGGGCCCTTTATCTAAAAGAAGATGGAAAAAAGTCCTGGAAGAGGCGTTATTTTCTTCTACGAGCTTCTGGAATTTATTATGTACCCAAAGGAAAAACCAAGGTCAGAAAGCCAAATAATCCTTTTTGCAATAAAATAGTTCATGGAGGTGAAAGTGTAGAACTTCGAAGGTGACATTTGAAGAGCACTGTCTGATGCATCTGAGAGGGTTGAGGTTTCCATGGTTCAACGTTGACTACACCACTTGTGCAAATACTAGAACGTAGTCGCTGAATCCTGTCACGTTCCTCTCCTTTTGATTTCTAGGGATAGATAAAATCATTAATGACATATTGCTCCTCCAGAAAGCAGGAAGGGAAAGAAAAACAGCATTGCACCCATCAGCTGGTGGTGTGCTGCCAAAATGCTTCACAGTTATAACAGTACCCTGTGAAAGAATAGCTTAAAAAGTTGTCAAGTAAACTAATTTCTTGTCACAAAAAAGGGTAGAATTTTACTTTCCTTGATACTGACTTTCTGCACCAGTAACCACCATGCAAAAATGCTGTACTTCTTTAATACAGCAATCTTTTTAATAATGCTGTACTTCTTTAATACAGCTATCTGTACCTAGAGAATGTGTCATGCATTTTATGGCTTTTTAAGACTGCCCTTTGTGTAGAAAGAAGTGAGACAGAAGCATCTACCTTGCTGAATCAAGTTCATTGACATTTAGTACTACAAAATATTTTAAAAGTCTGAATTGCCAGTGCTGGATGTATTGCACATAAGGGCAGCTAGCTGTTAATTTCTACTCTGATGAGGTAGAATGGTGGATTCTCGGACTGGTGGTATTTTTTTTTTTGTGTTCTGAAAACCCCTTCTATTTCCACTACAACTCTGCTAATGCTTCATATTTAGAAATGCTGTTGCTGCTGGTGAAGCTTTACTGTTATTATTTGTGCTTTGAAATGTAATTCTTCTGCTACTTCCTGACTAAATTACAAAGGAAAAAAAATATTATCTTGTAAAAGGATGTCGTGCTGCTGTTCCAGTGACCTGTGTTTGTAACTGAGTCACACTGAAATACAGATCACCTTGCTGCTTTCACAGCAATTTATTTTGACTTTATCTGACCCTGAGATAATGGCTTTCGTGCCTCAAATCAGGCTGTGCACACAATATCGTATCAATTAGGATCTAGAATGCTATTTAGAAGGCACTTAAGGTGGAAAAAGTATAAGAATAGTTAAATGCAAAGTCCTTCTTGGACATTTCCTTGTAGCATGCCTCCAGCAATGTCCCGTAGTACAGTGCCAAAGCATGTCCTGATAGTTACTCAGCCTTTCTTCATCATCCAGTGATACCTGTTTCAGTGACTTTTCATCTTAGTGCAAATGAGGAAAGTGCTTTCTTTCTTCGGATGATAAGCTGTAAACATAGGCTTAGATGGAGCCACACAGTCCCCTTGCAGCAGCTGTTTGATGCTTTATTGCCTATTAGACTTTGCAGCCTCTGTAACAGCCTATGCACCACCTTGCCTAAAACTGAGCCATTTTTAAGAACTGTGTGAGTGCTTTAAAATCACTATGCTATCACCTTTAATCTAGTTCTTCAGGAGGTAGTCACAGGTCTTTTAAATGGTAGCACAGTCAGCTCTTTGCTCCTGCATCTGTAACAGCCTTCAGCAAAAGCATGCATATGTCTTAGCCATTCCAGAGGAAGCCAAGTCTCTTAGCTCTAATCTGTGCTTTATGGTGATCTAAGTGATTACTGCACTGTGTACTGGAGCAGCTGAGGATCAGGTACACATGTCTGTTGTGGAGACAGTAATCTCTGGGACATGAGCAGGATGCAGTGAGGGTGTTGAAACATCTCAAAGCACTGCAGCAGAATTTGGTAGAGCTGTTCAGTTAAAGCCCTTAAATTATGAGAGTTCATCTCACATTAGGGTGATACGAGAAGTGCACGTGCACCTTGCATTCAGTTGTGGGTAGTCGTCCTTTGAGGTACAGAAACAAACAGTTGGCAGGCAACCATATCTTCAGCTGCTGCAGCTGTTTTAAAATTCATCATATATTCATGTTTTCACTTGTTACAAAAAAGAAAGAAGTCTGGCATACCTTTGCTGGCTATAAAATACATGGGCAAGGTGAAAATACAGGGACATGTTCAAATAATTTTACACACAAGCTTGTGGTGATTTTTGTTGTTTCAGGGTTATTAACAAACCAGCACCAGTCAGCACTGCTGTCCTAATTTCTTTCTTCAGCGTTGCTCTACTTACATCCCATTCAAAAACATGCTGTTAATGGAGAGGGTCACAGAACAGCATCAGAATTACAGATACAATTTAAAAATATGTTTCTTTAAATTGTGATGCTTTGTCATGTTAACGTTGCTTTGTCACGTTAACATTGCAGAAATACTCGTGATAAGCGCTTTTGTCACTTGCATAAAAATCTGTTCCTTAGAAGATAATAACAGCTGCATTCATGTTGGTCTCAATTACTATTGCCTGGTTCCTAAAGGAAAGGAACAACTCATTATACCACATGGATTTGACAAATTCAGGAACTTTAAAATGGTTGATAAACCAAGGTCCACAAACTCACTGACAAAATCTCTGGCATCATCAGCTGCAGCGGAGACAGAAAAGACAGAGAAGCCCTCTCTACATCCAGTATGAAATGTTTCCCCACAAATCTTACTTGCAAACTCAATTTGTAAGTAGTCAGCTCAAGGGTATACTGTAATGAAAGTGTCACTAAGAATGAGAACAGCAGGCAGGAACCATCTTATGCATATTATATCATACCCCCATGTCATATCATATCATATCATACCTCACTCTTAGGGGTACATGGGCTTGTGGTTTGTTGTTTTCTTTTTCCTTTTTTCCCCTGCCCAGTTTTCTGATTTCTCAGTTTAGCCAAGAGTGACCATGTGAAATGGCTATTTTTGCATTTCCTCTCAAAGGATTGCAAAAATTACTGTATGCAGGATTCTTCACTGAGAAACATGCCAGCAACAGAAACCTTCTTACTTTAGCAACATATTGTGCAAGCAAATATTATGATAAGCAGAAATTGAATTATGACAGGAAATCTGAGAATATTCAAAGCAAAACAGATTAAATGTGTGCTTATTTCCTGATGAGGGTTTGTTTGTTACATGTATGAAAGTAAAAAAAAAGCTCCCAAGGCAATTTAGAACCCCAAACCTTCTTTCTCCACTCAGAATTTTAAGGGTGTGGTTTCTTACTGTGGTGCTCTCTTTGGTCTTATTAGCCATAAGCTAAAATCTCCATACAAATCAATGAAGCACAGCAAAACCAGAACAAGGGCAAAATGTTAAACTCTGTTATAGGTTATTTATAATATGTACTGACCTTCCAATTTTTATTTTAAGAAAGGAGACACTTAAAATTAATCAGTGTTTTTTCAGTCAGCTTCATGAGAGTTACAGAAACAAAAATCATTGGCATTCATGCACTTGAAAAAAGGTCCTATCAATGAGTTTCACATCAAAATTCAATTTGTTCTAACAATGATGGGCTTGGTTTTCATTTGTAGACATCCCGGGATCTGGCATGCTTCCTTCAGTTTGAGAATGTGAATGTGTATTATGGTTATCAACACAAAGTGAAATATAAGGCACCTACAGATCACTGCTTTGTCTTAAAGGTAATGTGCAAGAAAAATAAGTTCTGCAAATGTCACATAGTTTCTTTTATATGTAAACGTGTTAAAGTTTGAAGCTCCAAGGATCCTGATGAGATAGAATAACTCCTGCAAAATCATGTGTAATTGCTTCATTGCTTCATCATTGATCAGCAATATATAGAACCCTAATTTTATTACTGATAGTCCTATGATATATATCTACACTGCATCTATAAAGTTGTCTTCAAAACAAGGTTGAATATTCTGACTGTTCAGGTGACTGGACACATTTGGGCAGATGATGATGGTAAGTCTGGCAGTCCCTAATTTTGATGTTATAAGTACTATGGATTATATGCTAAAAAGAATGTCTCCCTTTTTTGTGGTGTAGTCATACCTGTCGAGGGGTTTGTTGAACTGAGATGCAAAATCTTGCAGGAATAGGCATCTCATTTGTCATATTTTATTGCACCGCTGTTTCTGGCAGGAAGGCAAAATGCATTGCTCATCCACTCATGAAAGTCAGTGCTTGCTCTTGAATAAGTATTTCATTGCTGCCTCTCCAGGTAATAGCGCTGCAAATAGGCTGGGAATTCTGCATTCCTCTCGGGAAAGGAAAAGAACATGCTTTTCACCTAGTTCAGATAGCAGAAATGAAGCTTTGAGGTTGCAGTAATTGGGCTTTCCTTGCTATCTGTCATTTATACAGATTTTAGAATACAGTGGGATTACTGTGAACAAGACAGAAGATAGTCTTGTTGCTGCTTTTCTGCTTAAAGGCCTGCAGTGCAAACAAAGTATGAGAAAACACAGTATCTTGCCATCTCAGAAAAATAAGTACAGGAAACATTCACATCAAAGGTCACTTACAGTACCACATTTCTGGCTGTAGTTGCACACTTAAAGCACTTTTTTTATTCGGTTCCAAAATGTCTGCTAGCCTAAATTACACATGGCCAAGCAGAAATGGTTTATAGACACAGACTTATTTTCTGCAAAATATGTATCTAATTAGCACAGATGAACTGTTTTAATGCTATAGTCTTCCACAAAACACTCTGCAAGAAACGCAGGTGAGCTTTCAGAAGTTAACAGGTAAGAATTGCTTCTGAAAAGTACAACCTCTAATTAAAAAAAAGGAAAAGGAGAACTGATGTAAAAAATAAAGGGAAATTGACTTTTCTAACCAGATGATTGGTCTATCTGACTAATTTAATAACAGTGATTCACATTTTGTTCAGATGAAAATAAAAGCATGATTTTTGAATGTATGCAGCAATGTGTTTAACTGTTCACAATAATTATGAAAACTTTCTGAACTTACTGCCATATTTTCTGAAAAGAAGTATGCTACTGAAAAGAGGTATGCTTACTTAACTTAGAGGTATACTACACCTCAGCTGAAATTCTGGCTTTATTTCAGGTGTGATGTTAGCGCTGTACCCTCAATATGAAATGGGAAGAACAAGATCAAAAGCTCATTAAGGGAAAGCTTTATGTGTAATAGGTTTATAAATGCATGAATCCTACTTAGTAAAACTCTTTGCTCTGATGCTGCTAAAATGTGTTTGCAGTACACTAGAAATAACATTATATCAATAATTATTTCTGAATGTAACTTAGTGATGAACAGATTATGTTACTGGGCTTATTTTTCTTTTTAATTCCTACAGATCATCATTTGGGAGATTCTTTATCCACTCAGTTTCAGACTTGGCTTCTTTTAATGACTGACTCTTGCAGTGGCTGGAGTTGGTCAGAAAGTATAGGCAGATAAAGATACCTTCATATCTTCTGTTGTTTCAGAAATGAATGTCTCCCACTTAGGGTGGCTTTCTTAGGGTGATGCAGTGGAGAGTTTAATATTTATTATAATTTCTGTACATTAATATGAAGTCTGTATATAAATAGAGTATTAATTCTCTTTGGAGACATGATGCTGAAATGAGTTCTGTCATATCCTTCTCTTACCTTTGGAGGCTGGAGCTGAGGATGTAATGTATCTTGAGATCTGAGGATCTCAAGGGCTGAGGAAAGGATCAAAGTTAAATATCAGTCTCTCTGATTGGATTCTTGGTGACGCAAAAGCGTGTGGACACTAACATAGAGCCATTGATATCACTTAGACACATTTTATTCCTGTTTGGCTTTCTCTGGAAGTCTCCCAGAAGAAAATATCTCTCTTGCTGGGCGACACTTCTCCTGACATGTCAAAGGAAAACAAGCCATCATTCTTGAGATATTTCTCATCCTGCCACATTTTGAGAATGAAGTCCTCAAGAGGAAATAATAGTACTCTTGCAGACAGGTGCAGTGAGCAAAAGACAGTGGATCTAATGGGTAAACATTTGTTTTAATTACACTGGAAACCTGGTAATTTTGAAGGACTTTGGATGCCCAGTTCAGTCCAAGCCAGTTGGAAATTTCTCCACAGCCAAGGCTCTGCTGTGTCTTCACAGCTCTTCCATTCCCCTGTGTGTGCCTTGCCACAGAGGGCTCTGTGGAGATTCTCTTCCAATGCAGGATGATATTATCTGCCTTACAACAAATGGGGGAAGGTAATTGGAAGAGTAGCAGCCATGGCCCATGTTAGCTGTTCACTGAGGTGGCTGTAAAGCAAAGGAACTATTTTGGGGGGAAAGGTTAGTCTGCAAGCCCTTATTTGCTCCAGCAAGCTGCAATGCCACTTGGAAAGTTTTTGAATAGCATACCACTACATCTAAAAGAGTTGTTGCTTTCTGAGGACCCGCTTAGGAGCTGCTGTGTCAAAGCAGTGAGCAGTCATCAGCCAAGTTACTTGCTCTGTTGTGTTTCAAACACAACAGTAACAAAAGAACAGTAACAAAAGAAACTGCCCACCTCAGAGGCAGAAGACCAGCTTATAGTTCATAGTGCAGGAGAAATGCAAGGGCATGGTAGCAGCTTCAGTAGTACCTTGCTCCTATGCTAGGTGGAAAAGCCTGCTGAATTCAGAACCATGTTTTCCCAGCTTTGAGCATTGAGTTGAAAATATACCGTATTTATTTTTGACTGGTTAAGCTATTGGCATCCTTACTTCAAGAACAGGGATGTGTCCTTTGTTCATTCAAGTGGCAGCAAATGGCCAGTGAGGTAGGCTGGTTTGGAGTTGAATATGGCCTCATACTTGAAGGAAGTGTCCTTTCTTTTCCTGCAGTCCCCAGTTGTATGACGAGCCTTCTAAAGAAATAACTAGGCTAAACACAGCAAGATTTGTTCCTGCTTTGAAGGTCTTGTCTCATATTAGCAGAGAGAAAAGAGAAAACATCTCCTTTTGCCTCCCTCCAGTCTTGGTCATCTTTATGGTGTGTGTTTATAGAGTGAAGAGCACTCAAGAAATACTACAAGAATGAGCAGAGCATTCCTCCCAGTCTTATATTTATATTCCAGACATTGCCAAAAATGTAAAGAGGAACACTGTAAAAAATGTTAATCACAACCTGGTGATCTGGTTTTAGCCAGATCAATGAGACTTTTCAGATTGTCTGACACAGCCCTGAATAATGCAGGTGTTGCCTCAATGTCTTCACGACATTTCTTTGAATGTTGCTTCGCTTTGATCTCTCTAAATGGGATGTGGGTGTTTTCTCCAGTTTCTTCTCCTAGGCTACAGTCAGGTATGGGGCTTGCAGAGACAGTGAGCTTTTGGTCCTAGTGCCTGTCCCAGCTACCATGCATCCAGTCACCAAGAGCTGGTAGCTCCCTCTGTCCTGTTTCTTTTTTAATCTGTTTCATTTCAACTTCAGTGATCATACCTGGGTTATGTAGCTGATGCTGGCTTGGGTATTGGTGTTAGTGTACCAACAACAAAATCATGTACATCATGGGCAGATTGCTGTGATACTTAGCCTGAAGCTGTGGTGGGTTTTGCAGCCTGTGATATTGGAGCTGCACCTAAACTAGCTCAAATATAAATATTCTTGTCTGCAGATCCATCCTGTAAGATATTCCTCTTACAGCTGGAGAAACACGATGTGTTGTGAGTGCTCCTTGTGTATTTTTTCCCATTAAGTCAGCACCCCACTGTATATACTACACCTCAGAACAAGAATGGGATGTGCTTTACTTGTTTGTTAATAATCAAGACACTGAGGAGATAACAGGCAGAAGTGTGCGGTGCCAGAAACAATTAAACATCACAGTGTCTACTAGCAAAAGAGAGTTTTTTGCTGAGCTTATTCAGAAGCTTCCTTTCAGGATGATTCAGGAGACAACTGCAATAACAGAACAAAGCAGCTACTTCCTCATATCAGGCAGCAGAAAGCCCAGCTGTGACCAACCAGAAAGAGCACAGCTGGCTGGTTGGTGTCTGAGACCAGGGTCACCTTTAGCTGTCCCTGTGCAGCAGACCAGGACTGGGATGGCTGGGTCCTGAGGAAGAGAGTGCAGCCTGGCACAGAGGCTCCAATGGATTTGCCTTTCAGGAGTCCTTAGGCTTTGGGGCAAGTATAAAACTTGAAGAACTGTTTTATTTCCCAATGGCTATTTGGTCTGTGCTGAGCTTTAACCTTCTTAAATGCACTTGTTCTACCACTGCTAAACCAGCCTTCCTCCCTCAAAGGAAGTCCCACATGTCAAAACCCAGAAACTGGACAAAGAACCCTCAGAATATTAAAAACAGAGCCTTTGGGTAAAAGAAATACTTTTTTGGACACCTGCTCATGGAAACATGCAGATTCTTCCTATTTTGTGCTCAGTCTAAGTCAAATGCTTACATAAATTTAAAGATCCCACCCTTCTCTTTGACATCAGATAAAGTGAGTCTTTTCTTAATGGAGACCTCCATATGCAGAGAAGATGAAAGCAGAGGGCAGCCAAGTTTGGAAAAAGACCTGTACCACTCAAGCCTGCATCTGTCAAGTTCAGATTTGTCAGTCTGTTCCCAGCACAGTATGCAGGAGAAGGTCACAGCTCAGCTCTCCCTACCACCCTGCAGGGAGTGCTGGCCACTCCTGCGAGAGCAATGGTGAGGGAACAAAATTCTCTCTCCAGCAAAAATAAATTCACACACTGCACACAGCAAGTGGGAATGGTTTGTTTCCTCAGAGTCACCATTGCATTTACAAATGAGTGGTTTTATATCTAGATTCCCTGCAAATTTTCTCATTCACCATCTACTATGTTATATGGGAAATTCTATGGAAATGAGACCTTTAATTATTTATTTCATATTCTAAAACTGAAAGCCCACAAAAATAAGGTATTTCACCAGGAAGGAAGGGACCTGTTCATCATGTTAGCAACAGCATCTATTGCACTGAGCAGAAATTGTGAACATAATGTTTATTTTGTGGATTGTCTCTGTGTGTGCATGCGCACGCATGCTCGTCCAGGAGCTGATTTTGTCACACCATGTTGAAAAATCTTTCAGTGCAGACAAATAGCAAGGTAATCTATATGCAAATTTGCTGGTGTAGTCAGTCTGATGTGCCTGTGACAAAGAGTGGATTTAATTATAGTTTATTGGTGCTGGTTATGCTTGAGTAATCTGGAGGTAATGGTGCATAATGCTGAATTAATCTAGGATGAAAAAAAATTGGTTTCCTGGGGATAAACTAAGACAAAGGCGAATCATACTCTATCTCTACAGCTGGGTACGTTTTCCTGTGCAGTCAAAACAGTTAAGTTTTCCTGGCTTCATTTGGACACCATGATTAAAAAGAAAAAAAATTCTAATGATCCAAAGAATTTGTGAAGTAAATTTTCAAAAAGAGTAGCTTGTTTGCAACAGTGGCATCATTCTAGCAGGTAATTTGGTATTCAGCTGCTTCTCTCCTGATTCCCTCCTCCGTCACATCCAGTGTGCTCTGTGCAGGCTGAGTCATGTACATAATGCATTCAACACAAAGACGGTTTAAAAGGTAGAAGGTGAGAATTAGCAGTGTTTGAGATAGAAAACACAATGAGCAACTGTGTAGAAGAAATGGCTAGTGCAGGAAACAATGATAGAAAACAGATTTTTTATTTCTTTATGTGAAAGGTTTGGAAATTGTGTTAGTATGAGTGCTTCAGGTAAGTGTTTCAGAGTAAATTTCATTGCTAGATAAACTGAGAAAGCAAAAGTGGAAATACTTTTTATTGCAGAACCCTTACAGATACATGGGATTACAGTCATGTACATGTGCAGTTTTGAAAGATTAATGTATAAACCGTGGGGAGAATAAGGACAGAGAATGGATAGGGAGAAATTGAATATGATAGCTTTGGAAATTATTTCCTGCATAAAGCAAACCTCTTTGGTTACAATGGCTATTACATATATTTTTGATGACCTAAAAATTTTGCCTCAAGTCATTAAAGAAATGTAGGTCAAAAGAATAATTTCCTTATAATAGGGCAATTACTCTTTTATATGTAGAGTTCATACATCATCAAAAGATCAGTTCAGCATGATCATCTTCATGCAAGGAGTGCATAGCATCAGAATTTGACCATGTTGAATAGTAGATTGTAAATCTGAACTATTTCCATGTGACTTTTGGAAAGTGCTGAGTATTAATTCTACTTTCAGTCATGGGAACCAGAAGAGTCTCAGCTTTTCAGAGAAGCTAGTTCAACACAGCACAAGTTCATCAGTAGTAGTTAAGGTATCCAGAAGCATTGACCATTTTATGAAAATCTGGCTGAAAGCCAAAGCTTGTGATCCAAAGTTAGTCACTCTTTATGCTTCTGGCTGTTGTTTCTGCCTCAGAGACTGAGCAATGATACATATATTTTGGGGCAAGGAATACAATGAGATGCCTGAATAACTTCAGTTTAGTTTTCATCTTCAGTGTTGGAAGAAGGCAAAGCAAAAGAACATTTTATTGGGATAATCTCCAATTTCATGCACACATGGCCTTCAGTCATTTGTTTCGGCAGACACTGTAGAAACCACATAATTCAGTTCCCATTTCTTCAGATTTTCAGTGTGTTCTATCTTTTTTCCCTTAGGCAGAGGGTTTACTTTATATATGAAAATGTTATCTGTGGACAAATATTTTTTTAAACCTCTCCAGAAAACAAGCTCCTTATATTCATATGCTTCTGCTTTTTTATCTCCAGACAGTTGATACTTACAGAGAAGAACACTAGCTTCTGTTCCAAGCCTTTTCAGTGCTTTTCCAGGTGAAACATAGCACATCTTTTTGCAGTCTGACATTCGAGATGCTCACACCTTAACATCTGGAAAATCAGGCTCAATGATGTGACCAATTCATCATTATTAAGAGTTTTGACATCAATAGATGAAAGTTCACTGTAGTCCATATTATTTCAAAGCACTATTCCATTTTTTTAATGTGAGAAAAACTCTGTAGTCCTGTTCTACTTGCATATTTCCACTTTTCTTTTAAACTAGGACTTCTGGAGTTGTTGCTTTTTAAGCAGTTGTCTTCCATAATTCATTTTGGTGCTGCATATTTCAGAGGCAAAGGTGCTAAACCTTTCCAGAGAAGATGTTTTCACTTTGCTGTCAGATGATTTTAATGATCTTTTCAGGACGTGGTATGCACCCTATAACAAAATAATTTATCTGTGTCTATGTGTGAGATGTATAAGGTGTGGCATACTGAGGTTAGTGTTATTTTGCCTTAAAGTACAGTATTTCTCACATGGCTGTCATGATTGATGTTGCTGACCTCTGTTAGTCTCACAGCAAGGTTATTACAGAGACTCTGAATCTAGTTTAGCAAAACCAGACTTGCATAGTGACTACAGCTGCTTACATCTGTGGTCTAAACAGTCTCCCAAGACACAGGACCTGTGAAAGGAGGAAATTGGTCCACACAGAATCATAGAATTGCTTAGGAATCTTCATACCAAGTCAGCATTTCCAGGCACTTCCAGCTGCCTAGATACTTCTTCAGATTGCTTATTCTGAGTCACCATTTTGATGCACTATGTAGTAGATTTTGCCTGAAGTTTTTAGTGGAAAATTGAGCTTGTAAAGGTCAGCACTGAGAGCCGAGAGCTCTGCCATTTGTACTGCTGAAGCAATTCCACTATGACACAGTTTCTCCGAGTGAGCCAGTGGTGGGGTGGGTTGTAACAACTCTTGGCTGGAACATTTTACCTTCCTACCTGAAGTAGCGTGCTTCGTGCATCTAAAAACCACAGGAGGCCAAATGTCTCCATCTGAGCCACTTATTAATAACCTTGTATGGGTATAAACCTTCAGTGCTAAGCTTGGTGCTACTGGTGTTTGTTCCTGTGGTCTGGCCTTGCAAACAGCTGCTGTAGGCATCCTCTGCACTGGCAGCATGGAACAGTCTGATCCGTAGCCCATGGGAGGTAAGGAGGATATTTCCAGTTGACCTCAGTGGGCTCTGGATCCACTAATAAGTTAAGCTTTATGTGTCATTCATAAAGTTACACGTAAAAAGAGCCAGTGCTGCTGCTGCTTCTTGGAAAGTGAAAGACCATACATTTCTCAGCTGTAACAAAGAGATTATACAGGGTGCCTGCAAGGCTCTGAGGTGTCTGACTTTCCTTCTCAGAGCCTGGGGTTCAGCAGCTTGCTAGTTTGGTCCCTAACTGACCGCATGCATTTGTGACTGTGCACTTAATCATGGTTGCTGATTGGAGTAATTTAATCAAGGAACTGATTGGGGCAATTTGGAATAGGTCCCAGTGGTGAGTATCAGTAGTTAAGATGGATTGCCTAGTGCAGGCAATAGCCAGGAAAAGACAGGGTAGAGGGTAGCCAGTAAATAACTCACATGTCCGGCAAGGGACACAATCACCTTGTTCACTGACAGCTCCCCCTCAGCTTCTCGGGATGGTGGGAACCACACAGTGTGAAAATATCGACAGTCAGGGTAAGGAGTGAGGTGAGGAAGCTTACTGATGATGCTACATTATTCAGATCATGGAGGAAAGGGCAGACTGAGGAATTCTGGAAGGCCATTGTGAGGCTGAAGTTCAGTGCTCAGTGGTTGTTGGATATATAAATCAAGCGTTGGGAATGATTAGGAAAGACGTAGATGATAAAACATCAAATGTTGCCTTACCGTGGCACAAGTTCATGGTTTCTGCTCACCTGTGCAGTTCCAGTCCTCTCACGTCAAACAGGATATATAATAAACTTGGAAAAGTATCAAGCAGGAGCAACAAGGATAAGGAAAGGTAAGGAATTAATTTGACTTGAAGAATGACTGAAGAGACTAGAAGTGCACAGGCTGAAAAGGAGAGACAGCTTGCCAGGAGTGTGATGCAGATCTCTAGGCTCTCTACGCATGGAGAGGTGTGGCTAGGGGTCAGACATTCAGTGTCTCTTCCAAAACAAGAATGTTACACAAAGCTAATGGCAGGCAGGTTCAGAGAAGGAGGTTCTTCATGAGGTATATGACAGACTCACAAATATTGTTGATAAAAGGTGTTGTGGATACCAGAACTCTCTTGGTGCTCAATAAAAAGCTGAAGAAGTATCTGGAGGAGAACCTAATTATGGAGAAACCCTGTGTGGCTCAGAAAATCCCTTCACCTGAAAATCATTGTAGACAGAGAAGGAAGTGTCATATATGCTATCTTGTTCTTTCTCTTCCCCCATTTCTGGCCACTCTCAAAGTCCAGATATTGGGTTCAGGGACTTTTGATCTGACACAGTACAGGTGTTCTTGTGAAACTACCACAGGGTTCCCCAGAAGAGAGGTCTGCAGCAGCCCCTCTTGAGCAGCCCAGAAGCAGATCCCCGTGGCAGGGCTGTGTGTATGTGCAGCAGCATTAGCTTGCTCTATGCCATGACCTCCCGTCTTGTTAATGCAGTGTGGACATTCTTCCAGATGTTTACAGAAATAATTTGTTAAATTATAGAAGTCTTCTATTTTTAGTTGTAATAAAAACACACACTGATAGGTGTGGTGTTTAAAAATGGGGGTGGAATTAGTAGATGCAATGGACTTCTTGTCATGAAAAAGAAGGGAAAATAAAGCTTGCTTTTTTTTCCTTTTTGAAAGGTTTGGGTGCCATCTGCTGGGTTCAGTAGGACCTTACACACTGGAACAAAATGGCTAATTGCTGGTTGAAAAGTGCCTGAAGCATTGAATTTACCCAGGGTTGCAGCATCTTTGGTTGCACCTCCTGGTTTTTTGGTCTCCGTGGATGATAATGTAACCTAGGTATATGGGATGTACTCTGCCACATAAAAAAATTGCCTGCTTACAGTTCCCTTTTAAATGTACCATTGAGGCTGAATTCTCTAATTATTTTCACTTTTTTTACCTAATGGAGAAATAGTGGAAGGAAATAAGGATTTTTGGGCATTGTGTCCTAGCCACGTATTGTGCTAGCAGAGCCCACTCTGAGCAGCATTCAGGCTGTCTGAGGCTGTGGGAGATGAGGACATGTGGGATGTGGACATGAGGATGTGGGAGATGCTGGGAGCTGGAGCAGGCTGTTTGTCCAGGGGCCTGGTTACTGCCTCCCTTTGATACGTGACAGAGGTGTGTAAAAACAGGATACAGCCCAGTGTGTGAGTATGGTGAAGGGGTGATTGTGAGCGTGCCTGGTGGCTGAGGGTCCATGAGGTGGACATGGTGTGCACCTGGTGACAGTGAGCTGGCACCTCTGGGCTTTCAGTGTGAGATGTCCCTAGCTCTCAAGCTGGGAGTGCCCCAGAGCAAGGTAGTGAAATAAGGTAGCCACGGGCACTTGCAGGGGCTGAAGCAGACTTTGCATATTCATTGTCCAGGGGAGATGGCCACCTGTGTGCTTGCAGAAAAGTGGCCAAGAGTGTGACCTGTGTGAGCAGGGGAGTGCAGATGTGCAGGGACCTGTAACACAGTCACCCACAGCACTGCCTTAGGATGCATCTGTCACTGTGAGACCTCTTAAGAGTAATATTCATTTGGTTTTTTCTTCCTCACATGTGTTATGTTCCCTCTCACTCCGTAGTTTGATGATACAGGGTTTTGGCCACAGCAGTGGCTTGTGCGGTCTCATCCTCTCATCCATCCCTTGCTACTCATTCTCTCCCCAAGCCACAATGTTCCTTATCCCCTCGCTCTGTGTGAGATCATGTTGTGTACTGCTGGGTTTAAAAACATATAAACCAAAACTACAGCATGATGAAATGGGTTATATTTAACCCAGACAAGTTCTGGTTTTATTTTGAATCGGAATGTGGCCTCCAGAGCAGCTGGGTCAGCACAAGCAAGGGAAGCCTGGTGTCTGCAGTGCTGAGGGGGAAGCAGGGGACACATGGCTGAGGAGCAAGTCCACTGTATTTGGCTCTGCTTTTGAACCCCTGGATCACCCAGCTATGGGCACAGTTTGGCTTCCATGCCAGGATGTCCCAGGCAGCAGCAGGTATTTGTGAGATGGCACCTACATGAGGCAGAGGCTGGCAGTACTCTGTGCTGTGAGGGACTTTCCTGAGTTCCCCATGTCCAGCACTGCTCTGTTTAGGGGCTTTATGGCATGTAGAAACCCAGCGTCCCTGATGCTAGGCAGAGGAGTGCTTTGAATTTTTAACTGCACAGCTTGAAAAGAGAGTGGTCTGACCATAGTCGCACCTTGGAGCATGTTTACCTACTCTTTTGTGCTTTCACAAAATTTCAGTAACTGTGCACTTACAATTTTTAAGAATATAGATAGAAATGAAGACATAAATAGGGGATAATGACACCTTTTTCCTTTGGGTTCATTCTTTTCTTTGCATATCAAGAGATGGCAGTATGTTATTCCATCCAAGTTACTAAAGACTTACATCCTTCTCTGCTTTGGCAGGGAAACCAAATTCCTTCAGAGTCTTAAACAGAATGTTCAGTCCTAGGCAAGTAGGAAGTCTGGTGTTTTGGTGGTCTTTGAGTTGCAAAGGTATGTCAGCACATACTTGTACTACCTTGATCAGTAAAGGAAAGAGATCCTAAACTTTGTCCAAAATTAAAAAAAAGGTTTAAAAATTGTAGCGGTTTCTAGTACAAACAAATGAAAAAGAATACTTCTGATGGTGTTGGATTTTGAATGATCCTCTATCTAGGACATGTCACAGTTTTATTTAACTTCTGCAAAAACAGCAAGAGTAAAGCAGAATAAAAATGTATAGGAAGAAAGCTAGAATTCAGCCCAAAGAAGGGCAGTCAGTTAGGAGGAAAAATCTGTTTTAGCTGAAAGTTTAAACAAATTTAACATACTCTTTGAAAACTAATTATGTTCAGCATTTAGTCTGGGTGCCTCACATATGACAAACCACAAAATGAGAAGCAGACTTCCTTCCAGTGTTTGTCGAGCGTTAGACCTCGAACCAGAGCAATCGTAGACTTCATTGAACTCTAGATAACTGTTACATTTCTGAAGCCCTTAAATTCATGTTACAATGCATTAAAATGATTTCAAGGAAAAGCTGCCAGTGACAACTTGTATATAGTTCATAATCACTGTATTTTTTATATTTTCTTATACTCTGCTTTTGCTGCCTTTTTTTTTTTCAAATCATCTTCATGATGTGTTCTCACAGGGTCACTCTGTGGGGCCTTCAGACTTTTGTATTGTGATTTAATTTCTGTGTTTGTCTTATTTTGTAAATTAATGTCTTTCAGCACCCCCAGATTCAAAAGGAGTCACAGTATATCAAGTACTTGTGCTGTGATGATAATGCAACCTTGCATCAGTGGGTAACAGGAATAAGAATTGCCAAGGTGAGATTAAGTAAATTTACTTTAATACACTTTCTGTAAAATCAGGTTTTTCTTGGGTTACTGTCATCACCTAATTTTAGCTAATTTTACCATAGAAAGATCAGAAGTGCATGATGAGGATGGATTTGCTGAATGTTCTTGTACGTTAGCTATCAGTGTGCTTTTCTTACTAACACAGGAGTGAGTTCAACAGCTATAAAACTCACGTACTCATAAAATTTACTGCACAGTTATCTGTCTCAAAAATAATATGCTGTGGCTAAAGATGTGAAAGATCAGGTCAGTCCCGTTGTGGCATTTTTCAGACAGTTGTACCCAAATTGTCTGCCCCACTGTGTTCAAAAAGATCCTGATTGACAGCCAGTTTTTCTTTTGTACAAAACAATAAGGGAGATGGATTTATACATAGCCCTGGTATTGGCTGTATTTTCCCATACAGACCTGCTCCTCGTATCTCTTGGTTTGGGTTTTTCCCTACAGTTCTGCTGTAGGGTGACATATAAAAAAGGTATGGGGTGAACATCAAATTATTTTACAGTGACAGAGCTGTTTGCTCTAGTGCCTGGGATTTGGTGTCTCAAGTCTCCAGTTTGAAAATGTGATACTTGAAAAAGATTGGAAAAATATATTTACTGAGAACAGTTGGTTTTAAAGCCAAGTTTCAAGAAGTTTACAGATACTGAAACAAACATGAAATGTAAGAATGATATCAATAGGACTGTGTTTGGTCATGGGAATTCATGTTTTATTGTGCTATTACAGAGATGTTTTCCATCTGGCCCTACACAGAAAAGGGCACACTACTTGGAGAAAGGTACTTTTTAACAAAAGTAGGTAGGAAGAAACAGGGTCAGAAAAGTTGTCCAAGAGCAAAACAAACGCTTGGCCTATGTCAAGGCTATGTCAAGCTCATATTATTGTTTTGATTGTTTTGCAGTATGGCAAGACACTCTATGATAACTACAAATGTGCAGTGAAGAAAGCTGGCTTGTCCGCTCGGTGGGCGAATCAAAAAGTGGTGGAACCAGCTGCCCCTGCAGGATCCTCATCAACAGGTACTGACACTGTCACAGCTTCAACAGCAGTTGAAGTAATTTATTACCCTCTTCTCTTATCATCAGTGTTGCATGAAGTCTTTCTTCAGAAAACTATCCCATGGATTCAACAAGATGTCTTTTAATAGACAGGCCAGTGTAGCTCTGGTCTATAACTAAGCCCAGCAGCAAAACTCTCACTTCACAGTTAGAACTTGGAGAATACAAAGACAGATCACTGAAGACCAGTTTAAATATGCATAACTTAATAAGGTATTTTTCTGTTGGCATCTGAATCCTTTATCCTCCATCTACATTTTGCAGACTGATGGTCCATGTCTTGAAGCTTTCTGTTTGCCCATCTCTACGCTGGCTGTATTGGAGTTTTTCTTCCCATTAGTAAAAGGGATGAGTGGGATATTCCAAGATTGGTCATTATAGAAAGTTTATTACAGGATGAACCACCATCTTTCCTAGCCTTTCACTCATTTGCATGGTAGTAATGTGGGTGTTAGGACACAAGAGTAAGAAAGGATTGGGGTATTTTCTAACCTTACTTTTCCAGTAGATTCACCATACTGCTGTTACTGATCTTATCATGCTACAAATACAACAGTGCATGATACTAGCTGTAACTTGCATGACTAATTTTAGTTTACATGCTTAAGATATGCTTTGTTAGGAAGGGCATGCTGACCAAGTACTTACTGTCATAGGACAGGCAAAGTCAAAATCACTGTTGGCAGTTAATATTCTGACTTCTCATGTAGACAACTCAAGATCCTCCAAACACCTTTCTAGGGCTTCATTTCACCTTTTCTGAGTTATGTGGGATAGAGGATGCTCTTCCCACTATTCCTTGGAGTCAAATCTGGGTTAATAATTCCTGTGCACTGGGTGGAGAGACCCAGTAACAGACTGTTTCAAGATCAGGGGATTTTTTTGGTGGATGGGGGAGGAAGTTTACTTGAGTGAGGGTTGGTGTGACAGTCATGGAACATTTGTGTTCAGGTGCTGAGAGCAGTAGAGACGTGGGTGGCCAGGGGGGCTCCATGCTGATGCTGCCATCTGGATTGCATTAAATGGTTAAGTAGCCTGGAAAGATTTTAGTCATGTATACTGTCTCTATGGAAATATCTCTGAAGGATCATTAGGGCTCTAATTGAGGCAAGTCACTGTGATTCTGGGTATCTTGCAGTTGTCATCGCTGCCTGATATAAAACACGAGGCCTGACTATGCTACCAGAACTGCCTGACTGTGAGCAGTTGCTGGTTTGTGTTTGGAAATGGAACAGAGCATGTTCTCTTCTGTTTTCAGATGGCTCTGTAGCCATTTGTATGGGCTGACTTCAGTATAGGCTAAAATCTGCTATAGAACACTACAGTCCTGTGTGAGTTTAGCAGGGGCTGGACTCTGTTAACTTCAGAAGCAGCCAAGGAAGGCAGCTGGAACTTTTGCTCTCACTCATCATGTAGCCACTATTCCCTGGACACACTGCTGTAACCAGCATTTGTGTGTTCTCATATACCCCAGCCTGTGTAGTCTGTGATTCTGAAGTGTCCCAGTTTCCAGGTGCATCTCAGGCAAAATATGTTGTTTCCCTCTCTGCCTTACTGTGTGCCTTTGGACACTAAAAAATATCAGTGTATGTAGTGGCACTGCACAATATCATGATGTTTGAAAGATGGAAGATGTTGCTTTATTCAGATGTTCCTTATCACCACAAAGACAAGTATTTTGCATTTGGATATCTATATTTTGCATTCTATTTTGACAACTTCTTTTTTTTTTTTCTTAAAACAAGTGCTAATTCACCATAAAATTTTGAATAAATTGACTTGCAAAGAATACTAAAACATTTAAATGAAAAATTAATCTTGAGAATAGAATGCATGGGCTCACATATTGTCTTGGAATCCATTAGGTGGCTGGCAGGAGATGATGTATCAAGTGTTGCTTTCAAGTCTTGCACAGTTTATGAAATCCATTATCAGAAGAAGAAACAGATTACCATGTCCCAGCCTTCTGTTACATCATTTTTGCCAAGTAGAACACTATTCCTTGCATTAGGTAGAGTGGATCTCTCTCTGCTCTCCTTCTTTTAGTTAAATCTCAGTGTAACTGAGGGCAGCAACATCTTTGAGCAGTGTGGAGACCAAACTCCTGCTCTGCTATGAACAGCAGACAAAGGGAGGAGAGAGAGTAACTTGCTCCACTTGAGGGAGCAGAATCCCTCGGGCCACAGAACCCAGGGATTTACCTCTGATTCCACTGAGGAAGAAGAGCCACAAGATTGGTTTTTCCTCATTGTTGACTTCCATGTTAGTCCTTCAACAAACACAAGACTGCAGTTTGAATAATTCAAATGATGCTTTGGAATAAATATGATGAACAACATGCAGGCACAGGCATAAAACATAAGGAAGTCAGACCACCTTTTGTCATCCCTTGAAGCCTAAAGAGCCTAAGTAAATTAGGCACACTGCAGAGTTTGTCTTACTTCTCTGCCAGTCATGTGATTTGCAGGTATGGCAGTAAAATTAATTCTACTTCTTACCGTGTTCATGGAACTCTTTGCTAATCAGCAAAGTACACATTAAGATTAAAGCCACTGATGTGCTTAGACTACAGTGTAGACAGCTAAGGGTTCACTAACGTCCAAGAAGTACATGAGTAGAACTTTACTGGATCTCAGAACTGTAAATTATAATAGAGCTAAGGCAGTTATTAAGGTTTACAGATGTATCTCTAGGCACCAAACACTGTCTACTACTTGACATATACGGCTTTCAAAAATGCTACACTAAACCAGAGAGTATTTAATCCTCATCAGACTACACAGGGGCCAGGGATTTTTTATAATTAAACTTGTAAATTTGTCCTTTGGTCTCACATTCACTTACTTCATTTGACAGTACTGGGTTATTTATGCATATCCCTTACACAAGCAGAAATGGTGGGCAGGTGTTTTGCAGAGCTTTAACTTAGCCAGTTTCCAGACCCACACTAACCTGAGAACACTGTGAAGTTCACAAATCTTTGTGATTCCAAGTGGGGCAGATGTTTCAGAACTGGGGAGATGTTTTAGCTCATTTACTAAATAAAGTGGATCAGGCCCTCTGTAGAATTTCAGACCTTCCACTCCAATAACTGATTGATATGAAACTGTGGTGCTTTTAGTCTTTAGCCTAAATTAAGATACTTGCGGATTTTAATGTGAGGCACTTTGTTTATTTTCCTTAAGTAATGAACTGAATAGGAAAAGTCATAAAATGAGCTCGAAGTAGAAAACAGATTTTACTGAGTTATGTAAAAAAACCCTGGAACAAGTGTTTCCTTGTAGAAGTTGTAAAGAAATTTTTATAGCCTTCTTCTTAGTTGCATATTCCCTGACCTGGTTAATATCACAAAAACATAACACTCTCTGGCTCCTCTCCTTGTCACAGGTACTGTTCAGTCAAATGGACAGATTCCCCAAATTGTTCATCATTCCAGTGCAGAATTTCCAGACACTCAGAAGAAAGTGGAAACATCCGAGGTACAGGTGAGCAGCTACTACAGTTAAATGTTATCTGTGAACCAGTTCTTCAAGTTTGTTTTCCTTCACCCCCTGTCTTCCCCCTCACAGTGCCAGTGTACTTCCTGTGATAAGAATTTGGCTCCTGGGAAAATTGGCTGTCCCTCCTCATGCTTTGCACACTGCAAACAGTGTGTGTGCTGTGCAGAACCAGGAGCCTCTGGTGGGAGGTAAAGGCACAGCCACCCACTGCTTCTGTTCTTCAGAACAAGCAGGCATGACTTCATGTAGCAGGAATAGGAATGTGCCTGCTAGGATAGTCTCAAATTGTCTGTGCTGCCAGAACCTTGGTGCCATGTTCTGTCTCTCACAGAAAAAAGAAACATAAGGCATACAGTAGTGTTTTCAGTAGGGAACACTGCACAGCTGAAGTTGAGTGTGTAAGAAAGAAGAAACTGTGAAGAACTAAGGGAAAAATTACATTTTCCTTAGGCTCTAAATGCATTTCTTGGTTAAGTTCCAAATTTTGTGTACTTGCACCATATCTGGCTGTAAAAATATCATAGGGTACAGTATGAGAACATCAAAAACACCCTACAGAAAAAAGGGTGCATTTGTTTGCAGTTCATTATTCAATCTCCCTGTCGTGCACAGGACAAGTGAAATTAAATTCCTAGGATTTTTCTGTCACCAGCATTACATGTTCTACACTTCTTGTTTCTGTCTGCATACCTCCTGTTTCTCTGTTTGAAACCTCACTTCCTCTGGAGCAGATGACATTCTCAGAACTCAGCTAGTGGTTCCCTCCTTCTGTGTCTGGTTTACTGCCATGTTTGTAGGCAAGGAGTGACAAAAGGAAAAGGAGGCATACATGTTATAATTAGCCAATGCCAGAATTAGTGCTGCTGGCTGCAGGGATGCAGAGCACTTTTCTCTAGAACCAGCAAACAAACAGGAGGATCTGTGTGCAGCCTCTGTGCTTCAGTCTCATTGCAATTACGGATGTGGTGGGATAGCTCCCATGACTGGAATGTTGGCATGAAGGGCCACACGCTGTTTAGGAGAGACAGACCAGGAAGGTGCAGTGGTGGAGTTGCCCTCTATGTGAGGCAACACTTGGAGTGTACTGAGCTCTGCCTTGGTGAGGATAAAAGGGAGACTGGTAAGGGTGACACCACTGTGGGTGTTTGCAAGAGGCCGCCTGGTCAGGAGGAGGAAGTGGATGAGGCTTTCTACAGGCAGCTGGAAACCCCCCAGTCACAAGCCCTGGTTCTTGGTGGGCTTTAACTACCCTGACATCTTCTGGAGAAGCAAAACTGCAAAGCACAAACAGTGCAGGAGGTGCCTGGAAAGCATTGATGACAACTTCCCTGTCACAGGTAGTGGAGGATCCCACAAGGAATGCTGTGCTGCCCAACCTTATACTAACAGGGAGGGCCTTTTTGGACATGTGAGGGTTGGGGCAGCCTTGGCTGCAGTGACCATGAGATTGTACAGTTCGCTATTGAAGGGAGAGGAAGCAGGACAGAGAGCAAGATTACAACCAGGGACTCCAGGAGAGCTAACTTTAGCCTCTTTAGGGATCTTCTTGGAAGAATCCCATGGGAGAGGGCCTGCAGGCAAGAGGGGGCCAAGAGGTTTGGTTGACATTCAAGGATCATTTCCTCCAGGTTCAAGGTCAATCCATCTCAAAGATACTTCTTGATGCTAGTCTTACTAACTGCAATTATTTGACATTTTAAAAGCACTCATCTTCTGAGGACAGCATTCAAAGAAGCACTATGAATACTTCAACAGGAGATTTCCACTGTCAAACGCTCTGTGGGCAGCTCCAGAAAGAAAAAACACTATTTTCACTTTTCAGGCAAAATGTACTCTACTTCATTTCCCTGTCTACCACACTCTTCGCATGTATTTTTACGTCTTTGGATGTTCTTAGGCAGTAGCATTACTTTACACGTTCACTGATTGTTTCTGTCCTTTTATTTTTCTGCTTATTAAAGGTTGAAACAAATAATGCCAGTGCACCTAGCCTTGCACAGCCATTGCTGAGGCCACAGAAAGTCCAGAGTAAGAGGACCTCACTGCAGCCTCCTCCTCCACCCGAAAGGCGTTCGTCTGCTCTTACTGCTTCGCCAGTTCTACCCTCCAAAGTGAAACGAGACAGTGGCATTTTCCTAACAGATCCAGAGAGCTTTCCACCACCCCCACCTATGCTGAAGAGTGATTTTCCTCCACCGCCACCATCCGATTTCTGTGAACCACCTCCTGATTTTGTGCCTCCACCACCACCAGTCTCCAGCAGCAGTAATGGAGATGTGCCATTACCCCCTCCACCTCCACCCCTCTCCAGTAAGCCTCCACCACTTCCAACAAAGAAGCCTGTGCCACTTCCTCCAAAAAGGCTGGCAAACACAGAACAAGATGGAGAGCCACAGTCAGCAGGGCCACCTCCAGTTGCAGGGGGAGGCAGACAAGCAGATTTCATGTCTGACCTAATGAAAGCTCTTGAGAAGAAAAGGGGCAATATCTCCTGAACTCTGGGAGGGGGTAGACTTTAAGACATAGCTGGTTTTGTGAAGCATCATAGAAGGTCATGCTGCATCAGGCTTCTCCAGGAGTTCTTCTTCTTCAGAGTTCCTCTTGGAGGTCTCAAGAAGGGGGGGGGCCCTTTGTCCCCCACATTGTCCCTGCACCTTTCCCCCTGCACCTCACCATCCCCTGCTCTTAACTCCCATTCTGGCATCAGGCCAAGGTAAGAATTAGCTGGAGAGTCTTGCCTCGCTCCACAAGGACAGCCAGGGATGGTGGAACAGCACTCTGGAGCCAGAAAGTGAAATGCATCTTCTGTGGCTGCCTCTCTAGTAGAATTGGAGTGAAGTACAATGTCCTCCTGCGAATTTTGAGGAGTGGGAAGACCCCTCTTCACAGCATTGCCCTTAAAAGTTCTTTATCAGAAAACTTCCAACTATGGGATTTTTTTTTCCCAATAAAAAGATGCTTTATTTTTTTTTCAATAGTTTATCTTAAAAAGTAAAACCTCAGCTAGATTCTGAGATGCAAGTCAGGACCAGGACCATTTCCAGATAGTGTCACCCCAAATGTTATACACTGGGGTGTTTCTATAGGGTGTTTCTATAGGGGTGTTTCTATAGGGTGTTTGTATAGGCAACTCAGTCGTACCTGTCAGCATTCACAGCTGCTGCTTTGAAATCTCTAATAACCGTAGGATAATCTAAGGTTGTTTGGTTAACCTTAGACAAAGAATTTTTTTTTATTTTGAAATCACGCATGCTTCCCTAGCAAGTGGGAATTTTTTTCTGTTGGTTAACATTTGTCTTCAAACTGTACCTAGAAATTATCTGTCTTATGAAAGACTTTGTAATTATCTTGTACCTGATAGGAATGTCTCCTCCTACATTTTTTTTCATTTGTTCTCCCCATTTAATTCTCTGTTGTTCATTTAGGAAGGATTCATTGTTAGTTCTTAAATAAAAATAGCTTCTATTTTATATCTGTACAGAGTGTCATAGTTACTGAACAGGCATTTTATTGACAGTTGGAACCACTTCAAATATTTTAAAGTATTTTTGCCTATACCTTCTGGACTTTGTTTTTATTTATTCTGGTCTTTGCCTCTTCTCATGCACACTTGACTGAAGATACCACCAACAATATATTTCTGTATTTTTAATTACAAAAAAGCATAAGAAGCAAAGTGTGTGGTCTAAATAAGTAAATGAAAGCAGCTGACAGAGCAGGAGGTGAGCATGCTGGGTTTGTCATAATAGATTCCTAGATCCAGAAATGGTGGTGGAGGCACGAGAATGCCAAGCTGGTGGCGGTGCCACAGCCTGTGTTTTGGGTCATCTCTAGTTTTATTTGTAGCTTAAGGTTGGTTTGTCAATACTCACATACCTGCATAACAAACTTCGCAGAAATAAGAAAGCTGTAACCATGTCTTCATAAAGAACCTTTCCCTTTGAAATTACTACCTTTCAAAAATTTATTTTAATTTATTTTATTTAAAGCTGAAAACAATGTTTGGAACCACATGCATTTCTTCCTGAAATGATTTTGCTTTAAACACTGTGGTAAAGCTGACACAGAGAGAGTTCACCCAGCTCTTACTGGTCTTAGAGTTCCCTCGCTTTCAACTGAACTGAGCAAAAGGCTCTCAGCAAGGAACTATGCCCACCACTAACAAAAGTGTCACCTAGAAGTCCTGAATTGACCTGCTGGGACATTCAAAAGGTATCTCAGCACCTTCAAACTGCCAAACTGATAAATGCTCTTGAGACCAATGCAAGGCTCATAGATTTAGTACAAGCCTCAGTTCAAAGTACAGGGGAAAAATACCAACTAGCTAAAAGTAAGAGCATTAAAAGTAGTATTAAAAAAAAAAAAAAAAGGAAAGGATTACTGTTTCCCAATCCCTTTCCATATATAACTGAGGTAAGCATTATGCAGAATCATTGCAGAGCTGGGTGTCATTTTCTGACAAGGTATTAGGAGTGCACATTTTCAACACACTTAGGTGACAAGCAGCTGTCTGCTAGTCAACTATTCTTAATTCAAATGAATTTTATTAAATATACACCCAGCATCAAAATAAAGCAGAACATGTCCTTAGAAAAATGTTGGACAGTAAGGTCACTATGCACTGTGACTTTTACATGGCTTTTCTAGCATTCATTCTTCTCACCAGAACTCTCAGCCTCCCACCCTATTTCCTGCCTTCTCTTTTGTTACAACACAATAAAATCAATTTTATACATTTTACATCTGCAGTCAATCATAATTCACACACTTAATCTTACACAAAAGAAGTTGAACTTTCTTCAAAACAAAAAAGAATCAAAGCCTACAGAAAACTCCAGAAATCAAGTAAAATGCTGTGATGATTACACCTCTATCAACTATTATGCATATGTACATGGTTACATTGAATTTCTCAAATGTAAGATTTAAACTCCATCAAAGAACAAAGCTGCCTCCTATTGATACAACAATTATCTGGCTTGATCTGGCATCAAAATATGCTGCAAAATAGAAACAGATGTTCCAATGCTGTAATTCAAAGCATTTGTAAAAAGAAATTAATCCTTCCACCTCTACCTGACCTATTGTTATCTGAATGGTCTGTACGTCATGAGTTTACAGTATTTTAGCCTGCAAAGATCTGAAATTTCAGCATTTGTAACCTACCTCCATATCTGAAATGGACGCAATCTCAGCAGCTGGTGTCTCCTTTGGGCTCTTGTATCACTGATATGGAAGAAGGACCAACTTCAAGCAATCACTTTTCCATCAGTCCATAGGATTAGAAAGGTTAGAGTCGTAGAAAAGTCCTTATGTGGGGGATCAGCACTGCTGCCCCTTTGTAAGTGTCCTTTAATAGAGAAAGAGGATGAGAGCACTAAGAAATACCTGTTTGATTACCAGACTCAGTATTGTTATTCCCCATCTGTTCTCACATCACTGCTCTGTTTATGTAACATGAAAGATGAGGCAGTTTCAGAACCACAGGTGGAAGCCAAGGATTTTCAGGGAATAGATCATGAAACAGGGTATTGATGTTTACATTGTCATAATAAACCATAATGATTAAGATCTAGAAGTGAAAAGGGAGGTGGTACAAAATGCTGAGCACAAAAATCTCATTTCTCAGCTTCTACAAAATATAGTTAAAAGGTAGTTTTGGGATAACCGTAAGTTTTATATTTTTCATGCACTCTTTGCTGGGCACTTTGACAGTGGTCAAGTATAAACTTAAATGGATTCAGTCCTTAACTGCAGGACTGAACAATTATTTATTGGCAGTCTCACAGTAACTGGAAAAAGCGTATTCTATTTGAGGGCAACACGCAAAACACAAGAGATTCAGTATCGTTAAGTCTTTAGAACTTTCATGGTCTTCCAGAACAGGCTCTGGCAGTTTGATCCACTTTAACAGTCAGTATTGACTACTATGAAATCAGTATAGTTACTAGAACAGATGATGTAAACTCATGGTAAAACTAGGGGAAAGAAAATGGAGATTTGCCTTCACATAAAATCAGGAAGACATGACCAAGTCCGTGAATGAACTCCTGGAGAGAAGAAATAGCTCACCTACTCTTTGTAGCCAGAGGAATATGTGAAACCAATTTTCAGGGCTTGCTTCATTCTTTCATATATTTTTTAAGAACCTGGAAAAAGGGTCACAGGGGACACAGGGAGCAGAACATGCCACTGCTTGTAAAACAGCTCCGTATTTGGGCTGTTCTAGTTTCACCTTGTGATGCTGGAGGCTTTCTTTATCTGTAACTATGAGTGAAGCAGAGGCCCACTTGCCACTAAGAGGATTTAACACCTATAAAACACTTTGAAGAAAAAAGCAGTATAGAAATACTTTCTATTTATGCAGTTCTTCCATGAGGTAAAGACGCACAAGCAGCCATGTTTGGCCCACACACAACAGAAATTTCCCAGATGTTTGGTTAAACAAAATTGGGAGTTCTTGTCTTTCACCTAATTGGAAATCAGGGCCCAAGCTGCAGTGCTGCTGCATTTATCCTGCAGACACAGGTATGTTCTTTACATCATCATTTACTTCAGTGTGACCCACTCCTTCTCAGGTGGTAATGCTGATGTTCACACACTTCAACAATGAGAAAAGGTGTCAAGGTATAAGATGATCCTCTGTGCGAGGTCTGCAAGACTTAAGAACATTTATGTCTGCGGAATACAACTATATCTGACCAGTGTGTAACAGCAAGAGGAAAATTCATCAAGGTACTGCATTATTAAAACTAGCTTAGATGGATTTTAAATTGATCAGTCACTAAAAGCCATTGAGACCCACCTGATCAGCCATGAATTCTGAAAGGTTAAGTGTGACCGTCTGGCATAACTTAAATATTGGGACTCAAAGTAATGCGTAGCTGAATGTGAAAGGCAGAGTTGTCAATGCCAATATAATTTGCTGATGCAACCATACATAGTGATACATTTCTTGAATCTTAAAACTTCATAAATTAATCAAGAGCAGTAGCAGATTCCAGTCCACAAAGTGTAAGGGAGAGACGTTCCTGTGGCTTGATCCATTAACCCTATTTGAAGGCTTGAGCTTTGACCTTGATCATTTTTCTTGCTTGTTGAAATTTCCCTCAGGATGAACAGCTGACTTTCAGATGCTTGGCCCAAGCTGGGGGCGCAGGGAGTACCCTGCTCTCTCTGCAGCCTCCTGCCTCTGAAAGGGGTGTTGCAAAACCTGCTCTAGGAGTCGAACCTGGAAGCAATTAAAAACAGGTAGGTAAGTTTCTATACAAAATGTTTTCTGGTAAACAAGGAAAATTTTTCCACTTTGCCTTATGCACCCTCCTGGCTCCAGAAACTGTCACATGAATTGCTTGCTATTATTAGTACGACTATTAATATAGTCACTACAATTTACGTTATAATTAATACTATTAATAATTTTGTTAATATTTTGTTAATATTTTAAATAGCAATTGGTGTCATATGTTGGCCAAAATGTAGCACAGTTCAAAGTGCAAATGCAAAAATTGTTTCATTAGCTATTACACCAATTATTATTAAACCTGTCAAGAAAAAAAGATAATTTTACCTCTGAGAAATCATTCAAATTAGCCTTTTGTACTGCTGCTTCTGCCATCCAATTCCTAAGTATGTATCTAGGATTAACAGCTGAAACCAAGAGTAAATCATGTGAAATTTAGTTAGACATATTCAAGAAAAGCAAAGCAGTCATTGAAACATGTCATTGAAATCTTCAAGAAGACTTAAATTTGCAGATCAAGAAAAAATACATAAAAAGGAAAAGGCATTAATCAATCTACTTAATTCTATGAGTTGCTAAAAGGATTTTTTAAACTTGCACTATCAGTAGTGCCAAAGTGCCAAACAGAAATCAGAGTAACACAGAATATGACATTGATACACGAAGGATTTCCTGTTAGGAACTCCAGCAGGCTTTTCAAGTGTGATGAGTTTACCATGGCCTAGGTTCCTGCTACAGTTGATGGAAAACATTTCAACGTTTCAATGCCTTCCTGGAGATCATAAAAATGAATACTGTATTATTTAGTTCAAAAAGTAATTACTTGTCGCTGTTGAGCGGCTAGCTGAGGAATGACCCAAGGTCTCAGACAAGGAAAGAGAGAAGAGAACTTTATTGTTTTGAATTCCATATATATAGAGTTTACAGAGGTGCCCCAGATTGGTCAGCCCGAGACCTCCCCCCAGGCCCAATTGGCCAAGCCCGAACTGACTCAATCCGGAGAAGTTGTTTGCAAAACATCCAAACTTTATCTTGTTTATGAAACATAGCAAAATGTTCCCACGGGAAGGACCTGTGCTAGCCACAGCTACTAAGGTATCTATTGAAATATATGTACTTAGATACTCCTTCTATATCATGTAAGAAAAGTTTAGCCACAAAAGCCTTTAATGTTACATTCCAGCTGTATTTTTTAGCAACTATCTTTTCAACTTTCCTTTTAATCTCCTGGCTAGGGGCAAGCCGAGTTCCTCAGTTTTTTCCACAGCTGTCTGTTACATCCTTTTGGAAAACCCTCATGACAACTGCACTGCAACCCTGCCTTGTTTCAGGCTGCTTGTGTTTAATGAGTAGTGGAAAGATTGTAGGGGCATTAAAAATGAAACCGCCAAATTAGTAAACCAGGGTATATCCTACAGCATAGCCACTGACAACTTATAAAGGGAGTTCTGTCAAACTGTATGCCAAGGACAATTCTTGTAAGCACACATGGCTTTAATAATCATTTTTCGTAGATTGTGTCACCAAAATTCTTATTTTTGTTCTGCAATTAAAGGCCAGAATTCTACTTCAGAAAGTTTTCCTTTTAACTAATGATCAAAACAATGTCACAAAATAATTGTAACACTGCAAGCCTGCTTTGAAGTCTTAATTTGACATTGGTCTGTATATTTTCCCCAATTCAGTAAGAATTAATTTCATTAAGAGATTAGTTAGTGATACCAAAGGCATTTCACCCACGTACTTGAAACCAAAAGTCTATGATTTATGGACATACACAAACTTCATCTCCTTCCCTTTCCAGTGATGTCCCAGTAGGTTTTATATAAATAAATGTTAGTTTTATATATTTCTTTTTTAAAAATCCATTAAACTTTATGAAATTTTCTTATAAATACCCTTAAAGCATATTTGAAAGATGGTATTGGAGAAAACAGAGTAATCATCAAAATTACCATCTCAAACCTTCCTCTACATAGTTCCTCTAATCAATTAGATTTGGTATTATTTTATTTGCAAATAATACATTAGGAAGGACCACAGACATTCTTCTTTTTCACATTCCCACTGTCTAGTATGTACTTTCACATATTAAAAAAACCAATGAATACAACTGTCTATTGAGAATCCTGATAAACTCTACACAAGCATAACAATACCCTGCCCTAACTGCTAAAGGACAGCGTTTTACCACTTCGCAAAACTATTTTCTCTGGCCAAGAATTTGATTTAATCCAGTAAATGGGTTATCAATAGTAAAGTGTGATAAGTATTTTTTAAAAATATTTTAAAAGGTGAAAAAGTTAACATATGACTCACTCAAAAATTGGTAATTCACATTAAAACTGTGAGTCATTTTAGCAGGAGAATATTTGTCCCAGAAATAAATTCTTAACAATTGCAAATTGACAGGTTTCACAGTGGTATTAAAAATATCAGTATTTAACACAAGTGACAAGGTAATTATGAAAGAGTAATACAAGCCAGGTAAGAAAAGGACAAAGCAAAAGAACTTTTGTGCCCTTTTAAGCATGATCTAGTCTACTTTTTTTACATGCTTCTTTTGTAAAGAAATACAATTATAGACTTGGATTGTCAAAGCTTTTGATCAACTCCTGAAGAACTATGTTTAGGCAGTGCAAGGTAAAGTGCTACTAAGAACTGAAAACTAAATAAAGGGAGGGGAAAAAAATAAAAATAATGAGTAAGTGATCAACTTCAAATGATTCAAAGTAATGTACTTTGAGAAGTGAGATATTTTATGACACTAACAATTAGAGGGGTGATAAATAATGAGGTGTTAATGCCAATATATTCAAGGTCAGTCAAAACCAGCAATACACAATTTAGTGGCACTTCCCAACCCTGATGAAAATTTGAAGAGCCAGGACAGTTATATCTTTAACAGGAAATTCTGGGTAAAAATGCTGAGTTGAACTGAATTGAGCCAGCTTTCTGCTGGAAGTTGTACTGACGAAGTCAGCTGTTACTAGCAAATGCTTAAACAAACAAACAAACAAAACAAAACCCCTTTTAAAAAAAACCTTTAAAAACTATTTTAAAGAGACCACAGAGGCATGGATGTAAATGCATGGATGTAAAAATGTAAAAAAGAACAACAAAAAATATCCCAAAAAGCTCTGTAAGAAACTTCAGTCACACTGTAATATGGAAAAGCTAGCAAAAATCCAACAAGATTTGTTGATTTTAAATAAAACAATAACAAACTAACATCAGTAGCTTATAAATTTTTGCAGCTCTGCAGTATGAATAGAGTGATGACTGATTATATGGAAAAAACTAACTTAACCATGAATCTTCACATATCAAGTTGCAAGCATGACTGCCACCAAAACTAAGACCATGAGCACAAGTGGGATTTTGGAGGTAAAACCTGTTCCATGTTTCATTTGTCTTCTTTACTATAAGATCTATAGTATATATATAAGTATATATATAGTACATATATATATGTATATATATAGTATATATATAGTATATATATGTAAGACTCTGAGGTGCATGTGGAAAAACATGATGATGATTTGCAGATCATCCACAAACTAGGATCCTTTCTGATTTGGAATAAAATCTTAGAATGTCATGATTTTCTCTAAAAGCAGACTCAAAATACACAGAAAAGTAAGACATGTTTAGACAGTTTTCAGCATTCAATTTTAGCTGAGGAAGACAGGGGAGCTCGAAAACTCAAAATGATAGTTGAGCAAAGAACCTCAGAAACCCACAGATGAAGCTTCTTAACCCTATCATAACACAATAAAATACATCTTTCTTCTTGGTAGCTCTTTTCATATTCGCTCTCTAAAAATGCATATAAAATTTTAAGAGTTATTTAAAATGGATAGAGCCTTTGTTAGAAAATGGGGATGTATACCTGAAACCACAGATTATGCCCTCTGTAGTTTTACTATCTGATTACTGAGAGTCAGTGTCAACTCCTGCCATTTTCCTACTAAATCAATTGGAGCTTTAAAAGAAAGTGGCCAATCAATATCTAACAGAGGAGTGTAGCTATTTCCATCAGAAATGAGCAAGAAGCACCCTGCAAAGCAGTATAACAGTGAAGCCTCTTGTGGAGAGTTTGATCAGATCCTGCAGTTCCTTCATTCCCTTTTGGCCACTGATTTTCAGTTGCTTTTATGGGCAAATTTACCACAGCTTACTGCAGATCAAAAAATCTTCCACTGAATAATTCTTGGAATTTCATATCCACTGTTTCTGCTGTGATACTCAACTGCAGTACCTTTGCCATTTTGTGTTTGGAGTAACTTGGACAATCAAAGCACCTTCCTTTGCCTTGTATGACTAGATAGCCCTTCCACAAGGAGTTTTTTCTCTGGGTGACATGGAAAAAGTGTGTCCCTATCAGAAATCTGAATTGTTTGTAGTATGTGGAAAGGACAGAGACAGACAGAATGAATGTATAGTGTTACAAGATTTGCAGCAGTGTAATGAGAGTTTCTCCCCTTCAGAAAAACAGTATATTTTAGTTCTAACCAAAAGGAAAAACACCTAACACTGAAGAAACATACATAAACAGGTATTTGCCATCTCCAAGCATATGATTCCTTTGGATTGTTTTACTCACTTGTCATTCTTGTTCTTCTTTTGGTGTCTGAATCACCCTTGTTACTACACATGGAAAACAAACCAAAAGAAGAAAAACAGAAAGCACTTTAGCTAGTGAGGGTTATGCTGATTTATTTTTCGAAATATCTTATTTGACTTTCATTAAAATTATTAAGTGCTCTGACTTTTGTGTTCAGTGGAAGTTGGTGTGAATCTCTAAGAATGACTAGACTTGGAAAAAAATGCACACTTTCTTGTAGGTTTTGTGCCTTGTATTGATTTTCCCCCCTAAGAATTGTATTTACTGAATAAGATTTCCAAGTACCTTATATGTATTTCTTTTCACTACTGTTGGACATGCATACAATAAATAACTAAGAAAAAAATGTTATATTCTTTACTGATTTAATACAAAAGAATCCTGTGTGTTCCTATTTATGCAATATCATGGTTTTCAAACACAACCTGTGTATTTGCAACATTTCAACTTCCATCCCGTCACCATAAAGCAATGTTATTACATAGTAAATATATATATAAAAACAGTAATTAAACACTATTCCTCCCTATGTACTTGCAAAGCCTGTGATTCTTCGACTTAATCTGTAGAACTGGTATTTTAAGAAAAACTGATAACCAAAGACATCTGATCAGCTGCTCAGTGAAGAACAAAAATATAGATGATTCCTCTCATGTTATTTTTATGTACCTATGTGTCAAAACAGAACTATGACAGTAATTATTTTTTAATCCAGCACAATCCAGAACCATAAAGACAAAAAAGGCATATGAGAGCACGTTTAGGCTAATTTATTAGACCCACTAAAGACTATGCAAAATCACTGCAGATTAAAGTTGCCTGCTTCTGGCAAATACACACTTTAAACTGCAATCAGATTTACCTGTTTAATCTCAGGAGGTACATAGTAACCCATTCTGAAAATAATTTGTGTTTACCCAGATCCTGGAGAGCCCAGAACTCCTAAAGAGAAAGTTAATGGCAGGTAATCAGAATTTTTTTTCCTGTTAAGCAAAAACCAAAGTAAGCAACAAATACTGTATTTTAACCCCAGCTGGCAACTAAGCCTCACATAACCACCTCCTCATGGTCCCCCTCAGTGGGGATTAAAAGTAAGATTAAAAGTAAGAAAACTCATGTGTTAAGAACACATCATGAGATATAAGTAATTGAAATAATTTAATAACAGCAATAATAACAATAATAATAATAGCAATGAAAAGGCAAGTATCAGAAGGAGAGAGAAATAAAACCCAACAGAAACAAGTGATGCAAATGAAAAAACAATTGCCAACCAATGCTCAGCCAGTTGCCAAGCAGGGTCCCCCCACCAGCTCTCCCCTAGTTTATTTGCTGAGCATGACACCATGTGGTGTGGGATACCCCTTGGGCCAGTTTGGGTCAGCTGTCCTGGCTCTGTCCCCTCACAGCTTCTTGTGCCTCCCCAGCCTCCTCGCTGGCAGGGCACCACGAGGAGCTGAAGTCCTTGACTTAGTGTAAGCCCTGCTCAGCAACAACTAAACCTTCAGTGTATTATCAGCATTATTCGCAATCTAAATTCAAAACACAGCACTGTACCAGCTACTAGGAAGAAAATTAACTCTATCTCAGCTGAAACCAGGACAATGAACAATAAAAAGGATTTAAAAGGCAAACATATGATGACCCTTTAAAGAGCTTTCCCTCTAAACATTCTACTAGTATCTTTTCCTCTGTATTCAAATTATTTCTTTTTGCTAGCGTGATACATCCATATTAATCCATCTGTGTTATGACAAATTTTACCTAAACACCTCTAGTCCTTCACCCCTATTTTTCCTTGGTTTATTGTCTGACCTATAAAATTTTTAGGCTGCATAACTACAGATTTTACTCTCTTCTGAGACTGGTACATGGGTCAGATCTATTCATAGAGACTTTTTTCCCACAAAAATTGTGCAATAAGGAAAATATATTGACAAAGAGAAGGTGGAGAAAAAGGGAAACAGAAGTCTACAGGGATAGGAGAAGACTGAGAAGAATAGAAACGGTAGGAGAGGAGACAGAACTTGAAAAGGCAGACAGCAAGAAAATCAGAGCTTGGGGTTACTGCCTCCAGTGTTGGACAGCAACCACAAACCAGGCTTCCCTGGCTGATTACACTGAGCTAACAGCTGCTTCATATTCCTCAGCTGAAAGTAGCCAAAGATCACAGACAAAAATGAACTTCAGAGAAAGAACAGATTAGGAAGAAATGGACACAGATAAAAGGAGGTAAAGAGCACATATTCAAGAAAGAAAAGTAATGGAAATTAAAAGCAAGAAAAAAAAGTTTTGCTCCCATCTGGGGGTTTCGGTTTTTTGTTATTATTAGGTAGGCTAAAGTTTCCATCTAATTCCTAAAATTAGGTGCTTGTAGTAATACCTCAGGAATACGAAGCTCCTTTAACTGGTCTGCAGTAATTTCACTCAGCTCTCGGAATGTCATTGTAAAATCAGCCTTTGTATCTTCCATAATCTAGTGAATAAAGATACTTCCATGAGTGCTTTTCAAGTGTGGGTATGAGTTCAGATGTTTGCCAATAAAATTAACAATACAAACTCACTTTTAAGAGGAAAGCAATCAAATAGTCATCATTCTCCTGCTCCCCAAGAAGACCCAATTTTGTTTTGAATAGTTCTGTGAAACTGAAAAGTAACAAAGTAAGGAGATTGTGAACATTATATATTTTATGGTATTGTGATTAGAAGGTTTAAGTTCTAAAAGTGCATACCGGCTGTAATAGTGCTCACCATATCCCTCCAAAATCTGGGAAGCTCTGCAAAACAAAAGAAATGTCAAATTCTAAGGAACTAAAGTGTTACTGTAGATATAATCCTACTGTACACTAAACAACGAAAACTTCTGCTATCTCAGAAATACTGATATTCTGAATCATCTGGGATCTGTTCTTCATGTAGGAATCTTTACAAGAAGCTATTAAAAACTGCTTCATTACTTCAGGAGGATGCACAGTCTTCATAAGCAAGTATCTTACAGGACAAGCTAGACAAACTTAGAACAGAAAACTATGGGCAAAGGTCCTACCTTAGTGAAAGGAGATGGGATCACACAACATCTAATACCTCCCTGTGGTCCTATTTTACTATTATTTATGACCAACAAAAACTTTTCTCCCCACCCTCCAATCTTGCTCTGGCCAATAATTAATCCAGGATCAATTTCCAGTTAAAAAAAAAAAACTTAAAAGATAAACCCTTTTTTTCCTAAGCATATGGTGATTACAGGGTCACCCATCTCACTAGTTCTTTTAAGCATTAAGATATTTTAAGGATTACTTACAGCTGCTTTTGCCTGGGATCCAATAAAGGTTTCAGAGCTTGTAACAGCTTGCTCAGATTAAACAGCCCAACATTTGCCTGATTTCCTATTTTATACCTTCTTTCATCATCAGATGTGTTAGGAACAAAATCTGTTTCAAACAAAACATTATTTTTCCATAACAGAGTAATTACAATAAACGATCGATTTTAAAACGTTGAAGTACGTTCATTTTTACACTTACACAACAAACTTATAAAAGACCTTAAGCTAGTAAGTATTTAAAATCAGATCACAAGAATGGTTATTTAAAGTGAATTAACTCAAGATCTATTATTTGCAAATCTAAGGAATACATCCTTCACACACAAGTTCCCTTATGTCACAAGTGACATTTTCCTACCTGAAGATACAAGATAAATTCAGATCATTACAGAGAAAAAGACCATTTTTGCATTAAAAATACTGTCTTTCACACTTAAAAACAGTATTTTTACTACATATAGTGCTACTATTTAGCACATCGATTAGGTAAACAAATGGCCAACCAGATCCAGGATTGAAGAATTTCTGGAAAAGTCACACATATAATAAACCCTTACTTAATAGGCGACCTAAGCAAGTTTTGTTTCAATTGTATAAGCAAGCTTTGTATTCACATAAAAATCAGGCCTAATGTGCTTCAGTATGCAAATCCATTATCTGGGGGATGACAAATACCTGTCATGCAAGTTACAAGTATCCAGAAGTAAAATGTATGCTTATTTACAGCACCAGCCTGTGAGGGGATCAGTGGGAACCTCTCGCTCAGACCAAAAGCAGATAAGCTGATCAATGCACACAGCATTGCCCGAGTCCTCAGAGGACACTGACAGCAAATGGAGCATTAAGGAGGAGACTCATAACTCATCTGTCAGGTGGTTCAAATCTGAATTCCAACTCTAAAGCCTTTCACCTGGCTCTAGGGTGCACTGTCTTGCTGGGATGGAGTCAGTTTCCTTCACAGCAGCCTGTCCGGCGCCGTGTGTTGGGCTTGTGACTAAAACACTGCTGATAACACAGCAATGTTTTACACATTGCTCAGCAGAGCTGGCACAACATCAAGGCCTTCTCTGTTCTCACCCTGCAACCCCAGAAAATAAAGCTAGGGGTGGCCAAGAGGCTAGGAGGAGATGCAGCTGGGACAGTTGAGCCCAGGTGATCAAAGGGATATTCCACATCATGATCAGCAATAAAAACTGGGGGTTTTTCCAAGGCAGCTGTTGCCTGGGGACTGACTCAGCATCAGTCTGGGGATGGCATGTGGTGAGTGATTGTCTTTGCATCACTTGCTGGTCACCCCGACCATTTTTTTCCCCCTGACTTATTCAAATATTGTCTCTATCTTGACCCATAAGGTTTTTCTCAGCCTTGCTTTTCCAATTCTCTCCCTCAGCCCACAGCAGGGGAGCATGAACAAGTGGCTTGTGGGTCCTTAACTGCCAGCTGGGGTCAGCCCACCATATGGAGAAAGATCTAAAAGCAAAAAAGCCCCATTTTGTTCAATACAATAAAAATAACATTTAATCTCATGAGTTTTCTTAATTTGAGGCTGCAGGCATGAAAACACATAGCAAGATAACCACTGCTGATTCTCAAGTTCATTCAGTTGCAAACTATAAACAATATTCTAATAATACCCATTCATGTACATACTGAACCTGTATCTATCAATCCCAGATTGAGTGAGTTCAGATTTTCAAAGAAAGGTTGCCATGACTGTGTAGCTTTGATTTCTTTTCTTCCAACATATAATTAGCTGCTGTGACCATAAAGCTAGAGCTTGATGCATGCAAAGTTACTGTATTCCACTTCTGCTTATGGCTGCTTCCAGCAATACACAATTTTTAGTTTTCTAGGCTTCTGTTGTAGCATCAATTGAATTGATGGTGTTCAAGGGGAAACAGTCTCATGGAAATGGGTTTAATAGTAATATTTCATTAACAAGACTTTTAGCCCTTGAAATGCAACCTATATAGTGTATCATAAAACTGATGACTGATAACATTTTTTTTTCCTAAAGCTCTTCAAACAGTACACATGCTTACAGGTTTTTTGCTAATAATGAAAGGAGTTTTCATGCACATGGAAAGTATATAATCTAATACAAAGAGATTATTTTAAGTAAAAAAAACCAGGCACTACACTCACCTGGGTCATAGGAGTCCATAAATCCAAATGGACCATAATCTATTGTTATGGATAATAAGCTGAAGTTGTCTGTATTGCACACACCTACAATTGAACAAAAAGGAGAATCAGGAGTTAAAATTCTACCTGAACCCTGCAGTCTCTAGGAAATTGCTGTGAAACAGGTCGACAGAATCTAGAGAGCTTTCAGGAATCAGACTCTGGAAAATGTGCCCATCCCTGTGCCCCTGGACCATGCCCTGCAGGACACTGAGGCTCCTATTCCCACCGCTGTTTTGGGGTGAATCCCACAGATCTACGGCAAAGCTGGCCAGCTCTGCCTCCTGTGTGCTGTGAAAGGCCAGGTTTATGTGGATAAATCCAATTCAGAGCAGTTAAACATATATATGGCATCAGTACACTGTCTCTGTACACTGCACTGTTGCAACAGCTCTGAGAATTCTTGCTCCCATATTGTTGTCCTGTCACAGTCCTGCTTTGAGAGATCCACAAGTGCAACACTGTTACAAAAGCCCCTTGTATAACAGATACAGTTGTAGGCAAAGACATCAGCAGAAGATCAAGGTGACAAATAAAAGCCATTTTTAAGTATATCACTATAAAGTGTGCCTCCTCTAAAGCCCATGCCATCTGGCAGCTTACCATGTGCAAACCCCACAGACATCCACAAGGCAATCAGATTTGCAGTCTCTGACACGACTGCAGAGAAAAACTCCTAAAATCAAATACATCTTTTACTTCAAGTTCTCTGTATCAAAAATATTGAAAAGCATTAGCACTTTATTCACTTTAAAAATACGTAATGCATTCTATTATTCAAATTTATGTATCTGTCTTTCAGGACTTGTCATTCCAATTCTAAATTATGTGAGTGGATAAGCAAAGACTACAGTTAAGTAAGTATAGACAGATGCCCTGAAAGAAATTAAGTAAAATTAAAAAAAAAAAAAAAGGAAAGAAACAAATACACTATATATAATAGTGTGTATACTAGGATATACTATATATACTACAATTACATTAGCAAAAGCATACTTTATCACTTCATGACCACTGTTCACTGAACACCTGAGCAGTAAGAGAACAAAAAACAAGAGAAAATTGAAACTTCACAACAAACACTTCCATAATGAAAAGTGGTGAAAAATGTTCATATTTGACTTCAAGAAAACAAAAACAAAAACAAAAAAAAAAAAAAAAAAAAAAAAAATCAAGAAGCAGATTTTTACTGCAGAGAATTAACAAACTTAGGTAAAAAAACCAGGAAGCTTACTTCAAATTTAAAACCTTGTAAAACTTGAAACTGTGAAGACCTTTCTGTAATTTTTGTTTACATGCTTAAGGAAAGCAAAAATTACTCTTAAAAAACACTTACCAAATATCTATTTGAATCATTCATAGCTATTGATGGAAAATGTTCCTGGATGATAAAGTCTAGCAATCTTCTGTAATAGTAGAAACAGAACTCTTTAAACAAAACTGCAACTTTAGAACTGATCATTAAAAATTCTTGTTTTCAAACAGACCAATGCTGATCTACAGCTTGCCACAAATAGTTATTAAAAAACTCAGTCTATTTATTCCAAAGAATACTAGATTAAGCTCTTCCAAATGCTTAGAGATAAAACCTAAGGTTGTAGCCATAAATACGACTGGAGACTGCCACACAGAGTTAAAATTATTCCCACATTAAACCTCCAGAGCACACCAGGACTAGGTAGAACCATTACAAGGAATGATTCTACATCGGAATTCTCACAAAGAAAATTCTATGGCTGAATTCTTATGAAGATGGGTAATTTCCACAGTGACAGGCCATTCTCAAAGTAGTGCTCCTTGCAAATATCTGTATTTTACCTTCTCATCAGGAGCAAATCACTGAACTCTCCTCAAATGATGATAATTTTATCAGAGTTCCTAGCAACCTGACCTTTAGGTCCAACACATTGCCTCTGAATTTTAGCTGGTTGCTGCAGGACATTCTCTTTGAGAAGGACCTTCTCCAAGGAGCAAACACAGGCACTCAGTCACAGCAGCCTTGGCCTGCCCTTTCTGAGGCCACTCCCAAACAGGCAAGGAGGAACTGTCTATTTTTCACGACTACAAGAGTTCTTTACATGTTCCCTTAATCCAATGGGTCACAAATACTTTAACCAAAAAACTCAAACCAAAACAGTGTAGAGTGATGAGGGAAATTAAACTGAATTATCAGTTACTGCAATGTGCAACTGCTGCTCATTTTTAAGCATCCCAGAACAATTTCTATTGCTTCTGAGGACAGATGACCAACTTTTATATATTTAAAGTATACCTAAAAATTTGTCATGCTGAGAGGCTTAAAACCATGCAATGATTTCTTATCTAGCATACTTCTCTGGTTCTGCAGGTTTCTGAAGAGCATACTTTATACAACAGACTTATGCTAGTGATTTATTTCGTATTTCTGTTAATTTAGCTTCACAGAAAATTATGACAAATGTTGGAACTTATATTTTCAATTTACAAATCTTTCCAAAACAAAAAACTTCTCCCTACTGTTTAGTTACCAGAACTATTTCAGGTATAAAACTTTTCTCATTTTGTAAGGTCCAGGCCTTTAAAACCATCTAGGGGGTTTACCCTTATGAGGTAAGATCTTTTGTATGCTTGTATAAAAATAGCAGGTTATCTTTCTGAATTATGTAATCTTACTTGCTAAATAATTTATGTCTAAATTCCAACCTGTATCCATGAATTCTAATGTAATTTGATTTGTGAGAAAACTATTATAGTTACTATGAAGATTAAATTCAAACCTTAGTAAGTCCAGTTCCCCAGAATGAGCTAAGATTTCCAAGGATCCTATACGAAGCCATGATTTGGCAAGTCGCAGCACTATTGCACCTTAGACATAGAGACAAGTGTGTTTAAATGTAAACAGAGTATCAGCAAAATAAAATAGTTCCATAGAAAAAGCCATCATGTGTTGTTTCTATAGAAACAGATTTGATATATGCACAGTTAAACTGATATTTTTGTAAGTATGCCTAATGCATAACAGATAAATGTGTATAATATTGTACTACACATGCATTTTCATGATAAAGCTTGATTTGCTATTCCAGCAACCACAGGCTAAATTCTGTTAGTGCATTAGTACTAGAATCACTCCAGAAATGCTAGCCTCAAAGAAAGAACATAAACAGATTTTTCCCAATGCTTTGCCATCTCACTCTTTTTCAGAGCAGGTGTAGATGATGTAGCAATGGCATGGCCACAACTGTATTCCCACCATCCTGGTATTGCTAGCAAAACAATGGAAAATTTCCCTACTTTTCAATACAATTTTTGTAATGACAAGTGAAAATCAAAATTGTATTCTTGCAATATGTATGCCACAACCATAGAAAATCTGTTCAGAGGGCTTCATTTCTTCAACCAAGATATGCTTCAGATTGATTTTCTCAGGAGTGGTTTTATATCTTAATAAATGGAATTAAGCCAATTTATTACTTTTTATAACAGGCTTTTTTTTCAGGGAGAATTAAGTTACAGTGTTGTAATATATTATTTTAATATATGTTCATTACCTCTTTCTTTCTTAATATTTCCGTTGTAAAACTGGTCTCTCCACACATCATCATCACTTACAACTAAGCTGTAGCAAAGAACAAATGAACATTAAAAGTTACCTCAGAAAAATAATTCATAATGAATATCAAAGTAATACTTTATATAAATTCATTTTCTTCATAAAAAGAAAGATATTTTTGGTGGCATAGCTTTGTATTTACAAATGACACAGGCAAAGAATATGCTGAGGCTTACCAAGGCTCATTCCAAGAGGCATTTATTTTGTATTTAATACAATGTTGTCCAATTTCATTACTCACACTGCTCTTGGGGAGAAGGCTGCACTCAAAAAGAGTACTGCATTCACTTGGAACATCAGTGATAGATTAGTGTGATTGTAACATTAATTAAGTCACAATTTTCCTGGGGACAACCTGGAAATTCTGAGGACAGAGAAATTAGAAACCAAATTGTTGCATCAGATAGAGGTTGCCCTTTACATGAGCCAAAATTATCTCAGAAACTTTGGAGACAGATCTGGGACCCTTAGCAGTAACTGCTACTGGTACTCAGATTTTTAAAACCAATCTCTTCCTTTTGCCATAAAATTCTGCACATCCTATAAATTTTCATGTTTATCCAAATATTGAGGTTTGTGAGAGTTCAATACAACTTTGCTTTAAAGTATTTCCCAACTTACATTAATTATATTAAATAAAAAATGTAATTTCATTGTATTTTCTGTTCTATCAGGAAAAATCAATCCTCACAAACTATGCAAGGGCATCATGTTCCTCTAAGGTTAACAAGTAGGAAGTTTTCTCCCTAAAGCAACTGGGATTTCTGACAATCCTGCAGATGTAATGCGTGGTGTCATCTTCTGAAAGAGATCTTATCACCTCAATAGGCACAGAAGACTTCTTGTTCAAGAGTCTAGCAGCAGGATAATTTAGCTCATTTTGTGTAATTCTTATTTGTCTTTGCTTGTTGATAACTGGAAAATATTCTTCTATTCAGGAGAGACATGGACCAATTGGATTGGGTCCAGAGGAGGGCCACAAAAATGACCAGAGAGCTGGAGCACCTCTCCTGTGAAGACAGACTGAGAGAGCTGGGGCTGTTCATGGGGAGTATGGGGAGACTTTACAGCACCTGCCAACCCCTAAAGGAGGCTACAAGACAGCTGGATAGGCAGTCTTTACTAGGGCCTCTAGTCATAGGACAGGGGGGAATGACTGTAAACTGAAAGACAGCAGGTTTAGATTAGATATTGGGAAGAAGTTTTTTATTCAGAGGGTGGTGAGACACTGAACAAGTTGCCCAGAAAGGTGGCAGATGCCCCATCCATGGAAACATTCCAGGTCAGGTTGGAGGGGCCTTTGAACAACCTGATCTAGTGAAGATGTCCCTGCACATTGAGGGGGGCATTGGACTAGATGACCATTAAAAGTCTCTTCCAACCCAAATTATGATTTTATGATTCCATGATTCAAAGTATAGTTCGGTGGCATGCGCTTTGATATTTAATGCAGCTACTTATATCTGCTACCTATTAGGTAGTTGAAGACAGCAGAGAATACAGAACCAAACTTTTCTTGGAGAAAAAAGCAAAGAACAAGACACAAACCTAATATTGCTTTCATAAATATAACTGAAGACAGTCACAGCATTAATTCCCAAGAGTTAAATATTGAAAGTACACTATATTCTGGTTTTACATATTTTAGCACTGAAATTTTAGAAAGAATTCAGTTGAACCAAAAATGTGGGGTATGCATATAAACAAAAACATGTACAAAAAGTTCATGAAAAGACATAGCATGAAGTCTTACATAGTGCAGTTGCTTGCAACAGTAACTGTGTGTTTGAAACTAAATTATTGTTACTGTATTCAGTATTTTTGAAGATACCTAGTAGCTATTCAAACTGAATGTTCTATTAACTGCGAAGAACAGGCAGGGAATTCTTTCAGAATGGGAAAAATATATAGAAATCAATCTGCTCCTTTTACTGGAGCTGTACTACTACATGAAAAATCAGTGATTTTTTTTTTTAAATACTCATTTGGAACCAATTGGTATGTCTGTAGGACTAAGTACACAAAGCTCTGATATAAACGAGATGGCAGAAGAACATCTTAATCCTTCAAGAGAAAGCAAAAAAAATTAGAAACGGGGAATGAACCTCAGACCCCAACAAAACACTGTGTGCAGCAGAGTACTAGGGGACAGAAGGCACATAAATTGTACTACTAAACTTTACTGTTTTGAACAGACCTCTGCCAGAAAGGTTGCTTCCTTTTTACTGTGTGACTCCTAGCAGGCTCTTTGCAAAATTTCTACACAATACCAGCACTTCTATTGCTGACAAAAAATCCATGAGGACATCAACATTTAGTTAGTATGGACATGCAACACTTGAGAGCTGGCCAGGTAGCTGAGCAGCCACATAAATGTACATTCCCACTAGAAAAGTAGTCCTCCAACAGTCCCTGTAGTTGGTAAGTACTAATACTGCAAAGAAGGCAGCAGCAGACCAGCTGTACACTCAACCATAGGAAATGGAGCACTGAAATTGCTCTTACACCAAAGATGGAACAGCACTCACAGAAGGATGGATAAATTACATCCCTCCCTCCCTGGCTCTCGCTTAAGGGCTTGACTTTACACTCCCAAGGGTTTTGCCTGCTGTTCTGCATGAAGATCAAGCCTATGCAAGTAAAGTCCCCTCTGAGAACTTTGAGCATATTGGCTCACTTTTTTGACTGAATGCGTAACGCTGCTCACTGGTAGTCCCAGTATGTGACTAAAACGGTACTGTATGAAGTGTTCTTCATCTGGCCGTACAGTCATAAACTGTAGCACCCCATTGGGAACACAGCACTTAAATATAATAGAGCAAACCAGCCTGCTGGGTGTTCTGGGGTAAGCCATAAGGTTTTTCCTCCCACTTCTGCCAAGACTTGACAAGACCTCTGCTAAGTGCATCCCACCAGCCTCAGTACAACAGCTCCCCATCGGGAAGAATATGGCTGTCAGCTGGGGTTTTTCCAAATTAAGTCTTGCAAACAGTCTGCAGAGCTTGTACAACAGCTAAGAGAGCCAGGCATTTAACCAATCTGCCAACAGAGAACTAAAGCACACTGTGTGCTCAGTAGAATTCGTGCACAGTAAAGGGGTAATTTCATACTGGTTTTGCACTGAACAATTTGTTGAGACGACAGCAAAGAGAGGCTCTAACCTGCCAAATGCTTTCCTACTGATATTCAGACAGATTTAAAGTTCTGCATTAACAGCCAACACCAAAGGGTCTCAAGATGAAGTCAGTGAATAAACCATCAAAAATGTCATTTACAAACACTGCATTTCAACAGAGTAAATGAGTTAGAACTAATGCTAAAGAGATTTGCAGACACTTTGCAAACACAGACACCAAGACATGTGGCAGCTGAGTACAGGCCTTTTCTGCAGAACACTTGCTTTCTCTGAAGCCTGAAACGCTGCAGTACAGACTTGAGACTACTTGGAACACAAAATGAACTTGGCATTTTAAACACAATCATCTGAAAATATTCAGTTACTTGATGCTGAGAAAATCATCCAAATGAGTGAATGTATTCATCTCCTTTAGTTCAGACAGAATTAGTTTTAAATTATTTTTTTACTAAATCTCTCTCTCTCTGCTCAGGGGGTGTTTGCATAGATAAAGAATTGAGAGCAATTGCCTACATTCAGTTCTACCTCCAATATTAATGTCTGTTAATTAATTAGTGTATGACTGAGTTTTTCCCAGCAATCTCAAAAATGGCAGTACGAAAATAGCCACTTTCAACATTTTCCTAGTTGGCCAGATTCTAGATGCGATTAACTTTATAGAAATTAGTCTTTTACTACACTAAAATTAAGCTGGGTTTCTAGAATCCAGCCAACTAAGTGGTGCAAATAATTGCTGGAGCTTATTATAATTGGAAAGTTTCATCCAAAAATCTCCAGGACTGGAAGGATATATTTTGTTCTGATTGCAGACACATGAAGAGTTCTATCATCTTGAAAACTAACTGTCCTGCTTTACTGGTGTTCAGTGAAACTCAGTCACAAAACTACCTGTAAATTGAGATACTGTGAAAAAAAAAAAAAGAGTACCTAGCAGCTCTGGTTGTAGGAATTCCAAGATAGTGCATGGCCTCGCTACACAAAAACTCTCGAACAGAAGAGCGAAGCACAGCTCTTCCATCACCATTCCTATGGAGAACAGAGAAATAAAGAACAGGTCATAAAATCAAGGCAAATTTCAAAAAGAAAACACAAGGTTTTGGACTACATAGAATAACTGCAACTTACCTGGAGTATGGAGTCTTTCCTGACCCTTTTAACTGCAGTTCCCACCTCTCACCATGCCTGCAAAAATACCATTGACATTTCTAACAGTACACCTCAGGTTAACCATGACTCAGCTAAATTGAACCCAGAGTTCAATCAGACACTTAAAAAGAAGTCACACCTGTTTGTATATACTCCAATCAAGTGGGCTCTTCCATCCCCCAGCTGACCTGCCCAGCTACCAAACTGACAAAAAATAAAATGAAGTTATTGTTCTCTATCATTTATAAAAGTTATACTTAAAACAATACAGATTACATGTAGGTCCTCACAAAAAACACATTTGCTCACATAGCCATTAAAATGTTGATCCTTAAAGCTGTATTTCCACACTCACACCAAAAATTAATCAGAAAACCACAGGAAAGGAGTAACACCAGTAATCCTCTTTTTTTTGCCTTTAAGCTATGACGTACAGCTACAGACCTGTCCCTTTTGTATAATGAGCCTTTAAACCCACATGGCTCATTTTGGTTTTTTTAATTGGCAATTACAAATCATATTCTAGCATTCTTCTCCATGAATAATCATAGCCATTTCCATGGAACTTAACTCCCAGTAATCATGGTATTGTAGTGAGGCTCTGTCCTTCTTCACTCCTCTGAGCAATATCTATCACAAAACAGAGCTGGCCAGGCTGCTGGGGTGCTAAGCAGACTCGGCAGCTAATGAAAGTTAGAAAGATAATTTGCTTCAGGCATAAACAAGAGCAGAGAAAGTAAACAGGGTACTGCGCAAGGATATTATAGTTCTTTTCCCCCTGCAGCCCTTACAAAGAACAAATCTGCAATCAAAAAGTTAGTAAGTGTTCATGTACTCATAGGCATATATTTGTGTACTTACAGTTATTACCAAGGTGTAATTCACAAGAAAACACCTACACAGCTCCACCTGGAAGAACGAGCACCATACTTACCTGGTGACCACCATACCTATGGGCCAGTGGAACTGACCCAAATATCACTTTCCCACCACTGACAAACTCCAGAAAATCAGATGATCCTTTGACAGATATATCAAGATCCAAAATATTTTCAAGAACTTCCTGGGGAAACAAATAATACTTGAACATAATCAAATTGTCAGTGGTAATGAACATGTTTTCTCTACAGATTTCATTATTAAAAGACATATCACGATATATTTTAAATGCTGTTTGTTTAAAGCATAGATATCACAATAAATAGCATATGAATATTAAAATATACTTTAATACATATATTAAAAATCTCTACTAATTAGAGGGGAACAAAAAACAATGGCCAACCTTTGAAACAGCTACAAGACGAACTCTAGATTTAAAAGGTGTAGGATAGACAATTGAAAAAATGCAGTTTCTCACATTACGGACATAATTTTCTTGGATCACATCAATTGGAAAAGCGTCTGTAAACATGAAACATACAACAAATGTCTTATAAAAACAATTCAGATAATATGTTTCCTCTTAAATTAATGTTTCCTCTTAAATCAAATAAAAATATTTCTAAAAACAATTAAAACTTGAAAAGTTACCGCTTTGCCAATGTATGTTAAACCTTCATGAAAAGCAGGCAAATTCAGGATTTTATTATTTGGAATTTTTGAAAAGGTCTGAATACTGCAGTTAAAGAATCTATCAGGGCATTCTAGTTTTAAGATCTAAACTATATCTAAGCATAGATTTAATTAAAAGTGTGACTAAACCAGCCTCAGGGCAGTTTAATGCTGCACTTAGTTATATACACCCTAAAAGATATTTGCATGAGACAGAAGTTCAGCTTTCCCCACAGCTGAACGATGTAGTGCAACAGATGTAAGTCACTGTGCACCAGTAACTGCTGTATACAGCCCATATATAGCACTGATCACCAAGCAACCCAAGAAAACAGACCAAATCTTTTCTGAGTAATGTAAACAGCAAATGAAAGGGTTAGAAGATGTAGTTCTTGCTGTAGCATAACGTGTACTCAGATGTGCTTCATTCTTCCTTCAGACCTACTCTGTGCCCTTTTCCATGGTAACACAGAACTAAAACTGTTTTAAAACAGTGTGGCTTACCATCTTTATGGATTTTTGCTCACAACAATTGTACAATTCCACAGTAATGATAAAATCCCAGTACCTTATAGTCACCGTTTTGTAAAAATTTTAAGTTAGCATCTCTGGAGCCTTGCTGCTACTTACACATCTGACTACCTCAAATGACAGGTCGTGCTCTAGCCAGCTGCCACAAGATTTATCATTCTTATTTCTTAACGCTCACAAGTAATTGTGTGACCTGATGAAATTAGTTCTGTAATGTTATCATACTAATTATCATTATGATTACAAGCAGCTTTGTATGCCCAAGGGCTAGAAAACACACCGTGTACTTCCAGACAGGTGTCAGGCTATCAACTCTGCACTACCACGTAATTGGGACTCGGAAAGAAGAAAACCCAAACCAAACAAAACATATATGGCAAATCGAGCTTTAATTTTAAAACTAGTATTTGTGTATATCAGGTCTCCGCGTAGTGCCTGCTGCAGTAGCTGCTACAACCCGCCAGGCAGAAGCGGTGGGCAGGGCAGGGCAGAGTACAGAGCCCCAGGACAGGAGCTCACAGGCTCTGGGCAGGGCAGTGTTGGAAACAATATAACTTTAGAAATTTTATTGTATCTCTCTAGTTAGTTTTTAACTTGACTTTACCTGGGGAAAAGGAGTTTTCTTTAGTTTTTTTTTTTAGGAGACATAGTATCACCCTACAGAGATGGGATTAACATACCACGGATTGGGAGTGACCCCGAAGATAACCAGAAAGATAAAGACCATTAACAGAACATCCGCAGGACATTGTGGCCACCAACCATATATCCACAGGGCATGGGGGCTATCAACAGCAGCATCCGCAGGACAGCAGGGATGAAGGCATCTGGTGGATGTTTGTGATAGTCACCATGTCCCACAACTCCCAATCCGTGATATGTTAATCCCATCTCTGTAAGGTGATACTATATCTCCTAAAAAAAACCTAAAGCAAACTCCTTTTCCACAGGTAAAGTCAAGTTAAAAACTAACTAGAGAGATACAGTAAAATTTCTAAAGGTATATTGTTTCCATCAGCAGGACAGGGCAGGACAGGCGCACGCAGCCCCGGGGAGGGCAGGGCAGGGCAGGGCAGGCCGTACCTAGGAGGCTGTGGGAGGACAGGGCCCAGGCGCACAGCTCCGCCGCCCGGCGCACCGGGCACTGCCCCGGCTCGGGGCGGGAGGCGTTCGGGGCCGGGCAGAGCCCGCGGGAGCCGCACAGCGCGGCCACACAGCCCCAGGCCAGGCAGGCGGGCAGCCAGGGCCGCCACCACATGAGCCCAGACCTCGCCCTCAAGAGTCACCTACGCGCCCGGCCTGCGGCCTCCCGCTCTCCACGAGGGCGAAGCGGGTGCCCGCCCGTCACCCCGCCGGAGGGCGGTGGCGGCGCGGGGCTTCCGCGTCCGGGTCGCGGCGGTGCCGGGAGGCGGTGCCGGCGCGGCGGGGCTGGGGGACACCATGGCCTTGCGGTGGTGGTGGCGGAGCGGCGCCTCGTGCCGCCGGGCGCCGCCGCTGGGCTCCGTGCCGGGCCCCGGTCCCCGCGCCCCGCCGGCCCCCAGCGCGGCGGTGAGTGCGGCGGCGCCGGGCGGGCGCGGAATGAATGGGGCGGGGGGCGGCCGGGGCTCCCTCTCCTTCGGCGCTCTGCAGCCTCCCTCCCGGGGAGCGCCGCGGCCCGGGGGCGGCTCTCTCTCTGCCGGGGCTCCTTGGTGCGGGCAGCAGCGCGCTCGGTGCAAGGTTAAACTCCGGCTCAAGGGTTTGCAGCGTTGGTCAGTGTGCGAGCCTCTGCGAGGCGGCCCTAGGTGGGAGCGGGGGAAGCGGCTTTCATTAGTGTGAGATGTTGAAGGCGTTTGTGTGTGTTAGCGTTGTGAGTGTCAGTGGGGGCAGTTCCCTCACCGCCTTGGTTTAGAGCTTCTTCGCAAGGCCGGGCTGCGGTTCTGAGCGGCGGCACAGTGCTCTGGCGATGTGTTCTGAACGAGCCGCTGTTCCAGGGTTAAGCTGCAGTGTAAAGAACTGTCTGTGCCCGCACTGAAGTAAGAGTAGGAAGAGATCAGCTATTTTTAACAACAGAACGCGGTGAGAGGTCCGAGAGAGCGACTTAGGAAGGTCTCAGGCTAGACACTGAAGTCAGACAGCAGCAGATCTGTGATAAGTTAGGGCTCCTCGCCTTCCCCTTGTCTCCTTGTATGGCCTTGTGTAAGCACGGAGGATGGAAGAGTGCCCTTGGGCCATCACAGTGCTTTTGTTTCTCTGTCTGTCCGAGGAGAGACTTAAATGCACGTACGAGGAGGCGCTGAGGCACGAGGAGCAGGTCTCCTTGAGCGTTTCTGCGGGAGTTTTTCCTGAGGCAGTTTTGGTGAACACGTGGATTGCGGTGATTTTGGGTTGGCTCAACCCAGCTTTGGGCAGGGCTCGGTACTTCCTGGCAGCGCTCCCAGGAGCAGAGCAAAAGCTGTACTTCCTTTCGCAGCCTGTATCTGCTGGAATCATGTACCTGTGCCTTCCCCCAGGCTCCTGGGCTCTGTCTGCAGGGAGACATCATTGGAGAGATTACTAGGTTTGGAAATTAGGTTCTGGTGTTCTAGCAGGGAAGATGGGCAAGTGTAAATTATGAACAGCAAACTGCATTGAAATTGCTTCAGGGGGAAAGGAGGACATGATTTTCTGTTAGTGAACTCGTTCACTGAAACAGCTCTTGTCCTTTTCTTTGTGTCGTGATTGGTGCAGTCCAGATTTATCTGCCAGGCAAGGAACATTTGAAAATTGCACCTTGCACAAGTGCAAAAGCAAGATTTTATTGGAGCAGCTTTGGCAATTTAGCTGATAAGGCTCCTGGGCTGGGACTGCAAAGGGAGAAAGTCCAGCGCTCTGGAGCAGAAGAGTCAGTTCAGTGTGCCAGTTGGCACTCATATCTCACGTGGTATGGAAGGGGATTATATCCCTTGTTTGCTGGGTGGTTAAAATGGAGAAGGAGGACAATGGTGATGGATACATCTTTTGGTGGTCAAACGTTTTCTGTCAGTTTAAAGTTCTAATGAGCTATCCCTGGTTTTATTTTGTGCAGATGTGTCACTTTACCCAAAGAAGTTCAACTTCCTTGTTTCCAAAAATATGTAGTATATTTTGGCGGTAAGTTGGAGATTCATATTGATGTGTAGTGGGTGAACTGGGTAGTTAGACCTGTGAGCTGTAAACTTTGAAAATAAAGTTATTCAATCCAGTAAACAGTTGGGTAATTCTGTGTAGACTGCTGCTACAGTGCTGAGTCTAAGTTGTCTCTTCTGGAGAGTAATGGGCAAAGCAGCAATGCTGCAAGAAAATACATGTGGTTCACTTTAGGAAAAGAAACATAAGAAGAAGACTAAAGTTCAACTCCAGGAAACAAGCAAAAAAAATCGCCTAAGCTAAATGCGTCTTAATGTATCCAAGTAGAGCTTTTCTAGTGAACTTTCCTAGCATTATCATGCTACCTGAAAGTATTAATTTATTATGTAGCTGGGTGTACAAAGGGAAAAATTTAAAATCTGAGTCAGAAATATTTTTCCAGGAGTTTACAAGAGAGGGAAGAAAGTAACAGACAACCCAAGGGTTTATGATCATCAATACATAGCTTGCTGTCCTTGCACCTTATGTGGGTGAAAAGAGTGTTTTGATGCCTTCATATGTTTTAGCCATTTGGTTAAACCTTGTGTGAGGGGAAAGGGGGAGAAGGAAATTCTTTTGAATGCTTCTGTTTGGGGAATCAGGGGAACCTGGCTTTTAACAAGACTGCTGTCTTGAAAAACACTGTCACCAGGTTTCATCATACAAGTACATCCCACTTGTGCAGCTGCAGTAAGACAATTAGTGATGAAAAATACCAAGACCCTTTTCAGCTTGGTAGAAAAGACTTGAAGAATCTCTATGAAGATATAAAAAAGGTAAGGGATTTTGGTGACTTTTCTGGGTTGTTGTGATGATTGTTTTTAATAGCAACCATCAATTTGGAGGATATTTATGGGCAGAATGTTATTTATTTTTATGAGCAACTGTTTGAAACTTAAGCTGAAGGTGAAAGGAGCATTTCTCACATTTTATAGAACCAGAATGCAGTTTTTTTTCTCCTGATTTGCAGTGCTGGAATGCATCATTTACATTTCAGATTTCTTATAGTAATTTTAAAAACAACTTCAGCTTACACTGGGTGGAATGAATGCAGGCAATAACCTTATACATGCATACTGTTTTACTTACACTAAACAGGTTGACTTTGTGACTTTTATGTTGAAATGCTCTTGTCCTTTATATAGGAATTGCTTGTCTCTGCAGCAGAACTTAAGGAAATGTGTGATTATTACTTCGATGGGAAGGGAAAGGCCTTTCGACCAATGATTGTGGTGCTAATGGCTCGGGCTTGCAACATTCACCATAATAATTCCAAGTGAGTTGGTCACTTTCAAATACACGCATCATGCTTGAACATTATCATTCTTATGTTTCTGAAAAATACTTTATGAAAATAGAATGCTCCTCAGTAAAACCTGAATGTAAGTTCCATCTTGGAACTGTATTTCTGTATTTGTTAGTGCAAAGGGAACGGCTGGGTTTATTGTTTCTGTTAAACTGTGGACTATACTGCTCTTGTAACTGGTGATGGATAAATAATGTTGCCAAATTACGACATTAGTAAGAATTGTAGCTTCTTGCATAAATGCTTTATTAGAACCTTTAATACTCTTTGAAACTATGTAAACTTAGTTTAAAGTATTTTGCATTTGTAACCACTCCTGTTCCTATTAAACTCTGGTTACAGGTAAGAGCTGCTTTGAGAAGAGATCTTCATAGGTTTTTTTTAGTAATTACGCAGAAAAGCTGTTAAGCAGGTGGTATGATTATATTCAAAGCTGTGAGACTTAGAAAACAGAGGAGTTTTTTCACCCTCTAGTAGCAAGTTTCTACACTTTAATGTAAGGTTCTAAGCTTAGAGATGGTGTAATCCTCATGATCTCCAAGTTATTTGTCTTTTGAAAGCAGTTTTAACTGAGCAGAACATCATGCTTGGCCTGTACTCTCTATCACTCCTTTGTCTGGCTCGTTGCAAATGCTTCACTCCACACGTTCCTATCGACTGCTGTGTTTGCATTTTGAGGAAAGACGTTGGCTTGGGTGTTCTCTGCCTTCCAGCTATGCTTCTAGTCGTGCCTTGTATTGAATTTCAAATAGAAAATCTTTGGTCCCTATCCAGAAGTGTTTCTAGACTAATTTGTCAGTCTGAAGAGATTTCTCTGAGCTCTTGCATAATTTTTTTCTGTAGCACTAGTTTGATGCCCTGTTGGACTTGATTACTACCTCAGAGCATGGCATGTATTTTGTTGGGTGGATCACACCTCCCCCTGTACCCCCTCCTATGTGAATTTAATTTTGAAGGAGAAAGCAAAACCTAGCTGGCAGCGTTGTGTCCTGTTTGTGCCAGTTCCTGTTGTTTTAGGAAAATACCATCCAGGATAAATGAACTTTGTTCCAGCTGGATTCTGTTGTCAGTTCAGGTCTGCTTCTTGTCATTGACTTAGAGATAGTGAAAGGAACAATACTGGTTGTGAAAATCCTCTGGGATGCCTTTTGTCAATGACTGGCTTAATATTTTTGTGAGTGATCTCGACGTGTAGGACGGGAGCGTGATGATGGCACTTTTTGCTGGCAGAATCTTGATGTCAGCTATCCATGATGAAATGTAAGGAAGAACAATAAACCAAAAATTTCTGCTTGAGCTTGTAGGGTCATGGGTGTCCTATTAGGACATAACCCCAGTGTGGTTTGCAACCACCTTCTCTATGAAAAACCTCAAAGTTTTCCTAGCATGCATCAACCATCCAGTTCAGGTACAGGAGTGTATATCACACTTGTTGAAATCATCAGCGCATCTGATCGCTGTGTTCAAAACAAGTTAAGTCCAGCTAGCTTCGGGCGTGGATTGCAAAGATAATCATGAAGAATGAGGACTTGTGGTCTACAAATTTATCAGGAGCAGGGTGAAAGAGCTATTTAAGACAAAGCATTATGTTGCTAAGAGGATGGAAACTTAGGAGACTTAACAACTGGGACAGTGAGGTTTTGAAGCATCTTTCGAGTCAAAATAATGGTAAAAATAGTTTTATCTCATTCTAGTGTGTAGCTTGCAAAGCTTATGAACAAAATCATGCATGCAATACTGAGAAGGCTGGAATTGATGTCATATAGTGTGGAGTGGGAGTTGAACGGTGAATCAGAGAGAAATAGCAGTAGAAAAACTGAATTTGCCTTTATGCTCAAAGCATTTTTCCTGTCTTTTGACATGTATCTGCTCATAGACATGTTCTTGTCCACATGTTATGCTGTCTCAAAACTGTCAGGACCAATTTTGAGACCTGCCCTATGTCAGCAAGAAAGTGCTGCATATGCCTGGGGCAAGTGTTTGCTCTGCAGAAGGCAAGCCTCAGGCATAAGTCCTGTGAGTTATAGATGCTTGTGTCATTTGGCAGTGTTTGTACATCTGTTGCAGTTCTAATCAGCACCTCCAAAATATGTTTGCTGTTTAAAAGCCTCCTAAATAATCTGAATGTTCCTTGTATAAACCAGGCTGAGTCACTCTCTCTGTCATATTGCTTTTAGAATGAAATGTTTTAGCAAAGGATGGGATGAAATCTCAGGGTATTTACCTTCTTCTGTGTCCTGTGCCAATTTCACTAGGCCTGTGACTAATTAAATATCCCATATGTTGATACAAGTCTTCACTGTACATGGTGACCAGTGCTTTTTGAGGGTTGGCAAGGCCATGCCAAAGGAATTTATATTTGTACTGTGGGTAGCCAGTTTCTGTGAGCTGATAAAGTCTTATGGGCATTTTCTTCTCTTTTGCTTTTAAGCTTCTTGAAGCAGGCTGTGTTACACCTGCTCTCTGTATACATATATTTCAGTTCACATTGATGCTGTGATTGATTCATTATTGTTGTTTATTAAAGCAGCATTGTCTCCAGGTGACAAGTTGTTCTTCCAACTTTTTTATGTTTGTGAGGAAAATTGTGTATGTAGAGAAGTAATACTGCATATTTTTAATTCTGCTACTCTTCTACAAACCTGAGGGGAAAAATACTTGCCTTCCAATGTTTTTTAAAGATGTTTTTCCTCTTTCAAGCTATCTTTTCCATTGAAGCATTTTATCATTCTTTTCCTCAGTTAATACTGATTCTTCTCCCAGGCTTGTTTTTCATTGTTGAGGTTTTTCATTGTGGGAGGCTTTGGCTCCCACACATGTAATTGAAGACACTGACCACAGTATCTATAGGCTTGTAGGGTGAATCAATATCCTGCGCTGTTCATCCCTAGAATTTTTAATTTTGCCTCTGGGTTTTGTATTGCTGATGTTCAGTTTCTGCTTCATCTTGCTGCCATTCTCAACTGTCATATAACTTGCTAGACCCAGCATGCTTTTGCCTGCTTTTTCATTTTGGTTTTTTTTTCTTTTTGTGCAGTACTTGTATAAAAAGTAGTACTTTTCCTTGTTTGGCTGTTAGAGTAGCAAGGAAACATCCTTTAGTAAGGCTACAGGTCCTAATCTTATGAGGCTGTCCAGAGTGATCTCTTTCTCTTCACAGAGTCCCAGCAGAATAGCTGAGATTTCTGAAAAGAATGAAATGGAATGCCTACCTGGCTCTGCTTGCAGGTTAGGTGACATAATAATTTATGTTTAGATTTGAGGTAGGTGAGGTATTCACTATACCCTCAGCAGGTTAAGGGCTCTTCTAGAGTGAGGTCACTTTATTTTGGTCATTATAAGGAAAATGGCAGTTGTATAAAGAATTATCTGAACTGTTATCAAAAAGGTAAGAGACTGAAGCATTCAAATTGTCCTGTGCTGAGATATTGTTTCTTTTCTCTTAAAGTTCTAAGTGTCAGAAGTCCAACCCTGAGTCTTTAAGTCCCTTGGGAAGTGGCTTTTTGCTTTTTGCTAGCAACTTGGCTTTGTCTGAGAGTAAGAATTGCTGTAAATAGTTTAAGCTGAGTTCATACAAACCCTCAATTTCACACATCCACTGGCATTTCTCACATACCTGTGTGCACAATTTCACAGAATTATCACTTAGCCTGACAGGACGTAATGTTTCTGTTTCTGTATTCTCCAAAGGTGTTCACAAATAAGAGTTTTTATTTCTTTTTCTGCTACCAAAATGAGGGGGCCAAAGAAGTACAGAGACAATAGAGAAAATAGTGAGCACAAAAGATTTAGGAGGGGAAAAGGGAAATAAACTTTTCAGAATAGTGTGCAAAACACTTAAGTATAACGACCTGGCTAAACTCAATAGAATATTTCCTAAAGAAAGGACCTGCCAGCAACCTTAGTTCCCTCTTATTTCACTCCTCCAAACCGTTCTTGTCAGAAGCCCATGGTGTCAGCTGCTCTGCAGTTTTCTCCCATGTTAACACATGAATTCTCTGTGCTTCCCCTAGTTTGCAGTTCCTGTCTGCATCACAGACTCTGTTTCTGAGATGGTTGTTTTTTTCAGCCTCAGGGCCTTAACAGCAGAAAGGTGCTTCGAGGACTGTGGCTGTAGCACAAAAATTTTGCAAGTTCTTGTGCTCACTTCCTCTCCTTAAACTGGCCGCATTTACTGACTTGCCTTCAAGCTCTTTATTGGAAAGTGTAAATACTGGTTAGTGTGGTTTTGAGCTCCCCTCTCACCATTGTTGGGTGGTTTTGTTTGGTTTTTGTTTGGTTTTGTTTTGTTTTTGGACAGGGATGTTTGGAGGGAGATATTTGGGTTTTTTTAACCTGTATGGTCAGCTTTGGTTTGTTCAGTGTTCATGAAACAAGTTCTGTCATGGAAAACATTTCAGGGTACAGTAGATCTATAAAACCTTATCACTGAAACAAGCAAGGGGTCCTACTGAAAAACAGAACATGATCAGTTGTATGAAATACCTGTGTAAATATACATCATCTTGGTGTGTCTTTACTTTAAGAATGACCTAAAAATGGCATCTTTGCACTTACTGAATTTGTGGGGACCCTGTTATCTATTGACTTGAGTTACTGCCACTTTTTGCTTTTGTTTTGCAGGAGAAGCTGAATGAAACATGGCAGGGAATGAGAAGGATCTTGGGGTTTGTGTGTTATCCCCTGAAATAGGCATGCTCTGATTTAGAATTAGTCTCACATGATGCATGTAGGAAACTATTGCAGATTTTTTTTTTTGCCAGCAGTGTGAAAGACATTGCTTGAGACTTTGTGGAAATAATAGTTTAAAAAACCCTTCAGGTTAAATTATCACATTTGATACAACATTCTGGAAACCAGACACATGAACCATGAGCATTCATTCCTATGCCATTTTCAGTCATTGTCAGAGAAGAAATACACTCTAATGCAGAACTTTTCAAAACCTGCTTTTGAAGTAACTGGTTTTGCGCTGTCTTCATACTACTGAAATATTTCAGTGTGTCAGTGAGTGTTGCCATTTACTGCTGCTTCCTAGCAGGAAATCCAGTGTGCTGACATAATTAATGAAAAAGGGAATCCCCAAAAGGAGAACAGTGCATGAAAGAGGCTGGAGACCTTTACAGTTTTTTGAAGATAAGTTTTCTCCTACTTAGTAAGAGTAGTTTATTTTGGAAAACCATTTACACTGAACTAGCATTTGATTAAATTACTACTTCATGTTAAGACTTGCCTTCAAACAACCATGAAGGTTTCCAGCTCTTACTTTCTGTTGTGTAAAAGCCATATTTTCACAGTCTATGAGCTACCCATTTGTCCTGCTATTGTTCAGGATGTAGAACTCCCACTGACAGCAGTGAAGAATTCTGTGTAGAGGTAGGTGTCAGAACGTGGTGTTTATGTCAGCAGACTGCAAGATGTTCTTTCATTTTGTGATTAATCACCACATTTTAATGGACATAGGCAGTTCAGGACGGTTTTAAATTCCCTGCAGCTAAGCTGAAATTATCATCTTCTGTTTCAGTTCTTTTTCTCTTCTGCTGTAAAATAATGTGATTTTCTATGTTGTCTGTATACCAGAAGTATGGTATCTATATATCAGAAGTAATTTTTTTATTTGGTTGTGGGTTTTGGGATTTTTGTGTAACTGGTTCTTGTGGGGTTTTTTTTAAATGTCCGTGTGGACTTGGTACACCTGTGAGGCAAGGCTGACTGGGATAGCCATTTCTGGGATCCTGCTTGTAACCCGTGGTGAAAACAGAAAAAAGGCAGATACTAGTACAAGACAGTGGCAGTTGGACACAAAGTGAGATGGTCCTTTGTATGAGCTAGGTTGGCGCTCTTATGTGCTTTTTGCCAGTCTTGTTCCCTTGATAATTGCTTCTGTGTTCTTCCATTACCACCTTTTCACCTAGTTTAAAAAATGTAGGTGTGAACTGCTGAGAGTTGAATCATCAGTGTTAGATCTTCCCAAAGGCTGAATTCCAGTAAGTGTTAGGTAGTTGGTGTGTACAGTCCTGACCTGGTTGCAGTATAATTCAAGTTAATTCCTCAGGCTTCTGAAGAACCTCTGAGGTTTTAAGGTAATCAGATAACATAAAGAATAAGTTCCATGAGTTATGTCTTTCAGATGTAGAATACAGGTTTCTGTGCCTTCTGGTCTCTCCAGCTTGCTGGTTAGTAGTTATCCAGCTTTAGAGTTTGTGATGCCATGTTTATAGGCAGAGCAACACAGAGATAAGGAAAACTTGAAATTCATCTACAAAGCTACCTGGCATTCTTTTCTCTGCTGTTTTTCAGATTTCAGTCTTGGAGCCAAATATCCTTGATGCTGTGCTATATATTGCAGTCTGGATTTAGAGGGATTAAAGTCAGTAACACAGGATTTTTGCAGTACTGTTAATGCAGAAATGTAGAAATGGGCTTAATAAGGATGGACACATCCCTCTTCACTTCCTGTACTAATGTGATCTTACTTTCTCGTCTTCCTAATTCCAGGTTTGAAAGAAGGGGGTCAGACCATGAAAAAGCTGTGACAGCTATTTTCAGAGAAACATTTTTTTTTGTTTGGTTTTTAAGAGAGTTTTTTTTCCTCAGTGTATTGCAGCATATATAATTGATTTAGTTATTTGACAGTTCTTGTTTTTTGTTCTAGGGAAGTGCAAGCAAGCCAGCGCTCTGTGGCCATAATTGCTGAGATGATCCATACAGCCAGTCTAGTTCATGATGATGTTATTGATGATGCAAATTCTCGCAGAGGAAAAAGGACACTTAATCAAATCTGGGGAGAGAGGAAAGTGAGTTTGCTAATAAGTGCAAGACTTGCCTTTGAGTTTCAGCAGAGCACAAATACCTAGAGGTTTGTAATGTTACTATCCCTAGGTCTTGGGATGTGTCAGAAAAAATATGAAGAGGTGTGCACAGTTTGTGGGTGCAACAAATGTGTTTTCTTTTTCTGAACTGTTGGAAGCATTAGATAATGAATGATTGAAGTGTTGGGCCTGTTCAGCCTCAAGAAGAGACGACTGAGAGGGGCCCTCATCACTGTCCATAGGTATCTGAGGGCAGTGTCAAGAAGATGGATCCAGGCTCCTCTGAGTGGTGTCAAGCACTAGGACAAGAGGCAATGGACAGAAACTGATGGACAGGAAGTTCCACCTGAATATGAGCAGATTGCCCAGAGAGGCTTTGGATTCTCCCTCACTAGAGAGATTCAAGAAACACCTGGACACAAGCCTGTGCCATGTGCTCTAGGATGACCCTACTTGAGCAGGGAATTTGGACCACATGGCCCACTGTGGCCTCTTCCAGCCTGACCCATTTTGTCAATATCACTGATTTTACATTCTCTTTGCCATTCCCTGCAGTGCTGTTGGAATACTTTAAAATTGTACCTCATTCTGAGCATGATTCAGTGGTGAACACAAAAATGTTTCTAGTAAGCAGGAAACTTTTTTTTAACTGGTGTTTCTTCACAGAGCATGACAAGGAAGGTCTTCACCAGAAAATGCAAGGAAGGAATTTAGGGCAATTCAGAGTTACCATGGTGTAACAGCCACAAGAGAATGGTCAATTAGAGAAGTAATGTTCAAAAAACTTCATAGGCAAACACATGTTCAGGTACTGCATACAGGAGGACAGTGCTTATGCAGAAAAATATAAACAGCACTATAAGGGATTCAAAAATTATTACAATTTCAATATTTGGTTATCTGTTTTTTCTCTCTTAACATGAGCTATTTGTGCTTTATGTAGGACAGTTATGTGATGTGAGTAGATCTGACAAATAAAGGAAATTGTACTCTCTGTAGTAACACAGGAAAAGACTTAAGGGATCAACTTTGTTATTGTTGTTGTTGTTCTTAGGCTGTTCTAGCTGGTGACTTCATCCTCTCAGCTGCTTCTGTAGCTTTAGCACGAATTGGAAATACTACTATCATCTCTGTTCTAACTCAGGTGATTGAAGATCTGGTGCGTGGTAAGGTCTTTTCCTGTTTTTATCTTCCAATTTGCTTGCCTGAGCAGTAAACCCACAAATAAAACCTCCCATCTGTGCAACCTTTTAGGTGAATTCCTCCAGTTGGGTTCCAAGGAAAACGAGAATGAGAGATTTGCTCACTACCTCGAGAAGACTTTTAAGAAGACGGCGAGTCTCATAGCAAACAGTTGTAAAGCAGTATGTACGTCTGTCTCTTCTGAAGTTAACATACCATACTGTAAGCTTCACAGCTAAACCCCTAGTTACTGCTGTTTGCTCTGGAGACCCTCCAAAGCAAACCCTTGAAATGGTATTCTGCCAGAATGTGAAAGGGTTTGAGATTGTCAATTTTATCACAGTTCAGCTGTGTAGCCTCCAATATTGGTTTTCACTTTTTCTTTGCATTTTTTGTTTATACAAAGATTTATTGTTATTCTCACTTGAATCAAAATAAGGTTCAAATAATCAAAACAGTGGCAGTCTTTTAGTTATGAAATTCTGCATCTTGGAGACAGTGGTTTTAATCTCTGTTGATCATTTTTGAGCCTATAATTTGATTTTGAATTGTTGTTGACATCTGGCCTTACTCATTGGTGCTGAGTGAGACCTTAAATGGTAACAGTGGGAGGAAACAATTAATTCATAGAATCACAGAGTATGCTGAGTTGCACGGGGCCCATCAGGATCATCAAGTCCAGCTCCTGGGCCTGCACAGGACAGCCCAAGAATCACCCCATGTGCCTGAGAGCATTGTCCAAACACTTCTTGAACTCTTGTCAGGCTTGGTGCTGTGACCACTTCCCTGGGGAGCTGTTCCGGTGCCCAGGCACCCTCTTGGTGAAAAAATGTTTTCCTGACATCTCTACATCACATTGTAAAAAACCAGAAGAATGTACTCCTTAATTTGTCTAGGGATTTTAAGTATCAATTGCTATATCCAATCCTGTCACACAGTTCTGTTACTTGATTACAAAAACATCCAGTTCAAGATTATGTTCTTACTCAAAAAAAGATGTTCAGCTTTAGTGCAGAAATTGGAGGTGGGTAATAATCTTACCCCAAAAGAGAGTTTTGTTTATTCCTTTTAGTGAAAGGCAGTATAGCGGATGGATTCTGTAGCAAGAGGGAGTTCTAAGAGAGTTAGACTAAAAATCTGTGCTAAACATCTTCCTTTGCTCTCAGAGAACTGTTACAATTGTGCAACAGACAGAAGTTGAAAATTGCTTATACCAAAAGAATCACATAGAATGAGACATAGATTTTGGGGGTGGGAAAATATCTCTCATTCTAGTTGGAGGAAAGAAGTCTTCTGGATTGCTTATATTAATGGCAGTATGACCCTGATAATTTTCTTTTGCAAGTCTTCTTTTATATCACTAGCCACCTGGACTAGTAAAGAGCATCCCACTACTCTGCTACCCCAGTAAAAACATACACAAGTTTTTATATTCAGTTTGACAGTCTGCCTAAAAGAATCTTTGCAGATAAAAGAAATCACCTTCCCACTGGGTGGATTCTCCTTACAAATGTGCTAATTTAAGCTTTTTTCTTTTTGTGACCTGGAAGAGTTAATGATTTAAGCACTTCCCTCAAGACTGAAGCTGTGATGCTGGTGAAGGGGGTGTTTAGCTGCTTTTCTTCTAGTGGCTGCTCTGAGTTGTTCCATTGCTGAATTGCTGGAATTTTGTATGCTGTAAAATTTGTGTTAGAAAGGAAAACCAAGAGAGAAAGTCTGTCTTTATGGCAAATCCTTACTTGCTGCACACAGTACCAATGAGTTGAATATGTATGTCTCCCTCAGCTTCTTTCTGCATGAATTAGGAGAGCTCTGTTGATAGCAGTTAAAAGGGATTTCTTTTTCTTTGGGATTTGGGGGGGTTTTATGCGTGTGGGTGTTGAGATATTTTTGTTTAGATGGCTTTGGCTACTGAGGAAATGGAATCAGGAGGGAGTTCTGTTTTCTGTAGCAAAAATGATAAGCAGGATCATCAGTTCTAGCTTGAAAGGAAATTCAGTTAGGGAATCAAGAGTATTTATATCTTGTTTTCAGGGACAAAACTAAGGGGAGAGATTAGGGGTTTTTAAAGCAGTTCAGTTCCTGTTAATGATAGGAAAAAGTGATTCATTGCTGTGGTTAAATAAAATATAAATATTAACTGGAAATAAGATGTCAAGTTCAGGTGGCATCTTAGAATTCCACAGTGCCATTCTTTAGAAATGGAATAGCAGAGTATTCTTGGAAAAATCTCTAAACAAGAGATACACTGTAATAGATATATTCTGTACCACTAAAGCATTGCTGCATTTAAAATAAAACCCTTTAAGTTAGGACCTAGGGACAGAAGACTCTGAGACGTGAAGATCCATCCCAGTCTCCAATTTATTTCTACAATAGTTCTGCATGGGGGAATGTTACCCAAGTTTCCATCAAAGTGTATTGTAAAAGGAAACAATGGCAGATGGCCCAGAGAGTCATTGAAGCCATAGTTACTGCAAGGCATTCTTCAGAGAAACATGAGGTGACTTTAGTTCAAGAATTCAGAAACAATAAAGCTGAAGTGGAATTTCTGTTTGGTCATCAGGCAAGCTGGAGATAGCAAAACCACTTGAGCAGGTTTTCTGTCTTTTTTAAACCCTGCTGTAATGTGAATTCCTGAGCCTTGTAAAGCTGTTTATATTTTGCACACTGTACTTTCAGATGAGAGATTAAATTATGCTTGCCTTGAGGTAAGTGTAAAGGTGCACTAGAGATTCTTGATTTCTGTGTTAGGAGGAAGCTTGTGCCTCCTTGTGTGAGGCAGGGCTGTGGAAGGGACTGAAGAAGTCAGTCTGCAGCTCTGGATCTACCTGTGAGCTCCTGCTGTAACTAGTTCCTAGTTTGGTGTGTGCACAGGGCTCCATCAGAAAACCCTGCCAGCATGTGGAACTGGTGTCTAGGAAAATAGGACCTCTGACCCCTACAAGCAGAATTCAGTCCCCCCAGCCCAAGCAGGCCGTCAGACTGCAGTAATGTCCAATGGCAGATGTAGGGCAGTAGCATCAGCAGTATCAGATATTATGGTCAGACAGTAAATCTCCTTACTTACTATTTAAAATACTGTAAGTTCTTTGGGGGTATTTCTTCTTTTTAATGTTTGCTGTGAAAAGTATTGGAATAAATACATCACACATATTCAGGCAGATAACCTTCATTACTGAAAAGTACAACTCTGCGTAAAGAAGTACTTGGTTAACCTGTTAAAATATTAATTGAGGAAAGATCAAATGCATGAAAATGCAGACTCAGGACAAGATAGTTGTCTGCCTTGTGTAGACCACAGGGCTGGGCTCCCTCATACAGAACACACATGGACACTGGAGGGAGTTCAGGGAAGGCCCCCCCATAAAGGCAGTGGCTGGAGCAAATGTGCCAAGAGCTGGTTTTAGTCTGGAGTAGGGAAGGCAAAGGGGGAATCCTCCTGCCATCTCCAGCTTGTAATTTGAGGGCATGGAGAGGATGGAGAGATGTGTATTGAAAGGACCAGTTGTACTGTAGAAAAATTCAGTTAGGTTTTAGGAAAAATTTCTCCATGAGGTTGGTCGAACATTGCAACAAGTAGCTCAGACAATGTGGGATTTTTCATCTTTGGAGATGCTCAGAAATCAACTGGACACAGCCCTGAGAAACCTGATCTAACTGAAGTAAACTCTCCTTTGAGCAGATGACTTCCATTTCCTTCCAACCTAAACTATTCTGTGATTCTCCTGAAAAGAGGAACACTGCTCCTGTTTAGAAAAACAGTGGTGGATGAGCCAGGAATGAGAAGGCAGGAACCTGACTGCTTCTGGAGATAGGCATGGAGGAGAAAGGCTGGAAAAGAGGAAGATTTTAGAGCATTTTCCTTTCCATGGGTCCACAAGTCTAGGAGTGCAAGAACAAACATCTCTTGTAGTGTTTATTCGTGCATATTCCAGCCCAGCAGCAGGATTTCTTTGCTGACCTACAGAGCACTCACTGATGGGGATGTACAAGTGCTTTCAACTCCAGCTGTCCTATTGGCACATATTAAATATCAGAGCAGAATGTATCTACCCAGAGCTGATGATGTATTTTATGGATGTGAAATTCAGTAAAGAGGCAAAATTGGTTTATAGCCTCTCATATAAAATAACAGAAACAACTTTTTACTTCAAAAAGTGTGTTTGAAATAACACCGAGCAGATTGTCTTGCATTGCTGAATTCAAAGAACCTTTCTAAAGAATTTCTTCCATGTGGTATTAAAAAGGATTTTTCATCATGATTTAGTGGAGGACAGGCCTGAATTCTTGCAAGACTAAATTTGTCATCAACCAGTCATATCTATTTGGGGAGCTGTAGGGTATTTTCAAAAGGGGGAGCTTTATCATTTAAACACGTCATTGTATTGACTTGGTTATCCTGATTTGTATTTGCAAATGCATCCCAGTACATTGTCCCAGTATGTTGTTATCCCAGTACAGCTCCAGTTAAACTCCGTGTGGGACTGACAGGCTGCCTGGCTGCAGCCCAGCCAGCGTCCAGCTGGGGGCAACAATCTACAGGAGCAGTTTGACAAATTTCGTCCCGAAGGAACTCCCTGCTGGACACAACCCAGTCATTGCAGGTTTATGGTGTGGTCATGGTCATGGGTTTGCTCACTTGGGGATGACTGGCAAATCAAATCTGAATTTTTAATTTTTTTTTTTTTTTGTCTATGAACAAAAATGACCTTTCAGATTAAATGAGGAAGCTCTTTTCTTTACATGGCACTTCCTCTCACCCTCTGCCAGCTAGTGCCGACCCCGACCCTTTGCCATTAACCAGGATTTTGTCACTTTTCTACTGAATTCCATATTAATCCTCCACATGGAATGAAATGTGGTGGTAGGTAAGGATTTCATTGAAAGAGGGTAGATGCAGTCCCCCTGTCTTCCTGATATTTTGTGATTTATTTTACAGAAGCAGCCAAAAGTTTGCATGGTACAGCAGTAGATGTTAGGTCTGCAGGCAAATACTGCTATTTAAGAGACAAGCATCAAAAGGAGGATCAAAGGGCAAAATGTTCTACTTTGATAGACCCTAGCAACATCTATTTAAATATCTCATATTTGCAGTTCTGTTTAATAGCCTTCGGGATTTTGTGTGATTATTAGAGATAAGTAGCATTATTTTCCTGCTGTACAGTCTTCTTCTTTTAAATAAAATTGGGGAATGTATGATTCTGATAATTCTTCAGTCATCCAGATTCCTCTGGGGTTTAGTTATTATCCACAGATGCAAGTTATGATTGGGAAGTGCTCTGATGCATGAAATAATCTCTCATTTTGTGCAAGTTGCATCACATTTATTAGGACATAATGTTGTTTCTTATTTCCATCTTCATGTTCACCTTCAGAGCTACTACTGGACTCACTTTTAATTTGGGTTTGGTTTTAGGGTTGGAGTTTCTTATGATCCTAGCTTGCACAGTCTTAAAGAGGAATATATATATATATACATACACACACACATGTATATGTATTTTTATATTGTGTGTTTTTCCTAGCATACATTTTACTTAGGAATAAAAATATATCTTCACTCCTTGCATGAGTCACAGCAGATTTGGAATGCTTGCAATAAACCAGGGTAGATTTTTGTCCCCTGTTCCGAATTGGTTTATTGAAGGATGAAATAAATCTGAATATTTAAATTTAACCAACCTCATTTTGCAAAATGCATAATCAGTACATAAATGTAAAAAGCATAAATGTCCTTACTTTGAGGCAAAATATTAATTCTCAAACCTTAGTTAGTGTCCAGTATTTTAGCTTTGTGGAGTTTATTCAGCAAAATTTCTGTCTCTCAAGTAGTTGATTTTACATTCAAGTAAAATGTTTTGTTTATCTCAGTTTAGTGACCTGTGTCAGCTTGGCTTGCTTTCTTCATTTGCTGTCTTTTCTTTGCCACTAATTATCCCTCAGTACCTTTGCCTGCAAGCTAATCAACTCATCTTCCTGAGCAAGTCAGATACAGTTAACATCACCTTAAAAATAATCTTCCTTATCTCAACTGTCCCTCCTGTACTGGGTTCAACACATCCAGCTTTGTGATCTTTTATGAGACATGTAATGTCCATTTATCTGTTGTCTGACCTCCTATCATCCCCTGGCTAATTTATGTATGTAATTAGTTTGATTTCCCCATCACTGGACTGTATATGACTACTGCCCTGCACGTGCAGTGCATCCACATTTCTTCTCTCTTTATCCTTGCATTATCATTTCTAAGTCTGATAAATATTTAATGAAGCTAATCTCTTTGCAGACTTGAATGTAGTTTTAATCCTGCACTGCTGTTCAGCCTTGTTTTCTAGTAAGCTTGCCTAGTTGTGTGTCTCCATGAAGAGAGATAAGCAAGAATGTGCCCAAGTCAGCTTTTTTTTGCCTCTCCCAGATGCCTCCTGCCTGTGCTGGCTGTCACACCTATGGTCAGGGGCTAAAAGTGGATGCTAACTAAAGCTTTCTATTTACTTGGGTCTTTTGTCTTTTCAGGTTTCAATTCTAGGCTGCCCTGATCCCAAAGTTCATGAGATTGCATACCAGTATGGAAAAAATGTTGGCATAGCTTTTCAGGTACTGTTTTTGTTGAACTAAATGGAATCTAAAATCTAAACTTCTCCAAAGTGCCTTAGAAATCAAAGTGGGCTCTCTTAATCCTTCCTACAAATCCTGTCTTTAACAAGGATTATTCTGTATTTAGCTCTAATTTTTAAAAAAGTTAAAAATAATCTGTATGTTTATTTTTTCTAGCTAATAGATGATGTGCTGGATTTTACATCATGTGCCAACCATCTGGGGAAACCAACAGCAGCAGATCTCAAGCTTGGATTAGCCACAGGCCCTGTCTTGTTTGCTTGTCGACAGGTAAGTCAGCAGGAAGCTGTTTCCTTGAACTAAAAAGTGTAAACCATTCCTCACAGGACCAGCTGAAACACCTCCAATCTCCAGTGTCAGTGAGGAGCATGGCCTGGGCACAGGTGACAAATGAGTGTGTTCAAGATCAGATGGATTCTGTGTGCACACATGAGTTCTGTCAGGCTGAGAAACACCTTCCTGCACAACTCTACTTACTGTTGGGCTCTTGTAGGTATTCACAGAGTTTTAGCTATGTATGTAGGGTTTTTTGCCTAGTTCTGGGCTTTGCATCCATCCAGGGGCCAAGAATTGAAATCCCTGCCTTGCTTTTAGGTGGGTACCTTTATTTATTGGATTTGATCTCTTTATCTTTGTCCTCAAGTGTTATCCAGTTACCAACATGGGTAGCTTTCCTGTCTGAAGGTTGGATAAGAGAAAAACGAGTGTCATAAATAAAACAAGCTCAAAATTGGTCAAGATTTTCAGTGCTTTAAAAATTATTTGGAGGAGCAGAATGAAAATAAGTGTGAGCAGCACGAAAAGAATATTAAAATTGGTGCTAATCCACAAATGCGAAAACAATGGGTTTAATTCCCCTTGCTTAAGTGTCTTGTTCACCAGAGGAAAGCAGATCTGGGACTTAAAAAGGAGTCCTTCCTACCAGGCTTCAGAGTGTGATACAAAAACTGGCACAATTAGTTCCAGCAGGCTCTCATCTATGGTCTCTCAGTGGAATTGCTTAGAGCTTGACATGGGAAAAGTTTTAAATCATTTAAAAAAAACAACTTCGACATTTACTTCCCCCTGTTAAAGAGCCTGGGGTGGGGGGAGGTGGAGCATACACATCTGCTTGCTTCCTTATCCTTTGGGCATTTACAAGGATCCGGATCTCAGAAGAGACAGGGAAGCACAGAGTATCAGCCAATTGACAAAAGCAGACAAATGCATATTGAGAACAATTTGCTCCATGTCCTCAGTGTCTCCCCACTTACTCATCTGGGGGATTCACAAGCATGTTCTTGAATGATTATATCAGAACTGTGTCATCAGCAATTGGAGCCATCCAAAGAACAGTGGGAGATTCATGTAGAGAGGATGGAATTGTGAAACTGTTTTTGTGTGTGCTAAAGCCACACGCAGAGAGAAACAAGGCATGTTGCAAATACTCAGTTTTGGCAGAGAATAGATGACAGTCATTGTCTTGTGGGTGTTGAATATTCCAATTTTTAAATTAAAACTAGACTTTATTAATTTGTTTGGGTTGTCTGTCTCTGACTTTGAACTTCATCTATCTTTTAATTAGCTTTAGAAGACAAATTAGTTCATAATACAGAAATACAAGAAAAGAAAATTTGTCAGTCCTAGTTTAAAATCTTGTTCTTTGTAGGTCACTTCTAAAAGCCTTTCCTCACTTATATCTTTGATAGATGGGAAGTGTGTATTTTTGCATTGAAAGATAACTTGACCATCTTATAAAGTCTTCTGTATTAACTGGAAAGCTTCTTAGCTCAAAATTTCCTCATGCCTTCAAGAAACTGGAAGAACAGCACTACAGACTTAACTGATACATAACCAGAGCACACGTGCTAAAAAAATGTGGAGCTTCAACAGACACTTACCTGTGCTGCTACTAAAAGAGGTTTCATATATTTATATCTAAGAAAAAAACTCATGAGCTAGGACTTGAAGACAGTCCAAAATGTAATTATTAATTATAGGCTGTCTTTTCAGATTAGTATTACTGCCATCCTTTCCTGTAGCTGGTACTCCTCAACTTGTCTTCCTGACAAACATTCATTGGTTTTTAATGTGCTCTGGATCTTCAGTGACAGATGCCTTTTCTTCCTATCCTCCCCTCCCTCTGAAATACATCTTTTTGCATTAGAATATTAAGGAGAAAAAAATGTTTAACTTTATGAGAAACCTATCTATTCAGTATTTAAAGTTAGGTCACTCAGTAAAAAAAAAAACTACCCCATTTCTTTTTAAGGAAATACGTAAGTATTTCATACTTAAGTATTTCATACTTAAATACATAAGATTTCCTTTTTAAGGAAATACATATGTTAATTTTAAAGCTACTCTTAAACTAGTACAGCTGAAGAATGAGGATTTATTTTTATTACAAGTATTCCTGTCAAATGCTGATGTGTTGCCCACTAAATATAGAGAGTTGCTAATAACAGCTCTGCCTTACAAGTTTGGGGATTTTCATGTCCTTTAGTGCTTAAATACAAAAAGTGATCCCATATGCATCCCATATAATTGTAAATATGAATAATATGAAAATGGATTGCATGAAAACTGCAATTAAATTGTCATTACGTGGGAAGGAAGCTAGGATCTAGAAAAAGCCATGACTTTTTTTCTTTTAGATAAAGTATGAGTCCCCAGTAACCTTGTGAATGTATCTCCAAGACCATGTATGAGTAATAGGAAAATGTCACAACACTGAGGCGTGCTACATGTTCATACCTGAACAAGGTTGTAAAGCTGCAGTTTCAGGACCAAAGGTGTGCAAGAAAAGCAGATCATTGTTTACAAGTGTATGCAATAAAATCATCTTTGTTTGACTCTAATCCTTTTAGATAAGATGAACAAACAGCTCTTTTTAAAGAAAAGACTTCTTCTGTGGAGTACCTGCCTTGACTTGTGGCCTTTGTTAAGCACTAGGTTTTTCTGTTTCTAGGCTGTCTGAAGAAAGAGTCTGCATATTTAGATAAGTGATGTGTTCAGATAAGTGATGTTTTCTCAAGACAACTGACTTGAGTTAATTTAAGGAATTGAGCATGCAGTGCTAACTACAAATGCTATGTGACTGAAAACAATAGTTGTCATTTTTCTCTTATTAAAAAAAAAAAACCCTGTTCCGAGTTTTCCTCAAGTAGAGTCTGTGTGTATAAAATACCAACACGATGGAAAATGTAAGTGGATATAACAGCCAAAGGTACCATGAGGGGGTTTTACAAGTTGAACTGTGCAATACTGCAACAACAAACATCCTGGGTTCTTTTGTTCTGAGGTGCTGCTTCTAGGAATGCCAACACTAACCCTCATTTGTGATAGAAGAATATCTGATGCAGATTATACACCAGGTAGTAGCCCACATCAAAAATTACCACATTGGAACATCTGCTTAACATGATAAAATGGCAGGTGCTGATTTCTGCTACCAATAGGCTACAGCCAGCAGAGCCAGACAGTTTAATTTTTAAATGCTTGGCCCCTGCTGTACTATAGTCCTGTGCAGACTACAGGTATGAACCTAAAGCTATGCCTGTAATAAAAGCAGTGACAGGGGGAGAGGGCTCTATTTTGGAGTCATTCTGACCATAGCATGGCAGGCAGCTACATGGAAAACAACTCAAATGCAAGTACAAACCTTTCTTCCTTTGTGCTTAGTTTCCAGAAATGAATGCTATGATAATGAGGAGATTCAGTAAGCCAGGAGATGTTGAACGTGCACGGAAATACGTGTTGCAGGTAAGACTGATACCAAATATGTCTGCTGTCTTTGCTACCCAAACAATTCATCGTCTCCAAAGTAAAATAGCAAGGCTGCATTGTCAAATGCCTGCTGAGTAGTATGCAATGTACAACGCCAAGTTAGAACTTTTCAGCTCTCCTACTGGGACAGTGTTTTAACAGAAATACTAGGTACTGAAGAGCTTTTTTTCTTTTTTTTTTTCCTTCTAAGAGCATAAAATCCACATAACAATAAGGAAAAAGCTCATGCATGAACTCAGTTCCTTCAGCTAAGGCGTAGCTGTATCCAACAGCTGGTGTAACTGGCTCATAATTACCAGTCATAATTATGTGCTCACCCCATACTAGTTTTAATTGACTCAGGTCTAAAAAGTGAGTAATAGGCTGTGCAAAATTAATAGCTCTTCCAGAATAGCATGGGGTTTTTGTACATCTCTATTTGGGGCAGGAGGGGAAGGGATAAACCATTAATTTCTAGTATGTTATTAACACCAGCACAGTTTTGCAAGTGCACTTACATTTAGCATGGATGAGTTTTACTATTTTGAGTTTGGGGAAGGTGTGTGGGAGTCCACAATTACAGAATGAATCCTCTTCCTCTCCCCTTCAGAATATATCGAGTTAGGGCACTTACTGACCTTAAAACTCCCCTTGTAACTAGAAGAGGGAAAAGGCAGGAGGAAGCTGATGAGTTCTCCCCTCTCCTTTCTGTGTTTCCTTCCCTCAGAGTGACGGTGTGCAGCAAACGACCTACCTCGCCCAGCGCTACTGCCACGCCGCGACGCGCGAGATCCGCAAGCTGCGGCCTTCCCCAGAGAGAGAGGCCCTGGTGCACCTGACAGAAATGGTTCTCATGCGGGACAAGTGAGAGAACTCCTTCCACTCGTTCTGGCAGCTACTTACCAGACTGTGCCTACATGTATTTCAAAAGTTATTTGCTTCCAACACAAGCTACCAAAAATTATTTTTTTAAAAAAAACCTTTTTTTTTTTTTTTGAAGTTCTACTTTTTTTTTTTAAACAAAAGTTGAAGTGTTTTACTGCAGGAAGCCATGAAATTCAGAGCAAATCAAACTGTGCTGTACAATTGTTTTAGCGGGGGCTATTGATTGTGGGGAATGGGGAAGATGTTTACATGTTGATGCACAAAGGCCACAATGAGAATAAATATAAATCAGTGTATGAAAACTGAAGCTGTTCCAAGTTTCACTTGTTTACACTAATAAACAAAGCATGCATGCACAGGAGCTGGTAAACTCCTGTGAAGAGAGAGATGGTTTGAATGCTTCCCTGGCTGTTTAACAACAGAAGTGCCTGGACTTGTATATAGAGATACTGGTTTAGTGTAAAAGACTACATCTAGATGTTAATTGGATATATACATCAATGAGTTCCAATTCATGCTATTGGTGGCACTTGCTAGCAGTTAACATGATGCAGAATTTGAGATTGCTACCAAAATGAATGCTCTTGTTCAGGAAACGAAGGGCTCAGTATTTCTAACTCACACTAAAAATGAATGATTCACCAGCCAGTCAAACCTGCAACTCCATCACTTTCCATCACTCATTTATAGAATATATTCAGTACCCTCCTAGAAGCCTGCTTTGAAGTTCCAGACACATTCCTCTCACAGTAATTACCCAGTACTACCACATTCCTTCTCAGGTTATTTCAGCCACAGAATGTGTAGAGCAGGGAAGCACACCCTCTCTGGCTATCTCTGCCTGTGATCCCTTAACACAATTGCCAAGTTCCTGTCACGTGTGTTCCCCTGGGTGCTATCTGGAGGACAGCTTGCTCCCTCTGCTCGGTGGGGCACGTCACAGAGCCACACAGAGAAAGTTCCCAGAGAGCTGTCAGATACAGATACTGCAACTTACTGCATCCAGGTAATGAGATTCAGTCAAAAACCCTCGCTAAAATTAAATGTTGGCAGGAAAGAACTTTTAAGAGTATGTATAAGTGTGTAATTCAGGTTTCAGATCTAATTTATTTGCCCTCTGTCAGTGATAAAGTCATGTTACAAACATCTGCTTTTTAGTACATTGCCTGGGATAACACAGCCATGATTTTGCTACTTAAGCACTTCAAACTTCTTTGCCAAGCCAACCAACAAAGTAATGGACAAGACCTTTGGTTCACTTATATATTTATGAATGGAAAAAAGTCATAATGTAAATTTACTCATTAAAAAAACTTGGGTACAAATTACACATACATAAGACCACCCATTTTTTGAATCACATGGACACCTTAGACCCAAACAACTCATTGTAATAGACTTTAGTGAGAATACTCCAGGTAAAGATTACAACAATTGGAAGCATCTTGGATTTTTAAAAAAGTATATTTCAATACATAAGTTTGTATGCATGCTTTAAACAAATATAGTTCAAGAATGAGCAAAGAGTCTAAACAAAAAGTAATATGACCAGCACTAACATTAAACTTCTCATCCAGGTTTTAATATGTTAGTCTAACGTAGTGTTAGTTACCATGCTGTACTGAAAAATGTAATGGCACAATTTGATCATGGTTCATTAAATATTATACCCTACTTCCCCATAATATTTAGGCTGGTCATAAAATTAACAATGCATAAGTAAATAAGTATAACCAGTTATAGACAGTTGCTTGTTTTAAAAATCGCATTCAGGTAATTCATACTGTCCCCAGAGACTCAGAGATGGACATTCAATCATACCATTAAAACAGTATGGCCTGAAGAAATGGGCACAATTTTTTGAAAGTATATTAAGACAATTCTGTTAGCTTTTAGTTACCCCTTGTAAATAATCATGGTATGACTTGAATACAAGACCAAACTTCGAAAAGCAAAGGATTTTAATCGGCATAGTGCATGATTGATTCAACGTAATTCCCAGGAAACAAGCCAGTTACTCGATTACAAACTCCTTCATACCAGCCGTCATCGTTCTTCTTTATCACATAAATGATTGCACCCTCCATAAATGACAGCTCATCATCTTTGTCCTTTGTATAGTCATATATAGCAACAACTGTGGAATAAACAGGGACACATTTAGCATTTTATTAATAGCAACTGTATTAAAAAACAATTGTACTTCAGAAAACGTTGAAAGATTAGTTTGCTATCCTGGCATTTTCAACGATGAATTCATATGCTTTTCCTGTTGAACATGAAGCCCAGAAAATGAAATTCCACTTTCCTTGCAACATTAGCTAGCAGTAAGAAGTGGGTGGTGACTACACTGAACACTCAGTTAAGCTGCTGACAGAGAAATACGGCTGACTTTGTAAAGTAAAGTGGAGCTTATGGACACTTAAAAGCTGATCTAGGAAATAACTGGCTTGCACCTGTTAATAACTGACTGTGGCACTCATTTCTGATCAGATTACCTCAAATGGATCCCTGTATATGAACCTCTTGATTAGAACATGCCTAAAAAAAAACTTTACAAAAATCATTCCACTAAGGCCCTGCTTGCACCTCAGTGTGCCTTACACACATTGCAGCTAAAGCCACTGCACACAAATGAATGGTCTTTCCTACAGAGCTCTAACGTGATAAGGAGTTCTGGCATTACTTTTCAGCAAGTAGAAAAGTTACTGAAGGAGAGAGCAGAAGTGACATCTGCTATTTTTCAGTACCTGCTTGGTGAATACTCTTACCAACCTCCAACTTGATGTGTGTCATTAGCAAAGCAGAGATTTCCCCATGGAAAGAATGTCACCACCACCAATACTGGAGTTAAAAACTACTACTGTGAATATATAGACTTCAGACATCACAGCCTTACCCTTCGAGAGTTAATATGGATTTATGCAATTGATCAGCTTTATGAATTCCAAGAATCCAGTATTTTACACCTACATATATTCTCAGATATCTAATGACTTCATGCCTAGCAATGATGTGCTGCATCAATTATTTTCATCCCATGGGTATGACCTGCACACAGTCCAGCTCCGAGTGAAGATGGAACACAGGAGCTCTGCCACAAATACCACAGGTACCCAGCCTCATTCTGTACGCATTACAGCACCAGCCAGCTCGTGAGAAAACTGAAAGCACTGCTGCTGACAAAATGGTCAGTGCCACAACACAGACAAGTCCACAGGCAGGAACTCTGCTTCTCCAATATTCATGGGAAGAGATGTTTACTACATGAGTTCATACCTAAGCACAGTACACAGCCTGCTGATCTGGAGTCACTGACAAATCTCCGAGGAGGCCCCAACACATTTTATAGTTCAAAGTCTAATAATCCACTCTCGTCATCTAGTTTGATGGGATATATATACATATATAGCTTACAATTTCTGTCCATTTCGCAGCAGTATGTAGATGACTGCCCAGCAATCCTGAGGTAGCTACAGACAGTACAGCTCATCAAAGATGAAAGCCATCCAATTTACATCTGCTTCTTATAAAGAAGCCTTTTTTTTTGCATACGTTCTAGAATGCTTGAAGGTATTTTATAATTTGTCCAAAGAAAGATTATGTCTTACCACATTAGGTGTAGCCACAAACTAAGGAAAGCACAGTTTGAGTTCTGATTTAGGAGGGACAATGACTGTTTTCATCAGACCTATGCTAAGTCCTTCATTCCCTTCAGATACCATGAATCCTCAGATACTGAACTCATGCAGCTGCAACGCTTCTCTTACCTTTCTCTATATAGTTTTTAGGTGCCCAAGCAGGATCTCCATCTGCATAGGGATCGCTGTACTGCACAACAGCAGCCTCCTCATCCTCATAATCCACGGGGGGTGGGGGTGGAGGAGGAGGAGAGTCATCAAACATCGGCATCTCATCGGGAGGCGGCGGCGGGGGAGGAGTCGGGCTATCAGCAACTAGAAACATTTGGAGATCATAGTTTTTTCTTAAATCAAGACAGTGCGGAGATGCAAACAAACCTGAGGCTGTACACTGTAAATAAAAGGGCTGGGGGGACAACACACATAGCATGCACTATAACACCATGCACTGATTAGAAACAGAGGCTTTGTATTAACAACTACAACACACAACTATTTTTGTTATTAGTGGTCAAATCTACGTATAAATGCTACTAGAGTCAAAGCACATGCTGCGGGGCATAAGCTGAACATCAGCAGAGAGGAAAGCTTCCTGCTCCAATGTCCATGCGCTGCAGCGTTAGCTATGGAGGACTCCGAGTGGCACCCTCTGAGCCAGGCAGCAACAGGCCTCTGACGGGGCCAGCAGCTAGACTGGCTTTTAACAAATCCTTTGTAAGTCACTTTAATTTACTTCTGAACACTGCTTCCTTGGATTCCTTCTCTCTCAGTGCTAGCATTAAGGGACAAAAAGATCTGGTGTGGATCATAAATACTAGTCTCTTCCTTTTTGAGATTTAACCAGGTAAGTGGAAGCCAAGTAATCCTTCTGCAGAAAAAAAGCTTTGGACAGATCCTTATCTTGCAGACTAGCTTGTGTGTGTGTGCACACATTCAGGATTCAATTAATAAATGGAAACCTACAACAGGCAGCTGCTGCTCTTAGGGAAAAAGTGCTCAAGGAATTAAATGTATAATCCAAAAATGTCAAATCCCTGCCCAGAGATTCTCCAATCAGCACAATTACAAGTTGCTTTGGGAAAGGGAAAAAGATAAAGGCATTATGGTACAAATCACTTTTAAAATCAGTTCATTAATTAGTTTCGGTAACATTCACAGCAGCTGGCAGCAATGTAGAGAGATGGCACACTCAGATGCAAGACAGCAAGTTTATCCTATCCCTCGGGAGAGGTGGTCCATACACATGGACCTAGCTGTAAGCACCATGAAGCCAGAAGTTACTGAAAGGAAGCTACTGTTACTGACATCAACTTTGTTACACAGCAATAGAGATTCATTTTCAAGAAATCCAGGATTCTGCACACTGAAAACATAAGCTGAAAACCACTGCTCTAGGCAGGGTTTGATGGAACAAGGCATCAGGCCCCAGAATGTGCAGCTCCAGCACACAAATTCAGAGAAGAAAGCCAAGCCACAGAGAAAGAATATTGCACTGAGTGAAGCTTTAACTACTGATAGTTAAAATGGCACTGGAGATTAGAAATAGGGTTTTTGTTTACTTGAACACCTTTTACTTTCAGCTGGTCACTATTCCAGTGGTGACTTAACCTTTACTCTGCAGCCCCATGTCCCTGACAAGGGGCTTGGGCACAGCTCCCATGTCCTGTCTGGGTCAGACTGGCTGCACTGGGACAGGAGAAGCCAGACCTGCTGCCAGAGGCAAAAGGGGGCAGGAGCTGCTGGGGCAGGAGCTGCCTCACCCTGGGCATCCAGCCTGCTCCTTTCCCTTGAAGAGCCAATTCTTCACCTGCAAGCCCAGCTCCTCTTCAACTTGACCAGCTGAGCTGAACACCCCACAGCTCTCTCCATCAGTAAGACTGGCTGCCACTGTATTAGTGATTCCTCTCCCATACAGAAGCCCATTTATGTCACTTGGAGACAGACTAACAAAGTCTTTGGCAGAGTGAATGCTACGTCCTGCCCGTTACTGAATAGCACTCACAGACAGGCTTCATTAATCCACCACAGACACATGACAACACGGTTTATGAATGGATTGGTTTTGTGCTGCAGTTTCAGCACATCTTCCACAAAATGTATTTCTCCCCTTAATTTCTGTCTGCAGCCAGGAAAAAAAAAGTGTTGAAATAACAGTTCTTTGAGATCTTGAGAAATCCTTACCTTAAGAGATGAAAAAAAAAATTTAAATGCAAAAAAAAAAGTTATATTTATTCAACAATGAAGCTGCAGATTTGAAAAGAAGGAAAGAAGGCAGGAAATGCAAGTGTGAAAGCACCAACACATACTCTGAGATGCAGTGCAGGAACTGCAAGCTTTATGGGAAACATTTAAAGCAATTCAATTTCACATTTAAACAAGGGGAGAGAATGGAACAGAAAATTAGACAAGTGCCACTCCCTCTTGGAGTTCAACCTAGACTTTTCCTGGTTCTAAACTTAGCCAGACTCTAGGACAGCATCACTTCTCCTAGGGGAGGGAAAAAAAGCATACAAAAAGCCACACTAAATGAGAAAGGGTAAAAGGATGAGTATTTATACAGCTCCAAACTGAGATCTTCTCTTGGATATATTCCCATCCCTGTTCTTTAAACGGAGACCAGCAGATTCCTTTTGAAAGGACTGGGTGTGAGAGTACAACTTACATCAAATCAGCTGTCCCTGAGCACCAGACACACCGGAAAACCCCTCTGAAGGAGATGCCCATGGTTTGGGCATGGGGAAAAAAGAAAAGCTGTTGCATAGTTTCTAAGCCCTCTGTCCTTGTCCTCTGAAAGAAGTCTACAAGCAGAGGACATTGCTTCCCAAATCCATGGATCTCTATAACGAAAAGACAAGTCTACCCACACGTCTCCCTAACACCAGAGACTTCTTGCAGAAAACGAGGCAGATGAAAGTCTAGCACACAATGCCAAAACTCAACAACAGCCAGTTTTGCTGAGCGTATGCACAGCCTGCCACAGGCACCCCTGCCTCGGGAACAAGGCAGCAGCAGCTCCAAGCCATACTCGTTATAGAACTTTGAAACCCAAGGGGCTATTAAAAGAAGGAAAATAAAGAACAATTCCTATGACCAGATTTCAAGCTTCAGCTGTTTGCTGTAATCTCATTCACAAGTCAGCTTGCATTTTGCTGTTGCACGCACAAGTAAGTCTGTCCCTTTCACCTCTGCTCTCCCAAGGGCTGTGTTATCTCCAGGAGGACAATACTTGGAACAATTCAGAAGCAGGTGTCAATTTTCTCAAGTTTATCTGCAAGTGAAGACATCCTGTAACCTTCATCTTCAGCAGGTTGACTTCTACACTTTGTATGTTGGAAAGGCATTTTGTGGCACACTATTCTACATCAACATGATCTTACTGTTTACCTCACACAGCACCAAAACACCTTCCTTTTGAATGAGAACCAGAGAGAAGCCTCCAATCTCATGGGGAATGCTCAAGAACACAACCACTTAAAAGCTCTAATGGGAAGCAGAACAGCAGCACTACTCAGACCTGGGGTACCTAAATGGATGCTGCAGCTATATACCTAATTGTGTAGTAGCAGCTCCTGAGATCCTAGCAAACCTCAAAATGGTTCCCAAACACTTAAAAAACATGTTTTATTTACTTCATGCCCTATCTACATTGCATTTAGTCTGCTGTTTACAGAATTGCAACAAACTCCTACAGAAAAGGTATCTCCAGATCAGGAATATCAATTTACACCTGCACTAGCACTTGAGACACTAACACTCACCTGAAAGGAATCAAGCAGTAATGCTAAAAGCAGAGTTACCAGAATGAACACCTTGCAGAATAAATAGGTCACAGCTAGGGAGCATCTCACAAACCTAACAAGCAGAGCTATGCTGCAAGAAGCTCAGCAGGGAAATAGGGCTAGAGAACACAAAGAAATGGAGAATGAAAGGTTGCTGAGAGGAGAGATGCCTTACAAGCTCCTTTGTAATGCATTAGATCTTAAGACTGTATGTTTTCAATTGACTGTACAGGTTCCTGAAAAATGCTACAGTATTGGAATCAATGGTTACACGTTACACATTCTGACAGTCTACATAAGCCTTTCTAATAAAAACTAATCAAATATCCCTAGTGAAAAAGGCATGGTGATTCAACATGAAATTAGTATTTTCAATTAAAATACAATTTGATATTCACACCAAACATATGCCACATTTCACACCGTACTTCTGTAATCAATTTGCAGTTCAGAACTTAAATGGGTCAGTAATAATCATGCACGTGTTATAAAATATTGAAGAGTGTGCCCTTCAGCTCCAATAGCATATTGACACTAGAATGCAAGATGGTATTAGCTTCTGGAAAAGGAAACAAAATAAGAGTCTGACTTGCCAGCCATGCATGCTAGAAGAGAGTAGGCTCTACCCTTTAACAGCTCAGCTTGTCCAAACTTACTGTTTTCCTGCACCCTGGCCACGAAGCCTGTGAGAGGTATCTGTGGAGTCAACTGAGGCATAGGGGGAGGGGGTGGAGCAATTGAAACTGGTAGCAACACACACACACCATATCGGGAAAGTCAAATGGACAAAGGAAAAAAAAAAAGGGAACAAACAAAAGCAGCCGTCAGTAACGAGGACCACAAAACAAAGTATGTAAAGAACAACAAGAACACACACACACACAAGAACCTTCTTCAAGCTTGTGTTTCCAACAAGGCTGAATTCGTGGTTAGCCAATGGAGGATCAAAAGCAAAGCATGCCCGTGTTTAGCCAGGTAACAGCCGAGCGCAGGCTGCGTGTCTGGAAGCTCACAGGGGTGCGTGTGAAGGTCCTTGCTCTGTCACACATTTTGTGTGCTTCACCTGGGGAGCACATAAAACTGAGCTTTTGTCTTGCTGCTAAATAAGGATTACTCAAATTTAGCAGTTATCTTTTCAAAGTGTGGAAGTAGAGGTGATGTTTCGCAGGATTCTGGACTCCTTCTCTAAACTGGAAGTGGAGTGCTGCATCAAGTGCAGCAAAGCAGCACTGACACAGAGCAAAGACAACACTTCTGCAAGGGGCACAATGCTCCAGCATCAATACTTCACATTCACACACAGAGCAACTCCCATCATCGTGCTCTGCTGGGACAGGGGCAGTGGGCTAGCTTACTAGGTTTTTGTTTTTCTCAGAGAAAAGGACCCTGTTGTTTGCTGGTAGAAAAAACAGATGGGTCTAGAGCAGAGTGGAGCTTTACTAAGTCTTCTGTGGTGAGAGGGCACTCAGCAACCTAAAATTCTGGCAAAGGCTTCAACAGCCCCAAAGTGGCTACATGAGTGTGCAGAGCTCCTCAGGAAGCACTTGAAAGCTCATCTTCCCTGAAGTATGTGCCTATCTAGTGAGTAATGAGACATGTCAGAACACCAGCACTCAGAGATGCTGGGCTGACAGCCCAGATGTTCAACTCTTCCCTGCACAGGTAGGGAAGAGTCATAGGAGCAGTAGGGCAAGCCATTTGAACTATCAGCTGTAGCAGGACATCTTCCCATAAGTCACAGGGAATGACAAGTATACAACAAAACCCCACCCAGAAACGCAACAAAACATCAACTCATTTGTTTATACTGTGTCCCTTCTCAGTGGAATTTCTCTTGCACTGGAGCAGAGAAATTCCTGTGAAGGTGGGAATTCAGCAGGGTAATCCAGTTGGAACCAAATTTGAAAGAGGTTCTGTACTTCCAAGTAAGCAACAGTTTTAAATAAAGCTGTAACTAAGATTAATGTTTGATGAATTAAAATGAAGCATTTAGTTCATTACAAAACCAATAACCAAATAAACTGTATGGGATAAATGATCAATAAAAGCAGGAGAACAAACAGTGTCTCACAAAATTGAAGTAAACATCTAAGAAAAACCAGAGTACTTGTTAGCATGAAAAGTAAAACCTTAAGGAAACATGGGACCCGGATTTAATGTCAAGACAGTAGCACTAAAAAAATAATCACCAGTTACAGAAACAGAGGAAAACAGTTTCAAGTAGCAAAACACACCCATCAAAATACTGTTTAAAAAATGGCCATCAGTATTTTGAAAACACCAGATAGGCTAGATTAAGAAACAGCACCTGCATTTGAGCAAAAAATTGCTTTGGACAAATGTAAACGTTCAGAAACAGTGGTGTGCATAGCATTTCAGACAACTGAACTATTCCCAGAAGTAAAATCCTGTTTATTCAATGGAATACAACTGTTCAAGCAGGAGGGAGTTTCTGTTGTTAGAGTGAATTAATTTGGAGGAGTAAGAGTGGGGAGGAAAATGAAGAGCTAGTATGGGTTAGGAAGAGTAGGAGGAAAATCAGGTTTGGAGAAAAAGAAGAGATAGATACTGTGTCTGCATATAAAAATGCTTTCTGACAAACGTAATCCTTCTAAGCTACTCAGAGAACTCTTCGCCTCAGTGTCTCAAATATTTTAAAAGCATTCTTTTCTTAAGAGTAAGTACACAACAGCAAACACTGGTCCAAAGAGATCTTGAACCCAAACATCAACATTTCTTTTCAAAAGAAATATTCCTCTGAAGTTTAAAGAGTTGGCATTCTGAACACTACCAAGAAAACACCTTATACAGCTACCACTCCTCTATGTCTATTTGATCAAAATTTATGGAAACGGCAAGAAAGAAGTTTCCTGGTAGAGCTTTCTGCCAGCAGCCAAGTAGATTGTTATTTTGTAGATCCTTCTGCAGTGAACCTTGTTCACCCTTTTGGGGTAGGCAGGCAGGAGGCTGCTGACTAAAACCTGCTCACTTGCCCATGGCATCCATCCATTTCCTTATTCATCTCCTATGCTCCTACTAGTGTGAAAGCACAGAGGAGTTGTCTGCTAAAAGAGAGAGCGAGAGAGATTGAGCTCTTTAACAGTCAAGCTTAAAGCTAAGAACAAAGGAGAAACTTGGAATCAGGAAAGGATTTAAGAAAAAGACAGAGACAGGGAGGAACTGTGTGACAGGAACATGAGCATTGTGCTCAGATAGTACTCTCTCACTACCATCCAAAGAGTGGGGGGCTGTACTACAATCATACTAGGTCTCCTGCAAAAACCCCCTGGGTTTAGTTTATGTTCTCCAAGCACACCTGAAATGCTAAGTATAATGTGTCTATAATTATGACAGGAAAACCTAATAATTTTTTGTCATGAGTAACAGCAAACAAATCAGAGGGGAAAACGGGATAATTGCATATAGTGCAATCACTGTACAATTTCAATATGGTTTTTCTTGTTTTTCCTTCTGTTTCAGGAAAGAAAGCAGTAATCTCATTGATGCTTTTCACAAATGAATTAAAATGCCATGCATGCTTTAACAATCATTTTGCTCAAAACAGTTTGTGATTTCAGAGCTCAGCAGCTTACTTGAATTTTGAGAATAAAGAGGCCCGCCATTAACATGAGGTTGAGCAGAAAATGGGGCAGTCACAGAAGGATTCCGTCTGTATCCACCAGAAGATGCTGAAGAAGTGGTAGAGTTGTGTCGCGAGATTTGCCTGGTCATTGTGCCATACTGGGAACCAGGAGCTGAACCAGGAGCAGCTGAAAAGCATTAGCCAGAGGAACCAAGGAAAAGACTTAAGCAGAGCATTACTTGGGATAGAATGCAGAAAACAGAAAAAAGTCCAGAACATAGGAAATACTTGATTACAGTTCTCCAATAATTTAAGGTCAGTAACAGGCAATTAACAGAAAAACAAACATCCCCATTACAGTCAATAATGAGAAAAAACACCCAGGACATAAACCAACACTCACATAAAGGACATTGAGAAATACTGAGAGTTACTTTGAGAGACTGGATTGGACTGAAAAACTGAACCCACTTCCAACTCTTAAGTGTATCTTTAATTATACTACATGTACTACCCTTTATTAAAAAGCACACAGAATAAAAAAAATCCACATTCTGCTCAAAACAAATTATTTTCATTGTGAACCCGAACTTGTCTCCAATCTAATATACAACAACACTCTAACAAAACAGTGAAACAAATGTCATGAGCTTCAGACACTTGGCACATTTATCAATCATATTTGATGGTTGTGCTTTTATATTGTTGGAATTTGCACTAACAAATCAGAATCACCAATGCCAGTGGACAGAAAGAGATGTCATTCGTTCTTCATTATAATTATAAAACCCATATTTACCTTCCACATACTTGCTGCACAAACTTCAAGGTTAACAAAATAGTTAAAGTTAATCTTACAGATTAACCTCTAACAGACAGAAGAAACACACCTTGCAAACTAATGAATCTCACATGTTGTGGTCACACAAATCAATGCAATTATTACATGCAGAAACTGGTTTGCAATAAAATGTTTTGTGCTTTTATATATATATATAATTATATAAGACACAAACAGTGAGCAGTCAGAAGTTTGCAATCCTGTAATGCTATCCAAAGTCACTTTCACTTAACATTTCAGTAAGGGAAATTGCAAAGGGTTATGTGGGTCAAAGCCTCCAAAGCTAGTTTCATAAGTCAGTCAATTTTGTCATCACAGCCTGTGACAGGAAAAGGGTGGGGTATTTTTTCCTGTCTTATTTTGAAAAGTACTACTTTTAGATCCCACCTTAGCCTCTGTGTGTAATGCCTGAAGCAATTTCTCAAGAACTGTTAGTTCATATCCTCAAGTCTTCCAGTTTGACACCTGCCTGCAGCATTATGGAATCAAAGCCAAGCCACTGTGACAGACACTGTGCTTTCCAGTCACCTTATGACCCCAGAATAGAACACACACATAGGCTACCACTTCTAAGCCAGAGTGCAAATGCTGTGACTTAGTTTCTGCTGCAGGAGTTACACAGCTTAATACCAATATTCAAGCTGATTCTGAGATCTTATAGATCAGATTAATTGGATCTTAACTTTATTGGGAGCAGATTTCAAGCAACTAGCAGCCTTTTTCCCCATACCTACTGCATTTAGCTTCAGAGGCTTTAACCACAGGAAATTAGTGAAGATTAGATTTGTTGAAAAAAACCCCGAAAAAATCCCGAAAATGATTTTTATATTAAAATCACGTAGGTCCCACTACAGAAGAAAAAACACCCTCACTAAGTTCATTAGGAAGAAATGATTATTGATTATGCAGCATGACTGCAATCACTTCAGCGTTGACAAGTCTCACCTATCAGACTGCCCATCGGGAGAGGTGGAGGCAGTGGTGGTGCTGGCGGGACTCCAGGAGGAACAGAAATGTGTGCTAATAAAATAGTTTATATTCCCAATTAGGCCATATTATTAAAAAAATTTAAAAAGAAACTACAGGCACTTGACAGGCTTCCCAAAAAAACACGAAAATTCAACTTCAGTTAACTAATACAAACTCAGACCCTGACCCTATCCAGGGTTCTGTACCCGCCAATCTTTTTTCCCATTGACTTTTACGGGATGCCAGATGATAGTAAGATTCCATGCCTATTTGTACCACTGCAGGATGAGAAACACCTGGGAAAGTGTATAAGGAAGTGAAGACTTGTGATCCAAGAAACAGAGAAATCTCTGCAATAGCTAAATTACGTTACACCAAAACTCCACTATTTTCTTACGCCTTATGGGCTTTCAAAACACACAGTAAACAAGTGACTGAGCTGGTTTATTACTAAGATAATAATCCTGCCAGCTTATAAGAAAGAAGGACCCTACTCATTGTCACCCTTCTTCATTCTTAAACACAAGGGAGCGGGCCTCCAATATTGAGGGATCCTGTGTGGTTCTTTCACCGCAGATAGCAAAGTTAGCAGGGTATTTCAGTAGACAGTGTTTCTCATTAAACATGTACATCATTGCTGCTGCTCTCAGGGCATCCAGAAATGCCAAACTGTAGACAGGCATTTAAAATTATAGTAAGCTTTAAAAGGATACATGTCTTTTACTCCCCCTGTACACCCTTGATTGTCTTGTAAACACATGGACAAGCAAAGGTGTTTTAACCATCCACTATTCTGTAACTGATTGTCCTGCAGCTACTCCTGGTAAAGAATTTAAACTTCAGACATCCCTCAGCACTCCTAAGTGATTTCCTGAGTCAGACTGTGCTTCAGGACAGTTTCTACCCCGTCGTGTTTAGTCAAAGTCCCTCTGCAAAAACAAGGAAGTAACGAGCAGCCTGAGTTGGCATGGGAAGAGTCCCACATACCTGGCCCGATGGTTGGTGGTGAAGGTGTAGGCACGGCAATGGGAATGCCAATACTGCTGCTTCCACTGTTCTCTCGACTGCCACTTCCTCCACTACTGCCACTATGGAAAAAAGTCGCAAGCATGAGCACAGCATCTCCTACAAAAGCTGAACAGTCACACTTGTTGTGTGAGCTCTGCTAGCCTAACTCAATTACAGACTGTTGAAAAATTCCCTATTAAATGCCTCTATCTTTACCTACAATTGCATAGAGATAATCAAGTCTGGATGCATTACTCTCCAAATAAATGGAATTAGCTAAGCTGATAAACATCACTATGAATAAAATGTGCAGTTAAATGCTTCAAAAAATAAAAAGGTAATCAACCATGCAAGTCCTAGGCAATGGAGTAACAACTGCAGGAGTAGTCCAGGGGCCTTGTAATAATTGAAAGTAGTATGCTGGGGCTGGAAGACTTAATGGCTAAACTCTAAATAATCATTTATGATTATTTATGCTGTCAGCTGAAGGAACATTTCCTCTACGCAGAACAAAAGTTTAGATTGCTAAGTTTTTAACTGAGAATGGACACGATAATCCAGCTGGGGTGGGGTATGGTGTGCTTAATTTTCTGTATATCTAACACTCCCCACTACCCTTTTGTGTATGAAAAGTTTGTTTCTAAGATGGTCTGAAAGATAACAGTACAGCTAGCTCACAGCTTGTCTAACTAATGTTATATGATACACAAATCAGAGGCCAGCAATGCAAAACATAGTGAACTACTGGATAAGATTTCTACACATGCCTTTGGAGGCTGTAATATTTATTTTCTTTGAGGAATCTGAAAAAGAATCAAAATTCAGGCAGAATCTGTCCTTATTCTTATCTAAGAGTACTCCTTAGTTCAAGTCTTGAATTTACATGCATTAAATGGATAATGTAAAAGAAACTAAGCAGACAAGATGTTTTGAAGCCAAAACTTCACTTCAATTAATCCATGTTAATTAAGAGTATTCAGTGAATTCTAGTTTATTTACCATTCCTGGATAGCTATAAATCAGTCAAGTGTCAAGTGCAAACCATTCAAATATATATCCTTGGAAAATAACATTACAGACAAGAAAATCGGCGATCCGAAATGGAAGCCAAGATAATTCCTTCAAAATTAGAGTTCTGTCTGCTGAAGACCTTGATCTTGTCACCATGGTTGCAGCTGAATTTCTAACTGCAGCCTACATAAAAGATCTTGTGAGACAAGAGTAAGGAGCATTCACAGTAGCCAGCTAAACACACTAACAAGATCCTCAATGCAGCAACATTTAGAAGTTATTTAATTCTGACAGTATTTCATCACCAACTGTGTCTAAAATACTCAGTCCTGTTAGTGACCTACCATGTTTAACTGCCTACTGTGAGTTTTTAAAAAAAGAAAAATGCTAAGAAAGAAGCTCTCTAGAAAACAGGCTAACCTTTTACTTCTAACTACATTGAATTCTTTCATCTGTTTTTTCCCTGCAGTTTGAAACCTGTGATAAAAATCGTATTGAGAAAAAAATGAACTTGCTCAAGAGACTCAGAGAAACCTTTAGCCTTGCAAATCAAGAAAAGAAAATTGTTTTTTAAAAAGCTACACTCAGAACATTGAAAATGAAGGCACTTCTTTGCATTATGGAAGTCAACAATGCAACAAAGTTCTGTTGATGCAGTGGTAGAATAACTCACCTTTTCGCCTTTCAACAAAAAGCCAAGATGCACAAAGCTTCAAAGCTTTTCTATGACTTTAACAAACATTAGTTTGCCAGGCAGGAGAGAGGTACTGTGGGAAAACACCCTACCTGTGTGTTCGTGGTCTCTGGTTCAAGGAAGCTGTCCTCCCTGGACTGTGCTGACTGCCCAGCCTGGCAGGGCTGGTCATGTAATCATTGGGGACTGTTGGCGGTTTGACTGGCTCCAGGGTTTTGTAAGGAGTATTTCGTCTGCTCAAGGAAAAGAAGATTTGAAGACGGAAAGATAAAGAATCAGAAGATTAAAAGGCTAAATAAGTGAAGTTGTAAATCCATTTGTTTTCTAAACTTTTTGTGAAAGATCACTGCACAGTGACCTGCATTGCAGTATATTAAAATTCCAATGGGGAGGGTAGACAGGTCACAGTCAACAGCCTAAAGTACTCTTACGTAGACAGATCCATACAAGTTGGCCTACAGCACATAAACTGGTCAAAGAAGCCTAAACTAAATTTACCACCCCACACACATTATTTCAACAACCTAGCATACAACAGCTACATCTGCATAACATTCTGGGGTTACCTGTCAGCACATGACAAATTTCTGTAGTACCGATTTCCTCTTCCCTCCCCCTTCCCTGTTCCCATCAGAACCCTTTCCAAAAGTATTCTTGGCTGAAAGTATTCATCTCATTAAGACATCAGCAAGGCTGAATCAAGATTCACAGAACAAGTGACATTTGCAATCACCAATGCTTTTCCTAGGAGCACTGCTTCATGCAGTAATCAAGCAATCTCATCTCACATAAGCAGATCTGAAAAAGTGCCTCACAGATGAGCTTCATTGTCTCCATTTTGCAGCCCAAGAAAGCGAAGCCCAGAGAATTCCAACCTAGCAGACTTCATCAAGTCAGAAATGTAACATGGATCTTTTGAGATCTATTTACCAGACACGTTACTGCCGTAAGAACAGTGCATTTATTGTACTGAACTGCAGGGCTCTTCGATTCTCACCAGTAACTGAGAGATCCACTGCAAAACACAGAATCTGGCAATGCACCAGAGCTAAGCAAAACCAAAAATACTGAACTACTGGCATTTAATAATTTGTTCAATTACTGGTTATAACTGAGTTGGTAAGTAATACAGCTTCCTGGTATTTTAAGAAACTTACTGATTTTCTTTCTACATCATGAAAAGCAACAGTACTAAACTTTCTTTTCAAGGTTATTTCAATTTGAAGCACATTAACGGTCTTCCCTGCTTATAATTTTATTTGGTAGTCTTTAGATCTCTATCACTTACAACTGGAATACAAAATTTCTTTCTTTTTTTCCACAACTGATCTCTTTTGGCAGATCTATAGGTGGTGATACACTGCATATTAAAATCATCTAGAGTTCTTTATGCAGATAAACTAATTTACAAACACCACAGTACATGAAAACAATTACAGTATTCTCACTTTCTTGAGAGGTTTTAATAATAAATTGTTATAGATGGAAGACAAAAAACATTGTTTCCTGACACTGCTTGGAGCTCCCCACCTCATTGTCCCCCAATGTTTCAGAGTGTGATCTTGGGAGCCCTTCCCACCAGGGAGAGGTACAGGGAGCCCAAGGTCTTGCTCTGCTCCAGGACCCTCAAGGAATGAATTCAACTACTGCCACATCCAGCTCCAGCAATTCACTCATTCTTCCATGGTACTTCCAACCTGAGCATCCAGTGATTTCCACAATCTCTACCTGGTCCTGTGAAGGGACCCCTGCTTACTTCAGTCCCTTTTGCTTTTCACTCTGCATCCCTTCCATGCAGGACTCCTTCCCCACCATATTCCTTTAGACAGTCCTGCCTTGGAGGGACGAGCTGCACAACAGGCAGCACCTACTTAAAGGCCAGTGTTACACGCTAAGCTCATTCTGGTTTTACATACTTATCTCTGTTTTCTGGATCAAAGGGAGAAGAGTAGCTTCCTTGCAGTTCCTAGCGATCTTTTCTGCATAAATTAGGGTAAGTCATGCCTATGATATTTCATGCTCTGGCAGAACACGGCTGCTCAAGACAAGAACTGTTCTTCCTGAACAAGAAGGGCAGATAGAAATCTCTCTTACAAACCCACATTATTCCTCCCCCTCAGCCAACTGCTGCCGCTCGTCAAGCTCATCTGGAAATGACATTCAGCTGATTAATCCTTATCAGGCATCAGCTAAGGCAACCAAAGAGCTCTGACTTGTTCAGGGGGAACATTAGAGTGAGGCAGCTCACCAGCACATCAATGCTGCTGTTTCCCTAGCAAGCGTCCAAGAGGACATGAAAGTGCTACCGAGGTTCCCAGGGCTGATAAACAACTCTCTCAACTGGGATAAGAGACACAATTGGAATACTGATTTCATGCCCTTGAGCAATGGGAATTTTCAGAAAACATGCTGAGGAAACCTCTAGGTTAATTTCTCTGTGAAATATGCAGCACACACTACCACCAAGCATCAAATGGGGATTAAAAAAAAAAATCACTAAGCCTTCAATGAAAGGAGTTGCTGCTTCTAATTTTCATTGACCATTGCTCCTGATCTCCATCCTGTTCTGTCTCATTATTCCTCATTTTTACAGTTTCCTGCCTCTCTGAGGCAATATACCTGAAGCTAACACAACCATGACAGCCAGCTTTACAGTGCCTCAGTCCCACAAATTACAAAGGAAAGGCTGAGAGTGACAAACAGGTAGAAGGTCATTTAGAATGCCTTTTGGAAAATGTTGCACAGTTGGACAGACAAAACCATATGGCACGTGCACTGAGCTTCTTAAGTATTAATGTTTTGGTCTCTAGCAACAACTTCTTGCTGGCACACCACAATAAGCAGATTTCACTCCCCACAGGTCCACAGCAGCAAAATAGATGCAGGGAACTCTGCTCACAGTGAGACTTGGGAATAGCAAGATCCTTCCTCATTTAAGCATAAAAATAAAAATGCACAAGCCAGCAAGAATCAATATTGTCACTATGCTCATTCTAAGCCATGAATTTTGCTTAGATAACGCAACAAATACAGCACAAACAGCCACTTCATAGCTTTTCTAATATTGAGAAATGAGTACACAAGAACTTTACTAGTGAAGTCTTTCCCCCACTGAAGTTAAAACCTTAAGATTCTTTTCTGTCACTAAGGATTTCTCCCCAAAAGTCAGGAATAACAACACCCTCCTCATTTACACATATCCATATGAAACCCTTGCCCATGAAAAAACATTCTTTCAAAACAGTCATCATGAAAGAAAGAGTCGATGCAGTTGAAAGGGTTTATACAGAAAAGGTAATTGTGGGCTTTTTTTGCTAAAGGCTATCAGAATTGCCACCTATCCACGCATAAGATAGATGGCAATATGACGATATTTAAGAAACACCAACACTGGCACAATTAAAAATTTCTATTACACAGGAGGGACCAAGCAGTCCATTCTTACCCCAGAGTTCCCCGGCCTGACATGGGAGGACTTGGTGGTTTTTGTGTAGGCGGATTTGTTCTTGACAAGGTGCCAGTTCTTGCAGGCTGGTTATTTCCATGCTGAAATAAGGGAAAACATGATTTTATTTTTATAACAGAGCAGCTCTGTTACTGACAGCTTCTTTTTTTTAAGTGTAAGAATATGAAGTGAGAATTCCCAGACAGCTGTCAAACAGCAAGTTTTCAGCTACGCACGAGACAGACACCAGTAAATACAAAGAGTCTAAACACAAGCTTAATGTTACTTTCACTATTAATTTACAACAGACATCAGAAAGGTAGGCAATTGACAGGTTCATGCACAAATCTCTTCTATAATATTTTTCCTTAAAGGGAAGCCACATTTGTATTCATTGCCATTCAGGTGTTAATAATTTAAATCAAAGTTTAACACTGACAGTACAATGCAGCCAGCATGGCCCAGAATTTCTCAATTTGCCCCTGCTATTTGACTAGCAGAGTCATTCAGGTTGTCTGGGAAGTCTCCTGCAAAAAATGTAAGTGAAGGGAATCAAGGCATCTACTGAATTCAGAGCAAAGCACTATATGTGTTAGAGAAATTAATGTATCTATGTATAAATGCAGATGTCAATGTATCGCAGATATATTGACACGCTAAATGCTGTAAATGAAAAAAAGGTATAGCATGTTTAATCTAAATATCCTATGGAAAGCAGAAGAGAGTGTAAGAGAGAGCTAGTTTTCAGTTTTAATGGCTCTGCAGCCTCTACTATCAGTCACATGAGGCACTGTGGGTCAAAGGAGAAATAACACTTCTTACCTTGGCTTTTAGCCACTTAACGTTGGCAAAAAAAGGGGGGAAAAAGGTAGAAATTAATGGCAGATCCATCACAACTGATAGGACAGGTTAAACTACAGATAATCACATTTTAAAGGAATCATTTGTTTTAACTGACAATTAGCTCATCCCAGTACACTAAGAGAGATTTTACACTGTCAGTTATTGAAAACTCTGTGTCTGATGAAGCGACCACAAGAAAAGCACTTGGGTCAAAATTAAGTTTTGCTAAGCTTTGCCAGATATGTCTGTCAGGTTCTTCATGGGCAGTAAAGGGTTGAAAAGCCCTCTGCTGACCATTCAAGTCCAAACCCAAATCAATGCTATTTCAATGGCAATAGGCACCTAAGAATTCGTTCACAAAACCACAGTTTCAGCAATATGCACAGAATTGACCTGCCTGTTGCTTTGACACTTAACCTCCACATGTTTTCAAGAAATCCTAGCTGCTGCATTGAATGGTAAATAAAGAAAAGGGAATTTTCAAACAGGATGAGCAGCAGTGCCTTTCACCTCTGGTTTATTGATTGCAATCTGATTCAAGCCAGCACAACGCTGGCTGCTCAAAACTGTGTTGGCAGGGATATAATGATTGTTATTCTGAAATTTTAGCTCTTAGAGTCAAGTCATTATATGACTCCACTGTATCATTTTAACAGTCTTTGTGATTGCAGAGGAAAAAGAAACATAAAAACTTGGCCCCGTGAGGAAAATGAAACATTTAAAACACACTCAAACTCTTTCATTTTGGTGGGGGGGAGTGGGACAGGGAGACAGACACTCATATTTTTGAAAGAGTTAGTTTCACCAATTAAAAAAAACAACCAAACAAAATAATCCCAATGCTTTTCTTGAGGTTGTTTGGAATTAAACTGTTACTTCCAGAATGAGCCTTCTAAGGCAGAGCTTTTTAAACTGTGGTTTGCACCTTCTTCTCCTCCTCCAAGAAACACAGGTTAGTTTAAATGCATCTATGAACTCACTAAAAAGAAGTAGTTAAAACATGCTGTACAATAATGTGCGTTTGAGACTTCTGACAGGGTCTGCAAAACCACTAAAGAACAGCTGGGGTTTACAAATCAAACAAAGCTGAAAGCCACTGCCCTTAAGTTATTCATATTACAAGAACAGAAACATTAATCCTGTTCCAAAATTCAGATGAAAAAGTTTAGCTCTGGTAAGTAAATTTGAAGGTCAACCCATTTACTCCCAGCCTGGGCAGAAGAGCAGGCAGAGTTCACAGGTATTTAAACCACCTCTGTCCCCACATACTTATTTCATGGATAAACATGCAGGTTCAGTTTCTAAGATGCCAGAGTACTCTCCCAAGCAGTGTATTTTTAAAACAGGCCTTTAGTAATGAAATTCGTTTTCTCACAGGGATATGTGACCCTTCCCCTTACTTCACCAGCTGCCAACAGCAATAGCATAATACAAGGGATTTGTTAAAGGAGACCAAAAATCGAAACTCTTGGTTCCGTCCTTCCCCAGCAGACATAACTAGAAAATTTTTTAAAGGCTAAAAAGGAAGGGTGGCATGGTTTCTTATCCAGCCTCTACTACTAAATTTGCCTGCCTCAAAAATACAAAACAAAAAGCTTCCTTTTTTTCCTTCCCTTATGCAGTCACTCAGCATTTACGGTGAGTACTTCCACCCCCCTCCTAATCCCTGTTACATTCTGCCTCCACTGCAATGACAGTATGAATATCAACATCTAGCAATGATTCAGGTAATCTTCATCTTATTTCAAACCTTTCTACTGCTAAGAACATTAAACATTTATCTGAAGTCCAACAGCTCTTGACCTTTATTCCTATCTCCAACACTACATCAGGTGAGCTTCATCTCTTTCGCTACCAGTTAAACAATATACAGATACACACTTGATTGTTGAGAAGAATTAGCAGCTGCTCTCATACAACTTTCTATACGTAAAAAGGTCTGTAGATGTCCTCTCTGTTGCTGTCAGTACAAACAAGAGTCATACGGGCAGGAAAACAGAAGGCCAGAACACAAAAGGAACTGGGATTCACATGGGAGAGCAACTCCTGATCCAAAGTACCTAAGTAAGGGAGGAAAGCAAATGAACCAAAGCAAGATGAACCATATGGCTATTTAATCATGGTTAACAAGCTAATTAATTAGGAGGACACTTTTTTTTTATTTATTGGCTGAGCTTATGAGGTCAACATTGCTGCGTTACTTGGTCTGAAAACCTAATGTGATGCTTTCTAAGCAATTAAAAAAAACCTGCTTGGAATTGAGAACACTTTATGCAGGAGGGTCTAGACTCAGTGTGATTTGAAAAAAAGGCAGCAGAAAACAAAAGGAGAAGCAGGTACATGCTTAATATTTGTGCAAGCATCTCTCTACAAATGCCTCCAGGCCAGCCAGGCTGTTGGCAGAACCTGACCATCACCAACTGCATGATCAGTACCAGGAAGGTCAGAGCCAGAAAGGAGGGAAATGCAGGGCATGAGGAGAAGAGGCAGCATTCATAAGGTTCACAGTTGAAGAGGGAAGACACTGTTCTGAGAGGGTATAAAATAAGAGACAGGAGGTGCAAAAGGAAAAAAGCTTAGTCAAATGAAGAGCATCACTGAGAACTCCTGCAGAAGCTGTGAGGAGCATGATTCCCTTCTCCTCCTGCTATCTGTATTACTGCACACACAGGAGACAGTTTTCAACCCAATACCAGCATCCTGGATGACACACATCAGCAAAAAAACAGTCTGTAGGCTTGCTGGGGATGCTTGTGATGCTGAGGGTGAGAACTAGACAGACCAGGATGTTCCCAGAAAGGAAGCAGGGTAGGCTGCAGTACTGGTTGGGGTTTCTTGCAATGATGTAACAGATCATGTTTTAAAGAAGCATGATCAATTTTGCCTTTCTAGGGAAAACCCAACAAGCATTTGTGGCAGTCCTGGACAAAGCCTTAAGGGCTGTCACAAAACTAAGAGAAAGAAACCACAGTCTCAGGTTCAAGAAATAAGAGAAAACACTGCGGCATTTCCAAAATGTCACAGCTAGGGCAGTGACACATCCACAGGGTTTGGACAGCATGGGAGAGCAGGCTGGCCTAGGACTGAGAGCCAGCAGTGGGCTGGAAAGGAGCAAAGCAATTAAGGCAACAGGCAGAACAGGTGTTTGCAACAGCCATGCAAGGCATTTATCAAAGCTGAAATTGAGGCTGCTCCTGTAACTGATGCCAGGAATTCAGAGCACCTGGACTTTAGAACTTCAGCTGTGGGTTTGGAAGGACGAGCAATGACTGCTAGTACCAGGAGACTTATTTGCTTAAGGCAACCCTTTTGGCAATTCCAGCATACTCAGTTCTGGTAGTCTAAAGAGTACAAAAACACCTGCTGCCAAAGGGAGTACTGCAGGTTGCTTAAATTGAGGTCAAAGGGACAAGATCAAGAATGGCATGAAAGGGGAGGGTGTGAGGAAATCAGAAATACCTACTGACAGCCAAAGGATGTCCAAACATTGACAGACTCCACTGGCTGGCCTCATGAGGCAGCCATCTAACTGTTTTTAATAGTTTTCATGCCAAGTAACAAGTCATGGGGGAACATTAGTCATGATTCAGGGAACTATGAAGCTATCATTTGAGCTATAAACTCTGCTTGGAAAACGAGGGGTAGGGATGGTGGCAAATAACTCATTTATGTGAGCAGATTTATCTGTAAGCACACAAAAGGCCACCTGCACACGGAAGCAAAATTCTTATCATGCTGGTATTCAGCAAGTTTCTTCTGCACATTTCAGCTATGAACTCTCCAATTTCAGAGTGCAGAAACTTCAAATTTCTGTGCAGGCTGGTTGTACTTCCCCTGCTATATGTCATCCATTTCTCTGACTCCTGAATTTAAAGAGCCAAGTTCACTCTGTATCTTGCCATACCTAGGATCACTGAAAGAGGTCATTAAAGACCACCCAATATAAATGTTCTTCAACGGAAACAAGGGTTTTAAAAGTATGCCAGTCTGAACTCCATTAATAGTAAGTATCTGGCAAACTTGGAACTTTTATACATATGGTGTGTAAAGGCAATAATCAGCCTAAGGTGTGTTAGCTTTGACCACTAATCATAGTCATCAACCACAATACAAAAAACCCCACATGGTCACTCTTGACACTTTAGTCAACCTCCCTTTTACTTAAAAAGGTACTTCCTTTAATAGTCATGGGAGAAATGTCCCTACAGAAAGGTAGCTGGCCATAAGACCTTTTGAAATGTTATTATGTGTGTGCAGCTAGGCAATTTTGCACAAGATTGCTCTTTGCCTCATCAGTGGGGCAGTTCTGAAATACCACAAGGTGACACAGAGCAAGAAAAGCAGAAGCTGGAAAGGTGCTTGCTCGTGAAGGTATGGGATGCCTGAGGAAAGGATACAGTAAAACACCAAGCCTAGAACATGGCTCCCTTACAGAAATCAAGATATGGAGTTTGGTAGATAATCAAAGGTGTTGTTCAGCAGGCAGACTGTATGTGGGTGTCAGATACTCAGGGTAACACACTTCTGCCACACTAGTTTTGTGCAGTTTTAAAGAAATTATTCCTGTGTCTCAATTTTCTTAACAGAATGGGTCAGAAGACTTTATTTGTTCTTTATTTCCTTATAATCTATGGTAAAGCAGATTATTTTGAGGAAATTTAGGTTTCAAATCACTGTTTCTTTAGAAATTGAACATATGTAGGTAAGTCTCTCTTCAGGGAAATTTAACCTCTCCTACTATTATTTGCAACCTAGTCATTAGTGTTTTGTTAACAGCAATCAGACGTAGTTTGTCAGCATTGCTTCTCTCCTTTATTTCTTCTTTTTTTTTTACATTACAATTAAAAAGCACTAGTATACAAAAACCTGCTTGTGGATGATAGACAAACTTAACATTGTTCCTGTAGCACTCAGTAGTCTTGTTCAGAGAAAGACAGATTCCTGCTTTTAAGAAGTTCATGATTTTTCAGTTGAGTTGGTAACTTTGAATCTAACTACCTTAAAGTAAGGTTAGCATTAAAAAAAACCAAACCAAAAAAACAAAAAATAAAGAGAGCTCAAGGTTTTGTGTTTCCTTTGCAAGCTGAAAGGCTTCATTGAAACCTACATTATATCAGATGACACTAGGCACACTTCTGAATTTCCAGTAGCAAATGCCCTATGGAAAGCACACAGCATTAACACTCACAACAGAGTCATTAGAGTTGGCAACAGGAAGTTCCTTTTTCCCTCAGAGAAGCATTCTTTACCCTACAGCAATATTTACTGTTTGGCCATGACCCCAGAGGGATGATGTGACATTAATGAAATTGGCAACATGACATCCTTTGGAGCGTGAATGTCTGACAGAGGCTGGTAAGGGGACAAAGGCAGCAGCAGCTCCAGTTCAGGATCTTTATCTCACTTTGTTTTTATTAGACTGAATTAGTTAAAATTTAATATTCCAGTGGCTACACAGAAACAGTCCTATCCTAAAGGGTATGTAGGCATGATTAGGTAGCCTTTCACTGTCAGCATCTCATCTGCATTTTTCTTTTGCACTGACACAGATATAAGCATAAAGACTGCAGACAAGTAGGACAGGCTGAGAAGCACAAGGGTCAGAGCAAGACTTCCTTCTCTAAGCTTAGTGTTTGTCAAGTTCTGGACCAATTCCTACTTTAAAGGAGTCCTTCCAACTTCCATTTGCTTGAGAAAGATTTCTGAATGCTTAACTCCTGTTTGACTTTCTGGGCTCAAAAGCTTCTTACAGCTTTCATGTGCTGAAATGCAAATTTTATGGTGACAAAATTACAAATTTTTTTCCTCAAAATAAAACAGAAAAGTGATCAATCTCCATATACAATTCCAGTTTGGTTTTGAAGAACTATTAGTCCCATAAAACAAACTTGATCCAATTACAGCTATTAGGCATTTCAATTAGGCATGTATTCAACATTTTATCTCCCTTTACCATAAGGCATAATCACTTCAATTTCCTACTTAGCTGCCATTTTACAAATTGCTGCAATTCCACCTGCCTTCTATTCAAAAAGAAGATTATAATAAATTCAAAGGCCAATTTGAATTTGGCTTTTAAGGGCAAATTTAAGGTTTTCAAGACAGCTTCCAAGCTTTCTCCTTCTCCTCTCTCTTAAACTGAGGATTTTCTGTATGAGTAATTGTGTTTGACCTATTTATTTGCTGGCACAGTATTATTTTTCCTTTTCTTTCACAAAAAAAAAAAAAAAAAAAAAAAAAAAAAGAGAAGAGGAGGAAGGAAATGTTAAAGTAGCCTCTGCCTAATAATTTTAAACCAAGCTCTACACAGGAAGGTAGATAACGACAGTTACTCTTGTTTACAAAGAATTACTTTAGCTACATTCCCCTATGCCCAGAGGGTGACAGCTGAGCAACCACTTAATAGACCAGCAAAAATGCTTCCCTGTGTGTTTCTTGGAGCCATCAACACGTATTTGTGTTGCAAAGGAAAGCCTTCTTGCTAGCAAACCAACTTAAAAAGCCCTCCTGATTTTGGCTGATGCTAGCCTTGGCTTCATAGGGACATATATAAAAAAAAGCAACTTTTGGAAACACTGTCTGTATCTGTCCCTGCAAAGGGAAGGGGCAAAAGGTGCAGCAGCTGGAATACTTCGGGGCTGCCATGGAGGTTTCAGGCTGAAGGAAAAAGTACCTCTGTGATCCTAGAATGCTCTACAAAAGCTTTTCAACCAAGAACGTGCTGGAGGAGGAAACAGCACTGCCTTCCAAGGAAGTGTCTCCCACCAGTGGGGAAACCTGCTATAGAGAGCAGCTGCTTACCCATCACTGCCACCTCCACCCTCACCTGCCCCCACAAATATTGCTGCATGCATGTGAGACAGAGGGAGGCATGCAGAGCCCTTCTCCATGCCCCAAGCACATGCATCTGCTTTTGCATCCTTTCTACACAGCCATGAGAAGCAGAGACAAACCAAGAAAATGAGCTGTGACTACACACAGGAGGTGTTTTTGCATCTGCTCAGATGAAGACATATGGTGAAGGCAGCATTTATCCTGAGAATTACATACCTCCCTAATTTTGTTAACTCTGTGAGACATTTTTACCTACACTTTTCATATTAAACAATTCAGAATCACCCAATAAAATATACTGCATATTTAAACAACATTTTTCCTAGGATCAATACTTAATGAAAAAAATAAAAGCAGAAACAGGGTATAATCCAGTCTGTATCTTTGATTTCTCCTCGTCTTTTTCCTTTAGCTTTCTTTATCAAATCCTGCACCAGAACAATCCCATTAACAGCAATAAATTGACATTTACAGATTTCAGTGTTGTGTAATTTTTATTTAATACTTAAATGCCAATGTGTATGTTGTATTGTATTTGATTGACACTTGCTACAGCAGAAAACATACAAGGATCTACAAGTTAGTCAAACTGAAATTGTTCTAAGCAGACCTCAAACTTCTTTTTCTCTTGAACAACATGGTTTTTAATGCCTTATTGGACATGTTGCTGTCCAACTTGGGGTGAAATCTTTGCTCAAGGAAGTAAAACTTAACAGAGACTGGAACATCTTCTAAGACCACTCTGGACAAGACAAAGTTTCTAATTCAATTTATTGAATGCTCTCCCCTAACTGTAGGTTCAAGAGGCAACTCAGATTCTCAGCATCATCTTTCATTTGTGCTGACTTCCAACAGGACCTGATCCAGTTTCTTAAGTTGTTTTGGTTTGATTTTCTTGTAACACCACTGTCGCTGTTGAGCGGCTAGCTGAGGAATGACCCAAGGTCTCAGACAAGGAAAGAGAGAAGAGAGCTTTATTGTTTTGAATTCCATATATATAGAGTTTACAGAGGTGCCCCAGATTGGTCAGCCCGAGACCTCCCCCTAGGCACAATTGGCCAAGCTCGAACTGACCCAATCCGGAGAAGTTGTTTGCAAAACATCCAAACTTTATCTTGTTTATGAAATATAGCAAAATGTTCCCACGGGAAGAACCTGTGCTAGCCACACACCACTACCTACATTTAGGTGACTAAGTAAGCTACTTCCTTCAGAACCTTGATCTGTGTCACACTCTTGGAGCCCAAGTAATACGATGGCTAAAACATTTAATTATGTTGTTCACTAACTCAGCACACTCTTTTCAACAGTGTCTCTAATGCACAGCAATCACCTTGAGATCTGGCTGGAAGTTTATTTCATTTGTGTAACAAGTCTACATAGAAAATACCAACTGTTTCGTGCCTTTCACAGCTGTAGAACAGACTTAGGCAAGTCACTCAAAGAAACAATATCAAGATATAATTTGCAGTTACCTTGTAATTACTTGGTAATTTGGTTACTACTAGAAGCCTTTCTTACTTCTGAAAAGACCAAGTTTTTAATATAAAATAAACCACTAACATTAAAAAAAAAAAACCCTTTACTAAAACCATTCCATAAGAACTGCCTAGAAATGGGTAAACAGCATGTCATTCTGCCACAAAAAGAGGGTCCATGAATAAAGACACCAATACTCCCAAAAGCAAATAGTGATATTGGAAAATGCAACAGCTAAGCCTTAACAACCTCAGCCTTCATGGATCATGCAACCTGTTTTGAGTCTGCACAATGTAACAGTTCAGCAAAGCATCAATTTCAGAGACTAACAGTAATTACTCTACTTTTGAAGTCTGCTACAGCACTTGATCCCTGGAGCACTTAAATGCAGAAACCAATAACTTGACACTGAATTCCTGTACTCTCTATTCATAGAGCATCCTCTTCAAATGCAGACTATACTGAGAAATCATCAATTTCTCTGACTCCAGCGTTTCTATTTTATAGCAATTCAGAACACGTCTGTCAGGCTTCTACACAAGACTGTTATTCATCAAGACTGGCTTAATTTATTAGTGTAAAACAATCCTAGATGTTACAGGTTTAATACAGGTTTGTCTACAAACAACAACAAAAAAAATTTGGTAGTCTGAAGTCATTACATTAATTCACAGTCCAGAGCTGTCATGATATAAAACTGCTTTCTAACTTGTGTTGGAACTAGATTCCTGTGGGCATTTGAAGGGCTACTATGAAGTAGGAGGTACCCTGGTACTCTGTTGTGCCAAGTCATTCTGAAAGATCTGTTCCTTGAGCTCAGCAATCCAAAGGGCACATGATGGGCTTACACAGCTGCACAACTGACTGACCAGAGCACATCAAGCTTTAGAGGATACATGGGTTTTGAATAAATGCCATCCAAGAAAAGATTGTTGCAAACTGAATATACCTGGAATGTCTGGTCTAGAGGGATACAAAGGTATTTTTTACAAAAAGATGACCAGGGAGAAAATGGCATTATATTAATTTAACTATGACCATTTCAAGAGAGGTAGTCATTAATTTATCAAGGCTTTTATTTAGAGAAAAGGAAAGTTAGAGGGTCCAAAGGGAATAAGACATCAAATGCCACTGAGATTTAAATGCAAACTAGCTGACCCCCTTTCTTCTGTTCACCCACCAAAAAACCCCACCCACCCACCAGCCAGCTTCCCATAAGAGATTACTTCCTTTATTTCTTTAGTTATTGAGAAAAATTGAGTGGCAGTGACAGCTTAATCTAGAGGAGGAAGTAGTGATAATTTTAAAAGTCAGTCATGGCTTTTTGACAAGTCATTAGCCTAAGATCATGAGCCATTATTTCCTGACACTGTGACTATCACTGACAGTCACAAGATTATAGCAAACATTGCTCAAAAAACCCTCCCTGCAAAACAATCCACTTTGTTATTGAAATGTTTGTATGTGGGAGCATATCACACCCATAATCCTTCCTATCATAAAGGAACTTAACATTTTATTATCAGTAACATTCTGCCCCGACCCTATCTCCTGGTCTGTGCTACTTGGAGTCCTCAAGTGTCCAGGTGTTCTTACCTTTACGCCATGGCCAACATCATCCAGCACCGTGTAGTCTATAGGTTTTCGAATATACCTTACAGGACGTTCCATGTTCGCTGGTGCTATAATTTTGTGAGTTCTTGATGTGTTCTTATTGGTCGTCAAAATGCCTATCTCTCTGCGAGCGACCTTTTCTTTATGGATGTCCACAGTCTAGATTAAAAACAAGAAAGTATGGGTTTCTTTAGGCATTTGCTGTTGTCTTTACAGAGCTAGCTACATGTTTAGGCTTCACTGTAAGACAAAGAGTCTGAACTGAGTTAATGCTGTTGGAAGGATGCCAGTTTATTGATGAAATGAGTTTAATCCACATGAATGTTGTTAGAAAATTACACTTTAATGAAATAACCAATATTAATAATAAAATTACAATTATACATTACTGCTTCGACAGTCTAAAGACACTATGCAGATACAGTCCTCACAGATTAACCCTCAGCGTTCTTATGACCGACACTGGTAATAAATTACTCCATCTCCACCGCTGGGAAACCAGGACAGACAAGCTAAGCAATTTGCCCAGAGCCCCAGAGGGGGACTAAGCTTGGGAAGTCTGTGTGGTAATTTCTTTCAGCAAAGCCATCAGTGCATATCAAAGTCAGAGTCTGCACAGGGAGGGACTAATTTCAGCACTGGGGCTAGTTTCAGTCATACTGTTCATAGCAGCTTCACTGAAAGAATAAAACAAAGCTTTAAAGATGCAAGTAAAGGAATATAAAATATGCTGCATTTTATTTTAAAAAGGAGACAAAGATCAGTCCAGCAATCTGTAAAAAATCAAACTAAGCTACACATAACAGACACATTCTTCTACATGCAATATAAACACTGCTTAAACCCTAACTGAAGGAGAACAAGTGTAAATCGAGCATTAGATGCCATAGGAAGTCCTATCTCTCGGAAGCCTATTTCAAGATTCAGGGATTGAATGTACTGGTTTAAGTACCTACTAGAACCTAAGGATCTCATTGAAGGAGATGGTATCTGACAAAAAAACACCCCTTTGAGCAAGGCCTATCAAGCACCACTTTATCCACTGAGGAAAACAAATCTTCATCTATAAGCATCAATTCCTCCACAAAAAGCTGCCATAGAAAAACCAGTGAAGGTTCAGAAAGAAAGAAAAATCCTTGTCATCCTAAATCCTAACTCATTTAGGTACATCTGTAGAAATGGTTTAATCTAAAATGAACGTTATCTTGTGAGAGGTTTTGTTTAGTGAAGCAAAGTCAAAGATGAAGCACAAAATAAATTGATATTTCTACTTCTGTATGAGGCAAGATGAAAAAAGCAAGATTAATATCCAGGAAATGAACATTTCTAGGAAAGTCAGCATTCACTCTGAAATATCTTCAAGCTGAACGTTTTTTTTTTTTTTCATTAACTGGTGCACATGCTCAAATAATCTTAAATTCTCCTCACTACAAAAAGACATAAACCCCTCCTTAACACAGTTTTGATAGATGGCATTGCAGATTACAAGCAGGAATACAGGTAGAGAGGCACCTAAAACCAGTGATACTGGTGATACCAGCAAGCTTGTTTTCACAGCTTAAAGCTAAGTAACAGACTACTTGTAACATTGCAAAAGGTTCTTTTACTTTGGAAGCACACAGAATCTTAAGAGAAATAAGAGTTGTAATTTTCCAGTATAATGCAACACATTAAATGTGTATGTCTTTATCAGCTTATTTGGAATAAATTAATTACATATCCCAATAAAACTTTGGAACAAGCTTCATGTCCTAAATGTTCACGCTCTGAAAAATCCCCAAATCAGTAATTAAAAAAATGCCTTTCCAAGTGAGAAAATCCTATACATCAAGTATTTAACACTGCATCAGTATCAGGTATCATCCACTGCACCTACATTTTCTCTGGCAGTCGATTTCACAAATGATAGAATGAAGACTAAAGAATGAGACTAGTCTGATTTTTTCAAATGCAGCTATTATTTGTGCTTTTCCTTTTAGAGACTAAAACAACATGTTCATTCTGCCTTTTCATTGTTTTCTTGATCTTGCTGAAAGAATTACATGAGTGCCGTGCTACATGTTCATCTCTTCCAATTTTTCTGCACAACCTGAATCCTTCTGTTCAATAATACCAGCAGGTCTAAAACTATCTCACAAAACTATTCAATAATAAGCAACTCTTATTTTGTAATACATGATCACTGCATAAGAGAGAAAAAGAAACAACTTTAAAGTCACCTGAATAACATAGCAATTTAGGAGGCTGAGAACATCAATTTAAAAAACATACGACAATGTTTCGAAATAGATTTTTTAAAATTATGGCTATGTCCCTTGAAATAAATCCATGCTTCTACTTCATCCTCACAAACCAAATGTGTTGTTACAAATAAATTCATTTTTTGTTCAGTGGATGGACAAAAATGCCTATTTATACTAGGAGTTCTCTTAACACTGACAGCCAAAGAAAAAAGACAAGCCAAAACAAAGCCCTTCAGAGTATAAAAAGATGCATCTTTTTCTAGCAGGTAGTCCATGAAAATTACTTTTCCTCCCTGCAATGAACAATGAAAATTCCATAAGTTACTGGAACAGATGCTGTATCATACATGCTTTGGAAACTGACTTAAGTAATATTACAACAAATGCTTGCTAATAAAAAAACCTCTTAGAATAGGAAAAGACCACGTATTAATTTTATCAGGCATCTTATCCAAAATTAAGTATTGTATAATGATTTGTAAAGTCTTTGCACGAATTTCAGTAAGGCAAACAAAGCAAGAAGAAGAGTATCAGTACCACAGTGCAGGGCCAGCAACAGGGCACATATGTAAATCTTGAACAGCATTCAGACATGCCTGTGCAAATGACTAATTTGCTGTTCAAAGCAAACGAGACTTCAACTCCTACCACATTTGGTGCATTGGAAAAGCACAACAGGATTTTACCCCATGCAAAGCAAAGGCTTACAGCATAGGCTTTGCCCACAGCTAAAGGCTGCCCTTCAGAGCTACTAGACAGCATCTTGCTTCTCCAAGAAATTACTGGAGTTTTTTAGATCTGCATATTATTACGTCTTATGTCAACAATATGCAAAACAAAGCATACAACAATTGGTCATTTTTCTATTTTCATTTATATCTATATGCTTGAGGTTCATGTGAAAGTTTATTGTTTAGTCACAGGTAATGTTTTTCACTTTCAAAAGAGGAAAACAACACACAAGTAATTTCCAGCCAGACAACAGTTCATTTTTGAGAAAGACAAGCCACATATACCAAAACAGACCATTCTCAAAACTCTGGTCACACTTGACATCGGTAGCTATGAGTGTTTGTTCTGATACAGTAACAAGACAGCTAAACAGCAGCTGGTTTGTGATTTCAAAACCTACTTTTAAATATGAAAAATGGAGAGGAGTGAAGTATGGCTAACTGGCATGGCTTAGCACAGGTTAACAAGCACTTGCAAGCAGCCAGACCAACGTCAGGTATCTTTGGCCTATGCTGAAATAAATACATAGCATAATTTAAAATTTGGGGAATAGGGCAGGGATTTTTACTCCTAGACAACTAGGATTTTTACTCCTAGGGATATCTAGGGATTTTTACTCCTAGATAATCCGGTGAGACAAAGTCCAGCTTTACACTGATTTGGAGTAGAGGGAAAAGACAGTCCTTCCAAAAGCACAATGTGTTTCCTTTGGAAAGCAAATTTAAATGAACTCAAACAAGCCCCTTTGCCATTACAACTGAGTGCCACGGACTATGCCAGCTAATCCAGAAACTTGGAGGTTGAAGGAACTGTTAATTATTAGCTGCCTCCACTATCTGTCATCTTCAAATCATATTAAAAAAAACACCAAACAGCTGAACAACAGGATGTAGAGTTAAAATTTAACTGTTTGCTTCCTTAGAAGCAGCCTCAAGGCCAAGTGAAGCACAGCAATGATACAGCAAATAGTTGTTCTTTCATTATCCTCTGCTGCAGACACCACTCTACCCATGTGCTGGAGTGTGCTAGCCCAAAACAAACAATTTACAGTAAATAAAGATGAAGCATCTCTGGCCCACCTAGTATGAGCATATCTAAATATTTTAATAAAGCTCACACATACAGGGGTGCTAAAAAAAAAGAGGGAAAAAAAAAGGGGGGGGGGGAAAGAAAAAGAGAAACAATTCAAATTTCTACAATCTTTTTAGTCCTGAACCACTGCAACTCAATTTAATGGGCCAGATACTTGCACAGCCACCACTTCTCTCACTAAATGCACACACAGCTGGGAAAGAGCAGAGAATAAAGAAAAAGAATAAGCTCTATCAAATCAACTCTACTAACCAGGCACCATCAACTTCAGGCTGTCCTGAAGGACAAGACAACTCATTACACTAATACCACAAATTTACATGAAGAAAATACGCTTTAGATTTGTGTTAAATTAACTGATATTGCAGAAGTATTGTGCAGGAAAACATGACTTTTGGTTTTTCACTCTGCTCCTCCCCAGTTCCTCAGGAATGAAGCTGTAACAGCACACACACTCACCTGACAGGGGGGACAGGAGAGGCACTGTGTGGTGCTCCATAGTTACCTTTGCAGCAACCTGGAAAAAGCTACAGGGTTTTTGGGAAGAGCAAAGGCTAGGGGAGAGAACTGCTCCCCAGTCCTCAACAGTGAAAACAAGCTATCAGGTAAAACTCCCAATAAGAGAGACTAAGATACAGTGTAGAAAGTTACAAGTTAAAAAACAACAACAAAAAAAAAAAAACCAAAAACCCAAAAAATAAAACCACCAAAAAAACCCACAACCAAAAAAAAACAAAACCAACCAAGCAACCCACAAAAAAACCCAAAATAAACAAACAACACCAAAAACACCCCCACTCACCAAACTCCCCCCTCCCCAAAACTCAAACCACTACATGAGTTTAAGGAAGAGCAAAAGGTCACTTCAAGGACATTTCCTTGATTTAAAAAAATCTAACATTTAAACACATAAGATCAAGAAAAATTTAAGATTACACCACCATTTTTATTGACAGTTTTTCAGATCATTTCATGCAATGCTTTTAAGAACTTTCACATCACACAAACAAATGTCCTGTGGTGCACAGAGCTGCAAGTCAGTGACTTTTCAATTTGTCCCTAAATTCACTCAGATAAGAAGTAATGTAGGATCACAATCCCCAGGCTTCCTTAAGATGCTGCTTTCTCTAAAGCAAGGAGACAAGGAAGACCAAGCAGATTGTTACTGGCAACAGCTATCTGTAATTTTGACATTGTTTCCTTTTTTGCTTTTCCAGTTTGTGGTTAAATATAGGGTCGGGTCTCTTACTAACACTTTATTTCAGGCAATTAGAGCCCTGATTAGAGGGCATCAGTGCTATACATACCTAAATGTCAACAGAATGAATTATAATTACTTTATACAAACAAAACGCAGACAAAAGACATAGCAGCCATACAGCAGGCAGCAAGACCTGCTACCATTTCCCACCCCCCACCTTCCTACTGCACTTGCTGTAATCGCATGTCCAGAGCCCAAGCAACCTGTCTTTGCACAAACTTGGTGCTGTACTTCCCCAAAGTAATCTGCTCCACATCTGAAGTCCTATGTGCACTTTGGGGCACCTTGCTGCAAGAAGGACAAACTATCAGAGCGTGTCCAGAGGAGGGCGACCAAGATGGTGAAAGGTCTCAAGGGAAAGCCATACAAGCGGCTGAGGTCACTTGGATTGTCCAGCCCCAGGAAGTGAAGGCTGAGGGGTGCCCTCATCACAGCTGGCAGCTTCCTCAAGGCGGGCAGCACACAGGGAACATGCTGATCTCTCTCTCTAGTAACCAGCAATAGGTCATTAGGAAATGAAATGAAGCCATGGCAGGGGAGTTCAGACTGGACATTAGGAAAATATTCTTCACTGGAACAGGCTTCCCAGGGAAGTGGTCAGGGTCTCAAGCTTGTCAGAGTTCAAGGAGCATCTGGATGACACTTAGTCGTATGGATGAGCTTTAGGGAGTTGGACTCGATGATCCTTACTGGTCCCTTCTAACTTTAAATGACTGTATGCTAAACAGAGCACCATGGAACTGCAAGGTAATGGAAAGAACAGTATTTCATCCATTCTGTGCCTGAACAGTGAGATTCTCTTAACCAAAAGGCATTGCTGACAGTACAAGATAAAAGAATTGCTTAAGAAAAAAAAATCCCTAGGACCTCTAGTCAAAGACAAGCCAATTGGAACCTAAATTTCACGTATCACATCACAGCAATCCATCAGATATAATATCTCCTTTCAGCAGAAACAGTGCCTGATGTGACACAAAATACTGGGCAAAGGCTAGGTTTCAGACTGAACCTTGTCAATAAAACTATGCAATATATCGGACAGTGAATGGTGCAGAGAAAGTTTAGTTTCCTTCCTCGACCTCTGGCACAACTGTTTGGATTCCAAGCTTACTTCTTAACGCTTCAATATGAAAGGTAATATCTTTTCTACTGCCCACAAAAAATCAGTCACAGCTTCAGATTTAATTGGTCATATATAGCTGTAAAATACATACACTTAAATGTTAGAAACATTGTAACACAAGTATTTTCTACTACAAGTTCACAATCCCAGACTATAAAGTGTAGGGTTACCAAAGGAAATATATCTCAACAAACAAACACTAAAGTGCTTTTGGCATCCCTTAATAAGTAAAAACAACCCAAACCCTCACTCTTTGCGGTCTGTTCCTAAACCCAGCTTTAATATTAACCCTTGCTGTCACTCTCCAAAACTACAGATTTCATTGGTTAGCATGCTATATCCTTTATACAGTAAGCTTCCCTGAAATGAAAATAAACTGGTGAGACTAAGAATATGAGCCCGTTGTGTTTTAGAAATACAAATTTACTCCACTGCTACTTTCAAAAAGAAAGCATAATTAGTAAGACCTTTTAAATAAATGAGTTATAGTTGAGTAATGGCACTGAAGAGACCTGGATAATGCACATTGCACAGACCACCTGTAAAGAAGTCAGTTTGACCTACAAAAACAACAATGAAATCCCCAGCTCTAATGAGCTCAGTCAGACAGCTAATTTCTTCAGTGAGAACAACATTTTATAACGATATTTTGAAAAGAAAATTCAACAGAATACTCAGTATATTCAACACAGGGAAATGTGAACATATTTAAACTGCAAGATAAATATTCTACAGAAAATATCAATTATGGTTTCAAGGCACATCAGGCATGAAAAAGCACAAGTGAGTAGTTTGGGGTTTTATGACATCATGTACCATCAGATGGCTACACAATGTTGTTACAAATTGTATATTTCACTAACTCTTGATGAAAGCGCTAGTAACTCAAGTATTTGACTTGAAACTATTGCTTACATATTGTCTGACCCCCACCAAGATACTGTTCAAGAAAGTCAAAGAAATTTACCTGCAGAAATAAAGTAGTTTATTTCCATTCTTGTCCAGCAGGGCCCAAGCACTAAGCAGGCCTGGACTCACAGGAGACACAAGAGCAGAGTGTCAGCACAACCAACACTGGTCACCCTTGTACATCACTGCGCACACGCACTTACTCCGTGGGGATTTCCTCCAAAGTAGGAGGCTGTCCTGGAGATGGGAATTACTGACAACTCCCTTGATTAGAAATTGTTTGAATACCCCAGCTGTGACTGTACCAATGCAGTTACAGACCAAACATGGTCAGTTTGGTGAGCATTTGCCTCTACCCAGTTCTTCAGCACAGACACCTGGTTAAGTTAACCAACATCTGAACAGCATATAAAAGAACCGAAAGAAACTTTGACTTAAGTACTGCCCCGTTATCAGGGACTGGTGGGGTCAATCCTGTCTCAAAGGTAGAAGACTGATGCCATCTTTTATCACATCCAGTTAGCCATCAATTGTGTGAAATTCAAGTCCCTAGTTAGCTTTGAACAATTTCAGCAGAAGGTGTCATACTAGAAGCTTTATATTGGTTACCTTTCACTTTCACAATAAAAAGGGGAAAGGCCATTCTTACCATTCCTCCTTTCAAGAGACAATTTCAAGACATTTTTAACAGCCCCTTGGACAGTAACCAGAATCAAGTCTGCTAAAGTACTGCCAATTTATCAGTCAATCCACAGCAGAAACCCAGCGCTAGCAACAAGCAACAGTTACTAGAGGAGAAGAAAAAGGGAGATACTTTTTTGAGTTCCCCAAATTCTTTTAAGAACATAAGGACTTCAGGACTTTATTTCATATAAACAATCAGTCAATCCAATTTTCACTAAGGTTAATAGCATAATTTGAGAATCCTCAGAATACCCTGCCATGCCTTTTGAACCTGCACCATGAAAGTAAAGTCTCCTATCACCTCTGAAACATTTGGACATCTGAGTTTCACCTTGTGTGTTTGCTTTGTATGTGGTGCTGGCAATGTAGGAGGCAACTGAAACAGATTTAAGAGCTGTATTTCCAGAGCTGGAAACACAGCAATGTTTTCTGGTAGGTTTATAGATAGAAGTTTCTCACACATTCTCTTCAGCACACAGACAAGTGACAATAGTAGGACAGGCTCTCCAGAAAGCTCCATCTCCCAAAGTCCTGGTAAATCCAGGCCTCTTAAGGTAAAAGGCTAGAGGAGCCAGATAAGCCATATCTCATGTAATCTGATATGTCACCTTCCTCTTCCTGAAGAGAAGGCTCACATTCAAGAGCTTTTACAGATTAACACAATGAACTAAGGCCATCAGCACAGATATATAAAGCAACTTTCACAGTCCATATAAAATGCTTGTCACCAGCAGAGGGGGAAAGGCACTAGAGTGATCAAAGGAAAAATAATGAGAAAATTACTAAGTCCCACTGCCAGAAGTAACTCATATGTAAATGCACACTTTTAAAATACATTTCTATAGATAAAAAATTATATATATATATAAAAAAATAAAATCATGATGCTAACAATGCATTTTACTAATACCATCCAATGGAGAGGAAGGTTTAAAAAGTGTTGATTCTGGGCCTTATTTTGACAGTTTACCACTATTTCTTCAATTATGTCTGAACACAGATTATATGTCAATTTAATCCTATGGAGCTAGCCCCTGATTTAGAATATAAATACTTCTTTATATACACCAGCAGTTTTTCTCAGATTCTCCTAGCAATTGCCATCAGCATAAAGCAACCCAGATTTCAACAATGTTTGAAGATATTTCATACCTTCACATAGGTATTTTTTCTGGGATATCAGGACAGTTGGAATGGAGGAGTGGTCAGAAAGTGAAGTATACCATAGACATCCGATTTACTCAGGACTGTTTGCTTCCTGTATTTTTTTACAATTCATAAGCACAGAATGCAAAACAGTAATGCACATAGTTTCATAGCAAGTTGAAGCAGTATTCATTTCACAACATACTTTAAAAAATTATTCCTGACTGACAGAACATGTGCTTGCAAGTGATCAAAAAAGAAAAAAAGCCTCATTAAAATCAAGAAACTGAAAACAAAAGCTAGAGAAAAAGGCTTAAAGATTACTAGCCATAGACATATAGCCTCACCTTTAGCCTTTGTTGCAAAAGGAAGACTAGGATTCACTGAGAATTGGACCCCAACATCCAAAACAGCACCTGTGTATCGGCACATACACCTACCCATACAGCAGCACAGAAAAGGAAAAAGAGAGGCCTTTTCAGCTAAAGGATTATTTCTGTAGATGCTTCTCAGAGTACCCTACTGGCAAATCTAGTCACACATTCTGCTGGAGAAGCTGAGCAGAAAGGGAACACGGGGCAAGGACAGAGCAGAGGGGCTGGGAGCGGGTACATGACATTCTAGGACAAGAATCAGAGCAAAGAAAACAGCCCACTCGTCCAAGAGCCAGACTTGAGTGCATGCCTGATTTTTCTTTTCTGGTGCCAAGCGCAAATGGGAGGACTGCTATGGAGGATACATATTCATCCCTCAGACACCACTGAAGTAAAGAAGCTTCTCATATTATTCTCTTAATGGCTACTTCAAGCATGTTCATGCAAGAGGCTGATCAGATAAAATGGGGCAGCTGACAGAAGCCAGTAGGTCCCACCCGTGAAATGCCACCTCACAGAATTAGGGTCTATGAATGAGAAACATCTTTGGAGAGACACAAGGAAGTCTCATCACACCCTCACCCCCTGATCCTAAGTTTCCCCAGCTGAAAGGAAGATAATGCCAACAACAGAGCATAAGGAGGGGAGGTCGGTAGAGAATCTCTGGGAACAGAGAGAGGGATGTGGGAAGTAAGACTGGCAGATGGCAACTGAAGGCAAATGGAGTGTAAGTCCTAGAGAGGAAGAGATTTTTTAGCAGCTCTAGAGAGGCCCTTGTTATGGAAAGAAAACAGTTAAGACAACAGTCCTCCCTCCTCCCCGCTGCATTGGTGAAATGCCAGAAGCACTTTGCTAAAGTTCACATAAGCATGGGGGAAATGGAACTTCAAACATCTGGAGTATGGAGGTCAGACAGCGCTGCAGAAGCAGCTGGCCCTGCACGCAGGAGGCGGCTGTCTGCCAGGATGTCAGTGAGTGAAGAGGTGGGATGGGTCTGTAGCTGAAAGCAAGAGCCTGGAAACGGCAGATTGAAGTTCTATTCCTGGCTCCGCCAGACTTCCTGTGCTACGCCAAGCAAGGAGCTTTGCTGCTTGGAGCTGTGCATCTGCAGCAGCACGAGAACAGACAGAGTATAGGTGGCCACAGGTACAGGCAGCACTGCCATGGCTCTGAGCACAGTGACACACAGTGACAGCCCAGATTTCCCTGTTAAACACCTTCCACTCGTTTTTAATTGCTAAGGAAAATGCACAAGCGAGATACGGATCATACTTCCTGTGCTTTGGCAAAACCTACTGCCAGTTTTAACCATTGGAGCAAACTAAATGTACATACACTGCAATAAGAAATGCAATATGAACATTATTAGTTTTAAAAAAGCACAAGCCTTCCAATTACCTGTGATACATGTTTATACAGAGTACAACAAATTTTGTGCTCTAGATAACTTCTTCCAAATTGAACTGCTAGTTCAGTATCTTCTTCAAGAGCTTAATACAACAAACAGGTAGAAAAAAGGCATCACTAATGTAGATCTCTGTGGGAAGATGCAAAGTAGAGGAGACAAGGCATTTATCTCCACATGCCTCCTAAATTCCATGGCTTTTCAGCATCCAGTGTCAGGAACGGGGGAAGAGAAATAGCTTCCATGGTGTTATTCCTTGTTCTGACACAAAATCCCTGATGACTCCAGAATATGGCTTCCAGTATTTGCAAGAGATTCAGCTGTGGCTGAACCCCACACACCACCACTTCACAAGCACTGCACAACAGGAAGTACAGACCAGCTCTGCATCAGATCAAAACTACAGCATATGGCAAATTAATGACTAGTAACCATCCATTTGGGTTCCACACTGTGACAAACACCTTTCTGAATGTCAGTTCTTTTACTCAGCCCTTCCTCTGACCCACCACCTCCCCTTCACTAAGGCTGGATTCCAAAAAGAGAGCTACCAAGGTACATCCCCTCTCCCCTAGTGTTCTACACAGTGAACTGCATGGACACTTCAGTGCTTAACTAGCGCCAGTTGCTGATTAAAACCAGTCTTTAAAGTGGAAGACACTTCAAAAGAGAAGTGTTTCAACAGTACAATCTGACGGATTTTTGACAGAACAGCATCTGGGATGTGCAGTCATGTTACATTTGTATTCAGCCCTAAAAAGCACAAAAAGCAGACAAATCCTTTTGATTACACAAAGTCAAAATTCCAGCTGTATGCGTGAGAGTATTTCAGCCTGCAAAATTAGACTTTAGCAACTTCAATTTTTTTTTCTGGGTATTCCTGAAGATATGCATGAGTAAGTTAATTTAAAAAAAAAAAGAACAAGAAAAAGAAACCAAATACACTTATGCAAGATTCCACATAAGAGTTCTAACACTTTAAAGTAGCTGATTGAGCCCCTCTTTTCCTCACTGGAAGTAATGCACTTGTCTAGAACTAAAACAAAACATACGAACCTAAATATATCTTTGACTGAAGGAAAGCACAACAGAAAGAAAAAATTAATCAGCTTCTTCAGTAGTTTGGACTCACTAAAGAACCACCATGGGAGCAGAACAAAACTGTATGTCAAACGAAAAGCATTTTTTGTGCCAAAAAAAGCAACTTCGTAGTAGATGAACATGTGCAATTGCTAAGAGCACTGCAGGTGGCTGAAAAGGAAACCACCTAAAAAAAGCCTATGAAAAATAAACTCAACAGAACAAGTCTGAACTTTCTGAAAGTTTGTCTGAGGTAAGGAGCTGATAAAGCTGTAACAGTGATGAGTCAGAATGCTCATGCCTGAATAAAAAGGAAAAAAACCCAAAGCCCAGTGCTTCATATTTAGTTCTAAGTTGGCGAATCAAATCAGGAAGAGCATGGGGACAGTACCCACACCAAGAGAAAGTGAGCTAATATTACCTTAGCCTTACTTTATCAGCTCTTCAGTGCTTTAGTTAATCAGCTCTAACAGGAAAAATCAAATATTTTCCAATAATAAAGTTATGTTACATGGATGGGATAGTGGATTTATTGCACATTTTAAAATAATCATTATGCTAAAGAATAACAAAACTCACAAATAAAAGCTATTCTCATTTATCACATGTATTTACTTGAGAGTGACCAGAATTAATTTTCAGATACATACTTTCCTTAAAGCAAAAAAATCCCAACACTCAAAGGGCCTAAAACCAATAAAAAACACACATACACACACAAATACACAAACACATACACAAAAATGCTTCTCCCAAGCACCCCCCTTTTCTCCACACGAACTCGGGGCTATGAGATGTCTAACGCTGACAGTTGTAGGAGAGAATGTTTCCCTCAGACATAAAACAAGGACAATATATGTTGGAATGATGATGGGTATCCTTCAGCCACCTGCAGACACACTTTGATTACAAATAACCTAAGGCACAATGTTACTTCTATCCCTCTTTAATCATATGTCATCTGATTGCAGTGACAGAAGCTAGTGGGAGATGTGCTGGTTGTCAGTTGGGTCAGCACTGCACCAGGAGTAACTCAGGAGTGGCAATTAAACAGTCATCACATGGCTAAAGGGCACACTATCTACATCACAAACCTTCCTGGATTATTGCCACAAACACAACTTAACCTACATGAAATATCTACTTCTCATTTCCTAAGTGTTTAAGGGTTGAATATTCCATTTTGTCCAGAAGAGAACTATCAAAGTTCTGGATGTCTTTACGACTTTTTTAAAATAAAAAAGTAGGCAAACTTCTATAGCAAACAACTTTGTTGCAACACTATGAGGTGCTACTCCAATGGAGTGACAACCAGCAATGGTGATTTTTTCCTCTTGCCCCCATTGCCCATCAGTAAAATAGGGTGGCAGTCTTATTAGTAAAATAGGGTGTCAGGAGCAATCCTCAGCCACTACAGATTCCAATCAAAAAGTTTTCAGTGCACACATTCCGCTCTACAGTTCACTTACATCCCATACTACTACCTTCTGCATATTATTGCAGCAAACAGCTCTTCCATGTCCTTTGAATACGAAAGCAACTAGGATCTGACAAGTTCCTCACTTTTGTTTTCAAAGACAAATATAGGACAAAACAGTTCAGCTTTCTGATGCAGCCTGTCCTTTCTCAAACCCCCTTCAGCAAGCAGCTACCCTTCTGAAGGTAACTCAACAGAAGGCAAGCTTAGAAGCATCATGAACTTCCCTCACCTCAAACTTCTTCCAAAAACCTGAGTTTCCACAGTGTTGCCTGTGGATGCCTATTAAGACAGTCAGGCAAAAAAGGAGAGTTGAGAAAAGTTCCCTCACATGTTTCCTAAGACTGCGTTACTATTTTGGACTGAGTCATCCAGCCTTCTTGCCATTTGGGATATATTAAGTAAAAGCAGAAGACAGACAAGCAAATCACAAGCATGTATGACATTTACCAGCTTAACAGAGTGGGGGGAAAGGGCCAAGGCAGAGGTGGAATTGCTAAGGCTGCTCTAATTCTCCATTGCCATTTCTACTTCCACACACAACTCAAACAGGAAGTTGCACACTGTTTCTCTAAATGGATTTCCCTTAACCTCCCAACTCTTGGCCACAACTGATATGAAATACTGTAATTACATCTGTTGGTAACATCCAGATGGTCTCAGAAGTCCGAGCAGCACTTATCCCATACTGAGACACACCCTTATCCAACCAAAACTTTTTCTGACTAAGGCAGGGCATACTTGCAGAGGGAGCCTGGCCCAAGAAGAAACTCTGCCATCATTCAACCCCTCCACCAGGACCACGTTTCAGGCTTGTACATGCACACATCAAAATTGAGATCTTGACTCCATCCAGTGCAAGTGCACCTGAACACAAATGCTGCAGCCTGATGGCAGGTTAAACGCACAAGTTTTGAAGAGAAGTCTTGTGCGTAGGCACAGAGACAAAGGCACACCACTAGGTCCCTGCTGCTGAATGTATTACCCTACCATTGCTACAGTCAATTCATTAGACTGATCACGTGCTCAGAAATTAGCCATTTCCACTGTGCAGTTATTAGCATAATGATTAAATTTGATTGCAAACACTTGGGGAGAAGCAGAGCATCAGCCATTGGAGAGGACATAGCGAATGAAGCCAGTCAAAGGAAGCAGCAGGAAGTCTGCAGTTTTCAGGGCCTTATCTCCAGGATAATTGAGCCCACAATTCAGGGAATAGGGGGCAGAGAACAAAACACTGTCAGTCACAAGAGAGTGGCATGAAAAAGAAGGCTGGCCACCTCCTGTGGTCACTTTAGGTAGAAGTTATACACACACACTACAGAAAATATTGACCCATTAAGTGTTCAAAGCTAACTGAGGAGGGCAGAGCAGTGCCCTGGTGAGAACACCATGGTGGGTTACAAGCCTCTGAACAGCACTGAGCGTTTCAAGAGGCAGCTCTACCATCTCCCAGTAATAACCACCACATGGTGCAGGACATGTGCACAACTGGACACTGACCTGGGCAGTGCTGGATAGCTAAACACACACTGAACACCTTGCAAGAAACCTGAGTGCACAGGAGAGTGGTGGGGATTGACACACCACTGCCTCGATCAGGGAGGGAGGTCCTGCTGAGCTCCCCAAGAGATGATGGGCTAAAAAAAAGACATCTGTGCAAACTTCTGTGGCCCACCTCCCTCCATTGCTTTGGTAAAGTCTTGTGAGGTCAGTGTCCTTTTTGGATTTAAACTGTGTAAATCCATTCAGCAATACAGAGTGTGTCTACTCCCAGAAGTATATAGCTAACATAAACAACAACTATGCATTTGTTTTAAGAACTACCACAACTAAGGAATCTCAGCAAACAGGCAGGAGGGGAAGGAGGAGTACACAGGAAAAGTATCCAAGTAAGATCTGCAGACTGCTCACAATCTGTTTTCCCAGGATGTTTACTTAAGTCACATAATTGTTTGCAGAACCTCTGCTTTCTAAAAATGAATTTGGAAAAAGTCATTCCACATTTTCTTAATTCAGTTTCTACTGATTAGATAATGTTTTTCAATATGCTGAAAGTAGGTGCCCTGTCATTATCCAATAATGACCAGTCAGCAGCATTCTCTCAAATGTATTCTAGGCAAACATTTCAGATGAAAACCAGTATTTTAAAAGTTTTTCAATTTATTTTTTTTTAATGTTAGATATATTTAGTCCAAGTAATTCAGCTAGCTCTAGGAGAGAGCATCTCTGAAGAAATTTCAGCATTGACTGAAGGACTACACATTAATGCAGCCCAAGGAAATACAATCTTAGAGTTGTTGAGTTGAAAATAAGATGCCAGTAACTTGGAGGTGTGGTCCCCACACTGTCCTTTTGCTCACAGGTCTGGAGATCTAGAAGTAAGAAGCAAGCTAACTGGGAGTAAAGCTTGATATTCTTGCTGCCAGCCCAGGGGCACACTGCACTGCAGGAGGAATTTGCTGCTTAAAGCAGCAAAATCCCCAGTGATTGAACTTGAATTTTGCTCAGAGAGCTTATGGAAACCATCCCCCACTTCCTGAGCTTTTTTTTTATTTATTAATGTGCCACAGCCTGGGCTCAGAAAAGGAAAAAACTTGTTATTTTAACCAAAGCACCAGGAACACCCCCGGAAATTCTCTCCTCCATTTTTAGCATTCTGATGCCATAGTACCATCAAACACTACCACTATATCATGGGTGCTTCAAAACTGTAATAGATGCAGCCCTTCTATGGCCACTTGTCATGCCACCATCAAAATAAGGCACTAACAGACAGGTCTGTTAAACAGAGGTCTGAACACCATCCATAACACAAAACCAAATATCAATTAGAAGGAGCCTAAACCCGGGACATGTAAGTGGTAAGCTGGCCATCCTCAGTGCGCAGAGTGGAACTAATAAAGGACGATCTAGCTCCTATCAGCTTACAGGTGACAGAACCCTATCAGTGCTGACTCTTAACATGAGATTTAGAGTATATGAGGAAACTAAATCAAAATACAGTCACACAGGTAAGAGATTAGATAGTTGAGAAAGTCTAGTTTGTTTCAGGGCTTTTGACTGGACTTCTTTCTTTACCTTAATGACTCACAATTACATGAGGTTAGAACATTTCTGTTATGACTTGGAGATTCCTCCATTTCCCAAATGGAGATTGTCCTCAATTACTTCAGCATCTCACTCATCACCAGAGTTGGCAAAAAGTGCCTTGAGATGGAGTACTGAAACAACAGTATTTATACCATTCTTACACTCTTAAATGCCATAATCTGCCAAGACACATGCGCAGGTCAACTGCATAATTTCAAGCGAAGTTTCTTTCTTTTTTTACTCTAAGTTTTTATTAGAAGAAATTCAAGAACTATTTAGAGGAATAAACAAATTGCTAGTCCACACCAGCTGGCATGTTATTAGCTTACCACACTACTTATGAGCTATTAAAGAGCAAAAAATATGCACTCTGCTCAAAAAATTCAGTTAGCACCTTTTTCAGCCTAGCTTAGGAGACAAGCCTTAACCACAGTAGAACTCATCTTTTCTAGTCCTGTACTACATCTGGCCATTACTGCATCTTGCTCAATACTTGACAACACACGTAAGAAAATCCTATAAATGGACAAAGAAAAATCAGCTTCCCAAAGACGATGTTTATCTCCTTTCCAGTCAGATAAAGGTTCATTTGTGGTTTGAAGACTTATCGTGCAACCTTATATAGCCTAGTTTTGAACACAGTTCAAAAATATTAACTTAAAAAAAAAAAAAATCCTGTAAGACACTGAGTTCAACAAGGAAGCAGAATTTCCTACGTTTAAATCAAGCTTTCAGTCATTATTCAATTTCCTTGTTATTATATTTTCAAATTATGGCCCAACTGACTTTTCCTGAAGCAATGATATGTTTTATTATTTTCATCATGACCCCTCTCAACTCCAAGGTCCGTATCCTACTTGTTCTTACTTTATATTTAGAAGCCTAATAGCTTTTAATCATACCCTTGTTGCTCCTGGTCTTGCCACATATAGGAATTTGAGATAGCATGACAAGATCAGGTTGACATTATTTCTCTCTTGCAAGCAAGGACATAGAAGCCAGTTAGAGAAATAGCAAACCATGTGTCAGTCCTGGTTTGGGACCACACTGAATTGTGCCAATGGATCCACTGCAAATAATCAGCCCAGAACAACAGGTGAGGGAAAGATGCAAATGCTTTTAGGCATGAACAGGTGAAGCTACAAAACCACTAAATATTAGCACTCATAAGGGGACATTCATTAAAAAGTCATAGCTACCCAGCTTAGAGGAAGCAAACAACATACAAGACCTGTGATTCTATGGTCACATACTACTTATATTTTTATGCCTGTAAGATAGAATTAGGCACACTACAAGAAAATTATTAAATAATGTAGCTATTTGTTGGAACCAGAATTTAATATCAGAGAGGAAAAATAACAGCTTTAGTAATCTATTTTTTGGAACTGAGAAAGAGGCACACATACTTTTAAAGTTGGTTACTTCTACCTGCATAGTCAACATTCCAAATGGGAATGACTGAAATAGCAAATGATGGCTTCAGCTAGCTGTCACTCAAAACGTGCTAGTTCAGAACACATTCTGCGTTTTCTCAAAAAATAAAATCCCTACATACAGTACAGCTTTTAAACAATTTTTACAGCTTTTAATTTTATTTCTACTACCACCACAATGCCTGCTCTGTGATGGTACTACCAGCAGGGTCAGTGAAGAATCAACAATATTTTCCAGCGGAAGAAGTTGTCACGAATAAATAATGTCAGGGTAACCTATTTAAGTCTTTAGCCATAAATTATATTACTCAATACAATTTCACACACATTTTTTTCCGATACACTTAAGAGAAACTTCACCTTATGGTCTGTGACTGCCCCAGGGATGCAGAGATGATACGGTCCCAGATGATACTGGGAAAGGGAAAGGATACCCACCGGGGCTCAGGAGCCACGTAACAAGTGCTTAGAAAGATTAACGTAGTTGGATAGATTTTCACACTTTTTCAAAGTCGTAATAAAAAACCAGAAGCTGTCCTGGCTTTAGAAGAGCAGCTGCCAAGTCATTCATAGACCTCCCATGAACTAATAAAGCGTTCTCTGCATATATATGACCTGTAAAGGGGCTTTTACAAGACCCACGTAACAGATACCAATGGGTCCCAAAAGGCTGCTAATGAAGAGAATAAAGTCAAACTAACAGCAGCATAAAAAGTGGCAGTGTTATTACTGGCATATAAACACTCATGTGAATCATTACTTAGTTTTCCACCTTCAGATCAAAGTTAGCTAAGCACTTATGTGCCCCCAGTGAAACCAGCCAGCAGAAAGCACTAAGCAATTCTCTTCTGAATGGCACAAGAAGTCCAGCCACAAGCACGCAGCAGGATGTGTTCTTGTGCTTGAGTGGCAGCTTCAGTGATGCTGTACAATGAATGCTGCACTCATCTGCTCCACAGTAAGTTTCTTGTACTTGTTTTTCCCCTCCATTTCCCCAAAAAGAGTCAGCTTAAGCACACCACTACCCAGCTACCATGAAAACCAACATTCCATATAGCTGCCCTGGATGGCACAGGTACAGCAACTAACTAAATGCTTTGGTAGCTGGTTACCTGCTGTTTCATTAGGCACAATGTCCTTTTCACCTCATACACTGCATTTATGCAAGTCAAACACTGACAGAGACAAAACTTTAATTCAGTGTAAACAAGGAGTTATTCACATGTGAAGACTGCTGGTTTACAAAGACTTGAAATAGAAGGAAAATTAATTTCAGACAGCAATCTAATCAGATGCATCTGAAGGGAGAAAAAAACCAAAAACCAAGACTCCTTGAAAAGTCCAATATATAACCTTATATCAGGTTAGTGACGCATTTTGTCTATGCGTCCAGATATGAGAGGTTTTCATTAAAAAGACTGCACAAACACTGATGACTCCTTCGTGACACAAAATTGTCAAAAAGGCCTTTCAGAGTCATTTTCACAGTCCTGGGATTTTTGGCTTTGATTTCAGAAAACAAGAGGCTGCATCAGGCCTCCTGATTTAGTATTTAATGAGGTGTCCAGAGCTTAAAGCCAAACACCCACTGAGCAGAAATAAGGTTCTAATGGTCTAAAACATGTTGAAAACTATGCATTCAGACTGCCCTTCTAGCAGACAGTGGAATGGGAATAAGCATATGATGGAATTCATGACAATAAATGACTATTAAAGTTAGAAGCTTCCCCATTCTCCAAAAATATGTTCAAAACCCACCATTCCATGGGAGAAGGGGGGAAGAATGTGTGAAACAGAAGTTTCTGGTTCCATTTCTTCTTCATCAAAGCAACTGCTCTTCCCCGTCACAGTAAGGCTGACATTGTGGTTGCTCTCTCATAGGTGCACATAAGTATCATGGGTGGAGGGGGTTGCTTTTTTTGTTGGTAATGTGCTGGGGTTTTTTTACTGCATCAGCTGAACTGCACAGGAATTACAGACATCCTATGTGTATTCACTTGAGGACATGAGAATTTCTCAACTGAACAGCTGACAAGGCAACTCTTACACATTATACTACTTTCTGAGCAATTTATATATATCATGTAGAAGCTGATATGCACAAAGTTGACAACAATTTTCATAAGCAGATAGAAACAGAGCAAGCACAGTACAACTGCTTGGAGCCTTGGACTCTATCAGAGAGAGAACAGGAAGAACAGGATGTGAAACAAAGGCCACAGAGATAACTGTCAGTACTTTATTAGGAGAAGGAATGTCACCCAAGGCAAGGTTAATCTAAACAAAAGGTGCAAGGCTCTTACCATATTTAGAGTATTTGTGTCTGCTGACAGGCAAAGGCAGTCCAAAAGAACCAGACAGAAGACATTATCTTTCCAATGTGTACATTACATGATGCACTAGTTCCTGCTGATACTTTTGGTCCCTTCACACACTTTTGGACGTGTGGAAAGGAAGGTTTGGATGGAAGTGGAGCTTACAAGATTTGCAGACATGTGACAGCAGTTTCTTCCTGACTTTGTCTCCCCACCTCACCAATTAATTCATATAATTTATTACTTGCCTTTTAAGGATACAAAGTCAGCTTTTAGGATACATCCAGCTACTGCAGTGTAATACCGAAAAGAGTCATGGCAGAGATCCAGTGCTGCATCATGCTCCCAAATAAAAAGGCTTTTCCCCAACTCCATGTACTAATCTGCCAAGCTTCAGCTTGTGGCTCACTGTTTACCATCACACTGTTGCTACCAAGCAAAAGACAACTGCAGAGACAGAAACAGCCTTAAGTACTAGTGGCTACCATAACATCTCTGCTTTGCTTCTTTGTCAGACCAAACAAGCACAGGCTCCTTCAACCTCTCCTTGTAGGCTGCATGCTCTGTGCCCCTGACCATCTCTGCATCCCTCTCTGCTGGACAGTCTCCAGCTTCCCTAAATCACTCTTGAACAAGGCAGAAGTAGCAAAAAAAAAAACAACCCAGACCCAGCACTCCGGATGAAATCTCGTCACTGCAGAGCAGGTCATAATCCCTGCCTTTCATCTGCCAGCAACAAGCTTCCCAAGGCAGCCCCACCACACTGATTCACTTATTCAGACAGCCTTGTGGTGTTGGCTCATGCTCAGCACAGCACCCATCAGCACACCAGCTCCTTTCCTGCACATGGCTACTCACAGAGTTCCCTCCCAGGGCACACAAATGCACTTAGGGCCCCACCCTAGGGCACAGGACCTTGCACCTTGACCAGTTTCCCAAGGGCTTTTTGCTGGTTCAATAAGACTCTTGTGTACTGAAGCTCTGCCATTCAGGATATGAATCACCTTCCCTAATTTAGAGCTGGTCCCAGATTTGTTGAGGACATGCTTTATGTTCTGAATGGTCTCCAGCGAATGTTCTGAACACTCTGGGCTCCAGTACTGACCCTGTTTGTTAGCAGCAGTCAACCATTTGCTAGTTCTGGCTAATCTTCTCTCCAGTTAACAGTCCTTCCATCTAGCCCATATGTTCTTCAGGTCAGAGACAAAGGTCAGGGGGTTAAGCATTTGTTTCTTTTTAAAGAGGCAACTTCAGGGTAAAAGTACATGGACAGCTGTACTTTGGAAGCACAGTCACCATTAAGAGGATCTGGAAAGGTCTTTTGCTCCCATCCATAAGTGTACTAAAGTACTTCACATAATTGTTTGTTTCTAGGCATGACCACCCACATTCATCAGCAGATTTGTCACATTTTCTACCCTCTTTCTACTTCTTGCCTTTTAAACACAAAATGGAGCTGTGTTGTGATCATACACCACAATCCATAAATGCAGTATCACATTAATCCAAAGTACACACAAACTCTTGAAGCTCTTTCCCACAAAAACCCAATCATAAAGAGTCCCCACTGTACCTGCACTGACTTTTGCCTCTTCGATCATCAGAGATGGGCTGAACACCTAACAGCTCTTGCACTCCTCTTCCCTGTCAAACACCAACTTGCTGCTGCTTAGGAGCTCACCCCTTTCAGTCCCAGAACATGTCCAGCAGAGCTTCTCTGAAACCTAATCCGCATCAGTCCTGACTGGAACTAACCCAATAGAAAGGCCTTAGTATTTGGAATTGTCTATCTGTGATTCAACACAGGCTAGAGCTGTAAGATTCAGAAGGCCTACAAGAAGACATCTGCATATCTGCAGTGTTGCCCTGACTCTACCTACACAACCACACCATAGCAACACAAGGCATTTGGCTTTCTGCTTGCATACAGCACTTGAATTACACATGCAATTAATTAGGCATGGATGGTAACAAGCAAGATTCTTCTGAACTAATCCAGGGATATTTTAAATTTTTTTTTTTTAGTTCTAAAAGCTTATAACTTTAAATGGTAACAAAAGACACACACGTATCTTTTTTTTGCTGAGTGATGTTTTCAGAACACATTGTTTTGCAATAGTCCCTATTTTGCATTAGAGGAGAGCTTCAGATGCAAAAGAAAATCTTAGCACTGAATGTTTAAGGGGGGACAGCATCTCCTGGTGAAAATTATCATTTCTTAAAAAGGAGACTTTCTTTCTTCTGCTTGGATTTAAATACTGAGCTATTTAAAAACTGTTTATGTAGAGGGGAAAAAAAGGAATAGTTGCTACACCCAGTGCTGCAGCTCTCACATAAACATGAGGGCTGATCTGTTACATTTTTCAGTTTTGACACAGTAAACAATGTCCCTGTCAACCTCTCTCCTCTGAGAAATCTGGCTGCCCCAACTTCATTCTCTTGAACTTTGTAGAAATGAAGCAGCAAAAAATTTATCTTAGAGTACATGTTTAAGTCAACGCTCATTTCCAAGAAGAGGAGAGGAAGAGCTGAGTACAATCAAGAAAGAGTACTGAGTAGAGGAGGACAATCACTTCCCTAGTCCTGCTGGCCACACTATTGCTGACACAGGCCAGGATGGCACTGGTGGTCTTGGCCACCTGGGCACATGCTGGATCTGGTTTGGCTTCTGCTGACCAGCACCCCCAGGTCCTTTTCTGCTGGGAAGCTTTCCAGATACTTCTCCAAGCCTGGAATGCTGCATGGGGTTGTTGCAGTCCAACTGCAGCACCTGGCACTTTGTCTTGTTGAACCTTAGACCTCTGGGCTCTTCCGATCAATGCAGCCTGTCCAGATCCCTCTGCAGAGCCTTCCTGCCCCTCCAGCAGATCAACACTCCCACCCAGTTTGGTGTCTCTGCAAATTGACTGAGGGTGCCCTCAATCCCATCACCCAGAGCATTGATAAAGATATTAAACAGGACTGGCCCTGATATTAAGCCCTGGGGAACCCCCTGGTGCCCAGTGACAGCTGGATGTCACTCCATTCACCAACACTCTGAGCCTGGCCATCCTGACAGTTTTCTACCCTACAAAGAGCACACCTGTCCAAGCCATGGGCAGCCAGTTTCTGCAGGAGATGCTGTGGGAAATGGTGTCAAAGGCTTTACTGAGGCTCAGGTAGACACATCCACAGGCTCTCAACCACCAAGTGGGTCTCCTTGTCATGGAAGGGGATCAGGTTGGTCAAGCAGAACCTGCCTTTCACAAACCTGTCCTGGCTGGGCCTGATCCCCTGGCTGCATGTGTCACATGATGGCACTCAAGATGATGTATTCCATGACCTTCCCTGGCACTGAGGTCAGGCTGACAGGCTTGTAACTCCCTGGATCCTGCATTCAGTCCTTCTTGTAGGATGGTGTCTGGCACATTAGCTAAATTAATACCATTAGTGAAGTCTTGACGCTCATGTTGGTGCAAAGTACACACTTACTATCTATTTCCCCCCAGACCTTGCCTAACAGGGTAAGTAGGATCCCTTATACCAGAAGGGTTTTCAAACTTCTCCAGAAGAGTGACCAAGTCTCTGCTCTGCCGTATCAGAGCAGGTTGGAAAGGTCAAGTCAGCTTGGCAATGCTCAAAGTCAATACAAAGGATTTAAACCAAAAAGCTGAGCTCTATGTGTACAGCCCCCTGTATTGGGTGTAGTAAATGATCACGTGGCAGGGCACTCCAGACCCCTACATTACAGCTGAAAGACTACTACGACTGCAGATAACACACATGCAGCTGGGCAGGCTTTTGCTCTGGCTGTTATGTGAGAGCCATCCCAGAAGCTGTTCACTGCCTCTGCTGTCAGAAAAGCACTCCCTTGCCACACTGCAATTACTCATGTGAAGCCTCCATGCTTATGCTCAACAAGAAACCAAAACCAAATAAATTTATTTCCTATAAAACCAAGCATAATTTTCATCTGTAAAATCAGGCTCTAGTAACAATATATCACACTAGTCCATCACCTAACTTTTCATGAGTGCTTTTACCAGTGAAGAAGATACATAGCTAGGAAAAATATGGAGTAGCTACTAATCAGACTTAGCTATCCAGGGATTTAGCTTAGAGTCATTCTGGGAAACATGCATAGTGAACTGAAAAACAGTATGGGAACAGAAACTGTCTGTGGTGAGAAGAGCCACAGGATTTTCTTCCTCAGAAGAACTATCGAATTGCACCTTATTTCACAGATAGCAGCTCTTTTTTTGCAAAACCCAGAATTGAGTAATTGACTGGCAATGCCTCAGATCTGTGTTTCCAGGCAATACTTCTTTCAGGGAGAAGAATGTCATTTTGAGAATTTCATCCCCATGCTTTAGCAACATGAAAATATTCACAATTGATACTGGCACAGGAAGGACACTCTGGAGATCCCAAAGCATTTAAAAACAGTCTATCACAGCAATTGCACAGGCGATTTAAGGAAGGCAATTGAAGCATTTGAGTAGAAACACTTCAAAGCAAATAGCTGAGCTGGTATGTGTGCATTATCTGTATCCAGTTTAATTCTACAAAATTAGTCTGCAGAAGTTCATTTATAAGCAAGGATTAGTTTCAGGCAAGACCAACCAGGACAGAAACTACAAGCAAGTGACCTTGCTAAACACTCATCAAAAGCTTTACAAAGCACTGATTGTTCACAGTCTTTAGCAAACAGTTCATGTATCAGGTGACTCAATAACTTTCAGCACAGTGCCTTCAATCCAAGCAGCAAATAGTACAGAGGGTTAACACCCTTTACGCTAGTATCAAACATCTCGGTTTTTTCCATGGTTAGTCATATTAGTGGGCCAATGAGAATTTAACAGTAATCATTTCACACACACTGCAGCTCTCAAACGTGTGAGAAAAGATGTGCTCAGTATAAGAGGGCATCCAATGCTTGGGAAAATCCGTAGATTCAGTCCTTTATCCAGTCATTTCTTAAGAGGTAGTCATAATCCCAGCATCTCTGAACACTTAACAGAAAAAAAAAACTTATCTACAGCAATTTCATGTCCTCCTACTTTCCTGTTTCAAAAGTATAGCAGGTACTTTTTAAATACTTCACATAGCTTTTAATATTGTTTAGTTCTCAGCACATGTTAACCTCACATGCCTTTTTGATAGGTTTGTTACCAGGAGGGCCCTTCCATATTCTCTGGAATCTTCTCCCTGCTGACATGCTTTAGAAAAAAATGACTGTGCTACCATTTCACAGAAAGATGTTTAGAAACCACAACTAAAAAAACAGTAAGAGGTTAGCAAGGCTGGGAGGGAGATAGCAGAAACCATAAGAAGCATTTTCTTTCAAGTATTTGGTCTAAGGTGTACCACCAACAGGATGCTGGTTGACCAACTAAGGTTTTAAATTCACAGGATGCACTGAAGAACATTTTAGGCTGCATCCTCTGCTATTTGTTTATGAAACAACTCAGAGACATAGGACAAAGCCAAGTGAAGATCCAACTGAATTTCAGTAAGAGAATGACAGGGTGGATACTGGGCTTTTAACAACTCCCTCAAGCCCATTTCAGAACAGCAATGTAAGGGTGAAATAACTGAGTCCTGTCCCTGCCTTCACTGGCACTAATATGGCACACACCTGGTTATGCAAAAGCCACTTCCAGATTAAACACAGCAGACATTTTTTGGCTGAGTTAGCATACAATCAGACCAACAATCAGGTACAAGGCAGGCGGCAGCGGCAGCAGCAATGCCTCCCCCACCCCGAAGCAGGCAGCCAGGGTGAAGCTTCAGCCAGGGAAATACAGGCTGCCACAGAGAGGGACAGGCCTATTCTCTCCTGTAATTTATTTCCATGTCCCCACTGCAGCAACTCCAATAATACTGCAGCCACAGGACAAGTCAGGTCAGCTCTCACATTCAACTGCCTTGGCTGGGAAGGAGTTTGGCTCGAACAGGTAGTGGCAGCATGTGAACCCCTCTCCCACACAGCACATGAAATTATATCCTGCAAGGCTATGAAAACAAGTGAACTCACAGCATGTGTTAAATAAAATACCACCTCTTATATGGCACTTCTAACTGGATTTCCTTCAGAAACAGAATCCTTCTCTCTACCCTTCCCTCAACTGCAGCTTCAGATCTTAAAATCTTAAGAATTCATTCCTGCTTTAAATCACATATCATTCCAGCATTCTTGATACAGGAACTATTTTATTTTGATCATGACTTTAATCACAAAGCATGTTTCATAAATAGAAGAAAAAAGCCTTACCATTTTCTATCACAATAAAGAAGTCAACATAAACTATCCAATTCAATAATAAGAGACACGATAATGCCTCCTCCAACACTGTCAGTCCTCTACTACAAAGGAAAGAAGATTACCTGGGAGATATGGTTGATGGAGGACTCCATCCTCCGTAGCTGGGATGCTTGGATGTCCAGCAGCTGTAATACATTGTTGGCCAGTGCATTGATCTGATAAGCAACACTGGCTAGAGACTGAGTTGTGTAGGCTTTGGTCTCTTCTAATGCTTTTCTTTTATCTGGAGCCTGTAAAGCAAAAGAACAAGACATGTGCTTTAGGCCAGGAAAAGGTGGGGAAAAAGGACAGGAAAAAAACATACAACCCATATTTGGAAGAATCTGTAACCCAGAATGCCTGATTGTGCAGCCAAAGAATATCATCTGCATCTAGATTTTTAAAATTCTCAGTCATACAGAGGAGATAAAGTATTTGAAAAATATTTAATGATAATAGATTTACATGCCAAGAAGCAATTCATTCAGTAGGAAAAACAATACTACTGTGATTCGCTGGAGTTGAGTTTCTAAAGCCTATCCAATCCTCATTTCTCAAAATGCCTCCAAATCCCCACAAACACTGAAATACTCCTTTTGCCATCTCTTATGAGGTCATGCAGCCCAGGCTAATTAAGACAGAAAAATATTTTCCCACAGTTGGGTGTCCCTCTTACACATGCCACCTGCAAAGCCAACCCTCCAGCTATACTGGCTACTACTGCCACAGACCAGGAGAAGGGCAAGTAGAGCACCAGGATGGCATGCACAGAGTCCTCCTGCATGCAGGAGTACTCATGAAATTATCCCTCCTCACACAAAAGCTTAATAAACTTTCCTTGACAGCTGAGAAAGTTCATCATTGCCTGCGAAGACACATATTTTGAGGTATCAGAAAGGAACATAAGCTTCCCCTATGAAGGGCAAAAACATATGGAAAGGATAAGTTTCCCACTAAAATCACACCTTCCTAAGGTAAAGTCCTCAATCTGTCCTCAGGCATGGCTCCCTAGTCAGAGGGGAGGTTCCTGTCCAAGATCAGGAACTGTTTGCATGACCTGAGTTGCATGGCCCAAGTTAAGTCCTTCCTCTCTGGCAGGATGGGAGATACCAACACCACCTCCACCATGAAAACACACAGACAGAGCCCATTTTGAAGTGCTCCCTGTATCACACCTTAGGAACTGGCAGGGGAGGCCATGTACTTCATCTGTTACCCAATTTGCAAACTGCAGCTGTCCAGAATTTCCTTTTCTTCCATTTGCAGGAGAGATACACTGCATAAGGAAGGGTTTGCAGTACATGATGCTAACACTAGCATAGTTTCTCACCAATTTTATGTATTTGTGAAACAAACAGTAGATTTCAGCAACCAAAAGAAAAGGTTCATATTAATAGCCCCTTCCAACTAGACTTCTATTTTTATTGTTGATTTCTTTGAATAATGCTCTACACACATTGTATGCAAGAGTTACAACATTAAGCACAAAGCAAGCAAACAAAGACAGTCCATTAGCATTCAACTGAGCCCTGTGTTTTCCACTTTCCACACATTCATTCATTTTTAAACCCTGCCTCTTATTTTTAAGAAGAAAACCAGAAGGCAAGCTGTTCATATACATTATAAAAGTTGCATCATGACCTAAATACTGCAACATGTTATGCTAGGCTACATTTTGATTATATATTTTTTAAACATGGGTGAATTCCCCCCAATTCAGGAATTTTGTTCATACTCACAACTAACATTCCTAGCAATGTTTGACACTTGTTAGTGACACTTGACACTTAGTTAATGCCATCCTTCAAACGGAATTCATATATAGATGCCTTCTAAAATGTGAAGCAGCAAGAATGAATGGTTCAGTGTAATCTGTTGCCAAAAGGCAGAATAACTACTGCATGTATTAAGGACACGCTACGTGAAACTCCATTTTTTTAAGATTTCCAAATGAAAACAAAGCTACCTTTCATCTAAAAAAAGTATTGACATTTCTAGCTGTCAAAAAAAATTAGTAAAAGTCACTTTGCTTCTTTAGAAAACAGAATCTGCAAGACAACTACTAGAGGTTCAAGAAATAAATTTCCAAAAGCACTCTGGCTTTCCAAAGAGGCATTTTAAACTTCAAATCGCCAGCAGTGGACTTTAAAAACATTGTCCTGCTGAACTACAGCCTAAAGAAAGCAACTGATAATTTATACTTGAACTTCCACCACTGTGGAAAATGGTAAAAATGCAGGTAGCAGCTTCAATGGTGTCTGAAATAAAAGGCTTACTGAACTAGACACAACCAATAAAGCAGCAGTCAACATCAGTGTAACTTCATATAAACCTAAGTGTAGATCTGCAGCCTTTACTCAAGCAGTTCTTATTACAAAGTTTCAATTAAATAGTTTGGCTAAGCACTAAGAGGTGACAAAGTCACAGCACTCCATTACTGAGTGTTGTCAAATGAGAAAACTTCAGTGTGTAACAAGTTTCTTTTCATCTGTAATGATTCACTGATTAAATGCCTTGTTCTCATTTGCCTAAGCACCAAATGTTTTAGTTATTTGCTCAAATTACTAGTTTGGCAGCAGGATTAAATGAACATAGTTGAGATGGAACGCATTTCATGTCTTACAAGAACTAGATTAGGAACCTTTTCAAGCCTTGCAGATAATTCAGGCAATTTCAGTTTGAATATTAACAGTTTAGATTAGAACTAACTTGACATACAGTCTTATACATTTTTTAAATGAGAACTGCTGGCATCCACAAGATATAAGCTAAAAGCTTCATAGACAGCAAGACAGGAGGGTAGAAGAAGAAGCCAAGAGCTGTGTGACAGAAACAGGAGGGAGCCAGAAGTTCCAATGCTCTTCAGCTGTTATTTTCACCTCTCTTTTTAAGCAAAAACTGAAAGCAGAATAGAAAATAATGCATGTGTTTCCATTCAATGTAATAAATAAGCACTAGTTAACTCCTCAATTAACACAACAGAATACCAAGACTGTCACCTGACTTCTTCCTAATGGTTCAGAATTACTTTGCAATCTTGTATTAAAAGCTCCAAAGAAACTGGTTTTTCTCCAGTTGTCTTTGATATAAATGAAAATTTTATGTCCTTTAGTATCCTTTATATTCTTTAGTGGATATTCTTTACAGAGTATCCCAGCTTTTGAAGTTCCCCTCCTGTAAACTCCTCCCTGTATCCCCAGTTCACCTTTGTCACGTTACCATGACAAAACTGCTGTTTGAAATTGCTTTCACATAACTAGGTTTAATACTAAAAAAATTCAGAAAGGAAACCTCTCACATAATTTAAAGGGGCACCTACAGAGACAGTTAAAATTGCATAGCAGTCCACACTGCATACTGTGTATTTTTGTCAACTGCACCTTGTATTTTAAAGCTTCCTTGAAAAGTTTACATAAACACTATAGTAAAGTCAAAACTGGTCCTGCACCCAAGCAATTGACACAATAAAAAGAGAGTAGAAGCTTAATTACTTAAGAGTCTTCAGTTCACTGACATGTCAAGGTCGAATGATGACAAACTTGTCCATCACCGCAGCTGATCATATTTTACAAGTCACATTTTCTTCCCCTCTCCAAACTGCCACCCACACAGGCACATCCCCACAACAGTGTGTGTGCATTGTTCAAGCCATCTGCCCTCCCATCTCCCTCTATCAGCTAATTCCCACCATTTTCCAGTTCATACAGCACACAACTGCATGTACAGGCCCCCTCCACAGATCTCATCAGCTCACACTGCAAATCATCTTCAAAAGTCAAACTTTCTACTGCAAACACACCAGTCCACATCCTCAGTACCTACTGTCCAACCTCTGTTCTCCCTCTTTCACCTTCAGTTCTATTCACTGTGCTGGAAACTCCCTGTGAGATAAAATCCCCACCAGAACTGGTTCCATTTGACAAAGGTCAGTAGCTCATCAGATCACACCAAAGCTGGCTGGCCTAGCAAAAACGAATCAAAATGCCTCCTTAATATGTGGCATAGATTGCTCCACGTTTCTCATCTTCAGCTGTTGGAATATGTGCAAACTCAAGCACAGAGAAACTCATCCAGGATAAACTACTAACAGAGAACTGCCCTAAAGCAGCCCAATAATCAGTAAGTTAAACAGAGCTCTTCAGTATTCAGTGCCCAATAACTGTTCAGACGCTTAGAGCTCTGTTGCTGGGCTTGATCACAATCAAGCCACAGGAACAGCTTTACATGCAGTTTTATTTGCCTTTGCTGTCACTGTTCATGCAGTACATTTATGTTTGCTTCACAAATAAACACAAGATAATTGTTCAGTTTTAAGTTTTGGTTGTCTTTTTTAGAAAGAATTCCACCTGTCATTGATTAAAGAGAAAATTAGGATTACTACAATCAGTTGCCCCAGAAATTCAGCAATCTAACACGCATCAGCATTCACAGAATGCAACTATGCAAAAGTCATCAATACATCATTAGCATTCTCTTTTGTTCCTCCCATCATGCATCAGTCTTTGATATTTACAGAAAGCATGCTTCCTGATAACACAAACACTACAGCTGAGGTTTCCAAGTTCTGTTTCCTTCACTTGCCATTTTAGCTCAGAGATCCAAATCAAACTCAGTCAAAATTTTTAGCTTATGAGCTTATCTTAACTACAACCTACAGCACCTCATTTCTCAAGTCAATAGGAAACAGTTTTATAGAATGGTGAACATGTACATTCTGGAAGTGGCTTGGAGACTCCCAGACATCAGGTCTTTAACCTCCCTGAGAACTAGCTGGGGACACTTCGAAGTGGAAGGAATGGATTTCTGAAAAGTGGTTTCCCCACTCAGAAAACATGAGCAAACCTCCCTAAAGCAAGAGGTTGTACCATTATGTGGAACTTCAGATACATGAGTCTGAAGTTGCTGTTTCACTGATCTGATAAGGTTTTTAATAACTCAGAGCTGGTCTAGAGGGTTTGTTACTTCTGACTGCTAATGGCAAAAGGCTTGGACATCACTAAATTATTCACAATATATACTCTTAGACCAAGTATTCCACATCCAAGCTGCAGTAATATGTTTTTTAAAAGGTTTAAATATGCCATAAACACTAGATTAGACTTTTGGCTCAGTAGGTAAACATAATTTATGTTGAATATCATGAACTGTAAATCCCAAGATCACTGTAAATAACTGAGGAGCTACATACTGAAACAAGTGGGCAGCCCACAGATACAGGCTCTCCCTTACCTGTTTTTCACAGAGCTTGTTAGAGTGCTTTGTAAACACAGCGCAACACAGTAGACTTTTTGGCTGTTATGGATGGTTATTACCTCAGAGTATCAGTTACAAATTAAAGAAGAGTTACACTGGCATGTCACAGCAGCAAGTGCCATAAGTTTCTACAACCAGAAGAACTTTCAGGAGCCTAGTACCTACCTGGAAGACATCCAAGTAGATCTACACAGACTGTGGTTATTAGTAGCAGGTGCTCAGCAGGAAGCATTCAGGGTTTCTCTCATCACAGATATAGCCTTAAGGGATATATATCATTCCAAAGTGGCATCACTATCCACATTCTCATTACTGAAACCACTTTCTCTGCCATTCTTATTATTATTATCATCAGTAAAAACAACTGTGGAAAATTTAAAAAGCAAGCATTTATGCGGGGACAAAGAACAGGAAGGGACTTAGTCCAAGTACAGCCTGATAAAATGACAGGACCAACCCAGCCTCCATATGAAGGGGAACTAAAGCCAAAAAGCCACACACATTCCAGATCACTGGCAAATCGTAACTGAAATTCTACATCACAGAGATCAGTACTACAGTATGTGCAGAAGAAAAATGTTCAAGGGTTTTACTGAAGTGATTTTTGCCGTAATTTGTCATTTTGTTGTACTTTTCTACCATTCCTGACTCTGTGCTCTGTGTGTGTGTGTGTAAGTAAAAGCTCAAGATTTTAATTACTCCATAGCTTGCAAGCTATTAATAGCAACATATTGCAGTCACTGAACATGTCCACCTCCTGTCCAAGGCCTCTCCAGGGGGCTGGCAGTCAATCCTTCACTGACAGTGAAAACACGAAATAGAACAGACTATTCAACACACCTCTCTCTACACATAGTGAAAAGTAATGTCAAACAGAAACATCAAAGCTCTCAATTACTTAAATAACTGATTGTTCCAGGACCATGGAGGAATTTGAAAGCCAGCTAAGGTATGGAAGGATGCCTAACCATTCAGAGTAGTTCTAAACCCCAAGACCCCTCTCACTACAGAAACCCTAAAACTAAAACCAGGATGATTAAAATTTTTTCAAGTTCATTCAGTAAACAGTAATTCTTTCCATCTACTAAGGCAGAAATCCTCAATAAACACAGCCAAGCTAGCATCTACAACTCAAGGGATTTTCCTTCAAGCATCCAAAACAAAAAAAAAAAAAAACCACAAAAAACTTTGGTATGAGATAATACCATGTCTGTTGAGTTTCTCCAAGATAAGATGCAGTAACCGAGCTATACAAAACACAGAGAAACTGGTAGAACTTGAAATCTCTTCTCCCCAGGTAAAGACCTTGCACAATAAAGCTGGCATTCACTCAAGGCACCAGAAGATGAGGTAATCACCACCACCATCACTACAACACAGTCCACAAACAAGATTTCAGCCTGTTTCTTTTTAGAAACACTATCTTGACAGAAATCATGGACTAGTCAGCTTCTTTATCTCAAGGGTCAAGACACATAACAAATTATTGTTTAACAAAACACATACAGCAGTGTAACCAGCACTGCCTGTAATTCGCAAACTCCGTTTCAGACAGGCCCTTCCCCCAAATCCTGTACATGCTAGACAATCAGCTAGAAGCAAATCCTTCATTTCCATCAATAATATTCCCCTGACCAGTCCTGAATAGCCTTGATAGCAAATTAGCATTTCTATGGGCCGAGACCAATTTAGTCAATCTCATAGTGTTCTTGCCCATTTTTTTTACTTGAAAGTTGCTTTTCATTCTGTTGATTAACTGTAAATAGAAGAGTCTCATTTTTTAATTTTTTAATCATAATCTTCTTTTGTGGAAGGTAGAGAGAGAAAAGCTTCTTTATTAAGGGAAGAAGTTAATTCCAATGGAAAGTTTAAGGTACATACATATTTCATATATATATAGACCTATTCGTATATATATACACTTTAAACAATAAATAACTCTAAAAAAAAAAAGCAACTGAGGAATTCCATTTTAATCCAAGCTGCAAACATTACAGAAAGAAACCAATCTCTCCAATAGGAATGTGATTTACAAAGAAATGCAGACTCTGACAGATGGAGCCTGGGAAGGTAAGTGCCAGCTGCTCTGTTAGAAGCATTTTCTGCCCAATGCAACAAACAAGATTCACGTTGGCTCTGGACTAAACCACTCCTCTTATTAAAAACCAACACATATATTATTTATATATAATACATAAAAAATACTGTTGTAAACATAATTTTGAATTCTTCTGCCAAATCAAATAAAAGAGATGTCTTAGTAAATACGTTGGCACAATACATTGTTACTGTCAGTTGTCATAGTCTGTCTATACAACCATAATGGCACACCACACTGAACTCAGTGACAGAAGCAGACATGCCCATGTGTCATTTTCACACAACCCTTGTACACTCAATTAGTAAGGCTTCAAGACTGCACACACAGCAAGGGTATTTGGCCCAAGTCTTACATTCTGTGTTTTGCATGATTTAGACAATATGAGCTCCAGGACAGAAACCACATATTCTGCTCCTGTAAAGCACTGCCCAATATTAGCACATATATTTGCTTCTAAACTACATCTTGAACTTTCTTGCCGTGTCTATGATATCAAACACAATTTTCTTCAGAGCTGACATAAAGCAGGTTCTGCCATCAGAGATATCAGCCAGAGCTCCAGAGTGGTGGATTTAGCATCCCTAGAGGTATTTAAATGACTGTCAATGTAGCACCCAGGACATGGTTTACTGGTGGACTTGTCAGTGCTGGGTTACTGACTGGACTTGATAACCTTAAAGATCTTCTCCAATCTAAACAATTCTATGATTCTGTGATTCTAATGCCACCCTTGGAATGTCAGACAGAAAAAGAAATCCTTGACACTTCCATAGCAGTCTCTCTTCTTTAACTCTAAGAAAGCTACCCAAGGCTTTGGCGTGTGTGATTATTTTGGCACACTAGACAGCAGATTACAGGGAATTAGAGAACTTACAGCGTACAGAGAAACCAATAGAATGTCTCTCAAATATTGATCTTTTGTTTTTGTAATAGGGCTTGAAATTAAAATGGATTTCTGTTTACTTTCTTAAGTGATGACACCCAACCAGAATAAGGAGGAGACTTTAGCATTTACTAGTTACTTTAATATCCTCCTTGTAATTTAGAGGCAACACAGAACTAAACTCAAGTTTCTCTAAATGGAAAGAAAAATCAGAACTGGATAGATTTTCATGTCATGCAAGCCTTTGAATCAAGACAGCTTAGAGTAACCTGCTTTGGGGCAAAGCTTTTCAGTTTACACCCTGTGAAAAAGTTTCACCATGTTCTTAACAATGTTTCCTCCTAAGGATATTGTTTATCTCTTCAGTTTACTCTCAACGACAGGTGACGGCTCACGAAGTTTTTTATTTCTGTTGACAAATCAAACTGAAGGTCTCAACCCAGAATACTACAACAAATCTGTACCTGAAGAAAAGCAACATGCTAAAATTCAATGACCTTCATAGGTAAGCTTCAAAGACTACCTTTTTCTTTGCAGATTCTCACCCTCTAGTCCTGCCTACATTCTAGGCAGGCCTGGAATCATACCAGATAGCATTGAGCATGCAAGGTTAAAACAACAAGATTTAGCATAAAGGATCAAATTACAGGCTCATCTCAGCATGTCCTCGTATCACATATTATTATCACAGATGTTCCAGTATTCAAAGGGTGGCCACAAAAATGATGGAACCTCCCTTTAAGTCACTCTTGACGAGATTCTGATGACACACAACAGGAAAATTTTTCACAACGAGAATCAGTCAGTCATTGGAATAATCTCATCAAGGAAGTGGTGGATTCCCCAACACTGGACACCTTTAATATTCAACTGGACAGGGTGCTGGGCATCTTGTCTAGATGACACTTTCTTTTGTCTAAGAAGAATTGGACCAGATGATTCTTAAGGTGCCCTTCCAACCTGGTATTCTTTTTCACGTCAACAGTGCTATGAACTCATAAAACAGGGTAACTTGTGTGCAAAACAAACACACCATGTCAGCATCTGCTAAAGGATTGGTCCAAAAACATGCAGGCTCCAAGCTACACTCTGCACTGCAACAGGTTTCTCCCCACGGAGACATGGGGAGAGATGCTGCAGGACAACAAAGCAGTGAAGAAAGTGGGAAAAGAGAGCACAGAAAGTCATTAGCAGGCCTGTCCAGCTCCAGGGAGAATCTCAAGGCAACAAAATGTAGAGCCAAGAGTTACACTGGCTTTCGGACAATCAGCAAATTTCTGGATTGCACGTGTTCCTAATTCAGGAACAGTTCTCATGTTTAAGAAAAGTCACTTTAGACACACAGCTGCTGCCCAGATTTTACAGCTGAGGCAGTTCCAAACATCATAGTATTTTTAAAACAAAGAAAACAATGGCCATTATAGGATCAAATTCTCTTCTCATGCTTTGTATCACTACACTGCTGACTATTTAGTGTCTTGAAGATGAATATACTCAGTCCAGCAGAAAATCACCACATATCTCAGTGTACTTAGCAATGTACTTAGACCAGAAACTAGTGGATCCCCACAATTTTGTAGTAGCTTGTTTCCCAGCACAAGACATACTCTCATATAGCACACAGGCTATACAGTGATCTCATGGTAATAAAGTAATGGACTGCAATACAAGGAGTGATTGTTTTTATAAGCATTTGCATGTAAGTGGAGAAAATCAATCCAGTTTCTGTTTCTATCTGATCACATAAACAGCTGCTAATATTGCTCAGACTTTTATGCACTCCTGGACCTGACTGCACAATTTTTATCTGATAGTGGTGGTAAGCACACTACATCCAGCTTCTGTTTGAATAATTATTTTTATAATGTTAAAATTTTATCCTATGTTTAGCAACAACATTCCTAAACCTTACATGCAGAAGCTCACTTACATATGGGGTTATTTCAATTGCAGTAAGTAGAAATTTGTCTCCTCTAAAAACCACATACAACAGAGCAAAACAGATGGCTCAGGAGAATGGAGAAGGAGAGGGAGTAGGAATGGTGAGTCTATAATATTATTGTTTCTTTCCCCACCAAAAAGTGAACAGAAGAATAGAAAACCAGAGCTAAATAAATATGGTAATCTCCACATCCAGTAACAGCTAAAACCTAACTTACAAAAATCAAGAGAAGCAAGCAAGCAAATTCTTCAATAGGAAATACAGCATCAAGTTCAGGAGTGAGGGAATTGCTTTGTTTGGGTTTTCTAAACAAAGTCCTTGGTAAGACAATTTCTGTGATGTCAGCTAGTAAAGCAATAGCTCAAGCAAGTAACTTTCCCTAGAAATACAGCTGCAATGCCTCTGGCAGACACAATTACAGCAAAGTCTTCTAATCAGTATTGAAGTTGCACCAAAAGGCACCTTCACATGATTTTAAAGACTGCTTCCCCTTCGTGTACAATGTGGAGAAGGGCAGATTTAGGCATATGCAGGAGGTGCAAAGAGTCATACAGATGACAGCAGAGCTGCACTTCCATGCAACCAAATGCATAAGAACAGTCATATCCACATCACCCCCTGTCTTCCCCCTCCAGTAGTAAAACAAAACCTGAACTATTCTATTTCAGCACTTGCCATAGGGCCATCAGGACATCTTGCTATCTCCTCTGTAATCAGCTTGAGAGGCCTTACTACAGCTGCAGAGGAGCTGTGCTCAGAGAAACTGCCCTCCCAAGAGGAACACATCACCGCAGCTCTGTATCCACCCACACCCACACGGCCACTACCTCTGCATCCATACACCCAGCAGGAAGCTGGGCTAAAACACAGGGGAGGCCAAGGGAGGACACGCACAACAGTGGAACAGCATGTGGGATGGTGGATCTGTCATTTCCAACTGCTTCAAAGCTTGGGATAGCCTCTACACTGCAAGAGTAAGAAGCAGTAGTCCAAAAAAATTTCATGCCCATTAAGGCTGCTGGTAAGGCTTACTATCAGAGGTAAGGTATAAGATTCTCACTATGATGTGAGCATCTGTAAGCAAGCCCAGGACTGGAACAATTGCATTTCATAAGCTCTGTTCAAAACTCCAATTTAAAACAGCAAGAAGTGGCTGTGTCAGTAGAAAAAAAAAAAAAACCAAACAAAAAAACCAGCTATACTCTAAAAACATGCTCTTGGTTTTACCAAAGAACACACAGTATTTACATATAAATGAAATCCTGCATGAATAGGAGGACAGAAAAGAAAAAACTTTTTATACAAAACCAGTCTAAACAGTGAAAATATATCCAAAGCAAAACTGGAGACTGGTCTTTTTACCACCTCCCCCCTCCTCACCAGCTCTTGGGTTAAGGAACTGCTTTTCAGCTTCCTGCCTTGTTGTTTTTCAAAGGAAACTGGAAAGCACAAAAAACAAAACAGACCAAAACCAAACATGTTTTCTGTTCAACAACAGAAATTAATTTTGCTATGCACAAAAGCAGAATTTTCTTATCATCATGGATGACCACATTTTTGCACCCATTATACTTAAAATGATGATGCATTTTTCTTAACTTTCACAGTAGTTGTTTGCATTTAGTCATTTTCTGAGGAGGCAAGAAGCTTAAATGAGTGCCTTTGCTCATTATTTATGTTCTCTATTTGCATAACTCCTGCACAACTGCTCCATTAAACACCTCTTCCCCTCCAAGGCCAATTTTAAAAAGCCTCCTGCTTTATGAGACTGACAAGTATGACTCACAGTATTCCCCACATTCATTCCCCCAGGCCTCGTGGGATGTTATGCAGCCAGTAAGTACCTGTTCCAGTTCATACTCCCCCACTCCTACTGCTGCTGCTGTAACCCCTTAGAGCAATCTGGGAAAAAAGTAAAGCTACTTCCGTGCCGTAGGCAGGAAACAAACAGTAACAGTGTTTGCTTTTTAGATTGTCCTTCTCAGCACCACAGTTAGCAGGAGAGAGTGGCTGAACACAATGAAAGAAGGTTACACACTCCCTTCCCCATTCTTCCTGTGCTCTTACTCCCACCAGAAACTTGGGGAGTTTCTCAAGACCCTCAAATTGCTTTTCAATCATCCTTCAAACCATTCCCCTTTTTTGCCAGCAAGTCAGAAAGTAATTCAACATAGATTATACTTTATCTACGCTTAAAGCTCCTTCCATGCCCAAGAACACATTTAAATACACGACACATATGACATTCAGGACCAAAACCAGCAACTTTTCTCTCCAGCACAGAAGCAGAAATCAACAGGTACCATATCCCTGCATACTTAGCTTCTATCCTCAGTAAATGAGCTTCTTTCATAATTACCAAAAGATCTCACTTCATCTCTGAACAGTCAATATTCATTCACTGCAGAGCACTGAGAAGAGCTGATTTTACAGTTCTCGCTCATGGACAGTCGGTTTTCAAAGAGGGAATGTGTGCTAGAAAGCTTTCCATTGGCTGCTATCATTCTCCACTGGCTAAAGGGCAGACTAACAAAGAGGAACAAAACATACATTTAGAAATGACAGCCACTACTGCAGACATATAAGACTCCTTTCAAAGTAAGCTGCATTGTATGATCCCAAGCTTCAAATACATCTATGGCAACAACAATTTCTCTAACATCCAAAGTTAAAGGCACCTTAGAAATTGGATTCAAAATCTGTTGCCATTTAAGACAAATTCCAGGACTACTGCGGCAACCAGATCATTTCAGTGCTGGGAGAACATATGGTGTGCTGCAGCAGGAAACACACCCACGGTATTTGAAGAGAGCCCTTGTAGAGCCAAGCACTTCCAAACCAGACGCATATTTTATCTAATGCAGCTAAAGCCAGGAGTTTGCATCATAGAAACAATAGCTCCTCCCAGAGATTTAGAAATCCTTCAAGTCAGACAGCAAATCAAAAGCTGAACAATCCCCAGCCAGGTCTCAAAGATCTTGCCAATGTAAGTGCATTGATCCACCATATCTTTACTTGTTAGTTTGATACCCTCTGGACCTTGACTGAAGCATCATCCAAGCCACCTGCCACGAGGCTTCTCAGTGGAAACCCTGAAGGTGATAATCATATTTTATAAAAACCTTTAAGGATCAGCTCCAACTCTGCTTTATGGACACATGCATGTTAAGAGAACACCATTCCTCCTGACACGTTCACTTTCCTTCACTGTTAAGAGAACCAAAGCCCGCCAAGCAGAGAAGTTTTTATTAAGCCCATTTTACTCCATGGTCTCAAAAGAGTAACAAAAGGACAAGCTTCCAGAAGAAGACAGGTTTCTTAAAAAGGAAAGGCCTGGCTGCATCTAAATATGAGAGGCCTCTTAAGAATTTTACTAATCGGATGAATCATGTCAGTCTCATTCCACATTGTCTTCCCAGCTGCATTCCATTTCCTCTGTATCCTGCTCATCATGGCTTCCTCAGGTAGTTACAGACTACTGCTGAGACAAAGCTTTAGTCTCAACTCCGTGCCAATAAAAATAATCTAAAAAAGAAATGTGTATAAATGTCTGCCGTAGCTCCAGGTTTCAAATTATTCAAACCCATGCTAGTAGAAATTGTTAGAAAGGCATCATGAAAAATAGCTGCATAATATAAGTTGCAAGGCAGTAAAATATGCAGCTAAATAATAGATATTAACTAAAAGAAATAGGACACGGAGATTAGGTTTTCAGATCAGATCTGAAATGAGACAAAGTCAGCAACGTAAGAGTTTCAAAAGCAGAAGCTGGGACAAGAGCACTCTTGCGTCAATGGCAGCAAAAGTCAAAGTCCACAGTATTTGGCAGCAGAAGAGTAAGTGAGACAAAAGGTCTAACAAGCAATCTGCAGCAAGCAGATAGAAGTCTTGAGCAGGGAGAGATAAATCAGCAAATTCACATTAAGCTCACAGCCTAGGAGAAGCACATGGAAAGACAGAAACATCATTAGTAATATTTAGTGACATAAGAGCAACTAGCATTACCAGGTATATGAAAACACAAGCCACAGCATGGCATTCTGCAGCTACTTAGATGTTCGTGCAGTAATCTGATGCACCTGCCTATACATCCTCTTCTTCTCTTGCAGATGCGTTTTATGCAGATGTTTTCTAATCACAGGTTCCAGAAAATGCAGAACTATTGCACGAGGACCACAGCTCAAGTATTAACTTGTAGCACGCCTGCTACAATACAGTCAAATGAGATGCACAGCTGACGATGATTGCTGCAGGACAAATACTGCTTGGCAGATTTGCTGACCCTAAACTACAACAAGGAGATCAGAGAACGAAAGTGAAGATATGTATCTGGTAAAAGATTATCTGGGGGGAAAAAAAAACCCCACACTTCCCTGATAAGGCATAGCTTAAAAAAAGTATTATCATGTGAAACCCTGATGCAAAAGTAGCCAGCAGAGTCTACACTTCTTTTCCAAGAATTGTTATGCTTCAAGTAGCAAACAAACATTTCTTTTTCTTGAAACTATTTATAACTTTAAGACCACCCAGTAAGAACATTACATTCAACTCTAAGGATGTCAAACCAACATTTGTTTTAGTAAGACTCCTCCTTGCGAGTTCTGAGAGCCCTTCCTGCTTTCTTAACAGAAGTAGGAACAGTACCGCATTTTATTCCTATTTGTCTTTGAGGTTACAATACAATTAGAACAGTGATGCAGAGTCTCTTCCCCATGAATTCTTTAACTGTATATCACTACAGAATCAGAGCTTCCTTGCACATGGAGCAGTGTTCTTGTACTTCTGCTGTATAAAGAGTATACAGAACTATTTTGGGCTTAGAGCAGGAGGGATGACACTGTCTCAAACATATCTGCTACCTTAACATAAGAAACACAAGAAAGATGCAATGTCATTGAAGAAGAGACAACCTTTACTGTTCTTTTAGAATATTTCACAATATCAGAGGATACAGTATGACACACATCATCTGCGGAGGTTATGAAGAAGCTTTATCATAGGAGAGGCTGAAAGCAAGGGAAGTTTTGATTTTCAGATACTTTTTTCACTTTGCCAAACCCCAGCACTTACTAAACATATTTGATCTGGAACCTTTGATAAGAATATTATTCAAAATAAAGTCCCCTGGTTAGCAGTCAGTCTTTTTTAGAGTTAAACTAACCTGCTTTATCAGCTTAGCCAGCAGGTTACGTACCAATTCCATGTTAATACAGCCTGCTGAATTTTACAAGTTGTACCAGAAAATGCTACATTCATGTTTCACTCCAAGTTGAAAGTCTCATCTCATGCAGGATTCCCCACCCCTCCTTTTCTTCTAAAGTATCAGCATCATTGTAACAAATATGCTCCACAAAGCATGCATGACTCCTGTAAACAGCATTAAGGGCTTGCATAAGTAATGAGCAACACTATTTGCACAGTCTCAAGCACAGGTGACATCTAGATTCTTATTAATTAACCCAAGGGAAATAATGCATTCCTTCTAAAATAAGGAGGAAGAAGTTAGAGTTCTGCTTTCATCTGCTGCACAATAAATTGATACCTCAAAGAGCCCACGTTAGAAACGCTGTATCTTCTATTTCAATACCTGGCACTAAGTTGATTAAACACTTGACTGAGCACCTCCAGCACAGTCAGGACATGTTGACAGGCTGGAGGTGCAGAAGGAAAGGCAGCTGCAGGTACCATCTTGCTCAGAGCTGTGTTCAGGAGCACATTGTGACCTATTCTCCACAGCACCCTGGTCTTGGCTCTCAAGGGCTCTCTGCAAGTTTTGAGCAGCAAAGGGCTATTTGTGCAACCCACAAGAGGCATCAAGTCTCTGTGGCAGCTGCCTCACCAGCACGGTCAGGAAAAGGAAGGAACCACACAGAGGCACAGAATCTACTATTTGAAATTCAGCAGTTACTTCCCTTTACTTAGGGGTGGAGGCAAGGGAGGATCCCTGTCACCAAGTCCACCTGCCTCTGTCACCAGAGGTCAGATTTGGGGTGGGGTGGAAGGAATAGCATCAAAGAAAGACCACTCTAGGGAACACAAATACTAAAGAGACCAAGAATGCTCAGGTAATTATGAACAAGCCTGGACACTGAGTAAGCTATGGCCCACAAGTAATTTCCTACCATACAATAAAAACCACACTATGCTCATTTAGACTTCAAGTCACGAAATAAGGACTGAACACAGGCACAGAGAGAGCAAGATACCCCCTTATGCCTCAAGGCTGTCTTGCTGTGCCAGGACCAACACTTTGTCCACACAGCTACCACCCCAGCGTTCTGTAGCTAAGCAAGATTTCAGTCACCAGAAACATCAAACACAGGCTGCTTTCACTAATGAGAAATAGAGCGGCATCTTCTCGTGCCTCTGCCAAGACCCACCAACACGCAAACAGCAAAGTGAGCATTACGTAACTCCAGAAGTCCGCAAAGCAAAAAATTAGAATCTCAAGGTTCTTGAGAGAAAATATGTAACATTCTTAAAAAGTAATTGCTGCTTATGAGTTCAATGATGGTTTCAGATAGAGAGTCATTACACTGCCTCTATGTTTCTGCGGATACCACTTTTTCTCTGTCACAGTGTAACAGAGGCAGTCTGGAAAGGGGTGGGGTGGCAGGGGGAACCCTGGTGAACAGCACTGGAAGTCTACACAATCAGGTTCTGTTCCCAAATCTGACAACATGTCCCTATATGACCTTCAATGAGCCAGTCATAAATTGCATGCCTCCACTTATGCTTTTGTAAAACAAAGACAGTTTAAAATGCTAAACAAAGATAATGGGATGTTGCATCAGTTCTTTTGTTTCAGAGTTCAGGATTTTTTTTTCTGTTAAGATTAGATACTAAGAGGAACTTTGCCCTCAGAGGTACAGTACTTCCTACTTGCACTCAGCCTGCTCCTGTACTCTCACCTTCATTACAACTGCCTTCATTCTCCACTCTGAGACCTTCCCAAGGCCCATCTATTTTCTCCTTACCATAAGACCTACTTACTGTAATAACCTCCCAGAAAACAAGAGGGAAGTATTAGATTGTTGCCCCACTTGTTCATACTTCTTTCTTCCTTCCAACAATTCCACAGGGCTGTGCACAGCAAGAGCAGCACAGGGAGCAAGGATCACACTTAGCAAACACTGACCACAGACAACCTGCAAGCTTCTTCCTTCTAACAATGTACAAACAGAAGGGAGTGGAGAACGCTTCCCTTGTGAAACAATACGCACCTGGTAAAAGCTTATCTAAATCCACTTTACTCCGCCTGATCAAGGTAGCACAGTGCTGACACAATAATCTGCTGAAATACTAATGAAAAATGAAGCAGGAATAGCAGACAACATCTTGCTGCCTTCTTAAACCAAATATACCAAAATTAATGGAAACATTTCAAATTCGGAAAAGCTCATCTCATATTATCTACCTCCTCTGGACACAAACTGGACATACAACACTCTAGGATTTGTTTCCTTTAAATTTACCAGCTAATTTAGTGCAGCTGCACTACAGTTTTATTGCTGCTTTTGAGCTAAAGCTGTATTTTCCAAAACATAAAGACACTTGCATAGGCACAGAAGAGCTACAAGCCTAACCCACCAACCTGTACCTCTATTATTATTTTAAAGAAAAAGGAAAACCACACAGAGAAAAGCCAGTGCCTTTTATACTGCTGGTAAATATTTGCTTCAACTACCTTAAAAAGAACATTACTTAAAAGTATAATGCAACACCTTTTCTTAACTAATATTATTTAAAGCTACAAAGCATAATAGATGATACATTCATATTTTATCTCACTGCTCTCTAATTTTGAACTATATTTGGTGTTACAGAAAGTGAACAGGCTTAATTTGCTTCTTTTGTAAAATGTTCCAAATTTAGCAATAAACCCAGGAAAGAAAAATTTAAAAACTATTGCATTTACTCTCAATACAAACTAATTAACCTATGAACATAAAAGCATGCAAGTTCTCACAGCACATAAAGGATTTGTATTAGTGACAATTTAAGAAGTTTATCCTTTTAGAGCAGCTCATTTCCTGAATTAGACATTCTGAGTGAACTTCTTTGTACTGTACTAAGTTAAGCTACTTTCCATGTGCCAGGCAATGAAATCGAGTGTCTGACCAGTTACCAACACTTAAAGAAAAGCCACCAAAAAAGGTTCATATATGTTGAAAAGGAAATATCTATTGTACAGGAAGTGTAGAACACCCAACTTCTCAAACAAAAAGAGTGCCTCTATACATCTTGAAAGACAACCAAAGCATTTATGAAACTTATTGCGTGCAATACTTCTGCTCAACGCCACACATTTACTTTTCTACCAACTGGAAAGATACGGTTTTTTTTTTTCCACAGCAGTTCAACAGCTATCTGTCCGTGCTTTTGTCTTTTTTACCCAGAATAGCCTGTTAATTCACCGTTCAGTTTCCACATACCAGTCAGAAGCTACAGAAGGAAGTAACATGATAAAAAAATCACACATTAGGCAACCCAGCACTTACTTCCTTAAAAGGTCTTTCAATTTATTTTTCTAAAGCTGCTAAATCTACCCACTTGAGACCATCAAGATGAGAATTTACACAAGGAGTGCAAGCTATTTGTTTAGAGATTCTCACAGTCATATTAAAATTATATTTGAGCTTAAAAACAAAAACTACAAATGGATCTTCACAACCAGTCTAGAAGCAAAGAGACTGACGAAAACTATGTATCTGCATATGCATAAACGAGGCTATAAGGAACACCTGATTCAGACAGTAGATGAGTAGTAAGCAGCATTTTATAGCACAGAGAGGCCTCTCTGGGATACACCAGTCAACCAAAGTTGTTCAAAAGGAAGTCATCGGTGCAGTAACACTGCAGAAGCTGACTTCCTGTGTCATTCTAATGCTTCATAAGCTAGTTATGGTAAATAAGTTCCTTAAAACACAAAAATAATACAGCCAGAAAAATTACTAGAGAATCTCTATGGAAGATAATATTTTTCAGCTGAAGAATTATAACTAGAACTGTAAATGCTTTAATTCCTTGTTATTTCTGTATTAAGTAGTACTGATCAAGTTCATAATGTCTAAGATACTGATTAAACTCCTCACTAGCATCCTTAGCTTTATGCTACAGATTTTCAAATAACCTTTTGGTTCCAAGCGCACCAAAAGGGACTAGTCACAGAATATACCTGCAGGCAAAACAATTTGGGGAAGATATCAGCTATGGGAGCCTACAGTTTGATATTAAGAAAAAAATACATCTATCTATAAGAAAAATTACTTCAGAAAGCAAAAATATGCCTTAAAGATTTAAGGTTCAAAACCTGCTCTTGAAACTGTTCAGAGTTTAAGCCTCTGATCTAAAACAGGAGTCTAATTTTCTGCCTGCTTGTTGCTGAAGCTTCCAACCAGAAACACAGATTTTAAATCTTGTCAGAGATTAAATATACTAATGTATGTATAATGCCTTTTTCCTTCTATTCAAAGCCAAAATCACCATGAAAATATCAAAACTTAGTTCAGTTACTACTTCTACATTTGGTTTTCTTTCCCTTTTTCTGTCTCTCTTTCACTCCCATCCCTTCCAAAACTGCCACCATACTGTACTTTCCTTTCAGTACTGCAGGTCTTCCTTAGAAGCTTATTTGCTCTACTTCTCCTGAATTCTATTCCCTTCCTAACAGATAAGGACCAGGGTTTCTAGATAACCAGAATACATATAATCTGGAGGGCAAACTGTGTTACCAGCTGGCATTCTGATACAGTCACAATGTACCTTAGCAAGAAACTGCTTCCTGCTTTTCAAAGAACTGCAATTTTCAACTTGAGATTCCTGAATGCTGTCATCTTGCCTAAAAGCTTCAGCAAAAGGATGCTTACTGTCCACACAGCTACATTCACCATCGGGGAGCTAAGTTGTTCCAGCCATGTGAGCTTTTCCCCCCATTTCTCTTTTTCTTTCTTCTCTTTTTTTTTTTTTTTTTTTTTTTTTGGTTTTTTTTAAAAGGAATCCCTAAAGACATTAAGACAAGTTGTTTTCCTCAAAAACTCAGCATAACTGAAATTTTACCAGAATTTTTCAAATTAAAAATACAGCTATAGCTCGAACACAGCAATATTAGGGGTGGGAAATTACTTTCCTGCAGAAGTCAGCATAGAATATAAACCATAACACTGAGACCATCATTCTGTCTGCTACTACAATTCCTATAAACTGTTAGTGCCTGCACTGAGAATAGTCTGATAAACCTGTTCCACCTCAATGGCACAAGTCAGAGTGGGTAACAGTACACAGGAATTTTTCCCACAACAATTTTTCCCACAGAAAAAAAAAATTCCTCCAAATTTAAAGTGGCTGAACTGAACCAGCTACATGCTATCAGGTAAGTTACAATATGTAGCTACTTGTGAAGTATTTTGATACTCACTTCATGGCCAGGTTCTCTATCCTAGTTTGTCTTTTTTGTAGAATGGTCAATTACATTAAACACATAGATTTTGTATTGTATGTTCGTTAAGCCTCTTCCTTTCCTTTCCTCTCTTCGCATCCCACAATACTCATACTCCCAAATCTCATAACCCAGTGCCCTGGGTCATATTGCCTAATCCAGCAGTGGCCCCACCACAGGCACTGGCAGTATAATCTGTTCAGTAGTCCAACTGGACAGCAGATGGCTTTGCATCAAGTGCTGATTAAAAAAACCACCACCATCAAACATATAAAAAAATACATAATTTTATCAGTACATTTACCATTTTTACTGAGCAAACATACAATACATGTACAATACAAGTGAGGTATACATTTTACAAAGCTACTGTGCAAGACTGCAGTAAGAATTTTAGAATTCCAGCTTCCTTTCAAAAGGGGTAAGCACAGCTGTACACAGACAAAACAGAGCCCATCAATCCCACATCCAGCTGACCTTGATACTTGAGGTGAAAATGAGCTATCAAATTTAAAAAAAAAAAAAAAAAAAAAAAGGAAAAGCCACCCCAAATGACCGGGTGGGAATTTCCTCAAGTGTTTTGTTATTTTGTTTGTTTGCTGGAAGAAAGAAGAGACAGGTTTTACGACTCTGAAGAAAATGATGTAACTGAACATTCCCTGTACCTTTCTGACATAGGGAAAAGTCAGGAGCAGGAGACACGTCAAAACTTGTGCTGCAATTACCATACTCATGTATTTGTCATATTTCCCATGAGTAAAACCAAATGAACCTCGCCTCTTAAAAGCATTTATATCAGCAGCTTTCATTGGGTGGAGCAAACAACTCGGAAGCATAAATAAGCATTAACTCATACTACCTCATATACCACAAAAAAACCCAAAGCTTGAAAATAAGGCTTATTAGAGCAGTTTTAATTCAAATATCTCATGAAAAAAAATATCATTTTATATTATTAAAGATGCGTTTCCGTATTTGCTGCTCCTTTACTAAAACCAGAAAGATAGCATAGCAGCAATGATGGATACTAGAGACTTAAGTAACCTGTACTAAATACTCATCACAGGTGCTCTAGGATTAAATTCAACAAGTTCACTCTAAAAGCGGTCAAGTAAGTAAAATCATGTTTATCTGCCTTTCCCCTTCAATCTTTTTTACTGACAAAAAAGTTGAATTTTAGCATCTCTGGAGAGTTCTGCATCCAGATCAGTATGACCAGATATGCAGACTTACAGAGTCATATGATGTAAATCCTGAAAAAATAATAACAGTAAATTGTGCTTAAAGTAGCTTCACAGAAATGTAGACTTAAAGCAAGGCCAAGAACCACCGGCAATCTATGGGAGGGGAAAAATCCACAGCGAGCGGCGGAGAGACGCTACAACTAATGGAGCCTCTCCCAGCAAGAGAGAGCCGGTGTGCAGTCAGGGCTGTAGGGTGCTAGAGCCGGGCACGGATTGCCATTTTGAAACACCGCCTCACGCTCGCACGGCGCTGCCAGCCCCCGGCAGCCTCCTGCCCCCGCACGCCGCTCACGGCAGCGCTGCGGACCGCAGCGCCGCGGCTCCCTCGGCCCCGCCGGGACCCGCACGGCGAGGAGCACCCGCACGGCGAGGAGCACCCGGCGCGGATCCCCCGCGGCCGCGCTCCGTGATGTCACCGGGTGCGGGGCCGCCCGGCACCCGCGCCCCACGTGCGACGCATCCGCCCGGCCGCCGCCCGCGGCCCGCCCGGCCCCCGGAGAGAGCCCCGCCGCCGGGAAGCCGTGGGGAAGCCCGGGATGCCGGGTCTGAGCCGGCCGCACCGAAAGCCTCGGGGGCCCCGGCGCCTCGCTCACCCCCACCCCGGCCCTGGGAGGTCTCCGGGATGTGACTCACGATAAATAAATACGGGGGGGGGGGGGGGGAGGGGAGAAAACAAAAAAAAAAAAAAAAAAAAAACCGACACACCCTCGGAGCCGGACTGACATAATAACCCCCTCCCTTCCCCTCTGGAGCGGGGGAAGGGAAGCCTGGCCGTTCAGCTGGGAAAGTTGAAAGAAAAGGCAAGCCCAGGGGACCGGCTGCGGGGCGGGAGCCGCGGCGAGAGCAGCCAGGCGCCGCTGCCCCTCGGGCGGCTCCGGCCCCGCCGCCCGCACCGGAGAGCCGAGCCCCGCCGAACCCCGCCGCCGGCCCCCGCTGCGCTGCCCCGCCGCCCCTCACCTGGATGTAGTTGTTTTCGCAGTAGTCGGCGACTCGAGTGAGGTTCTGGTAGCTCTCGAGCAGAGCCCGCTTGCCAGACGGGATTTCCTCCTCTAGCAACATCTGCAACTCTGCCATTTTCCACCCCTCCGCATCGCTTCCTCTTGCATTAAAGAGACAGCAACAGCGCCGGGCTCGCAACCCGCCTGGTATTGTGAGATTCCTCCTCGCCTCGCTTTCGTGAGCGCTCGCTTTCCCCACCCATCCGTCCCCCTCCGAGGGGAGGGGAAAAGAAGAAAAAAAAAAAAAAAAAAAAAAAAAAAAAAAAAAAAAAGAAAAGAAAAAAAAAAACCCACCCAAGAAAAAGAAGGAAAAGCCCGCCCTCGGTGCGCGGAGGCAGCCGGGAGCTGTAGGCAGGCCGGCCGCATGCGCGGGGTGGGCGCTGCTGATGGGCACCGCCCGCGGGCCGCAGGGCCATGGCGGAGCCCGCAGTGCGCCGGCTTTGGTGGCCCCTGTGGCGGAAGGGCGGCAGCGGAACTGCCGGACTATGCTTTTGGGAGCCCAGGAACGAGGGGGAGACAGTGGTGTCCTTCCCCGCCCCGCTCAGAAAAGCTTCAGCCCCACAGTGCTGCCCGGAGGTCAGCGCCGCTCCGCAGGAAAGGCCGCAAGGGTCTGGGAAGCGCTGCTCTGGTGGCTTGGCAGGCTAGAAATTTGGAAGACCACAGAATCAGTTAGGTTGGAAAAGGTCTCTTGAGTCGTCGAGCCCAGCCTATGACTAAATGCACCACCATGTCAACTAGACCATGGCCCTAAATGCCGTTCAGCGTTTCCTTAAACACATCCAGGAACAGTGACCCCACCACCTCCCTGGGCAGATCATTCCAAAGATGACAAAAGACTGGCAAGACGTTAGAGGGATCGCGATTTGGGGCAACTGGTCCCTTCCAGGGAATTATCCCCTGAGGGGGAGGGAGAAATATTGAATCCAGTGTGTGTAGATCTTTGTGAAGGCCTGCCCAGTGTAACTACAAAGGTGTTAGGTTTGTGAGAAGAGCTTAAATACTTGGCTCAGATAAACACAGTATTCCTGCCACTCGTTTACCTCTGTTGTTAATCATTGTTCAGGGCCTCCTCTGGCTGTTTGCAAAAGTATGGAAAACAAGGGTCTGGTGATTATTTAGTAGAATCTTCCTTGCATCTGTGTTTTTTGTCAGCAAAATCCTGATTCTACAGCCATGCCAGAAGAGAAGCCAATAACATCAGGTGACTGCTCTGCTGGGATGTCCATGCCTGCTTTTGCAATGAGTAGCAGGCCCAAAAGAAGCTGTCTCCAATGCCCACTGTTGATTTCATGTGCTGTGTGTTTGCAGTTATGAACACAAATGGAGTTAGTCTTTGCATTTTAGTAGTTGTCCCAGAGAAATCCACACAGCAGTGGAAATCAGCATGTTTCAGAAACAAGTACTCTCAAGCACATGATAGTAAGAGCAGACTGCCTCATCTCTGCATAATCAAGGTATTTAACATGTTCTCTGTAGTCTGACTCTTTGCAGCACTGAAAACTGGTCAGGATGTTTTGGTGTACCTGCTGCTGTCTCTAAATCAAGGCGGAGAGGGAAAAAAATAGATCTCCCTTCACCTCTGAGGTCAGCAAAGTCCAGCATCTCAGCTCAGAGCTGTAGAAGCAAGGATGAAAGGTAGGGAGCCTGGGAAGGACCAATGGGCCTGGGAAAGGCTTTGTAGCTGGAATTCCAAAAAACCACCCTGTCTGGGAACAGCAAGGCAGGTACCCAGAAAAGTATTTGAGAGCTCTTTGAGGAGAGGAAGGAGCTGATGCATTTGTAGCACTTGCTATGGGATAGAAATGCATCTACATGGCTATCTTCTGATGGGTAATTTATTTGGCAGCTTAGCAAAATTGTTTCCAAAGTGGTTTCAGTAATTCTCCATATTACAGCATGTAATATCCAATAAAACATTTCATTTTGGATTCTTTTTAATGTAAAATAATTCATTTTGTTGTGCAGCTGCACTGAGATATTGACAAGCTTTAGATGTGTCCCAGGGCAAGTGTGACCAGAACCCAACTTGGGCACTGGCTTCTCCTTGTCTCCAGTACTGGCTTCTTCTTGTTTCCAGCTCTATATAAATCAAAGACAAATTTGATTCCTCTATTCACTCTGGCTGCAAATTGCTTAACACCCATTGGCTTGGATGAGTCTGTAATTGCCTACAGATCACAGATTAGCTTCATGGAAGCTGTTAACATCCTCAAATGTAGCACAACTGTTGTTGGCTCTTCTTAAAATGTTACGGCTGCCCCTGTAAAAGAAACGGCAGATGCGTGGTGCCTTGCACATCAATTTTTTCAGTCTGAGCAGTGACTCCAGGAGAGCTTGCAGCCTCATGCCCAGCTGCAGCCCTCAGACTGAAAGGCCTTGCACGAACCCCACCAGCTCTACCTCAATATGTTCTCAACCCTCAAGAAGACCTTGGAGGAGCACGTCAAAGGTCGCCACCTTGTGACAGCTGCGTTGAGGCTTTTCTGCAGCCGCCGTGGCACGGCCAGGCGTTGTCCCCACGGCCGCGGGATAGACCTGGGGTAGATAAACACCCAGACTGCCTCCAGGTCAACTCCAGCAGGACGTTTCAACTGGTGCCATACAACCATGGCAGTGTGGGTGTGAGGGCCACGCAATGTAAGATGTACTGGGAGCTGTAATATGAATATGCTCAACTGATTAGATCAGCACGCCTTACTAGCTTCTGCCCCATGCTGGCCCTCCTTCTTTCTAAATAACTCTCTGCAGGGTCACTTGAGTGTCTTTGCAGGGTGTTCCTCGTGTCTGAGGCTCTTGGAGGTTGCATTGACTCAAGTGCAATAGATCCAAGCCGGCTCCGTGAGTCTGAATGGTGTGTACACTGAGTGATTATAAAGCACCTGAAAGAGTGCAAATCTAGCAGAACCAGTGCTGAGACACAATCAATAAACCTTGGGCTTCAGCTGACATTTGCTGAAGATAGTAGTGTGCATCTAAACTGCATTCACGGGGGGTTTTTTTAGAAACTATTTTATTCTGGTTTTTTTTTTGTTTTGGTTTAGTTTGTTCTGTTTGAGCTTTTTTGATGTCACACTTTCTTATTGTACCAGGCAATAAACTGCTGATTAGAAGGAAAAGCTACCTAGCTTACACAAGATACTTAGAGTGTGCAAAAGAGATAGGAATGAAAATTTTCCTGGCTGGGGCTGCTGGATTGGCAGAGGAAAAAATGTAATGATGTCCGTCAATCTTCACCTAAACAATCACCCAAATGAGATCCTATCCAGAGTAAAATGTGCTTATATATCTCTCAGCGTCTCAACTTTACGTCTGAGATTTTCTCCTCCTCGGTGGGCCATGATGATCTCCAGGGGCAATACTTTCTGGGACAATAGCCCATTTTTGGCTGGGAGAGAAAAATGTGACTATATTCTAAGTGCTGTTTCAAACAGCAGCAAAGTAGCAGTGTCACAGCAACTTCTCCTGCTCTGTAATTTGTGTAGCTCTGTAACTGTCTATTCCCTTTCCTAGGCCATAGATTGTCATGTGTCTTTGTTTTTCCCTTGGGAACGAACAGTACTTGCTTCAGTAGTGTTGATTGGAAAATAACCCTTTATTTTTTGTTGGACCGTTTCTCAGTTGGATTGATTCCTGATTCAGTTGTTTAGCTGCACAAGCATTTGTGACAGTGCAATGGAAAGGGAGATGAGGGATCTGAGGGGGCAGCTGGAAGCACAGAGGACACAGGGCCTGTTCAGATCAGCCACATCAGCTCTGCTGCCCAATGCCAAGTCTCATGTTCTTGTAAGAAAATTTTTGTTGATTACAGTGATATACTTACACAAGTATGTCTGTACTGGGGCAAGCCTGTGTGAATAATTAATATTTTCACTTTTTTTTTTTTGTGGTACCAAAATTTGCTTTTTTGGTATTTCCTCTGCCAGATTAGGTGCTTCCTCTGCCCAAGAAGGTGCATAGCTGCATTGGTTTGCTTTCCTGTGCTTTAGCTCCAGCCCACAGAGCCTTATTTAAGAGCCAGAATAATTACCCATATTGATATTTCAGTTATCATCACAGGTTGTCTGAGTACTGCAGACATGAAAGGGCCTGTTCCTGCTTTTTGGAGACAATTTGTCATGCACTCTGCACTCTTGTGGTCACCTCCATGTGCCTTTTTTCCCAATTAATATTTTTAAGGTTTTCATCACAGCTGTTAACAACTGGAGATGCTGCCTCCTGGCTTGCCAGGGGAGCAGGGGTGTTTGGGGCAGGACTGCATCCCTGAACTGGTTGGGGACCCCAGTGCAGCCCCCTGGCAGTTGCTAGGCAGCCACAAGCTCTGAGCAGCAGAGCCAGCACAGCCAGGCATTGCTAGGCAGCCTGAGCTGCTGGGGAGCACAGAAGTAATAAGATTCAAAATTGCAGCTTCAAGAATGCACAAGATAAGAGTGGCACAAAAATAAATAGTTCTACTGTATTTTGACATGACCTTTCTCCTCTAATATATTTTCACTTGTAGGATTTGCCTTCTGTCTCAACCTCATTTTTCATAAAACTCTCTTCTTTTCATCCCTCCTGAATGCTTATCTTTGCTCCTCAGCAGTACTCTAGTGTCAGCAATCCTCCCTTTTTGTCACCTCCGCTACCCTTTTCTCCATCTGTCATCTCAGTTATTCTCCTCTCATGTTCCACTGGATCCCTTGTTTCTTTGGCCTCTTTAATTTTGGTTTTCACTCTTGCGTCTTTCTCAGCTCAGCCTCTGGCCATCGGGTTGTCTCCTGATTTTTCCTTTCCACTTTGACTGCATCAAGGAATTCCTTGCATATTTTCCATTCTCAGCTCCCAGTCTAGGTCTCTTCTGCTGCTGTCATTTCCAGCTGGCCATCACAAGGTAGGCTTATCTTCTTAATCCCTCAAAATACTGCCAAGGCATCCACTACTTTAAGAGCACAGGAAAAGTGGGGGATCTAGACCCTGATGATGCAGCCAGACATATGCAGAACCTCAAGAAAGACCATTTCTTTCTCCTAGACCTACCAGGAAAGAGAGCTGTTGTGTGACAAATAACAAGATGACCTGCTTCTTACACCACTAACAAATGGAGCTAAAGTGTTTTGTTATAAAAACATTTTGAGGAAGGGCTTACTTTAGAGCAACCACTTAAAGCAGGAGGTGGATTTTTGTCAGTAATCCTTTTTATTAGCACTTTTTTTTTCATTCTTTTATGGCTTTGGAAGGGTAATTTAAATATGAAAAGAGTCATGTTATTGCAAGGGGTAGGCATGGAGTGAAAGTCAGCTTTCTGAATAGACCCATGCAGGTTTGGCATACTCATTAGACAGTAGGTTGGGATTTCTTGAGTTAATAGCTGTTTGTTGGAGGATGCCAATCCTTTAAAATGGGAGATTTTCTTTGATATGTATCCACGAAATAAAAATTTTCCTGGGAAAGATTTTTCACCCTGCATAGAGCTTCTGGTCAAACGCAGAGAGAGAGACACCTTGCCCAGGAAAAAGTAGTATTTGCTTAATTAGCAGTGAAAGGCAATATAACAGACCCAAAGACAAGTTTCTGTGACTGATTTGAAAACAGGCACTGAAAGGGTAAGTGGCCCACATCAGCACTGTCTTACTTGCTCAGCTCTTTGGAATGTGCATCCCTAACAGGAAAAACAAACTGCTTAAGGTCTTGGGAAATGTTTTGAAGTGGGAAACGTTTTGAAGTCAGAAAACACCTTTAGCACCGTTTATGTTCTGTTTTGCACTGCTTGATGAAGGCTATGAGAATAGCACAAACAAAAATATTCCTGGGAGAATGCATATAGAGCCACCCCAGGCTTCAAGAGACTCACTGGTGCAGACATAGTTTGTAGAGCTGTAACTGTTTCCTTGAGAAGCAGAGCCTAAGATGGCTTTGCAAATTCATGCAACACTGCAAACGGTGCCTTGAGACCACTGACTAGTGCTGAACCCAGAGTTAATAAGCTCTTTCGGACTCCATTTACCATGCACACAACTGAAGTGTCTCTGGTGTTCCTTGGAGCACCTCCACTATCTGGCTTTTTCTGTTCTCCATCAGTTCCCAGTCTCCTATGATCCCAGATAATGGAGAGTTGATTGTACTGTGCTATCACCTTGTTTATCCACACCTCAAAATTGATTACTCAATTATAGCCCCAGCTATACCTGACTTACACTATATATACCTAAACTAATTCATTCCCTATCTTCAGTACTTAGTTTCTGTGTTTGGTACAGTGGATGAATAAAGAATAGAAAGCAGTAAACATCTGTGTTTCAGAGCCAACATTTGAGCTACCTCTGTGGATTTTTTACTTTTTTTTTTAACAATTAAAATTATTTATCTAAGTCCATTTTTATTCCTAATAAAAAGAAAAGAAAGACTCATCAAAATGTGCTTAACATAATGCAGAGCTTTAAAAGAATATATTATGGTGAAGATAATTTAATTGCACAATTGCAATTTTTCATTGTATTTGAGGAAATCTGAGCATGGATAGGAATTACTTTTATGTTCTTTCTGTATAAAAGATTGGTGTTTTTCTAAGCGCCACCATTTTTTTGATGCAGATTAAAAGCATTCGTATTCTGTACTGATTAATTGGTGTGCCTCTTTTGCATTTAAATATATACTTCACTGAATTGCAGTTTTCCATCACAAAGCAGAAAAGAAAAAATAATTAAATGATAACATCATGCTACTACAGAAGGAGTGCTGTTTCCCCAATAAAAATAAATATTTGACAGCAATTCTGCAATGATAGTATTAGCAAGCACAGTATTTGGGTGGCATAATAAGGGACAACATAATAGTATTTTTTTTCAGCAAGTGAAAACACATTACAGTTCTTGGGTCTGTTCCAGCTCCCAGTGAAACAGTAAAGCTTCAACTGGAAACAATGCTGAGTCGGTGGGGCTGAGCAGTGTCTGAAAAGGACCATCTTCAATTGCACTGAAGGCATAAGGGATCAGATAGGATGCACAGCAACCTTCAGATGCAGTTGTCTACTAGAAAATCACTTCCATACTAAGATAACATTGACATCCTCCTTGGTATTGTCCCAGTCAGAGCTCAAACACAAACTGTGCAGAAATGAGGGTAAAAAGTCATTACACATAGACTGAGGCTATTCTCTGTTGGGAACATTTAAAAATAAATCAGGCCATCTAGTGCATTCCAACAGCATTTAAAGGATAAGCATTGGATATTCAGAATAAATAGGGTGTTTTTTCCCTGTTACTTTTCATTACATAACAGGAGCAATCTCGTGTGCCTATGAGATTGATTACATGTCTCAAACTTAGTTTAGCTGTTAATCAATCTCAGCAACCATTTCTTGTTTCCTGTAGCATAATGCGGTAAAAATTGTCCTTTAATTACCACTAATGAAAGTTACCTGCAGTGAAAGTGAATATATGTCACTGGAAAATGGCTTGGTTCAGAGGGCAGTGAATGCAAATACGAACAATCTTAATGATGCACAGGCACAATTAGAAGTGAATATGTAAATTACTGATGACAGCTTCCTGCTATGCTCAACTATTTGCTGTCACCGTTAGCTATGAATGTTTCAATTTATTTGGTCATAACCATAATAATCCCACAGTATCTTTCTGGCCAATGTGGTTCCTAAAGGGTTGGGGACTTTTTAAACAGTGTAATTTAATAAATACACACTTATTCAGTATTAAAAATATTTACAACATTCTTTAAAGATATTCTGAATGTAATGGAGATAATTATGCATGCCATCACTTCCCTTTAAATGTCTGACTCTTCATTCTGTATCTGACATGTTTGTACTTTTCAAAATTTCTTCAGTAAGTAAGGTGGATCCTATCTAGGTTTTTACATCAATTGAAAGATGTCTCACAACTTGATAACTTTTCTTATATGCTAAAAAAAAAAGAAAAATACTCATACTGTTCTGACTGAAGAAGAGATCAAGGTGTTGTTTTACATGGAAAATGTATTATAGAGCCCTCACTGTACTGTTTGTGAAATTTGTTGTTATTTCCCCTTGTAATGCTTTGCTTTCAGTTGCTTATACCTTTGTCAATCTTAGTTTAGCCCAAGTAGCACATATTTCTATTTCAGACTTTATTTTTCCCCTTCAAGGAATTTTGAGACAGGAATGAAAAGAATGCTTTCTGTAGCATCATTACAAACATTTCAGCCAAGAGGTTACACCCCCAGCAGCTCTGGATTTTGAATGAGGAAGTTAGTTAGCAGAAGGTAGTTTCAGGGTCACGCCTCCTGCTTTTCCTGAAAAACCTGACACCATTTGGTGAATTCCTAAATTTCTAAAACTAATATATTCACATTTTAATAGAGTTTATAAGTGCTAGGCTATGTCCACTGAGGAACTATACTGATAATGTTCCACTGTACACTGCAGGGGTCAAGGAATTTTCTCTGGTGTTTTGGGGGGTGGGGAGTGGGATTTGTTGGTTGCTTTGTTTGTTTGTTTTCCCTATTATATGACTGTGATGGATAAATGGCATAGAGGGATTGTATCCCCTGGCATCTGGAATGTAACAGTATGATGAATTCTGGGAGAAGAGATAGTGAAGGCACTTGCAGGGGCCAGATAGAAGGGGCATGTATAAGTGTGAAAGAGGAGGAGAGGAAGAACAGGTAAAGAGGAACTATGATGAGATGCAGATTGTTGAGATATGTGGTGTCTGATTATGGCAGAGAACAGAGAACAAAAAAACTACAGACATTTCCCACACAGGATATAGACTTGGACTCAGAACTCTTTTTTCTCTTGTTTTCTCATAATAGCAAAAAAATTCACAGGAATCTGTGGACTACAGTCTACAATCATTGCCATTTACTCCTGCTATGTAAAGCTCATTTGCTGTAGATCTGAAAAATCAAATCCTGATGTCAGTACTTATGTTGACCACACACCAAACTCTTACAGGTTTATACAATGCATTGACTAGTTAACTACTTAGGGGGTGCCATCATCTCTTATGATCTTATGGGCATCATACTTGGCTGGGCATCATCATACAGGCCACTAAAGGAGGCAGGTCCTTTTTATCCTAGAAAATTTGTTGAAACAGGCTCTCTTTTGAAAACTCCTTTGGTTTTCAGGGAAAGAAAAGAAATGTTCTGTAAGAAAAATGTTGGGCTGAATATCTTTTCTCAAGTGGCTAATACACATATTTTTAAATTATTTTTATTGCGTGGCCTGAAAGGTTCTTTATCTCATTTCAGAGAATAGAATTCAGTATTCAAATGCTTTCTTGTTCTGTATTAGGAAAAGAGCAGCAAATGTGAGATATAGTGCCTCGTACAACGGTATTATGTCTTCATAACTGAAAAAGCCTCATTTCAGTAACCTCTTTAAGTATTATTTACAATAGCCTCCTGCTTTACTAGTCTATTAGAACAACAAAATTGCTATAAAGTGATTTCCCATTGCAGTTCTGTGATGGATATAAACTACATCACAACCTGTAACCCAAGCCTATAGCTGAAGTTGTTCTGTTGCTGTGGTTCCAGCTGCAAGCTGGGAGGTGTTGGCTAAAGCAGCAGCAGCAAGTCACTCCCAAGCCTGCCACCTTCCAGCAGGGTCAGTACTGGCCATCACACAGCAGGGTTAGGCTGGAGCTGCCAGGCATTCCCTTGGTGCATGGCAGACAGCTGCATTTTCTGGATCAGAGTATCACTTGTTTTTCCACTTAAGCAACATTAGTAAGAGTTAGCAAATGACTATGTGAATATTGTGTATTATCTATAGACAATAACTAAGATATTAATAGGAAGGGCTAGGAAGTTATCCACTACATATGTTGAATATGGTAAAATTGTCCTCTATACTTTATATCCAGCTTTCTGTACCCTCTAATTTTAAATGTACCTACTGAAAACGGCCTGGAGCTTCCAATCCATCAGCTGTCAGAGTGTTCCACAGTCTGCTATGGTGCTGGACAACTTGTGCAGTGCTGAGGGTGACACTGCCATATAACTTCTCGCAGATTTGCATAGAAACGTACTTTTCAAAGGTTTCATGAAGCCACAGGGGAATATATTTATTTATAAGTGCCTAGGAATAAGGGTCACAGCAACAATCTAACAATTAATGTATAATCCATTGCTAGTGCTTATTCACAAAATAGATGGTATAAATTATGCTGTCTAATGCATAACCATTTTTGTATGAAAGGTTTAAATCAAATAAAAGGAAATGTCCAGAGAAGGTCAACAAAGCTAGTGAAAGGGCTGGAGAACAAGTCTTATAAGGAGCAGCTGAGGGAGCTGGGGTTGTTTAGCCTGGAGAAAAGGAGGCGCAGGGAAGATCTTGCAAATCTCTGCAACTATCTGAAAGGAGGTTGTAGCCAAGTCAGGGTCAGTCTCTTCTCCCAAGTAAAAAGCAACAGGATGAGAGGAAATGGGCTTAAGTTGCACCAGGAGATGTTTCGATTGTATATTAAGAAAACATCTTCACTGAAAGGGTGGTTAAGCACAGAAAAAGGCTGCCCAGGGAAGTGGTAGAATCACCATGCTTAGAAATGTTGAAAAAACATGTGGATGTGGCACTTCAGTGGGGAACATGGCAGTGCTGGGCTAATGGTTGGTCTTGGTGATGTTAGAAGTCTTTTCCAACCCCGACAATTCCAGGACTCCAAGTATTTTTTATTCATATGCAGAGTAATACAAAAAATATTATATCGATTTCAAATTCATGCCTTAATTTATGTCAGAAATCTCACAATAGCGGGCTGGATTTTGTGTGTTACTCCCACTCCTCCCTTTGCCAAGCAGGTTTTTCCTACCATTTGTCTGCCGAATTTATGTAGGAGAACTTCAAAATAATGATAGGACATGTTTTGCCCTCAGCTGGCATGTATTTATATATTAAAGCAATATACCAGTATTTGATATATATCTGTTGGTTAGTAGGAAGAGATTTAGTCACAAGAGGGTTTGTTTTCATATGAATCAGTAAGCTGAAAGCTAAATTCAGGACACAAAAGCAATACGTCTCTGATTTTAGCTGGAGGGTTGGTATGAATTTCTGCCTTCTCACTATTCCTGACATTTAGAAATCTGGCTTGATACTTGATTATATTACTCAATAATTAATCCAGAATAATTTAGGACATCTCCCACCACTTAAAGTTATTTGGTTTTGCTCAACCATTTCTCAACATCATACTTGTAGAAAGGGAAGGACAGAAATTTGATTATGATAAAACAAATGGCTACATCTGTTATACAGGGAGGGCCACACTACATGATGAAAGAATTAATCCTATCTACCTTCTTAATACAGATATTTAGGACACACATGACTTTTGTGCAGGTGTGAATGGATAAATGTGTTTACCTCATAAATACCTTGCTCCAGCAGGATAGAAATACCTGTTACTGTATTGACAAAGTACTTCAGCTCAGCTGTGCGAGTCTGATTCTTCAGGGCAGTGTAAGTAATGCCAGGCACGGTCCCAACTGTGTCATGACCATGGAGGTTTGCTCAACCATCTGCATCCATGCAAGAGGCTTGTGCTGGAATGGGTTTGTGGCCAAGGCTTGGCCATCTTCACACAGCCCCAACAGGACAAATCTGTAGCAAGGTCTTGGTCAGCTCCTTTAAACTGTTTGACTGAACTGCCTTTACTCTGGCAGGAATGAGTAGAGGAGCATTTAGGAGAGCAGTTTCAGAGGCAGATCAGAAGGGCAATGATCAGCAGCTGTAGATATGCAGGAGATAGTCACCTCAGCCCCTTGGAAGTAGCTGGCAAGGAATGTGTGAATGCACCCTGAACTTGTGGTAAGAGGTTTTAAAAATTATTTACTTTATTAAAATGTAATTTGCCTCTGTCACTTAAAAGGGGGTAAAACTTGAAAATTAGTAAGTTGTGTCTATTTGTTTTTCATCCCCAGCCTTGGATTGAAGGGGGAGTTCAGTTAGACTTCAGCGTGAGTTGACACCCTCGTTCTGGCATCATCCTGCTCTTTTGAATAGGGCCCGATCTGTGTGCTAATCTGATAAATGAAGACATTTTGTGCACACATGGTGTGCATTTTAAAGGGCTTCAGTGTGTTAACAAGCTGCACTGAATATGGTGGGCCCCACCAGAAAGCACATAATTTGAGGCACATGAGAAAGAGATGCAGACCTGAGGAAGTAAAGAAGGTCTGTTTGAAATGACAGAACAACCACTACAGAACTGCTTTCTAGGATGGGCATGAGCTTTCTCTTGCTTTTAATACAGCTATTTAAAATGTGTTTTCTCAAGCCATTCCAAATCCCTTTTCTATACCTCTTTTTAATAATGCAAAATATTAAAACTCACTGATTTGGGGGCTTAACTTATTTCTTTGTACTTTCAAATTTCCCATTTCAAGACACGTAAGACAGCTTAATATTTTCAGTATCTGTGGTCAAAAGTGTAATAATTTTTTTTTTGTGCATATTTATTCTGTTATCATTGATTTCCTATACCAGTTATGCCCCATTGATTCTTTTATGGCATTTATTATAATGATGCTTTAGTGATGAAGATGACAACATCCAACAACCATGAAGCTTTTTCACAATGATTTAAAAAATATCCATCTGTGAGTCCTCCTGTGAGTGCAAATCTGAGTCAAGAAATAAGGGGAATGGCAGGTGGCAGGAGAAGAAAACACAAGGCCAGAATTCCTGACAGCCAAGGGCTTATAAATGCACATAAGGCTTAATTTTATTATTAGAAAATCAGTGGGATGCTCAGGATGTTGAGCTTGAACATGTGCATAATCACAGGCTTAAGTCAGCACAACTGCTATTTCATCTTCAAAAGACACATATTTAGGCTGTGGTTACAGTGGCTTGGTCTTTGACTGTGAATGTCTCTTGTTCCTTCCTCTGTCCCGCCCACAATTTTGGATTTATTTATGCAGAATAAAGCGGGAGCTGTGGTGGGAGTGGGGTCAGAAGGTTTGTGCAGCCATGTGAACCAAAGCTCACAACCCACCTAATCCATGGGAGGATCCTGACTGGAGTACTGCATCCAGCTCTGGAGTCCTGACTAAAGGAAAGACATGAATCTGTTAAAGCAAGTCTGGAGGAGGCCACAAAGATGATCAGAGGGAATTACTCTCCTGTGAGGAAAGGCTGAGAGCATTGGGGTTGTTCAGCCTGGAGAAGAGAAGGCTCTGGGGAAACCTTCCTGTGGCCTTTCAGTACTTAAGAGGGACCATTAGGAAGGATGGGGAAAAACATTTTATCAGGGCCTGCTGCAGTAGGACAAGGGGTAGTTTTTAAACTAAAAGGTGGTAGATTTGAACTAGATACAAGGAAGACATTTTTTACAATGAGAGTGGTGAAACATGGGAACAGGCTGCCCAGAGAGCCGGTAGATGCTCTCACCCTGAAAACGCTCAAGATCAGGTTGGATGGGGCTCTGAGCAACCTGATCTAGTTGCAGATGTTCCAGCTCATTGCAGTGGGTTTGGACAAGATGACATCTAAAGGTCCCTTACAACCTAAACTATTCTATGATTCTATGATTGTACCAATAGCTCATAATGTATTCATCAATTTTATATAGAACATCACTACTTTATACTCTATTATGTGTGCACAAATATTGATGTATACAGCTGGTCATTGCACTGTTTCCTCTATTATAAACCAGAAATACATTCTGCAAAGATTTAACTATTGCAAAACTTTTCAAAAAAGGAAGTCAGTAAATAGTGTCTGCAGTACATTTATCATCACATGGACTCTGGAATAGAGAATGCTACTAATCAAAAGCTTTAATCACAGTGTTTAAAACCCATATTTTTGTTTACATTAAAAGGAAAAACAAGGGAGATCAAGTTATCTGCATCTTCTGAATTTAGATCTCCTTAAATAAGCACATACAGATTAATCACATCCAAGAATTTTAAATGAGCCTGCAAAGAGTGTTATGGACTGTTAATATTCATTCTCAGACAGTTTTCAAGCATTGGAGAAGTTCCAGAGCACTGGAAGAAAGCAAAGGTTGTGCCAATATTGAAAAGAGATATATAGGTATTATAGTACTATCAACTTAATATTGATCCCAAGTAAATGGCAGAGTGATTAACAGGAGATTCCACTAAGAAAGAATGAAAGAAAAACAATTTAATTAATGCAAATCAATAGGAAATTATGGAGAAGTATAATGATTTTCAGGATAATTCAATATCCTTTTGTGTGAGAATACAAGTTGAATAGATAAATGTGCTGTAGAAATGTATTTATACTTCTGAAAAATATCTAACAATAAAACTTTGAAAAACTACAATTTTAATAGAAAATCATTATGATGCATATTAAATTTAAAAAAGGCTGACAAACTTCAAATGAGGTCATAAAGGGTACATCAATCTTGACTCCTTGTTGGTTAACTTACTTTGAATAGCCTACAAGAAAACAGTAAAATCACTGCTGATAAAATTTGCATGTTACACGGTGATAAAGACAGTGACAAACAAAAGAACAGACTGACATGATAGAACAATCTAATAAACTAGTTTCAAAACCAGCATAACTGATTGCAGTGACAAACAAAAGAACAGACTGACATGATAGAACAATCTATAAACTAGTTTCAAAACCAGCATAACTGATTGCAATCAAATATTGCTCCCACCACTCCAAACAAAAAGCTTTAAGAGTACACACTTGTAACAGGGGTCCTCAACGACAAGTAGGGTAAGAAGATCCTCTGCAGTGAGGCCTTCACCTACCTCTATATCCAAAAGGGTCAATGAATTTTGGGCATCAAAGTGAGAATACTGAGTATGGAGAAGGCAATACTTCAGTCTTCTATTGCCACTGGCATGTGTTAAAGTAATCTTTAACTTTAGATGTGTTAAAGTAATCTCTATGACACTGAAGACTTGGGCATTTTAATGGGTACTTATTTGGCTGGATACTTACAGTGCCTCCTGAAACTGCCCTCTGCCCTCTGTTAGATAACTCAGTGTGACAGATTCCAATGTAACTGTTGTCACAGTGACGTGGCCACCCAGCTCCCCACTTTAAGGCTGCATTTCCGTCTTTATCTGCAGCAGACCTTTAAATGCCTCTCTTTAGGTGCATTCAGAGATTTCTGTGGATTAAAAGATAATTTTTATTTTGTATAGCTAAAATGTCTTTATTTCTTGGGTTAAATTTAAAAACCAACATAATACTACATAGAAATCTATTCAGCAGGTTCTTTGATTTTTTTTGTAGTTTTTGGGGAACAAAAACTGACAGCTATCTTTCCTCATTAATCCTCCCATCTACAGAAGCTTTGATATTAAGCTTCTCATGCTGAACTTGTTATAGTGACCAGAATATTTTAGTGCAAAGAAAAGTAAAAACGCACTTAAGACACTTGATTTCTTAAATTTTCATCCATCCTATTTATTCATACAATATTTTTCTGCTTTAGAATACTCAGTCTAAGAATTAATTTTTTTGTCTTAAATGGCAAAACCCATGAGGTTCTGGTCTTGAGATGTTGTACATTGTTGTAACTCACCTATCTACCCCATCTAAGTAAACTGGACACACCTTATCACCCCAAAACTGTGAAGCAGAGACAATGCCTTTATTTCAGTTGAGTGTAAATAATCTAACAGTATAAACTGAAACAGTTCCTGAACGTCAAACTTCTTTCTCAACAAAGCATCCCTGATAAACTTGGTTAGAAATGTCTTCCAGCAAATGTGATTTGAATGTGAGAGTGAAAAATCCACCATTTATAACTGGAAAAAGTGTCTAGCTGGCACTGATTTCTACAGAAGTCTGATTTTTGCTATGACTGGTACAGCAACAGAGCTGGGTGCTTATGGGCATTGCAATGAAGTGGAGGTCCTGTACTGAGACAACCAATTAAACTCAGTCTTAAATCCTTCTGAGAGCTTGTTGGAGGACTCACTCCAGTAATTCACCAATCTGTTGAATTAGGTTGTTGAAATCCATCGTCCAAAACCACAGTGGTATATTTTCTGCCTGGATAAATATCCACAATGATAAACACAGGCCTCAAAATACTTGAGATGTTTGCCAGTTTTTTACCTTTGTAAAAACAAATTTCATTTCTGCCTTGGCCTGGAAGGCTCTGGACATCTTCTCATCTGAAACTCTTCTGCTGTTGCATCAGCCCCACATTTTCATAGCACTATCTTCTCTCATTTCTGGAAACATTGGGGTTGGGGTGCAGGGGGGGAGAGGGCTCTGATCCCCATCGTCTGGTCCGATGGCGAATATTTAATGTTTACGTACTCATGACCTTTCCTCTTGCTCTTCTGCCCCTCCTCGATCCTGCACTGGAGGGTCTCAATGTAGTGCTGCATTGCCATGTAAATGAACCTGTACTGAGCCTCTGTCTGCACCATCCCTGAGCGCTGGGACCTCACCATCTGGATGGTCTTGGGGACATCGATGTCACAATCCACACCTTTTTCTCGGATGATGTCAATCAGGATGTCAATGACAATGAAAATTCCTGTTCGTCCAATCCCGGCACTGCAGTGGACCACAACAGGTCCTGCATCAGGAATGCTCTCCTGCTTGTGGTGCACCTCCTCCAGGAAATCCAGGACACCCCCAGGATCGCTGGGAATGCCGTGGTCAGGCCAGGTCCTGAAGTGGTACTGCCACACCGTCCTCTCCGTGCTCCCCTGCCCAACTTTGGAAAGTTTCAGCTCTCTCAGGGTGTAATTGTGTGCTGCACTCTCCTTCACATTCCTGACATGCATCACTCCGTATTCGTTCAGGGAATATTCATCCGGCCAGTACTTGACACACTTACTCTTTCCTCTTTCCACTTCTTTTGTGGTCATGACAATCACTCGAGAATTCTCCTGGAACACCATCCTCCAGAAATCGTTCACTGTGTTCTGCAGGCAGCCTTGAGTAGCAATGTAGCTTTTTTTTGGCTTTGAGTTGTTGCACTTGGTTTCAAACTCAGGCATAATAATATTAGCATTGATATAGTCTGAAACAGGTTCATTGGGATCACCATCGTGGAGAACAACTCTGGTATGATCAAAGGGTAAAATGTTTTTGTATCTATTTTTGTTCTTGTTTTCCTGGAGCTGCCCTTCCTTACGGCTGTAGAGGAGTTTGCATTCCTGCTGCTGCAAGGTCTCAAACTCTTCCCAGAAGCCCTGCTTGACTTTATCCTTGGTCTCTGGCAGCTTGCTGAGCTCCCTCACTCGGCTCTTGATCTCGGCGGCGTTAATCCGGGTGCTGTTCAGGGGCTGTTTGAGTTGCAACACAGTGCCCAAAGTCTCCACCATGGGGCTCTTCTTGTAATGCTCCACCAGATCTGTCAGCGAGTCAAACTTCTCTCCTCCACCGACGTCGTATTTGAGATCCTGGCAGTGGATCATGACGTGTGACACTTTGGATTTGCCATCGTTGCTCTTTCCTTTGTCATCCCCTGTCCTCACGGAAAGGACAAAGTCCCCAGGGTGGCTCTGGCTCTCCCGCACCAGGAAACTCCCATGTTTTCCTTTCTCTGTCAGGAGTTTCTCAGCTTCGCTCCCAGAGAGATACCCATGAAACCACCTTTCTGAGGTGGGATCAGCACAGTTGAGGGGATATTTCAGCTCTATGACATCTCCATTCTTTTCCTTGAGCTGCCCATGGTGTTCCATATAATACTGCACCAGCTCAGCCAGCGTGGCAAACTTCTTTCCCCCGTAGAGGTCACAGTAGTCACCTGTGTTCTGAATCTTGATGTGGCTGACAGCTCCAGTTCGTCTGACAGAGAGTGCGAAGTCTCCTGGGTTACTTTTGCTGGACCGTGCCAGGAAGCTGCCATCGACGCCTCTTGTTAACAGCAGGTTTTCTGCCTCCACCCCAGTGATATTTGGATGAAACCATCTCCGCGATATCATCTTCCCCCGTGGCCCCGGCGGGTCGCGGTGCGCGGGACACCCCGCGCCGCCCGCCGCTCACATGGGGATCCCGGCGGGGCCGCGGCCCTCGGGCGCCGCGGGGAGCGCGAACAAAGGCGGCGTCGGGCCCGCGAGGGCGCCAACGCTCGCGGCGCAGGCGGCTCTCCACAGCGAGGGCAGCGCCGGCGCGCAAGCGAGGCGCCGGCGGCTCTTCGCCGGGCGGCGGCAGGTCTTCGGCGCCGCAAGGTTTCGGCGGCGTCGCGGGCGGGCGGGCGGCGCCGGACGCACGGCGCGCGCGGTGCGAATGGCTCGGAGCGGCACCGCAGGTGGCTGCTCCCATGGCGGCGCGGCGCGCGCGATTTGACGTGTTCGGGCAGTTTTCTTTCCTTCCGCGCATGGGGCACCATTTTCGGCAGCGCAGTGTCACAATACACGAACGGCCACCCCACGCCGCAATGTGGAGGGGGCCGCCCGTGGCCAGAACACGCCAGGCAGACACGTGGCTGTAGCAGGCAGTGGAGCTGCGGGGGATGCGAGTCGCTGTGGAGGCGTGGCGATGAAAGAAATGCAGGATCATCATCTAAGCTTTCCAGGGATTTATTAAGGTTCACATCAGAGGATGGTGGAGAGGAGAGGCAGGGGAGGATGCGGAGTGCTGGAAAGCCGAGATGGTGAACCGCGACTGATGCTTTCGCACAGGGTTGTCAGGAGAGGGAAGAGAGGCGTGGAAGAGCTCTGGTGTGGTGGTTTTGATTGGCCCAAAACATCAGTGAAGTGTTTTTAACATCTAGGAGAAATTTGGACCCCTCAGAAGCTGTTGTGGTAGGCCTGGGGAGGTGTCTGAGGGGTGGGGTGTGGCACAAAGATGGCTCCTGTGTGTCCTGAGTGCAAGTTCTGGAAGATTTTACATCAAGTCCAGCAGAGCCAATCTCTGATGGCTCTGAAGGTGATGGACATGCTGCCGGCCAAGTTTGGGCCAATTGGAGGTGCTAGTTACGCCTCTGTGAAAACATATTTAAGAAAAATTCAAAACAAAGCAGGCACGCACTTCTTTCACTTCTTTGTAGTTGGAGGAGGAGGAGGTGGAGGTGAAAATATGTGAGGGAGAACAGCATGGAGACGCCAAGGTCAGTGAAGAAGGTGGGAGAGGAGGGGCACCCAGTGCTGGAGCTGAAAACCCTCTGCTAGCCACAGTGAAGGCCATGGGGGGGCAGGAGGTCCCCTGCAGCCCATGGAGTCCACAGGAGTGCAGAAATCTACCCACAGCCCATGCCAGAAGAGCAGGTGGATGCCTGGAAAAGACTGTGAACCAGTGGGAGTCTCATCAAAAGAGTTAAAACTGCAAAGGCCTTGCAAAGGAGCGAAAGGCCTTGCTCCTGGCATGGAAGCAGCCTGGCCTCGGCTTGGGAGAGTCTGCACAGCACCCTATGGACAAAAAGACTCACAAAGCAGCAGAATTCGGGCGGGATGTTGCTCGTGAGATTGGACCCACGCCAAAGAAGTTCTCAAAGGACTGTCTCTCGTGGGAAGGACCCCTGGCTAAGTAGAGAACCTCTTTTTCCTGATTGGACTGACCAGAGGACCCCTCAACCTGCCCCCTGTCTGTGTTGCTGGTTTGGAAGGAGGGAAAGGGGGGGCGGTGAGTGCAGAGACTGCTTCTTAAGAGGGTGGAGGTGAGAGCAGAAAGAAAAACTGTCTGGAGAGAGCGAGAAATAAGTAGAGATAAAGAGTATTTGTAGTAGAAGAATTGTGGTGATGAGTAAATTTGCGAATCTGCTCTGTGGACTGAAAAGAGACCCCACACCCTGCCCCCCCACCACCCGGCTTGTTGACTGTAAAGGAGGAAAGGGGGTGAATACTATAGGTTCGTAAGAGGGAGGGGGGAGCGAACCAAAACTGTATGAAAAGTTTATTTTTGCCTGCATTTATCCTCCAACTTTGTTAGGTAATTAAAACACTTTTTGCAGCTTTAAGCTTGGAGCCTGGTTGCCCTCTTTTCGTGCGTCCTCCTGGCAATGTCCTGTCGAAAAACCATGACATCTGGGAAGAAAGCTAACCAGGGGAAGCCAGAGGGGAGGAGCTAGGGAGGGGAGAGGTGTAAATCAATAAGATTGCAGCATGGGATGGTACAGGCTTCTGCTAGGGAGAAGTCTCTAGAACAGCACCAATATGCAAAAAATCCTATAAGCTCACTGCAGCTTTCCATCATCTGCCCGGTGTGGGGAATGCTATCTGAACACCTCTGGAACTGTCAGCTTCTCTCCAGCAAAGCTCTGCTCAGGCCAGATGGCTGCTGACCTTGTGGAATGTACTAGCTCAGCAGAGCTGGGGCTGATCTGCTCTAATTCCCCTCTCTCTGGAGCTTTTCTTTCCCACCAGAGGGCATACACTGTGAGCACACAACTGCCTTCAGAGGAATTGAAAATATATATTGTGTACTAGATAAATGAACTGACTTGAACGCCAAGATTTTGTACTCAATTCCATTCAATGGGGCTGTTAATTCACCCTGTTGCTCACTGGGTAAATTATTCCATTTACTACAAAAGCAGTTGGTTTAGCAAAACTTTTGTTTGACTTTGCAGAGTGCTGGATGCGGAGCGCTTTTGAATAAGGCCATTCATTTATTTAGCTACCGAGCTAACTCTGCTGCTGTGCTGGTATTCACCCACAGCTCTGGATACCATGGAAATAGTTACTGCCTGGGTTCTAGGCATGCCTAAATTTTTAGTGTAAATAGGAGTAGTTAAAACCGTTTCTAAAATACGTGTCCGCAGTGGTGATTTAGGTGAATTGTGTGGGATGAGGTGGGTATGAGGATGGCTGTGAGGAGGGGAGGCAGCAGCACAGCAGGCTGCCAGGGTGCTGGGTGGTAGATGTCCTGAGGATAACTGAGGTCCGTAAAACGGGTGGAATGTGGCACGTTTATAAATTTTCATTTTCATGCATTGCAGCCATACGAGCAGGGGAGAGAGACGGTAGGAAGGGGGAGAAGGAGAGAGAAAGAAACTACGTTTCCCGGCGTGCCCCCGCAGCCTCGGGGCGGTGCGGGAGAGGGAAGGGCAGGGAGCCGCTGAGGGAGACGTAACATGGGCGCCTGAGGCCGGGGCGGAGGTCGGGGTGGGCTGAGCGCGGGGCCGGGCGGCGGTGCGGGCCGAGGCCGGGCCGAGGTGCTGGGCGGGCTGTCCCGGCCCCGCCGGAGGGGAGGGCGCTGGGGCGGGGGCCGAGAACGGGGCTGGGGCTGGGTACGGCCCGGCGCGTCCCGGCACTGCTCCCGTGCAGGCGGCTGCGGCGGGGGCGCTGAGCTGAGCCTGCCCGCCGGATCGGCCCGGCAGCCGAGCAGGAGGCGCTGAGGGGCCGGGGCCATGGCCGAGACCGACTCTGTGCACGCCACCAGGTTCGAGGCGGCCGTGAAGGTGATCCAGAGCCTGCCCAAAAATGGTGAGTGTACGGGGGGGTCCGGCGGCAGCGGCGCCATCGGGGCCGGGCGGGCACCGGGAGCGGGCACGGCCCGGCGGGCGGCGGGGCGAGGCGAGGCCGCGGGGGAGCGGGGCGGCCCGGCCGGGCGCTGACAGCGGGCGGGGGTGGCGAACCGCTGGAAAGCTCGGCTAATGTTAGTGCCTCCCCGCCTCTCCGGGAAGCGCCGGCTCGGGGGCTGCCGAGCCCTGCCAGGAGTTCCTCGGTCGGGTCTGTCAGCTCCCCGCGATTTCAGCCTCCCTGAGATCCTGAAGTTGCTTTAACAAAGCTGTTACCGTGACTTCCCCTCTGCTGAAAGAGTTAACAGAACGGAAAAGAAAAATCAGAACGTATTTTTGTGATAAGGGTAATGATAATTTTTAAAGTTGGTTATTACATACATCATTAATTCTGGTGTAAGTAAAATCGGATTTTTTTGAGGTACTGAGGTAAAGGTCACTGTTAACTTCTAATGACTAGAATCCAACCTCAAGCTACTTGATTGAATGGCCTGGTTTTGAAACTTCCCTGCTAGCTGTTAGAGTTGTATATTTACCTTTTCTACCTCTACAAAAGTGTGTTCCACAAAGGAAGAAGAGAAAAGCAAATCAGAAGGTATGGTGAAAGTGTTACTGAAAGTGTTGTCAAATACCTAAAGTAAACAAAAACACTGCAGAAAGGTGTGGTTTGGGTTAATTGCATTTGTTTGATTTGGTTGATTTTTTGAGTTCTGGAGTTTCTCAGTAAGTTCTCATTTGTTAACAGTTATTTGCAAGATACTTTGTTTTTTGGGAGCTAAATCTGTCCCTTTAAACTGAATGAGAGGACATCAGCTTTATGTTACTTATTACCTTTTTTTTATTCTAATTGTGGAGTCTGACCTTAGGGGTAGTAAAGGTTATAGTCCTTTAAACCCCATCTAAAACTTGCTGTTTGTACAGTAAATATTTTCAGTGGTGCTGGTTCTCGGTAGATGAGGTGAAGATGTTCTCCATTGATTTATACTGTGCTGCTGTGAATCAGGCTGTAACAGACTGCAGGCTGTTTTCTCACAGAACTACTAAGCTTGTAAAATGCTCATTAATATTCTTTATGACAATTAAACTGTATTTTAAAATGCTTTCACTAGGTTCATTCCAGCCAACGAATGAAATGATGCTCAAGTTTTATAGCTTTTATAAGCAAGCAACCCAAGGACCCTGTAACATTCCTCGACCTGGATTTTGGGATCCGATTGGTAGATATAAATGGTAACTTTTCATTAGTTGTTTTGGGGATTTTTTTTTTTTTATGCTTGGAGTGGAGATGTTTAGAAGAGTAGCACTTGGAGGAAGAAACTCACTAAACTCTCTCTTTTTTAAATAAAAGGAATATTTACAATCTTTGATGTTTGAATTAATTTTCTGTTATATTCTAATTTTCTAGCCCAGATAATTTATAATTTCTCAGAGTTGCAGGTGGAAATATTCCATTGGATTATGAAGGTGGGCAGGTTTTTCTTTTTGGACAACGACCATCATGGTGCCTCTGCTGTGTTTATCCCATGTTGTAAAATGAAATTTTAGGTGCTCTGCAGTACGAGTTATGTGGATGAGTGTCTGGAGTTCTTCCTTCTCAAGGTTTCATGTGTGATGTGAGCCTGAAGTTAGTAAGTGCTCACTGGCAGCCACTAATACAGCTTTGAGCTCTTGGTGGGGAGGTTGGGTTTATCTGTCTGTCTGGTTTGTCTGCCCAGTGGCAGGGCTTCCCACTGTCTGTGTTTTGCTTGTCCTGGGAAGACTTCTGATTCACCAAATTGCTAAGTTCTCTTCAGAAAGCCAATGTGAATGTTTTGCTTATAGTATTTTAATGATCTGTCCTGAAGAACAAGTGTTCTTTCTGTCTTTATGGTCATGGTGATCTTGGGATCTGTGAAATGATTCCTAGGACTTCTTTTTTTTTTTTGCTCCTTCCTGCCTCCTCAGTCTCCCTAAGCCAGAGTGCAGGGGATAGAGGACTAGGGCAGTGAGCTTCATGCACCTGGCTGGCTGTAGCTAGAGTGTGAGCTACCAACCCTGGTGTTTTTCTATGAATGGGACAAAGACTCTGAATGTCAAATCATGTGCAAGAGGAGATGTTTTATTGCAGTCTATGTTCTGTCAGATTCCTTGTGCAACACTGATAAATTTGGTTAGTTTTCTGTCTTGCAGAGTTGGAGAGGGGAAGATTTTATTTAGGTCATAAGTAGCTGCTGTGGTAACTGTGGGCGATAGCTACACTATTTGCCTACTAGACTGATGTGTCTTTCCCCAGCTGCTAAACTCAAAAAGGACAGATTTTTCTTGTAGCCTGTTCTGCCTCAGTGACAGCTGTTTGTAGGTGCTGGCTGAAGTGTCTGGGCCTGTTTGTTTTATACAGCAGAGGATCTTAAACTCAACTTAGTCAAAAGGGTAATGTGTGTGTAATGTATCTGGGTACAAAATCATAGGTGCCCAGTGAGGAACTCTTCACTCCCCAGTCTGTTCAGTTTGTTTCTTCTTCTTCCACTGTGTGATTATCCTAGCAAATTATATATTTATACTCTAAAAAAAAAAAATGTAAATTGCTCTTGCATTTTACTTATATCAGAGAAACTCTGGACATTACATAACTGACCTACTTAAAGCCAAGTTGAAAAAAATCCAGTATGCCTTAAAGATACTGAAGGTGTATGCAACTTTCTTTCCTAGGGATGCTTGGAGTGCCTTGGGAGACATGTCCAAAGAAGAAGCCATGATAGCCTATGTTGAAGAAATGAAAAAGGTATGTTTACTAATGAGTGGGAGGGATTTTTTAGAACAAAGGTTCCAGAAATAGAGGAATGTGAGGTGGTTCTTGCTGACTACTACTGCCAAAGCTCCAAAAGAGCTGTCCCATGTGTGAACTGCTACATTTCACTACTATGCCATTTGGCCCATGGGGACAAGAAAATTACGTAGTTCCTTCTAAAGCAACAGAATTTGTATTGTTCTCAGAGAAACATGAGAGCTGTAGCTGATAGGAAGCTTAAATGACAGAGCTAAAGAAAGTGAAGTATTGAAATCATGGTAAAGGGGGCAGTAGGGGAAAAAAACCGCTTCTGCAAACTGGCTCAGTTCTTAGAGCTGAGAGAAGTAAATGATCATTATACTGGAAATGACAATAAAACAACTTTCCAGAAGGACTTCAGGAGAAAAGGTCTCACTCTCATGACTGGAGATATGAATATAATCAAATATGTAAGCTTAATAATTTTTGATTTTTCAGGAAGAACTCAGCAACCTGAATTTTCTGTGCTTGTCATGAAAATATTCCTTGTATATTATAGTTGCAGTGAAACCGTTAGCGTTGAGTAATGTGCACTGTTTTGGAATAGATGTGTAACTTGTAAACAGTCATAGTAACTATCTTAAGCAAGAATTGCAGCATTAACTAAAGTAAACAAAGTTAAAGTTTCATGTCTTTCATTAACTAACCCTTTTGATTGCAGTCTTTTCACTGAAACTTTTATAGATGACTTTTCCAGTTTAAAGATTATTTTCTGTCAATCTAGTTTAAAGTATAGTTACACTATACTTTATTATAATTATTATTATAATAGTAATCTATTATTATAATGAGGTTAGCATCAAGGGGAGAAAAATCTAAGTTCTACTCCAAATATATTTGCTTTTTTCCTAGGCCACTAGCTTGACATCAGACTCCTTACCTGTTTAATAGATGATACAACAAAAACTTTTACTAGGCAAGGATCTGGAGTCTGATTTACTGTTCTTTTTCCTGTCTGTAGTTTTGTTAATTTAGTTCCTGCTGGTATTACTGTATTTGCCTTAAAATGAAAAATAAGCAACTCCAGAAAACACAGAAGGTCAAATACTGTTTGTTTGATTAAAAATCCCATTACATTTTAATAATTCCCTTGAATGTGTGCCACAAGGTTTAGTGCTTCAGTTCAAATCTTGGATTCAATATGTGCTGATACTTAGTAGATTACCTTATGGTTTTTTTCAGTGCAGTAACTCGTTTGTTCAGGACACTGTAACTAAATGAAACTGCAGTTTTTGTTCTAAAAATACTCTAGCAAACCTGTTAGGAACTTGACCCTAATGAAGCACAAATATTCTGCCTCTGTGTGGATTATATGTAGGAATTGGAGAGCAAATGACTTCTTGCCTTGCTCAGCTTTGAAACTGGGGAATCTGTTTACCCTGCTTTGGTGCTGTTTCAGCTCTCACATTTGGAATACTAGCTTCAGCTTTTCCATCCCAATTGATTCTACTTGAGATGTCAATGGAAGTGCATTTCAAATGGATCCACTGGGTTGTTCTATCAGCACATGCTGCACTAATCCTTGTGGGCTTACTGTGGGCAGTCTGCTGTTGCTGCATAGATATCCATGTCTAAGGGGGCAAAAGCCCACTTGTATGCTGATAGCCCAGGACTGTTGTGTAAGGCTGTATAACATTGACATATTCCCCCATCCCTGGGGCATTCCCTGGTGTTTGCACATTGTGTTTGGGCTTTACATGCATCAGATGACCCTGTCACAAGATTCTAAATTTTTTTGGGAGGTTTTTCCCTCCTTAATGTGGTAACCTTGAAAATCACAGATGTTGAGGAACGTGTCTGGGTGAGGTTTTGATATGCTGTTGATAGATGACCAAATGCCTTATTTTTAGCTAAAATAAACAAAATGCATCTGAGCTCAGATTCAAGGTTAATTTATGTTTCAAGTCCCATTTCTTAAATTTTATATTGCAATACTGCTTAAACTAATTTTTCTACATTTCAGATATATTGTTTCGTTATATATCACAAATAAGTGATACCTTAGCATGAAGTATTAACACTGTATGGTGTTTCTAATTTAAAACAAGAGTATATATGAATTGTGTGACAAGGAAAACAGTAAATCAGGATACATATTTTTCAGGAACTTATTTTTCACTTTCAAATTTTGAGATTACTTATTAAGCCTAGCAGCTATGTAAGCAAGCAGTTGCTTTTGTGTGTGGAGCTGTTTTCTCTTTTTGTGGTCGCCCAAAAGGTAGGCATTAGAAAAGACTCTTCAGAGTCCCTCCAAGTACTACAGAATATACTGAGCTCTCTTTAGAATACATGAAGAGCAGAAATGTGCAGACATCATAGAAAAGCATGTATGAAACCCTTTACAGAGCTGATTATAGAACCAAATACATTACAAATATAAGCCTTTTTCTAGAACAGGCTTCTTGTTTCTCTCAATGTTATTGAAGGGAAAAAAAAACGTGATCACAAAACTGTTGAATCTCTGCTTCATCTCCAGCTCTGTGTGAGTATTTCTCCCTAACAAAGACAGAATGAGTTATGTCCACTGAACAGATCAGAGAAGTGGCAATGAAACTGCAGTTTGATAGGATTGTTGTCTCTTGGTGTCCTTGATTGGTTTGCAAGTGTTGGCCTGCTTGGAGCTCCTGCTTTGTGCAGTAATGCTGCAGCTTTTGCTCATACACCAGTGACATGCCTGGTGGTTTGAGCAGCACGTTCTGTGGCAGTGTGTACCTTCATCTGTTGCTTTCTTGGTGCTCTTTGGGAGGAGGAGGTGCACTGTAGCTGTTAGTTTGTTTCAACCCTAGTTTTTTCCTATAGCTAGTGCTACTTCTAAAATATGGTAGCTAAAAAAAGTATAGGATGGAAGAGGAACAAAGCTAGTGGCAAGAGGCTTGGTTGAAAGGAATTGAACTAGAATGGGACAATCATACCATGTGGTTTTCAAATAATATTAAACTATTGAATCTTTTCTGTTTAATTGATTTTATATTTAAGATTTTGCATTCCTATCATATGGTCAAAAGTGTTGGTTTTATCACTTAAAATGAAGAAATGCTCCAAATGACTTCAAGAGCAGAACTTGATTCTAGTTTATTCTTCTTCTGAGTATGTCTTTTTGCTGTCCCAGTTTTGCTGTATTGTGTCCATTTTTTTTGGTATGGGTTTAGAAGGACCTAGTAGTGCACTTGTGATCTTCTTCTTCTGTTCCATTGAAGATTACAGAGTTTGACAATACAAAGAATCCTCTAAGACAGAAAAAGTATTTCTGTTCTGTTTTCTTTATGGAAAGATTTTCTATAAAATAATTGTATCAGATAACAGTAGCCTGTTGAACTTTGAGATAGTTTAGTTTGAAATTGCTGAATTAATGGATTCCAAGGTCTACTAATAAATACTGTGCCAAGCCTGTCTTTTTAGTGTTGGCAAATGCATTAGCTCTCTTATCTCATCTCATCTCATCTTCACTAAAAAAAAATTAATACAGCTAGAAGATTCTTGTTCAATAACTTAGTTTTTTGTTGTTTCCCTGTAATTAAAAAAAAATTTAAAAATTAAAATCAGAATAACATGTTTAGTGACTTAGTGAAATATTACTGAGCTTTACAATGACCAGCAGTTTCTAAAATCAATTTAAATTAATGAATGAATCATTACAATGCTGATTCATAAGATGCTTCATGTTTTGCACTTGTGCAGATTCTTGAGAGTATGCCAATGACGGACAAAGTCGAAGAATTACTACAAGTAATAGGCCCATTCTATGAAATAGTAGAAGATAAAAAGAAAAGAGGATCTGACCTAACATCAGGTTCGGACAAATAACTTTTTTGTGTAACTTATTTTTACTACTTATAATCATAACTCAGTGGTTTTGGGGGCTTGTTTTCTGTAAATGATTTAAAAGCTAAATGTTGTATCTTTCTGTTCATTCTCTTTACCATATGGCAGTTCGAATGGAGAAAGTCTCTAAGTATTTGGAAGGTAGGAATAATAAATTATGTGTAAATCCATCTTTTCCATTGTTTTGGTTCTGTAGGAACTTCCTGCTAACACTTATGACTTCTGGGCTTGCCACCTCATTTGGCTGGGTTTTGTTTTATTTTACTTTTGAGGTGATTAGTTCCAGGAAGCTGCATGTTTAGTCCTTGTCTACAGGCTTTTTTAGGTGTTGAATGAAGCCTCTGCCTGAAAAAAGGAGAGTATTAAAAGCAAAACAACTCTCCCAACCAAATCTGGTTTGTGCCTTTCCATTAAGAAAAGAAACAACTAATGTGTACTGATACATTCTGATGTAGCTGAGGAATATCAAACTGAATGCAGTTCTGATAACCCAGCTGTGTCATCTAATCTAAAATTTAAAAGATATTAATTATCAAACCCCATGCTTTTTAAATCATGTCTTCTCTAATACATACAAATTTTCTGATGCTCAAGATCATGAACAGAGTATTTAAACATTTTAAATTAGCGATGGGTGGCAAACCTAGTGGCGTCACAGCTGCATAAAAATCAGTGTGTTGATTTTTATTTAGCAATACCATTGTGAGAATGTTTTGATCGTAACAGTTATTATGTTACAGGTAATGTGTTCATAAGGTTGTCATATCAGTCTTACAGTTTAAATCTGGTTTAAAATGACATTTAAAAACTGAAATGCAACAGGGCAAAACTTGAAACTGTTTTTAAAATCTAAATCCATTGCACAAATAAATTGTTTTAATGTCTTTAAGAAGTATGAGTCAACTGATTAAGTTGCCTTTTGTATGTGGCTTTTTTCTCCCCTACCTTAAAGGAACATGGTTTTTAAATCAAGCCTCAGAGAACTGAAATAGTTTTTCATTGTTTTCAGGGAAAAGTAGTGGTAGAAGTTTTTACATGGCCATTTTAAAAGTGGGTGTGACCTTTTTCACAACTGAACTTGAGTATACTTCATGTGTGGGATATAATAAGTTTGCCTGACAGCTGGATTGATGGGCAGCTTGTAAGAGTAGATTCAGGTCAGTGATCTGTGTGAGAAGGATTTACTTAGACTTGGTGTCTATGGCACAGAGCCAGAAGCCATTAAAAAAAAGTGACTTGCCTAGGTATGCAGAGAATCGTGGAAGACAAACTGTACCTGTTTCCATAACAAATGTAGCATACTTGTTTTTTAAAGAGGCAGCTTAAGCATAAGGCAGTGTAAGTTAAACAGAATAGCAGATTTCAGCTTTACCTTGTTCTGTCATTGTTGCAATAAATCTGGTGATATGTCATCATTCATACTGCTTACAGGTGCAATATCTGATTATGCCACAATAAATTGGGACAGAATTTTCACAAAGTCCCTTGTATGTTACAACTTAACCATTACATTTAAGGTTTTGAAACCCTTCTTTGGTGCTCTTACCACTTCCCTGATTAAAAGTGAGGCTGGAAATAATTGTTGTTGTTTAGTACTGTACTGTTGTTTAGTACTGTTGTTTAGTACTGTTGTTTAGTACTGTTGTTTAGTACTGTACTGTTGTTGTTTACAGTACAGATATCAAAATCTTTCACACAAGTATGGAGGCATGATTACCTTCAGTCTCTCAGACAGACACTAAAGAATAGAACCAATGCACCCAAGTCTAAGATGATGTAGTTAGTCACTGGTGACAATACTGTTAAAAATTGTGTGCTTTTATTTTATTATTATATATTTCTTTCCTTGCCCCCAAGCCCCTACAGTCTCTAAATTCTGTTGTGGAAGGTATGTTTTTCAGGGGCAGGCAATTGGTATGTTCTGAAAACTGGGACCCTTCTCTTGACTACCTTGCTTCATACTGTATCCCCATCTTCTGATCCATTCTGTTTTGAGTTTGCCTTCCATTCTTCCACCAAACTTTAATCTGTATGGAGATCATTATCTAATTGTTCAAGAACTGCATGCCACTACCTCAAAATCAACAGTTTATTGAATTAGTGGAAGAGAACTGTCTGTAAATTCAGTGTACATCAGTTGTGGCTTGTGTATTGTCTCTAGCAGATTGGTCTCAACAAAAAATATAGCCTTATAAAATTGAATTTCTACTCTTTCTGGTTTCATTGAAAATGTTAAATACAAACAATTGAAATACTGCTTTTCTAATCAATAGAGCCTATGGCTCCTTTATAAAGAATACAGAAGTCTGACATGCCAGCATTGAAATAAATGACTTGTAGCATATACTAGAAAACTAGGACAAACTTACTGGATCCATGGGTTACAAATATCCGTACTTGAATCTGTTGGTAAAGAAAGAAAAGTAGAGAATTCCCTCCAATAGGCTGAGGAAATCTGAGAGTTACTTTGAAAGCATGTAACCTGGGTAGTGTTTGAAAAGGTCATTCTGCAGCTGTGTGAGAAGCTCAACTTCTCTGGAAAGCTGTGTCAGTAGTCTCTTTCTGACAGGTATGAAGTGCTTCTTTACAGAAAACGTCATTGACAAATTATTTCTAGGTACATGAAATACTTGACATCGAAGAAGAAAGTGGGCTCTTAGCTGACATAGCACTGCAGAAGGGAAGAGGTAACTCTTGCAGTGTTACAGAATGACCTGCTGGAAGCATAGAGGGACTGTCATATAAGGTGGATGGGTGCTTTAGAAGAGCAGCCTTTTAACTTTTTTGCACTTGCTAGTGAATGCACAAGAAATCTGATATCTAAGACAATGTTAAAAAGGCAAAGAAGCTTCAAAACACCATTGCTCAGTAAATGTGAAATTTTTTGAATGGGCAATGAAGCTTTCTTGTGTAATACCTGAAGAAGCCAAAGGTGGGCTAGGATTGGCACCCTGGTGATCTGATATGGGATGGAAAATATTGAGAATTTCAGAACCAGTTCATCCTTCAGAAGTTTCCCTGAGAAAGTTTGTGGATGTTTTCTTTTTTTTTCTGAACAAGAGAAAATCCAAAGCGGGGCAAGAAAATTGCTATCTGACAGGCCCCACTAAGTTGAGGTATCTGAACAACTAAGCAAAGTATCTGTAAATTCTTTAAAAGCTGTTCAGTGGAATTTTTCTGTGTAATCTTTCTGGTTTGTGATAAGGCATTTATTCTGTGCTAAAATCCTACCAAATAAAGATGACCCTTTGCCTGTATGCTGATTAGTAGTGGTGCTAGTAAGCCTTCATGAAAACCAAGTGTTGCCTCCAGTAACAAGAAGTTAGGTATTGCAGAGGCTGTAGAAAGTTTCAGTGTTACAATACTCTTAAGCTTTGGCTTGCCTAAGGAGTGCTTCTCTCCCAAAAGCTTTGGTCCCAGCTGTGTTGCAGTTGCATCAGATGAAGTCCTATTGAAGCAAGGTGATGTGTATTGCTGCACAGGCTGGGTTTGGGCAGTGCTGGTGGCATTGTGGTCTGTTAAGGAGCCCATGTAGAGAATGGCAGAAGCTGGCCTGGCTCACAGGCAGACACAGCTATTCAACAATTTGCTTGGTGTCTCCCTGCATTGGATATGGGAGCTAGGTTTAAAAGACAATACTCACTGAGGTCTGTGTGCTTTTAGAACAAGCAAATACATGTAAACATTTGTATTTCAAAGGCACTAGTTAGTACAGGACGTAGGTCAGCTTTGAAAAAAGTGAGCCTGTTCTTAATTATTACTTTCCAGGTAGAAATACTTTTCTTACTCTTAATATACATATTTTCCAACTGTCTTTCTTTAGATTGCATATGACTAGTTTATCTTTCCAAATAGTTTTGTTTTCTCAAAGACCTTCTCAGATTATTTTCAACATCCTCTGTTTACTTCATAAGCTCACTTTTTCACAGCTGTTTGACTTCAAAGATACTTGCTTAACAGATTTCCTTTCTTTCCAGCTTTCTTCACTAGGATTTTTAAGGAACTCAATGTCTGTGAATCTTCTTAGTCATTCATAAGAAGGGGAAAAAAGAGCTAAAATCCCTGTTGTTCTGAACTGCAGTGGTTTATTAGGTTGTTTTAGTGGCTGCACCACAGTGAGGAGTTGTATTGAGGCAGGAGGAGCTGCTGGGTGTATGGGTGAGTGAGGTTTTTAAAATCCCATCCTTTAAACTTTTCTCCCCTACTAGTTTCCAGTGATAAATTAACAGGTATAATCAAGGTTACCGGTGATATTCAGAAAGGCTGATGTGAAACTTACTATACAAATATTTTTGTTAATATCTCAGTAGTTTATCCTTCAGAAGTGTCTAGAACATTCTCCTCAGTGTTTGCTGCAGGATGGGATTATTAAAGAAGATTAAGGGCTGGGCTGCCAAGTGCCAGTCAGTGGAGAGACCCAATGAGATGTGGATCAGTGTCTCAACAATCCATGGCTTGTCCTGTTGCGATCTATACCTGGTTCAGGCTTTACACACCAAATCTGAGCCTCCTTTGTGACTCAACTTCAAGCTGATGGCTTTATGTCAGTGCTGTCTAACAGTGCTGGAAATTAGGGCAGAGCATCAGTGTAGCTCTAAGCCTGAGTATTTCAACAGCTCCCCTCTCATACAGAGTGGTAGAGAATATATTGCCACAGGGTGAGCAGCAAAGGATCCAAATGTGAAAATGTAAGATTAAAAACTGTTTCCTTCTAAGTGGAGGGAGCTATGAGAAGATTTCTTTCATGAAAAAAAAAAAGCCTGACTGTATTGTGATTCATGCTGGGTTGAGTCAACAGTAACAGTTTTGGTGCATAATTGGTTGTTGAATTTGGATTTTTTCCTTCCAGGCAGACAAGATTCCCTGCAAAAGGGAAAATAATTGTCAAAAGCTCTTCAGGTTTCATAATCTAGAAGATGTCCCCACTTACTATAAAATTCTGGTGTCTTATATTTTAGGTGTCTCATTGTAGTTAAGATTTGATGAAAGAACTGGATTCCATATTTCTCAGAAGTCTATTCTACAAAGATAAGCTACAAAGAAGCAGTAGATAGAGGTTTGGGAGGCTGGGTAAGGACAGATGTAGGTAGTTGTATCTTGATTGCTGTCAGAAAAGTTCCTGGTGGACACAGACTGGTGTTTCATGTTTAACTTTGTAGAGCAAAAAAAATTAAATATAGCCTTCAAGATGCATGGAAAAGCCATTTGTTTTACATCTGAGGCTGTGTTTGATACAAGCTTTGTAAAAGGCAGTTTTACATAAAAAAGCCTTCAGCTGGTAGACTTGAAACAGATGGCAGGAGAATATAGTCTTAATGTTATTTCCTTTTTGTTTGGTTTTTTTTCTTGTGCAGGGCAAAACAATTTTTGTTTCAGGCTACAATATGTGACTCAGCAATGTGGCCTTGTTTTCAAGCATACTTCAGGTTTTTTTACAGGGTTCTGAGTTCACCGTGCTCATGTTTTGTATTTTCTGGGACAAAACTGAAGAGTGTAATAATGTTCCTTCCTAGTTGCCACGCACAGTGGAAGTTCCAAATGATGACTGTATCTCTTCCACACAGAAGAGAGCTTAGCAAGTTTTGTTCCTCCCAGAGGGAAGTAGTACCAGACTCGGGGACATCCTGGATCCGTGAATGATCTTACTATGCTTGCAAGTTACAATAAATATCTAAGAAGCAGATTCTTCATGTTCATTCTCACCTGCTGGCTAAGGTGCTGACAGCAAGCTGGCAAAGCCTGGATCCACTGGTCTTGCTGCATGTGCACTGTGTAACCGAGCTGCATGTGCTTGGTGGCCCTGTGCTCTGGACGTCTGAGGGCCTTCATGGAGCTACCTGCCAGTGCTGGGAATGCCTGTGGAGCAGCTGCTGTTCTCCCTGGGCTTCTCTCTGCCCAGGCAGGTTGTCTCTACTGCAGAAGGCTGAGGAGTGTCAGGGAGGAGGGAAATGTATCCAAGTCAACCCCAAAACTTGGTATCCTTATTTACATGGCACATATTCTGAAAATTCAGGGGAAAAGGTACTGATGATATGGATGGAGATGAGAAACTCCTTAGATACTGAAAAGTGTAAAGGTCTAGGATGACTAGTAAGTAATCCAAAATACTGTACTTTCAAGTTAATATAAATGTCTGAGAAGTTGCTCTTTTCTGTGTTTGTTCTTATCCACAAATCATTGTTTTAATGTTTATTAATGGTAAATAAAGATGTGAGTATTGTTGATTACATTGTTTTATTAAATACAGTGGCATCTCTTTGAGTGTAACAGCTTGAAAAGCACATAAGCGGAGAGAGGAATGCTGATAAAACAAGGCTGTAGTGATTTGGAGTATATTGAGAGAAAAATAAAAATGAGGAGAAGCTTCTTTTTCTGTTATAGTAAAGTTTAGGAAGACTAAACGCCAAAAAAAAAGAAAACTATATAGAGGAAGATGTGACTGCCCCAATATGTGTTCTTAGGGTATTTATTTTTCAGAGAACTTGCACCTAATGCATTTAAATTTAAAAGAAATAAACCTGTGGTAATTAAAGTAACGAATTCTAGATTTTTCACTCTGTATTTCTGACAGACTTCTAAAATTTTTTTTATTTGTGATGGCCGTTTGTTTGAGCAGTGTACAACAGATGTTACAGAGCAGTCTGGGCCCCTTGAAATTTTCTTTGTAGTGTCCTGTATTAAAAAGAATGCAAGGAAATGAGGGTATAGAAACTCTTGTTCAAGCTGAAGAGCTCATTGCTCCCAGATGCTTACATGTACCCCTCGTGTCTCATGCAATCACTCCTTGCAGTATTTTGGTACATCAGTTTCAAAAAGGAGGTGGGGATTTGTGTAACCAAGTGTATTGGAAACGGCAGAACGTGGTTGCACAAACTTGGAATTGAAGCAGGGAGCCTACTTGGATCAGTAACAAGCATGAAACAGCAAGGGGTGATGGCAAGAAAATAATTATAGTTACCTGATTATCAAAACAATTTTGTACAGCATATAGGTCTCCTTGAGAGTTAACATAAGATCCCTATACAGGGTGATATAAATGTAGGTCATGGAAATAATCTTTGAGTGGCTAAGATTTTGCTCCTATTGAGCAGATAATAAAGTTAGGGTATTTTTCAAAAGCATGTAATTTTTATTAAACCATGAGGGTGTACACAGCTAGCTAAATATTTTATCATGTCTTTCATGTGTTGTTGTAGACTGGCTCCTGATCATTTTCAAAGCATGTGAGAGACTGTAGAACTTGTAGGAGGATGATACTGAGGTATGCTGAGCTAACCATCAGTACAGCTTCAGCAGTGCATGTTAATTTTGTATAATAATTGTGTGCCTCTTCATAAAACAAAAATACAAGGCATTTGAGAAAAACCTGCTCAGTGAGGTTCTCTTTGTAAAATGACCTTCAAGCTGGGGCAGATCTACAGAGGCATTTAAGCTCTGAACTCCCATCTGGGTAACAAAAATGGCCTCTAAATATGTAGAGAGTTAGAAATCACATGTTTTTGAGAAACTTAGCCCCATTATACAGGTCATTGAGAAGAATCGTAGTGCTGCCTTTAAAGAAATACATTTAGAATGGCTTGTAGGAAACCCCTTAATAGAGCTGAGACTAGAAAACAAACATCTAGTGAAAGCTTGTAGAGAAGCTGCATGTCTGTTCTTCACATCCTTTCCATCTTGCCTTTTTTTTCCATCAAATCCTATTTCTTTCTATTTCATGTTGTTACTGTTACACTGCTCCAACTATTTAGCATTAAAAAACCCCAAACCCACACTCCAGGCTTTTACAGAATAGAACTCCTTCTATGGCTACAGAGCGATACAGCTTTGATTTAAAAAACTGTCACAAATCTCACAGTTTGATATTGTATGTAGTGAGATGAAAGCAGTTAACCAAGAGGAATTCTATAGTCTCTAAACTAGGGCAACAGAAAAAGCTACTAACATTTTGCATCTGCAATTGAAGTGAGTAAATGAAATAAAGGGGTGAGGGGTGGCTGGGTGGGATTAGCACAAACCAAGTAAGGCTTTAAAAGCTTGCTTAACTGGTGTCTTTCACATTAAAAAGATCCATTCCTCAGGGAACAGCCATTAACCTACTAACAGGAGCTGTAGAAGTCACTGCTAGTTGGCTCTGTTTAGTCTTTAATCTTGTCAACCCCAGGATTACTCATAGTATCTGGTTCCTTAGCAGATACTCAGAGGAACGAGGAAGATGGCAGCAAAGTGTCATTTTACCATGTAGTAAAAGCAACTGGGGATGGACCTGATGAGGATAGCAGTGTAAGGGTTCTGAGAAAAAGCACACAGTCAATCCTGGCATTTCAGGTGGGCAGACTGTACAATGCTGTATTCTTCAGAGGCTGTATCAAAGCATTGCCTCTGTATGGTCTCTCACTCTTGCTAAGAATGACTTTGTGGAAGAAATATGATTCTGATGGATTTCAGGTATTCAGTTGTCCCATGCCATAAACTTGTTATCGTTGATATGTTCTCTCAGCTCTTCCTCTTCATTTAAATGTATGTGATGTATCACTTAGAAGTTTCCCCAAATGAATAATCTCCTTACTGAAAGTAAGTGAAGAAAGAACATGCTTGAATGTTCAAAGACATTCCCTTCTAAAAGAAAAGACATAAATCTTAGGAAAAAGCTTATGGTATAGCTGGGGCTTTTTACTGTAGTATCTTTGGTAGGTTGAAGAGCTTTACAGTTTTTATTTGCCTTCGCAGCTCAATGTTCCTCCTGGTCTTGTCTTTCCTGTTTACTCCCACGGCTGGGTAGGACACATGGATGATTGTGTCCCCACCCCCTTGTTGTTCAAAGGGAAGGGTGATGTGTGCCTTACCGTGCCAAGAGGGCTGTGTCTGTGCCTAATGCTCATGCTGTGATGACATAACTGCTGCCTTATCCATCTCATGCTGCTGCTTCTCAGAGAAACATCTTGAGAACTGGGATTCACAATTAATAAAATACACTTGTGAGAAATAAATTGGGAATATGTTGGGATTTCTCTTTCATGAAACGAATTTCCTTGCAAATAACAAGTGTCCTTCAATGAGGAGAAAATGAGCAGGTGCTTATATTCCTGCTGAATAAAGACAGACAATTGCTTTTCCAATTCTCATTTTACGGATTTTTTAAAATCTTCAGATAAGATATGGATTAAATCAATCCAAAACACTGATGCAGGGTGTCCACAGAAACATTACTTTGCAATAAAACTAAGTGAACATAATACTTAATATATTCATTGTTGCTATACAATAAGCTATTTTACCTTTTTTTCTTTTAAGAGTTGTGGATAAGCTTGGAAACTAGAGAAATGTGGGAAGGCTCTTCATTGGAAGGTTAAAGTAGAAAAAAGCCTTAGCTTTAAATTACCATGCAGCAGAGAAAGTAGTGAAGCTGGTTTGGCAACTCCAGTGTAATTGGATATTATTTTGCTGTTTGATGTTAAGCCTAAATGTAAGAATAAATCTTCCAAGGTTCTTACAAGGGAATGTAGAAATTATGCAAATGAAATGCTGTGGTAACAATTAAAACAGTCAGAGTTCTGCCTTGGAGCCAACATGTTAACTGTGCAAGTGTCTCACAGAAACTGTCCCCTCTTTCTACCTTTATACTCTGTCCTTACATAGGAGGCTAAAATGATGATCAGGATGTATTTGACAATATTTTTTTTTACAGGAGGGAGTAGAATTGTTCTTTATATACTCCATATTTTTAAAGAATCTTTACCTTGCAATGCTTTGTAAAGTCACAGTAAATTGTTTGTGGTCCTTGGAGTGATCAAAGATGTGGAAAACAAGGATTTAGCAGTTATTCTGTCTGTTTTGAGATTTGGGGTTTTTTATATTTATGAAAAAATGCTCAGTGGATATATTAATTTCATCAACTTTTTCATTAAAATCAGAGAACTTACTAACATGTCCTTTGCTAGGTAAAGATCTGTATAAATGTGAGTCTTCTCACCATGTTTTGCATCTGCCTAAATTACAGCAGAGGATGTGTGGGATATCGTATTTACCTTATTCAGAATTCTGTTATTCTCATAATTGAATAGAATGTTTCAAGATATGCCTTTGAACTGTGAGCAGTTCTGAAGCATTTCAGCCCAAAAGGGAAATTCTGTCAAAACACTGACTTCTGGGTTTAAAAGAACATGGCCACATCAGTCCCAGCTACAGCTGTAACCCAAATACAGTAATGGGCTTGGTCTGAGACTCCTGAAAGTGGCTGCAGAATCTCTTCCCTGGGGGCTCTCAGAGTCCTTTAGAATATCTGCACCAGCAGTTAGGCACTCAGTGATGGGCACAAAAGAGGAACATTAAACCAATTAATAAAGAGCTTACAAAAATAAGCTGCCATTCTTTGGTACATCCTCTAATACGGAAATTCTTTTGTAGAACTGTGACTGATAGTTTTGGGCGTGGTGGTGTGTGTTTGTTTCTTTTAAAATATCTCTTTTTTTCATTGCTTTTTTTCTTAGACCTTAGTAATGTTATGAACTCCACTCCAAATATAAAGGCTGTAAATGGAAAAGCTGAAAGCAGTGATAGTGGAGCAGAATCAGAAGAAGAAGGGCTTCGTGAAGAGGAAGAAAAAGAACTGCAGATAAATGGAAAGGGTAAGTTTTCTGGACCATTGTCTCTCCCAGAGTTAGTCTTAGCCACCTAAGTGGCAGAAAATCCCAAAGTGTCATGAATGCTGTACTTTTTCAAGAGAATTAGATGCAAATGCATGTGAATGCATATGTGAAAAATGTCTGTGTTTCAACTTAGGCTGTAAGAATTAAAATTAGTACAAATTTGTGAGCTAAACCATATGATTTTTGACTTGCCTAGCAAGTTCTGTCAGGTTTTCTAAACATCTATTCTGCATTGTTTTGCATTGTTTTGATTTTTGTTACCAGCGCTTTTTGTAAGAGCTGTGAATGGCTAGATGGCCTGTAAGAGTAGAATTGAAAATTACTATTTTTTCTTCAGAGAAAATAAAACTTCCAGTGAGATCCATTTAGAGGGTCTATAAAGAATTGGATGCTGAAATAACAGTATCTAGTGAAAACAAAATGAAATTACATATTTAGCATTCTGTACAGATGTCCTCCAAGGACATTATTATTTAGGATTATTATTTATATTGGATATTTATTATCCAATATAAATATTGGATATTTATTATCCAAGGATTATTATTTAGTTTAGCAGAGAGACCTACTTTGGATTTAGTTACTTATGTTTTAAGTATCTGCTCTTTATGCAAATTAAATTTTATATTTATGCTTTTCACAAGAACGGAACAATCCACACAAATAGGAACCTAGGAGTATTTACATGTTTTTTTCTGCAGATACATTATACATACAGTCTATCAGCAAGCCAGCTACTTGAAGAAATATGTTTTGAGCTATTAGCTGAAGAGGTTTCTCTTTACAAAGTTTTTTTTTTCTTTTACAGATTATAAAACTGTGAAACCCGAATCAGCAGCTGCTAAGGATTTGGAAGGTATTGTTAGTAATGGCTGTTACAAGGACAGCTTTATCCCAGATATGCAGAATGGCATCCCGACCAAATCTGCCTTGAATGGCTTGAACCCAGAGGAAGAAACAAATAAAATGGAGCCAAGCCTAGAAATAGCTCATAATGCTGTTCACCAAGGTATTGTCCTTCCAAGACCATGTTTTCATTTGCAAATGTTTTTCATGAAAAATACTCTTTTCTTGAAAGCCTAATCCTGAGATTCAGAGACTAGCAATGACGTCCTTCAGTTGCAGAAATGTGAACACGGGATACTAAAAAAAAAAAAACCAACCAAACTAATTCCAGTTTAAAATAAGACTTTCTTTTACTACCTCCTTCAGAAAGAGAGATGAATTTAGAGACAGAGAGGCCCAAACCCACAGAAACAGAATTGTTTTCTTGTAATATTATTATGCCAGCTGTGTAAATACTATTTGCTTTTGGAAGTGAATTTGTAGTAAAACAAAAATCACTTTTATCTGATTTATTGTTCTGAAAAGCTGAACATATTTTAAATGCCAGTTTGTTGAAACTGAGATCTAAATATATCATTTTAACACTAGCATAACCTTAGGCAAAACTGCTTTTTACAGAGCTTAGGAAGGAGAGGTTAGTGAAAAAGACAAAATGAAAATTTATAATGCAGAAACATCAATACAAGGTATAGTTTTCCCACAGTTAAATGTTTTATATCATTCTGTATTGGTTTGAAAACAAACCAGTGGGAGATCACAAGTCAAGATTGAAATTAAAAATAAGTGAAATAATACAAGGAAAAGCACTGACAAAGTCAGATACAACCTAACACCCTGTTAGGGTGGTAGTAGCAGTCCAACTGAAATAGTCCAGTTGAAGCAGTGATCCTGTGAAGGTCTAGTCTCCAGCTGAAGATCCAGTGGTAGCTCTTGTCCTCTGGGGACCCAGTAGACCGGGCTAGCTCAGGCAGTTCCAAGGCCAGGTTATATCCAGGTGGGAACACCTGGCTCCTCCCTCCTGGGCAAAGCATCCCACAATGGGATAAGTCCATGAGTCACACGGTGGGTCCCTGATGGCCCATTGCCTGTCATCCAGGGTGGGTCGTTAGCAGCTGATAACAGCTAACGGATGGCCCATTGCCTGTCATCCGGAGTGGGTCATTAGCAGGTGATAGCAGCTAACGGCCCACAGCTGGTGGTAATAGAATACTTAAACACATCTATATTGCAACCTAGGACATTATCCACCCCTTATTCTATTACCATCTACACAGTTCTCACTTAAGATAAGGTCTCCTTGTGGTACACAACGGGTTTCCCCATCTGCCTGCATCACCCACCAAGTATAACCAGGGCCTTGGGCAAAAACAACCCCACGGATGGGCTTGCCTTTGCCTGAGGTGGGACTGATCCAAACAGTCTTTCCTAAAAAGCCTCTTATGTGTACCACAGGGACTTTATCTCCATCCACTGTGTGCAAAGGTTTGGACTGGGCAGGACCGGCTCGATTGATAGAACCTCTTGTGTTAACCATCCAGGTGGCCTTTGCTAAGTTCAGTTCCCAATTTTTGAAGGTTCCCCCGCCAAGTGCCTTCAAAGTTGTCTTAAGTAGTCCGTTGCACCGTTCAAGTTTCCCGGCAGCTGGTGCATGATAGGGGATATGGTATATCCATTCAATTCCATGTTCTCTAGCCCAGGTGCTTATGAGGCCATTCTTGAAATGGGTTCCATTGTCAGACTCGATTCTCTCAGGGGTACCATGTCTCCACAGGACTTGCTTTTCCAGACCCAAGATGGTGTTCCGGGCAGTAGCATGAGGCACAGGGTAGGTCTCTAACCATCCCGTGGTTGCTTCCACCATGGTCAACACGTAGCGCTTTCCTTGGCGGGTTTGGGGAAGGGTGATGTAGTCAACTTGCCATACTTCCCCATACCTGTACTTTGTCCATCGTCCACCGTACCACAGAGGCTTCACCCGCTTGGCCTGTTTGATTGCAGCGCAAGTCTCACAGCTGTGGATGACCTGTGAGATGTTGTCCATGGTCAAGTCCACCCCTCGGTCACGAGCCCATCTGTACGTTGCATCCCTCCCTTGATGACCAGAGGCATCATGGGCCCAACGAGCTAGAAATAACTCTCTTTTGTGCTGCCAGTCCAGATCCACCTGTGACACTTCCACCTTGGCAGCTCGGTCCACTTGCTCATTGTTACGATGCTCTTCATTAGCCCAACTCTTAGGTACATGTGCATCCACGTGTCGAACTTTCACAGTCAGCTTTTCTGCCCGGGCGGCGATGTCCTGCCAAATCTCAGCGGCCCAGATGGGTTTTCCTCTGCGCTGCCAGTTGGCCTTTCTCCAGCGATCTAACTATCCCCATAGCGCGTTGGCTACCATCCAGGAGTCGGTGTAGAGATAGAGCCTTGGCCATTTCTGTCGTTCAGCAATATCCAAAGCCAGTTGGATGGCTTTAAGCTCCGCGACCTGACTCGATCCACCTTGTCCCTCGGTAGCCTGTGCAACTTGTCCTGTGGGGCTCCATACTGCAGCTTTCCATTTCCAATCTGCACCTACAATTCGGCAGGAACCATCGGTGAAGAGGGCGTAGCGTCTTTCACTCTCCGGCAGCTCGTTATACGGGGGTGCTTCCTCGGCACGTGCTACTTGCTCCTCTGCTTCTTCTGAAGATAATTCAAAAGTCTCACCTTCAGGCCAGTTTGTTATAATTTCCAGAATCCCAGGGCGATTCGGGTTTCCAATGCAGGCGCGCTGCGTGATGAGGGCAATCCATTTGCTCTATGTGGCATCAGTGGCATGGTGGGTAGAGGGAACCCTTCCCTTGAACATCCACCCCAGCACTGGCAGTCGGGGTGCAAGGAGAAGTTGTGCTTCTGTGCCGATCACCTCTGAGGCGGCTTGGACTCCTTCGTAAGCTGCCAAGATTTCTTTCTCAGTGGGAGTGTAGTTGACTTCAGACCCTCTGTAACTTCGACTCCAGAATCCCAGTGGTCGGCCTCGGGTCTCACCAGGCACCTTCTGCCAAAGGCTCCAGGACAGACCATGGCTCCCGGCTGCAGAGTAAAGCACATTCTTTACCTCTGGTCTTGTCCTGACTGGGCCAAGGGCTACCGCATGAGCAATCTCCTGTTTGATCTGGATGAAAGCTTGCTGCTGCTCAGGACCCCAGTGGAAATCATTCTTCTTGCAGGTTATGAGGTAGAGAGGACTCACGATCTGGCTGTACTCAGGGATGTGCATTCTCCAAAAGCCTATGGCGCCTAGGAAGGCTTGCGTCTCCTTCTTGTTGGTTGGTGGAGACATCGAGGTGATCTTATTGATGACCTCAGAAGGAATCTGACTTCGTCCGTCTTGCCACTTTACTCCCAGGAACTGGATCTCTCGGGCAGGTCCCTTGACTTTGCTCTTCTTGATGGCGAAACCGGCTTCCAGGAGAATTCTGATGATTTTCTCTCCTTTCCCAAATACTTCCGCTGCTGTGTCCCCCCCACACAATGATGTCATCAATATACTGCAAATGTTCTGGAGCCTCACCCTTTTCCAGTGCAGCCTGGATCAGTCCATGGCAGATGGTGGGACTGTGCTTCCACCCCTGGGGCAGTCGGTTCCACGTGTACTGCACACCCCTCCAGGTGAAAGCAAACTGAGGTCTGCACTCTGCTGCCAGCGGAATGGAGAAAAAGGCATTGGCAATATCAATGGTCGCATACCACTTCGCTGCCTTGGATTCCAGCTCGTACTGAAGTTCCAACATGTCCGGTACAGCAGCACTCAGTGGTGGTGTGACTTCATTCAGGCCAGGGTAATCCACTGTCAGTCTCCATTCTTCACTGGACTTACGCACTGGCCATATAGGGCTGTTAAAGGGTGAGTGAGCCTTGCTGACCACCCCTTGGCTCTCCAGTTCCCGAATCATCTTATGGATGGGGGCCACAGAGTCTCTGTCTGTGCGGTATTGCCGGCGGTGCACTGTTGCTGTAGCGATTGGTACCCGCTGTTCTTCAATTCTCAGTAGTCCTACAGCAGACGGGTTATCTGAGAGACCAGGCAGGGTATTCAGTTGTCTTATATCTTCTGTCTCTATGGCTGCTATCCCAAAAGCCCAGCGATGTCCCTTTGGGTCCTTGAAATATCCACTCCTGAGATAGTCTATGCCAAGGATGCATGGGGCGTCTGGACCAGTCACAATGGGGTGTTTCTGCCACTCGTTCCCAGTTAAACTCACTTCAGCTTCCAGTACAGTCAGCTGCTGGGATCCTCCTGTCACCCCAGAAATAGAAATGGATTTGGTCCCCACATACCTGGATGGCATCAGGGTGCACTGAGCGCCGGTATCAACCAAAGCGTGTATCTTTGTGGGTCAGACGTGCCAGGCCATCAGATCCACACAGTCCAATAGATCCGGTTATCCCTTTCCTCTACCTGGCTAGAGGCAGGGCTCCTCTAATCCTGTTTTTGGTGCATGATGCTCTCCTCCTGTAAATGTGTTCCTGAGGTCCCTTCAAGAGGATCAGTCATATTATCATTTCCATTCTGTCTGGGGTTCTGTCCACAAGAGACTGGGGCAGTGTTGTACCTAGATGAGCCTCCTGAAGTGTATGTTTCTGTTTTCAATTCACGTACCCGGGCTGCTAAGGAGGAGGTGGGTTTCCTATCCCACTTTCTCATGTCTTCCCCATGCTCCTGTAGGAAAAACCAGAGGTCACGTCGCGGAGTTTGTCTTCTTTCCCTGGCTGGGGGACGTCTGCTCCTGATGGCAGAGACTCTGGTTGGTTTCGGTGTGGCATGGAAAAACCCTTCTTTGAGCTCTTTCCTTAGTTTCTGGTTCTCTTCAGTCAAGCTCCGGACTTGCTCGGCCAGGTTTGTTTCCACCGATGAGACATGGGTGCGTAGTGGAGTGGTGACAGTGTCCTCATAATTTCTCAGTTTGTTTGCTAACACGCCCACCTTGTCTTCGCCTTCCCTCCACTGCAGTGTTGCCAGGTAACGAGAGTATATCTCTGGTCCGAGCCGCGCGAATCTTAGCCACATTTGTGAAGTGTACTGGACGTTATCTGGGCTCTTGGGGAATCTCTCGTTGTCCGCGAAAATGATCTCTAGCACGGCCAATTCCCTCAGGCATTGGATACCTTGTTCGATTGTGTTCCATTTACTTTGGTGCATCTGGAGGTCTTCTTTGCAAAGGTATCTGTCCCGTACACTCGCCAGCAATCGCCGCCAGAGGCTGAGAGTTTCCTGGGTTTTCCCAATCCCCTGGTCAATGACCACATCCTGGGACAGGGATCCCAGTTGCCTGGCCTCACTTCCGTCCAGAATGGTGTCGTTAGCTGCGGCGTCCCAGATGCGGAGCAGCCAGGTCAAGATGGACTCGTTCGCCTGCCAGGTGAATTCCCTCCGTAGGTCACGCAGCTCCCCCAGGGATAGAGAACGAGTGATGATCTCCGGCTCTGTCTCTTCTGCTTGGTGAGATGGTCCTGCCGCATCCTCATCAGTCGCTATGCGGACTGATTTGCTCTTGGATTTCTTTTTCTGGACGGGGGCAACTGCTACGGGCTTCGGCTGTTCTGATTTGCTTTGTTTCTCCTCCTCAAGAAGACAAAATATTGTTCTGATCTTCAGCAGGAGGTACATGGTGCTGGTCGCAGAGAAAAAGGAAAACAGAACTGACAGGAAGATTATGCCATCCTTAGCATCCAGAGAGAACTCAATATTGTCAAAGACGGCTGTGCCTGGCCTGAAATGCTGGAAGAAACCGCTCTCTGCTCCCAGCCCCAGAGGGTGGGTGCGATTGCTGAGGAGGTCCCAGACGTAGCAGCTCAGGTTAGGCCAGGCAGACAAAGTCGAGTATATATAACGAATGGCATTCATCACCTCACAGGTTACCATGCAATAGGCATAATAAACCAATAGAGCAATTCTCATGCCATTCCCTGGTCGCAACAGGAGCAGTACGACGGGCAGATAGTTTCCCATTTGAGGAAAAATATAGAGGGTAAGATACATTACCCACATAGACAGGCTGAGCATCATGGTGATAGGATTTTCTGAGTTTTCCCAGGTCGTGCCCTACGTTGGGCACCAAATTATGTATTGGTTTGAAAACAAATCAGTGGGAGATCACAAGTCAAGATTGAAATTAAAAATAAGTGAAATAATACAAGGAAAAGCACTGACAAAGTCAGATACAACCTAACACCCTGTTAGGGTGGTAGTAGCAGTCCAACTGAAGTAGTCCAGTTGAAGCGGTGATCCTGTGAAGGTCTAGTCTCCAGCTGAAGATCCAGTGGTAGCTCTTGTCCTCTGGGGACCCAGTAGACCGGGCTAGCTCAGGCAGTTCCAAGGCCAGGTTATATCCAGGTGGGAACACCTGGCTCCTCCCTCCTGGGCAGAGCATCCCACAATGGGATAAGTCCATGAGTCACATGGTGGGTCCCTGATGGCCCATTGCCTGTCATCCGGGGTGGGCCATTAGCAGGTGATAGCAGCTAACGGCCCACAGCTGGTGGTAATAGAATACTTAAACACATCTATATTGCAACCTAGGACACATTCCCAAATTAATATAACATCTTTATTCAGAATCTACATTTAGAATGACAGTCTTAGATAGAAGGGTCATGAATTGATGCTCACCTACACATTTTAACTCATTGCTCTACTCTTTGCCAGGGTTGGTTCAACTGGCTCACATTTACAAAGTACGTGTGCTATCCCCCTTCCCCTGCAGGTGCAAGTGAAGAGAATACTGAAGAGATCTCAGCAGCTCAGCACTTAACCAGTGATTCAGACAGTGAAGTTTATTGTGACTCTATGGAGCAGCTCGGACTAGAAGAGGTAGGGGTTTAGTACTCCTGCATGTATTTCGAAGCTGGTATGCCTATTTTTTAATAGATTCCTCTCGATCAGATGAACATGGATGTGCAGAGGTGAATGAATGAAGTCGTTCATGCATGCTGTCCTTCTGTTTGAACTATAGGGATTTGTTCCCTTTATTGTCAGTATTTTACAACTTGGTTACTGCTGATCTAAAAGCCTTGAAGCTTTCAGACAATTTATGTGAGGAGAAGGTTTCAAAAACAACAGTACAAAGAAACAATTGTCAAAAAAGAAAAAAACAGTGCAAAGAAACTAAGGTGTGTGCCCACAAATTAGTTTACGTCTCATAACATATGTAAGGACCACAATTCAGCTATTTCTAAAAAATGGGAAGTATCTTGGTAAAAATTCACTTTATGCTTGCTTTTTTTTCTGGCCTGTTGAATTCTGCATTTGTTTCTTAATAAAGAATAAGTAAAGAATAAGCCTTGGCAGGTGGCCTGTAGGCCAGTGCCTACAAGTGGCCTAGGTCTGAAGAAGGGAGATAAGAAGGATTTCTGTGTTGTCTTGTATTCTCTTCTGTCATAATGTACATCTCTGACTTTCCTATAAAAGGTAAGCACCAACTGTGCTGCTGTAGTTTTGACTGAATTTGTGCTCCTGCTCATTATGACTCATAACTGTAGTCTTAGTTGCCTTACTGGCCTAGACCTCCTTCAGAGGCCCAGTTGAAGTGTGGGCTTTGTAGATTTTACTCAGACACCTAATTTCCTGATTCTGGAGAGGAGTATGTGAATGGTGCCTGGGATCAGAAAGGCCAGTAAGCACTCTAATATTGCATCATTCTCTTGTCTAGCTCTTTACTGAGTGTGTAGGGAATTCATTTTAACAAATCAAAATTCTGCCCAGTAATGAAGCATGTTGGGAAATGTAATTTGACAGAAGTGCTGCAAGCTATCTTATCTAGCTGATTTCCCAATCTTTAGTATCGTTCAAGCTTGTTTGAGATTCTTTAATTGAAGTGGGTGGATAATTTGTCAGAGTGTCCCAACCTGCATGAGGAAAGTCCTAGTTTTGCACAAAATAACAGATGTTTAAGTATAGATAAATAAATAAACAAGTAGAACTACAGGTGAATCAATTCAAACGAGAAGAGGTTCACTTAAAGAAATAAATACAGCTGTTTATTGGAAAAGATGTAGCAAGCACTTTGCCCTTCAGTTCTGATGATCCAGAACTGCAATTTGACAAATTTGGGCAGCAGTTTCCATTTCTCTGCCCCTCCTTTTGGTTATTTTGTCTTCTCCATGAAGTTATTTTTTGGCTAACTGAGGTCCCCAGTCTGCTTCAGCATATCCTTGTGCAAGGGCCTGTCCTTGCCATGTGCCAAGGGCTGCTTGAATCGTCCACCCTAAGACAGTCCTGGTGCAGAACTCAAACAGCACCTGTGTCATCCTGTTTTTTAATGTCCTCCTGCAGTACCACACAGGAGTTGAAGTGAGAAGTTGGCAGAATACTCTGCCTTTCTTTTGTTCACTGGGAGGTACAGGGTGCAGCCAAGCTGTTTTTAACAGGCTGATGATAAGCAGTGTGCTCTGTTTGCCATGAATGTAAGCACTGCCTACCCAAGGTTGCTGACAGCATGAGACTTCTGACTGTGACTCCCAAATTCAAGTGAAGAGACCATTTCACTGTCTAGGAAGCAAAGCCTGTTTTACAGAGGAAAATTTAATTTTTTCAGACCTTAATGTTCTATTTTAGTAATTATTGAGTATTACTGTATGTTGGAAATGTCTAAGGTAATTCCTGTGGTAACACTGTTGTGAGATTTGCCTGAAATGTCTTCTCAATCTGGAAATGACATTTAGACAATGTATATTCTACAGGAAAATAACTGCTGCCCTTAAAAGACAAGTTTTAATTCTGGGCAAAGTATTTTCTTAATGTGAAAGTAAAAATTATATTTTTACCTTTTTAATGTTTAACTGTCATATTTTACAGAATTTAATTACTTCCTAATGTTAATTTGTAGCCCTTGGAGATCATCACATCAGCTAAAGGATCTTTAAAGCATTCATCCCATTTCTTGGATGTAGATCACAGTCTTCCATTAGAAAATACGGATTTTCCAAGGCGCACTTGCATGACTTATGGGAATCTCCAACCTGGAAATACTGGAGAGGGAGTAGCTGAAGAACAAGGTGAAGTCAAATGTGGAGGAGAAGATGGCAAAGCCAGTAATGGGGGTCCTCACAAGGAGAAAAAAGGTGGAGAAAAAGCAGATTTCTACAGTGTCAGAAGAGGGAGAGGTACTGTGACTCTGCATTTATGTTCCCCCCTCTCCTCACTGCCTGAGAAGCACTTGTGAATACTGTCCAGTGGGACAGTCATGTGTATAGTGCTTCTGTCCTTCACAATAAAAATAGGCAACAAAATGCTAATTATAAGTGGGTAACATACTCCAGCTGCTGCTTATGGCACGTGGGTTTTTAGAAATGTAATCCTCAAAAGCAGTTTGTGCCTGAGAAGAGTTTCTTCAGAAGTTACGTATTTATTATTAAATACATATGCATTTTTATCTCTCTGGATGTTTATTTGAAACCATGGAATGCCTGGGAAAGGTTATCAGTGACACATTGTTTTGTATCTAAGTGGAATGCTAGCCACACCTTTGAGCGATCCTGATACTGTCAATTAGGATTCTGAAAACTTAATGATTCTTAATCACATAATAGCACAGATGTTCAATTTATGTTGGACCTCTGCTCTTTTTAATTCTGTAATACTTCTACTACTGTCATCTGTGAGCAGCACCATATTCCAGTGGTATAGTAAGTCAAGGATAAGATTAGTTTTTCTTGTACAAAACAAAAAAAGGCAGAAAGTATTGTATTTATATATAGCGTGCCTTTTTGTATGGTGTCTATAAGAAATCAGATGAAAAAATTAAAAAGAAAATCCAAATAAAACATTTATGTTGTAAACTGTTACAAAGAACATACTATAATTGACTATCTCCTCTCTCTTGTTTTACTGAAGTTTGCTACTTACAGGCAGAAACATGACAGCCTAGTGGTAGTTGTATCTAGTTGAAGGGAGTATTGTAGATTTCAAATAATTATCTTTTCTCATCACTGTATTCCAGTGATCATTGTTTTCCAGCTGGAAACTTTGCTAAGCTTAAAACACATACTAAGACAGATCTTACTTTCTTATTTTTTGCTAGGGCAGAATTTACTACTGAATTTGACTGGTTGTGAATAGCTTTTTCTAAATATTTTTGCAGTTCTAAGAATTTGAATGATACTATCACACTGAGGCTGTACAGAAGCATCTCAGATGACATTTCAGTGACCTCCCAGTGCTGCTGAACTGTTAAACGTTTTCAGTAGAGTTATAGCCTATTCTGTGTTTTGTGTTTCTGTTTTCCCTCCTTCAAAACAGGGCACAGACTTCAGCCTTTAGGAGATGGTTCCCAGGGTGGCCAGATGGGCAGTGGAGGGGATGGTGAGCGCTGGGGGGTCTGACAGAGGCCCCCGGGGAAGCCTCAATGAGCAGATTGCAGTGGTGCTGATGCGGCTGCAGGAGGACATGCAGAATGTCTTGCAGAGGCTGCATATGCTGGAGGCTGTTGCAGCATCACAGGTACTATTCTTTGGACTTAGTTGATCACTTTTTATTAAATGTCCTTGGATATTTTTGTGGTTTTTCATATTAAAATTCCACACAATATTTTCTTAAACTGTGAAGACATTTCAGTTATATTCTGTAGTTGAGTCCAAGTTAAAATTTCCTACTGGTACCTACTCTTAGGAGCACAATTCAGGACTCTGGTACATTTGAGCAAAGCCATGCATTTTGACTTAGAAATGAACTATATATTGTTAAACTGATTTCTGATCAGATTAGTTTTGGCCATAGTTATTGATATACATTACACAGTCTCTATACGGAGACTCCTTAATTAATGTTAGTAGTACATAAACTCAGAGAATTCAAAATTTTTTCAAAGAAAGTGAGAAATTATCTTAAGCTTTTAGATGGTAAATGTTTGCAGGCAGAACTCCTGATTCTGTTTTTCAGTTAACAAAAGACTTAATTGTTCATAGCTTTCTTTCTTCATGAAGCAATCCTCTTTTATTGGAATTGTACATCATGTCCTCGTCCAGGCAGTTGAACTCTTAAACAAGTGAAGATATGTATCAATACAGTGTTTCTTTTTCCTTCTGTTTCAATGGAAATACTATATTCTTGGGGAGGATAGAAGATGTTGTTAATATAGTTGAACCAGCAAACTGAAAATGTTTGGGTTTGTTTGACTTGCTGATATATTTTGATCTACATGAGAATAAGCAAGCTGTACAAGCAATATCCTACGGGATGCACATACTCCAAATCTAAGGCAGCCAGGGAAAAGGATTTATAAAAACCATGATTTTGCTGCATCACACATATTCAAGAATCTAATGTTTGATTAAATACAGATTGATTTTCTTTCTTTGTCTGAGCAATATATGAAGAAGTACTAGAAGATCCTTTCCCAGCAGTTCATGCTGTGCTTGTTGCCCTCACCTAAGGAGAAGCAGAAGCTTCTGTTTCATGCTTACATAAATTAGGGAGGACCTAGAAAACCAGCTGCTCTGCTTTTGTGGAAGTACCACAATAGTGTATGGGAATAGTCTTGAAAAGTTTCAGGTACTTCCATTTTCAGGATTGTCCAGAAGATACAGAACAGAGTATTCTCCTTCCTTTACAGTGTTAGACATGCCTGTAGCTGTAGCCCAAGGCAAACTAAAAGAGTGCACTTGATCTTTGTATAGACTGGTGCTGAGACATGCAATCATGCAAATTAAACTACTGGGATTTCTGCTCTGGGTTGGAACTGGGACTGGACCAGAGTTTAGAAAGCTGAAATGACAAGTTGAGCAGGGGAGCCTTCAAAAACTGTAAAGAGGTCCAGGAAGTGACACAGATACATTTTCTAAGACACAGAGATGTGATAAAATTACTATAAATAGTAGTGGAAACATGAGAGGTAAGTAAGCAGCTATGTGGTGAAAGGGGGGGGGTCATATGGGGGTGGTTATGTGCATTAAACTGTGGTATATACAGATTGCAAAGCCATCACAAGATGAGAAACCTCATATTCTTATTTTGTGAAGCAGAAAAATTTTAATTGTAGTTCCCTTTTTTATACTTACTAGCCTTTGTTTATATTTAAAGGCAAAATCTGCAACACTACAGTCAAATTACCAGCCTGCCTCCTCTGTCAAGGTAAAATATTGTTTTTACTATCTGTAAAAAGTGTGTACTGTGAAAAAAGATTAACTGACTATTTTATCTCTAGCTCTTGGTATGTGCTTTTTGTATCGTCTCTTCTTTGACTAGGAGATAAAAAATAATCTGTCTGAGGAAATTACTTGATAGATTAATCTTTTCTTCTGGTCTTAGTATTATTTTCTGGTATGGTACTATAGCATTTGAAATGAGGAGAAATATACTGGTGGTATTCAATATGTGCACACAGATTGCTGACTGAAATTTTTTTCTGTTTTCCATAGAAACCATCATGGTGGCCCTTTGAAATTTCTCCTGGTATTTTAGCTTTTGCTATTGTATGGCCATTTATTGCCCAGTGGTTGGTACATGTGTATCTCCAAAGAAAGCGAAGGTAAAGATGTGCATTCAGTAGGACACATACACTGTTTCTACCTGTTTAAACCAATAGGTAGTGAATTCCTGTTATTTAGACAGGGCATAAAATTATTTGCCTTGAAAGTTTCTCACTATAAGAAAGTATTGGTTAATTTGACTTTATATGTAGTATGCTTTATGTGTGGCAATTTATGTTAAATCTATGAAATGTGATGCAGGATAAATAATTTCGAGCATGCACAAATGGGTGAGGCTGGATAGCTCGGAAATGTCTCCATGACATTCCTTGATCCTCTCATTCCTCATATCCTCTTGAGCCATTTTCACTGCTTCTGGACTCTCTAGTCCCCTTGTGCCATGAGAATTTTTCTTCCTATCACATCCTTTGTAGAGTGCCATTTGTCACCTATATTTAACATCTACTAGGACCTTGCTACAGTATTTTTGTAACAACTACCTTGACTTCCTTCAGGTGAAGGACAGCTGTACTCTGATCTCGCCTTTTCTCAGTTCTCTAAGCACCACAAGATCAAGTCAGTGTTCTCTAGTTGCTGTCTGCTTACTCCAGCCTCACACCTGATTTTGTTAGCTTAGTATGCTCTTGGCTTTAACATTTTTTTCCTCTGTCAGTCAGTAGAGAGTTTACATGTGTGTGGATCTTAGGAGAATCAGCTAAAATTGTTCTAGCTTTTTAATGTTTGCTAGTTTTCTGTGGTAAATCACAGAAACACAGAGTGGTTGAAGTTCAGAGGGGGCTCTGCAGGTCATCTGGTCCAACATCCTGCTCAACCAGGGACACTTAGAGGCTGATTGTCAAGGACTGTATACAGGCAGCTTTTGAATATCTCCAAAGAGGGAGACTCCACCACCTCCCTGAGCAACCTGTGCCAGTGTTTCTCTCTCCTCAGAAATTCTCCAGTCCTTTAATCATCTTCGTGGCTCTCTGTTGGACTCTCTCCAGTTTATCCATATCTCTTATGTAGCCAGAAGCAGACAGAGCACTCCAGGTGTAGCCTGTCCAGTGCTGAGTAGAGAGGTAGGATCACCTCCCTCACCCTGTTGGAAGGGATAATGCTGATACCTCCTGATACCACTGGCCTTTGCTGCAAGGGCACGTTGCTGGCTCATTTCAACGTGGTGTCCACCAGGATACCCAGATCCATTTCTGCCAAGCTGTCTCCCAGCTGGGCTGGCCCCAGCACATACTGCTGCCTGGAGATGTTTCTCCAAACAGTGCTGGACTCTGCACTTCCCCTTATGGTACTTCATGAGGTTCCTGTTAGCCCATTTTTCCAGCCGGTTGTGGTCCCTCTGGATGGCAGCTCCACCCTCTGGCATATCAGCCACTCCCAGTTTTGTGTAATCTGCAGCTTTGCTGAGAGTGCACTCTGCCCCATCATCCAGGACATTGCTTAAGGTGTTAAACAGGACTGGTCTCAGTAGGGACCCCTGGCATTCACCACTAATTACTGGCCTCCATCTACACTCCTGTCACTGATCACCACTCTCTGGGCCCAGCCCTTGGATTTGTAAACAATACAGCACCCACAAAGGCTGCAAATCTGCCAGGGAGTTCCCCTGGCTCAGAGCTGTCAGCAGCAGCATCGATGTTGCTGCACTGTCTGATGAAACCAGAGATTGCACTACTAAGGCTTTCAAGCAGGTGCTAACATTTTGCTCATTCTTTGCACTAGCAAATGGAAATTTCCCCTTGTCAGCAAGGACAAAGTTGGGTTTTTTTAAATCAAAACAATTTTTTTAGTATTTTACTGAAGCTCCTATGAACTGTAGCATTTTGCTAATTGCTCCTGCATGGCTGTGTTCTCTCCCTCTCTCTCTCTGAACAGTGCTGTTCTTGAAAACCGTTTTTGATCATCTGTCCTGACCTCTGCAGCACCCCCAGTCAAGTCACAGGTTCAGTCAGAAATCAGTTTTTAGAAAAGTACCCTTTCCAGCAATATTTCTAGTATATTGTCCTAGTGATGCAGAGCTTCAATGAATAAACACACAGTACGTTACTTTGAGGTTGGATTTGTCAAGCTTCAGTTTTCATACATTGGATTTTCACATATCTTTATGTAGTTGACTGTGGCTAGCACAGGTCTTTCCCATGAGAATTTTTCTCCTGTGTTTTATAAACAAAGATAAAGTTTGGATGTTATTAAAAACAGTGTCTCGAGATTTGGACAGTTCAGGCCTGGCCAATCAGGCCCAGGGGGAAGTTTCTGACTGACCAATCTGGGTGACCTCTGAAAAGTCTATATAAGTTGGAATCAAAACAACAAAGCTCTCTTTTCTATGCCACGCTGAGAATCTGGGTTTTCTTCTCTGTTAGCGGCTCAACAGCGACAGTTGACAAAGAGCGTGTGATGTCTCTTCCATGGGTACTTTTTTGCTATCACCAGGTCATCTCATGATCTCTTGCTTAAACAAAACAAATGGAGCAACTGGAATCTCAGTTTAAAATTGTTTCCCAGTTGTAAGATGATTCCTGTGGCCCTTTCCCAAATGCTTCCATTTTTCAAAATTCTTTTGGAGTAGTTGTGGACACCAGGATTTGTACCAGCGGTAATACTGTGTAAGTGTGAAACAGAGATAGCAGAGCCCCATGTTTTGCTTACTCATTCATGGATTGTTTTGAGGTGAACTTCAGCAACAACAACTGAAGAAGGTTCTGTCTTTAGCTTTTCTGTCTGTTTCTGAAGAAGTCTACTCATAGCCAGAATTTAAGGACTGTGTGCTTCTGCAGCACGTTTCTATCTGGAGTTCCATCTCCTTTAGCAATGCGTAGGAAGCTGATCAAGTACACTCAGCGAGAAAACAGAATTGCAAAACAAGTCCTGCTTTCCTGTCCTGTTGCCAGTTTCAGCATGTGCTCTGCTAAGGTGTGCAAGCTATTAGGCAACAGCTGTACACAGTGCCTGTATTGACCATGTCTGTGTACTTTTGGTTTTAAATTACATGATCTGTCCTGCAGCAGAAACCACAAGTCTCTGCCACCGCACAAAGTTCTCTCACCTCCAGCTGTGGAGCTGTGATTTTAAACTCTTTTGCACAGTGGAACAAATTCCATGGAACTGGTGGAGGGACAACCTTCTGCAACCAAGAACGTTGTGTTTAGCTCTTGTCCCTGGGCAGGGGTAGCTCAGCTCCCTCCCAGCACCCCACTGTACAGCACCTCTTAACCTGTCCCCTGTTCCTTTCTGGGAATTTAATGCTGAAAATCTGGGTACTTGTACTGGAGCCTTCACTGAAGAAGGCTTGCAAACCTGAATCCTAAGGGCCCTAAACCCAGATAGAAATATATTTGTAAAATACTTGAGAGTTGTCGAGATTCAGCTCATGATTTTAGAACCCTCTCATTGCATGTTTTTTGGAGTCATGGGGAAAATAGCTCCTAAGTGTTGCTCTGCTGAGCCAGCACACCACTGATATGGGGTCAGGGATTGTTCTGAGGAATTCCATCTGCAGTTCTAAATTCTTAGTGAATTTTGTACTCCTTGGTGTAAGAGGGCAAATGTTCAGGTATCTTGAGGCTGTGTTATGTTTTATTGAAATGGAAGTCTTTCACATATAACCTTAATTGATTTGTTTGTTTAGACAAACGAAAAATCATCTCATATGTACAGGTACATTAAACTAATTTATTTGTTTCCTCTTCTAGAAAACTGAACTGAGAATTCATGACTGTGCTTAAGGACTTCTAGGAGAAGATGGCCCTGGAAAACAAAGGAAGTCTGAATTCTCATAGAATCTTAGAATTTGGGATGATCTTCCTTATGTTACAATAATATTTTGTACTATCTTTGAGCTAAACATTTAAGGACTAATATTGAAACTTGAATGATTCACAGCTCCTAGGTTACAAATAAATTTAATAATTCCATCCTCAAAACCATATGAACATTAATTATTTTGGAATGTGCTTGTGGATGGGCCTTCAGTAATTACTGGCCTTGCTGATGGCAGTTGATGAAGAGGATAACATCTCTATAAAAGAATTAGTAAAAAAATATGTAAAACTGTCACTTTAACATGAAATAATTTTACAATTCCAACATCCCTGCCTGTTTTTCCACAGGGTTACATAGTACCAGGTGAAAGCTCTAATAAAGTATAAATTCAATACATTGTAATCTGTTGGAAAAATACAGTATAGCTCTGAGGAATTCAACTTATTTTTGCTGCTAAACCAGTGTGGGGCAATTTCCATATAAATTGGTTAGAAATGAAGTTGAATCCTTCACTTATCCTGTAAAATTGTAAAGAAGGTTTGGGAATTTGTATATATCCTGAAAGTTAGAGCCATTAATAACAGGGGGACTGTCAAATACAAGTTTGGAAACAGTGTGTGGTACAAGTGATCCATGTGAAGAGGCTGCACCTTATCTTTTTAACTTTGATAATTGTATTCTTGTTGATAACGGCTTATTTTAACTGAAATGCATAGTTTAGGCACAAGGTGCTTTAAAATGAGATGAAAACTAGCTCTGTAAGTGTATCTCTAAGCTTTTAAAAAGCTCAGTGCACTGTAAGTTTTCTGTTGGCAGTTTATGTTAAAGTAAGATTTAATCTATTGTGGATTTTCCCCAAGTCACATCATGAAAAATATCAATTCTGGTATGTCTCTCTTATCCTTCTACTTCCTCTCAAAAAAACCTTCTCAGCTAATTTTGAAGCTGATTTTTTTTTCCCGACAGAGTATTTATTAACCAATATACAGATAGAGGTACAACCTTGTGAAATTTACTTGACTGAAGCATGCTTTACACTTAATTTTAAAATAAATTAATATATAAGTTGTCTAAATCTCTGGAAAATGCAAATGCACTAAAATTAGATATGACAGAAAACTTACAGTTTGCTATGAATAATTATATCACAACATAATCCCTGATTAAACTCTGATCTTCAGAAATTTTACCATTATTGATGTGCTTTCATTTTCCACCTGGACTACATCCTACAAATAATTTTTAAGGAAAGTTTTTTTGTCCTTCCTGAAAACCTTTTATAGTTTGGAAAACATTTTTCATACAAGCAATACTGTATAAAAATGTAATCACAGAATTTAATGTTGGTTTTACCAGGGAAATTTTAATCCTGTTTTTTAGTTATGTGCAGATTTTTTTTTAGTTACTTTTCCCCTCTTCTGATATTCTTATTGTAAAGCTGAATTAAAAAATAAAATAGTTGTAACCTCTTTGAAGACTGCTGTAACAAGCATATGGTTTCATGTGCCAGAGATGAGTTTTGGCATGAGATGTACTGAAAACTCAGGTTTGAACAAAGCTTATCCTGGAAGGGAAGTTCTGCTGTGACCTGAAGCCATTGTGCCAGAGCTTGAAGTTCCTAAAGTGATTGGTTTCTTATCATGAGATAGAAATCCTACTTGTGACCTAGCTTGAAGGTCACATGAAAACCCCAGCCTCCTGAAGCAGCATGTCTTCTGCCAGGACAAAGCACCCTGGAGTGCCTCCCCCAGCTCAGAACTGTGTCACTTCTAGGGGTCGAGCTTTTAGAGATGGGACAGACATTCCCAAGGTACTTCACTGTTAACTTCCCCCTGAAATAAATGTAGGCTTGTACTATCCTTGTTATTTATTCATGTTTCAATAAATCAATCCCTTAATACTTTGTATTTTACCTTGAACTTCATATTTACTAAATGCTGTACATTGGATGATGTGACTACACAGAAGAGCCTGCTGGCTGTACCATGAAGAATCAGTCAATCTCAAAGTTGTAATACAGAACAATATCACTTTAACAATTCTCTTGTAACTTGGACTCATCATAAGTTGAAAAAATTCCTAGTATGGTATCTTAAAGGTAAGGAAAACTGATTTTTTTAAAAATCTGGCCAGGTGCAGAGACAGAGCTTTGATGTAGAGTCAGTAGCATAGGCAGAGGGTTGGAGCTCAGACCTGGAATACATAGTTTCAGCCAGTGCTCTCCTCAGGAGGGCTGGGAGCTGAATCAATTCTGCATAGCACTGGAAAGGGCCAGACCCAGCCCACGACTGCACTTGTGAAGCAAACATCAAGCTGGTTTCCTGCAGCAAATCAAGCTTCACCAAAAGGCAGAAGTTTGCTCTCTATCAAACCAGATTGGCGTCACTGCACCCCCTCAGAGCTGTTCAGCTGAGAGCACAGAAGCAGAGCCAGGTCCCGGTGTGTGCATGGTGCACTTGTTCCAGCCTCAGGGCTCTGTTCCTTTTGTTGCGGTGCTGTGGCAGCACAGCAAGTGCTGAGGAGGTGGAGCCACCATCCTTTCTTGGCTCATTCTAATTATGCAGAGGAGGAAACTCCCACCCAGCAGGAGTTTAAGTCCAGATCAGGACTTTGCTCTCCTGCCCTGAAGTACATAAACGTAGTTTGTACTAAAGAATGCAGGCACAAGTTAGCAAGTTATGAACTAACTGAACGATCTACCCACCTGTACTAAAAAGTGTTAGGTATCTCCTTACTGAAAATCACTGTCTTCACTGAAGTAGCGGGAAGCAGTCAAGGTTTCTTTGTGTAAAAATCCAACTCCCACACTCCCAGCAGGGGAAAACGTAACAGTTTAAAGAAAAACAATATGCTGAAGCAGCAGCACAACTGCATTCTTTTATTTTACATATTTACACAAAAGTAAAGTGAATTTTTGAAGAGTAAATTTTGAAGTGCAAAGTGAACTTTTGGAGAATGGAGAGGAACAGAATGCATTTTATTGCTGGAGTAACTATGAGTAAACCCAGCCATGCTGAAATTGGAACCTCTGAGCTCAACAACACATGTAGCAGCATTCAGCACCTTGGCCCCCAAACACTGCCCCATGTGTCCATGAGCCCAACAGCACAGGACAGGTGGGAGTAACTGTCCTAGACTTCTGCTTCTGTGTGAAAAGTGAAACACTGGTCTCTACAGTGGTTTTTAGATGGACAGATCTGGGCTAATAGCAGATAAACACTCTCCCCAAGATAACCCGGAAGCTACAGAGTTTATATGTAGGTTTTCCACATAAAGTTTAGGCCTTCAGGGGGCACCATGTAACAGCTGGAGTATTCCACAGCTTCCAAGGATCAGAAACTTTTGCCAGGTTGCACAATTATTTGTAGATCATTACTAATGAGGACAAGCTTTAAATCTCTTCTAGCTACATTATCCTTTTTAAACTTTTACCTGTAGTATTCCAAGTCAACCAACAAGTGGGGCAAAACCAACAGGATTAAGAGTTGGCAAGGAATTCCATACTGAATAACACTAGGATTGACTTTTTTACAAAAGATTAAAAAATCCCACCAACCCAAACACCCCAGAACAAAGAGACCCACATCACAAATCTCAACAATCAACATCTGACACCCAACTCCATGTTGGCTATAACCAGCATAAATGCAAGATCCTGAAGAGAACAGGGTATTGCAATCTCTTAAGGGCTAATTGTGCAAAATTTAAATTTGGGACAGCAATGTAGTGATAAGACATTCAGATTTGTCAATTGGCCTATTCACTGTTCTACAGATTCTATGCTTTCGTATTGCATTAATTAACTGGTAGAAACCCCACAATTTTCTTTTAGAATAAGGTTTTCATGGAAGATTACTTGGCCGTCAGGGATGACTAAGGACTATTTCAAGGGGTTAGAAAATATTCAACCACTGCAACAAGCTTCCTCCACCTTGATGGGAATGTGCTATATTGCCAAATGGGAACAGGTGTAACCATTTGTAAAGCACTGAAGCCAAAGAGCTGTGGTGTTCAGTTTATATTATTTCTTCAACATGTAATCGTAGTTAATTCTTGTAAAGCTTGCTTTCTTAAACCAGATTACTAGAAATGGAAGAATAAATTACATCAAATACCAGTAATTAAAGTACTCTCCTACCCTAGTCTATATATTCTAACTGTACACAGGAAAACCTGTAAAGAACTTCTCATCACTTTCAGAAAATGTTGTTTATGAATACTGCTTCAGTAGTGCTTTCATTTGTTTGCACCTTTTCCATGTAACAATTTCACCGTGACTGAACAATGTAGAAGTTTTCTGAAACTGCAGTCCTTAACAAAGGGAGTGAGATTCACTGTATGTTTTGCAATTTGCCAAGATTTTGTTTCACAAATTTGAGTTATCACACCTAGAGCTGAGATTGGTCATTCTGGGCTATTAAGAATCAGCTCTCTTTAGGTCTTTCTAGGAAGCTTCCTTTTTCTTCATCATTCCCATTCCTTTTCAGACAACGTGAGGGGACAGCAAGAAGCCTAGCAGACACTGTTTGCTCAGAATTCCATCAATAAATCTTGTCTTCCAGGAAGCAGGGTAATGAAGAGACAACTCACTACTGCTACAAAAAGGGTCTGTTCATAAAACCAAAAGCCACTTGGCAAAAATCACTGGCAAAATGCTTGGCTTCTGGCACGTGGCCCTTAACTGGCAACACCATCTAGCACAAATGATCTTTATCTAACAAGTACAAACCTGAAAAATTAAAATCTTCTTTAAGTGACAGAGAGATACTTATGCAAGAAAAATACTACAAATTATTTAACAGAATTATCTGAAAATAAACCTCTAAAACCTAGCAGGCACAAGTTTTGTATTGCATTTAAAGATAAATTTAAATATATTTCCCCCTACTTTAGGTTTATAATACAGAATAAACACTTCTATCTTATATTCTAGTCAAAATCCAAGCTCTGGCTGTGACTTTACAGAACAGTCTGTTAATCTGCAATACATTATGGTCTTTAATATTTGGCAGCTTCAGTATGATACTACTTGTTAGAAAACAAAACAAAAAAAACCTGGTCACTTGTCATCTGACAAGAGTGAGCACAAACACACTGGGCATTTTCTATATAAAATCAGTAACTGCTAAAATACATGTTCAGTCCAGCTTCTTACAATCCAAATGGTTACAAAGCAACAATTTGAGCAGAGCATTTGTTTAACAGACTTGCCCCAAGTATCCATCTCCTGCCCCATTTCTCTAAGAAAGGATAATAACCAGAGGAGCTACTGCCAGTCTCTCATGCCACTTCTAGCCGAGTTAACCTGGAACACTATTGCATCTTCTCATCCCTTCTTGGGAATAAGATAAACAGAAGACAAGACATTCCAATGCTGCATTAAGACTTCAATTTTCCACCTTGAATAGAAATGACCATTTTTACACTGGTCAGAAAGGACTGCTCCTAACCCAGCCTGTCACCACATTGAACCAACAATAGGTAAGTTTTTAATTAAATACAATTAGGATTCATTTATATCCTTTCCCTATTATGTTTAGCTGGGAAATAACACCACACTTCCTAACTGCAATAATTTAAAAAGCCCCATACTGCCAAGAGTTATTAGCTCCAAGATATGCAACACTCTTAGAAAGGTGCAGTGAGATAAGAAGTAGCACAAAGGCACTTGATGCCAGTTTCATACAGTAGTTTCACTCTAGAATAAAGGAGAGTATAATAAAAATAGACTGGTAACTTGAAACACACTAAATTTGGCAAGGAAACTTAGTCAAGACCAAACTAGGGTTACAAGACAACCTGAAAGTGTGCAAAACCAGAGAATGTTCACTTGTCTTGATGCTATAAGCTAAATCCAGACACAGTCAGGTGCTGAGCATTGTTTCTAGCATCAAAGTAAGAGGTATCAGTCTCATCATCCGGCTGAGGTATAAATGGCATAGTTTGATTCTGGAGATTATCCCAGTCCACCCCATGAAAGAGGGGATGATGCTTCAGTTCTGAAACAGAAGTTCATGTAAGCATTACAAACATCCTTATGGCCAAGCCCCACAGTCACTTTGTTCCCTCATCTGTAACTGTCAGTAGATTTGCTCTATATTCCTCTTTAGAAGTTTATCAAAGTGAAAATTGCAACTGGGCTTTGATTACCCCAACTTTAGTAGGATCAAACTGTTGGCATGACAAGTAGCTGCCACTGCCATCCACAGAACCTGTTCCACACAGTGCATAGAGCCAAAAGCAGCTTTAAAGCTGCTCTAAACCAGAAATACTGAACTTAGAGAAGCAGAGCACTACAATGACATAACTGGGATTTCCCAGTACAAAAGGCTTCATGATATAGCAATAAAAGGGAGAGCACACATTTTGGGGAGGGGAGAGAAGATGACAGTGATGGAAACTCAGGTACAATGAGAAAAACTTAATGGTCGTCCTGAAAACTACTCATCCAACTGCACTTCAAAAGGGACTATAAATTGGACAAAGAGACCAATTGTATTTTACAACTGAGATACAGTTGCAAGTCTTGACAAAGAAAGAATTTCCAAGAAGCTCAGATAGGAAGAAACCATTAGGTTATCTAGTTTAAATAACTATCTTTGACAGGCCATTAGATTTCAATCGAAAATCCAGGAATAAAGATAGTAACTCATGTCTAACCAAAACACCTTCAAATTGCTTTTTGGGAAATATTAAAGCCACAGGATTTTCTGTTGACATAATCTTCATTAATAATCTTGTGCTAATTTAATTTGGCTTGATTTCAGCTTCTAGCATTTAGTCTCTTTATGAGTAAGCATTTCCATAGTAATTTCCTTCTCTAGTAATTTCTTGAGCAGTTCTCATAAGTTTTTTTTCCTCTATTTCCAAAACATCTCACTCATGTTACCAACTTTTTTTTTAAAATAAAACAGTCACTGTTAACAATAGAAAATGTTTAAGCCCTTCTACAAGGGGGAAAAAAGGTCGACTTTGTATAGTATATGCTGTCCAACTTTGTATTCTCCTATGCATTCAGCAAGGACAGGCTGATTCCTAAGGAAAAACCGGTCTCTGAATTAACTGTTTGTTGTAGGAGGCTTCTCTCCCAAGCTATAATCTTTTAATCAAGGTTCCCACTGCCATTTAGGTTAAAAATCCCAAATATCCATTAGATAAGAGAGAACTTTGGTACATCAGATGTCAAACACTAAACATGCATAGCAGAACAGCAGTAAAGCAAAACAGAAGTTCAATTAAAAAAAAAACAAAAACAAAACCCAAAACCAACAAAACAACCCACCCTCAGAATTACCTTCTTCAAGAAGAAAAAGCCCCACAAGAAATACAGAAAATACCACAACTTTTTAAGCGTTGTGGTGCTATACATGCATCCTGGTTAGGCATTGAAGTTTATTAGTTTAAGTTTCAGGAGGAGGAGATCACAACTTTGAAATTTGCAATTAGTTGCAAAGAACAATTTTAATACTAACCCTTCAGTCCAGCTCTCTTAGTAGTGTCAATTGTTAGAAGAATATCTACTGCATTTTGGGCATTATCAGAGAGCTTTTCTTCACCCTCAGGCCACGGAATATCTACAAACGAAGATACAAATGAGTTGGTAATTCAAACCATAAAACAAATACTGGAAATACATACTTACCCTGATTACTGAAACAGATTACCTCTTTTCAAAATATTTTGGAAGACCTGTGTTGATGTTTCATCATTAAAAGGTGGAATTCCAGTTAGAAACTCAAACAAACAAACTCCAAGAGCCCACCAGTCTACAGCAGAACCTGGTAAAATAAATCCACATCATTACACTTACACAGATGACACCTGCAAAGACTTGAAGCTTAGCAGAAACTGAAGACTGTTTAAATTCTGCAAGTTTCCTGAAAATTATGAAGAGACAAAACAAGTTGCATTTAATATTCATGCAGATCAAAAATATATTAAAAGGCTTTTTAAAGCCACTCTGCTCCTTAATTTTTTTTAGGTAACACTGGGGTTTACTGACAGAATCAAGGAAGCTCTTAGTTACAATCAATTCCCATCACAGAGAATTCAAGAGCTGACTTCTCCAAGAGATTGTTTTGTGATAAGAAGCAGATGCCTCATGACTGCTCTAGAGACTGGATGAATGCTCCACGGTGCCACCTGTACCTTTCTCTCAGTTCTTTAAAAAGTCTCCAAAACTTCAAACTATTGAACTTAATTTTCATTTGTCTAAATTATTGTGACAATCATGAAGACAGCTTGCAGAAATGAGCCAGCATGCATGAAGCTGGCATTACCTTCCATTACACTGAATTGACTGGGGCAATGTGTAGTTATCTCTAGCTATCTCTGTTCTAATAAACAGTTTTGTTTTTCCACATTCCCGGGTTTTGTCTCTTTGCCAATCTCTCTTATTAATCTATATCAAAACAGGCAGGCAAAGCAATCCCAGACACCACTGCATGCATTCTAAGCTTTCTGCATCTTCAAGCCATGCCCACTCCACTGTAATAAAGAATAGATGCCACAATTGCTGTTTAAAAAAAAAAAAATCTTTTAAAGATACTGAGTCTGATTGTTCCTGGCTTTTTTTGCATATTAAAAAACCTAAGACACCTCCAAGAAAATGAATGTTTTGAGCCATTTCACAAAGACTACTGTTAAGTTTAGAAATGATGAGAACCAAAGTGCTAAACCAGTAATCTAATATACTTTTAGCAATTTTTAACAGCAGTAAGAGTGCCCCACCAAGCTAAGCACATCAAAGCAGTGAGTTCACATCCACTGTTGTTAGAGTACTTGGATGTTCAGTAAAATACTCCCAGCTCCAGTCAAAGTCTAATAAGATCACAACTCTGAACAATGTAATAACCAGGTTTCAGCAGCAATTTGTCCCACACAAAGTGTAACTAAAATTAGATTAACTCCTACCATAACCCTGCTACACAGGACCCAAGGATGGCATGAAGTTGTGTCAGGGAAGGCTTAGGTTGGATATTAGGAAAAGCTTTTTCACCCAGAGGGTGGTTGGGCACTGGAACAGCTCCCCAGGGCAGTGGTCACAGCACCAAAACTGACAAGGGTTCAAGAAGCTTTTCGACAATGCTCTCAGGCACATGGGGTGACTCTTGGGGCTGTCCTGTGCAGGGTCAGGAGCTGAACTAGATGATCATTGTGGGTCCCTTCTAACTTGGGATATTTTGTGATTCCACGATTTAAAGCAAGAAGCAATAATACCAGGTCTTGAGCATCTGACCTTCTTCATCCACAGACACAATAAATCAGACTGACTGCATAAAGTGAAAGGCAGCAATGAGAAAAAGTGTCTCTGGCTTTACCTCCTGTTACACAAGGTAAGAACGCTGACTTTCCTTCTGAAGTATAGGCTTACATGTGTGATTTCTGACAGTTTACACTGATACTGATGTTTCCTGACCCTGTGAGCATCACATATTCTTACGTGGAGGCATATTGGATATGTCTTTCTATATAGAAACATTGTTCATTCAAACAATGTTCTTGGAAATTGTGATCTAGTTATACTTTGACTGTTCAGTTATGCTGAACACTTCAGCTCTGCACTGAATATAGAAAACTCACCAGAGATCAGAGTCCCTGCATATGAAAAGATAATGAAGTAAAAAGATTACAATTATTGCCAGAAAACCCGTAACAAATACGAACATTGAATATCAAGTATGGCTCTCTAAGGACATAGGAATGCAGATTTTTTCCTAAGGTACTATTCCACAATAAAGAAAGATGGCAATGTTAAATATAAGTCAGAAATAAAAACAAAGTAGTTTTGTAGCAATTAATTTTTAAAAAGCTACATTTACAAGCATCTCGACATGTGAAATATTTAGAGAGGGAAAATTTGGAGTTCCAAAGCCAGAAAACACTGGCTTCAATGAAAGTAATGGGAGATTTGTAACTTCCTGACACAAGCCCCAGACTTTGCAAGTTTTCACTGAAGTCCTGAAAACCTAGTAACCACAGAGGAATCACCTTGTGACCAAGTTTCACATTGTCTAATTAGCAGTGATAACACTTCCAAAATATTATCCAGTTTTAACTGCCAGATAACCAGGAATCTTAAATGGAAGCATGGTTAATATTTTCAGGTTTTACAGTTACATTGTTAAATCTCTTCATGGGGTTTTAGTTAATTTATATTAGCAGAATTTTGTTGTTCCACAGGATATTAATCACCATCTCTCAATTAAGGTCTGTCTCTCATATAATTTTCCCAAGACTAGTAGCTCTACAAAACAGTAGTATACTTTTGAGATGGAAATAACATGCAATTATACATCAACAACTGTATTAGATACATTGCCTTTAATTTTTGTTAATAGTTCTTGCAAGTTAGCAGGAAACTATTTTAGAATTTTTGTTAATCTCAATGGGTCTCAGAATCTGAGACAAAGAAATTTATGCCCTTCAAAGTTGTGCTATTTTAGTAGAGTATTTTGAAAATGAACAACCAACCAAATGCAAAAACCAAACCAACCTCAGAAAACGTGATGGCTGCTATTATGTCCTTATAGAGAAGATCCTGTCAGACATTTGAAGTGTTTCATGAGGTCACAACTCAATAACTGATTTTAATGCAACTTCATAAACTTGTCTGGCTTCGTGTAACACTTTAATATCAATAAACACAGAAGACATTCTAAAAATAATTGGAGGCTTAATTCTTTCACTCTAAAATTTCACTGAATTCCCCCTTTCCCATCCCTAAGAATCTTTAAGGACACCCAGGATGACAGTGTTGTTACTCCTACGGCACACACAAGTCTCAGGCTGTCAAAGCAGCTTCCAATGCCAACTGGCAGCAAGCAAGACTGTGATGGACAGTCAAAACCTCTGGTTAGGTGAAACCAGTAAATGAATGGAAGGAGCAGCTGAAGCAAACACAGCCATCCATGTTGGTAAAAGTTTAGCACTAGCTATTTTTGAAGAATTCCCTGTCTTCTTGCTCAGTGTGTTTACAGTTCTAGACATTCAGAAATGTAAAGATGTCACCTTTCAAGTCCTGACAGATAGCTGGTTTGTCTTACCATGAGGCTGTGTCAAAAGCAGCTCAGGTGCCAGGTAGTCTGGGGTCCCCAGGATGCGTTCACCTTCTGCGGGGGCAGCTCCTCTTCTAACACTCTTTGGAGTCCTGTACGGTGTGCCAGCATCCCCCCGATGAGGGGTCTTAAAAGATGGGACAAAGATTTCAGATGTCAAACAAAACCAGCTCAGAAACTCCTATCTTCAGGTTTAGTCATGGATGTAAAAATCAATACTTAAGTTTAAGTCAAGAAGAAGTCACAAAATGTCCCCTAAAAAGTATGTGTGAAATATGCTTCCACTGCTTTATCTCAACAGTCTTGAACCATGAAGTTAAGATGCCTACTCTTCAAGAAACTTTTCCCTAAGTTCTTCCTCCAGTGTCACATGCACAGCAGCTATCACTGTTTACATCAATCTTTGTAATAGGCTTGTCACTGGCACTTGCCAGTATACTTTTCACCATTCCTTTCACAAGGATTAAAAAGGATTAAAAAAAAAAAAAAAAAAAAAAAAGGAGCAGGCACAACAGCAGTTACCAGCAGCTGAACAGCACTCACATTGGGAATGGTGCAGGATGAAAAATGATGAAAACTAATCAGATTTCTCATTACAAAAGGAAACCTATAACTGGTCACAGAAAATACAACACTGCACTAGAAGCAGAATGAGAAAAAATAGCACAGGCTTTTTTTAATCAGTTCACTGTAACAGCAAAGATTTCTCAGAGAGGGACAGTAAACAAAGCTACAGCTAAACTCTTACAGAAATTATAATTTTGACCACACAGTCAAGTGCAGCAAATGAAACCCCGTCAACAAAAGTAATTTTGGGAGACTATTTCAAACTACTCAAGTTTTCCCTAAATTTACCACTGAGATAATTTCAGGTCCCTAATGTCCAGTACATGCACAAAGCTTCTACCTGTCTCCTTACCTACCTGGTAGCCCTGATATAGTCTTCCTTTCTGTAATGGAGTGATAGCTGTTGGGTAAGAGCCACTGCAAGCAGGTGAAAGATCCATTATATCTACAGAAGTCATGCTACATGGGTCAGATACATTGGATATATTGATTGGACTATTATAGCTTCGAAAAACAACAGCATTTTTTTTTAAGAGATTCAGTGCTTCCATCATCTTTTCTGAAGGAGAAGATACTGTGTCAAGGCAAGCTTCTTCCATGTGTTTGTGGTCATTAGCCTTTTTCTGATGTAATGGTTTGCAGTCGTGGACTGTATGTGCTTCCTCTCCATTTTGTGAGGCATCTCTGGACTCTGGTGATGTTATTGGCATGCCTTCAGGTTTTGGTTCCTCAAAGGAGAGGTCTTTAACACTTTTGTCCAAATCTAAAAGCTGCTTTTCTAGATGGCTTTCTGTAACAGACATTTCGGGAAGTAAGTCAGAATCTGCACTGAAGACTCCTAAAGGTTTTTCATCGTCAATGGCTAAAAAACTTGAGTTCATGTACTCCTTTTCATCATCCTTTCCACAGTCTGAGTCCAGATCACACATCAGATTTTTGGCTAAAGTTGGAGTAAGAGATCTTTCTACTGTTTGCTGGTTACTAATAAAACTCTTAACTTCTTTCTTTCCTTTGCAGGTGTCACATAGGCATCCATCTTTACAAAGCATTAAGGATTGAATTTCTGTTGTCAAACCTGTCCCTTTGTTTGCTGGAAATTCTGAGATCGGACAGCCACGTTTATATTCTGCATTGCTTTTTTTAACATAGTTAAGTTCCTGACAAGGACTAGTGTCAACTGATTCAAAGCTTCTTTTTACACCTGGCTTTTCAAACAATTCTTCCTCTTTGACAGGCTCATTCTGCCTTGAAGGTGACTGTTGCAGACTGGAAGTTTCTGCTGTTTCATTAGTCATATCTCTTTTATTTACAAAGACTTTTTCTTTCCAAATCTTATTTTCAGAAATACACTTTCTTACTGTGCCTTTCATGTTCAGAGTGCTCACAGGAGTATCTGCTATGTCCAAACATTCACTTCCCAACTTCTGCCTACTACCAGAATCACTGCTGACAATGGGAGAAATGGCAGACTCCAGTTCTTTTTTCTGTGAAACTCCAATGCCTTTGCTATTCGGCAACTCAGCATTCGAAAGGAGAGCTGACCCACTGTTACTGGTTTTGCATGTTGTAGAACGAGGTTCATCTTCACTTTGCTGCAAATGAGCACATTAAGTTTTGAGTATCAAGAAAAATAGGATTACAGCACTATAGAAATGTGTAATTTGAAATATTTTACTTCCAACTCCAAAATGACAGGCAGATTTGCAAGCATTATTCATTCTTTCTAACTAGTACTAGTGACAAATTATACTTAAAAATAAAAAAAAAATCAAAACCAAATTAAGGATAACTTGATAATTTGACTTCTTTTAAGAACATAAAATAAGGTTGCTAGAATACAACAGAAAATGCCATATATTTAAATGCCTAAGGATGAAAAACCAGACCAAAATTGAAGCTGTATTTGTGATTTTATGTTATGAAGTTAAGCTACAGAAGTTTGCAGTTTCCAAAAAAGCCCTAAGCAAAGAACCCCATCATATTGCCCTGCGGTATATTGCACTTCAGAGATGACAAAAGGAAAATCTGATCTTACTAATGTTTTGAGAACAAAATACTGCAACCAAGGCCTTAAGGAACAGACAGATATAGAATTATAAATTGTTTTACAAGTAAGTTGTTCAGTATGATCTAAATAAGAATCATGGCAAGAAACTATATAGCACAACAGCATTTTGTTTTAGGTATGTATTTGTACAGAATGTCCTTAACAGTTTAAAACAGGATACCAAATATTTGTGTCAGCTATAATTATTGGTGTTACATTAATTGATATAAAACCCTTCAGTATGAAAAACCCTACCCTCTTTCAGTTTAACAGCTAGTAGAATTTTGAAGTGTATTTTGTTTATTATTTTCCCGAATTCTGTCTTTTAAAGAAATTCTTTTGTCTGCAATGCTGAGCAAATAAAGCTAAAAGGATAAGGCCAAATAGCTACTGCTCCCAGCATTGCCCACCTTGTGCAGGATAGGGCTAAACCAGTGATGGTCAGTGAAGCCTTCTCTTTCACTCCTTTGCTGCAGGCTAAATAGTATTTGTTTTTCCTATTATATTGCACAGGACTAATATTTGTTTGAAGAAAAAGGTTGTATCAGTTTGATCCAAAATCCTACTCAACACAAATTACAATCTCTGCTCCTTCGACTGTAGCAAAGTTTCTTAACACTTGAAATAACCAAAGCAAGTAAGCAGAAGAGATTTGCAACACTGCATACACAAGTACAAACTAATTTTAATTTACAGTGGGAAAATGAAACAGTCCTGACCTCTACATCTTTCTCCCACTTGGGGCTGCTGCAGCTTTCTGATTCCACACTGGACAGGTATGTGTGAGACTGGCTACTGACACTGGAGGAACCAAATCTTTTTCTTGACTGAAGTAGAGTAGGAGTTAAACTTCTTGCTGGCAACACAAGTGTTAATTGAGAATTATCAAGATCTTGAGAGAAAAAAATTCAAACATTGATACAAACAGACAACACATACTGACTGACTTCACACTACATTAAGCTTTCATATCAAAGGAAGCTATGTAAATTTGTGTGTGACAACAATTTCTCTTGTCATCTTTTCTTGTCTGCATAGTCAATTCACACGTTTTTGGAATTAGGGACTTGCCAAAAATGTAAAAGCAGTACAAACATAGGCAGCATAGCCGCCTTCTCTCATTTCAGGTTAGAAATGAGAAAGCAGCAAGATAAGACAATTTAAATGAAAACACACATGGCTATATTAAACCATTTTCAGTGGAAGTATGTCAAGAACTGACACTGTTTCTGTAAAATCTTAAAGGATGATTTTGAGTTCAGTGGCTATGATTTGAAAACAAACAAACAAACAAACCCACTTTAGAAGAGGACGTAAGTAGTGTAGGTGAAAATAGGTCAGATGTAAAGCACTGGAGGAACGGTGGACAGCAAGACACCGATAGAATCACACCTTTTATGAAGTGGGTCCAAACTACTCACATAAAATTAAAAAAACCACAACCTCACAGCCAGAGTATTCCTCAGCACAAGGCTTGGTTTACTTACGTGTTTTGAATAATTTAGTTGAAAGAGGAGTATTTTCCTTTTGGGTCATAGGTCCAGGAGAAACCACTCCATGCAGACTGTCAGATGATTGACTTGAATTATGCCCTGGTACTTTCATTCCAACAGGAGGAGTGTACTAACAAGCAGAAAGAAGCGTAATTAAAAGTTAATGGAGTCTGAACAAATTCTCAATCCAGGATTGAGAGCGTAACTTCACCCATTCTTTATTATGTTTGCTTTGGAGCTTGGCCATGCCCATTTATAAGTCAGCAATTCAAAACACAATCCAAGGTAATCACTTCAGAACTTCAAAGTACTCAAAACACGTAAGTCATTCTACCACCTGGCAGAAGAGATGCAAGAATAGCCTTAACATGCCAATTACTGAATTTAAGATAGTAAATAGACTGAAAGGATGAAGTACTTCAAAGACAGTGAAAATTACTTACAAAGCCCAGAGAACTGATAAGAGACAACAATTGTCCTGGAGTACGTGAGTAGTCCTGTTTTGGCTTTGCCATTGATGGGGTAGTAAGGATATCTATCATATTTATCTCTACAGAGAAAAAAAATGGAAAACAAATAGGTCAGATCTTCATTTTGATATTAAGCAAAGGCAAAGTTGCAGACATTTAGTTAAGTTTCATGATGAGGAAGAAAAAGTTTAGTTACCTACTCAACAAATATACAAATGAAGCTACCAAATCCAATTGAAGACTTATCTGTACGTTCTTACTCAACACAAACTGTTTCTTTCCCTACATCCATAAATTTATACATACAGAAACTGTAAAACTCCAATTTCTTTTCCAACATACTATGCTAAAAGCACTTCATTTTCCCATTTCTATCAGCCTTGTCTTTTAGGCAGCCGTTCCAGCTTATGGTTTGTGGACTAGGATACTAAATTTGACTCCAAACCTGGCATATCTCCAAAACACATCTCAAAAAAGCTACAGAAGAATTTTCCATAGGTGAAAATTCAACCTTAGATACCTTCTTTTTGCTCACTAGCAGTAAGTATGTTTAAAGCTTCCATACATTTAAGTAGACACAATAATCTGTCCCATTAGAACATCAGTCAAAGCAGTATATCACAGAAAACACAGAACACTTAGAATTTTCCTTTATATTCTTAAAGACATGAATCAAACTCCATAGACAACTCTGAATTTCTACATTTCTTTAACTATATCAAAAGGATGTACCCTACAGCAGCTGTCTCAAAAAACTTAAAACTGGTGCTGCGCAGGATAAGTTTGGATGATCTGGCTAAAGAGATACAAGCCAGTTCAGAAATTGGCTATTCACCCTGTGCCAGACAGTCATGACTATTCAGCTATATTTTCTGCTACCTGAAAAGAGAATGTTCACATGCCAAAGCACTGATGTATTCTTCTGTTATGGACTTAGTACCTCCCCCTATCTCTCAATTTAATGACTGGAATGTCCCAGTAATTTACTGGAAATTAATATATACAAGGACAGAGACATGAACTGAAGGGCAGAAGCAGTCAGAGCAACACGAACAAGCCCGAATTATTAATTCACCCATTGAAATCTCCCAGCAGGCTTCAGAAAACTTTGAAATCCACATCCCTCCAAAGAAAAGACTCTAGGTATTTCATACATCCCTGTCCCAAAGAATAAATATTTTACCTTCTGAAGTGCAATGTAAAGAGCAGACCCCTTATTAGCACATAGCTAATCAGTGCTAATCCCTCACCTATTAGAAATCGGGCGTTATTGCAATACTTGCACTCATGTAATTGAAAGGTGCCCTCTACAGGGATGCAAAGCATTCAAGAATACGGAAATGTGATGCAAAAATACATTTGAATACAGCCAAAAGGATAGAAACAACTATTACCTCTGTTCAGAGTAACTTTGGAAAGCCCAAAGTCTGTCAACTTTATATGTCCCTGGTTAGAAATGAGCATATTGTCTGGCTTCAAATCCCTGAAAATATAAATATAGTTGAAGTCAGCAGAGAGACCAATGAGCAACGCTAAGGAAGTGACCAGAAACAATCAACACAAAACACTGGTCAGAGCTGGTTTACAGTAACATCTCTTAGCCAGCAGAAGATTCCAGTTTGAGGAACACACCAAAACAATTAAATGTATTTAGCATCAAATATGGCACAAATGCCTCAGGCTTTGTAAAAACCAGCATGCATGTCAAGAGTTGCACATTTTGTGTTTCAGCAGGCTCCTTCACAAATAGCACCATCATCACATTTACTCATGTGCAGCTCCTACAGGTGACAAGCAAACCTCTAGAGAAAGTTTTCATGTGTGTTCTCTGTAGCACTGCTGAATGCAAAAAGAACTCTCACTACGGGGGAGCATTAGGGTAGTCAAGTGTCCCTTTGTCCTACAGGTACATGTGTGCAGTCCCCAGAAGGTTCCTGATCTAACACAACTGCTAATACACCACAGGACTGGGAAAAAGCTGGCAGGGGAAAGCAGTGTGGTTTTATGTGCTCAGCAGATTTGACTTTAGGCATTGTTTCACAACACTGATGCAGTGCACACATGCCAAAAAGAGCTTCCAGGAGCTCTAGCAAATGAGGTACCTGTGGTAGCTGCCACAATGAAATGGTGATTGGTTATGTGTTAGAGTGAAAAAATTAAAGGCCCAAACTACCAAATACTTATTTGTAAAAAAAAAAAAAAATTCACCTGTGGATTATTCCATGCCTATGGAGATAGTCAAGAGCCAATGCTGCTTCAGAAATGTACTTAACAGCCATTTCTTCATCGAAATATCCATAAATATGGAGAAGGGATTTGACATCTCCACCAATAAGGTACTCCATCACCTGTCATTCAAACATTTTAAATTTAAAATACATTTCAAAAGTGCAAGTAAAATACAAAATAACTTTCATCCCTAGAAAAATATTATTTCAAGGAGTAGAAGCAAATAGAAGTACCTTGGTGCAAACCTCATCTCCCACACGATACTTTTCACTTGGATAAAATAATTAAAGTTTCAAATAACAGCGGACACAGCACATACTTTTTTCTATAGACCATTTGCTTTTTTCCTTGCCTAGATTACTTTTAGAAGCTAATTAAAAAGCTGGCTACAGCTTTACAGAGCTTACTACAGAAAATTTTCTACATTATATAATTATTCTATATTTCTATATTAAATATTATCTATTTTAATGTATATTTTACATTTACATCCAAATATTAATTTATATTTAATTTAATATTGTATATTTCCATATTACAGGAAATTAAATGCAAAGCATTCCTTTGAAACTCAAGGCCTGAAGCCAAAGATCACCTGTTCTATACAAATCAAAGTATGTCAATACTTTATCTTGAAATCATTTACACACAGTATTAAATTCAGACCTGAGCTTTGTGAAATAAGTACAAATTGTCAAAAATGCATACAGTGAGAGCTACTGTGCATTTAAGACACATGAAAAAGAGTGTCTAAAAAGAATACACACACCCAATAAACCATTATGCAGACACATTTTCATAGCCCATGTCATATTCAAAATAAAATAAAAGTCAGCAGGACTTCTGAAACCCACTCTTTGATGCCAAGAATGCATTTACGTGCTTTTGGTTAGGAAATCTCACCAGTACTTACATTCCAATATACAATATTCTTCCATACACACACACACACACATTCAGACATGATTCTAGCACTTCCTTCACAAATCCTTCACCCTGAAGTCCTCTACTCCATGCAGCAGTTGAGAGATCCCAGAAAAAGAAGCCTTCATTTACACTCAAAACATATTGTAGGAGTGCATAGCAACTCATCTCAGATTTTCATCAAGCTGTTCCCTGTGTGTGTTTACAGCAATCCACACAAATTGTGCCAGACCCTTTGCAGGCAGTCTGAATCCTTAGGTGGAGGCAGTATATAAATCCATAGACAAGTCCTGGTGTGCTCCACAGTGCTCCATGCAGACCAGCATTGAGTTCTGCCACTCAGTTATCCTCTTCTCATGCAGACCAACACCCATAACAAAATTTGAGCACAGGCAGTAAGTAAAATAGATTTCCTTTAAGTGAGCCACAGAGTATCTTCACTTGGATTCTGCTTGAACAGAATGGTTTCTTGCTTTCCCTAAGATTTCTACATATTTCTAAGACAGTAGCTATTAGAAAAGCTTCTCCTGTAACAAAGGGGAACATGGGTGGAAAGATCCCAAAGACACCAGAGGAAGAGAAATATTTTACTTATTCAACATTCTGAGAAAGAAGTAAAAGTGACTAAAGAGTACCCATTACAGAAACGTTTTCAGATATCACTACACACTCAATTTTCAAGACTACTATAAAACACAACAGCCATTTTTTTACTCACTAAATAAACGTTGTTTGCTGACTGAAGTGAGTAGTATAAGTGCACAATGAAAGGACTTTTACTGAGAGCCAATGCATCCCTCTCTGCCTGCACCTGGTGGACCATGTTTTTATTGATCATGTCTGCTTTTTTCATCACCTGAAAAATAAAACAGAGAAGACAAATGCTTTAACTTCAAAATGCTCATAATAAAATCATGTAAATAGACACAGAGCTCTGCAGAGCAACGCCTATTTTGCATTATTATTTATACATTTCCTATTCTTTGCATACTATGCGCTTTTTAATAACCCTTTTAATCGTAAAGTCAGGTTCTCACAAATAATTGGTGAAGTTCTTACTAATGACAAGCCTAGATTGCAGGCTTGTAGTCGTGCAACAACATTGAAAAAGCAACAGGCTTTTGTTGGCATTGGGTTTTTTTATATACGTACTCAGCAAGAACGTTTTTTATAATTAGTTCTCGTCTAGCATCTCCGAGGCGGTGCTTTCGCCCCCAGGCAGGCGCAGCAGCTGAGGGGGCTCAGTTATGGCAACTGTGACAAGCGAGAAGCCAGCAGCGCTCAGGCGCCTGGCAAGGCTTTAGTCGTTATTTCCCCTCATTCAGAGTGCTCATAAAAGCAGCTGTCGTTATCGGACGTCCCCTGACCAAACCCTCCGGGGCTCTAGCGAGGGCAGGGCGGGGCACGGCCGTGAGGACAGCCCATCCCGGGGCACCGGCTGTGCCCGAGGAGCGGCCGCCCCCGAGATGGGGCTCATGCCGGGGCCGCGCCTCGCTGTCCTCTCGGGACGCCCCTTTCCCGCACGGGGGGCGCAGGCGGCAGCGCCGCGGCCCGGAGACCCCTCACCTTCACGGCATAGAGCCGGCCCGCCTTGCGGCCCAGGTACACCTTCCCGAAGGCGCCGCGGCTGATAGGCTTCACGATGGTGAACTCCTCGATGGAAGGGGGCCGGGGGACCTCGATACGTCTCGGGCCGGCGTCTGTGGCGGCGCTGGCGGCATCGCCCCGCTCCCGCCCGGGCCGCTCCGGTGCCATAGCTCACCCAGCCCCAGCTCCAGCCCCGGCCCGCCGCGATTCAAAGCGGCGCCCGCCCCGCCCCGCGCGCGCCGTCACCAACGGCACTGCGCGCTCTCGCGAGACACCGCGCGGCACCGCGCGACCCGCCGGCCATGGCGCAGCCCGCAGGGGGACACGGTCCGCAGGGGGACACGGTCCGCAGGGGGACACGGTCCGCAGGGGGACACGGTCCGCAGGGGGACACGGTCCGCAGGGGGACACGGCCCACTGTCGGCCTGGACCGTGCTCAGAGCGGGCCTGCGGCAAACCACCGCGCCCCGAGCTGCCTGAGCGCTGCTCAGCTTGTCATCCAGGCTCCCAGTTTGCCAGCAGCTTGTGACTTGCTACGAGCAAGCAGACTGTCTCCTCATTCCCGTGGGAGGCTTTAAAGTGCAGGAATTCAGCAGAACTTGGTGTGAGACATTAAGGAAGTGGAAGATAGTATTTGTTCAGAAAGAAACAATTGACTTTGGTCACAATATAATTTTCTCATGTGCTTCACTCACATCTAAGTTGAAGGAGCATTTGGACGCCACTCTGAGGCACATGGTGTGATTGTTGCAGTGTCCTGTGCAGGGACAGGAGCTGGACTCGATGATCCTGATGGGTCACTTCCACCTCAAGAATATGCTATGTTTCTATAATTTTCTCACACTTGCATATTTGATAGTTCCAAAAGCTGTGTCCAAATGGCACAGCAAGGAGGGCTTGTGTGCAAGAGAACACGCCCTGTCTAATTCCCACTATTGCCACTCATCCCTTAACTGTCTCTTGGTGTTCTCTGGGTTGGTGATGGCAAACTGCTCCCTGGGCAGGTCTATACTGATCAGGAGTTAGATTAATGCAATCTGTGGCTTCCCACCAATTCCTGATTACTTCATCTGCTATTTATCTTAAACAGGGCTGTTCTGCAATTTGTTTCCTTACTTTGGGTATCTCCATGGCTACATTCTGCCTCCCTGTTGCGACAGCAGGGGCAGGAATGGCATTTACAGCACACTCTGACCTAGCTGCCATCCTCCTGTTCCCAGAGCACCAGCCTTCTGCTCTGTGTACACTGCACAGCCCTCAGTGTTTACCAGTTTTACTGCTCAGCTGTGTTCTAGGTCACTTTTTTAACCCTTGCCTCACTGCTTTTATGTTGCTTTCAGGTCTTCATTAACACAGCGGATTACTCGTAAAGTCCTTGTTTTGCTCCAAGATACATCACTTATAATCTGATCATGCTCAGAGAGGCCTTGCATGTACTTGTGAAGGAGAGCTGCTATCCCACACGTAGTAGCAGTAAGTGCAATTTAATGAGCAAATGTAGAAAACATGGTTTAAATTAGCTTTCTGTAATGGTATTAAATACAATGTATCATTGTCTGTCTTTGTCATTTAAGTCTCCAGCGTTACTTTAGCTGTGTCTCACCAGCTGCAATGCCAGCAGAGAAACCCAGCTGAGGGCGGGAGGGGTTGCTCCTTGTGCTGGCATCCTGTGCAGACATCAGGATATGCCAGCTGTGAAAATGCATCAGCCTGAACTCACTGGAGAGGGGGTAACACCTTCCCTCCCTTCCCTCGAGGCAGCACGAGACATTGAACAGCTACGTGAAAAACTGCTTCACGGGGTGGATCTAGGTAAATTTCACCACCTTTTAGGTTTTTTTGCTGTTGTCAGGTGATGTTTCTGCCAAATCAGCAAGCTGAGCTACTGACTTCAATCACGAGAGTGCTAGTGGAAAACAGCAGAGATGTACACAAAAGCAGGGGGAAGCAGCACTGGGGCTGCGTTCATCCAGAGCAGCATAAGCTGATGAGGGACAGCACCTTCAGTGAAGAGCAGCGATCAGGTGAAAGAACGAAAATGCTGACAAAGCCCCAAAATAACTGGCTTTACAGAAGTCTACATAAATGACATCTGTAGCCCTGTCCTTATCCACTGATACAGTTACTCCATCGTAGGAGGCCACTAGATTTGACAGAGGATTTTCCCTTGGGAAAGCTGTGCTGGTTATCTCGAATCACCTCCCTATCCTCCATTGCTTTGGAAACATCATACACTTGGCTAATCTTTTGTTTTAAGGAAAAGCAAAGACAATTCCAAGCCGAATGGGCTGTCTGGACAAGAGCCACCAGGAGCGAAGTCAGGACAGCAGTAACTGGGAAAGGTAATTCTGGTAGTGGGAGACCCTGACCACCAACTCACTGACCACCTACTGAACACGGACCCCAGACTCAAATGGGAGAACTGCACCTGCAGACCGATTAGCATGAGAAGCGAGATGTACAGCTAGCAAACAAGGGGTTGCATTCTAACTAATAGAAGAGTTATGTAATTTGTAACCAAAACCTGATGCCTTTGTTAAAATGTATAATGTCAAGCTTTCATGATTGGTGAGGCAGCTTTCCGTGGGTTACAACCTATGTGCCTACTTTCCGCAAACTAGAATAACAATTGGAAATACCGCTGCGCGCCGGCTAAGGAGCTCGCATGAGGGACAACACCCGGGGCGATGAGGCCGAGCAGGGCCGGGTCCCTCTGGCAGCTGCACCGCCTCAGTGAGAGCGGGCCTTCTGCGGGGCCTGTCCGCCCCTCTGCCCAGCGCTCCCGGCCCCGCCCGGGCCCGCTCGCAACTCCGCCCGCGCCGGGAGGCGGCGGCTGCGCGGGGCAGCGGCGGCCCGGAAGCTCTTTCCTGCCGCCGCTTCCGGGGCGGCTCGGCCCGGTCAGCGCGGCCGCGGGGCGGACGTTTCCCGGAGAGCAGCCGCAGGCCCTCCTCAGCCGCCGGCGGCCACAGCGGGCGGGCTCCTGCGGCTGGGCTGGGAGGCGGCAGAGGCTGCTGCGGCCGCCGCCGGCCCCGCCGGGAGGATGTTTTCCTTCTCCACCGTGCAGCCCCAGGTGAGCGGCTGGCGGGGCGCTCCGGCCCGGCGCGGTGAGCGGTTCGCCGCGGCCCGGGCCCGCTCTCCGGCGGGGGCTCGCTCCGTGCCCGGGCCGAGGCGCTCGCAAGGCCGGGGGTTGCGGCCGCGGCGGGAGGAGCAGAGAGCCGGCCTGCCACGTTCTCGGCCGGGGCTTCGGGCGGCAGCGGGACAGCAGTGGGTGGGGGCTACGGCGGCCTGCGGTCTGCAGCGGGGAAAAAGTACATAAACGGAGCAGAGAGAACAGTAAAAGCCTGTAAAGAGTAGAAGCGTTCTGAAACGACGAAATAATCTTAGATGGCGCTTTTTAGTAGATGTTTTTGTAGCGGAAGCAAAGGGTGGTGGTGTGTGTTACTGCAGTTAGACTGTGCTGGTAATTTTAACGGGTTGTTGTGAAAGCCAGAAGGAAATGACTTGGAAGCTTTAGTGGAGGGAAAGCCGTGATTTGTTACGTAGAACAGTCCGGATGCAATGAGGAAGGCATCAGTAATTAGACAGAGAGGCTGATGGGACTGGTGAGTTTTATGGACTTTGATCTGAACCAGTGGTTTTGGTTTTAGTTTTATGTTTTGTATTAGTGTGTGATAGTCTTATTCCACAATGGGATTTGATTGTTCTTTCCAGATGTGGAGAATGTGTTTATAGCTTTCGTTAGAGTAGTGAAATGGAAGAATTTGTATGTTTCTAGGAATGTGTCATTTCACCACAGTGGGAAATGCAGAAGGCAGGTTTGATTAGTGGTTGGGATGTTGGCTTTGACCTCTAGAGGCTCTGTGGTTGTACCACAGACACTGACTCTAATTATAACTTTGGACAATTAATTATGAGGCAGTTTTCATGTCTCACAGCATTGTCTCTTTTGATCCTCCGCCTAGTCAACACAGAGATGGTAGTCCTTGCAAATTCATAGGCATATCTTCTTAAGCTTCAATCAGTTACTGCAATCAGGGATCGTTCCAGCAGGCAGAGTTGTGTCCCAGCTCCTTCCTAGTGATGTGTACTGAGACTGAGGAGTTTAGTAACTTGGAGTTATTTGTACTGTATATTCACAAGAGATGTAGTCGTGTGTTAAGAGGAGGAGCCCTGATAAGTGGTGTACCTGGGCTTCTGTACTAATTCATGAGGTGAAGTTGGCTGAAAGCTGCTGAACTGCAGATTTGACTATGTGCTTTGCACATAGTTTCATTTTGATACTAAAGTTGAAAGTGGGATCCCAAGGAAGAAAACATAAAGGCAACATTTGGGAATAGCTTACAGTAATGCACATAGTTCAAGTTACAAAAGCATTGCTTTAGCGATGAAAATATGAGCTTCTAATCTTAAACTTCTTAAACTTTCTTTTTTTTTCTCTTTAAAAAGAGGTATCAGGTAACACTGTGGTGTTGAAGATCGTGTGGTTTATAGTTAAGTTGTCAGTTAAAAGGCAGTGTACAAGATACGCAATTATAAGTCTGGGTTTGGAACAGAAGTATGTTTAAAAAGTTTAAACAAGCTTAAGTCTTTATCTGACTTTTTTTTCAGGCTACTGTTCCTCTGAGTCACCTTATCAATGCCTTTCATTCACCAAAAAGCTCTAAAACTTCTGCCAGCAAAGCATCCATACAGCCTGTCCAGAGGGACACCTCTCCAGAGCATGATCCTCAGAAGAGTGAGGTACTAAAAACCTTTCCAAAAAGTGATGGTTGGGTTTAACTAAATGAAATCTGAATAATACCAGTTTGAGTGACTGTAATATTCAGCTGGTCTATAAAATAATGTCATGTGACTAAACAAAAAGGGGTGTTAATGTGTAGAATGTAACTTTTTGGTAGAACTGCAGTCAGTCAGTGCTTTGCCAGTAAGAATTCTACAAAAATACAGTATTTCATGAAAGAAAAGAGCTGGTACTTGTCTCAGTAGTACTTTGGAAATGATGAAGGGATTTGTTTTCATTTCCAACTTAATTGTTTCTTTCTGTAAGGTAGCAGTAAGTTTTCTGTTAATAAACCCTATATTGTCTTTTTATTCTGAGTTCTAGTGAAGTTTGTTTCATTATTGCTTGTGAGAAAATGGACTGTGACTTAAGATGTGTTGAAGGTTTTTGAGAGATTACATGGCATATTTTCATGCATGGTTTTATTTTTCTGTTAAAATATCTTTCATTACCATTAGGTATTTCTTGTTCTTGACACTGAACATTAAAACATAGATAATGCCAAGTAGAACACATTTTTGGGAGAAAAACCATGGAATGTCTCAGTAACTGCAGGACTTTGGAAATCAGCATGGGTTGTACTACTCATCACTGTATTGTGATTCCATTGTTTGGGGGGGTTGGTTTTTTGATTTGTTTTGTTGTGGTTTCTTTGGTTTTTTTTTTTTTTTTGGTTGGTTGGTTTTTTGTAGTTCGCTGTTTTGGTTTGTTTTTTTAGTCTGTATTTGCTTCTGGTGCTACCGGGAGGTTTTTTTTCTAAGGTAATCTTATGTAAATTTTGAATATTTATTTCTATTTTTCAGTCTCTGCTTAAAAATTTAAGAGATCTGGGATTGTCTGATTTGAAAGCTAACCAGTTCAGAGAGTTGGTGAACAGGCTACTTCCTGGCTACTGTGCAGAAAGCAAAGTCTCCTCGCAGTGGCATACGTCGTACGTCTCTGCTCAGTCCTTCTTTGAAAATAAGCATGGTATGTTTGAATGAAGTATTTGTGAGAGTTGGTGAGAGTTATAAAGGTGAATACAGTTATTCTTTCGTTTAATCTCCTGTGCTGGAGATCATTCATAGTTAAACATATTTAATAAAAAGAGTATTATACATTTTTTATTGTATATATATATTGTCTCTATAGCAATGCTTTTGAAAATTGGGAAATTTAGAAAATACAAGAAATTGTTTCTTCAGATTTTAAGTTGGTTGCTGTTAAACTTTTCTGAACTCAGCTGTTGTGTAGTACAAGTGCATTTCTCTTAATGATGAACCTGAGCTGTGATTTTTTCCACGAGTTTGTTTTACCAAGACATTAGATTTTACTGCTTATGTCACAAACATCTCCAGTTTACATTGTTATTAATTTGTTGCTTGAAGCAATGTTAGGCAAAGATATTAATTAGAAAGGAATTCAAGGTGGCAAACCATTTGCAGTTCATGTAGAGTATTTTGTTGCTGAAATAAACTAAGAATGGTTCCTTGCAGGTAAAGATGTTTTGTTGGAATTAGTCTAAAATGCCGAAAGTAAGGCAATTGTAGATGCTTAAGAATGTATTAGGAAAAGAATATAGGTGTATAGGTAAAAAAAAAGTATATAGGTGAGATTTGAGATACTGCCAATGCAATATTGCAGTAAAGAGAAAGAGTGTTAAGAATAATATTGCAGGGCTGCTATTAGAGAAAAAGTGTTAAATTGCGTTGTGTTGTGAGGTACAAAAAAATAGCTCAGTGGCAATTGTCTGAAAGTGAATAAAATAGTTGGTAATGCTTCAAAGCTTTTGATAAATGTTCTGGTAATTTGTTTAATTAAAACTGCCTGGAGGACTGTAGTAAAATAGAATTAATATTTAAGAAACTAAAAAACCAAACTATGCAAGAAATAATGTTGAGTTGCCATTTAAGATAGGGTGTATTTACACTTTGCTGTATCTTTTTGCAGGTTTTGTGGATGTTTTTGGTGTTTTACGCTCATCTTGTTTATACAGACAACATCCTAATCCTCTCCAAAATTTCTGTTCAGATATTCGGTGTTGGCCAGGTATAAAGCAATAAACTGTACTGGTTTTCATCTCTGTAGTATTTCTCTATTCTGGGGAAAGTATTTTTACATTTGTTGTAGAGGCATCACTCAAGAAATGCCAGTAAACTTCCAGGAGAAACCTGTGTTGATATCAACACTTTAAATCTTGAAGTTATTTTTGCATTTGAGTAGTACTTTTCTGGAATTTAGTAAACATCACGTTACTATAACATGTTGTTCCAAGGTGTCAGTATTTATGGATCATGTTCTTGGAAGACCATAGATGAACTGATTATTTTTGAATCAATAAATATGTTGAATCCAGTACTCAATCTAGTTGAATTTTCTGAGGCATTTGGTGACTGGCAGCATTAGTGAAAAGATAATCAGGGGTTCAGAAAGTTTAGGTGTCCTCAGTTCTTCTGATGCTACATCTGGGTTTATCTATGTGTGTATCCTGTGGTGAAGAGAAAAGCTGACAACATGAAGATAGCCCAGTGGTGGGCCACAAGGAAGGGTGCAGATCTTCAAGCATTTAATATAGGGGGAAAGCTGAAGGGTTTGAGGTTTTAGTTAGCAGAATAGAAGGCAAGGAGTGATCCAGTTGCTGTTGGGGCTTTATCAGTTACCCTTCTCACGTACACCTCCAAGAAGAGGCAACAATCACAAGTAAAAGCAAGTGAAATCTTTTTGAAAATTTTCACAGTGAGAATGGCTGAGCTCTGAAACAGGTTGTCTGGAGAAGTTTGGTTGTCTTAATCCTTGGGGATTTTCAAAACTGAGCTGGACAAGGTCCAGAGCAACCTGGTCAAATGTTAGACTGTTTTTGTGCAGGGCTCAAAGGTCAGTTGCAGAAGTTCTTTTTATCTGGTGCTGTTCTAGAATAACAAAAAGCTTAATGAAAACAATATAATTGACTGGCATTGGTGTGTATTTTAAAACATAGTGAAAGAAGAGAAATATTCTTGGCTTTTGATAAAATGTCCATCACAAGGTTTCTGATGGGGTAGGAGAAGACTTGGAGTGCCATAAGCTCACTGTGGTTAAATGGTCTCATTTTTTTTGTCTGTTTTGAAGTTAACAGCACACTGAAGCCATTCCAGCTCTCCTCAGGGTACCTTATCAGCAGAGCTCTTAGACAAAAGATTATTCCCATCCTTCTGGATTTGCTTCTGAATGTTTTATGTTTGTCAGCCTACCTGGATTTAATTGTCTGAATGTCTCCTGTTCCCCAAGTTGGCCAATTAGCTATAATTTACAACATGAACTCCTGATTATTTTGACATAAAATTTTATGTGAAACCGTTAGACGTTTGCTTGCAAGGTCAGGCTACAGATAGGGTTTGTGATCACATAACTATCCATTTACAGTACAGGGGATATGTTGGGAAGATTATATTTTATATTCTTTCAAATAATTGTTTCTGAAATTTCTTAAGTATTTTTGTGGTGGTAGTAATGATTAGTTTTTATCTTTTCTTTATTCTTTCTGCTTAAAGTTTACGTACAGACACGGAACTTTAAGACTTTGAGATCAAGAGCCAGACGTCTGCAGTCAACATCTGATCAATTCACAGAAACAAAAAGTTCACTTTCTTCACTTTTGAAGGTAAGTGCAAGTAACATTATGAAGTTGGTTTGGGCTTACTCAGACCATTTCTTTCTCTTGAATGAAGCTCCAAAATCTACCAGTGGTGTTTTCTTTCACTAGCATGAAAAATTTCTTAATTCTAAACTGTGAGCTAATGGCAATGTATTGTTTTTTCTTATTAATTACACATATTTGCTTCATATATCACTACTAACAAGATTATTTGAATTTTTAGGGGAGCAGTTTCAGTGCATAGCTGTGGTTTTAACTCTAGAAATTAAATTCTGTTTCTGTGGCTTTGAAACTAATAATAGCTTCAAGTTAAATGAATTATTTCTTTAAACAGAAATACATCTAGATAGCCACACAAGAATGTGTGTTTTCAAGTCAGCAGATAACTATCCAAGTTTGGGGTAGCAAAGCAATAACGAAACCAAGTTAACCTGGGTACTCTTTGCTTCTAATTGGTTGTACTGAAGTCAGGCTAATTAAGGCTTTTGATTTTACTGTGTGTGTAAATTATCTTTGAACTCTTCCCTTCTTCTAGGTGTATGTGGTTTATTTAATCTGTGGCCTAGGTGTATTGTAGATGAAGATAAGCCAGAGCTAGTCCCATGCAGTGCTGCTCTTAAATTTGATAGGGTGTATAGATGTATTTGCTTAAGCTCCAACAAAACTATACTTGCAAAGATATTTTGCAATTGGAAATAAAGCAAAAGGCTTAAGCTAATAAGTCCCACTGAATCCAGTGAACAAAGCTGGCTGTGTGCAGATCTCTCTTAGGCTGCGTTTTCAGTTTGGAACCAGGATCTGGGAGGGTTCCAAAACTGATCTGCTCAGCAAAAATGGGAATGCCCCTGCTCAAACCATTGGAATTCCACACTTGAGCTACTGCACTGTACCATCTAACTAACCCTATAGTACATGAATCATATGCTGTTGTAATTTTATTTTTGCCTTTCAGCCTTGCTAGCCACGTGGTAAGTTAACTGTGTATGAAAATTTGGTGTATACTAACACTATGGAAAATATTTCAGGGTTTTATCCTGAGAAAGCGACGAATTGATGTTGAAAACTTAGATACTCTAATGAAAACAAAAAACATCCCAGAGGCACACCAGGATGCTTTTAAAACTGGTTTTGCAGAAGGCTTTTTGAAAGCACAGGTATTCCTGCAAAAAACACTTGGTAAGTTGTTTTAATTTACATATCTTGTCTTTGCAATCAGAAAGTAGCTTATTTTAGCCCATGTTAACTGTGTTTTTATTTTCTTTTACAGATTCCTTAAGGAGGTCACGTTTGCTTTCTTTCTTTCTCTTCGTTCTTTGTTTTTATCTTGCTATATATTCGTCATTTTTACCTGGGAAAGGTTCCTTCTCTGATGCCGGTTAGTCAACTGTTTTTTCCACACTGTTTCACTTGTGTTGTTTCTTCCAGCAAGTTTAGCGTAAATTAAATACGTTTTGACATTATGATTGCTTTTCATTAGTACACTGAAAAGTTATCCTATGAGTTATTTACTGCTTCTGGCTACAGCCTTTCAGGTGACAGTGTGAAAAAATGTTTATGAAGACAAAACAAGTTCTGTGTCAGTATAATTATTTTATATCTTTTGGTGAAGCAGTTACACAGAACCAGAGAAGTCAGACTGGTCACCAGTTATGTATTTGTCTTCCGGTTTAGATGATGTGTTATCTAGACTAGCTGTAGGCAAGATGATTGGATTTTACAATTTTTAATCACAGCCTAGTTTATAGCAACTAGGAACTTGCATTGCCAAATTTCCATCTTGAGAAATCTATTGGAAATAGTGGAACAATCAAAAGGCTGGGCTAATGTAACTAGAGATACTCATCTTGATGCTAAGTTATCACCTGGGTCTCAAGAAAGTTAGGATATGTGCAGAAACATTGAGGGAGAAGTTATGGCTTTGTGTACCTGCTTCTGGATGAAGAGCCTTCTGTACTACACATGACTAAAAATCATACCACTGAATTAATTGCAAATACTTTAAAGATTTTCTTTAAAAAATAAACCTTATTCCTACTGGAGGCTTGTAAATGAACACATGCCCCTTCAAAAGGGCGGGTGTAAGGTCAGTGTCTTGATGGCACCAGTGTGTTCAGGTGCAGCACTCAGTCTTGGAATGAAATGACGTTGTGTATAAATTTGTTGTTCGTCGTCTGCTGTTTGCTCTTAGTACGCTTTCGAACATCAAGTATCTTTGATGCAGCAGTTGATCCAATCCAGTTGAAAAATGTCACCTTTGAACACGTTAAAGGGGTAAGATCAAAAGTAAATTGTGTGCAAATTCTTGTTTTTACTAATCATGATGAGTCTGATGTTTAACTAACCATTATGAATGTCTTACTCTGTTTAAGAAATTTCTTTCTGTGAACTTAAGCTTTATATGCATTGGCCACTCCAAGATGAAGGAAGGTTTTAATTATTCTTGTTCTACTTTTTTTTTGTGGCATTTAATACCTTATAAAAGGTGCACTCTCCACTTGTTGCATAACATTTTTAAAGGCTAGAATAGTAAATGGCAGGCCGCAAAAATATCAAAGTTAATCTATGTTTTACAGTAGTTGATTGGTACAAGAAGATGATAATGCCATTTGATCATTTCTTGTCTTAGTACCATCTCTTTCAGGTATTGTTATTAGGACAGGAGGTATGGCGATTCCCAGAAAGAAGTGGGCATGTCACTGCTGATGGGATACCTCTGTTTTTTCTGTTCAGTTGTTCTTTGACTTTGTTCATGGCAAAATGAGGACCACCCCCCCTTTCCTTCCCCTTGGGCAAATAGATAGAATTAATCTCCTTTTAATTAATTAGACTAATATCTTGATGTAGAATTTTTGATTTTGTATTTATTTCTTTGGTCAGATGTGCTCTTTAACTGTTTGGTTGTTCCTTCACTGTTACCAAATTTAATGTTCACTGAGTCCTGCAAACAGTTTTAGGATAGGTTGGAATTAAATGTCTGTATCCACACAAATTCTGTGATACACTTTAATCTTTAATCTGTTTGTATTTTTGATCAGTACACAATTAGGGACTTAATCTCTAACACAAAACTTATCTACATGCAGTATTCTATAAATTCTTAGTTTTATTTGTGGCATGTTTTTAATGTATAGGTTGAAGAAGCTAAACAGGAATTGCAAGAAGTTGTGGAATTTCTGAAAAACCCCCACAAATTTACTGTATTAGGAGGTAAACTTCCAAAAGGTAAGAATCGTTGCTCAGCAGAGGTGAAAAACCTATGTAGCCATGGCTGTGAGGCATGTTCTCTGCTAAGTGACTACCTTACAACCTGGTTTCTTATTATTTGTTCACGTATTATGCAAATGAAAATTTTGGGGTTACACAAAATTTACTGTGCCTTCTTTAGTTACTGAACTAATTAACAGTAGTACTTTGTCCTATAAAGCAGAGGGTTTTATTAACTGAACTCTTCAAAGGTCTTTGTTTCTTCCTTATGGCTTTTAGCACCTTTAGAGCTTGATAACTGCTTTAAATAGTTCAAAACCAAATGTTTTCATGTAAAAGGATGATTGAGATCATAATGGAAGTCAACGTGAATCTGAAAGGTGTAGACCTAATAAATCTTTCTTCTTAATGCTCTACACTGTTTAAAGGCAATTACTTGGAAGGATTCAGTTTAATTAAAAAAAAAAAGGCTTCCACAGAAAAAGCCAGGAAAACGTCAGTTTGAAGGGAACACAGTTAGGGATTCAGCTGCTAAACTCAACAGTGAATTTGCACAATACTTCAGGCTTCTGTTTTGATGATCTTACAGGTCTTTCTTGTTTAAATAAGGATCAGATTGTATCTAGATTTGTTACAGGAAGCTCCTTCAGACTGGCAGTAATGCACAGTACCTGAAATGGGACCTTAACAGCTTTTTGGAGCCAAGTGAACATTGTTTCTTCTAATACATGGAAGAACTGCTCATATAATAAGACTGTGAGGATTTGGTGGGTTTCTTGTCTGTCTTTTAGGTATTCTGTTAGTTGGACCACCTGGTACTGGGAAAACACTTCTGGCACGGGCTGTGGCTGGTGAAGCTGATGTCCCATTTTATTATGCGTCTGGGTCAGAGTTTGATGAGATGTTTGTTGGTGTGGGAGCCAGTCGCATCCGAAGCCTGTTCAGTAAGTTAAATATTTGTTTGAAATCTTTTCACATGCAAGATTAAGTTTTCAGTGTTGTTTACATGGCTTGATTAGTTACAATTCTGGTTACTAGAAAGTAGTAGTGGATAAGGCTGATAAATAAAGCTTTAATTGTGTTGGTAAATGTCACAATTCTGTGAGTATCAGTTAACTGTAGAATCTTGCTAAACATCACATAAAATTATAGTAAAACTTATAACTGATGTTACAACAGTCTCAGAGAGAAGTAGGAATTTTATTAGAAACGTAATGTTCTATAAACTAAATTGAATATTTGAAGTTGTAACTTAGTCACACAGAATTGTTGTAAATTTGAACTGTAAATGATAAGTTAAAAAAATTGTGTTAACCTTCTCAATTACTGCCCTCATTTTTAGATTTTTCTTTTAGTCTGAATTAGAGCTTTATGGCATCGTGGCGTAGCAATATGCTGAGATTTCCGTTCTCACGTCCTTCAGCAAGCTCAGAATAAAGAGCGTTATAACAAAACTTTCAAAATTAATGTTTAGATTTATAACTTGCACAGAAGAGACTTCCTATTTTAAGTAGGAAAATACTATTGGGGAGGAGAAAATCCAGCTTCTCTTAGATGGAAGATTGGTACTGTCAGATATATACAATATATACTGTCAGATATATACAATATACAAAGTAGTTTGCATTTGTAGAAAAAATGTGACTTGCTTCACATGGATGGGATGCAAAATATAATACATGTATTACCTTGAAATGCATTTCCTTCTGTTGACTACAGAAGTGTAGATGCCTGACTTGTACGTTAATACCATTAATGTTACAGATATTTCTGGCTGGGTGAGATGAGTTGCATCCTGGTATGCATTTACCAATTGATGGTCTTCATGTTTATTACTGCCTTTTTATTTTGTGTTTTTAATACCTGTAAACTTGAGTGTAAGCCCTTCACTGTAAAATAACAAGGAAGTTCTATTAAAATAAGTTAGTGTTGAGACATTTCATATTCACATTATTTTCACGTTTCATGTTATTTTTATTTAATAGGCAAGTTCTCTCTACCCATGCCTGTAAAATTAACTCTTGTAAGGAGTTCACACAAAATACAACAATTTCTTAGTTTATTTTACTAGTGATTTCTTGTAGCAAGAGAAGAATAAGCTGATGAGGGGATATATTTTTTTAAATGGAGAGAGACAGAGAATCAAGATGCTATTTTCTTTTTTTAGGCTAAAAGCAGGACAGTTTTGGTGGTGTAATAGAACACTTTATAATCCAAGAATAACAGAAACAGTAGAATCCTAAACTACATGATATACTGTATGTTCCTTTGTGTGGTTCAAGGCTCCCTCTGCTATTTTCCTTTTGTCAGGGGAAGCAAAAGCAAATGCACCCTGTGTTATATTCATTGATGAGTTGGACTCTGTTGGTGGGAAGAGAATTGAATCTCCAATGCACCCCTATTCAAGACAGACCATTAATCAACTCCTTGCTGAAATGGATGGGTAAATATATGGATTCTGAGGGCACAGAAGGTGCTTGACTGACTGGTATTTTGGATATGTGGGTGAACTTTTTCTTCTTGACAGCTTTGAAGTTTTGTGTAATTTTTTGTAATGCTTTTATGGATATATATTTAATATGCTTTTATGACTATTTTCTAGTACTGACAGCAGTAGCATTAATGGCCTTGTAAAGAATATAGAAGCTTCTGAGTTGTAGTTGCACAGCAGCTACAGTTATTTTAAATAATTTCTGAAGTTTTTTAGCTTGGTTATAAATGTAAAGGAAGAAGTTCAACACTGAGATTAGAGCATGTTTTTAACCAGTTGCTGAGTTAAACATGTTTTAGTGTGAAAGCATGTTTTTGACTGGCCAGTGGAGTCAGTAGCAGTAGTTATTGACAAAATTGTAAATTCTGTGTCCAAAAAACCCATAAATTCTCACCTTGTTTTTCACACAGCTTTAAACCAAATGAAGGTGTTGTTATTATTGGTGCAACAAACTTCCCTGAAGCATTAGACAAGTGAGTATAAGGCATTGGTTGTTTCACAGACCATGTAGTAAAATACTCCTGCAACAAAACCAAAGTTGCTTGTGATAATCTTAAAGTATTAGAGTGTTACAGCTGTAGCTTTCCCTCTTAAAGGATGTGTATTGATCAGTTTTTGGCCTTTAATAGGTTGCAGAGTTAAGTATGGAGAAATAATTAATATGCTTCTAAGCATTTAAAATTTCTTGAAGTTTTTCTGCTAAATTGCTAAGCTGCATTCCTTGTTCACAATGCAAATTTTTCCAATGCAAAAAACTTCGAAATGGGTTGACAATAAATATCTTTCATCTGTCTTTTTACAAGCAGATAAGAAATACACATTCTTTGCATGTGTGCATGAGACATAATCTATGTAGATATCTTTAGAAATAGCAATAGATTTTTGTTCCTTGATACACATTAGTAAGTTTACTGCAGCATTTTTGAGTCAATGTACTAAATTGTCATTTCCTTTAGTGCTCTAATACGTCCTGGTCGCTTTGATATGCAAGTTACTGTTCCCAAGCCTGATGTAAGAGGCCGTACAGAAATTCTGAAGTGGTACCTTAATAAAATCAAGTATGACCCATGTAAGTAAATATTTTACTGTAATATCTTTTTATGTAATAGTTTTTATACTGGATCAGCCATCTCCTGTTAGTCCTTTATTCCATTGGCAATTGTGGTTTTACCTTGTGTTAATAAAGAATACAAAAATTGTCTAGTTGTGTTCCTCTCTAGCCCCTAAGAATGTGAGTGTCTTGAGAATTAGGCCTAATTTCTTTTAAAACTGGGGTGGTTGTTTTGTTTTGTTGTTTTTTATTTTTTTGTTTGTTTGTTTGTTTTTGTTTTGTTTAATGCATAATTTTTAATACAATATGATTCTTGCTTACAGTATGGACTCTAATAAACAAAATGGTTTTGTTTTGGTTTTTTTCCTTCTCCTACAGCTGTTGATCCGGAAATAATTGCACGAGGCACAGTAGGATTTTCTGGAGCAGAGCTTGAAAATCTTGTAAATCAAGCTGCCTTAAAGGCAGCTGTTGATGGAAAAGATATGGTAACCATGAAAGAATTAGAATTCTCCAAGGACAAAATTCTAATGGGTAGGATTTTATAGAAAAGACATACATGTAATGTTACAATACACAGAGGTTTCTTGTGTGATGAAGACTTTTGCAGGAAAAATATGGATGTTTTTATGCTGTTGTTGTTTAGATTGTTGGGCTGTGGGTTTTCTGGGGATTTTTGGTATTTTGTGGGGTTTTTTTGGTTTTTTTAATTGAGATTTTTTTTCTTTGTTTGTTTGGGGTTTTTTTAACAAAGTGTCTTATTAGTTATTTCTGAATAGAACCTTTTGAGACCAGAGAGTATATGTAAAATATATGTAGTATGGAATATGTTCTTTAAAATTTGATACTATTTTTAAAGTGAGAAATGCTGCATGTTAAACTTCAGCCTGTGGGGAGACACCCTTCCCCTACCTATGACCAGAAACCTGGAACTTCTATTTAAGTTCTCATGTGATAGGACAAAGCTTAAACATAACCACTACAAATCTGGTCTGTTCATGCTTGACAGAAGAAATTGAATTTGCTCAGATACTTAGGCTGCATTTTAAATCTATTACTTTAAAGTGGCTTGTCTTTAGAATATGTTTGTGTTCATTTTTAGACATTAAAATCTGAATTGTAAACATTTTGCACTTAATGAGTGTTAGTTCTCTTTGACTGCATGCTGTTCCTCAGCTGCTTTGTGCTCTGTTTGAGTGTATGTAATGTGTGGATTGTGGTGGTCAGCTGTACAAAAAGGTTAATTTAATGTTCCTCTGTTTAAGGACCTGAACGTAGAAGTGTAGAAATTGATGAGAAGAACAAAACCATCACTGCTTACCATGAGTCTGGACATGCAATCATTGCCTATTACACCAAGGATGCAATGCCAATCAACAAGGCCACAATCATGACACGAGGAACAACACTGGGACATGTGAGTATTTCTTTGTCCAGTTTTCTTAGTATTTCTTAATTTATTGGTATTTCTTTAGTTTATTAGTCTGTCTTTATTTAGTTTTGTTTTTATGTTGGTTTGGTGGTGTAGAACTTGCAATGATGCTATTTGCCGTGATTATGTTAATGCATATTGTAGTCTGTTGAAATACTCGATTATGAGCAATCTCTTGGAAAACCTATGGTCATCTTTTCTGTGTGATAGATAGCTTTCTTTGTTCATTTTGTAATAATTTAGCATGTACTAGTATAACAGTTCACACGTACAAGGAAAGAAATGTAAGTAAGTTTGATTCTGCTGCAGTTAAAATGGCACCCTAGAGCAAAATTTTGAAGAACATCTAAAGGACTGGTAAGTGAAAGCTCAGCTGTAATTTTAACAAAAACATCCTTTATCAGGTTGTTCTTTGTCCAGTGTGGCTTTTTTAAACCTCATTGGTTACCTGTCTTGTTTTTAGCATAGATATCCATAAGTTTTTCTGTTTTGCCTTTAGCTGCCAAACATTTGAACAGAAAAATATTTCCATTGTGTCTCTTTGTGTTGAACTTCACTCAAGTTTATGTGTTCAGTTAATGAAAACCATTGGTCTGAATCCTCTGGGCAAGTTGATTTGTGCTCAGTCCAAGTGTAAGGAATAAGGAGAAATTGATAGAACAGGTTGTTCTGTTTCTCCTGGTGGTAGGTGTAAGTTACTCACTTTGATGTCGTGCTCAGGCTCTGAGGAGGCTGTTCCAGTGGTTAGACTGAGCACCTCCAAGCAGACCTGATGAGTGCATATACTAGGGGCAGGCCAGAGCATTCAGTGTTACATAGAATCTTTATCTGCTTTGGATAGAAACAGTAATATTTTTGAGGTTACTTCAGTATTTCTCCAGTTTTTGTTACCTGACCTCAGTTCTGTATCTTACAGGTATCTTTGCTCCCAGAAAATGACAGATGGAGTGAAACTAGGTCTCAGTTGCTTGCACAGATGGATGTCTGTATGGGAGGACGAGTAGCAGAAGAACTCATATTTGGAAGTGATCACATCACAACAGGTCAGCTGATCGGTAGTTAAAAGTGTTTTTGATCAAGGCTATGGTCTGGCATGTTTAACAAGGTTTCAGTAATGTAACTTAAATCTGTTTGCTGTCTAGGTGCCTCCAGTGATTTTGACAATGCTACTAAAATTGCAAAACTGATGGTGACTCGATTTGGAATGAGTGAGAAGGTAGTATCATCAATCCTTTAATATTTATTGGAGCAAAACCAAGTTCTGTTCTGTAGCTAAAGCCTATTTGTCTGTCAGTGATCTCTGAGACTAGGGGAAGTAGTTTTCACAAAAAGAGTAAACCTTATAAGCTGATCTGCTATAGAGAGCTCAGCTAGAAAACCTGTATATTTGACAGTTAAAAAATTACCTTGCAGGATTTTCACCCTGAAATTGCCTTGAAAGTTACTAATATCTTCAGAAAATAGTTATAATAAAGCCAGACATTTTGGAATTGAGGATAATTTTGAGTCTGGGAAGGCAAAGGGGTAACAATGGTTGTGTTTTCTGGACTTTCTTTGGAGGGTTCTTTAGTCATGTTTATTGTCCATCAAATGTAAGTAGTCTAGGCTTTTTGTTCTGGTTTTTAGGTAAGAAAGTGCTTAATCAGGATCTGTACTGTCACCTATTGAAACAGAATTCTGCAGTTACTACAGAAATGAATAGGCTTCTTGTTTTGCTTCTGCTGAAAGCACTTCAGCAGGCATTTGACTCATGATTTTGTTTGTATGCAGAAGCAATAGGTGCTGAAACTTGTACAGTGTTTTAAGTGTATGACTGCAACAGTGGCAAGATAAAGATAGTTTTGTTGTTGTTGTTTAGCTTGGTGTTATGACCTACACTGATACGGGGAAAGTCAGCCCTGAAACGCAGTCTGCAATTGAACAGGAAGTGAGGACGCTTCTGCGGGTAAGAGTCTCTCCCCCTCCATTCTCATACTTCTATTCTGAGATCAGTTAAACACCTGTTTGCTTGTTTATTCATTTCAGTAATGTATACTGGTGAAAATACACAGGTGGATGAAAGTATTCCCAAGTATTTAATGTAGCTGCAATGTTGAATCTCTGCATATAAAAACTTTGTGGTGATTGTCATGCACAAGTACTGTGAATCAAGTTGGTGGCGTTGGGTTCTTTAATATACTCTCTAACACTTCTCTTACATTTGGTCAGGGTTTGTATTTTGCCTATTGGAACAGATGTGAATGTTCTATATTACTTTCACATTTCATAAATAATTTTGTGTAAAGTTGTGGGAATGGCCGTATCAGATCAGAGTGTTGCCTTCAGTAATCCCAGTGTTGCTCACAGGGATCAGTGTTAGATGCTTAGGGGAATTTGTTACATTTGATAATTACTGAACTTCCTGATCACTCTTCTGGTAATCTGAATTAGTTTGATATAGACAGGAGAATTACTTACTTTGTAACATTTAAATGATTAACACTTTTGCTGCAGTTGTTTTTGAACTGACTTGGCCTTGTGAGAACTACCAAGGTAGAACTAAAAGCTGAAGCTGGTAATACTGACAGTGAGCATCTACTTACAACAACTGGTGACTTTCAGTAGCTGGTAGCTTTCAGCTGTCTAAAACTACATAATATTTTGAGCTTGTAAGTATTAAAAAAATTGTAGTCTTTGAGAAATCTGTGAATGCTGTAGCTTTGCTCATAGTGCAAAAAAAAAATCCTCTTACAAAATCAGGAAATTTTCAAATCTAGTAAGTCTTTTCCAAGTCATATACAACACTAAGGTTTGTCTCAGAATTTTGTTTTTAGCCCTACTTGTGCAAAATGCAAAGGCAGCATAAAATGTTTTGTTGGTTTTCATTAATTACGCCAGCTATATTTTAAATCTTTGTGAGTCAGGAGCTGTGCTAGCTTTGAAATAGAAGGCACAACTTTAAATGTTTGTCTCAAGCTATATTTACCTGGAAACAATTTTTAAAGTGGAAACTTGCTGTTGTTTTTCTTCTAAAGTATTAAAATCTCCTTCTACTTGTTCTTAATATTAGGACTCATATGAGCGAGCGAAGAACATCCTGAAGACTCATGCAAAAGAACACAAGAATTTAGCAGAAGCTTTGTTGAAATATGAGACTTTGGATGCCAAAGAAATCCAAATGGTTCTAGAGGGGAAAAAACTAGAAGTAAGATGATAACTTCTGGGATACGAAGCTGGTAATTTGAAGAATGTACATCTAGCAATGCAGTAGTCTTACGCAGCATAGCCTTTTTTTCTCTTCCTGATGTGTGTATGGCATTAGTGTCACTTTAATACTAGTCTGTCTCTTGTGAGCTTCTGTTACTCATCTATTTGTTGTGTCTCATCAGAATAAGACACAAAATAAAGCAAATTCCTCATCCTCTGCTCCCTATACTCTTCGCACAAGAAGTTATTCAGAAGGATAAATCTCAGGGTTGAATTCAGCATTTTGATTCAATCAAATGTGTTGAAGCTGAGAAGAAAAACATGCAGATACACTGGTGTGTGTTGGCACAGCTTCTTGGGCCATGCTGCTCCATGTGTGTTTGAAGTGAGACCCCACAATGTGTGCTCTGGAATGTGTTATGGAGAGTGAGAGATTGAGATGTAAAGCAGTAGTATGTTGTGAAACTATTGCTTATACTCTGAGGCTAGAGACCACTGTTAAAAACTTTTTACTTAGAAATGTAACAAAACATCTCTAAGAATGAAACAGTTATATTGTGGGAGCACCATGCTAGACAAAAATATTAGTGGTCATGTTTCCAGTACTTTTGGGGTTAAAATAGACACATGTGTGGCTGGGAGAGAAATATTAATGCAAAACCAGCTAAACATGTCTAAGCCTCTTTGGACCATGTTTTGGGTAGAACCATAGCAGGGATAAGAGAAATACCTGTGACCTCTGATGTGCTGCTGACAAGATTCTTAAAATTTTTATTACAGTAAATTTGTCATTGCAGTAGACAAATGACAGTGCTTTGATGACAGTACTTTTACACTGCTGGAGATTCTACAGAACTAGTTTCTATTAATGCTATGTACGGGAGTTTGATAATCCAACAGATAATCTCTTTCAAGAGGACAACATTGCTCATGAAGAGTAATTCAGAAAATGTTTAAAGCATGTGTGTTTCAAATAACATTCCCAGTTCTGTTCTGTGGTAGAAGTAGGGGAATAAAACTTTTTCTTTCAACCCCTATAGAAACTTTGGGAAATTCTAAGAAAATACAAAAAAGGGTTTGAAAACAAGAGCCGTTTCCAGTCAAGTGGAAGTGAGGGCTAGCAATTACATGCCAGTATTCTGATCTCATGGAACTGGTTTTTAGGAATAACACATCTTGATCATAACCCTTCTGCACAATCGGTTGTAGCCTTGTGGGATTACAAGCTTCTGTTGAAGAGAGAGCCTGTAGTAGCATATTAATGTTGAGGGTTACCATACTTGAACATTAAAATATTTGGGATGGTGCCAATAAAAGTGAATGGAAACTGGTAGCTACAACTAAAGCTAGAAGTAACAGAAAATTCTAAAATACTGAGTGTAATGCTTGATTATAACCTAGTTTTTTTTTTAGTAAGAGCACATGCTTTTTTTTTTTCCTTTCAAAACCAGATCAACTTTCTTTTTGCCTGTTTTTGTCAGCTTACTATAGTGACATCCCAGTCAGCGGGAGAACTTCCTAATCTTATAAACCAGTAAACAAAATATCTGGGCTGACTAGTTACAGTTGTACATGTATTTTAGAAATATGCCAACAGAAACAGAAATATACTGCATATTTGGCATCTGTTTTTTGAGTAATAAAGGTTAATTTTAATTATGCACATTGGTTTTCTTTTTATTCACTGTAAATTGCTATAAAATGTAATAGCAAGTTCCCTAGTGTTTAAATTGAGGTGTATAAAACATTTAAAGTTGTAAATAAAGTTAAGAATTGTGGCAAAATTGCACTTTCTCTAAATGAGATTTCTAGGGAATGTTCTTCCTAGAAATTCACACCTTTTTTCAATTGATGCTTCAGTAGTGGGACTTGAAATGGATCTTTTCCAGTTAAATAATGTGAATTTGCATTTCGAAAGAAAAGCAAAAACGTTTCTTGTTTGAAATCACTAAAATCTATATTGAATTATCTTGTTTAGGAGGTAAATCCTTGAAGTCCAACTTAGTTTTCTCATTCAAAAGCTTCTTGCTATATGCATAGAAGTAGGATAGTCTCAAAAAAAAAAGTCTCATTGCACCATGCATGAAAGATCATAATCTTTTACACTTTATGGCTAATTTTGTATCTTTGCTTTGTGGCCAACTTAATAGCACAGGTGTTACTGAAGAGTTTACTGTTATTCCTAGTTGATTTCATGCATATAACATCTGTGGGGTTTCCAAGAAACTTGTCTGTTGAGGCATTGGATTTGACTGCTGGTATTCTTGGGAGCATCTAGGAGCTGGAACTTCTCTTTTCATAATTATTGGGCAGAGATAGGAGAGCACTGGATTGGGTTTGTGTGGCAGGGGTTTTATAGTGGAGGCTACATCTGGGAGAAGATGCCAGAAGCTTCCCTCTGTCCAAGAAAGCACTGCCGGACAGCTCTAGGAGGACCTACTCCTGTCCAAGGCTGAGCCCATCAGCCCTGCTGGTAGAGCCTCTGGGACAACACACCAGTGAACGGGAAGAAGTTCAGCCCAAGAGCAATTGCAGCCAGAGAGAGAGGAGTGAATATGTGAGAGAAACAGCTCTGCAGACACCAAGGTCAGTGAAGGAGGAGATGTAGCAGAGTGACAGTGGGAGTCCTCCTGGTCCTGAGGGGGGAGGAGTGGCAGAGACAATGAGTGATGAACTGACCACACCCCCAATTTCTGTCCCACCCCCCCTCTGCTCTTCTCACTTGAGGGAGAGGAGGTAAAGGAAACTGCGAGTGAAGTTGAACACATGAAAGAAGAGGGGTAGGGGAAGAGGTGGTGTTAAGATTTGGTTTTATTTTTGATCTGAGTGGCAATAAACTAATTTCCCAGACTCAAGGCTGTTTTGCCCACGATGGTAAGCAGCGAGTTCTCTCTCTGCCCTTATCTCAATCCACAGGGCTTTTGTCATGCCTGCTCTCCCCTGTCCAGCTAAGGAGGGGAGTGATAGAGCAGCTTTGGTGGGCTCCTAGTGTCCAGCCAGGGTCAATACATCACAGCCACAAAAGCAGCTTCTGGAAATCAGTCAGATGGTGAGAATAACCTCAGTTCCCCTTAAGTAGGAGCAGCCTCCTGCTGTTGAAAATGGGGCAGAGCTGGGTGCTCAGATGGACTATTTGCTTTTTAAATACCTCTAAAGTGGTCATGAGCAGGGTTGCACAAAAAATTAAGAAATTCCAACTTGGACATAATTCTGAATTTTCTGTATTACTGAGGCTGGCTTGCCAGAATTCTACCAGCAAGCTTAATACAAAGAAAATGCAAACTTCCAGTGAAAGTTGCGGCTTGCTCCTTCTGGCTGCTTCCTACTCTGTGATGACCTGAGTCAGCTCAAGTGTCAGTTTTCTAAATGTTGATCCTTTAAACTGGCTGTGAAGTTAGAGCAACCAAGCCATTCCTAACTTTCTGCCCTCTTGGTCTGCTTAGAAATTTTGATTAAAAGCAAGGGGAGTTATTTTTGCTTTTAGAACGTGGCCAAACCATGAGAGGTGACAGTATGCACTTTAAATAGACTGCTCTCTCTACTTCCCTCAGAAGTAGGTTTCCCTTTTCTTTTCCAAAAGTATGACTTCCATTCTAGTGTTTATTAAGAGGCCTTCCTCTGGCATTGGCCAACATGAGAGCAATAGCTGCTCCTTCCACAGCATTGTCAGTGCAGAAATGGCTGCAACAATTGCCATTAGCGCACTAGTATGGACCATGAAACATTTACTGGGAGAAGATTCTAGTGAATGGGATTGGGGTTTTGTTTTGTTTTTTCCCATATCTAGCGTTGTGGTTAGTGCCCCATCCTGGAAATTTAATACTGCTAGCTGTAATTCTGAGATTCAGCAGGGGTTTTTCACTGAGCTCAGGAGCAGATTTCTTCTAAGACTGTTTTCAGTCTGTCACTACTCTCTCAGAAACTGTTCTGGAGGAAACAGAAGGATCCTGCCCTGTCTACTGGGTCTCATGAATCTGGCCAGAAATCACAGGAAACAGAGGCAGACCCTGTCACACTTGCTCAGTCAGCAGAAACCCCCCACAACAGCAGATTTGACCTGAATGGTTTAGTAAGTTCTACACCAATTTTCCCAGAATTACAAACATCAGTTACCACCATTCATTTTATTTCCAATGGGTTGTTCATGATATTGGCAACAAATTATGAATTGATTTTCACCTACTGCCTTGTCCCCATAGGTTAGATGACCACTTCATATATTCTTAGCTCTTATTCAGGGAAAGCTCCTTTGCTCTACTGCCACATCACAGGATGGGTTGTCACTGATGAACACAATGGAATTCATGGGTTTACCGTTTCAGGACCAACCTGCTTAAACCTGAGTTGCTTTTTCATTTTGTCCAAATCAGGGTGTGATTCTCTCTAGTGAATCCTTGCCCTGCCATACCACGGCACAGCGTCTTCCACGGGAGCTACTCCATGCAGGTTCAATAACCTACAGCACATCCCTTTGCAAACTGCAGCCAGCAGAAGGTACACACAAACTTCTTAAAGGTACCAAATGCTCAACCTTAGCTACAAAACAACACCAAGAAAAGGCTTGAATAGAAAATGTGAGTCAGCCTGGGGTGAGTCTTCCCCGAGGGTTTCTCGTGCTGCATTAGGACCCCAAGCAGATTTTGTCTCCTGAGGGCTTATGAGTTACTGCAATCTGAGACAGTTCTGACGTCTCGTAATTTTGCTGTAAAACATCCAGATTTGAGCCTCTTGGGCAAATATTGTCTTACAGCTCAGTGCTGGGATGAGTTACAGCATCAAGGCAAACAGGGAGGAAATACAGTCTAGTGGGAGTTACTATTCCCCACTGTGAACATGTCCTGACAAACATGTAACATAGTCCATTAAGCTGGTGCAGTGGTCAGTGTTTATAATAATTTTAATACATTCAGTAAACACAAAAAATTACTTAACAGCATTAAGATGTTGAGGCAAGCACACACAAAAATGAGAAAGGCAAATTCCATCTGTAAGTTTAAATTTCTTCTGTTATTTTCCTTGCCTGGCTTTTCTGAAGCCTTTGCTTCCCTGTTGCGTTTATTTTTTTGTCCTTCATTTTCTTAATTTCTTATATTCTGACAGTCACTGCATTTGAATCCTCATATAATAAATATAAATTATAATACATTAAACTTAGTCAAGAACCATCCTTAAAATTTCTCAAGTTCATCTCTAGTTTTTTAGATTTGGTGTTGGATGATCTGCCAAAGTTTCCAAAAAATGTTAAAAACACTGGAATAAAAACAAGACCATGAAGAGCCCCAAACAAAATGACAAGGAACATGATCTTGAAGAACGTCCTGAAGATGTAGGTGTTTGCTGCAGCCAGGACAACTACTCCTAATATTGTAGAAACTGCACCTTGTAATACTGGGTAACCTAGCAGGGACAGAGCTTCAATTGCTTTTTTATTGGCTGATGACTCTCCGCTCGTAACAAAGGCATAGGAAATGTGAGCAGAAAAATCTACCGAAAACCCTATGCAAATGACCAGGTTGATCATGGAAATGGAATCGAGATTGACGTTCCAGAACGTCATGAAACCAGCAACACCAACTATAACAGAGGCTATGGCAAAAGTCACCCACAAGCAGCACAGCGGGTTGGGGATGAGCAGAAGGGACACAACGAGCATCGCCCCGGCAGCAACAACAACGTTCTGAACAGTGTTCTGCACTATCACCAGGTACTGGTCGTAGTAGATGAAGGCTGGGTGATACACCTTCAGTGGAATGCTGCACTGCTTGGCTGCCTCTCTTAACTGATTGAGGAGATTCTTCTCATCCACGGCTGACGTCACGTTCACTGTCTGGATGAAGAAACGCGAAGCTTCTATTTCATCCCGAGTCTTATTTATGTCCCACTCAAAACTGGGATGAATTCTGAACAGTATAGTCAAGTTATTAAGGAAGTGAGTCTTATCGTTTATATTTACCGAACCCTTTTCGGCAACTTGTGTGTATACTCTCAGCCATGACTCTGAGTGGTTCTTATCTACATAGGAAATGTCCTCTAAATTCTGAGCACAGCTCTCAATGCCAAGACGAACAGTCTCATTCCAGTAATCTACACTCTCACTAATGACAACCATGACCCTGGGTCCATATGTCGAGAAGTATTTCTCATCATCATCATAGTATGGAATAACATAGGAGTCATCATTTGCCAGATTTCGGAGATCGATGCCTTCTCTGACCTGAGTACAGCCATAAACACTGCCCCCCAAATACGTTCCATACAGCAACACCACGAGCAGCTTGATCCGTTTATTTGTAACAAAAGGGCCATAATACTTTTTAAAGAATAGGCTCATTGGATGCTCACCTTCTGGCTGAGATGGCTGCCAAGAACAGCTGCCGATACAGCAAGCGTTGTACAAGCAGGAGTTCTCAGCCGGATCTTGACCTACTCCCACACGCATACAGGTCAGCCAGTGTCGGTTGCCTTGCTCCCGTTTATGATTTAACACAAGAATTGCCCCAAAGAAGGTCATGGTATACACATAGCAGAAGACAAAAGCTGTGCCTGTATAGAGGCAAAAAGACCTCACAGATGGAAAAGCAGTCCACGTGCCAATAAAGAAGGCCAAAACATCTGTCAGAGTGGTGATGGTCACAGAAAGTGCTGCCTCTCCATAAGTCTCAGCCAGCAGAGATTTAACATTGGATTTGTCTTTTTTCCTTGAACTTTGTTCCCAGGAAGCAATCATGATGAACATGTCATCAACACCAACCCCTGCAGGAGGAGAGACTGTAAACACTGCACTGCAAATGGCAGCTTCCACCAACACCCAACAAAACTACATTATTAATCACATTTGAGTCTGCCTAAAATTTTGAAAAAGGAAGCTGGGCTATAACATTGTTCTACTGCTGTTGCAAGTTGCAAGAGAATGTGGAAAACAGATCCTTTGTGTGTAGCTGAATGTATTATCTTTCAGCACCTCCTGGTGACCTGCTGGGTTGTTGATCCCTCATCAACTCTGCTGAAGGACTGAGCACACCCACTGCATCTCTGACAAGTGTCTTGTAGCTGATGTCCATGCGTCCCCTGATATAGATGACACAGATTTCAAAAGCATCACATATTCTGATGCTCAGCTATTCCTATCACTGGAAGCAACCCCATTATCTCTGGAATCTCTTCTTCAGCACTGCAGCAATTTAGACCAATAATTTCTTTTTCTGCCTTCAGCAGACAGAAGAGCTGAGGGGTTCCCCCACCTGTAGGTGCTTTGAGGCAGCTGCACCTCTGGGTATCTTCTCCCCTCACCTCAGGAGAAAATGTTGTATTATCTGACATTCACATCATAAAAGACCGACACCATTAGGTTGTTTTAACTTCACTTTAGTCTTTGTATGTGAATCCAACTCACTTTTTCTACTTACCCAGAATCAGGAATGGTGCATTTGCTACAGTGACCACAAACGGCACTCCACAGAAGAGCATCAATCCAAAGCTGCTTAATACAGCTAAGCCAGAAGAGAGCACTCCACAGCTTGCAAGCCAGATATTATTTCTTATACAGCTGAGTCTGAAAATATTTCAAGAAATATCTTAGTTATCTGTCAAATATTTCACTAAGGTGTTTGGCATGAGAAGTGCACAGATACTAGCGACACCCCCTCTCAGAAGAACTTTTGATGAAAGCTGCTAGGAGAGTTCCCAGGTGTCAGCCATGCACAAAATCAATTTCTGTAGGAGGTGTTATACATATTATTACCACCAGCCAACTATATTCAGAAGAGTAAAGGTGTGTACTGATCTTTGCCTCAATAACAAATGATGACAAAATGAAGATATGCAAGTTCTACCAGTGAGGCTAGACTTAAAGTGACCAAGAAATTTATTAATTTCTAGAAGCTCTTTGATTTTACATGAGTTCTTGCTGTAGCATATTAGTGGAAGCACCTTTCAAGCAGAAAGTGCCATGTAGAGAAACTTTCTCAGCAGGCAGATTGGCTACCAGCCTTTTGCCAAGACACTCCTGAGGGCTGGCTCGAGCATTCACCAAGAAATGCTCTAATGGCTATGATGCTTGATGCAAGCACTAAACCAGGCAGCCCATCCTGTGAGTAGAATTTTTTTTAAAGTATAGGACACAATCACTGCTGTATGGTTGTTCAATATACAATGGTTCACTTTCCATCAGCACAAAGGGCTGGATAAGTTCTCTGTGGACAGCAGGTAAGGCTCTGACTCTATCAGCAAGGAGAACAACTAAGGCTGTAGCCAGACTTGCAGGAATATATGAAGTTACTGCTCATCAACCTGAACCTTAACTAAGTACTGAACACTTGTTCAGGTTTTCATCTGCCATCCAAGCAGCTGGGAAATACACACAGGTAGATAGGAAAAAGCAAACAAATACATTTTGCCTACAAAATGTCAGAGGAGGTCTACAGCTTCAAGAATGCCTTCACTCAGCATGAGCAGAAACCAACTGAGGAAGGTAAAGGAGAGCAGAGATCACGGCTCGTTGAGCCATAGCTTAGAGACATTTTACCTTAGGCAAGAGATGATTGCAAAGGTTATTGTCAAGAAATATGTTACGGAGAAGAGTGGGATCACACTCTTGGTATTTCCTTCAAACTCCTGTTGTCTGGACAGTGAGGTAAAGTAAGTCACCTGCCGTTAAAACAAGAAGGAAAGAAACAATGAAGCACTTTTCGTCTTCTTGGTCTTTGTACACATGCACAGGCAAGGCCAAACCTCATGTTCGCAGAGGAGCATTGCCGTGGCCCTCGCAACCCGCCCGCCTTCTCCCGCCACCGTCTCCTTTCCTTTCCCTTCGGCCACGGGGCTGCCCGGACATTTGGGGATGCCCCGACATTTGGGGTTCCGCAGCGCCGCACCCGCCCAGCGTTACCTGAATGGAGCTGAGGCGCAACTCCGCCACTTTGGACGAGATGCTCCGCAGGAAGCTCTGCAGCCACTGCCGGCTGTCCCGCGCCTCGGGGCCATCCTCCCGCAGGTAATACATCAGCTTTAGGGCCCGCGCCCTCCGCACCCGCCCGCCGTCCGTCTCCACGCCGCCCAGCGCGGCCCCCAGGAAGACGCCGCGGTTGACGGGGAAGGAGAGGCTCCCCGGGTCGGGCGGTGCCGCACCGCCCGAGCCGGGCGACAGCAGCGGGTTGGGGCTGACGCAGCCGCCGGCGGTGCGGGCGCAGAGCCGCTCGTAGTCGGCGTCGCGCACGGCCGCGTTCAGCAGCAGCACCTCTGCCCACGCCGCCGGGTCCAGGACCGAGGTCCCGTTCGTCGTCACGGCGATGAGGGAGGCGTAGGCGCCCTCGGTGGGCAGCCGCGGGGCGGAGAAGCGCCCCGAGTCGTTGGGTGGGAAGTGCCGCCGCACGAAGTCGCGCTCGGCCTTGGCGGGACCCCAGGTCGGCGTGAACTGCCCCTCGATGTCGTTCGCCTGCCGCTGCGGCAGGAAGAGGAAGCCGGCGCCCAGCCCGCCCGACAGCAGCAGCGGCACCAGCACGAAGAGCCAGGGCCAGGCGGCCACGCCGCTCGCCAGCCCTTCGAAGAGCCGGCGCAGCGGCCGCTCCACGCAGTCGGTGTTGCGGCAGGAGCAGCGCTCCGCGGGGTCCCGCGGCTCCGCCATGGGCGAGGCGAGTGCGTCCCACGCCGGGGCCCGACGCTGCGGTCTGTGCCGGCGCCGGAGGACAGGAGAGGGACAGGGAGAGGAGAAGGAGAAGAGAGGTAGAGGAGTGGAGACCACCCCCCTCCCGCCTGTCAGGACCTCGGACCGCGTTTTTCAACGGGCGGAACCGCCCTCGCCGTGACTCAGCGGGGCTTCCGCTGCCTCTTCGGGACTGACAAGGCGGGTCGGGAGGGCAGACCAGGCTCCCCCAACCGCGCCCCGCCCCGCCCCGGGTTCGTGTCCCCCCGCTCTCCTGCCCTCCGCCGGCTCTGGCCCCGCGGGGTCCAGGCGGGCCGGGGCATTGCGTGGCAGCGCCCGCCGCGGTGAGCCGCTGCCGGGAATCCAGCTCCGGGCAGACCCTGCCGCTGCCCGGCACCGCCCTGCGCCTACATTTCATCGCCTAGACGTCACCGGCTTTTTTAGTGTTTTCCCCGAAACTGCTGCTGTCGTTTCCCCGAAACTTCACTACTGTGTATTATTCTTCCATCAGAGACAGTGGTGATGTACATCTTGCAGTATTTGCTCTCTCAGTGTACAGGTTTTTGAAACGGGAAAGTGACAGGGGAAGAAGTAAGACTTTGAAACCAGGGTTAACGATTGTGATTGGCAGGTGACAAGAATATCACTGGTGTGATGTGCCAGACCTTTATGCAGTAGCAATGATAGAAAGGATCTTTCCAAGTCTAAAACCTACCCTGCAGCCTGGTATTCTTGACACTGGTAAGTGACAGTGATTTGAGTGTCTTCTGGCTGAGAAGGACATTAAGCTCAGATGTGACAGTGCCAGTGAGGTGTCCAGATAATCAGCTAATATCTAACAGGCATATACTTCTCCTTGCCTGGGAAAGAATCAACTCTCTCCTCTCCCCTCCAGTACTTTCAAAGAAAAGTTGTAGGTATTTCTTCTCTCCCATCTAGGGAGGACAGGCTTGGCACCTGTGAGTGTAAACCAGCCAGCTAGTCTCTGAGTAGTGTTATATACCTCCTGCTGTGCTCAGCACCTAGGGCAAGTTGGATCCTGGTGATTGCCTTTTCCATGCACAGGTGTTCTGAGACAGGTATGTCAGACAGGCACTTAGAAGCTATTTTCTGCACCTCCTAACTTGTTGAAATCTAGGAACTGGTCTGGTGGCAGTAGCTACTCAGGCAGGGTACCCATTGGGCAGAGGCCTGTGCCTTTAGGTTAGCTCTGAGGCTTGTGGATGTGGCACAGAAAGATGGCTCCACCACCTCTCAGTTCAGAGTGGTGTTCAAGCAGGTAGTACATGCCAGTCTTCTCCCAGAATCTTATTTCTTGTCCTTGTTCTCTGGCCTATTCATGCACTTTATATTTAGTTCCAATAGGATAAAATATGCTACTTGGGGTAGGGCCAGGAACTGATCATAGGACTTCCAGCAAGTCAAGCTTTCTGGTATTTGTTGGATGAAGGCACAATCTCTTTATTGTTGTGTTGCATTTGCTGGAAGATTCAAAGTGAGAGTCCAGTGAATTACTGTTTGCCTGCCTGCCTTCCTTCCTTCCTTCCTTCCTTCCTTCCTTCCTTCCTTCCTTCTTCTGATATAGCAGGTCAGGGACTAACATTCCAATTACCATGCCAAGTGTACAATAAAAGTTTGTGACTTTTTGCAGACCCTCTAACTTTTGTAATTCCTTTCAACCATTTACTAATCTTGGATGCTCCCTTCCCCTTAAGGGTGTGATATCACATTTTTGGCATCATGGACAGGATATCCCGTGGTTAAAGGGGTCCGTCCATTCCGGTAATCACTGCTGAATTCCAGACAGGTAGTGATGGGAAGAATATAAGGTGTGCCCAACTCCCCCGGGCACAGAATGAAAATAGGAATTGGTATAGCCCTGAGGCAGTGGTTGAATGGATAAATGTTGTGTTAAGTGAACAAAAGGTATGAAATGAGAAATATAAAGCGGTTTTAGGTACAATTTTTTGCCCAAAAGGAGAGATATGCCAACAAGCAGGCAGAGGAAGAAATTATTGGATCTCTGCAGGATTTGGTGAAATGACTGCAGGATCAGTTAAATGAGAGAGGAAATAGGCTTCGGTAGCAAGTGTTGAACGCTGCCGAGCGCGATGGTGAAAGGGAGTGCAGGCTGCTCGCTGCTGAGCGCCGTCAGGAAGAGGACGAGAGGCTGCCGGCGGAGGCGTTGCTTGGAGCGCTCCAAGAGGCTGCAGGCACAGGGGCTGCTCGCAGCTCGGCAGGGTCGGGAAAGGGGCAGTGAGCTGCAGGCGGAGGCAATGCTTGCGGAACGCTATCGGGAAAAAGAAAAGAGGCGGAGGCATTGAGAAGCGGATGTCAGCAACTCACTTTGCAATTAAGGTTCATATCGAAAACGTTCTGGGTTTTGATATTCCGCGCCTTTAACCGTCGCTGTGCTAATTTTTGCGGAACTGGTAAGTCAAATTCAGAGAGCATCCCACCCAGGGAGGGCAACTAATTGCAGGAGCTGTCCCCCAAAAAGGTGGAGGAAGCAGCAACAGCAGTACAGCAAGCACTTCATGAATTGAAAGCTGAGATTCTGCCTGAGGAATGTCAAGGCCAAACTGCCCCTATCCGACCAAAGAGATCTTTACTATTCAACTCAGCTGTATTTAAAGAGACAGAACAGAGATATCCCGAGTGAAATAATGAACTTTTGTCACTAGCCCAAGCTGTTAAACAACTTGAGCCACTATCTGGACTAACTCCTCCAGGATTTGTATTGTTTTCCCAGGAATGATACTGGGTATCATGCCATGCACTCCCACTGAAGATCAGGCTAACCATCAAAGGACTCCTTATCCTTCTTGCAGCAGCAATCACTGACAGCATGAATTGAATTTGGTTCACACATCAACAAGCTCGACCCGCAGGGTGGAGACCCCCACTTTTTTATTTATGCTGATCAGTATGGCAACTCTGGTACCTTCTGCACCATGCATGCTTCTCAGTTGTAGGTGCAATTTACTGTGACAGAAATTATAAAGGAGATGAAAGCAATTTGCCCTCTGAAATTCAAAAGGTAACCTGAGATAATGCAAGTAGATTTAAAAGGGAATTCCACTCCTGATGTTAACTTGTTAATTTCACTTATCACCCAAATAACAGTAAAACCACAGTTTTTGTTTTAACAATGCACATTGTTTTGGTATATACTATATACAAAATCATTGTGTCAGAATTAAATCACAATGGAGCTGCACCCTAACCCCTGGAGCATGGAGAATGGGCCTGAGGGAATGGATGTGCCTGAGAACCTATTGAGACTTTGTACTCGTAGACAGCCTTATGGTAGATTCAAGTAATCACCCTAATGTGATTATGTGTGTGTAACTTTGTTGAAATTATGGGATGTGATTTTAGTATTCAGCTCCTGTTATATCTTATCTATTGTTATGATTTAATAATATACTTATCTGTTGTTATGATTTAATTATGTATAAGATCTACAGCTACACTTATTGGAATCAATCTCACCTTGATGAGAAAGCTGCTATTGAAGCAAGCACAAGAAAAAGGACAAAAAACTTTGATTACTGTTCATCACTGTGTGGAAGAAATCTACTGGTACAAGTGATGGTACAAGTGATGGTACAAGTGGAAGAAAAGTGGGGAGCTCCATTGGTGGGATGTTTTATTTGGATGGTCAAACAAGATGATACATGCTTGGCATGCTTAAGAAGAGAGCTGAGAGGGATAGCTGGTGCCCCTCATTTAAGCAAGTTGTACTTGCCTCTTTTCAAGATCTGTGGGGACCCAGCCATACAATCAATTAATTTCTAATATCCCCAGTGGCCTCATTTCTAGGTGGTGTCAGAATGTGCCCGACACTGTCCATTTTAGGTCCACATAAACCAGTCAAGAACAGCTATAAGAGACCAACTGAACAGTAAAAAAACAAGCAGATCCTGTTCAGGTGGCTGAGTTGTGTCCCTGTTGCACAGCACTCATGGTCAGATCATTTCTCAGGAGAGCAGGGGGCCTGGGATCAACCCCACCTTCAAACTGAGGTGCCAGAACCTTCTCTCTTTCACAGTAGGACCCCCCCATCCATCTCTGGGGCATTTGTACTCTGCCAGAAGCAAGAAGAAAGAATTATAATTCAGCCCAGGTCTATCTCAGGCACAGCCCAAGGAGACTTCAAATGCAGACAGGACTTTGGTTGTGCCCTGAGTGTCACAATGGCTCCAGGGCTGAACCAGCTCCTAGCTAAAGAGACACCAGGGTAGGGAGAGTAAATGCAGTTTCTTGCACGTGTGACCTGCATGGTGTTTGAAATGAAGAAACAGCATGTGCCTGGCTGGTGAGACTCACTGCTTCACAGTCTTTTTGTGCTGGAAAACTCCTCTTCAGTTTGCCCCCTCAGCCTCCATTTCCCTCTACTTGGAACAGGGCTTGTCTCCTGCTCTGGCCGCAGCTGCTGTTGTCTCTGCTCACAAGCTCTGTGGTAACATTTATTTATTTTGAAAGATAAAGCTGTCCTCAGTAATGCAGATATAAACATTTTCTGCTTGGTCTCCATATTCTTGTTTTCCAAACATTTACTGAGCCTGGAAGTGATTCCAACAGTTTTGTAGAGTCATGGAATAACCCGGGCTGGGAGGATCCTTGGACACTCATCTCACCTGCAGCCTGCTCAGAGAAGGGCTGCTGGGGGTGCTAGGCCAGGTCACTGGGGCTTTGCCTAGCTGAGTTTGGCCTTACCTCCAAGGGTGTGTATTCCAGAGCCTCTGGGTTCCAGTGTTTGACTACTTTATCATGATTTGTCCCCTCATAAATGTCAAGGTTTTGATAGAGGGCCTGCAGGGGTGGCCTCTGTGAGGAGAGACCAGGCCTGCCCTGAGCTGATCACAGTCGATGCCAGCAGGTCCAACAGGCCTAGCTTTAGCCATGGCTGGGCCCATCCTCAGGGGAGTCTGTGGCACCTCTGGGAATGTCTTAAAGTGAGGGTGGTAAACACAAAGCAGAAGGAGAAACAAGTCCAGGGCAGGAGGAGAAGGAGGGAAGAAGTCCACACTGGAGCAGGAGGAGGGAAGAAAGAAGACGATGCCTGGGCAGGGGTTGGATCCAAGGTGTTGCTAGAGAAGGAGCTGAGAGGTGCAGCCTGGAGAAGCTGCTGCCAGTGAAGGAGCTAGCATGTGTGCACTGGTCCCAGTCTCCTGTGCTGGCCACTGCCTCAGCAAAGGAGCTGAGCTTGGCCTGGGTGAGGGGACTGAGGAAGTGAGAAGAAGTGTATGAAGGAAAGAAGGTTTTTTCCTGAGGGTTGGTTGGGTTTTTTCAGTCTCCCTTGATACCAGAATCTGTAATTTATAGGTTGTTAACTGGTAAATAAATTAATGGAAATTCCCTGAAGAAATAAACAGTTTTTGCCTGTGACAATATGTAACTGGAATTTCTCTGATACAATTTGTGACAGTTGGTCGTCGCCCTTTCCCAAGACATCTCTGAAAGCAGCCTGGCTCTGTCTTTCCTGTACCTTCCAATCACATGTCTGAAGAGAGCAGGAAGATGCTCCTCACCCAGACTAGATCTAGGTCCTGTGCCCTGGTACGTTGGGTGCTCCAGGACCCAACCATCACGGTGCCACTCCCAGTGAGCTGATACCTCTCTTGAGCTGTGGAGCCCTGCCCTGAGCACTGTAGTGACGATGAGGTCTTGTGCTGGATGGAGGAAGATAATCACTTTCCTTGAAGTGCTGCCTACGCTCTTGCTAGTGCAGCCCCCAGTGTGGTTGGCTGTCACCACCACAAGGTTGTGTTGTTGACTCATGTTCATACTCTGCCAAGTCATGCTTAGTTTTCTGGGTGGTGAATAGACACTTAAAATAAAACTGTGTCATATAAATTCTTTCGAAATAAGGAAGAAGGCAAGTCAATAAACGTAGCATTCTTTAGTTTCTCAGTTCCATGAGTAAATATTTCCAAGCATGCACCCCTGTCTGCTCTGTGTTTCATTGGTAGAAAGTATCTTTGTGATTTCTCTCCATTCAATAAATCCTTTTAGCCTAAAGTAATTTCCTTATACAACTACAAAGATCTTTTGCAATGTTATTTGAAATAAAATGCCATGAGATAGCATTTCATAGAAGTTTTCCCAATTTCTTGGAAGCCATGTCAGAAATTCTAGTTTATATGTTCTATTGTTTGGAATGTTTAGTTACAGAGGAGAAATGACAATTTTTCTGTGCTTTATTTTCAGTTATGCTAATATTGTTCTTTAGCTACTTTTCATTTCTCATCTCTCTGTTTTTATGAAAAAACAGGAAACTGAAATGTCATAATTAATTGCAAAGCAGGATAAATTTCACAGAATAGTTCAGCTTGGAGAGCTGTCTGGAGATATAGTCCACTGTGCCCTGCTGAAGGGTCAGCTAGAGCAGGTTGCTCAGGACATTATCCAGTCCAGTTTTGAACATCTTCAGAGGTGGATACTCCACAGCTTCTCTGGGCAACTTGTTCTGGTACCTGAGAATCCTCACTTTTTTAAAGTCTTGGTTTGATTCTTCCTACAGAGGTAGTCTAGAAAAGTTGTAAAATCAGCTGTGAACACCAGTGTGGCCCAGATGGCTCTGAAGAAGCTAAGGACAGAATTTCTCTTTTTTGTCTATTTTTATGAAGTCTTTGAGCTCAGTGGTAGATTGTGGTGAAGTGCTACACAACCAAGTCTCAGAAAGCATGGTGTATTTTCATTTCAAAGTGCAGAACTGTGTTCTTACATCAGGAAGGGATGTTTGTAATTCCAAATTCTCAGACCAGAGATGGCTTATTTCTGACCTCCTCTTTGGAATTCCAGGAAAAAAGGGCATTCCCAAGTGCATTCAGGCTGCCCTTGGAAAGTGTTTTGCCAATTGTGTGAGACACACTGGACACCAGAATAAAACAAAGTGACATCAAGAAGTCTTTCATCCCATTTCTTATGCCATAATGCAGCATCATTAGGCCTGTGCCATTTCTAAAGGAAATTTGACTGACCTGATCTTTACAGTGTCCATCATAGGTCCTGACAAAGACAGAGAAGTCCTGTCCTATCCTATCCTATCCTATCCTATCCTATCCTATCCTATCCTATCCTATCCTATCCTATCCTATCCTATCCTATCCTATCCTATCCTATCCTATCCTATCCTATCCTATCCTATCCTATCCTATCCTATCCTATCCTATCCTATCCTATCCTATCCTATCCTATCCTATCCTATCCTATCCATCATTTCCATGCATTTGGACAGTCAGGAAAGCGAGCCCTGTGGCAAGGACAGATACCCACACATTACCAGCTAAACATCACTAACAGATATAAATTCAGTCTAGCACATCCCAATCAGATTTGTCATAATCTCAAACCCTTCAAGCCCTGTGCTGGGAGCCAAAAGAGGACTATCATGTTTTAACACCACTCAGCAGCCAAGCTCCAGGCAGCTGCTCACTCACTCCCTCACCTGCAGGATCAGGAGAGATAACTGGAAGAACAAAAGGTAGAAAACTCATGGGCTGAGATAAAGACAGTTTAATAGGGAAAGCAAAATCTATGCAAACAAGCAAAGAAAACTAGGAAATTAATTCACTGCTTCCCATGGGCAGGTAGGTGCATGTTCAGCCATCGCAGGAGAGCAGAGCCCCATCACATGCAATAGTTACTTGGGAAGACAAATGGCATCACTCCAAATGTATTGTGTCTCCCCTACCCCTTCCTCCTTTTTCTCCCCAGCTTTATGTACTGAGCATGATGTCATATGGTATGGAATATCCCTTTGGTCATTTTGGGTCACCTGCCCCAGCTGTGTACAGTCAGAGCCTCCTGTGCACCCCCCAACTTCCTTGCCAGAGTGGCAGTACAAAACGCAGAAAAGGCCTTGGCTCTGTGTAAGCCCTGCTCAGCAATAACAAAAACATCTGTTTTATCAACTCTGCTCAGCACAAATCCATAACACAGCCCCATGCTAGCCCCTGCGAAGAAAGTTAACTCCCACAGCCAAAACCAGCATACCAGATCTCCATAAACTGTTAAAGGCACTTAGACACTCATCTCCCATGTAAGTAGATCCTTATACTGTCACTGTCTAAAATGGGTGAGCAGTTCTAGGTAAAGAGGCTTCAATTTATGTGTGCAGATTAGTATGTAAATCTGCAGTTCACATGCCTGTCTGCCATTTCCATGAAGTCTGTTTAGAAGAATAATGTCTTCTAAAGAACTTTTCTGTCAGCAAAGAAAATGTTCAGCTGTCCACTTTCTTCTGGCTCATTCTAAGGTTACAGGGTTACTAAACCAAGTTTTTAGGAAGAGCCAGATTTCCACAGCCAGAGAGTAGTGGTGAATGGTTCAATATCCAGATGGGGATTAGGGATGAGTGGTGTCATCAGGCTTCCAAACTGGGATCAGTAGTGTTTAATACCTTTATCAATGGCGTAGACAGTGGGGTTGAGTGAACCCTGACCAAAGCTGGAGATGACACCAAGCTCAGTGGTGCACTTGACAGCCCTGAAGGATTGGATACCATCTGATGAGCTGGACAAGACTGAGAAGTAGTCCCATGGGAATCTCATGAGGTTCAACAAGACCAAGTGCAAGGTTCTTTACCTGTGCTGGGACAATCTCTGGTACCAATACAGGTTGGAGGATGAAGTGAATGAGAGCAGTGCTGCTGAGTCAGCTTGGGGATACACTGGTGGATGAGTGGCTGGACTTGAGCCAGAAATGTGCACTCACAGCCCAGAAAGACAACAGCATCCTGGGCTGCTTCAAAAGATGTGTGGCCAGTAGATCGATAAAGGTGATTCTGCCCCTCCACTTTCCTCTTGTGAGATCCTACTGTGACACTGTGTTCCCCACCCTGCCTTTTTCTGCTTAAGTAAGAGCCACCAGTGGTGGCTGGGATGACTGTGTTTGACTTACAGATAACAACACAATAGCCAAGGGCCCTAAATCTTGCTCAATGACTAAGGGCAGTTAGTCTCACTCAACAGCTCAGGGCTAGTTGAGCGTACAGCAACCCAAAATACGGCTGGTATGTAAGTATGACTGCAAGTCAATCTTCTTATTCTATGAACATTGGACAGCCCAGGGCCCATTGAGCTGTCCTGCATGAGCATGAACTGCATGCCAGGATCTCCCCTTGAGCAGGAATGCCTCTCAGGATTACTCCTTGTGGATTCAGGATTACTCCTTGTGGATTACTTCTTGTGGATTCTACAAAAACAGATTCTCGGTAAGTGACTAATGGCATACTAAACTTTGAAATCATAGTTGACTGATATAAAGGATTGATTGTGCACAGGTTTATCCTTGAGGTGTAGACCATTGACCTAGTCTGGGACTAAGTCTGCATCCATTTGCACCTAAATGCCCCTCGGAAAGCAGTTTAGAAAGCAAGGGCATCTTTCTGAACCTTGTGACTCAACAGGAGGGTGTCCCTGACAGTTTTGTCTGACTGTCCTCTGACTGTCCGCAATAAAAAATAAATTGTACCTTTAATTAAATTTTGTTAAACCACTGTCACATTTACTATCAGACTGTTAAATTGCTTGTTTATATCAATAAACAGATTGCTACTTCTCTCTTATGAGTGAAGTGCATCACTTAATCTGTGATACTGTCCTGGAATACTGCATTCAACTCTGGAGTCCTCAGCTCAGGAGAGACATGGACCTGTTGGAGGGGTTAGAGGAGGGCCACAAAAAAGATCAAAGCAATGAAACAGCTCTGAGAGAGTTGTTCAACCTGGAGAAGAGAAGGCTCCAGAAAGACCCTGTTGTGTCCTTTTAGTATTTAGGAGAGGCTTATAAGCAAGACTGGGACAGATTTTTTAATAGGGTCTGTAGTGATAGGACAAGGTCTCATGGTTTTAAACAAAACAGGGTAGATTCAGAGTATGTATAAGAAAGAAATTTTTAAAATGAGAGTGGTGAAACACAGGAATATGTTGCCCAGAGGGGTGTTAGGTGCTCCATCCCTGGAAACATTCAATATTGGGTTGGACAGAGCTCACAGCAACCTGATCTAGTTGAAGAGATCCCTGCTCATTGCAGGGGGCTTGAACTAGATTACCTTTAAAGGTTCTTTCCAACCCAAACTGTTATATTTCAAATCACTTTGAGATCTCTTGTTCAATGGGAATGGCTTGAGTTAAAAAATCAATAAACAAAGACCAAGAAACCAACCCATTCTTCCTTATTGGGAGGGCTGTTGGAACAGAACCTCTTGCAGAGAGGCAGACTGAAGGAGCAATTCTTTCTGGCACAGCAGAACATTGCTGTTCCTCTCCCAAAGACTCTTTAAACATTTGTACTTACCTGTCGTCCTTCCTCTGTTTTGTAATTGCTCTTACAGGGAGTCCTTGTCATGCACGATAAACAAGAGAACATAATCCTGGTAGGGAGTAGTCTGCTCAGGAATAAGCAGGGTAATTATCTGCTACAGGAAAATTGGGTCAAGTGTGCATTGTATTCTTTATGCTTTTATTTGGAGCATAATATCTGTCTCTGAATGAGATCTTCTCTGTGACTTTGAGAGTTCAAAGGGGCTTTTTGGTTCATCTCTTGTTTTTGCAAGATTTTTTTTTTTTTTTGTCATTCAAGAAAATATGTGGAAGATTTAAATTAGTTCATGAGTCCTTTTAGGCTAATTTTCTATGACATAGGTTGTTAAGAAATGCCATCTCACTTGACACTTTGAAGCTTTTCTACAGCTTTCAGAAGAAATCAACTTGGATTTATAAGGAAGACTGTAGCAGAAAGGATAAATTCATTTGATGGGTAGGCGCACTTTAAGACTTTCATGGTGGACACTCACCTAGCTGATAGGTTTACAGACTTTACAGTGAATCCAGAAGCTAAAGGTAGGTGGCTATAATCCCCCAGTGGGATCAGGAAATGGGAGACTTGGGAGGCCGAACAACAAGAAATGCAGAGATTAAGGGGTGGGAAGAAGTTCTGCCTACCAGTAAAAAAAGAGGAAGTGACCACTCAGAGTGGCATCAATAATCTCATGTTTTACAGGCTGCAGATGGGTATATCTGTGTACCTAAGTAGCCTTAGAGTTAAAAAGAAGTGAACAGCAACCAGGTAAAGAGGTGCCAACTTCTTCAATAGCCTCTTATGGTCTATGGCCACTGTCCAGGAAGGGTTGAGCATGGGTATGAGTGCCTTTAGCTGAGTGGCTGCATAAGGATGTTAAAGAGGGTGCCAAGAGGGCAAGCACAAAGGAGCTTGGCTCTGCAGCCTATCGGCTAGGGTGTGTCGCTGTTGAGCCGCTAGCAGAGAAGAAAACACGGATTCTCAGCGTTGCATAGAAAAGGGCTTTATTGTTTTGATTCCAATTTATATAGACTTTTCAGAGGTCACCCAGATTGGTCAGTCAGAAACCTCCCCCTGGGCCTGATTGGCCAGGCCTGAACTGTCCAAATCTCGAGACACTGTTTTTAATAACATCCAAACTTTATCTTTGTTTATAAAACACAGGAGAAAAACTCATGGGAAAGACCTGTGCTAGCCACAAGGGTGCTCATTTGGGAGGAGAAAATGATTGATTCTGCTTCTGAATCAAGACTAAGGATTTTATCTGAAACAGCTACTGACTCCACTAGCAAGATAGTCAGTGTAGATGGTCCAAAGTCTTCTTGGTGATTCCCTAGTGATTAGGTGTGTAGATGACTGCGAACTTCATTATAGAGAGCAATTTATTAGCTCTGGCTAAAGGCTGAAAATGTGTCACCATCTTCAGTGCCCACAAAGCTAAATGGAATGAATGTCATCAGTGCTTTGTTTTGAAAGAATCCACACGTGTTGGTTGTTCTCTGGACCTGTTAAACCTGATTGACTTCACAGGAGTGTCTAGTGTGTCTCTGGAATCTCATAGGCTAGCTAGAACAGGATGCTTACTATTTCAGGGCACAGAAGTTTTGGGTGTGAACAGCATGGCAGCAACAAGAGCTCAGGGATCCTTTAAGATGAAGATAGAGGTATCTTATCACATCAATTCACATCCAAGTCTGCTGGGTGAGCAAGTTTGGTTTTTTTGGTTTTTGGGGTTTTTTTGGGGGTGGGGGGGGTTTGGTGGGTTTTGTTTATTTGTTTGTTTTGGTTTTGTCTTTAATTAAATTTGTCTGTTAAGTCCCAAATCCTCACTGAAAGCCTGAGGTAGCTATTGAAATCTTTATTTGGATATAGTCCATGTTGTCTTCCTCTTGACAACGGTAGATGAACATGTTTTATAAGATGTTTTTAATCAGAGGACAAAAATAATATTTGTTGGAGTGCAATACAGAGTACAGAAAATAAAAGGTTCATTGCATGCTGGTAGCTACACCACAGAATCACTTACTTAGTAATTCTTTTTCTACTTCCATTACTAATGTGTTTTGGAGCCTCACTTCAACTTTCCAGTTTTCACAGGTCTCTGTTGACAAATTTTAAGTTCCTGCTTGAACAGGGGAGTTGAATCAGATGATCTTCATAGGTCCTTTTGGACCCGAACTATTCTGTGATTCTACAAAAACTTGCATTTCCCACAACTTTTACTGACATCCCAATTAGTCATGCCTGCAGGAAAGCAAACACACAGGTGGACAGAAGAGTCACCAATAGTCTTTCTCCTGGGCTGTTGTTCACCTGTTGTTCCCTGTGCTGGGGATAGTGCTGTCAAGAATTATAAATAAATACTGGAACTGTATCCTGAAGTGCAAAAGTGTGAGGTTGATCTAAGTTTACTTTCCTCAGAGCCTAGAACACATATCTTAGGAATACTTTTGTTAGTGAGAAGCTCTGTCTCTTAGTCTGCCCACTTCTTAGTCCCAGAGGTATCTCTACAGTGCAGTTCTTATCTACCAGGCCAGTTATATGTTGACTGCTTTTTTTAACTGTAAGTATGAATACATGTTCTTGGTGTATCTGAGATCTTGAATTTAATTCCTTTGTTTTTAGCAAGGATTATTTCATTCCTTTGAATTCAGTTATCTCTTTGTTCGCTAACATTAGCCATTTACACTTCATGACCTCATGTATGTTAGGGAGGTGTGCATGTCTTTTGTGTGAATGTATGTGAAGTTTATTAAAATAGTTAAATATGTTATTGCTACCTACAAGACTGACAAAGCAGCCTATACATTTGGCCAGTTAGAGGCTCCCTTCAGTAATACCTATGTATATTTAAACAGTTATATGGTTGCCTCACCACTTGCGTAAGACCCTCATGAATTGGCAGAAGACGCAATTTCTGTGAAAACTTGTTTGCTGTCTGTAATCCTACAACAGCCTGCTGATCTGCAAAGGCTGATACATGCTCTTGGGGGCTGCTAACAGGTTTACAGGAACCAGGAAGAAAGCCAGCTTTTCTTAAAGAACCAGTTTTGAGTTGATTGAGCTGTTAGTCAAGGCCTCAGGCTACAATTTATTAGCCATCAAATAGAGAGGTTCTGCCTTACTTATTATTGCTTTGGTTGCAGGCTAGATCAAAATGTACACGATTTGGTTTTGCATTAAAATTCTTAATTGTTCAGTAACGCTGGAGAAAAGTATAAATTATCTGCTGTTGAATATGAAGGAAAGTCAGTGAGGAATGCAGGGGTGGCAACGGCAACGCCTATGGCTGAACATGGATCAAGGGGTACAAGGGATTCCTGGTGCCAGGGACACCCGAGGCAGAGCAGGGAGCTCCTGCCTGCAGCCAGCAGCTCTCATGAGAGAAGCTTACACAGCTCAGGCCTTGCCAGGAGCAACCACAGGAGACTGAAATGGTCCTGGGGAGGGATACAACCAGGATGGGCAGATGGGGATCGAGAGGGCAAACAGGGATTGAGAGAGTTCAGCAGTTTGCACAGAAGGGCACATGAGAAGGGCTGTGCACCCTCATGAGCCCACAGCCCAGGGAAGTGCTCTAGGTTTCTGCCATAACGGAGGGCACTTGCCTCAGATATAAGCCCAGTGTTTCCACAAAGAAAGCCTCTGAGATGTTTGAGGCTTCCATGCAGATGGAACTGGTGAGAAAGGAGATTTCAGTACAGGCAGTAGGTTGCAATGAGTGACCACACCCTTCTTCAGGAGAAAAGGTATATATTTGCAAAAGATGTGCACAGGCTGGTGATCTGTTGCATTGGGTGGCTGAGTTGCAGGAAACAGTTAAAAGGCTGTGCAGTGTTAGAGAGGCTGAGATGGAGATAGATAAGTGGTTTCAGAACCATACACCCGTGGCAGACACCACAGAGAATGTGACATCTTTGACCCTTGTGGCCCACAAAAGCCTGACTCTGCTTCATTCCCCACCCTACAGCATTGCAACCAAAAACAGATGTGAAGCTTTAACTGCAGTAGACACCCATGAACAACGTCTGCAAGGAGAAACTGTACCAGCAGAATATAGTGGATACTACAAAAGGAAATGACAAATGCTTGTAGTAGGTGACACACTCTTAAGGAGTATTAAGGCACCCATTTACCGGCCTGACAATAGGACATTCTTTGATGGCTGTAGCCTATTTGGGAGGGATGGGATCCACCTCTCTAGAAGAGGAAAGGCAATCTTTGGTAACAGTCTGGACAACTTGGTGAGTTTGGCTTTAGATGGAAGGACTCTGGGGGTGGGGTCCAAAGTGGCAACACTCATGCCATTGCAACCAACTGGGGAATAATTTAGACCGACAGAGTAGTGGCAAATTTTCCTTATTTGTCTGGCCAGACAGAACCAGAAGGCAGCCACCTCACACCTCAAGTGTGTGTTGATGAATGCACACTGCGCGGGGAGCAGACAGGAGGAACTGGAACTTCGTGCATCTGTCAGAAAGTTACAATATCATAGAAATAACTGAATCATGGTGGGAAAATTCACATGACTGAAGAATTTTGATGGATGGCTATAGGCTGTTTCATAAAGACAGGCAGGGGTGAAGAGGAAGATGAGTCATGCTCTCTGATAAGGATAATCTGAATATGTAGAAGTCAACTACAGCAATTGTGGAAGTCCTATTGAATGCCTCTGGATCACAATCTTCTCCACGGGCATCTCATAGTTGGCATCTTCTACCAACCTCCAAAACAGAATGATAAGGCTGATGCAGCAATATTTGGGTCACTTACACAAGCTTTGGGTCAACAGAACCTAGTACTTACAGGTGACTTCTATTGCCCAGACATTTGCTGGAAGAACAATACAATAGCTGACATCATCCATCATGTTCCTGGAATGCATAGAGGACTGCTTCCTTACACAAATGTTATATGTGCCAACAAGGAAAGAGGCACTGCTTTGTAATATCTTGTAATGTTTTATTGCTCTATTACAATGTAAGTGATAACCTCAGTTGCAGTCATCACAACATTGAGGAATTTGGGATTATGCTGAGTGTGATGAGGGTTTGTACTAGGACAAAGGGTTTGAATTTCAGAAGAGCAAACTTGAGCTCACTCAGAGCTCAGTGGAAAGGGGCCTGGGGGGGGCCCGGGTGGGCTAGCAGTTGAATATGAGTGCACAGTCTGCTGCTGTGGCAAAGAAGCCAAGAGGATCCTGGGTTGCACCAACAAGGATATCACCACCAGAGACAAAGATATCATTATCCCACTCTACTCTGGACTTGTCAGACTGCACCTGGAATAGTGGGTTCAGTTTTTGTTCCCCCTTCACAAAAAAGATGTGGGCAGCTGGCGAAGGTCCAGAGAAGGGCCACAAAGATGATCCAAGGGCTTGAAGCCTGCCATGTGAGGAAACACTGAGAGAACTGGGCTTGCTCAGCCTTGAGAATAAAAGGCTCAGGGGAGACCTTATCACCATGTTCCAGTATTTAAAGGGTGGCTACAAAGAAGACAGAGAGTTCATTTTTAAAACAAGATACATGGAAAAGACAAGGGGTAATGGGTACAGGTTACTCCTGTTGAGATTCTAGGTGGACAGAAGATGAGCATTTTTCACAACAAGGACAACAAGTCATTGGAATAATCTCTCCAGTGAAGTGGAATTCCCCAGCTTTGACACTTTTAAGATTCGGCTGGATAGAGTTCTGGGCCATCTGGTCTAGATGGTGCTTTTTCTGAAAACGATTGGACCAGATGATCCTTCAGGTCCCTTCCAACCCGGTATTCTATGACACTATGAAAATGCTTGTTTGTCTTTACTATAAAATCTACACATGTTTCAAGGCTAGTTCTACCTTTTTTTTTTTTTTGTATACCTATTTATGCACAATTATGTTCCATTAAAAAAAAAAAACCCAAGAAAAACCAAACAGATTAAACATATCAATTTAAGCCTTGATACCAGATGCAGTTACTCAATAGTGGAATTGTCAGGGGAACTGTTTGAGATAGCTGAGTGCAATGTCGTGGATCAGGAATAGAGAAAGTGGGGGTTTCACAGGATGTGGTATTTCTTTCTGAGAAGCTGCAATTCTGAAAAGGAAACCAGGAGTCCTGTTAGATAATAATCTTATTTCATATCTCAGATTAAGTGTATGGAAAAAGGAATTAATGGCATCCCTGAATACATGAAAAAGAATATTGAATAGGTAAAGGAAAATTATTGTTCTACTACATTTGTCAGTGAAAGTGGTTTTATATAAAATTAACTATCTAAATTGGTCTGATTTTCCCACTGCAGGCTTTTTCTCTGCTGTCTTTGGAGAAGAAAGGTAGATGGTTAGCACAGACTATGTGCATAACACTTAGACAGCTCAGGTTAAATGGGGTAAAGCCTATCCATGTCCCAGCAATGTTCAGAGTTTACACAAGGCATGCAGCTTCCACTTCCACTCCTAGGAAGTTAAGAGAAATCCTCTTGTGCTCCATCCTTTCCTTAGTGTTCAAATTTTAGGAAAATTTGGCAAACATCTGCACAGTATAATGCCATGTCTTCTCCTTGTTGATCATCAGGAAAGTAGTTGCTTCTGTCCATGCTCAAGCTGTTAGCAATGGTACCACGTTATCCTCTCCTGGACTGAATGGGTAAGGGCCTACATATTTTTTCAGGCTTTCAGCAAATTCATGCAGACAGCTTTGCATATAGAAGGTCATATAGAAGGTTTGTTTTTGCAATCATACATGAGATTACTATGAATGTGGGAAAAAAAATCCAAGGAAAATAATTTAGAGGCCAGGAGCTGCTCTTCTATTCCTCCTGACTAGCCCCATAGTGCAGAGCTAATAAAAAGAACTAGGTGTTGTCACACATATTACTCTTTGTGGTGGTGTCCTTTTTCTCCCTGTGGATTAATATAGCTCCTGGCATAGCAGAACCCTGTTGTGCTTGGTGTTATTAAAACTGCTATAACAATAACAATAATAATAAGTGTACTGGAAAACTTCATAGCTCTAGAATGAATAAGGTAAATACTGCTCCCTTATTCAATGACACATGAATGTCCATTAATTACAATTATGTACAAAGCTAATTTTTGGGATTCGACTGACTAGAAATTGTTCCGCCCAAGAACCAGTGCCTTTTCTTACTAGGTTTTTATGATAATGCAGAATGACATATTTTTGTCACAACTTCCTATCTTGTCAGAGCACTGCTTCAGTGAAGAAATAATATCTAGTAATTCATATAGTAATCGTTCTTGTGTCCTGATGGAAAGAGGGAAGCAACAAGTATTTAAGTCATAATATCTACTTGGAACTAAAAAGCATTCTTTTTTTTTTAATCTGTGTTGTCAAAGGCAATGGTCCTACAGATACTTCACTTATGCATGTTTTGCCACCAGGAGACAGTAGAAATTTTATTGAAATAATGAAGACTAGACAAATAAATAGATATTTTCCTATATTTGAGTCTCAGTAGGATGTAATTGTTTGCTTGAAAAGCTGGGGAAATACACACATATTTTACTAATCTTTTTGGAATTTTCAGATGTAGATCTGGATAGGTTTGGTTTGGAGGTGAACACTGTAATGGCGTGGGAGACAAAACAAATGTAGTGCCTCCCATATGACAGGTCTTTGTCTTCCTTTTGAACTTTTTACTTTTAAATTTAGATGAAATACGTAATAAACATGATGACAAACCAACACGTAGTTTGGTTATAAATAGACTTCCTACGTCAGTAACAGACTCAATCCATCATTACTACATGTACTTCCATACTTCCTATTTCTGTTTCTGTTATTGCTCAAAAGGTTTGAGCAATCACTTGGATTTATTAATACATTCCAACTATGGTGAGACTGGTGCAAGTCATCAGCACTCAGGCAACACAATGCTAAACTGTAAACAAATATTTTGTTCAGAACCAATGACATTAACAGTACTTTCTTAGTTAGTCCTGCACTAGTGTTCACATTGTGTTTGGGTCACTGGAGTTCAGATCGGTTTAGCTTGCATTGAAATTAATGGCCACAGATGTGCAGGATTCATTTTAATATTCTACCAATACCTAACCAATACCTAACCAGTAAATATGGCTTAGCAACCATGTCTTTCAGGTGCTAACTGTGAAACTCTAATAGGCGTTCCATCCCACAATCCTAGTTCCCTTGATGAATACACATTCTGTTCTGGCCGAGAATGTTAATAGCACCAGCACAAGCAAGAGTGTTCCTTAGAGATGTGTGAACTATGGATATTCTCAAGTCACTTTCAGACTATCCTTCTTGTTAATAAACCTCATAATGATATCAGGGAAGTGGGTTAATTAAGTTAAAAAATCATTAAATAATTCCCAACAGCCTCACAATTCAGGAAAGTGAGTGACTGAGGTATTCAGCTAAGAAATGGAGAATAGAATTTAAAACTTTTCAGAGCAGGTCAGGAAGCTATTCAGGCAGAATAAACTGTTTATTCTTATCATAATGCTTTTTTGCTGTCTTTGTGGAAAGAGTTGGGTCCCACTATCAAGGAAAACTTTAACCATAGGTGAATGTAACCCTGTGTTTCTGTTACAAAGTCAGAATACGAGAAAGATGAGTTTAGGTGGTTGCGATGAATTCTGAAGAGTGAGAGTGAAAAAGGCATCTAGCAGTGACTACAGGACTTGATCCCTTCAGAGGTTACCTTTAGATATTCCGCTGTTGGCTGGCTTTTAAGAAGATGTCACTCATTAGAAAGAAAAATCAAAATTGCCTTTAATGTTGTGGTGGATTTAGAAATATTTTAGGACCTTTTATCTTTTGACGAGGCTTTTTGTGCTTGCACATTTAAATGATCATACTCAGGAAAAGAAAGCAGCTGTGGAATCAAACATGAGACTTGGGTTTTAAGTTTATAGAGTTTGTTCTTTGTTTTCACAAATGATGCCTCCAACAAAAACATGGGGTTTCAAACACTGGTTCATATTTATTGATATTAAGAGCAAACCAAATTGAATTGTTACTTTAAAGAGAGTCTTTTAAATCATGTTCTTAGGATCATAAAAATTTACTGGGCTATTTCATGGCAAGATATCTCCAATTAAATCTTTTGCTAACTGTAAAAAGGTGGATAAGACAGAGATTTTACTACAGTTTTGGCATGAAAACTGACAACATCAAGAATTTGCTACTTCAGGGAATTAGTCTTGAACTTTAGTCAGTGTTACTGACTAATCACATGACTCATTTTCTTTTTTCCTTTGACAGGCGTTAACACTTTAGCATGCCCATTTAAAAAAAAACCACTCAGAATCCTATATAAACGACTTCCACAAACAGCCTATTACTCCACCCCATTGGGATGATATAAGGTAAGAGTTACATAGCTCACTGAATAGCTCTAGAGATGTCAAAGATATGATTTATGTTATGATTGGAAGGTCCTTAATCTTCTATTATTTGCTATTTAAGTGCTAACTTAGGAAAAATGCTTAGAAATACCTATGTGAATAGAGTATTTGGTTGGGCTTTGCACCTTTAGCTTAGCTTATTTTTCATTAAAATAAGAAATCATAGAATTGTAGAAATCATAGACAATTTGTAAGATTTTAAAGGACAAAATTCTTGTGGCAATTTTGAATTTATATTACTGGTAAAATAGAATTGGCTCCTAGAAAGCCAGATTCTAGTCTGCTTATTTTTGCTAGATAGCCTTTTAACTTTTTCTGTCTTAGCTAATGGAATATGGAAGTAAATTTTTCAATGGGAATCTGAGCACTTATTCCTAATTCCACCTTTCAAAGCAAACCTCCAAGAAATGGTAACTCTGAATGATGTGTGGGGCTGTGAAACAGCCTGGTCTCTGCTTCACTGCTGTCAGTCAGAAACTGAGAAAGGCTCTTTGGGACATGCTGTGGTATTCCTGAGATGAGAATCTCTCCCCACTGTCAAGAGTCCCCCACAAAACCTTTCTGGAGGAATCTTTTCTTCTTTGAGGGTTGGTGGAAGTCCAGGGGACTGCAGGGCTTAGGTGGGCATCCTAGTGAGTTCTAATTGGTTGAGTTGAAGTGATTTTCATCTGACAAGTTCCTCTCCCAGAATCAAGGAAAAAGAAATCATTTGTCAATTCTATACTGGGGTATTTAATTTAATCCCAAAGGGAATTCTTTTCTTTGCTATCTCATTGGTTGAAAGATTTCCCATTTTGTTAGCAGAGGTTAGACAATGAGAAGGAAGTGTCTGTGCATGAGAGAGTTTAGGGAATTAAATGGGGATTTTTCTCTAAAATTAAAGACAAGGGGAAAAATACTGTACAGCTCTGTTCATATGTGGGGAGTGTCATTTGTCATCACAACCAACAATAGATCATTCAAGATGAATCAAGTTTTGAACAAGTTTGTGTGTTTGTGAGAATTTCACCTTTTAACCCAGTATTTATTGAATGGTAAATGCATAACTGTTTGACTGGACTGACACTAGTTCTGTCTTGTGCAGCCCAGGAGATGGAGATTGAGACTGCAGATGAAATTGCTATTGTTGGAATAGGATGCAACTTTCCTGGAGGTGAGTTTGGGGTAAAAGCAAAACTGGCTGTGAGTGAACATTGAAAAGCAGAGTCTTTTCTTAATGTTGAAATGGAGAAAAAGCACATGTTCTTCTCTTAGAAGACTTTTTTGCTTTTCTGGTTGTGGGATCTTTTTGAAAGTTTGTGCTGTGGTAGAAGTTAATTGGCTTGAATTTCTCTGCTGACTGACAGACAGACAGACAAACAGACAGAAGAACCTTCAGTGCTGCAGGGCATTGAGCTGCACATGAAACTCATACAAAGGAGCTGGATGGGTCTGGGATGATTTGAACTTTCTCCATGTCCACTGGCTGGGTGGTTTTGGCTGGGTGATTGTGCATTGTTACAGGACTCTGCATCTATAGGGACAGGACAGATCAAGGGCTGGATATTATCATCAGCTTTTCCTGTAATATGAGTAAGTTGGGTTTTCCTAAAAGAAATCTTCCTGCTTTATTACGGTAGGTAGAGTAGGTGCTGTGAGATGGTAAGGAAATGGGGAGAGAAGGTGGTTAAGGATTTGGTGGGGTTCCTTTGCTTTTAGACAAGCAGTGAAGGGATCAGTCATGCTTTATCATTTTCCTCTCACCAAAGAATGATCACTTCTTTCTGTGGCAAGTCTACTTGAGCAGCTCAGATTTACATGTGGGAGGTCCTTGTAGCTGACTATGTGCATTTCTGAGTCTGCACGGGAAGGGGGAGTGCATAATTGAATTGATTTTAAGAATTTTGTCCAACAGGAGATGGAATTGACAATTTCTGGAAAGTCCTGGAGGAAGGCAGAAACTGCACCGTAGAAATCCCCCCCGAGAGATTTAATGCCCAGGAGTGGTATGATCCAGATGATAACAAGCCAGGAAAAATATGTACAACACGAGCTGCTCTTCTTGATGAGTGAGTCTGTTCCTCTGCTGCATCACTGACTTTTGTAGTACTTAGAGTATGGCTACAGCTGTTCAGGGGCTGTGACTAGTGTGCAGAATAGCAAAGTACAGTAAGGCCAAAATAAGTGTCTTTTATTTGAATTCCACTTTCACCTTGAAAAATCAGGCTGTAGACCTTCATTCAAAGGAGAAGTTGAAATGCACAGGAGAAATGTTTTTGTCTCCTGAGATTTAGACTTGGCAGAGATGAATCACAAGATGAAGAATTAATTTAGTGCTTAGTCCCATGTTAGATATTGATTTCTGCACTGAAGTCAAGAGATGATAGAAGGCCATACAAATCTGATCTGGGGATATGAGATTAAACCTGGATTTGTTTTTTTGTAAGCATGGGCCTCTTTTGAAGGTATTTTGTAAGGCAAACACACACATACCTAAATTATTTTGAATGTATTGTTAGAGAAGCATGGCTATTTCTTGAAAACACCTTAGCTGATACTCTACTTTTTACTTTTAAATAGTATAGCATTGGCTATACTATTTGCATTGGCTTAAAATAATGTAGAAAAAAATATTTGTTTATAACTTGTTGGCTTACAAACATTTTCTTCTGATTTCGAAAATGGAAGCTGTGGCCTAACATCAGTTACTGCTCTGCTTTTCGTGAATTTGCAAAATACGTTAACTGTGAGTTTAGTAGTAAATGCATCTTATACATATATATGCCATATCATATTCTGGTCTGTATATTTCAGATTTAATGCATTTGACAACCACCTGTTTGGGATTAATAATATGGAAGCTGAACGCATGGATCCGCAGCAGAAGTTACTGATAGAGTGCACATACAAAGCCCTGGAGGATGCAGGAGTTCCTGTAGAATCTCTCAGTGGCACCAAAACAGGTGTTTTTATTGGTAAGATGAAAATTTCATGGCAAAGAAAGTGTGTTTAAACCTCGCAAAGATTGGAGCACTCCTTCATAAACTTTCTATATGTATCTAGTCTGCATCGAGGCTGGATGTGGACAGGGGATCTAAGTCTAAGGTGCTACAGAACTTCTGTTTGCTCTTGGTAAGAATTACCAGGCTACTTTGGAAGTTCGTGATACAATTCGTGTATCTCTTTTTGGTGCTTTACTTCCTGTGTTCAGGCACTGAAGTTAAGCAGGGAACAGTTAAAACTGCCTCCCCAGCCCAACCCTTCATGGGAAAGATACTCCAAGCCAGCCCAACCCTTCTTGGGAAAGATACTTCCCTTTCCATCCCTAAGGGGAAGGGAACACCCAAAATGTGTAATTGGTCATGTCTGCAAAAAATCACCAACTTTTATTAGTAAATAACTCATTTGGCATGGAAATTGGAATGTTAGTCCCTGACCTGCTGTATCAGCACATGGCAGTGAGTTTTGCATTAAAATGTAGGGTGGAAGGAAAGAGGGAAAGGAAGAGATGAATTAAAGAAAGGGAGAGAGAAAGAGAAAAACAGAGAAAAAGAGATCACCAGTCCAGGTTCCACTGTTGGTCTGGCCAACTGGATGTCCAGGGTCTTGGGTCGTCTTGATCCCCCCCTCCCCAGACTGATCCCTTCTAAGGTTGACAGTTTGTTCTTGCTTCTGTGCTGATGCTGTCTTTTGTTTGCTGATGGAGGCAGAGTGGTTGGAAAGTGGCCCAGTGGAAAAGGACCTGGGGGTAGTGGTGGACAGTAGCTGAACATGAGCCAGCGAGAGCCCAGGTGGCCAAGAGGGCCAGTGGCATGCTGGCCTAGATCAACAATATTGTGACTACAGGAGCAGGGCAGTGATTCTTCCCCTGTACTTGGCACAGGTGAGGTCACAACTCGAGTCCTGGCTCCACTTCTGGGCCCGTCAGTTCAGGAAGGAGACACTGATGTGCTGGAGTAAGTCCAGAGAAGGGCAGCAGAGCTGGGGAAAGGTTCTGCAGTACAAGTTCTACAAAGAGCAGCTGAGGGAGCTGGCAATGTTTAGCCTGAGACCAGGAGGCTCAGGGGTGATTTTATGACTCTCTACAACTGCCTGAAAGGAGGTTGTAATGATGTGGGGATCAACCTCTTCTTACAAGCAACTAGAGACAGGATGAGAGGCCATGGCCTCAGGCTGTGCCAGGGGACATTCAGTTTGGACATTCGGGAGAAATTGTTCACAGAAAGGGTGACTGGATGTGGGAATCAGTTGCCCAGAGAGGTGTTGGAGTCACCATCCCTGGAGGTGTTTAAGGAAAGACTGGATGAGGCATTTAGGTCTACTTGACAAGGTGGTGCTTGGCCATAGAGTGGACTGGATGATCTCAGTGGTCTTTTCCAACCTAACAGATTGTGTGATTCTGTGGTTGTGTTTCTGTGCAGCAGAACAAAGATGTTTATCCCAGAAGAGTGCTGTCCTACCTCTGCATGGCCCCCTTCTCCTCTCATTCTTTCAACAGTTCCTGGTTAATAGTGACCATCCTTGTCTCCACAGCTCTCAAGCTGTCAGCATTTGACACGTACACATCAACCCCTTATCTTCTGGGCTTCTACACAGGGCTACACTTTTCTCCAGTATATTGTTTTCCAGGATAACTTTGGTCAAGGTGTTGTGGGGGTTAATATCATTTTAAACCAGCAGAAATCCCCCTGTAGGCTTTATAGTGATATCAAGGTGCAGTTGTCCAACTGCTTTTGTCCGGACCAGAAATGTTATGGAGGACATGATACCGGGTGATGTTGAAAGATATTTAAAAGACAATACTAGAATAAGAGCACATTACTGCTGGTGTAATCTGTGTCTCTTTAAAGAGGAGCTTTCTGGGGTAGTTAGGCTGATGTAGCTATAGGGGGAAATGCTTTAGATTACCTTTTAGTCTGAGAGATACTCTTCTTCCACCAAGGACACTATTCCTTGCTCTCTGAATAGAGGTATGGCATTTTCCACATGTTCTCATGGACTTGGGGATCCACAAGTATTTGAATATTGGTATTTAAGCATGATGTTCCCAGAAAGAAGACATGACTGCTCTTACAGGCCCCATTCTTCTTTACTATTTCTTACTGGATCAGAGTGAGAAAAAAAAGGATAAATAGAAAGTATTGGATAGCAGTTTGTGCTGGGACCTTTAACTTGGTACATATGTGCAACTGAAGCTAATGTACAATTGTACAATTTTACATTACAATTGTACAATTACCCTGTTTGTAACTTTTTGATAAATGTTCTCATGGTAAAACTAAACCAACCGGTCTCAAACTGAGATAAAGGGGTCACAGCAGGCTAGGGAGATCTGAGCTGCATTCTACAGTGAGTTAAGCCATCAGAAAAGGCCTGTCATTTCCTGGGCACGTAGGAATTTCAAGTGTTAGGTATGTTTGTGTAAGTTGGGTCCCAGGGAAACTGCAGTGAGTTTTGCTTTTGATTTGGGTTGAAGCAAAGTTTCATGATAGGAGCACAGATGCTGTGTGGTTTCCTCTTAACACTGAACACAAAACCACGCCATCAGGTTTAGCGCTGTACATTGCTGTTGTTGGCTTGGGTTAACTTGGCATATATCTGGTGTTTTACAGGTCTCATGAATCGAGACTATGAAATCATAACCAGCAGAGCAGTGAGTGAAATAAATCATTATGATGGTACTGGAACAGCAATGAGCATTGTTGCTAACAGGGTCTCTTTCACATTTAATCTCACTGGACCGTCTCTGACCGTTGACACTGCGTGTTCATCTTTTCTTTTGCTCTGCATTACGCCTTGCGAGCCATTAAATCAGGTAAGGGGACAGAAGAGATGCTGGACAATGAGATCAGCATTGCTGATTGTTTCTGTCTATCAGCAGGGCCCTCTCAGCATGAGTGTGTTTCTGTTTGTCTCCAGGAGACTGTGAGGCAGCAATCTGTGGTGGGGTGAATTGCATCATCGATCCCCGCACCTTTGTATCTCTCAGTAAAGCAAAAATGATCTCTCCGGAGGGAATAAGCAAACCCTTTTCCAAGAAAGCAGATGGCTATGGAAGGGGAGAAGGCTGTGGTGTTGTTTTCCTCAAACCACTGAGAAAGGTAAGACAGCTTGTGAGGCAGCGTAAAATAAGACTGGTTACTTGCCTGAATTTTGTGTCTTCAGCTCTAATAATGACTTTTCCAGCAATGATTTTCCAATTCAATCATAATATTAATGAAGCATTTCTGAAGTGTTTATGCATTTTCCCTAGTACAGGAAAAGGATTCCACATTTAAAAGTTAGCGTTGTATTCTGTTATTTCTTGGCTTTGTTGTGCTGTTCTGTTGTATCCTCTACAGAGAAAGCATGAGGTTATTAAAGACAATTTAACTTTTCATGGAACAGGCAAAGGAAGACTACAGCAAAATCTGGGGTGTGATAAACATCAGTGCAGTAAATCAGAACGGCAGGTCCACGACTCCGATCACAAGACCATCTCAAATAGAGCAAGAGAAGTTACTGCGCAGCATTTATGAAAGTCGTGTGGATCCCTCAGTTGTGCAGTACATTGAAGCCCATGGCACAGGAACTGCTGCTGGAGATCCTACGGAAGCTGAAAGCCTGGGCAGTGTCATTAGCAAAAACAGGTCTTCCCGAGTTTCCATTCTGAAAATCGGTTCAGTGAAAGGAAATATTGGGCACACGGAATCGGCTGCTGGAGCAGCCGGGTTAATCAAAGTGCTCCTGATGATGCATCATGGAAAGATTGTTCCATCCTTGCATTACTCGAAGGAGATGAGCAGCATCGATACGGAGAAATTAAACCTTGCCGTTGCCACAGCTGTAGAGCCCTGGGAAGAATCCAGTGAGTACGGAAGGGTAGCTGGCATCAACTGCTTTGGATTTGGAGGAACCAATGCTCATGTTGTAGTCAGGCAGGTGAAGCAGCCAGAGCCTCTTCCTGCCTTTAAGAAGCCCCTGGAATTAGTTCTGCTGTCAGCAGCATCGCGTAAGTCCCTTCAGATGACAATGGCCGATACAGCCGAGCAGCTGAGCACAAGAAACTCCATAACTCTGCCAAGCCTGGCCTATACTTCTGCCTGCAGAAGAAGCCATGCCAACTACAGGTACCGAAAAGCGTTTGTCACAAATTCCCTCCAACACCTGCAGCAAGAGCTGAAGTCAGCAGCGAGCACTGAACTTGCCATGTCAAAGGCAGAACCCCAGCTGGTGTTTGTGTTCTGTGGCAATGGTGTAACGCTGAAGGAGTTCAGTGACGCCCTGCTGAGCTCAGAGCCAGTGTTCAGAGACAAGTGTAAGGAAATAGAAGACCTTTTTCAGCAGCACACTGCCATCAGCCTTCTGCCGTCAAGAAATCATAGCCCAAAGGACTTGCTGAACCCAGAGCTTTCCCAGCCCTTGCTGTTTGCCCTGCAGGTTGCCATAGCTTCCCTCCTGAAGCACTGGGGTATTCAGCCCATTGCAGCTGTTGGCCACTCAGTGGGGGAAGTTGCTGCTGCTCATATTGCTGGGTACCTTTCCCTGGCAGATGCAGTCAAAGTGATTTATCACCGGAGCAGGCTGCAGGCAAAGACAGCCAGCGGCAGAATGTTGGTGGTTGGAAACATCCCTGTTCAGGAGATTGCTGAACGCCTGCATCCCTACTCGGGAAAGGTGTGCATTGCTGCTTTCAACAGCCCCATTTCCTGCACCTTGTCTGGGAGTGTAGACGCTGTGGAAGCTGTCCAGAGAGAGTTAGCTGAAGCTTTCAGACAGAGAAATGTCTTTCTTCATGTTTTAAATGTTCCAGTAGCATACCACAGCCCCAGCATGGATGTGATACTAGGGGAGCTGGAGGAGCAGATAGAGCCTTTAGAAAAGCGGAAGGGGGAAATTGAAGTGATTTCAACACTGACTGGAATGGCTGTATCTGAAAATGACTTTGCTCAGGGCAAATTCTGGGCACAGCATACTAGGGAGCCTGTTGCTTTCACAAAGGCCATCCAAAGTGCAGCCAGAGACAGGGACAACGTGGTGTTTGTGGAAATAAGTCCTCACCGAGCATTGCAAAGGAGCATAAAGGAAACACTAGGAAAAGGCACAAAGGTGTTCTCCTCTTTGCAATCTGATGCAGAATATCAGACGCTCCTGACCCTGGTAGGAAATCTGTTTGAACTGGGATATAATCCCAACTGGCAGCACTTCTATAACGGGTACCAAAGTGTTCCAGTGGCCATTCCACGGTATCAGTTTGATCGCCAAAAACTCATGGCCTGTCTGGATATCCATCAACAAGCAAACCAAAGAGGTGTCAGTGCCAGTCATCCTTTGATTTACGGCATAAACAGTGACAATGTGGAGTTTGGCTGCCTGGTGTCTCAGGACACGACACCATACTTGTATGAACACAAGAACAATGGGGTGGCCTTAGTCCCTGGAGCTTTCTATGTGGAGCTTGCTCTGGCCTCTGTGATGAGCAGCTCCAGACCTAAAGTGCCTCTGAGTACTTGCCAGCTGAGTATCAGTTTTTCTGCACCGTGTGTTCTCACACAGAGTTCCCAAGTGCTGAATATCAAACTAAGTCCACAAAAAGCCACAACAAGCTTTGAGGTTGTCTCTTCCTCCAATGCAGTTTATGCTGCTGGCCAAGTGGCAAAGGGGCTTGATGGTGTGGTGGAAGAAAGCAGCATCTCCTTCCAAGCCATCTATCGAAGATGCAGGTCAGTGGTTAGCAGAGAGGAGGTTTATGAAGCCCTGTCTCATGTTGGCTTTCAGTATGGCTCCATGTTCAGGCAGCTCAGTGATGTGCATTATTGCCAGGAGCTAAAGGAAGCTATAACAAGCATAAAGGTGAATCAGGAGACTGTCAGAGAGATGTACAGCTACTGTATCCACCCAGTGCTGCTTGACTGTTTTCTGCAGATGACCGCTGTCTTGACCTCAAGGACACTCCAGTCCAGAGCAGGCTTTCCTTCAGGGATAGGCAGCCTGGTGGTGCTCCGACCCCTGGAAGAAGAAATGATGATATACATGAGAATGAGCAAGTCCACTGGGAACTGCCTCGAGGTGTGTGGATGCTTTGTGGACAAGCATGGCTCTGTTTTGGCTGAGCTCAAGCGTGTTGCCATCACTTTCATGAAGGAAGCATCTTCCAGAGACAATGAGTTCCTGTTTGAAAACAGGTGGAAAGAAGTCTCTCTTTCACAGACAATTGTACATTTGGGGGTTAAGCCCAGAGTCCTTGTGTTTGCAGACAAATTTGGGATATCTGAGGAGCTCAAAAAGTATTTGCATCCTGCTTCGAGATATGTAATGTATGAAGATTGGGAATCTCTTGTGGAAGGCGACACACAGAATAAAGTGAGATCAGAGGCTGAGGATTATGATGAAATCCTCTTCCTGTGGGGAATTCAAAAGTTAAATGAAGATTTCCCAGGGAAAGCAGTAGATCAGCTGGCAAAGTGCTGTGAAGCCTATCGCCAGGTAGTGGTGGCATTAAGAGAGAAGGCGTCCCGCTGTTCCATCAGAGTGATCACCTATAGAACAACAGGGAGCTATGTGGACCATGTTAACTGTGGGTTTGCATTGTATGGCATGACCAGAACTTGCATTGTTGAAGTTCCAGAAATCACATTTCAGCTGATTGACCTCAGCTCTTCCAGTTCCCTGGACATCTCAGTGTTAGCCGATGTTCTTGTCAAATACAAAGGTGGCGACTACCCAGAAGTTTGCATCAGCCTGGGAAGAATATATGTGTCTGAAATCAGACACACACCTTTTGTAGACACAGATTACATCCAGCCCGTGAGATCTCTCCAGAAATCACAGACATTCACTTTGTACACCTCAGATCCATACACAGCAAAAGACTTGTCTGGGGAATTATCCACTGGCACTGCTACTCAGCTTGACAAACAGAGTGTTGAAATTCAAGTGGATAAAATTTGTCTCCACTCAGAAGATTATTTTCCCATTAGTGTTTCTAGCTGCAACTTTGGTAATACACTGTATTGGAACTCCCAAGCTGGAGACAAACACAGACTTTTAGTTCTTGATTTCAGTGGCACAGTCACAGCAACAGGTGTTGATGTGAAAAGAGTGAAAGTGGGAGATCATGTGGTTTCATGTTATCCCACTGCTGCCTCATCCAGAGTTCAGATTCCAGGAACAGTTTGTTTCAATGTCAAGAAATTCCCATTCCTCCAGAATGTCCCTTGCGTGTCATACTTCATCATTGCATGGGAAATCTTCACTCAGAGGTTACCCAAAGGGAAACATGGCAGAATGTTGGGCATTATTACGACAGAGCCATCATCGGTTTTGTGCCATGTTCTTTCTGCAGCAGCAGAGGAGATGGGTTGGAGAACAGTCCTTGCAAAGCCCACTCCTAACGTGTTCCAGTATATAAAGCTGTGCAATGCCCTTGTTGTTCTTCCTCCAGTCAACAGACTGTCTCAGGAGGATCTGGCCCACATGTACTTTCTTAAAGATGTGGTGATCGTGTGTGGCAATCAACAGTCTGAATGCATCCAAAATGTCAGTGAAATCGATCATGAAAACATCAGTTTTCATATCCTTGTTGTTGCCAGCCTTTTCCGGAAAGCACGTCTAAAGGAATTGCAGAAGAATGTACATGCCTGGATCAGTTCCATGGATCTGAAACAGTTTAGACATCTCTCAGGTTCTGTTTTTCAGCAGACGGAGACCTTTGAAGGGCTACACTCTGTGATGTCCTATTTTACCTGCACTTCTGTTCCCCTTGCTGTCCTGGGAAGGCAGAAGGACATTGGTGTGCTTTCAGATATCCCATTGTACAAGCCCCAGAAGCAGCTGTTTAAGCAGAATGCTGTTTATGTAGTAGTCGGGGGGCTCACTGGACTTGGCTTGGAAACGGTGAAATTCATAGCTGAGAATGGAGGAGGGTGTATTGCAATACTCTCCAGGAGAATTCCCAGCAGTGAGAAGCAGGAAGAGATGAGGGCTCTGCAGGAGCAGTACAAAGGGAGCAAAGTAGCGTTTGTGCAGTGTGATGTGACTTTGAGCAGTGATGTTGAGAAAGCTTTCCAGTCCATTGCCAACACCTTTGCGGGGAGTCCGATCAAAGGCGTATTCCAAAGCGCTGTTGCTTTACACGATGGCCACCTTGAAGTGCTGAAGTTGGCTGACTTTCACAGAGTGCTGAGCCCAAAAGTAGCAGGGACCCTAAATCTTCACTGGGCTACCAGAGGCCAGGAGCTTGACTACTTTGTGTGCTACTCCTCGGTTACTTCCTTTCTGGGCAATGCCACCCAGACTAACTATGCAGCTGCAAACTCTTTCCTGGATGTCTTCTGCCTCTACAGGAGGAACTGTGGCCTTTCCGGCCAGGCCATTAACTGGGGTGCTTTGAACCTTGGCATTCTGCTCAATCAAAACCACATTCAGAGCATTCTGGGATCCAAGGGCATAGACATTCTGCAAGTGCATGAAATTCATGAGTATCTCAGGAAGACCTTACTTATAAACAACTCGCAGCAAGCTGTTGTCAAATTGAACTTTCAAGCTTTGTCTCATCATGTTTTTACTCGGATCATTTCCCTCAAAAGTCGCTTTATGTCACTTATGTTAGAAGAGTTCAGGAACAAGATTGAAACCTCGGAGGAAACCCAAGTCCCAGATGCTGCCTTTCTCAAATCTGAGGACTACATCACCTCATTGGTGAGTGACCTCACAGGAGTGACCCCAGATGAGCTAACCATGAATACACCCCTTTCGTCTTTGGGCATAGACTCTATGTTAGCTATGACCATTCAGAACCGTGTCTTTCAAGAGAGAAAGGTGGACATCCCTCTTCTGAAACTGCTTGATCCTCACACCACTCTGTCAAGTTTAGTGGTAGTTTTAGAAGAAACAAGCAATGCAAATGGAATAGTTGAAAAGAAGAATGCTGCAGTTGAAAGTGAAGAAAATGATACCTTGCTATAGGAATCTTTCCAATCAGGAATTGTGTAACTGACAATACTCAGACCCTTTGCATCATCTCAGAATATGTCATTGCAGACAGGGTAGAACATCTGGTGATGCTCAATCTACTCTTCTGCATTGACCCAGAAAATCAACACCAGGTTCTTCTGTCATTATTCTGCTAGCTGTGTTAATTTCAATCAGTTGTTGACTTTTTACTTTCAATTTATTTTGCCTTTATTTTCAGTGGTTTTAACTGGAAATAAGTAGGTTAATACCTACACATTTTCATTGCACATTGCATTTTTTAAACTGTATTCAAGTTTTGATGAAAATCGTATATTTGCACCTCTGAACAATGAATATATACATAAAGCTGCAGAAGCTTATCAGCATTTTTGTCATATCCTATTCTTAATATAGCATTATTTTTTAATATTACCAAATGTTTATAAATACAGGCATCTTTTTGAAAGTCTGATATTGTGAATTTCAGAAACCTAGTGTTTTTCTTATGTCTTCAAAAATATTAATAATTTACCAATGGTTATCAACTGTGAAACATACAGTAATGTTTTTTATTATTAATTAACCTATTTTTATGAAAGCCCTAATAAACAAGAATAGTAAAAAAGGTGTAAAAAACCCAAACCTAAAGTGTGTCTTTATCTTTTTTGAATTTTTTTTGTCCCATATCTGCTCTCCTACTTAAAATTTTTGTAACCCTAATACCTTCCCTGCTTTTGTTCCAGTGAGATATCACAGACTTTTCCCCAAAGGAAACTTTGTTTATAGTCTCTTAATATTGGAATAAGGTCCTTGTATTATTTCTCCCTTTTCTCCCTAATTATGATGAGTTGTCTCTTGCAGTTCTGGCAGTATTCTCCAGTGTGTGGAGCATCCATGGTCTATGAGGTCCCTATGAAACCATCTGATCTCCAGGCTGAAAAGTTGCTTTAGCCTCTCATACTTTGGGTGCTGCAGCCCCAAGGACCTTGGTGGCCTTATGCTGAATGTAGTCAGGCTTATCTATATCTCATAGTGGAGGGCCCAGAAGTGGACCAGGGTACTAGATGTGGTGTAATGAGTCAAGTGTGGTGTACTGGTGGTGCATGTTACACCAGTGCAAAATTCCCTGTCCAGCTGGCTGTTGGCTTCTGTTGCAGTCAGTGTGCACAGTGAACTCATGGTTAGTCCACTGCCTATCAGGACACCCCAGTCCTTTCCATCCAGGATGCTCTGCAGCCAGTCAGTGCCTGGACTGTAATGCTGTGGTGCTTAGTCTGTCTCATGAGTAGAACAGGTGCAGGGGGGCTAAGCCATCCCAGGTGCAAGGCCTTGCATTCACCATGGTTTGAAATAATGAAAATTCTGTAGAAATGTTTGTCCCTCTGAATAGTGGCCCTCCCTTTCAATGTGCCAGGTGTTCTCACCGTGCTTGATGTTGGTTAGGCTGTTAATAAAGAGCCTGCAGATTGCTGCTGCTGACTCACTGCCAGATGGACTTTGCACAGCCAGTATCATCCTTTAGGCCTGGCAGTCCAGTGAATATTCCACACAGTTTATAGTCATCTTTTTCAATCTATCTAGCTTCAATTTGGCTATAAGGATGCATTGGGACACTGCTGAAAGTCTTCATGGAATCAAGGTGCATAAAAACTCTCTCTCCTCAGTGTTTTCATTCTTCGAGGAAATCACGCTAGTCAGCCACCCTATGTCTGTGGAAAATCCATGCTGGTTGTTCCTAACCACTTATTTGTTCTTGTCTCTTACCACCTGAGTCATTCTGAGTTTATGCTTCTGTAGGGGCAGATATCTTTGTCACCTTGCCAAATATTTTGGAGGGAAAAATGGTAATGAAGTGAGAAGCAGTTAAATGTATACATATACATATACATATACATATACATATACATAAAAAGCACAGGGATGATTTTAAATCCAGAGTGGTTCTGGTGAGACAGAACCTGACCAACAGCCAGGCAAATCACAAAGCAGAGAAGCACACATTTGTTGCACTTGTCTGTGCTGTTCCCTGTGCAGAAGAAACACAAGAACCCTGCAGCACTGATGTCAAGGTCAAAGCAATAAACTAACAGGGCTGCTTCACACAGCAGGAGCAAAACAAGGTATGTTGGACATACGTTAGGTGTATGACAAGCTCTCATAGATCTCCACATTGCCCAGTTGTGACTGAACCTATTGATTTCAGCCTTTATACAGACAGGTCTGACTCTGAGAGACTGAAGCACCAACTTTAGCTGGCTGCTGCCAGTACTGCTTTTTGGCTTTCTCTCACCAAAGCAATCACTGCCCTGCCAGTACTGTGAAATCTCTTGCTTATCTTTTAGGTATTTTGCTTTTGAATGCTTCTGTGAATCTGCTATAAATATCCCAAAGGTCAGAATATTTGAACAAAAACAAGATCATTGCCAGCCTCCAGAAATACAGTGAGAAACTTAATCTTGAAAAATGCTCTGGCAAAGGGATTTTCAGGTGCAGCCAGGAAAATTAGAATTAGCAGTTTGTAACACAAGGTAAGGCAGCAATGGCAGAGCACTGACTTCTCTTTCATTTGTATCTGATAATACATAGGAGACACAACCAGAAAAATAGCCTGGAAAATCCACACAGATGACACAATAGCTCAGAGATATGTGTGGTGGCCTGAAAGCAGCAACCAGCTGGAGGAGAAGGCAAAGATATCCAGAAGCAACAGAATGGACTGCAAAAACATTGAAACAACCTGCAGTACTGTAAGAGCAGTGAGAAATTCCTGAGTCCTGTTCTGTGCTACCAAACATCATAAATGAAACAGATAAACAGGCCTTTGCAGTCGTTGCATATGCCTCTGAATTCACAGAATCACAGAAGTGGGTCAGGTAGGAAGGGCCACAGTGGGTTGTCTGGTCCAACCTCCCTGCTCAAGCAGGTTATCCTAGAGCACATGGCACAGAATTGTGTCCAGATGATTCTTGAATCTCTCCAGTGAGGGAGACTCCACAGCCTCTCTGGGCAACCTTCTCCAGTGCTTGGGCACCCACGCAGTAAAGAAGCTCTTCCTCGTGTAAAACTGGAACTTCTTGTGCATCAGTTTCTGCCTGTTGCCTCTTGTCCTATTGCCTGGAACCACTGAGCAGAGCCTGGCTCCATCCCCTTGACACCCTCCCTTCAGATACTTAGACATTGTTAAGGTCTTCTCGCAGTTTTCTCAAGGCTGAACAGGTCCAGCTCCCTCAGTCTGTCATTGTAAGAGAGATGCTCCAGTCCTTTAATCATCTTTGTCACCCTCAGCTGGAGCCACTCTATGAGCTCATGGACTGAAGAGCCCAGAACTAGACACAGCACTCCAGATGTGTTTATTCACTCACCAGGGCTGAGCAGAGGGGCAGGATCACCTCCCTCAGCTTCTTGGCAATGCTTTTCCTAATGCAGCCCAGGTCCCACTGGCCTTCTTGGACCCCAGGGCACACTGCTGGCTCATGGACAGCTTGTTGTCTTCCAGGACCCCCAGGTCCTTCTCCTCAGAGCTGCTTTCCAGCAGGTTGTCCCCCATCCTGTACTGGTGCCTGGGGTTATTCCTGCCCAGGTGCAGGACCCTGCACTTGCCCTTGTTGAATTGCAGACAGTTCCTCTCAGTTCATCTCTCCAACCTGTCAAGGTCCCTCTGAAGGCCTGCACAGCCCTCTGGGGTATCAGCCTCTCCTCCCAGCTTTGTGTGGAGAGTGAACTTGCTGAGGAGGCCTCTGCCCTTCATCCAAGCCATTGATGAATAAACTAAACAGAACCGGGCCTGGTGTTGAACCCTGGGGAACACCACTAGTGACATGCCTGCAGCCTGTGCCACTGAGTTGTCCCCTCTCTGGGATTTGGCGTTCAGCCAATTTGGTTTAAATAGGTTTAAAAGGTTTTTTTTCCCTTCACCAGTTGTCAAACATGATTGAAGAGACCTGTACTGCCACTTCCTCCTGAAAAATGATGTTCTGCTCAAAATCTGAATTGTACTTAGATAAATTACTTGTGAAAAAAAAAATAATCTGTATCTGTGTTTAGCAGAAGGCTTTTAGTGACAATGTTCTTTGGTGTTAGCAATTAATCTCAGGTAGTTAACTACACAGGGGTATTTTTAATGATTCTGTGCCCTCAGTCTCCAAACTCTCAATTCTGTTATCAGAGGAAGGATCCCATTAGCAGAATGCATATTCAGTAATCAGATAAACATGACTCTGGCACAATACTTGAAAAACTATTAATTTTTCCAGCCAGAGCCTGAAGTGAAATAACATTTAGACAAACTGCTAAAACACCTGGCTCCCTTTCTCTGAGTACAACCAGAAATGCAATTAGTCAGACACGTTCTAAACAGAAGAAACATAAATACAGAATTAATGGCAGAGAGCTCTAATGTTTCTTTGGAAAATGTGCTTGTGGATAGACTTGTTGCTTAGGCACTTCATCAAAACATCCTCCTGTTTCATAACAGGAGCTTGCAGGCTGAACTAATAAATGTATTATCCTGCAAATAAACCAATGTCTGTCTCTGGTTTTGCCTGGATCATAAAACACCTGATAACATCCATGTTGGCCTGGAGGTGTGTTCTGCACCTGGATTAGGGGTCACAGCCAGCCTGTGGCAGGAGCACAACACGGCAGTGGCCAAAGCTCTGCCAGAGGCCCAAGACCAGGGCTGACTGTGGCCATGGCCTCCCCACTGTGCCTCTGGGAGCCTCTCCCCATGGTCACAGCTGAACTACCTTGGCCCTGGGCCCAGGCAGCCAAACCCCAGAATCTCATGAAGGCAAGATGTGTTTTCTTCTTCAGATAACAACCCAGAGAAGTAGGCATTTAGCTGATAGTGGGAATGTTACTGATAATGGCTTCTCTCACTCATAGCCTATAACTGCACCAAACATTGATCATCACTGTAAAGTAAAAGGGCTATATCCTAAATGGATCCATGTAAATGTTTTAATTAATGTAGTCAACAGATTAAGACACATCTTACTCAATGGGTTGTTCCTAGGGTGCTGGTGGAATGTAGTCCTGACTCTGCCATACTTAGTGTTTGCACCTGTGACCTTGGAGGCAGAATTTTACAATTTTAAGAAATGGTGACATTAATAACAAAACAGGACATAAATTTTTCAGGATCCTTGGAAAGCTACAGCAACATAATTCAGACACCTGAGGCTGTTTGGATGATGGAGGAGCACCTCATATGAGGACAATTGAGGCAGCTGGGACTATTGAGGAGAAGAGAAGGCTCAGGGATGTGACAAAACCAGAGGCAACAGGCACAGACTGAAACATGAGTGGTTCCTTCTGAACACCAGGAAACATATTTTTATTGTGAGGGTGACCAAGCACTGGCACAGGTTGCCGGGGGAAATTGTGGAGTCTCCATCCTTAGAGATATTCAAAAGCCCTTTGGACATGGTCCTGTCAACAGGTTCTAGATGTTCTGGCTTGAGCAGAGAGTTAGTGCAGATGGCATCTGGAAATCTCTCCCAAGCTGCTGTGATTCTGTGAAATCCATTGGCAGATGGATTTGATCATCTTCATGACTTCAAATCTTGAGTTGTGCTTGACACCGCATTAAATACTTATGAAAAAAGTGATCAATTCAGAAGCCTGTCACCCATCTCCCTCTTCCCCTTTTATGTCCCTTTTGATGACTGTTCATGCTTTAAGGGAAGACCTACCCTCCACTTTTGAAAGAAGTACCCAGAGAGAATAATTTATTGTACTCATGTATCAGTAAGCTAATTCCACAAATTTTAGTGTATTTTTGGAGTATTTTGGTTAAAAATCAAACTATCATATTCAGTTTCACATCTAACTATAAAACATCATTCTCATACTTTTAAGAAAGCATTTTCTGTTGCAAACTTAAAAGTGAAACCTCTGCATCAATCAAGCACAGAATAAAATTTCCATGCATTCTGTCATTATCTGTGACTATATGCTACCTGAAATTCATTAGGAGATGACAGTCTTATCTACTGCTTCAAGCACAGACCCTCTTCAGATTGTCTCTTCGGGTCAGACCAAATAGTCTAGATTAGCTGAGGGTGAAAACAGTACTTTCTATTAAGTCCTTGACAGAGATGAGAATAGCCGACACACCTCACAGAGCAGACAGGCTGCTCTTTTCAGCTGCAGTATTAGTTTTGACTACTTTGACAACAACAGGTGACCCTGCAAGAAAGAAGCTGACCTGTTCTATCATTTTTACCAACTGATTTAGCAGACAGCTATGTTCTTAATACAAAATCAGTCACACACACATACACAAAGAAAAAAGAAATAATTTCCAAGAAAAAAAATTCAGTAGATTTGAATGGGGCCTGATGACTCCCCTCTCTAAAATACCTGCTTTACCACTGGCAGCAGTAGGAATCCAGGGCAGTTGGCTCATATAGTGCTCTCTTGGAGAGAGCCAAACTGATTTTGTTGAATATTCACAGAAATTCAACCTGCCTAAACATGGATCTAAACATCTGTACCCTTCTGGCCTATGTTTGGTAGAAGTCTGTTCAACTGGACAGGGGGCTGAATATGGGAAATGTCAGACAAAATTCATTATGGTGTTATTCAAGTCAAGTCTAGATGTGTCAGCCCCAGCAGAGGAGTAGACATGTCCATGCTTGTGACACAGATGACAGCTGATGGAACCATTTGAGCCACAATACTGGCTCAGAAATACACCTTTCCATCTTTCAGGTAAGAGTAAAGGAAGACTTCATCCAGGTGATGGGTTTCTTTTAAATACTTAGATAAGAAGAACAGGCTTCTGTGTAGATATACAATTTCTTGTCATTGATACTGTTTATTGCCAAACCATTAGGAAATTCAGAGAATGCAATGTTTCATGTTGACATAATGTACCTTTACTTCCATAGGTGAACTGAGGAGAAAAAAGCTGGTTATTCTGCTTTTTAAGTAATGAATCCAATAAGTAGTAGAACTGATAGAGTCTGAGAACAGACAAAATTATTATGATGGAAATACTATTGGAAAGATTTAATATGAAAATACTATGTACACAGCAGAAAATGTGTAAAGTCAGAACTGTTGAGTAAGTATGCTACTGCAATCATAATCTTTATATCAGATCATTAGCATGGAGATGCTAATCCCGTTCTCCATGAAGTAGGTAACATTGGTTTTCATGGGCTGTGGAAGCCTGCCCCAGTGAGCATGCAGACAGTCATTCCTTAGGTTTCCAGGAATTTAACCCCTGTTTTGCCTTGTAAATCTTCTTGGCTTTACATTCTGGAAGTGCCATAGAAACAGTGGTGATGACTGGACTGTATTTCCCACGCAATTATCTGGACAATTTGCATGTGAGAAACTTTCCTCTTCTATTTTTACTGACATTTCTGGATTAACAGTTCTTTACCTCTCAGCTGTTATTTGATAAAACCCTTTGTTACAAAGGCAGATGGGCACAGGGCAATGTTACCTGTGACTTCACTTTCTATGGTGGCTACTGTGGCTAGATGTGGCTATGGGGACAATGTGGAATCCAATCTGTAGCCATGATTGCACTGAGTAAACTCAGCAGAATGTATCTGCTTCTTTGGAAACTGCTTAAATCCACAGGTAACTTACTTGCTGATGCTGCAATATTTTTCCCAAATCAGGAAACCACCCTCTGAGCAGCACCACAATTGCTGTGTTAGCATTGCTTTCAGTGAGACCTGCTTGAGAAAAAAAGTTTTCAAGATAGGACTTATGTGTATGTGAAATATTCTTTTGCTAAAAATTCTTGTTCCGCATTATTTCAATGAATAAATACTTGATTTGCTTTAAATCTTATTTAGACAAAAATCTGTTCAAAGTTTGCTGCCTGAAGTTGCATTAAAGAAAACATAAGCCCTTTATTAAACTGGTTAGTCCTGCTGAAGCTAAAAGATTTTTACTTACAGGTAATAGTGTGAGTGTAAACTCCCAGGGATGGCTCTTAAGGTTTAAAAACACAAGAGATGATCTGTGATTAGGAAGAAGATATTTTTTGCAGCAGCCAATAGTGAATAAAATTGCCCAGGTCTTCAAATACCAGGTTATGTTTTTCAGAAGGGAATTTCTGAGGTAATGGTGAGCTCCTCTTTAGCTGGTGTTTAGACTAGAAATGAATATACAGCTATTCCCAGGGCTCTCTGGTGGGAGGAAGATACTATAGAAGTCACGTATTCTTCTCAAATAGCAGAAAGACATTTGGAATTTGTAAAGTGGGGACAGAAGATATAGTTTCAAATATTCTGAGGGTCATGAAGTCAGAGAGACTGCTGTTTGCTACAACTTGAGACATGGATCCCCTCAGGTACACAATACTAAAATATGTGGAAACACTAGCGTTATTGAACAGTAGAGTTAACATGACAGGACCATCTTTGATAATTCTTGTTGACTTTTATGAATGAATATTATGGCTGTATTTCATAGATTATATGCTATAATACTAGCACGGTAAATCAGAACAGACAGTTCATGCTCTGACTGCAAACTCATCTCAGTTTCAAACAAGAAGGCTCCATTTGGTCCGTTTACCAAGTTGATCATTCAGCAGTTGAGCAATCTTTATATATGCTTACTCTGAAGACTGACTTGGTTAAAAATCAACTGGGGTTAATCAAATTTTCTTCAAAGGATGTTTACATCACATCAGCAAAGGGATTGTTCGATATCTGTGGTCCTTGAATGCATGCACAACAGAGTTATGAAGAAGTGAAACTTCCTGTTTTCTGTGCCTTTATGCAAATAAGAAGAAGCTGGTTAGTTTAGGAAAATATGGGGCTGAGGGGGAATAGGTTTATGAGAAACAAATCTTCAAATGGCTTATGAAAATACAGACTGCTCCTCCCAGCAGAGGAAGCCTGAATTATTTCTCTTTTCTCAAAATATAAAACACAGCTGAGCAGCTCAAAGCGAGAACTCAATTGCTCTGGACTTGCCAACTTATCTGCCCATAGAAATTGCAAGTTTGCTGGTGCTGTTCAGAAACGTTTTGTTTTAGCACTGTCATGGTTTAACTCCAGCTGGCCACAAACTACCAGGTAGCCACTCACTAAATTCCTCCCCCTCCCTCCCCTACTGGGATGGGGATAAGAGGCACAAAAAGAAAGTAAAATATAGTAATATCAATAGTAATAGTAATAGTAATAAAAAGGGGAGAGAGAGAAAGGAATAAAACCCAAGAAAAAGAAGTCATACGTCATACAATTCCTCACCACCCACTGACCCATCCCACCCCCAAGGAACAATCGGCGGCTCCTGGCCAATCCCCCCAGTTTATATAAAGGGCATGATGTTCTATGGTATGGAACAACCCTCGACTATTTCAGATCAGCTCTTTTGGCCATACTCCCTCCCAGCTTCTTGCGCACCTGCTTGCTCGCAGAGCACGGAAAATTGAAAAGTGCTTGGTTTAGAGTAAGAACTAGAAGCAACAAAGAAACCATCACTTTGTTCTCATACTACATCTAAACCACAGCATTGTACTAGCTAGTAAGAAGAAAGTTAACTGTCTCAGCTGAAACCAGAAGAAGCAGGCAAAAGAGGAAATGTTTGTCCTTATTTTTTAGATATCCCAGTTGTGCTTCACAGCTTGAATCGTCTACTAGAAACCAAGGAAACAATAGTATTGAATTAAAATCAACAAAAGTGGATTCAGCAGTGCCTGGGATTGCTGCTTCTTCAGAGGATGCCATTGAGAAATGTACGAAAAACTTGATGCTGCCTTGTTTTTAGGCAAGCAATAGCACAGAAATAGGATAAAACCCCAAGTGTTTGTAGAAACATGTTCTCAAAGAGAAGTTAAGTGATATGTAGACACTGGGCACACTAACACTGGATATCACAAGCCTGTTTGATTTGGGATGTAATCCAGACTGGCAGCCCCTCTGTGCATCATTTTCTCTTTCCCTGAATCATTTGTCTGAGTGTCCCAGTGAAGGTTCCCCAGTACCAATTTGATCACAAGAAATTCATGGCCTGTCTGAATATTTCTGCTGCTGAGAAGCTCTGAATCGGGAGCTGTCAGAGGCTCTTTCACTGATAGTTTTGGACTAGTCAGAGGACACAGGGGCAAAAATACAAAGGCTGAATAAACCTGGCATTTTTCTGAACTTAAATTCCATTACTACATTTGTCAAATAAAGAGAAAGGACAGGTGCAGGGCAACTGTCATGGCTTAATCCCCACTGGCAGCTAAGCTAGACACAGCCACTCACTCCCCAAGAGATGAGAGAGTGAATTGGAAGGGCAAAAGTCAGAAAACTTGTGGGTTGAGATAAAGACAGTTTATTAGGTAAATGCAAAAGCTGCATGCACAAGCAAAGCAGAATAAGGAATTAATTCACCACTTCTCATCATAGGCAGGTGTTCAGCCATCTCCAGGACACCAGGGCTCTATCACATGTGTAACAGTGATAAGGGAATAAAAAATCATCACCCCTTCCCTCTCTCCTTCTTCTTCCTTCATGCTTTGTACACTGAGCATGACACCATATGATCTGGGATATGCCATGGGTTGGCTGTGGTTGGCTGTCCTGGCTGTGTCCCTCCCAACTCCTTGTGCATCCCCAGCCTCCTCACTGGTGGGGTGAGGAGCAGAAAAGGTCTTGACACTGTGTAAGCACTGCTCAGCCATAGTTAAAACGTTCCTCAGTTATCAACAGTTTCCAGCACAAGTCCAAAAAACAGCTCCATACCAGCTACTGTGAAGAAAATTACCTCTATCCCAGACAAAACAACCACAAGTAACAAGTGTTAAAATAAAATTAATAAAATTGCTTTTATGGAACAGAGCGAAAACATGAAAATTGTGACTACTGTCACTAATTGTAGCATCACCTACATTTGTCTCTTGAAAATTTTACTTCCCCCTGGCGTTTTTACAGTATTCACATAACACACAGCAAAGCTGAAAGCAGTGGAAGTATCACTTCTCTTTGTCAGTGCAATGAGCTGTGGGCTGTACCTTGGTTTGTATTTGTGGCATTTCTGTGAAATGGTGGGATGAGGAAGTGGGTTTTGCTTGCATTAAGCTTCCCCATTCTTTTCAGTGGGAAGCTCCCACTCACAGAGCCGTTTCTCAGCAATGGTGCCTCCCACCTGTGAGCACTTCCCAAGGCTGACAGCCCTGTGCAGTGCAGCTGGGCAAGGCCAAGTGCTGTAGGAAGCCCTCTGCCCATCCTGCTCCATCTCCAGGGCTGAGTGCAGTGCCTCATTTCCACTGACCACAGGAGGGCCCTGCAGTACTGCAGTGGCATTGGTCCAACAGCCAGCTCTCTTCTGTGCTTGGTATGAGCGAGTGTTTAAGATTGCTTAAAAATTGCTGGCAAGGGTATCAATAAAAACCAGATTTCATATTAAGTGACAGCACAACAAAGTTCATTGGCGAGGCTCACTCTACTGCTTACAGGACAGTTAAGGTATGCTAACAAAAAAACCCCAACAAAATCCTGTCAATCAAAACAGAAATGAACTGAGAACTATCTGTGTGTGTTTGCAAGTGTGTGTGTGTGTGTGTGTATTTAGTTGCATGTGACAAAGGATAAAACGGGAAAGGATAGAAAGGAATATGACTTAAAGCTTAACAGCACTCAGACTTAACAGTACTTAAACTTAACTTGTATCTTAAACTTAACTTATAGCTTAACCTTAACAATTTAGAGAAGGAGTAACACTTAACAGCATTTAACTTTGCTTATAACTTAAATTTACTTACAGGCCTATCTTACTTAGATATCTAGGGTACTCAAACATCTAAGAGCAGCATTTCTCCCAGATTTGCTATAGCATATGTGCATGTGTATGCACACAGACGTGAAGGTCAATGCAAGGTACCTGTGAAAAATTCCCCTTGAAGGCAGTGAAATTCTCACTTTGGATGCTTTTGCATCTCCTCAACAGGTGAAGGGTTGAGCCTCGAGGAGCAGGGGTATCGGCCCAGGATCCATCATTGTTTGATGATCCTCTGAGTACAGTGAACAGGAGAGTTCCCTGGCTCTGAGAGGCCCCAGTCACAGGGAGGTTTGCTGGTTGCAGCCTGCTGCAGTCTAGGAGAGCTCAAAGGACTCAGTTTGGACCTCTGTTTATAGAGTCACAACAGAGTGGGCTTTAGTCAGAAAAAGTGTTTCACCCTTGCCACACATTGGGTTGACACACTTTCTCTGGAAGTGTGAGAGCAGGGATATTATGCTGTTCAGGCAAGGAAAATAGTTTCCGAGGCTGTTCATAAAAACCCTAGAGCTTGTTAGACAGCAGCAGTTCCTGGGAGCAGAGTTAAGCTCCAGAGGAGCTGAGCCCAGGTGCTGTTCATCAGGGCTGAAGCGTAAGGAGCATTTCTCAGGTTGCAGTGTGGCCTGGAAAAGGGAGGAGGATGCACCACCACAGTGCTCCATTGCCTTTGCTGACCAGACCTCCACTAACTGCTAAAGGCAGTTAGACACTCATCTCCCATGTAAGTAGATCCTTACACAGTCACCATCTGGAGTGGGTGAGCAGTTCAAGGTAAAGAGGCTTCAATTTATGTATGCAGATTTATTTGAATCTGCAGCAGACTCCTTTCTCACAGTTCACATGCCTGTCTGCCACTTCCATGAAGTCTCTATAGAAGAATAATGTCTCCTAAAGGACTATTCTGGCAGTAAAGCAAAAATTCATTCTGTCCATTCTTCTGGCTCATTCTAAGGTTAGAGGATTATAGAAGGAAGATTTTAGGGAGAGACAAATTGTCAGTAACAACTCCCGATCCCTTTGATGTCTGATGCATTGTTGTAAATGGGCTGGGGGTGGGCAAGAGGCAGGGAGGGGACACAGCTGGGACAGCTGACCTAAACTGACCAGAGACAGGTTGCTGGACCTTGAACTAACAAGCCACGAGGGACTGGTTGATGACATGAAGTTTGGGGGCATCCTTGGCTGTAGTGACCATGAGATCGTGGAACTCAGGATCCAGTGTGGAGGAAGCAAAGGATTAAGAAGGACTAGATCCCTAACCTTTTGGAGAGCTAGCTCTGGCTTCTTCAAACACCTACTTGGAGGAATCTCATGGCTTTAGAAGAGAAGGGCTTCCACAAGTACAGCAGCATTAAAAGGGAGATTAGGGAAACTGTTGGATTGCTGCTGAATCAGAAAGGTGTTCTGGTAATGGAAGACACAGAGAAGGCAGAATCACTGAATGCCCTTTTAGCTTCAGTCTTTCCTGCGGGGAATGGCCTTCAGGAGTCCCAGGACCTGGATGTGAAAGAAGGCTGGAGAAAGTAAGACTTCCCCTTGTTCTTAGAGGGTTGGGTTAGAGAATGGCCAAGCAGACTTAGCACCTATGGATCCATGGGCCCTGGTGGGATGAAGCCCACTTCATCCCACCAGGTGCTGAGGTGCTGAGGTGAAGAGGTGCTGAGGGAGCTGGCAGATATTGTTGCTAAGCCACTCTCCAGGGAAATGGTTAACCATCTATGAGTGCAACAGTGTGTTTCCATTACAAAGTCAGAAGACAAGAAAGATGAGTTTGGGTGGTTGGGGGGTGAAATCAGATGGAGGAGAATGAAAAAAGTATCTAGCAGAGACTCCCAGATTTGATCCCTTCAGAGGTTACTTTTGGATATTCCACTTTTGTTTGGCTTTTAAGTAGATGTCAGTTTTTAGAAAGAAAGCTCAATATTGCTTTTAACGTCTCAGTGGACTCAGAAATATTTTAGGATTTTTTGTCTTTTGACAAGGCTTTTTATTAGATGTGCTTGCACATTTAAGTGGTCATGCTTGGGAAAAGAAAGCAGCTGTGGAATCAAACCTGAGACTCAGGTATTAAGTTAGAGAGTTTGTTCTTCACTTTCACTGATGATGCCTCCAACAAATAGATGGAGCTTTAAAAACTAGTTCATATTTATTGATATGAAAAGCAAACCAAATTGAATTGTTACTTTAATGGCAGAGTCTTTTAAATCATAATCTTAGGATCATAAAAATTTGCTGGGCTATTTCATGACTATCAGATGGCTGGAGCACCTCTCCTATGAGGACAGGCTGAGAGAGCTGGGCTTATTGAGCCTGGAGAAAGAAAGCTCTGGGAAGATCATAGAGCAGCCTGCTGGTACCTATGGGGCCCTGTAAGAAAGACAGAGAGGGACTTTTTAGAAGGTCATGTGGTGATAGGAAAAGGGGAATGGCTTTAAACTGAAAGAGAACTGGCTTAGATTAGGTATTAGGAAGGAATTCTTTAAAGGTTGCCCAGAGAAGTCACAGATGCTCCATGCCTGGAAGTGATCAAGGTCAGGCTGTATGGGGTTTTGAGCAAACTGGTCTAGTGGAATATACACTGCCCATGGCAGGGGGGCTGAAGGTAGAGGATCTTTAAGGTCCCTTACAATGCAAACCATTTTATAATTCTATGGTTTTTTACCACTGAAATTCAGTTTATTGTTTTGTTAACTGTAAGATGTTGGATAAGATAGAGATTGAACTCTTGTCCTGGTGTGAACCCAGCAAGTTCAAGGTATTTACTGCTTCAGGGGAGTAGTTTTGAACTTTAGTCACTGACTAATCACATTTTCATTTCTTTTCTTTTTTTCTTTAAAAGGCATTAGCATTTCCACCACAATTTAGCAGCTGTATTTAAAAAAAAACCCACACAGAATCCTGTATAAACAACTTCCACAGAGTCAGCCTATTACTCCACCCCATTGGGATGATATAAGGTAAGAGTTACATAGTTCACTGGATAACTCTAGAGATGCCAAAGATATGATTTATGTTATGATTGAATGGTCCTTAATCTTCTATTATTTGCCATGTAGTCTTCTATTTATTGGCTAACTTAGGAAAAATGCTTAAAAGAACCTTTGTGAATAGAGTATCTTTGTTGGGCTTTGCAGCTTTAGCTTAGCTTATTTTTTCATTAAAATAAGAAATCATAGAATCATAGAAATCTTAGACAATTTTGAAAGAATTTAAAGGACAAAATTTCTGTGGCAATTTTGGATTTATATTACAGGTAAAATAGAATTTTCTCCTAGAAAGCCAGATTCTGGTCTCCTTATTTTTGCTAGATGGCCTTTTATCTTTTTCTGTATTAATTAATGGAACCTGGAAGTAAATATTTCAGAGTGTGAATCTGAGCACTTATTCCTAATTTCACCTTTCAAAGCAAACCTCCAAGAAATGGTAACTCTGAATGATGTGTGGGGCTGTGAAACAGCCTGGTCTCTGCTTCACTGCTGTCAGTCAGAAACTGAGAAAGGCTCTTTGGGACATGCTGTGGTATTCCTGAGATGAGAATCTCCCCAGTGCCAAGAGTCCCCCACAAAACCTTTCTGGAGGAATCTTTTCCTCTTTGAGGGTTGGTGGAAGTCCAGGGGACTGCAGGGCTTAGGTGGGCATCCTAGTGAGTTCTAATTGGTTGAGTTGAAGTGATTTTCATCTGACAAGTTCCTCTCCCAGAATCAAGGAAAAAGAAATCATTTGTCAATTCTATACTGGGGTATTTAATTTAATCCCAAAGGGAATTCTTTTCTTTGCTATCTCATTGGTTGAAAGATTTCCCATTTTGTTAGCAGAGGTTAGACAATGAGAAGGAAGTGTCTGTGCATGAGAGAGTTTAGGGAATTAAATGGGGATTTTTCTCTAAAATTAGAGACAAGGGGAAAAATACTGTACAGCTCTGTTCATATGTGGGGAGTGTCATTTGTCATCACAACCAACAATAGATCATTCAAGATGAATCAAGTTTTGAACAAGTTTGTGTGTTTGTGAGAATTTCACCTTTTAACCCAGTATTTATTGAATGGTAAATGCATAACTGTTTGACTGGACTGACACTACTTCTGTCTTGTGCAGGCCAGGAGATGGAGATTGAGACTGCAGATGAAATTGCTATTGTTGGAATAGGATGCAACTTTCCTGGAGGTGAGTTTGGGGTAAAAGCAAAACTGGCTGTGAGTGAACATTGAAAAGCAGAGTCTTTTCTTAATGTTGAAATGGAGAAAAACCACGTGTTCTTCGCTTAGAAGATTTTTTTGCTTTTCTGGTTGTGGGATCTTTTTGAAAGTTTGTGCTGTGGTAGAAGTTAATTGGCTTGAATTTCTCTGCTGACTGACAGACAGACAGAAGAACCTTCAGTGCTGCAGGGCATTGAGCTGCACATGAAACTCATACAAAGGAGCTGGATGGGTCTGGGATGATTTGAACTTTCTCCATGTCCACTGTCTGGGTGATATTGGCTGGGTGATTGTGCATTGTTACAGGACTCTGCATCTATAGGGACAGGACAGATCAAGGGCTGGATATAATCATCAGGTTTGCCTGTAATATGAGTAAATTGGGTTTTCCTAAAAGAAATCTTCCTGCTTTATTACAGTAGGTAGAGTAGGTGCTGTGAGATGGTAGGGAAATGGGGAGAGAATGCAGTTAAGGAGTTAAAGACTTAGTGGGGTGTTATGATCCGCTTATTAAGGTTCTTAGAAATACCTCTGCCTGAATAAAAGTGCAAAAGAGTTTACTGTGATTACTGGCCCTGACCAGAGGTTACAGCACACACCCAAACCTCCTCCTCCCCCCTCAGATGTGCAAACCTGGCTTCTGCACGCTGTGGTCTCCCCCACCCCAAAGTCAGCCAGAGATGATTCTCACTGCAGCTGGTGGGTTTGGCCTTTTGTGGCTGCATTCCTTTCCCTCAGCCTGAGATGACTGAACAGTAGGTCTATCTTTATCTAATCTCAGCAGTTTGACTTTCAGTCCAACGTCCCAGTCAGGTATCTTCAGGGAGGCTTCTCTGGGTGCAGCTTCTTTATACAGTTTTTCCTGTAATGTTTGTGGCATGAACTATTTCAGTCTCTGACATGGGGTTCCTTTGCTTTTAGACAAGCAGTGAAGGGATCAGGCATGCTTTTTCATTTTCCTCTCACCAAAGAATGATCACTTCTTTCTGTGGCAAGTCTACTTGAGCAGCCCAGATTTACATGTGGGAGGTCCTTGTAGCTGACTATGTGCATTTCTGAGTCTGCATGGGAAGGGGGAGTGCATAATTGAATTGATTTTAAGGACTTTGTCCAACAGGAGATGGAATTGACAATTTCTGGAAAGTCCTGGAGGAAGGCAGAAACTGCACCGTAGAAATCCCCCCCGAGAGATTTAATGCCCAGGAGTGGTATGATCCAGATGATAACAAGCCAGGAAAAATATGTACAACACGAGCTGCTCTTCTTGATGAGTGAGTCTGTTCCTCTGCTGCATCACTGACTTTTGTAGTACTTAGAGTATGGCTACAGCTGTTCAGGGGCTGTGACTAGTGTGCAGAATAGCAAAGTACAGTAAGGCCAAAGTAAGTGTCTTTTATTTGAATTCCACTTTCACCTTGAAAAATCAGGCTGTAGGCCTTAATTCAAAGGAGAAGTTGAAATGCACAGGAGAAATGTTTTTGTCTCCTGAGATTTAGACTTGGCAGAGATGGATCATAGGACCCAGAATTAATTTAGTGCTTAGTCCCATGTCAGATATTGAATCTTGCACTGAAATGAAGAGATGATAGAAGGCCATACAAATCTGATCTGGGGATATGAGATTAAACTTGGACTTGGTCTTTTGTAAGCATGGGCCTCTTTTGAAGATGTTTTGAAAGACTAAGACACACATACACACACCTCAAGCATTTTGAATATATTTTTAAAGAAGCGTGGCTATTTCTTGAAAATACCTCAGCTGATCCTCTATCTTTTGGTTTTAAATTGTATAGCATTGGTCTGTATAGGCTTAAAATAATTTAGAAAAAAATATTTGTTTGTAACTTGCTGGCTACGACCCCATTGCAGCAGAGGGAGTCTGATTCTGCGCATTTCATAATCTGAGGAGTCCAGTTGTTACTAGTGCAATTACCATGTGAACAAAAATGGTTAGGAGTGGGCTCCTATCTCTGAAATGCAGAATCATTGATAAAATTACGTATTTTGTGGTGGGATGTGAAACATCCTTGGCTTACAAACATTATCTTCTGAATTTCATAAATGGGGGCTGTGGCCTAAACACCAGTTGCTGCTCTGCTTTTCATGAAGCTGCAAAATATGTTTACTGTGAGTCTAGAAGTAAATGCATCATATATATATGATGACATATACATATATGTATACATATACATATATATATGATGACATATGCCATATCATATTCCGGTCTGTGCATTTCAGATTTAATGCATTTGACAACCACCTGTTTGGGATTAATAATATGGAAGCTGAACGCATGGATCCGCAGCAGAAGTTACTGATAGAGTGCACATACAAAGCCCTGGAGGATGCAGGAGTTCCTGTAGAATCTCTCAGTGGCACCAAAACAGGTGTTTTTATTGGTAAGATGAAAATTTCATGGCAAAGAAAGTGTGTTTGAACTGCACAAAGACTGGAGCACTCATTCATAGCCTTTCCATGTTATCTAGGCTGTATCTAGACTGGAGTTCTAAGGCTACTGTGCTATGGCACTTCAGGTTACTTTGAGTAAGAATTACCAGGCTACTTTGGAAGTTCTTGATGCAATTCCTGTATCTTTTTTTTTTGTGGTTTTCTTCCTGTGTTCAGGCACTTAAGTTAAGCAGGGAACAGTTAAAACTGCCTCCCCAGCCCAACCCTTCTTGGGAAAGATACTCCCAAGCCCAACCCTTCTTGGGAAAGATACTCCCAAGCCAGGCTGTGATGTTCCATCCTTAAGGGGGAGGGAACACCCATGATTACTAGGTCTGCAGGAAAAGTTTTATTAGTAAATAACTCATTTAGAATGGAGATTGGAATGTTAGTCCCTGACCTGCTGTATCAGCACATGGCAGTGGGTTGTGGATAAAGGGGTAGGGTGGAAGGAAAGAGGGAAAGGAAGAGATAAATTAAAGAAGGGGAGAGAGAAAGAGAGAAAAAGACCTGGTTCCAGCATCAGTCTGGCTGATGACATGTCCAGTGTTTTGTGGGCACCCTGTGGCAGGACATCCTCCCTACCATGGAAGTGCTTACCTGCTGTGTCCATCAGCTGGTGCACAGCTCTGGACATTCTTCCCCCCTCATGTGAATTGGTGATATAACCTAAGCTGGACCTCTGTCCAGCAGCGAGGTATCTCTGGTGTTAGGGAGGTGAGATCACCCAGCTGACAATAAACATCTTGCCTTGAGAGCAAGATGTAAAGGGATAAGTCAGAAAATCCTGGCTGAGAGACACTCTGTTTTACATACTAGAAAGGCTACACAAGTTTTCACAGAGGTAGAAGCCTCCTACACACTCCTGAAAACATGTAGGGGATCTTCTTCCATGAGCTTGGACATGAGTTATGCGCTTACTTTCCTGGGAATTGAGAGGCAAGATTTTCTGTGTACCCCATCATCAATCTGGTGGTAAGTCCATTGAATCTTAAGCTGTACTGTTTCTTTGCTAGCTGTAATATAGGTATCCTTATAGTGCACTGTATTTTATCTACTAGTAGTTCATTTTGTTTTATTCCTGTGTAAAAAATAGTCCGATTAAAAGTCTCATGTCTGTTAGTTTTGTGTCTATTAAATAAAGAATTAATTTTGTAATAGACCTAATTGGCCATTATTAAAGAACTTGTGAAGGAGAGTGCGTTTTGGGGTGCTAGCTGCCCCAATAGAGCTACTGTCTGCTGCCAGAGGCCTGGGCAGAGGCAGCACTTACCTAAATTCTCTCCTCTCATTTCTAACACACCCTATGGCCTAGGTAGGTATATCTATTTATAGATAGTCTTCCCAGGTCTGAAGATAGCTTTCTCTCTTTATATGCAAGTTAGTTATCATGTCCAGTCCCTTCTTTCAGACCTTTCTGGAAATGTGTCAGAGGCTTTGGAGGTCTTGGGTGCTCTTAATCCTTCCCCTCCCCAGATTGACCTTGGGTCAACACTTCATTCCACTTCTCTGCTGATGCTGTCTTTTGTTTGTTGATGGGGGCAGAGTGGTTGGAAAGTGTCCCAGTGGAAAAGGACCTGGGGGTGCTGGTGGACAGCAGCTGAACATGAGCCAGCGAGTGCCCAAGTGGCCAAGAGGGCCAGTGGCATGCTGGCCTAGGTCAGCAATAGTGTGACTACAGGAGCAGGGCAGTGATTCTTCCCCTGTACTTGGCACTGGTGAGGTCACAGCTCGAGTCCTGGCTCCACTTCTGGGCCTGTCAGTTCAGGAAGGAGACACTGATGTGCTGGAGTAAGTCCAGAGAAGGGCAGCAGAGCTGGGGAAAGGTTCTGGAGTACAAGTTCTATAAAGAGGAGCTGAGGGAGCTGGCAATGTTTAGCCTGAGACCAGGAGGCTCAGGGGTGATTTTGTGACTCTCTACAACTGCCTGAAAGGAGGTTGTAGTGATGTGGGGATCAACCTCTTCTTGCAAGCAACTAGAGACAGGATGAGAGGCCATGGCCTCAGGCTGTGCCAGGGGACATTCAGGTTGGACATGAGGGAAAAACTGTACACAGAAAGGGTGATTGGATGTGGGAATCAGTTGCCCAGAGAGGTGTTGGAGTCACCATCCCTGGAGGTGTTTAAGGAAAGACTGGATGTGTTATTTAGATCTAGTTGACAAGGTGGTGTTTGGCCATAGAGTGGACTGGATGATCTCAGTGGTCTTTTCCAACCTAACAGATTGTGTGATTCTGTGGTTGTGTCTCTGTGGAGCAGAACAAAGATGTTTATCCCGGGAGATTGCTGTCCCGCCTCCACATGGCCCCCTTCTCCTCTTGTTCTTTTGACAATTCATGACTGTTACCAACCATCTTTGGTTGGCTCCACAGCTCTCCAGCTATCAGTGTTTGACATGTGCACATTATCCCCTTATGTTCTGGGTTTCTACACAGGCCTACACTTTTCTCCAGTATATTGTTCTCCAGGATAACTTTGGTCAAGGTGTTGTGGGGGTTAATATCCTTGTAAATCCAGCAGAAATCCTCCTGTAGGCATTACAATGGTATCAAGGTGCACTTGTCCAACTGCTTTTGTCAGGACCAGAAATGTTATGGAGGAGTTGATGCCAAGTGCTGTTGAAAGATATTTAAAAGACAATACTAGAATAAGAGCACATTACTGCTGGTGTAATCTGTGTCTCTTTAAAGAGGAGCTTTCTGGGGTAGTTAGGCTGATGTAGCTATAGGGGGAAATGCTTTAGATTACGTTTTAGTTTGAGAGATACTCTTCTTCCACCGAGGGTACTATTCCTTGCTCTCTGAATAGAAGTACCACATTTTCCACATGTTCTCTTGGACTTGGGGATCCACAAGTATTTAAATATTGGTATTTCAAGCATAATGTTCCCAGAAAGAGGACATGACTGCTCACAGGCCCTATTCTTCTTTATTTTTTCTTAATAGCTCACAGTGTGAAAAAAAAAAATAGAAAGTACTGGATAGTAATTTGTGCTGTGACCTTTAACTCGCTATATATGAGGAAGGGAAGCTAATGTCTTGCACTTTTTTGTCTGAGTTACTCTCTTTTTAACTTATTGATAAATATTCCCATAGCTAAACTAAAACAACCTGAGTCTCATAACTGAATTTTAGTCTCAAACTGAGATAAAGGGGTCACAGCAGGCTATGGAGATCTGAGCTGCATCATATAGTGAGCTAAGCCATCAGGAAAGGCCTGCCATTTCCTGGGCAGGTAGGAATTTCAAGTGTTAGGTATGTTTGTGTAAGTTGGGTCCCAGGGAAACTGCAGTGAGTTTTGCTTTTGATTTGGGTTGAAGCAAAGTTTCATGATAGGAGCACAGATGCTGTGTGGTTTCCTCTTAACACTGAACACAAAACCACGCCATCAGGTTTAGCGCTGTACATTGCTGTTGTTGGCTTGGGTTAACTTGGCATATATCTGGTGTTTTACAGGTCTCATGAATCGAGACTATGAAATCATAACCAGCAGAGCAGTGAGTGTAATAAATCATTATGATGGTACTGGAACAGCAATGAGCATTGCTGCTAACAGGGTCTCTTTCACATTTAATCTCACTGGACCGTCCCTGACCGTTGACACTGCGTGTTCATCTTTTCTTTTTGCTCTGCATTACGCCTTGCGAGCCATTAAATCAGGTAAGGGGACGGAAGAGATGCTGGACAATGAGATCAGCATTGCTGATTGTTTCTGTCTATCAGCAGGGCCCTCTCAGCATGAGTATGTTTCTGTTTGTCTCCAGGAGATTGTGAGGCAGCAATCTGTGGTGGGGTGAACTGCATCATCGATCCCCGCACCTTTGTATCTCTCAGTAAAGCAAAAATGATCTCTCCGGAGGGAATAAGCAAACCCTTTTCCAAGAAAGCAGATGGCTATGGAAGGGGAGAAGGCTGTGGTGTTGTTTTCCTCAAACCACTGAGAAAGGTAAGACAGCTTGTGAGGCAGCGTAAAATAAGACTGGTTACTTGCCTGAATTTTGTGTCTTCAGCTCTAATAATGACTTTTCCAGCAGTGATTTTCCAGTTCAGTCTTAATATTAATGAGGCTTTTCTTATGCATTTATGCATTTCCCCTAGTATAAGAAATGGATCCTACATTTAAAAGTTTCTATCATATTGTGTGATTTCTTGGCTTTGTTGAGTTTTGTTATCTCCTCTACAGACAAAGCATGAGATTACTGCAGAATCAGTCAGGTTCGAAGGGGCCACAGTGGGTTTTCTGGTCCAAACTCCTTGCTCATGCCAGGTTATCTTAGATCAAGTAGCACAGCATTGTGACCAAATGATTCTTGAACATCTCCAGAGAGGGAGAATCCAATCCCTTTCTGAGCAACCTGTTCCAGTCCTTGGTCACCTGCACAGGTATTAATTTCTTCCTCATATTCAGGTGGAACTTCCTGTGCATCAGTTTCAGCTCATTGAATCTTGTCCTGTTGCTCAGCATCACCAAGAAGGGCCTGGATCCATTCTCTGACACCCTCCCTTCAGATACTTGCAGACACTGATGAGGTCTCTTTTCAGTCATCTCAAGGCTTAACAGGCCCATCTCCCTCAGACTTTTGTCATAAGAGAGATGCTCCAGCCCCTTCATCATCTTTGTAGCTCTCCTTTGGACCCACTCCATTAGCTCCATGTCTTTCTTGTACTGAGGAGCCCAGAACTGGACACAACACTCCAGATATGGCCTCACCAGGGCTGAGTAGGAAGTCAGGATCACCTCCCTCAGCCTCTTAGCAATGCTCTTCCTAATGCAGCCCAGGATCCCACTGGCCTTCTTGAACCCCAGGGCACACTGCTGGCTCGTGGACAGCTTGTTGTCCTCCAGGACTCCCAGGTCCTTCTCCTCAGAGCTGCTTTCCAGCAGGTTGTCCCCCGTCCTGTACTGGTGCCTGGGGTTATTCAAGCCCAGGTACAGGACCCTGCACTTGCCCTTGTTGAATTGCAGACAGTTCCTCTCAGTTCATCTCTCCAACCTGTCAAGGTCCCTCTGAAGGCCTGCACAGCCCTCTGGGGTATCAGCCTCTCCTCCCAGTTTTGTGTGGAGAGTGAACTTGCTGAGGAGGCCTCTGCCCTTCATCCAAGCCATTGATATTCATCAACTAAACATTGATATTCATCAACTAAATATTGATATTCATAAACTAAACAGAACTGGGCCCAGGGGATACCACTAGTGACAGACCTTCAACTACACCCTATGTCACTGATTATAACCCTCTGAGATCTGCCGTTCAGCCATGTCTCAATCCACATCTCTGTCCACTCATCCAGTCCATGCTTCATGAATTTTTCTGTGAGGATGCTGTGAGAGAAAGTGACAAAAGCCTTGCTAAAATTGAGGTAGACAATATCCACTGCTCTCCTCTCATTCATCCAGGCAATTGTTTGATCACAGAAGTCAATGAGGTTGGTCAAACATGATTTACCTTTAGTGAATCCATGTTGACTACTCCTGATCTCCTTCGTATCTTCCTTGTGCATAGAGATGGCCTCTGGAATGAGATGCTCCATCACCTTCCCAGGGATTGAGGTGAGGCTGACTGATTGGTAGTTCCTTGGTCCTCCTTCTTGCCCTGTTTGAAGACTGGGGTGACATTTGCTTTCTTCCAGTCCTCAGGCATGTCTCATGATCTCCACAACTTTTCAAAGATGATTGTGAGCAGTCTTGCTGTGTTATACCCCTGCTCTCCCAGACCTCATGGATATATCCTGTTAGGACCCTTGGACTTGTGGATGTCAAGTTTGTTTAGGTGGTCTCTGACCCAATGACACTGGAGCAAGGGGAGGTCTTCCTTTCAGCATTCCTTTACCCTGGTCTCCTGGGTCAGAGATTTTTTCAGTGAAGACAGATGCAAAGAACGCATTCAGTAACTCTCCCTTCTCTGCATCCTCTGTTACCAGGATCCCCACTCCATTTACTAATGGACCCATATTATCCTTAATTTTCCTTTTGTTGTGATGTATTTGGAAAGGCCCTTTTTGTTATCCTTAACATCCTTGACCAGATGTAATGGGCCTTGGCCTTTCTAGTCTCATTACTGCTTATTCTGATGACCTCTCTACATTCACTCTTGACCCTGTGTCCTGACCCTGCTTCCATCTCCTGTATATTTCTGGCTTATATTTGAGTAATGACAGGAGTTCTTTATTCATTCACAGAGGTCCTGCTTCCTCTTCCTTCAATAGTGAACTGTACAATCTCATGGTCACTGCAGCCAAGGCTGCCCCAGCCCTCACATGTCCAAAAAGGCCCTCCCTGTTAGTATAAGGTTGGGCAGCACAGCATTCCTTGTGGGATCCTCCACTACCTGTGACAGGGAAGTTGTCATCAATGCTTTCCAGGCACCTCCTGCACTGTTTGTGCTTTGCAGTTTTGCTTCTCCAGAAGATGTCAGGGTAGTTAAAGCCCACCAAGAACCAGGGCTTGTGACTGTGGGGTTTCCAGCTGCCTGTAGAAAGCCTCATCCACCTCCTCCTCCTGACCAGGCGGCCTCTTGCAAACACCCACAGTGGTGTCACCCTTACCAGTCTCCCTTTTATCCTCACCAAGGCAGAGCTCAGTACACTCCAAGTGTTGCCTCACATAGAGGGCAACTCCACCACTGCACCTTCCTGGTCTGTCTCTCCTACACAGTGTGTGGCCCTTCATGCCAACATTCCAGTCACGGGAGCTATCCCACCACATCCGTAATTGCAATGAGATTGAAGCACAGAGGCTGCACACAGATCTCTAGTTCCTCCTGTTTGTCCCCATACTGTGTGCATTGGTATACAACACTTAAGAGAAGTATTTGATGGACAATATCTTAGTGGGGGTGTGAAGGGATGTCCCGTAGTTGTGTCTAGTGGTTGCACCTTTGACTGCTGGTGCTTGATCAAGGTATTCCTACATAAGCCTTCTTTTGCTACTAAGGTGTTTCTCCCATATTTTGCTGTTGGCTTCTTTTATCTCAGGAGTTGCTGGCTTGTCTCTGTAAGACTGCTAGTGTGCTCCAGTGTGGCTGGTACATCTCAGAGTCACCTGCAGAGGGTGTACCGTATCACCCTATCACCTTTCAGAAGCACCCTATCCCTCTAACTTTTTCATACTATCCCGCAGTTTGCTAGGGACAAGCCTGATATGGCTGCCATCCACTACCATAACTAGTTTAAAGCTCTCCAAGGAGTTTTGCTAGTTTCTGTGCAAAGACTCTCCTTCCTCACTCAGAGAGGTGAGTCCGATCTGATACCAGCATGCCTGACTCTGCATAGGCCAAGCCATTGCCAAAAACTCCAAAACCTTGGTGGTGACACCAGCTGCTGAGTCTTGTCTTAGTAGATTCAGCCTGTCTGTTTCTTTCTATAGTGATGCTTTCAACTATTGCTGTTTTCAATATTTTTTGTTTAATATTGCTGCTTTGAACTGGAAGTATGGAGGAGAAAATAACTTGTGCCTCAGATTCCCTTAGCAAATATCCCAAAGCCATGAAATTTTTCTTGATCACTCTCAGACTATGTGTTGCCATCAACTCACCCCATACATGGAGGATCAGTAATGAATACTAGTTTGTGGGATGCACCAGGCTTGGAAGTTTCCTGGAGGCATCCTTAACCAAAGACTACTGTTATTATTAAAGACAATTTAACTTTTCATGGAACAGGCAAAGGAAAACTACAGCAAAATCTGGGGTGTGATAAACACCAGTGCAGTAAATCAGAACGGCAGGTCCACGACTCCGATCACAAGACCATCTCAAATAGAGCAAGAGAAGTTACTGCGCAGCATTTATGAAAGTCGTGTGGATCCCTCAGTTGTGCAGTACATTGAAGCCCATGGCACAGGAACTGCTGCTGGAGATCCTACGGAAGCTGAAAGCCTGGGCAGTGTCATTAGCAAAAACAGGTCTTCCCGAGTTTCCATTCTGAAAATCGGTTCAGTGAAAGGAAATATTGGGCACACGGAATCGGCTGCTGGAGCAGCCGGGTTAATCAAAGTGCTCCTGATGATGCATCATGGAAAGATTGTTCCATCCTTGCATTACTCGAAGGAGATGAGCAGCATCGATACGGAGAAATTAAACCTTGCCGTTGCCACAGCTGTAGAGCCCTGGGAAGAATCCAGTGAGTACGGAAGGGTAGCTGGCATCAACTGCTTTGGATTTGGAGGAACCAATGCTCATGTTGTAGTCAGGCAGGTGAAGCAGCCAGAGCCTCTTCCTGCCTTTAAGAAGCCCCTGGAATTAGTTCTGCTGTCAGCAGCATCGCGTAAGTCCCTTCAGATGACAATGGCCGATACAGCCGAGCAGCTGAGCACAAGAAACTCCATAACTCTGCCAAGCCTGGCCTATACTTCTGCCTGCAGAAGAAGCCATGCCAACTACAGGTACCGAAAAGCGTTTGTCACAAATTCCCTCCAACACCTGCAGCAAGAGCTGAAGTCAGCAGCGAGCACTGAACCTGCCATGTCAAAGGCAGAACCCCAGCTGGTGTTTGTGTTCTGTGGCAATGGTGTAACGCTGAAGGAGTTCAGTGATGCCCCGCTGAGCTCAGAGCCAGTGTTCAGAGACAAGTGTAAGGAAATAGAAGACCTTTTTCAGCAGCACGCTGCCATCCGCCTTCTGCCGTCAAGAAATCATAGCCCAAAGGACTTGCTGAACCCAGAGCTTTCCCAGCCCTTGCTGTTTGCCCTGCAGGTTGCCATAGCTTCCCTCCTGAAGCACTGGGGTATTCAGCCCATTGCAGCTGTTGGCCACTCAGTGGGGGAAGTTGCTGCTGCTCATATTGCTGGGTACCTTTCCCTGGCAGATGCAGTCAAAGTGATTTATCACCGGAGCAGGCTGCAGGCAAAGACAGCCAGCGGCAGAATGTTGGTGGTTGGAAACATCCCTGTTCAGGAGATTGCTGAACGCCTGCATCCCTACTCGGGAAAGGTGTGCATTGCTGCTTTCAACAGCCCCATTTCCTGCACCTTGTCTGGGAGTGTAGACGCTGTGGAAGCTGTCCAGAGAGAGTTAGCTGAAGCTTTCAGACAGAGAAATGTCTTTCTTCATGTTTTAAATGTTCCAGTAGCATACCACAGCCCCAGCATGGATATGATACTAGGGGAGCTGGAGGAGCAGATAGAGCCTTTAGAAAAGCAGAAGGGGGAAATTGAAGTGATTTCAACACTGACTGGAATGGCTGTATCTGAAAATGACTTTGCTCAGGGCAAATTCTGGGCACGGCATACTCGAGAGCCTCTTGCTTTCACAAGGGCCATCCAAAGTGCAGCCAGAGACAGGGACAACGTGGTGTTTGTGGAAATAAGTCCTCACCGAGCATTGCAAAGGAGCATAAAGGAAACACTAGGAAAAGGCACAAAGGTGTTCTCCTCTTTGCAATCTGATGCAGAATATCAGACGCTCCTGACCCTGGTAGGAAATCTGTTTGAACTGGGATATAATCCCAACTGGCAGCACTTCTATAATGGGTACCAAAGTGTTCCAGTGGCCATTCCACGGTATCAGTTTGATCGCCAAAAACTCATGGCCTGTCTGGATATCCATCAACAAGCAAACCAAAGAGGTGTCAGTGCCAGTCATCCTTTGATTCATGGCATAAACAGTGACAATGTGGAGTTTGGCTGCCTGGTGTCTCAGGACACGACACCATACTTGTATGAACACAAGAACAATGGGGTGGCCTTAGTCCCTGGAGCTTTCTATGTGGAGCTTGCTCTGGCCTCTGTGATGAGCAGCTCCAGACCTAAAGTGCCTCTGAGTACTTGCCAGCTGAGTATCAGTTTTTCTGCGCCATGTGTTCTCTCACAGAGTTCCCAAGTGCTGAATATCAAACTAAGTCCACAAAAAGCCACAACAAGCTTTGAGGTTGTCTCTTCCTCCAATGCAGTTTATGCTGCTGGCCAAGTGGCAAAGGGGCTTGATGGTGTGGTGGAAGAAAGCAGCATCTCCTTCCAAGCCATCTATCGAAGATGCAGGTCAGTGGTTAGCAGAGAGGAGGTTTATGAAGCCCTGTCTCATGTTGGCTTTCAGTATGGCTCCATGTTCAGGCAGCTCAGTGATGTGCATTATTGCCAGGAGCTAAAGGAAGCTATAACAAGCATAAAGGTGAATCAGGAGACTGTCAGAGAGATGTACAGCTACTGTATCCACCCAGTGCTGCTTGACTGTTTTCTGCAGATGACCGCTGTCTTGACCTCAAGGACACTCCAGTCCAGAGCAGGCTTTCCTTCAGGGATAGGCAGCCTGGTGGTGCTCCGACCCCTGGAAGAAGAAATGATGATATACATGAGAATGAGCAAGTCCACTGGGAACTGCCTCGAGGTGTGTGGATGCTTTGTGGACAAGCATGGCTCTGTTTTGGCTGAGCTCAAGCGTGTTGCCATCACTTTCATGAAGGAAGCATCTTCCAGAGACAATGAGTTCCTGTTTGAAAACAGGTGGAAAGAAGTCTCTCTTTCACAGACAATTGTACATTTGGGGGTTAAGCCCAGAGTCCTTGTGTTTGCAGACAAATTTGGGATATCTGAGGAGCTCAAAAAGTACTTGCATCCTGCTTCGAGATATGTAATGTATGAAGATTGGGAATCTCTTGTGGAAGGTGACAAACAGAATAAAATGAGAGCAGAGGTTGAGGATTATGATGAAATCCTCTTCCTGTGGGGAATTCAAAAGTTAAATGAAGATTTCCCAGGGAAAGCAGTAGATCAGCTGGCAAAGTGCTGTGAAGCCTATCGCCAGGTAGTGGTGGCATTAAGAGAGAAGGCGTCCCGCTGTTCCATCAGAGTGATCACCTATAGAACAACAGGGAGCTATGTGGACCATGTTAACTGTGGGTTTGCATTGTATGGCATGACCAGAACTTGCATTGTTGAAGTTCCAGAAATCACATTTCAGCTGATTGACCTCAGCTCTTCCAGTTCCCTGGACATCTCAGTGTTAGCCGATGTTCTTGTCAAATACAAAGGTGGCGACTACCCAGAAGTTTGCATCAGCCTGGGAAGAATATATGTGTCTGAAATCAGACACACACCTTTTGTAGACACAGATTACATCCAGCCCGTGAGATCTCTCCAGAAATCACAGACATTCACTTTGTACACCTCAGATCCATACACAGCAAAAGACTTGTCTGGGGAATTATCCACTGGCACTGCTACTCAGCTTGACAAACAGAGTGTTGAAATTCAAGTGGATAAAATTTGTCTCCACTCAGAAGATTATTTTCCCATTAGTGTTTCTAGCTGCAACTTTGGTAATACACTGTATTGGAACTCCCAAGCTGGAGACAAACACAGACTTTTAGTTCTTGATTTCAGTGGCACAGTCACAGCAACAGGTGTTGATGTGAAAAGAGTGAAAGTGGGAGATCATGTGGTTTCATGTTATCCCACTGCTGCCTCATCCAGAGTTCAGATTCCAGGAACAGTTTGTTTCAATGTCAAGAAATTCCCATTCCTCCAGAATGTCCCTTGCGTGTCATACTTCATCATTGCATGGGAAATCTTCACTCAGAGGTTACCCAAAGGGAAACATGGCAGAATGTTGGGCATTATTACGACAGAGCCATCATCGGTTTTGTGCCATGTTCTTTCTGCAGCAGCAGAGGAGATGGGTTGGAGAACAGTCCTTGCAAAGCCCACTCCTAACGTGTTCCAGTATATAAAGCTGTGCAATGCCCTTGTTGTTCTTCCTCCAGTCAACAGACTGTCTCAGGAGGATCTGGCCCACATGTACTTTCTTAAAGATGTGGTGATCGTGTGTGGCAATCAACAGTCTGAATGCATCCAAAATGTCAATGAAATCGATCATGAAAACATCAGTTTTCATATCCTTGTTGTTGCCAGCCTTTTCCGGAAAGCACGTCTAAAGGAATTGCAGAAGAATGTACATGCCTGGATCAGTTCCATGGATCTGAAACAGTTTAGACATCTCTCAGGTTCTGTTTTTCAGCAGACGGAGACCTTTGAAGGGCTACACTCTGTGATGTCCTATTTTACCTGCACTTCTGTTCCCCTTGCTGTCCTGGGAAGGCAGAAGGACATTGGTGTGCTTTCAGATATCCCATTGTACAAGCCCCAGAAGCAGCTGTTTAAGCAGAATGCTGTTTATGTAGTAGTCGGGGGGCTCACTGGACTTGGCTTGGAAACGGTGAAATTCATAGCTGAGAATGGAGGAGGGTGTATTGCAATACTCTCCAGGAGAATTCCCAGCAGTGAGAAGCAGGAAGAGATGAGGGCTCTGCAGGAGCAGTACAAAGGGAGCAAAGTAGTGTCTGTGCAGTGTGATGTGACTTTGAGCAGTGATGTTGAGAAAGCTTTCCAGTCCATTGCCAACACCTTTGCGGGGAGTCCGATCAAAGGCGTATTCCAAAGCGCTGTTGCTTTACACGATGGCCACCTTGAAGTGCTGAAGTTGGCTGACTTTCACAGAGTGCTGAGCCCAAAAGTAGCAGGGACCCTAAATCTTCACTGGGCTACCAGAGGCCAGGAGCTTGACTACTTTGTGTGCTACTCCTCGGTTACTTCCTTTCTGGGCAATGCCACCCAGACTAACTATGCAGCTGCAAACTCTTTCCTGGATGTCTTCTGCCTCTACAGGAGGAACTGTGGCCTTTCCGGCCAGGCCATTAACTGGGGTGCTTTGAACCTTGGCATTCTGCTCAATCAAAACGACATTCAGAGCATTCTGAGATCCAAGGGCATAGACATTCTGCAAGTGCATGAAATTCATGAGTATCTCAGGAAGACCTTACTTATAAACAACTCGCAGCAAGCTGTTGTCAAATTGAACTTTCAAGCTTTGTCTCATCATGTTTTTACTCGGATCATTTCCCTCAAAAGTCGCTTTATGTCACTTATGTTAGAAGAGTTCAGGAACAAGATTGAAACCTCGGAGGAAACCCAAGTCCCAGATGCTGCCTTTCTCAAATCTGAGGACTACATCACCTCATTGGTGAGTGACCTCACAGGAGTGACCCCAGATGAGCTAACCATGAATACACCCCTTTCGTCTTTGGGCATAGACTCTATGTTAGCTATGACCATTCAGAACCATGTCTTTCAAGAGAGAAAGGTGGACATCCCTCTTCTGAAACTGCTTGATCCTCACACCACTCTGTCAAGTTTAGTGGTAGTTTTAGAAGAAACAAGCAATGCAAATGGAATAGTTGAAAAGAAGAATGCTGCAGTTGAAAGTGAAGAAAATGATACCTTGCTGTAGGAATCTTCCCAATCAGGAATTGTGTAACTTTGGCAATACTCAGACCCTTTGCAGCATCTCAGAAAATGTCATTACAGAACATCTGGTGACGCTGAATCTACTCTTCTGCATTGACTCAGAAAAGCCCCACACCAGGTTCTTCTGCCATCATTCTGCTACCTGTGTTAATTTCAGTCAGTTGTTTGACTTATTGTTTGCACCTCTACATCAAGGATATACTTGTAAAGCAGCATAAGATTTTGGCATTTGTGTATTCTATATGTATTTTTTTTTTAATGTTATCAAATTGAGCAAGTCTGCAGATGACATTGAACTGAGTGGTGCAGGTGACATGCCTGAGGGACAGGATGCCATTCAGAGGGAACTGGACAACCACAAGAAATGGAAACCTCATGAAGTTCAACAAGACCAAGTGCAAAGTCCTGCTCATGGGTTGGGGAAACCCCTGGTATCAATACAGGCTGGGAGATGAAGAGAATGAGAGCAGGCCTGCTGAGACCAAATTCAGGGTGATGAGAGGCTGCACATGACCCAGCAATATGTGCTTGAAGCCCGGAAAGCAAATTGTATCCTGGTCTGCATCAAAAGAATCACAGCCACCAGGTCATTGGAGCTGATTCTGCCCCTCTACTCCGCCTGGAATACTGCATCCATCTCTGGGGTCCCCACTAAAGGAAGAACATGGACCTGCTGGAGTGAGTCTAGAAGAGGCCACAAAGATGATCAGAGGGTTGGAGTACCTCTCCTATGAAGACATATGGAGAGAGATGGGGTTGTTTAGCTTTGAGAAGAGATGGATCCAGGGAGAAGGGGACCTGGAATAGTGAAAGGGACAACCATTTTAGCAGGGCCTTTGATATAGGACAATCAATAATGATTCTAAACTAAAAGACAATTGACTTAATTTTTTACAATGAGGGTGGTACAACACTGGAGCAGGTTGCCCAGAAAGCTGGTAGATGCCCCATCCCTAGAAACATCCTTGGTCAGGCTGGATAGGATTCTGAGGAACCAGATCATGTTGAAGATGCCCCTGCTCATTGCAGGGGGATTGGACTAGATGACCTTTAAAACGTTTTTTCCAATTCAAACTCCTTTATGACTCTATGAAAGAGAAGGATCCTGCCCTGTCCACTGGGTCTCGTGACTGGCCAAATACCCACAGGGAACAGAGGTGGACCCTGCCTTTGTCAGACTTGCTCAATCTCTCAGAAGAAATGCTCCACAGCAGCAGATTTGGACTGAATGGTTTAATAAGTCCTACACTAAGAATTACAAACATCAGTTACCACCATTCATTTTATTTCAAATGGGTTCTTCATGATATTGGCAACAAATTATGAATTGATTTTCACCTACTGTCTTGTCCCCACAGGTTAGGAGATCACCTCATATATTCTTAGCTCTTATTCAGGGAAAACTCTTTTGCTCTATTGATACATCACAGGATGGGTTGTCACTGATGAACACAATGGAATTCATGGGTTTACAGTTTTAGGACCAACCTGCTTAAACCTGAGTTGCTTTTTCATTTTGTCCAAATCAGGGTGGGATTCTCTCTAGTGAATCCTCATCCTGTCATACCATGGCACAGTGTCTCTTAGGGTGGTTACTCAGGAGGTCCACGTAGGTTCAATAACCTACAGCACATCCCTTTGCAAACTGCAGCCAACAGAAGCCACACACAAACTTCTTAAAGGTACCAAATGCTCAACCTTAGCTACAAAACAGGACACCAAGAAAAGCCTTTGAATAGAAAATGGGAGTCAGCCTGGGGTGAGTCTTCCCAAAGGGTTTCTCACGCTGCAGGTTTTGTCTCCTGAGGGCTTATGAGTTACTGCAATCTGAGACAGTTCTGACATCTACTAATTTTGCTGTAAAACATCCAGATTTGAGCCTCTTGGGCAAATATTGTCTTCCAGCTCACTGCTGGGATGAGTTACAGCATCAAGGCAAACAGGGAGGAAATACAGTCTAGTGGGAGTTACTATTCCCCACTGTGAACATGTCCTGACAAACATGTAACATACTCAATTAAGCTGACGCAGTGGTCAGTGTTTGTAATAATTTTAATACATTCAGTAAAAAAGTCACACATAAAAGATAATTAACAACATTAAGGCGGTACTCAAGCATACACAAAGGTAAAAAAATGCAAATCCATTCTGTGCATTTTGTTGTTCTTTTTCTTGCCTGGCTTTTTTTAAGCCCTTGCTGCCCTGATGTATTTATTCTTCTGTTATTCACATCTTATAGACCCTGACAGTCACTGCATTTGACTCCTCATATAATAAATAAATAATATCTTATATTCAACTTATTCATGGACAGTCTTTATCGTTTCTAAACCTATACTCTAAATTTTTAGACATGGTATTGTGGGGGGATCTGCCAAAGTTTCCAAAAAATGTTAAAAACACTGGAATAAAAACAAGACCATGAAGAGCCCCAAACAAAATGACAAGAAGCATGATCTTGAAGAATGTCCTGAAGATGTAGGTATTTGCTGCAGCCAGGACAACTACTCCTAATATTGTAGAAACTGCACCTTGTAATACTGGGTAACCTAGCAGGGACAGAGCTTCAATTGCTTTTTTATTGGCTGATGACTCTCCGCTCGTAACAAAGGCATAGGAAATGTGAGCAGAAAAATCTACCGAAAACCCTATGCAAATGACCAGGTTGATCATGGAAATGGAATCGAGATTGACATTCCAGAACGTCATGAAACCAGCAACACCAACTATAACAGAGGCTATGGCAAAAGTCACCCACAAGCAGCACAGCGGGTTGGGGATGAGCAGAAGGGACACAACGAGCATCGCCCCGGCAGCAACAACAACGTTCTGAACAGTGTTCTGCACTATCACCAGGTACTGGTCGTAGTAGATGAAGGCTGGGTGATACACCTTCAGTGGAATGCTGCACTGCTTGGCTGCCTCTCTTAACTGATTGAGGAGATTCTTCTCATCCACGGCTGACGTCACGTTCACTGTCTGGATGAAGAAACGCGAAGCTTCTATTTCATCCCGAGTCTTATTTATGTCCCACTCAAAACTGGGATGAATTCTGAACAGTATAGTCAAGTTATTAAGGAAGTGAGTCTTATCGTTTATATTTACCGAACCCTTTTCGGCAACTTGTGTGTATACTCTCAGCCATGACTCTGAGTGGTTCTTATCTACATAGGAAATGTCCTCTAAATTCTGAGCACAGCTCTCAATGCCAAGACGAACAGTCTCATTCCAGTAATCTACACTCTCAGTAATGACAACCATGACCCTGGGTCCATATGTCGAGAAGTATTTCTCATCATCATCATAGTATGGAATAACATAGGAGTCATCATTTGCCAGATTTCGGAGATCGATGCCTTCTCTGACCTGAGTACAGCCATAAACACTGCCCCCCAAATATGTTCCATACAGCAACACCACGAGCAGCTTGATCCATTTATTTGTAACAAAAGGGCCATAATACTTTTTAAAGAATAGGCTCATTGGATGCTCACCTTCTGGCTGAGATGGCTGCCAAGAACAGCTGCCGATACAGCAAGCGTTGTACAAGCAGGAGTTCTCAGCCGGATCTTGACCTACTCCCACACGCATACAGGTCAGCCAGTGTCGGTTGCCTTGCTCCCGTTCATGATTTAACACAAGAATTGCCCCAAAGAAGGTCATGGTATACACATAGCAGAAGACAAAAGCTGTGCCTGTATAGAGGCAAAAAGACCTCACAGATGGAAAAGCAGTCCACATGCCAATAAAGAAGGCCAAAACATCTGTCAGAGTGGTGATGGTCACAGAAAGTGCTGCCTCTCCATAAGTCTCAGCCAGCAGAGATTTAACATTGGATTTGTGTTTTTTCCTTGAACTTTGTTCCCAGGAAGCAATCATGATGAACATGTCATCAACACCAACCCCTGCAGGAGGAGAGACTGTAAACACTGCACTGCAAATGGCAGCTTCCACCAACACCCAACAAAACTACATTATTAATCACATTTGAGTCTGCCTAAAATTTTGAAAAAGGAAGTTAGGCTACTAACATTGTTCTAGTGCTGTTGCAAGTTGCAAGAGAATGTGGAAAACAGATCCTTTGTGTGTAGCTGAATGTATTATCTTTCAGCACCTCCTGGTGACCTGCTGGGTTGTTGATCCCTCATCAACTCTGCTGAAGGACTGAGCACACCCACTGCATCTCTGACAAGTGTCTTGTAGCTGATGTCCATGCGTCCCCTGATATAGATGACACAGATTTCAAAAGCATCACATATTCTGATGCTCAGCTATTCCTATCACTGGAAGCAACCCCATTATCTCTGGAATCTCTTCTTCAGCACTGCAGCAACTTAGATCAATAATTTCTTTTTCTGCCTTCAGCAGACAGGAAGAGCAGTTACTACCACACGAGAACAATGATTCCAGTTGCTCACGGTTTTAAGCTCTGACTCAATTTGTTTTGCTCTTTGACCTCCACTTCTCTCCGTTTTATCTTTCAGCACTTATTCATGATTTATTATTCTTTTAACTTCAGATTTATACTGATGCGCTCACGGGCATTACCTGCCAGATTCCTGGGAAACCTTGCCAGGAAGACTGGATCCTGGCTTGCTTTTTTGCTAAGACACCACAGTAAGTAAGCTGAAATTCAAAAAGGAAGAGCCAATGGGCTTCTCTTGGCTCTACTAACTCTCGAGATTTTAATCACACACCTTTCAGTATTTTGCCATGCTGTCAAGGGCTCTTCTGTTCACTGAAAATTAATCACACAAAAGGGAAAGCAAGACTGCGTGAATAGTGGAGTGAGATTTAGCCAAGCACAGAAGAGATGAAATCACCACCTGCTGCCTGAACAGGCAATTGCCAGCAAACATGCAAAGATGTATTAAGCAGCATGTCAGAAGGTACTACTGGATGGCAGCAAGCCAGGCTGCTTCTGGAAAGCAAGCAGCCTTCAAAGCAAATCCTCTGATGTACTCAGAATTTGTTTTAATGCAAGGAAGACAAAAGTCTGCATGTTATTTCTGAAGATCTGAAGAGACTGGCTTAAGCCCTTTCCCAGGTAAACATAAGGGTCTTTTTCCTAAGTCAGAGCCATTGCAATTGATGAGCAAACAATTAAAAAATGCATTGGAATTACACAGGAAACAAAGAAACAATGCCTGCCCTAAGAAGCATTTGCAGCTAGGAGGATGCACAGCCTCTGTCAACCTGGGAGTTCCATGTGCTTTCCTCAGCATGAGACCAAGCCCAAGAAAACATCACATGAACGTATCATACAGGAGACCAGAAAGGATTTTAAAAGCAGTAATTTATTTGCAGCAACATTATCTAACGGTATTTGAAAAGTTCAGCACTGGCTGTTAAGCAGTCTGTACATCAGGGATGCAATGCTACCAACTTCCTTGGGTTTTTGTGGGGAGCTGCTTGCACAAATGGTGCATCACTTCAGTTGTGTAGCTGCATGAGACTGGTTAGTACACAGAGGTTCTATTGCAGAGGATTAATTATCCTGGCTACATTTCCAGGGACACTAGAACAATGCCAGAAGTGCTAACCTTACCACTCTCTCATTTATAGCTTTCCCACTGGAGCAGTGGATGTAGATCAGGCATTGCCTTGTGGGAAAAGCTGCCCTTGTGTCAGAACACAGACGAGCTGAGGGGTTCCCCCACCTGTAGGTGCTTTGAGGCAGCTGCACCTCTGGGTATCTTCTCCCCTCACCTCAGGAGAAAATGTTGTATTATCTGACATTCACATCATAAAAGACTGACACCATTAGGTTGTTTTAACTTCACTTTAGTCTTTATATGTGAATCCAACTCACTTTTTCTACTTACCCAGAATCAGGAATGGTGCATTTGCTACAGTGACCACAAACGGCACTCCACAGAAGAGCATCAATCCAAAGCTGCTTAATACAGCTAAGCCAGAAGAGAGCACTCCACAGCTTGCAAGCCAGATATTATTTCTTATACAGCTTAGTCTGAAACCATTTCAAGGAATATCTTAGTTATCTGTCAAATATTTCACAGATACCAGCAATCTCAAGAGAACAACTGATGAAAGATGCTAGGAGAGATCCCAGGTGTCAGCATTGGATGAGATTAATTTCCCTAGGAGGTGAGCATTCATGTTGGTCATGTCTGCACTGAACACTTGCTCAGGTATTTATCTGATACTTATCTTCAACCGTATCAAAGCAATTGGGACATATGCATAGATAGACAAGAAAAAGTAAAGAAACACATTTTGCCTATTATTAAATGTCACAGGAAGTCTGCATTCAAGAATGCCTTCACCTGGCAAGAGAAGAAACAACTGAGTAAGATCACTGCTCATTGAGCCATAGCTTAGAGACATTTTACCTCAGACAAGAGATGATTGCAAAGGTTATTGTCAAGAAATATGTTACGGAGAAGAGTGGGATCACACTCTTGGTATTTCCTTCAAACTCCTGTTGTCTGGACAGCGAGGTAAAGTAAGTCACCTGCCGTTAAAACAAGAAGGAAAGAAACAATGAAGCACTTTTCGTCTTCTTGGTCTTTGTACACATGCACAGGCAAGGCCAAACCTCATGTTCGCAGAGGAGCATTGCCGTGGCCCTCGCAACCCGCCCGCCTTCTCCCGCCACCGTCTCCTTTCCTTTCCCTTCGGCCACGGGGCTGCCCGGACATTTGGGGATGCCCCGACATTTGGGGTTCCGCAGCGCCGCACCCGCCCAGCGTTACCTGAATGGAGCTGAGGCGCAACTCCGCCACTTTGGACGAGATGCTCCGCAGGAAGCTCTGCAGCCACTGCCGGCTGTCCCGCGCCTCGGGGCCATCCTCCCGCAGGTAATACATCAGCTTTAGGGCCCGCGCCCTCCGCACCCGCCCGCCGTCCGTCTCCACGCCGCCCAGCGCGGCCCCCAGGAAGACGCCGCGGTTGACGGGGAAGGAGAGGCTCCCCGGGTCGGGCGGTGCCGCACCGCCCGAGCCGGGCGACAGCAGCGGGTTGGGGCTGACGCAGCCGCCGGCGGTGCGGGCGCAGAGCCGCTCGTAGTCGGCGTCGCGCACGGCCGCGTTCAGCAGCAGCACCTCTGCCCACGCCGCCGGGTCCAGGACCGAGGTCCCGTTCGTCGTCACGGCGATGAGGGAGGCGTAGGCGCCCTCGGTGGGCAGCCGCGGGGCGGAGAAGCGCCCCGAGTCGTTGGGTGGGAAGTGCCGCCGCACGAAGTCGCGCTCGGCCTTGGCGGGACCCCAGGTCGGCGTGAACTGCCCCTCGATGTCGTTCGCCTGCCGCTGCGGCAGGAAGAGGAAGCCGGCGCCCAGCCCGCCCGACAGCAGCAGCGGCACCAGCACGAAGAGCCAGGGCCAGGCGGCCACGCCGCTCGCCAGCCCTTCGAAGAGCCGGCGCAGCGGCCGCTCCACGCAGTCGGTGTTGCGGCAGGAGCAGCGCTCCGCGGGGTCCCGCGGCTCCGCCATGGGCGAGGCGAGTGCGTCCCACGCCGGGGCCCGACGCTGCGGTCTGTGCCGGCGCCGGAGGACAGGAGAGGGACAGAAGAAGGAAACAGAGAGGAGTTCAAAGCCGCCCTGTGTCCGTTGGGGCCATGGAGGGAACGCGGACTTTTCACCGCGGGGCGCGGTCAGGGCCCTCCCTCGCCGTGACCCGCGGGCTCCCCGGCACGAGCAGGAGGGCTGAACAGGCTCCCCCCCTGCCTGCCCCGCCGCGCCCCATCCCGGTCTCGGGTGCCCGTGTGCTCCCGTGTCCCGGCCCCTCGGTTTACCGTATCCCGCAAAAAGAAAGTGATTTTCTTTCTGTATAGTGAACTGAACAAACTCACTGGGGAGCCAGGTGAGTTCTGGGCCTGTTACATTAGCATGACTCCAGTGATAGCTTCTCCCATGTTCAGTTCTCAGTTTCCTTGAATGGATTGACACTATGTTAGAGTAAGAGCAGTTTACATAGGAGGAATCTGTCAAGAGGAAAAAGGGGCAAAGGTAAATACAGAGCAACATTTCTTTGTGTTTCCCAATGCTAAAGAAATGGTGAAAAGGAAAGCTGATGTAGGTATCTGACATGCCTAGAAGACAGCTGAGAGGGATAGCTGGTGCCTCACATTTAAGCAGATTGTACTTGCATTTTTGCCAGGTCTGTGGGGACTCAGCAATACAATCTTAATTTCTGTATATCCCCAGTGGCCACAACTCTAGGTGGTGACAGAATGTATCTAACACGGGTACACTGTCCGTTTCAAGACCACATAAACCAGTGAGGGTGGTAAACACCAAGCAATAGGATAAACAAGCCCAGGGTGGGAGGAGAAGAAGGGGAGAAGTCCTCACTGGAGCAGAAGGAGGGAAGAGAGAAGAATATACCTGGGCAGGGGCTGGAGCCAAGGGAGCAGGAGCTGAGATATGCAGCCCGGAGGAGCTCTGTCCTGGTGTGCACTGGCCCCAGTCTCCTGCACTGGCCACTGCCTCAGCAAAGGGGCTGACCATGGCCTGAGGTGAGGAGCAAAAAGGGTGGCAGGAGGAAGAGGAAAGGAAAGCAGGGGTTTTTTCTCAGAGTTGATTGTTTGCTTTCGGTCTCCCTTGACAGCAGAATCTGTACGTAAGAGATTGTTAATTGGCAAATAAAATAATGGAAATTCCCCGAAGGAGTAAACAGTTTTTGCCCATGGCAGTATCTTGCTGGAATTTTTCTTGATACAATTTGTGACAGTTGGCCCTTGTCTTTTCCCAGGACAAGGACACTTGCATTATCAAATTCTCAGGTGGCTTATTTCTGCCTCGCTTTTGAAATGCCAGAACAGAGGGACATTTCCTAGTGTACCCAGGCTGCCATTGGAAAGTGCTTTGCCAATTGTGTGAGATACACTGGACACTAGAATAAAAAAAAATTGCTGCCATCAGGAAGACTTTTATCCCATTTCTTCCACCGTAATGTAGCACCAGGCAGGGCTGTGCCATTTATGAAGGAAATTTCACCAACTTGATCTTTACAGTGCCCGCCATAGCACCTGACAAGACAGCGAAGTCATATCCTGTCCTGTCCTGTCCTGTCCTGTCCTATCCTATCCTATCCTATCCTATCCTATCCTATCCTATCCTATCCTATCCCATCCCATCCCATCCCATCCCATCCCATCCCATCCCATCCCATCCCATCCCATCCCATCCCATCCCATCCCATCCTATCCCATCCTATCCCATCCTATCCTATCCTATCCTATCCTATCCTATCCTATCCTATCCTATCCTATCCTATCCTATCCTATCCTATCCTATCCTATCCTATCCTATCCTATCCTATCCTATCCTATCCTATCCTATCCTATCCTATCCTATCCTATCCTATCCTATCCTATCCTATCCTATCATCCTATCCTATCCTACGATTTCCATGCATTTGGATGAGGCAGGAGTACTCTGTAGGCTGCTTAGCTACTGCCTGTGTTTGCATGCCTGGCTGAAACAATAGGACTTTGCTACCTGTGCTAGGCAGTGACAGCCTGTGGTTCTGAGGTGGCCTGACCACAGGTGACGTGGGAAATGCAGTGCCTTAAAGCCCTGTGTCCAAAGGAAGCAGGGCTGCCAGTGGGAGATGTGTGCCCTCTGTGCCTTCAGCAGTGTGCAAGCAAGGGTCACATTTCCCGACTTCAGGAAAATGCCACAAAGGAGCAATGGGGGTGTCTGGGTGATGGGGGCAGTAGGATGGGAGGTGAATTCCTGGTTACCTCTAGAGTGGCTTTTCTGTCTAGAACATAAGATTCCAAAGAAACTCCAGAAGTTATTGTGGCACCAGGACCCAGAACTAACAGATGTCTATTCATGTTGAGGAGCTGCTTTTCCTTTGCTTTTGGAGCGCACAGTGACACTGTGAAGTTGTCACATACTGGCTGCTGACAGGATGAGTGGCTTCCTCTGCTGCATGATGAGACTGGTGTCTGTGTTCGTTTGATTTTTCGTTTTTGTTTTTGGTAAGAATGAGGGTTCCTAAGTATTTTAACTGTCTGGGTGATACTGTGGATAGAAGCTGTCTGTTTCAATTGAACATTTTCATGATGAACAGAATTTCAGCTTATCAGTGTCAGATACCAGAAAGGCAAGGTGAGCTGTCAGATTTTATTACTTTAGTTCTGGGAGTATTTCTTTCCAAGCTGACTTCAAGAAAAATTTCTGTCTCCACAGTGATTTCAGAATCGTGGGGTTTCCCAAGAAGACTGCATAAAACCCTGGAAGGCTGTGATGTGATGTAACGTGGTGCTACCAAAGAACATAGTCAACATTTGTACTTGCACATCCTTATAATAGGGTCCATAAAATGTCACTTTCCTTAATGTACATGAATGATTTCCCCACTTACTTCCATGAGAACTTCAAAAAGTTGCCTCTTTGATCAGTTGTTATTACTAGGGAGTATGTTATCTTTGTAGTCTGCTTTTGTATTATTACTAGGGAGTATGTTATCTTTGTAGTCTGCTTTTGTATTGCATATATGTTTATAAGTTTTCTCATAAAATGGTCAGTCAGGTCTTGAAGATCTTCAAGAACTGTAAGTGCTCACATTGTTTATAGAGAAAAACCACGGAGTAAAACTACAGAGTAAAACTACACTTTTGCTCCTGCTTTGATCAGCCAATGTCTTCTTGAAATTTTTTTGTACCTTTTATTTTAAATACTACCGTGTTATTTTGAATATTTATATGTCAGAGAATACTGATCTGAACATGAACTGAACTTTGCTTAATTAGACCTTAGAGATACAACAAAGATATTGCAGGGGCTAATGTGAGCATTTATTCTGTTATCTGTGGAGGGGATGATCATTCAAATCCCTCCCTGTGTCATTTACTGGAAGAAAATTTTATACTTCCCTGTCAGGGAAATTTTCTGCCAAACACACAACTAACGTAACCACTGCCCTTCTGTTCTACAGCATTTCTGTGCCAACAGGATATTGGAGAAGTTATCTCCATGTCAGGTTAATCCAGTGTCTCCTGGCATCTGTCTGTTTATTATGGGTGTGCATGTCAGAGAAATACCTTCTTCTGTTGCTGGTGCAAACATGTAAGTCTGCTTATCTGGCTCTATCTGTGCCTGTATATTTTTATCAGCATGGGGTTTTAAACTTCATTTTTTGAGCCAGAATATTTGCAGAGATGTCACTATCTGGGTAACTTGCTTTCCATAGAATGTAGCAGAACATTGTAGGGAATTTCAGCTTCTTGAATTCCTATCAGCTTGGGAGTGTGTTTCCTAGAATGCTCGCATATCAGATGGAGATTTCACATTTTTAGAAAAAAATCTTTCTGATCCCTGAGTTTTGACAGCCACATTCAATATTACTTCTCATAAATGAACCAGAGTGCATCCTGATCCCACCTTGGTCTTCCCCTGGTACCTTCATCCTTCTTCACCCTTTTCTTTATCCTTACTGGTCACCTGGAATATGGTCCAGGAAAATCAATCCTGTTCAGTTAGCAGTGCTCTCAGATTACTAATTGTAAAACACAAATGTAAGACTGGTTGCTTTCCTTTCCATTTACCTTTCTTGGATAGGAATTTTCCTCTAATTGAAAGAGTATTTTTCCTTCCTTTCCCAGGCCATGTCTCAAACGTTCTTTGTGTCCACTTGGAGTGGGAGTGTGTTGACCATCTGCATTGGTCCAACATCCGGCTCTCTTCACTGGTTGTTACAAATGAGTATTTGAGATAGCTTAAAGAATCACTGGCAAGGGTATCAGTAAAAACCAGATTGAATATTAAGCGACAGCACAACAAAGTTTGTTGGCAAGGCTCGATCTACTACTTACAGGACAGTTAAGGTACAGTGACAAAAAAAAAAAAAGCAACAAAATCCTGTCAGTCAAAACAGAAATGAACTGAGAATTATCTATGTATGTTTGCATGGGTGTGGGTGTGGGTGTGTGTGTTTAGTTGGATGTGACAAAGGATAGGAAGGAATATGACCTAAAAGCTTAACAGCGCTCAAGCTTAACAGTACTTAAACTTAATTTGTATCTTAAACTTAACTTATAGCTTAACCTTAACAATTTAGAGAAGGAGTAACACTTAACAGCATTTAACTTTGCTTATAACTTAAATTTACTTACAGGCCTATCTTACTTAGGTATCTAGGGTACTCAAACGTCTAAGAGAGCAGCATTTCTCCCAGATTTGCTATAGCATATGTGCATGTGTATGCACACAGACGTGAAGGTCAATGCAAGGTACCTGTGAAAAATTCCCCTTGAAGGCAGTGAAATTCTCACTTTGGATGCTTTTGCATCTCCTCAACAGGTGAAGGGTTGAGCCTCGAGGAGCAGGGGTATCGGCCCAGGATCCATCATTGTTTGATGATCCTCTGAGTACAGTGAACAGGAGAGTTCCCTGGCTCTGAGAGGCCCCAGTCACAGGGAGGTTTGCTGGTTGCAGCCTGCTGCAGTCTAGGAGAGCTCAAAGGACTCAGTTTGGACCTCTGTTTATAGAGTCACAACAGAGTGGGCTTTAGTCAGAAAAAGTGTTTCACCCTTGCCACACATTGGGTTGACACACTTTCTCTGGAAGTGTGAGAGCAGGGATATTATGCTGTTCAGGCAAGGAAAATAGTTTCCGAGGCTGTTCATAAAAACCCTAGAGCTTGTTAGACAGCAGCAGTTCCTGGGAGCAGAGTTAAGCTCCAGAGGAGCTGAGCCCAGGTGCTGTTCATCAGGGCTGAAGCGTAAGGAGCATTTCTCAGGTTGCAGTGTGGCCTGGAAAAGGGAGGAGGATGCACCACCACAGTGCTCCATTGCCTTTGCTGACCAGACCTCCACTAACTGCTAAAGGCACTTAGACACTCATCTCCCATGTAAGTAGATCCTTACACAGTCACCATCTGGAGTGGGTGAGCAGTTCAAGGTAAAGAGGCTTCAATTTATGTATGCAGATTTATTTGAATCTGCAGCAGACTCCTCTCTCACAGTTCACATGCCTGTCTGCCACTTCCATGAAGTCTCTATAGAAGAATAATGTCTCCTAAAGGGCTATTCTGGCAGTAAAGCAAAAATTCATTCTGTCCATTCTTCTGGCTCATTCTAAGGTTAGAGGATTATAGAAGGAAGATTTTAGGGAGAGACAAATTGTCAGTAACAACTTCAGATCCCTTTGATGTCTGATGCATTATTGTGAATGGGCTGAGTTTAAAAAAAAAAAACCAATAAACTGAAGAGCATCAAACAAACTCATTCTACCTGGATAGGGAGGACTGTTAATTGATGTGGAACAGAACCTCAATAGGCAGGCAGACCAATTCTGTGGAGAATGCATTTACAGCAGTATGTTGCCCTTCCTATCCCACAGTCTCCTTGAATATCTGTAATTACCTGTCTTTCTCAGTTTTCTGATTGCCCTCACAGAGAGTTCTTGTCACGCAAGAGAACCTAACCCTGGCGGGGAGTGCCCTGCTGAGGGGTAAGTGAGGTGATTCTCCCTTAGCGACATAGTGGGTGAAGTGTGTCTCATCTCCTTCATGCTGTCTTATGGAGCGACATGATACCTGTTTGTGACTGGAATCTTCTCTGTGATTTGAAGGTTCTAAGGGGTGTATTTAGATCGTGGTTGGTTTTTTGTTGCTGTTTTTTTAGATCATGCAGAAAAAATATTCGGGTGACAAAGATTAGATTATGATTCCTTGTAGGCTATTTTTTTGTGAAATAGGGTGTAAAGGAATGCCATTTCACTTGATTCTTAAAAGTTTCTATACCTTTCCTCAGAAATCATTAATGGGTTGAACTTTGCTTAATGTTTCAATATAATAAGGAAGCATCAATCAATTATGTTTTCAGGTAGGTGTTTTATTTATATGGCTTCCTTATAAAGCCTATAATTAAGGTCATGGGCAGTTATAAGTTTAGTATATTTTTCACTTTAAAATTAACTGTATCAGCAATAAATGTGAGGAATGCTTTTATTTTACCTTCAGAGAGAAACTTTTTACATAGGGCAGACCCAGATCATCAAGGCATCATAATGTGATTTCTTAGTGGTTTTTGAACGCAGCAAAGATATTCCTTGTCCTCAGTGCAGCCTCTGTCACACCCATAACTGTGCCTTGCTCCAGAAAAAGCCCCCACACAGCCTGGGGGGAAAAAAGAGCCAATGAACTTCTGACGCTGTGGGGAGCCATAGGCTCTTATTTTTTTTTTAATGCAGTGCACTATATAGAAAAATACTGCTATCAGATAAGGTCTGAGCCTCATAAGAGGATTCATGTTTACAAGCAGTGCCAAAAGTCAGACTTGCAGAGCTGCTGCATCTCTTGCCTGAGACCTCTTGCCTGAGACCACTTGCCCTCCCCCATCAGGGTGAGTGTCGAGTTACACATATGAACAGGGAGGCACCGAGATCTTCCCCTTTACTATCTATCTCAGAGCTGCATAGCCTTTTACTTACCCATCTTGCTTCTGTGCAGAAGTCCTTACGTTCTTTGGCAGATCTCTGTGCTGTGCTGGTGCATGTCACCGTCAGGCTGTGTTAGACTTGTGACCATCTGGGGTTGGTTATTGCTGAGCAATGCTTGCAAAAAGTCAGGTCTTTTGTGCTTCTCACTCTCCTCTTCAGGGTGTTTTGGGGGTGGGCAAGGGGCAGGGAGGGGACACAGCTGGGACAGCTGACCTAAACTGACCAGAGACAGGTTGCTGGACCTTGAACTAACAAGCCACGAGGGACTGGTTGATGACATGAAGTTTGGGGGCATCCTTGGCTGTAGTGACCATGAGATCGTGGAACTCAGGATCCAGTGTGGAGGAAGCAAAGGATTAAGAAGGACTAGATCCCTAACCTTTTGGAGAGCTAGCTCTGGCTTCTTCAAACACCTACTTGGAGGAATCTCATGGCTTTAGAAGAGAAGGGCTTCCACAAGTACAGCAGCATTAAAAGGGAGATTAGGGAAACTGTTGGATTGCTGCTGAATCAGAAAGGTGTTCTGGTAATGGAAGACACAGAGAAGGCAGAATCACTGAATGCCCTTTTAGCTTCAGTCTTTCCTGCGGGGAATGGCCTTCAGGAGTCCCAGGACCTGGATGTGAAAGAAGGCTGGAGAAAGTAAGACTTCCCCTTGTTCTTAGAGGGTTGGGTTAGAGAATGGCCAAGCAGACTTAGCACCTATGGATCCATGGGCCCTGGTGGGATGAAGCCCACTTCATCCCACCAGGTGCTGAGGTGCTGAGGTGAAGAGGTGCTGAGGGAGCTGGCAGATATTGTTGCTAAGCCACTCTCCAGGGAAATGGTTAACCATCTATGAGTGCAACAGTGTGTTTCCATTACAAAGTCAGAAGACAAGAAAGATGAGTTTGGGTGGTTGGGGGGTGAAATCAGATGGAGGAGAATGAAAAAAGTATCTAGCAGAGACTCCCAGATTTGATCCCTTCAGAGGTTACTTTTGGATATTCCACTTTTGTTTGGCTTTTAAGTAGATGTCAGTTTTTAGAAAGAAAGCTCAATATTGCTTTTAACGTCTCAGTGGACTCAGAAATATTTTAGGATTTTTTGTCTTTTGACAAGGCTTTTTATTAGATGTGCTTGCACATTTAAGTGGTCATGCTTGGGAAAAGAAAGCAGCTGTGGAATCAAACCTGAGACTCAGGTATTAAGTTAGAGAGTTTGTTCTTCACTTTCACTGATGATGCCTCCAACAAATAGATGGAGCTTTAAAAACTAGTTCATATTTATTGATATGAAAAGCAAACCAAATTGAATTGTTACTTTAATGGCAGAGTCTTTTAAATCATAATCTTAGGATCATAAAAATTTGCTGGGCTATTTCATGACTATCAGATGGCTGGAGCACCTCTCCTATGAGGACAGGCTGAGAGAGCTGGGCTTATTGAGCCTGGAGAAAGAAAGCTCTGGGAAGATCATAGAGCAGCCTGCTGGTACCTATGGGGCCCTGTAAGAAAGACAGAGAGGGACTTTTTAGAAGGTCATGTGGTGATAGGAAAAGGGGAATGGCTTTAAACTGAAAGGGAACTGGCTTAGATTAGGTATTAGGAAGGAATTCTTTAAAGGTTGCCCAGAGAAGTCGCAGATGCTCCATGCCTGGAAGTGATCAAGGTCAGGCTGTATGGGGTTTTGAGCAAACTGGTCTAGTGGAATATACACTGCCCATGGCAGGGGGGCTGAAGGTAGAGGATCTTTAAGGTCCCTTACAATGCAAACAACTCTATGATTCTGTGGTTTGTTACAACATCAACTCAGTTTATTGTTTTGTTAACTGTAAGATGTTGGATAAGCTAGAGATAATACTCTTGTACTTGCTCACTTCAGTAGTTTTAAACATTAGTCAGGTCACTGATTAATCATATTTGCATTTTCCCAGTGATTCAGCATGCGTATTTAGATAAAATTCCACATAGAATCCTACATAAATTACTTCCATAGACTCAGCCTGTTACTCCACCCCATTGGGATGATATAAGGTAAGAGTTACATAGTTTACTGGATAGCTCTAGTGATCCGAAAGTTTTGTTTCATGTTATTATTGGAAAGTACTTAATCTTCTACTATTTGCTATTTAAGTGCTAATTTAGGATAAGTGCTTAAAAGTGCCTTTATGAATAGCGTATCTTTGTAGGGCTTTGCAGCTTTAGTTTAGCAATTACATTAAAATAAGAAATCATAGATTCATGGAAATCATAGATCATTTTGAAAGAATTTAAAGGAAACAATTTCTGTGGCAATTTTGAATTTATATTATTGGTAAAATAGAATTGACTTCTAGAAAGCCAGATTCCAGTCTCCTTTTTGTTAGGTGGTCTTTTAACTTTTTTTTTCTTAGCAAATGAAACCTGGAAGTAAGTTTTTCAGAGTGTGAATCTGAGCACTTATTCCTAATTTCACCTTTCAAAGCAAACCTCCAAGAAATGGTAACTCTGAATGATGTGTGGGGCTGTGAAACAGTCTTGTCTCTGCTTCACTGCTGTCAGTCAGAAACTGAGAAAGGCTCTTTGGGACATGCTGTGGTATTCCTGAGATGAGAATCTCCCCAGTGCCAAGAGTCCCCCACAAAACCTTTCTGGAGGAATCTTTTCCTCTTTGAGGGTTGATGGAAGTCCAGGGGACTGCAGGGCTTAGGTGGGCATCCTAGTGAGTTCTAATTGGTTGAGTTGAAGTGATTTTCGTCTGACAAGTTCCTTTCCCAGAATCAAGGAAAAAGAAATCATTTGTCAATTCTATACTGGGGTATTTAATTTAATCCCAAAGGGAATTCTTTTCTTTGCCATCTCATTGGTTGAAAGATTTCCCATTTTGTTAGCAGAGGTTACACAATAAGAAGGAAGTGTCTGTGCATGAGAGAGTTTAGGGAATTAAATGGGGATTTTTCTCTAAAATTAGAGACAAGGGGAAAAATACTGTACAGCTCTGTTCATATGTGGGGAGTGTCATTTGTCATCACAACCAACAATAGATCATTCAAGATGAATCAAGTTTTGAACAAGTTTGTGTGTTTGTGAGAATTTCACCTTTTAACCCAGTATTTATTGAATGGTAAATGCATAACTGTTTGACTGGACTGACACTACTTCTGTCTTGTGCAGCCCAGGAGATGGAGATTGAGACTGCAGATGAAATTGCTATTGTTGGAATAGGATGCAACTTTCCTGGAGGTGAGTTTGGGGTAAAAGCAAAACTAGCTGTGAGTGAACATTGAAAAGCAGAGTCTTTTCTTAATGTTGAAATGGAGAAAAAGCACATGTTCTTCTCTTAGAAGACTTTTTTGCTTTTCTGGTTGTGGGATCTTTTTGAAAGTTTGTGCTGTGGTAGAAGTTAATTGGCTTGAATTTCTCTGCTGACTGACAGACAGACAGACAAACAGACAGAAGAACCTTCAGTGCTGCAGGGCATTGAGCTGCACATGAAACTCATACAAAGGAGCTGGATGGGTCTGGGATGATTTGAACTTTCTCCATGTCCACTGTCTGGGTGATATTGGCTGGGTGATTGTGCATTGTTACAGGACTCTGCATCTATAGGGACAGGACAGATCAAGGGCTGGATATAATCATCAGGTTTGCCTGTAATATGAGTAAATTGGGTTTTCCTAAAAGAAATCTTCCTGCTTTATTACAGTAGGTAGAGTAGGTGCTGTGAGATGGTAGGGAAATGGGGAGAGAATGCAGTTAAGGAGTTAAAGACTTAGTGGGGTGTTATGATCCGCTTATTAAGGTTCTTAGAAATACCTCTGCCTGAATAAAAGTGCAAAAGAGTTTACTGTGATTACTGGCCCTGACCAGAGGTTACAGCACACACCCAAACCTCCTCCTCCCCCCTCAGATGTGCAAACCTGGCTTCTGCACGCTGTGGTCTCCCCCACCCCAAAGTCAGCCAGAGATGATTCTCACTGCAGCTGGTGGGTTTGGCCTTTTGTGGCTGCATTCCTTTCCCTCAGCCTGAGATGACTGAACAGTAGGTCTATCTTTATCTAATCTCAGCAGTTTGACTTTCAGTCCAACGTCCCAGTCAGGTATCTTCAGGGAGGCTTCTCTGGGTGCAGCTTCTTTATACAGTTTTTCCTGTAATGTTTGTGGCATGAACTATTTCAGTCTCTGACATGGGGTTCCTTTGCTTTTAGACAAGCAGTGAAGGGATCAGGCATGCTTTTTCATTTTCCTCTCACCAAAGAATGATCACTTCTTTCTGTGGCAAGTCTACTTGAGCAGCCCAGATTTACATGTGGGAGGTCCTTGTAGCTGACTATGTGCATTTCTGAGTCTGCATGGGAAGGGGGAGTGCATAATTGAATTGATTTTAAGGACTTTGTCCAACAGGAGATGGAATTGACAATTTCTGGAAAGTCCTGGAGGAAGGCAGAAACTGCACCGTAGAAATCCCCCCGAGAGATTTAATGCCCAGGAGTGGTATGATCCAGATGATAACAAGCCAGGAAAAATATGTACAACACGAGCTGCTCTTCTTGATGAGTGAGTCTGTTCCTCTGCTGCATCACTGACTTTTGTAGTACTTAGAGTATGGCTACAGCTGTTCAGGGGCTGTGACTAGTGTGCAGAATAGCAAAGTACAGTAAGGCCAAAGTAAGTGTCTTTTATTTGAATTCCACTTTCACCTTGAAAAATCAGGCTGTAGGCCTTAATTCAAAGGAGAAGTTGAAATGCACAGGAGAAATGTTTTTGTCTCCTGAGATTTAGACTTGGCAGAGATGGATCATAGGACCCAGAATTAATTTAGTGCTTAGTCCCATGTCAGATATTGAATCTTGCACTGAAATGAAGAGATGATAGAAGGCCATACAAATCTGATCTGGGGATATGAGATTAAACTTGGACTTGGTCTTTTGTAAGCATGGGCCTCTTTTGAAGATGTTTTGAAAGACTAAGACACACATACACACACCTCAAGCATTTTGAATATATTTTTAAAGAAGCGTGGCTATTTCTTGAAAATACCTCAGCTGATCCTCTATCTTTTGGTTTTAAATTGTATAGCATTGGTCTGTATAGGCTTAAAATAATTTAGAAAAAAATATTTGTTTGTAACTTGCTGGCTACGACCCCATTGCAGCAGAGGGAGTCTGATTCTGCGCATTTCATAATCTGAGGAGTCCAGTTGTTACTAGTGCAATTACCATGTGAACAAAAATGGTTAGGAGTGGGCTCCTATCTCTGAAATGCAGAATCATTGATAAAATTACGTATTTTGTGGTGGGATGTGAAACATCCTTGGCTTACAAACATCTTCTGAATTTCATAAATGGGGGCTGTGGCCTAAACACCAGTTGCTGCTCTGCTTTTCATGAAGCTGCAAAATATGTTTACTGTGAGTCTAGAAGTAAATGCATCATATATATATGATGACATATACATATATGTATACATATACATATATATATGATGACATATGCCATATCATATTCTGGTCTGTGCATTTCAGATTTAATGCATTTGACAACCACCTGTTTGGGATTAATAATATGGAAGCTGAACGCATGGATCCGCAGCAGAAGTTACTGATAGAGTGCACATACAAAGCCCTGGAGGATGCAGGAGTTCCTGTAGAATCTGTCAGTGGCACCAAAACAGGTGTTTTTATTGGTAAGATGAAAATTTCATGGCAAAGAAAGTGTGTTTGAACTGCACAAAGACTGGAGCACTCATTCATAGCCTTTCCATGTTATCTAGGCTGTATCTAGACTGGAGTTCTAAGGCTACTGTGCTATGGCACTTCAGGTTACTTTGAGTAAGAATTACCAGGCTACTTTGGAAGTTCTTGATGCAATTCCTGTATCTTTTTTTTTGTGGTTTCCTTCCTGTGTTCAGGCACTTAAGTTAAGCAGGGAACAGTTAAAACTGCCTCCCCAGCCCAACCCTTCTTGGGAAAGATACTCCCAAGCCCAACCCTTCTTGGGAAAGATACTCCCAAGCCAGGCTGTGATGTTCCATCCTTAAGGGGGAGGGAACACCCATGATTACTAGGTCTGCAGGAAAAGTTTTATTAGTAAATAACTCATTTAGAATGGAGATTGGAATGTTAGTCCCTGACCTGCTGTATCAGCACATGGCAGTGGGTTGTGGATAAAGGGGTAGGGTGGAAGGAAAGAGGGAAAGGAAGAGATAAATTAAAGAAGGGGAGAGAGAAAGAGAGAAAAAGACCTGGTTCCAGCATCAGTCTGGCTGATGACATGTCCAGTGTTTTGTGGGCACCCTGTGGCAGGACATCCTCCCTACCATGGAAGTGCTTACCTGCTGTGTCCATCAGCTGGTGCACAGCTCTGGACATTCTTCCCCCCTCATGTGAATTGGTGATATAACCTAAGCTGGACCTCTGTCCAGCAGCGAGGTATCTCTGGTGTTAGGGAGGTGAGATCACCCAGCTGACAATAAACATCTTGCCTTGAGAGCAAGATGTAAAGGGATAAGTCAGAAAATCCTGGCTGAGAGACACTCTGTTTTACATACTAGAAAGGCTACACAAGTTTTCACAGAGGTAGAAGCCTCCTACACACTCCTGAAAACATGTAGGGGATCTTCTTCCATGAGCTTGGACATGAGTTATGCGCTTACTTTCCTGGGAATTGAGAGGCAAGATTTTCTGTGTACCCCATCATCAATCTGGTGGTAAGTCCATTGAATCTTAAGCTGTACTGTTTCTTTGCTAGCTGTAATATAGGTATCCTTATAGTGCACTGTATTTTATCTACTAGTAGTTCATTTTGTTTTATTCCTGTGTAAAAAATAGTCCGATTAAAAGTCTCATGTCTGTTAGTTTTGTGTCTATTAAATAAAGAATTAATTTTGTAATAGACCTAATTGGCCATTATTAAAGAACTTGTGAAGGAGAGTGCGTTTTGGGGTGCTAGCTGCCCCAATAGAGCTACTGTCTGCTGCCAGAGGCCTGGGCAGAGGCAGCACTTACCTAAATTCTCTCCTCTCATTTCTAACACACCCTATGGCCTAGGTAGGTATATCTATTTATAGATAGTCTTCCCAGGTCTGAAGATAGCTTTCTCTCTTTATATGCAAGTTAGTTATCATGTCCAGTCCCTTCTTTCAGACCTTTCTGGAAATGTGTCAGAGGCTTTGGAGGTCTTGGGTGCTCTTAATCCTTCCCCTCCCCAGATTGACCTTGGGTCAACACTTCATTCCACTTCTCTGCTGATGCTGTCTTTTGTTTGTTGATGGGGGCAGAGTGGTTGGAAAGTGTCCCAGTGGAAAAGGACCTGGGGGTGCTGGTGGACAGCAGCTGAACATGAGCCAGCGAGTGCCCAAGTGGCCAAGAGGGCCAGTGGCATGCTGGCCTAGGTCAGCAATAGTGTGACTACAGGAGCAGGGCAGTGATTCTTCCCCTGTACTTGGCACTGGTGAGGTCACAGCTCGAGTCCTGGCTCCACTTCTGGGCCCGTCAGTTCAGGAAGGAGACACTGATGTGCTGGAGTAAGTCCAGAGAAGGGCAGCAGAGCTGGGGAAAGGTTCTGCAGTACAAGTTCTATAAAGAGCAGCTGAGGGAGCTGGCAATGTTTAGCCTGAGACCAGGAGGCTCAGGGGTGATTTTGTGACTCTCTACAACTGCCTGAAAGGAGGTTGTAGTGATGTGGGGATCAACCTCTTCTTGCAAGCAACTAGAGAAAGGATGAGAGGCCATGGCCTCAGGCTGTGCCAGGGGACATTCAGGTTGGACATGAGGGAAAAACTGTACACAGAAAGGGTGATTGGATGTGGGAATCAGTTGCCCAGAGAGGTGTTGGAGTCACCATCCCTGGAGGTGTTTAAGGAAAGACTGGATGTGTTATTTAGATCTAGTTGACAAGGTGGTGTTTGGCCATAGAGTGGACTGGATGATCTCAGTGGTCTTTTCCAACCTAACAGATTGTGTGATTCTGTGGTTGTGTCTCTGTGGAGCAGAACAAAGATGTTTATCCCGGGAGATTGCTGTCCCGCCTCCACATGGCCCCCTTCTCCTCTTGTTCTTTTGACAATTCATGACTGTTACCAACCATCTTTGGTTGGCTCCACAGCTCTCCAGCTATCAGTGTTTGACATGTGCACATTATCCCCTTATGTTCTGGGTTTCTACACAGGCCTACACTTTTCTCCAGTATATTGTTCTCCAGGATAACTTTGGTCAAGGTGTTGTGGGGGTTAATATCCTTGTAAATCCAGCAGAAATCCTCCTGTAGGCATTACAATGGTATCAAGGTGCACTTGTCCAACTGCTTTTGTCAGGACCAGAAATGTTATGGAGGAGTTGATGCCAAGTGCTGTTGAAAGATATTTAAAAGACAATACTAGAATAAGAGCACATTACTGCTGGTGTAATCTGTGTCTCTTTAAAGAGGAGCTTTCTGGGGTAGTTAGGCTGATGTAGCTATAGGGGGAAATGCTTTAGATTACCTTTTAGTTTGAGAGATACTCTTCTTCCACCGAGGGTACTATTCCTTGCTCTCTGAATAGAAGTACCACATTTTCCACATGTTCTCTTGGACTTGGGGATCCACAAGTATTTAAATATTGGTATTTCAAGCATAATGTTCCCAGAAAGAGGACATGACTGCTCACAGGCCCTATTCTTCTTTATTTTTTCTTAATAGCTCACAGTGTGAAAAAAAAAATAGAAAGTACTGGATAGTAATTTGTGCTGTGACCTTTAACTCGCTATATATGAGGAAGGGAAGCTAATGTCTTGCACTTTTTTGTCTGAGTTACTCTCTTTTTAACTTATTGATAAATATTCCCATAGCTAAACTAAAACAACCTGAGTCTCATAACTGAATTTTAGTCTCAAACTGAGATAAAGGGGTCACAGCAGGCTATGGAGATCTGAGCTGCATCATATAGTGAGCTAAGCCATCAGGAAAGGCCTGCCATTTCCTGGGCAGGTAGGAATTTCAAGTGTTAGGTATGTTTGTGTAAGTTGGGTCCCAGGGAAACTGCAGTGAGTTTTGCTTTTGATTTGGGTTGAAGCAAAGTTTCATGATAGGAGCACAGATGCTGTGTGGTTTCCTCTTAACACTGAACACAAAACCACGCCATCAGGTTTAGCGCTGTACATTGCTGTTGTTGGCTTGGGTTAACTTGGCATATATCTGGTGTTTTACAGGTCTCATGAATCGAGACTATGAAATCATAACCAGCAGAGCAGTGAGTGAAATAAATCATTATGATGGTACTGGAACAGCAATGAGCATTGCTGCTAACAGGGTCTCTTTCACATTTAATCTCACTGGACCGTCCCTGACCGTTGACACTGCGTGTTCATCTTTTCTTTTTGCTCTGCATTACGCCTTGCGAGCCATTAAATCAGGTAAGGGGACGGAAGAGATGCTGGACAATGAGATCAGCATTGCTGATTGTTTCTGTCTATCAGCAGGGCCCTCTCAGCATGAGTATGTTTCTGTTTGTCTCCAGGAGATTGTGAGGCAGCAATCTGTGGTGGGGTGAACTGCATCATCGATCCCCGCACCTTTGTATCTCTCAGTAAAGCAAAAATGATCTCTCTGGAGGGAATAAGCAAACCCTTTTCCAAGAAAGCAGATGGCTATGGAAGGGGAGAAGGCTGTGGTGTTGTTTTCCTCAAACCACTGAGAAAGGTAAGACAGCTTGTGAGGCAGCGTAAAATAAGACTGGTTACTTGCCTGAATTTTGTGTCTTCAGCTCTAATAATGACTTTTCCAGCAGTGATTTTCCAGTTCAGTCTTAATATTAATGAGGCTTTTCTTATGCATTTATGCATTTCCCCTAGTATAAGAAATGGATCCTACATTTAAAAGTTTCTATCATATTGTGTGATTTCTTGGCTTTGTTGAGTTTTGTTATCTCCTCTACAGACAAAGCATGAGATTACTGCAGAATCAGTCAGGTTCGAAGGGGCCACAGTGGGTTTTCTGGTCCAAACTCCTTGCTCATGCCAGGTTATCTTAGATCAAGTAGCACAGCATTGTGACCAAATGATTCTTGAACATCTCCAGAGAGGGAGAATCCAATCCCTTTCTGAGCAACCTGTTCCAGTCCTTGGTCACCTGCACAGGTATTAATTTCTTCCTCATATTCAGGTGGAACTTCCTGTGCATCAGTTTCAGCTCATTGAATCTTGTCCTGTTGCTCAGCATCACCAAGAAGGGCCTGGATCCATTCTCTGACACCCTCCCTTCAGATACTTGCAGACACTGATGAGGTCTCTTTTCAGTCATCTCAAGGCTTAACAGGCCCATCTCCCTCAGACTTTTGTCATAAGAGAGATGCTCCAGCCCCTTCATCATCTTTGTAGCTCTCCTTTGGACCCACTCCATTAGCTCCATGTCTTTCTTGTACTGAGGAGCCCAGAACTGGACACAGCACTCCAGATATGGCCTCACCAGGGCTGAGTAGGAAGTCAGGATCACCTCCCTCAGCCTCTTAGCAATGCTCTTCCTAATGCAGCCCAGGATCCCACTGGCCTTCTTGAACCCCAGGGCACACTGCTGGCTCGTGGACAGCTTGTTGTCCTCCAGGACTCCCAGGTCCTTCTCCTCAGAGCTGCTTTCCAGCAGGTTGTCCCCCGTCCTGTACTGGTGCCTGGGGTTATTCAAGCCCAGGTACAGGACCCTGCACTTGCCCTTGTTGAATTGCAGACAGTTCCTCTCAGTTCATCTCTCCAACCTGTCAAGGTCCCTCTGAAGGCCTGCACAGCCCTCTGGGGTATCAGCCTCTCCTCCCAGCTTTGTGTGGAGAGTGAACTTGCTGAGGAGGCCTCTGCCCTTCATCCAAGCCATTGATATTCATCAACTAAACATTGATATTCATCAACTAAATATTGATATTCATAAACTAAACAGAACTGGGCCCAGGGGATACCACTAGTGACAGACCTTCAACTACACCCTATGTCACTGATTATAACCCTCTGAGATCTGCCGTTCAGCCATGTCTCAATCCACATCTCTGTCCACTCATCCAGTCCATGCTTCATGAATTTTTCTGTGAGGATGCTGTGAGAGAAAGTGACAAAAGCCTTGCTAAAATTGAGGTAGACAATATCCACTGCTCTCCTCTCATTCATCCAGGCAATTGTTTGATCACAGAAGTCAATGAGGTTGGTCAAACATGATTTACCTTTAGTGAATCCATGTTGACTACTCCTGATCTCCTTCTTATCTTCCTTGTGCATAGAGATGGCCTCTGGAATGAGATGCTCCATCACCTTCCCAGGGATTGAGGTGAGGCTGACTGATTGGTAGTTCCTTGGTCCTCCTTCTTGCCCTGTTTGAAGACTGGGGTGACATTTGCTTTCTTCCAGTCCTCAGGCATGTCTCATGATCTCCACAACTTTTCAAAGATGATTGTGAGCAGTCTTGCTGTGTTATACCCCTGCTCTCCCAGACCTCATGGATATATCCTGTTAGGACCCTTGGACTTGTGGATGTCAAGTTTGTTTAGGTGGTCTCTGACCCAATCACACTGGAGCAAGGGGAGGTCTTCCTTTCAGCATTCCTTTACCCTGGTCTCCTGGGTCAGAGATTTTTTCAGTGAAGACAGATGCAAAGAACACATTCAGTAACTCTCCCTTCTCTGCATCCTCTGTTACCAGGATCCCCACTCCATTTACTAATGGACCCATATTATCCTTAATTTTCCTTTTGTTGTGATGTATTTGGAAAGGCCCTTTTTGTTATCCTTAACATCCTTGACCAGATGTAATGGGCCTTGGCCTTTCTAGTCTCATTACTGCTTATTCTGATGACCTCTCTACATTCACTCTTGACCCTGTGTCCTGACCCTGCTTCCATCTCCTGTATATTTCTGGCTTATATTTGAGTAATGACAGGAGTTCTTTATTCATTCACAGAGGTCCTGCTTCCTCTTCCTTCAATAGTGAACTGTACAATCTCATGGTCACTGCAGCCAAGGCTGCCCCAGCCCTCACATGTCCAACAAGGCCCTCCCTGTTAGTATAAGGTTGGGCAGCACAGCATTCCTTGTGGGATCCTCCACTACCTGTGACAGGGAAGTTGTCATCAATGCTTTCCAGGCACCTCCTGCACTGTTTGTGCTTTGCAGTTTTGCTTCTCCAGAAGATGTCAGGGTAGTTAAAGCCCACCAAGAACCAGGGCTTGTGACTGTGGGGCTTCCAGCTGCCTGTAGAAAGCCTCATCCACCTCCTCCTCCTGACCAGGCGGCCTCTTGCAAACACCCACAGTGGTGTCACCCTTACCAGTCTCCCTTTTATCCTCACCAAGGCAGAGCTCAGTACACTCCAAGTGTTGCCTCACATAGAGGGCAACTCCACCACTGCACCTTCCTGGTCTGTCTCTCCTACACAGTGTGTGGCCCTTCATGCCAACATTCCAGTCACGGGAGCTATCCCACCACATCCGTAATTGCAATGAGATTGAAGCACAGAGGCTGCACACAGATCTCTAGTTCCTCCTGTTTGTCCCCATACTGTGTGCATTGGTATACAACACTTAAGAGAAGTATTTGATGGACAATATCTTAGTGGGGGTGTGAAGGGATGTCCCGTAGTTGTGTCTAGTGGTTGCACGTTTGACTGCTGGTGCTTGATCAAGGTATTCCTACATAAGCCTTCTTTTGCTACTAAGGTGTTTCTCCCATATTTTGCTGTTGGCTTCTTTTATCTCAGGAGTTGCTGGTTTGTCTCTGTAAGACTGCTACTGTGCTCCAGTGTGGCTGGTACATCTCAGAGTCACCTGCAGAGGGTGTACCGTATCACCCTATCACCTTTCAGAAGCACCCTATCCCTCTAACTTTTTCATACTATCCCGCAGTTTGCTAGGGACAAGCCTGATATGGCTGCCATCCACTACCATAACTAGTTTAAAGCTCTCCAAGGAGTTTTGCTAGTTTCTGTGCAAAGACTCTCCTTCCTCACTCAGAGAGGTGAGTCCGATCTGATACCAGCATGCCTGACTCTGCATAGGCCAAGCCATTGCCAAAAACTCCAAAACCTTGGTGGTGACACCAGCTGCTGAGTCTTGTCTTAGTAGATTCAGCCTGTCTGTTTCTTTCTATAGTGATGCTTTCAACTATTGCTGTTTTCAATATTTTTTGTTTAATATTGCTGCTTTGAACTGGAAGTATGGAGGAGAAAATAACTTGTGCCTCAGATTCCCTTAGCAAATATCCCAAAGCCATGAAATTTTTCTTGATCACTCTCAGACTATGTGTTGCCATCAACTCACCCCATACATGGAGGATCAGTAATGAATACTAGTTTGTGGGATGCACCAGGCTTGGAAGTTTCCTGGAGGCATCCTTAACCAAAGACTACTGTTATTATTAAAGACAATTTAACTTTTCATGGAACAGGCAAAGGAAGACTACAGCAAAATCTGGGGTGTGATAAACATCAGTGCAGTAAATCAGAACGGCAGGTCCACGACTCCGATCACAAGACCATCTCAAATAGAGCAAGAGAAGTTACTGCGCAGCATTTATGAAAGTCGTGTGGATCCCTCAGTTGTGCAGTACATTGAAGCCCATGGCACAGGAACTGCTGCTGGAGATCCTACGGAAGCTGAAAGCCTGGGCAGTGTCATTAGCAAAAACAGGTCTTCCCGAGTTTCCATTCTGAAAATCGGTTCAGTGAAAGGAAATATTGGGCACACGGAATCGGCTGCTGGAGCAGCCGGGTTAATCAAAGTGCTCCTGATGATGCATCATGGAAAGATTGTTCCATCCTTGCATTACTCGAAGGAGATGAGCAGCATCGATACGGAGAAATTAAACCTTGCCGTTGCCACAGCTGTAGAGCCCTGGGAAGAATCCAGTGAGTACGGAAGGGTAGCTGGCATCAACTGCTTTGGATTTGGAGGAACCAATGCTCATGTTGTAGTCAGGCAGGTGAAGCAGCCAGAGCCTCTTCCTGCCTTTAAGAAGCCCCTGGAATTAGTTCTGCTGTCAGCAGCATCGCGTAAGTCCCTTCAGATGACAATGGCCGATACAGCCGAGCAGCTGAGCACAAGAAACTCCATAACTCTGCCAAGCCTGGCCTATACTTCTGCCTGCAGGAGAAGCCATGCCAACTACAGGTACCGAAAAGCGTTTGTCACAAATTCCCTCCAACACCTGCAGCAAGAGCTGAAGTCAGCAGCGAGCACTGAACTTGCCATGTCAAAGGCAGAACCTCAGCTGGTGTTTGTGTTCTGTGGCAATGGTGTAACGCTGAAGGAGTTCAGTGACGCCCTGCTGAGCTCAGAGCCAGTGTTCAGAGACAAGTGTAAGGAAATAGAAGACCTTTTTCAGCAGCACACTGCCATCCGCCTTCTGCCATCAAGAAATCATAGCCCAAAGGACTTGCTGAACCCAGAGCTTTCCCAGCCCTTGCTGTTTGCCCTGCAGGTTGCCATAGCTTCCCTCCTGAAGCACTGGGGTATTCAGCCCATTGCAGCTGTTGGCCACTCAGTGGGGGAAGTTGCTGCTGCTCATATTGCTGGGTACCTTTCCCTGGCAGATGCAGTCAAAGTGATTTATCACCGGAGCAGGCTGCAGGCAAAGACAGCCAGCGGCAGAATGTTGGTGGTTGGAAACATCCCTGTTCAGGAGATTGCTGAACGCCTGCATCCCTACTCGGGAAAGGTGTGCATTGCTGCTTTCAACAGCCCCATTTCCTGCACCTTGTCTGGGAGTGTAGACGCTGTGGAAGCTGTCCAGAGAGAGTTAGCTGAAGCTTTCAGACAGAGAAATGTCTTTCTTCATGTTTTAAATGTTCCAGTAGCATACCACAGCCCCAGCATGGATGTGATACTAGGGGAGCTGGAGGAGCAGATAGAGCCTTTAGAAAAGCAGAAGGGGGAAATTGAAGTGATTTCAACACTGACTGGAATGGCTGCATCTGAAAATGACTTTGCTCAGGGCAAATTCTGGGCACAGCATACTAGGGAGCCTGTTGCTTTCACAAAGGCCATCCAAAGTGCAGCCAGAGACAGGGACAACGTGGTGTTTGTGGAAATAAGTCCTCACCGAGCATTGCAAAGGAGCATAAAGGAAACACTAGGAAAAGGCACAAAGGTGTTCTCCTCTTTGCAATCTGATGCAGAATATCAGACGCTCCTGACCCTGGTAGGAAATCTGTTTGAACTGGGATATAATCCCAACTGGCAGCACTTCTATAACGGGTACCAAAGTGTTCCAGTGGCCATTCCACGGTATCAGTTTGATCGCCAAAAACTCATGGCCTGTCTGGATATCCATCAACAAGCAAACCAAAGAGGTGTCAGTGCCAGTCATCCTTTGATTCATGGCATAAACAGTGACAATGTGGAGTTTGGCTGCCTGGTGTCTCAGGACGCGACACCATACTTGTATGAACACAAGAACAATGGGGTGGCCTTAGTCCCTGGAGCTTTCTATGTGGAGCTTGCTCTGGCCTCTGTGATGAGCAGCTCCAGACCTAAAGTGCCTCTGAGTACTTGCCAGCTGAGTATCAGTTTTTCTGCGCCATGTGTTCTCTCACAGAGTTCCCAAGTGCTGAATATCAAACTAAGTCCACAAAAAGCCACAACAAGCTTTGAGGTTGTCTCTTCCTCCAATGCAGTTTATGCTGCTGGCCAAGTGGCAAAGGGGCTTGATGGTGTGGTGGAAGAAAGCAGCATCTCCTTCCAAGCCATCTATCGAAGATGCAGGTCAGTGGTTAGCAGAGAGGAGGTTTATGAAGCCCTGTCTCATGTTGGCTTTCAGTATGGCTCCATGTTCAGGCAGCTCAGTGATGTGCATTATTGCCAGGAGCTAAAGGAAGCTATAACAAGCATAAAGGTGAATCAGGAGACTGTCAGAGAGATGTACAGCTACTGTATCCACCCAGTGCTGCTTGACTGTTTTCTGCAGATGACCGCTGTCTTGACCTCAAGGACACTCCAGTCCAGAGCAGGCTTTCCTTCAGGGATAGGCAGCCTGGTGGTGCTCCGACCCCTGGAAGAAGAAATGATGATATACATGAGAATGAGCAAGTCCACTGGGAACTGCCTCGAGGTGTGTGGATGCTTTGTGGACAAGCATGGCTCTGTTTTGGCTGAGCTCAAGCGTGTTGCCATCACTTTCATGAAGGAAGCATCTTCCAGAGACAATGAGTTCCTGTTTGAAAACAGGTGGAAAGAAGTCTCTCTTTCACAGACAATTGTACATTTGGGGGTTAAGCCCAGATTCCTTGTGTTTGCAGACAAATTTGGGATATCTGAGCAGCTCAAAAAGTACTTGCATCCTGGTTTGAGATATGTAATGTATGAAGATTGGGAATCTCTTGTGGAAGGTGACAAACAGAATAAAATGAGAGCAGAGGTTGAGGATTATGATGAAATCCTCTTCCTGTGGGGAATTCAAAAGTTAAATGAAGATTTCCCAGGGAAAGCAGTAGATCAGCTGGCAAAGTGCTGTGAAGCCTATCGCCAGGTAGTGGTGGCATTAAGAGAGAAGGCGTCCCGCTGTTCCGTCAGAGTGATCACCTACAGAACAACAGGGAGCTATGTGGACCATGTTAACTGTGGGTTTGCATTGTATGGCATGACCAGAACTTGCATTGTTGAAGTTCCAGAAATCACATTTCAGCTGATTGACCTCAGCTCTTCCAGTTCCCTGGACATCTCAGTGTTAGCCGATGTTCTTGTCAAATACAAAGGTGGCGACTACCCAGAAGTTTGCATCAGCCTGGGAAGAATATATGTGTCTGAAATCAGACACACACCTTTTGTAGACACAGATTACATCCAGCCCGTGAGATCTCTCCAGAAATCACAGACATTCACTTTGTACACTTCAGATCCATACACAGCAAAAGACTTGTCTGGGGAATTATCCACTGGCACTGCTACTCAGCTTGACAAACAGAGTGTTGAAATTCAAGTGGATAAAATTTGTCTCCACTCAGAAGATTATTTTCCCATTAGTGTTTCTAGCTGCAACTTTGGTAATACACTGTATTGGAACTCCCAAGCTGGAGACAAACACAGACTTTTAGTTCTTGATTTCAGTGGCACAGTCACAGCAACAGGTGTTGATGTGAAAAGAGTGAAAGTGGGAGATCATGTGGTTTCATGTTATCCCACTGCTGCCTCATCCAGAGTTCAGATTCCAGGAACAGTTTGTTTCAATGTCAAGAAATTCCCATTCCTCCAGAATGTCCCTTGCGTGTCATACTTCATCATTGCATGGGAAATCTTCACTCAGAGGTTACCCAAAGGGAAACATGGCAGAATGTTGGGCATTATTACTACAGAGCCATCATCGGTTTTGTGCCATGTTCTTTCTGCAGCAGCAGAGGAGATGGGTTGGAGAACAGTCCTTGCAAAGCCCACTCCTAACGTGTTCCAGTATATAAAGCTGTGCAATGCCCTTGTTGTTCTTCCTCCAGTCAACAGACTGTCTCAGGAGGATCTGGCCCACATGTACTTTCTTAAAGATGTGGTGATCGTGTGTGGCAATCAACAGTCTGAATGCATCCAAAATGTCAATGAAATCGATCATGAAAACATCAGTTTTCATATCCTTGTTGTTGCCAGCCTTTTCCGGAAAGCACGTCTAAAGGAATTGCAGAAGAATGTACATGCCTGGATCAGTTCCATGGATCTGAAACAGTTTAGACATCTCTCAGGTTCTGTTTTTCAGCAGACGGAGACCTTTGAAGGGCTACACTCTGTGATGTCCTATTTTACCTGCACTTCTGTTCCCCTTGCTGTCCTGGGAAGGCAGAAGGACATCGGTGTGCTTTCAGATATCCCATTGTACAAGCCCCAGAAGCAGCTGTTTAAGCAGAATGCTGTTTATGTAGTAGTCGGGGGGCTCACTGGACTTGGCTTGGAAACAGTGAAATTCATAGCTGAGAATGGAGGAGGGTGTATTGCAATACTCTCCAGGAGAATTCCCAGCAGTGAGAAGCAGGAAGAGATGAGGGCTCTGCAGGAGCAGTACAAAGGGAGCAAAGTAGCGTTTGTGCGGTGTGATGTGACTTTGAGCAGTGATGTTGAGAAAGCTTTCCAGTCCATTGCCAACACCTTTGCGGGGAGTCCGATCAAAGGCGTATTCCAAAGCGCTGTTGCTTTACACGATGGCCACCTTGAAGTGCTGAAGTTGGCTGACTTTCACAGAGTGCTGAGCCCAAAAGTAGCAGGGACCCTAAATCTTCACTGGGCTACCAGAGGCCAGGAGCTTGACTACTTTGTGTGCTACTCCTCGGTTACTTCCTTTCTGGGCAATGCCACCCAGACTAACTATGCAGCTGCAAACTCTTTCCTGGATGTCTTCTGCCTCTACAGGAGGAACTGTGGCCTTTCCGGCCAGGCCATTAACTGGGGTGCTTTGAACCTTGGCATTCTGCTCAATCAAAACCACATTCAGAGCATTCTGGGATCCAAGGGCATAGACATTCTGCAAGTGCATGAAATTCATGAGTATCTCAGGAAGACCTTACTTATAAACAACTCGCAGCAAGCTGTTGTCAAATTGAACTTTCAAGCTTTGTCTCATCATGTTTTTACTCGGATCATTTCCCTCAAAAGTCGCTTTATGTCACTTATGTTAGAAGAGTTCAGGAACAAGATTGAAACCTCGGAGGAAACCCAAGTCCCAGATGCTACCTTTCTCAAATCTGAGGACTACATCACCTCATTGGTGAGTGACCTCACAGGAGTGACCCCAGATGAGCTAACCATGAATACACCCCTTTCGTCTTTGGGCATAGACTCTATGTTAGCTATGACCATTCAGAACCGTGTCTTTCAAGAGAGAAAGGTGGACATCCCTCTTCTGAAACTGCTTGATCCTCACACCACTCTGTCAAGTTTAGTGGTAGTTTTAGAAGAAACAAGCAATGCAAATGGAATAGTTGAAAAGAAGAATGCTGCAGTTGAAAGTGAAGAAAATGATACCTTGCTGTAGGAATCTTCCCAATCAGGAATTGTGTAACTTTGGCAATACTCAGACCCTTTGCAGCATCTCAGAAAATGTCATTACAGAACATCTGGTGACGCTGAATCTACTCTTCTGCATTGACTCAGAAAAATCCCACACCAGGTTCTTCTGCCATCATTCTGCTACCTGTGTTAATTTCAGTCAGTTGTTTGACTTGTTACTGTTTGCACCTCTACATCATGAATTTATATGTAAAGTGGCATAAGATTATTTTAGCATTTTTGTTCTCTTTATCTGTTTTTCTCTCTTTAAAAATATTTTTAAATTAACCAAATTAATAAGCATTTTGATTATCCAGTGTGTATAAATATCAGCATCTTTTTGAAAGTCCTTTAGATGGTGTGAATTTCAAGGTTTCTTCTCAGAAAAGGAAACTTGATTTTTTCCTTATGTTTTCAAAAATATTAAAAAGGTACCAGGTGCAAAGCGTACAGTAAAGCAAATGGATTTTTTGATTAATAACCATTTTATGAAAGCTAAAATAAACAAGAATAGTAGAAGAGTTTAAAACCAAAACTTAAAGTGTATCTTTGTCTCATTTTATTTATTTGTTCCCCATTCACTCCTCTAGTTTAAATTTTCCTAATCACGTGCCCTTATTTTCTTTCAGTGACACCTACCTCACACTTTGAACACAGAGCACACAGATGAAAAAATGTAATGATAATTATGCAATAGGTATCAAATTCTAGAAGTTCTAGTATACTTTAAAATGTATTGATTAAAAACCAGAACATTGTATTCAGTTTGAAATATTACTGTAGTAAATAATTTTCATACTTGTAAGAAGATATCTTCTATTGTGAACTTAACAGCAAAAACTCTGCATTGAAGTCAAACACAGAATATAGTTTGCTCTACTGCATGCGGCCATTACCTGTGACTTTATACCACCTAAAATTCATTAGCAGATGACAGTGTTATATACCACTTCAAACATGAATCCTCATCACATAGTCTCTTCAGGTCAGGCCAAGTCATTTTAGGAAAGTCTATAGTGAGGACAGTACTTTGTATTTCCCAGAAGAAGGTATAAATGCCTTTGATCAAGCAGGAATCAGCATTTTAGATTAATCTTTTCCTAGAGGACATGCTAGTAGTATTAAATCCTATGGTGTAAGATAAATTTAGTGTTAAACCTTCTCTGCAAATGATATCTAAGAGAGATGCTTCCAAATCTACTCGCCAAATTATATACAGGTAATGTTGTCCCAGAGACTCACTGTTAATATCCTTGGGATACCAAGAGAAATGAAGCAGGGCAAGAACAGTATACTAGATGACTTGTAAAGTATTTGTTCTATAAAGGGCAAATGCTTATGTTTGTTTTAGAAGTGTTTACTAATCACAGACTGGATTTCATAAAAAATTTATGTATCTCTTTAGATCTCCTTTGTCCAAAGTGGAGGGAAACTTTTAAGGATTTTTCAGGAAATGTATAGAATGTTTTGAGTTGGAGGAGACCTTTAGACAGACCTAAAACTCATGACTGCTCTCCTGAAAAGCTATATCCTGTTCACAGTGTCTGTGGACAATATCTATCAGAACAGGCTAAAACAATTCTGAGCTCAGAAGACTCAGAAGAATGTCTTAAAACCAACTAGAACCAGAATATAAATATACCTTACCCAGGAGAAACTGGAGTCCCTCCAGGATTATTGAGCCTGGTGCTGCCAGTGATGTGGATGGATAATGTCGTCAGGATTTAAGCCTGGAAGAAGGCTTACTGCAGGATTTAAGTGGAAACATCCCTGGTCATATAGTATTCAGATGAAAGATAGCACATATTTGCTGCCATTCAGGTTTCCTGCTCTGAAATTGCAATAAAGTGTTTGCAAGGCTCTTCATCTATGTGTCCCCAGTGCAAGCATAGAAAGGATTTCATCTGTTCAATTCTGGTTATCAAATAAACCAATTATAGACAAACCACTCAAATCCCTAGCAGAGATGAGAATAGATGACACACCTCACAGAGCAGACAGTTTGCTTTTTTTTCATCTGCAATGGTAATTTTGAAAATTTTGACAACAGCGCGTGACTTTGGAAGAAAGAGCCTGACCTATTCTTGTATCATTTTCATGGGCAGTTTTAGTAAAAGCTGACATCCTTAATGCCAAGTTTAGCACTCACCAAAAAAAAAAAAAAGGAAAAAAGAAATCTTATCCTAGAGAAAACATGAAGTGAATTTGAAGTGCATTACTGTAGAAAGTCTTTGAGGCCAGTGATCTCCCAATCACATTGTTTGCAGTGCACATCAATTGTGTGTTTTCTAGACATGGACTACCCCAATTTGTTATGACAGACTGAAGTCTGGCAGCCAAAATCTGGAAGAGATCACGGATGTCATCATGCAGAACAGTATTTCTGGTAATCCCAAACAAGCAGTTTCAGGAAAGTAAAGCCAGTACAGTTCAGAGACTGAAGGAGATGCACAATCTGAAACAGAGCCATACTCTCCTCTTTAACCAAGGACTTATAACCAATTCCCTGTGAGCCAAACTTCCTGGTGTAGGACGAAGTGCAGTGGAAGACAGATGCTGATTTGAATATAAGTAAACCAACCATATAAAGATGTCTAAGTTATGCTCATTATGCACGACTGACACTCCAAGCCCTGCAGCTGCAGTGTGAGTTTCATGTACAGAGTGACAACTAGTGGCCTCAGAGGCTGCAGTTGTAAGAGAAGTATGTCTAACTCAGGGTAGTATGTATCTCAGACAAGCAAATACTTTGGAGTCACTGAGGCCAAAAGAGTCAATTTTCTGGTAGAGAAGGATTTGGAGCTGGCAAACACAGATAGGGTCTGATGCGAAAAGAATGGAGGAAGGGGGGATTGTGTAGAGCCACTACACAAAAATATGTCTCAAACTGGCAATAGAAAACACAGCTGAGCAGCTGAATGCAAGAAATCACTTGCTCTCTCCTGACTTGCCATGTTACCTGCCCATAGACATGTCAAGTTTTCTGGTGCTTTTGGTTTTAGTGCTGAGCAGAAGAAATGTCTGTCTTCATCTTTTAAATGTCCTAGTTGTGTTCCATAGTTTGAATCCACTACTAGAAACTATAGGGAAAACCCCCTGAATTTAAGCAAATAGAAGTGGATTCATCACTGCCTGGGGTTACTGCTTCTGCAGAGGAGGTCACTGAGCAATGCATAAAAAACTTGAGGCTGTGTTGGTTTTAGACAAGCAATAGCACAGAAATAGGAGAAAAAACGAGACTAAACACATCCTCATGATTACATGATATGTAATAGACACTGCAGAAAATAAGGTTTACTTCTCCACGTGCACTAACACTGGATATCACAAGGCTGTTTGATCTGGGTTGTAATCCAGACTGGCAGCCCCTCTGTGCATCATTTTCTCTTTCCCTGAATCATTTGTCTGAGTGTCCCAGTGAAGGTTCCCCAGTACCCATTTGATCACAAGAAACTCATGGCCTGGCTAGACTTGACAATATGAGCAAGAGCTGATAAGAAGCAAACAAGGATGTTTTTGGCAAAGGGTTAGCTTGGTGTGATGGGGTCTGCACTGTGAAACTCAAGGCACGCAGCTGCACTGGTCATGGCATGAGGCTGTGCTTGTAGTCTAAAGGAATCAAGCTTCCCCATTCTTTTCAGTGGGAAGCTCCCACTCACAGAGCTGTTTCTCAGCCATGGTGCCTCCCACCTGTGAGCACTTCCCAAGGGTGACAGCCCTGTGCAGTGCAGCTGGGCAAGGCCAAGTGCTGTAGGAAGCCCTCTGCCCATCGTGCTCCATCTCCAGGGTTGAGTGCAGTGCCTCATTTCCACTGACCACAGGAGGTGTCTGCAGAGGCTCAAAGTCTTTGAACCCTCAAAATCTTCAATCCTGGCCCCATGAGTGCCCTTAATCACACCCTGTCCCCCAGCTCTCCTCAGGTGTTCCTCCTTTCTCTGGGAGCTGAGCAATAGGCTCAGGAGACAGATAGCAGATAAAACATATTCAGTCATGCAGATAAAACATATTCAGTCATACATGTTTAATTTCCCTTCCCTTCCCTTCCCTTCCCTTCCCTTCCCTTCCCTTCCCTTCCCTTCCCTTCCCTTCCCTTCCCTTCCTTCCCTTCCCTTCCCTTCCCTTCCCTTCCCTTCCCTTCCTTCCCTTCCCTTCCCTTCCCTTCCTTCCTTCCCTTCCCTTCCCTTCCTTCCCTTCCTTCCCTTCCCTTCCCTTCCCTTCCCTTCCCTTCCCTTCCCTTCCGGCAGAGGTCAGGCCATGCTGGCTGAACTGTCCCTGCCACGTTTCCTGCCTGGCTCTGCTGTGGTCTGATAGTTCTGCCCCTCTTCCTTGCACCAGCTCCAGGCTGGGAGCCTGTCAGCTGGACAGGAGGATGATGAGATGCTGGTTCCGAGAAACACAGCTCCTGAAAAATTTCAGCAGTCAGCAGCCTGCATGGTTTCCCTTTTCCCTTTTTTTCTTTACGTAAGGCTCATTTGCTGTTTTTAATTGCCATGCTTATTTGCTGCTGAAGCCTTAGCAGCACTTTATTTGATGGCTCAAGTTTGTGGTAAAGTCATGATAACACCAGCCAGATGAAAAGTGAATACTGAAATGCTGGCTTGGGTTGGAAACGTCGAAACCAGGGAAGCAAAAACAAAATTGGAGCCTGAGAGAGGCTTACAGCTATGAAACCTCTATGTGAAAGCAGTTAGCTCTGGACAGTGTGTAGGAAGGTAGGAGAGATTTGTCTGAGGATTTTTATTTCTGTCCACTGTATTGATCAAACTCAAAGAAAATATGTTAAGAGATAATCCAAAGCAGGATGTATTTTCTCAAAACTTTCCTTGGCAAACACTTATTTAGCCTGATCCTTGAAATATTCCAGCAATGACAATTCCACAGCACCGTTAAGTAACCTGCTTGAGTGCTTCATTACATTTAGTGTAAAGAGAGCTTTTCCTAATGCATTGCACTGCTTCTTGATACTTCCCTCTTTGCTGTATTTCTGTCTGTTCTAATGGAATATTTTGGTTCCTTCTTTATGTGGCTCTTTTGGAGCTCTGAAGCTCCTTTCTGGCTTCTTAAAACTTTGAGACAACTTGATTTGTTTCATATTTATCACTTGTTCATTACTCAGTTCCAAAATATGTTTCTATTTACCAAAATTATTTCACTGATGTATATTCATCATGGAACTATTTGGGTTGCATATTTTTATAGCTGCTCATTGATATAAATATTCTGCTATGAACTGGAGGCAGCTGTTTGTGAGCCACATTGATAAAATTAATACAGTAAAAATTATTCTGTAAGAATTGACCTTGGCTGTTACACAGTCTGGACATACTTACATTTTCCCCTAGTGATTTTCCTGATATCAGTTATAAATTCAGGGCTGGGTTAATGTTTTGGCAAAATACTCAAAGCTTCCCAACTTGGCTGACTAATGAGCACCAAAACCAGATGTTCATCCAGACATTTCAAGGAAGTAGCAAATACACTTATTGCTCAATTAACAAAAGTGACAGAAATCAGTATTTTTTAACTGTATAGTAGACCAGGAAAAAAAAAGTTGGGAGAGGATCTGTCTTCTTTTACCTAATGACATGGTGAAATTTTTAGAATTTCCTCTTTTTCTGAAAAGCAGAGAAAAACACTCCCTTTGGAAAGACATGCAAAAAAAGAGGGACCACTGGTTCTCTTCCCTGCAGTCAGCTCACAAAGCAAAACAGAAGACATATATTGAAAACTTCTAAATATCCTACTTTTTAATGGTCATGGAAATACTTGGAATTTGCTTGTGGTGGGGACAGAAGTCTAGTTTCAGATAGAAAGAGGAGTGCATCATGACCTTAGATGTACGATTAATGGCTTTGATTCTTCTGCTTTAAAGGAGAGGACCTAAATCACTGCCAAGTTAAACTGAAATCAGAGGACTTTCCACATCAATTCATCTAGGAATGAACATACTGCTGTCTGCTAGAGGCTGCTGGGTCTGGCCCAGAGAGGAAACATCCTTTTTCCCCCCATCCTTCAGGCTTTTTGCTTACTGTGTAAGCAACACTTTCAACGAATTGCTACTTAAAATTTTCATCGCATAAGCCTCTGGGTTGCGTATTCTTTTGGCTTCTTATTATTGTCAATCCTAATCCTGCCATATTGTTAAGGGCTCTGCTGTTATTAAACACTGTGCCAATACCTCTCAAAAGCTACAATGCTCAGCTTTCCAAACACAGTGGTAAATTTTTAAGTAATGTTTTCAGTCATGCCGAAGTGACTTGAGGCCCTAAGCCAGAATTGACTTAGAGATGTATGTTTGTACTGGCAAAAAACATTTATTCCTTGCTTCATTCAGCCTCCCTTAGTGTCTGCCTGTGCTTCTGCATGCCAAAGGGCAAGAGACAAGGAGACACATCCTTGCAAAACTTACAATTCATCCTTCTTTTAGCACGCTGCTGAGTTACTTTGCATACATGGGGGAAGTCAAGTGACAAGAGTAGCATTAGAAATACACACACATATCTGTCACTCCCTGACAGGAACACTCAATTCTTTGTGAGATTTACAGTGAGAAGAGCAAATGTTTTGGGACAATGACTTCTGGCTTTTCCCTGCCTAGTTCCTGGTGCCTAAGTCATTTATTTACAGAACAGATCTGTCAAAGCTGACAGATCCTGATCGCACTAAGCCGATGAAATGAACGCACTTTGCTGCCAACTAAGGAGATATTTCTCAGATAATCCAGCCTACTGGCAGGACAGTGTTTCTCAAGAATTGGTTCCCAAAGGCATTCCAGCTGATTCTGTACAGGAGCTTGCATGAGCTCCAGGTGGCAGCTGAGACAGGAAAAATCAGCACCACGGGAGCCACATGGTGAGTTCACAGCCCCACAGAGCTGGTGCTGCAGGGCCAGCACAGAGAGGTTGAGCTGGGTGCAGGGGGGATGCTGAGAGCAGCAGCCAGAGAAACAGCTCAGCTTCACTGGATTCAAAGGTCTCCTCCCATTCCATGCCATAGTGCCTGAAGTCCCCCCAGTATGGTCCTACACTAGGAAAGCAAGGTACATGGATATTGTTAGCAAAGGTGCAAGGAGTGGGCTTCTGACACTGTCTTGAGCTATTTTCCAAGAGTAACTGGATCTGTTTTCCTTCACAGCTGCACATACTTCAGCATAAGTTTATGCGCGAACACTCACTTAGGAGTAAGAATTTCCTATCTTGACTTAATTAAAGTTACTTTAAAAAAATAAATCTCCTTAAATTAAGTCAAGCCTCTTATTTTTGTCCTCACGTAGCTTTGTACCAGGATTGCTGGAAGTGTAAATTAGACCAGATGTAGTCAGTTCAGTACCAGTGTGTATGATGAGGAAAGGCTCCTGTGAACTGATCTTCTGAGGATTTTGCAATGCATTTCTTGTCAGCAGTCACAGACAGCAAAGCACTTCAAGGCCTGAGCCACAGCAGCATGGCTGGACGACAGAATCCATAAACAGCTTGCCATGGCCTGTGATTAAAATAGAAAATGGCTTGTTTAACTTCAGGCACAAATCCCATCACAGAACTTGACCCAAATCCACAGGAGTTTTTCCTGGAATCAGGGTGAATTTACAGTTTGGGCACCAGTCATGGCAATGACTGGCTTCTTGCTGTTACAGTTCATCAGAAAATAATTGCAGAAGTCAGATCAGTGATGCTTGCAAAGTGCCTGTAAGGACACATCAAGTAAAGTATTCTGCTCTCTCTGCTACCTACTTCTGGACACAGAGAGCTGTTATTTTTCAGCCCAATGAAAAAAAGACATTCCAGTTCTTAGTCTAAAGGCAACAACTAACATTTACTAATCTATTAGGAGCAGTTTTCCTTTGCTGGCCACCAAAGGAAAGAGAGAGAAGGTTGAAGGGCTGGCTTTTCAAGCCAGATTTAAAAATCACCATTCTCTTCACATGTCTACATAGGCATTTACATTAGGATATTCCCATGTTTGGTTCTGGAACACCACATGAACAGATATGTGATTTACACCTACAAATCCAGCCCTTAAAGGTTTCCATTAGGCATGCACACAGAAATGCAAGCCATTTTGAGGTGTAGATGGTAGAAAAAAAGCAAGCAAATAAGCTGTCTATTCATCTCTGATGGAGTAATCACTTTCAAGCCTATGTTATAATTAGCAGTAATGTACAGTGAAGGGACAGGATGATAGGAAAACTTTAATGCCTAGGAAAGTATACATAACTTGTCGTCGTGATTAATTCAGAGGTTTCTTTGGCTGATGTCTTCAACAGCAGAGCTATAATACTTAAAGAAAAACATGTGCCATATTTTAAGTGTTTTATAATATAGCAAAGTCCCAGGACCTAGAAGCAGAGAATTGTCCATTCCCACTTACCTTCATGTCTCATTCTGCCTCTTTTGCTGTTTGTTAAATTTTGAATTAAGCTCAAATTACCTGATTTGCCTTAGGCTACAGTCACCTTGGCAGTTATATTAAGCCTCTCAAAACTAAACAAAACTGTCCCTGTTCCAAGAGGAATGAACAGCAGGCTGAAGAAAATAATGACTACAGACTATCTTTCAATAGTCTAAACATTAAGAAATTATCAATGGCAACTTTTCTGGGCTTCCTTTCAGCTGTTTGAGGAAAAGCTATCCTAGTCCTCTCACAGAAGAAACAGGTTGTCTGTTGTTTGGCAACATTTACTTAGAGGAGAGTCCTAGTTGAACATCATGTATTTATTTTCATTTTAAAACCTGTCTTTGTGGAAGGTGGCATTAGATGATAGTTTCTTCTCAGATTACTTTCATGCCCTTTTTCTGCCGTAACCAATCTCCCTCAGGTTCTCTTCTCATAATTCCTGGCTCTCTCTTATGATTCATGCCTTCTCTGGAAATCAAAAGGATTTTTCTTTCACAATTTTTCCTACGAGTCTTCAGTTAGCTAAATTGTATAGTAACCTCTTGGGATTAAACCAGTCACCAAATTTAGAAGACAGAAGGCCTAAGGTGCTTTTTCACTGTAAAATTGGAATTTTCAGACAGTTGAAGAGGAATGCTCAGTGTCACTCAGAGATCTGAGATTCTGAAAATAGGAATCTTTCTCTGCTTCAGACATCTCCATCGCCCTGCCTTCCCAACTCACCTGATAAAGGTGCCATTTGCTGCTCACTTGCACAGACCGGTGACCACGGCACCTCAAATGTTGCCACTATCACATCTCTGAACTGAAAGTCAGGAGGCAGAGCTGAGAGGGAGATAAGAAAGAAGAAATACACGTGAAAGGAAAATGATTTATCCAACTAGGTTTCACTTAATTTCCTTGACTGAGATTTTAGGAGGACGCTTTGGTTCCCATTCTCATCTGCCCACAGAGAAAGAAAACAGTAGTGCCACTGACAGTACAGTCAGTTGGATTGCCTGCAGGAGCTGCTTCCTTGCTGTTGCTTTTCTAAATGTCTGCCAGACTGCAGGACTCAAGATATCACAGTTGTGGCCTTCCTTTTGGGCATTAATTTTTTCTAAATTATGTTCCAAAATGCACACCAAAAAAGAGCTGTGAAAGGGAAAGGCTTCCCTTTACTTTGTTGCTGTGGAGGAGAATAATTCCCTTCCCAGAATTCTCATCAACGCTCTTTCTGGACATTGTTACCTTCTTTCCCCTTTTTTCTCTTGCTGTTTTAAAGTGTCTGTTCAAATCTGCAAGGCCATCAAATGCTTTCTGAGTGTCCATTAATTGTATTAGCAGCAGGAGCACTTGGGAGGAGAGGGTGGAACTGGTATGGAACAGGATGGAGTAGGATCTGTTGTCTCTGTTTCTGGCACTGGAAAGAAGGAATGGAAACAGGGAAGTTTCCTTAATGGGAGATTTCGGAAACATACATATATATAGAGAGAGTTCAGATTTAATTCTGAAAATGGAAGCTAGTCAGAGAAGATGGAAGGAAAGAGCATGAGGTGGACAATGTTTTACATCTTTGTATTTCCTTAAAGCACTTCAAATATGTTCTCATTGAGGGTACAATAGAACTCTCAAAATCTGATACTGATTTTTGAACTTGCAAGTTAGTTAAAAACTTGCGACATCTATATGACCCAGGTTATAGTTTATTAAACAACCATTATTTGTGAACTTCAAGTAGATATTATTCATGCTTTTATCACATATATCAAGTAATATAAATTTTTGTTTTGTTTTGTTTTGTTTTTTCTTAAGGGCCTGAGTTTCTTGAATTGTAAAGAATATGCATGAAGTTCAATTTTATGATATAACAATTTTCTAGTACTTACACTGAAAGCTTGAAAGTCAAAACAAAGACATAAATACCAGGAAGCAAAATTTTGAATAAAGATTGTAAATTTTTTTTCTGGTGATGCTGGAACTGTAAATGGGAACCCAGTTTTCAAATCAGGCCTCTAAATCCACATCTATCCAAGAGTGTGTGGGTGGTCCAGTGTTACAAAACAGAACCAGTAAGGTTGGAAAAGACCTCTAAGATCATTGACTTTGACCATTAACCCAGCACTGCCCTGGTTACCACTAAACCGTGTCCCCAGAGGTCCCCAGGTTCCACATCCACATGGCTTTGTACACCTCCAGGAACGGTGATTCCATCACATCCCTGGGTAGCCTGTTCCGGTTCCTAACCACCCTTTCAGTGAAGACATTTTTCCTCATATCCAATCTAAACCTCCCCTGACACTACCTGAGGCTGTTTCCTCTTGTCCTGTTGCTTGTTACCGGGAGAAGAGGCTGATCTGCCCCTGGCTGCACCCTGATTTTGGGGAGCTGGAGAGAGCGACAAGCTCCCCCCTGAACCTCCTTTTCTCCAGGCTAAACCCCCCAGCTCCATCTGCTGTTTCTCATCAGATTTGTGCCCCAGACCCTTCCCCAGCCTCATTGCCCTTCTCCGGACGTGAAAATATCCTATATAATTACCCTGTATATAAAGTCCTTTAACAGTGGGGTTGTCCACTCTAAAGACGGGAGGCTCTTTCCGACAGCATCCTCTGAATCCGCGCTCGCCTTCCCGGCGCATTCCCGGCGCAATCCCGGCGCATTCCCGGCGCATTCCCGGCGCAATCCCGGCGCAATCCCGACGCAATCCCGGCGCAATCCCGGCACAATCCCTGCGCACTCCCTGCGCACTCCCTGCGCACTCCCGGCGCAATCCCGGCGCACTCCCGGCGCAATCCCGGCGCAATCCCGACGCAATCCCGGCGCATTCCCTGCGCACTCCCGGCGCTATCCCGACGCATTCCCGGCACAATCCCGGCGCAATCCCGGTACAATCCCGGGGCTCCCGTCGGGCAGGCGGGAGCGCTGCAGTTCGGGCGGTGCCCGGCAGGCGGCGCTCCCCGCCCGGCATTCCCGGCTCCGGTCCCGGCAGCGCAGAGCGCGGCGCCGAGCGGCGCGGGGAGCGAGGGCGAGCGCAGCCCGGGATGCTCATCCGCCGGGATCACTGCCGGCCACGCCGAGCATCAGCAGCAGGACCGCTGGCGTCGGGAGCACGTTTTGCTGCCGCTCAGGAGACCTGTCAGCTTTGCGTTTGGGCTGGATGGTCTTAAAGGTGTTTTCCAGGCTGAATTATTCCGTGATTCTGCAGCACTGGAAGCTGGAGTGGCTGTGTCAAGGGCTCTATCACAGGCACCTGCGATACCGAGGGTGGGTTTTGGGAAAAACTGGGCCCTGGGGAATTCCTTGCTATAGCTGGTTAAAAGGTCAGCGATTTTTTGCTTGCCAAGGCTGATATAAAACCTTGAGCAGATCCTGTAGTGAGGCTCTTGCTCAGGCAATGTGTAAAGTGCTTGGTTAATGTAAAACAAATATTTATGGTGATTTCTTTTAAGTGTGCTATAATTTAATAGTTAAGAGCCTGGCTAGTGATGATATGAGGGAATGCATGATAGCACACAAATATTAGGAAGAATATAATAGCTGTGGAGGACTTATGAGGACCCTGACTCCCTATAGCATCAAGTTTTACTTTAAGGGAAGGGTTTGGTTTTTTGGCTTGTGTTTTTTTGTTGTTGCTGTTTTCTTTTTTTTTTTCTTTTTCTTTTTTTTTTTTTAAACAGACAGTATGGAATTCAAAACGGAAAATCTAAGATTAAATCTAAAGCTTCTAGCTTACAAGTGAGAGGTAAAAATGTGTCAGTCTTCAAAGTAATACTATGCCACATGGCAACCAGCAGTATTTTCCATTCCTGTTTTTCTTTTCAAATGTTTTTTTCTGGTGCTGCTGAACTTCTTGCCCTCTTGAATGCATTGCTTTCTGATACTAGAAGCATTGCAAGCTCATCCTGCTTGAAAGGAGCTATTTATTCAGTAAAGCTTTTGTTAGACCACTTATGTAACTTCAAAACCAATTCCCAGTGCTTTCCTTTTGCTGCCTCTTTGTGAGAAGTATATGTATTCTTGGACTGAATGGATATTATATAAATATACACTGTGCTGCTCTATCAACATCAATTGCTGCAGTTGAATCACCAACGCTGTACAGATGCAGAAAGGAAACAGTCTTGACAAACAGGATACAAGGGATTTTTCCAGGACAGTATTTAGAAAAGCTGCCACATGAAATCCCCATTAGACAGCAGCACAACAAAGATACAGGCGAGCTACTTGAAGTACCACCACAGCAAATGTGAATCTCTACCCTTCTTACTGAATTCTTGCTTGCTGCAATCATCACCATGCCTAAGTGAAGAACAGCAAAATGTATTGCATTATTAAGCACAGAAAAGCTGATGACTGATAGGGAAAATCAGCTTCACTCCAAAGCACAGATGGGAAGCACATACTGTCCTGAATTTGTCTGCTTTTCCTTTAGAGAATGACAAGTATTTAGCATTATACATCCCCTGGGTATCAGTTGAACCATGAGTGTTAGACACATATAACATTTCAAAGCAGTCATACCGTTGGCACAGATACAAACACACTTGATTAAACCATCCTACACTATGAAATGAGGTTAAAAACAATAGATTCAGGGTCAGCTTTTCTTCTTGGCATAGATCAGTTCAGAATGCTTGAAGTAGGTCAATTTACATGCCTCTGAGAGAGCTGAAGTGGTGAAACGAACTGTGTTGTTGAATGATTAAATTATATTCCATTGTTAAATTATTTTTGCTCTTCCCTCTGTTAGTCCTAGTATTAAGCAGTGGGGTTTGCGTTATTTATACAAACTAGTAGGAAGACTTTGCAATACAGAAGTATTGACATTACTCAAACATGCAGTAATATGTTGAGATAAGTCCATGCTCTTCCCTCTGAGGATGATGGCACCCAGTTCCATTAAACGAGCCATACATGGCCCATTGCTAGTAAAAATACTCCTTTTCCATTAACAGAACCTGACAGGAGGAAAGACAAGACTCAGCCCACAATCTACTGTCTTGAGGTTGCCACTGACAAAACATTTTACCTAGATATTTTCAGGCATTTGATGAGGATCCGGTGTCAGATGGATTGGAAAAGGAAATGACAGGAAGATTATGAAGATTTTTGGGACAGACCTGAAAAATGAAAATGTCTTTTCCAGATCTTTCCAACATTCCTCAAGTTGGCCAAGAAAGGGAAGGCATTTTGCATCTAAAGGCTATTTTAGTAGAGAATCCAGAAAGTGCTGCTGGAGGAAAAAACTTACTTTTGAAAACATCTTGGCTATCAAAGAAAATAATTAGACTGTCACTGGACTATTAAATTATTTGAAATATGAAGGATACTATTGAAAGGGGTATTGGAGATGATGGATTATACCTATTTGCTACACAGTGGCAAAATAGATGCATAGTAGTGCAGTTTCTACTGTGCTTCTTTTTTATTTCTAGTGATTTATTGGCAGGAGGCCTGTAAAAATAATGGAAAATCAAACAAAGCAACCAGTTAGTTAAGAAATGATAGCATTAATACTCTTAATCTGTTTGAAAGCCATATTTTTATTTTAAATAATATTAGTCACTTTTTAAATAGGGTATTGTATGCTGTGTCTGAGGTCAGAGCAGGTACATGGTGTTTGCATAACTCACAGGGTACAAAGCTCTCTCTGCTATTTCTGGATCCTCAGGGCAGGACTGAACCAAGACTGTGTATTTATAATACACATTTTCTTCTCCAAGATCATGTGTATCTCTGATTATAATTCCTACAAATTACTTGAATGACTCCATGCACTTTAAAGTCATATGTCAGAGTCAAGTCTTTTTAAATAAGTGATTTGTAGAAAATGAAAATATTCTAAGCCCTTTTATCTTAAATCTTATCCTCCTAGCAGAAGAAATGGATCTGAGTAGAAGAATACTAACTACTCATATGAAAAACTGGAAAATGTAGAAGAGGAAAAATACATCAACTGCTAATATTGGCAACCTAAACCTTTTGGATGCACTGATTCTGAGAACTAAGAGAATGTGTGTTCTGTTGATGAGGTATCTTCACTGATAGAGAAGGAGCAGCCTGAAAATGTATGAAAATTTACAGGGTACAGTCTAAAAATAATTTACCAGAAAAACGGGTTTTGAAAAGGGCCATTTCAAAAGTCTGTTTTTACAATGAAGGATGCAAAATTACACATCAAGTGCTTAATCACAATCCTCCATAGTTTCTTGGCTGCTTTCTAATAAGAGTATTACCATCCAGACTGATTCAGTTGGCTCAGCTCTTCCCTTGATGGCTTAAATGATTTACTATCCTTCCTTCTGAGAACATAGGCTCCAGGAACACTCATTCCAATCTCTAGGACATGCCTGCTGTGTGCCTGCTTTAAAGAAGGCTTTGGGTTTGCTTGGGGGTTTTTTTGGGGGGTTGTTTGGTTTTTGAGTTTTTTGTTTGTTTGCTTTGTTTTTGTTGTGGTTTTGTTGTTGTTGTTGTTTGGTTGGTTTGGTTTTTGGTTATGGTGTTTTGTTTGGGGTTTTTTTTGGGGGGGGGTTGGTTTTTTTGTTTTTTTGTCTTCTTATTTGGACCAGTGCAAATACTAGACACATACTAACTCTTGTTGAGTACTGAATATCCTCTTGCATAAGGGAAGATGAGAGTAAGGAGATTGAGTAAGTTTATCTACTTTTGCAGCTGATAGTAGGTCAGTGATAGCTGAGGTAGGGAGAGCATGAATTTAGTGGGGCATACACCATATTTTTTTGAGAAATAAGTGCAACATGCTTACACACGTTCAGAAGCAACTCCATTGTCTTCTGTGTCTCTTTAGCCATTCTTTGGTACATTTATTTAACATTACAGAGTTCAAGAGACTTGAAATCAATCTATCAGGTTAAAGTTTAAGCAGTTCCTACTCTGTCTGCCTTTCCCTGCCTGGAAAGCCTCCTAGTTTGCTCCAGACCACCCTGCCAATATCTGTGCAGTGTGAAGCACCAGGCAGCCTGGGCTCAGGTGACCATAAACTGGGGAGGGCATTCCACTCCCTCCAGCTGGAGGGGTTTCTGTTCTACTCTCACTCCTGGTTTATGGTGCAGTGCCTTTGGTTTCAGTCCTCTTCTTCCCTTCAGTTGGGCAGGAGCTGTGAGGAACAGAGGGAGCAGACAGCTTTCTTTAATTGAAGCCTTGTTTTGTGCTGACAATAGCAGCATAATAACACCTAAGAGGAAAGGATTTTGAGTAGCAGGGTTTTATATCACATGTGTGTTCACCTGCCATCCTGATCTCAAGCAGATTTCAATTCCCTAAAACCTTGGGCTGTTGCCCTGCTCCAAATCACCCCACTCTGCTTTTAACAGTCTCTCACCTGCTTACAGCACGTCCTTGTGATTTGCTGTGCTCATCAACTTGCTGATGTCTTTCTGCTGTGCTCACAAGAAAACCTATTTCAGTGAGTTCAGCAGGGGTTTAAGGGCAAAACACCCAAGTGAATACCCTTTCTCTCAGTAGTCCTGTAGATTTGCAGTCTTCAGCCACTGTCATATGTCCTGCTTATTTTTCCAGGATGCTGTTATACTTAATCAACAGATTTATACAGAAATACAATACACCAGTAACAGGCCCACAGCCATACCCTACTCAGAAAATAGCAGAGAGCAGCCGTGATACAGGAAGAGCTGGTAATGCTAACCTGAAATTGCTGGATCATTTTTTTGTCATTCTTTAATTTGAGAAATGAAATAACCAAACAATAACTCCTTTGGGTCAAATTTTGTGTTTTTCATAATCAAGACCTTTCTGTTAAATGGGAGTTTTGACTTAGGATTCCAATCCCAGATCCTTACTTTCTGAGAGAGAAAGTAAAATTGAATGTTGAAATAGAAGCAGACAGGTGATTGTAATGTTTGATTTTCTCCTCTAGACTCTGCTTTCCTGACTAATACACTTGTATATAGTTATCAAAATTTAACATATACATATATACATATAAATAAATGTAGAAATAATCCTTTATCCTGTACAATTTGAGTACATTCATTGTTTTGTCTTCTTTTTATCTTTTTTTTTCTCATGTATTAGAGATGCTCAAAATTATACAGCCAGAAAAGTTAATCTGTTTTACATTTTCTGTGTGTAACACAGGCGAGCCAAAGGCTATACCAGTTTTTCCACTTGCACACACTGGTGTTTGCAGAATGTAGCCATAACATTTTCTTTGATCACTGTAATACATTTGGCATGCACACTGTTTGATAGCAGCAGAGAATACACTGCCTTTGTAACCAAGGGACCTTACACGCAGTCTCTAAGTAGCTCTTTCAATAGGCAGAATTAATCCAAATTACTGCGTGACTGGAAATACGTCCAGAGAACAAGCTCAGGCAATGGCATGGGTGATGTGACAGATTGGGCTCTACCAACAGAGCAGACTGAATGAGCATCCCACTTCTAAACTGAGAAGCCTTTTCTGAGGAAGGCACTCACTCTATTTTAGATAAGACAAAACCGAGACTCTCACTGCTTGCAGTCATCAGAGAGCTTAAACTACTTTTGTAATGTCAACACTAATGCTGTGGCCAAGAACCACACATGTCATTACTTTCCACCTACTCAAGTCCCCCAGCTGTTTCAGTGGTGTTTGAGACCCTTCTGAACTTCCAGCTCTCAGCTCGTATTCAAAATCATTCATTGTTAGGCAGCTACTGTGCTCCTTCTTGGGGTGGGACCCCTAACTCTTGGGGCTACTGTATAACATTTAATTTCATCCTTCAGCATCCTATGAAAGAAGGAGACATAGAAAACCAGAAAAAGCACATGAATGTATGTGTATTTAAAAGCTTGTTCCATAACTCCAGAGGTGAATGCCTCTCATGGCTGGCAACAGTATAAATCTCGAGCAGAACTTTGCAGCAGACTCACAGTTGGGATACAAGCAAATTTTCTGAAACTTTGACATTTTCTTTCCCCTTCCCTCAGAGGATAAAATAGGTCAGTTCTAGGTAAGAGTGTGAATTTTGTGGTTTGGTCACTTTGCACAGAATCCAGTTCTATGGTCAACCACATCACACTGCCTTGGCTATAAATCTATCTTCAATTTAATTTTTTCTTTCTTCTTTGTACCTCTGCAGCAAAGCCCTTCCTAACCTGAGACTACCTTTCCAGTCTTTCTGGAGTTTATTCTTTCAAAGTCATCATCACCACTGGGGGAATGAGGAGAAAGAGTAGGACAAGAAGCTCACAGCTTTCTCTTATGGGATGTGAGAGGGATGAAAGCAGTGTCCTAGTTCAATGGTCTTTAACTGTCTGGTTTTTTGGTCTTTTTTAAAGTTATTGTAACTGCTTAGATTTTTCAAGAAGAGAAGATCGGATCTTTATGGGTATTTTCCCATTGTGTTCATTGATTTCTGTGTATTTCAACCATATTTTACTAACCTTTGGACATTTCTTCAGGAAAACATAATCTCATAGGAGGCCCTTCTAGGCATACAGCAATAGTGAGGTTTTCAAGATTTTCAAAGAAGGGCAAGAAGGAGGTCCCCAGAAGTCACAGGCCTGTCAGCCTCACTTCAGTGCCTGGTAAAATCATTGAAAATAATATTCTGGGAAAACACCTGGAGGACAATGCAGTCACTGGTCACAGCCAGCATGGCCTCATGACGGGGAAGTCCTGCTTGTCAAACCTGATTTCCTTCTATGACAGGGTAATCCACCAAGCTGATCTAGGAAAGCCAGTAGATGTAACCTTTCTGGACTTCAACAAAGCTTTTGATGCTGTCTCTCACAGTGTCCTTCTGGACAAAGTGTCCAGCTCACAGCTGGACAACCCTGTTACACCATGGGTGAGCAACTGGATCATGGGTTGGGCACAAGGAGTTACAGTGAATGGGGTGACATCAGGCTGGTGACCTGTCACCAGTGGGGTTCCACAGGGCTCCATCCTCAGCCCAGTTCTTGTCCACATCTTCATTTTAATGACTTGGACACAGGACTGGAAGGGATACTAGGTAAGTTTGCTGATGATGTGAAATTGGGAGGAGCTGTCAACTCCCTCAAGCACAGAGAGGCTCTGCAGAGAGACCTTGATAAACTAGAGCTCTGGGTGATCACCAACAATATGAAGTTCAACAAGAAACAGTGCCAGATTCTGCACCTGGGATGGGGCAACCCTGGCTGTGTGTACAGACTGGGGAATGAGAGGCTGGAGAGCAGTGCCACAGAAAGGGACCTGGGGATCCTGGTCCATGGCAAGTTGAACATGAGCCAGCAGTGCTCTGGCAGCCAGGAGGGCCAACCCTGTCCTGGGGGCATCAGGCACAGCATTGCCAGCCAGGCAAGGGAGGGGATTGTCCTGCTCTGCTCTGCACTGGGGCAGCCTCACCTTGGACACTGTATGCAGTTTTGGGTGCCACAATATAAAAAAGACATTAAGCTGTTAGAGAGTGTCCAAAGGAGGGCCCTGAGGATGGTGAAGGGTCTGGAGGGGACGTGTGAGGAGCAGCTGAGGTCCCTTGGTTTGTTCAGCCTGGAGAAGACAGAGGGGAGACATCACTGTGACCTTCAATATCCTCACAAGGGAAAGAGGGGCAGACACTGATCTCTTCACTTTTGTGACCAGAGACAGGACATGAGGGAATGGCATGAAGCTGAGTCAGGGGAGGTTTAGGTTGGATATCTGGAAAAAGATTTTCACCAAGAGGATGGTTGGGCACTTGAACAGTCTCCCCAGGGAAGTGGTCACAGCACCAAGCTTGACAGAGTTCTAGAAGACTTTGGACAATGCTCTCAGGCACATGGTGTGATTCTTAGGGCATCCTGCACAGGGCCAGGATCTGGACTCAATGATCCTGAAGGGTCCCTTCCAACTCAGGATATTTTATGATTCTCTGAAGTTTTAGCAGTCAGGTAACTGATATTCAGGGGAAAACAAGTTTCATTCTGCAGGTAGATAGGGCTGCTATTTATTTCTCATTCCCTTTTTAGTCTCCAATTCTTTTGCTCTTTCCAGTTATTTATTTGTAATGGAAATAAACATGGAGTAGCTTTCTTTGCAAGAAGTAGCAATCCTTAGCAGCAATTACTTGGTTGGAAACTTAGATACTTAGGAGCATTGCTTAAGTGGAATCCAGGATGGAAGACATCCAGGAAAATCTATTGGCGGCTCAGATTGTACTGAATAGTGTTAGAAGATTTAAGTCTCTCCAGAGATGCTTAAATCTCAACTAGATTCGACAACTTCAGCATCTGCTGCAGCTCTTGTTCAAATAAAATAAAGTAAAAGAATTAAATAAGATAAAAGTCAAATAAAGTTAAGATACTAATAAGCTATGCTAAAGTGCAGTATCAATACTCAAATGAAAGTTGAAACTAGCAGCATGGAATCTAGAAAGAAAAAAAAGATGTAACTGAAATCATATCAGAAATAAATTTCACCAAGGTCAGTCACTAGGCAAAGATTTTCAAATAGCAGGTCCCTGTACAGGTGCATGGGGTATTGGCAAAAGAACAAGAAAAGTTCAGCTGTGACTCAATTTCACTGGAAAGGAGAGAAAGTTATTGATATAATGAACACAATGAAAACGGTTATGTTTCAAGACTGTCATTCTTTTTTTTTTTTGGTGCATCTGGGACATATTTTTCTTGGAGCACAGTTAAAGATAAATCCTCATTTGAAGCCCAAAGAATTCAGCAGAATTCTTTAAACTGACTTCAATTGATTTTCACCACACCTGTGACTTGCTCACCATCTAAGCAGAAGCCATAAATGAGAATCAGATTAATACTTTTGCCTTGCACTCTTGTGGACTCCATTGCTATGATTCTGGATGGAGGAGCAGAAATATCTTTATTAAAGTATTCTTCTTTCTTGTAATGCTCATGAGGCAAATGTGTTGGTGACAAAATCAACACCAAACCTGATAAACAGCAAGAAACAATAGGGCTCTTGAAGGATGTAACTTTATCAGAGCAAGCCCATCCATTTAATTTAAACCAGTTGTTAATCTGGAGCCAGAGTGCCCAATATCAGGCATTAATAAACCCTCAATGCCCAGTCATCAGGAGGCTGCCACAGGGAGCAGAATACCAAATTCAGGAGCTCAGAGGTTTCATGGTATTTTTTGCTATAGTTTTACCTCATTCAGCAGTGCTTAAGTTTCTTTTGGGCTTTCCATACATAGGCACTGACCCAGTATTTATCCTTTAATGAGGAACAGAAGCATTAAATGCTCTAAAGTTTTCCAATAAAGACGCGAGCCATTACTGAAATTCACTCATTTTATCCTAATAACATTGCATTTCCTGCCAATAGCTTAAAATATGCCGTTATTCTGCCTGAAAAGAAAAAGGTCTTAACTCTAAAATAAGACTCTGGAAATGATATAATATAAACATGTGCTGACATTAATTACTGCAATATTTATGTATAAAACAGATGGTAGTGCTTTCAAAAATGTGTGAGCAATGATCAGAATGAATTCATTAGGCATTTATATCGCTGTCATGTACTCACATAGGTGTTGCCTTGGACCCTGCTATATGCCAAGGGGCTCTTTCTTTTTAAGTGAGGTTTTACCAAACAGATGGAAAACATTATTAACTACTGTTTTCCTTTCTTGTCAAAGATGTTTTGTCTAATCATCACTATAATTACACATCCACATTGTAGTAAATCATGCTGTATAAACATTTAGAACAGAGTGGATTATTAGGGTGAAATGCAAAGTATTCCAGACATTAAAACAAAACAAACATGGACTGGGCTCTGCCGAATAATAACAATTTTTAACATCAAGGACAGACAAAACATAATTTAATAGCTTTGGCTTTTCTTTCTTCCATTTATGTCTCATTATCCTACATACAGTGTATCTTGGGTGCTTTCAAGTTCCTCCCTCCCCTTTCTTTGTGTGAATATTTTAACGAAGAGACATTTTCCTTTATACAGCAGCTTCCTTCCACATCTTGGTGTCACTGTTTTTATCTTTCCATTTAATATACAACTACAAAAGTATTCAGGAACAAAGTACACAACAATGAGATCTAATGAGGGCCCTTTGTTTCCTGGGATAGCCATGAAATTTCCATTCTAGCTGAAGCAAGTGTGTTTGATGAGGGTAACCATCTACTGCAGGATCAGAGCTGCAGTACTCAACTTTTCCATATGCACTGTCAGATTCAGAATCACAAAATATCAGCAGAACAACTGCCCTTCTTTCAGGCTTGTGACTCCACTCAAAGGCTGCCACAGCCCCTCTTCAGGTCACAGGCACGGCTTGTGAGTAGCTGGCTGGAGTGCTGGTTTGGGGCTGTTTACACCATGCTTGGCCCTAGTTGGCCCTATTTGGCCAAGCAGTGAGTGCAGTGGGGCTGGATTTGATTTAACATCTCTGGTGTAGGTGCCTATATTTGTGCTAGTCATCCTCTAAAGTCAGTGTAAAGAAATAAGAGCTTTTATGACACTGGATTAATTGACTGTACTGACAGGGCAAATTCTGCTCCAGTGTCCACTTCTTTCTGCTTCAAGGCTCTCAGAACTTCTATGATTTAAAAGGTTCTGCTTGAAATGAATATATTCCTGTAATCCCAAAGGTCTGAGTATATTGCCTTACAGTGTCAGAAAATTGAGTTGTTATTAATTTATAGACATCCCAAAAGGCATCTGTTAAATTATTACAGACAAAACTCAGATTCCATCAGAGACTGGAAGAACATTTATTGCATCTTACATATGGTCCCCACTTGGAAAACAACAAATACCCTTGCACTGTATACAATTCCAGGACAATTTTCACATCTTCATTTCTAAGACTCAAACCGCATCAATATTTTCCCTCTCTAACTTATTTAAATGTTATTGCACCAGTTGTTTCTTACAAGATCACAAATTTATGATAGCTATAGGAGCTGTGGTCAGACACTAAAATCCAAAAGGTTTCATTTGGTTTAGACCTTTTCTTCATGCTGGTCCATCCAAAATAAAATGGTGCAGTGTCCTGGTATTGCTGAAAAGACACCACGGTCAGCTGTAGAACTAGCAGAATACCAGTGACACTGGTTAAATAAAGTTGACTTATAGGGGAGCTGAAATAGTGGAAAAAAACCCCCTTCAAATAGATAGAAGTAGTTTCTATGAAAAGCAAACTAACTATATTTAATGATAAAAGAAAGTCTGTCTGTACAGAATTGATTCAACAGTTTGATCCTTTGGTCTTCTCCGGTTCAATATCAAGAACTATTTAAAGGATAAACATACTGGAGTATTAAAAAAAAAAAGGACCTACCTGTAATTTTCCTTTCTGTATCAATGCTGCTTTTATTACTATTTTTAAAAAAATTAAGCAGTAGAAAGCAATTTTTTCCTGCTGCACACCAATATCTTTCTATCTACAACCATTTACATAGAATGTTCCAAGTTCATCATGCCTTAGATTTTATCAGCAACATTCTCTTTGTTATAATTCCATACGTTGCCTGAGAAAACCAAGGGTACAGAGCTAGCTATTTCTACAACCTGATTACAAAGTCTGCAAGAAATTGTGAGTGTTGGGGCTTGATTAGTGTCTGCTACAATTAAAAATTCATGCAAATGGTTGCTGCATCAAAACAGGTCAATCACGAGTAAATCCATCATACCTTTCCACAGGTGTGATTTTTTATTATTTCTTTGGGGCATAGCTCAAAAACCAGCCTTCTCAGCTCTCCTAGGTGGGTGGCAGAGGATTTACTTGGCTTAGTTTTGCTGTGTTGAAATAACCCCACAGTCCTACCATGCCATTAGCTGGCAAGGCAGTAGGTGTTTAATGGGGCTCTTTCAAAGCACATTAAGGCCACTGCAGCTTTCCTGGCTCAGGAGATGCATTTCCAGCTGCTGCTTCACCCTGCCAATAGTGGGCAAGGACTGCCCATGTGTTCACCCTCTGTGTCCAGCACTGCACCGAGGTATGATCACAGAATCACTCAGAATATTCTGAGCTGGAAGGGCCCCACCAGGATCGCTGAGGTGAGGCTGACCAGATGACAGCTCCTACTTAAATGCTAGTGCATGGTTAGGATCAGTCTGTTTGCAGTGGCACTCGTAGGGCTGTATCAGAGCACACTTGAACCTTTCAGTGAGCACTGTTAAGGAATGCCATGCCACTTATCTCCACTGACAGCAATGCAGGGGTCTGGCACATTGGGCTTTCTGGAAAAAATGGATATTCAGGGTGTCTTTGTGAAGAACCATGGAAGCTGTGAAAGGAAATGCTAAGGAATGTCACACCTGGTACACATGAGGGCTCTCTCACACTAAGAGAAAGTCAAAGACAAAACCAGACCTCTGGCTGCTTTGAAGCCACCTGTTTGCATTGGAACAGGATGGAGAATTTGAAGAATCACCCTCATGTCACATTTTAAAGCTGACATCAGTGAGCTGTCAAAGCTATCAAGGGCACTGGGACTGACTGACAACAGCAGGAACTCATTCCTTACCAGAACATCTTTGATACAAAGTCTACAGCAGAAGGCAAAATCAGCCCTAACCCCACAGCTGGCCACTCTGATGGGGAAGCCTCCTCTGGTAAGCACTGTTTGTCTGTCACACACTGGAGCTGATAATCTGTAAATCCTTCTGGAGCACACATCTAGTAGCAATTTTCCTGGTAATGTGGGAAAAGGATTTCTATGATGCTCCTAGGCTTTTCTATTAATTTGATCTTAAGAGGTAAGATTATGATATATGATGGTAAATATTATAATATATGACAGCTGTTTATGGCTAAAACTATTCTTTTTCTGTGCTAGCTGTATGTTGCTGTTTTGAGCACATTTGAGACATTCAATGGCCTTTTCAATGTTCAAAGTACATAATGGAGGTATCACTTTAAAAAAAGGGCTGTGAAAATCTGTCTGTCTTCTCCTTTCCATAGGCTTCTACTCATTTCTTTCAGTCAGCTGAAAGGCATGAACCATGAACCCTTACCACCAAAATGTAGCTGGGGAGGTGGATCAAAAGAGATTGTGGGGGAAGGAACTGTTTAAGACACTGCAACTCAAGGAAAGCAAAAGTCCTCAATCATCCAGCTGTGTACTCCTCTCTCAGTTTGCTATGGATGACACAAAATGGCTCATATGTTCCTCTTCTCTTCAGTGCACCAACTTCAATAATATTACCTTATACTGAAAATATATTGAGGGTTGTGATAATGAGACATGTTTTCAGCTTGCTTGTTCCAGCAAGCAAATGTAGGGAAGAAATGGGAGATATTGAGTAAGGTCCTGGGACTCATGAGGATACAAAAAACCTTCATTGAAAACATGCTCGGACAGCACCTTCCTGCTTTCATGGGACTTGCTTTACAGCCTGCACAGAGTGTAGGAGCTGTGAGCAGCTTCTTCCCACACAGATTATGGAGAACAGAGACTCCTAGGGACAGACCTTTGAATTTCCAATCCTTCAAGGCTTATGCCTTGTCATTTGACTTCTTGAGTTTCCAGAGAGATAGCAAGAAGGGAAGCCTGGGGTAAAAGTAGTCAGTGCACATGCTTCAAATTGGCTAGTTCCTTTCTGCAGGGAGAAGAACCTGGCAAAATTTATCTGGTAACCAGAATTATGTGAGCAGTGAGGGGTCCCACCAGTGGGTGCTGCAGAGGTGAATCCAGCACCAACTGCAGCTGAGTGCCAGCACTTCACTGTCATCAGCCACGCTGCTCCTGCCAGGTCAGCAACAGAGCCCTTTCCTGCCAGCTGATGACCTCAAAAGTAGGATTACAGAAAAAGCAAGAGAACTAAAAGTTATTTCCGTACTAATGTCCAGTCAATTTGCGCTTTCCTAGTATTTTCATTTCTATTTTCCTACTGTTCCCATACTGATGGGTTATGGACTACTACCACTGAAAAAAACATTACAAACCCCAAACCCAGTAGGTTTGCTCTATTTGCAAAACTTTTGGCAGACTGTCAAATACATTGCTAGAAACTGACAGCTCCAAGAGCATTTTCTCCTTGCTAGCCAGCGAGAGATCAATAGCAATGCTAATTATCAAAGCAAGCAGAGATCATAGAAGAGCTGTAAAACAAGGGAAACTGTGAGTTTCACCTGTCATTCCTGTTGATTCTGGATGGTTTCCGCTAGTAATTCTATAATGCATCATGAATTTCCATAAGGCAGAGGGCCCAGCACAAGCATAAAGAACATGTGGAATTTTTGCCCATAGGGTTGAATGCTTAATAATGAGAAAAAATTTGATCTGTGGAAACACAGGCTGAGATTGCAGCAGGAGACAATTAGCCATCTGGACTCAGGCATTACAGGTTGTCTGGTAAGCCCCAGTACAGTGCAGATAAATGTAACCTCCACATGGGAGCAGACAGGTCTTGTGGCTGCTCCAGTAGCCTCTTCAGCTGCTGTTTAGTAACTCCTTAGCATCAGTAAATCCAAGCTTCTGCCAGTGTGAAACTAGGCACATATCCTGGCAAATGAGTTCAGAGGTTATCTGTACTCACACTGTGAGTATGCCATGTCTGCAGGAGGCTAGCATGATTTGCAGAACAAAAGATGAACTACATTACACAGGATTAGACTTACATAGCTGCATTTCAGTATTGCACCAGAATGTCATGATGCATTGCAGAGACACTGATTTTCCCCAGATGTCAGCCAGTGGGAGCACTGAAGGGACAAGGACACAGCTAGGGAGAAGAAAGACTTAGTGCCCCTCAGCAGCCTCCTCCAACCTCCTGTGCTCAGCGTGAAGTTGAGAGCAAAAGGTGAAAGACCCTTAAGTGCTTCTCTGCTGGAAGGACACTTGTTAGGAGACGGGGTTTGTGCCATGGCTGAGAGGAAGCAACCAGGAAAGAAGCTTCTAGACAGCAATTACAACACAATCCCAAAGAGCAGACTTTAGACAGATCAGTTTAGGTCATAGGAAACAATTTATGAACCTATCATGTTCTGTTTTTCACTAGATGGAATGCTGAGTACACAGACAGTCCATGGTCAGGTTTCTTCACCAACACACGTATACACACCCCTTGCTGTGATGGAAGGGGATGTGCTGGGCAGCCACATTTCAGATGAGGCACATTTAAAGAAAAAAAAAAAAGGGATGATACTGTTTATAAAGTGAAAGGTTCACAGACTAGGACTAAAGAGTCAGACTTTTTAAGGATAGCATAGAAAAAGCTGCATTACAAGGTTTTTGATAAAAGGATGTTGCACAGACTTTACAGAATTAAGAAGAAAATCCCATGCATTTTTATTGAAATATTTTGTGTTGCATTTAATGGAAAAAGGTCCATCCAGCCCTTGACTGCTTACTTAAAATTAATATACGGACGGTGTCTCATCTCAGAGATCTTATCTGTGGCATGATCAATACGCATGTTGAACCAGTTTTGGAAGAAAAGCGCAAAGTCCAAGAGCTGTAAAAACAATAAATAAAACATGACACAACCAGAAGATGACAATGTTTATTTTACTTGTTGTCCATTCCTCAGTTTTTCCCTCAAGAGTTCAAAAAGTTCAAGCAATTTCTATACTTTAATACTTTTTGAGTCCTGCTGTAGCAGAAAATAATCTGTGATCCTTTAAAGAAAGCTTATTAGTTCAAACTTGCTGAATTCTGGGTGCCTCCTAAGCTTGAAATATTTAAATATTCAATGTGAAATTCTTCTTGTGACACCTTTTAGCGAAACAATAGTTAATGATCTAGTTCACAGTGGTGAGAAGATACTGTGTTCTTAGCAAGTCACCAGATTTTATCAGTCTTAGAACAATTTTTATAAAAACTTTTCTTTCTTTCCCTAAACAGTTGAAACAGTCCTGTTTCAACTTGAATTGTATCAATCTACACACCACCACTTCAAGAAAAATTAAATGAGACAGGAAGCTTGGAGTTGTATATAACCCCAAAGTAATTGGATAGCAGTGGAAGATTGTATCACCTGTGAATTCATGATCTGCTTGTTATGAACTCCCAGGACACCGCAGTGAGCCCAGTATTGTATATGATGTCTGGAGAAGATGTCAACCACTACCAAAAGCTGCTAGTTCCTGTTTCATGTACACAAGGGTATTATGAGGCAATGTAGTTTTGATGATGTAATGTTTGCAATTTTACATGCTGTTTCCATAGTGTTGGTGTGTGGAATTTCTAGACTGAAATTACCCTTGTGTGTTCGAATTATTATCTCCCATTAAAAAAAGTTGGTTTCATCAGTTTTCTGCAGAATCGAAAATAGTGGTACTCGAAGCAGATGGCTATATTCTTTGTTACAAACCAGTTTCTGACTTACAAGTTCTGTTCATGAATCAAGATAGATCTTGGTGGTACCTATTTGCTTGAACAAGTATTTTCAAAAGTTTTCCCAGAAATAAAACTGAATGGAAATGGAAGAAAATTGGCAGAGATAAAAAGTCCTTTTTTTTTCTGCTTCATTGACATAATTAAGATGGAGAAGTGCAAGTTACTTTAATAGAAGATTGCTATAGAAAATAAGGCATTTTCTAATAAAATAAAGCTTATCAATTTCCTGTTGTTTGCATAACCTGAAATTGTCTAAATTCACACTGAATAGGGACTGCAGGAGTGACTCAAGTGGACCTAAGACTGTAGGAGGACCCCTTTGGTTTCATGCTCCTGTCCCTTCACCTGTGCCAGCTCTGCCCATATAGTGCAGTCACAGGGAAGTGAGAGCAACTTGGTGACCTGACAGAAACCTTCCTTCTGCACAGTTTGCTTTCAGTCAGGAGTTGGAGCTTTCCCACTGCTCATGGCCAGGGGGCAGTGGGGGCATGTAGCTATGAGTGGGAACAAAGAAAAAGTCCCTGCTTTTGATGGCAGTGTGGTCTTGACAGGGCTTTGCAGCCTGTGGCATGCTCCATGGGTGCCTGTGCTGTGTTTGGGTAGCTGATAAAGCCACCCCTTAGCTGTAGTCAAAACAAGATTGTAGAAGCTATGCAAACTCTTTTCATCATGTTGTAGCCCTCATTTGTCGTACTGACAAGTATATTTCTTTCCTGAAAAAGCGCTGCTGAATATTAATGGATTAGGAAGGAGGCCTTCATTTTGAGAGGTGAGAGAATAATAACATTACATGCTTCCTAAATTATAGATGGTTATCATCTAAACTTTTGCCCTGGACCTTATCAATCTATTTTACAAGTTAATAATTAATTTAGTTTGGCTTTAGAGTCTATAACCCTTTAAAGCCTGTAGTTCTCTGTAACATCCAGGCAGAGCATGCCAGCTCCTTTCATGATGAATATTAATCTGAATAAGAAAGCAGCAGCATTTTGTTTATACCAGTTGAATCAATAGGATATTTTTACTAATAGCTACATCTTTATTTAGCACATATCTATGAGACAAAGAAAAACTCCTTCAATTTTCTTTATTGAAAGGACAAAACCAAAAACCTACATTCAGCCTGATCCTTCATCCCGGTGGAAGGGCCTTTCCATGGAAGCTGTGGGGGAAAAAATGAACCTTTTCTATGTTGCTAGTATAGTCTTGGGGTTACACTGGCTTGTGCAGATAATCTATTGCAATTCCCTGGAATTAGTGAGGGAATGGCTGGCAGATTGGGGCTGCCCTGTCTCCCTAGTAGTAATAACATCCAGCAGTGTGCCCCTGCACTGTCTGCTCCCAAAGCATAGAGACCATGTACGATCTCCTTTTGGTGTTCCTCAGATGTTACAGGCAGCACAGCAGAGCCATGCCTTCATCTTGGGCTAAGGAAGAGGTAGGACCTGATGGAATTTGACTGGAATATGATCTCAGCAGGCAATGGAACTTTAGAATAAAAGGAAGTTATGAAGTTGTGGACAGTACTGCTTATGTCTGTCATTTGGGAATTGCCTTTCCCATGTCGGCCAGTCTGCTGATGTACTCTGCAAGCAGAAGTCTTATGGTGTCTAAAGGTCAAAAGGAAGTTTTCTAATATCAACTTTCTTTTCTTTTGTAGTCCTTGTAAGACACAATGCAGCACACAGAGCTAAAGTTTCACACGGTTTCTACCTCACAGTATGGTTCTATAGCAATGTCTAGCTCTTTCATGATGCTTTCCATCACTAGAAATGCTCTGTAAAGGAGCTTATTTTCTCATACTGAATTTAGAGATGAAGAAAGAAAGGTAACGATAGCATAAATATATAATTTAATTTTTACAGGTCATCCAACTAACTGCTTCAAAATTGCACCCTGGTCACCAAATCACCATGGTGTTACCTAACTATGTAACAGAGCCTTGTCTGTGTGTACTCAGCCACAGAGGTACACCTGTTGTTGGTATGGGAAGTCGTATATCATGACACATCCTGTAGTCATGCTCAGGGATAGATTGTTTACATTGAACAGGAAGCATAACATAATAAGCTCTAAGCAATTTTAAGAGCTGTTGGTTTGTACATGTATATAAAAGGTACTAGTATAGAACCTGTTTTTCTTTATTTGGCCAAAAGTTAGGCTGTTGCTTAGATTTGGCTGAAAAGCATCCTCTGGTTTCCTGACTAGCCTCCTCTGTCCTCCACAAATTGATGTCCACAATCACTCTTTTATCCTGACCTCTGATCACAGCTCTCCCTGTTTCCAAGATCCCTTCATCTAGGTGAACTCTGCCAAGACTTCCTTGAGAACAGCTCTACACTAATTCTTTACCATGTTCATGTTTCTTTGTAATAAGAAGCTGATATTTTCTGATAAATTACGTCATCCTTCCGAGAAAAGTACAGGGAAATGTTGGAGTATCTCACAATAGCTGAAGATGCTGACTGTTGGTTATCATTAATAAATTAGTCTCCAGCCATTTCTGCCTACACAAGGCCATGAACACATCCTGAAAAGCAAAACATCACATAAAAATACTTCCTTTTGTATAGCCCTGAACATTCTCCACTCAACACAGCACACCAAATCAGCTTAAATGAATAAAAACTAATGGAAAATATATGTTTGAAGTTGCTTGTTCAGTGAGTCTTAAAAAACAAGCAATGTAAGGTGATGCACCAAGAAATCACAGTTGAGATCAAATTAAAAAATAGGGAAGAGGCAAAACCAGCAGAAGACTGAAACCACCCAGCAATTCTGTTCAAGAAATCACTGCAAAGTGTGAAGGAAGCAGAGTGCATGATTTATGAGAGGAAACCATTATGGATTAGTTCTGCTTATACAGAAATCATTGTGAGATTAGTAGTTTTGCAGGAGCAGGACCAAACCCTGTATAACTGGGTAGTGAATAAAAACAAGAGGTCTGGTACTGAACTGGTGACAGTTTATGTTCTCTCCTGCTCAATGTCTGCATTCAGATATTGTGACATACATAGATTCAAAGTAACAAAAACTCATGGTTAAATAGCTCTATAAAAAGTTGCCAGGTTCCTGGAAGGCAATTTAACATCAAAGGTTTTTTGCCCCTAGAGGGAAAAAAAATCTAATAATTTCTTAATACCATTTGAGGAATTTCTCTAATTTCACAACCTACACTTGCATGTAAATGTATTGACACAGACTGTAAAGCACGGAAATAATCTGCAAGTAAAAAAAACTATATTAACTTTATCATGCTGACATTTCAGTGAAGATGAGATTAACTTCACTAATCTTAACAGGAGCTGAGAAAAAGCTAAAATCTGAAGCCATCATAACTGTCTATACTCAGCAATAAAGATGAAAAAGCACATCTGAGTTGTCCACTAATAACTAACAACACTATGGACATGAAAATCATGGAAAAACCAACAGCTAAACAAACCCAAACAACAAACTCACAGAAGTCCAGATCCCTGACTGCCCATGGAAATGCCAAATAACACGTTTGCTGAAATGCAATAGCAATAGGTATTTGTGCATTGTCAAGTATTAGTCAAGACAGGGACACAGGTATCGCATCTTGAAAAATGGTTTTGTTTGAGGGTGCACAGATTACACAAAGGCCACAGAAAACAGGAAATTACTGCTACCATGGGACTTCAGAATAGGGGGGAACATACTGTGCCTCACTGACTCAAATTGTAATGGAGGTGATTTAAACCTGTATTATCTTGTCAAAACAACAGTGAATCCAAAGGATTCTTAAGATCAAAGGATCAAATATATACCAGATCTGCAAAAGTGCTTCAGAGTTCAGTGCTCTTCTAGGACCTGAGGTGGAAAGCTCAAGTGACAAACGGAAACCAAAGGCTTTAAAGTCCTTAGCAAATGCTAAGTATCACTTCATGATTGAAATGCCTGTGGGAAAAACTACTTTGACACAATGGATGGCAGATGATGGAACAAAAGACCTTGAGGGTTGAATACAAGACCTTGGGGCCTCTAGTAGTCTATCCAAAGACTCAATGACAGATCTAAAAACTGTAACTTCATTTGGGTTACTGGACGCTCCATAAACAGAGTTGAGCAGATGAAACCAGAGAATCAAGGGGAAGTATTACAGGGATGCAGGAAACCCAGTGGAAAAGTAATCTTTTCAAACTCATGGGAAACAAAAAACTACGTGTAACTATATATATTGTATAACAGAGGAGGATTAGGTGGAAGACAAGGAATAATCCTCTCATGCCAGGAAAATGCAGTCATCTAATTCAAACTCCTGATCCAGAAGAAAATATTTTGGTTTATTTGCAAGTGTTTTAGCTTACATGTTGTCATGAGGAGATGACAGCAGATTATATTTAATGTTGCTATGCAGGACACGTAGCCTGATTACTATCATAAGATAGATATCACTACAGAAACTGTTATGTTATAGGAAAAAATCCTGCCTGAATAAGTAGGGATAGTTTTCTCTTTCAACAATTTCAGAAGCATGTGATTTTGCAGAAATGAATACAGTTGGGCTCTGTTCTTATGAAAGTCTCCAGGCATTCATGCAGTGGAAATATAAAAATAATAGGAAATCAGTACCTCAGCTTGATATTAAGGAGATTTGCTCATTTACTGGCACTGTTTTGTATCAGATGAGAAGTAAGGAAAAAGATTATAAACATGAGCTGTAGATTCCCATTGCAATTTTTGTAACAGTAGAAGGGTATTATTAGCATCAGTACATTTTGACTGTGTCCACCTATGTTTTGGCTTCACTTTCATACGGAGATTGTGTTCTGCCTTGCTTTGTCTTCTAAACTGGTTTTCAAGATTGATGGCTTCTGGCTTTTACCTCAAAGAGCTGCACTTCAGTGGATGTCCCAGTTCCTACAAATTTTACAGATAACACACAGGAGAAAGGGATTATACAAATATATTATATAATCACTAATTTTTTTATTATAGACTTGACAGTAAGAAGAACTGACTATTACATCTTTTCTTAAAAGGGAGGCACAATAGATTATCAGCATTGTCTCAACACAATGTTTCAAAATATTAGCATACTCTAATACTTTCTCTCTAGCAAGAGAAACCTGATGAAAGTGCAAGACAGCTATTCAACCACACTACTGCAAATCCTTCCCAAACACTGATGTGGTGCAGCTTTTATGAGGGAAGACCTAATGATGCACAATGTTTGTTATCATGCTGCCATGGCCACCTAGTAAGGAACATGCTTCAACCAAAGTCAAATTACAGAAAACCTGGCATAAGCCCGCTGTTGGTCAAAGAAACAAGGGTCATTTGCCAAGTCTGTTGGTGGATGAAATAAACTATGCTCATGAAGGAGAAAAGAATGTCACATTCTTTGTGCTGAATTTCTTTCTAATGCCCATGCAATCACAGTGAAGCCCAAATTTAGAAGGCACTCCATCTGCTGGAGATATTCCCAGAGACAGAGAGCCCAACCTCTTCCAAATGGCCATTCCCACTGCCTCCCTTTGCCACGTTCACCATGTACCAAAAAGAAATTGTTATGTGGCTTCTTTCATAGGTTTGTAAGTTCCTATCTTATCAGCTGTTTTGGGTATTAGAGCAACCTTTAAACCACATGCTTATTATGAATATTAGTATTAAGACTTTTCCTGATTGGAAACTGATTATTTAACAGGCAGACAACAACCATGTAGGATTAGGAGTGTGCAACAGACTTCCTGACCAAGGTGACTGCAGGGACAATGAAGTGAAGAGCTTCCCAGCCACTTGGACAGGACAAGAAACTCAAATAATAATGAAAACTTCAGTTAGCTGCAAAATATCATGTCTGGACATGGTCCCAGGAATAAAGGTTTGGATTAAAAAATAACTTCTTCACTTGTTGGGAATGACTGGTTTAGACCACTTAAGGAATTGACATCAAAGGAATTAGAAAAAACAGGTTTAATATAAATTTAATGAAAGCATGACTTAACAAACTTCAGTGGCAAGGTTCACTCTCTTGTTACATGGTTGAAACATACAAAGGAGAATTGGATTACAATCAATTTAGAATGGTTTCCATGGAGATGAGAGATGCAAAAGGATAAAGGAGACACTCCCACTGAATCATGAGGTTTAGAGGGGACCCCTTCCTTCCTAAACTCCTGATGAAGTCTAAGTACAGCTAGGGCCAACTTTAGTCTCAGATTGGGTCAGGGATTTATATTTAAAGGATTTAGCAGCACTTAATCAAGGATTAATTGAGCGTTTACAAAGTGACTCAATAGGATTTACTACAACAACAACAGTGACTTTACTATAGATCAGAGATGGCAGTATTCATACTATACTTGCTACAGGGTATTTAAATCAATTCACATCCACATGCACCAGACACAAAAATACATATACATAAATATATAAGGATATATCTGTTAAAAATTCCCTTTGAACTACTCACATCAAATGCTTTGTTATTTCTCAATGGGCAAGGGCTGAGCTTTGAGAAGTGGTTGGGACTATCAGCCCAGGACCTATCTTTGGCTTTCAGTGGCAGTCCTTCAAGTATTGTAAATGTGAGAGTTGGTGAGCTCTGAGATGTGTTCCATTCTGGGGGAGATGTTGGTCACAGCCCACTACACTTCAGGAAAGCTTAAAGGGTGTTCCCTAGAACCTCTGTTTATAGGCTCCCAAAACAATTTGCTTTAGTTATCAGCAAATTTCCATCCTGGCCTCAATACAGGTCAGTAAATTACTGTAATATTCAAAAGTCCAGTCACAATGGTACCATTCCACTCAGGCTACAAATAGGGTGCAGGATGATCCAAGGCTGTCATGGGTTGATGGAGTCTCTCTTTTTCCCCACTGTGGTCAGGAAACAGGAGTAGCTGGTGCGATCAGTGCTGCCACCACCTTAGCCATGTAAGAGTTCCTACTGTGGGCAATGGAAACTTCTCACAACTCATACAAAAGCCAAGGCCTAATGAGAATTCCTGAGATTGTAAAGTGGCCCAAGCAGGGAGAAGGGGAATGAACCACCACAGCTCTAAACAGGTAGTTCAGCACGAGAGGAAGAACAATGATCGATATTGGCCCTTATGATGGGAACAGAATCAAAGAATCATAAAATGTCCTGAGTTGGAAGGGACACCTTGACCCACAGTCAAAACATAACTATTAAAAAATCTTAGACTAACAATTGTATTCAGTGGTCTTGCAGAAATGATAAAAGGAGGAAAATCCTGCACCTAGAAAAACTGAAAAAAACCCCATTGAAGAGCACTTCAAAGATTACTAAAGAGTAGAATGCAGGCGAAATGCAGACTGTGTTAAGGACACCATACCTGAAGTTCAGAGTAACTGTAAGCCAACTGTCAGTAGCAACTTATAAATTACTGAAAAGGCCAACATGGGTAAAGAGCAAGATAAAGGAGAATTCTAAATCCCCCACACAATTCCTCATGGCCGTTTAGCCTGGAGAACAGACAGCTGAGGGTGGATCTTGTCAATGTGGATTGACACCTGGTGGGAGTGGAGTAAAGAAGATAGAGCCAGACTCCCATCAGCAGTATCCAGCAACAGGGCAAGTGGCAATGAGCACAAATGAAAACACAAAAATTCTATCCTTCTGCTCTGTGATCCTGTTTTAAAAATATCTTAAAAGTACATTTGTGGTGAAGAACACTGACCTGGCTGTTACCACTCCAGAATGAATGGGAGGGCAGGATTTCAAACAGACAAATACTGTTTAAACTGTAGAAGTAAAAGCACATGAATAAATAGGCAAAGGAAGGATTTAGAAAACATTATAATGTACAGATCTATGAAAATGTTAGCTCAGAGCAAATTGGTAACCATTAAAACAAATAGACTGCGAGAAAATATTAAAAATCTCTCATAGAATAAACCAGAAACATCTTGTTTTCAGCCCTAAGGGCACTATTTTTTTCTGTACTTTCCCTAGTTTAGTCTTCTCATCTGAAAAATGATACATCAGGAAAGCATCTACACAGCAAAGTGAAAAGATGATAATTAAAGTTTTAATGGCTTCCATATGAGGAATGATTAAACAGATCACGATTCCTCTGGCTAAAAAAATTAGAATTATGGGAGAGTATGCTGCAGATCTTCAAAATCATGAGTGGAACAGGCTAAGCAAATAGACAGTTGCTCACAGTTGTGCCTTATCTGAGAAGGGAAATCAAATGAAGGCAGTAGGCAGAAAGAATAAGACAAAAATAAGGATGTATATGTAGTTAGTCTGTGCAACTTTGCCAGATGAGGTTTTATGTGTTCTTTTGGGTTAAAAATACATGGATGAGAAATTATCTTCTGTGAAGAGAAATACTGCTACTCTTTAAGAGAAATACAGCCATTATATATGAATATACCATCACAATGGGCTCAAGGTCTGGGTCACAAGCTGCTCTAGTCTGCAGTAACATTCTTGGCAAGTACTCCTCATGCTTGTCCTGTCTGTATGTTGTTGCCTAGGCAAAGCTACTGTCACTGGTGACAGATGGACTTTGCTCTGACCTGGTAAAACTGGTTGCCATAGTAGGCCCTGACTTGCCCTCATATGAATTCACACTTCTGTGTGCATTTCTTCCAACAATCATTGTAGACTTAATACAATTTTTTTTGGGGGGGGGCTTACTTGGCAATCCCTGCCTTGATATTATTTCTATGTCCCTTGCCCACCAGATTCTCTGATTTACCAGCACTCTTTCACATAATGTAGTTCAAAGAGCAGGATACTGATGGCAGTGGTTATTCAATCCACCCCATCCCATTCTCACAGCTAATCCCGGAGGCGTGTGCAATCTAATGCTGGATGAGGTATGTTATCCCTTCAGAAGGGATTATGGATAAAATGGTCTCACAGCAGGGAAGGGGTTATTCCTTCCCTTCCCCCATATTAAGTACTGAAAGCAACTGAAGAAGGAGAAGTAAGTTCTTTATTAAATGCAAACTCACTCCATTCCATATTCCCTGCCCCCCTCCCCGCCTTGAAATGATAATTTAAAGTATACCTTCTTTGAAAACAGGAAGAGGTCTTTCAGAACAGCTGCTTTCTGAGAAGGAGCCAGAGTTGTTTTGCTTGTGACAAATACAGACCTTGCCTAAGCAGAAAGGTATTGCATACCTACTGTGTCTCCTTTAGCAGGTTTACTGTATTCATAAAATCCATTTTTAGCTGTCCCTCCAACATCAGAAGCCCAAAGAAAATCCTTAAGTGCCTTTTGAAAAACAGAGGCACCAGTGTGGAAATAGTAAGATTTGGACACATATTAGTAGTTTTTATTTTGTTAAGACTGAGAGGAAACACTTCCTATCAGCTTGGTTTGTCAGATAATCTGTGATTTCTGGTTGAGGGGATTGAATTGTTCACAGATGACACCAAGTTGGATGGGAGTGTTGACTTGCTGGAGGACAGGAAGGCTCTGCAGGGAGATCTGGACAGGTTATGACATGCCCTCAAGCTGTGCCAGGGAAGGTTTAGGTTGCACATAAGGAGGAATTTCATCACAGAAAGGGCTGTTAAATACTGGAATGGGCTGCCCAGGGAGGTGGTGGAGTCCCTGTTCCTGGAGGTGTTTAAGGAAGACTGGATGTGGCACTCAGTACCATGGTCTAGTTGACAAGGTGGTGATCACCTAAAGGTTGGACTCAATTATCTCAGAGGTCTTTTATAATGTAAGTGATTCTGTGATCTGAGTGGTAAATATTATATATTTAAATTTTAATTTATAAATATTATATATTGTGCTCCACTGGACACAATTACACTTACTAGCAAAAAAAGAGAAATTCACAGCACTCAAGTTCCGTATGTTTGTGAAGGGCACATGAAGTGCAACTGTGGGAAAACTAACATTCAAACTTTGTTGTTCCTATTGTGTCCTTTGAAATCTGTTGTCTCACCCTTTTCATTATTGATGTACAGGAGATGATAGATGTACCTCAAATATCAAAGCTATTTTCTTATTGTTTAAAATGTAATTAACGCTTTGTAAGGAATCTAACATTCCTAAACAGTAATCTACTTCTCTATTATTAATGTTTATAGATTTCAATGGTTGCTTTAGAGACATTTAAAAAATAGTATTTAGGTCTTCCAGTATTAAAAACTGTCCTTGGTTTAAGATTCATGACACAATGGAGAAAGATAAATTGTTGGTTTTAAGATTATTGCTTGCATTACTTGGGATTAAATGATTAACCAATTTATCTGAACAAAATTTTATGTAAGTAGGAGGTGGCTAGCCTTTTTCATCAATTTCCAGCAGAGAGGCAAGATGTAGTGTCCCTAAATTACACCTTGTATCTAGCAAAATAAAATTCCAAAGCATGCAATTAACTTTTTCATATTATTTTCAGCAATCACATTATTCTAGCATAAACTCAGCAATCTACTCATGGTCATTATGCAAGTCTCAGTTAATAATCTTCAACATACATGTTTGTTTTCTCTAAAAAATACTGGCATATCATTCTCATATACAACCATGGCTCTTTGAATGGCTGAAACAATATTTTTTCTCGTTCTTCCCCAAACAGCCGATTCCAGTCACAGCCCCAATACTGTGTATAATCCACTTTTTAAAACTGTGTTGACTATAAGCAGTGTATTTTAATTGCCCAGAGCTAATGCGGTTATAGTCTTAAATCCCCCTTACTGTTCACAGAAACCAAGCAGACACTGAGAAGATCAACAGATATGGGTGCCCAGCTCTGGCTGCTGCTGGAAGCAGGGAGAGAAAGATTATTATGTAGTTTCTTCATAAAAATAGGCTGGATTCTTCAGAAAAGGAGTGGCCAGACATAGCAGAATCCTTTGCATTGCAGTGTGGTCTCCAGAGGAATCCTGCCCAGAGTTCTGGGACTGCTGCAGCACTTTCACTCTTTGCTTTTATTCACTGCATGTGAAATCACATGGATGTGTGGAGTGTGTTTAAGGATGTCACACAGAAAAGGAACGTCCCTCAATCTGACACATACGGTGCCAGTTTTACAAACCTTGCAAATAACTTCATGAAGCAGCAAAAAAGAATGAGCGTGTGTTTGTGTGTCACCTCCGCTGGGAGGGACTGGTGAGTTTAGCAATCGTGCTTGTTTCACCGTGAATCATAACTCCTGACTCACTGCCACAACATATGGGTCAGCCTCACAATGTGAAAATGGGACAGCAGGATTAGTCTTTGCAGGAGGAGACCTGTAGACTGCTGTCAACCTCTCTCTGAAGTAGCTGAGCTTCTCAGCTTCTGCTACACACTGTGCATGGTTGGCATAACTGAGAAAATCTTTGAGTGTACCAATGAATTAAGGACTTCGACACCTAGAGAGGTGCATGCTCCTGAGACTTGTATGTACCTAGACAGCCTCAGCAAAACCTATACATTTCAGGGCCTGTTTTCACTGGTGGTGGCAAAAAAAGACAAGAAGATAGCCATGTAGTTAAGGGGACACTCTCCCATCATGAATTTCAGAGCACATGCTAAACTAGGCAGTGCTGGCAGCTTAGCTCCCTTGACCCATTACTGTTTCTGCAGTCCTCTATAGCAAATACCACTATCCCCACGTGGAAGCTGTGGAAGTAAGGCAGATGGTTCATGTGAACTTACTAAACCTCCCAGGTGTCTTTCAGACACAGAATGAGACTGAGGGAGCTCTTTGTTGTTTTTTGCAGGTTGTCACTCGTGGTACTGACTGATTATTACTGACAGACTCATCTCTGTTGCCAAGGTTACCCTGCAGCTGGTTCAGCAGGAACAAACTGGATGGACATCCTTCTCACCTTTACTTGCTCTCAGTGCTGCGTAAGGACACTGCACTATGCAGCTGCTCTACAGTCCCTTGAGGGTACATGAAATGAAGTGGCCCTTTCATTATAGATCCCAGCCCCAAGGGAGTGACTATAAATAGTTTCCCATCTTTTGAGAAAGGTAATCACAGTTAATCAGTCCTAATGACCTGTTTTCATGATCAAAGATATAGCCGAGTCTGTAACACAGTGGACAGGGAATTTTAATGGTGAGAGTACAGGATATCACTGTCAAGATGTTTTTCCTTCTCTGTCACATCCCTGAAGTAATCAAAAGCTCAGGAAAACTGATCGCATACATTTGCACAGGCTGAGATGGACCTGACATTTTTCTACTTCTCTGAGCCCTGTATCAAACCACGAGCCAGGCGGCCTTCATGCAAGACTGCAAAGCATGAGGGGAAACAGAAGTGCATAGCTGATGTTCCTTTCTCTCTCTCTCTCCCCATAGCAGTGACCTTCCTTGCAATCAGTTACACTGGTTTTCCACCATCAGACTGCTTCCCTTAGCACTGTATGCAGAATAAGGAAAGCCTCTATGCATAATTATTTATAAATATTCTAAGCAGACAAGTTTATCTGCTCTGTGCCATTCTGTCAGAAATGCAGAGATCGCTAAGATGAAATCAAGAGGAAACAGCATAGCATTAAAAAAAATCATCAGTGTTCTTCTAGGAAGACTGATTATCAGGGAGGGCCAACCACACTGCTGTGGCTTGACTCTCCCACATCTGAGATCAGGATCAAATGGGACAATAAACAATAAAAGAAGAAACCCTCCCAGCCTTATTCAAGGGATTAGGCTAGATCTGAGGAGTAAAAGAGGACTCCTGATGAGAACTGAAAAGCAGGCAAGAAAAAAGACAGGCACCCATGAATTACAGCAGGCTAAGTGCCTCTACCAGTTCAGAAATGGCTTCAATGAAGAACTCTGCAAAAGTCTGTTGAAAGATGTCCTGATCGTCGTACATCTTTCAATGAATAAATAATATTCTTGTTTTAAAGGACTGAGACACTTTAATTATTCAACAGGTGGTTCCTGCAATAGGCCTGGCTTTCCTGAGTTAAAATAGATATGCAGACAGGAAACAGGCTGATTGTGGCACTCAGATCCGATCTCAAAGTGAGAGGACGACATAGTTCCACCTGAAGGAGGACAACATGGACAAATACCTGTTCTCAAAGTGCATGCCTAAGAGGGTCTAAAACACCACATCCATAAGCATGAGCTATGGAATTGTTTATTTAGAGGAGGTTTTCCCTCTCTTCTTGCATCTGCTCATCATTAAAGTCAAAGATCTGCATGCCACCCTGACCAACCCTTCATTCTGAGTGAGGTACAGGATTATGATCTGAATCAGGACTAATATCCACATTAATAGTTTAATTCTATGGCTGCAATGGAAAAAGAAATCAAATCCTAGAATACAAATACTCTCTGACTTCAAGAGATTCTATAGCCTTAGTAGAATACTTTGCTGTTTGGATATACCTTCCAAATTCAAATCCTCATCCTGATCCACACTAAGACCCCACAGCTCCTATATGCTTCAACAAAAACTAGAGTATAGACATTCTGCTTTCTTGCATGACTGCAAAACACAATCCAAACTACGGAAACTGTCACACCTTCAAAAACTTTTAGGTTACTCATTACAAACAAGCACAGTGCTGTTGTAAACACAGCCAGCCATTTGCACGTTTAATTATAGAATGTCTCCATAGATTAATAGGATAATTACTGTTATTGTACTCATCCTGGGAGCTATTTTTCTGAAGGTAAAAGAGTCAGGAGACCAGATCCTGAAAGGGGAAGGAGCCAGACAACAGAGAGGTTTACCACAAAAACACCAGAGAGCGGTTTCTGTGTTGATCTGGAACTCAGGTGAAGGCGACTGCTCAGCAGTCAGGACTCTGCTGGAAGAGCTGTGCCCACTGCAGCCATCATTCTGGCAGAAATCAGGACAGCCTCGCAAGCAAACCTGCCTTGTGCAAACTGCTGACATGGCCTGATCTCTTCCTTTGGTGTGACTGATTGGTGTGGCTACGGAAAAGCATGAACTCGTTTATGTGTGCGATGGAATCAGTCTATGGACTGCCCAGAGGCTGCCCAGCTGGGCCAAGGGCTATACCACCAGCCAAGGAATCTCAGATCCACATCTGCCATGTACTCTACTAATTTTAGAAGAGTTGCACTTGTTTACACACGGCCTGAGGTAGGTTCCAAGCCATAATAGCAGGTTAGCTGAGTTGGTTATAAAGAGACTTTCTCACAGGAATCAGTTTAAAGGCAAACATTTAGGGCTTTTAAGGGCGAATGTAAGATGCTGGTAGAACAGTCCGTGGTGTCACGTACCAGCTGGCCTGCACTGCTGGTTTGTGCCCCAACAGCCCATGTTTCGGTGGCAGGCTCCGGGCCAGCTGTTCCCCGCGGGATGGGCAGCTGGCTCTGCTCCCGCAACGGGCCCTGGCCGACTGTCTTCGTGCGGCGCAAGCAATCACAGAAAAGACCTCTGAGCTCATCGAGTCCAACCTCTGACCGATCACCACCGTGTCAACCACGCCGTGGCACCGAGTGCCACGTCCAGTCTTTCTTTAAAACCCTCCAGGGACGGGGATCCCACCACCTCGGCGGGCAGCCCGTTCCACTGTCTAATAACCCGCTGCCGTTGTCTCCGGTTTCTCGGACACCGCCGGCAGCTGGGAACCCCACGGTCCCCCCGCACCGCCTCTCCCCTCAGGCCGCCAGGCGCTCCCCCCGCCGCGAGCCCGCGCACGCGCACCGCCCGCGCCGCCCCGCCCGCTGTAAACAAACCGCGGGCAGCCCCGCGCAGGCGCAGCGCCGCCGCCGCAGCTGCGCAGGGAGCGTCGGGCGGTCGGGGCCGGTCGGGGGGTGCTGCCGGGATGGACGAGGACGTGCTGACCACCCTGAAGATCCTCATCATCGGCGAGAGCGGCGTCGGCAAGTCCAGGTGAGGGGGCGTCCGCCAGCCTCCCGCAGCTTCCCTAGGCCCCTTGTTGGACATCGTCGCCTGGGCGCGGCCTGCGCCCCGCAGGGCCAGGCCCGCGGGGGGAGCGCCCTCGGCCCTTCCCGGCCAGCCCTCCGGCGTACGGCAGGTTCCCCCTCCGCCCTCCTCCTCCTCCTCCTCCTCCTCCTCCTCCTCCTCCTCCTTCTCCTCCTTAGCGCTCCCGCAGCCGCCGGCCCCGAGCTGGTGTGTGCCAGGCCCAGCTGCAGACGGATGAAGCGGGGGTTCTGTCGGGCTGACCGGGGTGACCTGGGCCGCCCTGTGCCCGGGGCAGCGTCGCGTCGTGGAGAGATAGGTGCCCTTGTACATCTCCACGGCGCTTTGGGGTTAATGGCTAGTCCATAATAGATATATGCAGAGTCACAAGTGACCCAGCATTGGGTGTGTGCGGTGGGCACGGGGACGCAGCGAAGTAGTTCTGTCAGACATTCTTCTGGTAATTACAGGCTTTATCAAGTACTTCGAGGTTGATTTTTTTCTCCCTGGCCTATTCATGGCTTTAGCTAAGCTGTACATCCGAAACCTTAAGGGGCTGGGATTTTATTTCGTGTGTGGTTTTTTAAACTTTTTTTTTGGTAGTGATATAGTTTTTAGTAAAGGGAGTGGGATATAAATGTGGGAGGGCATCTGGGAATGTACCACACCAGTTATTTTAGATTTGATGTTTTTATGGCAATAATCTGTGTCCTCTGCCATGACCGTAAATTACAAACAAGTTGCTAATTAGGAAAAAAAAGAGCCCATATTGGTTAAAAATCTGTCAGTTATTCGTTTGAGTTAGCTACTGAATTGATAATTAGTACAGTAGGCCCCTGATGACACACATGATCTGAGCAAATTTCTTTTAGTTGAGGTCATCTCTCATATATGAGTGGCCATATGGAAGAATTTTTCCTGGGGCAGATAAAACACACAATGGTTTTGCATACCTATTTACATACCTGTTTCTTTATATCAGAAAGCTTGTTAAAAGAGGCATTATGTGGAGGAAATAAAATGCTGTCAAATGATAACAGTGCAGCTGTTCAGGTACAGGAGCTTAATACTTAGATATTCAGGAATTTGTGTCTCCTGTTGCTTGACTAGGAAAGATCAGATGTTAAACTGGTATTAGCATGGTGTAGTAAGTGGCTGGAGTCCTGACTTCTGAACAAACTCTGTCTTAAATGTGGTCCCTTTGCGTGTGCTGTGCTTTGTAGATAACTACGTTTGGAAAAAAGGTGGGGAATGTAGAAGTTGGCTGGCATGCAAGACTGGTAAAATGATGTTTTTATTTTAGTGGCACTATAAGGGTTCCATAATTCGTATGTTCTGAATGAAACTAGTTATAGTTGTAACTAAAAATAACTGTTCTTAAATAGCATCCTGGTTGAACCATCTGAAGGTACTGGTAAAAACCTATGTGCCATGATTTTTTAAAACATTGTTATTTTAATTATTCTTTGATGAATAAAGCTACTATTTGGTTTTGGAGATCTGACCTAAGGTGAGAAAAAAGGCTGGTCTGTGATTAACTCTGGAGTTGTCACCCATCCTCATTGAAATAAAGGAATTTCAGTGGTCACTCTTTTTGTCAATGCAGGACTTTGTCCAAATGCTAAAAAGCACTTGGCTCCTAAATTCACATGCAAAAAGAGAATAAAAGAACAGGGTTAGGGGGGAAGACCAAAAAGTAAATAAGGCTTTGTTTTGTTTCTCCAGCCTGGAAATGAGTGGAAGCTGTGGTCACAGCAAACAGCTGCCTGCCACATGGTAATATGTGCTTGACACAGATGCCTAAGAAGTGTGATTTTTAGCAACTGTATCCTCAGAATCTTTGTCTCTCACAAAAAATATTTACGTGTGATACCAGTGGCATCATGGGCCACTTAAAGGGACTCTGCACTGCTGTATGTGATGTGCTGTTAAATCTTAGTTGTAACTTTTTTTATTGGTAGCAAACACATTCATCAGAATAGGAGGAAATATTGCGTGGATGAAAGCCCTTATGTACAAAAAGATACAAAATCATTAAACAATGGGGATTAGTGCTACTCTTCAGTTTCTGTGTCTTGATTTCTGATGGCTGTTGTCCTTTGTGTTCCCCTGTGGGCCCAGTTCAAGGAGTTATTTCTGGGATGAAAAGCTGACTTGGAATCTATTTCTCAAGCTTGCAGAAATACTGTGTGAAGCAATATTGCAACAAACAAAAAAAAAAATACTACTTTTATTCTGAATTCTGGAGAAAAAAATAGAATAAAGTTGAAGTAAAATGCTTTGACAAGCAGATCACACGACTGTTCTTGCAACTGGTTTGACAATTTGTGTAGTACTTTGTTTTCAAAGAGACATACTTGGTAATACATTCAGAGAAGAGACATGAGCTCGGCTAACAGAGCATGTCTGCTCTATTTCCATATTATCTTATTTTTTCCATTAATTCTCTCCTACCAAAAAAAAAAAAAAGTTTTTATTTAGCTATGTGATCTTGCTGTTCCTTTCAGATGTGTAATTTATAGGCTTCCAGCAAGGTATGGATATGCTGCAGTAATAGTATCTCTTATTTTTCTTTTTTCCCTATCAGCCTTCTGCTGCGTTTCACAGATGATACGTTTGACCCAGAACTTGCAGCAACAATTGGTAAGTATGTGCTGATACTGCCTTAGAAAAATTGATAACATTTTCAGTGTAAAATTGTGGTTTGTTCAGACTTGTCTAACATGTAGTGAAGTTAAGACATGTCTGCCTTTCTGTAAGAACTACTACTCTCCTACTGATTTATCTGTGCAAGATAGCTGTCAAGTTTTTGAATAGTAATGTTGCTGTCCAGACCTTGTGTCTATGTAATGTGATACTTGGTAGCTATCTTAAGACTCTTTAGTAGGGAATGTTAGCTCTTGCAACTTCTGACAATACTTGAGTGTACTGGGCTCTCTATGGCTTCTGCTTTTCCTCTGTAGGGAGGAAATTACAATGTTACTTTTTTCCTTCTACTTAGCAAACAGTTCGTTGGCGTCTAGACTCCTGAGAGAAGTGGAAGAAAGCCAAGAATCTAGAGGTGCTGGGAAAAAAAGCAGTGATGTGTCACTGCTGTGCTGGCATTATACCTACCAGCATAGGTCAGTCGTGCTGGAGGAGAGTGACCCAGAATGCAGGATACACTGAGTAGATTTGTTCTCAAAGGAAGCAAAATGGAGCTTTTAAGAATGTGATGCAGCTCTGTGCCAAAGTAATAACTGAAATAATGGAAAATAGAAATATTTTTTCACACAATCATATCAGTTGCATTTTTTACTTTCTCTGTAGGAAGAGTTCTGTCTAAGAACTTAGGTAAAATTTTTGAATTCAGCTGTTGGTAAGCAAAGCCAGCTCTGTCTAATTTATTAAGAATTAAATAAATTGGTCTATTTTTCATTTACATTAATAAGATTCAGGAGTACTATTTCATATAAAGCACTGAGAAGCCAAGGGGAGGAATGTGGCCTATTTTTGTTCATTCCATTGCTCGTAAAAAATGAAGTTGTGCAAGTAGCCCCACCTCAGTTTATGAGGGAGGATAGCGTGGAAGGAAACAGGATTGAAATAGATCAGGTGGTGAAGATGGCAATCTTGGATTCTAATCTAATAGTTTTGGCACTCTATATACTTCAGGTCCTGTTACTTTCTTGATAGGTCAACCGTGTGATCCAGGAAGTTAGTGCAGAGTAGCTACTTTCCTAATGTCTTGGATAACAAAAGAGTAGTTCAGTCTCTGTGTGGGCATCTTTGTTGGGGTGTTGTTTGTTTTTTTGGGTTTTTTGTTTGTTTGTTTTTAATGGTGGGTTTTATTTTTTTCATTCTGCTGTTTGTGCGTAATACTCTTTACCTGGTATCAGTCCGCTATTTGAGAAACTAAGGAATTATTTCCTGAAGTAATTCCTCTTTGGGTTTGTTAAAATGCACAGCAGCATTTGTGGTGGCTAATCACTGTTGTTAAATAGCAACAATTGAAGGTGTACTGCTGGCAGATCCTACTTGGCAGGTCATAATCCACTGTGTTTCTGATGTGGAAAAGGAGGAAGAGTACTCAATGTAATCATTACTTCAGATAGAGTTTGAGTTCTGAAACAAATACACTAACTTGGAATGAATGTGATCATTTGGCAGGAAAAGTCAGTTTCTAGAGACTGAGCAAGTGCTGGTCTAGATCACCCTGTTAGGCCCGTCTAGCTGATGTTTGAGGTAGTGTTGTGCAGTAGTATTGATCTACTGTGTACCCCAACTGTCTAAGTCCTACAGCATGGTTGGTGGGGCTCTCATGGGGGCTAGCAGATTGATTTTTTTGTCCACTTAACTGGAAGAGGACATAATCTGGGTTCTTACGTTTTCTGTTTTTCTTTTTAAACTACTATCCAGTTGCATTGCCACTTTTCTGGTGAATGTAATTCTAAGAAGCAGCATGTTGACTTTAAATTCAGGGCATGATTTATTGTTCGTATAGATAAAGCAGTTGGAGCGAGTTCCTAGAGGTAACTATTATGCTGTGTGAAGACAGACCCTAGATGCCAGTTTCAGGTACTTAAAAGATGGTGAAATACCAAAACACTTTGTGAGTCTTGGCTCGGAGTTCTTTTTGTCCTAATTAAACACTATTTTGTTTTGAGTTAGGGGACAGAAGAGGTTTTAAAGGCTTTCCTGTTGAAACTTAAGAGTATGGTGCTTTTCCAAAATGAACGGACTATAAATAATGTCTTCTTTCAATGTTATCTACAGACTGACTGCTGAACTGCTAAAGGGACTATATTTTTTTCTATTTGGGTTAGAAAGTGAGGAGAACTTTGTTAGTTTGGTTTGGTTTTCTTTAATATACAGCAAGAACTGCACACAAACCCACAATACTGAGGAAAGCTTTGACTGCAGCACAACTGGTCCCCTGTGATGACCTATTGAGACATACCTTGCCTTCATAGACTGCACAGACCTATTGGGTCCAATTTAAAAGAAACCCTAAATTATTGTTTTTGGGGGGGGGTTCAGATCTTTGTAAAAATCCTGTGATATTCTCTGAAAAATAAGCTGCTTTTGGCAAATAGTTCAGCTTCAGTTGGGTTAAGCATGTTGTATTTAACCCAGCAGACTACTTGTCCTCCTTGTATTCTCCTGAGGCTGACTTGTTAGTTGGGCTTCATCACATGGATTTTGCCAGATTACGTGTACCCCACTATTTTCTGTTGTCATTGCTGCTCATGCTTGTCTTCACTTGCTTGCTCTGTGTATGAGAGATTGTAGATAAGTGTTCAGTGCAATCCCTGTTTCATAAATGGTGTGTTGCACAGATCTGATGTCTCTTTTTAACTTTCCTTGCATTTGAAGTCCTCAAACGCCTAAGCTGTCCATCTTATCACTTACCTACAACACAAATACTACACTGTAGCTGATTTTGCACTTCCTATAAATACAGTATGGCATTACTGGCCTGAATGTGAGAGCAGTATCGGTGACAGAGCTGTTTCTTGCAGACTGTAAGTCCATAGTATGTTAGTGTGTAGTGCTGAGGCAGGAGGTGTTAACACACAGGAGTACGGTCTAGTAGTTCTGTCATGTTTCTGGCTGCCTTCCAAGGCATGGTGGAAAGCACTGTCAGCTTTCTGCTGTCAAGGGTAGACACATCACTCTTGCAAGGTCAGAAGTGACACCTGTCACAAACATGTCTGTATTTCACTATTGGTTTTAGAGAATATAAGTACCCTGTTTGTTCAATTCAACAAGATTTTCTTGAGCCTTAAGTTTTTTTCTACTTGTCCTCTCTTATGGCAGATTGGTAACCAAAACCCTAAGTATTTTAAAGTTTTCTTTTTGTTAATAGGCTTTTGTATGTGTTGAGCACCTTTGTTTGCTAGAATTATATTTGACATGCCTTGATCACTTCAAAGTGATCATGCCTTGATCACTTACACTTATTTTGATGTGCTGTTAGTTCATTTTCATACTTTTGCATTTCAATAATCAGTTTAACACATGGGGTTTAGTCACTATTTTAGTTTCTTATTTTACTTGCATTGCTCTTGCAAAACTTAAAGTAAATTTTAGAACCAGCAGCAAGGGTAACATGAAGGTGTATATATATCCATTTCCATTAAATGAAAATTGCTGAACTGTGCAGGCACAGGATACTGAATCTGTTTACTGAATGGGAGAAGAATGCTGTGGCTTCAGAATATGTCTGTTATCTTAAGGAAGAAAGTTTTGTTTCTTGAAATTATTATGACATATTTCAATTTGTCATGTTAAGTATCCAATAGACTTGTAATATCTGCAGTTACAGGTTTTGGTGCCATAAAAGGATAAAAGCATGTGCTGTGAACTGTTGGACGTACTGACTGAACTGAAAATTGTGATTTTTGTAGTTAAGGGGAAGAAACATGCAATTACAGTGGAAGAAAGATATTCTGTTAGTCTAAAAGTTACTGCAGAGTGCTGAAAAGTGGACAGAACAGAATGTTCTTTAGGATCAATTTGAGTCAAATTGCTAGCATAGCACTCTTCTGTGAACTAGGTAAAGTTCTAAGAGCTTTGTGTTTCAAATGAAGTTAATATCAACTGTTCTTTTCTGTGAACATAACTCTGGAATAATGTACCATCCTTGTGCATGGTATTGAGCATTATATTACTGCTAAGTTAGGGACTAGGAGTCCTAGTACCTGAAAAAAACTAAGTTTGTTCGGTTAGTATAAAAGTTGATGTATTTTGGGAAAACTTTTCTTGAAATAGAGTATGGGCTTCTTCCAGTGCAGAATGTTGTTGGAAAAACACCTGACAAGTCAGGGAACACTTCAGTGAGCTGAAGCTGTGAAACAATGGAATGAAAATTGTGTTTATCTTATTTGAAACAAAGCTTCTTTAAACTTCAGTGCAACTGAAGTTTAAATTTGCTTGTAGTATTCAGTTTCTTAATCATCCTGTATATCTTTTGTGACTTTAAGTTGAATGTATTTTGGCAGCTGTTTGTATTTGTTTGTAATGTGCATGACCTCGGGAATGTAAGTGCAACACACTTGTCATGGGGCCCTACTCACTTCGTGTTAGAATAGTTGAATTCTTTTTCTGGTAGGCAGTGTGATGATTGACATTGTAATTCCAAATGCAAAAAGGTTGTTGTTGCACTTGAAAGTTGTTTTTACAAAAGTACCAACTTTCCACACTCCTACTTCATTTCAGAGCTGCTGTCTGGTGGGAAGTGGAAGTCCCTCCAAAATACTAGAAATGTATTTCTAGTTAGTTACTTGCTATTAGTAAGCTAAGGATTAAATTAAAGCATAATGGATCATAACTCTATTGAGCCTTTCAAACATGTGTGTCACTATGTCCTTTAAATTTGCAGTCACTAACGTATTGCTCTCCCTGGCCTGAGTTTCATGCAGCTTGTCCTTGAGCAGTTGATAGGCTGCTAGTTCCTGAGGATGGAGGACACATGAAGAGGGAAGAATTGTTACATGTTGGGGTAGATGGCTGAGCAGCAGAGCCATTACCTTGTTGTCTGTTAGGAGAGTGTGTTTGTGAGTAATGAATATAAAGTTAATCCATTTGAATTATAAACTTGAAAACTTGTCCTGGAATATGTGCTTTAATACAAGAGATGTAGTATTTGCCTTACTTCCATAAAATATTTTGAGTCAGTGGCTTGAAAGGCCCTTAGGCTTTTGCAAAAGCGTGTCAGCAAGAAAACTTTGCATTTTGAGCAAGGTTCATAAATAGCTAATAGAACTTACTCTTCCTGCTCATGTCAAAACACAGCTTTTTTTCTGAGTGTGATTTTATTTTTTCCATTTCTCTTTATTTTCTTTTTCAAAAATAGCTGTAGTATGTTTGAGAAATATTTTTTCTCCTCTAGGTGTGGACTTTAAGGTGAAAACTATTTCAGTTGATGGAAACAAAGCTAAACTGGCAATATGGGTAAGTCTCTCCTAAGTTCTTCATGTGTTTCTTTACTTTAGGAATAGCAATTTAGTACAGTTTGTATAGAATCCCTTTTTATTAATATGAAGGTGATGTGGAGAAGTGGGAGGTTAATACTGCGCCATTCAGAAGGTGCAATCAACTGTGGGACAACTGGCTTGAGGGGTAGTTCTGATGCTTGTGAGCTTCTCCAGTACTAATTCCCGGTGTGGTTGGGATAGAAGTAGAGAAAAGGAGGAATTAAATGGTATTAAATCAGTAGAAGGGTGCTCTTCTTTACTAAATTTTTCCTGTAACATTGAGATTGTGTATTAATAGGTCAAGAATTACAGTTGCATGCTCATATGTTACTTCTCTAAACCCATTTTTAGTCTAAACTTCATAGCCCTCATGTGAAGACTTTTATAGGCTCAATGTCAGAATTATTGTAGCAGATGGATTTCAAAGAGAGAGGGCAATGTTTGTAATTGTGGCTTTAGAGTGTTCAACTTCTGCTCTAATTAAAAGTAGAACTTTTGTTATGCCAAGGGAAGAAAAGGTACTTCCAAGCTTTTAAAAAATATTCTGCATTGTGTAAACCAGCGTCCACACTTACGAAACTTGGAGCACTTTTGACTAGTCAGACCCAGTTGTGTCTTCTTGTAGCAAGCACGAATAAAGCTTTTTTCTCATATAAGCAAGGTACTGGACCTTTGTTTCCTTGGGTAGTAGTAGTAGAACACGACATGTGTATTGCAATGTTTCTATAGCTTGGAGGACACTTCATACCTCACTAACAAACAGGACTTAATGGCTTAGTTACAATAGTAATCATCAGTGAAATAAATGTGTTTGACAAGGAGAAGAAATGCAATAGCTTGACAGGAAAAAAAACAGGCATGCAGGAGGAAAACCATACTTATAATAGAATGAGGAATATTTGCTTTCATATTGGTAAACATAAAGAGGTAAACTGGAAAAGAAAAGCTTGTAAAGGTGCATCATGACACCAAACCAGTTTGATATGTGAAATTGACTGAGTGGCTTGTAGAATGTTGAGGTCCAGTTCACTTATTCAGGTTCTTTGTCAGGGAACCCAGTGTTTCATGTGTCACTTCTAACCTGGGTAAATTGGATAAAGTTGTTTAAATATTCTATGCATAAAGTCTTTAATAAGTGTGCACTACAACTTAATATCTGATAATAAAACACCATTCTAATTTTGTTTGGATTTCTTCTTTTTTCTTTTTTTTTCAGAGCTGTTGACTGTTTGAATTTTAGGTTGTAAACTCAACTTTGCTTAAAACCAGAAAAACCTCTGACTAATTTCTGCTTCTGCTGTGCAGTAGCATGTTAGTGCATTTATTCAGACACTCAATCAAATTTAATTGGAGCAAGTGATTGAAGTGAGGGAACTGGTTTTGTTGTCATGGGCTGTGATGCTTGTTACAAAATATTAGTACTGCAGCTGTGCTGCTTTCTTGCTAGTTGCTGCAGTACTAGCTGCAGGTCGAATGGCTCTGCAGAAATGTCTGTCTTACTGTTACATAATCCGGTTACATACTGCATCTAATAGTTCAAAGGTGTTTCCCAGGACAGAATACATAAAATCTCAATGTATAGTAAAACAGCAGGGGATGGAATAAACTCAGCTAATCTGGTAGTGGTATATAGTTTAAATCTTATTTTGTGTGTGCATTAGAACACCTGAAAGCTAAACTACATTCTGCTCAAGTTCTAATAATGGAACTTTTTGAATGGCTTTTTAGGATACTGCAGGTCAAGAGCGGTTCAGAACATTAACCCCCAGTTACTACAGAGGTGCACAAGGTGTTATCCTAGGTAAGTGTCCTTTGCGTGCTAGTTTGAACATTTGTGGTTTTCTTGTGCATTAGGGTTATACAAACTCATATAGCCTTTATATGATATCTAATTGATATTAAAAATCTTTACATCTGTGTTGAACAATTCATATTAAAGGATCTTGGTATCTCAACCTGTTTCTCACGTAGTCAATCTGACTGGCTTGAGAAGCTATGATTTTTGCATGAGAATAAAAGCTACTGCTATCTGAAGGGATAGTTTGGAGCTTTTGTCTTTGTGCTGTCATGAATTTGTCTTTTATTTATTGCTTTTTATTTTTGCCTGTGCTTACTAAGTGCAGAGTAAAAAAAAAAATTCTCCTCAGTGTAATCTCGCTGTATCAGTATGAGACAGCTTTTTCTTCTCCCTGTTGTTTTTTCCTAATGAAATTAACATAAACACTGTGGCGTCTGTCGAGGTTTGACCCTGACTAAACACCAGGCACCTCGACTCTCTCTTGCTGCAAAAAAAACCACCTGTAAAAACACACACCAATTTCATGAGTTAAGTGAGATAGGACATTGGTAGGAGGACGCATGGAAGAAAGGGCAGACAGGCTCTAAACTTAAAGTTGCAAAAAGTGATTTAATTACCTAACAGAGTTGGAGGATAAATGCAAAGCAAAAATTAACTTTTCATACACTATTTTGTTCACTCAACCCCTCCCTCTTACTAACCCATTTTTATTCACCCCCTTTCCTCTTTTTTAACCAACAAGCTCGGGTAGAGGGGCAGGGTGTGGGGTATTTTCTCAGTCCACAGAGCAGGTCCATAAATCTATTCATCACCACAATTCTTCTACTACAAATACTCTTTATCTCTACTTGTTTCTCTCTCTCTCCAGACAGTTTTCCTGCTCTCACCCCCACCCTCTTAAGAAGCAGTCTCTGCACTCACCCCCCTTCCCTCTTTCCAAACCAGCAACATGGGCAGGGGGCAGGGTGAGGGGTTCTCTACTTAGCCAGGGGTCCCTCCCACGAGAGACAGTCCTCTGGGAGCTTCTTTGGTGTGGGTCCAATCTCACGAGCAACATCCCGCCCAAATTCTGCTGCAACATGAGTTCTTTTGTCTGTAAGGTGCTGTGCAGACTCTCCCAAGCTGAGGCCAGGCTGCTTCCATCCGAGGAGCAAGGCCTTTCTCTCCCTTGCAAGGCCTTTTCAGTTTTAACTCTTTTGATGAGACTCCAACTGGATCACAGCTTTCTCCAGGCATCCACCTGCTCCTCTGGCGTGGGCTGTGGGTAGAATTTCTGCACTCCTGTGGACTCCATGAGCTGCAGGGAAACCTCCTGCTCCCCCATGGTCTTCACCATGGCTAGCAGAGAGTTTTCAGCTCTGGTGCCCGGAGCCCCTCCTCCCCCACCTTCTTCACTGACCTTGGCGTCTCCATGCTGTTCTCCCTTCACATATTTTTACCTCCACCTCCTCCTCCTCCAACTACAAAGAAGTGCGTGCCTGCTTTGTTTTGATTTCTTCTTAAATATGTTTTCACGGAGGCGTAACTAGCACCTCTAATTGGCCCAAACTTGGCTGGCAGCATGTCCATCAGTTTCAGAGCCATCAGAGATTGGCTCTGCTGGACCTGATGAAACAACTTCCAGAACTTTCACTCAGGACACACGGGAGCCACCTTTGTGCCACTCCCCACCCCTCAGACACTTCCCCAGGCCTACCACAACAGCTTCTGAGGGGTTCAAATTTCTCCTAGATGTTAAAAATACTTTACTGATGTTTGGGCCAATCAAAACCACCACAGATCTGGCTGGGGTATTTTATTATTCATCTCCCAACTGATGGAATGTTATGCAGTCAGAATCACTTAGAAAAGACTAGCTGCTCATGTACAAAGCACAAATTTGTACATTAGAAATCTGTGGCTAGCACAGGTTCTTCCCGTGGGAACATTTTGCTATATTTCATAAACAAGATAAAGTTTGGATGTTTTGCAAACAGTTTCTCCGGATTGAGTCAGTTCGGGCTTGGCCAATTGTGCCTAGGGGGAGGTCTCGGGCTGACCAATCTGGGGCACTTCTGTAGACTCTATATATATGGAATTCAAAACAATAAAGTTCCTTTTCTCCTCTCTTTCCTTGTCTGAGAACTTGGGTCAGTCCTCAGCTAGCCGCTCAACAGCGACAGAAATCTAGGGAAAACCCCTCATTGCAGCTTCACAATGAAGTCTCATTTGCTTTTTTTTCATATATGGTAACCTGTTAAATAGGCAGTGAGCTCTGAAGTTCTGCTTCTCCACTGCTAAGAGTGGAGCTGACCGAAGTAAGGGTAGGGAAGTGCACTTGATTTTCTTGAAGTTGCTTCTGGCTTTAGAGGATCTTGGTAAAATACAATGTCTAGGCAAACGGTTTAACAGGGAATAACATCTGTCATGTGACCTCCTGGGAGGTTTCCCAAGTTGTGACTTGTATTCTCTTCCTGGTGTAGGAAGGTGCTGTCAAAGCATGTCTTGTCAAGTTGCTTAGTTGCACAGAACCTACCACTTACTGTTGAAAGTTGTAAACAAGTACTGTTTGGGAGATAGAAGGTGCTGCTGTTGAGATTTGCTCTCCCATTTTTTTCAGTATCTTCTGTTTGGTTGTTACCTGTCTTCCTAAAAATAAGGTTGCTTGTGCAAGCCAAGTTACAGATTTGATTGAAACAAGTTGTTTATGTCTGTCTGCACATGGCGTGTGAAAACAAAGGAAAAACTGATTTCATAGCTTGAAATGGTAGCTATTAAATAATTACTGGGTAGTGGATTTTAGATTTTTATCTGCTTTTTTTTTTCTGGACTTTCTGCTCCTAGTGTATCTTATATTTCACAAAAATACTAAATAGTTTAAAACACTAAAATATTGTAAACTTAGTTGTCTACTAGTATATGTGAACATTTGGTGATCCGTTTACATTTAGCTAAATCAGAAGCATAGCAGTGGTGTTAAACAAGTCTTAATTATCACTAATTAACTCAATGTTGAAGATAATGCCATCCTCTTTGCATAGCTGTTGTGTAGTGATTTTAGGTATGTATTCTACATCATATAGATCTGCAAGTGTAGAATTCCTTGGAGAATGATAGTCTCTAGCCTGTAAGCTGGGATGTATCAAGCTGTATTAGTTGGAGAACCGTAGGTGGCTGAAGCTTAGAGTTGTTCTACTTCAGTGATCTGAGCTGGTGGATGTCCCACTTTTTTTTTTCTAGTTACTGATATAGAAGGTAAATTTGAACCCTTAGGACTCCTTCAGTGTCCTGGTTCACAAAGCCATCATTTTTGCTCCTTTTGTAATATAAGATTTAATTCTTGGAAAGATATTGTGGAAATAATATGGCTAATGTCTTTCAGTTTATGATGTCACGAGAAGAGATACTTTTGTCAAGCTGGATAACTGGTTAAATGAATTGGAAACGTACTGCACAAGGAATGACATAGTGAAAATGTTAGTTGGAAACAAGATTGATAAGGTAAACCAAATTCAACTGCAGTAAGTAATCTGTTGGTGTATTTTGTTAATAATGAATACTAATGCCTTGTCTTATTATAGGAAAACCGTGAAGTTGACAGAAATGAAGGCCTCAAATTTGCAAGAAAACATTCCATGTTGTTCATAGGTATGTTATAGATATTTGCAGAGATCTTTCTTGATTTTTTTATGTAAAAAAATGTAGGATGGATACATACTTCTGTAGGATGGATAGTCTTTACATGTACAGTCCAATTAATGATATTTCTCACCTGCAGTAGGCACAAAGATAACAGGTATTCCTGTTCTTTTTATTCTAACTGTGGATGATTATATGGAAATTCATAAGGATGACGGGCATCCTTAATAAAAGCCCTTTGTAGCCTGGTGAAATGTATTTTGGGTTTGGGGTTTTGTCTGATTTCTTTTGTCAGCTGACTTACTAAATTAATAACAGAATGAAAATAAAAGAGGGAAAACTGGTGCTAGTGGCCAGCCTTCAGTATAGCAAAACAGCTGGTACCTGAAAGAAATCCGTATTAGAGCTGGGATGTAAAAAAAGGGAGGTATATAATTAACTTATATATTGGGTGGTGGGTGGGATTGAATAATTATGACTGGAGCAAATATATTGGTCTCATGTTGCTGCAAAGTGAAATGGGTCTTGTAGGCAAAGCCATGTAATGATAAATTAAAAAATGGGTGTTGAAGTGACACTTTATGCATATGTTTATTACATATTTCACCTAAGGATCAGAAGGGATTATTTTACAGGATGATTCCAGTAGCAAAGCAGTTCATTGACATGTTCTGTACTTAGACATACATTCTTTATCTCTGACTAAAGATTTATTTTTGTTTAGTGATCTGCTGTGTTTCTCTTCAGCTGCAGTGTTAGATGTGGAAGTAAAAGTTCAAAGTTCAGGCACAAGCTATTAAGAGCATGGAAGATGAAAACAAAAATGAAAATCAGACTATGACTAAGTGTGTGTGTGTATATATATATATGTATGAGATATATTTGCATGCTGCAGATGTTAAGTATCTGCATGGCTGCATAGCTGAACAGGGCATCTGACTTTGCGGAACAAAATGATTCCTGATGGTATCTGTTGTTCTCATAATATAACCTGTAAGCAGATTTCTTAGTCTTGGTCAAAGTAAGGATCCTGAGTGAAATCACCTAAAATTCTGCAACTGCAAAAGAAGTGAGATCCCTTACTGCTTTTTATCAGATGAGTTTTATCTTGGAGACTGACCCACAGTCCTGCAGTATGAATCCTTGGTTCTTATGGTATGGTGGTACCGCTGTTACAACTAATGTACAGAACTGAAATACAGAACACCAACCAGTTATTTCCGACAAGAATCTTGGTTTTTTTTACTGGAGTGCTTTCCACAGAAAAATAAAGCTCAGCTATAGCTGCCTCCATATGTTCTGGTGAAGTTCAGCTTGAAAGCTCTTCTGTTATAAATATTTTGAGGTGCTACCTGTGTGGTGATAAATCTGCATACCTGCTCATTTTGGCACTGCTCTGTTCTTACAGAATATATTGTAGAAGTCCGTTGTAGGTTGAAACTTAACAGAAAGAGAAATATTAAACAAGTTACTAGAAATTTTGCTAACACTTGACTTTTGTGTCCCCTCTTCAGAGGCAAGTGCAAAAACATGTGATGGTGTGCAGTGTGCCTTTGAAGAACTTGTTGAAAAAATCATTCAGACTCCTGGACTGTGGGAGAGTGAAAGCCAAAACAGAGGTGTAAAATTAACAAACAAGGAAGAAGGATATGGAGGAGGAGGAGCATGTGGTGGATATTGTTCTATGTTATAAACTTTGGGAAGCTTATTCTTTGCATATTTAAACAGATAGTTACATCTTTCTGTACATAAAGTCATTAAATGCTATTTTTAGGGACCTTGCAGTTTGCACATATTTGTTTTGTATCATGGCAGTGAACACTTGTAGGAAAAATGTTCTGCAGCTTTCCCAGTTTGAAAATGTTATGGTAAGCATGCCCAATTTGCAATCTTCAGGTTTTTATAAGTAGCATAAATAATGTGCAAGAACAAATGCACTAAAAATTTTACAACTGTATACATTAATTGTGTAACTATTCTAAACAAATCCATCTAACAAACACATTACTGCATTGTCTGCTCTTTGTCTTATTTTTAAATTCTGTTGAAATTATAGTACTATATAGTATGCACAGATTTTTGGAAACAGTATGAGCTATAAATGTTACATTTCATCTCTTCTAGTAAATGCTTTTCTCTAAGGTGTTAAAAGCAGCAGGATTATACAGTCCATAGACAAATCTGCTAAAATTTTGTCTTTCAGCAGTGCTGTCTAAAACCCAAATTGGCACAGGCCCTAGTTGGCATCAGCACTTTCTTGAAGAGATGCTTTGAAAGCTTCCTTTGCAAAGCTGGGGGACGCCATGTTTTCCTTTTAATCATCACTTCAGTTGATGGCTTAACTGGAGTTTTAATCCTGTGATATTTATATACTAAATTTGTGGTACTCTTGCACTCTAGGTTTTTATGATGGTCTGCTCTAGACTTGCTGCAGAAAGTCTTCATTATTGGCAAGGGGTCTGAGTGATGTCATTGTTCTTTCATTGTGAATCAATTTGCCACACTTCAGTATGGATTCCTAATTTTCTGAAATGTTTGTAATATAAGTTTATCTGAACTATAGCTCAGATGGCTGTGAGATCTCTTATCACGTCTGCTTTGTGCAGCTACTTATTCAGAAATAAAACTTCTGTCACTGACACTAAATGGGAAGCTATAGGGCTTCTTAATCTCTGTATGAAAAAATACTATTGCAATGAGTATTCACTTGAATTTACTGTATCAAAGCCAATGGTTTGTTTCAGAAGACTTGTATAGACTTAATAAATTTTTTTCCACAGTATTCAACTTTTTTAACCTCTTTCTATAGCAGAGTTCTATATTTTCTAGCACATACGGTTTAAACAAAGTCATTTCGTACATACAAATTATTTCTGAAGGACAAGACAAACATGCTGTGCTGTGTGGGTTTTTTAAAATAATCACTATAATGCAGTCAGTAACTGAACTATTAGGCAGTTTCTTGTAAATACAGTGAATGACAGTACCTTTTATTACTGCAAGGTTTTGTCTGAATGTTAGCATACATGATCTGTGTTTTGCAACAGGTCTTGGCTTTTTCTGTTAAAATACGCTTTCTTCTTCACATGGAAACTCTGTTTTCTATTCTGTTTTATACTTGATAGAAAACTACCAAAATTTGAAGACTTAACCATGCTAGTTGTTCTTACTGAATATTGTATCTAGTATTCTTAATGTAGTAGGATAATTTAAATATGTAAATGTAATTAATATTAAATATGCATAAACATATTAAAATCTTAGATTTGCGTTACTGTTGCATGCAGAGTATGTGGGCTGAGCTGATCTTGTTTGTTAGCATTAAGGTCAAAGGATTTGGGGTTTTGTAGGATCACAGTAGAGAAAAGTTGTAGGTGAATTAAAACTCTGAATAATTTTGTTTTGTCAGTAATAGTTGGCAAGTATCATAATGTTGGCAGATGACTGTAGTTTATATATATGTTTCCTCCCTAGTTTGGGTGCAGTCCTGTGCTGAGAAGAGACTTAACTTTTGGTTTCTCACAGAAGGTCTTTTTATCACAGGACCTGGATTCATCTTTTATTCTGCCTTTGCCAGATCTGACAGCTTTTGTCAGAGGGAGGGAATGGCAGGGCGCTCTGAATAGTGGGTATTGTTCTGCAAAAGAATTAAGTCATTTATTCCTTATTTCACTGCAAAATATTTCTGGGAGAAAAGTATTCTGAAACAGCGTAATTAGTGAGACTGAGAGCAGTTAGAGGTTGGGTTTTTTTTTTACGTACATGTTTTCTAATTGACTTGCAACTAGCTTTTCTGTCTTCATCTTTTAAGCATGTCTGATTATGTCTCTGAGGAATGTTTTTCCTAGAGTCTCACTTCTTTTCATCGTTGCTCTGTCAAGAAGCTGTACACTGGAAGGCTGGGTTCCTGTGCTTCCAGTGTTTGTTAAAGCAAATTTAGCAACAGTTACTCTTACTCTGCTATATTTTTAAATTCTTTCTCTCACCTTGTTTTAAGAGGGGGTGGGTTGTGGAGCTGCCATCCTTCAAATACACCTGTTCCCGTGCTTTCCAAGTTCCTTTTTCCCCTTTGTAGCTCAGGTTATCTCCAAGTGCACATCCACTGTTGTAGTTGTCATACAAGCATATCTGAAACTACTACAAGCTGTATCATAAGCTGTGCTCAAAACTGATTTAGGCCTATTTGTGGAATAGTGCATCCAGAGAAGTATATGCAACGCGTTCTTCAGCTTACCTCAGTAGGTAGCAGAGGGAGAGAGCTGTTTGCTCTTCAAGTGATGAGAATGTGTCCATGTTCATGACAAGGAGTTTTATACACTAAAGCACTAAACCATAATGAGGTAACTAAGAAATCTGTGATTGTGAAAGGCTGTTAAAACTGAAGTTGCTTCCAGTTCATTTACTCTAGTCAATAAAGTACTGATTAGCAGCTTAGTACTCAGGCCTGGCAGAAGTTTTTTGTAGGCTTTACACTAGCCTGGAAGAATATGGCACAGCACTTACATATTTTTAAATTTACACTTGAGAATACTGCTAAGTGGTGTTATGGTTTTGTCTTGTATTTCTTCTGCTGCTGTTTTGAAAAGGGAGGTGGGACAAGCTTCTGATGGAGGTTTCAAGATGCTGCGATCTTATTGCTGGTGGGGCTTTTGTCCAAACTACAGCATCACTTTTCCTGTTCTCCTGCTGCAATAATGAGATCAACAGCTGGCTCAAAGTCTTAACTAAATGAAAACAAGAGTTCAGCGAGTCTCCAGACAATGACAATGACTGCCTCATCAGCCTTTGCAGAACTTCAGGCCACGGTGGTCTTGCTACCATTGTTTACCACAGTGATAACTGCTCTGTATGATTCCTTTTTAGTTCCCTTGTTTGCCAATTACCTGATATATAGTGAACCACAATAACCCTTCTAATCTTGCTCTGTAATTTGGTGCAGTAATTCTAAGTTTCGAGGCCAAACTGATGCATTTTTTCAACCTCTTGCAAAACCTGGGCAGCCTGTGTTGTGATCAATACAAGTTACTGCTGTTTAGCTACTGGAGGATTGATTCAAGTGTACTTGGAGCTGCATCTAGCCTGTAGTATCCTCTCCAAAGCCCCTGTAGTGGGTTTGTGTCTTGATGTCCTTCTGCATGCCTTATTGATGCCTTAATAACGCCTTATTGATGAAAGCATCAATAAGCAACATTAGAATTAGCAGGGCTTTTCCATGTCGCCAGACAAGTCATGCATATTTTTCAGATCCAGCTGAGCCTCCAAAGGCAAAATATAAGGTGTTTTTCCTGGCCACTGTCCAGCAGCAGGAAGAAAAAAAAGAGAGAAGCTCTCCATTAAAACTTTCAAATGTTTTTGTTTGTTTGTACACCCTTTGTTTTGTGAGTACTTGTGGCACCTTAACTAAAAATTTATGAAGGGTTATATGGGTAAAGAACTGTGAAGATACGTTTTCAGACTACTGCATGCATATGTTCTGTGATTGATTATAATGCAATGGAAGTTTTATCCTTATCCTTGTGCCTCCGTAGCATCTGGTCTTTTCTGTTAGAGTGAAAATGGTCACAGTGAGTAAATATTTCTTTTTCTTGTGCTCCCAGTTTCTGTAACATGTAGGCATGTTTTATGTACAATGATAGCAAAATTCCCAGTCAAGTTCTAGAATTTCTGGGCTCTAGTTCTTTACTTTAGAAGCTTAAAACAACCTCAGAAGAGTTTTAAAATAGAAGGGTCAAATAATGATTGGAAGGAAACTCTTCTAGTGTTTTCTGTGTATCATCAGCTCTGGATTTACTAGCATCTGGTAATAAGTCCGCTTGGATCCTTTTGACAGGAGTGCTTGGTTCCCAGTTCTTAATGCTTGTCAGGCTGGACTTCGTGTGGAATGTGGCTATCCAGATGTTGTTGACAGCACAAAACTTGTTCTTTAACAGTAATGAGAAGGTCCAGATGTAGCTACTTAGGATTAGGAGCGAAGCTGTAAACTGGGGTTCAGGGAAGAGCAGTAGCAGCCCCCCAAACTGTGAAGACAGTTTTAATAATATGTAGTACACTGTGTACATAAAACAGAAACTTATAATGCACAATATGGTAAGCATATTTAGTATAGCTAACAACAATACTTTATTAATATATGTTAATGAAATATTTAACATAAATATATAAACATTTTATATCAGTTAGGGATTATGTGTTATCTCTTGAATTTCAATTTTAGCCATAATTATTTTAGTTCAGGGTAGGTATGGGGAAGATAGATAGGTAGATAGATACTAAGCCTGTGGCCAGGTGTCATCCAGAACAGGAGTAAGGATGCTTTTGGAAGCATGATGGAGGGAAACTGAGGTATAAAATTGTCAGGAGAGGTTTAGGTTGGATATTAGAAAAAGTTTCTTCACCCAGAGGGAGGTTGGGCACTGGAACAGGCTCTCCAGGGAAGTGGACACAGCACCAAACTTGACAGAGTCGAAGAAGTGTTTGGACAATGCTCTCAGGCTGATGATGTGACTCTTGGGGCTGTCCTGTGCAGGGCAGGAGTTGGACTTTGATCCTTTGAGGTTCCTTCCAACTCAGAATATTCTGTGAAGAGTTGAGCTTTCCCTGGAAATGGACCTGGGGGTTCTGGCAGACACTGAGTGAACACAAGCCAGCCAAGTGCCATTGTGACAGGTCAATTCTGCAAAGCTCCTATCCAGTGGGGTGGCTGTAGCATCTACCAATGCCTGTGGTTATTCCTTCCCTGGGGCAGGACTTGGCACTTCTTACTGGGTTTCACAAGGTTCCTTTTGGTCCTTAAAAGGGATCTCCTCCGTCCCTGGGTGGGCTCGAACCACCAACCTTTCAGTTAACAACCGAACGCGCTCTCCGATTGCGCCACAGAGACTGATGTGTTGCAGTTCCCAGAGGAGCTGAATTCCTGACTCTGTGTGATAAGTGCTGCTGGTGGTGCCTGCATGTGCTGAACAGCAACAGAGTGGTAGTGCAGGCACACTGCTGCAGCAGACCTGACGTGCTATTGTGTCGGAATGCAGGGGGAAGAAATGCTGCTACCTCCTGTGTATTGGTAGAAACCAAACAATATGAACTACTGAGATACGTGCTAGGAACCAAGTCCTGTTCAGCTAGTGAATCTGTACCTGGTTTGTCTAGTTTTCTGCCAGAACAAAACTGTTTTAATATTCTAGCCTTGTTGGTAGTAATTTGGTGAAGGAAATACAGCAAAATGTTGGCTTGAAAATGGTTTAATTGCTCTTGAAAGTTAGGAAGCCTAATCTGCAGGGCTGTGCTTTGGAGTGCTGCTGAGTGCGTTGTTGGTGAAGTTCTCCTGTCACTAAGCTGCACAAGCATAGAAAGGTGTGTAAACTGTAGAAGGAGTTGGAACAACTTTTTTTCTTTTGAGAGGTAAGAACTGGTAGGTGGAGAAAAACATATTCTCAGTTACAGCAATAGATAGCCTTTCCTAGCAGGGAGTATGACAGTGAGCTGCTTCCTTTCCTGTCCTGTCCTCTGGTATTTTAAGCTGTACTGTAAGGGAGCCTACACCATGTGCCTCAAAGCTGTGGGGCAGGTCTGTCCCACACTCTGCACTGGGGTCTTACCCCTCCAGCTGCTTCCCTCAGGAGCTAAAGGGGTGGTACTTGGCTACTGTCTGTCCTGCACACCCTGGTGACCTACCAGGATCCCTCATATAAGGCAAAAGTGGAGATCCAGGTTTCATTCTGAGCTTTGGAGGATTTGGATGGTAGCTGGGCTGTATGGACCTGGGATGGCCTGGTAAATGATAAAGTGAGAATCCTCTCCTTTTTGCCTCCCCCACTCCCCAACTGCTTGCAAGTCAGACGGACATAAATGTTTCTCTTTTGGACTATGCCTTTGTTCAAGTGCATGTGTGGATTGTATGAAAAATGATACCTAATTATATGTAAAATAACTTTTGGATGTGAGAGTCTGTGTGTGTTCTTGTGCTCTGTAACGTCCACCTCCCTTACAGCCTCTAGGTTTTGCAAGAGTTAGGTGAGTTTGCCACCAAGCAGAACTCTTTCCTCCAGAGCTTTTATCTTTTAAATAACCTGTTGAAAAACTCTCCCTTTGCCTGTGCACAATGGATTTTTATCAAGTCCTGTCAAATCTCCAATCTGTTTTTGTCTTATGATACAATTTAATTTTATCCCAAAACACAGGTCTCCAAATTTGCCAAAGAAAACACTGGGCACTATAGAAAAGCCATTTCAAATGAAGGTGTTTGGAGGAATCAGTAAGAAAAGTAAAAAAGTATAAGAAAAGAAAAAAAAAGGCAATGTGTTTTTTATATGTATGTTAAAAAAAATTTTTATGCTCTGATTAGAGACTAAGTGGACCCTTGAAACCACAGTCCCTTTCCTTACTGAAATTTTATATCTCTCAGTTAATAAGGGGCCATGAAGGTGCTGGAATTTTTATTTAAAGGCCAATGTGAACATTATATGATCTTTTCAGACATTAACTGAGAAATTCTGCTAAATGAGACTTGCCAAACTGATACAATAGAAAGAAGATATTTGTCTTGGGCACCTGCAGTTGGCCCTCTCCATAGCTTGAGTTCTCCACAATCATTAGTCCTCTGCAGCACATAGAGAGAGAGGCTTGCAGAGGCACTGCAAGATAGGTCTTGTTTGCTGTGGGAGCATTTAGGTGGCAAACTCCCTTTGAGTATTTGGGCACAAATTATTTGTACAAAATCTTACAAGGAACAGAAACCTGCAGCTTGAACTAACATACCTGGGTTCCCACTTAGTGTCCTTGATGGCAACCACTTATCTGCCCCTAGTTCAGTAGTTGTAGCTTTCCTGTAATGGTTCTCTGGTGCTCTGTATAAACTTCATTTAGGTGCATTGGGCATATGGGGAAATAGGAATTATGGCCATTATGTTGTAGGAGCCTTGGTTGCATACTACCCAAATCTAGCTAGTAGAGCTTAATAATGTAGGATTAGTACATTGTAGCTGTTCATTCACAGTAGGAATTTTTTAACATCTTCCCTGTTTACTAGTGGGTTGAAAACTATTTCATGAGGGGGAAGAGGAGAAAAAAAAAGTGCTCAGGCTTGCTGGTAGAGTGTCAGTGTTACCTGCTGTAGAAGGGGCAAGGAGGACACTTGGCTCCTCTCATGCTAGTCATACTCCTTCCAAAAACGTTTATGATTTTTCAAATCTAATGGTTTAGGTGGTCAAGCTGAATATTGTGTCCTACGTCATGACAAGAGTGCTGAACTTGCAGGAGTCCTGTGTTCACACAAACACAGTATCTTGGCCTGGCTGAACACTCTCCTTTCACAGGCAGTTCTTATCTGAAAACTTGGTTTCCTGTAAAGCATAACATGGAAACTTGTGGAAGGATTTCCCTTTCAGAACAAAAGCAAAATCTCTCAGCAAACCTCTCTGGTGTCCTGCAGATGCAGCTCTTTGTGACTTAGAGATGGAGAAATCGAACCTTTGTGGTGGCCTCAGGCTTAAACGGGCATATTTTCATTTATCTTAGCATTTTAAAAGTCACACCTTTAGTTAAACTGGTTCAATCTGGCCATGTGGAGAAGTCCAGAGATGGAGCACACTGACTGCCTTAAAACTGGGCAAAATTGATGACTCTATCCTGTAGTGGCTGAATGGCTCCAGCTGGCTTTTGTTTTATCTTACAAGAAACCTCTGTCTGAGGCAGTGTCAGGATTAACAGCCTGGCTGGTTTGTTCCTGTTCTTGGAAAACTACTCCATTTGACTTTCTGGATGCTGTGAAAGTTACTGTAAAATCAGAGGTGAAAAAGTTACTTCCCCAAAGAATACCTCATCACAATAGGCAGATTTTTGCAAGGCAAGGAAATTCTTAGGAAAAAAAAAGTTATTTATCACAGAGTAAACCAAGGAAGGTGAAGAAACATAGAAAAGGAAGAAGAGCAGAATTGGTTTTGGACCAAATGCTTTTTAAGTTCTCTTCCATAAGATGGCAGCAGCTTATTTTGTGAACTGGAGTGGGAGACTGATGTGAAGGGTTATCTACTGGAAGCTCTGCAAAACAGGCATTCAGTCTAAGGCTTTAGTTCTATTTTCTTGGTAAACATCCCTTATATTTGTCCCAGTATAGATCAGTTTTGAATATTACTTTATATGCAAAGCCATTTTCTGTTGTTTGGTATAGTGGTAATTTTATTTTTTTTCCAAATGCAGGGACAGATGCTTTTGCATTCATAAGGGTTTAGTGTGCAGGATGTGGGGAGAGTGACAGGGTTGTTTGGCCTATTTTGATATCTTTTAAGTGTTTCACTTTGTGCAGTTATTTTTTAATAATTGCCATAAGCTACTTGAGTTCTGTGAACAGAAGAGGTAGAAAAACTGTTAAGATTTTTCTCTCCTCAAATAATTGGAGTTCATTTTCATGACACAAATGTTTTCAGTGGAATCAGACACTCATTTTCTTTTGAAGAGGGAGACTGTGGAAAGAGGGGAATTTTTTCACCCCTAACAGAAAACAGTGGATGGAAAAACATATGAGAATAACTATTTTCTGAAGTATTATGACAGAAAAGATTTTGTATTTCAGCTATTTTCACTTTCCGTTCTACAGGTTTTCCACATTTTCAGTAACACCCACAGTGGTGTGTGCAATACATTTGTGCAGTTTGACTGTCTCCCTTTCTTTCATGCATTTTTCTGTGCAGATGAGTGTCAGACACTTATCCTGTTAAGTACTTGGTACTTAACAGTCCTAAACTGCTGTGATACCCACTAATAGAAGATTCCATTTAAGTACAAATTATGAATAATCTTCTCTGTGTTTATTCTGAATAGCTGGATAACACGGGAGGAGCGAGAAGCAGTCTGTTTTTGCTTTCCCTGGTGCTTACACTTACTGGCTAATGTTAGTCATATGTTTTGGTTTCCTGTGGCACATTAGTATCCAATCTATCAAGTGCGCAGGAGCCACAGTAACAAACTTGTAAACTTGAAGACTGGAAGGAACAAGACTCTGTAATATTTGCCCTCTGTTAATTATTAAACTGTTTAAACTCTGTGATTCTGATTTCTGGTGTTGATGTACTCTTGCAGTACAGCCCAAATGGGGTCCACCACGAGCCAGCTCTGACCCTGCTGCCCTGTCCTCCAGTTGGTGCTCTGGCTTGGTGAGAACCCCAGGGCTGGATCTTGGCTGCAAGTGAGTGGGCCAAGCACAGCAAGTGTGAGTTGTTTCCACAGACACGCTGGGAAAGGGATGTGCCCGAATTACTGATGACAGGAGTGTGATAGTTTTAGTCCTGAAGGAGAATTTGGGTTTTTGGAGGCCAAGAGCATCTCTCTCTTAACTGTCAGGCCTTGCTTTTCTACTGAAAACATCAACTGAGATGAATTGCTTTAGCACTTTGCTTCCTTTCTCTGTACTGTGCCCCAAGTTGAACTAGGAAAAGAAGGACTTTGAACTCACAACTTCTGGCCAGTGGTGAAGTTTAAAGTCTTCAAAGAAGTTATGTTTGGCAAGAAATGCAGTATTTTAAGGGGTCATTTCATTGTTACTGGTGTGCAGTGCGTGTGTTGCCTGATTTATACCAAGGAGACTCCTGGAATGTGTGTCCTGGTGACTTCTTTCCTTTTTTCTTTCCAATTAACTCTAAAGAAATAAAAAGAGATGAAAGCAAATTATTTGAATAATATTTGAAATGTATTTATTCTAGAAAGGTTCACATTCTTTTCAAGAGTCTACTTTTTTTTCACTTTCAGAGCAGAGTCTATTGCACCTCAGATTATTTGCCTTTTGATAGCATCCAGAGTACTCTGGTCAGGATGGCTCTAGAGGGCTTGGGGAAACAAAATGGGTGAAATGAAAAGTAACGAGACAGTTTGGAGTATATGGGGAGCACTGGGTGTGCAGAGTTGGCTTGTGGCACTTAGCACAGGAAAAGATCAACACAGAGCTGGAACCTGGGTGGGGAGGACCAAGTTCAAAGTAAAACGCCTGGTTTATTCAGTTTAGGTGGAGTGAATGAGGCTGAGAGGGCTGGCCCAACATGTGGCTGAGTGTCAGCCTAAGGATGGGGCTTTTTGTGGCCACATACAGTGCCTTTGCTTTTCTTTCCTGTGGAGTTTTGTTACAGAACAAGTTAATGGCAATAATTTTGGTTAGTAACTAATTCCTTGGAGCAAATATCTTAAAGTCAATTGAGTATCAGATGTTGCCACATATTACTTTGTTTTGGTGTTTAGCCACAAATAAGTCATGACAGTTTTTGTATTATAATACACCATAATTTACTTCTAGCAAGCATGTAATTCCTAAGAGACAGAGTGGCATTGGGCCTGTGTGCTCTTTGGTCCACTCTGTATTGAATCCAGCACAATGGGTGCAGCTGAATGATTTAATGTCATCCTAAAAGAATTCACACAGGCTGCTGAAAAAGAAAGCAAGCCATGGAAATAAATTGTAACTAAATGTGTTCTTAAATATAGGGCTACAATGCACACAGTGTGTATAATGCTATCCCTTGTTGAACTGTTTCAACAGTCTTGAAGCCTTAACCTCCAATGGGATGAGAGAAAAAAAAAAAAGGAATCCAGTAGAGTAAATTCCACTAAACAGTAAATTCTGTGAAATGCTCCTTTCATGTCAGACAGGTGGAAGTTCAAGATTCCAGAGCAGTTCAGGAGAAATGTGAGATTCATACCAAGCATGAAGGTATTCTGTTTATTGGCACAATGCTTTAAGTAAGACTGAGAAATCCAATAAATCTGTTAAAATCTCTATTAGATGGAGGTAGCTTTTGGGGAGTTTTCAAGTCTGCTGTATATCAAAGCAGTTTGCTAGTTCACTCTCTGTTCATGGGCTGGGTGAAGAAAAAAGTCAGGAAGCTGATCAATAGGTTTAAAATAGGTTGGCTTGCTGTGGTATGCACCAGAGCTGACACTTGGTACAAATATACTTGTTCCTCTGACCAGATCCTGGCATGACACTAGCAATAGGTGTTGGCTTGTGTTACAAAAAAACCAGTAGAAATTCAGTATTTTGCTTGATAAGCCCAGTTGTCTGGGAAACACATAAAGGGTTGATACTTGTTCCATTAGAGTAGAGAAATAGCATAGCATACACAGTCACCTCTGGCTTGCACCACTTTCAGCAAGCTGACTTTGTTTTGATTTTGGAGAGGTTGTGTTTTAAAAGTGTCAGTATTCAACTGAGAGATGCTATTTACCTTTTATTTACTAGACAAGCCATGTGATTCCTTGCATTAGGATGTTCATTAATTCTGCTCTGTTTTAACTGCGTCAGAAACCTACTAAAAAAGGGTTCAGAAAAAATCCATCCCAGATATTTCAATGTACTTTAGATGATTTATTTTATTCTATTTCTAGCTTATTATATTTAAAATTATACTTGAATGCATTCCTGAACATGGGCCTAAATAAATCACTTTTATTTCAGAAACAATGGAAGTAACTTCAACCAATACACAGAAGGATATCACTGAGCAAGTGTAATGCTTGCTACATGGCTTTGTATGCTGCTCTTGAAATAGTACCTATGGCAACTCTAAATCCCATTTTGCTGGTACAATTGTCCCCATTGTTGCAATAGGATCTGCCTGTTAGGAAGCTTACAGGCCTCGAATCCCACTGAGCTCTGGGGGGTTTTGTGTGAGCTTGAGGTTCTGTGCCAGGGAGGCTGTGGCGTTGAAAATGGTGTGACAGGTTGGGGTTGAGAAAATGTCAGTCCTCTTGTAGCATCTCCTACCCAGGAAAATGACATCTTTGTGGCTGCAAGGGTTTGAGCAGGTTGTATTTACTAGTCTTCTAGTGTTTAATTAAAAGATAGTTAAAAGTGAACGTTAAAAGTTAAAGAGGCAAAACAAACAGAAATTTTCCTTACCCTGATGGGTTGGTGCAGGTTGATATCATTTACCTTAGCATGCCTGTTCTTGGAGAAAGTGGTACCAATAAAATATGTACCAGTAAGAAGCCAATTTATGTACCAGAAATGACTACATGTGTTACATAATTAGAATACCTGCCCCAACTTCTGAAACCTATCGCTGCTGGGCCTGCTTTTAATCTAGCATCGTCTCTTCAGCTTACAGGATGAAATGTAGCTGGGGAGCCTTATGAGAACCAGATGGGAAGCCTGGCTGGAGGGCTGCTGGGGATGGAGACTACCTTGGCTTGCTCCAAGCCAAGTGTACTGTGTACCTTCGAATGATACCTTAATCCATGATAAAGACAGACAGCTCACTTTTCCAAAATCAAAACCATACTCATCAATGGCAGCCTCTTTCCAACACAGTACAGGCTGCTGCTCTGAGAGATGCTGTCTGGAACAGCTTGATACAGGCAGAACTAGATGACTACACATGGATAAGATAAAATCATTCAGCTACCTAATAAATAAAGTTGAAAAATGTTCTAAGATGATACAAATTCAAGTAATGACTTGATTTATTATCCCAGAGGGATGTTTGCTCTGCCTTTCAGCCACTGAATCCTGATTTATGGTGCACATTTTCAGGCTTGATTTCTTCCCTGCCCGCCCCCCCCCCCCTTTTTTTTAAGGAAAGAAAACCTTTAAAATATAGTTAGTTGACCTAGTGCTCTCTGTCCAGCTAGCTTCCTACTGCTTAAATTAATACAACTCATTCAAAACTGTTGTTGAATGGATGGGTCTTTAAGTCAGCAAGGATTCAGTTTTGGTAACTAAATGTTATTCCTATATGGTAGAATACCAGTAGAAGTAAAGTCAATAAACTCTAAAGGCAAATATATTAAAGAATTCTTATGCATCATGATTTTCCTCTTGCCATCGAGGGAAAAGATTGTGTTTTGCACAGGAACTGAGATGTTTCCCTTTCTGTGGTCCTCTGTGGATTTAACTAAAGCAGCAACTAAGAGAAACAGGAGTTTCATAAAGAAAGCCTTGTTGATAATTATAGAGTGGTTGTAAGCGTATGTTCATAGCCTTTATTTTTCTTGTTCAGAACTTTATTATGGATCTTTAAGTTTCAGATGTCTCTTGATACTTTGCATGTGTGTGACAGATTTTAGGTAAATAAACATAACTTATTCTTTTGAGACAATACTTCAAATACGTATTTTCAAGGGTGTGTTCTTTGTTTGACCACATATGACTCCTATAAATCTATAAACTAACTATTTTAAACCAGATTATCAGATTGTAAATAGGGTAAGATGGAGCTAGAGGGAGAAATAAATACTTTTTCTTGCTAACAGTTCTAGTTCTAACAAATGGCCCATACATGAAACACGTATAAATTATGAATTGGTTGTTCATGGTTTTCATCATTATTGGAGTTAAAATTAACCACAAAACCATAAGATGTTGTGTTCATTTGCTAAATCAGGGGCTGTATTTATATTTGCAGAATATAAAGTAAGAAGTTTTGACAGCCAGCTTTTGAACAGCATGATGTGCTTATCATCTACATATTCCATCAAGAGCAAAAATTGATTGAGGAAAATGTGAAACTTAGTTTACCAAGTTCTGTCTACAAAGATAAAATACTACTTTGGCTAGGATTCTGCCTGTTACTTTTTAAATATCTCTTGAACTCCAATGGTGGAATTTTTATAGCACTGCACATGTGGACAACTTGGTGGCATAAGTAACCTTCAAAAGTAAGGCATTCACTGATCTGGAAGAAAAACGTTGAGTAACCTCTCTACCTTCCAAGTAATGTTCTCCTTTGGCAAACAATTTGTATTAAACTCAGTGTCCTCAACACTAAGACTGATTGATACAGCCAGTACAGTGTGTTATATGCCATAGTGCTTGAACCATTGTGTGTGTTGGTGAATTATTTTCACAAACCATTGACTCAAAAGGCTGTGGACTTCAGAACAGTGTGTTTTGAAACTTTGAAGGCTTAACAAAAGACCCTCAATCCACCAGAAGGAGTGAGTCTTATGGACACAGTTTGCAGTGCTACTGCCTGCAGCGTTGGATGGATATCCAGATATAAGAGTCATAGCTCTCTCTTCACTGTAATTTATTACGTCCATGTTTTGTTGGATCTAGTAACAAAATTAATCATATCAGTCCTTTTTTTCTTTTTTTTTTTTTAACATTTAAAAGGTTAAGATTTCAGAGAGCCAGGCCTTAAGCTGTATTCCTTCTGTTTTGAACTGGTAGTATCTCCATTTGCATATGACACCATGAATTTCTTTGATTTATTATTTTAGCCAAGGAATAAGAAAAACATTCAAAGCCTACTGTAGGTTCTGACAAAGAAAATTACTGATTTCTTACATCTGAAAAGCCAAGTACCCATAGTCTGGCTGGTTCAGATTTGTCTAACTCCAAAGGTGTTAGACTGCTCCTTATTCATGCTTCATTTGAGATTCCAACCATTTGAAGAATGTTATCCTACTGGTATATACAATCCATTTATTTTATTGCACACACTTTGTTATTTAATGCCACCCAGAGTTTTCAAGGTGGCTTAGATTAAGTAAAAGGGCAGCGTCAACTATTAACATCTACAACTTAAACCAGACCTGATACAGGAAAGGGAAAAACATTAATCACAAGATGCCTGTGTGGAACAGTGGAACTTGGTCTTACATGGTAAGACAAATCCTGCAGGCTGATAGAGCTTGGTTTTAGTCTGACTCCTTGGAATACCTTGACCAGCAATCAGCCTTCTGGTACTGCTGCACTGAGAAAGGTGTTGGATGGTGGTGCCCAGACCGAAACCCAGTAATGGTCAGGAGGAAGGGAGGGATGATGCCCTGTGACAGAAGATCTAACAGGGGGAGAGGAACAGCCTTGGGAGTAAATTACACTTAAGCCTGAGGCAGTGCACTAAGGGGAGCTGTGAATGACATCAGCTGTGGAGACTTGCAGAGACAGAGCTAAAAATGGCCTGATTTTTAATTTGTAGCTGTACTGCCTGTGCCTCAAAGAGATGTTTTGCATGGCTTAAGGCAATTCTGAAAGCAGGAGAGGGGGAGGACATGAATTAAGTCTCTTCTCCATCTGAGTCGATGTTCTCTACCCGTCATCTGCTTAGTATACAATATGTTTCAGTACAAAGAACCCAGCTAGAGTCTATTGTTCCACAAAGAAGGAAGCTAAGCTTTTCACCATCTAATCAATATTTCCTGAGGAGTTGCCAATGTCTCCTGAGCAGAGTTGTGATCTTTCTGCCATAAATCATGCCGTTACTGATCTTAAAATTGCCCTGGACAAGTGTCCTCCCTCCTGACAAGTGACATTTCAAACAGGAGTATAAGCATTTAGGACAAGGACAGTGTGTGCTACAAAGCACATTCTTGGGGTTCTGCAGATAATAATCTCTGAATTACTTGTAATGACAATTTCTGGGGATTTCATAATGCCTCAGTATCTATGCCAGATTCCTGGATTTTGACCAAGAGGGTGTTATGAATTATAAACATCAGTACCATTGCCATCCACTGTAGCTAACTACTGTCTTGCATGCAGACTAGTTTGTGCACTTGTGTTGCACCCAGACATATACAAAGTTTAGATTTCTTTTGAAAACAGTTGGTGTTTTGGTAACTAAATGAATAAACATATAATATTTCAAGAACTGGCAGAACAGCATCTAGTTCTCATTACCCTCTATGTTTCTCTCTACCCTTTGGCTCTCACCATAATTGAAGACAACTGCTCTGGCCACTCAGCATTAACTGCATCTGCAAGATGAAGTTATACATCTTCCAGACGTGGCACCCAGTTGCCAGAGCTTTTCTTACCCTTTGGTTTGCTTTGAGCCTCTGCTTTGGCCTCAGAGCTCTCTACCTGTCTCCAAGTCTGCTGCTGATGCTCTTTTAGCCATGCTGCATAGTACTGCATTCCTGTGTTGCTCTCTGTCATGATATGGAAAAGGAAAAGAATGGGGAATGCTGGGAGAGACAATTACATGGAGGTAATAGTAAGCTCATTTGATTTTGCAAACATATTGAGAGTAATCCAGTTATTTCAGAGCTCGTGCCCAGCTTTTGTCTGTGACAGAGATGCAAGCAGAGGGAGCACTCTCTGCCATCATGCCATGGGTCTGAGTACCTGCATATTTCAGTAACAGCAGCAGTTGATTTTCTATTTTATTTTAAGTGGAATGGTATTATCAGAAAATTGTTATTGTTAACATTTGCATAGAGCAGGTTAGCTCTTTTAAGTGGCTTCATGCCATTAAGTAGGAATGTAACCACAATATAGCAGTTTGTCTAGAGAGAGGAAAATAACCCTTCAAACCCCTGGCACCAGTTCCACATTAGAGCTAAATTACTGTAGCAGATTGAAATGACAAGACTCACATTTTTAAATGAGCTTGTAAACAAGTCATGTGCCCAGACTGGCATGGGACACGAATCCTAATTTGCACATATGCCTTGGGATTTGTCCACACACACAAAAACAATTAAAACAAAGTCAGGCAAAGAATACATAATGTAAGACTGAAGATATGAGTTTAATATTCTTAAGCCAGTAGTGTGTGAGGAGACAAGCAGACTTTCAGTATCCAGTGTTTTCTCTAATAAGTAGTACCAGGACAGCTCACCACAAATGCCCAAGGAAATCTGTTATGACGTGTATATATAGAGTATGCCTAGTCTAGAATATTTATACATAAATATACTCCAGAGCAGAGGCCTCTTAATTGACTTTTTTAGCTTTGTAGATGCAATGCAAGGGACTGGACAGCCTGCATTCACTGGGCAGGTCCTTTCCTGTCTCAGCAGGTGGAACATGGGATGTCATTTCGTCCTGGACTGCAGCAGAGCAATTCATAAATTGAAACATTTCCCGTTGTTCTCTGTTTCAGGTGATGTACCCAGTAGGTTTGTTTTGTGAGCAGCTCTTTAGGGAGTTGTTAGGTGCAGGCAGCCCCATTGTGCTCTCCCACATGCTCTGTGAGAGAAGCAGAGTAGCCTCAGTGAGGCTGAGGGTGGCTGGGCTTTGTCAGGCTGTGCCCAGCTGAGGCCATTGTATCCTGCTACACCACTGGCAAGGTTTCTTCTTGACTAGAAACTTCAGGCTTTGTAAAATTATTCTGTTTTGCCAGCCATGAATAAAGCACCTGTTGGAGTGGTGGAGATCTGGCTGTCCTGGAGCACTGGGTGTGGTGGGGCACAGGGAGGGCTGAGGCTGGGTGCTCAAAGGAGCTGAGCCTGGCACTGGTGCCCTGCTGCCAGCACAGCCAGGCTCTGCTGCAATGGGCATAGCAGTTATTTGGGCTGAAAGGCCACTGTGGAGCTGGCTGTATGGCAGCCTCAAATACTAATTAATGTCTTAGAGGTAGTTTCAGAACTGTACTGTCTTATTTCCACTCTGCTTTCACGGAATTGTTTTATGTATCTGAAACTTTGATAATTGGCCAAGTTGAAAGCTCACTTGAAGGTGAAATCTGTATATTTCTTGATGTAAATATTGTGTTTCAATAGTTCACTATCATCAGGCTGTCTGATATCATTATGCTTTATTTTTATAGTACCTGACTTTCAAATATGATGACACTGTGAAGCAATTGTTTGTGTGATTTAGTAGAAAACTATGAATAGAGGATGGGAGCTCCATCAATCTATATCTAAGCACAGATGAAGTGACTGACCCTGATCCAAAGGCCTTTCAATTGAGCGGATTCAAGAGTTGTACTCAACTGGTCAAACCCAGCTTATGTCTCATATTTATGTTTCTTTTTTTTTTTTCTATTTTGTGTAAAGCTGCACAGAAAGTTTTTGCTGTTGGTTAAGTGTACATGCATATTTTCACTTCCAGCCCAACTGCTGCCAGTGTTTAAATGCACCTAATAATAATTTTCTTTAAAGTTGGTTTGTGTTAAAAAAAAAAAAATTAAAAATCCTCTTCCCTGCCCCTGACCCAAACCGTATAAAATGTCATGGGGTGGCTTTTCCAACAACATCTTGAACTTTTAGTTCTGCAGTGTTGTCTCTGAGCCATTAATGAAACCCATATTGCAGGGATGGCCTTGAAGTAATGGAGGAAGGAAAAAGCAGCTGTATTTGCTATCCTGTGGCTCTGTGTTTTTCATTATGTTCTCTCTTATTTTTGTTTTGGGGTATGTTTTCTGGAGCAAACACCTGCCCTGGGAATGGCCTGCTGCAGAGACCATGTTGAATGCCTATTGCTGGCTCTCCAAGGGGTGCCAGATGTGACACTGCAACCTGCTAAGCAAAGCACCAATGTGCTCATAAAGGAGGAGCAGCTTTTTCTGTGGGTGAAAGCTCTGGCACAAGTATTTGACTGAATGACTGTGAGTATTGTTACTGAAAAACCAACCCAACCCAACCAGCAAGATACTGCCAGAGCAGCCTAATGGTTCCAGCACTTCACATAGCTGATGACCAGGACAGGTTTATTCCCTCTCAAAATGACACATTGGAATAATATTAGCTAAGTGTCTGTAGCCCGGCTGGAGTGTCTCTTTCCAGACACATAATTGGTACTGTCACCTCTCATGCTGTATGGTATGCAAAGCTGATGCCTATGAGTTTTGCCCATATGTTTTTTAAGTGCACTGGATGCAGTCAGCCTTGAATTCTGAATAAATAGTGATGGCTCAATTAATAATGGAGTGAAAAAGCACAAAATTAAAGCATGTTAGAGTGCATGCATTAGCAAGATGGTTTTTCAGCAAGCTGTCAGACAGCATATGTAAGAAAAGTAAAGCTACTCTGGTGGAGACAAAGAGGTTTCACTTAGATAACTGAAGCACAGCCCATCTTTGATCAGGTTTGCAAAACTGGATTCACTTTGCTCTTTCCTTACGTCATGCAATCAGTGCCTGTCTGTAGACATGGTGGTGAAGTAGAGGGTAGAATCTCTGATGAAAGAGCCCCAAAGAAGGGTTTAATCCCATTCAGTTCTCTGTAGTATGCAAACAAATCTTCCCCCTAATGAAAGACTACAAAACTGAAATAAAATTATTAGACTCCGGCTATATTTTTAAAGGCTCAAAATAATATAGGCACATCGCTGCTTGGTTTTTGGCTCTCTAATAACTAATTTCTCCCAAACTAGATCTGCACATTGGTAATGCAAAATGTTTTACTTCACATTAGAGTGTTTATTTATGCAGCTTCATTTCCAATAAAAGCTATGCTTTACGGTGCATTATGCAGAATGACAGCGGTGCTCTGAATTGCAAGGTCACGCTATAGATCATACTCACTCTGCCAAACACCCAGTAAGGAATTTTGGAGTAAGCTGCAATAAGGGGCTGAGCAGTGAGCAGAGCCAGAAACAATACAGGTTAGAAAAATGTTTGGTTTATTTAGTGAAAGAAGAAAGAGTTTGACTTATTGGGGAGGTTTTTCCTACCGTATTCATTCTGGGTCCAGGTCCTGGAAAGAAAGTTTGGGATGGAACTTCCTGTAGTTGACCCTAATCTGTCCTCAGAGCCTCATGTGTCTTCCACCAGCCTGAGGGGTATGGGGTGTGTTTGAAGATCTAACCAGCAGTTTATGCTCTGAACTGTTACATTACCAGACCCTCTCATTTTCCATTTCGTATGCGAGGCTACATGTCTGGTGAAAGGTGAAGTGTCATCCTCTGCACATAGATTAGGTGTGTGCTACTGTGCAGCTGAAAGCAGTGGGTCTAAATAGTAAAAATGCCTTATTCCAGATGTTTACAGAAGTAATTTTCCTCCAGGAGAAAAATTTGCCCTAGGACAAAGAGGGTGACAGTGCACAGTGCAACCACTGTGTGGGTTTGTGCATTTTCTGTCCGTGGAAAATAATTTGAAGATAACAGATGTCTAGAAGGCCAAGAAGTGCCAAAGCCAGTGGGGCAAATAACTTCTCTTTAGGAGGTATACAGTTTTCAGGCCCTTTTTCAGATGTGGGACAAGAGAAGAAGCATCAATTATGAAAGCAGAGGGCCACAAGAGAAGTTATCACACCCGCACAAAACATGAGAGCAAAGAAAAATTTCAGTATGTCAGGCTGTTCTCCAGATGTTGCTGGTGAGCTGTACCAAAACCGTTGAGGATGCCTATAGCAAACTGCCTGAACAACAACATTGGTATTCCTCAACAGACACAGCTGGTTATTTTTAGGGGGAATATAACTTCGTGTGGTTGTACTGCCTGAGGGGGCACATTTTAGACAGCACAGAGGTGGTGGTGCCATTTCAGAAATCTTCCTTTTGGCTTGTGCTTTACCAGGTTATTTTCTGCAGAAGAAAGAAACTGGTGAAGAACTGAGGAACATCCTTGGTACAGACCCTTATTTATCTATTTATTTGTGTATTTAGATGCAGAGAAAGAACAGGAAAATAATTTGCAGCAATGAAACAAATCGGCAGGAGAAGACATCTCCAAGTCTCTCTTGCTGACTTTGAGACATATGTCTGCTCCCTCAGTCATACTATTTCGGGCTATCATAGCACTCACTCCCCACAATTGCCTGAAAGGAGATTGTATCCAAGTGGGAGTTGGCTTCTTCCCCCAGGCAAACAGAAACAGGACAAGAATACATGGCCTCATGTTGTGCCAGGGAAAGTTCAGGTTAGATGTCAGGAAGAATTTCTTCACTGAAGGGGTGGTTAAACATTGGAATGGGCTGCCCAGGGAAGTGGTGGAGTCACCATCCTTGGAGGTGTTCAAGAAACATGGACATGGAATTGAATGCTTTAGTTTAGTTGACATGGTAGTGTTCAAACATATGTTGGACTTGATGATCTTGGAGGTCTTTCCCAACCTAAATGATTCTGTGATTTTATGGACAATGACCATCTGTGCTGAGCATCCCAATGCTGATTTGTCTAATAAGGTGTGACCCATAGAGATTAAGGCTGATGTTAGGAGCAGCTGGATCCTGCTCTGATTTCAAAAGAGGTTGAAATATTATTGTTGATGGGCTTGTTGGTGTGTACAAGGCAGTGTCTGAGCTTTCATGCTTCACTGGGAGCTGTGCTCTTGCACAGAGTGTAAAGCAAAGGGAATTATCACAGTATGTTAACAGTCTGTGTACTGATAAGGGATGGGTGGCTCTTGATACTAGAAGTTTCCTTTTGAGGAAGAGTTTCTCTGGACAGATTCATGTTTAAGTGAGTGGTTACTGCTGTAATTTAATTAATTCTTAGTAAGTGAAGAAAAATTTGATCTAACTGAAACTGAATAGATTGCTTTTATTGAATTCTTCTTTAATTAAAGCTCTTACTGCCTTCATGCTATTCTGATGGCGTAGTTTAGGTTTTTACATTGAATGACAGCAGAAGGAAGAAAAAAGAGGAAATGTTTATTTAATTTGTGGTATAGAATGTAATGACAAGAGATTGTTTCCATACGTACTGTTTTTGTTGACCTTTTAACATTTGGAAATGTCAGGAAATGCCATTACTGTAGGTCTATCCAGCTTTAATGCTACAATAACTTTATAGCTATTCACAAGGGAAATTATTATACATTGCCTGAAACAGTGAAGGTGTATGTAAGCATACACACAGATCTCTCTTTCTCCCTTCCTGCCAAGTAGATCTCTGTGGTTGCATGCGGTCTCTGTTAAAAATGCAACTTTTGTGTCGCTGCAATTTTGACTTTACCAGACTTACTGAGACAGCAAAGAGGCGTGTTTCTGGGAAGTTTAAAGAAGCTTAAAATAATGTATGATGCATTTTGAATTACTGTGATTAGACATTTGCCAAAATGTCATAGGCTCTTCCAACACAGATATTAACCTTTTCTGGGTTTGGGTTGTTTTGGGGGGGCCTGTTAAGATTCAGAGAAGTTGAAAAGCTGGTACTTGGATCTATGTGTGTTGTCTTGGGGAGAGGTTTCAGTCGTGACTTTGATACTCAAGTCCCAAGAAGATGGAGCAATGCTGCTGAAGCGATGCTCTCCCTGGCTGTGTGAGCAGTGCAGCACACAGTTGTGTTGAGTTGTGTGTCATGGAACAGCCCTGGGTGCAGCCCAGCACGGCAGGAGGCTGTTACCTTGGACAGCACCAGGCAAGCTGCTGATTTATGACTGTCCCCTTGTCTCCCACAGAAACACATCCACAGAGACACCCAAGAGGACACCCAAGAGAAAGTGATTAACATCAAACACATTGCTTTTCAGATTCTGGCCTAGAACCTGAGCCTTCAGTGATTTGAGAGGGATGGGGATTTTGTCCTTTGGTTAGAAAAAACACCAGTGTCTGATGAGAATTGACTCTTTCCCCTCAAAATCTCAGCTGAGGGCTTCAAGTACTAAACAAGGGAAGCTGAAACCACCAAACAGAAATACATGTAGTTAAAAATATTAGAAAGTGTTAAAATTAATACTGAGAGTGGGCATAATTATTGCATGTTTTATGGAATCAAATCAATAAAATGTTAAGGAACTACCTCTAAGCTTATAATTTACTTTACTTTGTCTGCTCAGAAATATCCTGCACATTCCACTGGCTGGGGGAGGAGGCTCTTCTGTCTTGAGAAGAATCACAGTCAGCTGTGGATCTGGTTGATTTTACTTATTACATGTCCAACTAAAAAACAGTGATAACTCAAAACACTCAAATAGAAATGCCCTACACAAAAATTGTAATCTGAACTAATGACAAAGTACAGTTGCTGCCACTTCACAAGCTTAATTTGATTTCTGAACAAAGCAATTTCGAAATACAGAAAATGAATAGTAATTGTCAGGTGTGATTTATTACTTTGCAGAAGTTTGGAAATGAGAACTGTGAAGAATATCTACAGAAGAGTATCAACAAATCTCTTCTATTGGCTGAGATCAAGCTCACAGCTGAAGCTTGTATGTATTGTTCCTAAGAATATATTAAAAAATATTTAGATTTTGACAGAATTTATTGAGATTCATTTGTATATAGTATTTTGACTATATATATATGTGTTTTCATAAATATAATATCATTCACACAGAGTAATCTGACTGCATTGTCTTCCTTTGCAATTCTTTTGTATGATATCAGTACTAATAAAACTTATCTTCCAGATATACTGACCAATGGGCTGAATTTGAGTGTATCGGTCATAATTTGCTAAATGTGTTTTAAAACTCTGGTTATTATTAAAAACTTTGAATAGTAGTGGATTATCCTGATAATGATTTAAATTCCTTTGTATTTTATTTATTACATCCATTAGAGAAAAATCTAAATAAGCTCTAGAAGATGTCAAAATTTAAAAAAAAATCTTTGGTGCTCTTAGTATTTGTGCATATATACACATGCATGTATACCTATAGTGTGGATACTCACAAAAATACACATATGGGATTCAGCTCTGTGCTTGATCTCAGCCAGTAGAAGAAATTTCTGCTACATGTGGATAGCCAGTTTTCACAGTTGTTGTTTCCAAAATTTTGTGAAGTTGTAAACTATACCTGACAGTTTGGACTGCTGTAGTCATGCTGTCTCTAGGTTAGTACCTTGCATGTGCTTTATTACTTTGGCTGCATAATTATTTATGGTCTTTAAACATAAATTCAGACACTGTGATGTGTGTGAACACTAACAGACATGCTTCATTTAGAGGTGTAACGTGCTTCCAAACTATTACACGTGACTGCTGGCAGTACCTGTTGTCTTTCTGACACCTTTCCCATTTACATATTGAAAAAGAACTTCCCATTATTTTTTAATCTGGTAGATTTCTGATGAGTACAGTTAAGCACAAAAATGGACTTTAATACACCTGATAATCAACCTAGTGGTGACTTGCTTTGAGATAAGGTTTTGTACAGGTTTTTCTGGCTGATTTTTCCTCTGTGAAGGATGGAAGATTTATTGGCCCAGGTTGCTGCTGCTAGTGCCTAAAGCAGAAACAGTCCTTCAGTGTGTTGGCCTGTTGAGAGTCCCCATGTGCTAGGACTGGAGTGATTCCCAGGGTGGGCCTCCTGCTGCAAGATGACCTAAAGGGAAGCTATATAAAATAATTGCTTGGTGTAGATGTCTGGTATTCCTTGTGAAAGAAGCTGAAAGTTGGGGTAAGCCTCTGGAGCCCTCCAAATCAGACAGACAAGTTTTGAAGTTGGGTCATTTATAACATAAGCCAGCTGAGATAACTGCTGGGCTACAGACAGGGGGAGGGAGGGAGGGAAGGAAAGAAGACAAACCCTCCTTCTCCTCCCCTCTGGGAGCCAGTTGATGAACCTTTGCTTCCACATGTGCCCACGCTACTGTGCAAATTCACAGGAGCTGCAGGAGAAGTTTAGTCACAAATTTTGTACTGTTTTGCTTGGTCCAGATCAAGAGACTTCTTCTTCCTTTGCAATCTGCTGAATTGAGCACTTGCTTAGCCATTTGTACAGCCTTGGTTTTTGTAAAACTGTACTCAGTTTGAGCAATGTAACTGCAAAGCCCTTAATTGCATGGAACAAGTATATATCAAGCAACAGGTATATGGGTGAAGTTAACTAAATAGCAGTAGCCTTCAAAGGGCCACAAAAGCTAATATATGTGAGGTACTGAGGCCTTGGTTTTGCAAAAGTGTCAACAAAGCCTGCAGCTCACTGTGGTGGCAGGGATGAAAGGTCAGCAATCCACGATGAGGTATTGATCATTAAACATGAGGCTTACTCCCTGCTCACCTGCACTCTCTGTGCTAGTGGGAAAGAGAAATCCTGCCTCTATGGCAGAAACTTTGGTCAAGACCTGAAAGGTCTGCAGGCACAAGTGGTAAGTGCTAAAAGAGAAAAATGTGCATGATTTGATGCATACAGATTAGCAATGAGTGCAGTGTTGAAAATTCTTGGCCGTGGGTCAGTGTAGCAAAACATTTGGACAACATTTCCCTGAACTGACGTTTCTTAGTCTGGAAATCCAAACTGGTGATAACAATTAGCTGTTCCCTTTGCTTCTGTCCTTAATTAGAAATCGGGGGTGGGGAGCATGGGGGGGGGTGTGGAGGAACAAATGAAAAACAATCAATCATTTTCAAACCTGTCAGAAGGTGAAGGTCAACCTAAATTTAAGCCATGGCTTATTGTTGATTCGTATTTGATCTGAGCCACCACACATCCCTCAGACTTTAATACGTCCTGGCAATCAGACGTTCAGGGCTGCGTTTTTCCCATTACTCGCCAGACAGCGGCGGGGTGGCTCCTTGCAGAAGGCTTTAAGGAACAGAGAAAGACGAGAGGTCATCAGTGACCACTAAAGGATCAAAGATGGGAAAGCTGGGTGGTTTCATACAGTCTCCTATGGAAAATGATTTTATATTGCTCAAAGTCCAAGTCTGGTGCAGTCCATTGTTACTGCTTTTCTAAATATCCTGACTTGTTCAGAAATGCAGTAAAAGGCTTTCAACCCGGCCCATTCAACTTAAAAAATGGAAAACAAAATCCTCTTAATCCCTCCTTGGATCAGCTTGCACAATAAAGTAGCCAAACTGGTAGTCACAGTATTGCTATGGTGCTCAGCCTGCTGTGATTCCTCCACTGCATCCCTCTCAGATCACCAGTAGGATCAGTCATTCTCTATTAGGTTGGAAAAGCTCAGAAAATAAGAACAAGAAAAATGCTAAACGTGCTGTGGAATTTCATTCCACTTCTATAATGAGCTTAGCAAACCCTCAAGCAGAGAATACGTAATTTTAAACAGATTTTTAAGCAGCATTTTTGTCAACTCTTTCAGAAGAGAAGCAGAGCCAGGTGATGCTTCCTTTTTAGGAGCAGAAGCAGGGACTTTCTGGGCTTGATCCCCATAGTGCTGACTGCTCCTGGCTTCTCCTGCCAAGGGCTGAGCTGCACCTTGTGGGGTTGGTCAGGGGGCTTTGGGGTGCTCCTGTTCTCACCTATAATGCAATGGTGGCAAACAAGAACTCCTGGTATTTGGGCATGGAGGCAGCCAGCTGGGCCTGGCAAAGGAACTGGCTCTCTTCCAGTGGAGAACGGCATTGCACAGCCGTAATTGTAATTTCAATAACTCCCCCACCATCTTCAGCTTCATTTAATTTCCCCCTTAACAAGGGTCTGCTTTGAAGGAGAAGAGGAAAAAAGAGCTTTTCTATTATGGGATTTCTTTTGGACACCTTAAACAATGGCTATAAAGTAAGGAGGTGGATTGAAACCCAAGGCCATCGTATCTGCTCTTTGTTCTTAATCTCGTTTGACTGGTAACTGCTCAACAGAGCAATAAGAAAAGCATTTGAAGAATCCCATCAATCCAGCACAGATTTTTAACACAGGCAAGTCCAATTAGACTATTATGGGTGGCCAAAATAAGATCCCTATGCTCTTGATAAGTCACATGAATAAAATACTGGATGATTGTGCTGTAGCGAGCAATTTGAAGCCAAAAGCAAGAACATTTCTAGTCTCAGTTTCTGTCTAGAGAAGCAGACAACATGGAAAGGATCTGCTGCTCTTGATTTAAAAAAAATAGAGCTGGAAATGAAACAGATGAAACCATTAATTTAATTCACTTGAAAGCTTCTGCTTCGAGGAGAGCTATACCATATTGTTCTCTACAAGGACACCAGATTAATCGCCTTTTCTCTCCTTCACCTTTTATAGTGATGCTGCACAAATGGTATCAAGCTGACACAGAAAATTATAAATATACTGTGGCTGCAATTTAGCAGCATTAATCACACAAATTTAGTAGTTTTAGATGGTAGTAGGTCATCCATTAGCTGAAAAGTTGACAGTAGTAGCATAGAAGCCCGAGTTCAGGCCTCATCTTCCCCTTTCAGGCAATCTATTTCTTTCTCGGGAAAAACATCTGGTCATTTAAAAACTGTAATTTTCATACATTTTAGCTAACAGTGGAATGTTGAAAAGCTGTTCTGAAAAACATAGTTCTTTCCTGTGCCAAACCAGTTGGCCTAGAGTTAGCAAATGTTGTTATAAATCTTCCCTTTGCTTTTTCAACAGCTCTAAAACTACAGAATTAAATGCTTCATAAAGACTAGCCAGTGGATGTGAGTTAGTATGCTGAAGAAGTTGAGCATGCAAAGCCCCCAAGACCTTTTGAATGCTGCCCCAGTCACCCCACAGAAAACCCAAGCTGCCTCCCAACCCCAAGGAGACAGAAGATCTTTTTGCTTCATTTCCACCCCCTGAAGCATGGCTTAGTAAAGGCCTCTGAGTATAGTTGCACTGAGTAGGCTCAGAAAGAAAATAACAAAATGGAAAACCTGCCTTCTGTCACATGTATCCTCTCTTTCATTAATGTGTGTCACTGGACATGGTCTTTCCCACTGCTTGTCCTCCTAATTTTAGCCCAGCCTTGTGTGTAGAGTCATAAGTAGTAGGCTGAGGGATTTGCCACCCCACATGTCATTTATTTGTCTAAAAGAAGAAAAAATCCAGAGAGAAATAGCAGCACAGCAATTTTCGCCAACCCAAAAGAATTAACAATATGAAGTGGTGAGATAATTTTTAACCTTTCCATGGTAAATTTCATGCAGAAGGAGCTGAGAACATCAGAGGTGTGTCAGCTGGTGTGCTGCTTTGTCCAACCAAACAACAACCAAAGAGTGTGGGAATGGCAAACCCAGCTTCTTCCTCCTCCAACAGATAAGTGATGATACATGTCAAACACAAGGAGAGGGGTTTCTGGGAGTGCTCTACCCCCATGGATCCTAGAGCACATGACTAGGGTGTGCTGCACACAGACCTGATTTGGTTGGAAACTGTTCTGCATTAGGCATAGCGATGTAAAATCCCACCTCCCCTCCCCATACAAACCTCCTGCCTTCTGCTCTGGAGGCTGGTGCAGGAGAAATGCCATCCCACATGCTGTGAAGGGTGCATGGATATGTGTTGCCATTGCTTTTGCTATGGCCCAGTGCTGCTATTTAAAAAAACGCGCAGGGAAACAAGATGACCCATTCAATCAGTGCAGGGTTCTTGGTTTGCTGAAAATTCAAGAATTATTGAAACTCCAGGTCTGAGCCAAAACAATTTTTTAAATTATCATTCCGGTTTTGTGGTCCTGACGAGGGCAGCAGGAATGGAATGTTCTCTGCTACTGAGTCCTGACGTGCTAACAGCGCTCACCCAGAGCAGCAGCCCTGAGACAAAGCAAGAGGAAAATACTGACTGCATGGGGTATCTTCTCAGAGCCATGACAAAATTTCTGGTCAGAGGCTGGCAGCTGTATTTCAGAAAAGCCCAGCAGGCCATAATAGTTGCTAAACATATGGAGGAGGAAAATTCAAATTGCTTGTCATTGTGGCAAATCCCAAACAAGTACTTGGCTGCCAGAAATGCTGGGGTTCGCTCTCTCTCATGCTCATCATCTGCAATTAAAGCTGTTCTGCTTTGTGTTAGGATTAACCAGAGTAAAGATTAAAACCCAAGTGCTAAGCTGCAAGCTGAGTGTCTGTCTGTGGATCTGTTCATAAGAGACACTAGCCAGCAGACAGCTATTCTCTTGCTCAGTAGAAGGAGGCAAAGATTTCAAAACCCTTCATTTGACAAAAACCAGGGACTTCAGTACATGTTTTCTTCGAAGTAGGTAAACAGCCACAAAATTGGTGTTCTGGATCAGAGACCTTGCAGGCTCATTTTTTCTGTTTCTACATAAAATGTGAAATAACCATCTTTTTCTCCTGAGAAAGACATATTTAGATCTCATAAAGTAATAGATGCTGGTAACCTGAGCAGGACTTTCTGTGGTCACAGAAGACAGGAACCACTCACACATCATGTTAGGAAGAAGAGTCATGCAGAAAAGTTATCTTTGGCCCCTTCTGCCAGTCCTTAATGTGACATCTAGCAGCCTGGTACCTAAGCCACCGGCCTGGGCTGCTCAGCACACAACAGTGAGACTCTTCTTGCAGAAAACAGCACCAGCAACAAAAATTGCCTGTTTCTTAACCCTGGTATTATGATTTGCTTTCAGAAATATTCCCTCATCTCAGCCAAGGCCTTCTCCAGTCTTAAAGCTATGAAACAGACAGATAATACCCACCCTTGGCAGAACCAAGAAACAGAGGTACAGAAAGAAAGGTGTGAATCCCAGCTGTTGGCTGGACAAACTTTCAGGCTCACGTTTCAATAGCGTCCATGTGGAAAAACACTTCTTATTTCCAAGTCCTTCAGCCAGTCATGGTTAAATTGCAAACTAGCTCCTTATGAGCCAATGCCTCCTGTCATGTGCTGTCCAGGAATGTGGAAGCCCATTCAATTTCTAATGGAAATGAATCGAGCAATGCTTTTTTGCCTTCCTCCAGTCCAGAAGTCTCAATGCACTGAGAATGATATGGGAGAAGGCTTTCTCCCTCTTCATTTCTTTGCAGCCTCAGCCTATGAAGCCTTTATGCCTGTACAAAGTGGTACAAAATGTAATTTTGCTGGCATGGTGGTTTTTAATGTCAAAAATATAATGTCACACAGATATATGGTGACTTTGCAAGCTGTAAGTTAGATGGGAACCAGAGCTTTGGTTACCTAAACACCACTTCCAGATCCTAGAAACAGACTGCCACTTTGCAGATCTTACCACGCAGATGAGGGACAGGTATCTGTAAGACATCTCCCCCACAGCATGCTCCAACTCCACCACTCTGAAGGGTGGTTCAAGGCAGTAGCAAAGTTATTTCTATACCACAAACAGATCTGGCTTTGGTTTTAGCTTGCCACAGTTTTAAAATTCCCTTCCATCTGAACTAGTTACCCTGCTCTTTCGCACTGCTGTGCTTTCTGCCTGAGCATGTTTACCTAAAGTGTAATGACATTGAGGCTGATAGATATTGTGTAAGAAAAGGTGGTTTTCTGTTTGTCCATCTCACCTTTGCCAGCAGTAGCCACCAAGGCTTCCCTTTCTTTTCCACACACTGCTCTTCTCTTAGAATTAAGATCTCTGCATGCTTTGGAGCCAGAGGACCTGTATTGAATTTTAGAAGCTGTATTTGGGAAGCATGGACTTTTCCCCTGCTTCCCCAGTGGCTGCAAGCAGCGGCCCATTTCCAGCCGTGTCTGTGCTGTAAGAGCTGTGCTGCACTCACCCCTCCTGGGCTGGGGCTGGGGTTTCCTGGCCAGCACTCAGGGCTGGCAATCACACAGGCTGCGACTGGAAGAGCCAAGGAGCAAAAATTTAGAAAGCTACTTAACAAAGAGATTGCATATGTGCGGCTCAACCTGAGGAATGAACAATTGCTTTCCTGACTGGTCTGAAAGGGGGCTGCTTTATTTCAGTATCAGAGAAGAGATTCTGGCTTTCTCCCCAAATATGGGCAGAGCAATCCTTCATTAGTGACGCTGTGTGGAGACTTGTGTCAGCCTCAGACTGAGCTCAGCTCCTTCAGCTTCTTGAGCACTTCCCTGATCACTGCAGTTTTCTCCTAATGCTCTCCATGAGCATGCAATGGCTCTCACTGTTGGTGAGACAGAGCAGGGGAAGAGGAGAGCCCTTGCTTGCATCCCAGCACTGTCAGCCAAGATGATCCAGGGAGAGTGGTCTCATGTGTTGCCATGGAGGTGTTATTCCTTTCTCCCACTTTTTTGGCCATGGCTTCAGTTTGGCCCTCCATACAGTGCAAAACAGAAAATTTCCCTACCCAGATGGGCAGAGGGCACAAACCAAAATCTATCAAACTCAAGGGAAGGAAGTGAAATTTCCTTTTCTCATTACATTTAAATCTGTCACTTTCAGGTGTGCTGCTGCTTCTCCCTTCCCAGCTTTCTCTGCTGCTCCTCAGTGCATCTCACCTAGAGCAGGACACACAAGTGAAAGTGGCCTCAAATCCCAGCCAGAGCTTAGCATGAGCTATGGGTTCCCTTTGTGTTGGGTGCATCCTCCACCTCTGAACCCCTTGCAGCAGAGAGCATCTGTTAAATGTCTCATGCCCTGTGATGGGGTCTTGCTTATGGCCAAAGCTCCACGAGATACTACTGTGACATGTCAGTGAGAAGGGGCCTGTGGTGACTGCCAGAAAAGTTGTAAGAATATTGTCTCTGCATTATTAGTATTAGAAAGAGTGGAATATTGTCTCTGCATTATTAGTATTAGAAAGGGTGGAAGGAGTAAAGAAAGGGCTGGAGGCTGAAGGGAAAGAGACAGATGAAGTCATGCATTCAGAAAGTGTCAGAGCCCTTGCAATGAGCACAGATTGCTTACAAGGCATTCTGTGCAAACTGTTTACAAAGGCCCAAAGTTTAAATTACAGTGATGTCAGCAACCATTAAAGTTTGCTGCACTGGAAGTATTTTATGCATGTCAAAATTTACCTTCTACTCTAATACACTTGAAAGAATTATAGGAATAAAAATAAAAGTAAGATGATTTTATTCTTTTTGTTTTATTACCCTGCTCTCCCCCCATAAAAAGAAAAAAAAAAAAAGAGTGAGAGAGAGAGAAACAAGCATCATAGAGGTCCTGCACTGAAGTTCAGTTTCATAATTATGCTTTCACTGACAAATCAACATTTATTGATTTGCTGTAGTAATTATGCCTGGCTGTGCCATCCAAAGTCTTATCTCCATGCTTTTTATGGGAATTTGACCTTTTTTCCTTACAATGGCTTCTAAGCACTCTCCAAATGCAGGCAAACACTGTAGAGAGTGACTGCATGGAAAAAGACCAAACCAAAGAACTAGGTAACTCTCTCAGCAGTTGTCCCATAGCCCACACTGTTTTATACAAAGAGAAAGATGAGTAAACAAGCATTTATGAACATGTAGTATTTGCACTGTAATAAAAAAGATACATAATGCCCTCCCAACCCCCTTCCAGCATGAATAAATTGTTAATTATCTATACTGAATGGGATTAAGCAAAAACTGTAATTTTGATGTTGTTTTCTTCAGGCAGGGTCACCCACCAGAGGATTTAATTGATATTTGAGCCTTACTGGGGAGAGGCTGAAGGGCTCACCCTGCAGCACAGTGTTTTTATTAGACCAACATAGTGGGGTCACTGTTGCTCAAGGCTTAATTTTATTCCACTCTAAACGGCTTGGGGCAGGAAACTTCAGGTCTGGTCTCACTGCAGTTTCCAAAAGGCAGAACTCAGTTTGCCGTCTGGGGTTACTCCCAAACTGTTCAGCAGCACAGTTAGACTTGGAGACCCTGTGCAGAGGAAACATAGAGACAGTTTTTGATACTGGTTCTCAGGCACCTGCCCTCTCCCACCTAACAAAAGCAGAATTTTACTTCAATTGACTTATCCTCCTTTTGTAGAGCTCAAAAATAAACCTCCAGTGTAACTGGGTCTTCCCCAGGTAGCAAAGAAACCTCTCCAAAAATAAACATTTGTAATTATCCTCAGTTGCCACTGGATGTCAGTGATTGCTGGACTTTAGCAGTGAATTTGGTTTGGGAAGAAAAAAAAAAGACAGCATTTTCAGACCTTCCTGAGCCAAACAGGATCAGAACCAGGCAGTGGAAGTGCAACCAAATGATGGGGCAGCCAAGCTCTGGACAAGAGGGGCTGTTTTTTCTCAGACTGCATTCTTGCCTTTGCACCCACACATGCTTGTACACACTCATTTGTAAAAATAAATTTTAAGACAAATAAGAGACTGGTGAAAAAGAGGTTCTTTTTGAGCTGAGAGACACATTAGAGTTCAATGGTCTCCATTTGATCTTCTTGGTTTCAGGCTCATGAAAGCTTTCAGAAGTTGTTATCCCAAAACATGGCATTGTCAGATAGAAACAAGGAGCCCACAGAGAAAGGAAAGTCCATTTGTTCATGCTGAGTGACCCTCCAGAGCAGAGGAAAGGGAGACAGGAGGCACAAGAGAGCAATACCAAGTCTTAGACAGACGTCTCTGATTTTTGTAGGCGTAGACAGCAAAGGTATGTGGTAGCTTGTGTGTGCTGGGTGCAGTCAGTGTTGATAATTCCAGACCAAATAGATCTGTTCCTACACACGAGCTGGAAACAGAAGCAATATTCTCCACTCTACTGTGATTTATGGGCATGCTGGATGCTTCCCCTATAGATTGCTAAGTCTGTAACTGGGGGAAAAAGAGATGTAAATGGAAACATTTGAAGGCCAATCTGTTAACATGCTATAGCAGCATTCAAGAGTGGGTAGAAGATCTGTAGAAGCAAACTGGATGACAAGAAGGAGGGAAGAAAGGTTGACACGCTCAATTTGTTCTGCTTCCATAGTTTAAACGTGAGGAATGTGCACAAGGCATGAATGATAAAGCAAATACCTGCATAAGGCAGTTGCAGTGAGCAGCTTCCCATTGGTGTGGGGAGCTTTGAAGAGGCTGTCAGACAGTCCAGGCAGGAGAAACTACATGGAGCTCTCTCTGCATGTGGCACACAGTCTTTGAGGCATCTGTTGTCCCACAGGGAAGGTGCAGGCTGCTAGTACTGGTAGGAACACTGCTCGGAGAAGGGCACGTGGGCTTCCTACCTGTCCCTTACAAGGAGCTTCCAGGGACAGGACCTGACCCTTCTTCTCCCAGAGCTGCTCACTGTCTTGTGCTCCTATTCCCTTCTACCTTTCTGCATCTATTCTTCACAGACCCTCTCTGCACCTTCCTCTCACAAGAAATGCTCCATTGCAGCAGAAGGGACTGAGTGACCCTTCCAGCAGGGTGACCACACAGCACTCTTGGTGGCCCTGCATACTCATAGGAGAGAATGCAACAGCATTGAAACCTGGTCCTCCAGCTTCCAGCAAAATGCTCTAACCTCTGGACTAGGTGGAAGTCTCAGATGACATATTGCTGGATATGTTTTAAGGAAAAAACTTTCCATGACTTTGTGCTGAAGCATTATCTGGTGTACATGTATGAGAGCAAACTGGATCCTCTGGGGGCTTAGAAAAAGAAAAATCTCAAGTCTGGTTTTAGGTACAAGTTAGGACCGACCTAAGTTGGTTCCTTGCGTACCAAAAAAACAAATGAGGGCTGAAGAGGAGACTTAGGCACTATGATGGTCCCTTAATAAGGAACCATTTTCCAGATAATCTGTTTTATATTTAGCTATTTAAATCTTCCTTGGCTTTAGATTTTAAAATAATAAAGAATCCACCACAGCTTTAGATACGTTTCGGTGAAAAAATACCCAATTAAAAGGAAAGATATTTTAGTACTTTAAATATACCTTCAGCAAATATCAGCGGATTTAAAGTGACTGGGTAGAAGAAGAAAATGGTTTCATAGCAGCAGCATAGAAGGTACCTGATACCAGGCTGCTGTCAGCCTGCCTTTTTAATTCAGGGCATTTGATAGACCTAGGAGATAAATTGATAAATCTGCGAGGATTTAGTCACAGTATTTCACAGAAGCTGAAGACTGTGCACACCAAGGACCATGACTAGCAGGGCACTACAGTGGGCACCAGGTGCCAGCTGTCACTGATAAGGTGATGGAGGGATCCTGTGACAGGTGCCAAGTATGGTGAAATAGCCCACATCTTACCTCAGCTGCCTCCAGGGATTTCAACACAACCAGGTACAGACGTTTCACCTGCTGTTCCCATACTGTGAAGAAACACATGCTATGAGGCAACAGGGAGTCTGCTGCATCTGGGACTGCAGGTGAAGAAGATGAAGTAGAGCAGCTGAAGGAACTTCAGGCCCTTGCAGCTTGTCTTGGGTTATATGGAAGGTGTACCCAAAAGTATGTACTCTATTACCATTTCCAAGCTGTTAAGATAAGTGGGGCAGCGTTCTTTATCCTCTCTGTGACTCAGCCCTGGTAACACCCTCCAGGGATGCAGCATCCATTCTCTGGGGGCCATCTCTGCTAATGGGCCATCAAGGTCACCTGGAATTACTCAGAATTACATCATCCCATTGTGAGATGCCCTACCCAGAGTGGAGGAACTGAATGTTCCTTCCTGAGTATGAACTGAGACTTTGGAACACTGGGCTATAACTTCCACTGGATTCCCAGAGGAGAAGAGCTCGAAAATCACCACTGGACCTCCAGAGACATACCAGACCTTTCTTCAGGATCACCACTTCAGCCAGACCATATCCATCATGTCGCTGTTGAGCCGCTAGCTGAGGAATGACCCAAGTTCTCAGACAAGGAAAGAGAGAAGAGAGCTTTATTGTTTTGATTTCCATATATATAGAGTCTACAGAGGTCACCCAGATTGGTCAGCCCGAGACCTCCCCCTAGGCCCAATTGGCCAAGCCCAAACTGACCTAATCCGGAGACGTTGTTTGCAAAACATCCAAACTTTATCTTTGTTTATGAAATGTAGCAAAATGTTCTCACGAGAAAGAACTGTGCTAGTCACACCATCACTCCAAGGAGACTGCAGCCACCATTTAACTGGACTGTGATCACCACCCTGACCAACAGGGCGGTGAGTTGTATTCTGACTCTGTCAGTTTAAACTGGTGTTTCTGTATTACTGCCTTTACTTTAGTTTTTCCCTATTAAGCTGTAGTTCTGACATGGAATCTCTCGCAATATATTTGTGTGGGGTTAATTCCTCCTCTGATTTGTTTTCATCCTGCTCTATCTAAAGGGAACGTGTTCTTTCTGTTAATTGTAGCTCATGCTGAAAAGACCCCTAAAAGCCCATTACAGAAGAAGCCACTAGGGGTACCTGATTTGGGGTAAATAAATATTTCATAACTTACTAGGAAAACAAGAATAGAGGGTAAAAGTCCTTTGCTCAATCCTGTTCCTGAAAATAAAGACTTCTTTCACTCTATTGTTAATGTAAGTATTCAGAGAGTTGTCTATTTCTAGAGTCTGATTTTTCCAGCCCATAGGGGCCTGCAGTGGGTCAGTACCCTCCCTTCACCCACCCTCCCTTGCCACCACATCTTTGATGCTGTCATTGGTAAGTACTTTCAATAAATAAGAAACTGTTTGGATTATTTGCCACAATCACATGCTCAAAATTGCTTGTTTTAAAACAAAAAATGATCCCTTGTCCTAGCTGTCATCATCTTGCTTGTGAATCATTAAGCCTGATTGTCTTGGGATGTGAACGAATGTTGGGCTTGACTTCAGAGCAGGCTCTGCAGAACTTTGTAGCCATGAGAAAACACTCCTGCACTGATGGCCAGCCCTCTCTCACACCAGGTACTGCAAACACAGCAAAATCAGTGGGGACACGTAGATTTCCAGCCTGTCACACACAGGGTGTGACTGCTTTGCCTTGAAAAGATAGCTGTAACAAATGAAGTAGTTTTCTTTCACAAGTGTGTGCTTTCTGCTTTAATTTTTTGTGAGCAGTATTTTATATTTTCACATATATCCAGAGGCACATTTTAAAAGTCCCTTGGAAAAATGACACACATACTTTATTTCACATTCAGAAATTTTATGTCACGCTACACAGAAACTTTGGTACTTTATAGCAGACGTATTTCTCTGGATGCATTTACCATCGCTATTAGTAGGCTAGGGAAAGAAGAGTGAAGAAAGCTGGCAGGTGTAAGGCTAAGAGGAACACATTTCAGAAGGTCTTTTTCAGACTACCATGCAAAGTTGTTATATAAACCCTAATCTTCAAGCTAAAAAACTCAGCATGAAAAGATTTCTCTCCAACATCCCCCAAACAGCCCATTGTGGTAATTACTGTCTTTATCCTTATGGTCAGAGAGCTCTGACAAAGGGCAGCAGATTAATTTTAGATCTGTCTACTCTGTCCTATCCAACAGCTCATAAAATGTAAAGTTTCCTTTGAAAGTTCTTGCACTCCTTAGCTCTTGGGCAGCTTTAGGAGGCAATATAACAAAAAGGGCTAGGAGCACCTGTACTACTTCAGCAGTGCTCAAGCCAGGTTTTTGCGTAAGCTGTTTAACTCACAACAAGAAACATGCCCTAAACCAAGCCAAAGCCCCTAGGCTTAGCTTGATTCTCCACATAAACAGATCTCAGAACCACACAGCCACCCAGCATCCTCCAGCCCGGGTGGCAGCACAGGTTTCCTGCTGCAGCCAGAGCCTCACAGCAGTGCCAGAGGGAGCTGGAGCAGGCAGGCCTGTGGTATTCACACAGCAGCTGATTTATTATCTGCTGGGCACACACGGATGACTTCCACTGCAAATAATAGACACTGCTGGCACAATGAGGGAAAATCGACTCCCAAAACCACTGCTGACATTTGCTTGCCTACTGATCACTGTATCCTGTGTGTGTCTCTTGGTCTCCATCATACCCTGCCTTAGCACTTTGCAGTCATTCTGGGCTTGATTGTCCACTGCCTCTCACCTTGTGCAGTCATTTGCACCTGTGTGAAGTGAGTGCAAAGTGAGTGTATATCTACTTTGCACAGGTGTAAATGATAACACAGCCCTGGAAGCTACAATTCTGTATTGAAGCTGCTCTGGCCGGAAGCAGCATCTCTGTTAACCATAAAGAATCTGTAGAGGGCAGGTGATACAGGTACACAGTAGGGGACAATAATGGATATGGCACAGAGAGAGTGTCCTTTTGTTTTAGCATGAGCTTGCTACATCTTGTAGCACACAACCAGCATTCTTAGAGGCATAAAGATAATATGTAAGCTTGTATTTGGATTTTTTAAAGCAACCCAGAGTTGGTATTTTTTTACAGGAGAAGGGAGTTGAAGCTGGAAATAAAGGAGCTTGTTGAAAGAGTTTCAGTGGCTTGAAAAAATTTCTAGATAACATAGTTACTGTTAGCACACAGATGCACATAACCTCATTTTGGAAAAGGACAGGTTCCTGCCTTGCCTCTGCTAGTGCTAAAGAAAATAGGGTTTGAATGTTCTTTTCAAAGGGGAAAAAAAGTGAGTGATAATTCTATCAGCAACCAGTTTATTTTGTAACAGAGATTGATTGGTTAGAGGGAATTTGGCATTCAGTTATGTAGCTGAAGAGGGTTTTTAAAGATAATTTTATAAATAGGTCTGCTGAATACTTGCATGCAAAGTTCATATATGAACTTTAATGATACTCAAAAAATGTTTAAGAAGAAAATAGGATTATTCCCTTTTAACCTGAGTGGTTGCAACTCACAGTCCTGCAGGTGGGATCTGTTAGGAATAAAAATTGCTCACTAAGTAATACAAGGTTTAGGCTATCCTCTCTATTCATAGTGATCACCCAAAGTTTTTTCTCCTCAACACAGGAAGAATTAAACAGCAAGTGCTCAGCATTCTGCACATAGGTCTTTCCCCTTTTTGCAGGACGCTCAGCCGAAGAATTTTTTTTTTTTAGCTTTTCACCTATTTTCTTGGATCAAAATACTTCTTTTCTTGCTCTTCTGCTACATGCTGTCCCTACTAACCCCCAAGTTTCACAAAATAAGACCAAGACAGACTTGTCTTTCCACAGATGCCTGTGTACCCTTTTCCGTGGTTCATATGGAGGCTGTTGAGGTTGAGTTCCACAAAAACCTGTTCAAAGACAGCAGCTACATTTAATCCATTCAAATCACCTTTGAATCATTCTCACCAGTGTCATGAGACACTGGTGGTAGTCTAAAGAGTATGTCCTAGACACATAGGAAAATGGCATCTATCACAATCATATTTGAAGCAGTTATAGTTAAATAACAAATTATTACATAACTATGCAATACCCTCTTGTCATAGTATTTTCATTGTTATTCCACAGTTATTTTATTCCCATCCAATCAGTCTTGAAAATATACAAATAAAATTTTCAAGCCAGAGTGTACTTCAATAATACAACAAATCAACTCAGAGACCTGAAGCTTTTGCTGCAATCAGGACACTTGCAAATCCTTTATGTTTCTGTAGCAATACTGTTTCTAAACTAGAAGTTCAGTATCTCTTAACATCTGTTTCCTACATGAAAGACAATTTAAAATCCAGAAAACTAACTGTGAATGATTACAAGAGCCTTTGTAACTCCAGAATACTAAACTATGTTCTAGTGACCATTGCAATTGTTTTCTGCCATGAGCTCACCCAAACTAGCTGATATTGTGCAGTATCTGCCAGCTTAGAAGTAAACTTCTTGTTAGGAACCAAAGTCCTCCCTGATCCTGCACGCCCACGAGGAGTGGCTGTTTCAGCCACTGACATTCTGTTGGCAGAAACTCCTCCTTCACTCCCCATCTGGTCAAAGCAAACTGCTCTTTCATTAGGAAATACTCCCTTTCTTAGGGGTTTTATTGCAGGCTGATAGAATTAAGCTTGTCTCAGACATCTGCAAACCCCCCAGGTACAGAGCATGGGTTTTGATGTGTGCAGCAGAAGTGCCCTACCGAGGAGCTAGGGGAGGCAGCTCCCTCAGGGCACCTCACCACAAGATGGATGTGCCAGTGCCATGTGGAGGTGCTTAAAAGCACTTTGATTGTGTTTCTGCAGGGCTGTGCTCAGGTATAACCCCTTGCCCTATTGCAGTGGGGAAGAAGCCACACAAATTGGCCACTGAGAGATTCATTCTGCCACTGTGTGACAGATTCTACTGAGGTCTACAGCTGACAAACATCAGATACAGAGTATAAAACTAGGCTGCAGTGGTCCTTGCAGCCTTGAACAGGTTGTTGGGCTGCCCTCCTTCTTCTGAGCAACCAGTGATACCCAGGGTGATGTCAGAGCTCAGTCTCACCTTCCTGAAATTCCCAACTGCCCAGAATATTTCCTGTACTTGGTTTCAGTTCAGCAGTGAAGTGGCTGCTCTGTGGCCACCTTTCTATATTTTGGTCCTGTGCTGCTTTGGCACAAAAGAGGGAAGACAACTCCAGAAGCCTCAGCAGCAGAGGTCTGTAGGCCATCCTCAGCACTGAACACCAAGCTCCCTGCATTTGTCTCCACTCTTCTTTCCCTGCCAGTTTTCATCTATTTGCTACATCTGTTTACTTCGTCATGCTTTCTGGCACTTATTCTCCTTTTTTCCTCTTTTATTTGCTCATCATCAGAAATGTCTAGCACACAAGAGGGAACAGATTCCTGCTTCCCATATATCAACACTTGAGCAGCTAAAACCCCTTTCAGATCCTAGTCTCAAAAACAGTTTCAGCCTCTGGGAAGTGATGTCTTGGTCTGAAAAGCCCCCATGGCATGTCACTTATAATGGTATCATTCCCTGCTCTGTGAAAAACAGAGGTCTACATGTCATTTTATTCACCTGTGATCTATATTTTAAAAGAATTTTCACAGGCAGAGTTTGTAAGACATGGTTTCCTGGAACTTACTCAGCTATTAGGCATAATGAGATCCAAACTGTTTATTAGCTCATCCACTATCTTGATTATCCAGAAATATAGCTAAAATTCCAGATGTCCAATTTTCAAACCCAACTTTCCCAACTGTTGGACAAATGCAAGTTTCTCTGTCACTGTCTCCATTTGAGACCAATTAGTTGGCTCACTTTTGGACAGTCTACCGCTTGCTGTTTTTAGCATGTCTGCTCTATTAATGGTTATCCTTGAGGCAGTGTCCACTTTTTCCATGCATTTCACAGATACCAGCATATGATTTGTAACCAGCCTCCTCCTTCTGTTCCTCAGCTGTGAGGATCAAAACAAAAACCTGGGGCCTCATTTGTGTACCTCTGGGATTCAGCGACATAATGTGGTGTCCTTGCAATCCTCAGAGTGGGAAAGAGCCTTTTTACTAGGCTCTTGTGATGTTTTGTTCTGGCCCAGACTCCTATTATAACAAGTTGACATTTTATAGCAAACTTTTTCACTGTACCAGCACTTAACTGCTTTCTTTAGTTTTTGCATTATTGCCAACTTCTCTTGTTTTACAAACCAAATCTATCACTATTTTTAATTGTTCCAAAATGCCACAGACCAGACTAGAGTCACCTTTTCCATTTAACATATCTGTGCTTATGAGGTTCGTGGCAATTAATGTCCATCTTGCTAGCAGCTGCTTCCTTTCCTGATTGGCTGCTGCAGAGAAAAACTCAGATGATGGGGCAAATTCCCCAAGCCCTTGGGGTGTCTGATTTCCTTTCACTGATCTGGCCCTCCAAGCTGAAGTCCAGCTAAATGTGTATAAGTTGTTCCACTGCCCATTTATCCTGGGAGTCCTTGTTTGCACCAGATTATGCCAAGAACAGGTCTTGCCTGGTCCTCAGCCAGGCCAGAGGATTCAGCTTTCCCCTTGCTGCTGATTTTCTGATCTGGCTCTTTCTGCCTGATGGCTGCCTGTGCACCACATCTCAGCAGCTCCTGCAAACTTGGAGCGCTGGGTTGTCTGCTGTGGGCTGCTCTGCAGCACGGACAGAGCTGGCGTGCACAGGCTGCCTGCTGGAAACCTCTCCTATTCCTCCTCCTGGCCACTCACTTGGGTGAGACACTGAGCAGAGCCAAGAAGCCTGTCAAGGAGTTTTCTCTCAAAGAAATCAGGTTTTGCATTATTTGAACTGGACAATATCTCCTCTCCCTGATTGGCCTCTGAGGGTTACAAATGAAGTAGAAAATAGTTTTACTGAGGCCATTTGGCTAACCCACTTGTGCAGCCAGGTGGCTGAGTGAGGTCTGCTATGACCTCTGCCCCTTTCATTGCTTTCTCAACACACTTTCTGAGATCTGTCATTCCTTGCTGCTGCTCTTGTCTGTTAGCAGGTTTTGGGTTGTCAGGACACCTTTGAGTCTCCTGGCTCCATGGAAATCCTCCTTGTTCACACCAGACAGGTCTCTGCTTCCAACTGTGGGTCTTCCCAGTCTGGCTAGACACTGTGTGCAGCATGTGCAGATGTTGCTTCAAAAGCAGTTCCATCTCCACCTACAAGTCATCTCTCCACCGTTATCAAGAGACTTCTTGATGATTCTTCTTTCTTTATTTGATGCTTTCTCCTTTAATGATGCCTCATGCTGCTGGCTCTAGGCCAAGGGAGACCTTTTTCCTGGGGGAGCTGAATGAGTTCAAATGTGCTGAGGCTTGTCTCAGTCCTTTCCCAGCACCACACTGGAAATACAGACAATATTGACAGACATGGAGGTGATGATAGTGTCAGGCTTCTTTTATTATGGTCCTCTGTCTACAAGGAATGTGCAGTGACCTCAGGCATAGGAGGAATTAGGAGCTGTTTTTTTCAGGTTAAAATTGCCTTTTAATCAGCTTAGCCAAAATCTCTCTCCTCCCCCACCCTGCCTCTGTTCTTGGAGTCATAATCCTAACATTCGTTTAGGCCAAGTCCTTGGCTTCTCTGATCTGCTCTGCCTTCTTTCCATAAATACACAAAACCAATAACCAGTGAGATATTAGACACCTGTAAGCAGAGGTAATTTCTTTATATAATTTTCACAGGAATGCATGTGTCTGTGTCTGCTTCACTTTTTCTGGTTACACAAAGCACCTTAAAGGCTTTTGCCTCTCGTATTTATCCCAAAGTCATGGTGGCTCTTACAGGCCTCCTTGACTCCTCTGAGGACAACTCATTGCGCATCTGACTGTGCAATTGGCATCTCACTTTAAAGAAAAGGCGTGGTTGTGTTCTTGTAGGTTACAGCCATTTAGATCAGTGTTGCTAATTTGCTTTAGCACTAATTAAAAGGGCACAAGATCAGTACACAGTCAGGTATCTTCATGGTGACTTTTGTCTAGGGTGGTTAATTAGATGTCTGCAGACAAATTGCTGCCCCAGCTGACAACTGTCTTGGGACCATTAAGAGAAAGTCACAGTGAGGTGTAGGTCTTGGAGAAGGAGTACCCTCCTCCATCTGCCTGAGATGGATTAGAACATCACCATCCAAAAGGCAGCTCAGAGGCTTCTTGTGCCTGCTGTGGGCAGCAAATGGAGCCTTCAGCCTCAAACACAGTCCATCAAGGTACTTCTTCCAATGATAAACTCAATCATTAGGTAAAAGGTACTCACTGGAGACCTGCTCAAGTGTGATGCAAAGTAGCATGGGTGGGGAAGAGAGGTAGAGAACCAAAGAGTGGCTGGATCAAAGCTCTGGCTTCGTAATTCGAGTGGAATGAGCTCAAGTCCTTTGAAAGTTGTCCATTTGAAAACATTTCTGCTCACTTTTTTCCTCACATCAATTTGCTTATAGATTAATTTTCATAAGCTTTCCATAGGGGGAAAATTGATAATGTGACCCAAAATATTTCTTTTCCAAAAATGTCCAAGTTACAGTGGAAAAAACAGTTCAGCCACATAAAGATGTGATAGTTATAAAAGCAATGTGAGGGACTTGCACAGCTCTCCACCTGCAGCAGCTAATTAATAAGCAGAGGCTGAAGCCAGGTCTTTCCCCTTGCTCAGAAAGGACTGCTTCCTGTCCTCTGGCACGGCAAGGATTGGGGTTTGCTCCTGTGATTATCCACTGCCTCCAGCAGACAGTCAGCATGGGGGAGACTTAAAAGCCCTTTCCCAACAATGATTCTGCTTTCCTGGAGGCATCAGATAATTGCAGAATTAAGACCTAATTCTTTTTTTCTCATAGGGTTGCAGCTAGGGGAGTGATAAAAGCAGCAGAGTCTTAGAAAGTGTTAGGTATTTTTTCAGTCAAATAAACTGAATATACACACCTGTGCTTCTGTGTTAGGTCTTCTCTGTGGAGGGACAAAGACTGAGGAGCTTGTCCTTGGCCATGGCTCTCTTGTGGTTCAGTTCTTCCATCACAGCTGCACTGTCTGGGGTATCACAGAATCATAGAATGGGTTTGGGTTGAAAAGGACATTAAAGTTTATCTAGCTCTGATGCCCCTGCCATAGGTAGGCAGTGTTCCACCACACCAGGTTACTGAGAGCCACATCCAACATGGCCTGATCTACATCTTCCCTGGGGAACCTGTTCAGTGCCTCACCACCCTCACAGTAAAAAATTTCTTAATATGTAATCTAAACTTACCCTCCTATGTTGCCCTCTTTAACTTTCCACTTGTTGTACCTCTGTAAGCACATGCTGGTGCCTCACATTTGTTCCTCACATGTTTTTAAGGTCAAAACTAAAACAGGTCTGTGCTTCTTTCCCCTCCTCTCTCTGTGCATCATACCTCAAGCTATAAACTAAATAAAGTCTCTAGGTACAACCACTGCATATGGAGAATGATGCGTCCCAACTCATTTCTCAGCCAGGGTGATCTGGAATGGCTGAAATGAAAATGCTTTATAGCTCTGAACACCAAAATTTTGAGGAAGATTTGCTAGTCCCAGGAGGAAGGGTGGCTGCTCCTTCTTGCCCTGCTCTGGGTGTTTGATATCCCTTGCTTCTGCAGCCAGCTGTGCTCAGAGGGCTCTTTGTTGGGTAGAGCTGCATGGTGCTGGCGATTTGCTGCCACTGGGGGATGGATATGTCCCATCCAGGGTCAGCATGGGTCTGGGCACAGCAACCAGATCACAGCTGCGATCACAGAGGTGCTGGAGACAGCCTGCTGCTGCTGTGCTGCACCTGTTATGCATCTCTAAGGGCAGGGTTTCACCTGGTGACCAACACCTAGGGAGGGTTCTGATGGTGAGTGTCCACAGGTGTCTGAGGTGCAGGGGAGGTGTAGGCAGTTTAGCAAGAGAATTGTGTTTTAGAGGGGAAAAATCTCCCTCTATCCTTCTCTGGCAATTTTGGTGAGATCTCCATCATGTCAATGGAGTTTAGCTGCCTGGTGCACATGGAAAGCTGCATCTTGACCCATAGATCTGAAGTCTTGAACTGAATTGCATCTGCAGGGTTCATCAGGATCTGCCCTCAGAAGGAGATGCTCATCCATCTTTGGGCTGCCTCACGGACCCAGAAGCCATTCCCAGGAATGTTGTGAAAGCTAGACTGCTATCTGCAGTTTGCAGTCTGCCTGCCTTCATAGCTTGGGTTTGGGGTATTTGTAGTCCCAGCTTCTTCTGGGCAGGTTCCTGGGAAAATCCTGATGGAGCATGGTTATCCAAGCACTCAGCAAATGCCCTGTAAAACTGGTTTGATATGTTCCTGTGGGTAAGCAACATGGGAAGGCATCAAATCTGGGCTGACTGTTCTATGCAGGCTGATCTACATGGCAGCCTAGTGCAACTAAACCAAAATTTGAGTCCATTCCCTGCCTGAGTCAAGCCATTCATTTGAACCTGGCTCTCTACCTCCTGACTACCCTCTGCAGGTCTTAAATATTGGCATTCATTGTTAACTCTATACTCATCCCAATGACATTCAGTTGCCTTTAGACAGATCCTCAAGAGAAAGATGCTACACAGTCAGCTGAGATATTAAGGTGAACCTGAGTAATGTCCCACAGAGACAGCTTCAGCAGCTGGTCCTGGGGCTAAGTGTCAGGTCTGTTGCCAACATCTGCCTGGCAGCACAAGAAACCACAGTGACAGCTTCCTCCTTCCCAACTTGGGGTTGAGCCTGAAGTTCACCACATGCCCCTGAATTCGGACAGAGAACACATTTCTTGAAAGCTCCAGCTGAGCTGCCTCGGCTGTGCATGACAGTCCTTGCTGGTTGCTGTGGTTCCAGTGTGCAGCACTGGTGTAGGTTTGCTCTTCACTGTCTGCAACACTGTCCCAGTGCCTCCCAGTGCCTTGCACAAAACCAGGAATGACCTCTGCCCAAAGGAATTCCACCAGGCAGTGAGATGTCTAGCTGCTAGAAAATCACCTGCAATTATTCACACCCTCAAAATTGCAGGAGCAAAATGAGAGCCTGCTTTTCAAAATCAGGTCCATTATGTGTCTGCAAAGTATATAATCTCCACATAATTCATCAACACCATTAATCTAAACTCCTAGGTACTGAGCTCAATAGAGCATGTGTTTTCCATGTGTGTGTAATATCAAACAAACCTGTGTTTAACTTGTCAGAATATAATCAACTTCCATTAATTACTTCAGTATGAAGTCTCCAGTACCAATGGTTCTTCATACAATCACTCAAAAAGCTTTTATTGGGGAGCTAAACAGCTCAATAACACTAATTAATTGTGTTTCTTGGACAACTGAGATTGTATAAGTGGAAAGGTGGTTTTGGTACATTTCCCACTACATTGATTTTCACATTTCTGGAACGCATTTCCCCATAATAGTCATTAGAGCACAGAGAGAAGAGTTGGAAAGGTGCGGTAGAAGCACGGCATTCCTAAAATATGATTTGAGATTTGTACTGGATCTGCACTGTTTGCCAGAAATTCAAACTCTGGCCAATAACTTAGCCTTTCTAGGCTGTTTGCCCAATAGGCTGAGCGAAAAAAGCAGCAAACCTAAAAATCTGCCAATATTTATGTACCAGCGTGTGATTCAATTGTTTTATTGCAGAGTAAAAGTGACACAAGAAAAAGTGGAGGGGGACGGAAACTCTGCAAGTCCAGGGGAAAAATACGAAGCATTTGAATTTTAGTGTTAAAGAATTTTAAGACTTTAATTAAACCACCCCAAAATTCACAAGTTCAACACAACCAAAAAAAAAAAAAAAACCCCCAAAAAAAAAAAGGAGAAAAGGCACAATTGCTCTCCAGGGGTTTTCAGGTCTTTACTTCTACACATATTTTTCTAATTCCACATAGAGGAACAAAGAACGTGTTTTTCCCACCTGAGAAGGGTTGTTTGGTGATTCATGAAGCTTTCTCCCTTGTCTGAAGCAGAGGTTTCTCAGTTACTTACCCCAGGGCTGTGCTGCTGCAGAGCGGAAGAGAACTGGCTGGGAGGGGATTGCCAGTGGGGAGGGTGTGAGGCCAGGGGAGCATTTCAGATCAGCAGGATATTACTTGGTGTCGTGTGTGTATGTATTCATATATAAGGAGCAAATGAATTGTTGCTCTCAATGGCACGGAAAAGTAAATAAAAAGCCTCTCTCAGCAGGATTGTGAATTCTGGCTGTGGGTTTGGATTAATGTTTCAAGGCTCCATTCATGACTGGGTTTTATGTTTTCAGGCCCTCTCTGCAGCTCCAGTGTTATCTCAAAAGCACCATCCTTTTGTCTGTGCAAATAGCAGCACTCAAACTGCAAATCTACTTATCCAGAAGTTCCAGTATCCAGTTCACAGCTTTTTGCCTTAGAATTGTCAGCTCTCCCCAGCATGATAAAATACAGATTCCACTCAACGGAAATGGGTGGCACAGCCAGTGCCTTTGTAAATCAAGACTAAAATGTGTTTAAACCCTAAAAAATTATTCTTACTCAAGATCATTCTTATTCAGTAGCAGCTTCTTCTTTAGTAGTAAACATTGTCAAAAAGAAGCTATAACTTAGTCCTGTGCCCTATTGAGCCAGGCCCTGTAAAAGTCAACTCATCCCTGAAAAGCTTCATCTCCTAGGTGGCAAAGATGTATTGGGAAGTGCAAGGAGGGAGGGAGGAAAGTTGCAGACAAAGGTATTGTGATGGTTTAGGACTTTGCATTTTCCCTTAGTCTTAAGTGCATAGTTAATTCCAACCTGTAATTAACTGAGAAATGAAGTTTGCATTTTAATTCAGTTCAAAGAAAATAATTAGAGAATTAATAATAATGATTGTTTGGAACTGGAACATCCACTGCTGTGCTGCTTTTGCTGGCAATTTGAAAAGTATCTGGCAATTCTAAGAAATAGAGAAAAATACTGTCTTTACATATAATCAGACTGTAATTTCTGAAAAGACATGTTCTAATTCTTCATGTTTCAAACTCTTTTATTCAGACTATGGCGCTAATACTATATTTTCCAGGCAGGCCTCTCAAAAGCCATTTGATAAAAAGTTGGTGCCAAGAGACAGACAACAGTATCAGTACTATGCGTTGCTCCTGCGAGGATCTCATGAGACATTTCTGCCATTTCCTTAAGTAAGTATGTTTTCACAAGTCAGTTTTTGCAACTCTTGTTAAAGGAGCAGAATCTTAATATAAGAAAATAGATGTTGGTCTAAATAAAGGACTAGACTTGTGGTCTCACTGAAATATTGGCAAGTGACAATCAAGGGCTCTTTAATCCTGGCACCAGGTGAAGGTAGAGGGAGGAATTCATGTTCTGTCACTAACAGATAATTTATTATGTCGGTCAGATCTTTCAGATTAGGACATTTGACAGGTTTCCATCCTCCAGTGATCAGTAGTTTAGTTTAATAACCAGTTCCCATTAGCAGTATCTCTGATATTCTTCTTTCCTACCTTGAGAGCCAAAGCCTATTTCTATTATGCTGTGCTTGGATCCTTTTCAGGTTTCATCATCCCCCTGAACATTTCTGTCCATATAAGTGAGTTCTTTGCATCCAGAATAGCTTATTCGGCACAGACAAATAGCAAGACTGTCAGTCTTTTTAGTGAACACCTTGTGAATCATGTAGCTGGCAGAGAAAGGGGATTGAATTTGCTGTATTCACTGGATTTGATACAATGGTAATAAAATTCTTGTCTCTTTTGTATCAAAAGTGACTGTGTATCTCTTTGGCTAATGGAATTGCTGGTGCTTGCAAAAATTACTACCTTATCATAATGAATGTATTCAAGACTCTTAAATTCTGATTTACTTTTCCCTTTCTACTTCTGGCTCAGTCTCCATCTTTGTATACAGCTTGACTTTGCTTTGGCTCCTACTCCCACCTCCCCATTTCCCTGTCCCCTAGTTTCTTTCTGAAGTGAGCTGCTCATATCTAGGAACATACTCAAAGTGTCCTTTTGAGTCAATATACCGAATCTTTGCATTCCAAGCAGTTTGCCTTCTGAATGATCCATCTTGTCACATAAGGAACATTCCTGATGCTTTTTCACATATCCTGCCAGCCTGTGCACACTCACTGAGCAGCTCAGGGGATTCTCTGGCAGCATTTTCCTTGGCTTTGTGGTGCAGAGTGTGAATCCCTGCTCGGACTGCAGCATTTGTTTTCCTGTTCGTTAGCGGCAGTGACCACAAACCAGCCTGCCCAAAAGGGTGTTGGTTAACATGTTCAGGAACTCCTTTTGAAGCTTGAGGCAAACTATGAAATAAATTCTTCCCCTGTTGGCATATTTTGTGAAACTAGAATTTCTCAGCATTCACCAGATGCTCTGGAGAAAGTGTTATTTGAAGTAGCTTATAGGATCTGTTCCCGTGTTTTTCTTTGTGGTCTGTCTGCCTGTGTCAGGCTCCAGAAAACAGTGAAAACATTCAGTCTCCCATGACACTGAGTAGAGAGAATATGGGCTAATCCTGCAACACAGCCTTCAGAGAGCTCTGTGCAGGAACTCCAGGTTCTGCTCAAAACAAACATACCTTCTGGAGGGTTTCTGCCCAAGTATTTTCTATGGAGGCCAAAAGCACTTACAGATCTTTCAGGAGCTGTGCCATTGCACCTAGTTGGAAATTTCCTTGCTTTCTTCTTCTGGCAATTTGAACTTACATGCTAAATGTACATCCCTCTCTGTCAACTTTCATGTTTTTGAAGTCTGTTGTCTTCCATCTGGGAGCCACCTTTGTCCCTTATGTTCAACTCTGAAAGGCTGTGAAAGTTAAACAGCCTCCAGTGGATCGCTGCCCGGTCTCCTCTGCTGGCTGGCTGGCTGGCTGGTGGGATCAGAACGAGCTGTCCTTCCCCTCCACTCTTAGGCCTGGAATGTAAACACACCTCACAAAAACAGAGGAATAAACCAGCTGCTATTCACTCTTTTAACCATCTATTGAGCAACAGACCATGCCATGTTTATAAGGCAGACTGCTGAAATGGAAAATCAGGGTGGAGAGGTGACCTTGAGAGGCCATCCTGTCTCAAAGTAAGATCAATTTCACTTATTTAATTCCTGATTAATATGTCTCTAGCTTGATCTTTAAAAAGGCTTTATTGATGGAAAGTCTGCTACCTACACAGAATATGTATTCCAGTGCTTCCCTATTTGATCTCCCTTCTTCTGCTGACATGCCCTACTCAGGAACTCACCTACCATCTCCTTTACTGCAATTAAAACCCATTATTACTCATGTGTACTACTATACAAAGAAGAGATTATTCTCTTTGTGTCTCTGCTGACCACATATACCTGAAGTTCATTATCTTTTCTACACTTAATAATCCCAGATCAATCAGATTTCCCTTCCAGAACATGTTCACTCCTAATAAGAGAACTGGGTGCCTCCAGTTGGTCCTTATCTCCTCTAAGTGTAGCTCCAACAGAGCTCAACCGAACCAAAGACATTCACTTACACATCATATAATCCAACACCTACATATAAAACTCAGTGTGTTGTTCCTTTTTTCACACTAACAGAATAGTTTTGGATCATCTTCACCTTGTGATCAGCCTTCATCTTCTTCAGAACTCCTGTCACAGTTTTACGGAAAGCAGGACACTACCTCACCATGTTCTGTGCAGTTCATCACTTCTGTTTACAGGTTCTTGCAATACAGTTGATGAATTCCATTATTTTTCAGGCCATTTCTCCAATGTATGGAGGTAATTTAGAATTCTAACCCTGGCCTCTGATATATTTGAAGGAGCACCAAGTTGACAACAAAAAATGTATCAGAGTTCTGCATTGCAAGAGTTCTGCTTTTTTTTCTGCTCAAGACCACCATGAAGAGCAGTGGAGGCAGGGAGAGCACAGCACAGCAGCAGCAGCCAGGCGCCTTTTCTGGGCTATATGCCCCCTAGGAACTGGTTGTATAAAGCTAATAGCACATATTGTACAGCTGGGGAACCTTTCCTTTATTCCTTTAGACAAGCTATTGATGAAAATACTGAACACAAACTGCCAAGGACAGACCCCAGTGGAAGTCCTTGATGGATACTTTCACTTTGACAAGGAGTCCCTAATAACTTCCCTGAGTTTTCCACTTCTTTTGTGCACTCTCAATGGTAATTTCAGTTCCATAATATTTCCTCTGCTTATTTATAAGAATGTCATAGGAGAGGTTGCCAGAAGCCTAGCTAGAGCCCTAGTAGCTGTCTGATCTGCCATTATCTTCCATACACGCAGTTTGCCCTATGGTCACAGACAAAAATCTAATTGGTTTATGTGATGTGTTTATAAGAAGTTCATGCTGACTGTTAATTTCAGTACCTTCCTGCCTTGTGCACAGCTTGACTGGCTGCTCCTGCAGATCCCTGAGGTGTCAGCTAACTGTCAGCTAGCTGTCTGGACTTCCACGTTTTGTCCCTTACATGGCTGGGCAGCACATGTTTTGGTGGATCAGTTGGCCCTTGTACAGTGCAAATAGCCAGATATGGGGCTGCCTGTCCTGCCCCATGGGATCAAGAGCAGCAGTGCCTCTTACTGCCCCAATATTGTGAAGGTGTGGCCAGGATCAAGGCACAGGTGAGCCTCCAGTGTTTGGGTGATTTCCTGGTTGATCTACAGGGCCTGGAGAAGTGGGTAAAAGACACATGAAGGTGACTTGGTTGCATCTTAGAACACTTGGCCCTCCTGTCTGGGTTGGTGCAGCAGTGCCTCAGGCTAGAGCAGTGCTGAATCACCAGCTCCAGGGCTCAGTGTGTCTCTGAGCTACAGTTCCCCTGAACTTTACTTCCTACCTGAGCAACAGGAGCCATCAGAACAAACTACTGAAAGCAAGTCATTGGTGATGTTGCCAGCATTCTCAGTAAAAGGTGAAAAATGGAGTCTCTGGGATCTTTCATACTCAAGTGAAAACCACTATCAAAGCTCCACTGGTTTTGATGAAAGCAGAGGTCAGCCCAGGGTCTGTGACATTTAAGACTTCACAGATGAAAAAGTAATGACTCGTCCTGGTTCTACATGGGACAGGTTTTCTTTTCATTCTCACAGAACAAGCTAAAAAATTACACTTGGCTTTGGTTTCCATGCTACTATTTTGTTGGTGTTGAGGGAATGCAGTAAGAAGCAGTGCAGTATTAGTTTACATAATAATGTTTCCACGTGCCTGTATTTAATTTCAAGTTGTAAATCCAGGTACCACCAAATCCCCTCTCATGCTGGTATAGGTCCTTGTGAAACAGATACAGGGAATATTTCATTTTATAAATTGTGTATAGAGTTCCTACCCTGGCTGCCTATTAGGAAATCTCAAAAAGATTGCAACCTTCTTGCATTTTTGTTTCTGAAGGGGAATCGGATTGATGCTTCCTAGAAGATGTTTGATATTGACAGCATTATACAGCAATGCCTATATCATTGTTTTCATGGTAAACACTTGCTGCAAGTAGCCTTGTTTGAGATAGCAGTAAGAGAGATGTGGTTTTCCAGGAACTCAGACCATAAAGGAAAGGCTTTTAAATAAAAAGGTGAAAGAGGGTAGATAAAAATAACTTGTAACTGTATAACACTTTGCATACTTTAAAGTGACAAAAGCACCAGACTTTCCAGCAGAGTCTCTTCCAATTTGGCACTGGGCATGGCCTGATGGGGTTACACCAGTCTGGGCAGGCTGCTCTTGAGAAGACCTTTCTGCTGCCCACCTACACACACCCTGCTCAGCAGACGTCAGCTTCAGCACTCGGTTTAAAAGACTGGAAGTTACTAAGATTTTCTTTGTTCTACATCTTGAAGCATGGTGAAACACTCTTGGCCGTTTGCTGGGTTTTTTCCTCACTTTTTTTTGCATGTGGTTTCACTGCCAGTAAAAGGTTGGTGCAAAACTTGGAGCACTCTGAGTTTTCTGGTTGCCATTACACTGCTCACTGAGAAATACATTTATTATTGCTGTTGCAGTTTCCTTTTAAGTGATGGAGATGCCTTCTTCAGTCTGATCCCCTTGCTTTCTCTTGCTTGCTCTATTATTTGTAATCAACATGCATGAACAAACACCACACAGATTCTTCCATTACTGCAGTGGGTGTTTGCTGTCCAAGTCTGAGAAGTAGAAGAAAACGTTATGCTCACTATCTTAATTTTCCATCTGAATGCAAATTTCTTTCAATATCCCAGACAGCAGAAAAGGTCTCATAGCTTCTCTTAAACCCTGTTTTTTGAAGGCAACAGGACACTGATACAAAGGTGACCCACAGCATTGTGCTTGCTGAAACGATTCATCATAAAAGCAATTACTCTCAAACAAATTACTGAGATGCAGACATTTATATCCACAGGTCACCATGCAAAAGTACACTCCTTTTCAAGACAAGGAGCATTACAAGTTCTTCAGGGCAACTACGGAGGATGTATTTTCCCAGCCTGTAGATATTTTTGAGATGGTAAAACTTTTTTTTGGTTTTTGTTCTAAAATGGGTTAGAAAATGTAAAAATATAAACAAATGAAGACAAATAGCAAAAGAACATTTTTAAAAAGTCAGTAAACACAATTTGGAAACCTCAATTTTTTTTGAGTTTAAATTATTTCTATTTTGGTGTTGATTTCAATCTTTTTTACTATAATTATCTTACATTTCAAGACAACAAAAATAAATCTGAAAAACTAGACTTCTTAATTTAAAAAAATATATAAACTGGGGGTTTGATCATCTCCAAGAATTCTTAAAAGAAATCCAAAGAAATGAAACACAGTTGTCCTGTTCTACAAAATGTTTCCAATTTGCTGACCTGGCATTTAATTCACAAAGATTTAGCTGAAATGCTGCTGACCATTTTTCATGACTACACTGGCTGCCACTGAGGACTTGGAACATTTCAAAATCCGGCCACATATTTTGTGGCCATTTCACAAGATTCCGAAAGTTAAGATTAACATTTTAAGTGCTGCCCGAAGCATTTAGCCATGTACTTCAGTTATACACTCTCACTCTTCCCTATGAATAGAATTTTTTCTATGCATGGGAAGGCAGCAAACATGAATAGGGAATTTACTGTTGAAAAGGAGCCCATCTGTGCAGTGCAGTGAGGGCACTGAAGACCCCAGGGTGGTGTTATGGGTCTGCTGTGTTTCCCACCATGGCAGCACAGGGCAGGCTTGTCTTGTGCTGCTTGATTTCTGGATTTCTTCTGATCCTTCTGAGCATATTCTCCAGTTCTCAGACGTGGGAGAAAAATTCTTAAAAAGGTGCAAAAACCAGAGCTTTAAACATGTTAGAGAGAAGATTGTCATCCACCCTGCAGTTAATAGGAGGAAAATCAGATTGCTTTGCTAAACATTCCCAAGTCACGGGATGGTCCTAAAGGAAACATCTTATCTTACACTTAAACTTGTACATCCACACATTCCTGGACAGCAATAAAGACACATTTCACACTTCCTAGGATGAGGTTATCCGTGTGCTTCATTGTGCTCCTCAGCTGATATTGCAAAGGGAGGTCAGCAGTGGTGGGTGGGCGCACTATGAGTCTTTGCAGTGTGAGTACCCATGGCTTGTTTCTTGGCAGTGTGGTTTATCTTCCCCAGCTTCAGCTGTAGTAGATTTGGGCATGTGGTCTCAGTAGCTCAGCCTCCTGCTGCAGTCAGTGAAGAGATGGAAGTGCTGCAGAAGGTGATGCCTGCACTGGGACTTGTGACTGAGATGAAATTTTAAATTATGCTTAACATCAGATACCTACAGTTCCTTAAGTGCATCAATCTGAGTGTACCACTTATGAAACAGCATTGCTGTCTCCTACCACAGCAGTGATGGACATCTCAAGATAGGATCCTCATCCCACATTCCCTGGTGTTTAGGGTATCCCCAGGGAAGAGTCAGCTTTTCTGCATGGACCAAACTCAGGATGAGGAGTACCTGGACTCACACAGGAAGCCTGTGGCAGAAAAGGGCCTGCACTTCAGTTCTCCACCAGCAAACTATCTTTCTTATGCTCAAGATAATGTGCCTTTACTGTAAAGAAAGAAATGTCCCTAATTTGTGGTTATTTACAACACTGTAAATCAGGCACATGCCACGAAGTACCAATAAAAATTGTTTAAAATCAGCCTTAAATAGCTAAACTCTCAAAAGCAGCTCATAAAATGAGACTTGGCAGTTCTTAGGTAGTTATGGTTAAATTGACAGTCCTTTTGGGAGTTAAGATAGCCAAATGCAGTAGTAGTTAGGAGTGAAGTGATAGATGGTGAGCTTGTTGGTTGAAGAGCCTCTATTGCACACTCCTGAGGCTTCATATGTTCATTGGCCCTGGACTGTGAGAAGGGGGATACCAAACGTTGTCCCTGAACACCAGCTTGTTGAATCATACATTGTTTGCCTATATGGCCCTAGGAATTGCAAAGCCAGAAGAATGAGCTTTGGCGTGAAGGAACCCATTGCTGCATGTAACAGGAGACTTTTCAGGCAGGAAGAAAGATAGAAGGACAGTCAAGTCCAAGGCAGGCTGAAAGGAAAGTTAAGGAAATCTGGAGAAGGGACCAATACCATGAAAGAAAAAAGCCCATCCATAAAGAAACCAGATCTCAGCTCCTTTTAAAAAGTCAGGTGCACAAGTTATATTAGCCTTGAGCCAGGTCTAACTTCCGCTGCCAATAACCACTTCCACTGCCAATAACCCAAGCTGACATAACAGCAACATTAGGAGGGTTTGGGGTTTTTTTTTCTGTTGCATTAGGCATTCATGTCTCTTTTCCACTTCTTTTTTTTTCTCTTAATTTTTTTTCCCCTCAAGGTACTTGTGTTTTAGCCAACTGCCTCCCTTCTTGTTAAACAAGAGGAGTTTCAAGATGGGGCCCAAACCTAAACACTGGCTCAGCAACCCAGCACTGAAAGCTCTGGGTTTGGGTCTCAATTCTGCTGCTAATGAGAATCAAGCATGCCTGGGCAAACTAGCTCATAAAACATGAACTGGCATCAAGGCTGGATTCCTGCAGCCTCCCTTGCAGTGTGTCAGTGCAGTGCTCTCAGGAAATTCAGCCCTTTGCATCATGCTTCATCTTCCTTTCCTGCCCTACCTAACTAGGCTGGGCAGGGATGTCACCAGAGCAGCTTCCAACTACCAACATCCTCCTTCACTCAACAGCTCAGCCACACAAAGCTGTGTCATTGTTCTCTTTGAAACACTGCACCAAAGCATAGAGAAGTTTGTGGCCATTGTGAATAAGACATAGAACAACCAGTGACCCCAAAGCTGCACAGACATATTCACACCATGCTAAATCCAGTTCATGCTCTATGGGGGACCTTGGTATAGCAGCTCAGGCTTGATGCCAAACTTGGTTACCCAAATTTCTGTCCAGCTGGCTCAGAGTAGGCATGCAACTGCCTGCACTTGGCCATGGAAATATGACTTGGCCCTTGGACTGTCAGAAGAGTTTTGATTTGTTAGGTTAAGAGGTTCTTTCTGATTCTCCAAGAGTCTCACAGACTGTTCATAGTAGCACAGGGATGAGAACAGGGGGCTGTCATGCTTAAAGCTCTCACTGTGACCACCGAATTGGTGCCCACTGGACTTCAGAGCTGTTGTAGAACACTGGAGGATCTGGTATTCTCAGTCTGTGCCAAGTCCAGGTGCTATTTTCCTGCAAGTACCAGGCTCAGGTTTAAGAAAGTGTGGTCACACCGAGGACAGAATGTAAGCACACTTGTGTTAAAGGTTTCATAGCAGAGCATGGGGTTTCACAGCAAGTAAAGTTGGTTTGTGTGAGAAAATCATTGAATCTGGCCAGAACTGTGGGACACAATAAAAAGGTTTTTTCCAAATATAATAATGGTAATAGGCAGTGTAAAAACAACACTGGCCCCTTGTAGGATGAGGATGTTCACCTAACAAACATGGAGGGACATGGACAAGGCAGAGGTGTTTAATGCATTGTTTGCCTCTATCTTCAACATGGATAATAGACCAAGGGGGTCTCCATGCCCTGAGCTGCAAGAATGATCAATTCCCAGTCAACTCTGAAACTGTGCAGGATTTGCTTCTCCAGCTGGACTCCTACAAATCTATGGGATCTGATGGGATGCATACAAGAATCCTCAAACAGCTGGCTGGTGTCATTGCAAAATCTGTCTTAATGATTTTTGAGAAGTCTTGGGAATCTGGAGAGGTACCAGCTGATTAGAAGCTGGTGAACATTGTCCCTATTTTCCAGAAGAGCAAGAAAGAGGGCCCCGGAAACTACATGCCTGTCAGTCTCACTTTAGTGCCTGATACAGTTATGGAGATTATTTTGGGAGGAACTAAAAAACACCTGAAAGACAACACAGTCATTTGGTCACAGCATGAAGTTTGACAGAGTTCAAGAAGTGTTTGGACATTACTTTTGGGCACATGGTGTGATTCTTGGGAATGGTGCTGTGCAGGGATGAGAGCTGGACTCGATCCTTGTGGTTCCCTTCCAACTTAGCTTATTCCAAGATTCTGTGATTCTGTGAAAGTCAAACATGATAGAAACAGCTGCACCCTTCCCTTTGCCACACAGTGAGAGGGCATCTGAGGCAGTGCCAGGAGCAGTGGCAAACTTTGCTGTCCTGCTTTTCTCTCCTGGCAGTACTGGGATCATGGCTCTGCCAGGGCTGCTCCGAGGTCCTCAGTGTTCTTCTGAATGCAGAAAATATGAATAGGACTTGTACAGCTCTGGTGGAGCTCAATTTATACAAGTTTTTCTGCAGCTTTGGAAGCTGGATGACTAAACCCATTTACTCTCAACTTCAACCCCACACAGGGGATTCACCAGCAGATACAGCCATCTTCTCCAGCCCTTAGAATCCATGTGGGGAATATGGCCCAGGATTTATGCAAGACTGAAAGATACAGAGGCATGATGGAACCTGAAAGCCTCTGGAAGGATTCCTGAAGGAGGATCTGAGCTTGGTGGCTGCAGTCCCACTACTTGGCAGTGCCTTAGTAGGCAGGGTGAATTGTGTCCCACTGGCATGCTCACTGACTGGTCCTGAGTGATTCTTTATTTACCACTCACTGTGGTGAATCAGGGAGAGAAGGCAGTTCCCTGGCACTTCAGAGCATCCCCCAGGGTAGCCACCAAGTCCTTTGGGCCCCTAATGCAGAACAATTCCTACACTCTGTCCTATTGCTGGGGATGACACAGGGGGTGCAAAGAAGGACTTTCTGAGCATTTAGAGTACAGTGAATTCAGAAGCTCATGATTATTTTTATAATCAAAGCTGTTTCCTGTACTAACATCTCACATTTGGTGTTGTTAACGTCCATTGATGGACATAATTTAGGTAGATAAAAACATAATTCATAATTCCTCATCTCCTTAGTAACCACTAAGTATGCACTAACCACAGTGCAGTGGTTACTTCACACACTTGCATATGGGTATCCATGTCTAGCTGCCATCCTTTGCCAAACTCCAAGTTAAAACTTAAGCCACCAAGTTATCAAATGTCCTCAAAATGGCCTGTGTGTTGTGCTGGGACTTGCTCTCAGTCTCCCTGGTGGAATGCTGCACCTGGCATACATATTTATACAGTAGACCACCAGTGGAGGATATGAGGTACAAAGTGAGAACTACAGCTCAGGGGTCGCAGCAGTTGTGTGGTGCTAGGAGAGGAGACTGCAATCCTGAACCCAATGTATCCTCTAACTACTGAATTGAAAATTGGAGCTCCCCTTACTCAGTGGTGTATGAGAGTTTGTGAGTGCTCAGCTCTGGCAAAGGATGTGACAGAGTAGGTGGGAGCAGATAGAGCTGGTTTCTTCATGTCAGACTTGGGTACAAAGTAGGTGCCAAGCAGCTCAGCATCATTAAGATGTGGGTGTTTTTACACATTCCCAACAGCAAAAGTCAGGCTGTACACACTCCCTCAGGAACTCACGTATCAGCTGAATTTCCAGGTCTCCACTGACATGTTGGATGGCCAGAGGTGTTGCAGCAGCACATGTATATCACAGATCAGCAGGACATAAAACCTGGAAGTGCTGATTGCCCACCAAATCTCAGGTATCACCCCTCCCATGCAAGTGGAGCAGCTTTGCTGAGGCACAAAAGTTAAGAGTTCCCTTGCCCTGGGCTTTCTGCTATTCATCTCCTTCTCCACCAAGGTTGCAATAGCCCCACTGTGGGTGATTTATAAGCATCATGCCATGTTGTCATGAGCAGTCACTACCCAAACCTTGCTGCAGTCATTTTAATCTGGGATGAGCTGCACTACCTCACACAACCACATACCACAACTGTATTGATCAAACTTTTCTCTTTGGTCTTTGCCTATCCCATGCTTGTGTCTCAGCACAGGGAAACCCTGACTATTACAGGAAACCAAAAATCCAAATGTCTCAGGATGGATAAATGAATATTTAATTCAAACCAGCAAGATGTTGTTTGCAGTTATTTATTTTACTAAAACGATTACATATGTTGAAACAAAGAAGAGCAATAGTAATAATGTTTGTTTTTCCAATATCATAAATAATTATTGAGTTTTCATTAGCTGTTGGCTCAGCACTGATCATGACTTTTGTTATTTAAAAAAGACAACACATAATTCATCAGAATTTGTGTTTTCAGAAAACTCTAAAGCAGCAGTAGAAAAAAATAAATTAAAGAAAACAGTAACAAGAAATTAGGCCAAGTATTTCTTAAATTTAAAACCCACTTGACGTGTTTTACAGATTATTCTTGTGCTTTGATCATTGGAAAAGAGAACCATTAAGAAGTTGTTTATACAATGGCTTGCCTTCTCCAGTTTTAGTTCAGAGAAGTCCCCAAAAGTACCTTTTTTACATGACAAATTTTGTTGTCATTTATACAGACAAAAACACTGAATATTTCTAACAGAAGAGTTTGTCAAAACCAGGAATTTATTGTCACAAAATATTTAATACCAGAATAACTTATAATAGTATGAACAAAAATGAAGTATTAACTCTCTGCTATTAGTTATAGACTCACATTATTATGCCAAAATCCAGTAAAGTATTAAAAATGAATGTCATGGAATCTTAGACACATAATGATGCAAGTCAGTAAAACATACTTCAACTGTTCATACAGTCACAACATACATTTCTTGCTTGGCACTTTAAGTCAATGCAAATCAGCAATTTAGAAAACAAAGTAAAAATATATATGTACAAAATATTTTCATATCAAATAATTTTCATTGTACACTAAATAAAACCAACAACGCTATGTTACATCAAGAAGTTTCCTAAGAAGTCACACCAAGGCTGATATTTGCAATGTGTCTTGACTATTTTAGTGCAACTGAAACAGCCTCTATTTGCAAGTTAGTTTCGTCATTAGCATAGTCCTGCTTCCATTGATGTGGGAGTTCTGCCATTAAACTCAGCAGGAGCAGAACTAAAGTCTTGTCTTGTTCATTGATGGCTCACCGTAAAGAGAAGCAAGGAAAGGGATAAGTAGGAAAAAACCTGACAGGATACCCACAGGAAAAAATCCAAATCCTAGCAACAATCAGCTCTTTTCCAGTTTTCTGTAACTGATTCAGTATAAATTGGTTTTGGCTTTGCCACTGTTTATTCAAGCACTGTAAACCTCATTAGACTATTGTTATATGACTTAAGAATAACTTGTACACCTCCAGATAAAATTTAAAAATAAACCTGGTTTTATGATAGTTATTACACTCAATAGCAGTCAATTTTAGAGACATGACATTTAATACATGGTTTAGTATCTTCTTAAAACCCTCCTGCCTTAAATGCTGAGATTTTCCAATGTTTCAGTTCCCTTTGTGATTCTTGTTTGGGCCTTGATAGTTTATATTATAGGTTTTTCTTACTGAAATGTGAAATGTCAATCAACTGTCCTCATTTATGCAGTACGTACAAAATAAAAATGTTTAAACCACATTAAAGTAATAAGTTCCACCATGGAAACATTTCTGAATGGCACTATAACTTTTGTTTTGTACAAGAAGAAACCAATTTTACTTCTATCAAAACTTCAGTAAGTCACTGGTAAAGCTTTAAAATTATAGATATTCAACTTGAATTTACAGCTACTCTGGCTAAAACCTTCTCAACTAGAAATCTTTAATGAGCAACACAGCTGAGAGCATATGTGTAAGTTCAAAATAATCTGAACAATTAACTTATTTCCTAAATTTGTGTGTTCTAGAGTATTGCACTTTTCAAAGGAATGATTTTGGTATTTTAATATACTGCATATACAGGTAAGAAACATGCATAACAACCTTATCGTCACTTTGACAAAACATACTGTACAATTTTTATAACACTGTTGATTAAAAAAAGATAGTGAGAATGATGTAACAATTTCATTAAGACTCGTCAATTTGTACAAGTCAAATAAGCACAACTCTCCAGGGCCGTCAGCAGTAATGTGTTTAGCCCTCGGCTGCTTAAGCCCACTTGGAATAATATACAAAGTTTAAGCATTATGGCATTGTCATTTTGAGGCATAACACTGTTGTACTATGCCCACGTTATAGCTTATTTTTTCAAAGCAAGGCACTTACTGTAATAGCAATGCAAACATCTTATGCGCACTTTGATTAACATAAAATAAGTTAATGTCTTGATAAAAACAGGGTTTTTATAATTTACATGCCTTTTATAGAAGCAATTGAACATTTCACGTAATACAATGCAAACATCTGAGTCAGAAGGGACCTCAATTTTTTAACTGACCATTCTGTAAAAGGGGACCTATTTTCCACATTTTCCTCGTATCTGTGAATCTGCTGAAAACCAATCCTGTGAGGAAAACGTCCGTTTGATGTAAAAAAGAAAAAGGACCCATCTCTTAAAACTGCTGAACTAATGGCACTTTAACAGTCTTTACTTCTGATATATGTGATGATTTCTGAATGATGCAGCTGGTGGTTCCCTGCAGTTTATCCTTCCCCTGGGCAAGGTTCGTTAGGGCCATAGCTGCGTTGATCTCCTTCCAGTATGTTTCATCTTTGCTGGATCCCTTTCTGTTAGCTGCACTAGATTCAAGCAATAACAAATATTTACACACAAGCCTTACACAGCTACACGGTGTCAGGAAAACTGTAACGACAGCAACAGTTTGGGAAAACTGTGAAGTCCCTTACTCACCTTTCACACTTATTTGGTCCATTCTCCAGATTTTCTGAAAACAGAAAAAAAAGAGTCTATTTTATTTTAATAGTTTTAAAAACAAACATGTTCAGGGAATAGGCATATTGAAAAATAACCCAATATTTATTCCAAAATTGATACCAGATTTAAAATAAAATCTTTGCTTTGACACATATAAAGGACCAGCTTCATGCAGGCATCTGCCTGGAGAAAGCTCCACTGAAGGTGTAGCTGCTCTTGAAGTTCACCGACATTTTGCAGGGTAATAGAGCAGTTTTTCAAAACACAAACACCAAGGACATAAGGAATTGCAAAACCTAAAAATAAAAATCAGCTTCACTGCTCTTCAGTGAATGCCTTCCAGTATGCACTAAAATTAGGACTCTCACCCATGCACACATGATGTGTTGGATTTTAATGCGCTCCTCGCCCAGGCAGTGCCTCAGTCACAGGGGCAGCTGAGAGGGACACAAGTAACAAGCACACCTGGTTAACAGCCCTCAAAGATGAAATTGCATCACAGGCACAAGCTACACTTCCTCATCAAGAGTCACATTTGTTCATTCACTAAGTCCTCACGTCCCAGAGAAGCCAGAAGTATTTACCACACAGGAATGTATAAGCTTTATTCAGTGGGTTTGCTATCCTGACACAGAAATACTTATAGAGGAGCAAGAAGCCAATGCCCAACTGCAATACCTATGGAAAACAAATCAAACCAAAGAAACACCAACAGCATGAACATTAATGGCCACAAGATCCCAAATGCCTCTAAACACAACATAAGTCTCAAAAAGTAATGCACATCTTTGTGAGGCCAGGTTCCCAACTACAAATCAACCTTATTGCTAGATTTCCATCAGATTATTAATTAAAAATTGATATTGTCTTTAAAGAGAGCTTCCAGTGAAATAACCCTTGGCAGCCATCCACTTAGGAGCAACTTTGCCCACCACAGCCAGCAGCCCATTGTCTCCTACAGCCAATAATTCAGCTCAGCTGCACTGCCCAGTACTTGGAGGTCACTGCTGGAGACCAGAGTCCCACTACAGAAATGAAGGGAGATCAGCTGGAATTTCAGAGATTAGCTGTTTGCCACCGTTTGATCTAGCACGCCTCCATCCTTCTGCAAAACAGCTTTATAAATAAATGTTCAAAGGTGACCAAGGTTTAAGTTTTGTTCCAAAAGTCCATGTCTTAAATCAGTATCTCTTAAGCTCTCCTAGATCAATGCTTGAATGTGATTCAAGAAGGGGAGGCACAGCCCATGCAGAGGACAAGGAACCGAGGAAAAAAGAAGTATTTGATCAAGAAAGAGGTACTGAATGACACAAAAGTCTCCTTCTTCACGCTGTACTTTACTATGAAGAACTCTTCATCCCTGCTTCATTGTTGTTTTCATTAGAGGCAATTTTCAAGAAGAAGAAGTTTAGGACTGAATAGGTCAGTAGGTATAGAAATGGAAATGGCAAGTAATAGAGAACATCATTGCCAGAGCAAACCTGGATATAAATATACCTCTCTCAAGCATCTGTCAGTTTCTTTTGCTGTTGGAAAATATTTCTTATGAACAAAAAAATTGCTTGTACAAACTTCTGAGGGAAGTAGGTGTGAATGGTGACACACATTCCAATTCCAGCGTTTATTTGAAGGAGTATTTGCAAATATTTTTTACTGGTGTTTAGCCAGCTTTAAAAGAAAGCATCTTGCCCATGGTATATAAAAGCACCAGCAAAGCTAAAAAATTAAATCCAGGAGGAAAGAGCTGCCCATTCTTTAACTTTGCTGAAGATTTTTCCTAAATCACACATATTTTCTTATTCTGTTCAGATTTTATGGTTTTTTCAAACGATTTATGTCAAAGAAACTCAAAACTGTATTACAATACAACCATCACTAATAATTTTAAAAGCTCATGCTAATAATTGCTCTAAAAGCATGTTAGTGCAATGAAGTCTGAAAATCCATCCTTTCAAAGCACAGGTCCTCTTTTTCTTGCCAAAAATCCTTTTCTGTTATACCAAACCTCTGACAGCATATCCTAGTTTGCACTACCACAGCATCCAAGCAGCTCTCATGCGTTTGAGCAGCTCTTAGCAAAGGAAATAAGTATTACCATCTTTTTTCGGTTGGGGATAACCACATTGAGAGAGACAAAGACCTTTCCTTATGCTCTCCTTGACATCTTGCCAGTCAAACCAACTTGATGCAATTCAAAGCAAAAATGGGGTTCATTTCACATGCTATGAAACTGCCATCTAAGTCATGTACCTTTGTATCTTTACTCATCCAAACTCCATTCATAAACAACAGAGATGTGCCCCAGGAAGTGGTTTCAGCCATTCAGCAGTCCAAAGTCCCTGAGTGCTGCTGCAAAGCCAAATCTCTAAGTCCTGTTTTGTGTCCCCTTCCTCACATTTTTGTCTTTTGGACAGCGTTGTTATTCATGTGGGTATGCTGAGAGCTGGATGGGGGGAGGACCATATCCCTCCTTTGGATATTCAGTATAGCTGTGATTCATATCTACATTTATGTAGAGAGATTTGGTACACTGGTAATATAACTACAGCATTATTGGCTTAGCTTGGCCTGCAAGAAATGCAGACTGGTCATGTCTGGCTCTGCACTGACCAGAGAAATAACATAGATGACAAAATGCTATCAAATATATTTTAAAAAGCCCCCCAAATGGTGAGTCTTACCCAATATTTTGCTTTTTCTTCATATTTGGTAATCTATCTGCTCTACCCCCAACTACTAATTAAAGATTTTGCTAATTAAAGCTTTTGATATTTGACATACCTGTACAAGAATTGCAAAGTATATTTCAACTGTAAAAGCAACATTTTGGTGAGATTGCTTCACGAAAATAATCAAAGAACTGCATTTTCAAAACACAAAGTGTTAAGCTTCTTGACCATCATACAACACATTCCTAGATTTCATCTCTGAGGCTACAAGGACATGACACTGGGGCTGGCTAACCTCTCTGGAAACAGTGATGGAAGGAAGGGAAAAACGATGGAGCATCCTGAATCTCACCAAGTAGCCTCAGCTGAGGACTCACTCCTGAGCAAGTGCTCCACTCCTGACCCTCTCTCTGCTACAGGAGAAGCAGCTCTTGATGAGGTACCAGGGTTGCACCAGAGCTGCTCTCTCCAAGCCCTGTGGGTTAATCTCATACACCTTCGGTGACAGCACCTCTGCTCTCTTCTGAAAGTGTGGCTCTCTCAGTAGCTGGATCAAGGTAGGCTGTCACCCAAATTTAAACACCTACATGAGTTATTATTTATATACATAAACCTCTGATGAATTATTACATTCCACACCATTCCCAAGACTCGTTTGATAGGGTAAACAAAGATGTTTACCCTACCACATACAGACATAAATACATTTCAACAGCATTCAACTGGCCAGCACAAATAATTTTCCTAAACAAACAACAGTAGTGTTCAATAGCATATTTAGTAATGGAAACGAAAAGAAGCTGCTGCTGAAGGTGTTTTGTTCTGTCTCAGACAGGATTATGCTCCTTGTCAAAGGATGGTGGTAGGCTTTCAGCATATATTGGGATCCTGTAATAAATCTATTTAATATTAAACATCAGAAATACCTTTTTGGTACAGGTTTGGAAATCACTTAAAAGAGTGGTCATTTTCTCTGTAACCAGAAAGTTTTAAACACTGTGAAAATGGAAACTCAATCATTTAAAATTAGGGGTTGTCATTTATACCTCACTTTCTGGTGCTTCATTTTGCTCCCAGTTGCAAGCAACCAGAGAATCAGCTTTTGCCTGGCCAAGAATGTCTCATTCTGCTCTCAACATCCGCCCAAAGAAACCAGCAAGGCGGGATATTTGTTCCCTCTTGTTTATAGTAGGAAGTCACCATAAATCACCTACCAATGGAATCCTGTATACCTTTCCATTAGTTTGAGTTTTCAGTATACAGTTTACTGTAGGCCATAGTGCCAAGAGTGCAAACACCAGACAATACCAGCTTTGTGATACAGCATGGTATTTTTCAGGACTCACATAATTATTAATAATATACATGGCATCTTTTTTTTTCCCCATGAAATTTCTTCATAAATATTAACTGGCTGATCCTAGCAACTCTCTTGCAAGGTAGCCTGCACTCCCATTTTAGCAGAGGTGGAAATGACTCTTAGAAGCCCAAAGACAAAATACTGCCTAGGCAATATTTTGACCATTTCGAAAGCATTTAAGAACAGAATTTTCCAGGATTTCTCTTATATTTAAAATGTTTTCCTTTGTTCTTCTGCTATCAGAAAGGACCAGCCAAAGAAAATGAACCCCAGGGTCCTTGCAGGCAAACCATCCTTAAACTGCACAACAGCTTCACGTACCTCCAATTTACTATGCACAAAGACTCTCTGGCTATACACAGCTTGCAGCACATTCAAATATTTCAGAACAATTCAGACGCTTACTGTTCATTCCATCCAGACTAATAACTTTCATATACTTGGACGACTTCAGGAGTGTGCTAAATAATGTTAATTACAGTTACATTTTATCCTTTGGATATGAGAATTCTGACCTAAGAATATCACATGGTGATGAACTAACTTCACCTTAGGCCCTGCTGGAAAAAGTGAAGGCAAGATTGACCACGTAGGTCAGACCAAGCAGCCTCCACATTGCTCCCCCACTCTCTGTGGGATTCAGCTCAAACTGAGCCGCAAAAACTGGCTTAAACCCTGCTCTGTGTTATCAGGTAACACTGACAAAGCAAAGATGGCTTGAGACCAACAGGGGAAAGAATGTGTGAATGAGGGAATGAGACAGAGAGGGAAGGGTACAGAACATTATGTAGTGGGGAAAAAATGGACATGGAAGTCAAGACACAGTAGGTCAGTCTCACATGAGCGTCATATTTTTTTGAAGCTACTTAAACATGTACAGATTCCTGATGAATTACACATCTTCTATTCTAGCTTAAAACAGAGGGGGGAAAAAAAAAAGAACTGCTGGCCTCAAATGGTGAACACTATAAAACATTTGTTGGTTCAGTAAAAGGTCCTGTATAACTTATCTTCATTTTAAAATTGGCAACATTATTCAGTTGTTTCTCTCACTGCCTCTCCTGAACTTTCTTTTGTTGGTTTTGGAGACTCTGGCTTAACATGTGTTGACCAGCATTTTCAAAACAAGCAAGGGGAGGAAAAAAGAGGCAGAAACAGGAAATAAACTAGGGCAGCTGAAAGAAAAATGAAGATTACATGTGTGAATAAACTAGTGGTGAGATGAGATATTTCTGTAGGTCATATACTCATACACACACACCTTGACTCCAGTATTTTCCAAACCACAATTTCAGGGCACATAAGACTTTCAGGTCTCTGTTTCTCCAAGAACAAAATTAGGTTAATTGGAGTTAATATCCCCCTGCTCTTCTGCATTGACACAGCTCCTTTACCTCTGAAGGATCCCAAAGTAAACCATAAATCACACAACACCACTAATATTCACCCACATCTGGGGCGGGAACGTGGCTTAACCTAGGCTGCTCAGAAATGCAAGGGAGGGGAAATTGTGGCCCAGAGCAGCAGGCCAGGCCTTTTGCTCTTATTAAAAATGTCATTTAATCTTGGTGCAAAGACTGTAGCATCTTTTGAAAAACAAGAAAACCTCAGCTTCTCTAGTTTGAATTGGAGGAAGCAGGAGCTGGCTGTCCCATATTTACACTTGCAGGCTCCCTTTTTGAGCCTGGTGTAAACAGACAAATGAGTTTGCAAACATGGACACTATTCAGCCAGCGACCCACACTACCACAGGCTTTCTACACACAGACAGGACTCATCCCACCCAGCACTGAAACTCCTGAAACCCTTTTCCTTTTGCACCATCCTCCCACTTTCCTCAGGGACAACAGACCTATTAAGGATGAATTATGGAGAAGCGCAGACAGAAAAGCTCATGCTGGAAGAGACTCCAAACCGCAGAGTCTCCTACAGAAATAATCTCCAAACATGGGGAATATTCCCCAATTCCTGGTGGCTGACCTCCTGCAGACACCAGGCCAGCTCCACATGGGATCCCTTCAGTGAGGCCACTCCTGCCCAAAGCAGGTCCTGGACTGGGAAGGTCTGTGTGAAATCACCTGGTTGGGGCTGGCAGTGCTCATGCAGCAGAACCTTTTGTGGAGGAATGAAAGTCCCTGTTGGAGTTTCAGGTGACCTGTGGCTGCAGACACAGCATGGCAGTGTGACCTGGGAGAGTGCATGATACCAACAGCAGCTGGTCTGATCTCAGGGGTGTACTGGATTTCTACTGACAAAGATTTATTACCATGTCCTTTAGTTGGGTGGGAGGAGGAAAGCTGTCAGAAACTTGCAGGAATGAGCTCTGGGCCCAGGCTCTAGAGAAAGCTCCTTTTCAGCAAAGCTTTATTTTACCACTGCTCTCTTTCTTCCAGGAGGAGGTTACAGAGCAGCTTGTAATGATGTCACCCCCACAACTCTGTTACCTCACTCCTTTGGCTTCAGAGGGACACCAAGTATAACAACTGACCTGTCATCAGCTGTTATGTCCTTTCAGATGAACAAACTTTATAATGACAATTTATGTTCACAGTGACCGCTAGATTGTATATTTTTCCCTGTTCACCCAGTGGGTTTTTTTCCAGGAAAAATTATAGCCCTGGTCTGACATCTTCTATTAAGATCCATAGGGTGGGTCTTGCCAATGTTAGAAACATCCCTTTGCCATCACGCCCTAGACCAAACTTTTTCTGTGAAAATATTTCATTGCAATTTGTTTCTTGCATCAAAATTCACGTAGAAGCTTTAACTGTAAAAGACTGCTACCACTCAAGATTTTCCTGAATACCTGAGAACTCAAAGTCTCTCTTACCCTGTGCAGCCTGGAGCCTGCTACAGTGGGAGTAGGCATCTAGTTACATTTTAATACCTGAGATTTTTATAAAATGAGTGTACATGCCCACAGAGACTGCGATAGGTGTATTTTATAAATCATAAAAGAGAACTGAGTTTGCAAGTCTATATTAGTATTTGCATTAATAAGTGCACTGAAAGCCCCACATAATGGTAGGGATAGTGCAAATGGTCTTACAGGCTTGAACTATGCACATGAATGTAAGAATTTATGAGTTAGCAAACTAGATAAAAACCTGGTGTAAATAATTTCATTGTTCGAGCTGTCACAGCTGACTCTAAATTTCCCCTGTTCAGTGACAGTGTGTTCTCCTGGTGAGATTCAGGGCACTGTGTGAGTTTTGTTTTCTTAGCCAGACCTTAGCAGAGCCTATAATGGGAGCTGGGACTGTGGAGTGTTGAGGTGAGCTGTTAACAAACTGATAGCTATATGGCTTCATTTTCTTTTCAAGTTTGCTGCAAAGCTGGCTGAAATCAAATCTTTTCTCCTTGAGTTGGCATGTTTCTCATTGAGTCGTGCAATGTTGTCAGATGCCTTGGTGATAGTCTCCCACGTGCTTTTCACAGTGCATAAAGGAACATCTGACCTAGGGTTCTTTTGTGTGTGTGTGTGTGTGTGTGTTATTTGGGAAGGGATTTACAGCACGTGCTGTGCTGACTCATCAGATGAAGTGGTTTACCCTTCTGTTGCAAACCATTAGGGGTTAACATTGAAAACCATGTTAGACAGCAGGTAAGGGGGAGGGTGAAATAAGAAAAGAGGACAAGGAATTAGAGAAAAAAAGAAATAAAGGAGAGTATGGGAGATGTTACAAAAAAAGAAAATGACAAAATGGCAAATGAAGATTCATCAGGAAAAAGAAGAGAAAGGAATATGAAGGGAAAAAACATACCAGTATGTAAATTTTCTTTATTTTTAATACAAAAATATCCTTTTCCCACCCAGGAAAGTTGCTGTTGTGCAGGCAGGCACGTTCAGTCTTTCACTCTGGATCTAAAGAGTTTAATTGGGAGCTCTTAAAGACTAAAATAAGGCTTTAAAAATAAAAAGCTAAAGTCAAATGCAGCCAGGGTAAGCACTATTACACTCCAGCACGATTGTTTTTCATTAAAAAAGCAGGGTGAAAGGGAGGGTTTCAAAGCCATATTTCAACCCTAGGCTGACACGACAGCAGTAAAATCTGATTTTGTTATGCTAGTTGGCTGTGGGTTTGGGAGCAGACCCTATATATGTGGTGTAATGTTATGATATGAATGCATGCACACAGGATATTTTCAGAAGCCTCTTGCAGAATTTAGAGAAACGTGCCACCCATTCCTGTGGCCCCACTTGCAGGAGCCAGCTCCTCTCCTGCTCCTGGGAGCCAAGCAGGCTCAGACATGGCATATGCTGTACAAAGACAATTTAAATTACAAGGTGCTGTATTTTCAGGCAAGTGGAGGAACTTCTTAGTGAATGCCAGAACTGATTTCCATGGGGTATTTAGCCAGAAGCATGGTGTAAAGAAAGGGTAAGTCTGTCTGAGAGACGAAATTCAGTTTCTTTCACTCATCTGTAAGATAAAGAACTGACAAATATAGTTTCTTTAAATATAGCTTCTTCCATCCACTGCATGGGGTACTGAGATGTGCACAATACCACAGAATCATAGAATATCCTGAGCTGGACCCACAAGGATGATAGAAGTCCAACTCGTGGCCCTGCAAAAGACAGCCCCAAGAATTACACCATGAGCCTGAGAGCATTGTCCAAATGCTTCTGGAACTTCAGAAGGCTTGGTGCTGTGAACACCTCCCTGGGGAGCCTGTTCTGGTGCCAAACCATCCTCTGGGTGAAGAACCTTTTCCTAATATCCAGCCTAAACCTCCCCCTGATACATGTGCAAACAGTAAATCCCAGTGATTTCCCAAACTTACTGCGCTCTGTGAGATCATAAGCATACAAATTCAAGCAGCCTGTAAGAAAAGTGCACCAGCAGGGCTCCAGCAATCAAATAGCCATAAAAATGACTGTAAGCTGCAAAAGAGCCTCATGGTAACCTGGACAACTGTTGCACAACAGATCCTGCAAATCTAGGATTACATGTGAAATTTAAAAGATTCTTTATATCTCCAAGGAGATACCAATATTTTCAAATATATACCTACCTGTATCTGCTTCTGCATTATGTTTGCATAAAAGTGGGAATGGCTAAGCAATCTGCCTTCACCCTAAGTATACTGTGAGATACAGCAGTACAATCACACATGGTATTTCCTGTCGTCATCACTTCCCAAAGGCACATGATGGAATTGTGCCAGGTTCAAACCTGGAGCAGCTGGTGACACCTTTCCCTGCACAACCTCAGTGCCATGATGCAGCAGCTCCAAGGCTGCTGCAGGAAGAAGACACAAGGTGAGAAAAGATAATCAGATGGACTTAACACATTAAGTAATTCACTTTAGTGACTGACAGTCTCTCTGCTTGTGCTACAGGTTTGTGTCAAGAGTCAATGCCTCAACAAGTCATTCTAAGTGACCTTTCCACAGGTGCCACAGCACACTTCCTGGTCTCTAGACTCTGACTTGAGAGCCTGGGCTTTCAACCTCAGCAGTGCTGAGCATTCACAGGTGCAACAAGAGTGTTGCTTTGCATGCATACAAAGCTATGAAATCATGAGCATCCACAAGGTCTTACATATCTAAAATTACTTTGAATTGTAATTGTTTGATGCCTTACTTATCCATTTGTGAAATCCTACAGATGTCTTATGAAAACATCTTTATTAAAGTTTGAAACATGCCAGGTAGAATGTATCAAGTGGCAGTGAACAGCACATCACAAAATCAATCATCCTGTCCTCAGAGGGGCTCAGCTGTGTTCATGCTACAGCTTTTGCTGGACAGAGCCAGCAATGAGCACCCAAAAAGGACAGAAGATGGGTTTTTAGGCATCTTTCAAACCTGGCCAGGTCACATATGTCAGAAAAGTATCTCTTTCCTCATCTAGCTCGAAATGTGATGGCTCCTTTATTCAGCATCCTGAAGAATTACCCCAACATAGACAGAAGACTGTAGTCACACACTTCCCTGACCACATACAGAATAACCAGCAGGAAGAAACTGCTGAGTGAGCTGCAGGGGAAAGAGCTGCCTATGGATTATTCTTATCTCCAGTTGCACAAAAGTGATTTTAGTGTTTGATAGCATTATTTTTGAGTCAACCCTTTAGTTTTGTTTCCTTTCCTTTGTGCAGCTATTGCAGTCTTCATGCTCCTGCTCACCACAACTTGCACTGTTATTATTTCCATTACAGGATTTCTTCCCAAACCTAAATATTCCCAGGCACCTTTTAAACAGGCCCTCAGAGATTCTAGTAAACTGGGAGGTATCTCAAGAAGGGCTGTGTTTTCAGTTTTCCTATTCACCAAGGGAGAGGCAGTGCAGCAAAAGGGGGAAGGTTCTTGGAGCAGAACAGCATGCCCAGTTATTTAGGAAGATATGCCTATTTGCCAAGAGCTTTTGAAGAAGTAGGAACACCTCCGTCTACTCCAGACATCATTTTGTGTTTAAAATGGTTTGAGTGCTAGTGCAGTGCAATTCCAGGAACTCAGCAGAAGAATCATACTTAGAAGAGCTTAAAGCCTATTTGGGCTATCTTGGAGATTGGCGCGGTGCAATTAATTAGCCAGACTGAGCTTGAATTCTCAAGGAGCAGCTAAACCTTAACACTGCAGATGCTCACGAATTGAAAGTTGTAAGCACCCTTCACAGCAGACCCTCTGCCCAAGACAGATGAGGCTCCTGCTCTCTGAAGGAGCACGTGTGGGAGGTCCTGAAACAGTAGTAGTTAACATTGCAAAGGCCTTGGATGTGAACAGCTTTGTGGAAGAAGATGGAACTGCTTCTCTGGCAAAATGTATGAAACTGTCTGTGATAACAGGAATGAGAGCAAGGATGACTGAACAAATATTTGCACTGAATGCCTTGTCAGGACAGGGGAATTGCTACTGATATGATCTTTACTTTCAATGTTACTGTTTCTGACAGTCTTACAGACTCTGCAGATGTTTATTGGCCACTAAATCATTCTTCAAGAATGTTGGCTCTGTTCCCAAACCTGAAGAGCCTGAATGTGAAGGGGTTTGTTATTCAACACACACTGCTGCTTTTGGAGACAGTGATTTTCAAGAAACCAGCAGGGAAGCATCGTCGACTGATAACAAGACAGGGAGTGGATTCAGCTTTCTCTGCACACCGGGCCTCAGCTGCTGAGGCAGGCTGAGTAAATGAGCACCACGTAGCAGGGCATGAGTATCCATGTGGCAGAGAGCACTGCTGAGCCGTGACTGCAACACTGCGCCACGATAATGGACCTGTGGAGCAGCAAAGATTGCTGCTGAGAGACAGGGCTTGCCAGCTCGTCCTGACCTTGATTTACTGCCTGCTCTGCTTGGTATAGCACAATTGCACGGATTTCAGAGCCTCTGTAAAGCTCTGCAATGCTGCAGAGGTTAGTTGTGCTCCGCTCGGCTCCTCTGACTGCAGGACACGCTGCATAACAACGAGGCTCATTCAAACCCTGCTCCATTCATCTCGGGAAGAGCTGAAGAGCTCCCAAAGACGCAATTGCTGAGCTCTGGAGGACCCCAAGCCACAGTGCTTCAAAGCAAAACACGTTTGCTTTCAAACTGAGAGTTTTTGAACTACAGGCAATATGCTCAAGCTGTTTCTCTGGGTGAAGATGCCGATTCTCTGAGATCATTGCAAACAGCTCTCACCTGACAAATCTACACTAGAGATCTTTCTCCACCTAAATAGAGACTGGACTAAAATAGTAGTAATAATAATTGTGACAGTAATAATACATATCTTTTAAATAGTGAATGATAAGAAGTAATCCATTCCCTTTGTACTAACAAAGTTATGAATTATTGATGCACAGTGTATCATTACCACAAGAAAAATGGAATACCCATAGGTATTAAACATATTTCTCCCAAAAAGGGACCAACACATTGACCAGTGGATGTGATTTAAAAGCCAACAGCCTCCTCTAAAACCTAAATTAATTGCTGGCTCTTAGCTTCCATGATGAAAGACAGTGTTATCTAAAGTAGCCCCTTGTAACATTCTGCCCCCAGATAGGGTGAATACTGTTTAAAAATATCAGGTTGGGGCAGAGATAACGTGCTTCAAAAATATGTAAGACAGGTGCAGAAGGTGATAATGTCATATTTACTACATATTAGTTTTACATTAGCTCATACATGTTTGCCTGGAAGACAGATTTCTGCCAGGGAATTCTCTCCTGCAACAGTTTGCTATATCAGACTTAAACACATATACATATTTATGGTAAAGCCATATGGTATTTATGGTTAAATCAACTGACATACTTCAAAAATATGAATTTTGATTAATTTGGAAGCTCTATAGATCAGAAACAGCTCAGAAGCTTTATCAGCATGTATAAATAACTAGTCTTCCCTCATGTTACCATAAATTAAAAAAAAAACCCTTCACTCAACAAGGTTTGCAATGGGAAACTGAGCTACAGATATGTCAATAAAAATGTGGAAAATACCTGCATTCATAGAATGCAATTCCTTACACAGATGCAGTTGGAAATCACTGTGAATTTCTTGTTCAAGGAGCAATTAAATTAACTTTATCTCAGAGTAATTCACACTTATGGAATATTTTTGTGTTCTCCCTGACCTGCTTAGATGTTTTTCTAAGGGTAAGCAGCATCTGCAACAATCATATATTTGTACAGATAGCCTTGCATTCTCACCTGCCTTTTAAGAGCTAAAATCCTGGATTTCCAGTTCTATAGAGAAAATCAACAAGACACAAAGTCATGGTTCCAGACATGAAGAACATTTATATTTTTTAGGAAATAACTATGGTGAAAGAAAGTGAGATCCTTTGATCCCTCCAACACAGTTCAACTTTATGCTTTGAGCTTTTGGATGAGATGGAGGATAACAGGAAGATTTTCAGCAGTCATGCAAGCCAGGCAGCTACAACACAAACTCTTTAAGCTCTGTGAACTTTCATGTTTTCTAATTAACTTGCTGCTGTTATTAGTAGTACTTCTGTTTCCACTTTTATAACAATAAAGGCTTTTTCTTTCATTTTCCAAGAGCTTTTTATTTTTGCCCATGAGCTAAAGGTTTACCACAGAGCAATTACCTATACATCACAGTTTGTGAAGTTTATGGGGATCTGCAAAGGGCCTGCAAAGCAGACACAGCAAATCCCATGTGTGGACAGTGACTGCATTCCTGACCACCATCCTTCTCCAACAATGGACAAACAGACATTGCACCAGCAGCAAATGCTGTGTTTGATAGCACAGGTTCATCAGGATGCACAAAGCACTGACACAACCAGCCTAGCTGGGTGCCACCAACAAGTTACTTCAGAGGAACAAACCAGTAAGGTGTCGGCAAAACCAGCCCTGCAGAGCACCACTGAGAGTGGCTCACCCAGCTCTTAGGCAGGGCTTGGCTAGGGCTGGCAGACACCATCAACCCCAACTGCAGCTCCAGGTTCAGCAAATCTTTTTAAAATGCTCTCTGGATAGCACTTCCTAGGCAACTGCTGTCTCAGGGAGGAGCATCCTGAGAGCTGCTCAAATCACCCTGAAGGCTGCTGACCATCCCCAGCCCCATCTGCAGCAACCTCTGCCTTTCCTCTCACACCTCAAACACAGCTGGCTGCCTCAAGCTGTTATAACTCAAGGTGAGTTCTGCCTGAATGGTCCTAAGCTTTGCAATTAATACTTGCCTTGCACTCTTCAAACACTTTGGGGGCTCAGATGACACCTGTCCCATTCTTTTATTTTTGTTTTTATAAGCCTCATTAGGCTTTGTGGTGAAGCAGAAATCCCAGAATACAAGCCAGGACACTGACACTGGGAGTATCTGTACCCTTACACCCCAAGGAGGAGCTGCCCAGAAGAAACAACAAAGTGGCTAAAAACCCTGGCATAAAGGACTTTTCCAGATGATTTTGGTCAATATTAAGAAGCCACATTGCTCAGATAGGCCTGGGAGCAACACCCTCTGATGTATTTGTGAAATCTGCATTTCATTAGAGAGAAAAAAATATAGGAACATATATAAATGTTCAGCTGTACTCGGTGATTGCAATTCTCAATGAAAATCGCTTCTCAATCGCATTGTCTTCTATCTTATCTGTCTTTTTCCACTTCTTCCCGATTTCCAGCTGGATCCTCACTTTTCTTTGGCTACTATGATAGGGGAAAAGAAAACTGAAGCAAGAGGAGACTTTGCTGCAGTTCTTTCATAAAACATCCAAGACTACCTGTTGGGAAAGCCAAAGCCACACTGTAACAATCCATCGAGTAGGAGGTGCTGTGTATGTTCAGCTGCTGGCTTTAAACTCTTGTTCTGTAAGAATTTGTTAGAAATTGGTAATTGCTGCCCCCCAAAGAGGCAGACTGGGAAGTATGATTTGTGGATATGAAGCACAAAAACTTTGGGAAAGTTTCCCCGGGCCACAATGCTGTGCACATGTCCTACCCCTGAGTTTGGTATGTAAGCTGGTTTCTATACAGCACTTAAAATGGAAAAAAAATCCCTTTGAAAGAAGCGCCTTGAAACACAGATATTGGCAATGGATGAGACTCACTTGCTGTAATTACTGAAAGACAAATTTTTGATCAGGACTCCTATTTGAATGCTCTCCAAAGCCTCTCTGAGCTCCAAATGCTGTGACCTTTAAAACCGAGGGAGCAAAATGTTCTCTGTTCAAACGACTGGTACTGTAAAAGCAGAAAAGCCACATGCTAAAACTAAGATTTAAATCATACTCTTCGGCAGTAAAATCAGACTTGTTTCTTTTTGTGTATCAGAGAAAAACAGAGTCTGTATAAAACGTTTAGGAGACTAAGCTTTAGAAAAATGGGCAAAAGTTATAAATAGGGTCCTACTTTTTCAAGGATGATGAAAACAGTATCTAGATATGTAACGGCATAAAATCTATGCCTAAAAGCTACATTTACTTGCACAAAACATTAAAAAACCCAAACATTTTTTCAAGGAAAAAATTAATTTCATTCAAGGAAACAACACAAAATTTTCTCTGATTATATAATAAAGTTTCAGATGAGCTTACAGCTCTATCTCTAACTGCTGTTGTTTTTCTTATAGATACATGCAAGAAACACTTCTGTACAAAACATCCCTACTTTCCAGGCAGCAGAAAGGATGCCCTCCTTTGGACAAATACACATTTTTCATTTATTTGGACAAAAATATTAAAATTAAACAGAACAAATTTTCAGTCAACACTTGTTAATTTGAAACACTAAAAATTCTCTCATATTGAAAGCAGATTTCTCTGAAGAAACATTCATTTTCAAGGTCATAACAGTGCTGGCAAGGCTCAAAAAATTGTAGTCCAACTTGCTTGTGTTCAGCTGTGTTTACTTAGTCTCAATTTGACAAAAGTCTGCCTCTGATTATACATAGCAGTCATCTGCCCACAGATAAAGAGATATTACACAAACGTTTGGAGGGAATGACATTTGGCTACCATTATTTTTGGAATAATTTACTCTGCATCCTGAACTTAAAACACCAAAATGATTCATAATGGTTTCTGGACCCAAGTATTTCTATTTAATAAATAAATTTATTACCTCCATGACCTTTGTGAACTTTATATTGTACATGTTAGTTAATTTTTTTTAAAAAGGCAATTTACTGTTAAGTATCCTGTATGCTTGGGAAAGGTGGATTTACACAGAAGTGAGACCCAAGTTAGTGGCAAACATGGTGCACTTACTGCAGCAGCTCAGAGGCAGCATGTGCAGTGCAAAGGGCTCGGGGTGCTGCTGGAGAGGGGATTCTAACTCAGCTCTGCAAGACATCCCACCCCATCACCAGCTGCAAGCACAGGGGCATGGCTCAGCTCTCTGCAGAGCATGCACCTGCAGGGGAAGCCCACACTAGCACTGCTTGAGACAGGAATGTGTTTTCTATTTCAAATGTACCTACCTCAAATGTAAAATTAATAGTTCACTGCCTATTATTTGTAGGAGGGAAAATTAATACATATTGGATGCCAAGCTGAAATTTTGCTTTATTTGAGGGAAATAGTTGTTTCGTGACATTTATGGAATAGCGTGTATTTTAAAGCAGACCTGCAGTATTTCTCTGATGTGGATAGAAATTTTGTCCAGTTCAAGATACTACTTAGCCTAGGGCTTTTTGTGTTATAAATTATCCATGAATAAGGCAAAATCTTATGAATAAATTATAGTCCCTACACCCATTCCTTCCCTGATGCCTCTTCCTAATTCTCTCCCCTTTAAGCCCCTGTCAGTTCCCCAACATCAACTACCCCAAACCATGTTTCCACATCACACACTGGAAGTATTGAGGGCAATTTGAAGTCCATGAGAGATATTGTTACTGCCGCACATTTAAAGTGGAAAATGTTTCCAGAGTGTGGTGACAGATGGAAGAATAAAGCCTAGACCCGACAGAGTCGGATAGATTAGTTTCTGTAAAGTTAGCATGCTTTCAAAAATGTCTCTTCAATTAGAACACCAAAATTAAAAAAGCCCCTGATGCAATAGGAACCATATGTGTTTGATACACCCAGCTTCTCTAACATAACATGTAAATACTCAGTTTAAAGAAAATTAGGAGACTTGTTTACAAAGAACTAGTTTATGTGTTTACAAGACTAAGCTGAATATTTTTAGATGGAACGATTACATACAAGTAATTCCCCCTCATTTTCCCTCATTTCATGAAGGAATATTACTGTGAAGAAGGAATGTGTTTTCAATGGGGACAGCTGGAGGTACAGAAAACAGATTTCTGTCACGTGGAACAAATGCAGCAAATTCCTTCTTTACAGGGTGTTTCCTTACAGAGATTAAGTATTAGAGCTCATTACACCATGATGCAAAGCTCCACTTGTTCAGAAGTGTGCTAATGACTGTGACCCAAAGAAGAGTTAATTCAGATGGAATCCAGGAAAATGAGGCAGCACAGAAACCTCATCAGCAGTCCAATCACATGACAAAATGCGAGGCATCTCCAAAGCCACTGCCTGCCAAAAAAGAAAGGCTGCTGCAAGAAAAATACTTTCACAGCTTGATATCTGGGTCTTGTGACTGCTATCCAAACAAGGAGTAAAAGTGGTACTATATAATGTGGCAGGGTAAACAGAACCACCCACTCACCATCACCAACCATGTTTTTAATTCAGATAAATTCTGTTTCTTTAAAAAATGATGGGGGAAAAAGAAACAAAACCTTTTGTTGAACTTGAAAATTATATGTATAATCAGATTTGGCATGACATATTTTAGGTTCATATATACCGTGAACTGTGTAGGAATGCATGTTTTGACATGCAGTATCAAACTATCAGTCCACCCCAGGTGATGCCCTTTCCACACTACTGCTTGTCTCAGAGGAGCACAAAGACAGTGCCCCCAGCCAACTATGCATCTGGTTAAGAAGATTTTCTCTCTGTAACTTACAGATGATGACTTGAAAAATTTTCAAAGAGAATATCTGATTTGAAAAATTTACAGAAAGGAGCAGAGCTAAGAGAAGTTAAAAGTTTCAGGAACACTGGGCCAAGGAAGCCTCCACACTTGGCCAAACTGTCTCACAGTAGCCTGAAAACTACTTACAGTTTTCAAAACAGGTCTTGGTGGAATCCGCCAAAGTCTGGATTTGGTATGATTAAGCCAAAGTATGAGAAGTATTCTATACTTTTGTGTCCAGCTTAGTCAGGGATTGTGGATGCACCAAGAGACTGGGAAATTAATAACCACATACCCCACACAAACAGATGCCTCCATCACTACTCTCACTGCCACCAGCACTTGAGTATTTCCCAGCTCCAGACTAAGTTGTGGTTTTGCCCTAGGTTGTGGAGCAACAGTTTGGATTAATTTGCTTTGCACTCTAAGGAAGGTCATGACCTTTTCTGGAAGTGTATTTACTCTTAGCCTGTGTAACATGGAAAAAAATGCCAATTCTTTGAGTAATTAGACTCAAAGGTTCCTTCCAAGAAGGGTGGCTGTATCTTGAATGCTTATCCATCCTCATTTCTCAAGCACTTTGAAAAGGAAAATATCAAACTTCTAATTTTGGACTGAGAAAAATGTTAGTATCTCCTATACTTCTCTAATTTATTCTAGAACCCTTCCCTGTTACTCTCCAGATTCCTACCATTATTTCCATACCTGCTTTCTCAGGTAAGAAGATAAAAAGAAATTTTTATCTTCTTACCTGCATCCCTTTGATCCCTTTTCTTTCCATTTCCTTTTTGTTCTTGTCCTTAATTCTTCACTCCCCTTTCCCCATCCTCTCCCAGCACTATCTTCTCTTTGCAATTTTCCAAAAGTTTCTGCTCTTATTTTCCCACCTATATTTATTTCCTGGCTGTGAGTTTTTCTTTTTCCCTCCACTCCCCATCCTTTCTTCTATCTTTTCCCTGCTAGAACTAAAATGATACTCCAGCCATGACCTACCTGAAAAGAGAGTTACATCTTTGAAGTCCATTGTCAGTACTAAAGGGATGGAAAATATCTCAAAAAGAGCTAAACGACTATTCCAGTCACTGTCCTGGACAAACAAGTGTAACTCCCATCAACAGCTGGAGGAGTTCAGCACCTGAGTCAAGTTATTTCCCATTTGCCACCAGTGACTGTTTGGCGTGGGAGTCCTGCTATAGCAATCTGTCCTCACACTAGGGCACAGAGAGACAGACAGAATTTCATGCAGTGGCTGCAGGGTGTTGGTAATGAGAAAAACAACTCTGATAATGGAAATCCTTTCTGCACTCTTAACTGAGAACACTGCCTAACTGAAGTGAAAACCTGGTTGAAACTTAAAAAGTAAGGAAGAGGTCTGCCTAAATACAGAGACAGTTATGCACCATTTCACCCCCATATTCTGCTGGATCTCTAACAAAATCCAAAAGCATCACAAGAAAAGTTCATTGCATGGCATGCATTGTGTAATCAATATCTCTGTTAATGGAAGTCTTTCCCTTGGCTTCAAATGAAGTGGTGCAACATCCTGTGAAAGGACAGAATTACCACACAAGCAATCAGGTCAAGAGGATAAAAAGACTAAGAAGCATTCATTCCCTGAATTTCTTGAGATCTGCCCATTAAAACAGTAAATGTTTGCTTTTCAAGACAAAACAAGCTAACAGAAACATGCACTAGAAATCATCTTTATGGCCCATACGACAGAGAAAATACTGGGGAACACTTTTGTTTTTCATGGTGAATGAGTTGCCCCTGTAACTCTCCCCAGTCGAAAGCCCAGTTTCCCCTCCAGCTGGTGTTGCCTGGGCAAGCTGGAGCTGTCTGTGCACAGCTCAATCCAACCTGCACACCAGATCTTACAAAATTTCCTCCCTTTTCTTTGTCTCACTCTTTTTATATTGCTTCTGGTGGCTTTTCCTGTGTGTTTTTGTTGCTGCTTGCTTCCCACCCTTACCACTCTCCAACTGCTTGCTGGGCAGGCACAGCAATTCCTTGTAAGGAATGCAGGAAAGAGAAGCATTCCTTGATTTTTCTGTGCACAGTAACTTGCACGACATTTGATCACAGACAGAGATTAAGTCATTCATGAATAGGGCCCAAAGGGAGGAACAACTCCAGAAAAACAACCCTCCTCACTGTTAGTGAAGCATCCAGGACTCCACAATCATTACTGCCACACTTACAGTTCATAGCCGACCTGGCAAAGCGAGGAATCCAACTGCAGGCTCTGTGGTTTAAATAAAATATATCTACAGCAGCTTGGATCAATGTTTAAAAATGTTCCATGTTGTTTTAGTCCAAGGACAAGCTTTTAAAATTAAAAGAAAACTTTGGCTTTAATTACAGATTAAAAGTGAAAGTTGTTTAAAAAGAATGCATATTCTAAGAACAGTAATAGAAATTATTTAAAATTTAAAACTCGTTATTCTCTCTCCCAGCTACAAGTCTTCTTGTAAATATTTAAAATACAAGTTTGCAAGCTATTAATTTGTGGACAATATTTAGGGTGCTTCTGCCTTGCTGTTGTGAATCTTTGGCATAGCTCAGCTTTTTCCTACATTTATACTTTCAAGCTAAAATAAGTGTCAGATTTTGATGCATGTTGCAATGGCCAAAAAATAACCACAGCTGTAACTTTTACCTCCTTTTCCCCTAAATTTTGTCACCATATATGTGTGATGCAGCAAATGTCACCACTCTATACATAAATGCAAAGGGTTTATTCCAGAGCAGCTACAAGCAATGTGATCCCAGAGTGGTTAGGTGCTACAATGGAGAAGCTGCTGCTCTTGGGATGATTTTCAGCAACAATTGCCCATCTGAAAATCATTAGTGCATAGCAGTGGATTTTCCACATGTTCATATGCTGGACAAGCAGGTTGCCCTTGAAGTATGGTTCCCCGGGGGAAGAAGGAAAACCCAGAGTAAAGTATTCTATTGTCAGATCACGGTTTCACTAGAGCCAGACAAAAATATGGTCAAGCATTCACTTGGCTGCTCTGCTGGCAAAACGATAGGGTACCGAAATGGAGACAGCTAATGAGGAAGGCAAAGAATGTATCTCAGGAAGAAGACCTTAAAGGAGTACAGATATTTTTTTTTCATTTAAAAAATCAGAAATAGGGTAAGCATGCAAATGTAATGACTTTCAGACTACTGACCTTTGGATTTATAAGGTCAAAAAGGTTTAGAAAGGGTAGTATTTTCCCAATAAAAGATCTCATCTTTTAATTCAGCTGTGTTTGAAGCAGCAATAAGAAAGTACGGACAGAGCCTAAGTAAAAAAGTGTATGATTCTAACTAGGCAGTATTTGTTATTTAATGCCCCATTAATCGATAATTTGGCTTGAAGGAGGAAAAAAAGTTGGCAAAAGGGAATGGAATTCTTTAGCTCCTTGTTTTACTTAAGAAAAATTCCCAACGGGCTTCACTTAAACAAAGAACTTTAGTTTTCCACTGGAAAGACAAAAAGAAAATCTTGGTCTAGCATGTCCTGCCACATGCTTTAACTACATAGTAAAAGAGTATGTACTTGGATCCCAGGCACATTTCAAAAGTGTAGTATTTATTACCTCCTCTGCTGCCAAGTTCCACTATTATCATTTTATTATAACTAAGGTATATTTTTACTAACTAAATTATATTTAGGTTTTTAGTTTAAGCATTTGAAGGTCTTGGAGTGTCACGTACAGAAGACATACAATATATCAAAAGCCTTTGTTGATTTTCTCCCTCCTCTTCTCTACAAACAATCACCCTGCATTTGTGATCTCAGGGCGTCTGATTTACCAAAACCCATAATCCAGCTGTAAAGATACACAGGGGCCCAGGGAGCTAAATCCTTGGATGAAGCAGAGCTCACCAAGGATGAAGGTGAGCCCTGTTATCAGATAATCCAACATACATGTCCCTCACACCCTGAGGGGCAGCACAAACCCCTCTCTCCCTACCATCCCCTTCAGACACCTTCCTCCAACACTCCTCTCCTGCCCTTTGCCCAGCTCTCCTAGACCTGGCTTTTTGCTGAGACCTCCTGTTCCCAGCTGGGGCTGTGGGCTGGAGGTGTTGCATGGTGGGACACAGGCTCCCCATGGGTGAGGGTGGGCAGGAGCCAGCAGCTCACGGGGAGTTGGCTTCAGAGGAGCCATCTCCTGCACCTCCTGTGAAAGGATTTTTGGGAAGTGTGGAGCTGCTGTCTGGAGGCTGTCCAGACAGGATGGAAAGATGACATGGGCGTGAGGCAGGACAGGGTTTTGGTGGGCTCACATGAGGCTGGGTGCTGCCACTCCTCTGGACAGGGATGGGGTGTTTCTGGGCAGCCATAAAGCCCATGGAGAGATGACAGAGCTCCTCAAACCTCAGCAAATGCAGCAGTATTGTAGCACTGAATACAGCCTTTATTCTTCCTATTTTGTGCAAGGAATGAAGGATGAGGAGTACCCAAATATGAGCAGTTACATTCTCCAAGGGTCACAGTCTTTGATCTGTGAGAAAAGAACCCACTGAAAGCAGCAGGAGTTCACAGAATGAAGTTTGGAAAGCTTTGCAAACACATGAACATTGTGTGTCCAATCATGTAGCATGCTTTGGGGCCAAAACACTCAAAACCAAGACCAGATCTTAGCAAATTGGATTTTTTCACTTCCACGCACTTCCAGAGGGTTGGTTTTAAAACATATCTGAGTGTCTGTCCATCAATTACCAGGTAAAAGTAAAGGCACTTTAAGTTTGATATCAGATATAATTAATGGCCCCTTCTGAAATAAGAGGGAAGAGAATCAGGGGTGTGAATCTGAGTTGAATGAGGTATAGAGGAATGAGAAATATTAATGACCTTTTCCCTATATAGATTCACAGCTAATGTAATAAATACAAATTAATGCTTATGTGCACTTGTAGCAAGGAGAAGGTATCACTCACAGTCTCATTAGATAAGGAGTGAAAACAGCAGCAGAAAGGCTTGAAACAATACCAAAAGGAAAACAGGCTTATAAAGACATCTGCCATTTTTATTAATTTAAAATGTTAAAAGAAGCATTTCTTTACTTTGGTTTAGACAGAAAAAATAAGCCTTTGCATAAAAAAAGGGATTACTGGGATCAATACCTGCAGGTCAGCCTTGTCTTCTCTGCTTACCTCTATGAAAAGGATTTTCAGCTTTGCCGGGGCAATCTGAAGTAAGCAACTCAGTGAGCTATGGGATTTGAAAGTGAGATATGTCATTGTAGGGAATACAGCTGGGACCCTCTTTTCCTCTGTCTTTGCAAAGTTCACTGCCATGGTGAACTACTGCACAGCTCTGAGTTGAAGGAGTAAGCACAGCAAAACAGCAAGAGAACATGCTTGAATTCCACAGACATCACCATCGTAATAGAGCACTAAAGAAATACATGTGCATCTGGGTGTATATATGTATATGAAAGATGTCTTAAAAACACCACCACAATCCCAAGTGCTGGCCAGAGCAGGACAGCTCTCTTGGTTTCTCTTCACTTCAAAAGGTGTCACGAAACATCCAGCACCACCAATATTCAACAAGTAGGAAGCCCAGAATGATTGTAATTATGGTATTGCAGATAGAGAAGGGCTCCAGGCTTCACCCAGCACCCCTGCTGCCCAGCTGACGTAAGTTTCACTGCCTGCACTGGGCTCTCACTGACACTGCTGGCACAAACAGTGCTGTGGACACCCAGAGCTTTCCCTGATAAAGGAACAAAGGCTCTTGCCTTCTGGAGGAAGCTCCTATTTGAAGATGATCCTGGGGAAATGAATTAGTGATGCAGAAATCAACAGCTACACCAGCTAAACATCATGAGAGGGAGAAAAGCAGGACGATATATTTTAATGTGTCTGTGTAACAGACAATCCTCCACCACAGTGAAAAGCTGTCATAAATAGTCAGGAGCAGACCATTTAATTTGCACACCAGCTCTGGAACCTGCTCCCTCAGCAGCCGCCAGTGCAGACTCCGCGTGGTGCAGCCCACAATGGGACAAAGCCAGACCCTGCTCCTTGGGGTAGGGAGAGCAATTAGACAAACACGGACCCGGGATGAAAGTCTCCCTGAAGTCAACGGCTGAGACAAATTCTCCAGCACACCAAGACCTCATTAAAACTGCCCGCAGTGTCTAGCCCACAAAGTACATCTAGTGCGAGGAGAGCAATCCTGCTGCTGTTTTGCAACGCATTACAAAATACCTTGGCTAGCAGAAAGAATTTGAGGCAATTTGCTCCTGAAGAGCCAGGTCGTGAAGAGCCTTCATTTTTCCAGCAAACTGGATTTAAGTTGACAAATAGTAACTGAGAGAGAAAAAAAAAGCCCTGACAAAGTAAGGGGAGATGGAGAAACCGACAACGTTTAACTTGATCTTCGAGGGTGTAAATCTGTCAATACCCACAAATGACCACAAGGCCACATGCCAGTTTTCACTCTGAGATACCGTAACTAAGACATTTGGCTGGTACCTCACATTGGAAAGAAAGTTTTTACATTTAGAAATGTAAAACATTGTAACATTTAAGGAATTTTGGCTACAGCCCACTAGCCAGCCTTCCCCCAGCCCCAGCTAAGGGATTATTTTGAATGTTGCTTTGCTTTTCATGCATCTGTTGCCTAAATCAATGTGGAGGCATGAGGGAGGGACTGAAAATTGGCTCTAGAAATAGTGGTATATTTTAGTGTCATATCTGAGAGTCTTGGCAATCCCTTTTAACTTCAAATGTCAGTGCCATACCAAATGATCTGGTCATCATAACCTCAACTTCTGGCCATCAGTGAAAGAACAGAGATAGAGTCTCTGACATCAGGTTTCAAGGCCACTGTGAAAAATTAAGGAAAACAGATTTCATGGCTCATTGGAATTTTGCTTTACCTATTTTTGTATGTTTCTCCAGCTCAGCTGTTTATCTGATCTCTTTCTGTTTGGATTGTTTTTACGCTTTTCTAGATTTTCTACAGTGCAGTTTCCCTCTCCAACTTTCTTCCCTGCTTTAAACTCCCGCTCTTTTTTTTTTTTTTTTGGTACCTCTCATGAAACTCACTTATACAAGCCTGTTGCATGCTTTGACTGTTAGGACATATTTCTCCTTTAGCAGATCTAAAGTGATGACTTGATGCCAATTTAATGCCATAAAGCATAAAAGACCTCAACAGGTCTTTAGTAATCACTGGTGATTTCCATATCTGCCTCTTTATCTCTTACCTAAACTTTTAAGTTTGTAGTGAAGCGGATTTAATATTACTGACACCAACTCTGCTTTCCTGGATAATTAGAAATTGAACTGTGCAGACGAACATTAGAGAAGGTTTTCCAGAGCAGGTGTTTTTAAAAGCATTTCCCTTTCTTCATCAAGATGACAAAACTCTAATTCGCAAACAATACCTACAGGTTCCTGACATTTTCTGAATTACAGATACAAACTCATCCAGAGCCCAGCATTAGTTCATGCAGATATCTCTTCAGTCCACTTCTCAAATTGTGTCAAAACCCTCCCAAAAGCTTCTCTGTGAATACACATGGAAGATCAGAAGTCTGGTCTCACTAAACTGCTTTCATCATTATGTTTCTGGTATTCACATTACGGACAAATGACCTAAAAAATTTCAGTTAAACACATAAAGGAGTTTGTTGGTTTTTTTTTTTTTTTTTCCAAATTACAGAATTACTTTCAAAAACCACAAACCTGCAAAGGGAAATAGGATTTGCTGGATCAGATAAGATTACTAGTCTATCTGGTCAGGCACATTCAGTGTGTAGCTTTTTAGAAAAGAAAATGAAAAAGGGAGGAAGCAATGGTGAATAAAACTAATTTTACAGTTCAATACTGTATTCATTTTTACAGTATTTTAAGAAATTTTTTTTTTAAATCTCGCCCAGAAGAAAACAATCTGGTCTTCTTATTTCCCTATATTTTCTATTACAATCAATAGATAAATTCTACCATTGCACCAGCACAAATACAATTTCTTAACCTACTTGAGAATCATCAAACACTGGTTTGGTGCAAGACCCCGAAGAGTGTCAGGTGCTTGCCATTCATATAAAAAAATTTGCCATGGTATGGAAAATGCATGTGCTTGTGCATGTAAGCAAACACGGAAAGACCCAAACCATTTTCTTTATTTACAGCTATATGACCGAACACAAATAAGCTGCTTTTCACTAGTTTCACCACAGGCATAAAATATTTCAGACTCCAGGACTACTGAGAAGCTCACAGTTTTTTTCACCAGTCATCATGCTCCAAATTTACAAGCCTAACTCAGATGGTTATTACTGGGATGTACCTGCTTAAATCCCTTCCACAGATGCGAGAGTGAACACTGTTCATGCCAAGTTTCAGTCTGGATTGAATTTTTACAGCTGGGTCATAAATTTGCAGATTAAAAGGGTTCTAATGGAAACACAGGTACAGCCTTAACTACAGCAACATGAACAGCAGCAATGTAACACTGCACGAGGGACAGTCTGCAGTACAAGCAGACCAGGAGTTACCCAAAGTCGCATTATTTCTCCCCAGCAGTGGCGGAAGAAGGCTGGGACATGCAGAAAACCCATGCCAGGTATGAAGTTTCAATTCAGATGTTTTTCCAGAAAGAAGTGAAACTTTTATGGTCTTGCCATTCTTTTAAGTTTACTGCCCCAGAATGTGAAAAGTCCACCCCTTTTTTCCCTCCTGCTACTAGCCTGTCTCGCCTGTGCCTGACTTGTCTGCACCCTGTCCTCTCCTGGTCGCACTTCCTTGCACTGCACACAGACCAGTATGTCAGTAAGAATCACCGAAGGCAGTGGTTATTCGTGATGAAGATTATAGATTTCATATGTAAAAGTGATCCACTGGGCAATAAAGAAGAGGTTTGTCCCTGTAATTTCTCTTTCTTCATGCAGGTGCCATGGGCAGATGTCTTGGTGCAGGAGCAGACAGCTGCAGTCCCCCAAGAGCCCTGAGGAGCAGAACAGGCACATTTCAGTGTTGGAGCCAGCACAAGTCTTGCTCACAACCCAGTGATCTGCCTCCAGCCATGGCTTTGTCTGCTCAAAAGTGCTTCTCCATCAGTGATACATAAAGTCAAGTGTGTGATTTCTAAGCCACTTCTGATGAGGTGACAGCACACATCTCTGTCTTTGCAAACGCTCTTGTGTTTTGTTCCTCTTTTTCGCTCTTCCACGTATCAAATCATGCTGATTTTTCAAGTTCATTGGCCTGCATCTCCTCTTTGGCACAAACAGCTGATACATTTTGCTGCTGGGTTTCCTGGGTAGGGGACAGGACAGATATACTCTCCTTTGTGCCTTCAGGAGCATGCTGGGGGACAGCATGAGGCAGCCAGGCTATGGAGACATCCCACGGGATGCAAACCATTGCTCCTGCCTGGTGCTGCCCTGCTCTGTCCCTGGCTCTTGCACCAGGGCTGCAGTACCCAGGGCTTTCTGCTGCTCTGCTGAAGCTGGCACATTGCTCGGTCACCTCACCTTGTCATCTCCCCCGAGCCCCACTCTGCCCTCCTCTCTGAGCAGTGCTTCCTTTTGCAACACATGCAGTGTTTCTTTTTGTAGCAGTGGCTGCAGCTGGCTGGTGTTTGCAAGGCTCAGGGACCCCAGAATCAGGGCAGAAGCCATGGCAAGGCATCACGGGAGCCTGGAGTTTCTGCAGCAAGACACCTGAACACAAATTTTGCTACTGGGGAAAATCCTGCTCAGGCAGTGAAAGGGGAGAAGGAATCACATCCATTTCCCTAAATGAGTTTTCCCAAGCAGTAGTTTCAAACACTCTTTAAATATCCTTAAATTAACTGCTAATTTTCTAACTAATTTCCCTATTATACTCATTACTAACCATGCAGTCTAGAGCTAAAACTGGAAAACAGTCTGATTTATGACTACGTGCTTTTCCATGCACATAATTTCCTGAAACATTCACATTTTGGCTGGCCCCAGGTTTTAAGACCAAGCATAATTCTAAAGACATTTGGAACAATGGGAAAATGGGGATAAATATTTTTTTTCTCTTTGAAAACACCTTCACTAAATGAGTGAGGCCTAAGGCTTGCCAGGTAACAGCCCTTGCTGAGGTCTGGAGCACTGACTACCTCTAAAGAGGAGTATTAAAATATATAGTCGTTAGAGGTTGGTGACAGCACCACACATTTTTCCTGCTGTGTCTGAGAGAGGTCTTGGGCAAGCATAGGGGTCTGGTGCTTTTTTGGCCATTGCCGTGAACATTTGCATTGGGAAAATTTTAATGGTCTTGGAGAGACAAAGGCAGGCTTGCTGCACCGGCACGGGCGGCGACAACCTGTGGCCATGGAAACATGGCTCGTGCCCGGATTTTTTTGGTGTCTGATTTTTCAGTAGATGTTGTAATCTTTTCCATTTCAAATCATTCATGCAAGAACATCTCATTCTCTACAATGATAAAGCTATCAGGAGTCCTGACATGTGCTGCTCTGAAGTAAGCTGATTTGAGGAAAATCCTCTGCAGCCAAACAACTGGCTCAAGACAGAGCAAATATGCTGCTATTTGCAGCACATCTTACCTGCATAGAGCCTGGTCTCTGGAACCTTTAATATTTTGAGTTTAAAGGAAAAAAAAAAGCCTTAAACATTCATAACCTTTTGCATCTGAAAACAAACAGAGAAAACAAGGATGCACAGTTTTTGCATCCAGCACCTGTGAGAAAACAAGTAGCCTCTTTTCCCATAAAACTAACCACTAAAAGAAGGGAGCGGAGAGAAGTGGTGCAGGAAAGCTGACACTGCTGGGAGTGCTGCCTCCCCTCCCAGCAGGGCTGGCTCCAGGCAGAGCTCTTCCTTGCTGGCTGGCAGTCCCTGGGTGCCCAGGATTTTGGGACAGTTCTCTGCCCCCAGCTGTTGCTGGTCCCAGCCCACCCAGTGCTCCCTTCCTTCATTCCCCTACCTGAGAGAGGTTGGAAGTGCTACCTTCCCACTAAAAAGATTCAGTTTTGATGAAGCACCATTTTTCAGAGTCATGTGGAAATAATCCTGACCTATTCCTCTTGCAGTTCAGGTACTGAGAAACCAAGAAACTAAAGAGAATTAAGAAACCAGCTTATTTGACTTTTGGTGTTTGAACTGAAAGAAATCCAAAAAATGAACCAAACTAGCAGGGAACGGGTGGGATCTTTAAAGTTCTCAGGTTTGGGCAATCACATCTGGTATATTAAACCTGACGCTTCCCATGTAGTAGAGCCATTTCCTTTTATTCTTTCTTTAGAAAAAACAACAGAACAGTAAATTAAACACAATCTTCTCTTCAATTCTCAATTCCATGCTATTTTAGTGTTGATGAATCAGGTCATGTAATAATAAAATTCCTGCAGAAATACGATCTTAACCGTGTAACCTTCAAATTGCAGTTATGCTGCTGTGTGCATTTAATACTGTACTTGACATTCACCTTTTACATTTCACTTCTGGATGACATTAGGATCTTCAGAAAAGACCTCCTTCAGCTCTCCCAGGTTACCATTTATTTCAAAGTATCCCCAAGGTCTCCAGCACGGTTTAGATCAAACTTGCAAAAGTCACTGCTATGAGCAGTTTTTGCGGGTCCCTTGAGCTGTTCCTGAAAACAGGTTCCATTGTGTTCATATTATGCTTTCAAATTTTATGGCTCATTTTTAAATTACATGTTAATTTCTAAAAATGTTAAATGGCGAGGAAAAGTTGGCAAGGACCACACAAAATCACAGCACTGCTCTGCAGCTTGTGTGCCTCTCTATAGCACTTATGTGCATGGCTACACCCTTACATTTAAGCACGCTGTAGGAATGTGGGACTGATCCTGCAGTGTGCCGAGGGTCTCATCAGAGGCGCTCAGTGTGCTGCAATAAACGATCTAGGAGCATGCTTTATAAATCACCAACTTTGCAGCATCCAAAGGAAAGAAAGAAAGGAAGGCAAGAGGAAAGAAAAAGGCAGTAGTAATGAAAACATCAGAAACAGAGCACACTCCTGAGTATAAACGTCTAAAAATAGAGATCAAACATCTTTAAAAATCAGCTAGTCATTCAAGCGTTTGTTTAAAACCACCCTCTTTTCCAGGCCTGCAAGTCTTTATTTTCCTCACTGTTTTTATTTGTTCTGGCTTTTCTACTGCACTAAGTAACGTATAAAGTGAAATCAATGAAAAATATGCCTACAGAAAAAGGACTCCCTGTCCTGCCATTTCATCTTTTTTTCTCTTAATTTTTGCTTTCCTTCACTAGACAACGATATCCCAGAAAGCTGTGAATTTTTCATTTCCTTGTGCTATAACGATGCAGAACATTTTGTTCCTGCAGGTGACTGACGATAGGGTGCTCAGGGAGCACTGCAGCGTGATTTCAGAAAAGCCAGCATTTTAGTGATCCGTAAACCAAAGACTGACGTTGCCTCTTTAAATTTATGTTCAGCCTCACTCCAAACATTATTAGATCTTTTCCTTGAAGATTTCTGGAGTGCTTGTTGCAGTTAATTCTGCATGCATTTGTACAACAAATACAGGTAGACAAGTCTGGTTTCAGTTATTCCTGTCACACAGAGAACCTGCTGTGAGTGACAGCATGCCAAGGAGTTAGTAAAAACCAGTTCTCCAACACGGGTTTTTAACTAAACAAAACCACTGAACCAAGCCTTTCAGTCATCAGTTTAAGATGCATGTTTGACCAATTACACATATTTGTGTATTATACCTGCACCAGGATTAATCAGAACTGAAATTTTCTGCTTTAAGTGAACACACTTGTGTATATCATGTTTTTTACCTAAGAATATCAGCTTACAGCAGAAAGACTTACAGAAACCTGACATACCCGGGGATGGCTGCCCTCTTCCCCGGCTGCTCCATCCTCCCCGCATCTCCCTGGCTCCCCAGGCCTGGGGAAACAGCAGTGAGGGCACTGCATCTGCGAGGGCTCCGACTGGGGCTTTGCTGCTCCTGCTCCAGCACTGAGACTGCTTCCCGTGAGCTCACGGTAATTGTGTGGAGGTATAAAACGAGGCTGCTCTGCCGACAGTCAGTTATATAGCCTGTCCTTGATCTTTATGTGGGATTTCCCAGTCGCATGAAGCCGGAGTAGCATATGGTCCCGTGTTTATAAGCATGTTAATGACTGAAATGGGAAACTCTACAACCCATTTTCCTTATAAACTTTAAACTGCAATTTCTTGTTTTTGTTATTGGACGCTGCACTCGCAGGCTGTTAATTTGGCGCGCGCTGTTGGACACACGTGGCCACGCTGACCCCAGGCACTGGGTGAACAAAGTACTCCAGACACACTGATGGACTTGAAATCAGGGTCCAGCCCAGAACCAGAACCAGACAGGGTGAGTAAGCTTTCTTACTCATGATCTGCTATGAAAAGTTACCTTTCCAGGGAAGCACAATAAAGAATTAGTTTAAACTCCAGTGACTGCCTGTCCTTAGGGGCACAATGACTTTGTCAAACGTTTCTTAAAAATAAAACATCAATCAGTTTTCACTCTGTGCATTTTGAAATACTGCTTAAAATATCTTCATAAATGAAAACATACAGTAGGGACTTCACAATCCTGCAACAGCTCCTTTCTGTTAGAAATTACCGGTTTTGTTCTACAAAACTTTTCAGTGGAGAACTCCTTGTAAGTGGTGACATTTCACTAAAAAACACACTTGCCACTTTCAGGGGGGCAAGAGAGGTGCAGTGAGCTATACCCTGTTATTTGCTTAACCAAAATGTATTACAGCTATTTTTGAGAACATAGATACAGGCCTGGTACACAACTGCACCGAGAACTGCCGACCCAGCTATACAAATTACAAAGAAAAAGCACTAAACAAGTAAATCAAGCTTATTTATCTCTCTTAACCTAACAGTCATGTGGATAATTTCATCTGTTTGAAGTTAAGTTTAATAAATGGACAATAACTTGAAAATATCTGCTTTTTTCATGAAAAGCTTAATTCTTGCCTGTTACAACATCATCAGAAAGTCATTAATGGGATTGTAATTTTGTAGCTGAAAGGAAGCCCATTTGTACCTGTATTTCCTGAATATTCACACATATATAGCAATGATATAGAAAAAAATATCATGTATATACATGATCTTTTTCTTTCTATATACTCCTTGTCTGCTTTCAAAGTGCAAAAAGAATAAAACTGTATTCTGAGAGCTGCTGGTCTGTTCTCATCAAAGGTGAAAATGTTAAGCAAGATATTTAGGAACTGACTTAAATATGATCTCAAGAGGAGTTCCAGGAATGTCACTTATGAACTTTAAGGACAAATATACTAGTTTTTAGTCATTCCAGCACAGCTGGTGAATTTACACAGTTACAGTGTGCCTCTCTCAGTCTTCACATTAATGACCATATTTTTCAGTGCAGCTTGAAACTTGTCAAGAACTTAATCCAGTAGCAAATTTATTACAAATTTTAAAAAGTCATTGTGTCCATTTTTAGGTTGTGGCATAAAGTACAGAAAAAAAAAGTTTACATTTCTGAGCTGCTGCATCTGTTCTTGAGTAACTTTTCATTTAAAAATAAAACTTGGCAGACAATACACTTCTAATGCACACCAAATGCATTTTGTATGTTGAGAAAAAAAATTAAATGAACGAAGAGAGTTAATTTTGAAACTTATTAACTGTGCATGCGCTATTCTTCCTCCCCAGGAGATCTCACTTCTCTACAGGGCCCCCACTTGTTCCTTGGTCATTCCCAACAACCTGCACACACAAAAATCCTCCTAATCCCCACCACAGAACTCAGCTTTGTGGCCTCTCCACATGGACCAAAAAAATCACAAGAAATGTGCCAGAAAAGAGAGAGCGAAGGCTGCAGACTTGAGAGATTGCAAAGGCACCCGAACCTGCCGGCCAGGGAAGCCAAGGGGAACCAAGTACAAAATCTAAATCTTTATTAACTTTACTGCAAAATCCTCCAGTACTTTTCAGAAATATCCACCCCTAAAGTAACGCTGCCCTCAGGGTGGTCCCTGGCAGAATAACCTGCCAAGAAAGGCCCAGGATGACACATGGGGCTGCTGCAATGAGTGGAAACCCAGAGACACTGGTGGAGACCTTCAGAGATTGGGGTGCAAAACTTCATTTTTTTCAAAATTAGGTTTTGGGGTTTTTTTGCCTTATGTCCCGAAGAAATATAGAAGAAGTTCCACAAGAGGAGCCTTCCAGCATTCCCTGCCTCACAGGGACCTAGGCAAGTCCTGATCTTGCCCTGATTTACAGCAATTTACAGGCATGAACCAGGCAGTCCCACATGCCTTCCTCTGACTGGTAACACAGTGAATGATGTTACATCAGGCTTTCATGTTTTTATTTATAATATTAAAATAATAAACTATGTGTAACCCTTCAAAAAAACAGTAAGACAAGGTATTTAATGGCCAAGTCTGTGGCCCCTTAGGTCAGTGCACTGTATCTGGAGAGTGATGCAGAAATCAGTTTACACTAATGCCTGTATTCCTAAGAGATGCATGAGCACCAAAGGGTCACATACTGGACAAGGCACTCTGAGGACAGAAAAGATGCTGTACAACAGGGCAAGGTGTTCATGTGCACTCCCCTGAAGGGCATATGACTCGTCTAAGTGTCACAAACAGCCACCTTAAAATTTCAAAGCCTTCCTCCACCCAGCTGGGGCCATGGAGTACTTCAGGTACTTCAGTCCTCCTCTAGTCCTCCTTTATTGTAATAGAATGCTCAAGAGTTTTCTCATTCCTTAGGCTTGTCTTAATGCTGACAAAGAGTGGCCTGTGTCATTTCAAAAATTATCCCCATTGCTCCATCCCAAAAGCAAACCAGCTTCATCAGTGGTTAGTAACAGCACTTAACTGTAACACTGCAGGTAGAACTTGTCCAGAGAATGAAAGGGTGGACAGGATTTATCCACTCTGATACCAGAGGATGGACAACAGTAATCTACTCTCTGTCATGCAAGAAGATGGACAGGAATGTCACTGTCATATGAGAGGATGGACAGAAGTTACCCAGTCTCAAAAAAGGCACAATCAGGTGACACTTATTCCAGGAGACACTGTCTTCTGAAGTTGTCTGTAATAGCAATCATGCAGAAAAATATCCCTTACCTGTCCGATAGACAAAATTGCCTTCTGTCTCTGATGATGATGGAGACACCAGTTCTTCCTCAAATTCATTGGAACTAAATGAACCAGAATGATTCCTTTGCCTTGTTTTTTCCATCATAGCTGCATTAGTAGCCATGACATGTCTCAATGAGTCATTTAGGTAACGATTCAGTAAGCTGCTTTTGTATTTGGGGGGTGATACATAATCCTCATTGGCACTTGTTTCTGGTCTCACTCCTGTTTTTATTACTGAACTTTCAGTTTTAATCACAGTGTGATGAACTGGTTTGTTATATCCCCCTTCATTCATATGGTTTCTTGGAGGATTTTCTCCATCTGAAAACAAAAGAACAAAGACACAGTAATACATTGAGTACCTAACACTTAACATGAGGCTTTCTCTACATGTTTTGAATTGCGGTAAATATAACTAAAACTAGTCAGTAACTTCAGCATTAGACAGTGATTTTAATTTTCTACTGTTCACACATCACTCATAGTAGTTCCCATGGTTCTCAGATGTTCCAGCTATTCTAAATTAATTAGCTGTAGAAAACGGTCTTTGAATCTAATTTGTTCATGAGTAACACAAGGCAAGTAGAAAAAAAACTGAAAAGTGCCCTAACTCAACAATAAGCATTTAAAAAGCTGTGTGAATAAGCTGAATTCTTACTATCATAACTTGAAATTTGGTTTGCCTGAATAGCACAGTATATTTAGGTGCACTTGCTTAAACGGTACTCTTTTAATTGTTCTGCAAGCAATCTTTTCAAGGAAAGTGAGTAGAAATATGAGTACATTCTCACACTTTTCAAGAAATGTGAATACAGACTGAAATTGGAACAAAGATATTTGAAATTGAGTACAAATTGAGACATACACTTCTAAAAATTCACATACAGATTCTGACAATGTTCTGTAGCATTTGTTCCTGTCATTGCATCTCCATGTCACAACTGTTTAAAAAAAGTGCCCACAGACAGAATTAATGCAAGTGTTCTATTAAAAATACAGGGTACCTCTAAAAAAATCCTGCATTTGTTAATTTGAGTAAGAAAGAGAATTCCACTGCATCCTTTACAGAAAACAGTTGCTAGCAAAATACATTTAAAAAGTAACAGTAATATTCAGTTTACCATCTAATAAGCCCCACTGAAGTAAATCAGATTCTCTTGTTAATGACGTATATTGCTAGAGCCCTTCCATCAAGTAAAGTAACAGTCCTCATTTCTTTATACCAACAAATGTAATCAATTTTTTCCTTTAATGCAGATTAAAGGAATAGGCTTACAGAATGTAATGAACTAATATTATCTTTCCAGCAACAGTGAAATATAATAACATGCAGTCAGACTGTCCCCTCAAACAACTTACGCAATCCTGCTTTACAAGGTTGCACAGTAGTTGGGAACCAAAAAAGGCACCTAATTCACAAAAAAAAATACAGGCAGATCCACTGAGGGTATTTTGTGACTAAAAATTAGGTCTAATTTAGGGTATCTAATACTTTCTAAATATATTTCAATCAGTTTAAAATCGATAAAAGAGCATCAACAAACCTTCAGAGCATGAGTCATCGCTGCTCACGCTGAGTCTCTCAGCATTTCCCTGAACATACTTGTTGTACAGTTTGATTCGTAAAGCCCAGCTAAGATCTGGTTGCCTGACAGTGTTCTTCAGGCGACGTCTTGCATTGGCAAACCAGTTTGATACCTGCATACAAACGAGTGTATTATTTCCCTTGGAAATTACACAAATGAACAAACCCAGAGTTTTATGTATGCTTCAAGGATACAGCAAACAAGAGAAATAGGAACAGAAGTCAATGAAATTATCACTGAGCAGAGCAGGAACCTCATACAAGGAGGCAGGTTCAGGCTTCCCACACTTCCCAAAACCATATTATCACAAGGTTTCAGTTAAGGTACCCCAAATACTAGTTTTACATTTATCTTTCTTTTTTGAATTATTTTTATTTTAAAGATAAAGTCCTGAACTTTCAAAATGAATCTTCCTGAATTAGTTTCAATTTAGGAACCAACTTCCTAAATTAAAACTAATATCTAATATTCAGGAATTTCCTTTGATATTTATATATGTTACAATAAAGCTGTTGAAGAGTAAAAGACATTCTGAATTTGTAAATACAAAAGCCCAAACTTGCCCTTGTACTTTAACAGCACTCTTAGTCTGACAAGCTGTGGGCATCAGGAAAGTCTTACACAGAGCACAATGTACTTCGAGTCACTGCAGAAATCAACCATTTGCTCTACAGGGCAGTATATTTTACAAACTCTTTTGGTTGTGGACACCCTAAAAAACAGCAAAGATGTAGACTCTTCACAAGGTGACTATTAAATAATAGTCTGGTTCATCTTCCTTCCCAGCTGCAGAGCATTTTCTAGAGTGTGACATAGCAGATTGGGTACATGTTAGTATCCCTCTAGCATACAAACTCATCACAATGTCAGACTCAAACACAGGTATTACACAGTGTTTTAGGCACTGCATGAGCAAAAGGGCACAGTCTACCCTTCTGTGCCAGCAGTGCTAATTAAATCACCAAATGTGGTTTACTGCATGTACTTGCAGTGACTTTGCATGAAAGCACACCTGAGAAAATGCTGGCCTTGATTCTCCTGCAACTTAAAAAGATACAAAATAGAAAATACTGACACCTGTAACTTTACTATGAGCAAGAGCAGAGGCGAGCAACCTACATTCCAACAGCATTTGTTTAATGATAAATAAGGTCTTAAAAGTGCTATTTACCCCTTGCAGGAACAAGTGCATTTTGACATGACCTCTGCAAGAAGGAGACAGAGTAGCATTGCTTGCAAAGGAGAATGTAAACAATGTTAGGAGCCTACAGCCCCCCTCACATCTTTGTGTTGTGAACATGCACACAGAGGAAGCCAGAGACTACTGTCATCATATTCTGACTTGGAAATGGTCACACCATTTAATTTACATCAAGCTGCAAAGCAAGTTCATACATGTTTTATCAATACATGCTACCCCACTTAATAGAGAGCCAGACTGTAGACCTTAGTGCTGGATTTTGGCCCTGGTTTTGTCATCTGTCTATTGTAGCTAAGGTTACTGTATAAATCACACAGAAGTATCTGTCTAATTATTCTGGATCAATAATCCCTTCTAAGGTGATTATGAGAAAAATAAACATTATCTGCCTAAAGAAAAAGCAAAGCTTCAGTTCAGAGCCCAGCTAGAACTTAGCAACAGTGCCTTATGCCTGTCACTTTGATTTTACTTAAGATCACATTTACACAAAACAGTGTTCCACTGAAAATACAGTGAGCCCTGGATCAGTGCTCAGATGCCAAATGTGTAACTTTACAACATGTAGTTTACTATGGCAGGTTAGAAAACCAAAACTGTAGCTGGCAGAGTAAGTAATTTTCATTCTCGTCTGAGGCTACTTGCTTATAATCATCATATTGACACGGCAGTTTTTATAGTAAATGAGATAGGGTGGGCTGGAATCCATGCACTTTCTAATGCTGTTAACAAACTCACTCCAGACCATTCAGCTGAAGCAGCAGCCAACTGCTGCATGACAGTGTAATTCTGAAATCAGGTATTTAACAGTAGAGAGGGATCAATCCAGGGTCCTAATGAACAGGATTGCAGTTACTGCAGCATTTTACCAAACTGAGAGCTTTCCAACCTCTCACAAGAAAGATTTCATTATGCTTCATTTTATTACATACTGAAATTTTTCATCAGTGAAGTGCCATTTACAGAAAAGAAAGATAGGGTAGTATTAGTGTGATTCATACATAAAAGCAATTAAATTTAGCAGGAGTGATTTCTGCATGGTACTCTTGATTTATTTTGAGCTCATTCTTCCCATGCCATTGCTTTGCTTTCTGCATATCAATATGAAAAGATGAGTCACATTTTAAGTCTTCTGCTATGAGAGAAGGGAATAGTAGTATTTGATCATTATTTCATAATGAGATAAATATATTGCACCTTGTTCTCCTGTTCTTTGTGGAGCAGATGATTTTCAGTGCCATCACACAGCACATACAGGACAATCAGGGGATCCAGTCCAGCCAGCAAGGATTTGTGAAAGGCAGGTCCTGCTTGACCAACCTGATCTTCTTCTGTGACCCACTTAGAAGATGAGGGAAAGGCTGTGGATGTGTCTACCTGGACATCAGTAAAACCTGACACTATTTCCCACATCATCTCCTGAAGAAACTTGGATGGGTGTGTTCTTTGCGGGGTAAAATACAGTTTGGTTGGCTGGGCCCAGAGAATGTTGGCAAATGGAGTGACATCCAGCTGTCACTGGTCACCAGTGGGGTTCCCCAGGGCTTAATATCAGGGCCAGTCCTGTTTAATATCTTTATCAATGATCTGGATGAGGGGATTGAGGGCACCCTCAGTCAGTTTGCAGAGACACCAAGCTGGGTGGAGTGTTGATCTGCTGGAGAGCAAGGCTCTGCAGAGGGATCTAGACAGGCTGAATCCAGATTTGGGCTGAGGCCAGTGGTACAAGGTTCAACAAGGCCAAGTGCCAGACCCTAGCCTTGGGTCACAACAACCCCTGCACTGCTACAGGCTGGGGACAGAGTGGCTGGAAAGATGCCTGGCAGAAAAGGACCTGGGAGTGCTGGTCAACAGCAGCTGAACATGAGCCAGTGGAGTGCCCAGGTGGCCAAGAGGCCAATGGCATCCTGGCCTGGCTCAGCAATAGTGTGGTGTCAGAGATGGGAATCCTTTGGCATGTGGTCTCTTTTGCACCACATGCAAAATTCCTTAATTTGGAAAGAGGCATTTCTCCTAATTTTAGGAACCAGACCATAACATGTGGCCAGCAGGACCAGGGCAGTGATTGTCCCCCTGCACTCAGCACTGGTGAGGTCACAACTCAAGTGCTGTGTCCAGTTCTGGGTCATTCAGTTCAGGAAGGACACTGAGGTGCTGGAGAGAGTCCAGAGAAGGACAGTAGAGCTGGGGAAGGGTCTGGAGCACAAGTGTGGTAAGGAGCAGCTGAGGGAGATGGGGGTGTTTAGCCTGGAGAGAAGGAGCCTCAGGGAAGACCTTTTTGCTCTTTACAACTACCTGAAAACAGGTTGTAGGTGAGGGGTCAGTCCATTCTCCCAAGTGGCAAGTGATGGGACAAGAGGAAATGGCCTCAAACTGAGTCAGGGGAAGTTTGGATTGGACATTAGAAAAAATTTCTTTACAGAAAAGATTGCCAGACATTGGAACAGGATGTCCAGTGAAAGTCACTATGGTTGAGTCACTATCCCTGGAGGTATTTAAAAGAAATATAGACGTGGTGCTTGTAGACATGGTTTAGCAGTGGACTTGGTTGTGCTGGTCTAATGGTTGGACTTCATGATTATAAAGGTCTTTTCCAACCAAAATGACTCTCTGATTCTGAAAGAACCTCAAGTCAGCTTTTAGAAGAGAAACCTTCTACTACAGCATGAAGTAGCAATTCACTCTAGGAACTCTTATCCCAAATGCAATTACAACAAGGCCCATTAAAGCCTTGGAAGAAAGGAAAGTTGGTCAAATCCATTTAAGAGATTTTTAGCCTTAATCTATGATGTGGTAATCTCTGGGTGCTTTCCTGGTTTTGGCACTGGTGCATGTTGCTGGAAAATCCTGATTTCTAAGACATCATGAGATTCAACACCTCTCTCACTCTTCAGTCTCAGACACCCTCTGGCTGTGTGCACTGAAGAGGCTGCATGGCCACAGGCTGTACAAGGCAGCACACCCACCCTGACCTCCAGCCACCGCCTGTCTCCTTCAAAGGTAACACCAGTTTTACCACCCCAAATGTTACATTGTCCATCCACGTGGCCTTTAAAAACCTGCATGCCTACTGCTGTAGGTCCCACTCACAAAGAGTGCCAGTTTGCACCACACTTACCTAAAGCATTACAATAAGAAACATTCAAAGCTGCCAAAAAACATCCAACCTTTCCCATGGTCTCAAGCTGCGCTACAGTGACCTCCAAAAATAATTTTAAAAAAACCCAAAAAATTATTTAGATAAAAGCCAGTGGGAAAATCTTTGTCACATAAACCGCCCAAGAAATAAGCATCTTGAAAAAACATACTATGAAACTCACTGTTCTTGTAAAGTAACAATCCTGAAGTTCTTTGAGAAGTAAAAAGACAAAACCAAAGGGGAACGATAATAGATGTGCTTGCCAGCATTCATTTTTTTTACAGCACTTTAGTTTTTCCCTAAGAGCATCAGGTACTTATATCAGCATCATGAAATATTGACCCTCTGGCTTTACTTCTGAAGACACATCTTCAATTTTATTGTAATTTGTTCTGCTTCAGTGCTTAAGAGTGGCCAAACTTTCAGAAAGGGAACAGACATCAAGCAATTCTCCTCCTCCAGTAATCCAGATATGCCTTTATAAATCTGAATACTATTAAATCCATAGCAGCACATGACTGATGTACTAATCTTTGTACTGAAAAAACTTCTTTTCAACAATACACCCATTCATACTTCTTTCTGGAAGGAATATACAGCCATTTTTCTTTTTTATTTCACAAGAACATCTAAACCAAAATTTAAAATAAAATAAATCAAGCACTGTGGTAATAACACAAATTAAAATGTAGCATATTAATAGGACAAATTATTGGATTCTGAATTGGAATCTAATTGGAGTAAAATATAAAATTCCTTTTCAAAGTATATTGCTTTTTTGGTTTCCTGCTTTGGCAGTTGTGGAAGTAGAAAACTTTGGACTTTTGGACTGAAATCTGCAATAACATTTGCCTTGAGGACTCCCAAAGACCTTGTTGGCCTGCACAGGAGTAAGTCAGCCCAGAATTTGCCCCAGATTTTGCTACTACTACTTAAGAAACAAGATGATTTATGATTCCTGCAAAATCCTAACTCCTTGAAAGAGTCTGACTTTTCTTCAGCAGTGCAGTCGGACATGCATCTGGAATAGTCCCCTTGCTGTCCCACTGCACCCAAGAACAGGGGGGTAGGTCAAAGTATTAGTGAAGTAGAATAAATTAATTTAAAATCAGCCAACTGCATGATAGCAAAATAAGTGAAAATAAAGTTGTGGATGATTTGATATGTAGACACTAACAACAAAAGTTATTAGTATCTGCATGTCAGTAGTTTGTTCTAATAAAAAAAGTGAAAAACAGGGCTGGATATTCACCTCTTTATCTCACAATAGAATTGGTTTTATCTATGCCATGGTCCTGAAAAAGCTTATTTGGCTAGATGGTACATGTTTGAAGAAGGCTCATTAGATGAAAGAAAAGCACAGAGAGAAGAGTAACATCTGTATTATCAATATTACTGTGACCAACATCATCTTCCAGGCAGCTGCTGAAGACCTTTTCCAAGGTCATCAGTCAGGTGAAAAACAAAAAAAGCCCCAACCACTCATTCCCTAAGTGGCATTCTGGCAGAAACTCAAAGGGATATGCAGCAGTATCTTTTGCCTTTCCTAGGGCTTGTGACGACAAGGTGTCAGCACGTGAGGGATGCTGGGAAGAGGCAGCAGCTGTCAGCAGACAACAGCCTCCACAGGAGTGGAAAGCTGTGGGAGCAAACACCACGGGATAGCACTGAGAAATGTAAAAAGCATAGGAAACATGACACAGGTCAGCAAACGTGAAGGCGTTTCACCCAGAGGAAACATCATACACTGATTCCTGGTTCTCTAATGATGTCCAACAATATTACTAGATTAGAAAAACAACTTATAGGCAACCCTGGTTGATGCTTTTGAAAAGTGCCCCTCCTGGGACAGAAGCAAAGCTTTCCAACAGACATCAAAGCCCAGTTCCAAACCTGCTCTTGGTTATACCACTTGTCTGAAAGAGCACAGCCTTCAGGAAAGCTATATCAGATGCACCCAGTGTGACTGAGATCACAGCCTGGCATGCTCTCTCTCACTCCTAGAGAACAAAAATATTGAACTGGATTACAATGTTGTTCTTTTGGGGCATCCAAAAAGTAGGTGTGGGGTGTGTGTTTTTTAGCTCTTTGAGGCTCAGGAATTACTGCTGGTGCCAGACATAAGTATTTACATCTCATACAGATGCTATCATATTCCTGGATTAAAAAAGCATTGCACACAAATGATGGAAAAAACACCTGGGATTTCCCTTTGATGGTGTGCTTCTGTAATTGAAGATAGATGTCCCTGTTTGCACAGCTCTTGCAAATATTATAGCTCATAAAAACAAAACTGGTCAAATTCAGCTTCAGTGTAAATCCACTAGAGTCACAGGGGTCTAAGAGAGCTAACTGCAGCCCTCCCTGATTATTTTTAATTTTATCCTACACCTTATGTAGATCATAAAACTCTGTGGAGTAGTGGCTATGGCTCACTTGATACTTTTGTAAAGGTTAACACAATTTATCCCCATCAGGATTTATCAAAGCTGCCACAAGAGAAATTCTACAAAAACCCACCATTTTTTTCCTTCTCTGTTTGTTCCGAGGCATTTTTGAAAGAACAGCAGAACTCCTCAAGACGCCATTAGTATGAAAATGTCCCAACACATATTCTGGATATATGTTTTAAATCTCATGTAAAAATACAAGGATATTCTAGGAACCGTAGTCCAACAAAGTACTCCTATTGAATTGTGCCATTGAAGGGGTAGTGTTTATGTAATCATATTTTAAACCTTTCATGTATATTTTTTAAAAGCAAGACAAGTTGTTTTAACTTTATCTTCCAGTTATAACAGGCATTTTCTGAGACATTAATATTGTTTTTGTCAAAGCTATAGTGTTTTTCCTAGTGCAATAATTTCATAGTGAGGTACTGAAGTGTAAAAATTTCCCATTTTGCCATTACTAGAACTGAAGTTCATAGCACAAGTTTTCTTGAAGGAGCACTCAAAATAATAAAGCTGAATTACCACCTGCTTTTTTCTAATACTTAAGATCACTTTGATCTCTTTGTGTCCCTTGCAAAGTGACACATAATGTGTTAGGCAGAGTGATGAGGACCCAATCCGGCAAACACATGGGTTTCATTTTATGCACCTAGCAGTAGCTTGCAGTGAGGAAATTAGATTATTCACAATGCATAAATCTTTGCAGCATCCAGACCTGAGATAGCATCACTTGGCAACTGATAGCATTTAACCGCATATTTCAGTAGAGTGCCAGATGGCAAAGAGAACAAAGAAATGAGATTTATAAACGTTTGCAGCAAACTTTATGCCTCTTATAGCAAGACAACTGCCAGTCACTTCAGGGGAGTGTTACCTGAGAGAAAACAATTACTCCCCACGTATAATTACATGACAATGATAATTCCTGCAGGACTGTGAAGTGCAGACACTGTGTGCTGAGCCACTGCACACAGTGTGTATGGTAAGGCTAATGTCCGTGCAACAGGTGATGACAGCTATTACCAGAACAAAAGAACAGTTCCCATCCTAGCCCCTTTTCAAAAAGAAAGAGTAGCTCCCTGCGATTTCCTCAGCAATTCCTATTCTGTGCTGAAATCTCCCATGACTGATTTCTTTTACTTGAGAATTTTTAAAGACTAAGCAAAAATATTTTCATTGTATTTATGAATGAGATGAAAGGACAAGGGCATCTATTCCTAGGAGGGCAAGCATACACTTTTTGCTGATTGTCTTTAGCACTTCTCCAGCCACAATAACTCAGGTGTAATAATTCTTGTTTGAGAGAGATAGTCCTGCTGGGGTGGGAGAGCGCAGGGGAGAGTGGAAGAAGGAAGTGCACAGGACGCCTGGTCTTGCTGGCTGCAGTGATGCTCCCCAGCACCCAGCACTGTCCCTTGCTCAGCTCACAGAGGAGCTTTGGCGGATGCTGTCCCCATCCCTCCCGTCCATAAAACGCCTCGGAGCGGCGTTTGGAGGTAGGGGTAAGGGGTTTTCTTCCTTACCTGCACCAGGGTCATCTGGGAGCCGAGGGCCAGCAGAATCTTCTCCGTCTTGGTGGGGTACGGGTTGTCGCGGTGCTTGTAGAGCCACTGCTTGAGCGGCCGCGCCATGTCTTGCAGCGCCTGCCGCTTGTGCCGCACCTTCCCGCCGCTCTGCCGCACCCTGTCGCGGAGAAGGGGCGCTGAGCACCGGAGCGGCGGGACAACTGCCCGCTCCCCCGCCCTGTCCGAGGGGGACCCAGCTCGGGGGTGCCCCAGCTCGGGGGTGCCCCAGCCCCGGGGTGCGCCCTGCCCGGAGGAGCCGAGCCCCGTCCTAGGGGGTGTTCGGGGACTTTCCACAGCCGCGACCCTCGGCCCGGACGACTGCTCAAGAGAAGGTGATGCCACCAGCTCCCCGAACTCCCCGTGGAGGGTCTGGGCGAGCGGACTCCGAGCTGGCGAATGGCAGCGATAACGCTGCGGGCCCGGGCGGCTGCCCCGCGGGGATTTCAGCGGGGCCAGGGCTCCGCCGGTGCCTCCGCAGGTGCCGCTCGGCACCTGACAGGCGTGTGGCCGGGCCGTTTACAGAGCGGCTTTCCAGCGCCGTCAGGCCGCACCTCGCACGGCCGGCCGCGCATCCCGCTGCGGTGCTCGCTGCCCCGTGTTCAGCCTAGCCTGACTCTCCCGCCCGGATTGATTTCCCGCTGATACTCAGAGATACGCGCGGCACCGAGCAGCTCCTGGACCATTTCGCTCGTCGGAGCCGGCGGCGAGCGCTGCTCCTGGAGGAGCCGGCGTGTCGCTCCCAGCGCCGCCGGCAGCGACGCGAGGCAGCGCGCAAAGCCCCGCGCCTGCCGAGGGGGACAGAGGATGTCGGGGGAACGAAAGCCGGGTTCCGTTAAAAACAAACAAACAAAAAAAGAAAAAAAACCACAACAGAAAAGGTGAAGGTGTCCCTTTGTAAATAAAGGCCTATAACAAAAAGTGAGTGAACACAATCGGAGGAATCCTAAGGAAAGCCCAGAGGCTGGCCGGGGCCGGCGGCAGCGCTGCGCGGGGCGGAGGGGCTCCGGGCGGCGCTGGGTGCCGGCGGCGGCGGCAGGGGGCGCCACGGGGCCGTGCGGGGCCGGGCCGTGCCGAGCGCCGCGCCGCTGCCTCGCCCGAGGCTCCCGCGGCAGCCCCGCTCCGCCGCCACCGGCTGCGGGAACAGCCGGTGACACACCTGCGTGCTCTCGGCCAGCACCGCCGGGAAAACTGCGAGCTGATGCAATCGCTAAGGTGGAAATTCGTCACTACAAGCAGCTCCCCGGGATTCCTCGGTTTCGCAGCCGCCTAACTGTGCTCCTCGATCTTCACTTTGTAACACTAACCCGAAATGTCTGGTCAGCGCTCGGCTGTTCAACCCTCCGAGCTACGGCTGACAACACGCCGGAGTTCGCATGTCCTCTCATCACCTTCTATTTCACCTGTTCCAGCACAAAATAAATAACCTAACCCCAAAAACCAACAAACCAAAAAGAGCCCCCCTCCTCCCCCAAAAAACCCAAAACAGCTTCGGGTGGCTTAGCCTCAGCTGTCGTTTCAGCAAACCGATCCTAACATCACACTATCCAGCCCCTGACTGGCATCGCGCTAGTCCGTTCTAAATCCCATCCCTGGGAACGCACCGACAATGCAGCTCCTTCCCGCGCGTTCTCTGGGCGCGCTGCGAGCCCGCGGGGACGGCGGAACAAGTGCCGGGGCCGCGCAGTGCCCGCCCGCCTCGGCCCCGCTGCACGGCACTGCCCGCGGAGCGGCCCCGCCGCCGCCCCGTGCCCGGGTCCCACACGTCCCGCCTGGCGCCTCCGTCTTGGAGACTTTAATTGCATGAAGCGCCCGAACAAGCCGGCGGAGCCCCGGTGTTCCCGGTTTGTTTTTGTTTGGAGGCAGAGGGGGAGGTCAAGCGCAGCAGGACAGGAGCGTTTTGTCTGGCACATTCCAGCCCGATCGGACGCCCCTGCATCATCTATTGCCGGAATTTCCCACCGTAGCCGGACGAGAATCCCAAAGAATACGGACCCGGGGGCCTGGGGAAGGACCCAGCTAGAAACCCATCTCGCAACCCCAAATCGGCGACGCGGCGGCCGGGAGCGCCGGCAGCGCAGGCAGGGCCGCCCCCGAAGCCGGTGCGCGGCGCGGAGAAGAGCGCACGGCATACCCCGTCCGCCGGTTGCGCAGGCTGAGGCTCTCCTTGATGGACGGGCTGTCGGGGAGCAGCACCTCGGCGTGGTGCGGGCCCTCCACCACCCCCACGTAGGACCGGCCGCTCCGCTCCCGCTCCTTAGCGTCCTCCTCGAAAAGCACCTGGCCGCTGAGCTTGCTGAAGACGATGGTGTTCATGGTGGGGGGCTGGGGGCCGCCGTCGTGCTGGCCGCCGGCTCCGAGGTGCGGGGGCTCGCTGTGCGCTGCGGGGAGGCGGCAGCGGTCACCGGGCAGCCGCGCCGAACCGCCGAGACCCGCCCGGCGCGACCGGCGGGGGGCAGCGCGGAGGCACCGGGCGCCGCCTGCCCACCCACGGGGGGGAGGCAGCCCGCCCCTCCCACGGTCCGGCCCGCTCTCGCGGCCCCCCCACCCAACCCCGGTCCGCTTCCTCGGCCCGGCCCGCTCCCACGGCCCGGCCCGCTCCCGCTCGCACCTCGCCGCCAGCCTTCGCCGCCCTCCTCGCTCCGTGTCGCAATAGTTCAGAGCGCGGGTTTTCTGTCGGGTTTGGTGTTTCTGTCTCGCTCGCTCTCTCTCTCACTCCTTTTTTCCCCCCTTTTCCCTTCCCTTTCCCTCCCCTCCCCTCCCCTCCCCTCCCCCGGAATGATTTCCCCCTTCCCCCTCCCCAAACGGGGAGGGAAACAAATTGTTTTTAACGACCACCAAATGCGCAGAGCCGGCGCCCGGAGGCACAGCCGCCGCGCAGCCACTCACGCTGCCGGGACCGCCGCTCCCCATCCCCGGGGGGAGTCACCTCCGGTGAGGGGACCCCAGCAGCCCCAGCCAGGGCACGGGCCCCGCCCGGGCAGAGCGGCGTCGAGGGGCGGTGCGTGGAGGGGCGGTAGGAGTCCGGCCAGGGGCATCTGAGGGTACGGCAGTGCACGGCCGGGCACTTCACCGTCTGTATGTGGGAGTCCCCCGGGGGAGGTGGCTGAGGACACCGGCTAGTGTCACGCTGACCTCGTGAGAGACCCCCGTCGGGGGCGCGGGGCGCAGCCGCAACCCTGTGCCACTCATGAACACCGGCGTTTAGTGATGCCATACCAGGAAACATCTCCCACCGCGCTTCTCCGTCTTCTCTTGTGTGTCGTGTGTCCCCCCCTCGCCCCCGCCCAAAAGTTATAAATTCGCCCCCAGTCCAAGTCGGCAGGCAGACAGCCCGCTGCCTTTAGCATCCTCGGCGCGGCCGGCGCGCTCCCGCAGAGATACGATGCTCAGCTGCCGGCGATGTCTGCGGACGACCCCCGCCGCTCCCACGGCTGTGGCCCGGCGCCCCCGGCCCCGCCGCTCCCCACGCCCCGCACCCCGAGCAGCCCTGCGGCGCAGCAGCCCGGCCCCGCCGGGCTTAACATTTCGGTTTTCTGTGCCCAGAAACGAAGAAGATGGCCACAGTCAATATTTACAAGGATGTAATTCAGACGTTATTTGACCGCCGCGGGTCAACGGGAGCAGCCGTCTGCGCCTGCCGGGCCGGTGGGACGTGCGCGGCGCGGATCCCCCGTGCGCGCACCACCCGCGACTCCACGCTGTCCACGGCACCTCTCTGTCCCCGTCCTTGTCCCCTCAACCGTGACCCCAAAGGACCTGAGTCTGCACACCGCTACCAGTTGTATCCCCCCGCGCCCCACCATCACCCTGGCCACGTCCCCTCCCGTCTTCCCGGGCCACAGAGGCCACCGCGGAGGGCTCTGCTGTTCTCCGCTGGCTTGGCGCTGGAGCTGTGCGGACAGAGGGGGCAAGTATCTGCTGCGGTACGAGGACCCCGCCCGTCCCCCGCCGCCCCCAGGACTCAGCCGCCCCGGTTCTGCCCCGCCGGGGTGCTTCCTACGGCTCACCCCATCCCCGCACCCCCCGCCACGGTGCATGACGTCACGGCTGCGCTCTGCGACGTCACACTGCCACACGCACTGGGGAGAGGGTTCCTGAAAGAGGGGCACCTTGGCATTGGGGTTCACCAATCCCATTGTAGTTTCTCCATTTGCTGTCGGGAAGCTGGGGAAGGGTTGGGGAAGGGCAATGCACTGAAGATGCCCCCTCGTCCAGGGAAGAAAATTACCGTCCCCAGAGTGGGAGGAAAAGACATGAATAGCTTGCTGCCAGTCCCCTGCCAAGAAAACAGAGGGTAGAAAAATGTAGAAAACCACGGGAGTGCTGCTGTGCAGGCTGTGCATCCTGCACTTCTGTGGGCTTTTGGGCAAAGGCCTGGTAAGGCTGCCCCTCAGGATGTGCCATGGCCAGAGCATTGAAGAACCAGCTGGGGGAGAAGGGGGCATAGGGGAGTACTGTGGGACAAATGCCTCCTGTTAGGCTGTGCTGATCAGGAGCTCCCAGCAAAACACATAGCTCTGATCATTGCCATATCCAGATGAACTGTTTATGATCTAGGAAGTGTTGCTATAATTATATTACAGCAAAAGGAGTCAGAGAAAGTGACCGGTTTGACCAAAACCAAGCTCCTGAGGGAAGGCAATTTCAGTCATTTGCAGTCTCTGACAATTGTTTGTTCTGTTGTCAGCCCACTCCCTTCTCCCAAGCCCTCTGGCATGGCAGGAGTGATCCCCTCTGCTAGGTCAGGCACAGGTTCTGGTCTCCAAAGCCTGAGGGGAGGTGTGGATTGGGCATGGCAGGTTGCTGTGGGCCCTGCAGGCTGAAGCAGCCTCTGGAGCAGGGGCAGTCCATGCTCTAGCAGGGTACTGAGCAAGTGCCCTTGGAAGAGCCTCACTTCTTGCCTGCCCACCATGGTGGAATGGATGCTCATTCCCTGTGTTGTGGCTCAAGAGGATCTGGGAAGGCAAAAATAATCCTTCCCTGTGTCTAGTGATGATGGTGCTGTTTGGGCATGGGCTTGGAGGATCGTTGTGCTTGCAGGGTATGTGGCTCTCCTCAAGGATGTGTGTGGTCCCCAGGAGCAGCAGAAATGTGCACTGCTCACCTGCCCACCTGTCCAGAGCTGGGCAGGGCACAGCCAGCCAGGGCAGCAGGTTGCTGAGTGTCCGGCAGATCCCACACCCACACCCAGAATAAATCACTGCAGCAGGAGCTGAGGGCAGAGATCACCATTTGGAAAGCAGTTCTGGAAAAAACCAAAAGTCTGTGTGGGGCAGGCATTGCCAAACGTGGTGAAGCAGTGGCAGGAGCAGTTGGCGCTGCGGCGCCTCACAAGCCTCTAAAGCAGTGAGATCTCCCAAATCATCACATGTAAATCTCACACACGCCCGCCCCCTCCATATTTTATTACATAGATCACAGTTGAAAAGCTTAAATGAAAACAGTGTTTCTATTTCCAGAGCTTGTTTAACATCATGAATGTGATACAAACTGTGGGCTTCATGTTTTTAATTAAGGTTACTTACCCGGCCGTGCACGGAAAAAGAAGTCGATAGTTGCTGGCCGCACACCGCAGGCTGCAGCCAGCTCCCCTGAGGATGCAGCACTGGCTGGTGGGAGCACTGTGGCTCCCCTGCATCCCACTGTGGAACAGCAGCCCAGGGCACAGCAGGACTTCAGGCACCTGCCAGGCTGGAGCTGCAAGAAACTCCTTGCCACTCTTTGCAGCACCCCTCTATTGGCCCATGCTTGTGTGCCAGCTCCCGACAGCTGGTAGGCCAGGTTGGCATGCCAGAAAGTGGCAGTAAGGCACATTTCCAAGGGATATCGTGCAGAAAGAGCCTAAAAGTGGTGCTTTGGGTCCTAATGTATCTCATTGGAGGAGCCAGGAAAAAATCAACTGTTCTGTCAAGCAGAGAGGAGAATTTGCTCCTGAGGCTGCAAGTGATGGAGCTCCTCAGTGCCAGCCCTACTCCAGCCCTTGGAGAGGCTGCAGGCCCAGCCCTGCTGCCTGGGGTGGGCAGCCATGCCACAGAGCTCAGATGGCACCATTGGGGCTGGCTGTGAGCACTGCTCTGCCTGCTTCCCCTTCTCCAGCCATGAGCAGGGGAAAATCCAAAACCAGTTCAGTAGGGTCCCATCTATGCTCCTAAATACAGTCCCTGTTTCTGGGGTCCACTTCAAGCAAAATGGTTTTTTTTCCCCTTGTTCTGGTAGTTTTGTTAATGCTATCAGTAAACATTTCTTTAGTGTTGCATTCTCACAGCTCCTCCCTCCAGCTGCAGATTCCTTCACAGCAAACATATATGTCTGAAATTCAAAGAATTTCTTCATGTCCCTGGTACACTCTGTGCTATGGCAGACTGGGTGGCTAAAAAACTACAGCCATGCATGTTGAAGGGCCTGAAGTCGTGTAGGTGAGAAATTGTTTAGGATTATGCAGAATGGGGTGTAATCCAAACTACAAAATAGCCACACTCACAGGAAAAACAGCTGCAGAGACCTGTTGCCATGCCTTGCATCATCTGGATCAGTGCTGAGCAAAGTCCTAAGGCACATATAGGCAAGGATGAACCCTTTTAACCAAGTTGGCTGAGAGGGGTTTGCTTTGCTTCTGTGAGGAGCCAGAGATGGCAGAGTAGCTTTGGAATGGGCTCTTCATGCTTAGTCTGGTAGCCCCCAGATCACTGGGATGAGATAAAGTAGGGGTGAAGTTAAATCTCATAATATGGAGTTTTGTTAAGTAGAGTCCTAAGTGTCCTTTGAAGATTTTGCTGGACCAATGCCCAGAACAGCCACAGCCTTAGAGCAAGGGGGTCTCAGTGCTCCATCCTTGGGATCAGCAAGGTCATCACACAGGGCATAAAACATCTGAGAGGGGAGACAATTATGTTGGGCCACCAGAGAGCAAAGATAGGCTCTGAAGTTGCCACCTGATTGCAGGTCTTTTTGCATGCAAAGATCTGTGGAGAAATGAGCTTTGAAAGACTTCTCAACAACAGTGAAGGAGCACTTGAAAAACAAAATATGTGCTTATTTCTTTTCTTTATGGATATTTGGTTTGAAGGAACTGGTAAGAAGGTGATATGGAATGATATATTCAGGAAGCAAACACACCAAAGTCATCTGCAACTATCTCTAAAGTGGCTTTGATGCTGCGGCAGGTGAGACTGTCAAACTGCAGGGCCAAAGACTGTGGGGAGCTCTGTGAGCAAGGAGAGCAAGAACAGCCCAAAGGTGAAATGAGGAGGTTGTCAAGGGGATGTTCTAAGGCCCGTCTGATGTGACCATTGAAGTCCTGGTTTCAATTCCAAGTAAAGCAAGACTGGACTCAGACAAAATGATAGATTGCAGCTCCAGTGTAGCACTCAGCACAACTTAGATATTTCCTTGCCTTGCACACCCAGGAATGGTGTCCACCAAGGGAGCTGCTCTGCTGTCGGCAGGATGCTTAGTGCTGTAGGAAGGTGGCCAGATGTCACCTAATGAGAAAGCCAAAACCAAGCCCTGTACAAATGCAGGTGGTGACCTTGTGTGAAGGCTCCAGTTCCTTCCACAAATCAGGAAGGGTTGCATGCTATTTGTATTTGGAAAAGAGTAAGCTGAGGGCATGGGCTGGGTTGTAGAGTGGACTCATATGCTACAACATATAGTATTGCAAGGGGAAGTGGTCAGGGAGCATCAGCTGCAGGAAGAGGTTAACCATGAAGCTGTGAACTTGTCTTTAGTCATGGCTGTCAGGTGTGGTGGGGCTGAGACCACTCTGAAATCAGGGGGCTGAGCTTGCAAACACGAGGATGGGGCAGGTGCCTCTTTGGAAGCTGCAGCTGGCCCCTGTTTCTTTCAAGCAGCACAGGGTCCTATGTGTGGCCTCCCTGATAGCACCCCCAAACTGGGCTTAGTGGCAGCAAAAGCCCCAGACAAACTGCAGACCAAGAAGCTTCCAGTTTATAGTTATTGCTTTATCTAGAAGGGTGGAAGACCCAATTCTGTTCTGCATATGTGCTTTGTCTTGAGAATTAATAAACAAAACCGAAAGGTCTCCAACCAAGGATCTCAGTTATTTCTACTTCCACGTGAATCCATCCCCAAAGGCTCAGAAAAACAATCTCCCAACGTGTGCTCAAGGTCTTTATTTTTTCTCACTTCTCTGTTCCACCTCCACTTTTTATTGCATTTTTTAGGTTTCCATCCCCGTGGGCCATGTAAAACAAAACACCTTCCACAAGGCCTCTGCTGTGCATCAGCTGCTGTGTGCAGTGGGCATGGGGAGGAGGAGGACGAGGAGGGCCATGGTGTTTGCAGTGTCCTTTAGCTTAGGCTCAGCTGGGGCTCTGTGACAAGCCACAAGGGCAAAAGGGCTCCAGAGAGGGGCCAGATGGTTTCCCTGGGAATGGAAATGGTGTGTAATGCAGTGTTAATTAGGGGGAAACCTGGTCAGCAGTAGAAGCTCTGCAGTTTGGCCTGGGACAGTCATTGTCTCGAGATCAGACCTCTTGGTTATTAAGCTTCATTCATGTGTGTGAGCTGCTCTCCACTTTGTGCCTAGGATCCAGGTGGGGTCTGTGTGTGCCCCATTGGAGACTCCACTCACAGCACTCGTGACCTGTCTGGTTTCTTCAGTGCTGTGCCCTCTGGGGAGTCAAGATGTGTGTGCTGCTCCAGTCTGTACCATCGCCCCCTGGTTAGAGCTTTTTGCTTTAACCCCAAGGAATACAAAGCCAGAGATTCAAGCCTTAAATACATACATGAGCTCTTTTTTCTGAAAAAACCCCCCCAAAAAACAACAGCAGTTCAAACATACCCAGAGAGGATGATGTTCTTAATTATGTGTAATGTATCAATATAATCAAAATTAGTAATTTTGCTGTGGTTTATAGATTTTATTAATTTAACTGAGCTTTAAATTCTGCACTTAATATTCTTAGAGGAAAATCACATCTTTGGTGTCTGTACTGGCACGGGAGTGACTCAGTTCCATTTGATGCAGTCTCTCGGATGGGTGATGTCTGTTCTGCATTTGGAAAACAAATGTGGAATTGTTTGTAGTTCACATTAATGGTGCAGGTCACATTGCAGAAATCACTGCTCTGAAAAGTTAAGCATAAATACTGAACAGCTGATAACAATAATAATTATAAATCTAATTTTTCTTCAGCCACCTGTGCAAAAATAAACACACCCCACTGTGTTATTTAATTCCCTACTTTTATGCCTGTTCTTCCATCCAGCTTCACTGGAAAGCATTAAGTCAGATAATTTTGCCACAAATATTCTTCAGCATTACAGATATAGAGATCAATCCATGACTTGAAATTGTCATCTGCAGAGTGGTTCAGACCATGATGAATTTTTGCTCAAGTTTGTCTTTTCTGGGCAGGAGGAGAAGAGGATGTGCACATATTTGAGAGCAAACGCAGTGCAGTAATGTGCAAGGACACTGTGATTCACATGGCCTCGGCCTGGGACCTGTCCCTGGGGATTTATTCCACCAGCCCCAGCTCTTGGGCATCCCCAAACACCCAAAAACGTCAAGCAGTCTGGCCAGGCAGGGAAACATGCATGGGCTGAGGGGATGAAAAGGGCAGCTGTGAGGGTCTGACTCCCTTCCCTGCTTGAGCTGCACGCGGTTCTGTGTGACCTCGAGGATTTCACAATCCCCATGCCTCTCTTCTGCAGCTGTAACACAGGAATAATAACGCTTCCTCCCCTTTCTCTGCTTCCTACTCTGCTTTTGGCACACTGCTAATACAAGAGGGCTTGATCTCAGTTGGAATCTATCACTGCTACTGACATGTTAATAATACCAGTAGAAACGTTTCCTCTTTCCTTTGTACTGACAGAGCTCTGCACGGGGTAGCAGCTCCCAACACGTCAGCCCAGAGTGTATTCACTTTCAACCCCAAATCTGAGGCGTTTTCCGGAGACAAGACAGAGAGGATGCAAGATTCAGGCTGACTTTTAGGATTTTAAACAGGGAGAAGTAGTCATAACATGCTTCAGTTTGATGGCCCTCCAGTTATTGCATAAAAAACCTCCGAATTATCCTCAGCCTCTTGGCTGCTTTCACAGCATTAAACCTCGTGCGGTTGAGTCAGGGTTTCAATGATTTTCTGTCTAGAAGCTCCCCCGGTAGATATCAGGTCCTGGAGAGGACAGGCAGAGTTGGAATGTGTTGCCTTGGCAACACGGATGTGATTGAGATGATTTTGTGTCTTGAAGGAAAACCCCAAAGTTGGTGCCAGTTTCTGTAAAGACTGTGTGGGGTCAGGCACCTGGAGCTGCCTGGGGAGAGCTCCCTCTGGGACATGGGATCCCACTCTCTCTGGCTCTGCTTGGGAGGGACACAGTGGGGAGTTAGTTTCTTGCAAAGGAAGCCTGAGAAAATCTGAAGATAAAGTTGAGGGAAGATTCTTCTAAAGATGGCTTGCGATTAATGTTTTTGGCCCGAGTTTGAAAATCTCCTTTCTCATTGCTTGCAGTCATACAAAAACATCTCCCTAGCTGCTCTAGCTCTTACATAATTGATAATTTATAAATCTCTAATGATTTAGAAGTTTTCTTAAAGTTGTCCAGTAATAATAAATATGTTTATTCAAGCAGATCAAAAAGTCAGGCTGATCTTATTAATCTGTTTAACCAGTGCTGATAGCTGCATTATCTCCTTTTTAGCAGAGCTGAGGTTAAACCTCTGTAAATAGCTGTAAAATACACAAATGCTATTTTAGCAGAGGCTGAAGCCAGAGACTCAAAATGCAATTTGGCTTTGATAGCTACTGCCAGCCTCAAATGTGGATACCTAAGGAGAGGCAACAAACTCGCACTCTGTCTGTGCTTTCCTGCTTGTGTACAGAATAGATGGATTCTGCAGGGTGCAAAACATGAGGTGTAGCAGCATAACTCATGTACACACTGTTACTATTTATTATTGGTGAGGCTGAGGCATGCAAGCCAGTAAAGGAAATAGCTGGCACATCTTCATTAATTCCTTCTGGTTCTAAAGTAAGTAGTTTTCAGGAAATAATTCTCCAAGACCTTGGCTACACACACAGCGTATTTATTCAGAGTTGGCAGGGGCACCAGAAAACATATAGTTCATAGAGCCCTCGTTTTTTTGGACCCTGAAGGTGTTTATCAAAAATGATTTTTAGATAGATTAGAGCCACACACATGAACAGCACCATGCCAATGACAGTCTCTGTGTCTCCAAGCACTTCAGGTTTAATCATAACCCCTATGAATAAACTGCAGAAATTCCCCGATGGCATTAAGGTTTATTTTGAGAATGAGGAGACATCCACCTTAGCTTGGCAAGTGAATATTGGCTTCACAGGTTTTTTTCCCTCCGAGTTACTTGAATATAACTATTATACTTTCTTCTGAATTGTAACTATTTGACTTGTGATCTCACAGATACTTTACTTGTTGCTTTGAGATCTAGTCATGACTAAACCCAGATATTTAGATATATATTCAGACTTTTTTATCTGAAAAATAGACTGAAAATCTTGAATATCAGTCTCTCTCATGAGATGTCCTGATTTCATGCATTACAGCAGGGCCAGAAATAACATGAGAACAGCTTTTCTCACAGTATTTCAGTAGTTCTTTTCTGGCCATTGCCAAAAGCAGGATGTGAAGACATGCACGAACATTGAAGCAAACTCTTATTAGAATAGTTCAAGTTCCTTTTGCATTGTGGTAAAAATTCGTGTCAATTTTCATTCTATTCAGTCTATTTCAACCCTTTCAGTACTTCAAAAATCCATCAGTGTTTTTTCTTAATAAATCATTTTGCTAGCTTAAATGTGATTTGTGGGTTTTCATCTTTTTTCTTTTTCTTTTTAAACACAGGCCAAGGATATGACAAAGTGCTCAGACCCAAACTGCACATTTGACTGTACACATAAATGTTGCCTATCCCACTGGCTATCCCATTGGCTTTGCAAGAATTCCTCACTGGTTTAATATTAAGCCTCCAATAAGTGTTTGTGGGATTGGGACAGAAGGTGCCCTAGGATGCCCAGGGAAAGACTGCAGCTGCCATCAGTGGGGGTGTGCCCCAGGGATAAGGACAGCTTCAGTTTCAAGTTTGCATAATTAAATGCTTTCCTCCAAAGCTGTCAACAGACTCAGGTGCTGGTCACTTCACAATCTTTCTGCAAAGTAGCAAAATGGTATAAAGTGCCCTGCTTCAGCTACCAGGATAAACACTGGGAGTAAGTGCAAGCACAAAGCAGGGCCATAGCCTGTTCCTGAGGGCTCCTCCCAGGTGGGATATGCACTGGGCTGGCAGCTGTGGCAGGGATGGGGCAGATCCTGGTGCTGTGCCTGCTCCATCCTGGCAGATTGACTTCTCCCAGACAGGGGCTCTCCACCTGCTCTGGACTTTGGTGGCATCAGGTGAGGTTACAAATCTCTCTGCAGAGCAAGGTTTTCCAGATGTCTGAGCATGGGTGCTTCCTAGGCCACAGAGGAGCTCAGCTAAGCCCTTTTGGCCTTTACCTTCTCCACCAGGCATATCCCAGCCTGTTTTAATAGACCAGTGTGATCTTATTGCAACTTATTGCAAACTTATTGCCTAAGTTTGCTCTTCACCAATTCAGCTGGGAAAGGAACACAGGGATGTGATGAGCAGCTTGTCAATGCAGCACCTGCAGGGACACCTTGCTGCCAGTGGTGAGGAGCTGAGCACCTTGCCCACAAACTAGTCTCTAACCAGAGGGAAAGTGAACAGAATTTTGGATTAGCCAGGGCAGCAGTGAAAGTCCAGATCTCCTGAACTGATCTGTTCACTAACTGCAAACTTCGCATCACCACACAGCAGCAGTGGTTGGCTCAAACACTTGGTGTCCTTAGGAGAGCTGTCACCCTGTCAGGTCCTGGCTGGAGAGGGTCTAGTCACTGCTATAATAGAGAGGAGATCTCTATTTTTTTGCTGATACTCTCCCCAAGGACAGCTGAGATATTAGTGTCTTACTGCAGATGGGTGAATCAGAGCGTGAAAATACCTGCCTGGCAAGCCAAGAGCTGTCAGGCCATTTACAGGATATAGTACAGGGTTTGCAGGTCCAGCCCTGGGATTATGAATCCTAGGATCTCAAATCTAGAGGGCACTTCAGGAGCAGCCAAATCCTAGAAGAGGATTTTGCTGTTCACCCTTCTAGGGACAATAACAGGACTAAAACCACCTGGCTACATAGTATTTGAACTGAATATTGATTTGCTTCACAACATTTGTTGATTCTCCTTCAGTGTCCTGTAATATCTGCCTCCACTGGTTGGGATGCAGATATCTGGGAAGGAACAGATGGCCTTCTGCAGTGCACAAGTGTTACACTGCTGGTTTTATTGAAGAAGCCTTTGAGGAGGACACCCACTGGGCCTCCTGTAGTTCAGAGAACTCAATTCTGAGATCTTTTTTTCAATGTTGTCACAGTCACTGTCCTGTAAAAGGCTGCAACTGGGATGTCTGGGCCCACTTGGAGTGCTCTCTCTGAAAAAAAAGGCACTTTGATTTGTGCCTGTGTTTATGTGGGAGACTCTCCATGGATTGAGCCACAAAGCCCTGGTTAAGGTAATTCTCTCTGGCATCAGCACTAGATAGTTTGCAATGAACATTTAGAAACCGTCCAAGGAATATGATTTCTTACACAAAAGATCCAGCTTTTTAAGGCTTTTACTCATGGAGCTGCTTCAAGCAGTCCTCATACCTCAGTCCTCCCTTGGATGGACTCTGCAGCCCTGGAGCAGGCGGCTGATAACACAGAAATGCTCGAAATGCCTGGAAAGGACACAGTCATGTCAATCGTCTCCAATGAAGGTAGCAGTCACAAACACATGGGTTTGCCAGAAGTGCCTGGCTAGCTCCAAGACGCTTTCGTTTGTTTGCATTGCTAATCTACCAGAGACTGAGACTGCTCGGAGAGATACCAAGTCTTTTGTGAGCTTTCTTTCACCCTGCTTCTGTTGGGATCTGCCGGACAGCAGCCATCTGAGAAGGTTTGGGAGACTGCATGGTTATCAGACTGAGACAGAAGGAAACAGTCTGAGCTGGAGGCAGGACAGCCTCTGCACATATTCATTCTTCAAGCCCTTTTGCTTCTCCCATGTCTCAGCAGCTTGTCAGGGCTGTCAGACTCAAGGGTTTGCTGCAGCAGGGTCTGGACAGGCTGGGGGAATGCCCTCCTGAGATGCATCCCCATAAAATTCAGTAAATGCTGTAACAGACAGAGGGCTTTTGGCTCACAGATCATGATGGGATCCCCACTACAAGAAAAATTTCTTTAAGATTTTTTGAAGCCCTCTTCTCATAGCAGAGTACCATGTACTTTTGTATATTTATGGAAAAGGGAGCAGCATGAGAGTGGTATAGGCCACATATCCCTTTTCTGAGTAGATGTAGTGTTGATTCATGTCCCTTGTTGGCGAGAATGATTTCCCAAAAGTGGGGCTGGCTTTGGATCCTGGCAGCCTAGGTTGCCATTCCACTGTGCAAGATCCCAAAATCTGTGTTTATCAAGCTAAGAAATTAAATCATCTTTCCTTGCTTCTTACTAAAGTCCCTCCTTAATAAAACCTTTCCTGCCACCTCACTTTCCTCCACACAGTGATGTGACTGACTAGCATCTCCCCTGCTGCTGAAGCTGCATCTGCTCTCCCCTGGAACCTGCAGCAGGGAGCCAGGTGAGAGGTAGAGAGCAGGAGCAGAGTCGTGCAGCCCCATTGCTCCCAGGGCTGGAGCACACTGGTACCTGCATGGCAGCTCAAAAAGTGGGAACCATTGAAAGCGACTCCTCCATCCCTCCCTTAGACTTTCCTGGGGCAGAAGTGATATCCTACAATCCATGTCTGGAATTTTTCTGCTGTTGTTTATCGCCCAGGGCTGCCCAGGACAGTGTTCCTGCCACAGCAGGCTAGGTTTGCAGCACATCCTCAGCCAACAGGAGCTCTCCAGGGGTAGCCTGCAGCCTCCCTTTGGCTCTCACTTAGCTGTTTTGCCATCATTTCGTTTGCAGAGTTTCAAGGCATATTTACCCAGATCACACTTGCCACTTGCCAAGGCAAAATGTTACCTGTCTCAGCAAAGTGAGATTTCACCTATTTTTCCTCAAGCTTTATTGACTGAAACCTTGAAGGGGTACCTGCAGGTGGCAGCCACATTTTGTAACTGAATTCCCTCCACATTCTTGCTACTTTGTAAAACTGCTACTAGTTGATCACAGAAGCACAATCTTGTTACTTTGTTGGCCTGTTTAATTTAGAAATGTAAATCTCATGGACTTCTGACAATTACTAACTTTCTCATTGGATTAAATTCTTAGACAGTTTTATTGATTCATTCTGCAGGGTTTTCCAAGGTTTTCTTTGGCTGGGTCAGCTTTTCTAAACTGCCACTTAGATTTGCTATGAAAATATATGCCTCTGAATGCAGTGCACACCTCGCCAAAAGCACGGTGGAAGCCCTGAGCCCAGGCTGCCTATCAGCCCCCTGCCCAGTGCTGTAGGGTGCTAACACCTCTGTTGGGGCTGCTGGTACTAGGAAACCCCACGGAGAAGCTCTGTGCTTGATCTCAGCTCTCAGGACTTAAACACTTATTTGTGGTTGCAAAAAGGTGCTTCACATCCCTGAAGCTGCTTGTGGACTTCAGCATTTTTGCCAGCACTTTGTGAGGCCCCAGCATCACTGTTGTGTTTTGTCCTAGTTGTAATAGCTGTCCATGACAATGGAATAGCTGTCCCAAGGCCACAAGGGCACTTTCTCACATTTGCTTTCTCTGATGTCTCTCTGAGTCTTGCAGCTTCTGAAGGGGCTGTGGTGCACTCGAGCCTGCATTTCTCCCCTCCCAGGGCAAGAATGTACATGGTAGAGTACACAGTATTTTCCTCTTAAAGCTGAAATATATTTCAGCTCTTTGGGATGGTGGGTGTGGATGTGGCAGTCCTGTAGGAGAGGAGACACACGATTCAAATGCAGTTCTAGCAAAAGTTGAAGTGGTTTCTATTACACATTCCTACAAAGTTCAGAACAGATTAAGTGGTAATTAGATATCAGTAATTGCCAGTGGAACCAAAATCATAACACAGATCTCAGTAACTGTTGATTTAGAAATGTCCACAGTAATGAGTCTACAGCCATACTTGTAGAGCCTCAAGACTGGTGAAAAGAACATGTCCACACAATGGAAGTGTCTTAGAGATATGTAAAAATCTGAAAAGCAACTTGAAGGGACTGGAAAGAGTTCTGTTTTGGTTTGTTGGGTTTTTTAAATGCTGAGTTTGGAAGTAATTAGGCCTCAGTTTCTTCAGACAAATCATTTCTCTTTGTTTTGTAGTGCTTTTTTTTAATGCCGAGTTTGGAAATAATTAAGCCTCACTTTCTTCAGACAAATCACTCCTCTTTGTTTTGTACCTCTTCACGCCACATCAGATCCAGTGCTTGGCAGTCACCTATATTCCTTATTTGCTGTGCTGAAAAACATTCACCTAGTCATTACATTCTGGGAAGCATACCAAGGCTGGCCCACAGATGTCCACTTTTCCAAATATTTTTCCTTTTACATGACACCCCACCACAGACAGTTGTGGAACGGGTTGGAAGGAGGCATCCATCTGACCATAACTTCTGTTTCTGAACATATTTTGCCCCTCATCTGCAAGTGCATATGGAATAGTTCTCTCCAAGAGTTGCTCCAGCTCCACTTTGAATATTTTCCTGCCTAACCTCATGCAGGGGTAAGGACTAGGTAGTCTGCTTTCTAAATGGTGAAGTTAAAAAAAAGTCAGCCATAAATGAGTTCAATGAAGGTCTGCAGAGCACGACTGGCAGCCATGGGGATGGAGATCGTCCCTATATTGGGCAAACACAGCACAAAAAATATAAATCCTAGAGCCTCTGACTACCACACCACTGTGACTGAGCATGGACAGCATGACTTTGGATATAAGAATGAAGCAATACTGATCTCTTCTCCCCAAATATTAGGAGCAGTTTTTCTTTTGAACTGATTGTTCCCTGGAAAGTGGGCAGAGAAGACTCGCTGCTGTAATACATGATGTTGTCCTCCAGTGGGTCTCAGCTTGGCCCTAATCAACCCCAGTCCCATAACCAAGGTTTACATAACTGCTGACCATCTACCACCAGCCTCCTTCTCCTCTTTCTTTTTGACTTTTTGAGTGTCTGTTTGTCCCAATATGTGTTCCCCCACCCTTCCGTCATTGGAAGGTTTAATGCTGAGTGAAAAACCACGAACAGCCTTTGAACGTGTTCTGCCAAGTCTCTTTACAGTACAATACTGGCAGGAGTAAAACTCTGGAGCCAGGCAAATATGCAAGCTTCATCACATTAAAGGAAGCAGAGCTGTATGGGTATTGCATCATTCTATGGCTTCCCAGACCTTGTTGTTATGTTTTCATTAGAGCAACAGAACTGCACTTGGTGCTTTCTGCTGAGGAGCCAAGGAGGCCCCAAAAGGCTGTCAACTGGGGAAGAGAATGCAGCAACTGGAAAGATGAGTGGTTTACTGCACTAATTTTATTGTGCAGCCTTTACCAGTTAGTGGTAGAGGGAACCAGCAACATGATCTGTGTTAACTTTTTTTTTTAAAAGACACATAGCCAAATACTTATAACTATTTGCTTGTTCAAGACAAGTTATTTGGAAGTTTAACTACTACTGAATCAACCAACATTTTTCAGCACTAAATCATTTCAACTCCATATCATATGTTTTTAATTTTATCAGCATCTGTATTTTTTTAATTACCATTTTTACTAAAGCCTCTTTTTTTTTTTTTCCAGAAGCACGACACAGATCTCTAGTTTTTTAACTGGATATTAGAAAGTACGAGTCAAGGCTCAGCCATTGAAGGAAAACTCTGCTGCCAGACACAGTCACTGGAGTGCAGGTGCTCTGCTTTGCTTTCTTGCCTTCACCAAACCTTTGCAGAAGTGGGATGTAACACAGCATGGCTGGACAAAAACTCACCACCATTAACAATTGCAAAGAACAATTTGGACCCCCAAGAGCTTCTTGGCCAGTTCTCACCTAATGAAGAATGGAGAAGCTTTAAAGGCATTCAGGATGCTGGTGCAATGGGGAGTTGACCAAAATATGACCTCTTGTTTCATGGTTCAGCATTAGTACGATGTCATTCTCACGGTCCTTTTCCACCACACAGTCAAAGCAACAACAACCAGACATTTTGACTGGCGAAGTACTATCCTGTCACAGTATCAGGATTCCCAAATGATGGAAGAAAATGTGAGATTATTGAAGATGGCTTTGTGTCACTGCAGAACTACAGAAGTGGCAGGATTAGGCCATACCATATTGTATGGCAGCAAAAGTTAATGTTTCCTTACGTGCATTGAAGAGCCTTTCAGAAGGAAAAAACTTCTGTTTAAAATAGAATTGATCTCAGTTGTAAAAGATCAAGCAACTGAAGGGTCCCGTGCTCCATGCAGACCAGGATAAAAACACATAACCTGCCAATGACAACAACTGGAAAAGAGAAAGGAACTTGCCAACTGGAAAAGAGAAAGGAGCTTGCCAACTGAAAGGTGCCTGGCAGATAACACAAGAAGAAGTCAAGAGGATAAACACAAGCCATGGTGATGCTGTCCATGGAAATACTTCCCAGAAAGTCGTCTTACTGAACAGATAACTAGGCAAAGCATAAGTTACACTGAAAATTGCACTCAAGGAAAAGGTTAATGAAAACGGGTGACTTTTGGCTGCTTTCAATAGCCAAAGCAGCAAGATATTAAACACTGAGGAACATCACTGTTTAAAGAAGGGACAGAACAATAATTGCCAAAACGAATTCCTTTAGAAATGGTGCAATGTAGCATGCCACTGCAATGGCTAAGGCTGAAACATGCTGGTCCTGGCCTGTGCCAGGTCACTGAACAGTTCACAATTAGGTTGTCGGAACTAAAGAGTGGCCAAGATGCAGCACAGCCTCCTTCTGTTGTTCTGGATCCTGAGCAGTGTGTGGCAAAGCTTAAGTGGCTAAAGAAGGGACAAACCACAATTTGCCATTGGGGAGCAGTCAGCTTCTGACTCTGGAAATAAGCTCTGCAAACAGCCTGTATGGAAATTTGAATTCCACTGCTGAAGAAACACATTACATGTCTCCATTGCAGTCATCCTGCTGTCATCTGTAAAACAAAGATTATTTTGGTGGAAATGTGCAAGAAACAACCATTTAATTTATTATGAGGTGAAATTCTTAAACTAACATATTATCTAGTTCAGCCTCCTGGGATGATTCACATCTGACCCCCAGTGTCAGCAGCTCACTCAACTCATTTTAGGAGATGTGGAATGAAAGAGGTACCACACTTTCACACAAAGTGATCAGTTAGCCTAAAGCAAATTACTGAGTCAAATCTCAAGACAGCCCTGTGAGTCTCAAGCTCATTTACTTTCCAAAGGAAAGTTTTGGTGATGGAGCAGAATAATAAAGCCCCTAATATATCACAGATTCCTTGCACCCAGGCCATGAAGTTTATATTTCTTTAACAACTTGGAGACAATATCATGTGTCAGAGCACATGCACTTGTCATTAGCATGAACACTAAAAGGAAATGAACATAAATCCCAGATTCAAATGTGTAGTTTGAACATCCTGGGACAATTAAATTATTGATAATGGTTATCTGTCACCAAGCAATAAATCATAAAGTCATGGTGTAGTAGAAGAAAAGCTATCTTGCTGCTGACAGATGTGTAGACTGAAAGATGTGATGGGCCTATAAGGTTCTAGAAAAAATTGCATAAAGGTGAAAGATTTCTTCTCTTGCTTTTTTTCTTCAACTCTAGTACTTCCATACTCAAAACAACGCTTTGTCATGACAACTTTTCTTACTTGGACCCTGTGTTTTCTGACAGTTTAATGTAATTGAGGAGCAAAGCTGACAATGAGCAGTCGGCGAAGAGCAGGCCTGGCGTTGTGGCTGCCAGTTGGAGCGTGGTGCTCTGAGCAGAGCTGGGAGCTGGCTCCCGAAACTGTGAACAGTGATGGATACTCCCTGCTGATGGTAACGGTAATGTAAATAAACTGGGGAAAAGGACATATTGCAAGCCTGTGAAATTACAGGAATCACATGGAGAAAATGAGGAGGGAGAACGAGCACATGACAGCAAATGAACAGGGCAAAGCTTGAGTCTCCCTTCTAAGTCACAACATTTTTGCAACTAAAATAATTTGTACATCGAATTGCTCTGTGCTGAAAATAATACTGAGCCCCCATACTCAGTATAACCCTATTTCCTAAGAGGCTACAGGTTTACACGGACAAGCAGCAGCTGGTGGAAAGAGCAAGGAGTGAAGGCATTTCCCTTCCAAGCATGGGAGCCAGGGAGGGGAGCTGGCTGGTGCCTGGTTATCCGCAGTGGGAATGCTGGGCCTGGGCGGCAGCAATGCCTTGGGTTGGTGCCAGGGCTTGAATAGGCTGGCGGGCACTGCCAGCAGGGTTGGAGGGCTGTGTGAGCAGCATGGGGGACCCAGCTTTGTGAGGATCCCTTTTCAGAGGGCTGCAGAGCTGTGAAACTCAGCGCAGATCTGTGGACAAAGTGGAAGCTTTTCAAATGTACACGCTGTACTGCACTGCACAGAGGGGCCAGGGATCACATTCATTCATCCATTTTCCAACAACTAAATATCTCTATATTAATTACATGGACTCCACCAATTTTGGCCAAAAAAAGATGTATTTTTTTAATACTGTTTCTTTGCCTTTGTGGTGATCTGTATCAATTTCAACAATTCTTCTCCCTTTACGAACTTAAGAACTGCAGGCATGGTAAAGAAAACAGCACAAGTAAGTTAATTTAAGTCTGGGATTAACTGTCTGAGGTCTTAAAATAAAGGTTTCAGATTAACTACTTGGAGGCATAAGGGCTACCAGTGTGAGTGAGAATGGCAAACTGAGGCCATTTCATTGTCAAAACCATGACATTTATTGCCCTGGCACCTGTATCATAAAATTAAGCTTGCTTTAGAACTTATTCCATTTGAAATCCATGCTAAACAGTCAAGTGTGCCTTGAGAGGTCATGTTAAGGACAAGAGTTATTTTCAGGGAGTTTTTTTCCCCTCAACAGTTAGAAAAATAAGCTACCATTTTACGTGTTATTCATAAGTGAGACTGTGACAAACTATTTGTATCCACAGCTTCTCTCACAGAAAAGACAAAAATAAAATCAAGCCTCTTCTCTTTCAAATGGATTTGGCAATTAGCATTTATTTTAGAAGTATTTTTGGGTATAGCAATGAAGCATATGATACTACTACAGCTGTGACATCAGTATAATATTATAGACACGTTTATTCAAAATAACATACCAGGTCTGTGGGGCAGAGCTGGAGAATACCTAAAATAGCATTTACGTGGTCACTGGATGCTGATGGAGCTTGTGATGGACCCTGTGACTATGTTGGTGTTTGCACTGATCAAAAAATACTACTTGGATTGACATTTTGATCTCCACACTGTCAGCATCTGTCCATAGCTGGCTTACTTTAAAATAGTCACTACAGCTTCCCTAAGGGCCCAGGGCAATTCTCCTTCTTCAGAACTGTGCAAGTCTTCCAAAAGGAAATTTTAAATCAGCCTTCATGTCTGCTTCAGAGAAAGCACAAATACAAAGGTGGATTGGCATTATGTCTTCCTTAGCTTCTGTCAGCAAGGAAGTTAGCTGCCTTGAGAAGTCATGCCAGTTGGAGGAAGATAATGAAATTACAAAATGCTTCTAAACCAAGAAAATTGTTAATTATTAAGGGAAGTAAAAAAATAATTGAGAAGCAAGTCCTTGACAAATCCAAGTCATTTACATATTTGCTTTTTTTTCATTTCTGTCAGCAGTCTGTGCTTGTAATTAAGACATTACTGATCTCAAAGAAATGCCTTAGCATTATTTGTTGAGCATGGTATGTACAGTGGGCCTGTAAATTATAATATCAATAATAATTACTGTGCTTTTTTGAAACCAACTGTGCTTCTGAGCATAATTTTATACAGAAAAATTAAGTAACTACATCAATACAATGTTGTCTTCAGTTTAAAAATGAAAAAACATGAAAAGATCACGTGCAAATGTAAATCTAATATCCAATCCTTTATATAGAGCTGAGTAAAACGTGTTAATTAAAACACATTTCACCAGCTACTTACAAAATTAAGCACTATTTTGTTTGATGTTTGTAGAAATGGGAAATTCGGAGTGATGTCTATTGCTACAGCTGTTTGCAGTCCTTGTATAACACCAGATGTGAGACTCATGTATCTGCATTTTCTGCTCTCCTGTGACTCAGAAGTGATTAAACATGCAAAAGCATAATGAGAGGATGACTGGACGAGTTTATAATGCAGGGAATTGTTCAAGACATTCATAAATTGCTGCATAACCACACACACAGAGAAGGAAAATTTATTATAATGTCACAGATGAGCAAAAACATATCTACAATGAATAAAAATAAAAGCATATCAACTGAAGAAAATGTCTTTAACATATGTCTTAATTGATAGTCTTTTGAAGGATGCAATGTTAAAAGACACACAAAATTAGGTATGAGTGTTTTATCAAATCTAGGGGAGACAAATCAGTAACATAAAAACAAACGTAAGTTTCCACAGATTTGTTTTTATTAAATTATCGTCAGATGGATGAGCTCTGCTATGAAATACAGATGCGAGAAGGAGTAATTGTATATTTAAATGTAGCTGAATTGCTAAACAAGTGTGTTGGTAAAAGCTGCTGAAGCATCAGCCATATTTTGCTTTTTCTGTTGCCAGAGCCAATCTGCGAATGTTTGCTATGCAACCAGCTGCTGCCTCCTGCAGAGCTTCATCTGCAGAGCCTACCATGGCCAGTAGGAGCTAGCAAAAACACAGAGGAGAAGAAAACAAATCAGTGTGCTTCTGTTTCAACAACATTCAAATCATATCTGGAACAACTTCATGAATTTACCCACAAACCTGATAAATAAAATGCTAACAATCATATTAACAGCACTGCATCATATTAACAACACTACATTATACATATGCATGTATCTACTGCATGTCTACTTTTGTAAACATATATATTTTAACATCCACATAAAAGTGCAATGCATTGTATTTTATCATATTTGTACCCGTGAATTGATATTTTCATGTCTTATTTTCTGGTTATGGTTCCATGTCCGTCTATCGTTTGTGATTTGTATTTTTTTATTGTAAGTGAAACTGCACGTGCTTTTTTGAGTCACAATTTTCCCCCCAAGGTACACCAGTATCATTGTACATGCTCAAGATTTTTAATAAACAAAGCCATGCCATGGTTTTTTTGTTTTTTCTTTTTTGTTTTGGGGTTTTGGGGGTTTTTTTTGGTGGTTTTTTTTTTCTTGATCATGAAACTGGATTCATGTGATGGACCTTTGTGTCCCATCGACTGCAGTAGGTTTCTTTATTGTCACAGCAAACAACTCAGGTTAAACATCTGGAAGGATAGAGATCTGGGCATATCAGTCATAAACATTTGCATGTAAAAATGAAAAACAAAAGCTCAAGAAAGGCACCAAACTTTTGGAGTTGATTCAGTTTCTCAGTCATGAGTAGTAGATCCTTTACTCTGTAAGTCACTCAAATTTTTCAGTAGAAATTCCAGGAGAGTAAAGTCCTGTTCAACACAAGTATGACACAAGACAGGCCTTGGTGATAAAACATTTTTTCATATCAGAAAACCATTAATAATGGATTTGGATCTCACTTCAGTGTGATGCAAGTCAGTGATGCAACTGCAAATGCAATATGGCTGGAAAAGAGAAGACTCTTGCTTAGCTTAAATCAGCTCCATGCAACCCCCAGATTTCTGAAAATTTGCCAGGCTTAATGTGCGTTCAGGTATTTTGAAGCTCAGACAGCTCTAATTAAAACCTGTATTTTCAGTCTGCAATACTTAGGAATCTGTATTCACCCAAACAATGTTGAGTTAAACCACAGAGAAATCTGTTATCACTCAACTCTGGTGCATATTTTTCATACAGCTAAAATATTACACAAAATTATGAACTGCTAAATATAAAAGCATAAATTGAATGCAGACATCAAATTCATATGCTACCTTTTCCTAACCTTCCAGCAGTCGTGAGGCATGGGCCACAGCTGCACACATATGGCATTTGCTTAGAGAGATCAAAGCATTTTGTACTTGAGGAAGTATTTGTGTTAGCCAAATGTACAAAACAAGCATCTTTCCAGTCACCTTTCACCCTTTGACCCCTACATGCAACATGTAAGTCTGACTGTGATAGGCTTGAATTGTCAGAAAGAGTATTATGTCAATTAAACATCAATGATAATTTTTTCTAGCTAATCCTTCTTCTTAAAATTTCCACTACTGTAATCAGATGTCTAGGTCCAAGTACCTAGGTAGAATTATTAAAAAATGAACACTTCTGAAAGGATATGCCAGAGTTAAAATGACAAAAGAAGAAATTATATGAGAAAGGTTTATGTTCCCATTAGTGTGTAAAATCTGGGCCAGGGTCAGCAACTGGAGAAATCAGTAGAAGGTTCACCAATGACTTCAAATGGATATAGGACCAAGGGAACCACATGTCTACCTGTAATGATAAAGCTGCTCTAAAAAGCACAAAAGACCAGAATGCAAGTCTTATAAAATACTTAACTTCTCTTTTTCAGAAGTACTGCTGGATGAAGATATTTCTTCTTTGCCATTTGCAGCAAGATGATTTGTCATCAGCCTAAATTACTAAGTGATTCTTTGGGTGTCTTGCAACTTTCTTGTGCAACTTACAGAAGAAAACTGCTATTGATGCTTCATATTCCTGACTCAAACCCAAAAATATATATGCACATACCATTCATATGGTGGCTTTGGAAAAGCTCTGGGTTTTAAATTTTGGGCAAGGAAATGATATGCCTTTTTCATGATTATTCATTGCATCATCACAGATCTAATACAAGGGTTTTTTTCGGCGCAGTGACTGTGGAACTCTAACATCCACAATAATCTCAGATAAGACTTGTATCCATGTGTAAGAGCAGATGTTCATCACAAAAATAGTGTTTCAGAGATATATTATCTAGTAGGAACATACGAAAAACAAAAATCGACCTTTGCCTTTATTATGACTACATGTTAGGTAGGACTCAATTCAAGGTTAATGATCTCTTATTTTAGCCATCACTTCCTTCTAGGTTCAAAAAACATAGAATAGATATTTTTCTGCCATTTTCCATGGAGAACTCAATATTAAGCAATGACAATAGCTGTAGGGGAGGAACTGTGCTCTTTATTGCAGGTGCATTTTGGAAAATCAGGGTGATGCATCAGACACTGCTTCGAAGGACCCAAATAGATGCCTAAAGAATTAGTGGTACAAATGCAACCAATACAAACACCAGTTTTTACAAAAGTGTCAAATACTGATTCTTTTCCTTCTGAGTTCACAGGATCAAGGATCAGTTTCTCTCTAATTTGCTGTTCTTCTAAATCACTTGCCAGTGGTAACATCTGCAAGAACTGCCATGTCATACCAAATCCAGTACTACACTGTGTCTCAGGATTTTCACAGTAAGACTTCAAAGGACTTTTTTTGGAAACACTGCCCAATACAGTAGCTGCCTCTAAGGACTGAGGATATACAGCAACATTTGTCAGTTAACCTACTCCTTTTGTGCTAACAAAAAGACAGCTGAAGAGAAGATTATCAAAAATGCAAAATATTTCAATAGAAGTAAGTAATTCTGTATTTAGGAATCCAACTTTGAAGATTTTTATATAAATCCTGCCTTAAATGAAATAAAAATCTATTTTTTTTAATAAACCAAGACATTTATAATGCTTTCACCTCCTGATTATCACTCCTTAACCCTTTCATGGGTTCAGTTCCATTTCCTGGCAATTTGGGACATTCAATTCAGGTATGCAAATGTATTCATAGATGGAATACACAAACTACACCCACCTATTAGGTATATTTGACAAGTCCAAGAAATTCTTTTCCTTTTTTTTTTATTCCAATGCGCTAGTGCAATACAATATGTAATTTTTCTTGATATAATGCTCTTGAACTTCATGTATCCCTTCCCTTTACTGTTCAGGTATTGTTTTCTGACACATGTAAATGTTAACAGATGTGAGAAGCAGTAAAAAAGCATGTGGTATAAATGCTTCTTTCTGGCACATAAAAGGCACTTTCCATAGACAGAGAAAGCATTTGCAGCACCATGTAGCCTTCATTTTCTGTTGGCAGGTATCTATATTCTAAGGCTAGAGTCCAATATTTTTGCACAGTTTGCACGTCATACCAGTAAATAAGCACAAATACAAGCTGTTTGGACAACGTGCAGGGCATATGTAGCATTTCTGAATTCCAAAAGCAGTGCACAGCCAAATCATTTAAATATTCAGGACAATTAAGAGTTTGCTATTACTACCCCAGAATTGTGATACTAAATTATGACAACACAATCATGGAGTAATTCAGAACAGAGGAGATCTCAGGAGGTGTCTGGCCCAGTGTCATGCTCAAAGCAGAGTAAGATACAAGGTTCAACCGGGTTGCCCAGAGTTTTGAAATCTGATCTTGAAAAACTTCAAGGCTAGAGATGGCACAAAATCTTTCGGCAACCTATTGCAATGTTTGACTGACCTGGTAGAGAAAAAAGTATTCCCTGTGCTCAGTTACTCTGCATTTAGTTTATGCTCATTGTTCCTCATCCTCTAACCATGCATCACTGTGAAAAGCCTAGCTCCATCTTTTTGATGACTGAACTGCCTGTAGGAACTGGCAGGCTGCTATTTAGTCCACTTAAAGCTCTCTCTTCTCCAGGCTGAAAAAGCCTGGTTTCCTTAGTTTCTCCTCACAGAGTAAGTGCTCCAGGTCCTGACCATCCTGGTGATCCTCTGCTGAACCTATTATGGTTTATCCATATCTTTCCTACATCAGAAGCCAAAGCTGGGTGAGTATTCAAGGTGGGATCTTAATGAACACTAATGGCAACAATTACTTCCCTCAACCTCCTGGCTGTGCTCCTGCTGCAAGCCCAGTGTTGTGACTTCTTTGCTGTCAGGACACGTTGCTGGCTAATGTTCTGCTTGTCTACAAAATCTCCACACCCTTTTCAGTAAAACTGCTCCTCAGGATGTCAGTCTCTAGCCTGTATCACAGCAAACAGTGATGTCTTTCTAGAATTATTCACTTCTACAAAGGAAGTAGCCCAAGGGGATTTAAAGGCAGAAAAAGGTAAGGTAAGTTTTGTACCAACAAACCCTAAATCTGAAAAAATCTCAGATGATCTCCATGTACTGGTTACAGTAACTTAGAATTACTCACTTTCCTTCAGCTACAGTCTCTGCAGCTTCCAGACTCAGAGGGGGGAAGAGGAAGCATAGGGTCTGATGTTTTCAGGAAGTATAGAGGTTTGCATGGAATAATCTTTAAATAAGGGATTAGTCACGTGATGTGTCCACGACAAGTTTTCTAAAACAATGGAAAGTGCAGAACAAGGTTGTTGGAAGGAGGCCCCCCTGCTCACAAAAAACAGATAAAAGACCAGCCTATTCAATACTCCAGAGTCCTGTGAACATTAAGAAAATTATGAATAAAGAAGAACCATATAAAAAAATACTTAATGCCCTTTTTGTTCTGGCTTCTTCAGATTTTCTGCTCTGTAAAACAAATCTTATTTGAATTTTTCTAATCAGAAGGAAATATGGACAAACTCCTTCAACAAGATTCATATCTATACTGGGAAACTAGTCAGAGTTCACATAGAGCTTAAAATTCCTGGAACTAAAGACATATACTTCAGTACAACATCTTGTAGATTGACATAGCATTTCCAGTTGGTGGCAGGACTTGCTTTTTTCCCCCCCCCCCTTCAAATTTAGATTTAGTATCTGGCTTCTTTTACATGCAACATTTCCTGAAGGATGCTAAATTTCTAGCACTGTGATTTTCTAATTGCGTAACACTTCTTTTTTAAAAAAAGACATTTTTCACATGTTTTTTATAAATCTAACCTAAAAGAAAAAAAAATACTTTAAATAAAAGCATATGGTAGAAGCTTATCCAAGAAAGTATCAGTCTAGATCCAGCCAGCATTTTCTAACTTTCAACACCATATTGCACACTGGAAAATATTAAAGCACCTAGTTTGAGTGTTACGTTACATATATTCTTATGAAAATACTTTTCATAAAATGAAATTATAAATAATAAAACACACTCCACAATCAAAGCATAATGAAGGTTAAGCGAAGTCACTGTTTCTTAACTAAAATTCAGGCCAATTTCCTGATTTCTCTTTTCAGCTAAATGAAAGGGTGAGACAACATGTAACATATCCAGACTTTTAAGAAGATGCTCACATTAGTTCTGGGGTGTCTTGGTTTTGTTTCTTTTTTTCTCAGGTGGCACAAAGAAAATAGATTTCAAACTGAAGTCCCATGTACCAGGGAACACTCTGAGCTAGCAGCTGTACAAAATCCACTACAAAGAACATCCAGTAAAGGCAAAAGATGGGCAGAGCTGCCACTCACTGTGCTGATTGCCTCTTGCATAGGGTCTGTCCTCCCTGGGACTAAAGTCAGAGCAACCCCTGGTGCAGCCTAGTTCACTTCTGAATGTAAAGAGGTGAATCTGAAGCTCTCTGGCTGGGGTGGGAGAAATTCTGGTAAGATTACACCTGGCTTCTTTTTCTTTCTTGTCCTATTTCTCTCTTTTCTCCCTCCCATGAAACACATCTCCATTCTGGCAGCCACGGGCAAAGCACAACAACCTCCTGGAATCACTCAAGAATGGCTGGGGGGAATGAGAAGGTCCAAAGGATGCAGCTTGGGCTAAGGTACACCTAATGTGGTGGTGGCCAGTAGGCTGGCCAGGAACTGTCTCTTCTTTCTCATCTTTCCTTTCCTCCCTCAGAAAACCAGTGAAAGAGTGCAGGAGCCAGAAAACCTGTGCAGTAACTCCTGCAAAGAGGTGCAGGCCTTCAAGTTAGGATAAGAACAAACTTGTCTGCAGTTTGTTGTGCACTTAAGCCATCTCATCTATTTCAGGACTTAGGACAGGTGATTTGTCTTTGGCAAGTCATTTTTTCTATGTGACTGCCTGTGACAAAATGACTGTTGTCATGATGAATCCCACAAAATTCCAGGAAATGAGGGAAAAAGAGGAGTAGGGCTTGATAGTCTCAGTGAAGGATTCTGAATATATGATTACTGGTACCTTACCATGAGATGTTTACTATTTAGTTAGAATAAACAGCTTCAGTGAGCTACTACTGATTTTACGTCCTGGTAGATTTGAACTTTAAATTCCTTCTGGGTACAGCTTAATTTTTCCATTTTTCCTACCTGCCATCTGTCCATTTCTGTCAATTTTGTGTAGTCCTCTCCTATGTTACAACTCAATTGAAAGGCATTTGGGACAAGGGCCATATTTCTTCAACATCTGAATGGGAACAGCACTCTTGAAAAGAAATATCTTGAGCACACAATAACAGCATACAAAATAAGAATATAGTTGTCATATTCTCCGATAAGGTTAAATGTTGCATTGCATTACTTTGGAAAAATACATGCAACCTTAATGCCTAAAGGGAATTATAATATGGTATACAAACCCCCACTTGCAAATGTTTATATACAAAACACTTACAAAATGTTCATAAACTGTACAGCTCTCTCTCCACCTCATCTGTTTTATTGTCTATTTCTTATACAATTATTTAGAGAAGGATTCCCTCCTGCTCTGCAAAGACATAATAGATGGGCAGAGAACTGTGAATATCAGTGACAAGGAGAAAGTCAACAAAATGCCAAACGGTGAAATGTAGAGTAGTTTAAAAACTGCAAATTTGCAGAACACTTTAAAATGCACTAAGTGTAAAGGTTTTCCCATCTCAATTTGCTACTTAGAGGATTTCAGAGGAATATTGACAGCTCTTTCAGGTGTAAATCTAACTAAATATAAAAATACCATGCGAAGGTGAAGTAGCTAAACAAAACTAGTAATCAAAATTATTTCTAATCTTTGTTTAAAAGGTACGATTATATGTAACCAGTTGGAGACCTCAAAGGCAGACAGCTTGAATCTACATTCAGCTGTAAGATGTTTGGGCAATATTAAGAAAGAATTCAATCATCATGAACATTCCAATGTACAAAAAGTCTTATGGGATATGAAATTCATCCCACAAAAAACAACACGCAGATCTGATAATCCAAAAGTGATGAAGCCTGGGGTCTCACAGCATATTTTTACTTGAACTATTTTCTGTATTTTATTTTTATTTCATTGTAGTTTTCAAAAGAAGAGTAACATATAAAAGGCTTTTGGTGGCATAGAGAGAATAAAGAACTTTTTCTTCATTTCAATAGAGTGACATTTCAAATTTTTTTTTCCATTTCACTGGAAATTAACTTAATTAAGATGAAATGATAATCCTGCTTACTCACTAGACAGAATGGACATTCAAAAAAGTAAACTTATGTCATGGATGTCCTTTTCATAATTTACCTTGGCTCAGTAACATGCTGGGGACCCTCCTTCCTTTATATCACTGCAAGCCTGATCAATCTTTCTTTTTTGTATTTCCTGCTCCTTTTCCATACTTACTTGCTTTTTCACACTTTGTTTTCCTTTTCATTTTGCAGGAGCATGACTTTTACCTTTCCTTTCCTTCTCAAACATTACTGAGGAGGTAGTATAGGAAATTGAGAAAGAATTGCTAATTCAGTTTTGGTTTTCAAATTTGTTAACATTACTATGGATATGAACACTACAACTTTGTCTGTCTATCTCTAGCAATCATATGAAGATTATATGAAAGTTAATCAGGGGCAATTGCAAACAAACTATCAGCAGCAAATCAGAAGAAAAAAATGAGGTTTGAGCTGTCCATTAACCCCGACATTCTGAAGCGTTCTGCCTGTTCATGCCCTGAAAACATGATATGGTTTTTTTCCTCTCTGGTTTGTCTGATATTCTGGAAATGCACTCCAACTATTCTGTCTTTGAAGACAACACTGAACTTCAGTAAAGGGACACTACAGTTTCCAGACTTGTGACAAATTTTGCAATGTTTCTCTCAAGTGCATCTTATCCTGAGAACAGGGATCTGAGAACACAGTCTGACTGTAACAGTATTTTAAAGTATGTTAGATCTACTGGTATGCGTGAGCCGACTTCAAACTCTTCTGTGTTCAATTGCAAGTACTGATTTTGATCTCTAAAGTTAATATAGCTTTAGGTCAATGGTCTAAGGGTCTGTCTCCCTATATACGATCATTATAATCAAAACCAGTGAAGTGCTTTTGCTAGTAAACCTTACATATCAAAGTCTGGGGATAAAAGCACGATGTTCTCCCTGTGAATTTGTACAATAGCATTTATTTGAAACAAGGAGCCAGGGTATTTTAAAGCTGGGTTTTTTTGTGCTCTATAGTCTAATGTTTTAAGATGTGGGGGTGGCAACAGTGCATACATTTACATAAACTGGAAGATGAGTGGTACTGTTCTATAATCTGATTTTAGACTAGTAAATGTACTAGAAAACGTTCAATTAGAACGAAGGGTAAATAAATGAATAGATGGTATGAACAAAGATCAGCTCTATTCATACAACTTCATCACATTCATCACATGAATCTGAATGTGATGAAGCAAGAAAAGGTCAGGGGCTGCTCATGGGCAAAGGTACATGTATAGTCCACGTGTTCATTCATATTGGTAGGTCTAAATGTATGAGATCAGAAAATTAAATATATGATATGGTTTACTTCTCAAGATTCTCAAACTGCTTTTTTTATTATTAGAGAAAAACATAACGAATTATTTTACACTAAGGAGACAACTTCCTATAATTAATCCAAATTTCTTTATGAACAGTCTGCTCAGTTGTCAAAAAATATATTTACAAGTGCTCGAAATCTGTGTGCTTTTTTAAAGTCTGTGTTGTGGAAAAATATTACCATGTACACTTATGGTGACAGATAAATGCTTTGATTTTTTGGTGATTAAAACAAAGGGAGTTGCTTGAATTAGCTCTCCAATCAGGCCAAAGTATTAAACCAAAGTATTTATGATTTGCATACAGTTCTACAGAGAAGAGTTAGATGTTTTTTAAAAAACAAGCAAAACATCTCTCCACAGCCACTCAAGGACTCTGGCCACAAGGTGCCAAACAAAGTGCTTGAATGGCTTCTGGATTTTGGAAGTTTTGTGATATCAGAGACTTTAAAAAATACTGTGTAGCTTGCAAACAAGCAAGCAATAATACCTGTCTGACTTGTGTATGCCAGCCAGGAAATACTAGAGGCCTTGATCTGCTTCCTTCCCTCTCTAAAGATGTAACTATGAAGTAGGGAATGAAAAATTAATTAATAGAAGTTAAATTTAAAACTTTTCTCTGTTTGGAGCAAAAGCGTGTTCCTCAATTTTTTTTGTTTATTAACTTCTCAACTTCAATTGCAAGCTTCAAGTTTTGGAAATGTTTTTGGCTTATTCATTTGCTTGGGCTTTTTTATTTCTATAAAAAGAAAGTTATAGTTGTGCTTGGGCAAGTGGAGGTTGTACCACATGCATAAAAGCTCTGCTAAAGCTGGTTAAAGCATGTGGGGGAAGATGTGAAAATTAATTTTCTAAAACCATGCAACTCTGTGCTTTAACATAGGAAAAAAAAAAATCATGTGAACTTTCTATCTGAATGCTACCACTGCAAAAGGTAAAAAGAATCCCAATTTAAATCTGGTGTAGGGGTTACTTTGTCTGTTGGGTAGAATGAAATTGTTGGAGTTAACCAGCTACCCAAAACATTATTTCCCAACACTAGTGCAAGCACAAGAACATTACTGACCACATGTTGGGCATTCTTGGGTCAATATGTTTGGGCACTCTGCCACCTAATAAAAACAGTATGTGGAAGCTGGTGTAAGAGAAAGTACTCCTCCCACATGGGGAATGTATTCTCTTCTTCATCAGTTCCCCACTCAAACAGGCTACTACATTTAAACAGTGCATCATGGGCTCGATTCATGATAACAATTAAGGATCTTAACATCCTTCTCTGAACAGGAGCATCTTTATGCAGAATATTGTAAAATTTGTAAAAGAGTGGTTTCTCAAAATACAATCCCCTCATATGCATTTCTGCTGCGGAAGAATTAAACAGACTAGCAGTTTCTTCTCCCACTCCCCAGTATGTCAAAAAAAAGTTAAGATAAATAACTCCTACATTTAACTGCAAATTTTATGAGGATTCTTGGACTATGAGACCAAGAGCAGAAAGATTAACAAGAAACAGCCTGATCAATCAGAAGTAAATTCAGGGCTTCATGGTGTCCCTAACTGTATCTTACATAGAAAATTTTTCTGTCAAATTTTTTTGCGAGGACTTTATTGCCTCACCCAAACATATGGTTTTCAGTTCTAACCAACAGTTACTGGCAGTCCCTCTGCATCTGCTGCACGTGTAGTGAGCAAAACTGTTCAGTGTGGTAAATCCATGAAAAGGAAAAACTTTGCACTGAGCTGTGATGTATTTGCACAGGAGATTTGACCTCCATGGCTCTGCACCGTGAATTGCAGTTTGCAATTGTCTCTGTCTGCACTACCACGGACAACTGTATAGTCAGCAAAGTTTGCAACCTCACCATTTACCACCCTTCCAATTATCATTTATGAAATACTAAATGGCAAGATCCCTGGCTCCAAAACTTTCTCCTAATTCCAACACTTTGATTCCTTGATTTGAAACAGTTATTTATCCTCTCTAGGACTTGGACTTCTCATCACATAGCATTTAACTTCTTTAAAAGTTTTTGGTGAAGAGTGCTGCTAAATGCTTTCTTAAAATCCAAACACGGTCAATTCCACCCTTCCAAACAGCAGCAGGATTATTGCACAGAAGTAGAGTGATCAACTGGTGGAAAGACAAAATGTTTGAGAAGCAAAAGACTAATAAAACATTCTCTGTATCATGAATGTTCAGCAAATCCAGTGCAAAAGTATGACAGACTTTTTTTAGATTATATGCACACTCCCTGATCCTATAATGCCTCTGGAGTCCAGCAATTATGTCTCTCTGGAATTCTGAGAAGGAGCTAATCCAGTCTAATGAATCTTGCATTTGTGCAGATTGCACACATACAATGTAAGGGATAAAAAGAGCAAATAAACTTGGATTCATTCCACATATCTGCAGTCACAGTAGACAGTAGACAAGAATTGGTGAAAGACAGGACCTTCAGAGAAGCAATTTTGATTTTAAGTGTCTGAAGACCCTCTTGATATTTTTAATCTTTCTCTATTCCCACAGAGCTCTAATTATGTATCTTAGCCTGAGTGCAGTTTTTGGAACTGTCATACCTGTACAGCGGTATGGAAGCACTTTTATGAGTCGCTGCTTTCTCAGTCCTATGCTATGGAGAGGTTTTTATTTTTATCTATACCTTCAACACAAATGCAATGAATAGACTACAATCAGTCTAAAGGCACCTTCCACCTAGCTTGACGGTTTCTCTAAATCTAAAGGTAACATGTAATTTGCTGTGTATCAGACTCTTCGGGTAATTAAATAGTGCTACTGGCTAATACTTTCTTACTTTAATATTACATTTTTTTCTTCAAAGCTTCCAGAGATCAAGTATTATCATAAACCATGGCAAGAAATTCTGCACTGACTAGCAGCTGATAAATGCAGCCAATAATTATCCTTGAAGATAAAAGTAAAATTAATTTAAATCAAAATTTCAACAAAATGAAATCGTGTGGATTTCACTTATAGTCCAGGAGAAGATACATTTTAGCTTTTACATGCAATTGATTGTTAAATAAGCATAATCACATCAGCAATTCATATCCTGTCCCTGCTCTCACTCAGGTCAGGACAGAATTCACATCAGCCTCGTGGTGCCTGGCAGCCTTGTCAGGTTTTCAGATTTGATGCCAAAGCACAGAACACTGACCAGGAACATGAACACTAGAGCCCATCCCATAATCCACACACTGCAAATGGACTTCTTAGCATCTTTGCCATGAAAGTGACATCAATAAGATGTGCCCTATCACTTAAAAGATACCACAGAGTGCTCTTTGAAACAGCGATGTAAGAGCAATTACAATGAGTAGGGCTTGAAGCCAAACTGAACTGAGTGATTGATTCTACAGGAAGAACTTTGTTCTTGGTACTTCTTATGTTCAGATTCTTTGAATAGCTCCTTACATACAAGGAAACTATTTTTGATCAGCTGAATGTCAAAAATAATTACCTGGCATTCTGTCCTCACACATTAAGCCCAGTGTCTCTTAATTAAGAAAACTAATTTTATATCTGACAGTTCAGCTAAGATATTATTCCATAAACATAAAAATATTTTAATGCTCTTTTTTCTTATTATTGCCAAATTAGAAAGAAATGATTCACACAGTCACAAGGATAAGACTGGTGCAGGGAGCTAAACAATTGCAAGAAGCTGCTCCGTGTATTTCTGTGGTTTGGAAATAGTGCCAAGTCGGAAGGAAAAGACATTCTCTGCATTTTCTAAAGCAAGATAAATACAGAAAAGAAATATAGATGAAAGATGGAACTGCTATCTGTGGATTCTGCCAGATTCCTCGGCTTTTTGGCACACCTATTGAAGCTGGCAGACTTAGCCAGTAGCAATCTTTTCCATTAAAAGGAGCAGCATATATTTTGATTTAACATACTTTGTTTGTGCATTTTTAAGCTTCGCAAATGTCTATTTAAATTTTTTTTAATGATTCCTTCTGCACAGTTGGCTGCAATTGCCCTTATTTGAAACGGCTCATTTATCACTAAAAGAGCTGCAGGGCACAGCTACTGTTAAACAGCTCCAACAAACGTACAGCTTAGTGGGACAAGCTTCTTTTTATAAGACTAAAAGATGTTTAAAATGTGCCAAGAGGAGCTTTATGCCAGCCTCTAGGTTTGTTATCCAAATGTTACAAAATTAGAGATCTCCTGAAGCACAGAGTTTGGGCGAAAATAAGCTGATCTCCCTTAGGCTGCTGTTTTTTCCCATCCATGATCAGCCAGATTTTAACAGAACACTTGCTACATATCATAAACTTCAGTAATGTAAAATTTTGCGAAAAGTAATCTAACGTCTGAGGCTTAATCTATACTAAAGCCAAACTTCATTACCTTTGTCAATGGTGCAAAACCAAAATGTTTTACATAAAAGTACCCCTACTTTATGAATGGTGACATTTTGGTTGTTATGAAGGTAGAACAGCTACTGGTTCCTGTTTCCTGGAGCAGAAACTGTAAGCAAAATGTTTAAAGCAACCTGGCAGTTGCTAACACAATAGAAACTGGTGTAGCACTGTCAATTTACATTAATCCTCCTGAAATGGAATAAAATATGCTAGTATGTGACTTAGTTCATGGAATCTCTTCTATCCAAAATTTAAGTGTGAAGTGATCAATACATTTGTGGGTGAAGGGATTTGGCATACTTTCAGTAGACAACAGACATGCAGAAATTTTGGAATCTAGTGCCCTCTTTCTTGATGTCCAAGAACTGTAACAACTGTTATAAAAAGCAACAGGCATCAGCTTGGAGTATGTGCCAGACACGCCGTATCTCCAGCCTGAACTGTGGAGCCTGAATAGAGCAAACCATTACAGTTACAAAGGGGGTTCTTCTAAACTTAAAATTACAATATAATATGTAAATTGCAAATACATACCATTATACCCCAATAGTGCTATTTCATAGCTATTACATGAAATATTTTGGATTTATTTATGAAGATACCTTAAACCTCGCTTTAAAATGTAAAACTCCATATTGTGTATTTAATGTTCTCACCAAAGGCCCCCAGAAGAAAACAAAAAACCTGTTGCCAAATACCCCTAAAGAGGTAGCTGCCAGTGCTTTTGCATTTCCTCTTCTATACTTCAGATAAATATAGTATGTGATAAAAGGTTGGTTTTAGAATGTTTTCAGTAGAAATTACTAGTAATTGTCTTCCATGTTTTGTAAGTCACATCTATTTATTTCACAAAGATGGTCTTATGAAACATAAAATGGTTAGCCAAAACTTCTTGTAGGGATTTATGACTTTAGCAAACAATGACCAGTTTTCTGGAAGCTCTGAACAATAAATTACAGAAATTGTATTTTTTAATACAGTCATTATAAAAAACCTTCCAAATATGAAACCTAAATTTCACAATAACTTTCAGAAATTGTGGTTATTTTGGATTAGTACAAGGGAGTGGTAGAGCCTAACCTTTCTACCGCTAAGAACTGAACTCAAAAAGCCCAAATACCTCCTATTAACTCAACACAGAATTCAGAAGATACATTATGCCTTCTTTGCCAAAAACACAAAACCAACCAACCAACAAGCCCAAGCTGAACACACCCACCCTCTGTCTACCTCTCCTCCCATGCACCTTTTGAGGCTGTAGCCTGATCAAAAGACAGGAACAAATCTGATTGACTAATTAAAAAAATATTAAAAGGTATGATTATACAAATTAAGTCCCATTCTTAGGGCATGAGTGTCTTCTTTGCCCACCGTATTATACCAAGCAGTTGAAATTTGGTTTTCAGCATCCCTGGTGATGTTCTTATAAGCTTCCACACCTGATATTCTAGAAGGCATCTATTAGTGTTTTGTAATATTAAGAAAACAGAGCACTTCCATGTTGGGCACATAAGAGCATAAACCAGACCACAGAGTAAGGCTAAAGATCAGTGCTATGCATGGGTAGGTCGGATAGACACCTTCAATAATAAAAAATATCAGAACATGAATGACAAGTCTGACCATCTGCATTTCAGGTATGTACCTTAATCATCAAGTTAACAGTTCCTCTAGCCCAAAAATAATTTGTTCTGTATGTACAATGGAACAACAGCAGGAGAAAATGGACTTGTTCATACTGCAGCGCAGAATAATATCTTTATATAAATTTGGAAAATAAAAGCTGCTCAGAACAATCCAAAGCTTAACAGAGACTAATTTACTTTGACTTTATGTAGCCTTCAGCACAGGCAACACATGCAAAATCCTGCCAACAGCACCAGTTATGGTTCCCATATGGTGAGAGTGTCTTAAAGTCTGGGTGACTCGATACTATCCAGTGGTTCTAGACTTTTACAAAAAGCTTACAGTCAGTATTCATTATTTACATTTTACTTAAGGTGATTGAGTTGCAGCTATGAATTAGCAGTAGCTGTGTCCTGGTTTGCTTGAACTATCAAATATGATCATATAAATATTTTTACATAATTTTTCTACCACTCCATTCCTATCTGTTTGTTCACCCCCACCTCGTGTGTTACATTTAAATTGAAAGTTTTCTGGAGTTATCTTCTTCTCATGCAGGCACACATCACTCCCTAGCAAAGTGAACTACTTATCTGTGATCGATGCCTTTTAGAATCATCATAGTACTCACAAATAAATGCATAAATAGAAAAAACAATAACTTTACTATTTCTTAGTCAATTAGTTCAGCATTCAAGCAGGAATTTCAAGTCAAAACACCAAGGGATCCTCATATGAGATACTGGAAATCATCTCACCAGGAAGATCTCCTTAAATGTTTTAGACTATTTATGTACCATCTGATCAGGTACCTGCAGAGGTAGAATTTCATTGGCAGACAGAACAGGCATTTTTTAGCTTTGTCCTTTGCAATCAGAGCCACTGCTATTTTTTTCCCAGACCTTAATATAATTGCATCTCCATAATTTAAAAGTATTTACCACTTTCTCAGACAGTAAACTCCTTCAGTTTTCTAATGAATCATAACTCTGCCAAAGCTGCAATCCTCTCTGTAGAAAGGCAGTATTTTGTTTTAAAGGCATTTACAAGAAGAGTCAGTGTGTTGGACTCTGAAAGTTTTCCTTTCTAAAACAATAAAATGCTTGAACACATTTTGTGGCTGCTTTTGAATAATGAATTATTCTTACAAAAATGAGAGCTAAGTTATCTGACATTTATAAAGTGTTTTGACAAAAATTAAAATCTGATTTAATCACCTAAAAAAAACCCCAGCTTATATCACAAGGTGTAAGTTCACTGGTGATTTTTACTACTGTGCATGACGGCCAACATTGTAGCATGCAAAGATTTAACCTTGGGATCAGTTTCCAAAAAGACATGAAAATCGAAGTAGAAAATTGGCCAAATATGAACTTTGAGAGCAATACTGTGGCCAAACAGAATAACGAAAATCTCTGATGTTCAAACAGAACTTACACAGAAACAGGGAAGTTATTTTACCTGATTTAATTATTCATACATATATTACTGGAATACTGAATTTTGTTCTGAAGTATGTTGCAACTCAGTCCAAAAAGGAAGTTCAGAAATAAAAAAATGAGAACTGACACACAAATATAATTAAAGAATTAATAAGACAGAAATTCCATCAGTGATTATACTTGCATAGCTAATTAAAAATATGACAATGAGACAAGCAGTTTCATTTTTTTCAATGTGTGTGAAAACAGAAGTTATGTAGGGCTTTTCTGTTTACCAAGCAACAGTATCATACATGTAATTGCCTAAGATAAAGCTAGACAAACCTTAGGCTACAAATAAGGTGCAAATGTTTTTATGGGGAAGGTATTTAACTACTGGAACAAGTTATGATGTCTCTGGTGGATTTTCCATTGCTGGAATTTTTTAAGTAAAGAGTCAGTGTTTTTCTAAAAGATATACTCTATTCCAAACAGAAAAAAATGAAGCAATGTCTCTGCTTTGCATGAGCAAGGCTAGTCAGACTAGGTCATTAAAATGATCCTTCCAGTATTATAACGTATGGACCTACAACTCCGTAACATGAGAATAGTGTCCAGTTTACCAGACTATAATCTTTTTCGGTCTTTTTAAATATTGGCACATTACCTCTCTTCCAGCCCCAACTTCCCCTGTACCACAAGCTTGTTGAAAATCAACACCTAGGAGGATATTAATTTAAATTCAGCTGTCTGAAAGCTAGCTGTTTAGTCTGAGCTAGTCACCTAGGTCCTTTCTATATTCAGTTGAGAAAATTAGGCACTTTCATGAGTCTATTTCTTGCAGATATCTTGGGCATCTATTTTCAGCTAGGGTAAGTCTGCAGGTGTCTCTCTCTTTTCATTGACTACAGAAGGTGTCTTAGTTTAGACTACTTTAAACTCATACCTAAAAGTGGCCAAAGTTAGATGAAAGGAATCCATCCTTAATACTCTAAAGATCTCTTTCAAAATCCTTGGATTCAAGTTGGTTAGATCCACTAATTTAAAACATCTGGCATTATTAGATCATACTCAAACTGCGCTTTAGTTACAGTGAAGGGCCGATTGAGTTTCATCACCATCATAACATATAAATTCAACTCATCTGTAGTCTTCTAGGAAAAGAAAAATTAATATTTTTAATAGCTCCTTCTTATTGCACTGTTATTCAGAATTCTGTCGTTCCTATCTAATAATGAAATGGACGGTACATTCATTTTTAAAAGTTCGCCACTACCTTGGATGAGATTCACCCCATTAAACATAGATACCTACAACCTGCACTGCCATTACAGCCAAAGGAGACCAGAAAATATTGAAAGTAGAAATCAAGGTGTCTTATCTTTGCATAAATGTCCAAATTAAGAGAGATGAAACAGTAAAAAACCTATTCCTCTTCTTTGACTATTATAAGAATTAGGATGACTATTTCAGTTTGGCATGTGCACAGTGTAAACATTTAAAGCTAAGATGAATTATTAATTTGATGAATTTTGTTCTTCCACAGCCTGACTTTGGCTGCTTATTTTCTCTTGTTCTTACTTTTTCACTACTTTAATAATCTCCTCAGAGACTCCTCAGAGTCTCATTAGTCTCATAATAAAATACTGGCCTCAACTCTGTAGGTGATGAGACTATTCAAACTTCCTAGGCCTTCTTTACACTAAACTAATCATCATCATCATCATCATCCACGAAACCAAATCCTTTACATCAAAGTCAGAAATTAACTTCTGCAATAGCGAAGAATAACTTCCACAATAGATTATCTTTCATTTTACTTCATTTGCAAAGGAAGAATGACAAGGAATAATCAGTTACATGTTTTTCACTTGTATATACTTTTAATAGTTTTTAATATCTGAAGTCTTTTAGAAGGGATATTATGAGCATGAGTGCCTGTCCTATTGTTCCACCATCCTCACTTACTCCCTTCAGAAACAATCCAAATCTACAGCTAGCCAACATAACCAAGAAAAAGAGTGATTGTAGCACAGAGTAGCAGTGTTTTGACATGGTCTGAAGGATAATGACGTAAATATTTTTTAGTATCTTCTGATGACTTTAATTCTTCCTTTTAAAACATGTTTACACTCATCTTTTCACTACTAAAGTACTGCACTTCCTCAGTCTTCCATTTCCTCCCCATTCTTTTTACAATTCATCTCACAAGGGCCTCCCTATTGCAAACCTGGACTCTTTAGATCACAGTTAGACATATTTTCATGAATGAGCTTGATTGTTCTAAGGTTTTAGCAGCAGTCCAATATAGGTGGATATTTTTGTTCCTCTGCAATACCTTTAAGGGAAATATTCTGCTGTTTCCATGAAGAATGTGGTGATGGCTTGGTGCTGCTTCCAGTTGCCTGTGAATTTCCCAATTTCTCTTCTACATAAAGTGGAAGACTCCATGTGTAAAGAATGTTGCCTGATATTCCTGCTTATCTCAGCTATAAATTGCCAAACCCCCACTGGATTTCTCTCCTCCCTTGGTTTGTGGATGGCTATCTGCAATCTTGAATTCAAATTGATACCTGTTCCTTAGTCTGATGTCTATGAATTTCTCCTGCCGTCTAGTGACCCACATGTCATTATTTGGTCTTTGAAAATGCAAATCTGTTTTCCAGAAGGCCCATGAATTTTTACTTCAGAAAGAGGAAATATGTTCTGGTGTTTGGTAGAAAGAAAGCATTGATTCATCTGTCACAGGTCATAACCATTGTTCCATTCCCAGTCATAAGAACATTGACTGTAGAACTGAACATGAAAGAAAAACTTCATAAACTGCCTTTCTAAACTTTCTCCAAAATCCCCGTTTGTCTACTCAGAACTTCACATGGCAGCTGACATACACCAGTGATTTCCCAAGATTTTTATCATAGAGACTCGAGAAAATTGAATATATTTTGGGTGCAGTTACAAATAGATGAAAACTCAGAACACTGATTCTCTCACAACTGTTGTTATGTGATCAGCAAATACTGTTTGAAGCAGTGGCAAAATGTGAAATACAAGAATCTGATTGAAATTACTTACTGTTTATAATTTTGTTACTGGTTTCCTCAACAAAAACATGCATATACACACTGAATAGGGAGTGGTCAGAAAATCTAATGCTTTGAGAAAGTCTCTGACCAACTGTTCAAGCACTCAGCAACTGTGTCATTCACACAGGCTAAATGTTTCCCTGAAGCATCACACATTCTTTGTACGTGAACACAGCACATGAACACGTGCTGAAGAACACCTGGGATTAGGCATGTATTGCAACCTAGTCAGAACTACAGTGGCTGTAACATTAATCCAACTGGGCATGATTCCTGAAACACCAGATATCTGGTAAAAGATGAAATAATATCAAACGAATCCAAACAAGTTTTCTGGAAAAAATATGATTGGTCCTGTAAAAACATGTACATAACAATCACTGTATAAATACAAAGTATGCTTTCAGTCAGTTATTCACTGGAGAGGCTAGAAGAATGAAAACACCCAGACATGCTGTCATCACTGTGAAGCACTGAGCAAAAATATCCAATGGCACAAACACAATGGTACAACTACTGTCTCACCTGTGCTGGGCAGACCAACTGTATAGGCCAGGCAAGACTCAGCACTGTACTAATTCTCGGATTTGAGCAACTACATCTCCTCCACCCACTCTCCTTGCCATCTGGGAATGCCTCTCCAGCCTTTCTGAGACGTATTTATTGTTGATGGCAATTCCAACAGTGAAAGCAAGGGAGTCAAGCTCATAAGTGTTGGTGGATTGGTCATCTGTGCCCTGAGCTGTCGTGGTGCATGTATTGATTTGCTTCATGATCTGCTCAGCTCTGGCAACACAGAACAAAAGCAATTGGACTAGCACATCTGGAAAAACTATCACAGGTCCAAGAGAACATAGTGTCTCAGGCTGCCCACCACATTTCACTTACTTGTCCCCATTGGATAGGAAACACTATGTCTCACTGGTCTGGTGTATCTTTCAAAAGGGCCTATATATTTCTTCACTTTGCTTTGCCATTCTATGTATAACACAACATCATAAAAAACATCAGAAAGCATTTGGAAACATCACAGCAGGATAACTGCTAAAAAAATCAGACTTTATTTAGGGTTAGAAACTCTAGATGACCATAGGTATTGTCCTCTTGTGGGTAGGAGAATTCCATACCCTGAAAAATAAGGGCAAACCAAACTACATGCTTTTTTTAAAAATGGATATGCCTGTGCTGCAGTTGTAGCACTAGGACAAAGCAAATCATCTTACACTGATCTCCATGCTACTTAAACTAGACAGCTAAGAAAGCTCAACGGAGCTCAAGAGACCTAGTTCTGATGACTCTCACTGCACTTCTGTCACTTTTTGGCCTAGGGAGAAGAGGCTGAGGTCGGGTTTTTCACAGTTTATTAACATGAATCTCTGAACTCCTGGCCTACTGGCTATGCTCCCTCTAACACAGCCCAGGATCCTGTTAGCTTTCAACTCTCTCATGCCACCAGGCTTATGTTCAACTTGCTTAACCTCCACTCCAGGTCCTTTTCAGGAGAACTACTACCCTGGCTGAGAGTCTCAACATGGACAAAATGCAGCTGCTTCCTGTCACACTACTAATGCACATCTGCTTGTATGATACAAATACATGTGTGTGCTGGCACATGTGAGAGTCAGTGATATATTCTCTCGTGTTCAGGCCATCCATTAGTTACGAGAGGCACTTCCACTTTGGTTCTGTAATGAACCACACACAAACACATTCAAACACTTGTCCACTCTACTACAAAAACGTAAATTTCTTGTACATGAGAGGTACAGCCTGGACAAAAGGTTTAGATATAACAAACATGATCCATGTTTCTTTATTTTACAGTTTTGATCTTTATTTTATTAGTTCTATTTTTGGTTCCATAACATATTATAAGCAATCCAGAATATTGTGAATAAGAAAAAAAGAAAAAAGATAAACACTTGTTACATTTTTCTGTACATCCCTATTTATCTGTAAGTACCAATTCATGTTTTTTATTACTCTAAACACTTTAACTAGGACTGAAAAATAAAGATGAACCTAGACCGAGATGGAATTATTCTAAAAGTGCATCATCAGAATCAGCTTTATGTTTTATGCTACAACTTATAAAACCTGAAATCTGCACAATGAAATGCAAGAAAACAGCAGATGACAGGAGATCAGAAAATGGATTGTGTCAGTTGAACAGAGAGAGAATCAAGATTAAAAAGGTCAACAAGTGCTAGTGCTGTAGCATATATTCCTCTGTGCTGTACAGCCAATTTAATGCAACTGTGATAGGATGGTGTTACTCTCCAGTACTGAAACGGTTGCTTAGATTTGAGAAAGTTCAAGTACTGGCCTTTAAATTGAATATTTAAGTATTTTTGACCAGTGGATCCTTTAAAACCAACTACAGATAAATGCATGGTAATTCAGAACCATTAACTGTGCCAGAATTGAAACTGCTCACAATAAAGTGCACTATCATAAATGCAGGTGGTATAAGATCAACAATAATAACACTACATCATAAGTCAACTCTTACTGTAAATACATTTACCTGAACATCAAGTAAAATGAGAAGTCTGCACACTTTCCTGAATCTTTCAGAGAATTTATGAGAAGTGAGAACTCCTACTATCTCCATCTCTAAAGCCATAATCTCATCTCCCCAGTGCCAAAGGAATAACTCTTCTGCCTTCAACTATGAGACAAAACTTTGCTAGAAAACTCTTTTTGAGAGAAATTATGTTCTAGGATAAGGTCTTTGCAGAATGTGCTTATGTTTAACTCCTAAAATAAGCATTTTCATAAGCGAACACAGAACTCACCAGAACAGCTCCAGGTTTTATTTTTTTAGAATTGTACAAGCCTTTGTACAATTCTATCTTAATTTGTCCCCAAATCCAGTTACACTCAGTTTCTAGGTGACTTTCTGCCATATTAGGCAACCATCCAGTAAGATAATCCAGCTTCTTTAGCAAATGTCACTCAAGAATGACAAAATGCTGATGCCACGTTACTACCAGCCTAGGTAGAGTCAAGTGCTCTAAAGGTGAATGTCCACATCATACTGCCATTCCCCAAACCCACCTAGCCATAATATCCTGTTTCCTAATTCACTAATTAACCAAACATTTTTAGGATAAAGTCTAGAAAATTTGAGGTACACAGCAGTATTCAAGAACTATTTCAAATTAAAGATCTCTTTTTTTTTGACCATGCCAAACCCCTTCAATAGTTTGAACCCCAAATAAGAAAAATCTTCCACTCACCTTCACCACTCCATTTTCATGCATGGTGACACAGTTGCTGGGATCCTCCGAAAGTTGATATAAAGCCAGAGCTGTAGCTCTGTGAACTAATGGATCCTTTGCCTTCAGGTAACGTACTAAAGGAGCCACAGCCTTGGCTTCTCCAAAGGCAACTCTATTGCTGCCCCACATGCAACAGTGGGCAATGGCCTCTGCTAAGTGCCGTTTTAGTTTGTTATTGTTCTGTAGAAGGTAAAAACATAATAAATTAAAGTCAACACACACAACAAAAAATTCATAGGAAAGCAGAATTGTGTTCTCACACATGTTTAAGGCATCCCAATTCAATTGCAGTACAATTAAAACTGGAGAAAGCTGTAAGGCATAGAGCTATGAAAGTCCCTTAATATTCTTTTTATAGCAAGTGCTGTGAATTTTTATATTACTTCAAAGGTACTTTTAGACTGACTGGAAATTAGATAAGATAGCATTAAAATGTAAAATACAGCCCCATCACTGAGATTTTCTGCATGTTCCAATTTATTGTTTTCTCAACCCTTTGTGCTTTTTTCATACAGCAGCTGCACCATCTCAAAAGCAATATTCTGCAACAGTAACTATTAAAATGAAGCTCATCTTTCAAACAAATTTTAATACCAGACACAGTATGTTTTGATGTCCAATATACATCCCATAGAAGAATGATTCCACACCTTTTCCTTGTAGCTGCTACAAAATCTACTGCTCTTGTCATAACCTTTTAGCTGGGCACAACACAGACTGACATAAGAAATTCCAATGCTTTGTATGATATGTTTAGATGTTACTTACTGTGTTTGCTAGCTTGGACAACAGAGGGACGACTCCATGATCTGTCATAACAGCCAAGTTTTCTTCATCTTTTGCTATATTTGCAATGGCTGCACATACACTTGTTAAAACTTCTTTATCCTTTGATTTTAGCAAATTGACTATCAGTTCCAAGCCACCAACAAAAGATCGAACCATGTCCCCAGAATTCTAAATGAGAATCAAAAGAAACATAGTTTTAAAATGTTCAACCAGTATTTATATGCAAATTTTTTTAAAAAGAGATTGGCATGACATATTTATTCAAAACTGCAGCTATTGCTGTGTTGTCTTCACCAAGAAATATGGCTAATTTGGAACTTGGAGCTCTTTTGATTGACATATGAGAGTTAGACTGTTTCACGCACCACCATCCAGGCAGAAATTCAATGCCTAAATAAAGGTATCTATCATTTTTCACACCACAGGCTATGAAAGTCTCAAGCTGTCACTTTAGAAGGGTGCAAGTCTCCCTTATCAGTTGTATCAGAGTGGCCAGACTGGTGCCTCACGCACCTTAGGGCATCTAACACAGCAACAGACACTCCTGTTTAGGCTCTCAGAGTGTCTCCTGTCGCCTACATTTAGTCTGACAGCTAAGACAAAGGAGTGACAATATTATTTTCTTGTATTGATGCAAATGAGTATTCATGAACATTTAAGAGAGGAAGTTAAACAATTCATGACAACTGTGGGAGAAACATGGTGCACCTCAGAGTATGAATGTGCAGGAATGGAAAGAAAGGTCTGCAAGTGGAACTACTTCAATTTGCTTCTTTCAACAGGTCAGTAGGAGAATTTTGAATAAAAACTACCAGACACTCTCCTGAAATCTTTTGGATTTCATGCAAGTGCAAACATGGATTCTGTGAACTTTCCTAGGGCTAGAGTGACCCTGAAGACCAAGCATGGTTTTGATTGTATTTATTTCTTTTTGGGGGCTGATTTATTAACAGAGTAGGGTCCAACTGTATTATGTTAGCTTTGCTGAGCAAATCTATCAAATCACTCATGGACTTGGCAAATGAAGATTTCATAAGATGCTGCAGTTTCATCTTTTTTTAGTTCTGGGTCTAAACGTCAAACAGAACTCTTAGCTGTGATGTTTCCTTCTCACAGAAAGCAACAGCAGTGGGTAGGCCCGCTGGGAATGAAACGTTTTTCACCACAGGCAGAACAAATCATGAGACTGGAAGGGACAGGTTAAAGCCAAACTGTGTAAGGGCAAAAAATAGAAGCCATAGCATGTGGAAAAATGGCAGCATGAAAGAGCAAGCTTCATGCCAGAGTCCTAAAACCCCCCAAAATGAATAAATAACAGAGGTCCTCACAGAAATTAAAATAGAATCTAAATGCAGAAGGACAATACAGGTTTGTGGCTCAGAAAAACAGTTGAGAAAGACAGAGAAGGAAGGGCAATGCTCTGCCACTTCTGTTACCGTGTGAGCTGCACAGAGAGGCAGGTGGGCTTACAGAGGGTTTCCCATGGATACATCAGCATAATCGTTCCTCTATCCTTGCTAGTGTATGCATACCACAATGTAATACATCTACAGACAATCACCTGAAGTAAAACACTGTTTCTCCATATCAGTATTCATGTTTGTCTTGAAATTTTAAAATTTGACCCAAGGTGACATATAATTGGTTACAGAGAAAGCTTTCCACCCACAAATATCTTACCTATATGTATTCCAGGGCTAGAAGCTTAATGACCAGACATGGGAGGAGGAAAGAAAATGAGATATTTTATACTTACTTCCATTCTTTGAAAGTCACTACAGCATTACTTTGTGTATAAATATTGGCTCAAGAGATGAGAAAGGCTTCTGTTCGACAGGGAAATGCTACAGTACAATGTCTAAGAGTTGAAAGGGGCTCTGAATATGATTCTGTGTTTCTGCATGGTCCAGATATCCGTGTATTATTATTCCTGCTTTTGAAAGATGTTCCATGAAGAGATAAGATAGCCTTTATCTCATCTTAATGAATGAATATCTACATTTTATATTTTCCTACCTGTACATATTTTCTTTCCAGATTATTATAACCCTATTTGTTGAATTTATTTTCTGTCAAGCTTATTCTTTCCATATTTTGTAATGGAGTACAGTCCAACTAAAGTCATGGAATAACATATAAACAATCCAGCAGTATGAAAAAGAAAAGAGTTTCAATAATCATCTGTGAAACCGACTAAACATAAGGACAGAACATTCAACCAGTGATGAAAAGCAGAGGGAAACTGCAGAAACCACATTTCAGGGAAGTTTCCCAAATGTGATTGTGGGTGTAGTCTGGTGGTCTGTGAAAGACAAAGAGAAAAGCAAAACAACAAGAAATTTGAAGAACAATGAGTGGAAAGAAGGACCAAAATGAGAGCTTTAAAATCCACTATGTTATATACAAGATTTTTTTTTTTCAGAGAAATTTAAACAACAAAAGCAATCTTTTTTGTACTATTTAGCAAAACCACATACTTGCTTTGTAAAAGAGATTTCTAGAGTTTTTTTTAACTGAAATATGTGTATTTATTGTATACACTTGCCATACCTATATATTTAAGAAAGAATTTATATGAAGTTGTGCCTGTGACTGCAGAGGTCTAGACTTAATTCTTTTGAATCTGTGTTCTTTGATTATACTTGTATTAATGATCAGATACTGCTCATAGTGTAAAGTCTAACGTAACTTCTGTGATTTTAGTTTTCAAATACTCTCAGGCATTTTAATTTATACCTTTTTATATTAGCATAAGAGAAAAAAGAATATATAACATGTCTTTGGAAATACATTTTTACTCTGTTTCAATTAGAAAAAAAATGCAATCTTTAAATTCCACCTTCTAAATTAATTGACAAACAACTTACTTTATTTGACAACCCAAAGGGTTTGCAATTTCCAGCTATTGGTGTGTGTTAAGGTTTCATATTTATCTGTATTATGTTTTATCCATGTGTCCCACTTCCTTACCGATTGTGACAAAATCTTACTAGTTGTCCTAACAAGGCTACTCAGGTAGAGTTAAACAGGAAAAGAACGTTAAGAATAAAGCCCAAGAAACTGTCTTTATAGAGAAAAACATTGATAAAATCACATACAAGCAAAAAAATATGTAATTTTATTGTATATATCTGAGTGTATGTGTTAACAATAGGCTGAGTGTGTCTGTTTTAACAATAGCATTTCCCGAGCTGAACAAAGAGGCCAAACACAAAGGCATTTAAAGAAGCAATACAAATGTTAAAAAAAAAAAAAAATTTGAAAGGGGGAAGAAGGCTTGATTGTATTAACAGGAAATAACTTCATTTTATATCTTTATCATTATAGTACTTTTTAATCCAATATTTAACCAGACGTGACATATGAAACAACATGGATTGTTAAACTACATTTTAAGTGGCTAAAGAAGAAAGGAAGAGATAATAGAATTTTTCGTTACTTCACATGACCACATCTTCTGAGCAGTTGAGAGCAAAGTTTTTATCCTCAGAAAGTGTGATAAATGCTACTTTAAAATTGGATTCAAGCACCTGTCTGGCATAGATGCTGAGGCCAGAAAAGTTACCTGCTGTGTTAATAAAGGTCTCATCCCACTACTTTTGTTACATATTTGTATCTTGCTGGCCTGCGTGACTGTTACCAAGATTCAGTTAACTTTCCCTTTGCACTTCTATATTGGCTTCAGCCAAGAGCAGAAATAGTGTGAGACAGACCAGCTTTGCAAAGTTTTTTAAATTAAGAGCAGAAACTATTATGGTATTCGCAGGATTTGATCTTTGTGGTATTTATACAAGGAGAACATTTGGGATTTTTGAGTTGTCTCGTTGTCATATTCTATGTTTTTTGTGTTTACTTTCATTAAGTAAATAAAGTTCATCAGTCTTAAGATGAGACATACAGGTCTTGTAGAAGAACTACTGGATTCTTTTGTAACCTAATTCCTTTCTTGTTTCTTCCAAAGTGAAAACTGTTTTCTTTACTTGAAAGATTTAAAGCTAAACACCTTATTACAAAAACACATTATGTTTATCTTTAAAACATACTCCACTTGAAAGATAAAAGTTTCTCCACTAAAGACAAGTAATATTTCACTCTTAAGACATCTTAAAAAGCCTAAGATGTCAAAGCTAATTTGTCAAATTGAATTTCTTTTGCCCAAAAAAGTGATGCTATGGCTGTGCAAACAAACTTTAGTTATCAAGAGTCATCTTTAAACTACCTTTTCTTTAGTGAAGGAAGCTTTTCCTTTCCTTTTGTTATTGCCAACTGAGTAACTTCTCATTCTAGAGCACAAACCAATTTAAAGTTCAAAATAAAGAAATGCAGAGAAGTTTCTATATTATAGCTGCTTAGTGAAAATGGAAAACACAATTTATATAAGGAAGTCTCTATTCACTGTTCTTACTAAATAACTCAGTGGTAATATTGATCAAATTACTTTATATTTTAAGGCTAAATTTATTCCTGTCAGTATAGCTGTGGAGGTTTCCACTGTAGCAGAACAGATGAAGAAACATTTTTAAGATAAGACTACTTCCCTACATCTCACAACTTCTGCGTTGGAAAATACAATGTGTTGGGAAAACAAGACCAGACAATCACCATGGATTTTCCTGTCCACTTTACCTCATGGAAGCAACTAAAGTCAAAGCAACAAAGCAGAGTTGCTTTAACATGGTTCCAATGCTATTCTATAGCTGTAAGGGCAGAATTCCTCTTCAGAATTTGCTCTCTCTCTTCAGGGATTTGATCATCGCACACTTGGCAACTGTATTGCTATTAACAATTTCAAGAAACCAAAGTGAAGCCAGATATCCAAGCATACAGCCCAAGAAGGCATGTGATGCATGTTCTCTAAAAAATGGCGGGGGGAAAAAAGTCTACATAGTCACTTATGCAGCTTTTAGTAGTTCTTCTATCTATTGGTTTCCTTACTTTCCAGTCTGGCAAACTATACCTGAAGTTCAGTCCTTGGTAATTGCCAAAATCATATTTTATATCTTTTTCACAGAAGAAGTAAAACAAGGAATATCGAAGACCTTGGAGGCCACAGTTGTCCCAATTATTTTAGATTATTTTGAGGAGCCTTTAAATAATGGAAGTATGAGAAACAAATAACACTGAATAACTGGAAAACCTGCAAAAACATGATTTACACTGGTTTGGGATTGAATTGAATTCAAACATGTCTAAGCAAAATTCTTATAATCAATATGTTTACAAGATATCACAAATATGTAATTTAATATTGTAGAGGTGCAAGACATCAATATTAGAATGTTCTGAGGATGGTTGAGCTACACAATCAATACAGTGACAACACAAACTAGTAAGTTGTTGAAACAGTTATTGTTTGTGTCTTTGCAAGTCTGGCATTGTTTCAGAAATCGAGTGGGATATAAGGTAATCATATCATGTTGTACCACTCACCATTACAGACCACTGAGAATATGAACAAGCAGCATAAAGTATAAAATTTTAGTTCAATCAAAAGCTTCATCACTAGAAAAAATGATTGCTTGAAATCTTCTGGTTTATATTATGTAGCAAATGAAACACAATGATCTCCATGCTCTTTTCTTGTTTCAAGATCTATGGAAGTCCCACATGGCAAGTGAGAGGGTAAAGACAGGAAAAGAGTGACATGGACTCTTTTTCCAAAAGTCAAAAAAAAGAAGGGAGGAAAAAAAATCAGTGGAGGATGGGATTTAAACCTTTTCTAAAGTTTTAAAATCCAATTAGCAAGTCAGAATTGAAGGTAAAGAAGCTATACAACAAACTGTTGACTAGCATGTGTAGCTGTTAATAAACCAAGCTACAAGAAAAGCTGGTGAAATATTTTCCAGTGGAACAGTATTCCATCAGAAAATGCTAATGGAATGAAACTAAAACCTTCCATAAGAACACAACGACTTCTTGAAAAGTTTTGACAGAAACCAGGCAGAAAGACAGGCTAAATAACCAATGTGTCTCTTCATCTTTTCTCTTGTCATCCAGATGGCTGGTGAGTAGCTTGCCAGGCTGCTTGGCCTCTAGTTTTCATAGAATCCCTGACTTCTTGCCTGATGGACTGCCAAACAGCTGGAAAGCCAGGTCTCCAGGAGCTCCTAAGCTTTTTGGCTTCTCATGGTCTCCAAGCTCTCAGGCAGCTGCTTTTGCATGGAACTTAGGGCCCAAGGCTCCTGTGTGAGGGAGATACAGGCTACACCCTTTGCTTCCCAGCTTCCACAGTATGTGTTTTACAGAAACTGGACTCTTATTTCTAGACAGTAAAGACCTCAGGGTAATTCATGTCAGTCCATTCAGGATCTCCAACACGTCTGTAGGTGGCCCAAATGGCTCCTGAGAGCTGGTTCACTGAACTGGGCAGCCTGTGTCAAGAGTCATTGGATGAGCTGGTTCTGTATGCACCCTGCAAGCATGGCAGTCACTTACGGATTCACCAAGCTGGGTCTGGATTCCCGGGCTTCCTAAATCTCCAAGGATCCTGGTTCTCTGGAAGGCTTCAGGGGCAAGCCAAAAATTCCTTTTTCTCTCTCTTACATTACACTTTTGATGCTTAGCTAATAGCAAACATTTAAAAATTTGGAGGATCTAAATCCAGATATCAGGAATTGAAAAGTGAAAAAAATGAGAGCAAATATAGAGAAGGAGGTATGACAGGTGAAAAAAAATAATGTCTAGAGAAAACAAAGAGAAAAATTGAAACAGAGCAGTTGGACTACCAAGGTTTCTGTACAAAATATCAAGAAGCATAGCAAGGCAAACAAAGAAACTGGAAAACGCTGTACATGTGCAAGAAGGGAATTTTGACATTATAGGCTTAATCCAAGAGTGGTACGTAAACAAAAATGCATTGGTAGTACTTAACTAAAATTTTTTCTATGTAAAACAAGGGAACCGCAGTGTGCAGTGTGAAGCATGATTATTTTTACACAGTATAGTTTTAAATTAATAAAATGTGTAATCAAAGCATCTTAATTTATTTAAAACAGCAAATAGTTTTACTATTTTTTAAATAATAGAAGAATTTACTTCAGCTACATGTCTTTGCTATTCTTAGTAAAGCAATGCTCTCTGTGGTTTTATACATATGGTTGTGTTAAAATTTCCATAACAAGCAAAATCTATGAAAGAAAAGGTCATCAGCCGCATATTTTCTACCCACAGGTTAACTCCAGACTGGTGGCTGCAAAATTCACTTTCTCATTATATAATATTGTTGCAGGACTGAAGACTAATTGACCATCCCACATACCCATCTCATGACCCTTCCCTCTTAAACCTGGTTTAGTTTTGATTTGGTTTTGGGTTTTTGTGTTTCAGCATGGTCATTCTCTTTCCCTTTATGAACGAAATACACAGACAACTTTAGATGTCTCATCATCTTTCATCACACCCATGATACTCCCCTGCAGAGCTGAAATCACGATTTATCAGAAAAGGGTGAGATGCCATTTTACAAGTACATTTTAAAAATACAGAATAACTTTGTCTCTCTTATCTTGCAAACCTCCAGTCTCTGACTGTTTACTTAAATTGTTTTGACAGACACAACACAGCACTGTAACAGGTAGTGAGAAGTTATTAACTCTACCATAGCTGAAATCAGGACAACTCTATATATAGAGTTAATGAAGTTCTTTAAGAAAGCCTCACAGTTGTAGCTATGAAAAGGCTAAAACTGGAAGCTGATATGCAGGCACATGGGACAGAAAAACATGATGCCTGACATTACCATTCGTATTCTAATGTTTACACCCTTTGTTTGCACAATTCTACTAAATATGAGGACAGAAAATAACCTCTAGAACTTTTAGAGTTTTCTTCCTTTTTTTTAAAATTGGTTTATTTATTCAAAGATTCTAGTAGAAAGTTCCTCTGTGAGGACACAGGAATTTTCATACAAACTCAAGCTGGCAGTGTTCCTCTTACTGGCACAAAGCATTTGGGTGAATTTTATAATAGCCCAAATGACATCTTTGTATAATTTCTCCAAACGTTTATGTTTGGGCTGATGTACGTTGGGAGAACATTACAAATACTGTTTTTCAAAGAAGCATCATAACCAAATATTGCTGTTCCAATATCAACAGAGTTGAGTAGACTTCTTTTATTCATTTTTCATAAAAATTTGTGTTTCTTGGACAGTTCACTCACACTTTGCCACTAGCAATGTGCCTGCAGTAGTAACTTTTCCTTTTGGAAGTAAGGAGCTAATTAATAAGAATCTGCTTCTATTAAGATAATGCCTTTGAATAAATGACATTGACTCTCTATGTCTTTTATTTTAAAGAAAGGTATGAACTACTTTATCCAAAATCATGAGATACTTGTCTAAAACTCTAAAGTAGAACTTTCAGGTGCTGTGCAATTTTTCTTAGGAGAGTTTTACCACACAAATTATATCACTGTCAGCAACATCTTCACTCTACAAGAAATTTGTTAAGCTAAAAATATTTAGAACTAATGCTGGTATATGAAGCAATGATTGACATGAAGCCAATACTGCAGTTGTCAGAGCTCTAACAGTCTATGTACTACAGTGTACAACTTTTATCCTCTGTTTAAAAAGTCACAGATCTGCCAGGGACCAAATATCACTGACCTTTATCATATTTCTTGAACAAAAAATACCACTTAGCTACATCATACTGATACACTTCTATTCTATGGGAAATACTTTTAAACAGATTATGGTGAGAGTAAGTGCATGAAAGAGAAACATGTCATCACATGCTATGACAATAACCACCCTATCAGAATGATTGATTAGCTTCTAAGATTTTATAAATACAGAAAACAACCTTTAAGTTGGTTGTAAAATGAAAACATCTGTGCAGAAAAATGGATGTGCAGAAAAATGGATGCTGCATTACACTGTTATAAAAATTCGTTTGTGATACTATTAACAAGTTCAATTTGAGCTGTGAACCTTCAGAACACAGAAGAGAACCACTACAGCTTCCACAAAAGAACACAAAAATAAAACAGATTCCATGCTCACAGCTATTTGAAACACAGTTTGCAGACCCAAGTAAAGGCTTAGAAAGGCCAGAACACACATAACCCTTTAAAGTCATGTACTTACTACAGTTTTTGAATCAAGCACTGCATAAACCAAAACTGCTTCTTGGAAGAGTGCATAAATTGTTGAATAATATTAACTTTGAACAAAAAAAAACCCCAAATTCTCTTTAGATAGAAATAGTTGCTGCACTTCCTCAGTGTGGCTGTAGTTGCTGCTTTATACATATTTCTTTCTATTCAGTGTCAGCGGAAAGAGTATTATTGGTAGGTTTGTTCCAGTGAGCCACTTGGCCTCAGTGCCACACAAAGAACCCTTTGTGGGATCACAGATTAGCATTAGGCAGGCAGCCAAGAGAGATGAAAGGAGGATAGCTACACTAAGGGTGTACATAGCTTGCACTCATCAAACACCCCAGGGGAAAAAACGAAGAAAAAAATTAATGTAATGTCTAATTTCAGTAGTTGTCCTCTATTCCCTTAGTTTCTGAAAAAGTGCTTTTAGTGGAAGCTCTAGCAATGTGCAGCTCTGCTCTGGCACTTCAACTCGCAGAGTCTTACACATAGGAAGTATTACCTTAGTACTGAGATCAAGTAGTATTTTAACATTCAGTTACAGCAATATTGTTCAAGAGAGAGGCAGGTATATTCACATCTTGACAGCAGAGACATATTTAGACTGCACCATTAGGTACCAAAAATTTTTATTGCACCCAAGTTCACATTTAGAAAAAAAGGATGAAAAGATAATTCAAAATAACCAGCATGTGTGAAAAATGACAACCAAGCCACCATTGTAGAAATCATTGTGAAGAAATATAAAATGCTTAACTCATAAAAATCAAAACCAAAGATTCTCACAATATATCCATATATCCCTATATCCATGTATCTCTACCTGCAATGAATCATCTACATAAAGGAATAGCAGCCATACAGTGCTTAAGTCCAAACAGGAAACTGCCTCCAAAGGATGCAACAGATATCTAGCACTTTCAAGGAATTACTTTTCTTTACATAGTCAGAATCTCTAATTCTGTGTGGAAAGATATATATTTTTGGTATAGTAGAGAGAAGATGTAAATATTGCATTAAATATAGAGGTAAATCAGAAATGGAAGCTAATACTGTACAAGGATTGAGGAATAAAGTTAGTACTCTAGGAAACTGCTCATGAGAAACAAAACCTTGCCCATTTATTTTATCACATGTCAGTGCTAAGAATTCACAGAAGATGACTTGCAGCTTATTCTCACTATTTTATCTCTATTTGGAAACTGACATGAAATATATGAATAGCTTAGTCTTCTGTGCACAACTGACCTGCAAAACCACCACTATTCACAACTGGCACTTTTTGTTGGCAGTCTGAGCAGAAAACCTGAAGATTACATTGGCATCAACTCTGAAATATGCTCTGAAACCAAATAACGGTCTCTTGAGAACACAGTTGAAGTACCTCACAGTGGAGAACAACTAGAACTACCCATGCTATTCATAGCCTGTGAGCAGAAGCTTTCTGTTTTCAGCATTGTCAGATTTTCACCATGCTTTATTTGGGAACAGTATGTTTAGGTCCTGATAAGTTATTAAAATATATTGGCCAATACAGAAAACACTGTAAAGGCAAAACAGATTATATAATGGGTTCTAGATGGAGAACTATTCACTTTTGAAAAGTAAATACATACCTTTTTAAGTAGTTAACAGAATAAAATAAAGAGAGGGTAAGTAGCCAACAGCAAAGTATTGCTGGAAATTATCCAAATATAAAAATTATATGTGAGTATATATATAACAAAACTGTTGCTTTAAATACTTTCTTACCTTAGCATTTTCAATGCAAGGACAAAGAGCCCAAGCTGCACTTGCTTGGACTTCTGGGTTAGGATTTTTCAATGATGACCATAGCAAGCGAACTCCATCTAGATTGTCAATTATCCTATTGCAGAAACAGACCAAAAAGGGAAAATTAATTATGGAGTATAAAACACTGAATCTCAAATTATTTCACATGCTTTGTGATTGGAACACTGCGCTAAGAAACACTGGCATGATTCTGACATACTGTTTTGCTTTATGCAAGTGCCTGTGTTTTATTGTCAGCTAATCGCCATCAACATACTCAGTAAACACTGCTCACTACAGCAGATGGGTGTGAACAAATGAAGCAGAGACAGAATGTTTTCTAACTAAAGCTCATTAATGTTGTTCATTTTTTTTCCAGCACTGTCATTTGGAGTTCTTACAGAAGATAAAGTAAACTACATTATAACCAGAACTCATAAACGTGAAAACAAGCATGTGACTTTTTAACGATCTGCATGCAAAGTGAAATCTGAATTCAAGCATACTGGCTTCTTTCATATAGTAACAAATACTTTCCAAAACAAATATTTATGCCCAAAACTATGTACTTAACTTTTTATTAAGTCTATGCTTAATGTATTTACCTTGCTCTATGACATATTTTAAAATACTATGTTTCTAATCAAGCATTAGAAATTAAAATGGTCACACCACAGAGTATCCTTTGTTGGGCATGAATAACGTGTAACTTGTTTCCTGTATGTTCCTTACTAACAAGACCAACACTGAGCACTATGTTATAACTACTTCAACATACTGTAATCAAAGTATCTTCATGACTAGCTGAGAAATGAATTATTATCAGAATAATCTCTCTGTGTTACGGTTACATATTGATCAGGCTTGGGGATCAGAACTTCGCATTGGGTTCCAGTGAATACCCTAAATGGAAAGGAAGGTCAAACAAAACTTAACAGCCTGTACTAACATGCCTTTCTTCCCTCAAAACTGTGTTAAACTCAAAGCAGATGAGCTGAAGATGAAGAAAAGCAAATACACCTTCATTGTCTAACCTCAAAAGTAAAAAATTCAGTTGCATACAATGTGTTTACATCCTTTATTGTAAATGAAAGAGAATTTAAACCACATTTTTAAGAGAGCTTAAAAACAGCAGATAAAGCATCTCATTTGTGTTCACTACACATGCTTTGCCAGGAAATTTTAAAACGAACTATAAAATGAACTTTGTATGTAATTCTATCATCATTTGAAGCAGAAAAAATAAATAAGGACGTGAAGTCCCTCTAAAATAAGCAAAGATTTTATTCATAACATTTTAATGCAAACTGGTTATACAACATTTTTCAAAATCATACTTTTTGCACAAAGCTATGGTTAAGCTAAAAAACTCTATTTTTTTTTAAATCTTCAAGTTTCAGTACAGCTCATTTTACACACTCAGCTCCAAAGCAACTGCAAGAAAATCATCATTCAAAGGACAAATTCAGAAGTCTAAACACAACAAAATAAACCAGTATGAGTACAAATAACACCATTACACATACATGTTCACATAGTAAGGATGACTTAAGTAAAAGCTTCAAAACAAACTTTTAAATCCCCCCCCAAATCCCAAACACTTTCAAGCAATTTTAACATTACTCTCCTGTCATTTCAGAAAGTACAAGGAATTTTTTCCTATATTGGAATTAATTAAAAAAGAACCCATGAATCTTTCCTCTAGTCAAGCAGAGTACTGATAATTTACCAACATGAGGTACTTCCTCCCAAGAGGGGCTAAATATAAATGACCCAACTCCAACAAGTATATGAAAATCTAGAGATAGAAGCCAAACACTGAGATCAGATTTTTCCACCACACTTAAAAAAACAACCTCTAGGCTGATTTATCTTTCCTTTCTATTTTTTTAAAGCTTCCTTTTCAACTGAAAGTTTACTTTCATTTTCTTCTCAGTTTTCTTGTCTTCTTTTCAGTGTTTCAAGGTAAACTAGCTTCACTCTATCATTAATTTTCTGAAGAGTTTTGCCTTTTGCTGGAAGACCTGAAAGACCAGTTGTCTTAGATGCAACAGAACCCAGCTCAGAATATTTGAAAGGATAGTTCTCTGACCATTCAAGATGCATGAAATTAAACTAGGAAACAGTACAGACAAACCAATAAAATCTCCAAATTACATTGCTCATCACTGATTACTTGCAGTTACGCTAGATTAACACAAATAAAAAGAACTCTACATACATGAATGATGCTCTTAAATTCTCATTCTGGAAGAATTATCATTATGTAATCACCATGCAAGCATAAACCTTGTTATTTTCATCTTGCTGAGAAGATACATTTGCCAATCTAGAAAACACTGCTAAAGAGTTCGGGTTTTTAACCTTCCTATGGTTTCACTGCACAATCCAGCAGATGAAAAAAATGGGTGCTGAATGTGTGTATTTGCCTTAACAGCAAAGGGAACATTAAAATAAATGGTCCTGAAAAATGTTTACTCTACAAAAGTGCTTTGACATTAATTTCCTTCCTATGTAAAAATTCCTTTTTAAAGCTGACAAAAATACTCATTCAGTTTACTATACAAATAAACAAAGAAAGAGAGAGCAAAATAGACTGTTGTCTTGAAAATTTTAGCTTTGACGACATAATGCTAAAGAATATTATGATTTGCTTTTGTATATAGTTTTTGTATCTAATTTTCTTCCCAAAATATATTATAATATTATTAGCAGGATGTGGTAGTAAAGCCTCTTACCACAATAAATACAACCGAATTAAAAAAAAACAACAAAACTTTAGTTGGCATTCAATTCTCTATTCATCCACAGTTAGCACATTATTCACTCTGTGGTTTCAGTCACTTGAATGATTTATTTTATAATAATTTGTTGATATGCTGATGATAAAATTAAACTACAGTAAAATTTGGAGCAAACAACCACTCGTGAAACTGTTAAAAGACAGGTTTTTAAATAAAAATGCAAAATATTTTCTTTGAAAGCTGAATGGAATCTCATAAAAGGTGAAATAATACAGTATTCAGTTGATGTAAAAATCTTAATATTTAATACTTTAATATTGAAATATTTAACTGCTTTATAGAATAGTTGATCTGCTATTGTATGTATGTATGTATGTATGTAATATTTCTAATTCACAGGAAATTACTAATAGTCAAAATCTTAACAGGCATGAAACTCACCCAGAGTAGAAACGTAAACTTTATTTTAAGTAATTGCCACTTGGTCCTTCATTATAAATATACCAATATTTATATGTTTATTATATACATAACAATGTTATATACATTTATATGTTATTTATATACATAACAGTATAGAAATATGTGGAGTTTAAAAGCCAGAGCCCAGGTTCTGAACAGTGTGCTTCTCTGTTCCGTAGAATAGCCAAGGCATCTCACAATAGAACTGGATGACCTCTTCTAACTCAAAGCTCTCTATCACAGGCTGATTTTTTTTGATCACTGATATAATTTGGAATAGGTGTGGATAATTCTGCTCCTCAAAATAACCAAAAGTAGCTGCAATGGCAGCTAGAACTGGCTGGAGTGAAGAGGCACTCCTGTCACGTGCTCCTGTGCTGACCAGACATGATTAGAGTAGAGGTGGAGGAATATATTCAGCTGGCAGCACTCCTGACAAAAGGCAACTGCAAGGTGGAGGACCCAAAACATCTTCCTGCTTCCCACACAGAACATATGTGTGGTGTACAGAGAATCGGTCTTATGGACAAATAATTTTAATGCAATTAAACCAATTCAGAGATCACTGCAAATTTTAGGTTACAGTGACTTGGTATTTGCTATTTGACCAGCGCAGATTAGTCAGTTTAAGATAATTCTTTGCTACTTTTGTACTTTTGTTTGTGTCTGTTCACAAACAAAAGTAACTAAATGAAGACTTTTCACCTTATTTAAGAATCTCAATATCATATAATTGAACATTATGACCAAGATGCGGCTTAACAATTCTAGAAATTTACTTTGCTTTTTTTAATATATCTGAAACTAGCAAAGCTGTTAATCTGAAATACTATTTCTCTTTCCAATTAAAACTTAATATTGAACATTTCCAGTAGAAATGTCAACATGAATTGCTTCAATACACATACGTACACACAGCCTAGACATCTGTTTGCCATAGCTAATCATCTTTCTCTCTTACAATGTTACTTACCAGAACTTTGAGAACTCCAGTTTAATTGCATGCCAATTTAGACCACAAATACAAATGTAAATAAACAAAGTTATACTGACTCTGTATTGTGCTCACTGGTAAGATTACAGGGTTTAATTCTGTCAGAATGTAATCTCATCTTTTTTGAAACCACAATTTAGCATTTTTCTTAAAACATCAACTAGTTGCTGCTGACTGCTTTGATAAATAGTATTATATACCAATGACTCAAACTCCATCTGCTTGGCCAAAATAATTGTACATTTTAGTTTAAAAGATTCTAAGCCCTCAGTTCTGAATGCTAGCAATGCAGTCTATGGATTTTCAAATGGAAAGGGCAAATGAAAATCTAGTGTCAAAGACTAATCACTAGTCCTTTGTTTTTAGTAAGAGAAAATGAATAACTTATAAGAAGTTTCTCAAAAAGATAAATATACATAAAAAATGTACAGCAGCATCCTTGTCAGTGGTAGTACAGCAGATGAAGTATGGAGAACAGCTTCATGCTGTCTACATAAGAGTAAGGAAGCTCAATCACATAATTATGTTGTGTTTTTTAGATAAGTCAACTTATTTTTTGCTGTGAGAGAAGCTGGCTGCTGTTTTTTATTTTAAATAGTTCAATAGAATCAGTAAGAATAACTTAATTGCTTCAAATACCTTGAAGTAAAGGATTGGTGCACAAAAGTAACACTTGTGTATCTTACTTTCAGTAGTTGTAGGAGTCACAGTGTCAACTAGGAAACATGGCAGAAAAAAATACCTAAGAGACATATAGAAGATTATGCCTGTCTGTTAGTCTCTCTGTCACTGCAAGCTTCCTCCATGGAACATAAGATAATTGCACAGTATTTTCCTCCAAATTTAACTGCACTGCTTCACAAAACATTCTCATAATTTTATAGTGATGTTTTATTTCTTATTTTAATCCCAACCTCTTCATCATATATCCTTGACTCATTTACAGAAATCATGTGAGCTCCACTCTTGGTCTGTATGGCTTTTCCATACCTACTGCTGCAAGGATAAATTCAAAATAGACGACTACTCAACTGAATCTTTTGTCTCTAAGCCACACTTTGTTAAACACACATGCAGCTAATGACATGTATGAATATATCTGAAAAATCTCAATCCTTATGAGGGCTTAAATTTTTCTATATCTGAAAGTCAATGATAGCAGAATCCAGGAAAACCATCACAATATTCAAAGTTTCTGTAACGCCAAACTAAAAAAGTTACACTGTAAACAGAGCCTATCTATACCACATGACAAAAAGCCCCCAAGCCTCAAGACCTGCCAGCCAAATTTGTCAGGACAAAGGCAGGAGGGAACTGATCACCTAGAACCTGTCAAGCCATTCTGAGAAACAAGGAAATGTAATAGGGACCCAGCTACCTGAATCTGAAAGCTACCTATAGGTATTAATAGCTACCTATCAACCTGCTGCAACAGAAAATTCTCATCACCTGTATATACTTACAGGCTAAAAGTGACTTTGCTTGGCTTCTTTCTAGAAGGTAATCTTGGCACATCTCCACACTCTTGGCAAGATGTGTCTTTTTGGTTAAGAACTTCAGGAAGTATTTACAGGAAGAGACCAAACTCCAACAGTAGTTTCTAACAAGGCTATTTATTGTTTTAGGCCCCAATTCTGTAAAGAGAAAAGAGCCACACTACAGACTGTGTGGGTGTATTCTTCCTGTCTTTGGTGACTTGTTCTTCCCCAAAAGGACAGCACTTTGGATGAGGAGATGAGGAGATACAATTTCAACTTCTGCTGTACTGGTCTGAGAAGAGGGGAAGGGAGAAGAATGAACATACTTGTTTTTCTTACTCTTTTTCTTGTTTTTTTTTCAGAGAGATGTGAGGGTGAGTGGTGGGTAGGGAGGTTGCTTGTAAGTGCCAGGTGAGAGGCAGAGCACTCAATCAAGGATATAATTTAAACATTTGGACAGTTATGCTGTTTTAACTAAGCATTGTTTTTAAAAATTTTGCTGAATTAGTATCAAGCTTATCCACACCTGAATGAATCATTCTTTGGGAAAATACAGCAGCATTATCTCTTCTAGTACTACAAGCCAAGCTAGCACAATACAGCAGGCACATGGCACAGTCTTGGTAGCAACAATTTTTGTGTAAATTATTTTTGTAGTAACAAAAAGTATATTCTACAATTATTTAAGATCTTGGTTACTTGCTAATGTTTTGAAATACTTCTAGAAACTCTTTAAAAGTTGAGAACTTCAACAGAGAATTTTTTATATTGACTAAATTCAACATTTGATTCCTTTGTTCACTCTTCACAAACTCTAAAAGTTTGTCCCAAACAACCTGTACTTTCTCCTTCTTAGAGACAAGACAGACTCTGTTCTACCACAATTTTAGCAGTAACTTGTATTTTTTTTTATGCTTATACTGAATACATTCCAGTATGAAGCTATCCATACTGGATACTACAAGTGACAGTTCTGAGTACTGGAATATGTCTGAGGTTTTATAAATATCAATTTGTATTTATTGGCATTTAAGTTTCTCAGTATTTGCAATGCTCATTCTCTTAGGTTAATACATTACGCTAAAAGGCAGATTGTTAGTGAGATACATAATTTATTTCATTTATTTATACTTTTATGCTACATGGCTAACTGCTCATACGACCCATGTTTATGGTTGTGTACCATCCAGCCTTTTGCCACTGGGTGACAGCCAAAGCATGAAAACAAAAGCTCTATTCAGGAAAAGAATTCCCTGCACTGCTATATGAATATCAAGTGAATTATGCAAATCAGAACAGGAGGAGCTTGATAAAACTCTCTTTCTGACCTCCCTTATGTATACAGAGGGAAATACACTGACAATCTTGAAGTAAATATCCCTGTAAGGGAACAGTAAGCGCAGCAAATGCTGATCTCAACATTTAACTGAAACACTTCATCATAAAACTCAAGGATCTTCATAATTTGTACAAACCTACATCACAAAATCAAAGACAATCTTTTTCTTTGGTTTTGCAAAGGAATAAGAGAAGACAAAAGGGGCCAAAACTGTCTGAGCTCACAAAAGCAAAGATGGAGAGGGACAAAAGAGATATACAATACAAGTAATACTCTACTGCAATAAAATTAAGTCTATTTTCATGACAATAAATGTGCATGTTTTCTTTCAGAATACCTTTCTCTAATTTAGGCTGTTTTTAATGACTTGACAACAGATGTAAAAAGAGAAGGCAAAACATGGACCTATCATGCAGCACTTCAAAGTGGTGCTTTGTAACTTTTGAATTTCAACTTTAACAGAAATCAATTTGTTTAAGGTTTGATTTTTCTCAAAATGCAGAAGTTTTACAGTCTATATATTTCCTCAATAATTTATTATTTACAGCACATTTACAGTAGGATGTAAATAACCCACACAGTTCTGTAAAAAGCAAAACGTAAAATATCTTTAAGTCAGATTAGAATTGACTACATTTGCATCAGAATAACTATTTTCCAGTATTTAAAATGCTACAAATATTAATAACTTACACCATACTGTCAGGTTCCATTGCACAAGCTCCCACTGCTTTGTTGACATTCACAAGTAGTGCTTGATCAGTTGTAGTCAGTAAATTCACTATAGGTGGGATTCCACCACATCTGCGGATAGTGCCTCGATTTTCTTCCTCTTGGCAACATTCTCCCAGTGCTCCAATGACATTTATAAGGACTTCTTCAGGCTGATCATTAAGCAGTGTTACCAACGTCTCTACGGTTCTATATTCCTGAAATCTAAAAGACAGCAATAAACCCAAAGTTGGTGTTTCTAGTATGTTACCATTACAAGATTAATTTTATAATTAAAGTATTATTCTAGTTGCAGTACAAGATTTAGTTTCTGTAAGTAAATCATCTTGTTGAAGAAATTCCAACACAGGTAAACCATTCCAATCACTTATTCAAAGTGTGACATACAGCCCAATTTCTTACTCTACCTTTCCAACTATATTTCTCTAATTTAGCTGTCTAAGAATCTCCTGAGTAGTTTGAGGGTTTTTTAAAACTTGACATGTGGGTGCAACACCAATGAATAGCTGAAAACAAACCAGAAGACTGGCAATTACCATGCTATCCTAACTTCCAGCACTTTTTCCTGCTATGCTAACAATAGCTAGAGTAGTATTGTACCAGACTCTCCTCCACCTCTCTGAACCAAATGATCACCCTTACTTTTCACTAAACATCACCTTTAGAGAGTTTACCCTGACTAGTTCTGCACTTAGTTCAGGCTTAATACATTGCATTTTCCTAAGGACAGAACCATAGTTCTAGTACCCTTCTATAGCTCAATGTTAGATTCCAACTTGTAATTAAGAAATTAAGTTGACAGAAATTTGTCTTGACTGTTATATTAATACTTTCCTTATTCTTCCGGGAACTTTTGATACTGAGAATCAAAAACACAGTTTTTAAAATATTGGAGGTCCTATCCTACAAAGAGATGTGTGCTAAACCTCAAAAGTTCATCTTTCAGTTTTTCCTTGGAGCTGGAATCATGTTCTAAGTTGTTTTGGGGGTTTTTTTGTTCAAAACTTAGAGGATTCCTAACACTTAACAAATACTGCATCTTCCTTTTACACATTTTCTGATACACCTTTACAGTTCCATATGGTATATCAAGCTAGATCCAACCTGTATATTACCTATTTGTGCTTTCCTCCCAGACCGTACCTTCTGGGAATGTCTACTTGAGCTACAAAAACTATTTTCCAGGAATCAGTTGCTCATGTGGCTTTTCTTTCATACCATTTTCGTTCATATTTCTGAGATTTTTATGGCAGAACTAGATCTGTTTCAATAAAAATTATTCTTTCTAAGATGGATTATCAACATAATAATTAAGGTAACTCAGAAATGAGAAACTTTCTTTTTTTCATCATCCAAACCTTTGCTTAGAGAGATACCTTTCTTTGTTCTCTACAATTTGGAAGTATAGCTACAATTATTTATTTCAAGAGTAAACATCAACAGCATGAAAAAAAGGTAATAAAATAATTTTAAAAACCCAACAAAACAAAACTAATTTTCTCTGGCATTTCAGCTGCATCACAGATGGAACGATGTGAGCTGGCTCTGCACCAGGCAGGCTGCACTCTGACAGAGCTGTTGGCTCGGGCCATCTTGTGTCCAGGAGCAGTATGGCTGGTCCCACACCAACTGCACCCGGAGCTGCACAGGCCCAGGCACCTGCACCAGCTCATGGCTGAGTCAGCACAACATCTCAGCAGTGAACTCCAGGTATAGGAAACACTGTGGAGCTCTTTGGAGATAATTAAGTGCTCCTGCAGGAGCCCGCAGGGTTTGTTAGTTCTAGCTTCATGCCAGACTCAAGCTCATCCCTCCAGATCTACTTAGGTGTTTTCATATTATCATCACTCCCTTTTCTTTAGTGCCCTCCCACCTTGAGTTTGGATAGGGTTTACTGCTTCAGACTCAGCACTAAATAACACATGAATTCAGCTGGAGCTGCGCCGGGCTAGTAACCTTTGTGGAGCATCAAGCACTTGCCAAAGATATGTGAGTAGCCCAACAAAAATCTGTTTGCAGTTGGACAGAATTATTGGCTACAGCTATACTAATAAAAAAACCAGGCTAGGGCTCATTCTCTAGCTCTGAGGACAAGAAGCACAACATAGCATCCATATGGCTAAAATCTCTTATCCTCACAATGCAGGGTGGCCTCACCCATTCTGCCTAATGGAAACAATCTGTTGCCTGCACTGTTCTCAAGCAGTGTCTGGGCATTGTCTGGGAGAGTGCTTGCTGGCAAAGGCCAAACTGTGTAAGGGACTGTGCTGGCAGTTAAACAGTATGGATAATCCTAACATAGTGCCTGAACCCTGAAAGGTTTGGCCATTTAGTTTACTAATACAGAGAGAGCCATTCAGTCCATCTCATCACTGACTGATCCAAAATCAGAATACTTCTGCACATACTCAAAGTCCACAGGAAAGGAAGATATATCTTTATTAAAAGGTAGGTTACTGTGCAATCAAGAATGAAAAAAGCAATAGGACAGCAGCAGAGGATGTAAAGACCAACAGTTTAGGAACTCATTTAGGACAGCAAAAAGCCAGATTGTAAAATCTGGAAATCTTCCTAATTTTTATCCAGTCTTTTATCTACTATATGGGCTTGTCCAGCAAGGTACACTAAAATTAGGGCAGCAGGAAAATGTTATCTCTTACTAATACTCTCTCTACCCATGCATCTTTCATTCTTTTGTATAGGGCAGCACCATTTCAGCAGGGAACCTAGCACATACGAAGTGGAACCAGCTTCTTTTTTTTAGGTAAGGTGCAGGAATCTGATAAATTAATTTTAGATGAGAGGGCAAAGTGTTCTCAATCATTAAGCTGCTCCATGGAAGGTGGAGAGTGACAACTCCTGCTGTCTCATTCACAGATAATTCCTCAGAACTCTGGTACTGAGAGACTGCAGGTACCTATAGTAGAACTCTCATCAATTAATTTTGCTCATTTAGAAGCTGGATCTCCAGACTAAGCTACTTTTCTGAACCCCTTCTGTAGTCAAGACAAGAGGCATCTAGGCTAATTATCCTAGACTGCAGCACATTTCTAACATGTATTAGGTATCTGCCCTAGAATGAGATAATTTGGTCTCTGTCTCTCTTGATGTAAAACGTTAAGGGTACTAAGTACACTCTCTACCACGCAGCAGTGATTCTGGCTTGTAAGCTACACACAGGAGGGGGAATATCAGACATGGCCACATATCAAATGCTTAGTGTGTGCTAATACACCTCCTGACTCAGTGTCCTACAGCTTAACTAGAGACACCACCTGTCTCCATAGGTTGTTAAGATTCTAGGAATCTAACATTGTCTCCACTGTACCCCGATGAGGTTGGGTGGCAATTTTTTAAGTACTATAAAACCTAAGTTGAAAGCCCAACTGATTATAAAGACTGATTTTGAAGAATCATGACACAACAGTATTGAAAACAGTATTGAAATCAAAACATGATGATGTAATAAATGCTTGTAAAATTAAATTGTTACTTTAACACATTTTCTCTACTGATTGCACATTTCCAGATTGCTCCTGTCACAGCTGCCAAAAGTTCTTTGTTTTCAGTGTTATCAAGCAGAACAGATAGTGGTTGTAGGCCTTCATGTTTTCTGATCAGGTCACGCGTTTCTGCATCTTCTGCACACTATAAAAAATCAATTAAACATATATATTTTGTAAAAATGTGTAAAATGATGTCTTTAAAAGCTAGCTGTTTTACATTGTAACTAGTAAAAGCTAATAGAGAAGAAAAAATAAATATTGTATTCAAGTATCTGAACATGCTATCAACTCACTAAAAGAATTTGACAGTAAACTGTTCCTGTATATGCAGCAGTAGTTATACTGCCAAATTGTCCACTTTTGGGGCAAACAAAAAAAAAAAAACCCCAAAGCAGCTCTATGCACAGTATGCCTCACCTCTCTCCACCTGTACAACTTAAGGCTTGCACACAAGAAGAGCAAATAGGAACTTAACTACAATATAAAATATGCAGCTAAAATATTCACAACATTTCTATGATTTTTTACACATTAGAGAATTAGTGAAATTAAGAAATTTTAAAACTGACAATGACTTGAAAACAAAGGGCTATTCCTGGCTCTGATCTACTGATTACAATATAATTACCTTAAATATGGCACTTGCACAATGCATCTGGAGCTCCTCGTGTTCACTACTCAGATTTTTCACTAGATTCTCAATCATGCCTTCTGTCCTTATTGCAAGTCTGTAACTTGGCTAAAAAGATAAACTGCATCTTTTAAATCCTGCATATTAACAGTTAATAGGTCACAATAATAATACAATGCTACAATTCTAGGGTTTGATATTGAGAAGCCTTGTACTTTATCATAAGCACAAGTCTTCATTGCCTTGAAAATACTACTGACGATCTCAAAGGTAAGCAAATACAGACATTCTCTGCAGTGCTCTTCAAATCACCTGTAAAACAAGGTACTGCACTGCCTATCTTGTAGCCACTTGGCTTATGCAAAATACAGAATATTATGAAAGGTGTCCAGACTCCCTGCTCAGACCCAAGAAAGCAAAAGATGCTTCAGAATGGGATCAAGAAGTACCCACATACTGCTGCCCTTCTCTGGACACACTCCAGCATTTTAATGTCCTGCCTGAATTGAGGGGCCCAGAACTGAATACAGGATTTGGGCAATGCCTAGTACAGGAGGACAATCACTGTCTTGGTCCTGCTGGCCACGCTATTGCTGATCCAGGCCAGGATGCCACTGGTTTTCTTGGCCACCTGGGCACTTGCTGGCTCCTGTTCAGCACCCCCAGGTCCTTTTCTACCAGGCAGTTTTCCAGTCACTCTTCCCCCAGCCTGTGGCACGGCGGGGGTTGTTGTGACCCAAGTGCAGGACCTATCACTTGGCCTTATTGAACCTCAGACCTCTGGCCTCTCCCCATCAATCCAGCCTGTCCAGATCCCTCTGCAGAGCCTTCCTGCCCTCCAGCAGATCAACACTCCCACCCTTGGTGTGTCTGCAAACTGAGGGTGCCCTCGATCCCCTCCACCAGATTATTCATAAAGATATGAAATAGACTGTAATCCCTTACTCCTGTAATCCCTTACATGGCCATGGTAAAAATATTTGTATTCAAATTGAAAAACTGAATATATTACAAGTTGTGAAATGTGCCAAGGAAATCTGTAGAAAAATCACATATATTCCTTTCTTCTATTTGCAATGGATCAGACCCAATGCACAAGGACACGGCAAAACACTCTGCCCTGCACTACATCGGATCTTCTTGGCCACACCTGCAGGTCAATTTTGAAGAATTTTAATGTATTGATTAACCAGAATACAGCATCTTAGGTTGCCAAATCTGTAAAGTATGATTAAAGAAAGAAGAAAAAACCTAAACTGATTAAGGCTTTCATTTCTACATTTTTTCTTTCATGTACTACTCCTAGCCTTTAAAGTTAAAAAATATGTGGCTTTTACTTCAATCCAGGTTGTGATCTTCTCAAAACCATTTTGATTACACAAAGCACATAGTTCCTGATGGGGTAACTGACCTGATTTAAGTGATGGTAGAGTGTAACACTTCTTTTTAGTGGCCAAAATCTTTAATTCTTTAGAAATAACTTAGCTATATGTGTTTACTCACCTCTGAGGCACATTCCTGTAGTGTCCCCACTATTGGGATTAAGATGTTTGTGTGCGAGCAATTGAGCCATCTAGCTAGTAAAGGAATGCCACCAGCTTTACGGATTGCTTTCTTGGTTTTGGTGCTTTTGCTGCAGCTCCAGAGTGCCAAAGCCCCACAGCGTGCTGTTTCAGTGTCTTTGGCTTGGTGTGATGATCCCACTGAATGAGATCCCAACAGCTCAACCTAAAAAAATACCAATTTCTTAGTATCTACAGGGAACTTTGATATAACGCTGCTTTCTAATTATGGTAAACACTACAGTGGTCATGTTCACAAAATACACATATGACAAGGGTATAGATTTTAATGCTTGCTTACCAATTTCTTGATTCCTCCATGTTGCCTTACTGTCTTTCGTGCTCGTTTAAATCTAGCAACATTGGCAATTGTTTCAGCTGCCAAACATTTTAGATCACCATCTGGAGAGTCCAATATTTTCACCATGATCTCTAAGCCTCCAAGATCTGCAATTGCATGTCTGATCAATACATTTTGACTAATTTCCTTCAGGATTTTTAATGAACCAGCCTAAATAATGGGAAATTACAGAAGTTAAACATTGTTTGGGTATACAAAAACATGAATACTATTTAAAATAATGGGTTATTTAATTTTTTTTTCTTTATATTTAACCAGAAAAAAGAAGGAAACTGAAAGCCGGAGACAGATTTGTTTCTAAAAAATGTGAAGAAAACAAGAAATACAGAAATGAGAAAAGAAAGAAATCTATTATCTTTATACTCTGTAACTTTGAAACTTAAAAAAATATTCTAGCAGGAAAGGCATATTCATTGCTCTATTTGACAAAGCTAGTTACCTGACATTTAATTTCATCTGTATCAAGTAAATTAATTAACACTTCCAGACATCCAGTGTCTTTGATGGCCAGCTGACACGCTTCATGAGACAGATTTAAATCTCTCATTGAACACAGTGCAATTACAGTAGCTGTTGGATCACCTCCCTAAAATAAAGCAAATAATGAACAAATGTATAAAGTGCATTTAATATAAAACTCAATCACTTCTACTCATGCTAGTAGAACTACTGCTAAAGAAGAAACACGTTAGACTGTTTTGATTTTATGGTGTTCAATAGCGCAGACACAGCAAGAAATGGAATTATTGATAATGTCTGTAAATGGCATAAAGATTCAAATGAGTGAATAACTCAGGTGGAAAATTACTAACATGGCTTGCTGTGAATAGACCAGATTGGACATTTTTCTAAATTGTAAGCTCTATTTCAGTCACTGCAACTAGACTAAAAGACAGAAAATAATCAAACAACACAACATAAACCATATGACAGTGGATTCCTTTGAACCTCTAATATAGGTTTACTGTCAGTAAAATCAGGTATGAACCAACCCTCCATGGAAATTAGGAGAGCTGAGCTACCATGTAGCTGCAGCAGAAGCTGGAGTGCATGAGCATTGCCAGCTGGTAATTACATGGAAGTTACAACTTAGAGTACCTAGTAAATCAAACTACAACATCCACCTCCTGCATTCCAGGGAAGCTTTGGCTCCCATCCAGATCTGAACTGTGCTGCCCAAGCCCATCTCTTTTAAATGAGAGTTTTGAATCTGTAAAGGATTTTTAGCCAACCCTTCCCAGAGGAAAGGGTTCTGCTAAATTGTGGACATCATAATGAAACACAGATTATTGAAAAACTCAGTAATGTTTGCTAATATAAAACAAGTAGAGCTAACAAAACCAGAACTTTTGAAGCATATTTCTCAAATGTAAACACAAACAATAAGACAAATGCAGTACAAAAAGCATTTAAATATAACATGCTCTTCAAGCTATAAATGTAGTAGAGAATCACAAGTGAGAAAATACATCCTAAAACAATGTGAGAGAACTACTTCATAAAGTTTCAGACCAGTGATTAACATCAGATAAAACACTTCTGCTCATCAATAAAGTATATACTGATAGTGCTTCATAATTTTTACTTAAATTTCTTGTAACAACAGATACCACAAAATTTATCCATGAAAATGGTCAAATATAAAGGTAATTTTTAAACATCTGCAACATAGTGTCCTAGAGGAAGATGTCCACAATTTTTTAAAATTATCTTTTTTTAATCATCTTTGTCATCTTGAATTCAGGAGAATGAAATATGTCTTGCTTTAATAACATATTTTCATCTACTTTGAAAATATGTCCTAGACTATAAATGAATGTAACAAATTCTCAAACATTTTCCTAGAGAAATCAGTTTATCCACATATATTAAACTCTAATTTTTTTTAAATCCATAAGATATTATTACAAAACCACACATAGAATATTCTGCTATTCAAAAAAACTAATAGCTGTTCTTTTATTAAATTTGTGTCCTTTTCACATAGCTTAGACTTTGATAGCTACTTTGCTTTGTATGATAAAAACTTTGCAACAGTTGCTTTAAAAGAAAACTTGTCTTTTTATAATTTTACATAAATGTAAGAAGTATATTGCTAACATGAAAAGTGATTTCTCTTCTTCTGAGGACTGCTTCCCCTACACTGAAACTGCATTTATACATAACATAGTAATCCACAATTCCCTTATCTTACATGTGTAATAGTTGGCATATGATATTTAATATGGACCAGGTTTTTTTTTAAAAAAACCCAAACTTTTAATTTTATTATACTGAATAAAAAATACAAGTGTACATAAAATCCATATATGCATTTTACTTTTTTCAGCTTCAAAAACGAATACACCACTTCAAGTGTTTTTAATGTGAAACCACACAACAATATTTTTCATATGTGCTGAAGCATCAGTTCTACAAAATAAGAAATATTACTGATGGTTTCAACAATTATTTTTTGTTTCCTGAAGTTATCATTACAGTAAGTCTTGCAGTAGTTACAGCATAGATTTTAACATGCATGGAAATAGTTACCTCTCCATTAAGTTGACATAAAATCTGCATCATGTTGTTATACCATTTGAAATCTGATATGTTGGAAGCCAAAAAATAGACTCTACTGGCAGATCAACAATCAATTTTAAAGCTTGAAATTAAACACAGACTTAGTTAAAAATGTGCCTCTCTTCCTATATATTGATATAACATATAAATCCAGGAATTAAATGAAAATAAATGAGTATCAGTGCTACACTATCAGTAAAACATCTTGTGTGCACGGTATGTGTAAAGCCTCTGTTACAACACTCAAGCTCACAACTGAGAATAGTTTGCAACTGCGAACTACAGAACTACTGACAAGATCAAAATAGAATGAAAACAGAAGAAAAATGCAAGCAAGTAAGGACACAAAGCAAAATACAGTTACCAAGGAACACACAAGTTCAGAGCATCATTTTGTTTGATACTTCTCTAATGATCAAGAGGAAAAACCTTGTTAGTCAATGGCAAGTTTTCAACAAATGGAACCAAGAAAGCCAAAGAGTCTTTTTTAACCTTTCCTGTATTCTGCTAACGCTTACTTCATGCCCGTGACAGCACAGGGAACACTCTGACTAGGCTAAGGACATAACTGGTCAGGAAGTACTTAGATAACTTAGATATTTTCATACTAGATGAAGTCAATGGACTCCGCTCTGTGCTACTGAGAGAATTAGGTGATGCCATGATTAGTTTGCAGAACTGTAGAAATGTGTTGTTATCAACAGAACACAACACTGATATTATCTATCAATATCACAGTGTTGCCAAAGAAAAAAAGTAAACTTTACAGAGAGATTTATAACCAGATTTGCAACCTGTAAGATACAAGAAATCCTCCTTCTTTGTTTTGGCACAGCTCAAATTTAGGTACTGCATTAATTCTAGGTATTATACTTCAAAAAAGATACCAAGAAAGTTGATAAAGACCAGAGGACATCAAAATATCTCAAAATTATGATCTCCACAGAAAAATGGAGGAAGTGGAGCTGTTTACTCTGAAGAAGAGAATAAGAAGGCAGTTTAAAGAACACCTTCAATGCCAATCACCTATTCTCCATGTCCAAACAAGAAATAATGGGGTTTAATGGCATCAGAGTTGATCTATGTTAGGTAAAAAAAAGACCCAACAAAACCAACATTAATGGTAACAATATCTGAATTTTCAATATATTGCTTACAGCAGTCATGAAATCTCCATGACAGGAAAGAAAAGATAGAGAAATATTTGTCCAGAAGACACACAAAGAATTGATGCTGTTTTAGAGGCAAGCAGATGGAGTCAATGATTTCCTACATTTTGCTCTAGTCCTATGTTCTGCTATTTATTTTTTGTGAACTTTTACTACCAAGAAATTTTGTAGATAATGTTTTTTATATTTATTTATTTTCTTTTTTAAAAATTGACTCATATTAGATAACATGATCATAGATACAGATAACAGATAACAAAATATACAAGCTTAAGTTTCAACAGCACATGTCCCATCCCAATTATACCCTTCCTAATCAATACATAGCTTTAATTTTTGAACTGATGATGTCAGTTCAGCAGGCTCAGAAAGAAAGATACAAAATTTCCTTTAGAGTCATCCCTTTCAAGTGATACCTAAAGGCATTATAGGAATACAAGTAATAAAAGTACAAACAGGATTATAAAGATTACTCCAAATGTGTTGTCCAATTTGAGGCAAAATGAAAATATGTGCATGGAAATACAGAAACATCATAATAAAGTTACAGTGCATTTCAGTTTCCTGAGAAAAAACAAAATTAGGTAAAATGAAAATGATATTGTGTTTGGCTCACAAACATCTCTACAAATACGGTACCTATTTGAAGGGTGTTTTATTAATTTATTTAATCTGGTTTAGGATTTAGAGTGAACATGACTGAATGCTACCAGAAAATGAAATATTGTTTTAGTCTGCATGGCAATGCCAGAGATGGGGGTTTTTTTCTGTTTAGACCTATGGCTGAAGTTTATTTTGCCAGGGTAAAAGTGTACTTTCTCTACTGTATTACGTAAATCCTGGATAGACAGTTAAATGCGCACATCTGTGATAACAAGCCTATGACTGAATAACAGGAAAGAAAATTGCTGTTTGTGGGCAGTTTTGTCATTCATCTGTATAATACCCAAGTTTTGATTGTGAGTACATATAATCTGAATGGCAATTACAATATACTTGAAAAAATTAAGACCAAACGTACCAAGTAAATATTTTTTAAAAATACTAAACAAACAAAATAGCATCATGTGACAGCCCCAATAAAGTAGGTCAAATTATTGTTATACCAGACTTTTTAAATTAAAATTCATTAATGGAACAAAAAAAATCTCCTAGAAAAACGTCATTATTCAAGTGGAATACCAGCCCAAAGTAATACTGTCATTTTTATGAAACAAGAAATCCAAAACAAATAGTAAAGTATGAAACAGAATTCTTAGTTTAAAGGTTTGTGACTTTTTTATTTTCTGTTGAACTTGACTCTCTTAAATCAAAAATCCTTTTGTAATTTTCTGCTGGAAAATACTTCAACATCTAAATAAATTTTGATAAAGCTTAATGGAAGACTGCGTATTGCAGTACAAAATACATAATATGCTTCAGCAAGGCAATTTTTCTTTGCTAGTGAATCTCTAAACACTCTGAGTTTTGTTATGGTTTAAATACTAGTTCCAATTTTTCATCTTAGTTTATAAAACATACAAGCTGCAACTTGTTAAGACATGAGTTATGGACAAGTATAACTGAGTTATGGAATAATTCCCTGACCCACTTCCTGAATCTTCTGGCGTTCTTTAGCTCCAGCCTGGCAGTATGTAAACCATACAGATTAATATAAGTAAAGCCAGTGGAAAATCACAGGCATCACAAAGTCTCAAAACATTCACACTGGACTACAACAATGCACAGAAGCTGCACAGTTTTAGTTGCAGATTAATATCTTGACCCTGACCCTACACAGTGGCAGAAGTGACAGATATGTCACGACCCAGATACAGGGAGTTTAAATTGCCGTATTTTATGAAACTGAAAATAAATGAGTTTCCAAACAAAAGAATGTCCATTATTTTCTGCGTGAACCAGGAGGTTTTGTTAGGCAACCACTGATTACCTCTTGAAAACTCTTCCAAGACATGAACCCATTCTGTTAGTTTTCCTTTTTTGATTCATAGAAATTGGATTCTACTATAGAGGAGGTAAGAGTCTAACAGTTCCTGTGCAAACATATGAACTTTTACTTCATTGGACTAGGAATAATAGAGTATTTTTCCTAGTAACTTCTCAAACCTCAAACTTGGAAAGAAGTGAAATGGTGACCCTAAAACCACAGGAAAATCTGGCCAAGATAATATATAATATCTTAACAGTGGAAGTTTATCTTCTACTCAATTGTGAAATTTTTCAGTTTAGGAGTGTATTTCTTACCCAGATGCATCTGGACAATTTTGTAAGGACACTTCATCTGAGGAAAATAAAGCATATATGTTTTTAAAAAGAACATGTAGAAATTAGAAGGAAATAAGATCAAATAAGAAAATGAAATGGGTCTAGGATTAAATTTAAAGATGAAAAAGCTGTGCACAAACAGCACTACTGTTAATAGTAATTTAACATTGTAAACCCCAGCTGCAGAATTGGAGATGAGACATATGCTGTCCATAACACAGATGTGCTACTGACCATGTGTGACAGTGTCAGACCTGCCTAAGCAATTCTGATTTTGCCTAGTACTTGGCTCACAAAGAGGATAACAGCCTCAATGTTATTACAGCCATTTTAATTTTATGTATCCTACTAATTTAGGAAACCAGTGGATGTGAATCTGAGGAGAAAATTTAATGAGACTGAACTAGGAAGGACCTTTGCCTCTGCAGACTACTGGAGAGCTTGCACACTGTTGAAGCTTTATAAGCACTGAACAGACAGAAGAGACAGTGTCATTTGAAACTAGCCAAAATAAATTTTGCAGGAAAAACAAAATTATAGCAATAGTTTATGAAAAACTAAGAGACAGGTGTTCTCTGGAGAAATAAAACAAACTTTGAAATGGGGCTTAGTGAGACCATAGGAAAAACAAATATGGCTGAAGACATGGCTGAAGCACAGGCATGCATCTGAAATAAGTGTGTGTTTAGTGAGCTGTGATTAAATTGAGCCTAGATCAATATGGAACACTTAAAAACAATGCAGGATGCTGTTCTCACTACTTAAAACTCTTGCCTCCTTTCAGACACAATCACATTCTAATTACTTAGGAAACATAACAATTTGATTATCTATTCATGAATATAAAACCTGAAGTCAGACTGAGACAACTATGGCAATTTACTACTGTTTAAGAGTACTACAGTTACAGTGTCAAAACCATAGCTCATTAATTTCATTACCCGCTTTTACCATAGAATACAACTTGCAGAAAGAGGAGAATCAAACTTATTTTACATTCTTTTCCTCAGTCCTTTATTTTTCATTTACCATCTCTATCATTTTTTACTGAATTCTACTTTCTGTTTACCTTTTTTTTTCTTTATTTCTAGATTGTCTTTCATCTCATCAGCTATGAAACTCTAAGGAATGTGTGACCCTGTGAACATTAATTAAACCTCCACTACACAGAAATTCATCAGAGTTGGTGTTGGTGTTAATGGTCAAAATTCAACTGGTTGTTATGAATTTTACATGTCTCTTGGGATGAAGAATGATTGTATGGTGTTTTGAGGAGAGAGCTATTCCAGTGCTTCAGAGTTGCCAATTATAATAATAATTTGAGAGTTCACCATTTGCCAATATTTCCTACCTAGTAAAGTTATCATAAAAATATTTCTTTTTCATGATCAGCACTATCTAGGTTAGAAAATACATATCTTAAGTATAAAATGCAGTTTTCACTTTTTTTTTTTTTTTTTTCCAGTAATCACATTCTTTACTGAATTTTAAAATAAAATCTTGGTTAAACGAAGATGGGAGCAAGAAACATTCATGAACAGTAGAGAAGAGAGTGATATGAAGGCTGACAGGTTTGCCAAGGCTGATGGGTGAGTCAAAAGTGCCAGGAAACACTAGCAGGTGGTACATGATTATGTCACATACATTTGGCATTTTCTGAAAAATAACAGTCTTAGCCAAACTAAAGCAAAATTTATTTTTTGTCTTGATCTTTCTCCTTCAGATTACCCCACCATATACTTTCATAAGGGAAGGGAAAAGGTTTGTTATTAGACGTTTTACTAATGAGGTGAGTTGATCAAAGTTGGTCAGACCTGAAAAAAGGCATTACACAAAGTTATTATATGTACAAAAATATTTTACCTGCACTTATATATGCTTATTATGTATTTGCTAGCTAAAACACAATCTCATGCAAGCCTTGCCAATAAGATATTATAAAGAAAAAATAGCTAACTCTTATGCATAGATTGTAGAAAAAACTTTGATTTGCAATATGTGTCCTATACAGATTCGGTACCTTTACTCCTGCTATTAGATTCTTACATTTTCATCTATCATACATATAGGGTCAGATTTCAAGACTTCAGAAACTTCCATAAACAACAGAGATTTTAGACTTTTTCCATAATGATCAAGAAAAGTTTTGAGTATTACAATGTGCAAAATAAGCAAACAAATGTCTGGTACTTCAGCAGGTACACTGCAACACTAATACTACTTTTTTCTTGTCTTACTGTATTTGAAATTACTTTTTGTGTAGTTTTACTTTAAACAATTAGTATTTGAAGACCCATTTTATCCCTTAGGATGGGATGTTTGTGTCTTTTTCTTAATACACAGCTCATGAAGCTGATTTAAATTTTTATAATGTATTCTTAATATGGAAAGTTTCTATTACCATTGTAACTTGAGAAAGCTATACTTTTCCATGCAGTTTAAAAATAGTCTATACTCTATTGCATGTAAATTTTGAGAAAAATCTACAAGCCACATCAATGTCTTCACAAGTGCCATAAATTTATAAGTGGTTCTTATAAAAGAGTTGCTGTACATGTCAGCTGCTAAACCACACAATTTTCATTTGCACAAAAAAAATAATTTTGAAAAGCTGGATGTTTTCTTTCACAAAATTTTGTGAAGAAGATTATCTATTTTTCAGATATCTAAAACCTTACATCTCAGATATGGCAAGTCTCAGAGATAAATTGTGACTGAATTTATATTAAGGCATAATAGGGAAGTGTGCAAGCAGTTTTGACTGCCTCCTGCTTCCCCTCAAAGCAGTGAAAAGTCACATTACAAATGTTGCATAGGGAGTGCAAAAGAACTCCCCAAACATATCCAACTGCAATTTAAGGTCTGGTTCTAAATGTTCCAAAACAGGCTCCCTGTTTCTGTAATAGTCTAGACCTTGCTTGTCCACACTCCTACCCTTCAGGTACACATAGATTTCCTGTACCCCAGTTTATCTGAAGTCCCTTAACCTAAACTTCCAGATGTCTCTCTGTCTTTTCCTAGACAATAAATCTATTCCCATCTACACGAACCTCTCATTTGAGATCCTGCATCTTAGCCCCTGGCAGAATCTCCCTGTATCATTGCACTGTCTATTTGACTTTCTGCATTTCTAACCTGCACCCTTCTTCCCCAAGAATGCTAATGACCTCCATGGGCCAAAAGATCAGGTGGGGATCCACTACTCCTGTCTCCAAGCCAGTATACAACTACATTTCTCTTCTGATAAATTTGAGCTTCCTGAGAAGAGAAAATAAACTCTGCCTGCTGTGTAGCAACACACTACATCCTTCTGGCTCAGGTCTGCCTGCACTGCAAAGAGAAAGCAGAAGTGATGGGCAGTAGGTCTTATCCAGCCAACAATCACTGCAATGCAGTGAGAAGAAAGAGAGAAAAAAACAAGAGGAGAAAGACAGAAAGAAAGAATGGAGAAAGAAAAGGAAAGAGGCAAAGGGCAAAAGGAATATTCCTACACATTCCTGCCTCACTGGTCTGTTTGTTGTCTTTACATAATGTAAAGATACAGTCCTCCAGATACAGAAATGTTGCCTGTATGCATCAGTCTTCCAAAGATCCTGCCAAAATTCAGCTGTGGAGCAGACATGAATGTACCCAGTACACTCTGCAGGTTTTGTACCTTTTCCTTGCCCAATTAATGAGATTTCATTGAGTCATATGACAGACATCCTCCCTTCCCAGCCATCCTGTGCTGTGCAGTACCATGGCACATGGGCACCTGGGAGCTGCTGTTCAAGGCCACACTCAGGGAACATCCTCCCTGGCTCCTGTGCAGTGCCAAAACTTTTCTCCAGCTCTTGGGCCTGGCTCAGGACACAAACAGCTGGGGAGAGATAGCAGATTTGTCCACCCATGATTCCAAAGTAGAAAAGAAACACAATGCTGTTCTGGAGAATGAGGTCTTTTGCACTGGAGCAATTCCAAACAGGTATGAAATTAATTGGTATTTTACGTCATATGTGAGATTTGACTCGTTTCACTAGCATACTCCTGAAATATAGCCAAAAGTAGAATGACTTTCCATGTAAGAAACTGAAGGACAAATTCTGTAACTGACATGGTACTGCAGAACTCTATTGATCCTTGTCCTGGTGTAGATGTACATATAAATCACACCCTTACAGGGATCCAAAATCAAACAGCACAAGGGCTTAAGGCATTAAAGATTTATTCTGGACATTGGCGTTATTCCTGGCACAGTCACCAGCCTCAATTCATCTCTCAGCATCTCAGTTTTATCTTAAAACTGGCAATAGTCAGTGTTCAACAGTGGGCATCACAAAGCCCAGCTCTCACAATTTTTTTTCTCCTTTTTTTTTTTCTCCAGGGAACAGCCCCAGCTCTGCCACAAAGAAGATTCTGCATTTCCACCAGATGTTCCCTGTTTCTCATAAAAGGGTAATTGAAAAAGATGACCCCTTCATTCTACTCCTGAAATTTTTCAGATGTAATATGTAGTCCTTCCTCTAGAAATCCAGTTCTTCAGAAGTACCAGTTTAATAAATAATGTCAAATCTGAAGTAAGCTGGGTGAATCTCATTGTTACAAACATGAACAGAACACTTCATTCCAATTTTATCTCTTCTGGCCCCAAAGGATGCCTAACACGAGGCCATGACCAAGCTCACTGATCTATCTTTGCTGCTCATTGTTAAGTCGATGGGGAGACATGGCAAGAACACACATGCTCCATCTCCTGCTTGCTTCACAGCCCTGGGAAGCTTGAAGGTAGGACAAAGAGCCAGACCACAAAAGCAGCTGCTTCCCAGCGGAACAATTCCAACATGGATACTCTTTCCCAGAAAGGAAGGGGAGTGGAGAAGGGCAAAAAGTCAGAAGGGAATTTCCCCACCGCTGGAATTTTCCCTCCATGAAGAGAAGTACAAGTACAGAGCCTGCAGGCACAAGTCACAGAATCTTGCAAGTTTGCTGTATACAAATAGCAACTGTCTTTGTAACATTTAATGACAATCTAACTATATAAAAGCTAGGTAACTTTCAGGTTTTATGAAACATTTTGTTTGCAAATTGATCTTTTATAGAGTCTTGCTGAATTGTGACTCACATTAACTTTAGCAGACATTTGAATTACTGCATCTACAAATTACTGTATTTTCTTGGTACCTCAAACATCTATTATTTAAGGAATTCTATACATTTTTTCAGATGTGCAAACAATACAAGCCCTCTAAAATTTGTGCTTTTATATAAATATGCTTGTAGATACTTAAATAACACAGTCGTAAATTTATTTTCTCTTATGTTGCATGTGTCATGAACATTTGCCTATATGAACAACAAGAATGCCAAAAAATCTCCCAAGTCTGGCCAGAAGTGCAGTATTTATACTTGAATTAAAATGAATTCCATGTGCAAGCTAAAGTAGCACTCCATCAATAAAATATTTCAACCACTGTCTGTGGTATGGCACTGAGGCATCTTTTCTCAGCTTTATCTGACACTAGGGAGTTCTTGCTTTATGTAGCTACGAATCAACACAGAACTATTTTAAGTATATCTTCAAATACTTTGTTTAATTTGTATCTAACCTAATTATTGGAAGACTCAGGTGTGCATGGATACATAAACAAGTATGTATTTGAATTTTCACTACAATACTTCTCCATATTATGGGATTTTATATTATAAACTTCTTAATGGGTACTCACAATCCGATCAAAATGCTGCCCTGTCATTTCCTAGTTCTAAACTATTATGTAGTTTTGCTTGTTGACAGCTAGAACAAAAAATACTCATTTCCAAAGCAGAGGAGCATGAAAAATGTACTTTCCTATTTGCCATTCTCACTCTTCTTTCAGAATGGTTTCATGCAAGCATAGATATTAATTTCAATACTGATCTAGGTTCAACACTAAAATCTAAACATGATTATATGAAGGATCTAGAAAGGAAAGGGAATTTCAGAATTAAGTAACCAGAAGAGAAGAGCCTTGTAAGCAAAGAGGGTAGTACATAAATGGGCCAATTGAAAGATTAGTGAAAATTCATCAACAGTAATGAGTTTCAAGCATCCTCTCCAAGAGGACCTTGGGACTTTACAAAAAAGTAACATGGTTGTTTCCCTGAGCTCTCAGAAAAGTACAAAGATTTGCTTCATAACACAGACAAAAGCAAGCTATTAGCAAACTGGAAGGTTTGAAAACAACATCTTGAACTGTAATTACACGCAAGTAGGAAGAATTCTATAATGCAAAATGTATACATCCTGTGTTCAGCATTAGGATTAGCTGAGCAAGTTACATGCTCAAAGTTATATTTGCAATAGCCAAAATGACAAAAATATAGAGGTCCAACCTGGGAAAGATAAATGTAGACAGGCTTGGATTATCCGTATTTGTCTGTGTCTCTTTGTCAGGTCCACTAGCAAGTCCCCACAGACATGAACCGAGAACAAGCAGTGTGAGTACTCTGAATATATTTTAAAAGACTGAGTTATTCTTCTACAATAGTTAAAAGGACTGTGAAGAGCCAAAACTTTGCATATTCCTCACAAGTATTTAATTGTAGAATCACAGAAACATAAAGGTTTGAAAAAATCTTCAAGATCATGGAGTCCAACCTTTGACTAAGCGCCACCATGTCAACTAAACCACAGTACCAACTGCCACATCCAGTCATTTCTTGAACACTTCCAAGGATGGTAACTCCACCACTTCCCTGCCTGTTCTAATGCTTGACAACCGTTTCAGTGAAAAATTCTTCCTGATGTCCAGCTTGAACCTGCCCTGGCACAGCTTGAGGCCATGTCTTCTTGTCCTGTCTCTAGTTTCCTGGGAGAACAGGCTGAATCCCACCTGGCTACAACCTCGTTTAAAGTAGTTGGAGAGCGTGACAAGATCACCCCTGAGGCTCCTTTTCTCCAGGCTAAACAAGCCCAGCTCCCTCAGCTGCTCCTCATATGACTTACTCTTTCTGCTGTACCAAAAGCCAACACCATCATTTTGTCAGTCGGATGTGTATACTCTGTAGTTGTACTCAAAAAAATAAATAAGCCAGCGCTTTTATTAGCAACTTAACAGAACATAAATTCCAGTACAAACTTGTAAAGGAACTTCTCCTGAGGGAAAAACATAATTAGAGTTTTCCAGAATAGTGAAGGGTTGTTGGGTTTTTGATCTGTTTCAGACATATTCAGAATTCTAACTATCTGTATTTATAGGTTCCAAAAGATTTTCAACAAGTCTGTGTAAAAACCGTTTTTTGGTTTGTTTTAGAAGATGCCTGTTTATCATACATTTTCTTGTCCACTAAAGCATCTATCCAGACACAAGACCATGTTAAAATTATTTCAGACATGCATTAATCATAGTTGATGAAAGACTTCAGGCAACTACTCAGTTTTAATAAAAACTCTTGAAAGTTATTATCCACATAAAGAAATGTCTTGGAAAGTTTCATACAAAAAGCAAAACAGAAACCCAATAATTAATAAAGAGATTATGCCATCTTACGTTTTAAATAACACTGAACAGATGGTTTAATCTAAAGGGCTATATAAGCCAAAAATAGCAGATTAAAAAGAAAGTGCGTGATAGGAAAGTACATAGTTCCACGATTTGAAAAAACTACATTGCAGGGCTACACTAAAGTATAAGGAAAGTGGAAAGGATGAGGAACTGGTCTGATATCCTCAAACATAACTTTTTTATTTTTTATACAATTTATCAATGCTTACTTACTTTCACGTATTTTGCAAGTTTCTGAACTGCCCAGTATTCTGGTGACAAATCGGTGTTTGCTTCCTGATGACGTACAGGCTGTTCATCTTCCCCACTCTCTGAGGAACTTTCACCAACATCCTCAAGGCTGTTTGATATTTTGCGAAAAATAAATAAACAGAATCACCAATTTCAAATAATTATAAACTAATATGGACAAGCACATTTCAAACAGGTATGACAACACTGCCTGAGAAAAGAACTAGAAAAATACAATAGACTTTACCAAATGGTAAGTATAGCGACAATTACTGTAGATAGGGAAAACAAAAATAAAAATATTGAAGGAAAAAGAAATTAGTAACCCATACCATTTTGAAGGCTGCTGAATTTTAACAGTTTTAGATTTGCCACTGGCTTTCCTTTTTGTAGTCACAGGTACAGTACCACATTTCCCTTTTTCTTCAGAGTCTTTTTTTGAAGCCTCATCACCACCAGATTCAGGTTTATTTAAAAAAAATAGAACACAGAAATTATTTTTTCCAGAATATTCTTCAGCATAATGTGATTCAGAAAACTCCTGATTGTCCATGCATTAACAATTTCAGATGGATGAACAGTTCAATGAATGGCTCTTGCTGCTTTTTGAACTTACATAAACAAATGAATTTGCTATCTTCTGGCAAAGAATTGAAGTGCTTAGCTATGTGGTGTATGAAGATGTCTCTCCCTTTGTTCTGAACTGATCTCATGGGGTCATTTTCATTTGATGCCCTTTATTTTTGTTCTAGAAGAGACAGTTACTATCTGTTCCCTATTTACCATCCCCAAACGTGATTTTCTGTATATTTCTTCTCCCCTAGTCATCTTATTTCCAGGCAGTTTTGGTCTGCCTAGTTCTTCCACACACAGAGATGTTCCATTGCTTTGATCATACTGAATACAACATATAATGCCTTCCTCGTATTCCAGAAAAACTCTTAGTCCTAGCTGGCCACAACCTCTGGTGCTTATTTGTCCCTAAATTATAATGTTTGTTGTGAAAGTAACACGTCTTTTTGAGCCTGGGCTGGTCAATATCACAGTCACGAGGAAAAAAAAAAGAGAATATTATTATTACAGTCAATTTCACTACATCTAGATTTTAACAATGACTGTGGGAAAAGGTTAGCTCTTGCTCTGGAAAGCCAATTTTTTTTTTAAATTGATAACCATAAGTCACATCCAAAATCTCTTAAAATGGTTCTTGCAACTTGTTAAATTGGCAGACTTGAGAAAGATAGTTTTTTGTAGGATGACATTGAAAAGCTTTTCTTCAGATATTCTCCTTCCTCCACTAACACAAAATCAGGAAACATGAAACCAAAACAGAGTTCTGATTTCAGAAGATAAATCAAACAATATCCAATATTTGTATTCTCTATTTTGGGTGTTCAAACTTTGAGATAATCTCATTAGTGAATATCATTGCCAAACAGAGCTAGAGAAGTGGCTCATATAATAAGAAATCATTAAAAAGTAGTACGAATAAGTAAGAGTCATTCTGATTTTCCATCCTGGACCTCTTTTACCTCCCTCAGAAAATGTGGTTTAGATTAGGTCTTCTACTCTGTTTTGCTTTAAAAGGCATTTTACCCCAAAAATATGATGATATCACAATCCTGGAGGACCAGTACCACAAATGATTGCAAGTCTCCTCCCCTGCCGCTGTGGAAATGACATAATAACATAGAAGTTGTCGCATGACAGAAAAGAACTGAGAACTCTCTTTGGTCACCCAAACTCTCTCCTTAGAAATTAACATGTGCTAAGCTTTGTTTTATTCCTCCTAACCTAAGACAATAATGGAAACCTACAACATGCAGCCCAATCATAAGCACAGTTTAGACAGATCTATAGGAAAATTCAATTTTAAAGATAACTACTTATCCATTGGAAGCAGAAAATCCAGTACTCTTCCACTTCATACATGGTTTTAACCTCTGGTCCTTCCCTGGTGAAGAACTTTTGTTTTTCTCACATGCATTTTTTTCTGTAAAATCATTAAAGCTCTGGGATTGGCCAGAAACCTCAGCAGCAGCACCTTCTGCATGTTGATAATTCTTCTCAGGTTCTGGTTCTTTAAAAAACCTATATTCCTGAGAAAAGGAGACATGGTTTGTCACTCATATTGCTATATGAATAATGACTATTAAAACAGTAACTTATAAGCATAATTCTAGAACTCTGTGCTTAAAAATTGTATGCATTAAACGTAGAATTAGATTCTAAGCACAAAATTATGTTGCCTTTTAAAGAACAAAACATTAATTTGGAAAGTAGTAGTTATTGTGTAAATTGAAGTTTTTTAAGTAAATGAAGTTGATAAATTTGGAACTTCCTGGATATTCTTCAATATTTGGTGTTGTTTGATTTCTAATATGTCAAAAGCCTGTGACACATGCACTTTTATAGAACTTAGGTCCAAAAGAGTTTTAGGATTCAAAATTGCAAAGTCAGCCATTCTGCTTTCAATGGATCATTTACATAAAAACTATTTCCCTGCATAAAGGATTTACCAAAAAATTCCCACAAAAAAGTAATGAACATTAAACTGAAAATAGGCTATCATAAACTCCTAGACTTCAGTTCCAAGTAATTTAATTTGATATAGTTTAGAATTAATATAAATACATTCCATTTAATTTTTTTCATCTTCTGTCTCTCAGGACAAAACATTGTTGCACAAGTCACATACAAGAATGGAGCTGAGTGGCACCGACCAATTCTTCAGCTGTCAGTGTCTAGAACCATGGCTGATCAATAATATACAGAAGAGAAAGGACTCTTGTCAGCTCTCATTCTCTATTGGAACACATCCAATTTTTACAGGAAAGTCAACATATGATAGTTACTTATTATTATTATTATTGTTATTGCAGCTGTCACTAGCAGATAGGTGAAGACATTTCTTTATGAGGCTGATTCAAGGCAGTTTTAAGGAGACTGTCACAGTAGGGTCTGTTTTCAAGTGGTCCCTGATGAGAATCGGCTGTTGATGCCTTGCCAACTCAAGTGTCTAATTCCAAACTAACTCATGCTAATTCTCTCATTCTGAAAATGTACTCTAGACAAGACAATTTAGCACATGATAAACTAGATAAATCACAGGGGAATTGGTGCTGTAGCTTGATCAGTTAAACACACTTTAAAAAGTATGTTTGCTACAGCACTATATGCCAACACAGCAATTCTGAACATTAGCTTAAACAAGGCCAGGCAGATATTATAAAAATTAATTGGTTTTGCAATATATGTGCATGTAATGAGCTTTTTGAAGCCCTCCTCTCCTCAGAAAATAAATCAAAACTGTTTCCACTCATATTTTACTTAATTTAGGCAAACTTGGAAATACAGCTTTTCCCTGCATTTTATAGTTCTAGAGCAGAGATTTTCCCTCAGGTATAAAAGCTCTGCAGCTCTACAGTATTAATTTGCTTAAATTCTAGTTTTAGAAAGTAGAATGTACTGAACCAGCTCTTCAGCAAGGCAAGATGATACAAAATTTCTAAACCATTAAAAAGGTATAATGTATACTCTTCTGCATAAACTTCTTTACACAGCCAGGGAACACCGAGTGTTTGATTTATATTAAAAGTAAAGGAAAACATAATAAATTCTATTTATTTGCTCTTATTTAATAAGTGTACACATTTCTTAAATAGTTACAATATCTTTTTAAGGGCAGAAAACTAGTAAATAAAGGCACGTTTTCTCTATTATCAATAGTAACATTAATCTATATTAACATTTAGGAGTAGAAATGAAAAAAAATATTACCATATTTTACCTTTCATGAGAATCAAATGAAGCCAAATCACTGCAAATACATTAAACCAAAGTCTAAAAACATTCATATGCTGTCCTATTTATGAACTGTAAACCAATATGCAAGTATAACATTAAAAAAATACTTGTCTATGAGATAAATTTAAAAATTTGGAATTCACCACCCTTTCAAACAGAACGACTCACAACTCCATTACTGTTAATATAAGTTACTGTATTTCTGTGTACAACTTGGAATGCTCTTTTCTTCCAAAACTGTCAAATATCTGTATCTCAAAAAAAATTATATCAGCCCTACATCCCAGAAAACCAGAAGTAAAGGATAAGAAATTTTCCCTGTTAATGACTTCCTTCTTGCAATAATTAAAATTGTATATAAATAACCACAATAAAGCTCTTGACAGGTTTTGGCCTGTAATGAATTTTACCACCAAGTTAAACTGTTAAAGCAATACTAGAAATCTATTAAAAATAGTTTTATCAGGAACAATGAAACAACTAAAACGGTATTGGTACTGTGTGATTCCAGCTACTATAGAGCTCTAAATAAAAGCCAAAACACTTGCATTTTACAGTGTCTGAAGTGAGACATAGTGTGTAAGCTAGACGCTTAACTTTCAGCTCTGATATTTAAATCAGGCAGTTCTCATAAGAAAAGTTGTGCAATTATTTATGTTTGGGTTAAAAGGAATGAAAATAAAAATTTAAGTGGTTTGGATCACAGAAAAATATTGTCATAAAAAGCTGACCTTTTCCATACAGATATTTTCCTGTTTTAACATTTCCACTGCTCCATAAAGAACAGAAGAGAGGCAAAACATTTCATGCAAAATTAGAAGCTGACCTCACATGTTGGATCAAACCCCACCAAAAAGTATGATAGGACAATACATGAAATAGTGTATTATTTGCTATTTACAAAAGAAACATATTTATTAGACAGTGAAACAAATAATTTTAAAAGCACTCCAGTCTTTAAAAGTCTTCATTTAACCATAGATTTATCTTTGATAAAGAACAGAAATGTTCAGCCAGGTTAACAATGTAATTCTTACCAATGTACATTTGCACAAAGAAGTACACCCAATATCAATAAATACATACCTGTTTAGCCATATTTTCTGCAAATCTAGGAGATTTTGCCCTTAAAAATGTGACTATGTCTTTATATAGCTCACTTTTCCTTTCATAGTCAATATCTTTACCCTTTTGCTCACCCTTAAAAAAAAAAAAAAAACATTTTAAATTGTTAATAGTTGTGCCTTACACAGGTAATTTAATCTGCATCATAAAATAGTGCAAAAGAGCACCAAGGTCATATTGTAATGAATTAGATAAAGTCTCATGCCCAGCAGAGTAGACCCGACTTCAAAAATGCTTCATAAAGACAGATGGATCATCTCCATGGACCCCAAAAGATGATGAAGATCTTACACAGAAATTTGCAGGCAATAATCATTAGTTAATTGTAGCTTGTGTAGTTCCACTGAAAAGAATTTATGGCTTATGGCAAACAATCAAGTAAATATGAGCTTCCTGTGCAGTATGGCAGATGTCTAAAAGGCACAGAAAATAACTTGACCTGAGCTTCACATATTAAAAATGTGCCAAGTCAAAATTTCCCTGGATTTTTGAACTCTTAGGAAATCAATTTGCGGAGTTATGCCTAACAGACATCAGCCTGCCTTCAAAATGAATGTAAAAGCTCTGGTCACCATTTAACGCACGTAAGGGTCTAAATAAAACCCATCTGAGAGGAAAAAGTTAACTAAAATGAAAAGAAGGAGAAAAGAGAGTAGTAATTTCTAAAAAGCTTCTGCTGAAAGAAGCAGGAACTGCTTATCATTTATAAAAAGACCAAAGCAAGCTCTACTAGCCCCACATAATAATAGCACACCTCAGATCAAGAGCAATGAGACACTAGAGAGGCACTGAGTCCCACAGTACCTTTAAATAGGAATAGTGTGAACAGCTGTTACTTAAAGACTAATCAAACAGTGCTAGCAAAGAGTGCACAATACACTCCTAGTATGAAACTTACAGAAAAAGCACTTAAAACATAAAAAAACTAGAAAAAATAAGAAAATTAGCACACATTTATTACTATGGCTTCCCCTTCTGTACCAAAACACTAGCTCTGCAGGCCTTACAGCCCCAATAAAACTACCCTAAACATGACTGAGATTTGATTTTAGCACATAAAAATATTCATTACTCAATGGTATCCTTTATTATTACTTACTCCATTTAAAAATACTCCTGCTGTGCTGCAAGTGATACAGAAAGGATCAGTGTCATGTGGTTTGATGACTAAATAACAAATTTCTCCATGCACTTGTCTCCAGGGAGGAGCTCGGCATCCATTAGAGAACATGTAATCTGTAATCAATTAGCATTAGTGTTTTTATCCAGTTTAAAAATATTTTAATAGTTATGCTTGATGATTAATATTGCACGTATGCAAATCAATTTCCAAAAACATTACCTTACTCTTAAGAATTCATACTGTTAGGTATTAATCATGCGAAACTCTGTAACCTGTGGCCCAATCCAACCAAGAACTTTAACTATGCTTAGCACTTTTCAGGATCAGGGATTCATTTCTCTTCCTCTACTTCCATTGAAGATATTCATATATCTGGGAGATTATTTCTGTATGTAAAGGCTGAGGAACACCATTGCTTATTGGAAAATGTTTTTTATTTTACTTTGTAACTTTAAGATAGAAGTAAACACTTCAAATATACTATAGAAATAAATTCCAAAAATTTCACATAGAAATCAAATACTTTAATAAAGGTCTATGTAAATGTGAGACAGGATCAGATTTGTACCTGATGTATATTCCAGTGATTCTAGTACAGTATGTTCTCCTTTCCCAGAGAAATTCTTGAGAAGATTCACTTCATTATTTACAGCAGCTGGATTTAGTCTTACATCTCTGCAATTAATAGAAAATGATCCAATATGTATTAATTGAAAAACAAGTACTGAGTATTGAAGAGAAGATTACATAATTCTTTTCCTTTATATTGAGTCTTAATAGAAGCAATAAAATCATGAAAATGGGTTATATTCCATCTTCTTAGTTTTATTTATACGTTAGTAAAATTTTAGTTCCATACCTAATGTAAGTCCTTGTAAATATACTCAACGTACTCAATATAATACTTAATACACTTCCATGAAGAAATAAACAGTTCCTTGAAAATATTTAACTGTGACTTTGTTGTTTGTACAAATGACTTCAATTTGCTAACAAAATGCAAAACATGTGCAATAAAAACCCCACACTTGTGGGCACACACTTGCATATCCACACCTACAGAAGAATTTTCAGGAAAAAATGGGGTTTCATTACATTAGTGAACAGTGAAAGTTATTTCAAAAAATTTCTTTGTTACACCAAAAACACATGTTGTGGGTTGAAACCAACCTGACTTAACAATAAAACAAAAAAATGCACTAGCTGAGATGCTTAGCTTCTATTTGAAATGCACTTACTGTGAAATTTGTTTCAAAGAACTATTAAGCAGTTGCAAATCCAGCTGATGAAGAAGAAGAGCGATTTTCATTTTCAATTCTGTTTCAATATCAGATTCTTTTTTCACTTTGTCAAATAAATGCAAGATGGACCTATCTTCTCCTTCCACAGTCCCATATTCAGGGCCAAGAATTTTCACTATAGGATCTCTGTTAGCTGTAAACGTGAAACAGAATCATGTAATGTGCTACTATGTTTTAAATGATCAGATAAACTTTTTATTTCAATTGCTCACTGATTTTGAGGCTGTTAATTTACAATAGAAAGTTTATAATGTGCATAGCTATTCATCAAACATTACTGTATGACGTATTCTTTCATATCCCTCTACTGTAATTTGAAATGTACTTTGAAGAATATGAAAACATTAAGAACAAAAAGAATTTTTTTCTTAACAAATAAATTGCTTTTCAAAGCAAAGATTAAGATTCATACAGACAAGAGGTGAATATTAAATAGCTCCCTTTATCAATAGTCCCCCTATCCAAAAATATGCCTGGCTGATTTCCAAAACAGGAAATCAATGGGCTTAACTCACTGAAAATTGATCATTTTGGAAATACGATTTAGTGTTAAAGAACATCTTTAAGCTTTTCTAGCAGCATTCCCAATGGTCCCATTACTTCCTCAGCTATGCCAGCTGTTCCTCTTGGTAAACAGTGACATAACTGCATATCAATGTGTTTTACAAAACCCTTTTGCTCTGTTCCTGCAAATGAAGTCCCATGAATCTGTGAATGGCTCTGAATGATACACTGTTCATATTATTTTTCCCTAATATTAATGGTGATCGGTGACAGGACCCATGATGAAATGGCTCTGAAGCTTGATCCACTATGAGCATTTATACTTTATTAATGTAGAGGCAATTTCTACTAATATTAACAAAGAGTATCACTGAGTTCTTCTACCTCCAGGTAGGAGAAGGATAACCAGTTTAGCATACCAAGAGTCTAGTCAGTTTGAAAATTCAGGACTTGAAGATGACGCAGTAGAAGTACTCATACTTGCATTTTAAAGCAGTTGTGAGAAGGAATCTGGAAGTGCTCACAGTGAACCTTGTACGGGTAAGAATGCCTTAAGCATATTATTTTTACTTTGGCTGTCTTTAACAGATGTAACATTTTAAAGGAGTAATTAGCTACAAACATGGGATAACTGTTATTAGCCTCAAATAAAACACTTTTTTTTTCCAAAACTTAAGCCTATTATCTACTGCAATAGCTGTATATATATATATATACACTCAGTATACATGAATTTGCATATGAGATTCAATAGTTTTATGTTAACTTTATTCCAGATTTTTGTATAAATAAAAGAAGAAATAGAAACTCCATTACATTCTGGATCAGCACTTTTAGCCACCTTCATGAATTAACACCTTCTCACGTACTTAAAATGAAGGCATATCTACCTTCCTGAACACTTCATGAAGATGAACTGAAGAAGACATATACTTCTCAAGAAAGAGGAGAGATAAAAAAACAAAGAAAGAAAACCTTCAAGGCATGCCTGTGCTTCCTTTAAGTTTTTTTCCTTAGCAATTCGTAGCAAACGGGACAGCTGGTCAAAACTGCGAACTTTGAGAGTCGATGCCGAGAGGGTAAGCAATGGTTGGCCATCTTTACCTTTGGCTGCAGACTGAACAGTTGCTTCACTAGAAAAATTAAATTATATCTTTTTAAAATAAGAACTTTAATTGAGAAAAATCTTGAATGTTATTCAAGCATCACATGATAAAACATATACAATCTCTTTAAACTGTGTTTCAGAAGATTTCCAAGGTAAACTAGTTTATTCACAGCAAATCAGCAGGTGGATAGGCCCGAAGGAGACTGTGACTACATGGGATGCCCACACTGGAGAAGGCTCCCGGAAGGACCCATGGACCTACAGAGAAAGGAGACCATGCTGGAGCAGGTTTGCTGGCAGGACATGGGACCCTGAGAGACATCCACACTGGAGCAGCTTGCTCCTGATGGACTGCACCCCATGGAAGGGACCCACACTGGAGACCTGAAGCATTTGGGATGGACTCACATTGTAGAAATTCATAAAGGACTGTCCTGTGGGAAGGACTCCATGCTGGAGCAGAAGAATGTGAGGAGGAAGAAACATCAGAGAAAAACATGTAATAAACCGACCTCAACCCTCATTCCCTGTCCCTTTGTGCCACCCAGGGGTGTGGAAGTAGAGAAAATCAGGAGTGAAGTTGAGCTTGGGAAGAGGTAGGTGCCGGAGGAAGGTGGAAGGTTTTAAGATTTGTGTTTATTTCTCATTATCTTACTCTGACTTTTGATTGGCAGTAAATTAAATTAATTTCTGTGACTCAAGTCAGGTTTGCTGATGACAGCAACTGGTCAGTGATCTCCTCCTGTCCTTATCTCAACCCATGGGCCTTTCATTGTACTTTTCTCCCCTGTCCAGTGTAGGAGGAGCAGCTCAGTGGACACCTGGCAACCAGCCAAGGTCAACCCACAACTCAGGAGCAACTCCCAAATACAAAGAAAAATGATACAGTTAATCACTGTTAGACGCATGTTGTAAAACATCTTAGGAATAGACAAGGGCAAGTTGTATAGATCACTAGCTAAACAGGTCTGCTGCATCACAAACAGGACAGAATTGTCTTAAACTCTCAGAGAGCAAGTTTTTACACTCTACGAATTTTACTTCAAAATTTTCAATATATATGAACAAAACTCTCAGCAATTTCAGCCTCCCAAATACACTAAGGTTTTCTTAATGGTAAATTTTGCTTCATAATTCACCTTCTGCATTTGAAAACGCAGTGCAATTCAGACTTACTTTATCGCATAACCCTCTCGAAACGCTGAAGAGTCCAACTGCGTTTTCCACTCAAGCGGCTCTCTGAAGACAAACGCTGCTTCCTGAGGATACTTAGTGCTGAATTCCTCTGCAAACTTAATAATTTGATTTAAAAGGGATTCGTTCAAAGGGGTGATTTCAAGTGTCCCCGTTCCAGAGCCAGCAGCAGTCCACTGAGCCGCTCTCGTCAATGCCACTCCCATGGTCTTGGTCAGTGTCACCGGAGCCCACCGTGGCGACGAGACCCTGTCACAGAATGACCAAACCGAGCTCTCAAATGGTTACATACGCTGTGGCTGCTATCATTTGAAATAAACCTATCTAGGAACGACTACATGCTTTTCACTAATTTCAATCCCTGAAGAAGGGGAGGAGGACTTGATGAAGCCAACTCGCAAATTTTAAAGGAATTGGGGAATCAGGTGCAAACGCTGATTATTTCATCTTAATTCCTGGCGCTATTAGAAATTCTAGCAGCCGACAGCACAAGGCCTCTGTTGCGGCTGTAACACAAGGATACTGTTGTTAAACCCCCCTGGGGACTGACACGACCCCCATGGCGCCCGGCAGTTTCCCTGAACGGCGGAGAGAGAGGCGTCAGCCCCGCTGAGCAGCGCGGGGAGGCCGAGGGCCGCCAGCGGAGATGCGCCATGCCCGGGGCGGCCTGGGCCGTGTGGGGAGCGCGGGGCAGCGGCTGGGGGGCAGCGGGGGTGCCGGAGCCGAGAGCCCGGAGCAGGGACACAGCGGAGCCCGGGGGTCGCAGGGAGCCCGCCCCACGTTCGGCCCTCACCTCGCCCCGGGACACAGCGGAGCCCGGGGGTCACAGGGAGCCCGCCCGATGTTCGGCCCTCACTCGCCCCGGGCCCGGCGCGCAGCGTCCCGCCATGGCCGGCGGCGTTGCCGTGGGGACGGGCCGGGCCGGCGTTACCGGGACAGCGGAGCCGCCGCGGCCCGGCGACAGTGCTCAGAGGAGGAGAAAGGGAGCGACATTTGAACCCTTAAAGCAGGCTGCACGCTTCTGGCTAGGAGTTAAATAATGCAGGAACTAGAGTTACCGTGCACCAGAGGTTAAAGGCAGACCGCCGAGTGGTTTTTAGCTTGAATTTTAGCCGGTAGAGCTTATACCTTTCCCTGGCTGTCAGCGGTTACAGGAAAACAGCTTTTATTAATAAAGGTTAAGATTGACCACTTCTAGTTCTTGAGGCAGTGTGACAGATCGTGCTTGAAATGCTTTATTGTTAAAGAAAATGTAAAGTGTAACTAGCGTTTCTTGAAAGAAGGAAAGGCAATGGGTATGCACAGTGCCAGTGAATGAAGTCCTTTCACAAACTGAGGACACCACAGCACGATACACACACAAATAGACAGCCCCAAACAAAGAATGGACATTTATACTGTTCCCCCAGTCCTGTTATCAATCCATATGTTGTTGAATGAGCCATCACTCTGGATAAAGTTTTGTTATGAATTTCCTACTGAACTCACCCTGCACTGTCTCATCTCTCTTACTACCGAGCCAACAAGAACTATATTCCCTGACTTCCCTTCCCACTTGTAAATTACCTCTTCAGTTCTTTGTGTCCATCAAAACACCTATCAGATGATAAAAATTGGACTTAGATTTGACCTAGGAAGGAATGGCTATCTGCTGTACACTGATGTTAGAAAGCTATGGTCAGCTTTCCAGTGTATGTGTCCTTCTGAAGGCACAGGAAAATAATCCTTTCAGTGACAGTCCAGCAGAAGTCCCCCACTTCCAATCCATAGAGTCAACATAGCCAAGGGTTATTTTACCGAGAACTCAGCTGGGTAAGAAGCCTCTCATAATGAGGAATGCCATGGAATGTGTGTGGGGTGTATCTCAAAGAATAAAAGTAATTAATACATTTTTCTTAACGGAGATGATTGTCTATATTACATTTGACTTACTGAAACTTTCAAGCAGTAACTATGTATAAGGACGTGTAGTCTGCACAGTAATGGTTTAAGAATAGCATTAGCTTTGCTTGTTTCACTTGCTTAACTTAGAGAATATAGAAAATTACTAATTTCATTAGGTGAAACTGAAAGACCATTTTTTAATTAAAAGCCTGATTAAGACAATGCTTTTTTTTTTTTTTTTTCTGTGTGTAATACTATATATGAATGCATTTCCAGAAGGGATTAAATCTCTTCATTTTACTGAAGTAATGACTCTTATAAAATTGATTTTGAGGGCAGAAGGTGCAAGAAACAAAATGTGAAAGGGAATAAAAGTATCCCTGCCATGGGTGGTGGGGAGTGAAGACAGTGAGTTTTCACACAGAGCTGAGTATTTTAAGCAAGAAGTCGGTGGAGTAAGAAATAGAATTCCTAAATGAGATCACTCTGTTCCACTGAACAGCAAGAAGAAAAGATATTTCAATGGCAAAGATAAATGGGATGGTGTGCCCTCAAAGCCTATGCATCTCCACGGGCCATAAAAGGAGCTTTGGTAACTAGCTTAGGCTTAGTTACCAGTGGAACTTTCTGTGAGAACAGGTAAGTCAAAAAATGAAAAAGCAGAATATATCCTGCAAGACAGCAGGGAGGAATGCTGCTGGGATCTTGTATTAGTAGCAATGCCTCTGGATGCTCAAGAGTCAGAGGTTTTCCACTTTTTTCTTTGTGGCTGGCAAATGTAGTTTGTAGCATAGCAGTACTCCCAGGAAGACTGCTCTAACTCCTCTGAAGACTAGAAACCACCTTATTTAATTTATAACCTCGGTTTGTATGACTAGTTTGTGTGTATTTTTTCTTGTACAAACGTTGGTCCTTTACCTTATTTTCAACAGCTACTTTTCTTCCACAGATTTTACACACATTTTTTTAGTTACGATATTTTCTCTATATTTTGGCCCCCATCCTCTTCCTTTTTCCAAAGCAGTTTTTGAATCTGATATTAAATTTGAAACATATTTCACAGAGAGTTGTAGTCTTGGAAATAATTAATTGATATGAACAATTTCTGTTCCTGCTTGTAGTCTGTGCTCTGTAGTTTTTTGCACGTTTCCAGACATGTATCAGCTGTAGCAGGTCATTACTGCAGTTACTGCATTGGTATTTGTGCTCTGCATGATTCTCTTGTTTGCCTTCAGGCATATCTTGCTGGATGACAAGGAATCTTGCTTCCTTACATCACCTATCACTAAACAATAAGTACTTAGGCACTCCCTCACTTAGGTAGTACAAGAGTATAAATGGATATCGTGGAAGAAAATTTTGCCTGAAAACTAAAGTGTTAAGTAAAGTAATCACTTAGAGAAATATGAAGGTCCTCTCTTGGTGCCCCAAAATCAGTGTGCAAAAAAATTCCAGGCAATAAACCTGTAATGTGTTGTCAAAACCCGCTTTCTCAGGAACTGGGTTCACCCAGAGATGGCATTTGCACCACGTTTAGCTAATTCTGTAAACTAGTAGTAGTACGGTTATGTACAAGTGATTTTTTTGCTCTGTTATTTTTATATTTCGAATGTTAAAGACATTCTATAAAACAGTAGGTGAGATGTTTGCCAGTTACAAAAGATGAGATCATTTGTTACTGGCACAAAGAAATGGGGAATATGAAGAATTTGTTAACATGGAGAGTAAGGCAATTGGAAATTTTTTTACAGTTTCAAAGTTGCAGCCAGAATGTGCAAGCAATTCTTCATGTATATTTTTCCTCACATTATTATAGAAGAGGGTGTAAATTATTGCTGTTGAAGCAGAACAGTAACACCCACTATAAAAAAAAATTTAGAGGCTTACATAAAATAAAAAAGGTCAATCATACCGGCTGCTCCTTCTGTTAAATAGCAGTTTAGCTGATCAGCTTCATGGTCAGTTTGTCAGACAAGCTGAGAATCAGCAGAAAAAAAAAAAGTCAATTTCCTTTTAGTCTTCATTAGCTTGCCTTTCTTGCAAAATTTACCTATTTTTGGCATTCACAAAACAAAACAAAGTCCTACCATTTTGTTGTAAAAGCTTTAACAAGAGAAATAAAAAAATCCATTTGTGCTGCTTTTATTTCATTTTGTATCACTACAAATGCACCATTTAGGTGCCTGGAGTTGTTAACAAACATTTTTATGCATCTTGATTTCTGGTAATCTGTTGTTGTTTATTGTGTTTTGGGTTTTTTGTGTGTTTGGGGTTTTTTTAATTGGGGAGTAGTGCTATGTAGAAAGGCAGGGTTTCAGCCTAAGATGTGATGTACATGAGAATGGAAAATGAAGCAGAAGATGTGATGAATCTGTTGATTTCTCTAAGCAAGATTTTACGTAAAACAATGTTTACAGCTTAATCTTTAGAAAGAAAAGGACTACTGATTTTTCACCCAGTCTCTTGATTTCTGTGTTGTGAACTCCTACTTACATCTTGTTTTCTGAATAATTATGTGCTTCAAAAAATGCCAGATTATTTACAGTGAGGATTTTTATGGCTTGGACATTGTGCAATACACTCTCGTGGGCCTAGAAATAAAGAAACAGAAAAGACTACTTTTCAAGTGGGACTGTGCAAGGGGAAGAGGTGTGCAAGGGTGTGCATGTGTGACTGGCAAAGTGAAAGTTACTCAAAAATCTTCAAAGAAAATAAAGAACAATATTTTGGTTAATGAGTGATGGATTGACAATATCTGTGCAGTTATTTTCTGAACAATGACAATAACAGAGATTCTGCTGTTCTGTTTTGGAAATGGCTTCCATATGGGATACATGTTTTACAGTCCAGGACTGAATGTGATTTAATAAGTTTCTATCAGTAAAAAGATAATATTTCAGAATATTTACTGTGTTACTAGACTTCCCTCTATTTGTATATGGCCATTTATTCCATTTTGTTAATATCCCTTTACTACTACCTAGGATTTTTGAATATTTTTTAGTATAATTTGAAAGAAATAATTAGTTTGATGTAATAAGTAGATGCCTGAAACTGTGTCATAATAATACTTGGAATACTAGGTTAGAAGACTGTAATTTTGAAAGATGCACTAAATTCATTAATTTGGTTTTTTGTAGCATCAGAAAAAAAAGCAGGTCCGGTTGTCAGGGGCCTTAAGATGGTGGGATTTTGCGTCAGTGAAACGTAGGCTATTTTTCCTGGGTTTATAATGCTTTAGTGGGGAATAATTACATGTAAAGATTTTACTTTTTAATTCCTTCATTGTCTTTTTGCATCTTCAACCTCAATTCCCTCTACGTAATATTTTTCCTTGAAATGTCTTAAAAAACAAAAAAACAAAAAAAACCCCTGCATGCATAATAACACTGAAAGAGAAAGCTTTGGAGAAAGCTATTCTGAAGTAGATTTATCTAAGTATATTAGTAAATTTTGAATTGTTTTAAACTGCTGACTTTTACAGGAGGAGTCACCAAAGTATTTACTCAATGAGCCACTTTGATTTGTTCCTGTACTCGTACAACCCTTACACACAGAAAGCACTAATGGCTAATTCTCTTTATTTTTACAATTGATTCTTCCCTGCATTTAAAAAAATCATATTTTGCCTGTATTTTTCCAGGGAGAAAGAATATTTATGCATTTTGATGTTTAGATAAAATGCTTTTTCTAGAACTAGTTAATTGTTCTGACAATAATAGTTTAGCACTTCAGTCAATGGAAACTACATAATGTCTATTAAATCTTGCCCATTGAATGAGTTGAATTGGCTTTATGAGTGGATTATAACTACAAAGTTAATACAGTTTCTCTGCAGCAATCTGAAGGGTATAGCAGCCTTTTAAGGCTTCAGTGTAAATCAGATCAGGTGTTTTACTTTATATTCTAAAAATGAACAGAATTTTAGCAGTGATAATTTTCTCTGAACTAGTAGAGATTCAATCAAAACAAAACAAAAGAAAATCAAACCAAGTACTTGTACCCAAAATAGTCTGTGCCAAATGTAATGTACTAAGTAGTAACTCTGCAAATTACTCTAAGTTAGGTGTATCCAGAAGCACTGGGCACTTTTGCAATTTACAAAGGAATTTGACTTTCCAGTGAATAAAAATAAAAACTGAGAATTATTTTTAAATGTATGCAGAAAAATTGCTAGTATTATTTCTTAGTTGTAGGTTTAGTTTGTGGAGCCAGGTATTTGCAATAATTTGATATTAAAAGCAATACTGCAGTGTGTCTTGTACTGTATTGAGGACAGTGTTTTTACCTCTCAAACATAAACCCTTTGCAAGTGAATGCTACTGACGTGCTCAAATGCCTTTTGCTTTCTTAGTAGTTTCTATAAATTGCTTCCTTTTTCAAGAGAAAAAAGAGAGAAAGGATTGGGCTGTTTGTTTTGTGGTGGGAGTGTGAAAAGGAGATTGTTTTAAAATTAGAAATAGAATGTCATAAGTAGTCTCCAGTTATGAATTTCTTTTGCTAGAGGAAAAATGAGAGGTATTGGTGGAAAGTATTTTGGACTGTAATGTGGTGATATTAATCGGGAGAGAGAGTTTGACTGTTTCTTGAAGAGCAGATTCTCACAAGAGGTGCAAATACAAACATGAGAAAGACACTACATAGTTAGGGAGAAGGTTAAAATACTTTTAAGTTATTCAGCTCCCACTTATTACTGTGGTAGCCCCATTTCACTCCTTAGGTGATCACCAATAGTAATTCTGGATAATTCCCTGCATAGTTTTTACAAAACTAACATTAAAAAAAAAAAGTCTGTATCATTTTTCCCCTGTTATATAATCAGAAAGAAAGCCAAGACTGACATCAGGGCGTTTTCGCTTTTTTGTAGGTCATTTCAAGGCAGAAATTTAAGCACCTTGGAGCAATCACTGGTTTTGAAGAGACTGCTTCTATCATTTATGGTGGTACGGTAATATTATATGGGAAAATGTGAAATTGTGAGAGGAGTGGAGATCAGAATAAAGCCAAATCGCTACAGGGTTTGAGCAGCAATTGGCTGTAAAATTAATATGGAGCAACAGTTGGATGTTGCAAGGTTGAGCATTAATCCAGTGCCTGGTAGAAAAATAATATATTTATCTAAATTTGTTCTTCACAGCGATTGCACTGTGCGAGCTATTAAACAAAGCAAAATAAAAAAACAATTCTAAGTCCATAGAACATGTCTGATGAATCTGACATCTTCACTCAGCTTGGATGAAAATGAAGTCCTGTGTGGATGAGAACAGGGATTATAGCTCCAGTCCAAATCCTTTTACAGTAGAACTTCAATTTGGGGAGGAAAGTTGCCTTTTTATCAAAATTATTTTTATTGAGAGAAGCAGAAATGCGTGTTGCATATACATGTCTTCTTGCATAGTGTACATTCTGATACAGTTAATTCAGCCAATTTTCTGGTATTGTTCTCAAGATCTGTGCCATGGATATTAGAGTCCTCCATATGGGTACATTTTTCCTCTGATTTTTTCCATTTCTCTTTCTGGTAATAACTGTATACATTCAAGTATTTTAATTTAAATTTAGGGTCATTAAGGTTCTTCTAGAGAATCTGGAGCTCTGCCACAGTTAGGTAGTTAGTTATTTTACTGTAGAAGGAGTTGCATGTAGCTGTTACGTCTTTATATTTTAGCTCAAACAGAGATAGAGATTTAAACTATCTAGTTTTTAAAACTCTTGTTTTTCTATCCAATTTATGCATAAATTAAAATGTCAGCTTATTACAAGAGCTGTTGATTTTCAGCCAGCCTTCAACTCTGGGGGCTGAAGAAGGCCACTTTTTCAAAATTCACGTATATGTGCTCTGTTTGGATTTGTGAAGAATAACATTGAATAGTTTGAACATCATTTTTTCCTGGAATATCAAGTTAGCATGTATTGCTTTGGTATTGAAAAGGTTGCTGATTATGATGCCAAAAGACTGTCTTACTAGGAAGTTTGAAATAATTTCTGAGAGATGAAAAGAGATTCTGTCCCTACTGGAAAATTGTACATGGCAAGACTTTGGTAAGTACACCCATTGTCATCGATGGATTTCTGTCATTGATTTCACGGGAGGAAAGATTTGGTCTATCAACCCTACTGTAAGAAAACAGGCGGTAAAACTTTGGTTTTCCCAGACTCTTAAAAAAAAAAAATCTAGGTCCTGTGACATTCTAAAACATACTTTAGGTATATTAATGACACTTTTTTCTGAGATTTCAATGTGAAAGGTTTGTGATCTGTTAGGATTTTGGTAATGCCTTTTATGCTGGAAATAGGAATGCCAGGGGTCAGAAGAAATTAGGCTTAAGAGACTGAATAAATCTACTACCAATGAGCAGTTTGCTACTGCTGTCAGTAAATAAGTAAAATAAATAATAAAAGCATATTTGAGCATGGCAAGCCTAAACTGGTGCACTTTAGTGATTCATTTATAGTGGTGTTGTAGTCTTTTAATGTTCTGGTTCAGTAATACCACTGAATTTTAAGCAGTGACATTTAAGAATTAAAAACGTTTTATGCCATTAAAATGAGTAAGTGCAGAATAAAATTTGAGGATCTGAATCTGCACATTTTTATACAAGCAGACTTTTGCATCTGCTCCTAGCTGTGCTATACTGTAGTGTAAGTCTGACGTAGAAGTCAGTGCCAAAGCTGGCTCATGGACTGGGAGCAGGGTAGCGTATTTGCGCAGTGCTTTGTCAAAGCTAATTTACTTTGCTAAAAACCAGGGTAAATTAGACAGTGTGCAGCATTAAGCAATGTGGTTAAACTGCTTCCAGCTACCCAAGCTGGCTCCTTTTGAGCTGCTCTGGGTATCTCTCCACAGCACCGTGTTGTGCAGCACTGATATGCCCTGACTAAAACTGATGTGTGTGAAATTTTATTCATGTAAGGAAGGATTGAGGAATCATACCCATCCTTTCTTCTGCAGAAATTCAGTCCTCAGATACAGGCAGAATGTACAATTTAAGTATGTTTTCAAATAACTACAGTATAACTGTCATTCCACTTGACCTCAGAAATGTGATTCTCTGGGTAAACACAGAAAATGGAGGCACCACAACTGATTGTAATTAAATATAAGTAGCTAAGCACAGATCTGTGGTATAAATAGATGTGTTACGGCTGACAGTTAAAGTTTGAGTTCAGTTTACGTGTGAGCCTTTGCATTACTCATGTAAATCAATGTTCTCACTTACAAGAGAAACCTCATAATTTACCACTACCCATAAAGTAGCCTCACTGTAATCAATAGTGATTCCTATATGGAATTACTGTGCAGAGCAACGTTTCTTCCATCCATATCCTCAGTATGATTACTGTATGGTTTGGCACCACGACAGAAAAATATTCAGTGAGCTCAGTAGTTTTCTGCGTGGAAGGACTTAGTTGTTCTAATTCAGTACAAAAATTCCGTTTGGTTTAAAGTAAGCAAAACTGGAATTAAATACTCCACATGGGGAATGATTGAGTAGAATCTTCAGGGGGGGAAATTGTTTGCAATCTCACTCTATTGAGACTTTACAATTAAACCCAGCTTTATTTTATTCTCTACAGAAGTAGAATACAGTAATTAAAATACTTGATGTTGTCTGCTATACTGATAACAGTAAAGGATGATCTGGTGATTTTTTTCATGTCCACTTTTGGTGATAATTATATATGCTGTATTTGAGACTGAGAACAAACCATACTCAAATGAATCTCAAAACATTTTACAGCTTTCTGATTCTGTGAACATGCTGCACTGTACACACAGACATGCTCTACTCATCTCTTGAGTCTGCCAAACAGGAATGGTGAGTGTAGAGGGGTTTCAGAACCCCTCCACTTCTCTTAGGAGCCTGGGGTGGGTGTGGGGTTCTGAGGCACTCTCCCAGAGCTCCTCACGGAGACCCAATCCCTGTCCAGTGGGATTTCCTTCTATAAAACAGGCTGAAGCTTTGCATAGTCAGGCAGGGACTCTGAAGCATGAAGGAACCCAGGTCCTCTGTAACTCACCACTTTACTGAACAACTCCACAAGGTCATGGGCAATTGCCAAGTACCTGTGAGCCCAGGACAGGAGTGAGATCCATCCTGAAAGCACCCAGTGGTGTCAGTCAGTGGTAGGTGGGCTCCAGGCACCTAGACTGAAGCGAACCCCTCAAGGAACCTAGTCCAGACTTGTCTTTTAGTGGGCTAAAAAGAAGCTGCAGGTAGAAATTGAGAGCTCGATGTACTCACAGAAACCTGAGCTTTGACACTTTAGCAGACTGACAGGACCAAAACAATGGGGCCAAGTGAATTCAGGTTTTACAGTCAGTAAAGCAGAGGTTTCTGAATCAGTTTTGCGGATTTGGATTGCCTGAATTCCACTTTTGGTGCCTTGTGTACATCCTGAGTGTATGAGCCATATTCCAACAAAAATATAGGTTACATATCAAATGAACAAAATGTAGAAAATAGCTGGGTTTCCATTGTAGTATGCGTTTGTGATTACTGAAGTTAAAAAAATCTGTATTTTTCTAGTCACATATGTAAATAACACCCCTGGTGGAATGGAGCATACCTCTTCCAGTTACATAAAACAGGCACTTCCAAATGTATTGTTTTAAAAATCTGTGATTAATCAATGGGGCAATAGAAGGGTTTTCTAATAAAATACGGTAAAATAAATAGCACTTCTAAAAAACCAATTGTCCTCGTCACTGGATTACAACATCAAGGAATGACAATATCTAAGCTGACAAAACTATACTACAGAAATCTGTGAAGTTATATGCTTTCCTCTTCTCATTGTTCCATTTCACATATGCTTTTGCCTGTCTTGATATAAGGATGGCTTACATACAAAAGGCTATACATTTTTTCACGTAATCTGTGATGTATAAGATCCACAATACACAAACCATCATATTTTATTTTGTCTGTGAGCAGAAGAGTAACTGCACTTCTAGAAGTATCTTCCCATAAATTGTCCTATTGTCTTTTTCAACTTTTACCAGCAGAACAGTGCAGTATTTTTATTCCTTTTAGTTGTACTGTTAAGCTTTTGTTTCACATCTTAAGACTGTGGGGAAACACAGAAGTTACTGAGTCTCGAACTTTGTATATAGCCAGTAAAAGCATACATGTAGTCACAATATTGCTTTAATAGGGACTTCTTCAGTGACTGCTCAGTGATGCAATAACATCTACACTTTAAAAGATAAAGAAGAAAAACAGATAAGGCCAGACAAGTGCTAAACACTAACTTTACTATTTCCCAGTTTAGCAGATGTGTCTTAAACTCAGCAATTGCTCACAAATACTGCACTTGTATTTAGCTAGAAATTTGCTATTCTTATTTTAGGCACAGGAAAGGACAAGTTTAAGAAGGACAAGCCCCTTCAAGCTGTTCTTCAAACACGAAAATTGAATGCACCAAGATTTATCTTTGTAATCCCTGCCTCCACTTTGCTTGCCTGCCTCATTGGGATGCAGAGTGCCTGGTTTCTCAGTGTTCAGCACAGCACAGCTCCCACTGCCTACAGTTTGCAGTGGCACTTTTACAAATTACACTCCTCCATAGCAAGCACCACGAAAAACACAGTTAACAAGCACATGTGCAAAGAGACTCGTATCACACAGGAAATCTGTGGCAAAGGCAGGGATACGACTCAGTTCCCCAGAGCTGCACTCATGCCTTAATCATGAAAACACGTTCTCTGCAGTTGTCTGCTTCATTCACTGTGTCCTTCCAACAGCTGCAACAAAGTACAGGTTGTACAGAGCACAGTCAGTTTTACTACACCGTGATTGCTCCTCCAGCGTGGGTCCTTTCTGTGCGCTACACAACACAGGAGAGCCATGGAAAACTGCCTCTGCTCAAAGGAATCACACACAGCTCCCTCTGCCTCACCACTCACATACTCTACCAGAGCCCTTGTCCTTTTGTCTGCCTCCTTTACCACCAGGAGAGGTGGGTGCATGGGAGTGATGGGATTCCTGATCCAATTCCTGCGCGTAATCAGGCCCGATTGCAGCTGCAGTGCGCGGCAGGATCAGGGAAAACTGTTCTGAACGCCAGTAGCCCCAGGGCTGGAGCATGCCCAGATGTTTCACGGAATGGCTCTGGCAGACCAGTCGCACACAGGTGTTTATTGGCTTGAAGTAAAAGTCAGGAATACCAGGAATAATTCATCCACCACTTGGCTCTTCGAACAGAACAGGAACGAGCACAACGTGCAAATCTAAACGGCAGATAACGGCAGCTCTTAGCTGACACACACACTCGCTTTACCCACCGAGCTGCTTGCGGGATGAACTTTTTATTTTCCTGGAATGAACTCATTTGAGTTATGAAAACTGATTATGCATATTGTTGAAGGCATGCAGCCAAGCAACTGTACAACTCTCTTTTTCACTAATATCTATCATTTTTAGGAACAAAACATGCTGCTGCTGAATGCAAGTACAAGTCTACTTAGAAATGTGATTTGCAGTTTACTTTCTCTTCATGTTTAAAAGCCATTTCAAAGCAAAACAGACCTAACCAGTTCAAAAGCAGCATTGTGTACTTATATTAAATATAGTAATTTTCACACTAAAATTACTTTAAGGAGTAAAGGCTTGCTATATGTGGCAAATCAAAGGAGAAATGTAAGAAACGATTCCAGGGAGGTTCACTACTCCGCACAGCAAAAGCTCTGCTCAGCCTCTCCGTGACCTGGCTCCGCACAATTTATTGGTTATCTTTAATAAAGTGAAATCCAAGTGCCTTTTCTGTTTTGCTACTTCCATTTTAACACCAGCAGTAGCAGACAGACAGACAAAGTTTAGTTTTAGCCTGGGAGCTAAAAGAAATACTTCTAACATACACATGTACTGTTACAGTCTGACTTATAAATGCTCAGTAGTAAAGTCAGCAGGAATTGAGCACTGAAACTGGAGAAGAGTAAATGGAAAGGGATCCTGCTGTATTTGCAGACTCGTGGTAATAAGGAAAGCACTCCTGACTGCTCTTGGAAACTTGTCATGTAAGTGAGTAAGGGGAGAGGTCAGGCAGTGACAGACTGCTCTTCCAGTCTGAAATGGGGGATTGCACCAAATCTAAAAGACCAAAAACATGCATTTACCTAAAAATGAATGTTATTAAAACAAATTATACCCATCATTCAGAAATGTAATCTGAAAGTACCGTAACTCCTGGCTTCTGTTCAGATGATGTCTGGCAGTGTGCTGTGTATCATCCACAAAGTATCTTCCTGAATCCCCAGCACCCTGGCTTCAGGAACCGCTCTAAATCTCACCAAATTCTGATGATTCTGATGTCATTTTCTAAGCTTAAAGTATTCTTTCAAGTGACATCAATCATGACTCAACCTGGCCTCTCTTGCCATATATGACAAAGGCTCCTATTTTTAATTTTTCAGACAAATACAGCTTGTATAACTTTTTTATTGCCAAAAATACGTCAGTTCAAATCTCACTATTCCAAGCATATTCTGTTCTTTTGGAATACTTGTCAGCTGGCCTATTTATATCAGGTTTGTAAAAAAATTAAATGTTTTTCTAGAAGCAAAACAGCAGACTTGGAGAACAGAGCTTCCACCTTGCATTATTAATAGAATTTGTGAAAATCTGTGGTTATATTGTCAAGAAGCACAGAGGCTAATTGCACAGAGCCAACAATTCACTCAGCATGGTGGTTAAAATGCATAAATGGATAAAAATTATTTGTATTAATGCCTGCAGTCTCTTGTAAATGTCAAATACTTTCTTGACATTCTAAAACCCAGGCTGTACAGCGAAAATGGGAGAGTAGCATTTCGCATTAATTTTAAAATGTATCAAACTGATTATCCCCTTCTAGCACTCAGTGTTTCACTGCTTCATGAAGACCCTAGATGCTGATTGTAACTGGCTATACTCTTTCAATTCATCATGGCTCTCATTTTTCTTCCAGCAGAGCAAACAACGAATCTTTTACTTGAGATAAATAAATAAGATTTTACTTACTGTGAAAGAAGATATTTAGAGAGATTCCCCACAACCAGTTTTCCCACTTGGAGAAAGTTGTAAATGTTCCCATGCATAGCAGTCTTGCCATTCCCACGAACTAGCTCTTCCTCTTCTGTAAATCCCAGGCATTTATCTCCATGTATTTCATTACTGTCACTTCAGCTTTACACTGTTCATTTTAATCACCTTGCAGGATGGTACATATGCCCATCTTCTAGTCCTTAAAACATTCACCAAAAGTTCTAGTATAAAGGATTTATTATGTTTCCTTGGATCAAAACATTTTTGTCCTTACCATACATCCATTAGACTTCACTATTTTTACTCTACTAAAGTAGAATGATGCACAGGTGTAATTGAACTGACAAAAGTGTTTGTGGTTTTGTAGAACAGATCACTTATATTTTGTACAATGGACATTTTACTCATTGTTCTTGTTAGTACCCACATTTATTTCCAAAGAATTGTGAAATAAAATCATCAAAAAGCTACCAGCTGCACAAGTCTTCTAAAGCCTCTGTCTGAGTCTGTCTTACACATTACAAAAACATGCAAGGCAGCTTAGAGATAGTCTCAAAAAAAAAAAAAAAAAAAAAAAAAAAAAGAATTGAAAAGGAATATCCAGGTGGTTTTTTAACTGCAAAATACAATAAAGTAGAGTTTGGAAAGTATTACACAGAAATATAACAAAAACCCCCAAGATACGCCGTTTACAAGTTGAACTGTGCAGTGCTGTGCCTTTGCGTGAGCCGAAATCAGTAAAGCAGACCGAGCTCACTCAGCGGGGTTTGCGAACTTGTGACAGCTCCGAGGGTACAACTGTACCACTGGCAGCTCACAGGCTGCTGAGCAACACTAGAAAATCTTTCAAGACTTAAGGTTAACCAAGGTTAATTATTCTGAAACACTGCTTTGTAGATTTCAGTAATAATTGCCTAAAGTGACAGCAATGAATTGCTGCCTCCATTTTGAGAGCACTTGGGATATTACTTGAAAGTGTGTGAAAAGATTTATCATGACCACGTTGTAGGTGTAAAAGAAATGAAACGTTGGAAAGACAGCTGAGCAGCAAAGGGTAGGGCCATCTAATGCAGTCCCACGATTTCCATTAAATAATTTAGACAAAGAGTCAATAGATTTATCAGCCACACATATTTACTACCACACGTTTGACAGGACTTTGATGCATTTGCATTGAAGTTTGCTCCCAGATACTAATCTCAGATACTAATCCAAAGATAATAACCAGACAGCTCTCACACATTTGATTACTTGCTGAAATATTTATCATCCTTCCTGATTGCGTCTTATCTCAAAGCCAGACCCTGAGCCCAGAGAAGTAATCATCTTGGTTCCAGGGTAAGAGCTGCCAACCCCATTGTGAGGAGTGTTACAGAAGTCAAAGGGACCACACATGAAATGAGGACTAAGGTTCAACTGTAAAAGTCAGCAAAACCTGGCATTAGATTACAGGGTCTTCAGAGCACAGGCATTACTGATTTCCCAGGCACAAAAAGACAAGAGGTAAAACTCTGAGACTGTTAAAATAAAAATGAAACTGTTCTAACTTCACTAGCACTGCATATTTATCGTGTTCATCCAGTGTCATCTCATCTGTGCCACACTGTTAAACTGCAGGAACAACCGTGTGTGCTCAAGTGGTACAGATGAAAGTCATTTGAGGCTAACTGCAGGAGGAGTTCCTACTATCACTCCTTTAGGGATTGAAGTGGTGTCAGCTCTCTGCTGATATTTCACCCTTGTCCCAAACACATGATACAGAAAACAGCAGCAGCCATTAGGTACTCACAGTGAAGCAATCCAGACTAAGCACTTTCCAATAGCACAAAATGAGGCAATTTACCAGGAAGAGAGGGAGTTGCATTAGCATGAAAAAAATTCTAAGTTATTCACAAGATGCTAAAAGAGAAGAAAGAATCATCAATCCTGAGCACTTGAACCGTGAGGACCCATAAGGATTTTACATGATGCTCATGAGCCCAAGCCAAGTTACCACTGCTGTAAGTGGAGCTGTGAGGGGAGCAGAGCAGTAGCACTGCCTCCCTGCAGAGCTCGCTCCGATTTAGAGAGAATCTGGCCTCTTGTGTTTTCCACTTACACTTTGTGACAGACAAATTAGTGTAGCTGGGAGCGACGCAGGAGTTCCTGCAGAAAATCTGAGCTTGAGTGTCTCGCTGGGGGTACTCAAATGTGGTTGCAGGGATAATAACAAACACCAGCTGTATAAACGCACCACATTCTGCCAGTGGCAGCAGAGCTAGTAACAGCCCCACCACCCCTCTGGTACAAAGTAGGTGAATGTGCAGGAGGCTCAGGATTAAAAGTGTAACCACCTTGTCAGAGATACACAGACACATCAACCACACCCATCTCGGGACTGGTTGGACTGGGACAGACTCTTAAGAGTCAGCAGGTTTTAATAGCACTTTCAGAAGATGATTTCTAGAGACCACAAAGTCAAGAGCTACGTTCAGTGACACTGTGAAGGGGAAGCACACGCAGAGTCTGCCATGAGGTAGTAGAGAACTACACATTGGAGTGTCACCTGGCACAGAGGTAAAACAAGTGCTCCCTGCTAAATGTGTGTAAGCGAAGGGCTCAGGGGTGGTAATGGCTCCTTATTGTAGAGGAGAGAGAGAAGATGACATCTTGCTGTTTAAGTCATCTTCCCATGCTGTTTTCACCCATAGGTTGCTCACCTTTGTGCAAACTCGGAGACCTGCTGGTGTTCAGAGCCCAGCAGTGCCCCAGCTTCTCCCTTCCAGTGGTTCCTGGCCAGCCTCTCCTTTCTGCTTCACATTGCCTTTGTTAAACTATTGGCCCCTGACATTGAGAGGCTTTTTGGGAAGACTGGTTAGGAAGAAAGGAAACGAGATTAAACAGAATAGGTCACTTGAGAACACTTGCAGAAATTTTGTCTTTATTTGCTTGGTCTGGTAGCTTTGGAAGATAGGAACTCCACATGTTTTATGGTTACATTTATATAACAAATAAAGTCTTTAATTACAGCAACCCTTACTTTCAAGGAGGCAGTAGGGAAGCCAAAGAAAAACAGAAGAAGACTTTGCAGTCAGAGCAATAATGTCTGATAATCAGAAGTGTCACATAATCCTCTGAAAATTAAAAATGAAATAATATTTTTCTCATTTACTTAGTTACTGTGTAATCTTATCAGAGATACTATCCCTCATTTCAAACACTGTGCTGTTACCTATAGCAGCTTCTACTGTGGCAGAGTGGCACCTCCTGCTTTGCTTGGATTAGGTTCCCTGCAGCTCCCCTGCCTGCCGCAGCATCCCCCGAGCCCCGCGCTGGCTGACAGTCATGGGGAGAGCAGTGTCAGGAGCAGGGTACGAATGGAGTTGGATTTTTGAAGGGAAAATAGAACTTGATACTTCAGTTCCCACAGGGTACCACCACAGAGACTATTTTCTGTAAAATGAAACCAGTGGAGTGATGTTTTACACCACAATATCGCATAAAAGGCAAGACAGTTGGCCTAGTGATACTCCTGCACAGACAAAATCCTGTGTCTCTGGACAGGTTCACATTTCTTTATCTGGCAAGCATAAAATTGTAGTATGTGTACAAAGTAGCCTTTTCATTTAGGGAACAATTAAACTAATCCCACAAGATTTCATGTTTAACTAGGTTTGTCGCGAACAAGTTTGTAGTCTGCATTCAATCAAGCTCTTTTGACTTTTGGAAAATAGGGGCAAACCAGTATATAAGAAATGTAAAATTCTAAGTTTCCTGAGATGTGTGAGTCCTGCTGGAGTAAAACTATACCTCTATTCACTAAAACTTTGGTATTCTGTAAGTAGACTTTTTTCTTTAGTCTGCCCTAATCTTCCCATTATGTAACATAAGCCTGCTTTTTTCATTAAAATAAATTGGTGTACACTAAAGCACTTGATAAATACATAACAATATGTACATGTGCACACATGCTCAGTAAAAGCTGCCTTTGGCTTGAAGGTAACATCAGCTGCAGTCATGACAAGATGCAGGCTCTTGGCCTCCAAAGTCTCACCTACTCAAAAGTGTGGTCAGGCTCTGGGCTGTTTTCAGTGTGGTTTGAGCTGGGGTTGAATCCAGCTGTGGCCAATGATGATCTGAATTCAATGAAATAAAAAGAAGACAATAATTCAGGTTCAGTTCTGGTTTTTGACAAAACAATGGTTCAAATCAATCTTTGGTTTTGGTTCTACTTCCTGCTTAACAGCTGTGTAAAGAAAAACATCTGGAATAACAACCCAGCAGAGCCAATAACTGAGGCTGCTCTTTCATACTATCCAGATAGCACCAATAATAACAAAGCTTTCAAGCCAGTTTTCAACAACAACAATGAAAAAACCACAACCAAACAAGAAAACTCCTTTCGTGCCTTGCAGTCAGTAGTAAGGCCTTACAGTGCCTTACAGTGCCAGGACTGCACACGGGACTTGGAGCATTCCTGCCTCCATTGGCACCAGGCAGGCAAAAAGGACAAGACCAGACCTGCTGTTCTGGCTCTGCAGGAAGGAGGCAGAGCACAGCTCATACACACAGCTAATCCCCTCCTGCAGTCAAGCTGCCAGAGCCAGGCTTCTGCGAGCCCTCAGCTGTGCCTGGGCGCTGCACAGCATGGGCTGAAGCCCTCCCTGCCAGGGAGCTCTAACCCCTGATCCTCCTGTGAGATGCTGAATCCCAGATCTGAATGCCCCATTAGGCAGCACTGCCTCTGGTGCCAGCTGGTAGGAAGAGCTGTGCTCAGTGCATCTCTTTGTACCTTCCCACTGCTCTGCTCTGCCATCTCTCTCACTTCTCTTAGTGAGCTCCTCTGAACCTGGGACTACATCTTTGTTCCATGTTCATTTGGTGCCGAACACAGGCCAGTCTGTATGTGGGGACAGAGCTCCAGAAGCTGCATCAAAATAGGTTTAGTGGGGAAGGATAACACATACAGGGCATGGAAAGCTCTGTGGAGTGGTCTCAACCCATCTGGGCAACTACCCCACCATGAATGTGGCCCTGATTGTGAAACATGACTGCCACTACCTGAGGTTAAGACCAATTTTAGGGAACCGTAGTTGCTTAAAAGCAAGCCATTAATGCAAGCCTGGAAAAGGGAGAGGAATGACAGTAAATGTTCAGAGGTCATCCAGAAAACAAGAACTGCCCCCAATGGCCACTGCCTTAAACAAGAACCCCTGAAGCCAACACTGGCTGCATAAAATTTAGAATTGCTCCTGGTCTTTTTTACCACATGCTGCTCTCATGCATGAAACAGGCCACAGGGACCTCTCAGAGCAATTCCATTGTCATGGGACAAAACCCTGTTCAGGTGCTCTCCATCTGGAAAAAACACTAGCTCTCACTTCTGTTTCAGGAACACACAAGCCCAGCATCCATTAGGAAGGAGGTAAAAACTGTCCTTGTATCAAATTTTTGATGTCTCACTATTTTTCAAGATCAGTTAATTATCCCTTGTCCCCTTCTTGTATGACTGAATTACTAAATTGAAGCTGTACAAGGGTGAAGAGGAAAACAAAGAGAGAAATTGTGAATGACTAAACACAGTTTGGTAATTTTGAGTTAGAGCTGTGATCGCTGTACTCTTGCTGCAAAAGTTAATGAAGTTAGAAGAAAGTATAGCAGCATCTTGGCCAACATCACAGGATCTGGAGTACTTCTTCTCCTTCTGAATACTACATTTCAGCTCCATAATTTGGCCAATTTTAGCTTTGTTTACCCATGAAGATTTACTGATGCATATTTGTATTTACCAAGGAGGGAACAGAAACCGCAGCACATTTGCAGCCAGCTCTCTGACCTGCTCAGTGATTTACAAAACCGAAGATGCATTTTCAGGGTAGTACTTGCATTTGTAACATTCTCAGTTCATCTCTGCCATACTCACAGATCCTTTTAGAATATGTACCCAAAGTTTCTATGAAGCCTGTGTATAATCCTATAGAAAGCTTGTAACATCTTTGTTAAAACACAAAATTTCACTTGAAAATCATCAGATGCCTTCTGGGGTTTTTTTTAGCATATTCAATTTTTGAATATTAATACAGCTACTGAAAAGAAACAGATCTAATTACAAAAGAAATTGTGACCTAATTTTCTCTATTTATTTCTTATCAACACGTTTTCAGATACTGTTTGTGCCATTTGAACCCTTTTGGAAATCCTGAGGATATTTTTCTCCACACACTGAAATGTGTAGCTGGCAGCTTTGTGCCACTGAGTCCTTAAAAATTTGTTTAAACAGATGTAAGTGTACAACTGAAACAGAAGCAAAGTTTCAATAATCATAGATATTTACCCTCTTTGTTCAAATGCTGGATGTCAGCTACACAAAATACCATAGTATTTTATTACAGAGATATAAAATTATTCCATACAATCTTCCAAATATCCAACTTGTATTTCAGACACAGATATCAAGAGGGAAAAAATCTTCTGCTGTCTAGAACTCCAAATTCTCTCATTTGTACTGCCATTTAACATAAGACAAAATTTAAGACCAGACTTTAACTGTTTCCAAATGGTTTTGTGTGTTTTTCTGCTGAAATCTTCAACTGTTATCTAGTGTCAGAATTCTTAAACAACAAATACACCTACTGTCTTCCTTTAATTTGGTGTTCAGACATTTTTCTGTTAAATGCTTGGTATCATACATTAATCATGGTAATATATGATAAATACTTAATGACTCTGAAAGCAGAAGGATCTTGGGCAAATTTCAAGTACAAATGACTTTAAGCACTGATACACAGAAAACTCTTAATCCTGTGGGGAAAAGACTGTAGAGAGAGCAGTAGCAAAAATAGACTAGATTATAACTTTAACTTCAGATCTCTGAAGAAACTATTCATCCTTTGAAACAATCTCACAAAAGCCAAATATGAGTTTTACTGAAGAAAAATTCTCCACACACAGTAGAAACCTGAACCGAAGTACATGTGGGAAATGCAGAATAGTGCACTGAAACAAAACAGAAGGGGCTTAAAAGTCTTTTCTCTAATCCTAGCATGTGTTAGGCTTTTTCTTTTTTCTGGAAAAGGCATAACACAATGCAAAAAGTCATTCAGTTCAAGCATTACTTTCTTTGAGTCCTACAAATGAGCACAACCTCCCATGGGACTTGTGAGTGGCCTAGAAGTGTATGTGTCCCATGAAAGACTCCGAGTCAACAACTCATACAACACTGAGACTTTGCAAGCCCAGATGAGCTGATATTTCAGTTTGATCCACTGACACAAGCTTTTCCCCTCAGAAAGAAAGTGGTTTATTATGGGGTGAGCTACAGGAAAGGGTAAACATCAATTCTGAAGGAGAGTTTGGCAACAAAAATGAAATATTAAGAATTGTTGTCCTTGTTCTAGGGTGCTTTCTTTTTCCATTTAAGATAATTGGAGCATTACAGCTAATAGAGAGTCCCATGAAATAACTTACTGTTTAGGCATTTTACCTTTTTAAGTAATTTTGTTCATCCTGGAGAAGAGAAGGCTCTGGGACACCTTATAGCACCGTTCAGTACATAAAGGGGGCTACAAGAGAATTGGAGAAGGACTTTTAACATGGGAATGTAGTGATGGAACATGGGGGAATGGCTTTGAGCTGAAGGTTGGTGGGTTTAGATTAGGTATTAGGAAGAAATTCTTTACTGTGAAGGGGGTTAGACACTGGAACGGCTTGTCCAGAGACACTGTGGATGCCCCATCCCTGGCAGTGTTCAAGGCCAGGTTGGATGGGGCTCAGAGTAACCTGGTGTAGTGAAAGTGTTCCTGCCAATGGTGGGGGGTTTGGAATGAGATGATCTTTAAGGTCTCTTCCCACACAAACCATTCTGTGAATCTATGATATGTATGGTGCAATTTACAATAAAGAAAAAAACACCTTCAGTGGTATATCAATAATTTATTGTTTTGCATAAGAAGGTAAGATCAGATTTCAGGTAAGACATCAACCAAGGACCTGATGGTGAATTCAAGTATAGAGCTTGGTAAAATATTAAAAAATACTACCCTTTGTTTGACTACAGCAAACAGCTAGAACACAATAAAAACATCTGGACTTGACTGTCAAAACATACATTTCTCTAAAAACCCACACAGCACAACTTGAATATGTGGAATATTGGAAACATGTTTAGTTGTCTTCGTTCCCAAATTCTTAGGAGTCAAAGGAACAATCCACCCCCCTGTTCCCCCTGGTATCCCAGAATAGTTCAACACACAGGCTTAGCATCCATCATGATAAGCAGGCTCCTGTCCTGTTGAAACTGTTGGGCTAAGACATTTCTTCTGCTTAGACCTCCTGTCATCTCTGCCTGCCTTGTGAAGGGCTTTTAAAGCAAATGCTGCAATAATGTTGATTTTTCAAGAGCAATTTAGTAATGCAATTAAAACCCTTTCTGACTCCTCAAAGACTCTGTGCACATTTTACTCTGTTGGTTGGATCTATGTTTTTGAGATTCCCTTTCTTTTGCAGGTGTTACTATTCAGGAATTAGCTCCTGGCTCAGACACAGGGCAGGCAGCCATGGGCCTGGGAGATTCCTGCCAGGATAGTGCTGTGGCTCAGAGGGTCAGTGTCTCTGGGAATGCAGCAAAGCCCCACTCTGGTTACTGCTGCCCAGGACAGCAAAGCTGTGCACAAGATCCTCCTAGACCACACCGACCCAGGAATGGGAATTAAATTAGTTTCAAAAGGACAGGAAAAACAGCCTGCAGGACAGCCAGAACTGTCTCTACCAGGGAGTTTGCAGATTATTCTAGCATCTACTTCATAAAGAGAAAAGCAGGTCCCTTATGGGAGTGTGACTGTACCCCCATGTCCAAGACAGCCCAGGTTAGAAGCAGCGTTAACAGTGTTTTAGTGAGGACTAAAGCCCCTCCTGCTGGAGATGGCCAGATCCTGAGAGATGCTGAGTGTCCCCCTGATTTTAAGAGAGGGTGAAGGCACTCAGCATCTCGCAGGCAACAGCAAACTGACCCGCTGAATTCCGTATGCCCTGAAAAATAGTTTGATTTTCAGTAATTTAAAAAAAATAGAAAATGTTTTCTTAACTCAAATAATCTCTATGCAATTAATTTAATCAACAAATTCCTATTTATGTTACAAAAAGTTTCAGTCCACCAGGAAAATGGTGAAATTTGACAGAAGTTACAGTAGAGCTGTTCAAGCAGAGTGTGTATCCATCCTGGGACTCAGTACATCTGTAACTCTTGCATAAACATTCCCAGACTCCCAGGGATTTTGCTGTTGTTTCTTGCATTTCATTTGTTTTATAAGACTCTAAGCCAAATGCAATGGCCCACACATTAAATACACATTTAGAATAAAACTGCAAAATCTGATGGCTTTATCAGCATATGAACTGAAATAAAATATTTACATGGAATGTTGAGCTCCATTTACAGAGACTGTTTCAAATTACAGACTTAATAATCCCTTTAATAAATGATCACATTGACAAGAAATTTAAAAACTTAACATCCCTTTTCAACCCTTTCATAAATATATAAAGTTTCACTAAATTCTTTTTTCTTTAAACAAGAGAGCTATATTCTCCTTACAGATTAACATGGAATAATGGTTTCCTGTTTGAATGCCACAGATGGGATGATCTGAAGTCAGCAAGTTCCTATACACATTCTGTACTTACAAGACATATTCACAACACAACACACAGGTGTTACTTGGTCTTTACATCTGTACTCATTTCCTGCATATCAGTAGTAAGTAAAGAAAAATACCAAATTATCTATATTAAAAATACATCCTCTAATATACATTTTCTTACACTGACACATCAAATCTTAAAATTGGGTTTCTAACTGTCTGACCAGTGACAAGGAGGTTTTTTACAGTGAACTCTACAGCATTAAATTATTTTTGAGTGGAGACAAAATACATGTTACACTACTAAAAAGTATCACTACATAACAATAAAAATAATTAATCTCTTTCAACCGCTTCTCAGATGTCTAAGGTTTCCTCACTGTTTGAAAATTCCTGATGGGAAAATTGTTCTAAAGGGTGCCAAAAATATTTTACATTGATTTAAAGGGGCAAAAAAAGATTATTCTCTACTTTGTTGCTATTCATATCACTTTGCCACTGACTTTACAGAAGTTTAATCCCAAAGACTTTGAAGTTAAATACACATAAACTCACATTTTTTCCTATTTAAATAATTATTCCTATGACTTTTCTTTGTTGTGCCACAGAGCATGCATGGAAATATTTTCAATCCATGCATGCTCACAGCTGAGTGTTTCACAACTGAGCCACTGAATACGTATTTCTTTCCATGACTATGTAATTGCAAAGGAATAGTAGAATCAGTCTGTACTTGTAAAACAAGGTTCATATCTAGAAAAGTAAAAACACATTGATACATAATTAAAACTATGATGTCTTCCTCATAAAAATGTTGGTCACTTTTGCCTGTTTCAGTTCTCTCAAGCACTTAAAGGGCAATAACTTCCAAGTGCTGATGTGCTCTTTATGGGAACAGTTATGCTTAAAACCACTGAAGTGCTGATCTCCAGCATTTATTTTCATCTTCTGCAAAACTCTCTGTTAAAAACGCTCACCTTGGAAACACACAGATGATGACAAAGAGGTGTTTGGCAGTTTTGCTACATTAGTATTAGCTCACTTTACGGAGCACAGTAAATCTCTGGTTTAATCTGACTGTTCTGCCCCAAACTGTGGGCAGGAGAATTGAAGACACAGGAAAACAAGACCAGTTCCAAGTGCATGAAGAGTATACCTGCTGCTCAGTAGAGTTTAAAGCCCTCCTCCCAAGAAAACGGCCATTGAGTAAAGCCTAACCATGCCCCAGATTTAGATGCTGTTAACAACAGCAGAGGTTTTGTCTACTTAGAACATTGCTATGAGTGCAGCCAGCTGACAGGAACCCAGAAGGTCTCGGTCTCCAGCCTGTCAAAAGTTGTTTTAAGCTCACTGTAGGCTGTAGCAAGGTCATCATTGACTATCACCTTGTCAAACAGGTGGCCATACTGGCTCTCCATCACATGGGCAGATTTAATCATTTCGTGAAAATCTTCTTCCTAGTAAGATCAGTGCAATAAAGATCAGTGCACAGCCAGTCCAGAGCAACACTGCATGAATGCATTCTGTACTAAACGCGGTCTAATTGCTTATTTCTTATCTCATCAGGAGATGGAAACTGTAATTCTAATTTAAAAACAAAATAGAAATTACCATTACAAGTGATCTCAGACAATAAGTATTCTGATGAGTTGACTCTGCTCAACAGGCAATTCTTTCATCTCTCCCCTTGTAGTGACACAATTAGTCATTGCATGGTAATTACAGAGACATTTTCTGTTAGCAGCACCAGTGGAAAATGTTTCTAGCTGTTTACTTTGATGATACATTTAAAGTTTCATTATGTTAGTCTCAGTTTGCTATTAGCACACCGTGTATTACACCACAGCCTTTTTTGTTTTAAGAGCTTGGTAGGAGTCATCATTCTATGCCTTGTTCGATCTGGCTTAGTGGGAAGGGACCTTCATGTCTGGGAAGGGAACAAATCTTAGCAATTTGTTTAAGTAACTGAGAGATTAAACCTGTCCTAACTAGGCAATGTCCTGAAGGTTGCTCTTAAGAACAAACTCCTCTTACTTTTTATATACCACAAACCAGTATTTTCTTACAGCATGTAATTTCCAAACTATTTCAAATGCACATTTTACACAGATACAGTCTGTGACCATATCCATGACTCACTTTGAAACAAAACCTAAAAAATCCTAAATAACATCTGAATCAGGAGAAATTATACACACTGTAAATACAGATAAACAGCCTAATGATGATCAACTTTGTTGTAGCTTCAATGAAAATATGATTTCATTATATTACAAGGAAGCAAGTATGTTAATGTTGGGTCATCTGAATTTTTTTCTGACTATTGACAAATAGTATTTGCTACTTGCTTAGATTTTTCTTTTTTCGTACAGTGTTCATTTTCCTATAACATTTAAAAAACCCTCTGTTTCTCTTATCCACAAGTAAGGGCTTTTTATTAAAGCAGCATTTACTTTTTTAATTGATTCTTTATATTTAAACTTCCATCTAAATTTAGACCCCTTAATACAGTTGATAAAACAAATAAATTATTATATTTGAACAGAAACATCTAAGCCCAGGTGCAAATTTTTAAGGGAAATCCACAGCACTATCTCTCACAAAGATATGCTTGCACTGTGGGGGTTCTTCAATGACATAAAATCAGAGTACCATGGAAATTGTAAATACCCATGAACATATCAAACAATGAAAACATCACAGTAAATGTGTAATGCGAGAGAGATTGGGAAACAGCAAGATGCTGGTGTAAGCCCTGACAAGTGCTGTCAATGAGATGCAGTGATCACCTTTATTTTCATGGTAACTGCAACAACAAAGCTCTTAACAGGTTCCCATGTTTTATTATGTCTAATTATACTTACTGTAAAGGGTTTTGCAGTTCCCTTATCATCTTTACTTGAAATAATCTTGGCATTTTTTCTGGTCTCTCTCAAACGGTCAAGTGATGGAGGCTTTATAAATATAACAAATGGTTTAAACTCATATGTCCGTAAGTGTTTCACTGTCTGGGAAGAGGAAAGTTTTAAATTAATTAGTTTATTTTGCACAATGGAATTTACTGTAATAAAAGTAACTCCCCACTGACCAAAATAAACCCATAAAACACTTCTAGGCAGGTATTTTTCATTTACTGCCATCCTGCTCTGCTGACGAGCACTGATTCATGTAAAGACAATTTTCACAAAGGTAAGAAAACAATTTCTGCAAGGGTGGTCATTGGTCTTGATTCCCACATGGCTGCTGGTAATCCCCATCAGTCTGGCAGAGGCTGAGTTGTGCACACCAGTGCCACTGGCAGCAAGGATGGAAGGGAACAGCAGATATTCAGGGGAGGAGGAAAAGTTCAACCCATTTTAGCAAGATTAACCCTTTTGGTACCCATGAAAAGTAGCAGAAAAAGGTGTCTGTGTCACTTGTTCACAAAAAGTCAGTGATTTTTCTCTTCAATACTGTGTGCCCACCAACCAGCTCCCCACTGTTCACTCTTCCTGAGTGAGTTATGTGTGGTGTTGGAGGCAGGTCTGTGATTCAGTTGCAGCACAGGGTGGTAGTATGGATGGTCAGAAACTTTCTATCCTCTCCACACAGCCAGGGTCCACAGGAAAATCCCACAGTGGAGAGTGGGATTGCAGAGTGGTTCACAAGCTTGGGTTCCCAAGAGAATTTAGTGCTTTGCAGGAACATGGGGCTGTGTAGGACAGGCAATGGTCTCATCAGCTCCCCTCCTCCCCGGCACAGGGTATGGCTTCCCTGCCCACTCATCTGCCAGTGCAGCCCTTGCTCTGCTCCCAGGGCACAGCTGTGCATCCAAAACTGCCCCAGGAGCTGCACACAAGCTGCCACGGTTCAGAAGCCATACACTGGCCACCCTTGGAGAAGAGATGTTTTGGCTGGGTTTAAACAAACTAGTCCAGCTCCTGAAAGCACTGTGGTTATTAGGAGCAAAAAAATTCCCAGTTGAGCTGTTCAGCGGGGTTGAAAGACAAGGTCAATGCAAGAAAAAGTGGTTTAGGGAGAAATGTTCTTAACAATTATCCAGCCAACATCACATTAAGTGCATTCCTTGACTCATGTCCACCCTGCATGGAAACCCCTGGCAGGAACAGTCTAGTGAAACATGTGAGAGAGAGTTGCTGGACTGGGTGATAACTCAAAGCTATTGTGAAATTAAAGTTTTAGAGACAATTTCTTGCCCAAACTAACAGAAAGATGAACAGAAATATAGGAGCATTCTGTAATTACATCTTTGGTATTTTGCTGCAGGCTTCCAATTCCCTTATTAAATAGCTGTATATTTATCTCCTTTCAGAGAGCCTTGCTGAGGCAAAGGTACCCAGCAAACCCACTCAAGTCATTCAGTGTGGGATAAAGTACACCTTTTTAGAAGTATTTTTTTCCTGGAATTCCAACATGCAATATGGGGAAGTACAAGAGTTCAGAAGACATGCTTACTTACATGAGGTTGCACATCCAACAAACAAACTTTGTTTTTAGCTAGAACTGATCGAACAGAGTCTAAACTTGTACCATAGTAGTTGTTCTTATACTCGCCATACTCGATAAACCTGTGGCAGAAGGGGAAAACAACTGGAATAATTTTCATTTTCTCCAGAAAAAAACTTACCAGTTTGCTTTATAAGATTTAATACAGGAGCAAAAATATTCTACTTTACATGAGAGTTTTACCGTGTTTTATAAAGGAAATGCTGTCAAGTACTTCAGCATGTCAATTTTAAGAAATCTTCTACTTTACCACTTTCAAATCAGTAACACCTGCTTGTATTACAGTTAAAGAGAAAAAAGTACTGTAGTCCAACAGCCCACTAATGTTTTCCATCACCTCTTTTTCTGAACTAATGCAATGCAATAAAACAGTGGATAAGCTAAACAATAGAAACTACTGAAATTTCATTGCACACTACAGAATATCCAAATTCTCTGTCTCAGAAGAGGAGGAGTGACGACGGTGCTGGTGGAACCAAGGCGGCTGGTTATTTGCTATAAAAGTACAAGCGCTATTTGCCAAAAAAGCAAAGCACAGTTTGAAGTTTCAATAAAACCCACAGCTTTGTGTCTAATACACTTTTGCCCTCTGAAACTGGGGCAGAATTTCAAGCTACAGAATTTTACAGGCTGCTGGAGAGCACGATGCTACCACTGTCTCTTCATTTCAGTTTACTTTCTGGAGGGTGTACAGGCAGGGGCTTCACTGTAGATCTCTAAATTCAAAAGCAGAGGAAGTGCCTGGCCTGAAAGAGAGCAGAACTATGCAAACATTGACTCAGGCACGTCTGCAGCACTTCCACACCCCCCCTTCCCTAGAGCTGTAATGCTTTACTGCTATGACAGAAGATGCTCTATTAAAAGAATGCTCCCCCATCCTAAGCACCTATAATTTCAGTGTCTCCCTGAGAAGCTGAGGTACTGAAACTACGTGGAAGCTTAGAAACCGTTGTGTTTGCACGTACTGCTTTTTTTTTTGCTCTGTGTTTTTTGTCAGCTGCTTATATAACAAAATGTAATTTTAACACATCTTCAAATCACTGCAACTTACATTCACTTTGACTTATTATCTAAAATAACAACCAGCCCCATTTTATAATAAAGCCATTGTTTTAACTGCAGTTCTAGTTAAAAATCTCTTCAACATACTTGTTATTCTGTACGTCTGTCTCAAACAAGTGCTTGGAAATGAAAATGTATTCGACACCATCACTTTCTTGGCTTCTCCTTGGACGGGTAGTGTCTGCAGTTTCATCATGTTAAAAAAAAAAAAAAAAAGAGGAAAATATGCACAAAACAATATAATGCAAACCAGTTCAGGAAAAACTGAAGAGTACAAACTCTTTGTGCAATACTAAGCATAGCTGTTCCCTCACTTCTGAAGCACATAAGGCTGCTCTGGATCTGGTAGGCAGCACACAAGCACATGACAGGATTGAGTTTTAAATGCATGCAGGAAAAGCAGGAAAAAAACCTACTGGACAAGTATCAGATTATCATTTTTTATTAACTAGTGGAAAAATCCAATAAAATGAGGACAGCTGAATAATAAAAGGAGCACCAGTCCATAACAATTACCCCAGCCTTGCCTCTTGTTAAACTTATTAGCATATGAGACCATAAAGGGTAAGAAAGCACACCATCCTGATTTATAAAATGTTATGTTCATTAGCAACACTTGTAGCTATGGTATGTGAAGCATGGTAATAAAAAAATCGGGTGTGAACTTTATGTTTTAGTGCTTTTCTTTTTCTGGTAATCAAAATAGAACTCCATTTTCTTTCAGTAGCCTTGTATTATTTGCACTTCTTACTTTCCCCCAAGTAGGTATAAGGGTTTTGCTTATAAATGAAACTTATTTGTAGGGTTGCCACTTATGATTAATGAATCCATTAAAACATCCTATTTCAAACAAGTTGAATATTACAGCATCATGTACTCTCCATCCCATATGGACATACAAAACCTGCTTGCAGCAACACAGTCTTAAATGCCATTTGATATAATACTCTCCTTCCTGGGCTGACATGATGAGGAACATTTCCAAGACAGGAACCCCAGTTCTCTCTCCAAGTCCTGACTTACTGTATTTCAGAGAGAGGGATTCCTTTACATGTTTGTTTTAAATTATAACCGCAAATTTGGAAGAGAAAAGAGAGAAGGCAGCTTGATGAATACTGGCAATTCTTAGAGAAATAGTTTTGGGCAAATGATTGCATATACTTCAATGTGTTAAATATTTTGGGAACATCTGGCTTTTTTGTTGTTGTTGCTTTCAGTACCCAGTTGCAGCAAATATATGCAAAAAAAATTACTTGCCAAATCAAATGCATTAATTTTTCTACTTAGCAAATTCATTCATATATATATACACTTTACAGAACATCTGCATTTGCAAAAAATCTGTAACAGTATCTCCCAAATTCAGAATGTTGGACCCCTATTTTTGAAGGATCCCTCCAGAAGGTACAAGTAGAAAGCAAAGCAAGAAATGGAAGTCTAAAACTGTTGAATTCTCCGTATTAAAGAAAATCCAACAAAGTATTTTAGAAGTTAATAGAGCACAATGTTATTCAACTTTATAAAAGTCACACTAATTGTTCAGATAGGGGAGAGTAGAAAAAACACCCCCAAATCAACTGTTCTAAAGCTAATCAAAGGGATCTAATTAATTTATTCATTGGATTAAACTGTTTATCATCAGTCTTCATTTCTCAGCCTGATAGATAAAGGCCGGTTTGCTGAATGCAAGCATTGGTAACAAAGTACATTTTACTGCTTTACAGTCAAATCCAGGGTGCTTTTCAGCTGAATTTCATTTACTAAACTCACTGACATCAATCATGCTAAACTTGTACTGAAAGTGTACTGCAATGCCTCTGAGCCAAAATGTCCTATCAGTTTAATCAATGCTATTTAATACAGAACTGCAGCAGCACTTTTAAAAATTAGAAAAGTAATTTGGATGCCAAGCATGCATTTAGAGGCCCAAATCTGAAATTACCTTAAAGGCAATACAATAATAAAGGCTAATAATGCAAATACATCACTAAAGAATAGAAGTGCATTTTTACTTACGTGGCACTGTCACCCCGTAGTGCTGGGTATCACTGATTAGCAATTTCCGTTTAAGTTCATTCAGTCCAACCCCTACAGGACCTGAAAGAAAAAATTGTCCTGTTTCCCAACAGCCAGCTGTCTCTTGTCTTCAGGTGCAACTATGCTCCAAGATAAGACTACATAGCACATAGCTGTGACATTACTGCCTTTTAATCAGTCATTTGGAAACGCCCATGGTTCCAGCCTCTCCTAGAATATACAGTGCTGACAAATTTCAGGGGATGTAGTTGGCAGTTACTCTGCTCTGCCTTTATTACTGAGGAAAGATCAGTGAAAAAAAGTTGCCAGCAAAGCTAACTTTCTTTTCTACAGCAACTACCCTCAGTGGGCACCCATCCCCATCTCTGCCCTATTACAAACCCCTACATCCTAAGCTGTAGCTTTGCAGAACAACAACTGGTTTGGCTGTTTATTTTGCCAGAATATCCCCCCACCTTGCAGACTAGAGGACCCCAGCTGGCATGTGCAAAGTACCCCCAAAGCCTCCGCACTCTGTGTCAACATGGCCTCGCTCCCTCCTGCTGCTGCATCCCTCTCCTGCACCAGATGCCCCTGGGGACAATTGCTTCCACCTTCTCATGCCCTGGAAGCACTGCTCCTTCCAGCCCCTGCTGCAGGCAGGCAGGAACACTGCTCAGCTCCTGGCTGGCTGCAGCTGTCACCAGCCACCTTTCGACTGTGTGAGGGTGGCATTGCATGGAGAGAGGAAGGAAGGGCAGCACTTGCCAGGTCACAACCCATTTGGGATGTTTGGGTTTCTTTCTTTGTTGTTGATTTTCTTTTAAACTGCGCTTTTCTCCTGCCTGCTGTCTGAACTGGTCCAAAGCAAATGTTTCCTTCTCCATGCGGCTGCCAAAGAGAGACCACTCTTGGAAAGAGGATGGCAGGAAGAAACAAAGACTGCATGGAACTTTTTTGACCCGTCTCCTCCACCTCCACTTGAGCGCTGCTGTACTAGAAGCTACTGAGCAGACATTCCTCTTGGCTTTTGGGCTGTCCCTCACTCTTAGCTGGTTACCAGTGGTGCCTTAGGTCTCAGTGAGGACACTCTGTCCTGGGAGGTCTCCAAGGCTCCACAGGCACTTGCTGTCTGTCCCCAGGAGCCCCTCATGCAGGGCTCCAGCCTGCTGCCCACCTTGGTGACAGGGCCATGGTGCCGAGTGTGAAGGGAGCTCAGCTCTGCATGTTCCTGTTTCTGACAGTGGAGAGCCTTCATTTCCACAGAGCCAGGTCAACAGCAGAAGGCAAAGGAGAATGAGTCATTGGAACCATATCCCAAGTAATGCAAGGATAATACCTCTGGTTTTAAAGAAAATTCTTGCACATCTAGTAAAAGTGACAAATTTATCTATGGAGTGCTTCTTAAAAAAGACATTTTAAATACTGAAGATACAAAACCTAATAAACATTCCAATGAAATAGTGTTGTAATTGCTAATTACTAGTCAGAGTCCAAAAGCAGACTGATGCTTCAGTACCTTCAGGTGCCTATTTGTAAAAATGACCATACACCCTGTCTGGAGTTGAAACACATGATGATGCAAAGCAAGTGCTTGCTACTTTACTGCTACCCCCAGACTGTGGTCTTCCTGTAAAATCGTAGAGTTTCTACTTCTAAAATTTCTTTGTGTTCACATCAGTTAAACACAGAACTACATTTCAAGTTCCATCTCTAACCTCCTTCCTGTAAATTAATCTATCAGTATGTATAAATGTTTATTTAATATGGTGTACAGCAGCCTCTACTGGTGCATGTCTGCAGAGGACAGCAATGTGTTATGTAGATAATGGCATTACTTTTCTTATAATTTTTTTTCCTTGTTGTAATAGTTTAGATATTTAAGGCAAATATGGATTTTTACAGGAAAAGTAATTAAAACTCTTAATATATCCAAGTAAAGTAAACCAAACCAAATGGAATTCAATTCTAAAAAATCACTCTATTGCTTTTAAGCAAAAAATCTTTCCCATCAAATCTACACAAATATTATTTTCTCAGTGTAGATGCTGTCAAATCAACAGTATGCTTTTAGCTCTATTTATATATATAAAGAATCCAGGCTTCACTTCCTGTGACACATGCTTTGGAAACTTAGCTCAACTCTGTTTCCAGACCACAACTTCACTACTACTGTCTCCCCTTCCAGATTACCATTTAAAAATCATCTTTAAATTGAACTACTGAAAGGTATAGATTCTTCTTTTTCAGTGCTGTCTTCACAGAGTTCTCATAACTGTAGTATGTGGACACTGAAGGCTGATTCCAGCTCAGCAAAGCCATCCATTATGTGGATTTTCACACTACGTCTCCCAAGGGTAATATACAGTTCCCTTCTAAATATTCTTTTCATTTTGATGCAACAGAGAAAGATGCCAGTTTCTAATAGTTATGAATCTGAACACAATTTGAACACTAAAACAGAACAAAGTGTCAGGATTTAAAAGAACAATCCAGATCCTTATAGTCAAATGTAAGGCATGCAGGATCCATGACTGTAGTGTAGTTTTGTTTTACTATAAATCACCCTAGGAAGCAATATTTACAGTTACGATGACAGATTTAGAGGTATTTTGTTTACTTTTTTAAAGGAAGATTTGTGCTGCTTGCTGTTGCATGTTTAGTCATGTTAATGGTCACTTCTTGAAGAAGTGGACTACACTGCCTATCTCACTTTATTAAGGGACATTTACAGAATTAAACTGCCAATCAGTAAAACTTTCACTAAATTTTGAACTACTCAGACATGTCTGAAGAAAACTGAAAAAACTGTTTGATGTAAGTTTAGGTCTCAGGAGGATTAACCCAACCAGCCATTCTTCACCCATAGACACATACTGAGCTCCTAGCAGTCTTTTTGAAAGGAAAGAAAAGGAAAGTAGTCTGTCAGGAAAGATTTTGTGAGTTGGGTGATAGTATCCCTTCTGGGATCATAAGGATCCGGTAGGAGACATGCCTTGAGAAAGGCTCTGTGGCTCAGTTCCTAGTACACTATAATGCAATGACTGCACATGCATGTTTGACTGTAGCTCAGTGTGGTAGGAAAGGACAACTACATTATTTTGTGTTTCAGTATATTTTAATAGGCAGTGGGAGTGTACTTTGAGATCTACTGTTCACTGAAGTAGGAACAGTGAGTTCATATGGGTGTTCTCATGGGCAAGGCTAGCCTCTGTGTCACATCCTATGTATTTTTTCTTGAACCTTGCTGACCTTCCTATCCTTCAGTCAGGAAGGTTTAACAAGATAGCAATTCTAGGTCGTTTTCTTCATTGTCCAGTTAGTTTACTGAAAGTAGCATGGCTATGGTAGGCAATTTTCCTGCACTACTGCTGTAAATCAGTTAAGACTCTGCAAGCCACTACTGAACATGTTAAAGCTAAGTCAGGGGACGTGGAGAGTTAAAAGCCCCTTTTATTTCATCCTCCTCTCCTCTGAAACAGACCTGGCCTCATCATAACTCCTTCATGATAAAGCCAGAGGTGATGGATTTGAAAAAAAAATCTAAGCAATACAACAAATAGAAAGCTTTTCCAGTCCCAGATTCCTTTTGTTCACAGTAGTGACCAGAAGCACATCTTTGTGAGAAGTACTGACAGCCACATTCAGAGACAGAGACTTTTCTCATCGTGTCAGACACCAATAACAACTTCTCCTTTATGATTACACACCTCTGGTCCTTGCTTCCACCACTGCCCACTTTGGACAGAGGCATCACCATGGGTGACCACAGCACCTGAAAGGCTCTGCACACCTCTGGGGATCACACTGCATGCACAGAACAGTGTGTGTTCTGAGGGACAAGTGCTCATGGTTTGTTACTGACAGCTTCACTTTATCCTAGCACTGCCCCTTCAGAAAGCTCTGACTTAGCTGAAACTATGCCAGATAAAGTTATAGCATGCAGCACATTCATTCTAACTCTAAGGAAATAAAATTTATGCTACTCTGGCTCTTACAATTAACTACAGCAGAAGACTTTTTGAGAAGGAATTATCCCTCATTAATATAAATGAAAATTCTAGGGTCGTAATAATATATGTTGTATTAACATATTCTGCCTTTGTCTGATAAGGCTGTGAGGTATAATACTTAAGATGCAGGAAATATTTGTGATGGAAGACTTTAAGGATTTCTTGGCAGTTTGGGAACAGTAAGTTACTAGAAGCTGACTGGTTACATAATATTGGATAATTTTGTTTTTAGCAGACTCATCACAATACTAACAATTGAAAGCACATAGAAATGTTTGTATCATTACTGCTTCAGATGAGGTTATTTTAGCCCCAAGGATTTGCAGGGCGTTATTCATGAACTTACATTTGCAGACAAGGTAAAATCTTGACAAACTGGTACAGTGAGCTGAACCTGAGAATAGTGTGTATTGCACAATATGGCACTAAAATGACTGTGTGTGCAATTCATGTTCTTTAAATTAGACTAGCCCAATTCAAAATGCAGTGAAATTTGTTTCAAAGTTGTCAAACTCCCTCCCCCTAAGAAAGGGCAAAACCAAACCTAAATGCCCCGTTTTAAACAGTAAACTACACATTTAGACCTAGCATAACAAAACAGACATCTAGTGCCCCCACCAATTACACCTATAAATTAATTATATGCCACTTTCTTTCCTGGTACTACTATCCAAATTATATTCAGTGTATTATATGGAATGCTGCTACTGGCACACAAAAAGCTTTTAAAATGTGTTCACTTCTACTATACCTGTATTGCTTAGCTCTGCTGTTTTTTCCACATTTTACCCAAGACATTTTTATGGTATTGGCCAGACTTAAGCTGCTCTTAATATCCAGAGAAAAACATCAGAATTACTGAAGTCTGCAATAAATTTCTGAATTGCTTTTGTTACTGAAAAAGCACTCTTTCTTCATTTGATTTATTACGACAAAAATCAAATGGAATCTCTAGGCATTCCTTGGATCAGACATATGCAATTTGTTATAAAAAGTCTACTTATCACACTTTTGCACTACACTCTGTTGATGTAACTGTAAAATCAACTCAACCATGTTATTACTTGTTGTATATAGCCCACAATCTCACAGTGATCACACCAGTAGGTGGCTGATTTTTAGTGCCAGAGAGTGACAAAACTGTTTATTAAAAACTAAATTTAATGTTCCCTTGCATATGAGCGATATAAAAACACAGGTACTCAACAGTTCCTAACAGTCCCTGACAGAGGGTCATGTTTCTCTCTTCTGATGCTTTCAGAATAGATGAAATTTTACTAATGAAGCACCAGCCTGTGTGTTACTTCCAAAGAAACAACAAGCAATGGGACATTACTGGTAGCAACAATTACTCATTATTCACTGGTACTCCAATTGCTGTCTTTGAAAAGCTTAAGATAATGCACTTTCCCTCTTTTTGGGACACTAAAGCAATGCATTTTGATTATACAATAAATGCTGTGAGGAAGCCATGGCAGTGACAGATTACAGAACAGAAAGCTGACTAAGGATAGTATGTTGAGTCTTCTGCAGTTATGCTTACATTCATACTTGGCCTACAGAGGTCCACCTTGCATCCACCTTTCTCACTACTTGTCCATTTACTTTTTCTAATGCAGTAGGTGGTTTTGTTTCCATTTTATTGTCTGTCTTCATTGACCTCAGGTATTTATCCTGTTCTTTTTTTTTCTTCTTTTTTTCTTCACATAGATATATTGATTGATCTCTAAGATATATTGATTGATCTCTAGAAGCAGAATATCAACATAATTCTTTTGAGTTTTAGTACAGCTTGACTACCACATTTGGACTTGTAACCATGGTAGCTGTATTTTAATATAATCTCCCCTTGGTTTAGGAAAGCTTTAAACACCATCTCCTAAAGCATCCTTATATGCAAGTTGGCACATCCTCTCTAGAAAGGTGGAGTACTAGACAGGTGAAAAACTGGAGCATGTTCAAAGGGAAGGGGTTACTGGTCTGTGTTCTATGACTCATTGCAAGAGGAGTTCCCTGGGACATACTCTGTTTCACATCCCCACCAATGACACAGAATGGGCTCTTACAAAGCTTGCCAGTGCCAAGGTGGGTGATACAAGTGACTTGCTCAAGGACAGGGCTTCCATCCCAAGGGCTAGAGGCACAGATTGGCAGAACTTTGTGAAACTTGATGAGGACAAAGTCCTGCATTACAGGCTGGGGACTGACTGGCTGGATGACAAGGACCTGGGGGTCCAGGAGGGCAGAGCTAAGCCTAAATCCCCAGCACTCACTGGCAGCAATGAAGGCTAACAGGAGATTGGGCTGTATCAGCAAGAGCCTGGCCCATTGATAGAGGGAAATGATTCTTCCCCTTCACTCAGCACTTGTCAGACCCTGTGAGGAATACTCTGTCCATAACGAACCCTGCACTACAAGACTGTTGATCAAAGACATCAGAGGGCCTCCAAGATGGTCAGGAGCTGAACCACATGACCTGTGAGAGAGACTGAGAGAATTGGGCTTGCCTAGCTTGGGGAACAGATGTCTTCAGGGGGGACCCACAAGCACCCTTCTTGCACTTCAGGGGGACCCACAAGCACTGAAAAGATGGAGGCAGCTCTTTACCAAGGTGTGAGGTGGGCAGACAAGAGAGGGCATGAGGGGAAGACAGGTTCCCAAAGTTACTGCCATCAGCAACCTGCTCTGAATTTAGTGTTAATCTTGCTCAGTGGGGAGATGGACCAGGTGACCTCCTGAGATCCCTTCCAATCCAAATGACTTTGTGGTAAGCATTGTGCTAATCAGCAGGTCTCTGTTTTACCCGGTCAAAAACAAAGAAAAGAACTTACCAACCAAAACAACAAGCCTGTATTTGTCATTAGGTTGTCGTCTATATTTTGCAACTTCTTCATAGGTTGGGATATCTGCTGTATCATACTGATCACTCTTCTTGCATTCATACATGGACTTGTTTGTTTTTTTATCTTTTCTGCTAAGACGAAAGCTTCTTCTAAAACCAGCTGCAGTAAGAACAGGGTTTTTTCAAAGTAAGAAAATAAGACTTCTTAAAACATTTGAAAACAGTCTCTTCCAAATATTCAAGGATTGGAGCATGGAATAAAAAATGTATTACATGTGTAATAAGCCAGTCATTAGAATGACATTTCCTGTGTTTTTTAATTATATCAGGTACCTATTTAAACTGCAAAATTAAGACTACCCAGAAAAAGCATAACTCTTGCAACAACAAACTGCAAAATATAATTGCAATAAACTGTTAATATATTTATATTATTTAGACAATTTGAGTATCTTATAAATTAATATATATACACAAGGCAATTCATGCAAGCTGGACTCTCACACCACATCTAATGCATGTCTATTAAATCATCATGGCACACAGACATCAAATACAACATATGATAGAAACACATCTGGTGGTTGAGAGGGTTAATGAGAATTAACTCCTTGAACAATTCTGTTGTGCTTAGCTCCATGCTGACAGTATATTAAAAAAGTGCATTAAACCTTTCCTGTATTTGTCAATCCAAGCACTCATAGTTAAATTACAAAATACTACAAACATCTTAGACAAAACAGTACCCATATTATAAAATTAAAAGTAAATACTGCTATTAAATCCATATTTATAATTGCATCAATACTGTGACATCTACAGTGCCTTCTAGAGAAGACCTGAAATTTCACATAGCTTTTAAGCACTGTCAAAGGAGAAAATCATAGGCATTTTCAAGCAGAACAGCACAAAATACCTCTCTTAATGTTTACCTTAGAGTTTTTCAAATAAATCCTTCATATTGCATTACATTACATTTTACTGGTATCTCCACACCACCACTTTTGTTCTGTAAGGAACTATAGGAAAGACTGCAAAGACTACACAGCTGACTTCACTATCTGGTGGTAGTAAAGTACAAACTATACTTTAAATACTGGAAAAGTTGGGTTTTTTTCCCCCAGAACACTTCATAGGACAGAAAATGTGTAAACTTTTGGTGACCCCAGATTTTCAGCAAAATGTTTTCATATTCTTGTAACAGCACTTATGATTAGGTGTTTGACAAGTAATCATATTACAATTTCTTCTTCAAAGGTAATATCGTGCAAGTTCAAGATTCAGTTCTGCAAATATTTAGAACCAGATCTGAAGAGAAATGCTACAAGGCTCAGTTTTACAGGCTTAGCATTTTGCACACACACACAGTTTCACTGAGTATAAATCTTCATAGAACCTGGATCACAGAGGATGTTAACCACATTACGTAATTGATGTGAACCCCTATACTTATGGGAATCTATAACACAAGCATACACACAAAAGGTGAAGAAAAGTTTCTTTGAGAATACCATGATGTCAACCTATTCATATTCAAAATACAAATAAGTAAAATGAAAATTTATGACAAAGGAGAAGAAAGGGCAGATGATATTTTTAAGAAGTACAGTATAGTCTAGACTAAGTAGGAGGTCATCTGGCATAGAAAAAAGATCAAAATATGAGACATGAAAACATAATGAAATAAACTGGGTTAGGTTATTTATTATTTAAACAACACTAACACTGAAGTGACTGCATTCAGAAATAGAAATGCCCTGTTGGAGAGCTTACACACCCACAAGAGGGCCTGGGAGATCTTGCCTGCCCTATGGTGAAGTCCATCATGACACAAGGATGTTCTCTTGCTCACAACTATGCCTAAGTGTATAGACAGCTATATAAAGAAAGGATAAAAGTAGCTTTAGCAATACAGACTACAGACACATGAAGTGAGTTACAAGTTTCCTAAGGCCTCATCTAAAATGCTCCAGATTAAAAAAAACAAAACAAAACCCCAACCAACAAAAAGAGTTGCCCAAAAAGTTGAAAATTATTCTGTTTGTTGGTTTGTTTTCTGTTTTTCCTGTATAATCATTTTATGGAAAAACAAAAAATAGTGAAAAAAAAGTTCTTCATCACTGATACTAAATGGTTTACAAAATTAACAGCTTTGTTACAAGGCCAAGAATCTATGTATCTGGAAAAGGTGAAAATAAGGACAATGATCAAATGACTCTAAATCAATGGTCTCCATTCCAGTTTGGTGTCAACCTTACAATTAAAAAGAGCTCCATGCCCCTGATAAGTTGTCTCAAAATGCCATTACCAGCAGCTTCTCAGCCTCCACTTACATGTTGAACTGTACAGTCTTTAAGCAAAAATATTTTTTCTGTAAAATCTTCATATCAATTCAATCCCTGCTTTTCGGTTTTAGTAAGAACATTTGTAACTTGTTCCTCTTTTCTCCGACCAATTTATTCAGATTTCATTACCAAACTACCAGGTGGTGGATTATTTAAGAATTTACATTCCTTTAATTTCTTCAAAAAGGAGAAAATCTTTCTGCACTGTCTTCAGGCTGATTTGTCCCTTGTCCCTTTTACAGGCTCCACGGAAAAGATACCAAAGACTCAGGTGATATGATTCCACTCCTAACATGCATTTCCTTGAATAAAATATTTGGTATTTTTGCCACTGAAACTCATTGGTAAAATGAAAATAGTAATATTGTCCTGTATATTAAGAAAGCTCAACACGAAGTTCAACCAGGACTTAGACATTATAGAAAATAAATATACTAATTAAAAAGAGCAAACATGTGAGACAAAGATAGAAAGCAGAGTAAGGCTGACTTTTCTGCAGTGTGCTGGGGAAGATGCTCTGTAAAACTACTGACTATTAAAAGTTTGTGATATGCTGTTTGCTTAGCCACTTTAGGACTATTGTCAATTTGAAAGCTTTTTAAACTGTTTCTCAAAGTCCATCTGAATACTGTTCCATACAGACACTCAAGAAAGCTTGCTTTAAACAATATTCAAACACATGGAAAACATACAGTTCCAAGAAGAAGGATGAGACTGGTTCAAACATATCCAACACTTTCATGATACTGCTGCTGCATTCCTGAAAGCATCTCCATTCTTCATCACCCATCATCTGCCATTTTATGTCCTCTTATACTTGGCTTAACTTTACTGTGATCTAGAAGCTATTTTATAGAAATGCTAGTAAATATTTTCTATTGAATGCCTGCATTTGTAATTGCATTTTATGTTGGGCAACTATGACAGCACAAAAATGTTAAGCTGAACTGAAACAATATTGTACTTGTAAGGAATAAAAACATTTATGAAAAAGCAAAAAATATTCTACTAATGTTAATGTATTTTATAATTTTGAAAACATGAAAGCCAAACTTCATATATTTAAATTAACAATAAAGCATCATTAAAATTATAGAGACAATTACTGCAGAGAACCAAACCCAATACTAATATGCAACAGAAAAGTTTCTACAAAATGCTTTAGGTTAAAAGTAAATTTTTATAAAGAACTAAAGGAAAAAGCATTGCTTGCCTAGAATATTTCATAATATAAACTCGATGAATATGAAAGGAGCTGCAGGCTACACAGTCTGTGGAATATGGATATCAGCAGAGATTAACCTTAGTTGCCAAGTATGCAGACTATAAAATAAAAAGGGAAAATTCTGTCACTGAAACAACATAATCTCCTGAACACTGAGAAGCTTGCACCAGCTCACTGGTTACAGCTACACGACTAGAAGCTTACTGAACATGCAAACCCATAAACTACTGCTGGAATGTAACAGATTTGGTGAAATAAGAGCAGGCTCTGGGAAGAAAATATTAAGAACAAATGTTCTCAAACTACTGATGTCTTCAAAACTTATAATACTTCTCAATATGAAAAAAGAAAAAAATCATCACTAATAAACTTAATTAAGGCCCAACAATCCAAGAGAAACCACTTAGATCTCTAAGAATGAAAAAAACACCTTAGCAGAAAAGTTTGATTATTTTTTTAAGCAGTAGCAGTATACATTTCATCATCTCAGAACAACATCCTTACACTTACAGAGAGAAATCCCCTGGGGCCTCACACAGAAATCCAAACTGAAAACAGGCAGTGTGTGAACCTGCCTCCCCTACAATATTTTAAAGGGATGCTGACATAAATAGCTGTGTTTATTTACATTTAATGACATAATTCTGAAGAATTAGATCGCAACTATGTTGTGTAAGTTTCAATCCAAATATTCTAATAAAATGAGAAAGTTAATTTCTCAAATTCAGAGAAACTGCACTAACAGGAAATAATAAAATATAAATGCATGCATGCTTCATAAATTCACAAGGAAGGCTCCAGAATGTTATAAAGCACTTACACAGGCTTTTGTTAATTTTCATTCATTAAAATAAGTGTTTAAGCACACATTTAAATTATGTATGTTCTTCACTGAATTTCATTTTGTCTTAGAGTGAACAATTTCTATATAATTGTAAATGCATTTAAGAGCACCCATTGTATTCAGATTACTGACAAAAGTAAGTTTGGTACCATGGTCATAATCTAGGTTTGTATGAACATAATATTTTTACTAGATATTTCTGGATATGCTTTTTCCCCCAAAATATTGGTATTTTTTTACACTGGCTCGTATACTGAGGATTTCTATTGTTACACAGGAACTGCACAAACACAGAGCAGACTTCTTACTCTGTTTGCTTCTGGACTGATTCCCAGCTTGCACATTTAGACAGGGTTAATAAAAATTTAGATTATGTCTGGATTTTAAAGACGAAATTGAGACTAGTAAACAGATGATATTCATCTATATTTACTGTATGTTCATAAAGGTTCAAGCAATGTAACTAGAATTTAAGCTTGGCAAAGGCAAACTCCTAACATTTTCCTCAGCAATTCCTCAGGAAATTACAGCAGAAACATACGATACTATACTGTGACTTAAATATTAGAATTTGGTGAAAAATCATTAAATTTATCTGAGTCACTTCAGAGGAGAGGGTTCAAATTAATAGCAGTATAACCCCAGACATAAAATATTTGACCCCAAATGGTTCAGACATTCTGCCTTCTGAGCACTCTATTCCTGTGCTCTTCATGACCACCTTGCATGTGTCTGAAGCACATATCCTTTCAGAGAGGGTCAGATGTTCACAGAATAATCTGGTTCACAGATTGAAGTGCCAGAGCAATATATTTATATATGGATGCAGAGTGCTAGACCCCTAATGAGCCATAAGATCAACTGAAAATTCATTAATTACATTAGCATTGCCGCAGTTCACTTGATTTGGTTACAAATTATCAAGAGCAGTTTGAAACATGACTCAGTCATTTTGGATTTAAGAAGCAATTGGTGTATCCATACTTGGAAAACTGTTTCTAGAAATTTGATACGTGAATGATTTACCATCACACCTCAGACTAACTGTCCATACGTGTAAATACATACAGGGTAATGCAGATCAACTTGTTCATCAGCGATTAAACAATTTCAATCTACCTTGCTCTTGGAACAGGTTACAATGTATAGGCAGTTTCTCAGGTGTCACTAAAACACCCTGAACTTCTTGCTGCGACCCAACCCCTTCAGTGACAATGTTCTAGGTTTGGGTTTTTTTAAAATGTACTATGTAGTATCAAGAATTTATGCTGTAAGAATTAAGAGAGGTGCCTAGAGACTGTTTCTTAGTAATCAAGTAAGTGCCTCTCAAATGTTTTAACAGCATATGCACTCAAAAAATTGAGGTGCTCAGCATTCACTTCAAAAAACAGGGCTGCAAAACACAGGTGGACATTCTGAATAAGTTGTTTTCAAGAATCATATGCACTTTTCTACTCTCCCAAAAAGTAACAGGCAGAAAAAAGAAATCTTTGAAGGTCTTCACTGTCCTTGGGATTGAAGGAATATATGCTCAGAGGAGAGGAAAAGAAGTCTTCCTAAGCAGGAAAGTGGACTGCAGCAGTTAGATTTGGTATTGATTCCCATGCATCTAAGAGTGTTTACAAAGTGTCTTTGCCTAGGACTCCTTTGCCTTATAGACTATCCGAGTTTTAAATCTTGCACAGCATCTAAGTAAGAATTCAGTGTCCTTTCTGCAGCCAGTCAGCAAGTTTCTTTTCATATCATCACACTCTGAGCAGTGGCATTTGCCCAGCCCAGAAAGTTATCCCACAGCTGTTTGCTCCTTAAGAAAATGCAACTGAGAAATTATTTAGGAGAAAGTAATCCTACTTATTCAGAACCAGTGAATACGCTTGTGTCCTTACCCCAAAACTGATTCTCCCTCTAGTTTTATTGCCTTCTGACTCTCCTCTCTGACATCCCATTCCAAGAGCACATACCCAGCATGGGAAGGCTGGAGGTACCACCTCTGGATTGATGGCAGCATGCCACTAACATGGAAGCTCCCAAGAAAGAAACAATTGCCTGAATGGTACTTAGTAATTCTCCAATAATTTTTGTAATGTTTCATCTAAGTAAACTCCACTCCACCTTTTTTGTTTTTTGCACTGGGACAACAGTAGCTTCTTCCTCAAGACACCTCCTTCCTAAGACAGCAAAGTCTTTTCGGTAACTATGGATCAAAATGTTTCACTGAAAAAGGCTACAGCACCAGGAAAAGGTGGATTCTATTTTGCTACCTTCCTTCTCAAATGAAGCAGCAGCCCACTAAGATCTGATTTCAAAACCAGATAGCCTCACCCTAACAATTCTTGCAATATGTATTTGCATACAGAAAGAAAAGATGGGGGGAATGTTGTTCCTGTTTCAAAGAAATTATTTGATAAGGAAAATTATTTTCATCTGGAATCACATCTAAATTATCATTTTCCAAACATACTCAATGTTTCAGTATAATTACAATTCAACATTAACTGAGTTGATTACTTAACAAAAGTAAGAAGTTTTTTCAGCATGATCAGATGACCACGAGTTCCACAAACATGTGGTGGAATTATACCACACTAAGGTTCTGTAAAAAGGTCAAAGTTATTTCAATGATGTAGTTTCTGTGTACCTGATGTAGTTTATATACCATATTTACAAATTTATATACACATTTACACTAAAGTACAATGTGAAAACCAACTCCATTTTACAGTACTGGTCTAGGATGTTTCAGTGAGCCCAATGGCTTGGATGTACTAAAGTATCTTGACAAGTTTCTTCCTCTCCTCTTGTAGTAGGAGGATGAAAGTCTTGGGAAAAAGGCTGGTTGCCACAAAATCTGCTCCAGCCAGCCTTCAGCTGGCAGGAATTCTGGACAGTTTCAACTAAAATATTTTTACATAGCTTTCAAAATGGCACAAATTAAAAAGTTGAAACGTATCATGGAACATTCACCTTTTTTAAATGTTACTTTTGTTTGAAATTTGGAATCTTGAAACTGAAGCCAAAGGACACTTTCCCCTCCTCTTCCCTGCTCCCCACAATGATACATTGAGCTCAGATTAGCTTTAAAGCTAAATTTAAGCTACTGAGTTATTATGACTTATTATATTTTGTAATGTGGAAAAAGAACCAGTGCCTGCGAATTTGCACTGTATTCTCACTGAATCCTCCCAAAATGGTTAGATAGACACGTACAAAGAAAAAATGTGTACACAAAACTTGAATAAATCCTTGGAAGTGTCTTTAAAGAATTACTCAAATTTTTTATGATACAGTAACCTTTTTGTTTCATTAAACATATTGCTTACTTCATGTACTTTAAAAATTTTGACTTTAAAATCAAACCAGTATTTTAGAAGCCTATGTTTAACCAGGAAAAGGCATACACTACATAAACCCTTTATGTCAAATCCAATGAGCCATGTTTAAAACTGTAATATCCATGCATTTGTCATGCAGAGTAAGGACATTTGTATGCAGATTACCCCCAAAAGCAAAGTCGACACAGTAGCTCCAGGGAAAAGAAGCTGAAAGAAAGGAACAAAATTGTCTTTTGTAACCAATTGCTCACCTAGATAGGATCCACTGTTGTGACCAGCACATTCAGCATCTTCTGGACGAAGTGTAAAAGCATACAGAATAAGAGCCAAGAAATAAAGCAGAACAGTTAGAAGTCCAGCAAAAAATACAGAAGAAATTATTTTTAAAATGACAACTGTACAAAGCATAACATTAAAAAGCCTTCAATAAGCCATTTTCTTGAAAACATAAAACAATATTTATTGTTTTATATTTTAGCTGGAGATATTCTTGGATTTTGCAGCATGCACACTGATCTTTTCACCTTTTCAAGCAAAAGTTGTGATGACAACAACCACTCTAAAAAGAATTCTAACACTGTATTATTCACATTTGATCAGTTAATAGAAAATATGCCACTTAAAAGAAAGCAAAACAATTTGATGTAAATCAAGCTTTTTTGTAAACTACACATTATCAGACTTTAGCTTTAAGTTTTGGCTCACTGGATTAGACAGAAAGGTTTTTGATGAAAAACACATCCTCTCATTTAATATAAAATAGCTATAAAGTGTATTTTTACATGCCAGAGGCCCTTTGATGAAAAATATGAGCTACAATTTCTAATGCTTTTATAAACAAAAGCCTCTTAAGTTTAAAAAAAAACAACAAAAAAACCCAAACAGAAAAAACACAAGAGATCAGCTGCTATTACTTTAACATATGCTGCAAACATAACAGTAACTGGCTACATTCAGAGGGAAAACAGTAACGATGACACCACATAGATGAACTTCCTACCATCTCAGAGAAATAGTCTGTCACTATTAATTAGAAACTCAAGACCTCCCATGGCCATGTAATTAACTCAGAACCATCTCTTCCCATCCCAGCCCACCCAAGTGCTGCTACTACAATTCTATCACAGTACTTTTCTATACGTATCTTCCAGAAGCTCAAGAGTGAGAAAGCAGTTTAAAACAATAGTTCAAATTACTGATCATTAAATGAAGCAACCAGGAATATTCTGGTTTTTTTATCTACTTTAAAAAGTGACTCAATGTATTTGGTGGCAATATAAAAGCATCATATGTATAACATCTCTTAGAAACATTGGACTATATTCAATTTAATTCTAAACACATGTTCTCTAAATAAAATTATTGGGCTATTCAGGGAAACTTTTATACATGTACCTTCAATTTCCTCTGAGAAGCACAAAGGAAAAATAGGAAAGGAAATCATTAAATGGAGTGAAAACATAACTTAAGAAAGAAAAGTTAAATTGAAGAAGAAAAATGCACCTACCACACTCAACCGCTTCCTCATCTTAGAACAGCCAAAAAGACAAAGTATTATTGTTTAATACTTCATAAATAGGAAAAAAATCAGGTATGTAAGCTACTCTCAAATTCTCTTGACAGCACCTATTATATTGAGGCATACACCAACATACCAGTGCTGAGTTTAACTACACTTAGAAAAGGATGTAAAAAGGCATGGAAATACAATGTGCACTTTGAAATTCCCATATAAGATTCTTCCACTATTCATTTGGTAGCAGTAACATTACCCACTTCTCATGGAAGATCTCTTTGGTATTAAATGCAAAGTTTCTTACTTCCAATTAATCAGTCTTAACCTAGAATTTCTAAGAATCACTACCATGACCATGATCTCAGTATTTTTCTGCACTTACAGTAACAGATGGGACTGCCCTTGGATCTTTGGAGATGGATTTTGAAGAGGTTTTTTGGTTATGGCTTTTTTTTTCTTCTTCCTTTTTTTTCTTTTTTTTAAACTCTAAAATTGCAGCCAAAAACATGCTGAAAGAATTTATATACTCTTGTAATCTTTTCTCTAATGTTATCCTAATATAATAGATCTACTTAAGACTTTCTCCGTACCTATAGTAAATCAACAAATTTCTGCTGCCTTGATAGTAGAAAACATACATTTTTATAATCATCTTTGGAGTTATACAGAAAAGCAAGGTTAATATAATGAATTTTTGTTCACAAAGATATTATATACTAAGGTTAAGATTTATAGAGAGGTTTTACAATCTACCTATAATTCAAATTTCCTTTAGAATGTGGATAAATAGGCCTAAAATATAATTATTTCAAAGACTTTCCACAACGCATATCTTTTCTCAGAATGTGAAATATTATTCAAGAGCTATTTTACAACCTTTTACGTATAACTAATGTACAAAACAAAGGCTAGATCAAAATTCTCCTGCATTTATGAACACATGGAAAAGCTCTTTTCATTTCATGTCATGAAATGTACATGAGAGTCTCTTCTGCCACAGGAAAAATACTGCTTTGTACAATCACTTCTTGGTATCATTTTTCTTGAGGACTTATATTTTAAAATATCAATTTGGAAGACTTTTCTGAATCTTATTTGAGGTTTATTTCTATGGTCAAGGCAACCGTAGTTTAAGTAAGCTGGGAAGTCCTCTAAGGTGAGCACTGCTTGGTTGACTATATCTGGTGCCTTAAAAGAGTGTACACAGTTTTGTGAGTTGGAAGTGTTGAATCCATTTTCCTCTCTTGACCTTAAAAGCTCCCAGCTCTTGAAAAATGCCCTAAAGCTGGATCTAGAATGGCAGGCTTGCTTCCAGGTACTAATTATTTTCTCCTTCTCTGTGATGTGTGACAATTTTTTCTACATTTCCATGACTTTCAATGGACTGCAACATATCTCCTGAAAACAAGTCAGTAATGCTCAAAACCAGTTTACATAAATACATTTTAAAAGTCTCCTGAATTCAACAATGTTCTTTGACTTAAGTAGTGAGTGTGCATTTTAAAATACTGTCTAGTATTTTAACACTGGTAACAGGTAAGTCCTCATTTATGAAGGTGAAATACCAGACCTGGAGCTGGGGAGGTCTGTATGGACACATGGACAGAGGTCTGTACAGATGTACACTTGCTCAACCCTGAGCACTGCACACCTCTCAAGAGTCCTGCAGGTGTGGGAGATGGTGGAGTTACAGCATCAGGGCTGAGAACAGCTGCAAGGAATCCAGGCTTCTGGGATACCACTGCCAGGAAAGGGAACACACTTATCCATAAATGAAAGACATTAGGATTCCCAAGTGAGTCAGGTGATCCCAGAGAGCACAAGTCAAAACACCTTCAAGCTGAGGTTTAACGCTGAGATGAAGTGAAGGAGCTCTGAACTTTTTGTGTTTTGCTAAAAGTCTTCCTTCTTAATACTGCTCTTAACTTTCTTGGGCTACTCTTAAGGTTGAAAGTAACAGTCTGTAATGAAAAGATCTTGGAAATCACTGGGTTTTCATACCAAAATGCATCTGTAAACAGTCATCAACATGTAGCTCCCAGTTTGAACTTTACAAGGAACTTTACCAGGGCTATTCCTATCCCTAGTAAAGTCAGTGGTTACTTGCAAGAAAACTTTGTATTTTGATTCACTACTAAATACAGCTCTTTGCATCTGAAATATTTGCATGTGTGCAGCAAGTGTGTGCCCTAAGTTCTGAAGGTTTGAGACATGAAAAATTGCGGCCAATACAGTTTCACTGAATTGAAGTGGGCTGAGAAAGGAAATAGAGGTCTTCATCTGGAAGGGACAAAGACCAAAAGAGGTCAAAGACTAAAGAGAAGGATATCTGATGGGAAGTAGGAAAATAAAAGCAATGACAAAATGAAAGAAAAAACCAGACCCAAACCATAAGGCAACATAGAACAAATAAAACACTGAGAAAAGAAGAAATACAATCAATTATATGTATTGTGGTAAGAAAGGAGAGGAAGTTCCAAAGAAAATAGTCATGAAAAAGGTTTATGAAATGACAACAAAACTGTAACAAGCCAAATGGGAAAAAAGAAATAGGAAACACAAGTGCAATGGAAGCTTAGGAAGTAGGTGCTTTTATTAATTTTAGAAAGATTTCAGCATAGCCAATAATGCTAAACTATAACAGTGAAAACCAGTAACACATACACTGTGTTTTTGAACTGAAATGTAATCAAGATATGGTTTTGGGGGCCTCACCTAAATTATACTACTTAGGAGGCTCAAAACCAGAGCCACTTCCAGGAACATTCTCAACTCTTTGGAACAGTCCAGCACCAGCTTAAGATTTTTAGCTGTTGTTGACTTTTTTCAAAAATATTTCCACCAAGCAATTTTACTTAAATGTTCCTCAATCTAAAATTAGATCCAGCAGCTCATTTCTAGTTTCTTATCACAAACAAGTTGCATTATTCCTTAAACTATATTTTACTTTAGTAAGCAAGAAATTGTGACATACAATGGTCTGCATTACAGTAATACATTAAACACTCTTGATTTTTCAGTGATGAACACCCCCACATAGCAATCAGCATTTATACTGTTTTGCAGGTTTTTATCATAGGGAGTTTTGTAGATTGAATGATATATATGTTCATGCAATAGGAAATTTAAGGTGATCTAATTTAATTCTCTCATAAAACCATCAGATAACAGTATATCTATGAAGATAATCTGGAAAATGAAGAAGGATAGTCTTGCAGTGAAGGACAGATCCATTTCCAGTTTTGTCTCATGTGACCTTCACTCAAATGTCCTCCAGCTTCAGGTTTCCTTAATTTCTCTGTGGTAGCAGGAAGTTAAGATTTGTAAGGACAGGAGATTTCTGAACAAAAACGCTAATGTGTTAATTTAACTCTATAGGTCTGGTTTATCTTTTGTTTATACTTGTAACTACCTGCAGGTGGGCAATCAGGTTTCAAATATGAACACAGAAAAATACTGAGAAGAAAGGTAGAGTTAAGATTGTGCAGAAATTATGATAAGCAAAAAAAGTCCTGCTATACATTTATCCTGAATGTTTGGTGTTCAAATACAAGTGGTACAAAGCATTTATTCTTTTAGCCTGTTTAAATTTTTTTGTTGGCAGAACACAATCTTCAATTCAAAAGATACTCAACTATGGGTAAACTGGGTTACATCTTGTTTGAATGAACACCATTTGGCTGCAGTTAAGTCCTTCCTCTTGCTCATGCAATGCCAATCACATATGGTAAATCAAAATTGAAAGTAAAATGGGTTTTAAGCCTTAGAAAAACTATATGGGGATGGCTGTGTCACAGTAAGTATTTACATTTAGCATTAAATATAGAGAACAAATGTATTTTCATGGAAAAGACATCTCTGAACAACTCTGTCATATATGCTACATACATATATTAAACTGTACACACAGGGTATGGATATACACATACACATATGAATGCAGTGCACAAGTTAACAGAGCTTACAGGCTACACTAGTATAAAAGATAAAGTTACCCGTAATTTTCATACCAGAGACAACACATACATAAGAATAAACACAGTAACCACTGTGAAAGCAAAATTATGCTGAAAGAATATAATTTCTTGGCTGATTATTGCAGTTTATAACAACTGCAGACTAGTAAGTTTTTGGTTGTTATTCAAAGAATCTTTTTTCCTTAAAAAAACAGGTTATCACTTTTGCCTACCAATTAAAGTAAGATACACATGCAAGAATGACCAAATTGATCTGCTGGCAATATCTGTTACTGTCAGAGCAAGAGTAGTCTTTGTATTGAAGTTAACAGACTGGGAGCTATTAAATAAATAATTCCTCCCCATACAAAGTCTCATGTCACTCCAATTTAGTCAGCATGTGGCAACAGGAGAACTCACAGAGCCAGCTCTGGCTCACAAAGCTGTCCAAGCTAAGGTGACCCACTAAAGCTGTTAAGTATTACTGAGGAACACCAGGTGAGAAGGTTTCTGCAGAGCTGGCATTCAGCAGTGGCTTACAAGCTCAGACACATGCAAGCCAACTGCACTGGGCAGTCACACCTACAGTACCTCCCTCTATATTCCAGAGAGGTCTCTCACACCCACTCAGGTATAAGACACTTCCACCACCCCAGCACGTGCAGGGTTAGTCCTACTCACACAGTCTCATGCAACTCTGTTCTTTTACTTTCATTCCATTTTTCTCTTTTTTTTTCTATGATGCTTGTTCTCACAATTTTTTCCCCAGTAAAATTTCCCCACAATATTAATGTACAAAACTGTTTTTTGCTGAAAAGTCGTTGCTGTTAAGTATTGAAAAAAATGCTGAAAATACTTCAGTGGTTTGTTATTCCTCCACCACTTCTGCACTAACCCTGAGCCTGGGAATTAACATTATCAATCTTATCAGCAGGTCAGAACATCTAACAACCACTTATCTCATGCATCAAACATTACTGTTGAACTTACTAAGGTTTTCTACCAACAACAGCAAAACAAATCAGGCCAGAGTTCTTGTCAGTAATTTTTTGCATTCATTGTTTCAAAGATTTTTACAAAATAAATATAATAATATTTTATTTAAATAGAATCAACAAGCAACTGAACCTCAGGGCAAACAATGACTATAGCAATGCTCCTGCATAATACTATTAATTGCATTAATCTAATAATTTCAAAGCCCATCCTCTGTGGGGTTTTTGCTTAATGGGGCTTATGGGCTTATTGTTGATCTGCTCTTCCATTGCCCTTGTTGCAATACCTTCTCCTTTTCTTCGTCCTCAATAAAGAAATTTCACTTTCTCCCTTTTCCCTTTATTTTTTTATTCTTACTTTTTCTACATCTTCCCCTTGTCAGCACAGGCTCCACCTACCTTGCCAGTTTCCTTCAGCCTCAGTCCCAGATACCATCAAACTGTGCATCTTCTCTATTTGCACACGAAAAAGTGTGATTTCACTTACCTTTCAATATGGAGTATACACTGTTAGGCCCCCTCCTCCAGTGTACATATGACACCTTAAATGTTTTTCACTTTAACAGGTACACTGTGAGAATGACTCTGTTTAAGTTTTCAAGAAATGGGCTAAATTCTGGGATAGGCATGTGTATTCACACACAGAAACAATGGATCAGTTCACTTGGTTATTAAAATGAAAATAAGAATTGGCATTTCCATTAAAAATTGGTCCTTTTAATAACTTAGAACTAGATTGAGTTTGTTTATTTCAGTGCAAATAATTCTTCCAGAAAAGTTCTGTAGAAAGTATTTTTTACTCTTTCCTCCATGTGAGTATGCATTCAAGCATCACCAAAAAAGCCCACTTTTATTTTGCTTCCAAATGTATGATACACAAATATGTGTAAAGATAGCAACTATATGCACTGCTATGCTGAAAACAGTGAAAAATTCAAAATAGAAAACAGAAATAAGGCTTCCCAAAAGTAATCCAATCTATCTCCTTTCAGGTTTTGAAATATATTCAATTATCAAAGCAAAAACAGTTGTTGACTGTTTCAGATGTCAAATGTCCTTTCCAGTTCCAGGACTGGCTTGAGAATAAAGGAAAAAAAAGAAGTTACAGGATACTTCTTGCATATAATATGATTTTAACTGATTTTTAGATTAATTTTCAAGTAGAAGGATATTACCACCCTGGAAGCCCACCTAAGAAACTAGAGCTGACTCACATTTTTTGGGTATTCAAGAAAACAGAGTATTTTTCCTTGATTCTCCCTATTAAAAATGAAGGTATGTATCAAGATTTCTTCCTCGTTACAAAACACGGGATTTGTGGAATGAGTTGACTGAACAGAGCAGACCAACATCCACAGCTACACAGCATGTGTCAAGAAAGCTTCCTAGTGCAACTCCCAGTCCTGTCAGGAAAGGGACTTCTCTCAGCAGCTCTCCTGAAGTCAAAAGGTTTTCATCCTTTTTGAAGCCGTAAGAATATCAACTGGCAAATTGCCCTTTTCATCCAAACTGTTAAGGAAATTCAGGTCACTCAATTGGATGGGACCCACTGCAAAAGCAAGCACCCTCTCAACACACAGCAAGTCCAGGATGATCTACAGAACATGTTTCCCCATACAATTATCGTCCCAAGCAATAGAAATCCCTATATTAAGCTGAAGGATTAAAAAGGAATCTGAAGAAACCAAGCATTATCAATTTCCCACCTTCATACATGGGCTTAAAAAAAAAAAAATTGAACCCAGCAGTTCTTTCCAGTTTTCTATTCTCTGTGTCACCTTCCTTACATGTTTCTGGTATGGTCAGAATGCTCTTTGTTCAGCTCAGCAATGCATGATTTTCCAGCATCTCCCAGTTTTGGCAAGATGACTGCTGTGCACAAATACAGACAAGGCCTCCACATGTCACAGCTTCACTGCTATGCTTGGTAACACGAAAAAGCTGATTAACTTTAGAAAGATCACAAAGGTGCAGAGTTTCCCAACAGAATCTTGAAAATCCAAGCAAGTGGAAGGCTTTCCTGAGGGCAACTTGAGCAATATCCTAGTCACATTTTTTTCTACAGCTGAATTCTGATTTTCAATGTCTCCTCCATGAAGGATCTGAATTCCCTCCCAGCACTAAAAACATGTTTAGTCTTTGAATGAAGGGAAAAATCTCTACTCAGAACAGCACTTCCCCTGCTCCCATGAAAATCTGGCAGATACAGCAGCAGATTGTCTTAAGAAAAAAGGGAGAAAGAATGACAAACCTACATTATGCTGCAGTCTTTCCTCCTCCAAGAGGCACCACTGCCTTCTAGATGGTATTTAGATGGAGCTTGCTTTATTCAAAGAAATTCCAAAAGAGAACAGTAATAGGCATACTGCTTGACCCTCACACTCTGTCATGTTTTAAAGGAAAGGGAAGGAAGAGAGGAACTCTTTTCCCCTGTTTAAGCTAGTTAAGGCAGCCAGTGGAAAAAGCCGAGATAACAGTAGACACCATACTATGGGTCTTCTTTGGCTTGTAATTTTGGCAATTCCCAATCAAGTTCAGGCTGCCTATTTGGAAAGGTGAGACGCATCTTGTAAAACCTTTCACTTGAAGGTCACCAGAAAGATGCAGTCCATTATAAAAGAATTCATGCAGTGTTGCTGCAGCAGCTGATTTACCTCTTCAAAAGCACCAGTGCCACCTTAACTGAAGGCTCTTGTTGAGTGTATTATCCAGATTCAAGAACAGTGGGCAGAGGGAAATAGCTATACCCTGGTATCAGACACTTTTCCAAAACTGGGGCAGAGCAACTTGACCTAGAACCTAGAAAAACAACAGATTTACTACAAGCTGGAGGAGCTCCTTCTTGTTTCTAAGATCTATGTAAATAGAAAAGCTATAGTGCAATTGTAATGTCTGTTACTGTAATTACAAAGCTAATCAAGGGCTTTGGAGGTAACAACAGCATTAGGGCACACAATCAAACAGTGAAATGGAATGAAAGATAGAAAATGCAGATTATTAGAAAAATAATAGAAATTGTCAAGCTTCAGAACACACCAACCACAACAAGAAGTTAGGAAAATTGGAATAGAAACCTTGGTGAGATGTTTTAAAGTTAAAAGCATTTAGTTCGGCACTTAGTGTGCCAGCATCCACTATTTGCCATAGTATCTATACTTTTGGTTTCAATGTTAGATAATGAAAGGTTGGAAATATTAGACCACTTTCTGAATACTTCTAGTTGAACTCACAATCATGATTGTATTAAGATTTAGATCCTAATGAAGCATGATAGTTTCGTTTATTGCTTACTTTATTATGAGTCTGTACAACTGAAAGAAATAGCAGGTCAAGTAAAATATGCAATAATACTTAAAACAGATGTTGATGTAAATTCCAGTGAAGAGAAAATATTTGTTTCAATGTATGCACTTTCTTAGATGTTATTTTTCTTATATTGTGCAACTACTGTATTTAAAAACAGAGAATAATAGGGATGAGTTTTTTAAAAAACATTAAGAAGTGATTCCGTGAATGTGTATCAATGAGCTGAATGTTCTAACTTTAAAAAAATTGTACTGCTTCATGAGACACAAAAGATCACCAACTATATGGCAGAGAGAAGGGGAGATTGTCAAACCTTTTGTCTTATTCTCAATATAAATTTCAGTGTGTTGATGCAGTCCAAATTATATAAACTGTTGAGCCAATTCTGTACTATTTCACCATGAAAAGAACACTCTTTAACCTTTCAAATATTACGTATCAAAATATTAATTGGGGTCAGTGCTTCAAAAACAAAGTCAGGGGGCTGGGAAAGTTTCTAACTGCTTTTAATGACATTGTTTATATCTATTTTCCTACTGATCCAATGGGATCAAGAAGCTGTCGTGCTCAGGAGAAAGGCATCCTATAATTGAAACAAACTGCTATTTTATAAGGTTAGAGATGTGGAGTGTCATTTCTATTCCAGGTTAACAGACTTACATGATTTTCTGTTGGAAATTTTCAGTGGCTGAATCTGCACTTCTGGTCTTCTTAGTGCAAATCTCCTATAAAATGGGAGGTGGTGGGGGAAAGACACAAACTCCTCAATTTTCACTGCAAATTTGGGATTAATAAACACTTAGTATCAGAAGACTATTGCAAAATACCCAGAAGATTTTAAAAGAAATTAACTTACAGCAATGCAATCCATTCACAAGTTTAAAAAATTAAATCTTGCCAAAATTTTTGTGAGCTCTCCAAAACTTGCTGCAGTTCATACTCCTGCATAGTACATCAGTGTGAATGCAGATACTGATGTGCTTTTTCCCATATGTTTTTTCTTTCAATGTGGATCAGTGTTATCCTATCAGTTTTTGTCATTATTAATTCTAGCCAGAGAATAAGGAAATCTAGAGTATTTCAGCAACATGATTCCAAGTTCAGCTGCCCTTCTGCAGATGCACATTTATTGTACCCACATAATCTGTGAGCATTACACATGCCAACTATGCTAACTTAACAACTCAGCAATAAGTCTCTTCTCTTGCTACAAAAAAAATAATGAAATCATGCTTTTCAGTAGCTCACCTCTCCTGGAAATGCTTTGAAGGGATCAAGCCTGCTCTGGGATTGGCATCACCTTCATGTTTGGCTTGCCACCAGGTTGCATCATCCTGGCTCATGATCTGAAGGACATCTCCTTTTCTGAAAGCAAGTCCAGCTTCTTTACAAGGAATTGCTTTATCTTCATTAGGATCATAGTCAAATAAAGCTCTGATAAACATCTGAAACAAACCGTGCTTTGTGTTTAGAAACAAAATATAACATGCAATCCAAAGATATCTCCCTTTTCTGTTTCTACTGTTCAAAACCACTGAACTAAATAATGTAAACATTTACTGCTGCAAAACATCATTATGGATGTCTAGCATTGGAAGTTCATATGGAATGTTCAACTCATTGCTTCTGCAACTGCAGTCTCCATGGAGTAAAGGCTCTGTGACTCAAGGCAAGCAGGACTTTGCAGGTGCACAGTGTGCCTATATGAGGAACAGAGAAGATACTGTTGAACCAAGATGCTATTGAGTGTCTTCTACCTCGTGTATGATGGAAGGAGTACTTGGAACCAAGCCAGGTCCTTGCAGAAGGTGGAAGATTACCTGTCAACTACACAGTTGAGAGTCCAGGCTTAAGAACCGTGTTACACCCACTCATAAGTTCAGCACCTGTGTATTGAAGTGTACAGTGTGCTATATATTGTCAAGCCACAAAAATTGAGTCCACAGGCATAAATCACATTCCTGGTTCTGTCATCCAAGCAAAAAATATATATCCTCAGCATAACACTCACTGCAATGGCTTCTGAAATAGTCTTGCTTACCTTGCCTTCCTTCATTGGCATTTCTTCCTTTACACTGGGTATAATTTTAAATGTAATTGCTCCTTGAGACTGAGCCTGGTGAACATTCAAAAAGAAAATGCATTGAGAATTAAGCTATACATTTCAAAGAAATCTCAGAAGAAAAAGAAATTCAAATTAATTAAAAGAAGTATAATGAGTCTATCCTCTCCCAAGCTCTCTGGAGTTTGACAGCTTCGCTTAAACAAAATTTGTATTACAAAAATTAAAACACCCACTTGAAATGCTTGGGTTTATTTGCTTCTCTGGTGGGGTAGATGGACCATTAAAACCTGGGACATGCACGGTTCAGAGGTCCCAGGTCTGTACTGAAGGCAGGAGAAAATGCTACAGCTAAAATGCATGCATGTTAGAAGCAACTGCTTGATTCCTGGCACAGTTTGGACATCCCTGGAAAAATCGAACTAACATTTCATTTTTCAAAAAAAAGAGAAATAGAAAAATTCAAACAGGCTTGTGCCATATTTATCATATAGAGCTACTGGGGGGGAATTTATTCACTTGGCAACTTTAAGAAACTAGAAAAGAAAAACATATTTGAATAGACTACGTGTACTAAATGGAAAAAAAGCCCTCCACTATAAATCTTAAAAGAAGTTAGCCATCATCAACCACCTCATCCATTCATCTTTCCCTATATCCCACTTAAAGTGTGTCTGGCTGCACTTTACTTATTAACCACAATATATTCCCACTGCCTCAGTGACATTTTGCTATTGAAAGAAGTGCTAATCAGCTGGGGGCTCTGCTACTATTGCATGCAGCCGACAAGTTTCATAAAATGAGCAGAGTGCAACAGACAGCCAACGATTTAAGCAAAATGGAAACAGGCCTGTCCACTACCAAGTGAGACATTCTTCTGCCGGCATGTCTGTAATCCAAGGCTCACTGTTTGACAGGCAGCAGCCAAGGTCTTATTTCACCCGCCGTAGGACTGGAATCAATAATTTTGTTACTTTTGAAACAAGCTCTAACTGGCTTTTGATGTTTATACTGTACCTCAAAAAGGTAAATGGGGAAATTGTTCACACCTTTTCTGGTGGTATTTTGTTTCTTGACATTTTTAAATATTAATTTTTGAAGGAAACTATGGTTCTGTAGGGAACATGAAACCGTAAAGCAAGAATGCATATCAGCAGGCTAGCACTTGAATCATCCTGGTTACTGAACCAAAACTGAGACAGCTGCTCAATTCAGCAGGGCAGCAAGGTATTTATGTATCTAGAAATGCCTACAGCGTGAATAACAGAGCTGTCATGACCCTCATCAATTTCTTTGATGTAAAAATATTAAATATTTCTGAAAAAGTCTAAATTACTTAATTTGCAATAGTGTTTCAATAATGAGAAATCAGCCTGGCTTTAGAGACTGTGAAGTTTAGAAGAGCGCCGACAGAATAATTTATATGCCTATATATGGCTATATACTGTAAATCAATGTCAAATAAAATCTTAATATACCAGTTATACAGTCTATCTAGTACCTGTATTATGAATTGTCATATGGATTGACAATTAGTTATTAATGAGTTGTTAATGAATACATTTAAAATAGTTTGATTTCAACAGATCAGGGTGGGCCTTAAAAACTGTAGATTATAAACTGAAGTCTGCAACATGCAACATATTTATGGCCATATTATTGTCCTTAACTCTTCACAAGTGATCTATAATTGTGTATATATGTAGTGCATGGAAAATCACTCTAAGAGAAATGACAGGTTTAAAAATGATGGCACTGGAAGAAAAGACACTATAGTAGAATATACTTTTTTCTAAGAAATACAATAGAAATCATAAGTCTAATTACTTTTTCTTGACTCTCCTAAATTAATTTTAGAATGTTTGGTATTTACCAAAATGTGTATTACTTCTTCAGGCTTTTTATCATCTACGGGAATCCCATTGACCTCCCTCAGTTCATCACCAACATGAATAAGACCTACAGAAGAAAAAGAGAACTTGTGAAACTGTAGCTGTGTACCACAGAAAAACTGCCATTAACATTTAGCTTATTTCTCCCCTGTTCATACACTTCAAGCTCTAACTTTCATACACTTTAAGCTCTAACTTAAAAACAGGAATATATGGTAAATGTAACAGCTACTGTCTTTTTAGATAGGTTTGATACAGTGGTTGGTTAACCTATCTTCCTCCTAAAAATTAGTACGTTCTCTGCAACTTTTCCAGACTTTAATGCAGATGTTTGAAAAATATCTGTGCCAATTCTTTTTCTACTCATACTACTTTCTTACTGCTACACAGCTGCAAGTAGTGCGAAGATCACTTAGGCTAAGAGTGCCAATTTGTGGCACACATGTTTGCTAATTTATGTATGTATGTAGATGTGTATGTACATGCATATGTCTGTATGTCTGTATGTCTGTATGCATGCATGTATGTATGCATGTATGTATGCATGTATGTATGTATGTATGTATGTATGTATCTATCTATCTATCTATCTATCTATCCCTTACTTCATTACTGCATCTAAGAGTGAAACACAGCTGTCCTAGATTTTCTTCAGTAAATGAGACACTTTATGGTATGATTCAGGACTTCTTGCTTAAGTTTTTGCAGACACTGAGCATCCCAAACTAAACAATGACAATCAAGGATGTACTGTTATTTTGGGAACTGCCAGCTGAAACTCCAAATGGATGTCCTAACATAAAATAATGCCAGCACCCTGAGTCCCTCCATCAGCAGGCTGGCATATCCCATCATGGTGTGATTCTTGGGGTGTCTGGCACAGGAACAGGAGTACAACTTGATCCTGAGGGGTTCCTTCCAATTGAGCATATTCTATGATTTATAAGTGGATGTCACCAACTGCACACAAACCATTATAGATATATAAAATGCCCTCTGTATCCACTCACTCAAAGATACCTTGTTGCAACTGAATAAGGGAAAAAAATCAGTATACTTTCAGCAGTATTGAAATATCATTTGGGAAAACTGTCCAGAACCCAAATCTTCTGTTTGTGATAGTGATGTATTTAGTTTCTACAAAATATGCCATTTTATCTCATCTTGTTCTAGAACTAGCCGTTCTAGAACTTGAACAGCTAGTGCCAAACAGCAACACCTTACCACTTCTATCTGCAGCTCCTCCACGCATTATCCTGGCCACCACAATTGCACCAGTATGTTCATCCCTTTTAATAGTAGCTCCCTTGTGTAAAAATAAAGAGCCAACAAAAAAAAAGAAAAAAGGAAAAAAAAAAAAAAGAACAACAAAAAAGTTATTTGGTTAATCTCAGCATAATTTTAATACACTACACTAAAAAACATTTGCTATGTAAAACTGCAAAAATATGACATTGGATAATATGCTAATAAGCCAGAAATTATACTTGCTTATGGAAAGAACATACAAAATATGTTACTCTGTTTATCTCCTCTTAAAATGTGTCTTCTTTTTCAATCAGAAGTAACTCACGCATTCAGTGAGTACACGGGTTTAAAGAACAAAGGATAATGATGGAAAAAGTTTGCTTTTCAATTTAATGTTAACTGCAGTATACCTTACTTGAGTCTGTTGCTGAAATTGTACTAAACTACTTCTGCAAATTGATAAATTGTTGTTCCTACAATAAAATAGGCCACATTACATACTAAGGGTATACTATGGGTCACCAAAATCTCATTTCCAACACGGGTACAGAAGGTTTATCAGTGTTCATAAATGTTGCATTTTATGCTCAGAACTGGCTGTGCACCCACTGAACATCCTTTTGCTTTACAGTGTTCTCAATAAACAAACACAAAATTGAGAAGGGCCCCTGAATGTTGGGGCTCACCTGGAATACTCATAGGACACAAATGCAGAGGAGGGGGACATTTCCTGAGTTAGTCATGGCTGTTTTCATACATTATGCACAGACAGCACAGGGCACTGAGGTAAAATGACATTGTGTGGTGAAATTTCCAATAAACTGCTGTCTAGGTCAGAAAAATGCCTTTGTAGCAAGAACTGCAAGGGTGCACTGAAAAGGGGCACAAGGTGGTGGAGAAGCAGCAGGCAGCAGCAGTGACAAGTGAGAAGGGGCACGGAGCTGCTGCCTCAGCTGCAGCGCCAGTCCTTTCAGGCAGAACCGGGGGAGCAAGGGAGGAAATGCTGGCCCTGTTCTCAAAGACAGAATCCAAGGAACACCAACGGGGATTTTAACTAGATAAGCCATACTGCAAAATCACCTCCAAAAAGGTTATTAGATTCAGTATTTTTTAAAAACAACAGAAAAAAAAAGCACGCCTTGTCCATCAGGTTTTTAACTGCACATGATTACTTCCCCATATTAATCTAATTAGTTACCTGCAATAGCTCTAACTTTGCTAATCAACACAGATATTAAGGACTCAGTCAGGCAAGTCAGCTTTCTGAAAATTTCCATATTTGCGATTAGTGAATGAACAGTATTACTTCACCCCTGAGTGCTACATGCACTCTGCCATCATTGGTTAAAATTTCCTTCCATCAGAGAAGTGCTGTGCTTGGAGTAAGATACATAAGTACTTTATAAGCAAGTTCCTTGAACAATTCAATAGCTTTTATAGCTACCTTGGTATATTTGTTTAGAATAAACATGAACATTATGTTTATCACTACTTCAAATTTTAAGTGTTTCATGAACTTAAAGCTGAAAATTGTACAAATAATAGAGCTGAGATTTTTCTACAGTTAGCAATTTCACTGACTGTAACTAAACTTGTTTCCCTTTACCATTTTAAGATGGAAATACAGCACAGGTCATGACAATAAAAAGCGGGACAATAATTTGTGGTTTTTATATGCAAGTTGCATTTATTGCAAATAGAGAAACATTAAAACAGTTGCTACTCACTTTGGCTGAAACTTCAGCAGCAGTCAGCACTCCACAGCAAAACTGCTGTGCTACGTTTTTGCATTTAATTTTACATCCTAAATTTACAAGTATGAAAATCTATCTATAAGCAAAGTAATTCTGCAAATTTGCCAGCCTTATTCTTACGTATTGTTTATTGTGTAATTACATCAGCATGCATTTGTTTGTATTACAGTTTCAAATTAGTCTGAGAGTTTCAAAAATATAAATTTAGCTGCAGCTAATCTCACTTAAAAAACTCATGACTAGACTTCTGTGCAAAAAGAACTGCATGCCATTAGGAGTATATTAAACAGCCTTAAGCCCCCTAGCTTATATCTCAATATTAAGTTCTGACCTTGCAGTAACAGCTACTAATTTGAAGTTTATGATTAATACTTGGAACGTTTAATCTGTTTTAAAGTAAAAAGGTTTTTGATTTGGTGTTTTTTTTCTGAATATATCCATCAAACAGAAAAAAAAGCAGCATTAGGATGCTAGAGGCAAATATAAATATTGGACATTTCCATTACTGTCCATACGTATTCAGGCTCTCCTAATTAATCAAGGACAAAGTCTTCATCAGCAAGGCTTGATGCCTTTTACATACAAGTCAACACCATTAAATGCCACCAAATGCAAAAGGCAAGCAATGACTGACAGTCTCCCCTGTGATCACCCACTACCCCAGACCTGTGCTGATGTCTGGAAAGTGGTACTTCACTTTGCTGGGCTTTTTAGACAGATCCTAGAAAAAAAGCTGTTTGCAATCAAAGACCACACTATTGACCCAGACAGCATCTGGAAGTAACAAGAAGGCTCTTGTCCAAGTGGAACAGTCACTTCATGCTCTAAGTGATTATCACTGCTGGCATAAAGCTAATTTTCCTAACACAGATTAACTGATCTGCAAGATGGCCCCATGAAGATAATAGATAAATCGGAATTTTCAAACAAAGGACAAAAACAAGTTCAAGGTGACAGGAAAATTAATTAACCCAAGTTTGCAATGGGTAGGTCCATGAAAAACACTATTTGAGTTTATATATTTGTACCTTTAGTACACAAATTCAAAAGAAAATTCTATAAATTCCACATGCCTCCCAATTTAGAACTCTTAAAAAATAAATCATCAAATACAAGTGGATTTCTTTCTGAAAACCTGAAGAGTTGATTTTCTGAAAAAGCAGATTCTCTTGTATTGCTGCCAGCCCTGCTTAAACTATGAGGTATATATAATCTGGCAAGAAATTCTCTTTATAAGATGTTCAGCTCCAGTACTTTCAGTTACATGTGCAGTGCAGCTCCTCATTTAGAGCTTTAAAAATGGAAGAAGGTTAGACTGGACCTTGAGAGCTGGAAAATATTTTCAGTGTTGTGCGCCAAAAGTGTAAGTTACCCTAAATGAGACATATACAGATGTAATAGCATAGCTCAGTTTAAAATACTTTTAAAGGGAAAAATAAGGAGTTTGGGAGCCATATGGTGATCAGACTGAGAAAATGCTTAAAGGTATACCATACAAAAGCACTAAAAATAATACAAGCTCCTTCAGCAAGGCTCTTTCACTGTTTTAAGTTGCTTTCTCCCTCCCCCATTTTTAATGTAGTACCACTCATTGGTAAGCATTGCTCATGGTTTCACAGATCTGAGCTTTATTAGTTCATCCATTTATCTGCTGGTTCAAGAATAGAAGCATTTTAAGTCTTTATTTTTAAAGAAAGAAAGACTAGCCTGTAAAATAAATTGCTAATAAGAGAATTTGAAACATCAGTAATATTTTTGCATGCCTCTCTTTTAAACAAAAGCACATGCAGACAGATAAATGAAAATAAGTACTTCAATAAGCCTTATTTTAATTCATTCTCTATTGAAAGTGCAAATAAGAGCATCAGTTACTTATCTTAGAGTGAGGAGTTATTTAAAAGTTGATGTCCACTTATATGTAGACTATGTAGACCAAAGCTAACCCTACATCCAAACTGATCTCACCAAAAAACCAGCTAGGTTCATCCACTAATATGAACTGAGCTACAGGGACTAAGAGTATGAGGTAAGTGAAAGCTGTAGTGTCTGCATGGACAGAACACATAAATGATTCCTTTAAATCACCAAAATTCATTTCAACCAAATTCAGCTATGGAAATCAAGTGTTCAGTTCAAGTTAGGTGTCCAGGCTACTTCTGTAGCTCTGAAGAAGGAATCATCCTTGCATCAAGTCAGGAATCTTAAACAGACGGCATTGTTCACTCTCTGGAGCTGCCTATTTTTCTCTTGACTCTAGACATGGCATGGCATAGAGGTTAATTTTCAAATGGACAGATTTATGTGAAATGAATCTTTGTGACACAGAAGCAACCATCTTAAAGTGAAGAAGCATCCTATTCAGAGGAACAGCTGTAACAAACAGGGAGCATCATATTTGAAAGCTGGAAGTAGTAAGAAGCCAGGTACTAAACTCCTGGTAGTGTGGTTATTTATCTTGGATATCAGGAATGCTAACCAGGAACAGGGCTGGGGCTGAAAAAGCCTTGCAGAGTTAGGCCTAAGTAGAAACTCTCCAAGCTCTCTGATAAAAAGCCCAATTACAGAGAGGTGAATTCTGGATTGTTTCTGAAAAGAGATGTTTCTACTGCTCTCTGTGTAAGGTTCAGAAATGTTCCAAATTTCTTTGTTAAAATAAAACATCCTAACACAATTTTGCCTCACTTGAGGACGACACCATGGGAAGAGCATTTGCTAAAAGAGCATTAAAAAAATCCCAAACCCACTACTGTGAAAGGATTAACAAAAAAGTTTAAAACACCTCTCTCAAAAAACCAGGGGAAAGTTCAGCACTGACTTCTGAATTGATGAAATCTGGCAAACAGAAGGCCTTCCTACAAACCATGTGTTTCCCTCTCTTTTGAAATGATTACTCCTGGGAGCTCAGGCTTCATTAATATATGATTAATCCCGTCTCAGAACATCAGTGAGGTGCTTAACTCAGAGAAAAGCACGAACAGGAGCACGAGAGGAAACGTGGTGCAGTTTTATAAAAAATGGTCACTAGGTATATTCCAAAGAAGTTAAGAGAGTGCTTAATTGCTTCGCAGTGAGTACTCTTGAAAGCCATCCAAAGGAAATGCAACTCAGAATGTCCAGGGTGCCTAACTGACATAAAGCTCACAGCTTTGCAGGGAAACAATCTCTACTGCTTGGGTACAAATAGAATATGAGACTGTGTCTGGAGTGAAAGAAAAGTTCAAAGAGCTCAGTACCTTCAAGTCAAGAAACCAGACAATTTCTATCCCAGTAAAAATATTGTATAGAACCTCCAACCTCAAGCTCAGTTTCCTCTAGAATCTGATATAAAGTTGCAAGTGGAAGTCAGACTTTTTGACTGTAGAGTAGTGAACCAATAAACAGAACAAGTAGAGGCTTTTTGATCTATACTAACAATATTCAAGACTTCAGAGCACGCTCTGAAGGAAAAGCCATTAAAAAGACATGGAAATAAATAGTAAATGAAATTATAATTAGTTTAGTAAACAGAGACCATGATGAATCTTCCTTTAGTAAAATAACTTTGGGAAGCATAAACACAGTAGATCTAACATAAGTAGTACAAGCCTATCTTTAGTTATTCTGCCATAGCACATTTTGGTAAGACCTTATCTGAATTACTATCTATGTTTCTTCTCACCCCCACCTAAGGAGAAAAAAATCAAGGGAAGACAAATGTATTGTGGTGAGGGTGTCATAATAAGTCACTATAACTCTGACACAAATTAATGTTTGACGTGAAGATGAATAATGTTAAAATGGATTGAAGGTGCATTATGGAAGAGGAGGAGGACACTAAACTCTATTCTTTGAACTCTTTCTGGAGAACAAGTAACAGAACTCACCAGAAGCTCTTCTCTAACAAAAATAAAACCTCAAGATAGGCTCAGGATCTAGGAAGATCAAAAATACAACTTTCCCACACAGATGAAGTACAACCATAGAAATGCTGGAGACTCCACATGTCCAGTTAGTCAGCTCCAGTGCTGGACTTCCCAACTAATGAATACTTCTGTTAATTCTTAGTCTAAACCTCCCAGGGCTGCACCTTGTAACTACTGCCCTGTGTTTTAGCATCTTTCACTGCTGAGGAGTTTGACTTTATTCTCCTTGTGAGCTCCCCACTCTCAAGTACTTGTACACTGCAATTAGCTCCCACCCTTTGCCTCCTCCTAATAAAACGTCTACAACAGATTCCATTGTAAGGCTGTTTTCACTTTGATAAATTAAAAAAGCAGTCTTTAACTAAAGAAATTAGTTTGCTCACGTTTTATATTTTCCATGGCTGCTGTCATATCTAATAAAAGATCTAAAACCCCCTCTCTGTTACCTCTGTAGCACAAGAGTTGTGCCAAGTGTGGATTTAAGGGATTGTACAGGTTTTGGCTGGGATAGGGTTAATTTCCTCCATGGTAGCTCCTGTGGTGCTACGTTTTAGATTTGTGATGAAAACAGTGTTGATAGCGCAGGGATAATTTAGCTATTGTTGAGCAGTGCTTGCACAGTGTCAAGGCCTTTTCTGCTCCTCAGCCCACCAGTGAGGAGGCTGGGGATGCACAAGGAGCTGAGAGGGACACGGCTGGGACAGCTGACCCCACCTGATGAGAGGGATACCCTACACCATATGCTGTCATGCCCAGCAATAAAACTGGAGGAAGAAAAAGGAAGGGGGGACGTTTGTAGTGATGGTTTTTGTCTTCCCAAGAAACAATTACAAGTGATGAAGCCCTGCTGTCCTGGGGATGGCTGAACACCTGCCTGCCCAGGGGAAGTGGTGAACGAGTTCCTTATTTCGCTTTGCTTGCACATGCAACTTTTGCTTTACCTATTGAACTGTCTGTCTCAACCCACGAGTTTTCTCAAGTTCATCCTTCCGATTCTCTCCCCCATCTCACAGGGGAAAATGAGTGAGCAGCTGTGGGGGGCCGAGCTGCCAGCTGGGCTTAAATAGACACACAGGTATCTGGAAGAGCTCAGTGTCCCACCGGAATGAGGAGGCAAGAGTGGAATTTGAAGAACAGTCCAAGAATAATCTTTGGCTTAAGCAACTGGTTTTGTCCCTTTAAGAGAGCTTAAGATCTCAAAAGCCAATACACAATGTATATATTTCATAGAAGTTTTCAGAAAATATCTGAGTTTTAAAATTACTATATTCCAATTACTATATTCCGATCCATTTTGAGATACTATTAACTTATGGTGTTCAACTCCTAAGTCTTAGTAACAAAGACTAAGACTTTCATGTTACATATTTGTAACATGAAACTATGTAAGTTAAGATTTTATTAAGCTTTTTCTGACAAATTTTTTAAAAAGGGTGTTTTCATTAACAATAAAAATAAGCTACTCAGTTAGACTTCATTTCATACTGTATGTTCAAATTTCCACATACCTTTCAGAATGAATAATCTGATACTAAATCCTAAAGCAAGCTTGTTTTCTTCCTCAAATAATTTCTTTGATAAAAAAAATATAGAAAGCTTAAAGCTGTGATTTAAATATTTGAGGAAAAAATATTTACTATGTTAAAACAAAGTAAGAATTTTCCATATGGCCAAACTTGTAATTATGCCCATGGGCACCTACAGTCAGTCAATAAGAAAACTCATTTCTTGTTTATTGATGCCACAAATCCATCAAGAATTAGAGTGACAGTAAGATATCTACTGCAGGACAAACTACCCCTGTATGTCTAACAGAAGTAGCACTCTCCTACTGTCATCTCAAGTACAGAATGCTGACTTTCTCAAAGTAAGTTTGCAGGTATTTCTCCAGGATTGCTGTCCATTAAAACAAATCCTCAGTATAACATAAAACAAAGCTCTTACTCATTTGCAGGAGAAAAAGAACATAGTTAAATTTTATACAAGATGACTCCCACTCTACAGCAAATAAAAATAACCAAATCAGTAAAGCATTTCAATATTCTTGTAACACAACCTAGGTTTAGTCCTTTCATTTTTCCAGATATCCCCATGAAGATATTAACTTTCTAGTATTCATAATGCAAAGTACAACAACAGACATCTTAAATTTGCCCAGATTTCAATTCAAGTATTTTAAAATATGTTTTCATGCTTTCTTTTCAGTGTATTGAAAGGTCATGTTTTTTCTACATGAATGCTAACAGGCACAGTTCACAACACAGGTCAAGATTTCTTTGGGGATTCATTCTCTGTCTCTCATTTTAAAGTAAGTTCATTATTTGAATTCAAGATAAAAGACAAATACATATTTGATCTAAATGCTCAGACTGACCCACATATATAATGCTTAAACACCATGATGATCAAAATCTTATTAATTTCATATGCTTTACTAATAATGACTGTGAATGGAAGTCACAAGTGTATTACTTAATGTTACGAATAATCGTGTAATGTCTGTCTACCCACATTTCAAGTTAGTATCACTCACTCACGTTCATAATCTGAGCACTCCCCACCCTGCCTGCAGACACAAACCCCAAACCAAAAGACAGGGTTACCTACCAATGGTTCCCGGTTTTTGACGAGCCTGATTATTTTAACTGAATCTTCTTCTTCATCAATATCATCAGGCATGGGGGGCAAGACAGGATCATAGTTCTTCTGAGCAACAGTATCATGTACCGACAGCAAAGCCTGGAAACATTAACAGTCAGTATATTATCTGGCATCTGAAAAGTTTAGGGAAGGCAAAGAGAAGGCATTATTTACACCCTGACTCTTCTACCATGATGCAAGTAGATTGCATATAATTTCTGTATACAGTTTTAAACATTTCAAACCGATGAAACAACTCCATAAAGAATATGTTTCCATATACAGAATGAGTACAACTAGTAAATTGTGGATAGAGAACAGTGTCTTCATACACACAGAAGTATCATGTGCTTTGCACACTAACTTGAAATTACAAGAACTATGAACAGTAGAAAACCTTAGTCTCCAAAAGTACATAAATAATTATACTTGCCCTAAGTAAAATGTTTATTTGATACAGTAGGCAGGCCTATAAAACAATTTTTTTTAAAAAGCACTTTCCAAGACTTCTGTTCAAGCACAAGATGTATGACAAGAAGCTGTTGCCCAACCATTTCCTTCACAGGAGCTCTAAAAGTTTAGCTGGTTACTAGATCTCTTTCATATGAGCCTCAAATTATCTTAGGAATTTTTAATTATTATGGAATTTAGAACTGAGATTGAGGAACATACGACTGAAACAATTTGGTTCAGGCAGGTGCTTATCAACCACCTGCTGCATGTCTTTCTTGCCTCCTTTCTTTCTCTGTTTCTCCAGTTCATGCGTAGCCTAAAAAATGGATTTTTCAAAGAAAAGCCTAACAAAGATTGATGAAAGGTTCCGTCTTAAAAATAAAATCATTTATGAACTTTCAGGAAATAAAAAATCTTAAAACCCAAAGGAAATTAGACAGCTCATTCTCCCAAGGCTCAAAAATAAGTCTTGGTGATAACATAAAATTCACTCCTCTTTCTAGACACAGAACTCCTAAAGTTCTTTTCTATTTTGAAAAGTCTTCATTATCTATAATACCTTTTAAACTGGTGAAGAATTGTCAAGCAATGCTTTAACTTTTGTAGTGAAAACTGTACATTGTACCACAAATAATAGCAACAGCCATATATATAATTCTATCTACTGCTTTTAGTTGCTTCTGTTTTCAAGTAGTTTCCTCTCAATACATGAATATTTAACAGCCTTTCTTATTAAGGGACAGAAAATGGCCACATTTGTCTGATGCCAATTTCCTTGCTATTTAGTAATAGCTGGACAGTATTTGACTGAATACACGAATGACCAGAACCTGTATGTTCTCAAGGATAACACAAATGTTTTTAAAAAGCATGACACTTCCATTATGCTATTACAAGATTATTTTTTCTGAATGGAGGAAGCTTTTAACAGCAGAAAACAATTTTCAGGCAATGCTACAAGCTACTATGTCAAAAGTTGTAGGCAAAGAGCATACGGTAATCTTCGAATTCTGAAGTTTAAATTTAAACTTAGGGCTTCAACAAGATAAACACAGAGGAAGATTGTGCTTGCTTCATGATAAATTACTATTATTTTACTAATTTTTATGCATATTGTACCATTTGATAAAAACATTTCAACACACCAATTATTTCTGGTTTTCTTACCAATACACAGTTATGAATTTGTACTACTTACCATCAGAAATTACTATCTCCCTCCAATGAAAGATCAGTTTTACTTTAGATCTGAGCTAAAAACCTCTGGCTAGCAATTATGGATCCTCCTGGAAATGTTTATTGTGATGCATTACATATGTAAAAGCCATGCAATCACATGCAGTCCTCTTAAGATGTATGTGAAATATCAAAGATGCACTAAAACAAAAGTAGTGTTTGCTTTTACTTCAGGCTACTTACAGTTAAGACTTCTAAAACTAGTCTTCTGTAATTACATTTTTCCACATAAAGCTAGGGCACATTCATGGACTGGTTCAATTTAATGAGGTTCTATATTGCAGTTTAAAAACAATCAGGCAGATAGAGAAAACAGATGAAAATAATATAAAGCACCATTTCCAGAGTAAAATGCAGACACTTAAAACATGTTCAGAAGAACCTATCCTTGACAATGCAACTTGCAAAGCAGATTCTGTCCACTTCTACACAGAATTATGCCACCAGTGTTAATAAGACACTTCCCTGCTCCGACTGCCAGATCAGGCTCCTGAACACCACATGCAGAACAATGAGACATCCCAAGTGCTACAAACCAATACCTATCAATGCCTGGTATTTATGATGTTTTCCTTCACTCACAACAACTGGAACTTATCAACCCATTCCTTTCTTCTCCCAAAAAACATATTAAACCACTATGTACTACAGTTAGCAATATAAAATCCTTTCCTCAGACTCCAGCACTATTTTCCCTCGGTGCAAAGATATGTACTTCAGGTAAGAGCAGGAATGCCAGAAACAATGTGTCCTTTCTCAGTCAAGCTTTAAGAAGAGCTTCTGTCATCACAAACTTGTTTATGATGTACAGTGAATGTGCTAAGGTTTCTTTCTTTCTTGCCTTCCATCAATGCTTCTTTTAACACAGTACTCTCTGTCCACTGTAGTTGCTCTTGAAATACACATCAGCACACACTTTGGGCAATAACTTGGGCAATAATTAATTTGTAAACAAAACTTAAAAAGCCATTTTAATTTTACTTAATGTGTTCAGCTAGAAGTGATCAATCTGTACTTGAGAGCACTTCCTTGTATTTTGAACACATGGAGAAACTACAGTATTCATAGAGTAAACAGACGTTTCTTCAGCAGAATCTTTTTACTACTCAAATAAAATAGCCTAAAAAACTGTATCAGACTAGATGTGTATAGAGAAGGTTGTGTATAGAGAAGGTTGGGACTTTATTTAAAAACAAACAAATTGCAAGTGCCAAGAAGAACAACTTGCATCCTAAGATGAACAAGATTTACCCAGAATAATTATGCAGTAAATGCACAAGGTAATGTAAAGGTAGCAATGTTCTCTTTTTGTACATAAGAAGTGAAGAACTGATTCATTTCCACGACACTAGTCTTTTAACTCTCACAGGAAATTGCAAGAAGTGCAGACCAATTATTTTATTTTTTTAACGCTTTGGTTTTGTTTTCAAATACACAGCTCTTCAGAACTATGTATATAGGATCCAAGATTTGGGTGATGTATATTTAAGCATCTCTGGAGAAAAAGATTTTATTTCAGCTTTAAGTTCTATGCTTATGATTCACTAATGTAAACATGGTCCATATTTAGAACTTGAAAGAAGGTATGATTCAAACTCCTGCACTACCTAAATATAAATATTGATGTTCAGCTAAATTCTTAGACATGATCTAGCTGGAAATGAATACTTTCATCAGACCTCTGAAATGTCTAATAACTAGTGCTGTATTTTTCATATTAAAACTATCACTGATCATTTCACAGTTTTTAAATTGAAATTTTACACTATCAACTTACACAAAGAAAATCTGACATTGGAAATGTTATAAGTTCTTTTTCTTAAACTGTTCTGAAACTTTAAATGTTTATTTAAATTGAGAATGTTATTAATGAAAACAGTTCTACATTTTGCAAAATGTGTATCACTTAACTGGACTGACTACATTTTTGCTCTTCTAAAACAACGACAGATTTCATATTATTTTTTGCTTCTCTTTATATTTTGAGATAAGAGAGTAAAATAGCAAGAATAAAAATACACCAGTAGCCCCTGATTCAATAACACAGCTCCTTATTGTTTTAATTCTCATTATTTAGAAGAATCTCCATCTAAGCTTTATTTTTCATAGATACTTTGTGTTTAGCAGTCTAGAAAAACATTTCAGAAAATGGTAAGTTAAAGAAGTGAAACAGAATGGGCAAAGAAACAAAAGCAGCCTCTTTCCTAATAGTACTTGGAAAAAAACATTATTAGAACATTAAATAGTGAATAGTCATCGACAGAAACTTTGTAGTGACTTAAAGCAACCTTTACTAGAGCCAACAGCTGCAGCAGTGTGACACTGCCAGCCCAGCGGCTGGCGACTCTGCCTCTGGAGCACATTACTGCCCTGGCAGCACCGTCAGCAAAATGGAACAAAATGGCCCATGACTGTGCTGTCCCACTGCACAGCTTGCATCATTAGCACCAGCCACCTTCTCTGGCAGTTCAGCTTGAACTCCATCAGGTGAGACACACACACTTTCCCACCTCTTTGCTTTGCCATGGTGCCAGTAGCTGCCACTGAGGCTGGCACAGGAAAGTTTCGCTTGAGGAGAAAAGTAACTTTATCAGCAACCACAGCAATGTGCCCCTGAACTCACCTGGCAGAGCTCATCCTCCAGAGAGCTCTAGCCGTATTATGTTTTCCTTTGAGATAAAGTTACAGAAGAAATACAAAAAGGATGAAAATGTTGGCGGAGAAAATTATTCAAGATTGGAAAGATTAATTTACTAGTAACCTGCACGAAATTAAAATAATGTGAGTGATATCATCCAGCAACAGCTACCAAAGAAGAAAAGCTGAAAGAGCTGGGAGGAGACTGAACCCACTGATGGGAAGATCATTAAGAGCATCAGAATGGAAGGTGAAGCACAGCAGTCAAAAAAGCCAAATGTGCAAAAATTTAGAAAACAGTAGAATAAACCAGCAGAAAGCTGAAGCATTATGGTGATGGCATACAGACTCAGGCCAATGTACAGTAAAGCAGCCATCAGAAATCAGCAGCACATGGCAGTCTCTTCACCACCAACACTGACTGCTAAGGGAAAATGTGCAACCCTAATCCCAAGGCAAGATAAGGGTTAACAAGGGAACAAAAGAGCAGGTGAGCACAGGCATCTCAACTAGCAGATAAGAACAATCACATCTTGGCTAAAGCATGAAGTATAATCCAGAAGCAGAAGGAAGCAATAAAACTACAGGCAGGAGAAACTTAGTTATGCTGCTGAAGCAGCCAGAGGATGGCTGGAGTAAGAGCAAAATTAACATTTTTTACAAGCTACAGTAATCACGTATCAAGCAAAGTAGTATTATTCTTTCTGATGCTGAATCAATCTAATCACTTTCCAACAGAAATCTGGGATTTTCTATTCTGTACAAAATTTCCATGTTTAATATATAGAGTACATAATGTTAAAGAAATCAGTCAACTTCCAGTTAAATCTGTTTGCTTTTGCTACTGAGGATCATTCACACTACTGAATCAACATAAGAAAAAACCTTTTACAGGGATGGTAAGAAAAAAGAAATAAGGTCCTTTAAATTAGGCACAATTTTGTGCTCATAATCAGGAAACCAACGGGTGTACTAATTAAGAGGTAAAAAATCTGGGTTAAGTGACTTCATTCCATCCTTCAAATGATATATTTTCCTGTATATTCTTTGAAAAATATCCAGAAATTATACATTATATGAGAAGACAGAAGTTACATATGTACAAAGGAGAAAATAACATTCCATGCTTGCAAGTGTCCCATCTGTACTTAAACCAGAGTTGCCCTCTAGTTCAAGCCTGTCCAGCTGGCAATTAAATCCCTTTCTCTTCCAATCTGGTGCAGCTGGGTCACAGCAGTGATTCAAAATAATAACACATACTGCGTACATGTGTGGCTTTGAGTTCTTAATATCTACCACAGACTAATGTTCTTAGCACAGCACATCTCAGTTGGATCAATATTCAGTATATATTACTTTTTCCCCTTTAGTATGGTGGACTTTATTCATGACTATGTGAACTTCCTTTCACAAAAGGGTAATTTCCTTGCCTGAAAATGCTATTTCTTGATTTCAGATTCACCAGTCTGAACTGATGGGTTTACCTGCAGCTGGTAGCCAGACAGCATCAGCCAACAGAAAAATGAACTTTCTGCATCTTCAGACTCCTGCTTCCTCTGGCTCAACGTTCACAGCCCCTGGAGATGCTTCCCAAGTCAAACTGTTCTCATTGTTCACAGAAACACGCAGTCCGTCCATCCGTGTCATCTGGTAAAGGTGTTAATACCCTTCCAGATGACAGCCCGATGTTTTCCCTCAGTTGTGGATAACAGCAAAAAAGGCTCTGATTTTAAATCAATAGTGAAGAATTTGAACAGTCTGTTTTACATTCGTAACATGATTCGTGTAGCTAAAGTGTCCTTGAAGCTTTAAGCCCTGTTTAAGTAACTTCCAAGTGCACAAATAGATGGTTTTCAGAGTGGAAAATGTCGAGATGGCAGCACTCTTTCAATATCTTGGCAATCCTTAATCAATTCCTTTTTTGAAAAAGTGGCAGCTTCCGGAGAATATTAACTGTCTCCAGTGGTAGCATGCATCTTTTCCTGGTTTAAAACCACCCAAAGACACCCCAAAAAAAGCATATGAAGATATAAAGTAGAGAAAGCAAAGGCTGAGGACGTGGTTGCCTTTTCTGAAGAAGTGTCTTTAGGAATGACCCAGCCTTTATTTGACATTGACATGATGTCTGAAGTCCTTAAGAGAAAAAAAATCTACTGATCCAAAAGGCTAAAACACTCTGAATAAACTTAATTCCTCCAGAAAACAGTAACACATAGTCATCTATGATACAGAGGTCTTAAATTCAACTAGAGTACTCATACTACATGGGAACCTAACTAAAAAAGAAGTAGAAAAGATGAGACTGTTGAATGTAGAGTTCAAATACAACATGGTCCAGCAAATGCAAAGGAGAAACACTACTGAAGGAAAAAGCAGCATAGAAAGATGACATCTAAAAAAGGGACTACTTGCTTCATATTGTGCAGTTTCTCCATTTCACTAGTCCATTTTCTGTAGATGAATAGAATTACTACTTGAAAGGGATGTGATTTTATCTATTATGATTTTTTCCTCCTCCTAAATTTCCAGCTTTAGCAATATTGCCAACTTTTATGTTCTGTATCTGAATGCTGTAGTTACATGTATGCAATTCAACACTCTTAGGTGGGTGAGAGTTGGTTCCCTCATGTCGGAAAGTTTGAATATATAACCAAAGAATTTCTTTGATTTACTTTTCAAATTTTATATTTTCTGCTGCCAACCTGCCTGGCTTCACTTTTGTTTATGTTATCTATCACTTTGTTTATTATGTGTTGGCTGCTAGTGAGCATTCTCATCTCCATATGTCTAAGATCGGCAGACAAGCTCTGCACGGGACATGAGCCGATTTATCACCAGATGGACCTGAGAATATTTCCAGAGTAACACAATGGTTCTTACTTAAATACACTCCTGCAGTATATTCTTTCACCTCCTTCCTACCATTTTGTATCTATGCTTCTAATATGTTGTATATTGTTATATGTCAGTTCCTACAACAATTAGACTGTGCCACAACTGCTTTCTGATTTTCTCTGCCTGACAGATGTGAAAAATCAAAGCTTTTTTTGCTGTTTTTAAAAGGATTATTTTGCCATTACATTTTTGTTTTACTTACTCCATCCCAGGAACACAAACATTCCAAAAATAAAGACAGCAATGTATTTTCCCAGCTCTTCTTACTCAGAAGAGTTTTCTACAAAAATTTTTTTTAATGAATTATGGGTGCAAGCAGAAATGGAAATCGGAAGTCAAGGTCTAAAGCTGAAAAGAGTTACAAATAAAAACATTTTTTCTCCAACTGGTTGCCAAAATATGTGATGGATAGCTTCCTAAGGTGGCAAATAGTTTAAAGGCACGAATGAAACACTGGGCAGAAGGATTTCAGTAATTTGCCAGTATAAGTCTCCCAGCACTGTCCTCTCTGCTTCATGGCTGGTGTGCTCAGAACATCTATGGGCTATCCATCCATCAGTGTTACGAAAACATCAATGCTGTGGTCTTTGCTGATTGTTGCAGCCATTTGCATTTATTACTTGGAGGGGAAAAATAAGTATTTCTACCTCTCTGCTGATATTTCACAGCATACCAGCAAAAATCAAGCAACTTCTTGCATGTTTACAAATTAATGGCATCTGACTTTGCAAGTGAGGATTAAGTAGGTAACTTTTCAGTTGACATATGAAGTACACATTGTACTTCAGCTCACCATAACAATAAATCTAAAGTAGTTTTTACAGTAAAATCTCTTAATATATGAACACAATTCCTATAACCACTCCTACCAATCTTGCAGACCACTGATGAGTAAATAGCTAAAGATCATGGGAAATTATGCTTCCTAAATAGATATTGTCATTTGTGTTACCATTTGTGAGCATAAACATTTCATAAAGAAGAGAACAGTCTCCCAGGACATGTGCAAAAGTAGAAAACATTGGTACATCTGGGAAGATAGATCTCTTACAGGACAGGGCCAAAAGGTCCCCCAAGTGCATAGGATACAGTAGCAATCCAAATGCAGCTCAGATCTTAATGGACCTGAAATTTGTATTTGATTTCTTCAAATGCAAAACCTGAACAGTTGTAGGCAAATACCAACCATTTCCAGTGGAAAATGTTGACTTTGCAGAAAACCCATAGCTCAGTGAAAAAGCCCTGATGGAAAATCTTCAGCAGGTCTAATTACAAAGGAAATGTTGGAAAGAAGACAAAGTTTAGATTAACTTTATTTTTTTTTAATTACATGCTACATAAAATGCTTCATGACCTTTTCAAAGCAAAAGTGGATTTTGTTTTATATTATAACAGCACAATATTTTCTTTCAGTGCTTTGTATGTTAAAGTTCTTGTAGGAAAAAAGCCCCCAGTCTCCTGGACAGTAATTTATATTGTTGATTTTCACCAGTGACTGTAAGGCAGCTTTAGAAGGCTCTGCTGATAAAGGCTTAAAATGTTTGCTTTTTTAAGAGAACAAGCCACACTTTGATCTGAACAGTCTATTAGGCCACTATGCAAACCTAGTAAGCCTCAGAGAGCAGGAATGATGGCATCAGAAGTTGCTTACGAAATAAAGGGTGGAATTTAAAAACTTCCCAGTAAATACAAGAAAACCAGAACAGGACAGGACAACGTTAAAGGTATGCTTCGTGCTCAAAGAGTAACTATTTCTTTTTTTAAAGAAACCTAATAAAATACAGGAAGCATGTATATGAAGAACAAAGTGCCCTGGCTTCATTATCTGCAGTTTTAGTTTTGTTTAACTTGTGGTTCTATTCTGAAGGAAAGCCAAAGAGGTGAAATTAGATGAAAATATTTACAAATGCAAATTATTTTGTGAAATTGAAAGTCAAGTGAATTGCAAATAAAACAGCAAGCATAAATCTCACTTGTAATTCACTGGTGTATGCATCTTTGCCATTTGAAAGCAATTAACCACCTCCTCCCCCAACTTAAAACAAAGAATCTGTATTTTGTAAGAACAGTAACATTCCCAGTCACATAAGAGCAGTTTTCCCTTCACTCTGTGAGTTATCTTAAAGTTACTTCCAAAATTCTGTTCATTCTATGGTAATAAAACAGAAGACAAGAAAAATACTGCATGTCCACCTCTTGCTCCCTCTATGGCTACAGGTACAGTGCCCCAAAGTGACCCAAATACTTTACATTCTGGTGCACCATGAGGCACTGAACTCAGTCACAGTCCTGCCTGGTGCCCTTGGTTAGGTACCTGGTTTATGTTTCAGACTAGCAGCTGGCAAACCTTCCAGCACGCATAAACAGAAGATGAACTCCACTGAAACAGGCAGAACCACCATTGGAACAGCTTCATTTCCTCTGGGTCATAAAGGTATAAACATTCTTCAGAATAGTTTTAGCAGAGTGGCATTAGCTTTTGAAATAATTATTGTTCTGCTCTTTACGCCAATGACCACAAAGGAGATATTTATATTAATTTAAAACACACTGAGTTTACCCTAAAACAGATTAACTTCAATGGTAAATTGCTTATTTTGATATGTGATAATAACAAACATAACTGCTGTTAAAAGCACTAAGTTAAAAGCTATTTAGATCCGAATAATATATCCCAAGCCTGTCTCAAAGTTAGTATAGTTGGGATAACATTGTTCAATGGACTAAAAGAGGATTCATTTTTTTAGTGTCTTTTTTGTATACAAACACAGCAATACAGTAAGTGTCTAAAATGTTAATTCCTATCATATTTGTTTCAATTTTTCAAATAATTTTAAAAATAGGTAACAATTATGCTCTTCTGTTAGGGCACCATCCCAAAAAGAACACAGCTTTTTCCAGCTTGTTAGAAGAGGAACTGAAACCTACTTGTTCAAGACAGTTTTTAATTAAATGTGGAAGAGAATTTGGAAGCTTTAAAGTCTTTCATTCTTAGCTTGATCATCTGTCATATGTACATCTTTCTTACAGTGTTCCTCACTGGAGTTCTGCCCTGTGGCTGACAGAGTAACTCCAGTGACTGCTTTGCTTCTTCCCATCTCCATCCCTACTAACAGATAAAACCATTTTGCTACCTTGATTGTGACATGTTCATTCAATAGCCAAAATTAAACTGCCTTTTAGGTATATTTTCTGTTAACATCTTGAATCTTAGTCTTCCAATTATATGTTCCCATTTACACAACTGCATAACAATGAAAAGTTTTCTGTCTCTAGAGAACATACTAATTTTTATTTTTTTTAAAAAAAGCTTAGTGCTCTCAATATCAATACTTCCAGATTCATAAAAACCCCAAATTTCAATAAAGGCACCTCTCTCAATCACATTGATGCCTGCCTGATGCATCATAATGTTTAAAAATTTTGTCATTATTTTTAGAATTCTGTACAACTCTCCTCTTTAAAGACATTCCTTTTGCTCTCACATAAGTTCCTTTTATTTGCCAAATTATAAACCACTGAAGTTGAGAATACTTCTTTCTTTATGCTATTCATACTTTGTACAAAAGCAGTCACTGGAGTGTCTTCTCTTAAATCAGAAATTCCATTTCCTCATGTATATACCAACTATATATTCCCGTATTCATGTTAAAAAACAGCTTAAGAGTTTAACATGTCAATGTTAAAATGATGGTAAATAACCAGAAGTAAATGTATTGAAACTTACATTGTTGTATTTGTGTTTCTTATAACTGTGAGGTGAGTGGGTGTTTGTTTGGTTGTTTTATTAAATTGCAATAAAATGTATACCTTGAAGATACAAAACTTATAGATATATACACTGATGGTTAGGCCAGGCCAGCCTGCGGGCAGTGCTGTGTAGCTCTGGTTGGGATGGTGTTTGGACCCAAGGGAGGGAGTGTTTGGGTGATTTGAAACGCCAGCAGATCGGGCTTGGGTCTGCCTGCCCTGGTCTCTGCAAATGTATTTTCAATTTCTGAAAGTGCAGTTTCTGTGTGGTGAAAGGTCTGGAGGTGAAGCCCCGTGAGGAGCAGCTGAGGTCACTTGGTCTGTTCAGCTTGGGGAAGAGGAGACTGAGGGGAGATATCATTGCAGTTACAGCTTCCTCGTGAGGGGAAGAGGAGGGACATACACTGATTTCTTCTCTGTGGTGACCAGAGACAGGACATGAAGGAATGGCCTGAAGGTGTGTCAGGAGAGGTTTAGGCTGGATACCAGAGGGTGGTTGCGCACTGGAACAGGCTCCCGATGGAAGTGGTCACAGCACCAAGCCTGACAGTTGAAGAAATATATGGTCAATGCTGTCAGGCTCATAGTGTGATTCTTCCAGTGTCCAGTGCAGGATCAGGAGTTGGACTGTGATGATCCTTGTGGGTCCATTTCAACTCGGGTTGTTCTATAATTGTGTTTCAAAGAGCTAATTTCTGGTCTGCTTAAATATGAAATATTATATTCAACTGGATTTAGGTTCTAGGGTATGGAAATACTATTCTACTTCTTGATACCTTTAACAAGGTAAAGCAAGATTAAAGAATGCAAACTCCAAGTCCTTATTCAGCGCTGGAAATTAAAAATAATAAGTGTGGCTGGCCTGTGTCCACAGGGCTCCACAATTATATTTTAAATCCAGAACGCAAATGAAATGTCTAACACACAGTTAAACAAATCCACTTGATTTCCCAGAGCTACGTGCTCTGTTCTACTTCCAGAGCTCTGTTTTAATCAGAAAAGATAAACCACAACCATTATTAGTTCATTTAATGACCGTAAGTGATGCCACATTTGAGAGCAGGGAAAAAAACCCACTCCGTAACTGGATACTTAGTGCAGTTTTTAGAAGACTAGACATGCCCAATTTTTAATTTTTTTTTTCCAGAAGAAAATGCACCTGACAAAACCTTGGAACTACTTTCAGGACATTTTGAAAATCTCAGGTCCGATAAATATAACTGCCTCAGAGAAACGACCTTCTTCTTTAGAAAACTTCTCTGTGAATGAAAATGACAAGCACCACAAACTTGTCAAAGTTTTACTCATCAGATGCAAACACTCAGAAATATATTCAACAAAAGAATTTTGTAATACAAAATTAAAATATAGAAATATTTATCTAATCAGACATGATTAGAAACCTCTCCCAGCCTTTTTTTGCCCATTAACTAAACCTGCAAAGTTATAAACACCCTGCTAGACTTGTCCTCTTACATCATCAGAGTTGTTGAGGCAGTGATGTACTGCAGTAAACTAATCCTAACCATCCTTCACCATTGCCATAAACATTACAGCAGAGCTGTAGGAAAGTGGAAGCTCTCCCAGCTCCAGCTAACATTGCAGTTATAAATCTGGTCAGGAGAGGAAGCTTTCCCAGCAAAATAATGTACAGCCACCTTAAGTCAATCCCAAATTAAGCTCCATATGTTTTTAGATAAAGTCTATGGAACAGCATTGGAAAAGATTGATCAGCATTGGAAAAGTTATTCCAAGGAAGTTCAGATGTGTGAAAAAGAGCTGTTCTAGCAACTGTTTTGCCCCAGGAATCTAGAATGAAACAAAGAAACCCTCTCTAGCCATCAACCTAATTGCAAAGGGGTGGAAAAACCTATGCAATGTACAGCATAAGCTCAGACACAACTGAAGGGCATAGGACATCTCTGGAGAAGAACTGGAAGTACCGAGTCCCAAAAACATCCTTCCTTTCCTTTCCTGTCCAAGTGAGAGCAGGGGAGATTAACAGAAGAATCTCAGCTCCAGCCTCTGACTGAATGCAGCACAGTCACCTGGTCAATGTGATGGAGGAGGGAGCAGTGACAATTTACCATCTCTCTGAGGCATGTTTGCCATGACATGGCAGGGGAAGAAGACAATGGGACAGGCAAAGGGACCTTGCTTACCATCAGTTCTTATCCCTACCTCACAAGAACACCTGTAAGGTGCAACACGAACACCTGCAAGGTCCCTGCAGGGCAGGGAAATGTGTGCCATGTGCAGGATTAGGCAGTCTGGCCTTGCAAAGGGCTTGGCACCCTGCAGCTGGCCATCTCCCCCTTCGGCCAAGAAAGACATTTGCTAAGTTACTGCAGTTGCTGAATCATATTAACCACTCTGAGGGGAAGGCACTTGTTTCCCTGAAATCCCACTAAGATTACCACATTGCCTTTCACTGCTACCAAGGAACAGACAGCAAGAGTGAGTGAGTGAGTCAGTGAGTGAGTGAAAGCAAGAAAAGGAGAGGGAGAGATGCGGTTGTGGCAATTGAGCTGTCTTCAGACTCAACTCACCAAAGCTTCAGAAGCATGAAGCACACATGGACAGTCACTAAGGCAGTACCTACAGTGAAGCTTTGGATCTCTGCAATTTCATGCACCAACAATTCCACTTCTAATATGCCTTTGGCATTACTTACTCCTTAAAAGAAAAACAGCTTGTCTCTTTACAAACTATGGAAAAACCAACAGGCAAAAATCTTCAAAAAGCAGGTGTAATTGATCTTAAAAATTTTGTAGCATTTTGAAGATACCATAGTTTCTCAGGTTTTGAGATCAGTGTTTTACAGGTAAGATACAAGAGCAACTGTCTTAAAAGGGGCTCCTTTCCACTCTGCAGTTTTCATTTCAACTTATCAACTGCTGCATTTAATTACCATTACAATATGCATCTAGAGCACTAAAGTCTTCTTTCTCTTAACAATGGAAATATGATCCTGTGCATCAACACTGATACACAGGGGAGGTTCTGACTGGATATAAGGAAACAATTTTCACTAGGAGAGTAATTAGGATTTGGAAGAGGCCACACAGAGTATTTGTAGAATGTCTGTTCCCAGGCATTTCCAAGACCTGACGGGAGAAAGCCCTGAGCAACCTGCTCTGGAGTCACTGTTGACCCTGCTTTGAGCAGCATGTTGAGCCAGACAATCTCCATCCAGTCTCAGTGATTTAATGGTTTTAGATTCTACTGTCAGATAAAAGATATAAAATCCCTCAAAAACAGCACAGAGAACTCCAGGAATTTTGCAGAAAGTTTTTCAATTAGATGTTTTTAAAAACGTTATCCATCATCAATTTTGTCCCAAGTACCAGGCTGCACTACTTACGCATGGTGCAGTTAAATCAATGATATGACTGACAATCTTTCAGTAAAAGCATAGCTGTAACAAATTTATTAACCACATGCATTAAAAGATAGCAAAAGAAAAAAAATTATCTGCTTTTTTGAATATCCCTTGCAAATAAGTGATTCCTTTTATAAGTATCAGTAACAGCATAATCATTTATAGGCGAAATTGAATGTGTTTCTTCATGGCAGGTATTTCTGATTAACACTGCACACCTTCTTAAACAGCACACATCCTTGCAAAAGCAGACAAACCCACACACAGCCCAAGGAAGCAGATGCACACACCCATGCAGAAGGCACTTTGCAGGTGCAACTCATCCTCACCTTGAGATTGGGTTTTGCAAGGAGTTTCAACAGCTCTCTGATCTCACTGCTCAGTGGTTTGCTCTGTAGCTCCTCAGCCAGCTGGGTGGGAGATGGAATCAACACAAAGACCATTAGCAAAGAGTTGTTTTACCCCATGCATCCGTGACAACCCAGAATCTATCTTGTTCAAGGTTATTGCTTTCCAGCATGTTCAAACAGAAGCCAGCATGAAGGAAAATGCCATCAATCACTGCGCTTCTGTTTCTGGCCCTCAGCGGACCAGATTTAAGCCAGGCCTTTTGGCTCAGTTTAACACAAGTAATCATTTCTGGCAAGGGTGCAGCCAGATCACATTCTGATTTATAGCAAAGGGGGCAAATCCCAGCACTTCATTTAAGTGAATGGTCCTTTGCGTGCAGACAAAGAGCTGCTTGTAAAAATGACTGGATCAAACTTTGACACTGTCTATAAAAAACAGTTTCGAATGAGGTGGTGAAATCCACACTGCTTCCAAAAACCCACAGTAGCTGTGCTGTTTAGGACTGGGATAAGAAAGCAAAGTGCCCCTACAGTGCAAGCAATCTGAACCTTTTATTATGTTTACACATACACTGGAAGGAGCCTGTTAAACGTGAAGCGAGTTAATCATAATATAATTTATAACAGGTCATCAGCAATTCAAGCCTGTAAAATGTACAAACTATGTTCTAACAACAAGATCAGTAATTTATGTTTGGTTATACTACAAAATTGTGGCTTGTTGAACAATAGAGCAGTAGTTTAACATTTAATCCCACGGCTATTTGGCTCATGTCTTGGGTTTTTCTTATCATACCATTCTCAACTAATTTGGACTCAAGAGGCATATTTTACTGCAGGATTTCAGACTCAAACTATTTTTCCAGAAGAAGGAAAAGCTAAAATACATTTCACAACACTGAGCTTTGGTTTAAAATTCTGAAGCTACATGGCTCATAATGCAAAATGTGATTTCAGATAATCACTTATTTTCTTTGCATTAAATCAGTATCATAAAAATGTCTCAAAGAAAGATTGGCTATTTGCAGCAAGTAATTTTGTCTAGCCTAATTTTGAATTTGTACTTTCATTTTGTATACATTTTCAAGATAAATGGAGAGATGTGTATTTTGCATAATTATATATAATAGACAAATCTAGAAACCATTATAGATATCAGACATGGTTTGAATACCTTTTTTCCTTTTTCTTCAAATTAAACAAAGTAACAAAAATTCATCACCTACCATCCTACAGACTTTTAACTATAGTTCATAGCTAAAAACCTCCAGCAAGTACCTGGGTGCTAACATCAACAATATTTGCGTCTTAATACCAAAAGATTAGAAAAAAATCTCTGTAGGAAAGGTCAGAACGAAATATTTTCAGACACAAAGCCAAATATTGAGGTAATCTTACTGTAATTGAGTCTGTATGTTCTATGGAAAAGCTCTGCAAAGTTGAAAATACTCTGTGATTGGAATGACAGCAGGTATATGACATGGGTTACCCTTAGCTCTCTTTTCATTCTTTAGTTTATACTGCTCGTCGCTGAAAAATAAAATCTATTCATTCATGTTTCACTGATGAAGACAAGTAACCACTCAGAAGAATTCCCATTTCATCATGTCTCTCTCAGATGTACTGTGCACAAGCATCTATTAACTCCAGCAGAACTGGTGTTTGCTTTGGTGGTGCAAATGCATGTTCATAAGGTTTAGAACAGTGAGAATCAGAAAAAATATTTTGTTACTGCTAACAGATATTTTAATCTCATAATTTAGAAAATATTTTTCAGATATATTTTTCTGAGCTAAAGTAATTTAAAACTTCATGTCCCTCATGTGATTTATATTGTTTTCCAAATATTTTCATGAAAGTTTTAGGGCACATTTAACCCCTTTTGATAGAAGAGGAGGAAAACAAAGATTGAAAGATGAAGTCATGTTTTCAGATTAGCAAACAGATATCAGCTGAGTTCTTTCAGACTTGATTTTTAGTTGTTGTTGTTAAAGTGCTGAGATTTAAAACAGCCACCAGAGCAATACAAGCTCCATGGCATACTTTGGACATACTGACACTATGCAGATCTCCTCCTATGCTAAGGACTGAAGGAAAAGCTGTCTGAAAACCTCCTCTATGATCTCTTGAGGGAACCATAACATTTCACCAAGCTCTTTATGAAAAGCTGCCACTACAGAGAGGGGAAGAAAAGCAAGGGAGAGGGCCAGATGTGAGTGAGGCTGGCAAGCTGGGGAGCACCAGGGACTGGCCTTTAAAGCTTCTGGAGAAAGTTCTGAAACTTCCTTTTCCAGAACAGATTTCTAACAACCTAGAGGCCTTATCTGCTGTATATACCTATCCTGCCAGTGACATTGCCGTGGTTCAGGAATGGTATTCTCCAATTTAGTACTCCCACTAAAACCACACATCACTTTCCCTTCACCCTCCAACTGGAAGCACAAAAGGCAAAGATCATAGGATGAGATAAGAACAATTTACTGGAAACAGCGATGAGATAAGAGAATGTACAGTAACAGCAACAATACTAATAACAAAAGGCGTAAGAAAAGAAATCATTCACATAGAAAAACTCCCTGATAATAGACAATACTGGACAGCTCCCTCCACCCCTCTTCTAGATTGGAAATAACCCTTTCTTCCCAGAAGAGAGTCCCTTTCCCCCACTCCTAGAAATGACATGAGGTGGTATGGAATAACTTCCATGTCCTAGCCATGCACCCTCCTGACTAGTGCAAATAATTAACCCTGTCCTGGCTGGAACCACTGCAGATGTTTAGATCATTTGCATGGTATCACTGAGCCCTAAGTCAGACACTGCTGCTCCAAAATAAGAGGCAAACAGAATGTTTGATGGGAAATTCAGCCTAAAGGCCCCTGGGGGAGAGGAGAGAGAAGATATGGCAGCCAGGAATATGAAAACGTTTAGAAAAGCCTTGCCACAATTGTCACTTCCAAAACTGCTTTAAAAAATAACAAAAGAATAAAAACACACTCCTTAAACAGTTTTAGGTATGATATAGCAACACCTCAAATTTGAGGTTTAAATCAACCAGGAAATATCTACTTGCTAATTAGAATGTCTCCTCCTTTAACTATAGAACAGTTACTATCAGTAGGAAGAGAAAACATTAATTTAAAGCCTATTGAAATGAAAGTGTGTTTTATTATACCAACGTGCTCTTAAGTCCCTGAAGCTGACAACCAGTCAGAAAAACATGCCAAAAAATGAATAGCATTTTAATCCTGAAACTTAATGAGTTTTGGAGTTACAAAGCTCACTGCATATAAATTTGTTTCCTCAGAATTTGCTGATAACTATCAAAACATCCTGTGGTGTGCTAGCCCGACTTCAGCCACCAAAGGACATCCTTACCCTATGGGACAGTGTCCATAAAATCTGCAGTTCAGCTACACATAATTAATGAAGAACCCGCAAGAGTATGTGTAAAAAGAAGCTGTACTTATAAAGTAGGTAGATATCTAGAGGCAATAGTGTCCCAATATGTACACTTAAAAAATACTACCAAATGTACGTAATAATACATTCACAGGGTTAAAAGCCACAACCTCTCTCAACTAAGGAGTGGCAGAGAACTTTAATTTGGGGATTTCCAAAACTATACATTTTAAATGGGCCTGAACAAAGAATGAGATTGCTCAGCATTTCTGAAAGTATCAAAGACTAAGTTTTGCATCTAAAAAAGAGAAATTATTCTTATTAAGAATTTGAACCCAGAGATCCATAACACAAATATTAGCAAGGATTATTAATATGTCAGCAAGAACTTAATGAAGAGAATTTCAAGCCGCTTTCTAATTTTCAAAATTACTATCAACATTATTCAGAGCTATGTGAAGGTTAAAAAAATATTATTAATATATGCCTGATGTCAAGGCCAATGTAGTATTAGAGTTTGTATGTTACAGGATATAGCTCTCCTCCTACTGAAACATGATTAAATTACCATGTATCCTTTTTTCAACAGTCTTCAAATAAGTTTTAGTTTCTCGATAAATGCTACCAATCTCAATTCACAACATTTAATCATTTGTAAAATTTAAAATCAAGATCTATCAATTATATAAGTAGATAGTTAAGATTTTAAAACATCTATAAAGCATGTAAAGTTTCAAACATGCTGCATTTGAAATGGATCCTAATACATATTGCCTTTTCCAAAAAGCAACATGACATCATCAGTTGCAACAAAGATTTCTGGATTTCACCTAAACCACAATTTATTAAACATTTCTCTATTCTGGCCTACTTCAGGTTCAGTCATAGTTTATACAGGTGTGTTCACAATTCATCTCAATCCTAGAATTAACCAAATAGCAAGAAATGGCAGGCAGGATTTTTTTTTCTTTAAAATAAAAATTATAGTAACAGGAAATTAACTACTCCATCAATGCTGACCATTTTTACAATTTATTTTTTGGTTATGAAGGTAATTTGGAAAGCTCCAAAATCAATAAATCACTACTGTACTTTTTCTTAAATAGTTTTGATTTTTTTTAACAAGCCTCCATCCTAGGCATTTCATATGCTTCATTTCTGTAACTTTGTCGTTTCTCATGTTCTGTCAGCAATGCTGCTATCTCATTTGTCTTTATTTTTCCAAAGCATTCCTCTTGTCTCTGACTTTGTCAAAACACTAATAGTTGACAGCTTTTCCCCTCCCAGTAGAGTTTGAACCTGTAATTTTTATTGCTTACTTACTAAAGCAGAACAAGAGGCTATCTAGATGCAATGTTTTTATAACATGCAAGTGAATAAAAATCAAAGTAATATCAGCAACAAGCCCAGTGATGACAGAACCTTTGGAAACCTTTGCAGCTTCTTATGATTTCAGCTCAGAGGATTACATTCATATGTCTGCACTACGAAGAGTTCTGCTTGCAGTCAGTTTTTTGGGAGACTTGGTACCAGTGATCCCAGCAGGGGACACTTACATCATCTGCCAAGGCTGCTGCACCATGGAGTATGGGCACCGGGTTCTGTTTTTCATAATAATGCAGTTTTTCATGAATCTGGAAGACAATAGTACAAAGTGATAAGTTTATTTAGTAGCATGAAAAATGGTACAAAAGAACCCTGTTGAGTCTGTTGACTGTCTGTAGCTAAACATCCTTATAGTAACCTACAGGCAGCAATCATGTAAATGCAATTCATCATCATCTCTGTTGAAGTGCTAAGAATATGAAATCAGATGGAAAAAATGCTCAGTATGCAGACCAACCCACAGAAAAACTAAACATTTGTGATTTTTCTCTCCTGGCTTTCTCTGCCCATATTTCTAACATATTGCTTCAAGTATCAATTACATTTTATATTGCTGCTGAAAACACAAAGCATAAAGTGTTTATCCCCAAGATGGATATAAAACCCCCTGTAAATTATGATTTATGAAGTGAAATAATAGCCTGCCACCCACATCTTGACAGACAACTTGGTGGAGCAGCTGCCATCATTAAAATAATTCAGAAACAAGGGGAAAGTAGTGCTAATACGAATTCTAACACATCTGAAAGAACGAGGCAGTCCTTCAGCAACTTAGGGTTTTTAATGGCAAGTTACCAACATTAAAGATGCACTGTGCTACAGTTTTTTCAAAAAGGGAAAGGATACAGGACCATTTAAACAGCCACCCTGTTTCCTCCTCCACAAGTTATGCATTTCAAAATTTAGATTTTTTCCTGTATGAATGCTTTCAAGACCCAAAGTATTTTAAGACTTCTAACAAGTTTCTTTAAAGCTATTTCAGAATAGCATACAGGACTTTATTGAACATTTAACTTTATTTACATTATTTTCCAGAAGATACATGGATATACAAATACTAATTAAAATCTAAAAAAAGAAGACAACAGTAGTCTGAACTAATTCAAATACACCCATTCTTAGACTTCTGCTTTAGTTCTGCTGCTCTGAAGGAGGCATGAACTAGAGATGGCTGGAGGAGTTGCAAAAGGAGCTAAATCAGGGACTTCTGTGCTTGGCAAGGAGGGGAGGACAAGGTCTGGCAGAGGCTGTGGAGTGGGAAACAGGATCCCCAGGGATATCCTAGCATTCCCCAGCACGCTGCTGAGGGAGCAGTGGGACAGATGCCAGGCAGCAGGGACTGCTTTAAAGAGCAACCAAACACCTCTGCACCCTTAAAACTGTTCAGAGTTGACCAGATCATACCCATTTTGCACCAAGGGTTCCCTCCAGCCTTCCCCCTTCTTCCACATTTGCTTTTCTCTGCTTATTCCTCTGCCAGCAGCTCCTCTCACTGCCTAGGACTCCCTCACTCTTTAATTTCAAGCCCATTCTTTTTTAATTTAAGCTGAACTTCCACAACTATGTCCATAACAAGATAATGCCATGTCAGTGACACTTGTGCTTGCCATTTTTCCTGTCTTCTGCTGTGCTTCATAACCCTAATTCCACATCTGTTTTTCCTCATTAAGACTATATGTTCCGCAGAGTAAAGAGCATAGCAATACAATATGGCATAGCAAGGTCTAAGAATTGATCGATTCCTTCATAATTTCTGCAATCTTGGTAAAATTATTTCAGTATGCCATTGGTTAAAGAATGTTGAAGTTCTGACATACCAGGGTGAAGCATGAAGGCACTACAATCATTTCATTTCTAGGTTGTAAACTAATTTGTTCTCATTTGGAAACTCCATGCAAAGCACTATTGTCTCCAGAACATGAATTTGAATTTTACATAGCTTATGTAGACATTGTTTATTCAGTAATTACTCAGACTAATTCATACTGGATTTCACAAAACTGTAAGGGACTGGACAACTTCATATTTCTAGCTCAAAAAGCAGAGAAACTAAACAAAACAAGGAGTTGCAGCTCCCCGACTTTGGCAGAAATTTGTGGTTTACTTATACTGTGAACTTGAACAACTAAAAGGCACAGTAAATCAGAAAGTCTCAAATCCATAATTTTTTGATTGTTTCAGCCAACATTTTGATTTTATCCAGACTGAGCTTCCACCAGCTCTGAGGTCAGAAGCAGTTGCCTATGCTACCTCTTAGTTTCTCAAAGAAAACAGAAGTGCCACTGCCGATGAAGCTGCTTTTACCTGGGCAACTTGTACGTATCTTTACCAGTGAAATTTAAAAAAAGGAAAAAGGAAAAAATCAACCAAACAAAAAGATGCAGAGACAGTCTTGCTTAACCCACCTTTGAGAAAAATGTTATACAATTGTAAATTCATGCAACAAAAAATAGGTTTTCAAGATGTGGCACAGTGTAACTTTAACAAGTTAATGGCTTTGTCTATAGCCAGCAAATGACTGAAAACAAATTTTTATTTTCCTAAGAGTGGATATTGGAATCCAGTTAAGCATTTAAGGACAATAATTAAGGTTTTATTGGATTATGGAGGAGTAGTAGAGAAAAAACCCAGAAGCTAAACAAGTATGCAGCAAAATTTAACTGCTACTAGACAGTTCTTGATATTTGCTCTTGCTACATCAGGTCTAAAATTTTATTAATTTACTGTACTAGAACCACGAGTGACTCTAGAGATAAACACTTCATGGTCTTTGGTAACAGACACTGCAACCTCAGCACACTTCCATTCAAGATTCAATACAGAATGGGGTTTTTTCCTCCAAATAACTGATTTTATTTTAGTTTGCCTTGTTAGTTGAATTCACTTTTTGAATCAGATCATTAGATGACAACATCTGTCTTTCACATCTTTGTTATTGAAAGGATATACCTACGGAAATTAAAAAGCACTGGTCTGTGCACAAAGACACAATCAATGCGCAATACAAGGATTACCTTTCATATTAGTATAAAATTATCATATACATCATAAAAACAGTTACCTCACACCTCTAACTTCTGGATAAGTAATGTATCCATAATGCATACAGCACTTATATATAATAGCTTTCTGAATGCAGTAAGACAGGAGATTTGGTGCAAGTCCATTGATAAAGCAAAAACTTCAGTGAGGCAAAAATGCATTTTCAGGCAACTCCTTCCCTCCTTGTGTCCAGAAATGTGTTCCAAGATGCTTTGCTCCATAATTTCCCCCACAGATCACAGCAGTGCTGACTGGCCTCTAGTTCTTCATGTTGTATTTTTAGGCCTTTTTTGAAGATTGGCACAGCACTTGCCTTTCCCTACTCACTGGGTACTAGGTCATCTCTGTTGTCTTTCAAGGATGACAGAGCATGTTTGCAAACTCACCTGGTGGCCTTTGAATTGCCACACTTCAGGATAATGAATGACAGCCTTTATGACAAGTACCTTTAGAAAAACTGCTGTGCACATAGTCATATGCTTTGGCAACCTCTCCACACGCTCTTTCAGTTAATTATTTTCCCGAACATGACATTTGTAAATCATGCTAATGCATGCACACCTAGCACTACTTTTCCAAATTTCAAATTCTTATACAAGTAGAATTTGAAATTTGAATACCTAGATTGACTACATTGATGAAAATGAATAATGTGAAGTAACCATAGAAATTACAAGCAAAACAGGACAAGGTGGTGCAAATACTGCTCCCCTCTACAAACTTCACTCAATGAAATTATACTGTAACAGAAATTAAAACCATCCTGAAACACTTTGAGAGACGCATAAATGAGGATTCAAAAGTAGAAGAGAGCATTCACCTACTCAAGATATGATGTATCATATTTGCAACCATCTGTTTGAGCTTCAATCTAAAGAATTTTATTTAATACAAAAGGCAACTTTAGCTTACATTGTGCAGCAATACCGGATGTCCAGTAACTTAAATACCATTGCCTTCTCTCTACTAGAAACTTACACAACGTATGGAAAATATAGAACTGTATTGTGCTTAAAAATAGGAAATATAGTACATCTGTTTAAAGTTCTTCTGACGTTTGCATGTAAAGCCTTGATGCTGAAAATCTCTTCACAGATGAGACCAAGTCTGTTAAAGAAAGAATTATATATTGTAAATAAAACATAAAAAGCTGTTCTGCTGAACAGATGACTAAGTTGTTAGGCTATTTTTTTTGTTGGTCTTTTTTTATGACTACCTATTCTTTTCACTGTAGGGTAGGAAGATTTATGAGGTTCTGCAAAAACTGACAATCTACTCTTGTAGATTGTAGAAGTTATGCCCCAAGAGGGAAAAATAATCATTTGCAAATTTATACAATTTTTGGCACACTTGTAAGCAAGAGAAATTGTTTCTAGATTTTCCCAGAGAGACTGATTAAGCTTTCTATAATAAAGCAGAGCAGTGTCCTCAGCCTGGACTATTTCAAAAGCCATGAGGAGCTTTCTAAGTCAGAAAAATAAAAATCTTGAGCAAAGAGTCCTATAAAAATAAGCTTAATTTCTCCTTTCAGATTTCTTCATTTCCATATACAGTTCAAATACCGTATGACTGAAAATAGGAGAGTGGGATAAGCAGGCACCAAAGGTCTAAAGAGTTACCAGGAGACAAACTTTGTCTTTTTGATAGAATAGTTGGCATATGTAAAGAGTAAGCATATGTAAGAATACAATATGCAAACACTCATAACCCAAAAACCACGGGCCATCAGTGAGCCATATCAGCACATAAAAGACAAGAACTGTCACACACATAGCATAAAAATGTTCTGCCGACCACGCAGGGGTGTCACCAACTACTCAGACATGTCAACACCTCTGGGTAAGAGCTTTTTTTATGGTAATGACACCTTCCTGACAGGAGATGCTGAAGAGGATCTTGTGAGAAATTTGCACTGACCATCATTCCGGGGCAGACAGCAATTTTGGACCAGAGTGCTTCACCTTTTGAGAAACATCAGAGTTGATAGTCTCTTATGAGTTATAGAAACATTCCCTTCCTTAGGTTTTCTTTTATGGGATGAGCTATCACTCAGCGTAAAGATAAGATACCTGAAAGTTCATTTTATTATGCGCATGCATGAAATCATGCAACATTACCTTTGTTTAATGCAACAGAAGAATTGGCACTAAGGATCTAATCACATATATTTCTGGGTTTTTCCTCTGGACTATCCTTAGTCTTGCCTGAATACTCATTAGCAGCTAATCTAATTCCCTTCTTTTCTCCTTCCAGAACCCTACTGTATCAGATGAAAGTAACAGGAAAATTAGCCAACTCTTTATCTTCATCACTCAGTGGTTGTCCGTAAGCCTATTTACACTGCAGGGAAATACACACTGAATGCAAAACTACTCATTTGTTTCCAAACCTTCCTATAGTTATTATTGCAGCTTTGGTACACTAATGAACTTAAATACATGGACAACTCTGCAGTATGATGCCATGATGAACCCAAGGTGTAGGAAAACTAAGAACACATACAGCCTTTAAATCACATTCTAGTCATACCAATTGAATTGCAGTTAAGAGACATAGAATACTGTTAAGAAATTAGCATTATGTATTTTAGAAAAGACAAACAAAATAGAAAAGAGTAAATCATCACTAACTACTCAAAGTTTGCAATGAGTATTTCAATCCCTGCAGTAACATTAAATTGCCTCAAATATAAATTAAGTGATTGCACAGTGCAGAAAGGCCTCTGAAAGAATGTTACAAGAATCAAAGCAAGCCTCTGAAGGCTTAAAAACAGATAATCAGAGATCTCAAATCTAGCCCAATTTTCCACAGCAAAAAGGTTTAGCACAACAGATGAGCAATTCCCCTTTAAGCTGTTTTTCCAAAAAGCAGAATCATGAATTTCCTAACAATTCAAATGCAGGCTAATGACATGGAAATATTTCTGCCTGAACAGCTAATAGTATTTAGAAGAAATTCAGAACGTGTCAGATAACCCTAATGAAAGAACTATAAACTTGCACTATAATACAGAATTAAAAGTTTTTTTTGTCAGTATAGCATGAAATCACTAATATATCAGAAAGCCTGCAGACTGTCTAGTATAAACTGCTGCAGGGGGCTTGGCTGGGACAGAGTTAATTTTCTTCATAGCAGCCTGTAGAGTGCTGTGCTCTAGACCTGTGGCCAAAACTGTGCTGATGACAGCGCAAGGCTTCAGCTATTTTTGGACAGTGCTTGTGCAGTATCAAGGCCACCTCTGCTCTTGCTCTGTTCCCTGCAGGGAGTAGGCTGCGGGTGGCCAAGAGTCTGGGAGAGGACACAGCTGGGACAGCTGACCCAAACTGACCAAAGGGATATTTCACACTACATAGTGTCATGTTTTTCCAAAGCAGATATTGTTTGGAGACTGGATGGGCATTGGGCAGCTGGTGGTGGTGACTCCCCCTGCAGCACTTGTTTCTACCCCTCACAACTACCTAGAACAAGGAAATAACCAACAGGGCACCTAAATTGGATAGAAACCCAGCTCCTTAGCTGGAGCCTTAGCTCATCTGCTGCTGAAGGGTGTTTGAGCAATTGACAAGGGTTGACTTTTTGAGGAGTGGACAAGGGTTATAACTGGAGATTTCAATAGCATTTGAAAAAGGAGGCCTAAGACTAAACTGGATAGGATTTTGTTAATTTCAGTCATCTTAAAACATTATATCCATTGAAAATTAAACCCACTCGTTAACACTGCAGGGAACGTTAGAGGTATCACAGGAAAAGAAGCCTGTTACCAAAATCCTACAATATGTCAGTTCAATTTTGTGCTACAGCAAAACTCAGGAAACAAAAAAAATCACCAATACTCTTTTTACGCATCGTATCTGTACTTGGGAAGCCCATTATTTGAAAAGAGCCAACAATTAAACATGCATATTGGGACCAAGGTACTTTGAGGTTACCAAAACTTCTGCAGTTGTGTTAAAAGAATGCAAACCAAACTCCAAGCACAGAATGGTTTGACCTTCAAAGATGGTTTAGTCTATACCCCTTGCCATGGGCAGGGGTACCTTTCACTAGATCAAGCTGCTCACAGTCTTATTCAGCCTTACACTGGCCACTTACAAAGAGGGGCATCTACAACTTCTCTGTTCCAGTGTCTTACCGTGCCCATCATAGAAAATAACCTTCCTTATGCTCAATCTAAATCTACACTAGCACTGTTCAGTCCTTAAAGATAAGGTTGCCAAGAGTCCAGGATGTCTTGGATGACACTTAAAAAGTGTCCTTTACCCAGCAATCAGAACAGCCTATATTCAAAACAGAATTCCTCCAGAAATTTCTAATAGCATTGCATTTTCAGAAATAAATTTTCAGAACTGTATGCACAATTACAGTAATTTTCTAAGTTTAAAAATGTGATAATAGATCCCATTTAAGGGCATTTTTCTTGTCAGGTTATGTTTTGTAAAAATTATATAATAGTGTGCTATCAACATATGTACAAAGTTACATTATTTTAAATCAGGTGCAATCAGTGCAAATCAGCAGTGATGCTTGGAGAGGCCACAGCTTCAAGTCAGACTCTCAGCAAACCGCTGCTTGAAATTTGATTCAGCAAGAACTTGGTTATGAAGTGCTTATATGTGCGACAGAGGTGTAACAACAGAAGTGCCCAGTTAACAGTGATGGCAAATATCATGTGATTATTATGAATTATATTGTTAAAGGCAATAAAAGAAGCACAGCATGCTATAAATGAAAGAAAGGAACCTTGGGGGAAAGGAGGCAACTTTTCTCAATTGGCAAACTCAATTTATGTATTGATTTTTTAGGGACAAAAATGACCCTTGCTAAAATTCTGGTAATATGAATTATTAGTCATTCCAGTCTCATTTATAAATAGTTTATAAATAACTAGTTTATAAATAACTAGTTTCTATTGTTTAGCCAGAAATTTCAAGACAGAATAAATGCTTGTGCACACTGCAGTAAGTTGTATGGTAAAATTCTATTCTCTGTCGATTTTAAGTCTGTGGTTTCAGGGTTTTCTTGTCAATCATTTAGCACTGTGCCGTATTACCTAACTTGTCTGTCCCTTGCCCTTGACTGACCTTGATTAGCAGGGCAGCATCTGAAGAAGATGATGAAGACAGAAAAAATTCAATGCTTCAGGAAGAACACCTGCACTCAGGAATTTATTTGAAGCAGTTTCACAGATGAAGCAGCTCTGAGACTAACCTGACACAGTCACAAGGGCATTGTCAGATTTGATTTCGTCCTAAAGAAATCTTATCAAAGTCTCAAGTCTGTAAGGACCCATCTCTTGATTTTCATTGTAAAATGAAAAACCATCTCTTCTACTCTCTGTGTTGAGAAAATCAAGACAGACACTGAGTGACCAACTGATAAACATGGTGATCCTGCCCTTTGCTTCTCTGTGGTATATACACTGTGTTCTTAAATTTTACCTCCCCATCACATTTGGTTTTATTAGAAAAAGTACTTCAGTATCTTAGTTAAGTACCTACTATTGACATTGTTAACAAACATGTCCTTCATGAACAATGGGATATGCCTGCCAATCTATGTCTTACAGTATTTCTGTGTAATAGAAATACAGATTTGTAATTAGAATCTATAATTCATATAGATCTATGTCTTGCAGTATCTCTAATTTAGAATTTCCTGTCTTCATGCTAGAATCACCAAAGAATACAAAAGAAAATTAATAAATGCCTCCATTATGTTCATATACCATGACTTCCCTTGAGCTGAAAATCAAAGAGAGCCATTAAAACCAAGTCCAACCATTAAGCCAGCACTGACAAGTCCACCACTAAACCATGTGCCTAAGTGCCACATCTATGTGTATTTTACATACTTCAGGGATGGTGACTCAACCACTTCACTGGGCAGCCTGTTCCAATGCTGGACCAACCCTTCAGTGAAGACAATTTTTCTAAAATCCCATCTAAACATCCCCTGGCATAACCTGAGGCCATTTCCTCTTGTCCTGTTGCTTGATACTTGGGAGAAAAGACTGACCCCACCTGGCTACAGCCTCCTTTCCGGCAGTTGTAGAGAGTGATAAGGTCACCCCTGAGCCTCCTTTTCTCCCGGCTAAACACCCCCAGCTCCCTCGGCTGCTCCTCATCGGACTTGTACTCCAGAACCTTCACCAGCTCCATTGCCCTTCTCTGGGCATGCTCCAGCACCTCAGTGTCCTTCCAGATCTGATGAGCCCAGAACTGAATACAGGATTTGAGACGTGGCCTCACCAGTGCCCAGTAAAAGGGGACGATCACTGCCCTGGTCCTGCTGGCTACACTATTACTGATCCAGGCCAGGATGCCATTGGCCTTCTTGGCCACCTGGGCACTCCATGGCTCATGTTCAGCTGATGTCAACCAGCACTCCCAGGTCCTTTTCTGTCAGGCAGTTTTCCAACTACTCTTCCCCCAGCCTGTAGCAGTGCAGGGGTTGTTGTGACCCAAGGCTAGGGTCTGGCACTTGGCTTTGTTGAACCTTGTACCACTGACCTCAGCCCAAATCTGGATTCAGCCTGTCCAGATCCCTCTCCAGAGCCTTGCTCTCCAGCAGATCAACACTCCCACCCAGCTTGGTGTCTCTGCAAACTGACTGAGGGTGCCCTCAATCCCCTCATCCGGATCATTGATAAAGATATTAAACAGGACTGGCCCTGATATTAAGCCCTGGGGAACCCCACTGGTGACCAGTGACAGCTGGATGTCACTCCATTCACCAACACTCTGAGCCTGGCCATTCCAACAGCTTTTTGCCCAGCAAAGAGCACATCTGTCCAAGCCAGGAAAATGCTGTGGGAAATAGTGTCAAAGGTTTTACTCGTGTCCAAGTAGACATATCCACAGACTCCCTCATCCAGTGTTGAGTCCCCTTGTCACAGGAGATCAGATTGGTCAACCAGGGTCTGCCTTTCCTAAACCCATGCTGGTTGTGCCCTATCCCCTGGGTTGTCCTATACCTGCCCCGTGAGGGCACTCATGACAATCAGCTCCATGACCTTCCTCAGCACCGAGATCAGGCCAATAGGCCTGGTGTTCCCCAGATCTTCTTTCCAGCCCCTCTTGCAGATGGGTGTCACATTTGCGGACCTTCAGTCAACTGGGACCTCTCCAGTCAGCCAGGGCTGCTGGCAACTGATGAAAAGGGGCTTTGAGAGCACCTCTGCCAGCTCCCTCAGTACTCTAGGGTGGATCCCCTCTGGCCCCACAGACTTGCGTGTGTCTAAGTGTTGTAGCAGGTCACTCACCATTTCCTCAGGGATTATGGGGGTTCATTCTGATCCCTGTGCCTGTCTTCCAGCACAGGGGCTGGGGACCCACACAACTGGTCTTACTGGTAAAGACTGAGGCAAAGAAAGCATTAAGTACCTCAGCCTTTTCCTTGTTCTTTGTCACTATGTTTTCCCACACACACAATAAAGGATGGCAATTCTCCTTCTCCATTTGTTGCCAAAAGGAGGTAATATGGAAATAGCATTTGCTATTTTATTTTTGCAATGTTAAGCAAAACAGATTAAATACTGGCTACAAACCCAGTTATTCATGCAGAGTTTCTAAAAATGTTTATTTTGCTTTTAAAAAAATTCACTTTGAATTCATTGTTCCTTATACAATAAAATAAAGGTCCTATTATATGAGATTTCACAGACTTCATTCAAATGGGCCTTTTTTTGTCAGTAATAAGCAAAGGTTTTGATGACTTTGCTTATAGGAAAAGGGTCCCTAGATAGATAGAGGAAGTTCAGACCAAAGCTTAACAAGTTGCACTTGCTCCAAAATAAATTTCCCTGCCCCTTTAGAGCCAAACAGTCTACATGGCTACCGTACACAGTATTTTCAAAATTGTTTTTCTGTACTTTTAACCCCATTTCCAAAGGAAGGAGCATCAGAACAATTCCAAATTTGAATGAAGCTCTCTTGTGTGAGCTAAGGACAGGAGGTCCTTGAACAGAAAGAACGGAACTTCACACTTTTTTTCTTTGAAACAAGCAGTCTTCAAACTGCAGTCTGTGGATGCTGAAAGAGCCCTACAATTTTAATGCTCTACCCTTCATAAATACATTTAAAAAAAAAAATCTGAGGAGTAAACCCATCTTGTCCCAGTCTGAATACTACCACTCAGAATTTGATAAAAGTATAGCAAGTCTTTTCTCCAAAAGCACACACTGACCGGTTTAAGCATATGTTAAAATTGGTAAAAGTTTGAGGGAAATATTTCATAAGAGCAATGCTGAGCTCAGGATTCCAGGTCTCAAACTGCTCTTTCCAGTTTATGGCCCTTCTGTCTACACATTTCCACCTTGATCCTCCTTCCTCCTCCCCTCAGTATTACTACTTTAATAAAAACACTTCTCAAACTGAAGCATTCAGATTTAAATGAAAGACAGAATTTGAGGCGGGCTCACCTAAGTATCTATTTCTCTCTCCTCCTTTCATTAAGAAAACATTAGGAGTTCATCATTCACAACACAAGATACCAAATCTTTCCTTAAAGATCCTGACTCAACTCTCAGGAAATTTTGGGCATTACTGCAAACACAGCAAACTGAACATGCATACAGAAAAACTGTCAAAGTCCTATTAATACAGTGTAAGGTTAAATGGTAACAATACTCAGAATTATAACACCATTTTTTATCCAAAGATTTTAAAGCACATTACCAAAGGAACTAAGCATCAGTTTCCTCATCACCAAAAGAAAGACAATGACTAATCATGGACAAAAAATGTATTTGGTTTTCAAACCGATATCACTAAAATGACACGTCTTTAGAAAAAAAATATTGTAAGCTTACATTTTTTGGTATTTTTATTACTGATAGTGATATGCTTATGACCGATTGCAATATTTTTTATATGTCAAATGCATCAGGAAATCTTTATTTCTATGTTACTTTAAATACATACTTTTACTTAAAGAATACTTAATACAATCAAGAAAGGAATTATAACTCCCACTGAAGCCCTTCAGTTTCAAGAAAGAGAACACAGTAAAGTTACACAGTTGTAATGAAACAGAGATGGAAACAATCTTTACTGCAATTATGAAACAGCTGTTTATACTATGACTCTAAATATAAAACTTGAGGAAAAACATTTAATTTGAGACACTAATGAACTAAAAATTATCAGAAAAAATATATACATGTCGCTATTATTTCAACCGTACTTTTTAAAAATAAACTTGGGGGTTTGTTTTTTCTTTAAGGAAATCTTCCATTTTTTCTCACTAAAATATTTCCTTTTTAGGTATCCCCTCAGTGTGTCTAAGTAATGCAACATAATTGCAAAATGTATGCCAAACTAATTTGAATCGTTATGTATAAAAAATAATTCAAAGAATTGATCTACATCAGAAATTAAAAACTAAGTCTTGGTATTGGTCAGATTTGAAGAAATACAAAAATTTCTTTGGCTTTATGGCAAACTTTTTTTAAGCAGCACAAATATAATGTTACTGTTTCTCCCTTTGAGGTCCAGTATTTTAAATTCAAAGATCTTTATGAATTTGAGAGGAGGATTTTTTCCTTAGAAAAATCAGAAAACTACAATAATTCTTTGATCTTTAATATCAGAGTTGAATAGTTCAAGGGAAAAAAATATCTAAAATAGACAAACATAATTATACTAATAAATATGAATGAGAAAAGGAAAGGAAGTCTGGAAGAGAAAGTCTGAGAAAAGGAAAGAAAGAAAGGAGAAAAAGGTCTGGGTGCTGCTGGAATGTAAAAACAAAGATCCCATCAACAGCTCACTGAGTTTCAGAAACTATCATTATCTGAAATCCTTATAAGCAGAAAACATTCCAGCAACAACTGTCATCTAATTGCTGAGGGTCATCTGGGAAAACGGCAATCCTGAACATTTCATGACTGGTGATCGAATTTGATTATCTGATTCAGCAATTTAAAAAAACTCAAACCAATAGTCCGTTATTTCCATACCTGCTTTATGCTGGTATGTTGATTAGCAAAGAAAGAGCCATAAAGTGAATTCAAACAAAAATTTACAATACTTTCTGTGCCAATACTAATACCCATTCATGTTGCATTGCTCCCAAAGTTCAAATCAGAGGACTGAACAGGTAACTTGCTAAGAATACAGAGACAGCATGTTTAAAAAAATTAAACTAAATTAAATTAAAACAGCACTTTTCCAAATAAAAAGGTAACAGGACATGTTTTAAATGAACAACTGTATGGTCCTGCTTTGTCACATAAAAGCAGCTGAAGAACAAACTTTAACCTGAGACAGAACTGAAAGATTAGAATTGTCTTTGGAAATCTGCTAAAAAATTATACGAACACTATGTTGTAAGAGCAGGTCCCCAGTTCACTGCTAATAGACTTCCTTGAAGGCTAAGTTTAGGATTTGATTTAGAGGCTAGAAACAAAACAAATGTGTGCCTAGACTTAATACTTATCTCAATAATGCCTCAAATGTCTCAATGTTTTCTTTCAGAAAACACCTACACTTACATAAACGTTTAAAGGATCTAATTTGCCCACAAGTATGTTTTACATGTAAACATTCTGCTTTGCAAACTTCATTTCTTCTGATACTACTGTTTTTAAACATCACAAATTCAAACTGATGCTTTTATTTTTATGTCATTAAACAAAACAAAATTTCCAGACGTTTTTCCAAAAGCAAGTGATTTTCACTGTTCTGTTAACAATATAAATCTAAAGGAAAAACTTTCCTAATCCAGCTCACCAAGCAAACACAATTCTAACAGGAAAAACAGCTAAACTATCTGTTTGTCAGATAACTGACTTTGCTTTTTTCAGCAAACTCCATTCTCCACAGAACTAACATCCTAGAGAAATGCCAATTAAATATTAATTGAAGACGACAGGATTTGCTGCACACAGGCTGAGACACTTTGACATTGAATGGGCCTTTTCAGTTTTACTATTCAAGCAGAGATTGCTAACTGTAAATCATGAAACGTTTGGTTTATTCCTGCTTAGTACAGTAAACATCATCCTTACAGTCTGCACTCAATGCAAGTTAATCCAATACTGAATTCTATTCAAGTTCCTTGTACAGCTCAATGGTACAGAATTAACCCATTCAAAACCCAAACTTCATTCACAGGCATGGATATCTATGCTTTGAGCTAAAATGAAATACATATATATAAATATACACAGACATACATTTATCAATTAGCACCATCTAGTGGGGTCAGTACAATTTATGCGATGTGAGAAATATACAGCTCACTCTTCTGCTTTTCCTACACCCTGTGTAACATGTTATGATACAGCACAGGTCAAGTAAGTAATAAAACTCAGATGTAAAGACAAAAATCAACAACAACACAAAAATACCTCCACCACCAAAACAAACTAAACTAAAAAACAACCACACAAGCCAACCTGAACTCTGGAATTTTAATTCACAGCACTGGGTAATTTCTCTATAAATTACATTTTAAGAAACACACTGACATTGAAAACTGCATGTCTGTACATATCAAAATTTATTGATAGGAATAAAAACCCCAATATTTTAGGCATTCATACACATGCAAAACACATTTACAATTTAATTACATTTTCTATTCTTACTCTTTTGCTTCCCTATCACATGCCTCAAGAAAAATCAGCCACTCTTTAAAGTAAGCTATTCTGAAGCATCAAATAATGAAAAAACCCCTTTTGTTTAGGGCCTCCATCATCCGACTAGAATTCTGCTGTAAACACAATTTCTGCTAAAACTGCATCAAAATCCCACAAACACTGGATCCCGACCCAAAACACTAACGAAATAACAGATTAAATACTATTGAAATGTTCAAAGTAATTAATTTAAAAGAAGCCAACTATAAGCAGATACTAAGGACTAGCCTTACCCATTTATGCCATTTTTCAAATATGAAATCTAGAAATGGATTTTTAGTCAATTCTGCACTTAAAACTGCAGGAGACTTAAGTCATGCAAATAAACAGCGCTGAAGAATTTCAAATGTAAAAGCCATCAGAGGCAGACTCCCCCATACATCAACCTGAGGCAAGACAGACTGACAAACAGAAAGCAGCCACACATGAGGGTGCTCAAATGCACCAGGCAAAATCTCTACAGCCTCTGCCAACAGGCAAGAGAGCTAAAAGCATCACCATTCCCTTCTACCCCTGCCTGCATACAGTCCATGTTAAAAAACACAGTAAAACAAAACAGTTTTGTTTTGTTTTTTAAGTTTTTTAAGTTTTGTTTTGTTTGTAAAATGAAGTAGCTACGTAAGAGTATTAGGACAAGTCACCAGTGTAAAATTAAACATTTACTTGCATGTTTTTTAATGAAACCATGGTCATGAAAGCAAAGAATGCCTATGAAGACATGCTTTGCATGCACATCATCCATTGTTTCTAAAAGAGGTGATTGATAGCACAACCTTCCAAGCAGATCACAACATATCAAACAGGCCTTGGACAATGAGGGACAAACACAAACACTTTTTTTTTTTCCTGGGAATAACAGTAAAAGTAGGTGAAGAAAAATTTAAAAACATGGAGAAAATATGTAAATAGGAGGGGGAAAGTTAGGATCAATAAAAATCAGCAATGGAGGACTTGCAGTGAGTACTTCAGAAGGCACACAATGTAAGAAGAGAAGCTGCTGAGGTCTGCACACTGCCAGGTACCAGGCTACAATTTAAACTGCATGGAAATCAAAACAAAGAGAAAAGAGATTCTAATAAAGTAATTAATATCAACAAGCAAGATTTAAGCAAGACTTTTAATTTAAAAAGACATTAAGACAGCGTCTGAATTTTGTTTAAAGGATGGAGAGATGTTAGGAGTAAAATGTCCCAAGTAAGTTCAACCAGAAAATTACAATAGTGTTAAAGGATAGAACTAATTCTCAACCTTCCCTGTAGAGGATGGAGAAACACTGAGACTTAAGTGCAATGTGTGCTGTACAATAAAGAGAAATATGAAAAATAATGACAAAATATTGGAAGAAAACTGCAGTAATTTAGGAGAAATTTACTGCCATTTCCCTGTACCTTTTCAGAGCAGTGCACTTCAGGTTTTGCACTAAATCATCTAAACATGCAAACCCATTTCACAGGAAGCTTCAAATCAAAGCAAACATATAAATTTATTTTTATATTGGAAGGGGTAACACAAATGTATTTGCACAGGTGTACAAAATTACAGCCACGCCATATCTTTATATTTTGGAAAGCTGGTAGAAAACAGCAGAAATTGCCTAATGAGGAGACAAGAGTAACAAAGATAAGGCAGCTGCATTAATACTCCTACCATTATAAAAAAAGAATATAGGGATAAATTTAGCAATTTCAGTCTTGGAAAAAGGATATGTAAATATACAGACTAGCAACACAAAAGTATTAACTACTGGGATGCCAAGAGATTTCCTGACAGTTTCCAACCTGGAACTGTTCCCCAACTCCAGTCCCCTTTCTTCAAGTAGGATTTGAGCAAAATATTAAGTAGCATGACCTGTCCTGATTTACACTGCATTTGAATATGAAACCAGCAAAAATTTAAATAATATCAGGAAGAAGTATCATTAACCAGGAATATTTTGTTTTACATTTTTAGGCCATGAATTATAACATTAACAAAACCAAAAAGCAACACATTTCCTTTTCTATTGTGCAAAAATGTCAATATACCCTTGATAGAATAAGAGATTAAAAATAATGATCCATCTTAACTCAGCTGAGTTCCCCCAGCTCAATCAAAATACAGTGAAGCATTTTAACCATACACATCTTTGCATGATCAGCCTCAAGTGTATGAGAGGTGACTCTTGCCTGCATAATTAAATCGGTAGAAAAGCTGAAATAAATAAAAACTAGGATGGCTTTCCCACAGAGAAGCCATGACAGAATGGTTATGAAGGGATAATAAATGCTCATAACACAAAGGGAATTAAAGGGCTTTCATATATTGAAAATTCATTTAGCAGTAGAAAAATAAACAGAAAATAATCCAGTTCTAATAAGTTAAAAAAATATATACATATTCAGAAAACACAGAGAGAAAGAGCAGAAGCAGAACAGAACATGGGATCAAGCTACACATAGGTGTTCCTCAATGGTTTCCTGACATACCACAAAAGGAATATATTGCTTCCCCTTTGGGCGAAGACAATAATAAAACGTGGTCAGATTATTAGTTAGCAATTGGTGTAAAAGGGATGTTTCTAGATGAAAGCACATAGGCACACAATTACAAATGCTTTGTTGCTTGGCACGTGCTATGCTATGATTTGTAGTTAGCCTTAATGATACACTAAACTTCATTGTGATCAGCTTAGTATTTCAGATGCCAATTAACATGATGACAATCACAGGTTACTTTTTCCTAGAATGTCTGAAACTTTGAAATTCTAAATTGCACCCTGATTTATGGTTTGATCCTGATTAAAGCTGTGTATGTCTGCAGTGTCATTACTGGCTTATTTCATCACTAAATCTCAACAAAAACTGCTCTTTTCCATGAAACCCAATCTGTAAAGCACATTAAAATTGAAAATACTTTATGAAGATGATATCCATAGTAAATGTAAAGCAGTACTCAAGGCTATTCCATACATAATCCCTAGCATTTATAGCTGGCAGGACTGGGGTGTTTCTTAACTCTTACTCATCAAAATAATCGAGGCAGTCATGTTTGTGAATAATTGAAATCACTGAAATTACCTTGTGCAGGTTATGATTGCTAGCAAAAGTCAACAAGAAAAATTAGAAAGAGATAGGTAGACAATACAGATTTAATTTCCAACGGACAAATTAAGACTGTTCACCCCCCACCATGCTCACCACTCAGTAAATATCATGTTCTACATAGAGGGTCACACTGTACCTGAGCCACTGGGGCAGAAAAGAGTCAGTGGCTCCAAGGTCCAAAACCTTCTCCTCTGAGGAGTAATGATTTCATTTTAGAGCTCTATGAAGCAGAGTGAAGGAGAAAAGCAGCAGGACAGAAATCAGAGGGAAAACAACCTAAAACTGAAGGAGAGAGCACAAAGTGCCTACTTTGCATTAACATTCTCTGAAACAAACAGCTCTGAAGCGCTGACTAGCAGAAGGATCAAGAGGGTTATACTGATGCATCTAGTACAGTGTGTGAATCACATACAATGAAATTAAAATAAGCAATGGAAACCAGAAGTCAAAATCGAATATTATTTTCTTGGTAATAATGTTGAGAGGTATATGTCTCTCTGTGTGAGATCCAAGACTAGAAAACAATGAAAAGAGTATGTTTGTATTTCCCTAATGGCATAGCCAGCAAATAAGAAGAGACCCTTATCTGGAAGGGCTCACAGTGTTAACAGGTGGTTGGGTAAAGGGCTTAGGGCCCAGGCATGGCTGTTGTGCTAGACTTAGCACCTGGGCTGGTATTTGAGGAATCTACAAACACAGATCCAATTAGAAATCTGGAGAGCAAAAAGGTGTGTGATTTCAACAGTGCCTTGACCAGGCTGCCTGCTTTTCTTTCATATGAGCGCAATTGGTGCTTGTGTTGGCTGAAGCACTGCTCTGCCTGTGGTTGCCTTTCTGGTCAATTGGCTACTAGTGCAGGTGCTCAGCAGTGGCTACATCCATTTCTCAGTGCACCAGACTGCACCTCTGCAGCCAAGACAGAGGAGTCTTTCTGTCCTGGTATTTGCTACATTTGGCAAACCTCAAAACATCCTCAATTCCAGCACTGACGGAGTATCACTTAGTTCGCGTGTAATGAAATAGTGTAACTTTGCAAATACATGCAAACTAGGTGAAAGCAGTGTTTTCCCTAAAAATTTATACAGCCACGTTAACATGGCATACAAATGTTTCCTCTTCATACACTTACTGTCTTAATTTTCCTGAGACAAGGAATTAACCCAATCCTCATTTAGTAGATAAGAAAGAGAAGAAGCCTGCAGACACACATGAGAGAACACACTGAGGGAAAGAGTAGTCTTAGGGAGCAGGGGAAGATATGCAAAATACCAGACCACAAGGTATTCACATGCAACTCTAAATAGCCCACTGAGGCACCAGGTTTTTGAAAACAAATCCAAGACAGCTCTAACTTTAGATGATTCAACATCATCCCAGGAATAAGAAAACTTTTTTTACACCACTGGTACCTCAGAGTTAGAAAGAAAGGTGGAGCAAGAAAGCAGGAAACCCTTTTTTCTGTAGCACAGAAACAGACTATGTCACCATACTGGAGATGTTATGTCAAAGTGAACCTGTACATTCAGGTTTTGCTATTGAATTGAAGGCACAGTTAAGTTACAGCACTTGTCCATAATAAATTACTCATCCTTGACTTGCTGTATTGGTTTTGCATGGCCTGGTCTTTGGTAGTGGGGGGACACAGAGGTGGCTTCTTTGAGAAGCTGCCAGAAGCTTTCCCCATGTACAGCAGAGCCAATCCCTGATGGCTCCGAAGATGGACATGCCACTGGCAAATGCTGGGCCGATGAGAGATGGTGGTAATGCCTCTGTGATATCAGATTTAAGAAGAAATCAAAACAAAGGTTGTGGTGCAGTTTTAATTTCAGCCAGAGAAGAGCATGTGAGAAGAACAACTATGCAGACACCAAGGTCAGTGCAGAAGGAGGGGCAGGAAGCAATCCAGGTGCCAGAGCTGAGATTCCTCTGCAGACTGTGTTGCAGACCATGGTGGAGCAGCTGTGCCCCTGCAGCCCATGGGATCCACAGGGGACTCAGAGATGCACCTGCAGCCCGTGGAGGAGCCTATGCCAGAGCAGGTGGATGACTGTAGGAGGCTGTGATCCAGTGGGAGACCCATGGAGAGAGGGGGCCCTTGCTTCCAGGCTGGAGCAGCCTGTCTTAGGAGGACAGCATCCCATGGAAGAGTGCCCATGCTGCAGCAGTTTTGGGAGGACTGTTGCCTGGGGGAGGGACTCACGTTACAGCAGTTCACAGGCAGCTGTTTCCCATGAGATGGACTCATGTCGGAGAAGTTCATGGAGAACTGTCTCCCATGGGAGGAAACCCACGGTGCAGTAGGGGAACAACTCCTCTCTCTGAGCAGTAGGAGAAGCCTCAGGCGATGAACTGACCAGAACCCCCATTCCCTGTCTTGTTGCACTACTGGGGTTTGCTATACAGTGCCATGGGGAAGTCTAAAGGAATAGCGCACAACTAGCATACTATGGTGCTCTCTTCTTCCCATGCTTCAAAAAGGAAAAAACAAACTATAATAGAGAGAACTGAAAAAAAGGGTTGGTTTGGGGTTTTTTTTAAGTGTTTAGAGCAAGACTGAAGAACAGAAAAAGAAAAGATGAGTAAAACCCATGTTTGCATACCTGTATTTCACACCACGGAAAAACACTGAACATGTGTATAACATTAACAAATATTAGTAAACACTACAAATTAACTTCACAAGAATTAGCTGGACACAGGATAGAACCAAGACTTCAAAAAAAAAAAAAAAGAAGGAAAGCTAAAATAAGCAGTAACAAAACCTGTTGGTAGGAAACACTGGCAGGCATTTTTGTCGAATCTTAAAAGTAAGATTTTTATTAAATCTTATTTTATCAGTTTCCATGCTTCAGAAGGATTTTGTAACTATCACATCCCATCCTTCTTAACTCTTACAATGTTTTCACACTGTAGAGGCTGGTTTGGGTAGTTACGACTTTCTGTTCTTAAAAGGAAAACAGTCCAAGACAGTAACAAAAAAAAATTGTTTTAAGCACTCCCTCACATATACTGCCACAGAACTTCTGGTCCAAGGAAAAAGAACACTGTAGAAAAACAGTTTAAAATTACATTATCCTTGGATGTCTTGGATTTATCAGACTATTACTGAGTAGCTTATGAGACCTTTCATTAGTCTCAGTATCATAGACAAAAAATGTATCACTTTGGTTAAGTAAATACTGCACAAGCTTTGTAAGACAAGAAAAATCTGGGTATGAACATAGATTTCAGCTCTAAAACTTCTCTTTGAACTGCTGTACCAGTTTGGTCACCAGGCTGGTACATTGCCCCCTTGGTAACAATGAAATTACAAACTATTTATCTTAGAAGGATTGATTTACTTCTTTTATGTCGAGTACATTTTGGCTGGATTTCTGCTACTCTTTGGAGCTTTCCCAGCAGAAACTTTAAATCAATTACCACTGATCCAAAAAAAAGCCTCTGTCTGGACTTTAACCTAAACCACAGTTTTTTCACATTCCAAAGCACTGATTTATTCACAAGTTTCAAGTGAAATACTCAAAGACAAACACTTCACACCCCTGATTTAATAAGCTTATCTGCTTTATTTTTAATTCCAAAAGTTTGTTGGTACACCCACCTGTAGAGACTTCTGATACCAACCTAATTTCTACAGCTCTTATGAGACTAAACTGTCAACAAGACAATTTGATCCTTTCGGGATCTGATCTTTGTTTTTTTATTATTATTTTTAAGAAAGTGGGTTGAAAGAGGAGCTGACGACAGGAACAGGACTTCCTCATAAAAATCTAGAGGAAAAGTTGCAAGTGCCTATTACTAAACACATTAGCAGCTCTGATGTAGAAACTACATCAGAGACATCAAATGTCTAAACTCCTGACAAAGAAGTTAACACTAGATTTTTGGTTAAACTTCCACCAAAAAGTACACAATGAAAATATATGAAAAAACCCCCACAAAGTATTTACCACAGGACAGTCCATCCAAACAGAAGGACAAAATTATTAATGTCCACCAGCTGTCTGCTTCTGAATAAGCGATATACTAGCTACAATTATAACAAATAGTTTTAGTTGAACCATCACATAGTATCCATATTTCACAACTGCATTATTCCATCCACTTGGCCCTAACTTGCATTCCTCTACAAACAAGGCTACACCATCCAAAGCTATGCCTGAATAAAATGGAGGTGCATTTTTTCACTTTATTGAAGGCAAAAATAAGCACAGGTATACATGAGTGAACACACATGGAAAAGCAACTTTGTCTTTATTCAGAGAGGAAACGTGAAAGGTTGGGGGATTTAGGTATTATTTCAAAAGGAATCCATTTTTATTTTGCTTATTTTTGCCTGGTTATTACCTGATGTACTGCATTTTTATACTACAAAAACAGAAACAAGTCAAAGGGTTCAACATACACAGTGACCACAAACTACCTCAATCTCAACAAGAGAAGCAATCATTTGCTCAATGCCTGGCTGCTAGCTACCTTTTTTCCTAATGTTTTCATGGAAACAATATCAGCCTGAATAAAGATCCTGTACTATTTTCTATAAAACTTCAATTACCTTATTTTGATTAATCTGATCACTGTTCCCATGGAAATTAAGTTTAAAGGCAGCTGACTGCCTCCAGCTAAGAGTGATCTCTTTACTTACAGATTTCAGTTGCTGGCAATTGAGCAAGTCTCAAAAAAATCCTTTGGCTTCAAAAGTAGCACTTTATGTGGTATTTCATGAGGAATAACACCTTGCATTACACTTTTTTTGAATGTAATACTTTTGATGGAAGCAAAACGACTCATTGCTTCAGTGTTAATTACTCCAAATTCGAATGCAACCTATTGTCAGTCATCAAGAGGCTTTCTTATGGACCATTATTTTCCCAGTAATTTTCAGCTTTAGGTAAGCAGAAAGCATGGAGCAAGTTCATATTTTGGTATATGAATTAGACCACTACTTACAAACACTTTGGATAAGAATACTGAAATTCTAGCACTCCTTCATATATATTCTGTATATACAATCCAAGCAGGAAGCTTCAAAAATTAACTGGAGATCAACCTTCTCTCCAGAAAATGAGAAAAATAATGAGAAAAAAGTCTTACATTTCTTCCGTGCAGCTTTAATACATCTTTGCAAGTTCAGGATCCTAATACTGTCACATACTCCCCACTACCAACTGGTAGGTAGTTCTGTAGAGCTGAAAACTGTATGTTTTACCAACAGGAATTAAGGGAAGACTGGACCAAACCTGTTTCAATAAGACTTTCACTGAACAACGACATCCTTACAAAATAAAGATTTCCTCGATCTCTGATGATCTGGATTTAAAGAATGACAAATAACTGCCACCTATTATGTACTTTATAATTATTAATTACTTCAACTATAGTAAATTCCTTCTGCTCTTGCCAGAAATAGCAAAAGTTTCCAACCTAGAACAACGGGCCACATCTGTGTGCTGTATGGACAGTCAGCATTACAAGAAGAATCACTTCTGCCACGAGGAGGCTTTGCTTGCTTTCTCTGACTGAAAGATATAAACTACAACACATGAAGCAACCTGGCTTGATTCTCCTCTAGAGCATGAAGAACAACTAATTTTCATTGGCCATGAATTGTTACTGGCTGTCAACCACCTCCTCCACACTCACACCTCCTCCTCCAGATGTCCAGGTGGTAAATGCTTACTCAAACTGCCTTTTCCTTCATTTTTCCCATCTCCAAAGCAAACAGCACTTCAGACCTCCACATGAATTTAGAGAACTGCAGCCTATTCCCTTTAACGGGGAGGCACAGCTTTTTAAAAATAAATATGGTTAAGAACTCAGCAGTAAAGAACCTTAAGGACTTCAAGTATCAAAGAAGTATTTTTGTGATTGAGCTCTCAGTTTCAATGATTCCACCCACTCCAAGGTGGTCCATATATCTCTCCAATGCTTTCCTCCAAAACCATAACCCTCTCACTCTGTTAGATAACTGAGGTTAGGTACAAAACCCCAGTTCCACTTTCTCTTCTAGTGCATTTTCCAGGTTTGCTGTTCTTGGTGACGGAGCTCCTCAGAACTCCTTCTGAGGTGGCTGGTTTTGTCTGCCCTGAGATCAGAAACCGCTCTCACCATTGCCTTAACAAGGGAAAACATATTATCCACCGAAATCCCCTCACAAACACACTCTGCTCTCTTCCTTTCTATATAATGATTAATAGGGGGAAAAAAGTCTTGAGACCTGTAGAAAATAGACAAATTGAACAATAAATTGTGAATATTGTATAAATAGTTCTAGAGAAAGTATACATGAAGAACAAAGCAATGAGAAAGTGAGTAAATTTTGTATGTCCAGTAAAAGGTATTTCAATGTCAGTTTTAAACATGAAGTGCAGAAGTTGTCAGCATATTCCATCGTCAGCCTTCCATGCAGAAAGCCACTGCTATTCTCAGTACGATTTCCAACCTTCATTCTTTCTCACGTATCATGCTCAGGTCTTACACTATCTAATACATCCTCCTCAGCCACCATCACCTTTTCAGGCACACTCAGAGATGTCATTCCCTTGGACTATGGGTCATCCCCACCAAAAATATAGAACAAAACATTCAGAACAATCAGTTGTGACATACAACTGATGTACTCTGAAGTCCATTTTCTCTATGTTCTCATGGCAAGAAGATCCAAATCTTTGGATGCCTACGCTTGTGCCCAGGCAGGAGCATTCACCGTTTGGATGCATGACACAGGAGGTGAATGCACATGATCTGGGCAGCACACACCTGGATCCTGGCTGCAGAACAGCTGACAGATCACAGGGTAGGGGAAAGCTGCACCAAATGAGCTTTCACAAATGCCAAAAAAACCTGCACATCTCTTCCCAGGTACTAGTCCAGACTGAAGTACATCATCTGCAGGTAGCTGATTTTATTACCAAGGATGTGTCAAATCAATCTCTTTGATTTGACACATCCTTGTGTCAAAGTTGACTTTGCCTTAGTCAACTTAGTTTTTGTAAATACTATCTTTATTATTCTTATTGCAAAAAAGGAACCACAGTATACTGAAACGATGTACATTTACATATTGAAAAATCTGAGTACACACACCGAAAATTTCCAATGCTTCCACACCACAATGACTGTAAAATCTGGGCTACCCAATCATGTAATTCAATTTACCCGCCGAAGAAATTTCACCAGGATATACTTGACTAGTTTATTTTTTATATGTTTTTAGAAATATACATGGTCAAACTCTAGCACATAGAAAATATACTTTCTTAGAACTTCAAGTCAAATCCTATCCAGGTGAAACTAAGAAAATTAGCACAAAATAAAGTTTTGCAGGGGCAGCTATCAAAAGACTATGCAGTTACAATAAAATCAGACTTGATTCACCAAATGTTCCTTACTTTTGCAGTAGTTTTCTTTTCTAGTGCCTTTTTTCACAGCTTTTTGAATGTACAAACTCTTCCCTATCAAGAGAAAGAGCAACACCATTTGCTGTGGGTTCTTTTTCTTAACGGAAAGTACAGTATTGAGTTGGCCAAAAACACTCAGTAAACTGCAATTGGTTATGAAATACTTTGGTAGCTGTGCAACAGAAAAGTTTACTCAATTCTTGAGCATTACATCCACAACCAGAAATGTTTAAGGCAACAGTGAGAGTGGAAGCTTCATCCTGGAGCTAAACAGACAAACAGTAAAACGTGTCTGGTGCACTAACAGCAAGCAAATGCACATGGAAATTCTTGCAGCTCCTCTAAAAATAATCCAAAGGAGTAGTTAGAGCAGATCTTTATTTATCCTTTCTAAAAAATATCCAAGCTGGGCACATGTGTACTATTTCAGGTATCAGCTACTTCAGTGCTCATAATTACCCTGAAGGATCTTCCCTTCATGTTTCTATTCTATAAATCTCCATGGAATTAATACGATCTCTGTTATATAAAAAGGAATGAGACAGCTGAAGAGTTTTGGTAAAATTTGAGAATCACGTAAGAAGACAAGGAAGTAACAAATTGAGGGAAGCAGAAGCAAATTTTAAACACTATCCAGAACCAGTTTTCTCTTCCAAACTGTCAACAACCATTGTGGGTTCCCTCTTCTCTGCACTTTGTAAACTGAAATCTAATCAACAGATTCCTTTGTGGAGAAAAGGGACAGCAAGAACAGTTGCATCAGTGTTTGCTGGTTTTACTTACTACAATAGGAATGTAATGTAGGGAACAATCCAGTATTTGCAGGGGAATGGACTGGATGATCTAATACAACTTTTCCATTTCTGACTTCTTAGAACAGCTCAGGCTGATCCAAGTTCTCAAAGAGATTTCTGTCCAAAAATACTGAATGAAGAGAACTCCAAGACAAGGTTTGGGGCTTTTTTTTTAATCTTCTTTTTTTCTTTTCAATATTAAGAGAGCCAGAATAGCAAACCATATGCTATAGTATACAACCATGAAGAAAAAAACTGAGTAATTGAATTTAGAATAGCTGTAGAAAAAATAGAAAGTTCCTTTTATACTTAAGTCTTTCAATGATTTTGAAGCATTTTATCCATTTTATAACTTAGGAAAAAAGCTCTTTTATAATATCTGAAATTATTAAACAGTAAGGTAAGAAGATCAGTGTATAGATTTTTATTAAGCATTGTGTTAAAATACAGAAATATCAGTGTTAATTAGTAGTATATCCATGCTCATTTTCTTCCTAAATTGCCACATACCAAGATCGCAACATCTTTGGCTCAAAGCCAGCACACATTTTTTCCTTTCTTGTTCTTTTCTTTATTACAAAATATGTGTCATCATTCTCTGTCTGCGGAATTAAAAGCACTTTTCTTTGCAAGCACAAGAAATAACTAAGCTTTCTTTGCAAGCACAAGAAATAACTTTAAGAAGTTATTGCTAGGAAAAACAGTCTTTCAAGTAAGACACCAGAACTCAGAAAGAAAGATTTGGCACTCCTGAAGTCTTGTAGCAGAGAAAAACTACGGCAGATGGGGTTCATTCTCCTGCTCTTACGGTCTCTTCCACAAAGGCTATGGACTGTCTTCTCTGAAACTTGACAGGATACTGAACAATCCTAGAAATGCATTAAAGGTCAAACAAATACCACGAGTTTCACATACAGTTAAGCCCATCTTGAGGCAGGTATATGAACTAGGTAACATTTTGAAAGCTCTTCATACCCTACTTTATATACCTGAACTCCACAGAAGTCAAAGGGGAGGTCTGATAGCCTGTGACATGCACTGGCTCAGACTGGATGCCCTCAATAGTTTCAATTCTTGTAAAAAAATTTGTCTCTCAAATGGAATTAACATATTGTATTAAAGAAGGGCAACTAGTGAACACTAAAGATGTAGCTTCAAGATTTTAAGAATTAAATCTATTTTAAGATAGTGTGAGGCTTAATAGGACATTAAAAGAAGCATCCACAGGGTCAGTTACATGTATGTTTAATATTTGGACCTACAGAGCACAAGACAAATAATGAAGATGGTTGGAATATTTCACTGCCTTTTTGTTGTAATTGAAATAAAGTGACCATTCACTGATCCCTTTTCTCATCTTTCTTTTCTGTTAAAGTCAGAAAGTCCAATCCACCCTGCAATAACAAACAACATGGTAACCAGGGCACGCTACCAGGACAGCCGTTAGGAAAGCCAACTGCTCCAAACAGAGAGCATTCTCCAAGTGAGTAAACCAGTTACTGCTGTCTTCTTTTGGAACAAGGGGCAAAAGGCAGTAAGAAAAGCAGTTTGGAAAGTTTTAGGTTTTACCTCAGTAGAAAATTAGAGCAAATGTTGAAGTGTCAATGTTTCACAGATCCACACTCATTTTCTAGCCAGGCTTCTTTAATTCCCAAACCAGAAAGAAAACTAATTTAGCAACTGACCTAACATTTTGCTCAGATGCGCACCAGTGTCAGCCTGTATCAGAAAGATGGCTGGTATTCCCCTTACAGCGATCCTCTGAGCCACCTGCACAGACAGCTGCAGCAAAGCCACTAGCAGTCTGGGAACTTCAGAAGCTTTGATGAAATTCTTTAGGCAAGCAAGTACTGCCAAGCACTGTTCCACTGTTTGTTGCTTTTGTGTGTCAACTGCCAGAAAGCGCTTTTATTTACTTTTATATGTAAATTCTCAGATATTTTGAAAAGTATCACCAAGTATCAACATTATTACATCTTTTTCCAGAGTAAAATAGCTGACAGAAATGGGAAAATGTGATTCTTTCAAACCTACTTAAAAATAATCCCAATTTTAAGCTTCCTCTAGATCAGTAATTGACATGGGTAACAAATTCTGTACAAGTCTGGATATATTCATGGCACGGGTTACTACCACCTACTGACTCATTTGAGACCTCAGAATTTCCTTCCAGCTTGAATTAGCTCTGTACTGGGGACTGAAGACATACTTACCATTTTGAAGGAGTGGAATATTTTTAACCTGATTGGTCCCATTCTTCTGCTCTACGCAATTTCAAGATTATTGGGGTAGCTCTGCGTACTCCCACGTCATGCTTTGATTTCTTGTTGCTGATCCTTTTCGTAGCACAATACTTTACTCAAGTATTCGTCCAATTTATTTTAGGCTGTACTTTAGTCCAGCATATTTATGAGCAAAACACAATATTAAATGGAGACAAGCCAATAAAAGAAACAGCTTACTAGAATTTCAGTTGACTTTGTTAAAGGAAATTATTTTAAATTAATGTGGCTACTGAACTCTTGCCATACTTGACCTCAGAAAATATATTCCTTCTAATTTTTGCTGTGAACATTTATTTATTTAAGCTAAACTCCAGGTCTTGAATGTTGACCATAAAGAAGTGTCAGATTTCCTGCTACTATTCCGTACTCTTTTTTTTTCTAAACAAGGGCAAACAACATATGTTTGTTGCATTAGCATTACACTGCCAAAACATCACTCTTAAATTAAATCATCTATGTATTTTTGGTAAAACCTTATTTAACAACTTCCACCCTGACAGAAACAGAGTTAAAACAAGGCTGGTTTGTTTTCACTGAGCAACAGTTTGGTCACTGGTTTACTAGATGGCGCTCAAAACATTTTTCCATATGCTCTTCTCAAAGAGAATCTGACTTAAATGTGGTTTACCTTCACCAGTGAATGAAGGCTTTTTTCACCAAACATATCCCAGAGGAAGGTCAGGTCTTCCTGGCTGTCCACATGTGGCTGCAGCTGGGCTGGCAATGCAGCCAGCAGCTCATACAGACCTATAAAATGAAAATAAAACACAAAGTGTAATCTAGGGTGATCTCATTAATTTCACTTAACAGTTCTGTGTAATTGGCTGCCTGGAGCATGTCATTTTAACTGAATAGGGAGTCTGGAGTATCCAGCATAACATTAACTTGTAGAACCAAAAGGAACATTTAGAAAAAATTACTAAGAAAAAAGTATCAGCAGTGTACTTTTTACCTTGTCACAGTTGTCAAACTTCTACATCCATATATATTTACACAAGGTTATGCAGAAAATTCATAAAGGTTTTGAAAAAAGGACAAACCCAGAAAAAAACATACATTCCTTTGCTTAATCGTTATTCCATTTCCCTTGATGTTAGCCAAAGAGTGAAATGAGTCATGAATAGGAAAAACTTCCTTAAAAGAACAGAAACTGGATAGGGTGGTCCATTAAAAAGAGGTTCGTGGTTTCTCTAAATATTTCTTGCTAATATATTGCTTAACATTTTTTTCAATCCCGTGTTCAGCAAGTACCCACAGCAATACAAAAGCAACTTCTCTGTTTTGCAGGATTAAACTTTTAAAAACAAAGCCAACACAGTTTTCGCAGACACACATGCACACAGAAATATTTCAGTAACATTTTTAATTTGCAGGTATTTGAGATTTTCTGTAGGGTTAAAGCAATTGCTGTTCTCAGTTATTTGTGGCACACCTCAGCAGCAGTCTCCGAGGGGCAGACAGTAGCACACTGTTCCACAGTAGCATACAGCATAAAATATCCATAGTGCACACAGGCCATCAAAGTGCTGTCCAAGAAATGTAGCAACAGTGTTTGCAGCAGTCCTCTTTAGGGAGGTAACCTGGCATGAGTTGATATCAATTCATAGCACATGTTTAATTTTCCAGTGGGATTACTTGGGGTAAAAAGGACAAAATGCCTTTTTCTCCTGTCTGCTGTCTACAAAAACACCAATAGTCTCCTGGGATCCAAGATACACGGTCCTGTTATTATTTTTAGTCTGGGTAAGTGCTGCTGTTCATCACAAGAACAGATTTACAACATATTCTACTGGTAAAAGAACATTGTTGTAAATTACAGGTTACCTATTCTTATTATGCACATTATCTCCCTAAAACTTTTGCTTTAGAGTATTTATTAGTAAACATAATTTCACAACCTTTCTAGGCACTACATATCCTTTTCAACATTACATACAGCACCTTTGGGTTCTGATTATTTACATTTTCATCTTTTTACTGCCTCTCGGTAAAATATTCTGGGAAAAAAAAACCTTTTTCCAGATGCATTCTTTTTATGCTCCAAGCATTTTTTGGTAGTTCACATTAATTTCTCTTAGAATTCTTCTTTTATCTAAATCTGTTCGTCTTTCCACTTCAGAAATACTGCAAAAAAGGTACAATTCAAACCACTGCAACTTTGCAGGCAGAAAAAAAGACCATCAAGCTTTGCCTAGAAGGTACAATCAGTGATTGAGCTGACAGCCAGAGAAAAGAGGTCTGAATGGGACTTGTGGCTCCAACTTCCCAGACTATTAGAACTTCAGAACTTAGCAAAAATGGTTAGCTTTACTACACAATTTATGAAAACATTTTCATTTAGAAAATTAAAGAATTTCTTTGATTTAATTTTAGAAAATTAAAATACTATTTATTTTCTTTCATTTAGAAAATTTTAAAAATTCTTTACACTTGGCCACTTTTGTTACTGTAAATCTATTTACCTCAAAATAACCTGAAGGTTTTCAGAAAATGGAATAGAAATTTTCAGTGTAAGCTTGCACCATGGCATAACTGCTTAGGAACAATTCATGTGTGTCATTCAAAAGAGAAAAAAGAGCAACTTCAGCCACTTTCTTCAAATAAAATACATGTAACAGAGCAAGCTTTCTTTTCCTTGATCCATCAGATCTGCTTAAATTCCACATGTAATCAAATATAAAACTACTCTATCCTTTAACTCGCTCCTCAAAGCTTTGATAATCAAATCCCTAGAGAAAAATAAAATGAAAGTTTGCATTTCCTGATGGATTAACTGTTAGTGACACAGGGGGAGACCAAATCTGCCCATAGTAAAACTTAGGTTTTACACACAGAACTTCCAGAGAAAAACCCTGCCTGCCAGCACTCCAGGACTGCTGAACGCTGCAGGTGCTAACACACATGAAGGTTTCCACATCCAGCTCAAAAGTTTCTGTGGGCTTTACTCATTTCTATAGCCCTGAATTGCCCCCTCCAGGGAAACGGGTGTCCATGTCCCTAGTGCACTACTACAGCTTCAACAGCAATGCACCCAATCTGTGCAACTCTCCGGGGGAAGTGGAGACAATTAGACAGGTGCTGACTGATTTTATCCAATATCATAGCCATGTTTCTAGTTCTTCCCTGCTTTGGCTCTAGAGTCCAGTGTTTATAGCTTGCAGCCAGAAGGAAATGAGAATCCGGCCCTTCTCTGCAGCAGTGGAAACTGAGGACTGTGCCATGCAGCGTGCTGGAGAACACCACGCTCTTGCTCTTCAGACTCCTCCTGAAACTGAACACTGTGTAGCCAGGAATTAAAAAAAACAACTCAATCAAGGAGCCAAGTAAAAATCAGGCAGAAGGAGGACTTAGTGTATTAACCTGGGGAGAACAGAAGACAAAGACACAGAACATGTCTAAAGGTAAATTTGTTTCATTCCAGATCACCTGAATCAGCTACAGAAGGTAATAGCAGAAGAAGGTGGTAGCACCTGTAAAGGTTTACCTTTTTTCTTGTTCCTTCTGTGGTGCACAGCTCCACAGAATCAAAAATTTTCAGATGGGCATTCTGATTTTTATATATTAAGAAATACAGTATTTGGATCTTCTACACACATCTCTAAATACAACATGATTCTTACTTGTTTTTAAATTACATGAAGTGAGTTGTTGTTAGTCATTGCACTGTGAAGAAACAGTGAAAATTGTGGCTGGCATGTGACTTTACTAGAAAATGGCACATAAAGGAAAGTGCTTTTGTAATATGGACAGCAACAAAATAATTTGCCAAGTAACTGGTAATGAAGTTGTCACCACTACACTGGCAGCTACACATTGGCCTAATTTTAATTACCAAATCTGACAAATTGTCACATGTGTCTTTCCTACACGTGAAGGGCAGCAGCTCAAATCCCTGCAGCTCTGTAAGATCTCACAGGGGTGCTGCCATGCAGCAATAGAAGTAATTTGAATTTCATAGGAGAGTGCTTCAGGTTCAACTTCAAACCTCCTCCAAAACTTCTAAGTAGTATCTCAGGCGGTTCTAGAAGTCAGAGCCAAAGGCCATGGAAAAAATGCAAGTTTATCACTGATTTTAGTACTGCCAGGCTGTTAAAACCACTTTTTTTTAAAATTGTTTCAGTAGCAATTATGTAGTCTGAAGTGATGCCATACTGAACACTTCTGATTATTTCTAAAACCAAAACTTAACTTTTCGTATGTTCACAGTGATACCCCCTAAAATAACAGATTGTTTTGCACATTAAAAATGCATATTCATCACATAAGCCCTGGAATGAGGTGTATCAGCACCTCTGAGCTGAAAGCTACCACTGCCTGCCAGGCCTTGATTGTGCTCTTGGTCTCAATTCTGATGTTTTTCTTGAAGTCCCACCTTCTTGAGTCACATGACATGCACAGACCTCACATTTTTTTGAATGGTGCCCACAATGTAAATAAACATAACCTAGAGCTTTTAAAAAACTGTATCAAGAAGTTGTTTTTTAAAAAAATAAATCCTGTTGTTTTTTAATGCCTGATGGCAGCACTCTGTGAAGTGTCTTGCAAAAAAAAATAAAATAAATTAAAAATTGCTTTTATTATACACTGTTGTTATTCTACTCAGGCTCTCAATTTTTTTTAGTCTAGTTTGCTTAAGTTTAACCAGCATTTGTATTTAAAAGGAATCATGCACCCACTGGAATTTACTAGTATCAAAATACTTCAGGTGTCAAAATTCAGTAAAGTAAACATGACCACACGAAAAACTTATTTATTTTGGTTTTTAAAAGTAGATCATTTATTCAAAGGTCCCAGAAGACCTGAGCATACATAAAAAAGCCTAACAATGCAATTAAACATGGAGATGGCAAGATTATTATGCAATTTTAAGAGGGGAAGTAAGTCTGGTCATTCCTACAGCTCTGGGGGGGAAAAGAACCCCAAGCCCCATCACAGTGTAATCACACCTGAACATTCCCAAATTAGTGGAACAGGAGGAAAAAGGGCACCTTGCCATGTTAAACAAGGTCACATGATCAAGTGGCAGTAACAGGAGTCAGTTCCAGATAAATGAGGAAGCTCCTATTTTAGATACCAGCATGCTGCTATTTATACTCATGCGATATAAATTAGGTACAGTATCTAACACTTCCGTGAACTTAGTAAAACCCTATAGCATGAAACTCCTACTAAAAGGAGACAAGCATTGCCCGTGGGAATATAATAATAAAATTGTTGTAAGAGTGGAAGGAGGAGGAGGCTGTTTGAAGGTACTTAGAGAGTCTATTAAATCTGATTACCTTATTCAAGAATAAAGAAATTTAAAAGTAATAAATTAACACTGGACAAACAATACATTTTTCATAAAATTTATTTCATTCAAGAACAGTGACATAGGGAATTAAAATCCATTGACTAGATAGCCTTGCCTACAGAAATATTCCATATAAGCTACACACATATAGATAATCTAAACCCACATACACAATCTAAAACTAAAATTTAAAACAGTCTGTCATGTATAGAGAAACTACTCTGAAGTTTTTGGACTCGTTGCAAGAACAAATAAGACAAAATGGCTGCAGAATAAGGCTTGTAGCATTACAAAAATTACCGGAAAAATTCTGGTAATTTTAAGGAGAAATCCAGCTATGTACTCAGCACTGTCCCTGCTTAAAAGGGTAAAAGATAAATTTCAACTTTTTTTTTCAACACATTTAAGCAGTTCCTGTCTTCAGAGCATCTTCAGAGCATTTTCTAAACTTAAGTAATACAACTTAATTTTATTTGATCTGAAGACCAAAATATAGAATTAAAAAATGTGTACACTAGATTTGCACGTGCTATCCAATTTAAGAGTAAGAAGCAATGGAAACCTTTTAAATCAGAAACAACAGGACATAAAAGATTTTTCCAGTTTTAGAAAATTGCTTCCTTTGTAGTGTTATATTCTACAGAAGACTGCTTGTTCCTAGGAGGAGAATAAATGGCTAAGCAATTGATGAAACTTTTCCCGTACTGAACCACTCACACTGCAGATTCCAGATGCTCTACATTCTTGACATCAGAATGGAAAAATTTACTGTTAGTCTAGAGAAATTTAATATCACCATTCTTGTCATATCCTTCATAGCTTCATTATTAGGACAAGTCTGTGGAAGCTATAAACTAGTGCTAAATGATAAAAAATATGGTCTCTGCGTTCCATCACTCTTGCATATTACAAGAAAACACCAACTTTGTTTTGGTTAGCGTAAGGAAAGAAATGGAAACATAGATCTGCCTTTGCTTTCATATGCTAATTAATTTCCTGAATTAGCATTCTGAACAATGATGCCAGACTTCGAATCTAGAATTTTTACAACAACTGAGGGATAATAAACACTAAAGAACATATACCTAAAGGCCCAGAACAACACTGTAAAAATTTATTGTATTAATAAAATGGGACAAACCAACCTTTAAATTTTCCACTTTGTCAAAGGTAAAATAATCAGCACCATTTGCTGCCATTTATAACAAGCTGACATTTTTCACATTTGAACTGCACTTTACAGTTCTACGAAGGCTCAGACATTTGCCTTACAGACAAGCAAACAGCATTGCAGTAGAAACATTTATACTGACATCCTTGCTGGTGAATAACAGAATCAGTCACTAACATCAAATACTGAAAATTATTTCACTCTGAAATCTGAGATTAGTATTTATGCACAGGTTCAAATAAAAATGTATGCAGTTTGTCTGTATTAGGATGGACACACTGCACTGTCCTATCAGACTCCAGCTGTAAAAAGACCACTATGTGCTTAAATTTATGTGCTACAAATAATTCTTTTTTATGCTCTCTTAAGTAATTCCACTGAATATATGAGCTTGCTGACATTACAAAAAGTTAAAGACTAACAATTTTTCTTTGCAGTGCAAGATGGATTAACTCATTCCAGTAAGCAACTTTTTAAAAATTTTGCAGCTTACTGTTTCTATGAAAAAAAAATTAATTTTCAAAGTTACAGAGCACTGAGTAACTAGATAATCACGACATGCAAGCAATCAGCATCTTGGGAAAAATATCTGTTTTGATTTATTTGCTAATTCACAAAAAAAGGTAAAATGCTGGAATCCTTGCAGATGGCAGAGCAATAGAAATACCAATGTTGTATATTTTTTCTAATGAAAAAAAGAATTTTGCTGTAAGTATCCTCAAAGAACAAGACTGCATATTCATAAGGGCAATACTATTTTAAGTTAAAAGTTGTACCTAATCTTTATTCCTCCAAGCTACAGCAAATTTGTTAGCCCACCTTAAAACAATGTTATGACAGAAAATGTTGAACAAGCAATCATTTAAACCCATCACTTTTAAAAATATTATTTCCTTCAAAATGGAAAAGTCTTTAGTTTTGGAACTTGGCTCCTGGAGCTAAAGAATACGCAGTTGTTTGAAACAGTTATTGGTCTTTTAGGATTTGTCTCAACATGTGTATTTCAGATTTAACATACCACATACCGTTAACATTCTGACGCGAGTTAAAGAGTTGATCCCTATTTGCATCCATACAGGGCAAGACTGTTGCTGCAAAGTTCTTGCTTGTATGGCTCATCAAAGCTGTTTCAAAATCCAAACCCCTTAAAAATGTAGTTACTAGACACTGTGTCAACACGGATATTTTCAAAGTTCATAAAACGTACTCTTATGAGTATTCAAAAGCTCACCTATTATCTGCAAGAATAACACACACATAAAACTGATTTAAAGTGACCCATCAAGGACAAATTAACAAGCAGCTTGTGGAAAATTCATACAAAAATTTGATATTCCTTTAAAAAAAAAAAACAAACCATCCTGGCTCCTCCAATGAAGCTTGCATACTATGGCACCTTGAATAACCTTGACTAATTGACTGGTCCTTTCCATAGACATCAGCTTGGCAAGTCTTTAGTATTTCTATCTAGATCTTCATCAGCCCTAGAGAAGGCAATAGAAAGTACCTGGCAGGCAGTCAGGAAAGAACTCATTCCAGCATTAGGAAGGCACTGGGCACACTGGCCATGTTTAACTCTTCAGCCACAGTTTGTGAGGTTATAAGGGACCTGGCAGTAGGGAGGGGCAGCAAGGAATACTAAACATAGCATTTTACATCTGTGAAAGGAGGACACAGTATCTCATTAAGGGTCTGAATAAAGACTTCTAACAATAGAAATCAAGACTCTTTTCAACTCAGTTGGGTCAAAGAGTAATGGAAACACCATTTGATTATCACGTCTCTTAACCTCTCATGGTCTAGGTACATGCTAATCATGTATCTGATACAAGGTATATGTGTCATGAGAGTAGAAAAGGTCCTACAATCCTAGGCAGTACTGATGCCTGAAATCAAGTCAGTTATTATTTCAGACTTGTGATTCACTGCAGGACCTTCTAATTTATAAATTTGTGGCTAGCACAGGTCTTTTCCATGAGAATTTTTCTCCTGTGTTTTATAAACAAAGATAAAGTTTAGATATTATTAAAAACAGTGTCTCGAGATTTGGACAGTTCAGGCCTGGCCAATCAGGCCCAGGGGGAGGTTTCTAACTGACAAATCTGGGTGACCTCTGAAAAGTCTATATAAGTTGGAATCAAAACAATAAAGCTCTCTTTTTTTCTATGCCACGCTGAGAATCCGGGTTTTCTTCTCTGCTAGCAGCTCAACAGCAACATCAATTAGCACTAAAAACAAATTATGCCATTACATCAGTCATAAATATACAACCACATACACCTGATATAAAAGTTTATAGAAAAATATAGGAATATACACAGATTTAAAGAGCATTGACAGACAGAATGTAGGGGCTGTTCTGCCTGGAGAAGTGTGCTTAGAGACCTCATAGCAAACTTCCAATATCTAAAGGGGGCCTACAAGGAAGGCTAGAGAGGAACTCTTTGTAAGGAACTGCAGTGATAGGACAAGGAGTAATGGGTTCAAACTGAAAGAGGGGAAATTTAGGCTAGTATATGGAAGGCATTCTTTGTGGTGAGATTGGTGAGGCACTGGAACAGACTGTTTCCAGAAGCTGCGGCTGTTCCAACCCCGGCAGCATCCAAGGCCAGGCTGGATGGGGCTCTAAGCAACCTGGTCTAGTGAAAGATGTTCCTGCTCACAGCAGGGGGTTTGGAATACGATGATCTCATGATTCGATGATCACCTTATCTTGAAAGTAATTTTAGGAAAGTAAACGACTTTATAATTAAATAATTAAATTATTTCGTAGTTTATCTATAAGACTAATATGTTGCTTTGAGGTGGTTTTTTGTGTGTGTTGGGTTTTTTCCTAAACCAATGTGTTATTAAAAAAGGAAAATCATTTTTGAACCCCTGGATTTCACAACAGGCAACTAACAGCTCGCAGGGAAGCTTCTCATTACCAGGAATAAACTGCCTTCCGATTAACAGGTTTAGCTCTTTATATCAGCCAAGACTTGATGTGATATGGGGCTGAGAAGCCACAGAACCTTCCATCTGACACTAAATGCACACAATATGTGGGCTCTGCTGGCTAAGCTGGATGCTGGCAGAGCTACACTTGAGCAGGACAGCGCGGCAGTCTGCTCTCGGCAAAAGGACACCTGGCATCACTAGAACTGTCAATAGCTGGTGTAACTACAGCTTTTGGTCCAACAAACAGAGCCATATATGACAGAGCCTCTGGTTAGAAACACTATAGGCTACTACAAAACTACACTGCTCACCAAAAAAACCAAGGGGGGTAAAAGCTGTTTCGGCTGCCAGACCATTTGAATGTAAACTTGTGTCCAAAAACCGTAACAGTTTTAAAGAGTTTACCATCAGTAAATATACTTACACACATTTTCTAATTCCACACTGGTTAATCAGTCTAGCATAATATAAAATATTAACACAAAACAGAACAGTTTAGAGAAATTTCATTTCACTTCAAACGAATTTTCCAACAGTCACCATAAATATGTTGATACCAAAATAAATACCCTTTCCAACACCAGTAAGTTATATTTTTAAAAATTAAATCAGATTGCAATTAAAGCTAGCCATATGTCTCAAACTTTCCCAAATCTTTCAAATTGATGCTAGCCTAGAAGCCATTTAATGCCTCTGGCAGATGGAGACAGAGAGAAATCAAGAATACAAGGAAAAAATATTTGCTGTATTTATTAATTCAGTATAAATTTTGCCTTGGCTATCATATCCATTTTCATGAATATCTAACCATATCTATGCATTTCAACTTGCTGAGGAATTTAAGTAGCCTTGAAATTATGAAGCAGCCAAAGCATTTACGTAGGACACTGGCTGCAGCACACCTGTGCCTCAGTCACAACCAAGGGTGTAAAGCAGGTGAGTGAAAGCCTTCCCTGTGCTCTTTTTCCACTACAGGACACCAGTGGGGAAGCAAAGGCAGTTTGGAGCAGGAACTGATGACCCTGCAAGCCTCTGCCCTGGCAACCTCCAACAGAAGAGCTACTCCCAGAAATCTTTCCTTCATCGCTCTCCTAAATTCCCTTTCTCTTCATCTCGTAACAATGAGCCCAGGTCTTTGGCCCCCATTTTATGTTGCTACATTTTTTAAACACACTGTAAAAATAGAAATCTCTGATTTCTATCTACCCGTAATACTGAAAGCTGGGTTAAAATGCTGAAATAAAAATTTTAGTACTTCAGATTAATTTATCCTTCTTCCATTATAGATGTTTCTGATGTCCCCCTTTCAGCTTAGCCAACTATTCAGCTTTTTCTTCCTATTATTAATTTTTTTCTCCACCTTCTTATCCTTCTTAGAAAACAATATGTTGAAACTGACAAGCTGATTAAAATGCATTAATATAGTAGTAAATAAAGAGAAGACATCTATATGAAAACAATAAAAGCAAGATAGCATCTTCTTGTGTTCAGGTGACTGCAAAATCATCTTTGAACTTCACACTGCATGTGGTCTCTCACCACTGGGAGGTAAATCCATATGGACTATCCTAGCAAAGTATTTTTACCAGCATTCACCATATCCACATCAACAACATGCACCTTCAGAGGTCAAGATTAGTTCTTAAAGAATCACAGAATACACTACTGTAAATGCAGTTTGAAAAAATACCTAATATTTAGAACAGGTTTCACATATCTATTTAGTATTATTACAAAACAGAGATGAAAACACAGAAAACGGAAATATTTTAAAGGTCACGAGAACTTATGATTTGGTTGGTAACAAATGTCTTGGGTTTTTTTTTTTAATTAAAAATATATATATTTTTATATTCAGCTCTGCAGGCTTGTAATACTGAGAAAACTCCACTATCTGGCACACTGCTTGTTCCTTTATGTGCTCAAGGAGAAACAAATGTAAACCCTTGCACACTTTCTATAATTTACAATATTCAAAACCATGAACTGCTTCTGGCTTTCACTGTATATAAGCAATCTCACACAGTTTTACTTCGTGCCTAAACTTGGCCCATTAGTGTGATTTTCCTACTGACAATACACAAATCAAAAACATGAAGTCTGCTTTGCACATTCATGCACTGATTTTTGAGAATAAACAGAAAAGCCTTTTTTAAACTTTTCAGTTAAGCAAGCTTGATACAGAGGAAAAAAATCTGCAACAAGTTTATGATGTTTTTCACATTAGAACAACACTTAAAGCATAATGATGTCATCTTGGCTCCACCAAAGTCAGCAACAAAGCTGCCATCTACTACAGTGAAGCCAGAACTGCAATTTTACACCTTCCTAAATATACCAGATAAGCGAATGTCAGATCTCACAGTTTTGCTTTACCTGCAAAAATGCAAGTCTTCGTGCTCAGTCTTCAAAAAATCTATTTGATGGGCTTGCACACAGAGGGAGAGCAAGCAGACGTTTGCAAAACAGAAACTATTGAAAGCTTCTGACCCAGCCCGAGGCATGAGCTCAGCCTTCCATTCACACTGGTTGCTTTAAAATAATTTTGACTTGACGCTGTCAGGACTATAAACCTTAAGGGTTTATAGCCACACAGATGTTATACATAATGAGCAGCTTTTTAATTATTATTATATAAATATAGGTTTTCTATACGGCTAATGGAGAGTGGAAGAGGAGAGTGGAAGAGAAAGAAGCATCTGCACGTAAGCCTTTGTCCTCTAGTGAAGCCAGATCAGTCTGGTAAGGATTAATTTAAAAGTCACTATATCGATCTGAATAAATTAAAACAAACAGTTTTTTAAAAGACTGAAAATAGTGTAGCCACCACTTCGATTTGTCATAGCTTAAAGTCTGGTAAATGCCCCCAAAACAGATTTAAGAGGCATGGCTTTTGTTCAGAAGTAGATATAGGATAAACCATGGTATGACAAAAGCAGGTATATGAAGAACATGTATGAAAAAAGCAGCTGCAAGTACATGGTGCCACTTCTAGTAAAGGCTGTTGACAAAGCAAAAGCAAAGTAAAATGAACACAATCAGATAAACATTTAATCTGATCAAATATGGTCCATCATGAGCTCTAACTGGCTTTTGACAGCGGTCTGATGCTTCCGATTTTATAAAAAAATATTTTAAATCTTTAATGCTCCCATACTAGTGACTGAGTGTACAATGGTCTATGACACGGCAGCTTTCAATATTCACAGATGATGCTTTTCTATTTACAAGTCCTCACGGAATTATTTCATTTCTTTTTAAATCCAGGTTTACTTTTATTTCACCCAGCATCTAACAGACACAAAAATAGGTTAGGCTGCATTTTATCTGACTGTATTAATAAAATGGGACAAACCATGACTATTACTTTTGGACATATTAAGAATCTTCTAAAAATAAACAAGCAATAATTAAAAAAAAAATTAAGGCAGGTTTTAAAAGGACACAAAAGGGAGCATGATAAAGAAAGCAAAGGTCCAGCGTGGAAAATTAGCCCAGAGTAGACCCTGACACATCAGCTTTAGCATACTGAACAGCTTCAACTCATTTCCATGAGGGGAGGGAGAGAACAGAAAGTTATACAGAGATAGGGCTTGGCAAAGTCATAGTCAAATCCCTTAAACACAGGAATAGGGAGACAAAAAAGCATATTAAACCAAACACAACCCTCCTTCCCCATGGCAACAAATAAACAAAGAGACACCCTAATTGTAAAGATTAATATTGTCATCTAAGATAAATTTTATGTGTGGGGAAAACAAAATCACTGCACTGTACAGTCTATTAAAAATAAGAATCAAATGCAGTTTCCTAGATACATACTTATACATGTATTTTTGGATTCCTGACTTGAAATCTCCCTCCTAATTTTCCAAATCCTGCTGTTACTTCTTGTGCATAAAACTGTGTGGCACAGGGGTGAAAAGCAGGGATCTTTCTGTATTGTATTGAAACATCAGCTGGATCACTCTTTTTTAACAAACACTCTCAAGCAAAAATACTAGCTTTACTTATCCCAAACGGACAAAAAAACTGTTGGAGAGGGAGAATGTCAGCATAACAAGAAGATGAAATACAACCTTTGAATATAACCTAATATTGCCACAAAGAAGGTGAAAACTATGGAAAACCACATATCTGCAATCCCACTGCCTGGAGTCAGTGACAGGAACTGGGCTCTGACGTGGAAGGCAAGCGAAGGAACAGAACTTGAGACACTATTTTTCTTCTCCTAATTTGTTATAGAGTTGTCAAAACTGAATAGTCTGTGTTCAGAAATAACTCTACTGATAACTGTAACTCACAGAGGGGATAGTCTAGACTGCTGCAAATATTAAGGCATGCATGATATCATCTTTTTTTTCTCCTCCTCTGCCGTTTTCAAGTTAACATTGTAGGAACCATGCTCGGAGGTGAATCCAAATTCTTCAGATCCATATATAATATATGTTTGGAGCTGTTCTTTTCTGGAGGTTGGGGATGGAGGGGAAGAAGGTTGTGGAGGGACTTTTCAAAATTAGTCTATTTTATCTGTGGTGTTTCATACATCTAAATTAAACTCAGAGAGAAAAAGTTGTGTTTTATGTCTTAAATTAAGAATCTGTTGAGACCATAATTAATTTTCTTATTTGACGATTTCTTGAAATACAGACTTAACAAATAAGATGTGGAGGAAGCAGGCCCCCTCCTTGGCCGGTGTACCTGTGTCACTTCCAGATCCAGTTGATAACGCTGGCATGATTTAGTCTGCAGAGTGTCACGCAGAAACCCCAAACCAGCACTGCAGCCGGAAGGCAGAAGTTTATTTCAGTTTAACTGCTTGCGGCCAAGTTGTCCACAAAGATTTATGTTATCTCTCAGCTTCTAGAAAGAACAGAAACAGAATTTTACAATTAAGAACACGGTTAAACTATAAATTACTGCAGGTAACCAAATCCAATAATTAACATGAAATAAATTTTAATTAAAGAGTCTTAAAACAAAGTCTTTTGCATATATTTATGACTGTTAAGATTTTTGTTTTCCCCAGGTGAAACAAGTTGTGTTTTCTTCAGTCTAGCCTATAATCCCATTCTGCACTGAGGATAGTTTAACACATTTAGGTTGTGTAAATTATACAGTTAAACTGCAGCATGCCAGGCATTTTGGAAATAAAGACTAAGGGTATTTTATTAAAACTGTGAATAATAGAGGTCATTCAAATTTTGCTACTACTTATCTCAGGAAAGTAAAATTGCTTACTAGCACGGTAATTTATTCAGTGTTTCTATTTAACTTCCTTTCAACTGTTTTCAGGTAATTTAAGATTTTTATTTGTAATCTGGAAATCTAATCTAAATTTTAACTGAAGCTGTAAAAAGTAACACTGGAACAAATACTTTTCTAAGGTAAATAGCAGTTTGCTTTGTGGAGTTGATGGAGCCATTACCATGTAAGGAATTTTTCTGTGATTCATTACTACAAAGTCAGTGTTTTTTTAATAATTGTACAGGTCTACTGATAGTAAATTTGGGGTCTTTCTTTTAACCACTTCTAGAGGAAAATTCAGAGCACATGTAACAAAAGTTAAAGCTAATTTCAAATATAAATGAATGCATTTGAATTCAAGTAAGTTAAAATATGAAACTGGAACGCAAACATACTAGAAGAAATTCAGAGTTAAGACAGCAAATGTCTACTTAGAGCAACATAGGGACTGATGTGTTTGCAGGGAGAAGGAAGGGAGAGGGGGAAGTAAAAGCTAGCAGAAAATAAGAGGCTTTTTCCAGATTTCAGTAAACAAAAAGGATCCTTGAAGAAAGAAAGCAGCATAGTTCTGCTTTAGAAAAAGAAAATAAACAGATAGAAGAGCATTTTGCTGCTGCTGTTGCTGGTTTGCTTTTTGTTGTTTTTTTAAAACACATTCATATTAATCAGAATGACTTTTGAAGTCATCTTGGCTCTTAAAGTGCATATTTTGGACCCATTTTAACTTGGCAACAGTCTTGTGGAAGAGTGATATACAGGTGCTGTAAATACTGTATGCTGTTCAAAATTTTGTTTTTCACGAAAAAAAAATCCCCATATTGCTAAAAGTATTGCAACATATTAAGGGCCATCCACAAGATTTTGTTTATTAAGTTTTAAATCAATTATTAGACAAAAGCTACTTGTTAAGCCTATAGTTTAAATAGTCTGGCAACTTTTTTAAATATGGGGGTTTTTATGTCCCCTAAGCATTTACCCAGTGAATCTGGGTGGTTTTGTTAAGAAGGCAAATTACAGCAGAAGTCACCTCCCAGGAAAACTTCCTCCATGATGAAAAGAACTAAATAAAAACTTAAAAGCCTATCTATTCAGATTGTTTAAGGGTTTAGGGTTTTTTTAGTTATAGAAGTTTATGAAGAAAAAAGTAAGTCTTCAGTAAAAAAACATCAGTATAAAAAAATATTTTGACAATCATCAAATCAGCACAAAAGTCCATTACCTTAAAATTTAAAATACGGATAAGGAAATTAGGTATTCCATAGTGAAAGCTCATCTTGTGATACAAGAGCTGTAAAACATCTATACGCAAAGCTAGCCAGGGTATGGTTTAAAACAGAAAAAAAAAAAAAGACATCATAGCCAAGGACACGTTGTACCAATTAAGAAGGAACATATTCACTTTACATTAATTCTGCTTGTTTTCTGTTTAACACATAAAGGAGGAGTCCTGTCCCAAACTCAGTGACAGTCTGACAGTCCCCAGCGTGAGCACACCACGGCAGCCCTATGAAGGATGGAGGCATTTTTGCTTTAACATGTGTAATGAATTGGTTAATAAACAAAATTATTGATTATTAATGGAGCATCTTTGATTTACATGCATCTTAAAGTAATTTCATCTATTAAAAAAAAAAAGAAAAAAGAAAAAAGAAAAAAAAACCTAAAACCAACCAACCAAGGCATTCTCATTGTAAGCACATTACTAGTAATCAGAAATTCAGGTTCCTTAAAAAGAGCTCACTGCAAAACGTGGAAAATCTTGTTGATCTGCATACATGCGATGTATTTCAACTCCATCAGTTTCTTTATTTTTCTTTATTTCACAGTATATCATTCAGTACAAAAAAAAAAAAATCAATCTCCTCATTATTTAAGAAACTTATACACAGCATAAAGTTATTCCCCCCAGATCCTAAATATATATTAATGAAAAATAAATGACCTGATGAAGTCCTTACCAGTAAAATGCTTAATATTTTGCTGGAATGGGATGGGGATTTTTTTTTTCCTAACGTGCAAATTAAGCTACATTTTTGCAGTGATGATGCTATTTTCTTTGGCTCACTTTGTTTAAAATGCTTTGGAAGTTTTTGCCGGAGCCCAGCCATAGGCATTGCTGACTGCTGTATGGAATCGATTTGCCGCAACACAGAAATACCAGCTGTTCCAGTATGTCCTGAGAGGGATTACCGAATATTCCTAAATTGAAGTTCAATCCATCTTTCCATAAAAATTAGGAGCCAGGGCCAGGAACGTAACAGCAGTATCAAGTGCACCTGAGGCATTTACAATACCCAGCAGGACTGTTACAAGCAGCCTTTAAAAAGGGCTTATTTTTGAGATTTCATTATTCCAGCCGTACCTTGCTTCTATAGATCGCACCGGATCGGGTTCTGCTGGCAGCCGCCGGGCGAAACAGCGCCTCCCGCGCGGCTCCCGCCTGCCCCCTGCCGGCCGCGCCGCGCAACAGCTCCGCGCAAGGCGCCGGCCTTGCCTCTGCTTTGAATTGTTTACATAAAAACGTAAATAGTGGAATAAAATGAAATATTAAAATGGGTCATTTTAATTAATTCTGCCTGTGTTTACATAATGGAAGACATCTATATTTTAAGGCGTTCTGGTTGAACGGCAGGTATTAAGGAAAAAAATATGCCTCGATGGCTGCAAAAAGCACAGAAATGCTCCCCTGTCTCCCGACAGCTCCCACACACTGCACGGTCACCAAGCCGGACACAGCTGTAGTCTCCTTCACCGCCAAGGTGATTACAGTGACATAACTTACCAGGGTGACACAATTTACCAGGGTGACACATGCCCCAGGTACACAGAGCGAGGAGTGGGGCAGAAACCTCCCAGAAGCACCTTCTGAAACTGCAACGTTACAGAATTACAGCTTTCCAAGGGGACCGTTTTTCTGCATATCCCACGCTAGCAGAGGCCCCTTACCAAGGATAAGGGGATAAATCTTGCTCCCGATCACCCACGCTGTCAATACAGGGCTGGTAAGAAAGGGCAGAGGCCGGCAGATGAAGCGAGCAGGTGGGAGGCAGCTGGAGAGCCAAGATGAACAGCCTTGCATGTCACTGCAGCTTTAGGAGCTCCTTTCTAGCAGCCGCTATTGCTTTGCAATTGAAGTGACTCTGTTAGTCATGCATACACTTCATTTCAGTCAAGTTCATTTTCTGACAAAAGATAAGGTAGGAAAGCTGATTCGAATTTGTATTTATGGCAAGCACCATGCATTTGGAGACTGAACACATGAAGACTTGGTTCTGCCTCAGACTCCCCACACAAACCTCAATAAACTCCATGATATTTATTTCTGAAAGGGTATTTGACAAGTTACTCAATATTTTGGCACTTCAATGAATACAAATTGATTTTCTTCACATTTAAAAAGCAGACTGAAGACTTTTGATTAATTTAAGACAGATAAAAACATAAAAAACATGAACAATGCTACAAATCAGGAGGTGGGCAGGGTGGGGATGGCACACATAAAACCAGGTTGTTTGATACAAGAAACATTCAACCTATTTTTCTAAAGGATACTACAATTATGATGACTATAACCTTGATCTCTAGGACTAAACCAGAATGCCTGCAAATGGTATTTGAACTACCAGATAGAGATTTCATGTGGAGACAGGAAATTTGACAGCCAGTCAGTCTTGTATTCATTATGGGGCCTCAAGTAATTGAGTGACTACAGACATGTATACAAGTCTCCAAAACCTAGTGAGCACAGGAAATTGCCAAGGGAGGTTTTCTAGACTGGGAGAAGTAAATCTGTTTTGGTAGACGAAATCTGAATTGAAAATGGTGGTCTACCCTTTTGGAAGTTGTAATGTAATGGGATCTAGAGAATTCTTAAACTCTTCTGAAGAAGGTTTCACCTCCTCAATCACCCAGTCTCCGACAGGCTACTGGAACTTGCCTGTGGCTCCTGACTGGCTTCCAAAGCCGCTCAGACGCCCCTGTAGGCAGTACACACTTGCTGGCAACAGGAACCTTCAAAAAAGCTTCAGCTTGAATTACTGCATAGAGGACACAGTGCACAAAAGTCATGGGACTTCAAAGATGCTGCAGAAGCAAGAAGCTACCTCTGACTCACTCAGCTGTGCGTGTAATGAAAATTTTAAAAATGGCAAAAAATCTCTCTTTATGAAGTCCACTTAAAAAACCCAGGAATATCTATAACAACTACCAAAAGTTATTAAGTAATACGCCAACACACAAGACACATGAACAGTCCCAAATTCAAAAGGCCAACAGCTGCCTTCATCACTAGCTTTCTCGTGGTCTTGCCATCATATCAATCTTCAGCCATAAGAAGAATTAAAGGCTTCTGTATATTTTTCTGTATAATGTTTCATCACTGTTCTCCATTTTGTTTAGGTTACACCCCCGGGATGTAAGAAAAAGCCTCACTTTGTTAAAAGGCTTTGAGAAGAGTAGATAATAATTGAGATGCTCTTAGGAATCCACTGAAAATGTGTAACTGCTTGACATTTAATTTATACATTTGTGGTTACATCTTTAACAAACAGCAGTACAGAAAAAAAAAAATATTTCTGAAATAATTTTATTTTGTAGTGTGCCTTGTACTTCCGTGGCTCAAATTTGACTGCAAAGCCCCTGTGCATCAGAAGAGAGCTCTCTCTGTTTTCTACTTACGGGAAAATTTTTAAAGATGGAAAAAAAAAGAGATTATCTAAATGATAAAATCCTTGACTATAAGGATTAAAAAGAGAGAGTATTTAAGAAGTCATGTGCTGAAAAACATTACGACAGTAGAAATTAATACCGCATTAGTCTGTGGTGGTTATTTCCAGCAGTTTGATCAACACCAGAATGAAGCAAAGCTGATTTCCAGTGACTGGCCATCCTGACTGGTGTCTAGGCTACATGTTTGGACCTTTGTAATTTTATTCTCTTCCTCTTCAAGGATGAGCGCCCACTAGACACTTCCCTCACTGGATCATTAACAGGAAACACACAATTTTAATCACTACCTGCCCACACATTTCCAAGAACATATCAGAAGCTCATATATGGAGGAGATCCTCTCATGTTTGACTTAGTTTGTTCAAAGGGCTCGGAAGACAGGCAGGAGAAGGCACAGAGCACAGCATACAATTTTCTCCCTTCAAAACTCCATCAATAAACAGGTTTCTCCTCCTAAAGAGAGTAATCTTGTGTCAATGGAAAAATCTTATGGACCTAAACAACTCCAGCAGCAATTGAAATCGGTATCAAAATTTTCCTTTTTCAGACTGTTTTCCCCCATAATATTTCTTCACCAAGAGAGGGACCATTTATCTAGCTACCACTGGTTTAGATAACAGTGGTATATCTCTAAATATAACTGCGAAGTACATTCTTTCAATGAGTCAATATAACATAGAAAAAATAGAAATAAAGAATATATTAAGATATAAAAAATTGGTAATATTATTAATTTTTATATTATGATGTATTGCAATTTAAGTTTTAGAGAGTTCCTTGCAGCCTGAAACACTGCCATGCTACATGTGAAATATGTTCAACAAGTAGCAATATTACAACAGAGGCAAGACTATTTGCAACCTGCACCTTCCCTGTCTTTAACACAAAAACTCCTACGTGAGCTCTGTCCAGACTTAGATTTTTAATGTCAGTGTTTGAATTGAACACATTCCTTTAAATGCATGAAAACATTCCTTTAAATAAACACACTAAAGCTACCAGTTTAACTTTAAACAGCATCACTGTTGTAGATGTCCAATACCCTTAGACAGATCCAATTTTCTGCAAATAAAATGCACCAACTGACAGAATAATATTAGTTTAATATACTAGTTTAATAAAGCTATTCATTAAAATGTGACCTAAACTATGTCTCAGATCAAAGGTTGCTCTTTCAGTTTGAGTTACTGGTTTGGGCACACTTTTAACACTTTTCCCCTAGCTGCAAACCATTCCTTTCCTTGGAAAATAGCTGTCAGCAGGTACCACAGCCTCTCCATTAATTACCTGCACAAACAGTTTTGTTCTGGCATGGTTTCCTGACAGTCTGTTTGAAAAATGTAAGTAACTACAGTAAATTATAAACCTTACTGACCCCCAAAATACTTAAAAAATTGGCAATTTTTCTGTAAATGAGAGTTCAGCAAAACCTGCTGCAATGAGTCATCCAGTAACCTCAACACTCCCTAACAAACAATTAAAAATGTTTTGTACCAAGGGGCTCTGCACCCCCCATTTCAGAAATATACTTCCTATTTTAATAGTATTATAATGCAGTTTAGTTCCACATTTACCAGAGTAGATGGAAAATCTGTGATAGAAGTAAAATCAGGATTAAGGAGATCCTAAATAAACTACTCAATAGCTAATTGATTTAAATAGTTTAGCCACGTATTAGCATAACTGGCATTATTTACCTCATACTTCAACAAAACATGTATGTACCAATTCTCAAGTCTGTTAAACAGACATATCCAAAAATCAGCCGCACAATTATGTAAGTATTCAAATTATTATTTCAAACTCAGAAATATCCCCTCCAATGTCAGAATGTTATTTTTCAAACTCAAAATCTTGAGCCAAGTAAGGCACAGATATTTTACAATGCTTCCATATTTTATTACAGAACTTTTGATCACTCCTTCTCTTTCAGATTAACTATTTTTCAGAACACTTCTCCTTTGTTCAGCATAATTTTCCATCATCCTCTTCTGTCAAAATGATGATTTATTTTTTTGATAGAGGAAAGCATGGGTAAAGAGAAGGGATGAATGAACAATGGGGTGGGGTGTTGTGAGAACAAAATCAGAATACACCCTACTTAACATATGTTTTTATCAAAAAAACCCTCACGACAACAGTTTTCATTTTAATCAGTTTCAGGTTGCTTTTTTTAATCTGAAGTTTTAAAATTCAATGAGCAATCTGGAAAGTACATCTTCAGCTCAATTTTGAAAAACATTTTGATTTATTTAGTGGTTATTTTTTAGCTGCACCTTTAGCATAAGTAACAAAAAATATTCCTCATGTGTACATGTGCATAGTGAAAACAGAGTACTGCTCATGGACAGAGAACTAATCAGAGGAAGTCTGTGTTTGACTTTCACCAGTTTACAAGCTTTGCAAGCCAAACTTCTCTGTGATTTAAGTTTGAAGAAGAAAAGAAAGGTGAAGGTGAATAGCCAAGCAATGACAGATTCCAGTACCTCTGCATTGCTGGTACATCAAGCATACCAGACACTTCTTGCAGTCTTCTGTCTTCTTTGAAAGCTCCGTGTGACCATCCTTCATTCTTGAATTCTCTAATTCCACCTAACTCCCAAATGCCACTGAAAAGCTCTCTTCTTGCTGCATACCCATCCCTCTTCCCTCCTGGCAAACTCCGGCAGCATCATTGAATCAAAGCTACTGTATAACTTGTCACCCAGCACATTCTTCCTTCCATTTTTATTTTCATTATCATCATTTTCTCCATTTCCCTCTTTCCAGCAGTGAGGAGTGAAACTTCCCCCTCTCAGGCCCTGCTGTCCAAATTCCACCTTGCAGTTTCTTGCTTCACATCTATATCATTTTACCTTTTCCCTGTACGACACTGCTATCTACTCACTATTCTTGTCATGAATCCAAGAACCTTCAGTAATCAACTTGGCTTTTACCCCCTCTCTTTATAAATATTCCCATCTCCTGACACTTCACTTTTACTTCCCTTACAGTTTTCACTTTCTTCTGTCTCCATTTCCGCTCCCACCCCACCACTGCCACAGCCCTAATGACCTTTACACCATTTTTCACATGTGAAAATGTGAATGACTTTCACACCACTGCTTTCAAAACCTAGAATCAGTTTCCAAATCTATTTTTAACCAGCAAATCCTTGCTCTACTACTCCCCGAGTATCTCCTTTAAGGCTCTTCCCTTTCTTCTAGAACATGGATTAGCCGAGTTCACACAGGCAAGAAGCCTAAAGGCACATGTAAGCAGTCACAGACAGGAACATTCAGATAGGAAAATTTGTCTGCCTGCAGCTCAGTACCATCTCCAGGATGGAACCACCCTCAGAGCAGGACTTTCAAGTGTCCTGAGTTACTTATAGTCAACTGCAATTCTCTGAAAACTCTGGAACCAACAGTATATATAATTTCCAAAATTATACATTAGAAATCAAAGGAGATACAGTTAGAGTCCATCTTTAAGTTTCATTTATTCTATGAGTCGAGTCACTCGACACACTTTAGTTATGTGCAAATTTAATTAGCAAAAAAGATATCACCTGGAATTAATTCTAAGTTCTGTCTTGCCAACCTATATAGCCCAAGTTATATTCCCACAATAATCAGAGTGCCTCTGAGGTTCAAGTCATATTTTCAAGACCAAAAGCCAGTTAATTCAAATCTGAGATACTGCTGGGTGAAGAAGAGTCAGATTTAAGGCAAGGAGTAAACTGTATGTTAAGTTCACACTGCAGTGAAGACAAGCTCTCAGATTTCACTTCATTTGGCCAAAAAAATCATATTCAATCTTTATGAAGAAAATAATTTAAAATTATAAAAAGTCAATAAACACAAATGCTAACAGAACTAAACTTGGCAGTGCTACCTACATGAAGAATTTTTTTCTGTTTTTCTTGTTTAACTCACAGCTTAATACATTGCTTTAAGTCTTAATGTATACCAGGAAAACACAGAACATGCAAAGAGTCCAAGTTAATGTTGCTGTTGGAAACTTAATGTTTGCATTTCCTGGATTTTGGAATTTTAACTAGGCGAACAATACTGCATTGATTCTATTTTGGCATTTGCTAGAAATACCAAAGTACTTTTTCTCTTTTTATTCTTGCCTGAAACTGTATAAAACAGAGCTAAGCAATTTGATAGTGAACCTTTGACATTTTTTGTTATTTATTGGTCCTCTCCAAATTACATATCTTGAAGTTTACTGGGAAATTACAAAGGTGCTATGTGAAGCAGCAAGCATACCTGTGCCAGCAAGTGTAGCTAAATTAAAGTGCATAAACACCTTAAAAAAATCTAATGCTTTGCAAAATGTTGTGAATGCAGAAGTTTTGATGATGCAATGCAAAACTATTCTACAGTAAAATGTTTCTTTGAGATGCTGTCATTGAAAATTCCCTAAAAGCACTGAAGAAGTTAATACAGGAATGTGCACTGTTCCCACATGTCATATACTCCTTTATGCTCCTGTAACAGGGTGTAACCACAGGTCAACCTTCCCTCTAAATTGAAAAGCTAAAAATACCTAGCAAGTCCAAAAAAACAGAGGCAGGTAACTGGATTCAGCTAAGTGAAGCTACTTCACTTAACACATATATTGTAAATTGTAGTCACTTCAAAGTAACTGGTCTGTTTGAGTGCCTATTGACGTGTGTTCCTTGCATGAGCATCCTTGAGATGGTAAGATATGGAATGGAACAGCGGCCAGGGCTCATCTGGCACTCTTGGCTCCTATTTTGACAGACGATTTAAGGTACAACACTGATAGAGATCAGTTAAATACTTATTTTTTAATCGTCCTGCATTTTCAGAATTCAGAAATTAACTGAGTTTTTTGGTTGGTTTGTTGTTTGGTTTTTTTTTAATAGCTAAGGTAAGAGATGTGTCTCCAGTGCTACCTTTTCCAGTCAGGTTCCTACCCTTGAAAATGATGTTGCATAAAAGACCCTACCAAATTTAAGTATCTACAGAACCATATGATTTCTCTGAGGATCTGCAACATTGAAGAGTCTATGAAATGAGAATGAATAAACAAACAGTGAGGAAGCCTCCTCTCTCCTACTGCTCCCTAGATGGATGGGAGGGGAGGAATCACAATATATACATCAACTGTAAAGCTTTTTACAATTTTTTTAAACTTCTCCTTTCTAAAATTATGATGATTTATAAGGCTTCGTACAAAGTGACTATCAAGGACTCACATTACTCTTAAAAGCTGTGAAAAGCACAGGTGGGTCTCAATAAAGAGACCATACTGGATTTGTAACTTAGAGTACATTAAGTGTTGCTGTCGTGACCATTCCAGCATTACCACACCAACAAGAGAGAACATCTGCTACCTATGGGGGTGGAGAGGCAGCTGGGAGAAACACAGATACAGCACTTGGACCAGAATCCAAACGGGCATCAAAACCAAATTTTACCATGACTTCCAAGATGCCCGGAAAACATCTCTGCAGGTAAGTATTCCAAATGAGGTATTCTTTAAATGTGATGAATTGAAAACATTCCCAGAAACTTTCAACTTACATCACTCTAAGCCAGGAGAGGGAGCTCCTGCACTTTTCAAATAAGTCAATATGGATTTCATCTTGTCTTTGGAAATAACAAAGCTGTTCTCATCTCATGCCACACACAGGTCTGCATTTGATTGTTTAAGAAGAATCATCTAACATGAAACTTGAGGATATATAATGCTCTAACTATATATGACTGATATGGTTTAAAAAAATTGTTATAATTAGTTTTATTTCCCCGCCTTATAAAAGTGATAATTATCACATTGCATAAACAACATTACTGAAAAAACTGTCTGCAAACTGTTTAAGAAGTGAAGTTCCATGATCTATAAACAATAACACAATAGGTATGAAAACCCACTGAATTTCTTAACAACAAAGAGGTGTTCTTCCTATTTCTAAACTGAATAATCTAGAATTATAAGAAATAAGGCACTGGATTTTGATAATTTTAAGAAAGTTAGGAAACTGGAGAATTGCCAACTAAACCAAATATTTGAAATTTATTACTGCAGAATGTTGCCACAGTTGCATTTTGTCAATCCATCTTTTTATGAAGGTTGTGTTTTTTTAAAATATTTCAATACAGAATAGCTATTAATAAAGTGCTTATTTTTCTCCTTTTCTGACTATGATAAAAGAAAAGTATTTCACAGATTTTGTGGTCTGTTTCCATACTATAAAGGAAGTATCTACTCAAAGTAAGAGCAGACCACAAAAAAGTCAGAGGGGACAAAACACAAGTTTTCATAGTGAGCTCTATCAGAACACATTCGTTTTCTCAGATGCATCACTGTGATACCAGTTACATTTTCTAGGTTGAGGGAAAATTCATTGAATAAAATTGATTACATATTTAAAAGATATCACTGTAGCAAATTTCTAAATCACTTCTATTCAAACCAAACATACATAGAGAAATGCCTGGTTTATTTATTATTTTTTATTTTGAAGAAGTAACTAAATTTTTTTATTTTGAAGAACTAATACACCTTAATCCTGGAAATAACTTACGTTTCTCATTCAGTTAAAACGTCCAGGATTGAGCTGGCCCTTGTTTTTATTGATAAATTTTATAAAGAATGACCAAGACATTTGAACCCATTGAAAGAAGTCAATCTGTGGAAACTTCTCGCTAGAAAGCACATGCTAGCTTGAAGAGGAAAAATGTCAAAAATGCTAGACACAATTTGGTGTATATAGGAAATCACATATTTCCCTCTTCCAATGGTTTGAGTTCCAGGTAAGCACTTGTTTCCCAACTCACATCTCTTTCTTTTATTTTGATCAAAATTCTCAGCCTTCCAGGTTCCCTGACCAATCCTTTGATATATATCAACCCTGAAATACAGTTTCATTTTCCATATGGTAAAAGTGACAACATTCTGTGTTTCTTTTCAAAGGAAACGAAGCAAATTTCTTCCGCTCCTTACTGATGACTGCATTAGCATTTCCCACACAGCCCTCAGCTTAATCAGAAATATAAAGCCTAACATCATCATATTCCAGCAACCAATTAGCCATCTGGTCTATGCAACTTCTAATTTGACAACCATAATATTCTTGAAATAATGCTCTGTGCTTGAAAACAGAATTGATTTACAGCAGAATCTGCTCATCAATGACAAAATCAGTCTAACTGTAATAGTCTCTTTTACAAAATCTGGAAATTTGGTCTCATGATAGAGAAAAATGATGCTCAAAATTTTCCCTTTCCATCTTCTATGACCTTCAACTAGGGTGGTGAAGGAGGAGAGGAAGAAAAGTCAAAGATCAAAGGAAGCACAAAAGCAGCAGTAGTATTTGCTGCCAAATTTCACATCACTGTCAGCTCTTACACTATAGCAATATAATTATGTAGTATAAATTTCATGCAGTTTCATAAATACTCTTTTCTCACTCATCGGTAGGCTTCAGATTTGTGGAAAATATTAGAGTATAACTCTATTTTTCATGGTATATTATTTGCCAAAGTATCACTGTCACAGCTCATTTCAGGTATGGCAGTATGATTAAAGAATACTAAGGAGGCTTTGACATGTAACTTAATTTTCACAAATACTGTAATTGTTACTCATAACATTATAAACTAGCTTAAACAAACATTAGGACCTGGAAGTTAATTCCCTATAAGTTATTAAGTGGATACCAGAAGATATTTCATCATCATGTAGCCCACCAGTTTGAAACAAAACAAAATACCACCTTTCAAGTGAAAGGAATATAGCCAGCAGCAGCCACAGGGAGTGGCAAGGAAATGGAAGTACAGAAGCACATAAGTTCTCTAGAAGAGCTTTTCAGTGTGGTCTAAATTCTTGAATCCAAGAGCCCAATGGAAGAAACAACTGAACACAGAGAACAACACCACACATCCAGTCATCTTTACTGTTAGTCAAATGGACCAAAACTTTAGAGATTCAAATTAATTTTTCAATAGGAAATTTGTCCTCATTTAAATGTCAAGCACACATTAAGGAAAAAAAAAAAGTATTTTCTCTTGAAATAACTCCATTTTAAGTATGTTGTTACTCAAGACATTCTTGAAGCCCAAGTTGTGCTTCTCCAAGGTCAGCTCCTCTGGTCATCAAAGTCTCTTCTACAATTCTTACCTCTGCCTTGCCTCTACTAGCTAAGAAAGTAAGCTAGCAAAGAGAAGAAAGAAAACTCTTTTCACACTGTTGTCTGTGTGTGTGAAAACAAGTAGAAATAAGAGACTCATAACTTCACAGCTTGTAGATACAAATGCAGCTTACTAAATAACCTTTTTTCTTCAGTACCACATCACACTATTTCAAGCAGAGTGTACAGAGAAACAAACAGATTAATGGTAATAACCAAATTAAAACAAACCTACAACCTCCACCCCAAGGGTTATCACACAAAATATACAAGTAAGTACATGTAAATAATTAAATAGAGCGTTTTTGAAGATTAATAGAGTGTGTTTCTGCGATGAATAAGTATCTTACATATTGTCACAAAAGAAGATGAACCAGAGTTGCTAATCTTCCTCCCCTTCTGGCCACTCACAAAACTCCTTCAGGCCCTCATGAAGTACAAACATACTGAAAGAATCATCAGAACTAGAACATCTAGTTTAGAAAACAATGCCAAAATCAGAGCACTGATAGTTGATTTTTAAAAAAAATCTCTTTTGTACTGCCATGCTTGAGTAATATTGAATAACCACATTGGGCATGCCCAGCCTCTAACCTCCCCACAGCCACAGGCAACAGGAACAACAGGGTTTTGCAGAATACCTGACTCACTGAACACCCTGTGATAACATTATCGCTTTTAATACAAAATGCACCACATCCACAGTATGTCAAAAATTACTTACTGTCACAGGCGATTGTGGAATAGTTATCAACGTGCAAATATACAAGTACTTGAAAAATAAATTACTGCTGCATGAAGAGGAACTTAAAAAATGGGGGAGGGAAGTGCCTATAGAAATAACAAAGCCTCTAGCTGTAGATTTAACTCTGAATAAAATAATAAAATACACCAACTAGGCACTCAGTAAGTTCTTCATAACCATGAAAAGCACAAAAACGTGCTGTTCCTACACTGGCTACACATGCAGACAGGTCGAGTTTGAGCTAGCCACCCCAGCCACCACTCTCCTTCCTCCCTTTTCTTTTTGGCCCCTAAGGAGTTTGACAACCCACCAGTCAAACTGGTCAGCTTGATTCCTGAAGCCAGACGCCAGCAGTGACCAGCCCAACCACCACCTCTTGAGGTTGACACACCAGAAAGCAGCCACCCTGCTACACATAACCAGACACTTCTTGGAAGTGGCTCAGCAGGACTGTCTGAGATGAGCAGTTATGTATGTTTCACTGGTCTTATCTTTCAACTGCAAATAAACCCACCCTTGCCTGTGGGCTTCAGGCAATCTGCAAAATAGTCTTTTATGTGTGCAAGGGGGAGGAGAAGGGTATGAGGCTAATGCGGAAAAAAAATTGTCCCGGCACTCACTGAGAGCTAAAAGAATCCCTGAAAACAAGGTGCAAGCAAGTATGACTACAGAATTGGCTATCAGGTTTACTTCCAAACCTTGCTGAAGACACTTGCAATATCTAATCTCACTGTAAAAGCTAGCTTGAAAGTGGAAGGTAGCTCCTCCTATAAAAATCTAGCAAATATACCTTGAAACAATCTATATTCTGTGTTAGCACTGAGTTATCTTGCATCTAAGTCCATATTTTACAGTCGTAAAATCATTCCCTGTTTTCACACTGCCCAATATATGGCCCATCTCACTCGCTGCATGGACAATCCATGCTCACTGAGTATTCAGTTTGTCTTTACTGTCTTACATATTGGCCTTATTTGCTGCAAACCATCTAAGTGCAGCTCTGAAGACAGATGACCTTTCGCTTCTTCTGCATTTCCACACCACTTGCTCAATATACCAAAAGATATCGAAACATTAGAAGTTAATTCTCACTTTAAAAACATCTAAAGAGAAGTGCATTTCAAAAAGACACTTGTTATTTTAAGTACCTAATCATGGCCCAAATTAAAAACCAGTAAGAACCTTTAAATACATTCATACAATATAATTGCCTAAATTTCAAAGTCTAACAACAGAGTAAATTGAAATAGGTTCCAATGGACAGAGTTTTCCAAAGTACTACCTGGGACAGTATCACAGTCTTTTTGCATATGCAGAGAATATTTCCTTGATTTCAGATTAGTTCAATTCAGTAACTAGCCTAAATTCTAAGTGACCGAGTAGAACTTCAACACAGGAATGGTCGTTTTCATTTTCCTCTATACAAATGAAAAAGCAAGCATGTAGGAAGCTCTGCTAGTTCTACCTTTACAGTTTCCCTTTGTTCTTACCAGTAAAAGTAAAAAAATAAGGAAATTCATGTTAAGCTATCCAACTGCTTATATAAAAATGTATGGAAGTACATTGTATAGTTCTGTGAGAAAAAAAGTCGTATTAACTAAAAGGAATTAATGTCTTCAGAAGAAGTCAAGATGTTTCAGGGCAAATAAGAATCTAGAAATTTATTTTCAAGTAAATACTAACAAATTGTTATAAAATCTGGTGACTACAAAATTTGATTTATATAGGTTCTCTGTACTATTCTGTAGTTTTGCAGTTTTCATACATTTCCAAAATATTCATGCAAGAGAGTATCACTGTACTTAATACCCAGGTTTGAAAGGAAGGCACAGACGGGCTTAGGTCAAGAGTGCTGATTAATCTGTACTGCCCTTTTTGAGATGATCTAACATTTCAGGGCACTTTAATGAACACCTATATGGGCAACAGCACAGACACGATGAACTTAAGCCTCTGCGGAACAGAGAGGATATTTGGAAGCCAGCTTCCAAGGACTCGCACTGGAAACTCAAACTCAAGTATATCTATTTAGTATCATCTCTTGAAAAATTTTAATTACCTAGAAACACTAATTAAAATGTGATTAAGCTCATTAGAACACCCCAGCTGCAGCAGGAGCACAACGCAGTTCTCCATTCCAGTTTTCGATGCCCTAACGATTGCCAGCCTTCCCTTTCCCAACACCTTTTGCCACACCTGTAACAACCTGGCCTTACTACAGTCTGAAAACTTTGACAGTAGCTGAGATTGAGACATGTTGTGTCATGCAGGAGCATCAAAACATTTATACAAAATGAACTCAATTAAGGTGTAAGTGAAAATCTCAGAACTGCTCCATTTTAGAGCACCTGACAACTATTCTAGTGATACTCGTTCAAATTCGGTTGTGAAGAAACAGCTTCCTGCAGTCTTAACACAAAACCCACATACATTATCATGGCAAGTGATCAACACCTCCATGGCTCATGAGCTGAACAAAGTAGGGCTTTCTGAAATCCTGCACAAATCCTGGTGGCTGCTGCTCTGTAACCAGCAGCAATCATTTACCACCACGAACAGAGACAGCAGCAAGAGGGCACTGCACTTGGACCCTGCAAAAACCGGCACTACCGGCTCCACTACGTATCCTTAAAGGCCTTCTCAGCTCATAGATTTTTGGCAGGCCATGGATGCAAAACCAGCTCAGCAGAATATGTGAAACACAGAATAATCTGAAACATAAAAAGACAAGATTTCCCTGGCCTACTCCTAAGCAACACACAGATATTCCAAAACTTTAGTATACTTTTCTCAGTCTCCACAGCTCTCCTTGTACTAAAAAGGCAAATCTTCTCAAACTAAAGGAGAAAATCCTGTATTTCCAGGAGAGAAGACACAAATCAACCTAACACCAGAGGGAGAGGGAGATCTGTATCAAAGTTTGTTTAGGCACAATAAACTGCTGCCTTATTTGTTCTCCCCACTCTCAAGAAACCACATCTTTAAAATACCACTCAGAAAAAAACAGTCATGGACAATCAGCAGAAAGAATGTCACATGTAAAGTCATGAAAGGACCGAAAAAAAAACCCCAAGGTGAAACTTGCTCTTGTTAATCAGCAGGAGGTGTTGGGAGGCTGCCAAGTTAGTTAATCCAAATACACAAACAAGTTAACGATGACCTGAGGGAGCAACACTGGATTTACACATTGAAAGAAACACCGTAGAGGAAAATACTAAGAAACTGAATGTACTGTATGCTATTATTTCAAAAACTCCTTAATTCACCAGATGGAACCATGTAACAAATAGAGAAACTGAGGCTCCCCCAGGAATCCTATTGCAGTCCCCATTCCCATCACAGGATGGGAATTTGCAACAGAAACTTCAAAGAAGTAAAACTAGGAATTCCCCTGTTTATAAGTGCTTTTGGAATACCCTACCATGCACCTTCTAGGGACCAAAATGTCTTACTGTGTTCATTAAGTTCACATGATCCAAACAACAAATACTTTCTTTTTTAAATTATCAGAGAGTAATAGAGAGAAAAAAATCATGTCCTATTCTGCGTTTCCATTCAAGCTACAGTTTCCATATTTTAATACCACCAGCGGAAGCCTGAATTCTCTAAGAGGAAGGAAATATACTTGTTCACTCCTGGCTTCAAAGATGCGAATGAAAGCATTTTGTTTTCCAGTCAACTGCTGATGTCAAGTAAAAAAAAATTGTCAGCCTCTCTGAGAAGAGTGAAATCATCCACTTTTTAAAAATACTTTCACAGTTAACTGTGGGAGAAATAAAAGGCATCACTTCTAGCTTCAGAAGCAGACAGATCAGTTTACATCCTAAAGACGGGATCAGACTACTTATGTAAACATGGGACAGAAACATCTACAAATATACTGACAAACAATTCCTAAAATAATTGTATCATGTTCCCGTTTAAAATAATCCTTTACAACACTTTTTCTGTTTTAAATAATTCTCTAAAAACATCACAAAAAAGGAACAAATACCTTGCCACTTTGCCCCCCCCAAATGATAACACTTCCCAGCTATCAGAAATACCTGGTATGAACAGAATTACTGTATGTCTTTTGCTCCTACATTCAACCACATTCATATGTTTCACATGTTCCACTGCATTTTTATTTGATGTTGAAGATGCAGTAGAATGAAAACAGAACTTATGGTTGTTTTACCATGAATCAAGTATCTCCACACTAAGGCAACAACCCTTCTACAGAATCAGGAGGTTCAGAATTCAGCTGCAATAAGAGATTCCTACATTGCATTGAGGGCAGGCTACTTAAAAAGAACAACCAGATTTTTCTGTCAACACAATGTTTATACTGCAGGACAATCTCAAGTACACTCAAAACCAAACATTTTACATGCTGAATGATCACCCTTATAAAATAGATACAAACACTGATTATTGAAAAGATGTCTCCCTTTTTCATTCTCACTGCTATGCCAGGCATTAAAATACTCCTTTGCTCAATTTAACACACAGGTATATTCCAGTATTTTGGGGGGTGTAACTTTGCTTAGTACCTTAGAAGCATCAGTCCCAATCTTCTGTATTCCATGTAATTCAGGTAATGATATAAAAAACCTTGCTTTAGCATTTGATGGAAACACCACAGAATGTTCTGCTGAGATCCTAAAAAGGTACACCTCACCCAATGACCCCACCAGACTTCTCCACACTTTCTAAATGTTTTCATCTATGTAGTTTTGTTTGATTGTTCAGAGAGGCTCAGCTGTCATTCAGGTCAAATTCATTTGTCACAAATCGGTGGTATAATTGGCCTGTAGGAATGAAAATTTCTTAAAACAATAATTAAAATATTATTTTAGTGAGTGTAAGACACCTACAGTGTCTGTTTAGGCACTCATTAGTCACCATCAATAAAACAGCTAATAAAACAACAATTACTGGTCTTTCCTGGGAATCACCTGTCCCGATTCCCATCACAGGGTGTGTACAGAAGAAAGACTGAGCAAAAGCTTGTCACCCTCTTGCATGCTCAACAGCTGCCTTTTCAGTCCTACCAGGGCAAATTGGAACCCAGGGATAACAGACTTTTCCATTCCATTCCACATGGAAATACTTGATCTGAATTGTTCTTTGACCACTTTGAAGTGATACTTTATGGAAAAGGAAGTTTAGGAAAGTACAACACCAGGGAGAGTAACTGACTTCCATTGTAGTATAAAATTATTAGTATCTAGCACTTATTTTCAGTCACTTAAGTTTCTACTAATGCAGAATGTATCTGCAATCACTGCCACCACTCTGTCTCTGTTTTGCTGCTTTTTGATCCAGTTGTGAATAATGCGCACACAGACGGAAAGTCAGCTTTGTATCCTCAGTGTGAAAGCAAGTAATTGACAATCTAAAATCGTCTGGTGACCCAAGCCCACCAATTCACATTCCCCCACTGCTGTCAAAGGCATGACACCACCCTCCTCCTCTTCAGCCGACTTCAAAAAGGAGATAAAAACAGTAACTAAGGAAACACCCAAAGCACTCAATATATAGCCACAGTGACAGTCCGCAAAGTACAGAATAGGAGAGCCAGCACAGAGTATCTGCTATACACAGAAAATGACAAAAGTAAAAATTATTTCCTCCCCCACCAACCAGCAGCACAGTATCCACTTGGGTCAGACTGACTCTGGACTGTCACCACTAACACTGACAGATTCGTAAAGCTCTTTGTTGAACCCATTTTTTTTGTTTTGACTCTTCACAGTATGTTGTGAAAATAATTTCTATAACTTATGTCAACTGTAAAGCTTTTTTTTTTTTTTTTTGCATTGTGTTAAGTACCCCAAATTCTCAGAAATAGTGAATAAATAATTTCCTATAAATTTTCTCCCACTGCTTATAATTATCTTTCATGTCCTCCTTCAAGCACCTCTATTCCAACCCAAAACTAGTTTCTTTACTTCTTTTTCTCCTTTAATGTAGAAGCCATTTCATTATGTTCCCTGTTACCTCTCTTTTCATTACAGGGGCTAAAAATCCCAGACGGTTTAGAATTACATCAGTCCAAGAAAAGAAACAAATGTTCAAGCATTCACAAAATTTTGGTGGGAAATAATTCTGCCGGGGATTTCGGAAACAGGCTATAGATTTTTCAATTTCTATTTTGTCTGTACAGACGTTCAGAAACATTGCAGCATTTCAGCAAGCATGTAGGAGGCAGGGCCCAACCTGCCCATACACAATAACTGGGCCACAGAATTCAACACCCATCTCATCATGAGACTTGCAGCAGGTGATGGAACAGGGACACATGCTCCACTTCTGATTACAAGATGCTGCATCTCTTTTGTCTTTCTTGATCAGGGAAAAAGAATGAATCCACAGCCTCACCACACTGCTGCAGTTACCCTGGTCTCTCACTTTTTTTAAGCCAAGCATTTTCCTAACACCAAAACCTCGAAAGTAAGCATTTTCTTCATGGTGCAATTAAAAAACAAGCTTTTGTAGTAATGTATGTTAAAAGAAAACAATGTTTGTAAAGCCTAAGATGCGCATATACACATTTTTCTGGGCTTATCGCAGACAAAAGTGAAACAAAACCATTTACAGCAGGATGAGAGATGGCATCACAGTGCCAAGTGCAGTAACTCCAAACTACATATGACAGTGATTACAATGAGAAAAATTGTAAAGTGAATTACAACATAGAGGTTGTCACAATCAGTCATCAGCTGTGAAACAAACATATAAGCCCCCAGTATTTTAGTACTATGTTTAAGCTGAGATGTCTAAGTGCATTTTCCCTGACACATCTGTTGAATAAAGCAAAGAAAATGCAAGATCTTTACTGGTAGCTTGTGAACACCCTAGAATGCAACAGCCAAGATCATTTATTACAAAAATCTTTCTCTTCAGAGTACTTTTATTCCTGTCATAACAAGGAAATTGTTATTTTGAAACAAACCATGTTCTGACACACGTAAGATCTATCTAACTTAAAACCCTGGAGCTGCCATTTGACACTTCCTATAAGCTGTTTTCCCATTTAGGAAAGAAGATTTTAATAAGTTTACATATTAAACCACAACTCTCCATCACATAATAAAGTCCTTCAAACTCAATACCTCCTTAAGCTAGTCATTACTAGTTGCACATTACAATCACTTCTTAATTGATCTAGAAATAAATACAATATTGACAAAAATGCTAAGAAACACATTTAATACAGCAAATTTCTAATGAGAAACAGAGAAAACCAAGAGATAAAGAATTCAGAATACTCATTAAAATGAAAAATGCCTTCTGCAATTACTCAATAGGAAGCTGAATAAATCTATTCACTGAAACTAGCAAATTGAGTTTGCCCTTTTTTCTCTGAATTCTATTAATATACAGACATCATGATACACAATAAGTCTGCACATGCACTTGGATCCATTTTCATTCTGTTTTGAACTGGAATGTCTCATCTTTGCCAATTTATTAATGGAGACACAGAAACATGATTATTTCTGCCTTTCTCTAGATGCATCTTCTTTCACCTGTCCGACACACTTACTTATGTCAGATTTGTGACCAATTCCCACATAAATTGGTATAAGTTTATACACACTAAAAAAATTAAGAACCAGATATTTTTCTATGACTGTTCAAAAACAAATTAGAAAATTCCTGTGTTTGGTTTTAGTTTCTTGTGCCTTATATGATCATAGTTTCTAGTACAATCATGTCTTCGTTTATTTTCTCTACACCTGATCAACCTGTCTATTTGAAAAAAGCAAGTTAATTTCAATTTGGAAGTTATTTACATTGCTAAAGTAATTACGTTTGATATAAGAAAACATTCAGGCACTTAAGTCCTTAGCATCTGTAACTATCACTGAAGCTTATGACTTTAGATCTCAATAGGAAAGATTTGGGTTGGACACATCGTGTATTTGGTCAACGGTTTCAAGACAGCTCCTTCAGAATTCTACTTGTGATTAAGACCTAATTCAAAGCTAACAAACTACACACTGCCCACCGTTAAAAAGCTAAGAGGATTTTAACTGCAACTATGCATGTTTTATGCATTTAACTGCAACTAAGGCATGTTGACAAGTTACAGTGCAAGGTTACTTGGAATCCAAAGCACCTGCACGCTCTGAGCAGTCAGAACACAACCACCCAGCTCTGTGCCCTGACCGAGGGACAGCAGAGATGTCCCCTCAGCACCCCACTGCAGAAAACAAGTCACCACTAAGCTGGAGTGAAGCTGCCTGCTGGTTTAGGATACTCTGTAAGAGAAAGCTTCAAGCCATTCACTTGGAGACTTGAAGGCAGTCACTAAGGGCTGGCTGGAGGTGGATCTCTATTATCAGCAGATTACTGGTGACTTAATGACAGACAGGACAGGAGCAGACAAGCGAAGGACTCTGAAGGGAGGTCTGGTACCTGTATAGAACTCACCTAGAAAGAGGGATTCTGCAGAACCAAAAAAAAAGAGTGACATGATACAATCAATAGTCTTTTAAATTCTTTGCAGCAGAACCGTGTTTCTGAGAGAAGCACAACCAGATGCTGTATATTACAAGACCAGAGACATACATTGCAGCCATTGATCAAAGAGATTGTGCCATATTATTCCATAAGAATGAATATATCCTACAGACATCACTACAGGATTTGAGACTAAGACTTAAATATAGCCTTGACATGATGCTGAATTTGGAAAATATTTTCCTGTTTATGAGCTCAAGCCAGTGACATACAATGGTATCATTCACAGAAAATCATGAAAGGACATAAAAGGAATTTTAGAAATGGTAATGACATTATGTTATGAATTGTATAATTCAAAAAAGCAATGTGCTTTTTAAAATTACAAGTTAAGAGTTTCCAATAATGTACTTGAAAACCAGTAATACTATTAATAAAATACTTCCCAACGCAATTTAACTACTGTTTTTTAAAAAGTTGACAACATATATTCAAGCATTGAAGGCAATAAAAATTTAATTTACATTTTTGTAATTGATGTCACCACAGTTTTAGCTAGTGACACAATGTCAAAATAATCTTAAAATGGTAATGCATAAAATTCAGTCTTGAACAAATTATTGTGCAATCTGCATCCCAAACACATAAAAAGGTGAAAGTGCTAGTGATGATCCAGGAAAACAACACACAAATAATTCAGCCTTTCTAAATTAAACTTAGGTTTGCGCATGAAAATATAATGATAATTATTAATATTATTATTACTGATACTATTTTTTAGCTTTTCATTGAGCTTAACAACATGGTAAATAAACAAGGGCTTTTACTTCCCTCTAAACTACAGTTCATTATCTTCATTTTTCTGTACCCCAACAAATCAACTAATGCAATGCTTTCATCTACTATTATCACTCGTGAGTAAGCTACTGAAAAAATAGGAAGAGGAAGCCCTTCCATTAAAATAATCTTAAAATAGTATCTGTCCAAAAATATCCACTTCAATTTAAAAAGAATCCTAGTGTGTGTTACCTTCAAGTAATGATTTATCGAGGAGGATGCCTCTGTAGCTTCTAAGTTAGGACTGACATTTGAACAAGACACACCCAGGCACAAGTATATCAAACTGAAGCAAGCCTTGTTTTCCAAGAAGACAAGAAAGGTACTTCTATCATCACATAAAATTGTGAAGGCAGGTTTTTTCTACTCCATTAATTCCACTGAAAGCAATGCACATTCGCGAGAACTTCTAAAACAACGTTCTTCAACTAAAATCACTAGTTCTCCTGCTCCTTTTCTAATAGTTTCAAGTGCTTTTCATCATGGATGCTAGGAGATATCAGTATTGAACTGTCATATCAAGGAACACAACCATTATCCCCCTATTATCTCAGTGCTCCCCAGGCAACTTCCTCCACAATTAATCTTTTGGAGAATCTGTCATGTTAATCACATTTCTCAGTGCAAGGTAGACACTGCCCAACTTCTTTAATATCCCTCTGGATCTCTTGGTCCTTAACAACCAGCTACTCCTGCTTTCCCATCCAAGGAGCCACACACCGTTCATTCTGAGCAGCAAAAGAGAGGATTCTCTTCCCCAGTCATCTCCTTGCCTACACCCAAATAAAGCTACTATCATCTTCATGCCCCACTTCTCTCTTCCCGCAGGAAACAGAACACTGCTTAGATGATCATGGTCCTTTATCTACAACTCTTCAGAGAAATTCAGTAATAGAGTCCAGAACAGATTTTTTTTTCAAGATATTCTTCAGTCTTAAAGAAAACACATTATTTTGAAACAATATTCTGAAAGACAGCTATGGTGTTAGAAAAACAGCTGTGCATCAATAGCACTACCCTTCTTCGCCCATAGCAGTAAATTCCCCAGTATAGATGTTCACTGCTTTTAGTAATTTCAACGCTATCCAAAAGCAGAACTGAAGCCAGAAAACTCAGCAATGTTCATTGGTTGAAGCAGAAAGAAATCTGTGTTTAACTTTCTACTCCAGAGTACCAGAACAAATGATTGTTGGTTGTGTAATGCAAGCCTTAGCCTAATGTTCATACTTACATCTGCTATTCTTCAGCTGTCAGACTGAAGAGGAACACCAATAAGCTACACAACTCCGCTAAAGCCGATTTAAATGCAAATGAGAATCAGCCAACATGCAGAAGAATAACAAGCTTCTGAAAAAAACCCATTTATCTCAAAAACAAAAATGATGTTCCAGAGTGTTTTAGGTTATTCCTTAAAAGCATTTGAACTGATTATCAGCAGATATCAGCTCATGAAAGAAGATTTAAGTGAAAAGGCGTGTGCTAACATTGTAATATTGCTTTCTGACTTCTAAATAAAACTGAAGTAGGACACCTCCACTTGAAATATTTAATTAGGCAGGAAATCTAAATCTCATATCCAATTTTCTTTCACCAAAACCTCTTTATCCTCAACATTACAGTAACTTCATTTATTCTTAATATTAACAGGTGCTGTTTTAATTCAGTGCCAGAGACAGGATAGGACATAAGCATAATATTACATTTGGAAACATGAGTGAAATTTGGCAGAAGGTGCTGTGTTGAGGTATCTCAGACACTGCACATGTGCTCCTTGCAGTGAACTGTGCCAGCTATGAAAACTAAACCACTTTAAGGTAAGATGTCTTGCAGATCAGTCGTATGGACTGCTATTCCAGACAATACAGGACACAAAAACCAATCCCATAATGGCCATCTGGGCACACATTGCTTCCTTCTGCTTTACAGCCAACCCCAAAAGTGTGCAATCATACCAGTGTTCAACATGTTTTTTCTTTAATTCTACTTCATAGCACCCAGGAATTGTATTTTTAAAGAAGTCACTCATGCATGAAGGCAACCATCATCCCACACTGAGAAACACAGAAGATTTAGCAGGTTGAAGCTAAAAAGCAGCAGTCAGTGCGATTATTTTGTTTTTTTTCATTGAGGAAAATTTTTCTCTTTTTTTTTTTCACTTTCAAGCTAAGCAACTCATTATGAGACAACGCTGACTAAATTTTATTCTATTACAGCTTTGCCCAGGTAGAAGCCTAACTTTTGAGGGTTGTCACACAGGGAACCAAAACAACATAGAAAAATGCAAAGAAAAAGTTTTGAATGATTTTGAAGTTTAACAGTAAGTTTCCCAGCTAGGTTACCCCCTTCTGAGGTCTTCCATTCACTGTAATCTTGCCTTCTTTAACGGAACAGAGATGGAATTTTTTTTGCAGAAGTGTTATGTCACTACTTAGAAATAAAAAAGGAAAAAAAATTAACTTTGCATGTAAATTCACAGTTGGATTTTCCAGTATAGCCTGCAAATATAGAAAATAGCTTTTTATTTATTTTAAACCATAATAGCTATAAATTCCCTTTTGTTTTCCTGTATCAAGATTCAAAATCACAATGTCTGTCTTTGGAAAAAAAAAAAAAAAGATACATAACAGGTTTTTGGTTGGTTTTTTTTTTTTTTAAAAAGGGGAAAACAAACGAAAAAAACCCCCTGAATTGAAACAACTCAAATTTCATGTCCAGAAGTGATATGATCAATAACAGCCATTACTATCCCATTTCCTTATTACAGTATCTCAAGTTGTTAAAAACTTTTCTGGTCAAACATTAAGCAGAAAACAGTGCTCAAACAATTGCTAAGAATATTAAATCAGAATAAAACCAAATTGTTTAGATGTTGATTCTCCTGCTCTCCAGTAGCACAATTTGCTCTCCTGGAGGAATTGAATCCATGTTTCAGGAGAATACCTGACACATCACCTGCAGGATACTTTGCACAGCACTGCCATATCCTCCCTGAGGAAGCTAACTGTGGCACTTGGGGACATTGTTTTGTGGTGAGCACAGTGGTGCTGAGTCAATGGTTGGACTCAATGACCACAGAGGTATTTTCTAACCTTAACAACTCAGTAATTCTGTAACACAGTCAGAATTGCACTTTGATGGCTTCAATAAAGTGGGCAAGAAGTCTGAATCTGCAGGCTGGTGGTTAGATCCCTTACCTACACACGAACCAATGGCTTATGGCACTCTGGGAAGAAGAGAAAAATGTGGGCTTGAAATCCCTCCAGTTGAGAATGACCTAGGAACAAGGCCTCCTACTTCTTGGACTCATCAGCTAATTAACTGCTAGTCTACTACATGTAAGATAGGTACCAAAAGCATCTTCCTAAGAGAAAAGTGCAGAAAGGGGTATGGAATTTATTTTCTGATAAATGTTAAGGGTCATATGAAAGGGGTATGGGATTTATTTTCTGATAAATGTTAAGGGCCATATGAATGTCTAAGGTATACCCCTGGTTTCCAACCAACTAGCTTCACTGTACCAGTGTTCCATGTAACAGATTTCAAATTCTATCAAGAAATCAGAATCTCATCATCATATGGTCCCTAGATACCTGCCTCCATACTTTCTTAGCCAGCAGCCTGATCATTATGAGCTGTGGTGTTGAACATTACAAGGCTTATGTTCTTTGTTAAACCTGGGACATAAAATCTTCCACTGCATTTTAAACAGTATTTATTTTTTCCAACACAATAGCCTTTAGGATTTTAAATGGGAAGAAAGTAGGTCAGGTCTTCCTACCGAAGCTTTTAAAAATTATTTTTTCTTAATTTTTTGTAGCTAAACTCTGAAAAATATATCTGCCTTTTGCATCTTCCATTAATATCTTTCGAATATAAATGTCTGAAGAGCACACTGATTTACTGAGAGCCTTACAAGTAGCAAGTGTCTATAAATATTAGTCAGAAAAATATTTAAACATAATTCCAGTTTTTGATTCCTTTGTAACAGGTCTGATTTTCCTTTGATCACATATTTTAGCAGTAAGTCATTAAAAATGCACAAAGAATTTGTCTGTGCACACATCAGCCAGAGAATACTGATCTGAACATTTAACAGCCTAAGGAAAAACACAAAATACACAAAATGGAACCCACGCACTTGAAGCAATCAAACATCTGCCTGCCTTTCAACACCACTTTCATACGACTGCCAGCATTCCCAAACCAGATATACCACAAGTCCCTACTGTTTGAACAATCTTGCCACTTGAAGACAATTTTCAGAGTTTAAAATAAAAAATTTTCCATCTGTGTTTCCGTTGGTGCACTGCAATAACAAGGAAGCTACTATTCACTTCTTTTATCAGCAATAGTACAAAGAATAAGACACACCCTTCTCAGGGAACTGGAAAAACCTGCTACATGAAAGCTGAAAAGTCTCCAACTACCCATTCCTTCATTTTGCTCTACTTTCAACAGAACTGAGGGAGGCTGCAAGGACTTGGCCTCAGCCTAACAAAAATAAAGCTGAGCAGAAAAGAAAGGTCTGTGTATAAACACACTGAAATAATTATACAACAGCAAGAAAAATCTACTTAAAATAAAAGGACAATCTTGGCACAAGATTGTTACCAACTGATGATGAATAAATTTAGGTTGAACACTGTAAGTAGCTTCATCATGTTGAGGAATTTAGCACTGGGAAGAGGCTTCTAATTAAAATGGTGAGGGGAAAAGGCTCAGCTGCTTTTAAGACAGCGCTCCATATGTCTATGTCTGTATGACATAAAGCCTACCAGAGCATGAAAATAAACTTGACGAATAGGCAGGTCTTTTCCTGTCCCACGTTCCTAAGAGAACAATAACTGTCAAGCAAATAACATCATTCTGATACAACTCTAAGATATAACCATCTGTCAGGCAATACCCCAGAATAATTACACCACAGAAAGCAAAACCAGCATTAATACCACAGCAGGACAAACTGCCATGAATAAACTTCACAGAGCATCTTTTCATAAAATGTCTTAGACCCATAACCTCACCTCTCATGATTTCATGCTGCCTCTGCAGAAAGCCACCTCTCATGCAGTACTTACAAATCTGAAAGAGCTCAGGTTATTTGGTCTCCATGCAACCAGGCAATCCTATGATCTGCACCCCCAGCATTCTGCACACACACAGCAGATCATCTTACCCCAAACAATATGACATCTAGTATGCTCAACAGCCCTTTATTTGCTACAATCCTTACTATCTTCATCTCAGGCAGGAAGAGTCAAAAATGGCTTTGCTGTTGAAAGGTTCAACAGCTGCTTTTGCCCTCACGTCATTAACCAGAACAACTACAGCAATCATGAAATTCTAAGACAATTGATTATACACAAACAGTCCCAGGAATAACACGTTCTATTAGACTAACCTTTACGATTTGAAGGAGCAGACAGACTTTCAGGCATACAAGCTTTTCAATTTGCTTGACATTCAAATATATATCCCTTGCAAAACTATTGTGGTTAAACCTACGGAAAAGTTTCTTCAGAACAAGAATAAAATTAGTGTCTGAGCTGTACAGCTCATGTAAATGAATCTCAATCTGTATTTTTCTTAGCTTTATTCTCTTAGTGAAGCACAGAGCATGGTAGCTGCAAGACAGCAATACAATCCATTTTCAGTTTGTTTATATCACACCACAGCCTTTTCCAACCATTTTAGTTCATCTGCTTATAACAGAATACCAGTGCTTTTTAACCCTGTCATCAAAACAGTATTCACTCTTTTATTCACTATGAGAGCCTACAGGTCTGATTTACAGTATATTCCAGACATATGACTGCATAATTGAGACAGGTTTGCAAAAAGGTGTGCTGAAAGATACCACAAAAGGCTTCCCATTAGTCCTGCTGAGAATAAGCAGACATGTTTTACTTGACCTACCCTACTAATCCCAGCACACTGGTCCTTAGCAGCAGATGCCAAGCTCAAATGACCACTTTAAATCTTTGTTGCAACTCCACTTCAAGTCTTTGATAATTTTTCATCTGGAAGTAACAAATGGATTTCAGCTTCTTGGCCTCTGTACAGCCTCCTCATAAGCACCTCATGATCTCCCTCGTACCACGAAGTGGGAATACTCATCTCAACTTTAGCTACATTTCTCTCCATCACATACAGAAAGGGATATATTGGATACTACTAAGATAAATTTCAGTTAACTGTCTGTAGACAGTTTTGGTTATTTTGCCATATTAGATAGCAAAATACAAAACTACAACAATATAATATATATGCCCTCTGACAATTAAATTTTCACATTCAGCAGTCTGATACAAAAGGAGATAAATTGTAGGATGAAATCTATTTGAGCTGGGTTTCATTCCTCTAAATAACTGTAAATACACAAATTGCTTGTATTTTTGCAGAAACTTACCTTAAACTGGAATAAAGTCAGCAAGGATATTTTGTATCACAGAAAGTCTTTCCCTTAAGGTAAGCATTAAAAAAGGCAACTGAACTCTTCAGAAACACTGTAAGCACTGCAAAGCATTCAAATGGAAAAGCTTTCTATACAAAACTTAGAGCACTCAGAAAACACACAGATTTTAAGAATTGCACCCATCTCAAAATACTCTTGCTTTGTGTCTTCTGCTTCTTCCAAGCTGCACCCACAAACAATTTACAGAATTCCCTTTCAGATATTCTGATTACTCTCCTACACCCACCCCTGGCCAGTTTCCAGGCAGTCTGAATTATTTTGCTATGCCACTGCAACGACTGCAAAGGAATGCTGTGTCCCAAGTAGCACAGCCATTTTTTAGTATATTATTTTGAAACAATACTTTCTGAAATACTATCCTGGAAATATGACATGGGGATCTCAGCATCTCAGGTATAGCTGTGTATGCTAGGCCTCAGACTGATAAAGTCACACAAACTTGCAATTTTTTATTGGCAAGGTTCTTCCTTCTCCATTTATATTTAATTCCAAGTTTGTAAAACTACATAGGACATTCTGGGAGCTGGTTCAATCCCATGCCAAGTCATAAGCCAAAGACTCCCGTGAAAATAGGTCAGATCAGGAATCCTCTGATAAGACATCAGCAACAGAGAAAGAAATCTGCCTCACACTGACTGCCAGAACACAGTCCAGTTTAGCTACATGGCAGAAACGTCTCAGCATCACTTAAGGAACTACTACCAGGAGAAGTCCAAGCCAGCCTGACAATACTGTTTGTTCTCTCTTCAGCATTGTCTAACAAAGAAAAGGAAACACAGAACAAACACTATGCCCCATGACAATGTAACTTACTGATTGGGAACCACTTACCTTGACAGTGGTACCACTACACCAATTCATATCAGGGCTGAAACCAGCTCCTTACCTGGCAACTGAATAACCCCTTAGAAAGAGGCTTTTATTTCAAGTTTTTACCATTCATCTTTTGTTACAAGATTCCTGCAGGATCCAGTGGATTAGATTAGCTTTTCCTTTAGATTTACTATTTCCAGGACTACAATTCTGTTCCCTTCCAGTAAAAGTCCAGGAAAAATTTCTCATTAAATGTGCTGATTCTACTGAAAGAATGGCAAGCATCAGACATTTTCCTTTCTTCACCTCATCACTCTTTTTGCTTTTTTCCCTGGCCTGAGAAAGGTTTCACTGAAGAGGAAGGTGGGGAAGACTCATTAGTGAGAGGTGTTTGAAGCAACAATCATCTGAAACTCAAGGTCAAATGTCTCCCTTGGTAACAGCTGCAGATGCACACGTATACCCACACACATTCAGTCTCCTTGCAGTGAGGACTGTCTCATACCTAAATACATACATCATGGAAGAATTTTTATGTATAGTAGACATGCATATGAGAAAGAGTTTGTGTGTGAAAATGTCCAACCCCCTGAAAAAAAATTATCTAACTACAAAGAAGAGAAAAATATAGTGTCCCATGTGTTTGCAACTTCTAGTTTCTAGATTTGTGAGTGGATCTGCAACATGTAAACACTGGATTTTGGATTACCTTTCCTATTACAACATAGTGAAAAACATCACAAGATTTAGCACAAGATAATTAGACATTAGGCTTTCAGTCAGGCTGTGGCATGTTCTTACTTCTCCATTGGGAAGGCAGGCTGTGTGTGCCTGTCACACACACCCATATCAGATCTCATATCTCAAGTCAGGCATTCAAGTGGGGAGATAACATCTTGGCATACTACTCAAGAATGAGTTTTCAAGAAGAAAAGGTCATATTATTACTTACTAAGTCAGAACAATATATTATTTAATGCCTCTAAAAAGCGTTCCAAGAACTACAGAGAAATCTATTTCTTTCCAAAGGCAGCAAAATATATACAGAGGAAGATATATAGTCTCCTAATTTCCACTACTCAGGGATGATATAATGAAAAACAGAATTAACAGTTGTTAAGGCAGAATCAAAAGCCAGCCCTGCTTGAAAGAGGAAGAAGGTGACACTATGGTTTTCACTCATGTGCGATGGCCAGCATACGGGTCATAAGGCCTGCACTAATTAGAGGGCGCAAAGGGAAGGTTTAGTCCTTTGCTCACTGTCCTCTCAAATGCACACCTAAAAATAAGGGAAATCAGCATCTGAATTTGACCTGCCAGTGAATGAGAAGCATCCCAGTGCAAGGACAGGGATGAAGACGTCTGGCCTCTGTGGTGAGGACACTGTCCTCGTAGCCTGGGAGCCAGGAGCAACAGAAGCGTGCTGGAATCCTACAGACTGCAGCAACTCCAACCACGCCTGTGCAGGCATGGGAAGAAAGACACACTCTTATTTTTATCCCACTGCTGAGCGACCTTATGAGCTGTAAATTAGCAGCTAAACAAATGGCTAACCGTAAGTATTGCACACAAGACAAGATTTGTTTTCAGACAACTGAGGATAACTAAATTTATTACTTAGATCTTTACAATGAGGGAAAACGTAAAAAATCTCAATTAAAACATGTAGCTGCTCTGACACAGTAGAAACTGTTAATACAAACAGACTAAATAGATTCAGAAGGTCCAATTACTTAACATTTTCCTGTTACCACGGTCTGTTAGTCTCAGACTATATTAATGTGCATGCGTGTTTTCTTGTCAGGAATCTGGAGATACTCCATTTGTATTACCAAGATGGTGGGGTTTTTTCATAGAATCATACAATGGTTTAGCTTGGAAGGGACCTTAAAAGATCACCTAGTTCTAACTCCACTGCTATAGGCAGGCATACCCCCCACTAGATCAGGTTATTTAAAACCTCATCTGACCCAGGCTTGAACACTGCCAGGGATGGGGCATCCACAACATTTGATTTTTCTTCCTGAAATACCCACCATCCCAATTGACCAGCTTGTGAAAATGCATAACGCACCTGCTGGCACTATGTGTCACTCTAGACTTTCACATGTGATGACAGGAGGTTTGTTTTAATAAGCTGCAGTGTTCTGATGAGTAATGCATGTGTCTACTGAACTGATACATACATTTTAAATATTAATGCTATGTCAAAGCCAAATGAAAGCTTTAGAGAAGACAGAGTAAATGATTTAATAAGGTGGGATGTTTAACTCCCTAATGTAAGTAGCAGCACTTAAAATGGTGAGCTTAGTCCTTGGATAAAGAAATCAGAATGTCTTGTTTTCTTTAAAGTGTAAGTGCTATCACCCATAAGAAGTCAAAACAGCTATCTGGAATTCATTAAATAGTGTGGCAAAGCTGAAAGTCTGAGGAGTAAAATATAAATTCAATATTAATGAAATGACATTTACTCAACAGCCACCAGCAATTACACATGTCCACCTACACAACAAAGCTACAGAATTAAACATTGTGTTACAATTGCTGTCTGCCTCTATTCATAGAGCAGTTTAACAGAAAATTTGCCTAACCTATCTTCCCACAGGATGCTTTAGTTCTGGACCAGAAGAAAAAGCTAGCACCACCTTTAGTTTGTTGAGCCAGAAGTGAGCTACTGACATAGAGTTAATGGGTTGAGATGACCCATCTTCGTATTACACATATTGGTTAGGTTTCTCTAAACTTTTTTCAGTCAGAACAAGTTCAATAAAAAGCCCTAGTGAGAAGGAATCTTCATTATCATCATTAAGTAACAGATGTATATGTCATGAAATCAGGAGCTAAAATAATGTTTTAATACAGTATGTAGTGTCAGAAAACAGTTTCCATAGCTTCTGGGAAGCAAAAGCCTTTACCGCTGGTATAATAAAAGTTTTCAACCTTTCTCCAGCTGTCAATCTGGTTGTTTGACTCCCAGTAAGTCACTTTTAACTTCCCTCCTCCAGTAACTGCTTTGTGAATTTTTGTACACTCACAGCAGGACTCTGCACGTCTAAATGCCCAGGAACACATTTTCCTCCACTGTTGCAGTCCAGAAGTCTGCTATTTCCAGACACTGAGTTTCTTTTCTCCCTCAGTCTGGCTGCCAGCATGCCCACCCATCCACTAGAAACATCATCTTCCAGCATCTCCAAACAGACGGAGACTACAACAGCATTCAACCATCTGCATTTGCAAGTTGTAGCCATAGTTCTAAACAAAGGAAAACATCTGTCTTTTCTACACCCAATCCAAAAATGTGTTTGCTGGACAACTGACTTCTATCTTGCCTCACCACTCAGCTGCTGCACGTGATTTTTGTGCTCCATTTTACCAATCAAGATTTCTTGAAGCCAGCCAGTCTTCCCTGGGAAGCACCCAGGGTGTCGTGCCAGGTCCCACGGCGCAAACACATGACTCTCACAGCGGTCAGATGAGGGACCAAAGGCACCCTTCAGCACTTTGCTCAAAGCATGCCATTCACAGTTTTATCCTCTGAGGTTTGCTTGCCATTTCGATACCCTTGCTTAGACTGGTGGAGGCAGCTGGAAGGTGGTCCAAGTCACTGTCTGTATCGTATTTCAAACACTCAAGCTTTCCAAGCAGGGAGTCATGCACTGCAGCTCAAGCAGGGCCCTTTCAGACTTGTTGGGCTGTAGTACTTGTAGTGTCGTCTTAATACCAAGACAAAGTTTCTAGCATGTATAATTTCGATGTTAATAAAGTCACAGATTTGGATCCTTGGAGAAGCAATCTTTGAATAAGCCTACAAGCTCTGTGGTACAGACTGGATGCTGCTATCGCCATAGGAAATTAACTGCTGGGACTGAAGTTACAGGTTAGCTCAATGTGTACTGTTGGTAACCTAGATTTACTGAATCAGTTAACCTTGGAGACCATGCAGCAAAAGGCTCCTTTCAGGGTTTCTGGGATTCCCAGATGGCAAGAGAGCACCAGCGACGCGAGGACAGGGTGTGCCCCAGGCAAGGCAGCTAACAAAGGGCTGCTGTTTGTCCTGGTGGGAGCAGCACTAACTGCCTTGGGCTGGTAGGAGGGAAAGCATTAGGGGAGGAGCAAGGATTTTTAGATATGATTTAGAGTAGAGATTTCACACCTTCGTTAACTTTTTGCCTTCATTCACCTTAACTAGGCAGCAAGCTGCTCAGTGTGAGGTTGGTTTTGGTCACTTCTCCAGCCTTGTTAGTTTCAAGATGATGCAGCTTTGGCATTCCCCCTTCCACATGCATATTTCACTTACAATGCAATCCTAACACAGAAGTTAACTGTGTTCACAGCTTCCCAAATGACCCAGATTACAATGAGATAATTAACTGCTCATGAACAGCTATTCATTGAAAACATCTATCACAGGATCTGTTATGCCACTGAAACATCTTCATTACTGTATCTGTCAAACATCTGAAGAAATTCAGGACTGTTTCTTCAGATTTAGAATTAGACCAGATTTAGTTCTTGTTTTGCAACTCTTCTGGACTGTGATAAATAAGCAAGGCTTTTTATCAGCTGAACTTGTAAGGTGTTTTCTAAAAACACAAAAAACCTCTCTCCATATGCCAGTTGAAGCTTCTGATTCAGTTACATCGAATGTGTGAAACAAATATACTTCACTTTCACGTATAATTAGCAATGTCAAGTCTGTTTCTTTAGATAGCATTCATGGCGTATTGTCTGTGAAACAGCAGCTCTGCATTTCGGATCTGAAACTACATTGTTCCTCTCAGAACAGCTTCACTAGCTAAACCGAGCTCAATATTATGAAAGCAATAAAGGGTTTCTATGCTCTTTTTATAAATGGATGTGTATGTTTTCAAGTTCTGAGACACAATTAGTAGCTCTGAAGCAGTTTTACTGTACTATTAAACTTGTTACACAATTTATAATGCAACATGTTTTGCAGTCAGTCTTCACTGTTGGCTGCATTTGCAATACTTCCCTGCTTTTTCAAAACTTCTACTATCATACATGATGAAATAACATAAGAAAATTTAGTCATTCTTGCCTCAAAAAAGAGGCTGTCTTTGCAAGACAATAAAGCAACACACAATTGGACAACACACAATACTTACACCACACAATGGTACAACACTTTCACAGTTTTGTTTATTTATATTAAGCCCGATATGAAATAATTCTTGGTCTTTAATATTAATCCACATATTGCTCAGGACTGTAGAAAACAAGCAACAGGCTAGTTCACTATCAGAAAACAAAGAGCAAAAGTCATCACAAGGGAGTCCTACCTGGAAACTGTTTTCACTTCAACAGGGGCTTAAGAGAACATATTTTCCAGATTGCCAAACTGAGAATCTGTGGAGTCTGAAAAAAAAGGGAAAGGGTAATAGTAATATGACATTCTAGTCAGTATTTGAAATGCTACATATTTTCATTCTAAATGTTAGAAAAATAAATTTAAAGTAGTTAATTTCCAAATATCTGATTCTCTATAAAGCCCTGCAGAAACAAGAAAAGTCAAAAGACTTTTTTTAGCTGGGGGGAGAGAGGATTTCAAATTGCGTATTTGCTCTGCTTCCACACCTGTCCTAAACAAACTGGTCTTAAAATTATAATTAAGCAAAATAATGATCTGAAAACAGGTAGAGGTAAGCATTATCTGACATATAAACATCTGTATGACTTCAGACAAATAACTATGCTTTATACATGAACAATATGCAAGTTCTGGCACAAAACTTTAGGTGTAAGCCTTCTACCACTGCACTGAATGAGTCCACATTAAAAAGCCCTTAAGCACTCATGACTTCTTGACTGTAGTAAAGAGGCTCATTTCTTTGCTTCATGGTAGCTAATTACTGCGCTCTGAAAGTCGGCAATAACCTCCAGACCATAACCAGCTGTGCACACCAACATTCAGCAAGTGTCAACACTGCATTATGCACTGCCTATGCCTCCTACAAACTGGGAACACCCAACATCTCCTCTTGGCAATAAACTGCAGAGCTGGAGCAGCAGGCCATGGAACACACATGGGGAACAGGACATGGCAGCCCTGGTGCATGCATGGGAAGCACCTGACAGTCAGAACAAAGTCAAGGCAACCTATTCCTTCCATGTTCAGATGTCACCATCTCCTCTGCACACTGCAAACTACAATGCTCGTATCTCCAATTTGTATTATATTTAATATAACTCTGCTTTAATATAGTTTGTAGTTATAGTTTATGGACTGATTCAATGATTATCTTTAAATACTGATGTCACTGAGGATATAAACAATGAGTTCATTTTGTGAGCTTTTTGCTGCAGGCTCATTACATCACTGACAAAAAAAAAAAAAAAAAGGATGTTGCCACTGTACCAAGATGTGATCCCAAGAGATTAAGACACTAAAAACCCTTTTTTAGCAGCTCATCTTTTCGTCAGAGCTTACAACTGGGAGATAAGATTGATTCTAGCCATGATTCATAATGTATATTAATCAACCATTTTCAGGACAAAACCTAGAGTCCCAAAGACTAGTCTGTCTGCTTAATGTCACTGCTTAAGAACATATGGAATCTGTTAGCCTACCAAAGTGGAGGGAAAATTCAAGTTGTGCTCTTGGTAGTTAAGCATAACAAAAGCAGATATTCAAGATCATCAAGGTTTTGTGCATATTCAGACATGCCTTATTTTTTATTTCTGCTGCTTTTCCCCTAAATACAAGACTGCCAGCTAAAATAAAGAGCATGTCAAAATATCTATCATTTATTGCTGTCTTTGAAAACTCGTTTGTGTCAAAGAACTCTATTGAATACCTTGTGGTAATGCGCAAAAATGGTTCAGTAAAATACAAAATGGTTCAGTAAAATACAAAAACATCAGAGCTGTTCTCAGACCTGCCACATGGCCAACATGACATGGGACAGAGCTAGTAGTCTGGGCTGTCAAGTGCTTTTAAGGATACTGCAGTGTAAAAGTTATTTGAAGTGCATTAAGTAATGTTTGTGCCCTGTCTATTTCTGTTATACAGGGCAAGGTACTGTATTAGATAAGTATATGATATCACTTGTGATAGAAATGCCCACAATCCACTGAAAGCAGGTATAAATAAATTCAGCTACATTATTATACTTCAAAGACTAAAATTAGGAGGACACAATTTAATATACTCCATCTTTTCCTTAATAAACAAAAGCCAGCAGCAAGAAGGAGATGAGGTCAGGAAGAATATATACACCACAGCCTGGGATTAAACTGCATTAGCACAACTATGTGGGAAGCTTTCATCACTCCTACACATAATTCATGTAGTTCTAGATGGTCAAACTTGCTTAACTCACTGCAACAACTTTCCAAAAGATACTCTAGAAGGCAACTAACAGACACTTTGCTAGCAGCAAAACTGGATTTTTCCTGCTTTTACTCATTATCATAGCAAGTTCCACAGTAAAACTTAACACAGAAGAACCAGTTTGGAGGGAAGATGCTACTGAACAAGTTTTTATAGATCCCTTCTGCTCCCTTCCATATGCTAGAGATAAATAAAGGCTCACAGGTGGCCCAGGTGCTTGCCACACAGAAAAGGGAGATTCAGTGCATGAAAGCAGAACTAAGGCTGGAGTTTCACTGAAAGGCAACATTGCAACATGGTGAGATGGGAGTTGCAGCAGATTCAGTATCTTCTTCGTGAGAAGCACAGTACTCCTACAAGGCACTCAGGAAAGGACTGGAAGTTGCCACTTAGAAAACATACTTGTGACCATTTCCTATCAGGTGTTGGGATGTCCTAAAAATGTTTACAAAAATGCAAATAAACTTCCAAAGTAATAATACATTCCTTATCCTGCTTTTTCTGTATCTGGTGTTGACTTTTATACTGTACTCTTAAAAACTTACAGCTCTGACACCTGCCTAATGTAAAATCTAACTTCTGAATGACATGCTCCTACACAGAAAACATTTTATTATAAACACAAAAATGCAATACTAACTCAAGTTCAAGGTCCATCTGACACAGTATCCTGTTTCTAATAAGTACTGCTAGTGGATGCCTAAAGAAGAAAACATAAACAGAGTAAACGTAGAACAACTATTCCTTGATGTACTTTGCCAGTTGACAGCAATCCACAGCTCTGGGATTTCCTGTCTCCTTTTAAGTGTACACATGTAAATATAAACACATTCATAATAAAGTCCAAAGCTATTCCATGTCTGAAATAATTTAAATCAACTCCTCAGCATTTAGGTTACTGCTTTACTCATTTTCATACAGATGAACAAACTGGCACAGTTGAAACTGATGACTCTCATTTCCTAGCTCTGCACGATTAAATCCCAAACACTAAATTAACTGTTGCTTTAAGACAGCTTTTAGAAGCTACATACAATCACACACCCTAAATGCAAAAAATCTTACTCAATCCAAACAGTGACATCTAGCAAAATCCTAATGTTAATTCTAAGTGAGATTTAAGATTTGATCATCCACATCAGTTAAGGACAAACAATACTTCCAGTAAGTGAACAACCTAGTAGTAAATTAAGTAAGCTATTTCTATAAATATGGTCAAGATATAAACATCCCTGCATAAAAGGGACCTGAAGGATGGTAACAACTCATATCAAAATTCTAATTGCTATATTTTAAAATGAACATCTACAAAACAACGTCTTATCATAATGGAGCTCTTGATCCAAGTAAACGTAAAATAAGAATCCGAGACCTCATCCAAAAAACCTAACTGTAAAAAACAAATTCTGAATCCAGCTAACAAAGATAGCCGTGAAGTCTAATGACGCTGATCACCACTGTCCAGACTGTTCAGTCTTCTTCAAAGGGAAGACTTCTGGTGCTGGGTGATGTGGTTTAGTGCTTTAGGGATCACAGCGATAGTGTTGACAGATTCTTCCAACCTTCACAATTCTCTGCTTCTATGATCATTGAAAGCTATTGCCCCTGAACTTATTCTACAGTTTATTTAGAGGGAAAGAAAGGCAAAGATGTGGCAAGTTGTTTAAGGAATCAAATCAATTTAAAAGATCAGGAAATGCAGAACGAAAGGCAGGTTGTTGTAAATACAGATAAAACAAAATGAAGCTAGGAAATCAGAAGTGAAAGCACTCAAATGGCATGCAAAGGCACCTACTGCTCTTCCCAGCATCAAGATTCATCTACGTTCTCCACATGCAACACGCCAAATTAATAAGTATTTATTGCTCCACACAGATTAAATGTAGGCATTAACAGGAGCCGGGTTCACAGGTGAATTAAGTTATTACCGGGCAATTCATCAAAACGCCTCCTGTTCCCGATACCCCATAAACTGAAGTTGATAGGTCTCCAGAGCCCGGCTGCGCAGCGCGGTATCCCTTAATGGCTCAGTCACATCCATTACTTGCCAGAAGGAGCTCTGCGCAACGAATCCCGGCAGCCCGGCAGCTTTTAAAAGCCGGAGCACTCGCCGTGATTAGATCCACCGTCAGCTCCCCCGCCCGCTCCGCTCCGCACGGCCGGCCTGCCCGCGGGGGGGTTCCCGCGCCCGGCGCTCCCGCACCGAGCCGCCCGCCCGAGGCAGCCCGGGGCACGGGGACGCTCCCGGGGGCTCCCCGCGGCGGCGGCGGGGGGCGGGGGCCATCTTGGGACCGGCGCCCCCCCGCGCCCCGGGACCGGGCGGCCACAGCCCGGCACCTGCCGCATCCCCTCTCCCGCCGACCGAGCCCTCCCGCGGGAAATCCCTCCGGCGCACCGCAGCCCCGCGGGCGCCTCGGAGCCCCCCGCCGCGAACCCTCGCCAGCTCGCGGACCTCCGCGGGGCTGCGGCTCGTACCTGCGGCCGGGCCTGACGGGCGGGCGCGACTCGGCTCCGTCTACCCGCGGCTCCGCTCGCCCCGGCTCCGCATCGCCGCCGCCGCGCTGGGCCGGGCCGGGCGCGCCGCGCACCGCCCACCGGGGCGGGGCCCGAGGAGCCCAACGGCCGCGCGCCCACGGCCCGCCCTCTCGCGGGGCCCCAGCGCCATTGGCCGGCGGCGGGAGGGGCCGCGCGGGCCGGGCCGCCATTGGGGCGCGGCGAAGGCAGGGCCCGCCCGCGGGGGGCGCGTGACGCCGTGTGGCGGGGCTGGGCTGGGCTGGGCTGGACGCTCCCGCTCCGGCCGTGCCGGCACAGCGCGGGGCCGATTCCCCTCACAGCGCAGGGCCGATTCCCCTCCGGGCGCGGGGCCGATTCCCCTCACAGCGCAGGGCCGATCCCCTCCGGGCGCGGGGCTGATTGCCCTCACGGCGCGGCGAGTCGAGGCTGTGAAAAATTCATTAGGGCTCTGCAGGAAAGGGAGTGCGAAACTCACCACACAGTTATCATTTGTGCTGTTAAGCTTCTTTCTATTTTTGTTTATTATGCTAATATATGTCAAGCCTTTGCGTGCTTGAGTTGGAACACCTTTGCATGCACATATTTTCCTCTCTAAAAATTGGTTAAAATTGCTTGCTGGACACATGAACTCGCTTCTTTGGACCTCTTTAACAGCAGAGCCCTCAGACCTGCCGGCAAAGGTTTCAAACCATCGATCAGGGCTGCGCACAGGGAAACATCAGTGACCTGCAGCAGCTGTTTGTCCAAGCCCGGAAAGCAGTAATGACAAAGCTAATTAATTAATTCGTCAGCTCCATGCCTTCTGTTTAATGCACGGTGTGCTCTCAGTGAACACATTATTTCGCTGCAATCCAAATAGCTAGTGGGAATGTGACGATGTTCCTCCAGTGTTTACTAAAAATTTCCTTAAAAGGTACGGTGGGAAAACAGTTTGCTTCTCCTACTGGGTTTTGTTTCCTCCGGTTTTGTTTCGCTCTGAATCCTCAATGTTTACATCAGGTACGATGCCTCGGGCTGGGTCTGCGTGCCTCTGCTGTGCTCCCCGCCCTGCTGCGGGACCTCCCGGTGCTGCTTTCCCGGGGGACACCGTGCTGCTCCGAGGCCTCAAACCTGAGATCCTGCACTTGCTGTTGGCCTCCTGCCGCAGGGAGCTCCCGAGCCACACCGAGGAAATGATTTCTGAAGGAGGTGAGCTCAGGAGGGAGCCAGGGTGAGGAGCAGGACGAGTAAGGCTGTTGGGATGGGGTTGAGAGATGGACGGGGCTTGCATCTGGCAGGAGCAGTGGTGGCTTCCCCAGAAGAAGCAGCTCCAGTCCTATCTGTTTGTGAAAGAATGAGACTTTACTCGTTCAATTAATCTATACTTGATGGGTTTATTTTTCATGTAATAAAATATGCCGAAGATTCTTCCAGTGTTTTCCAAGCAAAGGAATACACTGGTATTATAAATACATGTATTTGCAACAGCAGTGTTGTCCAATGTCCACAACACTCGGCATTCAGTGCGCTGGACTGTCAGCCTGAAGAAGGGCTCCCTAGTCTACAGCATGCTGTCCTGATAGTAGTTCCCAGTTAATCTCCTCAAAAGATGTCATTGCAGCTGGTTTTGGACAGTTCTAATTCTCCTGCACTTGGAGGGGCATTTTCACATTGTCTTCAAGTAGCATTTTGAATGAAGTTCTTAATTGTGCCAAAAATTCATTTAAATACTCAAGCAGTTCCAGAAGACTAGTTTCATACAGTTTCCTCTCATGTCTTTTATTACTAGGCATATGGTTTTGTAGTGTATAATGCAACTACTCTCGTTCAGCTTCCTTTGACATTTGTTCCTGTTCAGTTTAAAATTGCAATATTTGGCACACTACAGGATTATATTATTTCATTATGTTGTCAATCATTTTTTGTTTAGATATGCAAATCATTAACAATTACTTCCTTTTTATCCGTATCTTCAAAGACAAGACAGGGTGCTTCCTTTTGTGATGTATCAGCAGCTGAAGCATTCCTGAGAGGAAACCTGTTGAACCATACATGGTTAGTTTTTGAATAAATTATTCTTAAAGCCAGTAGAGTAATTACAGTGCCTAGAAATGCTAGACACAGCAAATGTTGCTCAGTTCCCGGATGAATACATTTTTTTTGTGGGTTTTAAGATCACGTTTTAAATATTTGTCTCACTGTCCTTTTAAAGAAATGTTTCACAAGATTAAACAAATGCCAAGGTAATAATTTCCTTCTTGTTATGCTGAGTATCACCTAAGTACTTTTTCATATTCTAAGACTTAACTTCATTTGGAAAATTAATTTTAAAAAATTAATTCTGAATTCTGATACTTTATATGCAAACTTTTAGTTGAGGTCAGGCTGTTGTTGGAGAAATTTAAATTCCCCAGGATGAAACTGCTGACAGACACTGAGAAACAAAACTCCAAACAAGGTTTCCAGCCAGAAAGATGAATTGCCATTGTACCCATCCATGTATTATCCTTCCTTTCCTATTGTAGGATTTGGCAAGAATGAGTTGAACCCTCTATTGGTTTTGAAAAAGGGTGTGTTCTCCACAAATCCAAAGCAAAGCAGCTCCTGTCAGCTGAACACTCAGTAATAGCAAGCGTGATGAAACTAAGGAGAGAATGAAGAGCTTTCCACAGGTCAGTGCTTTTTCCAGACCCAGGGGGTTTTTCCAAACCATCTTCAAAGAACATTCTTCAGCATGACTTTGGTTAGGAACTAAACATCTCAAAATCATTAAACCAGTCCAAGTCTGAAAGTCTAAGAGCCAGACTAGAAAAAGATGGTTAGGGAGGTAGATTTAGGCAGGTTGGATGACCTGCTCGTTTTCATTTCCTCCCAGAGGTTTTTCAGGTGGAAAATGGCAGGAAAAAATGACACTTCAGAAGCTGTTGAGACACACTAGTCCCCAAAACAGTTGAGATATGACTGATATGTCTGGGTTATTTTCTTCTGTCTTGCTGACATGGTTGGAAATCTGCAAAGGCAGGATCCTACATCTCTTATAGGGGGATGCAGCAGTAGAAAGACATCTCAGGTGGTACCATGTCTGTATATCACTGTACACATTCCACCCACAGAATTTTCCTGGTTGTCTCTAAAGATTTAGCCCATCACAAGGTGTTGGCATCTCTCTTTTCAGTTGCTAAGTTGTTGTTACAAGGCAGTTAAAAACATATTAAATACTTTCCTAAAATTATTTTTCCATGCAGGCAATTGCTGTATTTGGCACAAAGATATTATATGATCATTAATGGGAAGTGAAACTGAGCCAGTTTCTCTTCAAAGTGTGGCCAGCCCTATGGGACAATTTGAGAACTCCTGCTTCAAATATGTCTAGTTGTGTGTGTTTAGAAACTGCTTTGGTGTTATTCACCTCCTGACACTGACACTTTTGCCGTGCATAGCTGAGATTCTTGCATAATTTAACAGAGCCATCTCAGGTGTCTCCCACTCTGTTCCCAGCATTCAAGCTGTGTTCTCTGGATTGTGGCACACAGTTTGTGTTACATCACACTTACTGAAGAGTTTACCAGACTTGCTTATTTAGAAAATTTTCTAGAGAACAGGTTGGGGTTTTTATTTTTCAAACACATTTATTTGATTGGCTCAAAAAACACTTATAAAAGTTGTCTCCAGCCAAGTTTATTTCCCTGATTTTTCTCTGATATGAGTATAAACGATATTATTCTTTTTTTCATCTCAAATTCCAACATTGTTGGTGAAAGTAAAAAAAATAGTAATAGATTTTTTCTTTTTCTGTTGCATTTTAAATACTTGCTCTTTTTTTTTGTGTGTGTGTGTGTGTTACTGTTTCATCTTCATAGTCTTCCAGCAGACAGGCTTGTGGCTAGCACAAAGGACTGGCTGAATGGAATTGGAACCAGCAAAATATCTGTTTCAGTCATTGCAAACTGAGGATCCTGGAAAATATAATGTTTCAGTCATTGCAAATCAAGGATACTGGAAAATATGTTAAAATGGTTTCATTTATTAAAGGCATACTTGGTTTGTTTTCTCATTTTTTCCTATTATAATTGCAGAACCTTCTGAATTTTTTTTGTTCAGCAAAACTCTGAAGTATATCTAGGTATAGTAAATGAATTATGCAAATTATTTTATTGAAAGAACATGCACATTCACATGTACACATTATTTGCCTGGTCTTCTTATTACAGATGCAACTTGTAGTAAAATTCTAGTTTGTTAAAGAAAAGAAGTGCTCTAGAGATTCCAAATTTCTGACTGATACAGTAGAAATTGGTCATGTCTATGTAGGGCACATGGAGCTTGAATACATTAATATGAATAAATAGTGAAATATGTTGAACATTATTTTTCTTTGTTTAGGTTAGGAATTTTTTCTAGCTGCTCATAAGGTAATTTTAACTTTCTTCTTTTGTTATATTTACAAAAGTCTCAAAATACATAATTTTTTTTCTCTTCACCTTGTAAAATTTTGCTGTCTATAGAGTTAGTCATAGAATACCAGGTTGGAAGAGACCTCAAGGATCATCTGGTCCAACCTTTCTTGGTCAAAGCATCATCCAGACCAGATGGTCCAGCACCCTGCCCAGACTAATCTTAAAAGTGTCCAAAGTTAGGGAATCCACCACTTTCCTGGGGAGATTATTCCAAAGGTTGATTGTTCTCATGAAAAATATTCCTCTTGTGTCCAACTGGAAACTCTGCAAGAGTAACTTGTACTCATTATCTCTTGTCTTTTCCATGTGTCTCATTTTAAAATTTGATTCTCCATCTTCTTTGCAGCCACCCTTTTAATACTGAAACGTGTTGAAGGTCTCCCCCAAGCCTTCTTTTCTCAAGGCTGAGCAAGCCCAGTTCTCTCAGTGTTTCCTCACACAGCAGGCCTCAAGCCCTTGGATCACTGTTGCAGTCTGCCCCCTGATACTGAGTTCTGTATTTCCCCACCCCTTTTCTTCCTTATATGTCCTCCCAGCCCACATGGCCCTGGCCACTCCCTCAGGTTTTCCCTATTGGTTCCTGTATCCTAACTCTGCCCATGTGCTGTCCCCGTGCCCAGAGATCACTGGGCCAATGTGCTGTCCCCACCCCTCTGGCTCTATAGAAAACCTCTGACCCTCCACCATGATGTGTCTTTTCACCAGGGATGTCTTTGCATGAGGTCTTTGCATCTCGGTGTCTCTGCCCCTGGGAGGTCTTTGGCCTCTGGTGGACCATGTGAATAAACAACTCCCGTGGTCACTATGCATAAACCCTTCTCGCCTCCTTTACTGCCATCGTACTGCGAACAGCAGACAAAACCAGAGCTAGCCTGTGGCTCCCCAGCCTGCGGAAATGCAGTGACCAGCCCTCGGAGAGAGGGTTTGGTGCACTGGGGCGCTGACCCGGGCTGGGCAGAGACGCTCTCCGGTAAGGTCTGCTATACCATCCACCGAAAGACCCCGAACTGCAGCAGATCATCTTTGTGGCCATTTTCTGGACCTTCTCCAGCTGCCCACATCTTTTTTGTGTAGGGGGAACAAAAACTGATCCCACTTTTCCAGGTGTAGTCTGGCAAGTGCTGAGTAGAGTGAGATAATGACATCTTTATCTCTGCTGGTTATGTCTTTGTTGATGACCAAGGTTTTGGTTGCTTCTTTGCCACAGCAGCAGACTGTGTGCTCATATTCAACTGGTTGCCAACCTGGGCTGGGTTCTTTCCCACAGAGCTTGTCCCCAGCAGCCAGGTAGCCTGTGCTGCACTCACGGATTCTGCTTTCCCATTTCCTTGTTAACTTCATAAGGTTCTTGGTAGCTCACTCTTCCAGCTTATCCAGGTTTTCCTGCAGGGTGACTCTCATTCCAAAGTGTTCACTTTCCCACCCGGTTTTGGGGAAGCAAACTTCATCAGGGTGCACTTGACCCCATCATCCAGATCACTTAGGAAGATATTAAACAGTGCTGCGCCCAGTATCGATCCATGATAAGCTCCCCTTGTGGCAGGTTGCCCGTTTGAAAAGGAGCTGTTTGTCACCCCACTCTGGGTGCAGCCTCTCAGCCAGCTCCCCACACACTGCGTGGACTCTTATCTAGACCATAACACCTCTGTTCTCTTGGAGGAGGCTGAGGGAAACCCTATCAAGAGCCTTGGAGAAAGGCACCTAGATAGTGTCCACTGCTCATCCCACATCAACTGAACAGCTTACTTTGTTGTAGAAGGTGATCAGATTTGTCAAACATTATTTGCCCTTGAACTTGTACTGGCTTTTCCTAACCACATGCTTCATCTGATAGCCCCAGGAGGATTTGTTCCATAACTTTCCCAGGGACTGAAGTAAAACTGATGGGCCTATAATTTCCTGGAGCCTCCTTTAAGTTGTTCATATAGATGGGTGTGACATTAGTCTTCTTCCAGTCTTCTGGGTTGCCCCCAGTCTCCACAACTTCTCAAAGCTTAAGGAGAGTGGCCTCATAACAACATGCACCAGCTCTTGTAACACCCTTGGGTGGATATTGTTAGGCTCCATTGATTCATCATTGCATGATCAGTGTCTGGCCATCCCTTGTTTTTTTTACTAGAATTCCACATGATTTATCAATTCTGGTTTGCAGTTAAAATACTTCCATTATTGACATGCAGAAACCAAACATCTCCTCAGAGTTTTGCTGCCACCTCCTGATCCCTGGCATACCTACTGGTATCTTACTTCATATTGTTTAATGGTATGGATTTGCTTAACTAAGCCACCTACCACCACCAAACTGCCCTGTACCAAAAGCAGACATGTCCTCCATACTTCCTTAATATTAGTATTGTATTTTAAAATGGTTTTTGGAAAGGAGAGAAACATACAGTTGTTTGCAATACTTAAAAAAAAGGTATATTTATGACTTAAATGCTGATGCTAAAGTTTCTTGCAAAACAACTTCAGGATTTGTGGACGAGTTGTGAAAGAATTAAAGACATAATGAATGCAAAGTTTAGAATGTATCATCCCTAATTACGCTTCCACTTTACTTTGCTGAACTCCTGGGAATGTGTACTGTTTGCATCGCAAGATAGTTAAAATGTCACTGCTTTCTTTACCTTTCCTGGCAGTTACCAAAAACTACTATTATTAATGAATTTGGATGTGGCTGGAAGCCAAGCATGTGCTGTTCCATGAGTGTGATCCTGCATCTGCATTTTAGTTTTCCACTCACAGACTAAAGAGAAGTCTGATGCTCAGAGATCAAAGTCAAAATCTGGGGAGTGGGATCCACACATGTGTTTTTCAATGGCAGGCAGAAGAAGTATGAAGAAAAATAGAATATAGTCAGATAAGCAGTTATTCCATTTTAATTTGCTATCTGATTGCCTGATCTCATTTGCTTACATTTTCTGCACTAAGTCCTGTCTAATCCTCCCCAGAGCAAAGGCAAGGAGTTTGCTGCTCCATTCCCTTTGGGCAGTGCATGGAACTGAACAGAAAACAGATCTCCCTTTAATATATCCTGAGTTATCATAATGTGCAGCTGAAGCACTGAGCTAAACCTTTAGGAAATGCATTAGAAAAGAGGCCATTGCTCAGGTACACCCATGACACCAAGATTAACAGGCAATATGCAACTGCATTATTCTCACTAAAGCACATTAACTAATGAAGAAGACGGAGCCAGATGCATTTTTTCACAAATTGGCATACACTTGCGGCATGTTTTGAGTTTAAAATTCTCTCATGGGACAGCTGATGCTGAGTGCTTCTGGCAGTCTATTCCAGAGAGAAAGAGGGTTGCTTTGGAGCTAACTTTGCCCTCCCAGTTCACAAGTGTTGCTAGTATGGAGCTGCAAATTGGGGAATATCAGAACAGGAGCCACAGTGCCTGAGATGCACCACCAGCACTTGTGCATTTACTGAGTAATAGAGAGAATTTTCTAGACTGAAAAATGAGCACTTATTACTGATAAGTAATATAAAATACTATCTATCCAGCTAGTACCAGTCATTATTAAGCATACTTGTTCTCTATCAGATAGTTTAACTACTCTTTACTAGGATTGCCTGACAAAGACTAAGAGCCAGGTACTCCTGCAGGTACCAGGAAAGACACCAGAATTTAATATAAATTTTCCTCCAGGACCTAGCAATATCTACACCTTCCTCTTGCACCTAACAAGGTATGGTAAAATGTACTCTTAATATGCTGTTCTTAGTCTTTACCAAAGTGCTTCAACAGCTCAAGCTTTGGAGCTGCCTGCTAAGTGCCAAATACTTTTGATCTGTGCTCATTCATTGTCTCTGGATGACTCAAGCACAGGCGAATCCCTTGCAGGTGGTAGCGTGATGGTCTCAGATTTACTTCTTCCTAAGTAGAAGCAGAGATGCTTTGAGCTCAGGCTGCAGCAAAGCTCACATCCAGGAAGAGGTGGACAATGTGTGCCTTCTGTATAAATCCACTGGCAAACCTGTTCTTCCTTCCTGGGTGAAGCAGTCATTGCTTCTCAGCCTTCCTAGAACTCCTCCTCTGTGCTTGGGCATGAGCTCCTGCCTGGGAAAGGTGATTTAGACCCAACAGGACCATGAGCCACTCAGGATCAGCAGAAATAGGGACCTTGAGTCTGACTAGAGCTGGCAAACGCCACACTCCTCTCTGCTCACACTCCTCTCTAGCTGCTCTGGAGAGGGGCTGAATTGGGAGCTCTACTGTTTTTGCAAATGGAAGATTAGTGCTTTCTGAATCTGACTGAGAGGAAGGCAAGTGGCTGCAACTTAGAGCTGCCACTTTGTCTGAGAATGGTGGTCTTCTCAAGTCAATATTTTTACCTCTCTAGGCTGGATAACAGATTGTGGCTCTTTGGTTTCTATTTTTGCTTATCTCATCTAGAGTGAGTTGTAAGCAGGCTGGCTGTGCTTGTTGCCTGCCAGCACAAGCCAGCCAATCTAATGCAAAATCTCATTATAAGTCTTTTATTTTCAACTCACTTAAACTCTAGTACTGTCCAGGTCTGCCAGAAGTGCTGTTCTATCTCTGTAGGGGATTGGTTTTTCCTGCCTGGAGAATACCTTTATCCCCATTCTGACTTTTATTTTGTGTATGTATGTGCACATATAAGGGAAGGGTGAGAGGAAGGAACAGCTCCCTTAAGACACAAACATCGATTTCTCTCCCTAAGCTGGAAACCTATTTAAATCTGCTTGATGGGAATCAGGCCTTCAGCTGATTCCCAACACATGCACAAGGTAGGGTGAGCAGCTCTGCTGAGTTTTTAAAGAGCCCACACAGCCTGTTACATAGGGTTTATTTCCAATGCAGGACCCAGCTTTCAGCTGTTTCTGCCAGGCTACCCTGATTCAGACTGAAAAAGTCAATACTGGTTGTCTGCATCATGTGGGTATTTTTCTTGCCTGGGGAAAATATCAACCAAAGGGTTTACTATAATTTCTGAAATTATATTTAGAGAGGGTATATTGGTTTTCAATAGGAAAAAAAATTAAACTTTTTACAGAGAAAGTTTGCTTTGAAATTGATCAAGGCAGGCCTTTCTCATATGATTTTTCATGCACCAAAGGCATGAAAATACTCTCATTTGCCCAAATTTTAGGATAGTTCAAATCTCAGATTATGGAGAGACTTGCTACTGCTTAAGGGTTAAGACTGTCCCAGAGCAAACAGGACTCTCACAGCTACAGTCCTGTTTGTGCATCATTCCCACAGTTCTAATCAGGCTCTCCAGCCCCTGTCAGCTCCTAGCCAGGGCATACACTCTCCATACAAAGCCACTACACATGGTGCAGCCCAGGATTACACGACGGAGACAGAATTTCCCAATAATGGTTGTTTCCAGCCGCCACATGCTGAGCTGGAGCCAAGCAACGAATGGAGAGCAGGGACACTTTCCTGCACTTTCAGTGACCTTTCTGTTGGCATCTAGGCAATGAGAAGGAAGAAACTGACTGTTTCAGAGGCAAACAGTGCAAGAGACAGATCTGAGGCCTTTCTGTGGAGAACCAACAGGCTGAACTGGAAGTAGGAGCATGTGGGGTGAAAACTGGGACTTGCAGAGAGGGCAGAAACTCAGGATTGATAGGATAGGAATACTGTTTTGAAGCCACAAAAGAAAATGATAACTGGCAGAGACTGAAGATCCAGAAGAAGAATATTGGGGCTGAAGGCTGAAGAGGTGAATTCAAGATGGGGGAAACAAACTGCTCAAGAAACTGAGGCACAACAAAAGGAAACTGATAGAGAAGTTGCTATTAAGAGGGGAGAGGTTCTGAGAATGCAGGCCCAGGGAAGACACTGGCTCCAGAAACCAGTAGATGTGGGTGGCATTGGCAAGTGGACAGAGTGAGCAGTCCCAGATGAGAGAGAGCTAGGACTGAGAGTCAGGAGGGAGTTCAGAATACCTGGGCAAGGAGATGTGGAATAAATGCTTGGTTCAGCTTGGAATTTGAATACAAGGGCTTGTTTTTAATGAGTGTTGGTGAACAAAACAAGTAAGTCAACAGCTGCAACAAAACAAAAACTGGCCAAATTATCATCTTCTTGTGAAAGACCTGTAAATGTACACTCTGAGAAGAAAAGAGGGAGCCCAGGACATGAGCAGCTCCCTTGTTTGGACACAGGATCCACCCTTGCACTACTTGCCTGCTGAACTGGCTACTGCCAGAGAGGACAGTGCCATGCCCGCTCAACTGGCTCTAGCAGGGATGTGGGAGCCCTCAGTGGATAGGTTTGCTGACTCTGGGCGTTCCTGGAAGTGACACTGGTGCAGGCAGGGCAAGTCAACAAAGTCACCAGCTCTGTGTGTATCTTTTCCAGGGTGGACCCTCTAGACCGTTTTAATGCGATTTTTACTTGCTCTCTATTTGCCACAGTTTGGTGGTCAGGCTGTTGGCCGCATTCTGACTCCAGACATTAGGAGCCGAGATTCTGGCTATCTCAAGTAACAATATGGCTTTTATTGATTTTCATCTATCAATCATATAAATTATGGCAAGATAAAAACATTGAAATCTTCTGTAGATGAAATGTATCACAATATTCATCAAATAAATAGCAGATAATGACTTTTATACTTGGCGCAGCTTTCTTGAGTAGATCCTTGCACTTATTTTGGAAATAGTTCCTGATCTTCCTCCTCTGACCAAGGTGTATGGGCATGACTGTGAGTATTCAAGGCAGGTTGATCCTCTTCCTTGGGGCTGTGTTTAGTAAAAACTCCAGTTCTCTCCAGGTTTCTGTGTGCAGAAGGTTGTTATGCCACACAGATGGCACACAGGTCCATGCATGGTGCTGGTCCTCATGTCTCTCTGCAGCAACATGTCACCATTTGGGCTGAGCCAATTTACTGTCACTTAAGATCAACCAGGTTCCATCAGCATTTAAAAGTCTCTTATATGTGGCATTTTCTAAATGATAACCAAATATGTTTAATAAGGCTGGTGTTAACCCAGACCAATGTAGGAATCACTCTCTGGAATTCCAGGGGTGGTTTTATTGCACACAGCCCACTGGAAATGTTTACCACAGATTGCCATTGATGCTCTTTGAGGAAGGATGACAGGAGGCTTCATCCATGGACTGATCTAACTCTGGTAAAATGGTATCAGGGGTTACTCTGAGCTGAAGTCACCCACATTGCTCTCATTCTCTTGACAATGCTTTTTAACATAGTGATTGGGATGGTGCTGGTGTTTTGTTCCATCTGGAAGTCTGACAAAATGTCCCTCATGAGACCTTACCAGGGCATGCTGTGGATGGCACCTGTCCTGCCAGAAGAGCTGTTTCCAGGCATTGATGGCTGCAGCTCAGGAGAGTGCTGGGCAGTGCTCTTGAAGTGCCACCTTTGTCTTCAGTAGCTTTTTGCCATGTTGTGGACATCAAGCCCTGCAGTATCAAATAGGTGTGGAGATGAACAGAGAGGGATAACACTTCTTTTCCAGTTTCTGTAGTGTTTACAGCATTACGTTGTAAAACCTGCATATTAAGCTAGATTAAAAGTATCCCCTAATTTCAGTTTGCGATTTTTACCATCTTTTTCCTGGTAGTACCTAATGCTATATATCACTTTTTATGTTCAAAGCACAGTTTCTGCATCCTCAGCTACAGTTCAGCATGTCTGCAAATCAAATCCTAGGCTATCAAGTCAGCACCCAAAACAAGGGATATGAAACTAAGGGCTAGCACAATAAGAACTCCTCTGCTGAAACCCTCTAGCAGGAGCAGAGTCCATTCCCCCAGTGACAGCATTCTGCTACCGTAATTGTAAAGCAATCGTATTTCTTCATGCAGTCTCCTGTGTCATCATTCACCATTCATTTTCCATCTTCTGCAACAATGGGAACAAGGATCTGGCAGACAAGAGATACTTTTGGCTCAGAAATTGTTTCATACCCACACCAGGCCCAAAAAATAAATTGCAGTGTTGTAAGTAAAACTATGCTAAAAGTTAGAATTACAAAATTAGCTTTGTCAAGTTTTAGTGGTCGATTGTGCAATATTAATATTGTTGGAATGTATTTTTTTTTCTGAATACAGATCCATTTATGTGTTCTACCTGTTTGTCAGCTCACAGTCTTTCTCCTCACAGGGGGTGCTGAGAAAAAGTTATAGGAGATAAGAAAAACAGGGAAGTTAATTTGGCCTAGTCCATGCAGGCATCTGGAACATGCTGGCATTACCACTTCACTGCCATCTAGAATGGGAAAGGCCAACAGAAAGGGTTCAAGGACATTTTTGCAGACAAACTCCTGGAAGCAATTATGTTGGGATAAGCATAGGACTACACATACACTTTTATAAGAAACATTATAGTCCCTCTGTATAAGGCTTCTGCACCAGAAAATATGTTTTGGTTTTATAAAAATACTTGAAAGGTAGACAAAGTAAGTGATTGACTTTTTTTTTCAACTTGATGATTCCTGTGTAGTTCTAGAAATACCAGATCTAATCTGGCAGCAAATAGTGTGGTATTTTCTACCACTGAACAGACCAGAGAAAGAGAGAGGTGGAACTATCTGGTTCCAGGTTGTTTATGCTGTACATGTGTCAGTACTTTGTGTGCAGTCAGTGTCACTGTGTGCAGGTGGACTTTGGTATTTTCTGTGTAAGTTACTATCTTGGGGAATCACAGCTTTTTGCCCACTGAGCGAGTGGGAGCTCAGAACCACTCTGGAGCACTTTCCAGACACAGCATCAGAACTGCATTGTTACCAAATACACAAATAAAATGCAAAAATAGTGAGGGAAAACTTGTGGACCAAGTATGCTGCTTACTAAACCTGTTTGTCTTTCAAGACACCAGCCAAGGGTGATGAAAAGGGCTCTTCTATTAAAAAAAAAACAGCCTGTTTCTGCTATGTAATGTTATTCCCTTTCAGAATCAGGTTGGCAATGTCTCTTTAATGTGCAGCACTGTGAACTTAAAAGAAATCTCATTATCAGCCTTCCTAGCCTTAAGCACTTCAAGTATTCCATGACTGCTGGCTTGCAGATGCTGCAGTTAAGGTGCTGGGTGGTGGGGTTTTGTTTGTGTTCCCTTAGGTCTTTTTCTTGTTTTTGTATGTGGCTATAAATATCTTACTCCTGAGAAAAGACATGAAAGTACTTACATAGACATTAATTAGACACCATATGATTTTTTTTTCAAATTCTGAAGTCAAAAAGCATAACTTTTAATTACCCTTTTTTTGTTTGGGTAATAGTAGTTTCTTCTTCAGGCATATATCAAGATGATCAGAAACATGTATAATTTCTTCTCCAGAATTCTTGATTTCCCCTGGCCAACTTTTAATAAATAAGGAAACATTTACGTCTGAATCAAAGAGTTATGCACCCCTGAGTAAAATTTTCAGTTCTTCTGTTGTGGGTGTCAGCACAGTGCATCTATCATGTATTGTTCACAGAGATCCTTAAGAGAGATCAAAAATGAGTATAGTTCATTTCAGTTAATTTTTTAACATCTAAATTAAAGACAGAAAACTTAATTCCAATGTAGTCATATACAACCAGCTAGATAAGTAACTTTTTTTATCCCTTTTCCTGCCCCAAAATAGTTGGTAAATGAAACCATATCACTTAATTTAAACTACATCCAGAGAATATTACATGCTCATGCTGCATATCCAGGCATTAAGGAGAAGACTCCTTTTTGCAAACAGTTTGCAAAATCCAAGTATGTGAGTATAGGCTGACTTGTGTGGTATTTTGGGGAGGTAGCTTTCATTGCAGTAGAAGCTTGTAATGGTCCACTAGTGTCAGAAACAGCTACAAATCGCTGAGACAGGGCTTTCAGACAAATGATCTATTGAAGCCATGATTCACTGTTTGCAGTACTTCAGACTTCAAAACTACTTCTTGCAGTTCCACTCCCATCAGCATGCAGGAAACAAATGCGGTGTGTGTAAGGACTGCTCTCCACAGCTGCAGAACCTCCACTATGCTGAAGCTTTTGAAATAGCTATGCGGAGGAGGATTTTGTAGAGACATCTGAAGGTATCCTAATGACTTTTAGCCTTTGATGTGCTTGGGTTAACCCAATTCAGATTCTCAGTACATACAAAATATTACGAGATCTTTTAATGTCTAGTTTCTTTCCTCTTCCCCCCCTTTTTTTGTCTTTGTTTTTTTTTCCTTTCTGTTTAGTTTCTAAAAAGCCAAGACTTAGATGTCTGCCTCTTCCCAATAATTGTCGGATTTGTTGCCAAGTTTGAATCAGAATTGACTCAGGTCTCAAAGATATTTGAATATAATCAAAAGTGAGTTCAATTTTGTAAAAACAGGCAGCTGAGAGGAGAAAGAAATCAAAATTGGTGACCCCACACTGAAAAGCTACACGAGCTCAGCTCTTAGGTGTCAGGGAGTCTGTTCAGGGGAGAGAGTGTCTGTCAGCACCCAAACCATTATGAAAGCTTCCATCAAAATTTTGTATGGATAGAAAATGGGGGAATCAGAGTACAGACACTTGGCATAGAAAGTGTTGTATCATTGCCGTTTCTTTGTCCAGTGTGAAAGCAGGGATGAACTATTACATATGATGTGTGCTGTCCATTCCTTTCTGTCTTGTGCTGTCCCAATGTCCCCCAAGCTGCATTCCTGAAATATAATTCCTGCCTGCCAACTAACACACCAGGAGTTTATGGATTCAGATTTGAATTTTGTGTATTTGCCGTCCAAACCAGCATTTCAACTACCTCCTGCCTGCTCTGCCAAATACATACTGTAAAAAAGCTGTCCCGTGGTCATATGCTATTTGCTATTTTAATTTGATTGCAGATGTTCCTGCACTCTCCTAAGACTGGCTGTGTCTCTTTCACACTTGGCTTTAATTTGCTTTTCTAGCCTGTATTCATATCAGGAAGACATTTGTCTGAATTAGTGGCACACCCATCCTATGGCCGTAAATTGGCATTCTCACTAGCTCTTATCTTAAATTAAAAATTCTTTGTTTCTCATAAATGTTCTAAACCTGCTTTTCCAAGCTTTACATCTTTATAGAAATATAACTCTGGATTGTGATGAATGGCTTTCAGGGTCCTTAGCACATAATGGTCTGGCTGTCATAAAACCTGAAAGAAGAATATTTATAGCAATATTTTGAATTTAGAAATTACTGCTATTAATAATCCCAGATTACCAAAGAATATGGATTAATCTGAAGAAACAGGTGCCTCTTGGCAATGAATGTCATAGAAATTACTCAGTTTTAAACTGCTTTAGTGATCAGAGAATAAACCGCTGGGCTGAGAGAGAGAACTGGTGGTCACTCAGTGCTCTGTTTTTCGTCTTTCTAAGTTTGCAAATGATGTGAGAGCTGATACAGAAAGGTATTGACTAATACATGGATGAGAGTGGAAGTGCTGGCTACTCTAGTCACAGAGGTCTGTCTTTGGGAAAGGCCAACATTTAAAAAGCCATGTAAAGGCACCTCAGTGAGTATTTGAATTTCCAAGGCATTAAGCAACAATATCTCCCACCTGTGAAGAGAGTGCAAGAACACCACTGACCAAGCAGCTCTTTCCAGGTGCAGAGTCATATTTTTATGGAAGTAAAGGGCCAAACACCCATTTCCCAATTCTCTTAAAAGTCCAACCCTTCCATGATTGAAAATGAGCTTGAGCTATGCTTTCTGCAACTCTCAAAACTGTGTCATTCTCTGTCAGAGCTCCTGTCAAACTCTGTCAGCTGATCCCTGTCAGCAAACAAAACTACCTCTGTCTTACCCTATGGCACACATGTTGGTCATTGGCTGTGGGTATGGTGGCCACAGACCCTCTGATCACTTTCTCCCGTTCAGCATCTCTTTTGCTACATTCCTGTCTTGCACCAGCTGTGCTATATCAGCATCTTTGCCTTCTCATCTCAGCCTTCTTCCCTTACCCTGTGCTCTCTGTCCAGACTCCTCTTCCTCTCCAGCCTATTCCTTCCTTGGGTGATTATTTCTCCTGGGTTTCCCCAACGCAGCAGCAGGGTCCAAAGGAGTAAACCAGAAACTTGTGAAGAAAACCACCTCAGTCAACCCCAGACTAGCACAGAATCACTGAAGGCAGAATCTTTGAAACACCAAGCTGTGAAACTCTATCAAGACCAAACTGATCTTGCTGAGGCTCATAATTCATCCAGGCTGAGTTGGATTTCCAGGGTGGCTAAAGCACTCCTGCCAAATTTCATGCTTTTCCTCCAAAGTATGGGGCCTTTGGGACTGTCTAAAGATGAGGCTGCCATTCTTTTTAATGTGAGGGAAACAGCACATTTTTTCTCATACTTACTGAAGAGCAAAACCATTTTGGCTGAAATTTTTATATACAGTCTGAGACAATTCTTGATACAAGCACACATGCATCACACATATCCAGCCTTAAGGAGACACCTGCCATGGAAAATGTGAGCCCTGGTGGCTCAAGACTGACAATGGCATCAGCAATGGAAAATGTGGTCTAATAGCAGGAACTATCAGGCAGCATTTAACAGGTGAGTTTTCCCAATGCCACCCTAAATTATCCCTCCATTGCAAAGCTTTTAAAAGATTCGATGAACTTATTTGTTCTCTGCAGTAATTTTCCTCTTAAAAACCTTTGGCGTGCACTTGCTCATATAAAATAACGATTTACGGAAATAGAGGAAGTTGAAATCCCACCCATCCTTTTCTCTCCTGGTTTATTTATTTTCCATGTGAGATTAATGAGTTTCCTGCAACAGGGCTAGATCCGCTCACACATTGTGCAGATAAGTTAATATTTATTTCCTTTTCCAAAGGCAAGCAGACACCTTCGTGTTCCCTGGTTTTTAAAAGCAGAGAGTATGTCAAACAACACTTAAAGCAGCCGTCCTAAGTTATAAAATGCTAGCTTTACATTGCTGACTGGAGTTGAGCAGATTGCTAAATCAGGGTGAGCTGTACTGCTGGATGCTAACGGGGAAGCTTAATTTAACTGGCTTCATTTATTTTACCAGCAGATACTTTGGAAAGAACACATCTGCCTATTTAAGGGATTTTCTTTAGTTTAGTGCCTGTCAGGTGTCAGGCTTCACTGCTGTGTGCAGTGAAGCTCACAGAAGCCAGTTTCCTATGGATTTCTCTCCCCCATCCCGCTTACCCTCCCAGTTCCTTCCTACACCCCGGTGCCATGGCTCCTTCCTGTGGCATCTGCAAGTGTCTGGGGGTCCCCTCTGGCAGACAGGAGGCATCCTGGTGCAGCTACAGTTGATGGAGCCTCCTCTCCAGTGGGTGCTGTTCCCTTTGTGCTGCTGAGGAGGCCAGGCATTAATCTCTCCCGGACACAGCTGCCAGGTTTCACTTTTGGACTTTCTCTGTAACAAGCCAGGAAGTGGACAAGTGGCAGGTGGCAGGAGGAAGGCTGGGGAGAGGTGATGGGCAGATGGTGTGAACATACATGCTACATTTCCTAGGGAAACCAGGTTAAAAGGAGCTCCTTATTGCCAGGGCATTATGTAAGAGATGAGAAATGCTGTGTGTGACTTGGTTCAAGAGGCAAAGGATATTTATACTCTTATTTAATTTCTTCTTCCAGGGTCAGCCTCAGCGCGCCACTTATAGCTCCTTCCCCTCTCTCTCTCAAGTCCCCCTTAATAGCCAAGGAGAAAAACAACCATTTTCTTCACGTACTATTTTAAATTTTCTGTTTTAAAAGGTAAGCTGGACAAGTAATATGAAAAAGTTACAGCTGTCTTAGGCTCCTGAGTTTCTAACTGCCTGCTGCTGGAAGTGTGAATCAGGGCAGTGCAGCAGCAGTCGGTGGAGCTGTGCCAGGGTAAACGAGGGGAACTATTCCAACCATGTGTGCATACTCCACCGGAGATTTACTCACCTTCTGAAACCAAAGAGCTGAAAGTTCATTCCAATTTCACTTATCTGCCAAGGCTGAAGTTCAGTAATTCATATTTTCACATTAATAAATAATGAAACAGCTATACCAGAGCAGGGAAGGCTTTGATTAAGCATTTTATGGCAAGTAAAAGAAAAACATTGAATCTTGTGCTCAGCAGCTGGCAGCTACGAGAAGCAGGAATGTCTTGGTTCAAACATGTCTGTACTTAAAAGGAAGGGAAAGAAAAAGAAACATTGGGAGTTTCTTCCCTATGACTTTACAGGTGGTACAACAAGCTTGGCACTTCAATAAGGGAACTGTCATAGATACAGCTTTCATTGTCTGTGCTCCCACTGCCACAGATAAAGACTGAAAGAGCCTCAGACTCACAGCACTGAAGCAACATACCCCTTATCTGACACCCCAGTCTCAGCTAGAATGAATTTTTCAAGACACAGGCTAACTGCAATTGAGAATTTCAGAGCAAATAACAGGCAGGCAACGTTTCTACTGCATTACTTGTAAACCCTGTACTTCAGAAACCTGTGTTTGAAAAGTAGACCTGCTGTTCTGAGCAGTATGAGTACTGAATGTTGCATCAAATACCCTCACAGAGAGCATTCTGCATATTCCTAGGATTCCCTGGATCTCAGTTCTTCCACTCCATTAGAAGCAGTGGCAGTTTTGGAGCTCATACTTTGCATCCCCCTGAAAAGGGGCCTCCTCCCTCAGAAACAACAGGCAGGAGGAAATCAGAACAGGACAACTCATTTCCCATTTGCTGTTTTTAAAAGAAAATAAAGCATAAATGATTGCAGAAGTTCAAAGAGAGGACTGTAAAGTTTTTCAGAATTACCCTGAGGCTCCCAGGAAGAGTAAGGTCTGACAGGGCTCATAGTTATATGAAGTCAAGCAGGGACAAAAAAAGATGAAAGTCTATCATGCCTCCTTTTCACTTTTCCATACTCATCAGTACCACATGAACGAGAACTAATGGAGCAGCTGAAGAATGTTGGTGCCACGAAGGTACAGGCTGGGAGAGGATTTCTCATTGACAATATAAGTCTTTTTTTGCAAGAAATACACCATCCAAATTCCAGAGATACAGCAGTGCTCCATGAAGGAGGTTTTAAGTATTTTCCCCGTAACAAGCCATTTAGACTTTTCCTCCTTAATTATATTTTTTTTGGAGACCAGTTCTCAGGCATTTTATTTTTAAGATTTGAGAGCTGCAAATGAAGATCAATGTGACCTAGAAAATCTATTTGCTCATTTTACATCTGGCCTCAGGCTTTGTTTTTAGTTACCTGAAAATTTTCATTAACTCTTCTTGAAAGTGTTACAATGGGCTGTGAACAGAGCCCACAAGCAACAGGAGGGGGATGCAGTCAGTGAAAAATGAACTCAGGTCAGGAGTTGGTGAACTCTGGTCACCGAAGACCTCATATATTCTTATGGGACTAGTTCCCATACCTCTTTTGCCTTGATATTACGCTGCCATCTCAGTGACTAACACACCTCTTCTGCTTTGAGATTGCACTTAGCTAAATTCCAAATTTATGGACTGCAGAATGGCTTCATTACATTTCCTCTCCTCCTAGCCATGTCACTCTTGGACTTGCACTGACCTAGTTTCAAAAAGAGATGGACTTTGTTCCCTTCCCACCTAATTTTGTAGCCTACTGACTTACAGTCATTGAAACTGTTGACTTAGTTTTTTTCATCTGAGAAGGGAGTTAAAGTGGTGGCTTATTTCCAGAGCAAGAGCCCCAGCCTCTATGCTGTTACACAAACCTGTGTGTTTTGAAATGAAAGTTGCCACAGTTGTTGCTGTCTTAGGTGGGAAAAAGCGTGGAGCTGCTCAGTTAGGCAAGGTGGCTGCATCTCTGGACAAGTGTGGTAATAGAAGTTTGGATACAAATGATGCTTAGGTGCACATAAACTCAGGCACATGAACAGGCTTTTGTGATTGGTCTCTTGGGCTAATGCATTATGATTCCTCCCAGGGCTTGTTTCAGGCATGTAGAGCTTTTTCTTGGACCCCTCCCACTGAAGTTGTCCTGCCACCCAAGCAGTGAGCCTGAGAGTCCTCTCTGCCCCTGCAAACAAGACTGGGTAGTTCTGGCTCAACTGTAACAACTTCCTTTTGTTGTCCTCTACTGCATGCCAAAGCTCAGGGCTGGATGCCTGGTCTGATGAGACTATCTGATGATGATGGTACTGGTAGCTGCTCTTTCCACATTTCCCACCACCAGATTTGAAGACTTGTCAGAAACAGATGTAAACATTAATTCTCCCTGGAACAATCTCTAGGAAGAAGGACCGAGAGAGGCTTTTTTTCCTTGAAAGGACAAAGCTTAAAGTCCTTTATGGGGATGGAAACTAATTGCAAAGGTAGTAGCTCCACCTTGGTATAGGATTTCTGGCATCAAAAACTTCCGTGGGTCCTCTAAATGCTGGAGGCTGTGGTCTCATGCTTTTGTGTCTTTGATCTTTACAGACAAGCAGGAAAAGGAATTTTTCAAATGAGAATTTGTGAAATTGCTTATCCTTTCTAGATCTGTGGCAGTGTATATCAAGCTTCAGGAAAGGAAGCTTTTATCCTATGGTCAGTAGGCAAAAGTATTCCTAAAGGTATATGATGAGATTATTGTGGTGTGGAGACTGACAGGTTTAAAGCTGTAAAACATTGGCAAAGCATAGCTAAAGGAGGACTTCAGTATGAAATATGAAATTCATTTGGCATTCCCTGTGAATTTAGATTCCCCTAGCTATGTTCAATACTTACGGTCATGGACTCATACCACAAGAACAAAAAAACCCCTAAAGTTAAGGTGGAAACAGTGGAAGTGGAAAGAATATTATAAATGCTCAGAAGTGACCAGGAGAAAAGAAAAGAACCCCAAACCCTCTTATTTTCAATTAGTGCTTCTTTAGAGATGCTGCTGTAGAAGTAAAATGCTTTTAACATAAATTTGTTAATTGCCAATATCCCTTGAAGGTCTTTTCCACTAACTTCAAAGTGAAGAAGTAAATTAAAGACTCGTACTTGTCATGAGCTGGCATTTATCTTGAGCTCATTTGACATGAACAGGCTGGAGCTCCATCAAACACTATTCCAGTGTGGCTACACACTGAGCTGCAAGAGCCTTCATAACCGGCCAGGAAACATGGGCAGTCCTGACAAGTCACTGCAGCCAATTTTTGTTCTGTTCAGATTTGTTCTGTTCAAATTCCCCTGCTTCCCTGGAAAGGAGTAGGGCATGACACCATACCTGCCATCTCTCTATCCATCTCTATCAGTTCCCAAATGGTTGCACTCATCATCAAAACATTATTCATCAGAAGTTGGCCACATCCTCAAAACACCAAACTTTTCATTTGTAAAAAAGGAAATGAAATACTGTTGCAATTCACCTTTTTTAAAAGGAAAACAAAGGCTTACACAAAGCAGGAGCTTGCTGGGGCTTAGGTAGCCCAGGTTCCTGTCCTGCTAGGCCCTTTCCCAGGTTCCTCTACTGCCACACATTTTGCTCCTGGTCCAGTGTACAGTTGGAGGCTCTACACATCAGTGAACACAATATGCTGGGCAGCTTTTGCCAGTGGGGAATCTGATTCACATGCTTAGAAACAGAAAGAAATATTTCCCTTTCCTAACTACTGTAATAGATTTTCCTGATTTGGGCAACAAAGAGAAAATAAGCTCTGCAGATGTTATGAGCAAATAGTGACTGCTTCCTCTTTGAATTCCCATTGTCATTTTGCCCAAGTGCTGCTTTCTTTTTCTTATGAATGCTTCTGGTTGCAAATGCACACTTACCTTACCCACTAGGTAAGTATCAGACAGGAAACCACCCACCTCAAGAGTCAAGTCTACACCAGCAGTGCTTCAGTTTATTCTGCAGTGGGACACAATGAGATCTGACACCAGGAGAGATGAAGCCTTGTGACATGGGATGGCTTTGCTCCAATGGCAGGGAATCTGTGCTACAGGTGGGAGGTATGGGAGCTGCGTAGGGTTGAAACATGCACAGCCCCTTCCTGCTGAGCAGTTCACTGTTACCTGATAGACCACACACTGCTGATCAACACACCAGAAGACCCATCCAGTTTTGCAGGAGATATACAGCAGAGATGGAAGTTTGTGGCTAAGCTGCAAACATCTGTAAAGGAGGTGATTTACAAGTGTAAGATACAACTGGACAGGTCCATAACAACATGATGAGGATGTTGCACTCCTTGCCAGTTGCCTTGGAAAGAAAGTTTGTGTCTGTATGTGCTACTGTGGGTCACATGCAATATGACGGAAGAGCTCTCTGGTAAGCGAAAAATGGTTTGCAATTTACATCTCCACAAAGGACAGCAGTGCTCAGTTTTGTGTGAACATCAATCATTCCAAACAAATCATGGCACTAATGGATCAAGCCTGACACAAGCATGTCTTGGAAGCCACCCCTTCCCCCTGGAGTTGTGCTGCCTGTAGGAAGAAAGCCTGAACCTACAAGAAGGCTGCTGTGCATACTGTCATGAGGCCTCAAAAGCAACCATGTGGAAGTGGCTGAACTCACCATCTTGGTAGCCAGAGGACAGATGCAGCAAGTATGGAATATTCTGTGCATGTTTGGACTTGCATGTGAGTCTAGACTACTTCTGTGCAGTGGCCTTTTGTCCATGACTTCCTCTCCTCTGGCGTGACCCCCGAATGGTGCTCATAGCTAAATCTGCAGTGTAGGCTCCACTAATAGAGCGTTTCTGAACTGGCTCAGAACTGTGTTTACCTTCTGATGATCTGCCCCTGTTCTTGCTGACTGGAAGGTGTAGGTTGTGTTCTTGCAGCCAGTCTCACAGCTGCTGCTCTATGGCTTTCCAGGGGAGGAAGTGGGAGATGCTGATAGTTTTTGGGACCAGCTCTGGGGATAGCTCGTTCTCTCTCCTACCCATGCAGATTACTGCATTGCCTCTCTGACTTGTTGTTGATAAGGATTTGAGGGATGCCATGCAGCTCTTTGAAGATGTCACTAAAAATGACTCTAAGTCAGCAGAGTTGTTCTCTTTATTTGTTCAGTAAGAGAAATAGCAAAAGAAGACAAGATATAACAGGTAGAAAAATCTCAAATGAAAAAGAATGCTGGACCTGTGGAAAAAGACCATCCTTTGAGCAACACAAGATACTGCAGTAAGGCTGTCTGCAGGTTTAAAACCTGATTTGAATCATGCTTTTTCACTGTCATCAGTCAGATGGAAGAATGAAATAGCTAGTGGCCAAAGCAAAAACCAGATTGTGAAAGGATTTTAGGTGCCTTCACATGCAGGTAGGCACCCATCAGGACTTTAAAACTTCCTGTGCAGTAGAGACCAATTTCACTGGGCTGCTGAGCACCTTTAGGATTATGGCCATGAATGATCCTAAAGCCATATACAGTATTACAGGAACTGAGTTGTAAAAGATTAATATTTAACATGTGTTTTCTCTGATCCCAGAAACAGCAAGGAAAGTGTCAAATCAGGAAGGCCTGAGGAATCCCAGACAGCAAAGGAATCTGCAGGGCATGGAGGGAAGTCCCGCTGCTCTGCCAAGCAGAAGCAGTTTGCTGCTCTGCCCCCATATTTGTCTCAAACTCATCATTTGTGTATTATAAACACTGTTAAGTCAAATGTGTAATTCAGCAGAGAAGAACTTGATCTACTTTCAGTAAGAATTTGTCACTTGAGAGGTTTCTGAATTCCTTCCTGGATTAATTTGCATGTTTTACCAGTCAATCAATGACAGTTCTGCCACAAGAATGTTTCTCTCACTTCTTAACAGGTGGTCACTGGCAAGTTACATCTTTAAGCCATCTTGTGTGTATTTTAACATGATAAGTGAAAAAGTAGTGATTTACTTCACAGTGTTCGCTTTGAATGACTTAAGCATCACAATGAAGGATATACAAAAAACATGTTGTGTTTTATTGCCTGAAAAATCTGAATCTTTTCCCCCTGGAAGCAGGGGATGATGAACTGAGGGGTACTTTTGATAGCTGTGTATGCTGAATTACTCTTCGGAGGAGCTGGCTCTGTCCATCGACTCTAGAGGGAAGCAAAGACAAGCTGGCTTCCCAGCTAGCCCTCTCCCTTAAATTCCTGTGATGAAGTGGGATGGATGCAGGCCCTGCAGCACGCTCTGCCCTTCCATTGCCCGTTCTGTCTACAGGTCGCAGGAATTCTGCCCTCCCGGGAGTGTCCTAAATTAAATGCCTTACAACATGATGGGGATGAAAATTCCAAGAATGAAGACAATCACGAACATGAGCTCTAGCAAAAGCTGCTATGAAACGTTTCACGTTCATTTTCCCAAATCCAGGACCGCCCCCTCCTGGCGGGCCGGGCCAAAGCGCACAAAAACACCGTGCCGAGGGGATTTCTGTCTACCCAGGATGTACCGAACGTCGAGACTTCCCTGTCGAGTACAGAATCTTCATGGCTCTCTTACAAACATACTGAGTCTTGGAATTAAATGCCTGAGGCGGCCGAAAGACAGCGCGGGTTACAAAACGAATTGTTTAATCTGCCTGCTTGGTGGAAGATAAACGGCAAATCAGATTTTCTCTCTTCTTAGTGAAGTGGAAATTATGGGGATGAACAAACCCCTGAAAATAACAGAATAGCTAAAATCTCTGCTTTCTCTAGAGCAAATCTAGCCCTTTGGGAAAGTGCAACAAATACCATCTGTGTTTCCAAAACTCCAAAGTTAATTTGCTGCAGACATCTCTGTATTTACTGAAAATGGACATATTTTGTGTGGCAGAACAACATCTTGCAGTGATGAAAAATAACCCAAATACTCTCATCCAATTAACTCCAAAGGGGGTTTACCTGAAAAGCTCCATTTAAAAGATCACTTTGTTTAAATCACCCATCAAACCTATCTGTAGGGGATTTTTAACTTAGTTTCATACACATATTGACAGCTGTTCACAGAGGAAGCTGAGAGGGGAAACTGTGAAGGAGTTATGACATTTATGACAGATATCTTTTTCTGATTATCAGACAAGAAGTGTAACTTACAACTAGCTAACACCTTGGTGAGGTTTCTTCAGAACGGACAACTCTACAGGCTTTCCTCACAAGTTGTTCTTTTCACCTTTCCTTCTAAGCACTCCTGTTGCTTGTAGCTCAAGTTCAATGTAAGGTAGAATTTAGAAAATATGCTTTTTCATAAAAATTTTTAACTGGAACTTAAAAAGAATTCAGAGTATAATTCCGAGATGATGTGAATGAGTATTTGCTTTAATACAGCATATCCGATGGGAAGCCAGGGGAACCCAGTACTGTACTTCAGCTGACAGCAGCTAAGCATCTTTGTTTCAAACTATGGCTGGAACTGGGCCATGAAATACAGAATACAGATGGAAATGGGGATCTAAATTTCCCCAGTGTTTGGTGTGCAGTTTGGGTCCATTGCAAAGCCAAGTTTGGAACTAAATTTTAGTCCAACTTTTTTTAAGCATTTGGGTCCCCAAATGTTACCCTGTGAAATTCAAAAAGGGAGGCAGCTGAGGCACGGTGGTGCTGTGTTTTATATTTGACTGCAAAGATTTAATATATGTTTTTTCTGGTATTGCTTGGACTCTGAATGACTGAGAGCTCATCCAGACATCAACTGCTCCTGTGGCAGCAAAAATCGCCTTGAAGAGTTGTTATTTTGCTTTTTTTCCCAGACAACTGGGTTATGAGAATGCAGAAAATGTGGAGTCATTTGGGCAGCGATGATGCAAACACAAAGAAGCGAGCCCCGGAAGGCAGCGCTGTGGCAGAGGGGATGACAAAGCCTGGCACTGTCACTGCTGAGACGGGTTTAGTGCAGAAAAATGTTTCTGGAATGCATATGTGATTTCTTGTCCCTGGCTCATTGTTTGGGAGCTTAGATCAATACTGCTGCAGCAAAGATTCCCAGTAAGCTGAAACAAAACAAAACATGCATTCATGGGAGCATTGCCATTCAAGAGCACACATTTCCCAGTTAAAATGAAGGTCAGTCATAAATTACATCTCTGATTCCCTCAGGATTTCTCTCTCTTGCTCTATTTTGGCAGTTTAATACCCCATTGATATTTGAGCAAGGCCTTTCTCTTTGCACATCTGATCTTGATTACAGTTTATAGCAATGGTAATTTGGTACCTCCCCAAGGCAGCAATTCTGAGAAGGAAAGAAAGTACAGTATGATTGTCTAGGGGAGGCACACTGCACAGTGTTTTAACCATTTCTCCATTTTATAGCTGTGTCCCTTCCCCATGGATTGCCCTTGCATACAGCAACACCATGAACTCTTCCCATGGCAATGCCCCATAACCATCAGAGATATCACTGTGTCTGGAGGCATGAAAAATCAGGTTGCATATTTACCTCTCAAAACAGTGACCTCTGAGCAATAAAGTTGTGGTTTCGATACAGTTTTAGATGCTGTTTTGTAGTGAACACAGAGTAATGAGGTATCAATAAGCACCAAAGTTTTTCTTCTGGCTGTAAAGGTCTCAGGGGTTGCCTGCCCCACCTCTCTCCCATCTTACAAAATGAAGAGGAATGTTCTTGCTCAGTTTCTGGAATGCAAGTCTGTAAAAGGAGGGTATATTTCCACACAGATCAACTTTGTGCCAGTCAGAATTGCCAGTCTGATAAGCCAAAAATACACTGAAGCTTTACATGAGGGAATAGGATGAATGAAACTCAGGCTTGCACTGCTTTTCCATGTATGCAAAAGACAGAGGCAATACACTCCAGCTGAGAGTGTATTGAGAGCATTTGAGACAACGTGAAGGTGGCAGAAAATGTTGGATGCTTATGTGCTTCTTCCTGGTATGAGGGTGGTATGAGGCATTTTGAGGCGATTACAATTGCAGTAAGATTTTTCATGTCAGTTTGTAACCTGCAATACATTCTTTTACTGTTTTCACTTCTCTGGCTTGATTCTGCTGGCAGTTCCTTGGGTTCACTAAGGATTTTCACATAGTTTGCAATGTGAAGGGCTATTGAACATGCCTCTAGCACCATCAATCTGCTCCTGGGCAAAATACAATCTTACAGACTTTGGAGGTGATTACAAAATTATTTACTTGCCCTTCAGGCACTATAAATACCATCCTGTTAGTGAAGACAAGTGATGGGTACATTTCTTTCATAATGGTTGCAAATAATGCACTGGAAAATACAGGCAGCTGGCAACTTTTGCAAGTTTGATCCTGGTGCCTGGCAGAAAAGCAACAGGCAGAGTTGCCAATGATATTTTATTTCTTTGTTTGCTTGTATAATACATTTTTAAAGGCTTAAATGTGTTTTTGAACAGGTCTATGTACATTTTAAATTCGACTTTCAAAGTGCAGCAGGACTTCCCAGGGACACACTGTATTTTGCCATGAAGATACGAAGGAAATGTGATGAACAAAGGATATTCATAACATTTTCCCTGGAAGAAGGAAATTTCCTAACTTGTCATACATCAGCCTTTCTTAAAAGTAATACAAAACTTCCACAGAGCAGGAGAGGAACAAAGCCCTACCAGCTCTGGCTGTTCCAACAGCAAACCTGCTTGAGGAGTATTAATGAGCCAAAATTTCCACTTGATTAACACTAAGGAAGGATCCCTCTCCTCTATTACTTTAATTAGATTTCTAATATTAACTTCAAACGTACAAGTTGTGAAGAATACCACAAGAAGGAAAAAAGTTTATTGCATGCATTTGTCCATTTTCACTGATATTAAAGGTTGAAGAGATGAGGGCCTCAGTCCGAGCTGGCAGGGAGGCCCAGCACTGCACTGCCAGCAGCTGGGTGGGTGCCCAGCCTCCCGTGGGGAACACTGTATTAGGAAAGCTCTCCTTCACTGTGCCATTCTCTCATAAATCAACCTAATTACTCTAATGAGGAAAGCTGCATCGCTCTGCTGCAAGCCCTGCTGGTTTACAGAGAGGGGGAAGTAAATAAAAAGGAACAATGTTGGCTGCTGCTGCAGGAGGGACACAAGGAGGGAGAACAATAGTCTTGAGTCTCCTCCCTGCCACCACCCCGTTAGGAGGGAAGAAGCAGGATGGCTTTGTGCACACCCCTGGAGTTATTCCAGATCAGAAATGAAATCAGACGCTGGGCTTGGCAGCATCTGCTGCAGGAAAAAGCACATAAAACAGAGGGCAGAGGCATGTTATTTTCCAGGCTCTGAGAGAATGTTGCTAAGGGAAGAAAAAGGATGGGATACAAGGCTTTGCAATGTCTGTCTGAGAAACCAACACACTATAAATACTGACCTGAGCTCTAATAGCAATATCAAGTCTTTAGGCCTTTGGATTTTTTTGAGAGTAAAGGTGGATTTTACTTTTTGAGTTAAAACTTTACAAATTTGTCTCTTAAAAAGATGTGTTTTGGTTCCTCTTCTTGCTTTGTATAAGCTTTTTTTTTGCAACCGCTAAAGTTAGAAACTTGTTTTTGTGTAATGAAATCTTAGATTATTTACTACAGGAATCTGGGAGCTGAGGCTTTAAGCAAACCACAAAGAGATTTATTATGAAAATAGGAGAGTCAAAATTTTGTGCAGCCCTACTCATTGTTTTCTATATTTTTGTCATGTTTCCTCTATTGTCCTCTCTCTGTGATGACTGAAACAAATCATTCAGGTCTAGATTGCATATTATGATACCCACAAAGCCTCCTTGCTATTGTTTGGGCCAAATTAAAAGCATTTGTCAAAAATAATTGTGGAATGGCATCAAAATTCACGCTCATTTTGCTGAGGATTTCATTATTTCTATTGTGATAAATTATTCTTCATGTTAGATACTAAATTTATATGTTTTAACAGAAAAATTTGAAAAATTAGACAATTTTGGCAGTTCTGATGTTCTCCTCTCAGGAAAATTCCTCTGGATGTTGTCAGCTGCTTATTCTCTCTCATTCAGTTAGTTTTACTAAAATGTCTTCATCTTGCCCTTTACACAGCATACTTACTTCTATCTTTAGCTTCAGTCTGATAAATTGTTCCATTTCTAAATCCCATCTTCAGTCTTCAGCTAGATGTTATGATCATATTTTTGGCCTTTCAGACTCCAAAGCAAGCTCTGCAAGCACTACAAAACCCTTCTGTTCAGTAATCTTCCCATTTACCTTTCCTGTATTCACTTGCAGGGGATAAATATATTGTGATGTTAGGAGATCCCCTGGACACTCTTTCAGCCCTGAAATTGCTTGTTCCTCTAACATTCCTGATTCTGGGAAGCATCACATCAGGTTGATACTTCTGGCAGAAGACAGGCTGCTGCATGCACTCTCTCCCAAGTGTCAGTAGCCCTCCTTCCCCTGCCGTCCCATAAGGCTTCCAGCTTCTGCTGGCCTGGAAGCTCCAGAATTCTGTCTCCAAACCAGACCTTGTTCCCTGACATCTGCAGATCACGTTGAGGCTGGACCAGAAGGGGCTTCCCTGACCCTTCTGAGTAACCCTTAATGACTGTGGAAAGCTGGGTGTAGTTGCTAAAAGTACTAAGAGAGGAATTTAAATATTCATGTACAGAAAGCCAGTAGGACATATCCTATAGCCATGGATTATGAGTGCCTTCCTTAAAGCTATCATTGCATCTGACTTGATTGAAGTATAACATGGTGTGAAATTTTCAATAGGACTTTGACCTAATCAGCTTCAGGCACTGAAAAAGACACACGTCAGACCAAGCACAACATGTGAGGCTTGTTAAATCATGAAAAATATTTAGAATTATTTGTATTTGCATTTCTGAGCCTTTCTACTTGCTTTTGTGCTTTCAGCCTTTTCTTTACAACGAACAGCAATGTAACTTCAGAAGGTAGGAGGAAGAAGGACAAAGAAAATGCCTTGATTTCAGGAGCCAGGCCTTTGAGAATGCATGAAGAATCCTGAATCTTAAAAACCAGAGCAAACAGCAAGCACAGTACAAGACCCATTAACTTTCAGTGAGTCTTGTGGTGTAAAATCCTTGGGTACCTATTAAATTTTAAGTAATATCTCAAAACTCATTCCAGAATTTTTAAATTATTTTTTGTTGCCTTCTTTGCTCTTATACAGGCCACAGCACTAGAATCAGAAGTTTACATTTTGAAATCCAGTAACACTGCACAATTTCTTTAGTTAGTTTATGGGGGTATGTGCTTGAGCTAATGAGATTAACTATAAATTACCTCACAGCTTCCCAATGGAACAATCCCAATGTAGCAGAGGTAGCATCAAGTAGCTCAAGCAGCTAATATTTATTTAAAAGACATGCAGACATGGCACTTAGGGACATGGTTTAGTGGTGGGCTTGGCAGTTCTGTCTTAATGGTTGGACTTGACCATCTGGAAGGTTCTTTCCAATTTAAATGGTTCTATGGCTTTTGATACCTCTTTAAAACATTTGGCTGTGCTGTCCCACCACACAACCAGATGCAGAAGTTACTTGAAACAAAGGCATGTTTCATATAAGGCAATATGCAAGTTTTAATTTAAATCTACAAAGTCAACTTACAATTCCTGATGTTTGGTTGCTTCTGACTTTGCCAACACCTGAAACTATAAAATGCTTATCAGCTAATCTAAGTTCAAAGGCCATCTTAATGTCTGAGAACCAAGCCTCACTCCAGCTACAATAGTGTGATAACACATGAAATAATACATGGCATAGTAAGCCATAGAAAAGAACTTTTACTTAAGAGTTATAGATAAATTTCATACCTAAGTAACAACATACTTATATAAGTAATATTCAATATGTATATAATATACATACAATATAAATAACAATGTATACTGCTTTATTAATCTTATCTAAAATAAAAAAAGAATTTTAGACTGAACAGGTTTGAGACCAAAAATCCAGGTTTAGAACAAGCAGTGCTTGCAGCCAAGAAACTGCACATAGGAGTGAAGTTACTGAAGTATAAAAGGTCTGGAATAACAAGCAAACACAACATTTTGTTGTTTCTCCTTTCCTTACAATGGCTGCTTGCTTTTAGAACTTGCATTATGAAAATTTGTTGAAGAAAATAAATAAAGCTCCCATGGGGCAGCTGTAGCTGCCTCCCATGTGGAACTAGTGTTTCTTGAAGCAAATTATCCCATTTATTATTATTCAAAGAAAATTCTTACTTAGCCCAGTAATGATGTAGGCGGGAGCAAGTTAAAAGAAAGAAAAGCCCTCTCACTTGCTACTTTTTGAGGCAACCCCATTTGATTCAGACCATGGCCAGCAATTTTGTCCTTTTGTGCTTTTCCTTGTCTTTGATGGAGGCCAACACCAGATATTGCCCTGCCCCAGGTTCTTTCACTACATTATCAGAAGTTTGCCCTTTCTTTGTCAGAGATTAAATGATGGGCTCTAATAAAACAGCGTCTGATCTGGAGGAGCCACTTTGTCACCAAGGCTTTGCTATCAGTAAATAAAAATAGAAACCTTTATGCAAACCAGCAGGACTTCAGCCAGTGTGAAAAGAACTGAGCTACTGTCCTCTTTCAAAAACTTTGCATTCAGTCACCCCAAACAGTAGGAAACCCAGTTGTTCCCTAAAACATTCTAAAGGTCTGTGCAGACACTGTTGGTACTCAGAGATTTCACAGCGTGCAGACTTTTAATTGCCTCTCCTTCCTCTCTGCCCAAAAAGGCATCTGCATTGTTTATCTCTAGCACACCTTAGAGGGGAATAGATTAGTTTGTTACATGGAGCAGGATTGCAAAGAAAATTGCTGAATACATACAATGCCTTGACATAACTTTTTACAAGGAGCTTTACTGTGCCATACTCCACTCTGTGTTAGCACATATTTATTATTTTGCAACATAGGTCACACTCAGAGCTTTGAAGAAGGCACAGGTGACCTGTAACAGCTTCCTCTATGAGATCATTATCTGCAAGATCCAGCACTCTACTCCTTTTCCTCTTCCTAGTTTCAAGTTATAATCTTTTCTCAAACATAGAGTAAACATTTCTGGAACAAACTCACATCACTCCAAACATAGCCTTAATACTAATTAAATTACAGCATCTCATATAGACCTTTCTCTGCAGAGGACTATAAGCAAAGTCAGCATTTATTCTCACTGACAAACAAACTTCTGTTCTTTAATCTCCATAGCATATCAGGAATCAGACATTCCCATCCATCCATCACTTTCACCTACAAGTCTTTTTAGGATGGGCTTTTTCTAGGAAAAACCTGAAACTTGTCTCAGATCAGGTGTCTGTTGTTTCTCTACAATATAGTATTATCACCCCATCTAACCATAATTTTTGGGGCACTATCAAACTGAATGAGATCAGTTTATCTTTGCAAACAATTTTCCCAAGTGTGTCAGAACTTGTCTGGACAATATCAAGATACCGAAAGTATCTCTGACCCACCACATGTCAGAAGACCAGCATGTTTTTGGTCAGCAGCTTAGAATAACTAAAAACACAGTAAGCAAGAAGCTAGGAAATAAAGGCTACAAAAGCTGTTGCAGGAGGAAGATGAGGATGGTGATAAAAATGATGGCTTATGTGAAAGCAAGACTGGGGGCTACTGAAAAAACGGGGTACACAACCTTATACAAGTTGTTAATATCCAACCTGTTTATCTGCCATTTCTAATGGCAGATAAATACTGCAGTATTAGACAGCTTTCTACCAAGAACTCTCTATACTTATTAAAACGCTGAGTATATTTATATATACATTTTAATGTATGTATGAGTGTGTATATTTATATTTGATATGTGAAACATAAGAATACTGCTGTCAGGTGCCACCTATCCTAGGTTAAAGTAGTTCTTCATCTGAATTCATCCAGCCAGCTTCTTTTCACTCTAGAAGAGCCCCATCCATGCAGATACCTAGAGTTCCTCACTTGCCATACTACTTCAATCCATTAATCCAAAACAAGCTGTGGTGGAATACGGTTGCCTCACAACCTGCTGCTGTTGTATGTGTTCTGTATGCTGTTATAGATGGACTAGAATTCAGACCTCCCACTACCTTTAAACATCAAGGACCCTCCATGTCTAGAAAACCTGGTAGTCTTACATGGACTAGTATAAGGTAATAAGCAGCCTGATAAAACAGTAGGGTCCATAAAAGCAAGATCTCTGAAAAAATTTAGGCTTTGAAAGGTAATGAATCTATCTATGAATTTTAACTATCATTAAAAGTTCTTCCTGTTCCTCTGCCCCACCTCCTGAAGTCAGGTCCCAAACACCTGTGAGCAGAGGCTTGGAGAGAGCAGGTCTGGAAAGTGAGGGTGGCTGCTCACGATTTGGGATACTTTATCATGCAGGGTATATCCATGGAGTAAGAAGTAACACGGTTAAACATCATCATCAGGCTGTGTGCAATGTGGAGTAAGTAACAGCAAAAGAGTGTGTCTCTAATCAGTTATATCTATCCCTTCCCCCAACACACAGGTTGAGAATGCATAATCCTGTCGGTTTATGTCAAAACACCCAAGAGGACATGAATCCCTGGGAACCAGTCCAAGTCAGAGCATTCAATTGAGGCTGAAAAAGCAAAACCTCCATTCCCAGATCTGTCCCTGATTTGGGACAGATTACTACTAAGTGTCACTGTCAATCAAGGGGGATAAAGATATTAACATTCTTTGTAAGGTAGTTTGTGATCAGTTCACTGGTAGCACTTTTTTATATATCCTATATAAATATATGTATTTATATATGTGTCATTTTTAAACACTTTTAAAAGCAAAACCAGAATGGCATAAAACCAAATCTTGTTTCAGTTAAATTGCTGCTGTACAGGTAGTTTCCTTCTGACATTTCCAAAGAAAACATTCTCACATGCACACCATGAATGTGTATGGCAGAGTGCCACAGGAGGCCTCAATGGAATACTTCATTAAAAAACAAACAAACAAAAAACCGAAAGTACATTCCAAACTGAGCAAGCAACACTTCATGAAAATCACTTAAACTAATAAGAGGAGCCACAAAGTTTGCAACTTGACTGAAGGATTACGACTGCATTTGACCGGGAACTTGGTATACTACACAATGAATACCAACAACTTACAGGCTTGTGGGCTTCAAGCGGAACTTGGGCATCTCTATTTTTGGTCACAGGTATTTGAACTTGAATAACTTGAATCTAAAGTAAGAACACTTTAGGCTTCAGAGAAAAACCACTAAAGGGAACAGGATTTTAAATAAATATCCTTCTCATGGAGTCATAGCTAAGATGTCACTAAAACACAGAATTCACTGAATTTCAAGAACAGGATACGGTTACACTTTTCCAACAAGTCCAGTGACTCCAGAATATATCGGATTTTTTAAGTGTGTCCACAGGGTCAACTGCTTCTTGGCAGGGCAAAACAACCCTCGCTGAGGGCAGTAGTGGAGCAGCTGCACTGCTTCCAGCTGCACCTGAGCTCTTGCAATTAAAGATAACCTGGCTGCAATCAAGTATCACATTCCTTGTGACTGACAGCATGGACTGGGTTTTCTTTTTTTCAGCTTGCTTCAGTCGACCTTACAGCAGTGAACCACGACCATTCTAACCACTTTGTTTGAACTGTCTCATATCACTTTACCCTGGACAAAGCTAACAAGGATGTTTCTCTCTTCCCACAGATGGTGGTCTCTACTAAAAAGGCAGCTCCTCTTTTGCCCTGTGTTCCCCCGGAATGGAGTATCCATTCCACTCATGCTAGCAACAATATTTGAAGAAGGACCAGTATTTAACAAAAAGTACCTTGGGTTCATCAGTTATAGCAATTAATCTCACTTACTATGAGGCAGTGAGAAGTACAAATGTCTAGCAGGATTTCTGTTACTGAACAGCATAACCATGTAAGAATTATTGCTAGTTTTTTGTTTTCAAACACCTGACAGTGTATGATTCAGCCCTGAATACTAACTATATTAAAAAAAAAACATTCACTGCATGAGTCTCCCATGCTGATATGCAGCTTAAAGTGCTTTTACTGTATAAGGAAAAACAGGCTTTTAAAAAATGTAAGCTTGAAGAATACGAAGAGGATTTTGTGTCAGAAATTGAAAGACATGCCAAATCAGAATGGGTATCCAAGTTGTATCAACTTATTAATAATCATGTAACAACAAAAAGAGAATACTACAAATAGTATTTTGATCTAATTCTGAATACAGACAGAAAGATTTGATAGCCTTTGGGAAAGGAATATGATACTTTTTACTACGTTCAACTAAATCAAGTATATGAAGTGGTTTTAAAAAAATATAAATTACAAATCTGTCATGGACTATGATGTAAATAATTTTTCTAGAAGAGTCTCCACATATCCCATATCAATGGAAAACCTCAAGCCGATTACGGGAGCTCTGACTGAAGCAAGAGAACCTATGCATATGAAGCTCAAAAGATAACGCCTATGAAGATTTAACTTTAAAATGCTCTGTGACCAGTCTATTAGGTATCATAATATTAAACATTTTTTAAAGTAAGTGTTAAAAATTGTTCAGCCTCTTACAATTTTTTGTAGTCTCTACCTAACACTCCTGTGTTAGGTCTTGACTTAGGCTGGCCAGGAAGCTGTGTGTTTACTTCACACAAGATAATAAACAAGAACACTCAACACTGTTCCAAATCCTTCAGGACCAAGTACATACACTCTATCCATGAGTGGTGGTACAGCAGAGAGAAGCCATCCCATGTAACTTCACAGGCCCTGAAATGAGGTGTGACACAAACAAGTTCCCGTCGCAGTCAGTGGAATCACAATCAATCCCACCTCCAGAGCAAGACTGACAAGACTTTTTCCAAATGCCTTTTCTTGAACTTGATCACTGTCTACAGGTGCCCATTCTCCACTAATACAGATGAATCCTATTCCAAAAGCAACATTTTCCCATTTGTGACGTTCAAACTAAGTATACTGACAAATATTACTAGCTTTGCATCATGTCGCAAACAATAGGTGTGCTACAACCAAAATGCAAAGATTTTACACTGTTATTTTCAATGTTGCTAAATAAGATACCCAAGTTTGTACTAAAATTTACTAATTTTCTGTAGTAGTTAGTAAAGCATATCCATAGCACAAATAGACAAAAAAACCCTGCAAATTGTTCTACCCCAGAAGACCTTGTGAAACTATTTTTGAAACCACTACAAAATGAAAGTGTTCTACTAGCCCCAGTTCTACTAGCATCTTATTTTCATAAATACAGACTACAACACTGAACTACTTTTCACACAAATCCCACAAGCTAGAGCTATGAATAATTAAATAGCTCCCCGTTCTGCAAGCTTGAACCTCTCCATGTTTTATCAACAGCTAACATGCAAGTCAATGGGTTTTACAGTTAGATAGTGAACCAAACTTCATCTGAAACCAACTCAGGTAGACAACCATCACGGACTACTCTGGGGCATCTATGTAATGACAGATTTAAAAGTAAAGGGGCAAAGAACAAAAAACCCATCCCAAATTTAAAAATGGCATAGAACATACACACAAGAAGTGGCCACGGTGCCTGACCCCTCCCCAGCAATACATCACACACTGACAAAGCAATTAGTGCACAAATTAAACTGAAGGCTAGTCTGTCCTTCACCCAAAAGAGAAAAGATACTTACATCTATATTTAAAAACACACATACATTAAAGCTAAAAGAGCACTCTGATTTTAGGAAAACTTGCCTACTCATCTGTTAAAAAAAACACCAACACACACACAAACAGATCAAAATTAAAGCATTTATTAATACTTGTTTGCTTGTTCCTGAGGAGGAGGAAATTAAAATAATAAATAAATTACACAAAAGTAACTGTTTTGCCTACTTCTTGTGTAAAATCCCAAGAGTCTAGGATCTACTCAAAGTTAAGGCAACTGCCACAAGCTACACCCTCTCACTCAAAACTCTCCTAACAAGCAAAATCATTTAAGGAGTAACAAAGATTGGTCTTCTGCACAAGACTAATTTGATCTATTGGCTAACAATCTGTAACAAGACTGTTCTTGTTACAGAATTACCTTGTTCCAATTTATCTTAATCCACTTAATTGGAGTGGGACACACTTGCACCCCAAGAGCTAGATGGAATGGATACTTAATTCTGAAACAGCAATCCAAGATCCAATCACCTGGCTTTAGGTTACAGCTTGCTTCACTGTTTGAGTGGACAATTCTTTAGATATTTGAAGATGCCTAGTCTTCCTGGTCTGAAGAATTCCTAGTCTGAGGAAACAAATCTCTTGCACTCACAAAGAGCCAAAAACCTGCCAATCCTCTGCCTAAACTCTCCAAGGTCAATCTGACATGCAGAATACATCGAATACAGAACTTAGGGTTCTTCATAAAACCCATGCAGTTCACTGAGCACTGTTCACAGTAAAGCAACAGGACAGAAAACAGCACTGCATCCTGTGTGGGCCTGACAGCACACTTACCCAGCAAAGGATAAGTGGAGGCTTCAGATTCCACAGCCTCCTGCTGGAACAGAAAGTAATAAAAGACAGAAAGAGAAAGCAAAACACAGGTTGCCTCTTTTGCTGACTGTCACTGGGCTTAAAGGCGGAGAAAGTCCAGACTTCACATGAACCTCAGATGATTTCTAAAATTTGACTGGATAGCAAGAACTGTAGACAGTACTTCAGTACAAGTACACTTAGAGCAGACAGAAATTAGGAGAAACTCCACCTTGTCTTTCTATCATTCCCCCTCAAGTTCCAGTCTTCCCAAATCAGGACTTCACATCTGTACCTTCTCTTTATTCCCTACTCCTAAAATTAGGGCCAACCCCCAGCCCACTTCACCTCCATTTCTGTAAGGTGATTAGCAGAAACTGCATGTGGGGACCTACCTGAACTGCAGGGTAAGCACCTCCAAAAGGAGACAGTAATGGGGTGTGAATGGCTGCTGATATAAGCGACTTCCGCCAGTGGTTCCTATAATCACTTCCACACAGAAAATTAATTCAACATACCACCCACAAGCAGTTTCTTTGGTAACTGCCTAACTCTATCATACAGAACAAACTTCTGTTTACTTGCAAGGAGTCAACAGTTAAATGTTTTGAAAAAACTGTTGATCACTGGAGTTTTAAGTGCTGGGTACACATTCAAGAAGCATCGCCATAAAAGCAGGGAATAATCTCTTCCAGTTATGTTCTGTTACTTGGAAAGCAGGTAGAAGTGCCTTTACATAAATTCAGGACTTTAGACCAATGCTCTAGATGCATTTCACTAAATCTCTGAATCAAGCACAGGCAGGTGTTTCAAAAACCGTCTCCTCACACAGGAAGTAGTATACAGGACACCCAACACAGCACTTTAGATAGGAATCCAGCTTTTGTCATTAGGGCTCCTAGACTGTGAGTACTCAAGTAAAGCATCAGGTTGAACTCAAAGTCATACAAATTCAAGATAAAAATTAAGTTGGGAATAAGTATGATACTTTAAACTTACAACCTGTCTTATTTCAGGTAAACTTTCTGTTGCAGGCCTGCCCTACAGACCTGCTGCCCTCTGCAAATTATCATTTCTCTTCAGCAATATTGTGTACCAATTTAGTTTGCATGTCTTCTAAACAAATCAAAGTTGTTAAACAAGAGCTATTATGTCAAGATTTATACTATCTGAAAAAGCAGTGAAAACGGTTTACTACTTCAATAAAAGGATTCATTTGGGTCAATACAGAATATAATGGGAAGCACTATTTTTGAGTAGCAACTCTGCAGGTGCACAATGAGTGCCACACTTGGAAGTTATTCCAAAAATAGGCAATCCCTAGAGGTATATTATTTCTCTCCACTTTTAAATGTGAATTGAAATGGAAATTTTAGATTGGGGTCACTGAATGGAATCCTAGCAACATTTCGACTTGTTATTTGAATGTTGAGAGGTTCCATTGTGTGTAAATACTAGCCAAAAGTTCCATTTTCCCCTTAGTTTTGTAAAACAAAAAATTCAAGCATCTCCAGTATTTTAGTTTTGACACTAGAATAGCTAGTTAGACATAATAATGGCTTTCTATGATGCAAATTCTTTCACACAATTTCGAGTTCCACTGCAGATAATAAGAAGCAGCATATTTTTGCAACTCTAAGTTCTTGCTCTTTAGTTAATACTTTTCCTGAGAATTCCTATTTTGACATAAATCAGTTACTACGACCAGTCTAAGGGAAGACAGAATATCATAAAACATCCAGTTAAATAAATCACTTCTTTGCTACTAAAAATAGCAATATTTTCGTGTTTCACTTCAACATAAGATGGTGCTGAGTACTGCAGCACTACAACAGCAGTACCCCTGAGATGATGCAATTTTATCACCTCAGCATTACCCGCTGGGAATTCCCCAGAATGAAGCCACTAGAAGTGGCATACAAGTAAACTGCGATTAGCTCAGTCACACTAATCCCTAATGCAGCATGGCAACCAGAAGAACATAAAATTTGCTTCCTATTATTGTTGAAGAGCTATTATTGAAACTATTCACATCTCCATACTTGCACCTGAGAGACAACCCATTATCAAGTAAGGAGATTACAACTGCGCTTCTTTCAATTTAGTTAACTGGTATTGAATGAAGATTTGACAAAAAGACACAGCTGAAAGAATTACTGCTGTAACACACAAATGAGGGGGACAAGATGCATGTGTACGTACAAACACACACACACTAACAGAGAGGTTCAGTAGAAATAAAAACCAGCATTAAATTGGAATTTATGCCATGCTGTTATGTCATCCCTGATCTCTAAAGTAAGTTCTATTTTAATGTTCTCTGTAAGAATATGTGATAGATTCAGACCATTTTTTATTTTCTTTCATCTTTCATTTGTATTTATTTCTCACCATTCCAAGATGGTCACTATTCTCTACAATCTAATTACAATTATTTAGTAGAACAGTATAGAACTAAAAAGCACTAAAAAGGCTTCCAGAAATTGTGGCTTTTAGCCAGGATTATCTTTTTTGGTCTTGTATTTAGCTCTGTATTTTTAACTGGACCCCAGTGTTTTTTTCAGGACTTCTACTAACTACTGACACATTTTTGTTACCCCCAAGTGAATTATTGGTCCAAGTATGCATGGTGTAGCTGCCTGTGCACTTTCACCAAACCTGTCTTTCACTGCAGCACACCTCCTTTCTAAACAAGGCTTTGGAGAATAGCTTCAGAAGATGCATGAACCACATACAGTCTTATATTTTAAGCCTCCATGCCCTGCATGAGTCTTGATTTCTCACCTTATCCCTCTATTATTCAAATAGGGGATGATGGTAAACAGGGGCTGTCTTTGTGCATGCATCAGACAGAACTCCAAGCTCCTAGAGGAAGCTAAATATCTCATTTCTACTTGGTCCCAACTGTAAGGCCTAAGCATTTGTAAAGTGAAAAGAAGTAGTATCTGATGGACTTGCATCCACTAGTTTTCAAATAGTAATTTACCAGTAGCCATCTGAAGCCAACCAATAAAACAAGTGTGGGTTTTTTTTTTTAAGTCTTGAAGCATCGTGATGCCAAAACTGATAGTCTCATATCTGCCTCAACTACCTATTTGCAAAGTTTTGTAGTATTCAATTAAGTAGATTTTTTTAAGCAAAACAGCAACTTTATTTCATCTATTTTCTAGTGAATTTAAAAATAATAAAACATACAGAAAGATTAGAAGAAAATCCCTCTCAGCTTGTACTGTTGCTGTAAGGTTCTGTGACTGACCACATTTCTCACCTAGTGGAATTTTAGCACTGGAGAGTCCAAACATTTGACTGTTTCACGTTACATTGGTTTTCAGATCCGGTGAATGCTTTAAGCTTCCCACTTCCTTCTTCAGGACATTTAGTAAAGTTCTAGAGCTATCCAAAATCTTCATGTAAGCAGCTTCAGTTTCAGCAAGAATTTTATCAAGGTCATTCCGTGAAGCCACCTTTTGGACCAGGTTTTCACATACACACTCCAGCTGTTCACTAAGGACTTGGATTTCATGCTGGAGTCTATTCTTTTCCTCTTCTGCTTGTTGGATTTCTTTGTTCAGTTCTTCTTTCTGCATACATAAATCTTCAATGCATTTCACTAGTTCATTATTGTAACCCTGAAGAACAGCTCCCTGCTGAGTCATCCTGCACTCCTGCCCTCAAGTACCCTCTCAGCAACGGCCTTCTGCAGTCCAATTAAAGAAAAAGAAACAAACAGAAGACAAAAATTTGTAAGAGTGTTACCATGAATAATGATTCACTAGCACAGATGGAGCCACGGGGCAAGGTTCTCCGTTTAAGGTTAACAAGCCCACTCACAGATGTGCTACATCTCTTCCCTTTTCAGGAAGACGACAGGACAAAATTTGGCATCTCTGCCCTTAAACCTTTACTGGAAACTGCTGGCTCCTATGATACCGTCATGGCAATGGTATCAAAGTATTTACAACATGCTTTACAATACCTTTACACAATCCTGAATATAGAATGCTTTGTACCTCACACTCCGAGGGCCTGGTCAAAAATGAGCAAGAATCACAGAATGGTTAGGGCTGGAAGGGAGCTCTGGAGATCATCCAGTCCAAGCCCTGGCAAGGCAGGGTCACCTTGAGCAGGTAACACAGAACTCATCCAAGTGGGTTTTGAATGGCTCCACAGGGGGAGATTCCACACCCTTCCCGGGCAGCCTATTCTAGTGCTCTTCCACCCTCAACGCGAAGAAGCTCTTCCTCATGCTGAGGTGAAACTTCTTGCGTTTTAGTTCAGGGCCATAGCTCCTCGTCCTGTCACCGGGCACCACCCTGAGTGGCTCAGCAGGCACTGCCAACAGCGGGGACTATTGCCGACACGCCAAGCACCCGCAGCTCACCGAACACCAGCGAGAGCCGGGGCCAGGACGAGCCCCTCGCCCTCCGCTCACACTCCCCGGGGGCCCAGCAGGGCCAAGGCCCGGCCGGCGCGGCCACCGCCGCAGGGACATTTTAACACCCTCCTCGCCGCCAGCGCGGCCCGCGGAACACGCGCCACGCACAAAATGGCTCCTGCCTGTATCTCGAGCGCCCGAGCGGAAGGGGAGGAGGGGGTAGGTAAGAGGAGACATTCCCGTTCCTATCTCCCCCCCGCAATTCCCGCTGTTGCCCCCACCTGCCTGGCAGGATCGCGATTCCTCCCCACCGAGAGAGCGGCTCTACCACCGAGGCCGCGCTGCCCTCGGCCAACCGGCCCCGTGCGCTCGGCAACGGCCGCGCCCGCCCGTGAGGGGTCACGGAAACACCCGAGCGCTTCCGAACGCGGCGCCGCCCTGACCGCCGCGCGGAAACGTCTCTCCGGAAAAACGCGATGTTTTCCGAAGACAGAGAGCGCTCGAGAGAGTGGGCCGAGGCGGGAGGGGCAGGGAGGGCCGAGCGTTACGGAAGGAGCCGATGTTTGCCGAAGGGAGGGACTGAAGGGTGTCGTGCTCGGCGGAGGCAGCCGATGTTTGCCGAAGGGAGGGACTGAGGGGCGTCGGGCTCGGCGGAGGCAGCCGATGTTTACCGAAGGCAGAGTCGCCCGAGAGCAAAGGGGACAGAGGGGACGGAGCGCGTCGGAAAGAGCCGGAAAGAGCCGACGTTGACCGAGCGCGGCGTCGCCCGAGTTCCCCGGATGTAGTTGGAGCGGCGGCGGCGGCGGCGGGCGCGGCGGGGGGAGGCGGTAGCCGAGTTGGTGCTCCCGGTGTGTCTCAGCGCGCGCGGGGCCGAGCTGCCGGCGTCTCCCCTCTCGAGGCGATGGGCCCGTGAGCGCCGCTCCAGCCGAGCTGCCCGAGCCGCCCCCTTCCCCCGCCCCTGCCCCCGGAGCGCTGCCGTCCCCGCCTCCCCCCTCGGCGCCTGTGGCCCGGCCGCGGCCGTGCCCTCCTGGTCCCCTCACCCTCACACACACAGGCCGGGCATTGATGGTAATGTATGCGAGGAAACAGCAGAGACTCAGTGATGGGTAAATCCACCCCCCGGCCCCGCGGGGCTGCCCCCCCCCTCCGCCATGTTCGGCCCGGCCGCGGGGCCGGTAACGGGCGCTCGCTAACGCCTCTCTCTCTTTCTCTCGCTTTCTCCTCAGCTGTCACGACCGCAGGGGGGACTCGCAGCCCTACCAGGTACCGTCGGGCCGGGAGGAGGAGCAGGGGAGGCGGGAGGGAGCTACTCCAGCGGAGGCTCCGGCGGCCGCCGCAGGCCGCGGTGCCGCGGCCGCCCCGGTCCGGCCCCTGGCGGCCCTGTGGGCCCGAGGCCGCGGGGCTGGGAGGCCACGGAGGACCTGGCGCAGGAAACGGGGCCCCGGTGCTCGGCCGAGGCCTACGGAGCTTGGGCGAGCAGGAGCGGCCTAGTGCGACCCGTGCGGGGCTCGGGCCTGGGAGCCGGGGAGGCTGCGAGGGGCGGGAGAGGGAGCCGGGGTCACCTGCAGCGGAGTGGAGACCCGGAGGGAGGTAAATGTTTTTCTTCGAAAAACAAAAGGAGTCTTGTTCTTCCACCCCCCCACCCCCTCCCCAAAGTCCTTTCTTCTCCCCAAAACTGCTGCTGTGGGCTGTAACCTGAGCAGGGCATGGGTTTAGACCCTGAACAACTTGGGGTTGCGAGTGAGGCTTAATTTCTGCAGTTGCCAGCTGCTAGGCATGTTCAGAAACCATCGGATCCCTGAGCTACCGACAATAGCCTCAGTTTCTGTAAGGTGGATGCTGCACGTCTTTGCTGTGTGTACTGGAGAAACTCAGTTGTTGAGGTTTGAGTCTATGGAAAGCGAAATATTGTGATACTGCTCTCCGTAGGCCCTGAATTGAACTGTTCTATTGCATTTCTGTGTATTTGAATCACTGAAGTGCAGTACGGCAGTCCAAGGCAGCTGTCAGTGACAGTTCATGTAAATGTAAACACTTGCCATTCAGGAGTTCACACTGCAAAACCAAGCAGGTCACAGTGAGGCAGAGCATGTAGTTTTTGATAAAGACTTCAAAATGAATTGTCACATTACATGTTTTGGCCCCCTAGAATTTATATTTTTTAAATTACATCTGTTACAGGGATGTTAAAAAACATGAAAAATACATCCCATAAGTTCAAGGTAATGGTGAAACCGAATGGTCTTGGCTAGAGTATTGAGGACATATTCAAAGTTTACACTGATTGAGCGTGACTTTCAGTTTGTATTCCTCATACCAAGTGGAGACTTGTTCTTCTCCCAAAAGTGTGGGAGAACTGTGGCTCATTTGCTGAAAGTGTGTAGTCCATCAGTGAAAAGGTAGACAAACTAGGTTCTTCTTAACAGGGAGTGTTACTTTGGATGTAACAGTGGGAGAAGGTGGTTTGAGTTCTAATTACAGAACTTGTTGCTTTAATGTAGGTAATTAAAACTAGAAAGACTAATGCTGATTTTTTTTTTAATAGGAAATGAAAATTAATTAACTTTTTAAAGTACTTTTGAAAGAGAAGAAGAAATCTCAGAATTTCATATCTAATGTGAATGCCTGTTTTCTTGTGATCTGTTATAGGCTCTTAAGTACTCATCCAAGAGTCACCCCAGTGGTGGTGATCACCGTCATGACAAGATGCGAGACACCACAGATCCTTCACCACCAAATAAAATGCTGCGACGCTCTGACAGCCCTGAAAACAAATATGGTGACAACACAGGGCACAGTAAAGCAAAAAGTGTGCATACTCACAGAGTTAGAGAGAGGGATGGTGGTGAGTTATCTTTAACAAACTTTTATTTAAGCAATCACTTATTTCTCATTAAAATTAACCATTGTCACTAAGGTGATGTCTTACACCAGATGTGCTTTGTACTCTGTAAGGGAGACTACAGTGAACCCAAAATGTGAGTTTTAGTTGTAAGCAATCATTTAGGCATTGTAACACCTATTAATTTTTTGATTTTTACAGGTCTGGTAGTTTTCCTTACAGCCCCAAAGACGAAATAAACATTTAATTTTTTTTTTTTTTTAAGTAGTATGTCTTACTTTAGATACACTGCAACATTTGATAACATGAAATAGTTTTTTTTATTTTTCATTAGCAATAATTATTGGCTGTTTTGGATTCTGTTAATAAGTTAGCGTATTCTGGTGCTGTACTGTGTAGGTACATGCTGCATAGACTAAAGCCCATCAGAAATGAAAAAAGCTTCTTTGTATTTAGCTGTTGTGTAGAACTCTTATTAATCAGGAAATGATAATCAAAGGTAACACTAGAGCCTTTTGTGGCAGGAGCTTGAAGAAGTGTGTTCACAATCAAGCCAGCCTCCTGTGTTTTACAGGTTTATAGACAGTAGTAATATCCCCAGTATTTTTTAACTGATCTTATTTTGTATCCCTGCTTCCTAGAAAAGAGTAGGATTTTCCAGGTAATAAGCAGTGCTAAGGTAAAAACCAGCCAAAGTTTAGAAAATTGCAGTTACTGTCTGATTTTGGAAGAATGTTTTTTGTTTTGTTATTTGGTCTTTGTGTCAAGTCAGAAAGTGAAGTATTCAAGTAGAGAATTTGGAGCTTTATGCCAGTGCTTCTTTGTTCTGTATAAAGCTAACAAATTCTGATGTACATATACGTTTATTGCGCACTAGTTTTACGTCATATAATAGTTACAGTAAAATAAAGGAAGTATCTTTCAAGTACTTTTTTAGGAAATACTAGTTCCACACCACAGATATGTTCATGGCACCCAGCTATTCTTATAAATCCTGTTTGTTTTTCCTTCTTTGACTTAGTGCAGGGGCTCTGACTGATAATGTCATAGATGTGTGTAGATGGATTATAAAAACATGCCTCTTTTGTTAGTACACTGATTTTTGTTGTATGTGATCATAATTGAAACTAGTAATCTCAGAATTAAATGCACGTGCAATGCCCATATGCTGCTATTCTGTGCTACTTTTGTGATACAGAGCTGTCCTCTTTTATTTCATGTTCACCTGTCCAAAGATATTAGTCCTACATACTCTTGCAATTCTACTTAGTTTTGCTACAGTCAGTAATTTTTTCTGCTTCAGCAGAGCTGCATTTAGTGGAATTATGCGTATATGAAAACATCTGGAGGATGAGGCTCTATATGGGGAATGCATTTGCTTATTTGTGTGTTGGAAGTGTTGTAAGATAGGGAGGACATTCTGAAGTTCTTACAGAGTCCAGCTGGATTTAATAGTTGGTGAATGGTCTGAAGCATGTGTGCATACAGTAAGGATGAAGGAAAACTAATTATCTGTAGTTTTGTAAGTGGAAGGAGCACCATCCCACTGTACCTTCTCCTGGTTGTTAAGACAGTGGAAAGTTTCATTTATTTTGATCTGAAAGCAGGCATTTGCACATCATGTGTTAACAGACTGGAAGAAGGAAGTAATCTTCAACTGTCTGATGGATATTACTAATTTTAAAAGTTGAACATTTCTACTGTTTAATGTAAATAAGTGATTTTTTTGTGTGTGTCATTAATAAGGTTAGCTTGGCCGCAGTTTCACCTTTGTAAAATGTATTCAGAACAAACAAAGTTAAGTTAAGTCCTGTGTACTGTACATAGTAAACCAAAGCTGAGCAGATGTGGGCTGAAGGATATCAGTTTGATGTACTGAATATTTCTGTCAGTATGAATTGAAGGTAGGTGTTACAATATAGGTGAAATGTTGTAGTATCAATGGATATTTGCATATTGCTAATATGCAAAGGACATAATAAAATTTATCATGTTCTCTGTCTGTTGAGTTACACTGAAGGGCTGCTGTTGCTATAGTATTCCCTTAGTTTTGCAATTACAGCCATGCAGTGGAAAAAAGAAAAACTTTATAAAAGTGCAAACATTTTTTATCTAAGCCTTAATATGACTGAAGAGTATTAATTTGCTTTGATATTGCTGTAATTGTCTGTCCTGGTATTTTTTTTTTTCTTTCTACGTTCTTCAGAGAGGAGGAAAGAAGTTGGGTGATTTTTATTTTTTGTAATTGCTGTGCATTATTTTAAAATTGGTGCTGCTTGATTTGAAACTACTACAGGTGTTACTGCCTTCCTGTGATCTAGCTGAATTTAACAAATCTCACTGAAACATCTCTAGTATTTATTTTCCAAAACTGAATTAAAGTCCCAAACAAACAATCTCCTCTCATACCTCAGAAAACAAAATAGGACATAAATCCGGAGTATTACTAGGGAACATAAAGCCGATTTAACCTTATCTCTCCCTCTCAACTCAACGTTTAGAAAGAACTCCTGTACATGTCGTAGTGATTTTAGCTGTGAAGTGAAACAGGAAGATTCAGTGGTGTAGCACGCTGATTCAGTCATGAATGGTTCATGTTTTTGTGGTAAATGCAAAATGTCATTTAAATGTCATTTCAAGATGTAAGTGTATACATTTAAAATGTAAGAGTGGTAATTGATTGAAAATTAATAGCTCAAAAATGGTAGGATCACCTGTTAATATCTTTAGTATGTGTATAACGGTATTTTTTGTAATAGCTTATTCTTGTAATATTCATGGCAGAATCTTTTGTAGAACCATAATCCATGGCAAGAAATTCAATTAAGGTTTTAAAACATGTGTTACGGGTAAGCCCTCCATACTGATACAGTGCAAACAAAGCATTTTTCAAAGTTGCTTACTGCGTGGTTTCTGTGGAAAGAGACTGTGTACAGAGACAGTCGTTCTCTGGAGAGAGACTTCCAAGTTTACCTTGGACTAAACACGGTGGAGTAATTGCCTGTTTTTGTCACATCCGTGGTTTCCTAAGAGTACTTGTACATCCAGCATATCAAAAAACTGCCTTAACTTTGTTCTCGCTTTCAGGTCCCTGTGCATGGGGGCATTGTCTCTGTATGCAAGTGTTTAAAACATAATGAACAGCTCCCCCCCCTTCAGTGCATCTCTTATTTATAGGTCAGCTGCTATAGGCAAGTGTGGGGTTTGAAGAGATTAGGGGGTCTTATGAGACCAACTCGAGTGTGAAGTTTCTTAACAGTAACAAATAGGGACTTAAAGCCAGCATTGTTTATAGGGAATAGAACTATGAAGGGCCTTGTAGATGTGGAAAAATGTTTCCATTAAAGAAAAAGGGAAATACAAAGATTTGAGGGCTCTCATGCTTGAGGATGGAAGGCTGTTGTAGGTCTTTTTAAACGCATGAATGGCATGATACTGGTGTACAGGAAAGAAAATAAAGGGGCCAGATAAATAGGGTAGCTTGGGGTATAATGAAAGGGAAATATATATATATATACACATATACATATATATAAAATTTAAGAGTAAAAATGCAAGGTGCAACCCTTGGTAAAAAAAGGGCAAAGCGTGTTTCTGCCTAACTGTATGGAGCAGAATGACCCACTCCGACATACAGTAGAACTTCATGCAAAAAAGGTTAGTTCAGCTAAGCCACTTGTACGTGATTATACCTTATTGTGAAGAAAATACTGCCTGTTTCACTACATTTATGTTTAAGAGACTGAAACTTTGCTTGCTTCATGCCATGATCTTTCTGAATTGCTTAAAGTAACAACTGGAGAGTGTAAATGTACATACATAGCATGAAATCTTTACTGAATTGTGTGCTACTGTGCAATGGAGGCCATTTTAATGAAATTTGATTATAACTTGTGATATTTAAATTCCAAAGTATAATTGAAGCTTTGTGACTCTTCCTTTTGCACATGGGTTTTTTTTTTTAATTGACAATTAAGAACACTTGTCAGCGACCACTGTTACTAATACAGTTCTAAGATTAAAAATCCTACTACTATTAGAGTAGGAATATTTTAAACAGTTCCTGTTTTTATCAAAATGGTGGTTGGAGCTTCTGTTATTCTGTATCAGTTCGCTTTGTTTCCACTGGTTCCTGAAGGAGTCCAGAGTCCTCCTAGCAAAGGAACAGCTAGCAGCCCTAAACGGAGCACTGTGTTAGGTTCTTACGTTAGCAGCCCTGGCAGCAGAGGGGAACTGCTGATTAAATTAGTGTGATCGTTGACCAGTGAAATAAACAATGAACAAGGTCTTAGCGCAGCTACAAGAGAATGGAAGATGCTTGAGCAATGGGCCTTGTACAGAGGAAATCGCAGGGTTGGTGGAAAAGAGGCAAGTCTGAGACCAATGGAACGTAGTGAAGGGTTCAGAAAGAATCTACTCCAGCTTCTATCTGTGTAGTTAGTATTAACTGCTCTTAAAGTAATTATTAGTTACTATGAAAACCATTTCCTCACTGTAACTGTATGGTCAAAGCTGGGATGAGAGAAGTCTGATCATAAAGGAGAGTGAGCTCTTAGTGAAACATGCTTTGAATACCCCCCAACAGCCAAGTGTAGATTTAGTTATCCACGTTGCTACTTCTTGAATGTTGGCTGTTTGGATGGCTTTAAAGGAGGTGGGGGTCGGTGGCTGGTTTGTTTTTTAAGATAAATAGAATTGCTTCCAGGACCATTCACCTTTTAAAAGCTTTTCTCTGGATTGAAAAAAAAAAAAAGGGAAAAGTAAGTTTTGGTTTTCTGATACTTATAAAAGCTTTCTTTTAAGTGTTACTAGTACTACTTCCTTCAGATAGGGTTTTAAGTTTGCTTTCAAGTTTAGAACTTTTAGATAGAAAGTAGGTTTCCATTTGCTCAGTGGATTTGGCAATATTTCTGAGGTGAGTTTTTGCTGGATCAGCCGTATAATCATTTTTTTGTGTTACTCTGTTGTGAGGATCTCTAGTAGAAAAGTTGAAAAGTGTGTGCTCGTAGAATCACAGTAAAAGATACAACTTGTGTTTCTGCTTTTTAAATCTAGATGTTTAGAATGTTAATATTGAAAATTGCTTCTGAAAAGTACCTGCGAAGTTGGCTTTAAACTAGCACAGAATGGAAGATATAAACTCCTAATTTTATATTCCTGATATTAAGTAAGAATTGTGATATTAATATGATGGTATTAAATGCTAAGTCTTTATTCGTGTAGGTGGATGGAATTCTCTGTTTCTGTTAATGAAGTTCAAGCATCAGGTGTAGGTTGCTAGAGTGAAGATGTATTAGTGGGAGACTTGGTCTGAAATGGTGGCTGCATCAAATGTTAATAAGCAGTGGTGTTTGTTTGTAACCTGTTGATCCAGCTGCCTCCCAAACTCTATTGCTATTAGAACTTTGACACTGGGAATTATCACTTTACTGTGCTAACATTATTTTATTTGTGTGAGTATAAAAATCAGATCTGTAAATAGATCCTCCGAAGATTTCCATTTATAGTTGTTCTCCGTAAGCAAATACAGCCTAGTTTTAAGAATTTACTGGATTGTAAATGTAATATGTTCAAGTCAGTCTACCTGCTGGACCTGGTAAGCTTTTCTATGTAAGCATATTTTATGTTTTGGAAAAGAGCAAATACTGACTATATACAAGATTTGGTGATTTTGCTTGTCTTTGGTACGTAAGCTAATCATAAGGGAACGATTTTTACTTAGCATCATTCTTTCGTTTGCTCCTTGCCTCTGACTTTGCAGAAGTGGAATATACAGTTTACTAAACTTGTACTTTTGGGTTGCTTTTCTGAAGATGAAAAGAAGTAATGAAAACTATTAGTTTCTGGTGAGCTGCCTGCTACTAGGCCATAGTCAAGATAGCAATTTGTAAATTATGTAGTTGTTTTTTAGTGGGAGTGCTCTACATTCCCCAGTGGCCCTCCATTAGAATTAATTCCTTAACCATGTTTTGGGACATGGCTGCCTTCTAAGAGAAAAACGGTTTTTTGACAGTTTACATTTGTTTTCCTGGTTGTTTCTACCTATTCAGTGTAAAATATCCAGTAGGTCAAGTAACACTGAAGCAGTGCAGAACTTGGAAGAGAATGCGCCGCCTCTGTTTTGGCTGAGAGGTGATTTGATGCTGTAATAACTTTGCTGGGAATAACAGGAATTTAATGGCACCCAACTTGCAGGGGTAACTGCATTTGTTTACAAAGTCAGGCTTTTATGCAATTTCATAGGCATTTTCAGGGAAAAACCTCTCACTGTACAGAGAGGTCATTCCTTATGTAGCTCTTCAGTAATGAAAAAAATTGTACCAGCAATGAAAGGCAGTTCTTTAATGCTTACATTTTGTTATCTAAGTCCACTACCTGTTCCTTTATCCCAGTGATATTTGCTAGTAGTATAAGAATGCTTTTTATATTTGTATTTTTCTTGTTGTACTCATGTAGGTTTGCTTTCCTACTAAACTAGTGTGGTTTTCCATTTGATAGCACAAGCCTTATCATACAGAGAATTCATGTCTGGATGTTGTCATGCACCTGTATCCCTTCAGTAGTTCCGTCTGTTAAAAAAATACTACCAGGGAACTTGTGGGTTATCAAGTTTTTCCTGAATATTTTATTGCTTTTCTGAAATCAGAGCTTTCTGCCTGCATTTGTATGTACAGGGAGTAATCTTAGAATTATACCGTAGTTTAAAATTTTTATTTATTGACATTTTTGTCAGAAGTGTTGTTTTGTGAAACAGTATTTTGAAATTCATTAATCTGTAGTAAGTCGAAAGTCTATGGCAATGACTAGTTAGGAAGCACCATTGCATCAATAACTGAAGTGTGAGCTTCTAAAACGCATTGCTCATCCTGTAAACTTAAACACTTTCTAAATTATTCAAAGACATCTCTTGAATGTGATATTCACCTATTTTCCTACTGTGGAAATTTTAAACAAAGGGTGAAATAGCCTGGAATTCTCTTATGTACACTTTTGCACCCCTTGTTTTCCTCTTGGGCAGTGTTTCCTTTTTTCTCCCTGCTTTCAAGCTTGTGAAGAAAGATGTGAGTTCCAAGGCATATTGTACTTGTCTGCTGACTGGAAGCAGACTGGTGGAGCACTTTCCAAAAATAATCACAGAATGGGTCAGGTTGGAAGGGCCACAGTGGGTGTGGTCCAAGCTCCCTGCTCAAGCAGGGTCATCCTAGAGCAAATGGCACAGGATTGTGTCCACATGGACATTCTTGAGTATCTCTAGTGAGGAAGACTCCACAACTTCCCTGGGCAACCTGTTCCAGTGCTCAGTCACTCATGCAGTTAAGAAGTTCTTCCTCACATTCAAGTGGAACTTCCTGTCTCTCGGTTTGTGCCTATTGCTTCTTGTCCTGTTGTTTGGCACTACTGGGAAGAGCCTGCATCCATCTTCTGACACCTTCCCTTCAGATACTGATAGAAAGTGATGAAGGTCCCCCTTTGGTATGTCCAGTTGGAAAGTCTGTCCTCTAGGTCGCTGGAAAGAGAGATAAATTTTTGAGCAGATGGCTTACAAGAGACTTTGCTCTTTTTACCAGCTGGGTTAAGAGATGTCTGTTGACCTTTTGAGGTCTTGACTTGTATTTCCATTCATGCGGCAATGTTGCTTTGTGTTTGAAATTAATGGAAAATGAGGCGTAGAGGCCTATGATTAGGCCTTGTAGGACTTTGGAATAATCATCTGTTCCTTATTCTGGCTGTTGTTACAGAGGAGAGTTGCAAAGGAACAGTCTGTCAAAGTTAAATGTAATTTTTTTCTGTTGCAATGTTAAAACATAACTTGTTCTGTTTCTACAGCAGAGGTAGAAAGAGATAAAAAATGCTGCCAATACCCTCCTTTTGTCATCGCTCAAAAAAAAGAGATGTAAAACAGTATTCAAGTGCTCCATGACAAGGAAAGGGCAGCCAGAAATATGAACATTTAATTTCCAGAGCTAAATTCCCTGTGTCTGAGGTGCAGCAGAAATCTTCAAAAGGTGGTGGGGGTTTTTTTGGCTTTTTTTTTTTTTTTGGTCTAAACTTTTATCATTACTTTTCTGATACGTGTCAACTAATTTCTCTGATGCGCTGTATGTATTTAGCCATGTCAGGCTTTCTGAAAGTACTTTTATGAAGCAGGTTTACAGTTCCATCCCAGTTACACAGATTAGTTTCCCTGCCTTGGTTTCCAAGATTTCTTAAATACTGCGCTTTCTTGTGTCCTCCAGAGCAGCGGTCTTCCTCGGTGTTTTTCTAGGTAGATTTGTTACTGAGTTTGTTACTGCAGCAGAGTTACCAATTTTCTAGTAGGAAAAACAGGGAAAGGAAATTATTCTCTGTCCTGCTCATCTTATTTTTATGTTTCAAACATACCTCTTCACTCCCAAATGTAGAAAAACCACAGAGAAATTTTTTTTAAATTAATAATAATAAATAATGCACATTTGTGCATAAACTCTGCAATACAAGTTAGGTAATGTGCTCTACCTATTTTTTTTGCCTTCTGTGTTTATTTCATGTAATTATGTTCTTCTGAATGCTGCTGTGTTCATGTCAGCTGTGCCCCTTGAATAACATAGGGAGGAGTTCAGATGTCATCTAGTTAAGTCGTTTGAGTAGATTCTTCATTCAGACACCTGCTGATGATAGATTAACACAGACTTAATTTTAAAAACTGCTCATTTGAAAGAATGCTCTTTCTGCTTGCTTTAATACAAGAACTGATATCCTCTTCAAATTCAAGTAGTGTAAAGTTCATTTCTTACTGGCTAAATTCTGTCTATTGTAATGATTGCAATTTTTGTATTGTCCTTTTGAGAGTGTTTACTTAACTGGGGAAATAAAATGAGACACTTAGGCAATCAAACAATTGTAAAATAGAATTTGAATTTGTAAACATAGCTACAGCTTTTGTGAAGAGGCTTATCTTCCTATAGTAAGGTAGTTGCAGGAAAGACCAGTTGAATTTTATGTATATATTTGAGAATTACTTAATGGGAAGAGGGATGAATTGTCTTGTCACTTATTGTGCTTTAGATGCTTGAAAGCCCTGTTGCACAATACCTTTGTTAAGCTGAGCTAAGCTTTGTTAAGATGAGCTGGGCCAGCCTGAAATAAAGCTGTGAATCCCTTTTTTTAAAACCACAACACTATATATATTAATTTTTAGGTCAATCCTTGCTTGCCATCTTCACTTCCACCCTGAGCTTTGGGCCAGCATTCCTTTATTTTAGTGAAGAACGTCTGTGTGACAGAAATTAATTTGACTTGCCCTTGTTTTTTGGGGTTTTTTTTGAGTGTTACTATCATCTCTTCTTTTCAAAAACAATTTCCTGTTGAAAGTTAAATAAGCATGAAATTAAGATCAAACTGGTTGCATATTTATACTGTAATAAATACACATGTGGCATGGTATGTCCAGAACTAAAAATGTATTTTGTCTAACTAATAATTTCTCAAGTTATGTAAAAGTTTACTGACCAATTGCTGCTTTTAATACTAAATATTTTCAAGTTAGCATGCTCATTTGTGGTGAAAAAATAACATGTCCAGGACAAAAAGAGTAATCTTTCTTAAAACGGAAGTATTCCAGAATTCTGTATAGGCAGATCAGTCAGTATTGAAACTCTAGGTGAAATAATGCTTTCTCTGTTTTATTGAGACGTGGACATTGCTGTAGCCTTAGAAGAAAAGAAAGTTCTATTTAAATAACAAATGTTAACATCACTTCAAGAATGATCTGGTATTGAAGTGAAAGTTGGTTCTTCCATTATGTTTGATGTATCTTGGGGTACAAATTTGAGATAATCTGACTTACAGTTATTATTTTTAAGACACATTTAAGTGGGGAGATTCACAGTGCCTTTTTTTCTTGTGTTATTTTAATGTGGTTAGACATTGATTCTGCCTTCTTATTAAGGGTATAAGTGTGTTACTTACGTGTGTGACTAAGCTTTTTGCAGGATTGAAGTACTGTTTTATAACAGACTGCCTTCTTTTACTACTTCTACAACACCATGTGTCTGTTGAATTGCTGATTCTGAGTGGTGCATGCTCAGTTGAGATGAAGGAAGCTGAGATGGGATGAAGGTCACAAGCATTTGTCACTGGGTGGCTCTACCTATGTTCATAAAAGCCTGTAGCTTCGCGTTCCTTGTTCTAAGCCTAGTAATAGAAACATTCAGTTCAAGTTCATTTGTGTTACTGCATTCACAGGGTCTTCTGGTTAAACTGCTTTGTCCTCAAGAAGCTATCCTCAAAACATCAAAAGAAAATTGAGAGTTGCTAAACAACCTGGCCTTGCTCTTAATTAACCTTCTTTTTGCTCAGTGGATTTTGTCAGGGAGATTGTCATATCATACTTAACTGGAGCTTCTGAGTGGGAGTACTAATTTGGTGCTGTGGATAAGTAGAAAAAGGAGAAGTAGTCTCAGAGCTGTGTTTGGGCAACTGCTTTTTTTTCTCCTTTGTAAGCAGAAATTATTTTGCATGACCCTTGATTTTAATCAAACTACAGTTTGTGATGACTGGGTTATGGTGTGTCAGTCTTTCACAGTTCTACTTTGCTGTTTGTAATCTTAAAATATTGAAATAAACAATTTTTATGAAGTGTCTGCCTTTGAGTAGCTCCCATCTGAGGTGTGTGTTGATAAACATCAGTGGTTCTTCCAGTGTTTTATGTTCTTTGGGAAGCTCCTTGAATGAAAAGTAAAATTTATGATGCTTGCCCCCTCCCCGTCCTGCAATGTTAAAGGAATTGTTTATCATTTTAGTATCCCTTGAGCCTAATTTTCATGAAGCATTTGAGTATGTGCCTGTTGCCCCAGATGACTAATATATTTTTAGAAATGTCTTGAGTTCTCTAGTTCTTCTTGGTTTTGAGAGGAAAATACTTCTAAATTTGGAATTATCTACTGACAATTAATGTGAATTAGTGATTGCAGAAATAGAGATTTAGTCTCCTGCTTACACTTAGTTAATCAGTTTTGTGGAAGCGTTTTTCCTGGAGGTAGGAGAGTGTTGTGCTGTTAGACTTCCATCACTGAGCTTGACTCTCTTAGTGCTGTATTACAGTGTGTTCATGGGAAGGTCATTTGGGTTTCATTGTGTGCTGGTGAGGAGGGCTTGGAAGGGGGAAGTTCAGTCTATTGCCCGTTTGCTGTGCTGATCCATGTGGAGTTCACGTAACATGGTTATTGGTTTGTGGTAAGGTTTCTAGCTGTCAGTTTAACACAACTCTTTTTGCATGTCATAATAATTAAAAAGTCTCTATATGAAGTTGTTACTTGAGGTCAAGAAGAACCTCTTTTGAGCAGTCTCTGACACCAGCTTGGAGATATAAATGTTTTATGAGTAGTAGTCCAGAACAAAGGCAGTTTGGCTTTATTCTCAACCTACCTCTTTTCTTTTTAAAGCAATGTCCCACTCATTAGTACAAATATGGTAATGTTAATTAGTGTTGCAAGTTTAAAAATACTTTAACCTGTCATTAGAAATGTTGAACAAGGAGTTTGGTTTTTGTATTATATACACTGAAATCTTCTGGTGTCATGAGCCAGAGGGTTAGGAATATGACTGTATTGCTGAAATTCATGCTACTTACTCATATTTTCCATGGGTAAAACTGCTTAAGCTGCTCTTTTCAAGTCAATTGATCTCAAATGAAGTGTGTGTCTTAGTAGATGTTCAGCAGTATTGAGGATGTTGCTAGCATTTCTTTATTTTATTAGGTGACCTGAACGTAAGGTTTCCTAAAGGGAAGAAATTGCAAATGTTAATCTAACGAACTTGTCTACTCATAATTTTTAATTTCACGTAAATCCATTTTGTAGATTATAACTTGTTTAATCTGCTTTAGTAACTGCTCTTTGAATCTAACCAGAAATGTTTAGAAGCTGGTTGGAATTTGCCTTAATTTATGAGAAACAGGCAAATTCTTTCCAATGATACTGTTTACCCCACTTCAGAAATAAACATCTTTATGGGTGATGGTAAAACTATTTTGCGGTCTTTTTTTATTGTTATTTCAATAGTTGAGGTATCAAGGAAACTGACAATATACTGGTTTTCTTTGAAGAAGAAAGTTAGTAGGAATTCTGTCAATAGTGTGCTGAAAATCCATTTTTCATCCCTTAGGCTTTTTTCAGCTCTATGATTTGTGACATTTGAGTACTGGATCATAGAGAAACTCACTGCATTCAGTGGACCTTGTTAGTGAACCTGATAATTTTCAAAGTCGTGTCTTAAGAAGAAAAGTGGTTTCTCATTGCCACTAGAAGGTGGATGGAGGGGAGAAAGAAAACAACCCCAAAATTATTTAATTAGTAAGCTGTAGCTGTAACAAAGAAAGGAGCAAATGAGAGGATGGTTGGACAAAAATTAAGTTCATCTGCTGTATCAGTGAGGACAGCCCAAGCTGTATTACTCATTTAGGCTGAAGTACAGCCCTAGGAAAATAGTCTGCCTGCTGGCTGCTGGAGTAGTAAATCCCTGAATTGTTATTTGAGAACTCAAAGTTTGAATTTAGTTTGAGGCATTTTATTACCTTTTGCTTTCCTTTTTGATGGGCAGGAATAATTTGGTGTCTTTCTAGAGCAGTTTGGTCTGTTTGTCCTAAAATTAAGCTTTAGTTTCTGAAACAAATTGAGTAACACTAATTAGAAATAAAAATGTAAGCAGAAAAGAGCAAAATAAAAAAATTACATTATGCAATGTGTAATATTTAACTTTATCGTTTTCATTTTAATAATCAGTAAGGCCTTGGCATTTGCTGAGTATTGCATTAGTAAAACGAGTCCTTGACTTGCATTAGTTTACTGCTCCTGACTTTTTCTTCTCAAGGTGTAATTTTCTTACTGCAATTTTAGAAGACGTTTTCTATTATTAATAAAACTACATGTTTACAGTATCATTTTTATCTGTTATAGGTCGTTTGTGCCACTCCATGTATGTATGAGTCCTGGTGTGTTTACAGTAATGCTTTTGGCTGATGCCTGTGAAATTCTGTGTGAGTGGTAACTTGGAGAAAAAGAGAACTTCTTTACATGGGGATGATTATCCTGTGAATTGGATATTGCAGAATAGTACAGACTTTGCTGCCCTGGATTGTCAGTGTGGCAGGAGAGAAGGGTAGGGAATGAAATAAGGCTTTGTAAGTTTTTTTGCTCAATAGAGCTACTTGTTGGCTGGTATAAAACATTTATTTGGGGGGCATAATGGGTATGCAGTAGGGCAGTACAGTGATCAGGCTAGATTTTGTTTTCTTGGCAGAGCATTGTGCATTCAACTTAGTAGGTTATGAAATTCTGGAATATGTTACTGCACAGTTGGTGTATTCTCTGAGGCCACTGCTCTGCTAGGAAAATTGCAAGTTTTTATGCTTTTGGTTGCATATGGAAGGCAGCCATGTTTACTTCAATACAGCAGGCCACATAAAAATGCTGTGAAGAAAAATTGTTTTGTCTTATTACTTTTACATTTGGCAAATCAAAATGGCCATAATAGGCGTTCTGTTACTGCTGGCATGTTGGGTATTGTGTTCCTATTGTGTTGCTTTATTTCCTCCCATATGCAGTACTGTAGAAAGTGTTCTGCACAAAGATTTGCACTGAAGTAACAAAGCCAGTTGAAATACACTTTAGACATTTCAATTTAGGCTTATCCTAGATAAATTTCCATAATTTTCACTGTTTGAAGAAGTTTTCTTAATTAGTTATCCCTGTAAAATACCACCACCATAAACTATCTTGCTGTTAAGTTTTCTCTCTTAACAACTAATTAGTGTCTGCCAATTGGGCAGTATTTGTTCTTTTGAGGAAGTTCAAATTCTGATATTGTCTCTAGTTTGTTTAATGAATTTGCATGTTAGCTGAGAGGTAGAACATGGAGTCACAGAGCAGTATGTACGGAGTTGTCACAAATGTAATGACCTTCCTTGCTTTTCTGCTGCCCAGACCCTTGCTCTTTGTGCTTTGTGGTGATTTTCATGCATTAGTAAGGAAGATGAGATTTTTGTTGGAAAGATTAGGAGATAGCTGTGATACTTGAACCTTGACTCTGACTTGCCTTGTGGCTTGTTCATCACTAGGGGAGACTTGCTCAAACTCTTGCACCACTACACTTTTATATAACTGTAGTGCTGATGCCCTTGTTGGCTGTCTTCCAGTTAGGAGTAGCTCTTTCCAGCTTCAGCTGCTTTCAAAATATAATGATGAAGCTAAGGAAACTCACTGTGATTGTGCAGTGATTGTGCAGATTTCCATGGGGAGTTCTGAAACTGACCTGGAATACTTACAACACAGTATGAATTTCCCTATGATGCGTTGAAGGTATATATTAGCAATTGCTATATTTGCAGATACACTAATAAGAAGTGTAAAAACAAGTCTTTGTTCCTCTTTCCTGAAGAAAGTGGAACTAGCAAGGAACATCTAACTGTAAGAGGAAAAAGTGAGAAGTGCCATGAGGAACTGTCTCAAGAGACAATGGAATGCTATCTACCTTATCAGGCTTCTTTCTGGGGTATGGGCTAGTCTTATCATGGTCTGCTTTGCCAGGCATGCAGCTGGGAGATGCAGAGATGATTGCAAGTCGCAGCTGCCTTAAAATGGGTTGGGGTTAGGCTTTGCTAATGGTGAAGCCTAGCATTCAAGTGAGGGGACCCCCCCCTTGTTTTTAGAGGTAGACCTCTGCTTTTTCTGACCTTGTAAACATCTTCAAAAACTTTCCCAGACAGCCTGAGCTGGCACTTGGCTGGGTTGTCAGATTCCTAGATGACTGCTGTGCATGGATTTAACCACATACTAAAACCTTGTTGCCTCAGTATAAAAGCATAATTTGGTAATATGGTTGTCATGCTTACATACAGTCTTTAAGCTCTTAACCTGTATGAAGTGCCTTGAAACCCTTGTTCTCCAGAGTATCATCTGCTTTTGTCTTGGAAGCTTTCCAATGGCAAATGTCCGTTCAGCAGTCCTTTCGTATGCCCATTCCTGAAGTTTGGGTACAGATCCAAACATAAAGTGGTATTACGTGTAAAATGAAATGGATATATGGGTGGTGAACCTGCACCTGTAATTACCCTGTGTAACTGTCCCAGGCACTGTTGGTATGTATGTGTGGCTGGCCCTGAAAATGCCCACATCGCTTGTCCTGGTGACCCGAGGCAGTCGGCATTGCTGGAGCAGCCACGATCAGTTTTTGTGCAGCTGAGGCCAGCTCAAGTAGGACAGGATTCCTGATGGATGGAGCCTGTGGGTGGGCAAACTAGGAGGACTGTAGCTCAGCGCTGAGAGGCCAGGGGCCCCTTGTGAAGAAACTGCTGCATAGTAGGTGTTTCTGCTATCGGGGCCAGCTGTGGGTGGGTGTGACTTGCTGCAGCTGCTCTGATACTCCTCCGGAGTGCTTCATGACTCAGTACTGGGGCTGGGCTCAGTGTGAAATGGGGGCATGCTGCTGAGCTGATAGACCATGTGCGGTTTGAAAGTCTGCACAGTGAATTTGAAGCATTTGTTTATGGGTTGGATAGAATTGGCTTTGCAATATTTTATTCCTGTATTAGGTATGTTCCTTGCTCTTTCTCATGTTTGGAAGGTGCTTGTTGGATTAGATTCACTGTGGCAGTGTATTTAGGCCACTACGGTATATAAAAATCACCTTGTACATGTTGAGTGTGCTGAACAAAATGTAGTGTTACTGCATCCATAGTAGAGGATTAAAGTAAATTAAATGATAAATTTTCATCTTGTTTTGTCCTTGAAAAAGGGAGATGATTTTACCTCATAGCAGAAATTAATTGAAATACATCTGTTGAACAACCTACAAAAATACATTCAGAAATTTTAATGATTTTTATCTCAATAGAAGGATATAGTAATGGCTAATACAAAAATACTAACCAGCTATTTCACTCCATAATTAGTGTCTTAAAAAAAATTGAGACTGTTGGTGTAACTGAGGAGTACAGCCTTGTAATTAAAATATACTACTTATATCTAGGGGAATCAAAGGCATCTATAAATGTTTTTTTGTTGTTGTTAGGCATGTGCATCATAAGTGTGTGATGGTTAAGTGTTGCTTGAATAAGCCTTACTTGCCCCCACGCTAAGTCATTCTGCCTGGCTCTGAGCATGCAAGATACTTTTGGTGTAGGACTGTGGTCTAGATTTTGAAAGACTGTATTTAAGTAGGAGACTTACTCTGTTCTCCTTTTTTTTTCCCCTTATATCTTTACAGAGAATAACATACAGTTTTAGCCAAAAATAGTCTCGGGAAAGGTTTTGAGATAGTGTTGTTTCAGGTTGCAGTAACTCGTGTGTGCTAATTGACCTTTAACCTTTGTAGGGTACTAAACAGTTTGGTGATGGTGTGCCACTTTGCTTTTGTGATGGACTGTTTTTCTAACTGCAGGGTTAAAGGTGGGGAGGAAGAAGTTTCAAATAGTAATTTTGTCAGTGCTTGTGTAGTTAGAAGGCTCAGAAGACAGAATTTACATTATAATCTCTTTCATTCTGCACCGTACTATGTCATTTAGTCATGTTCTCTGTGTAGCTCTCAGAAGACTTTAAAACAGATTTATTTTTTTTAATTACTCCATTCACTCCCACCATCAGTCCTTTACTGTTCTTTACTGTAATTGCCCATAAGATAAAGTCTTTGCAACTTTCAAATCACTTTGACTTCATATTTAGATTGCTATACAACTTGTGAAGCTAGTGGTACTTGATGTAACACCCCTGGGTATTTAGACGTTTCTCAGTACGGAAAGGGAAATAAAGGCTGGGATAGTGTTATATTTGGGATATCTAGGTTTTTCCTTGAAATGTGAAAGAAAATGATTTTTTATAGTTCGGTTGGATTTATGTGAATATTTAAGACTTAGAAAAAAATCACATGAAGAGCAATGGAAGAGTTTTTACTTGCTTAGAAATTTTAGAGAAATGAGAGGCCTTAAGAGCAGGAAATTTAGAAGAAGATTGCAGAGTTGAATGGGTGTCCTTGCTTAATTGTAAATGGAATTGTTCAGGTGACTTGAGCTTAGGCACAAATACAGATCTGAAAGGTGTTGAGAATTATCTCTGTTCTGGTTTCGGCTATTCAAGTGTCTTCACATTGAGGAAAACCAAGTTGCCTTGAGGAGTAATTGGTAGGGAGGCCAGAAGTGGGTGGTGGTTTGGGAAATGCTGCCTTTGGTATTCAAGATGTCAGTACCTTTATTGCAGAGACTGAGGTGCAGGAAAATACAGTCTGATCTGTATGCATAAATAGAAATAGGTACCTAGAACTAATTACAAGTAGTCTCAAAAGAAAACAGTGGTTTTAAGAAAACAGCATTGCTTCATTGAACTTAAAACCTGATTTTATGCATCTAACCATGTGGGCTGTTGATAAGCCTATTTAAATTTTCTGATCTACTGTTGAGGAGAAAATGCCTGTTAATTTCTGAATTGTCATGTTAGAACTGTTCAAAGCATCAGAATAGAAATAGTCATGTGATCTCTTGAAATACTTCTGCATCTGAGCTATGCTGTGGTCCGGGCTATGCCTTCTCTCCTTCCCTCTTCTTTCCCCTTCCACCTCCTTAGAATGCAAATGGTTGATTGCTTTGAAAACATACATGGTAAACAATCTTTCTCTTTTCTTTCAGGGACCAGTTACTCTCCACAAGAAAATTCACACAACCACAGTGCTCTTCATAGTTCAAATTCACATTCTTCTAATCCCAGCAATAATCCAAGCAAAACTTCTGATGCAGTGAGTATTTGTGATTGGTTTTCATCCATCTGTTGCCCCATTCATAGATGCCATATTTTCATAATTTTGTCTAAGACAGGCATAATTTACTTTATGTGCTTGAGTTTTCCAACATCAGTCTTTATTTTATAAACACTCTGTAAACACAAGCTGCAATTGCTGTATGTTGTAAAGCTATTCTAATTGGTAATTAATAGAAGTTTGAGTTACCTGTCATTAATTTTAAAATACTAGGTTATTTAAATGACAGATAATGTCATATGTAATTTAAATAATAGATACAGAAATATTTTCCATTAACTGTGGTAAATATAGAGCAGACAGTATGATTTCACTTATTTGAAATACATTACATATTATGAATTTTAGTCACTTTAGTATCAAAGTTTTAGTTGTTAGAGTGGTGTTTGTTAAAAATTGCCCTAAAACAAAATAGGTAAATTTCTGATGTGTAGAAAAATTTTAGAAAGTTAATAATTTTGAGGGTGTTGTAAGATGAAGGAAACTAATAGTGTCAGTATTGACATTACAGTATCCCACCAAACATACTGTTAGATTTTGTTCAAGGGGTTGATGAGAATAAACCAGAGGAAGCTATTGCACAATACAACAGGAGCGTAGTGGTCACATCTTCAAGCTGTCAGTGAAATGGGGATTTAGAGATGGTGGAAAGCAGTGATATGGATACATGTAAGGGTGCCATGTAGTTTTGAAAATGGTGGAAACTGTTAAATTTGTATATTAAAGCTCTCAAGTAATCTTTTGTCCAACGTTGTTTGTGTTTTAAAGGCTTATGATTCTGCAGATGATTGGTCTGAACACATCAGCTCTTCAGGCAAAAAATACTACTACAACTGCCGAACAGAAGTTTCACAATGGGAAAAACCAAAAGAGTGGCTGGAAAGGTATATGTTTCTGCTTGTTTTAATTGTATAAAGAACAAATATTCTTAAGCACACTTAAGGGCAGTTGAGCTTATCTAATAGATTACTGCTATAAAAGATTGTATTCTGAGTCTGCTGTGTTCCTACCCTTACCATGACCTCTGGCATGTGTTTTATGCCTTGACAGTCCAGACCATGAGAGTGAAGTATGGTTGGTTTGTTTGGGGTTGGTTTTGGTTTCTTTTTTGTGTGTGTGTGTGTGGAGGGGAGTTTTTGTGAGTGTTGCTTTTCATGTTTTGCTTTGGGGTGGGTTTTTGTTTGTTCGCTTTTTTTAGGGTGTGGGTTTTTTTTTGACAAGACTAGTGAGCTGAACTAGTAAATTGTGGACTCTTAACAAGCACAGATGTAAGGAAGCAGTGGCTGGAGTTTGCTAACCCCACCTGTAGCAGCAAGCTTTTAACAGTTTAATTCATCTCATGTAACTTACAGAAACTGTTATAATATAGATAATGTAAGTTCTTACCTAATTTTTTTTCTTTTCTTCAGAGAACAGAGACAAAAAGAAGCAAGCAAAATGTCAGTTAACAGTTTTCCAAAAGATAGGGATTACAGAAGAGAGGTGATGCAGGCGACAGCTGCCAGTGGGTTTGCCAGTGGAAGTATGTGGGTTTTTTTCAGCAATGTATTCTTGCCTTGTTTGCATTACTGTTTTCCAAACTTAAAAAATTGAAAAAATCCCTTTCTGTAGCTGTTTTTCTCACCTTTTTATATATATAAGCCAAAGTGGATAGCACAGTTAACTCTCCCAAATGTTGTTTCTTTAAATAACTTTACTAGTGCAACACTTGCTTAATGCTTTTCATGGTGCTCCTCCTTTTTGTGGGTTTTACTGCCTGATTTAATTATCTTCATGGGTAGTTATTTAAACAACTTGCATAATCTGTAGTTTAGTTGGACTGTTGTGATCATTGAGACCTGCTAATGTCATATTCTGAGCTTGAAAATAAAGATTCCACGTCTAAAAATAACCTAATTTAATACATTTTGATATCAGGGTTTTCAGAGGCTTCTGTATGTTATTGAGAGCATATTTTTGCCACACCAATACTCTTAATCTTCCCCGGACTATAAATTCCTGTAATTTAGAGATTTTTGTCTGGATACCTAGCTTTAATCTTTGTCAGTTTTCTTCTGGGAAATAGTTGTACTGAGAGATTCTGTGTGTATGCTGATGTAGTTTGAGTAAATTTGTAGCACAGTTCTTAGGATAGTTGAAAACCAGAAGCCAAAATATTAATCTTCACCCACACTCTTGGGACTTGACAAGGTAGAAATGTATAAATGTTAAAAAAAAAAAAAAATTTTTCTCTGTTTTTCTCTCTACTGAAACTTACTGCATATGCTAAAATATACTGGATGCTACAAAAAATATAGCAGGCATGCATAATGCAGTGAGTATTTGTTTTGTGACAGGTGAAAATGTAAGAATCTATATAAAAGAATTACTCTGTATTTGTGTGGTGTGTTCACTGAGTATTTTAAAGTCTATGATGGTGTAACCAATGCAGATCAGTCACTCATTTGATAAATATAAATATCTTGAATTAACTGTAAGTAAATTTGTTGTAGTAGCACTCAAGTGACATGAAGAGAAATTTTTTGAAGGCTAGAATGTGAAACTATTAAATCATATTTGATGTTCGGGGTTTTTGATGAACAAAAGAAAAATGGCACAAATTATCTCTTCACACTAAATACAAGATGGAAATAATAGATTTTGATTTAGATTTTTTTAGGAGACTTCAAAAGTTAACTTGACTGTAACTCTCATTATAAAGCAGCCTTTCATCCAAAAACAGTGCTTAACCAGAACTCTAAATCAAGAAAAGGTCAGAGAAAATGCGTTTTGTCAGTGAGTAGAATTAAATTTTGCCTTTTTTGATGCTGATCTACTTGAGGCTTTTTTTAATCATAAGAGGTTCGATCAGCTCTAGTTGTTGGTGTGCAGCTGTATTAATCAAAGTCACTGCAATCTTAGACTTGTTTCTGATTTAATCTTTTTTTTCTTATTGCAACGTTACTGGGGGAATCCTGAAAAAAGTGGAAGACAAGCATTCCAGTGACACCAGCAGTATGCTCCCACAGAATATTTTATCTCAAACAAGCAGGCACAATGACAGAGACTACAGACTGCCAAGAGCAGAGACTCACAGTAGTTCTACTCCAGTACAGCATCCCATCAAACCAGTGGTTCATCCAACTGCTACCCCAAGCACTGTTCCTCCTAGTCCATTTTCTCTACAATCTGATCACCAGCCAAAGAAATCCTTTGATGCTAATGGGGCATCTACTTTATCAAAACTGTCTACATCCACATCTTCCATCCCTGCACAGAAAACAGAGAGAAAAGGTATGTCTAATGAAATTCCCTCTAGTATTCAAGATAATGCATTGCATTACATTACTTGTTCAAATTATGTGAGTACTAGAATTTAAAGATATTTTTTCTGTTTGATTGTATGTGCTTAGAACCTGATTACTGTTTTGATGTGTTTATTTTCCCCTAAACTACGTTTGCTATATCTTATACGACTTCAAATTGACACTGTGATATTTGCTATTTACTGGCTTATTCTGCAAATTACCATTTCAAATGATAATTTGAAAGCTGTGTTTTAGTACAATATATTTTAATTTTTGTCTTCTCTCTTGTTGTTTTGGATCTTTGCTGTTTATTTGAGTTGTTATGTAGTTACACAATTTGAAAGTCATTTTGGACCATTATGTTTTATGAACTGCTGTTACTGTTTGGAATGCCAGTGTCAAACCTTTCAATCAACACAAGCACAATTCTTACAGAAAGCGAGGGTTTTCTACGTGTTAGTAAGAGCTAATCTGTTTTGATCTGTGTCTTGAGAAATACTGGATCTTCAGTTCTAAATTGGCTGATAGTTTGTGTTTCTGTTATCTGATAATACCTGTTAGATACAGTTTGAGTCAAGCAAAGAATGGGATTTTACTGTGCATTGTTTGTGACCTTTCAAAAGTCTGAATTTTAGTTAGATTTACTTCATTATTAGGGAAGAAGAGCTCAGGAAATGGTGAGAATGAGATGTGTGTCATTAGTGAGTGATAGTGAGTTACTTTGGTGTAGTCAAGTTCTAGAGAGTGATACTGTGTAAGAAAATTCTATTTTGAGGGCTTTGGGGGGAAGTAATTTTTGATAATCATATTGGGTTTTAATTTAAAATATTGCATAATTAGTATGTAATTGAACCCTTTTTTTGGAAGATGGCTTGTTGCCCTGTTCAAACGTGCAAGTTGGTCTAGTTAAATAGTGTAGTTTGAAAAAGAAGACGAGAAGAGACTCTGGTCTGACGCTGGTCTTGTATTCTGTCTTTGTTTTTGAGTCTTCGACTTTTGTTTATTAAAGAGTTCCAGCTTTTACGAAGACTTAAGTACACCTGGCCACCCAAAATATTGAAACAGTAGCATACATGGACAAATACTGCAATGTAAGACAACTGTGCATGTAAAGAAGTTTTTAAATGTTTTTTCTTGACACTTCATGCAATTTTTACATAACCTGGGTCATGAATACCGACTAAACTACAGAGGAACAGGTTATTTTCAGCAAGCATTTTCCTATTCAATGCAGTAAACCACAAAGTAAGGAGTAATAGCTCCTGAATGGTTTTTGTACTGAATGCAAGTTACCTGCTTCAGTTAAGTCTCTATTTTTTGATTGCAGTTTGATGCACTTGTAAACATTACAGTGCAAAACATCCATGTCAGGTGTTCTTTTCTTTAGTGTATCTAGTTTATTTCCATTTCTGTATTTAAAATACACTTTAAAATCCTCTTATTATTGTTCAGTTCTGGCATGTTCTTGATTTCTGTTTGGTGTGTGATCAGATCTCATACTGGATATTCTTTCACTGCTTTACTGCACATCTTTATTAATTGAGCAACTGACTCTTACAGCAATTGAAGGAACTTCCTCTTGGGACAACTGCTACAAGTATTGGCAGAGAGTTCTAATATTTCTTACATATAACATTAATTTGAGAACATACAGCTGGGTATCATAATGAAAATGATCACACAGAGCAGTGTTGGCGCTGTAAATCTTACTTTAGAATCCGTGTTACTGTGGATGGTTCCATATTAAATAATTCACTGAATTTCTTTATTCTTAGATAGGTGTTTTTTAAATTTTATATGGATTAAGTGGATAGATTCTCTGTAATAATAATGCCTCATTGATGTGTTTCATGGTGCTTCATTGTGAGCAAATACTGTACTTACTGAGCTTCAGAAAAGGGTGGATTACAGAAAGGTAGTATATAACTGAAGAATTAGGTGAATGTTGGACTTGAAATTCTTACTCTAGAAAATGTGAATTTTTACATGTTGCTTTACCTCTTGTACAGAAACAGAAGAATACAGTGCAGGTTCTGTTATGATAAAAGATCATCAGAGAGTAAATTCAGTTGACTTTCCTTTTTCTTTTTTGGGGGAATATTGGACTGTCTTTTTAAGGAAATTAAACCAATAAATGTTCTGTAGCATTTTGCATATTTAAATTTAAAAGAATGGAAGGAGCAGTGTTTTGGATGCTTTATTTCTGTTACTTATTCTCTCAGAGGTCACTATGAACGTGCAGTACTAGAGTTACGCAGTTTATAAAGGGTTTTTTTGTAGCTGTTACACAAATTGAAAATATAATAATTGACCTGAGACACTTGGTTCAGATAATCTTCTAAAAGTGTCTTTTCAGAACTGAAAAATAGTTTGAGATGTTTATGTTTACACTAGTAAAGCAAATAGCCTTCAATCTTATTTTTCTGTTTGCTTACTGTGCCATCCCTCTCTCTTTTGAAAAAGAGCTAAAGCTGTATTTTTTTGCCTATAAAAATAGGTTGGTCCAAATGACGGAATAATATGTGCAGTAGTCCTTCCTTAAATGAATTCTTGCTTCTTGTGAATGTGTTGCTGGTTGCCTTATGCCAGCATATATGTACCACTGTTTTAATAGTTCTGATTTCAGTGTGTATTTTTTAATGCAGTAATAGTTTTGAACAGCAGAACAACAAAAAAAAACCCACAAAACCCAACAACAATGCTTTTTTCAGCTCAATCTCTTTTGCTGCAGGGGTATGTTGTAGTCCCACAAGGAGATTGAATAAAATCCCTGGCTGAACTATAGCTCAGCTGTTAGCAGTAGTCCTCTGCCCTCAATGGCTGGCAGTAGTGGAGAGTTCCTGGGGAACTATTTGACCTCTACCCTTTGGTTTGAATGTTCCAGTCAGAATCTGCTGCTTCTGTTTGTGCTCACTGTGAGTGCTTTATGCAGGTAAAGTGTGGGGTTGCTTTTCCTACTTTTTGGCTGCTTTATCTGTAGGGCACATCACATTTTCCTATTTCTAATTCAGAATGAAATGTTGTATTGTCCGTATCTTAACAGTGTGTCTGTCTGTAGGATACTGCTTCTCACACCTTTCTTCCAAGTCCCATCAGGCAGCACTTCCGTTTCCACTGCAGCAGTACTCTAAAATTTTTATGAGAACACAGCAAGCTGGCCAGTGCAATGCTGGGTGGGTTGTGACTCTGGTGCTTCTTTTCCTTTCCTCACCCCTGTGGTTTTCTTGTAATACTCACTAGTCTTTAGCAGTCAGTTATTAACCATGCTTCTGGTATTGTTGCATCTTCTTTGGCTGAATTTTGCAGTTCTGAGTTTATTACTCAATTCAAATGTTGGTTAGAAAAAGTTGCACGTGTGAGACTGTTAGAGGTTTCTTCCAGTACTTTATACTTGTTTGCTGAACATTGCTGTTACATTTATTTTGACAGCAGAGGTAAAATACCAAAAAAAAAAAAAAAAAAATCAGTTTTATGACTGGAGTAATGCAAATGAGAAGAATAGGGAATTTTTTTGTATTTTCGATAATTCAAATATTTTTGAGAACCTAGTTGGTCTTATTACCATAGTTTCATTTGGTCAAATGTGGTTGCAGAATGCATTGCTTTAAAATATTTACATATTTTTGTTGTGGCTTAAGGTCCTTAATAGATATGAACTGAACTGTGTAAAATAGATAAAAGTGACTGCCAGTGCTCAGAGAACTTAGGTGGTGGACTGTACACTCCAGGTGCTTCAGCACAGACAGTGTGTTACGATTCAAACCATTAGCAGAAAATAAAGAAATTCTGTTAGCTGTTCTGGGTAGCAGTTTTTTTAATCAGTCAAGCAGAGATCAGGTTTATAGGGCAATAAGATATGAATTCCTGAACATTTTGTCATGCAGTTTTCCTCCCAGAGAGAGCACACTGTGAGAGCACATGTGCATAATAGTTGCTAGCAGTGCAAAGATAACAGCTCAAGCTCACAATAGAGTGGTTGGGTAATACTGTAATGTTGAATCCAAAGGACTTTAAATGCATTTGTTTTGTTTTAAATGGGATAAAAACTACATCAGTAGTAAAAGCTATTGGAGCACTCGGAGAGTCATTTTAATAATTTAGGAATTATCTAGTTAACAGTAGTGGCTAATTTCCATGTCATTAAAAAAATCTTCATTGAAATAAATCAGAATAAGAGCAGGCTGATATAAAGCATTAATTTAAAGCTAGTCATGCGGGGAGTACTAGTATGTTAGCTGTCAGAAAAAGGACTGTGAAGGGGAGTCCTTCCTCCACAAAAAAGCATTTCCCAGTTCTGCTGCTTTTCTTCCCCGTCCACTTCTCTGTCACACTGACCTGCCTGATGAGCTCAGCTGGTCAAGAGCAGAGTAAGCAAGTTAGAGGTGCTCACAGGACTGCAGCGGACAGAGCAGGGTGGCAGAGGCACAGCAGAGCTGTGGAACTGTCAGCGTCAAACCTCTTCATTGAAACAGAGTGGCTGAACAGTCATAAGGCTTGGATTTCCACCCCTTGCATTCAAGCTTGTAGGTTGAGGGTTGCCTTTCTGAATGTCAGTCCTGGTGGATCAATAAGCTGTTTGCTTAGGAGCAAGGATTCTTGTCATAGGGGGCAGAGATTGGTCATGGCAAGATTCAGTAGCATGTTTATGTGATGACTCAAATGGAGAAGCTAAGGGTGCTTAGAAAAAATTGAAGAATATTGTAGCACAACTGCTGAAAATGATCTGTTATTTTTTCTGAAAGGATTGCTTGGCCATATTATTAAAAAATTCCCACTGTGTGGAAGCATCACACCGAGATGTTTCCATTCTGACTGGACCTGATGTTTCTAATTCAGCTGAAACTTCAGCAAACCTCTTTGCAAAACTTAAAACAAATATGCACCTTGTGTCATACAGGTTCTTGTCATGTTAAATCCTGACCGGTAACTTGGATTTCTTTCCATTTTGTCTAAAAGATGTGATTGTGGGTCACACTCCCAGCAGATAAGGTTATGAATCGAAAGCTCTTCCCTAATCATTGTGGTCTTCAAAAATGATTTTCATTATAAAGAGGTTCTTTTCTGCTCCATTTTAATGTTAAACCAATTAATAGTTCTTCACATTAAGTTAATCTCCACATCTGATGCTGTTTCATGTTGCTATCTGATTACTTTTCCTCTTTTTTTTTTTTTTTTTGTTTTTTTTTTTTTTTTTTTGTTTTGGATGGCTTTATTTCTTACTCATCTTTTTTCCACATGATTAAAGTTGATGGTCCAGGAAGTTGTTTAGTTCTATAATATAGTTCTGTATGTAGGCTGCATCTAATAAATTTGTTTGTGTAATTGTCAGAAAGCATACTGTATTTCCATGTTGTTGCAACAAAATGAATGGATTTTTTTTTAGAAGTTTTTTTAAATCTCCAGATATTGAAACCTTATTGTGCATAGCTTATAATGGAAAAATTGGTGCAGTCATATTTGTAAAATCACAAGAAATAATTTTTAAAATAATCTAATTTTTTTATAGTTATTCAGAGGAAGAGATAAATATTATTTAATGAAGCTCTTGAAACTTCAAGAGATTGCAGCATGTTATGTTCTAGTTTTGGGTTTTTATTTCATTTTTTTAGAAAATGCTTTCCTTGGGACTTTCATGATAACAGCTGAAGTTTTAGGCAAGGTTAAAGAGTCATTTGCATAGCATTCCTTTTGAAATTTATGTTGACAATGAAGAGGCTGCTGCAGACTTGCCCTGTTCCACTTCTTGAACCACAGTCTGTGGTGCAAGACCTGCAAAAGTTTTGAATTGCTATGAAATTTTTTTTTGTAACACACAGACTAAATTTGCATTTTCTGTTGGTAAAATTTCAGATGTTGTTTCAAAATTAGTCTGATGCTTAATGATTCAGATTAGGTTTATGAATAACTGCCATGTAATCCAAGTCCTTATTTTGCAATAATAGTGAAGATTGCTTGTTAAGGAGCATGAATTGATGTTGACACAGGTGTAGGGATCAGTGCATCAGAGTTGTAAAACTACCAGATTTAAATTTGTGAAGATACTTAACTTTTCTCAGCATGCTGTGTTCATCTCGACTGTGTTTCATGATGTTTGAGGGCTTCAAGTGCACTTAAGAACTACAGGATTGTATTATTAATAAGCATTTTTAGAAACTCTAATAGACTAGGAAATAATGTTTAGATATTGGAAGGTAAACTTAATTCTGTGGCAAAATACACAGTGAAACAGTCTCTCGAAGCAGAGCAGGAAAAGGGAATTAGGGAGGAAAAGAAGGGAGTGAAGAGTTTCTGCTTTTATTTGTGGAAAAAGCAGGGGAAATGTACATATCAATGACTGATATCTGAGGATTTTTGTCAGACAAATATTTCATTTAGAGGAGTTCTGACAAGTTATATTAACTTCAAAAGGCAAAACTTGCAGTCTCTGTATAACATCATAAATTAAACCAGGTTTTAACCACTGTAGTTACATTATACAAAACTGGATGTGAAAATATTTCAAGGCGCTTTTTTTGGCAGTGTTTCTAGAATTTAGTATCCTGTCTGTGAGCCATGAAGTAAGATAGATGGGTTTAAATTAAGGTAAAGAAAGTTGTGATTATATACAACTAATTTGTAGTCTGTATTTTTAGCATGTGTGTTTCTATCACAAAGGAGTTTCCCTTTGTGGAGAAGAAGAGGTAAAGATTATGTGTTGAGATAAGAACAGTTTACTAGAAACAGCAATGAAATAAGAAATGAACAGTAACAGCAACAATATTAATAAAAGGGTGTACAAGAGAGGTGAACAATTCTCCTGTGAACAAAACCTCACCACGTGGGAACTTGCAACACGAGAACTGCTACCACCTTCCCTGACTGGAAAAGGACTCCCCCAGCCCTGGCAATGAAGTGAGGTGGTACAGAATAACTACCCCTCCTGGCTACTGCAGAAATTAACCCTGCCCTGGCCAGAACCAGGATGTTATCCACCCTTTATTCTATACCATCTGCATCATGCTCAGATCCTACACCTTCCAACTGGTCTGCTCCCAGCTAGTTGCAAGCTGCGTCAGGAGCTTATGATTGGTGTATCTGAAGCAGTCCATACTCATTGTCCATGGTAGTTACAGCACAGAGTGACAGTGTCAATTGCAGAACCAGTATTTAAAAATTTGACACTACAGACTGTTCTCATATAAAAATCAAATCCCCTTGAGGTACACATAGTGTTTCCCCATCCCTCTGCATTACCCACCAAGTGCAACTAGGTTCTTGAACAAAAACATGGATGGGTTTGCCTACCCTATGGATGGGTTTTTGCCTCTGCTTGAGGAAGGAGTAATCCAAGCTGTCTCCCCTAACACATTCTTCGTATGCACCATGGGGACTTAATCTCCTTCTATGGTATGTGGCAGTTTTGTTTGGACAGGGCTGGCTCACTTGGAAGAGTCTCTGGTGTTAACTAATGACATGGCCTTCAGCAAATGCAGCTCTCAATGTTTGAAGGTCCTACCACCCATTGCTTTCAAGGTGTGTGTTAACAGTCTGTTGTACAGTTCACTTTTCCCAGAGGGTGATGCATGATGGGGGAATACAGAATACTGAGGCCCAGGTGTCTATGAGGCTGTTTTTGAAATGAGTTCTATTGTCTGATTCAATTCTTCCAGGGTGCCATGTTGCCATCGTACTTGTTTTTCAAGACCCAAGGTGGTGTTCTGGGCAATGTCATGAGACACAGGGTATGTCTCAGCCATCCAGTGGTTGTTCCCATGATTGTCAGCATGTAGAGCTTACTGTGGTGGGTTTGTGGAAGTGTGATATAGTCAATCTGCCAGGCTTCCCCATACTTAATTTCAGCCATCGTCCTCCATACAACAGGGGCTTTACCCTCTTGCTATGCTTGATTGCAGCACGTGTTTCACGGTTGTGGATAACGTGTGACATACTGTCCATGGTAAAATCCTCCCTGCTGTTGAGAGCCCATCAGTATGTTGCATCTCTTTCCTAATGATGTGAGACATCATGAGCCCACCAAGCCAGAAATAATTCACCCTTACATTGCCGGTCCAGATGCACCTGAGACACTTCAATCTTGGCAGCTTGGTCCACCTGTCTGTTGTTGCAGTGTTCAGTAGCCCAAGTCTCAGGTACAGAGAGCAGCTGCATGACAGATTTTCACAGCCAACTTCTCTTCCCAGGCAGTGATGTCTTGCCACAATACAGCAGCCCAGATGGTTTTCCCTCTGTGCTGCCAATTGTCTTTTTCCATCAGTTCCAAGTGTACCGCACACTCCTCAAATGAAAGCAAACTGTGGCCTGCACTCTGGGAATGGAGAAAAACACGTTGGCAATATCAATGGTGGCACCACTTCACTGCCTTGGACTCCAGCTCGTACTGAAGTTCAAGTATGTCTGACCCAGCAGCACTCACTGGTGGCGTTACTTCATTCAGGCCATGATAGTCCACTGTCAGTCTCCATTCTCCATTGGACTTACACACCAGCCATATGGGGCTATTAAAGCATGAGTGAGTCTTGATGACCACTCCCTGGCTCTCCAGTTCCCAAATCACCTCCTAGGTAGGGTTCAGAGTCCCAGTTGGTGTGGTATTGTTGACAGTGACCGTTGTGGTAGCAATTGGTATCTGTTGTTCTTCAGCTCTCAGCACTTCCAGAACAGAAGGGTCCTCTGACAGACCAGGCAAGGTGTTTAGCTGTCGAATTTCCTCTGTCTCTAGAGCATCTGTCCCAAATACCTAACAATGCCCTTTTGAGTCCTTGAAATACCCTCTACTGAAGTAGTCTATGTCACCACAGAAATACAGATGGATTCTGCCCTTACATGTCTTGATGGCATTGGGGTACATTGCTGGTGTCACCTAAAGCGTTACACTTTCGTGGGTCTTTTGTGCCAGGCCATTGGATCCACAGAGTCCAATAGATCCTATTGTCCCTTTCCCCTATCTGTCTGGAGGCAGGGCCCCTTTAGTCCTGCTCATAGTTCTCGTTGCTCACTCCTTATAAATATGAACTGGAGGTCCCTGTAAGAGGATTGGAAGTAGCATCAGCTCTTCTGAGGACTTCCCCACTGAAAACTGGATGTGGCATTTGTCCTTGAAGAATTTCCTGTGGTGGTTGTTCTTCTGTTCAACTCACATACCTGTACTGCTAGGGCAGAGGTAGATTTTCCACCCACTTCCTCATGTCCTCTTTTTTGCTCACAGAAAAAGCACGTTACTTTGTGGTGTGTATCTTCTCTCTTGAGCAGGGGGGTGCTTGCTTCCAATAGCAGAGACTCTGGGTTGTACTGACAGGGCATGGGACATTCCTCCCTGACTTTTTCTAGTCTGTCCACAGTCTTGGACAATCTCAACAGTCAAGGTGCGGGTCAAGATGATCTTCATATTGCTGGTGTTGGGTAGTCACATGAAGCACTGTTCTCCTCCTTTCATTGACTTCAATGCCAGTGAGTTGGTGTATGATGGTGGCAGGCTCTGTGCAAACTTCCACCGCGTGGACTGTGTGTGCTGGACCTGATCTGAACCTACAGGAGACTGCTCGTTATTTGAATCCCTGTATATTATTTCCAGCACATATGATTCAGGTACTGAATACCCTTTTTCCATGGCATTTTACCTGCTGGAGTGCACTACTAGCTTATCCTTTAGAGAATACCTTCCCTCCTGCATGACAGGAGTCACCTCCAGAGGCTGAGATTTTGTTTTCTTACCAATCCCCTTGTCAATACGTGTGTCCCAGGACAGGGATCCCAGTTGCTTGGCTTCACTACCATCTAGTTTAATACCATGACCCATGATAGCCTAACATTGGAGCAGCCAGGTCACCAGGGGCTCGTTTGACTGGCAGCTGAAATCTTTCTGCATATCTTGCAGCCTGCTCAGGGATAGTGATTGGCTGATTATCTTTGGCCCTTCCTCTTCATCCCTCACTAAGTGAACTGATTGCATCTTGGATTTCTTCTTTCTGTGTAGGGGCAACTGCTACCAGCAGGGGTTGTTCCTCTGGTTCAGCTGCTGTTAGAGTGGTCACAGTGCCTGTTGGTCTGTTTTCCTCCTCCCGGAGGGACTCTCTACTATTTAACTATGTCTGGTAAAGCGTAGCCAGGGCCCAACACACTGCAATTATTTCTCCTCTCTCGAGTTGCCACAACGTTCTCTTTGAAAATACTCTGTTGCTTTATCAGGATCTTTTAATTAATCATGTGTGAACTGCCAGACCATTGAAGCAGAGAATTTCCCCCTAACTGGCCCGTTTTCTCCCACATTCTGTGCCACTCATGACAATCCACCCATGGGGGAGACCTTCCTAGATATCTCTCTCCTGACTCAGAATGCATTGTGGGTCACACTGACTCTAAACATGGTATGGACTGTACTCAAGAGACATAGCAACAAGACTGTGCTTTTCTTACCAACCAAAGAAAATCCAGAATTCTGAAAAGCTGTTTTAACAGGCCTGAAAGATGAAAAGGGCATAAAAAGCTGGGGAAAATCATCCGCCTCTGTTCTCCCACAGGCTAGGTATGATCTAATGGACTCCCACAGGTAGACCTCAAGGAAAGGGTAAAAGCATTACTGAGCACATATCCTAAGTAACCCTCATTGCCCTTCATGTTATCATGTCATAAACTGGTCTCTCACAGTACAGCAACAAAGCAGTCATGATCCCTCTCTCTCCCTGCTCTGAAAAAGAGCGCCATAGTGGGCAACAGGGCATATACAGGAATATAATACAGGGTTAGGTGCCACAACCATGTGAACAAGCAATATTGTGACCACTGCATAAATCAAATTTGTTTCAAGTGGGTCTGGTCAGATCTGATTACCTCAACCCTGTGTACCCCATTGGATGCCAAATAAGGCTATTGAGGTTTATGAACTGTGTTCCCCAATTTAGTGTTCCCACTAAAACACTTCAAACCATGCATTATTGGTTCACTGCTCCCTCCCTCTCCCCTGTGACAGGCTGGAGAGGAGAATTGGAGGTACAAAAAGAAAAGATTACAGGTTGAGATAAGAACAATTTACTGGAAATAGCAACAAAATAAGAAATGAACAGTAGAATAGTAACAACAATAATATTAATAAAAGGGTGTGCAAAAAAGCCAATTCACACACAAAAACAAGCTCACCATGTGGGAATTCACAATATGTGAACCACTACTGTGCTGGAAAAGCACCCCCGACTGGAAAACAACTCACTTCCCCCTGCCCCAGGCAGGTATAGAATAACCAGCCCTCCTGGGTACTCCAAAAATTAACCGTGTCCTGGCCAGAACCAGCACAGCTACTTAATACAAACAAGAAGCACTTGAATTTCTACCAGTATTTTTTGCAGAAACAGGGTCTTCCGCAGAAACAGGTTTATAGCTTGTTTATCACTAAGAATAACTTAAATTAGTTAATTTGTGTAATGCAGTGATGCTCTGAACATTTTATTCTGCATCCTCTATGATGTTTAGTAAGAGTTACAATGTGATGTGCATTTAGATGTACATGTAGATAGTCATGGTCATAGAGGTGTATTCTTTTGTAGCAGATTTTTGGGTTTGAGTTGTTAAGCCTCTCAGAAGATTAGAATGTTAGCATTAGGCAATATCCTTGCTGAGCATCGTTTCTCTAGGTTTAATTGAGTGATCGTATAAAAATGCCTTTTACAGATGCATTTTAACATATAAAATACCTGCAATAGTACAGCTGTGAAATAGTGTCTCCATATTGTCTGAAACAAATAACTGGACTGTATTGTGCTGATGTACTTCAGTGTGCATTTTTGTAGCATAAAAAGTCAAACTAAAGTAGTTTTACAGACCTTCTGGAATTCAGTGGTTTTGAGTGACATGTTTTGAGTTCTGTTTTTCAAGAAATAAGTGAATGTCCAGGACTGGGTATAAAGTTTATTTAACTGCATTGTTAACTTGAGTTTGCCTTTGATTCAGTGTATTTTCTGTCCAGAACTGCAGCATGGGTGAAAAGCACTTCCAGCTGTTGGTATGGTGGTGTGGTTTGAGGGTCAGGCATTTGCTTACATGAATTAAATAATATAGTAGTGAGTTGCTTCTTTACTTAAAATAACTTAATATTTAACTGTAAAGGCAAGCCTAACTATATGAAATACGTCTTGAAATTAGTGTTGCCAGTTGCTCAGGAGTTTTTTGTGGGGTTTTTTGGGGGAGGGGGGGTTGTTTTGTTTTTGTTTGGTTTGTTTTGTTTTTTTGAAATGAGGGTGTTTTGTTGTTTGGGGGTTTTTTAATGGTTGCTTTTCTGGTAACAAAACTGTAGGGTGGCAGGCTTGTATATGTAAGTACTAATGTGCCCCATTGTGCTTATTTCCCTTGCTTTTGTCTGCCCATGTATCTTGCTCTTATTTGGACTAAGGCAGATCCAAGTTTAATTTAAACTTCACATGTTTTGTTTAGTATGGTAAGATTCTTGTTTGTTAGATGTGTCTTGACCTGTAGTTATCTGAACATTTACTTTGAACACTGTAACATAAGATTTTATATGCAATAGTTTATAACAAAAACTTTTACTAATGACTGATTGTTTTAATGGGAGCTAATACCTAATCAGCTGTCCTAGTTCACATGTTACTAGAAACCATGCAGAAATTTTGTAACTGGTTTTTCTTTTTTCCCCCAATCTTCAATCTTTGTAACCCTTTTTGTCCCTTTGTGAGCTGTTCTTACGAAAACTCCTGGCCAAATGACCAGGTCCCTTCACAGACAGATTGCAACCAGCCCTGAGGAGACTGTAACTAGATAAGGCGTGCATCTTTTTCAGAAGTTTGCCTGAATCTCCAAAATATGTCTTTGTGTCCTGGCTGTTGCATCCTTGTGGGCTTTCAAAGTTGGAGTCTTAAGCAGTTCTTTTCTGGTTCAGATTTCTGAGCTACTTGTCTGGAAAAAGTTTTCTGTAGTCTTTGTGACCTTTATAAGCTATTTATACTGTAACAGCATGGAAGCAGAAATCCTCTTCCTAGTGAGATTAGAAATCTCAGTGAAAAGATTTACACATCGTTACTCATTTCCGTAATTTTTATGGGGTTTTTTTAGGGTTCTTCTCCAAATTATCATGGAAGTTGCAATTAAGGTTATTGGGATACAAAAGCTGTTAGAAATTTTGTAACATTTTATTCTTATGTAGTAAAACAAACCAAGACCTTTTCACTTCTTTACTAAGGAAGTCATCATCTTGTTACTTTGACCATTTCTCCAAAGAAAAAGAACCAAACGCACTCTTAAAGTAAAATACCTTCGCAGCCCATTTTCCCAATTCATTCAGATTTTTGTCTGAAATGTAGGATATCCCCGTTGACCTTTCTTGCCCAGTTCGAGGTAGGTTTAAAATCCAGGTCTTCATTACTATGGGCAGACAGCCTGCATGAGATCTTGGATCCATAGCTTTACGCTCTGCATCCAGCTTCTTTGGTGCTATAGAAGCATTAGTCTTGACTGGATTTAGGGGCAAAGGTCTCTGAGGGTTTAATGAGGATGAGAGAAGAGGGAGCTAAAATTGAAATATAGTGGTCCAGGTTTCTTAAAGGAAGAATATTTGAAGTGACTGATGGTGCCCCTATTGTAAGTTGAAATACTTTCATTGCAGAGATTTCTCACAGTATTGGAATAGAGGAGCAACTTTCTGTTAAGTGGAAGTCAAATTTAAAATTAATTAAATAATTATTTAATTAATTAAAATTAATTTAATTTAAGTACTGTGTATTTCTGTGGATAGTAAGTGGTAATATTGCCTAAAATTATATTAATAAAATAAAGGATATAGGTCTTGATGCTTCAGGAGAAGCTGACAAGTTAAAAATTAATTATGGGCAGATACATTTTTAGGTATTTTTCCACTCTGCTGTGGTGATGTTAACAGCACTGTTTTTACATTTCTAGTACAGCTCATTATCCTTTCTAAATTCTCAGCAATGTAGCTGGATTTGCTATGATAGACTTACATTTTTTGGCTTCTTGTATTGGCCTCTTCATAAATGAAGCATGGCTTATACCCTCCCCTCAAATTTGACACAGTAGCCTATATATGAAGTCCATGGGCTATAGTATCTTTTTCAAAGAAAGATTGAGATCATAATTAAAAAACGTAGAATGTGAGTATATGCACAGTAAAAGAATAAATCACTAAGGAATTTTTGGCCCATGTTTGTCATAAAAACTAAGGGAAAAAAATGTCCCAATTTTAATCCCGGCTGCTTTTCATCCAGTATCTTGAAGTGGCAAAGTTGTGCGTGTGTGTTCCTAATAAACATTAGGTTCAGTATCGTAAATTGCATTAGAAATCAGCTATCTCCAGTTTTTGTTCTGTTAATGTTGTGGGGATTCTTCTTACTCTGACAGTTAGGCATTTGATCTTCTGAATTTAATATGAATATTGTACTAGTGAGTTGTCAGGTTATATTGGGGAAAATGAAAAATACTGTCTGTCTCCTGTTCAGAGTCTGCATCTGTGGACAAGTCTGTATCCCATTCTTGCACAACTCCTTCTACGTCTTCTGCTTCTGGACTGAATCCAACTTCTGCGCCTGCTTCATCTGCTCCTACAGTTCCTGTTTCACCTGTCCCACAATCACCAATTCCTCCATTACTTCAGGACCCAAATCTCCTTCGACAGCTGCTGCCTGCTCTGCAAGCCACCTTGCAGCTTAATAATTCTAGCGTAGATATATCCAAAATCAATGAAGGTAAGGATTCTTTAAAGTTGATGTAATCTCTCATTTACATATGTTAGTATATTATTGGATACCAGGCTGTAGTAAATGATAGCCTTATTTTAAATGAAAAGTGAATAAATGAATCCCTAGGTAAAGTGGAGATTGTTGTGGGGGTTTTTTTTGGTTAAACCTTCTCAACATTTAAGGTTTTCAGATCAATAAATGTTGACGTACATGAGCAGTCTAATTGACACTGGTGACTTAATCGCTGTATCAGCATTTGTCTGTTGCACAAAATTTCGTTAGAGCTCTTTGTTCTTTTGTTTCGTGCACTGTTCTTTGTTTTCTGTAGTTTGTGCTGCTGTTCTATTAACGTGTGTTTGCAAACCCTGAAACTTCTAGGGATTCTTAAATCTTGTTGCTTAACACCTTTTTTCTTTAGCATAACAAGTTAGCCTCTCTGAATAAAGGTAGCATATCAGTAACTTTGCTGGGCAGTTAAATTTTGTACGTATAATCAGTGTGTCCCTTAGATTTTTGTCCTATTGGCGTAGTCTGTTAGAAGGCAGTTTATTGCTTACCTATAGTGCCTTTTGCTGCAAGAAGAGGTAGAGTTGATGCATTTTGAATGCATTTTTATCTAATGTGTCTGCATGTGGCAGGTTACTGATCAAGTGGTGTTGGATTTTTTGTTTGCTTCTATGAGCTTCTTGTGCACACATCACTGATTTAAATAGGAAGCAAAACATTTACATGTAGTGCCGAGAGTTAATTAACTTTCTGAAAGTGCAAATCAAGTAAGTGAAAATATGTACAAAATAGTCTTTACCTTGCAATTATTTATTAGAAAAAGCTGTCAGTTGCTTCCTTTTAGTCAGCAAATACTCTGTTTTCATTCAGTACTAGTAGGTGAGTAGGTCACTGATTTCTTTTTCCTCTGCAAGGAGGAGTCTTTAGAAGTATAGTGCACTAGGTTGGACCAAAAAGAGCAGAAGTATTGTAGTTGTTCGTGTTGAAAAAATGAAAGGTCCAGTCTGCTCCAACTGTGTTTTATTAAAAAGCTGCCCAGTGAAATTTGTAGTAATTTTCTCTTGCCATATCTGAGCAGCAGCTGTGTATGTCTTGGAACAAGAGTGTTCAGAATTGTTCTGATGGCATGAGGGCCTGGCTGCGTCCATGTGGGCAGGTGACTTCACCTTGCACAACAGGGCTGCCCTTACTGTGCACATGATTCAGAGTTATTCTGTGATTGTGCTGGTGAGTCAGTTTTTTCAGGAGTGTGCATGGGTGGAATGTATGTTCAGGAGGTATCCCACAGAGCCTGTAGATCTTTTTCAGAAGCTCATAGATCAGGATCTCATTGTCTCGTACTACAAGGTGGTCTTTCCGTATTGTGCAGTTTTAAAATGGTTTAAAGTGATTTTTTTTTTTTTACTGGGGAGGCATGACATGGGACAGCTAAACCCAGAACAGATAAGGAGTTTTTTTATTAGTAAGAAGAAACACAGATTTTTAACTTGGAAGATTTTTTTTTCCATTGAATGTGAAATCTGCCCCCCATCTCTTCTAGTGAGCTAAAGCAATTCTGCTTCTTGCTTTTTTAAAAATTATTGTAGTGTAAAAGAACTTCGCACACACTTTGCTTACTACAGTAGCAAATTGAACAAATTTTCTCTTGATGTTTACAAGAATTATTACTGATCCATAAGGTCAAGCTGAAGAGTTGAAGTTATTTTTTTAAATAATTCTTTTAAGTGCAGTGTCTCAAAGATAAAACTACTCAAAAAAAGGACTCGCTAGACTTTCCAAGTCAAGTTGAATTCAAGTAATTGAAAAACAATCCGGGTGGATATTTGGTCACTGTAGATATGGGAAATAAATCTGAAAGGAAATGTAGCTTAAATGTAATTAGCCAGTTTGAACAGTTAAAAGTGGTGTTCTAGAATTGTCAGTAAAACAGAATGTTTGTTTTCAGTTCTAACAGCAGCTGTGACACAAGCCTCTCTGCAGTCTATACTCCATAAAATTCTTACTGCTGGACCATCTGCTTTCAATATCACCTCCCTAATTTCTCAAGCTGCACAACTGTCTACGCAAGGTATTCAGAGTCTTTTTTTCACTTACATAAATTTGTTATGCGGCGTTTTAAAAAGGCTGATACAGTTGAAAGTTGCAGAATCTGTCTCTTGTCGTATCTTTGGCTACCCTCTGTGGAGAATGTTGAATGATTTCTTTTTCCAAAGATAGGATAAAAAATTGTTATTGAGGAGCAGGAAGTGTGACACACAACTAAGTAAATATGCTTCTCTCTCTCACTTGTTGGGATTTTCTTTGTACATTAATTCTGTATGAGTAATGTGGAATTTCTGTGAGACCCTCTCAATTTATTCTGGACCTAAATTAGGTGTTACTTAATGTTCAGTGTAAAACTCAGCTCTTCCTTTCTTCAACACCCATCTTGTAGTACTGTGCAACTGTGACTCCTGGGGGAGGCTTTAAATTCTTAAAAGAAAGTTTACTCTGTCTGATGGGGTTTTTTTTCATCTTCCAGGCAAGATATTCTTTCAGGTATTTTCAGTATGTTCTGGGCTTGTAACTTAATAAAAAAACCTACAAACTTAAGTTTAGAAACTTAAACCAAAACAATAAATGCAGTCATATTACTGAGTAGGTAAGCAATACTAATGCTGATTTTAACCATGGGTGGGGAACTGTTGGTATATGCCTAGAATGGGTGAATAGGTTTCTAAATAGACTGTTCATGCATTCTTTTGGTTAAATCAAGTTGAGCGCCCTAAAACAGGAGTTGCAAATGATTTAGTCTCTTCATGTGTAAAAAGCATTACCTAATAGCTTCTTCTCTTTCACCCTTCCTTGAAGTTTTAGAAGTGGAGAGTTTAAGGAAAATACAATTCCTTAGCTGGGATTGCTGTTGAATATTTGATGGTTCTGTTTGTTCACAGTGCACGTTTGTATGTCGTACATAATACAGCATACTCCAAATAACCAAAAAAAAATCTAATTCCGGTTTAAGATAGGATATGGTTTTATTAAAAGCAATTTTTTTTCCTTTACAGCTCAGCCATCTAATCAGTCTCCAATGTCTTTAACATCTGATGCCTCATCACCAAGATCATATGTGTCTCCAAGGATAAGCACGCCGCAGACTAACACTGTTCCGCTTAAACCTTTGATGACTACGCCACCAGTATCATCCCAGCAGAAGGTAAACTCCTTCTGATTTATGCCATATTGTAGTAAGAAACCATTATATATAGTATTAAGTATTGCTCCTATATATCCATGTGCTTGCAGTTGTATATAGGATGATAAAATATGTATGTTATCTTTCCCAATAGAAACAAACAACTGGACGCAGCTACTTGACTGTATTTTGGCAGTGCAGCTCTAGCATGAAATTCTAGGTTACTTTTCTTGAAGAAATTCTTACACTGGCTTCAGATGCTGTCTGGAGATATTATCAAGGCATCAGTATTTTAGCATATTTAAATGGAAACAAAAGCATACTTTAAAGGCAACAGCTGTTACAATTCTCTAGACTTACCCAGTAAAAGATGTTTAGAATGGGAGAGAACTTCTTGGGGAAATTAACTTCATGTAGTCTCAGGTTGGTTTAGGAATGCTCTAGATGTTTACAGATCAGTAACATAATGTTCCTTTCCTTCCCTGTCGCCTCACCCCTGTTCATTCAGAATTCCTTCATTGGATCAGTGACTAGGAGACATAAATTGAAGCTAATGTATAAGCTCCTAGGGTTCTTCCTAAGAAGCATGACTGTAGACTTTGGGATGAGACACCCCCACCTTCCTAAAATCCATGTTCTCTATCACAATGCCCACTTAGCTAAGGTGTCTTGTTCTCAATTTGCAACTCACAAGCGAACCAGTAATGTCTTGAAGGCCTTTGAGGAATACTTTCATCTTCAGGAGAAAAGATTGTGTTCCTCATTGTAGTCAAAATGCCTCATTTTCTTTCATCTGATTTTTTATCATGGGTACAAAGAAAACCAAGTGATTCTCCCAGTTTCTTGTCATTGGTAATGATAAAGTGAATTGTGTAAGCTTCATGTGTGTACCAGTACTGGTTGTTACCTTGGTTTCAACCCCTGGATTACCTCCTGAACCTATGTGTTCACATCCCATAGCTAGTTGACAAGTAATGAAATTATCAAATAGCAGTCTTGAGATACTTGGCACTTGCAAATCCTGAGATATGAAAAAGAATCTTCTTAACTTGTTTACTGTCAGTAAGTGGAAGTACATCTGTTCTGGTCTCTACAACCCAGAAATTGTTTGTTAGTCCCATAAGTAACAAATTTTGGTTCAGCAGCAGATAATTTGCCAGTTCAGCAGGGAAAGAGCTGTCTTGATAGTTCTTGTATTTATGTAACTCAGTTCCATGAGATGGGAGCTTTGGTGGTGATAGCTCCAGTGTGAGCATGTCTGTTTTAGTAGTCTGTCAGATATGTCAGTCAGGCTAGCTTGTCCAGTTGTAGAGTTTGAGATAAATTATGCCTAATCAAGATGTGGTGCTATGCCAGGACACGGTTGGTTTTAGAGCACAGGCCTGTGGGCTTAGGGCAGACAAAGCTGAACTGGCCCTGTGCAAGCAGATCCCAGTGCCAGATGCACAGATATTTGGGCTAGTTGTGGAACTTCTGTAGTGCTACTGGCACACTGCTGTTGTTAGGACTGCTTGAACATGTCAGTACTGCTTTCAGACTGAAGCTGGTGTGTCTGCTTGCAGGTGTGTTGTGTGCATGTGGCAGCTTGGGGGTCAGACTACAGGAGCCTGGGTGTCAGATTTTGCCTTTTAGCTGTGCCTGTATTGTGTGATCAGAAACTGTTCTGAATTTCTGCTAAATAGCTCTGTAAAGCACTTTACACAGACTTGTCAAGCTCAATGAGAATGTTCCTTTTGGTTGGTTGGTTTGTTTGTTTTCTGAATTTATTTAGGCCTTACTATTTTCCTGTTTCTGCTATATGTACTTACACTCTTTAAAATCATTGGAAAGCATGAAATAGTTGAGAGATTTTGTGGCTCATACATCTCACAATTCCCAGTTTTTCTTCAGTCTTTTTTTTTTTTTTTTGTAATTTTTTTTACCAGCCAAGGAGCTGGTTACTTTTCCAGTTTGGATCTGCAACATGATTCTATTATTGCTGATGGACTTTCCTTTTGAAATTATTCCTTCTGTTAGAACAGCCTGGATGGTTAATGTCTGCTCACAGGCTGAGCAAAATGCAGGCGTTAATAGCAAAGTTGTTCATGTCATCCATTTCATAAAGGTCCTTGGGTAGTCTGTTCTCTGAAATCAGTTTACAAACTGCTACTGTTTCACCCCCCAGAACTATATAGCTCTGTCTATTTCCACAGCAGAGTGATCTTACAATGATCTTGCTTTATCCTTTTAGTACCATGGCCTTTTCATGTGCTACTCAGACATTTTTTAGTATATGCCTATTAATCTAAAAATCAGAAAGCACACATTCGCATTTTGATGATAATTTTAAAAGGTGACTTTTCCTCTTAGGTGTCCAAGAATTTGAATTTGCATTAAGATTACCTTTGTATTTAAATGGATCAAGTTATGTCTTGAGTTCACTTAAAGCAGATTGTGTCTAACTTGCCATCTGTGGTCAGTTTCTGAAGTAGAGAATTTCTGGAGGTTCAGGTGACCACTAATTAGTAACCTACATCAATTTGAAGTCAGCAATTGCCAGAAAGGCCAAATGATTTGTGTTTTTTTGTCTTTGGGGATTCTTAGAAGCCATTTTTTCCTTAGTCCCTCCCTTTCCTCTTGAAATTGTTAGCCTGATTAGGCAGAGTGGGGCATAAATTTTGAAACGGAACTTCCCTTTTACGTACTTTAAATCGACTGAGTTCCCAAACTTCTCGTCCTGTCATAGTTCACAAATTCACAGAAAAGACTATAACTCACTGCTGGTGTCTCAATACCTTGTATTGAATGTATACTACAAAGGAAAAGCAAGAAGCTATTGGTGACTATATTTTTAGTAACTTGTGAGTTTAGAACTGACAGAAAAGGGAGCAGCAAACTGATAAATATGCTTTAGATTTTCTTTTGCATTTCTGATAGAGATGTTATAATATGCTTGTGATGTAATTATGCTCCTGACACTGTGTAAAGTATTTTCACCTAGGGGACTCCTAAATTTGTACGTGAAAATTTTACTTGGGTGATGAACAACTCTTCTGAGGTTGGAAAGGAGTTTGATGCTCAGATGGAAGATATAGTCAAAAATAATACTGAGTAGAACTATTTCGCCTAATAAGCTTGCAATATTTTGACAAGTCGCATGGGTCTAAATTTGCTTCTGTTGTATGTATTCACTGCTCTATTTTCGTTAAAAAAAGCTTTCTGTCACAGCTGTGGAACTAGAGATGTTTTTTTAAAAAGAAACACCTTGTGAAGAGAATAAAAATTGTCAGCAAAAGACCTTGTATCAAAAAACCCCACAGGTGTTGTAACTTGTAATTTCCTTGGTTTTCTCTGGTTCTTACACTTGCTTTTTACTGTGGAGGAGTTCTAATGAAATGTTGAACTTTCCAGGTTGCTACTCCAGGTGTTAAACAAGGACCAGCTTCCCAGGCAGCACCTCAGCAGCCAGTAATAGCTGACAAGCAGGCAGGTCATGAGCCTGCCTCTCCACGAAGTCTTCAGCGTTCAAGGTATATTGAAATGCTTCTCTGTTCTGTCCTTAGTTTTTTATCTGAACTCAATGTGTGTTGTATGTGTTGCAGTTAGTGGACTCTTCTTTGGCCTGTTTCTTGAGCATATGATTTAACTGCTGCTACTGAGAGAATGCAGCTAAATGTCTTAGTTACAGAGGTAGTGTGGTAATTTCTCCATTTTTGGGGTATCCATGAGAGTTCCATTCACAGAAGTAAAATGGAACTCGTATTTGTGCACTGTCACTCTGGAGTCAATTTGACAAGTGATTCCTTGTATTGTGATTTCAGAGTTTGGAATTTCTGTCTCTGTGCAGTTACTGAATCTGTGATTTGCTTAGTGTTGGATGTTTGTAGTGTCTTGCTGTAGTGTCATTTGATTTTTAAATCAGTATGATTTTTTGTCTGTCAGGTGATTTTTCTGCTCAAATGAAAAGCATTAGAAATTAAGTAAGTTTCACAAATACCTTTCCTTGGCCAGACTTTTTTGTTAACATTGCAGCTTACTCAGGTGTGACATGATATGAACATTTAACCATTGATTTACAAGGTGGGTTTAGAATCTGTATCTTGTTTGAAGTTTTTCTTTTGGGAAGATGGACTCTTCGTAGTGTCACATGCTGTGCGTTTTGTCAAATTGGTTCCAGGGACTGTAACCAAAGATGTCTCATAAGATCCCTTTGTGATGGAGTCGTGGTTTAGAACTGTGGCAGGAAGAGGTTGCAGGATGACTTTTTTAGAAGTTCTGTAAATCTACAGTTCTTAAAAGCTGGATTTTTAGAGTGGTTGAATAAGGTGTGTGGTATAGTATTAAAAAAGGAGACAAAACCCTGTACTCTTTTGTTGTCAATGTACCTGAAGCTACACCGTGGTGCTTTCCAGATCATAAAATAGTGAGGTCCTTTTATCTGTCCTTCTGGGACTAATAACAAAGGGGAGCTTTGGGGTTTTTTGTTGGTTTTGGCTGTTTTTGTGTGGAGAAAGGAGTTACTTTGCGTTTTGAGGTTTTGGCGGGCACTGGCTTATCTGTTGTGTGCTTGGCAGTCCTGTCCCAGAAGCTGGCTTTACTCAAGACCCTGCAGTATTGACCAGTTTGAGGGTACAAACACAAGCACGTCAGAAGTTTGAGTTTTTAATGTAGGCTATTTTACAGACTCTTGATTTTCATCTTTGTCAGATTACAAGCCTATTACTCATTTATCTCTTAGAGATAAAGGCAAAGTATATCAGCTCCAGTCCCTAGTAATTATCCATGGTGCTGTTTAAATCTGTCTGAATTACAGTACCAAAGATAAAATGACATTTTGCAGCAAGTCCTGTGGCTGAGGGGGAGACAGTGCTAGAGGCAGTGTGCAGGCCAGGGTGAAAGATACTGTGGCAATGTTAGTATTGTTTAGTATCCTGTACCTCTCAAATTAATACAGGTTTGTGACTGTGGTATATTGTGCATCATGAGTTCATGCAATTCAGTTTGCTTTTCAAGTGTCTCATTCACAAAAAGTGGAAGATTAAGGAATAGGTGACTTAGAAAACCTGTGTGACTGGTATTCACTTCTGTTGAGTGCAGTGGAGTTGAATGAAAGTGGACCAGCTCAGATGTTGATTTACATATCTGCAAAGTATTTGCTGTGTCCAGGCAGTATGTCTGAATTGATATGGAGCAGGTTATTCCTTTGTAGGTGAAAGCAGTCAGTTGGATTGGGAACTGCTTTTGGGAGCTAATGTCCTTTACTTTTATAGAAGTGAACAGCATCTTAGCAGCCTGAACTGTGGACAGATGGTCCAAAATCTCTGTGAATTAAGGTTGCATTTTTCTACAGCTTAAATACAGATTAATTGAGTAGAAGTTAATCACAACTACATTTCCTTTGTTCTTACTACTGTTAAACGTTTCAGGTGAATGGAGATAAAATTATTTTTGACTTGTTGGGGAGGAAACACTGTAAGAAAACCTGAGTAGCTATTACTAACTTTAAAGAGTGAACATTTCAGCCATTTAAGTTGGGAAATTAACACAATGCAGGCATACAGTGAGTCTGTCTGTTAGACATTATTCCAAAGACACACCGTGAATTGTGGCTGTTTTAAAAATGAAACTAAATTAGTGCTTCCATAATTAATAATTTCATCGGGTTGATAGTTCCTTGTTTTCAGAAAGGACTGGGAAAATTTTTGCTTTACCTTGGAAAAGTGCTGGGAAGGGGCATTTCATTACATTTTTTGTAGGTTTTAAGATATTGTTGTTTGTAGTAGTGTATTTCAGAACCATCCTGTTCGCACACGCTTGTTATATTTTTGCCTCTCTCGAGGCATTCTGTTACTTGTGGCATACAGCTAAGGCAGGTACTTGCCTTTAGTGAAGCATTCAAAAATACTGTGGTAGTTTGGAACGGTCATTGCTGCATTTGTAGCTCCCCCTGCTGCTAACATAGCAGTGCCTAGGATATTTTGTGACAGTATGTTTTAGTCATAATTGAGATAGAGGTTTATTTTTGAGAAGCCCACAGATTTTATTTATTTATTTTCTTGAAACATTTCTGGTGTGTTAGAGTGATTTTTACTGATGAAGTAGAAGTAGCCAGGCTGATATATGCAGAGGAGGCAAGTCATAGGGGGAACTTTAATTCTGGTAGAACTAAAGGGTAAATAAGGTTATGCCTGAATTTTACTTAGTTAATAAATGTAGCCTTTCTCTGTGCCATCAGTATGCCAATGCTGAATGAATGAAATTTAGAATAATGTAGTCTGAAGGAATTCTAGTTATGATTGACTTAATTTAGATCTTACTTAACTCTAGGTCCAACTTAGAGTAGGACTGGCAAGTTTGAATTGCTAAGGGCATTATTTAGGTGATGTTTTTTTAATATCTCAGAGCATCTATCTTCTAATGTTTGACTAGCCTTATGGTGGTCTTTTTTTCTCATGTCTAGTTAGAACTTCCCTTGTTGCAACTTATCTCTGCCTCTTGTGCTATCACTGTGCTTTTCTGAAAAGGGTCTGTCTGTTCTCCCCACAATTAGTAAATGTAAAAAGATCCCTCAATCCCCTTCGCCTCAGCCTTACCTTTTCCGTACTGAATAAACTTTTAGCTTCTCCTGATGGAGCGTTGTGCTTCAGCCCCTTAGTCATCTGGATGGTTGCTGCCTCATTCCTTTGCTGTAGCAATTTAATTCTTGTCATACTTTGAGCTTCCCACTACACAGTTCTCCAGATACTGTGAATCTCATAAGCTCTAAGGAGAGGGAAGGAATTGCTTTTTTTATAGGGGAAGTGCTTCAGCCCTGTTATCAACTTGGTGGCTCTCCTCTGGCTTTGTTCCAGCAGGTCCATGTCAGACATCCAGTTTTTTGGCTGTAATTCTTTGCAAGTGTGAGTTGATTAGGATAAATGTCTGGGCATTGGAGTAGAAAGATTGTTGTGTTTTGTAAGGTTGTTTCGAGTCTTCAAGGGGACTGACAGGTTAGGTTAGGTGATGAATCAAGAGTGCTTTAGAATTAGGTTCTCCTTAATACTTTCTTCTGGCCTGCAAGTGATATAAAGGTTTAAGAAATAGGCTGTAATTATGGCCTGTGTTAAAAAGCTTCTGTCAGTGGGAGAGTTGTTAGATACTTACACAACTAGTGCTACTATTTCTCAGTATATGTAGTGCCACAGAACATCATAACTGTTACAGTATGTTCCAGTAAAGCAGTCAAGTTTGGTGGCCACATACTTCTGTTCTCCTGAGTGCATTAAATGAAGATACACAATGTCACAAAAGCATCTAGGTTGTGTTTTGACATGAGTAGTAAACTCCTCAAATCCCGTATGCCTGTATTTTCAGATCAGGATATCAGGCATTGTTCTTAACGATTATTGTGACAAACCTCTTTTGGTTTGCCTGTTTGACTCCAATCTGATACATAACTGCTGAAAATCTTACATTTACAGCTGTTTGAAGGAAGAACAAACATGTATATATTCTCTATTCAGCACCATCTAGGTACATCTTTCATCTCTTGAACAGCTCTCAGAGTTAAAAAACAGACAAACACAAAACCTAACCAAACAAAAAAACCCCCAAACCATTACATTATAGCACTCAAACGGTTCCAATAAAAGTTAGAGGTTTGTAGAAAAGTGGCACAGGTTTGGTCTACCAGAAATGTTTACTTGTGGTTTGAACACTTTATGTATTTTTGTGCCTGGAAGCAGTGAATTTCCAGTGTTCATTTCTCTGTAGGTTCACATATGTTTTTAAATGCTCACTTGCTTTTTTAAATTTTTTCTTCTAGTAGTCAAAGAAGTCCATCACCAGGTCCAAATCATACCTCTAGCAGTAGTGCATCAAACTCAACACCTGCACCACAAAATCCATCTGTACGACCCACATGTTCATTAACACCTACGCTAGCAGCACACTTCAATGAAAACCTTATAAAGCATGTTCAAGGCTGGCCTGCAGATCATGCAGAAAAGCAGGTGAGTACTCCTTTGCCTTGTTCCCTGTGAGAGTGCATAATGTATAGCTTAAAATTTGAGTTTCTTGCTCAGGGTGCTTTTGGTAGGAATTAAAAGTATTTAAAAAAAATCCAAATCCTAATGCTTGTCCTTAGCCAGAAGAGAGGAAAGAGATTGGGCCAGACCTGCAGGTATTATGTGTGATTGCCTTTCACCAGTTGGGTATTTTCAGTCTCACTTGAAGTCCCAGTGCTTTTGAAATTCCCTCAGATGAGTAGCTGTCCTCATAACTATTTTCTTACTGTTAAAGTTCTGTTGAAATTTGCGAAGAACATAGATTTCAACATATTTTTTAATATTGATATTTTTGTTATGTGGAAAATGTTATAAATAAGGTACAGAGTTAAACTATTTGAGACTACTCCACAGTTTTAGTTACTGACTTGTTAGTTCTACACAATGAAAGAGGAACTCTGCCTTGTTTGTAAATTGATGTAGAGTACTCAGATTGAATTTGGGCTATTTTTACATAATAGGAAATCCAGTAGAATTGCCATCTATATATTGTAGCTAACTGCATGAAACCTATCCTGTTGTAGTGACACAAGGAAACTGGATGCATGTCAACTGCTTGGAATGTATTACCCAAAGGAACCATATTGGTTATTGAATCTAGTTCAAGTACTTTCACAGGCAGCCCTGTCTGATGCAGTCTGTTTGGGATAATAATCTTACCGAGCCCAGTTTGCTTTCGTGTTTTGAACAGTGGTTGCGTGCTGGCACAAGCCTACACTGGAGAGTTTTGGGCAGCAGCTTACAAGATGATCCTTACAAGCACGGTCTAGACTGAGACCCTGTTAGGATTCCTTTCATTAATTTTTTTAAATCAGTTTGAAGACATTACCAACCTGTACTGAGTCAAACACTGATCCATTGCTGAAAGTGTCTTTAAGGGAGTGGTGCAGCACAGGTTCTTATCCTTGGCCTTGGTCTGTAGTTTTGGAAGTATTATTTTCACTGTGTACTGAATTCCCAAGTACCTTATATAGAAAACAGATTTATGCAGTGCATAGGTTTTGGGCTTTTTTTCCCCTTGTTGATAATAAAGAGATCAAAAAACTCAGCTAATTCTAGGCAGTCATGTACTCAGTTGGGTACTTCTCCCTTTGTGCCTAGTGCTGCTTGCTATAAGACAGTGTTGCCCTGTCTGCTATTTTAGATGATTTCACATGGTAGTGTTGTTTGTAGACCAGTTTTGAATAGTATCATTTGAAACACTTAAGTGATTTATGTGATATAAAGGAAAAAGTGAATAGGTGCAGTACTTAGTGAAACAGGTAAGATAGATCAGAGTGGAGAGACTGAAAATGCAGTGCCTTGGTTTATTCAGATAGTTGCCAGATGCATAGTGTAGCTTGAAATTAGGACAGAAGAGCACATGCCAGAGTAAACTGAAAAATAAGAAAATAAATTGGAAGTGCCAGGACAGGTATGTGCTAAAGCAGTCAGACTTGAAGAAATGTGCTGTGCAGTAGTTAATAGCTAAAACATTCTGGAACTACAGCAGTTACCTCACAGAACTCATAAAAAGCACTTGACATGGAAAACTGAAAAACAATTCAGTAATTGGAGTTGTGCAGGGAAGACATGGGAAATTATGTCCTACTGAAACCTGGGTACTCCTGGATGTTAACAAACTCCAGAAAAGAAAACTTTTAATGTAGGGGATTAGAATACAAACTGCTGGTTTGAACTGGAGAAATGCCATAAGTTGATGAAGACCTGTGCTAAATAACTTTATTTTTGGGAAGGAAAAATTAGGCATACAGCTACCTAAGTAGAGGTGGATGTGTCCCAGTAGGCAACTAAGCACCACACACCCACTTGCTCACTCTGCCTCAGTAGAATAGGGGAAACAATTAGGCAAAAGTGAGAGAACTTGTGGGTTGGGGTAAAGGCAGCTCAAAGAGTAAAAGAGGGTGGAGGAAAGTGATGCAAAAGCAGTCACTACCAGCCAGTCCCTGAGCCATGGCAACCCCTGGGAAAATGCCCCCCAGTTTTACTGCTGAGTATGACACATTGTATGGTATGGAACATCCCTGAGGTCAGCTTGAATCAGCTGTCCCAGTTTTGCTCCCTCCTTGCTTATTGTCCACCCATAACATATTTGCTGGGCACAGAGGGGGTCAGAGAGAGAAAGGGAGAAACCCTTGATGCTGTGTAGGCTCTGGTTAGAAATAGCTAGAACTTTTTTGTGTTGTCAGCACTGGCTTGGTCACAGATTCAAACATGGTGATGGTTTGGACTGCTGTGAAGAAAATTAACTCCATCCCAGCCAGAGCCAGTGCAGTGGACAATGACATTGTAAACAGTAATGCTGCAGGGAAGGCTGTATTTGAAACTTCTTTTTTTGCATGTGACACTTGCAAGAAGTCCTCTTCCTTATTGCAGTGTAATATACAGGGCCTCAGAGTAATTACACTGGTCTCCTTGGTGCTGTCGAGGAGTTCTCTGGAGTGATAGCCAGTTCAGTGATGAGACTTTGAGAAACGCACAAATTGGGAATTGGATAGCTCATGCCCTTCAAATTTACAATTCTCCTAGTCTCCAGCTGACTAAATGGGGATATTAAAATAATGGAGTTTGTCTGGGAGAGAGCCACCTGATGGGGTTTGTAAAAGTTTTTTTGTCATGTAGAAGGTAGCAGGAAAGAAGATGGCATTCAGTTATTTTTGTCCCTAAGGAAAACGGGAAATTTAAATCTGCCATGAAAATGATGGAGACTTTGAACTTCTTGAACAAATTACTTTGTAAAACTCGGAGCCCTGTCATGTACTGTGTTTCAAGATGGTTGGGTAAACATTTTTTAGGATCAAGAAAATCTAAACTATCCCTACCTTACCACAGGCCTGGGTTAGACATTTTCTGGGCAGCAGTGTTGTTTATTTCTGATTCAAAATGGGCTTTTGTAGAGAACTTAATGTGCTTCTTACTTAATACTCCCTTTTGAAATTAGAGTGCTTTGCTGTTTTGAGACACACTCATTCAGCAATTCTCTGGCAACTGCCAGTTGTTTCCAATGCGTGATTCAAAATCCTAACCTTTATGTGTAACCACTGCAGGCATCAAGATTACGTGAGGAAGCCCATAACATGGGAAGTGTGCATATGTCAGAAATTTGTACTGAATTAAAGAATTTAAGGTCTTTAGTTCGAGTATGTGAAATCCAAGCAACTTTGCGTGAGCAAAGGTAAGTGTGTGCTCTGTGCTTATCTTCACTTTTCAGGGTGGTATTAGAACTTCCATTCTGGCATTGTTTTGCCTGAGTTCTGTTTACTAATGACTTTTCAAGTACACCAGTACTTGCCACGTTTGCAAGCTGCCTTCCCTGTGTACATTCCACCTGTTTCCCTCCAGGAAGTAGTATCAGATATGCAATTTCAGTATCTATTTTTACTTGAATAGAAAAGCAATATCTTTGCAGATACCGTAGTGCATTGCAGAAAACTCAGTAACTCACAGGATTTCAGCATGGTTCTAGAATATCTGCCGATCCATAATGCATAGATCACATAGATAAACATCTGCACAGTTTATGCTGGTCTGAAACACTACAGTTTACTTGAGAAATTAATTAGGTCTAAAGCCAGAGCAAGTTTAAACAGGTGTAATTTACACCACAAGCTAAGGAAAAATTAATATTTGCTTATAGCAAAGTAGACTTAGCGTCTTAAGTCAGTGATAGCAGGTATCTTGTGTGTCACTGAAGCGATGCACAGCCAAGCTGTTGAAAACTGTTGTGCAGGATTAAAAATCGTAATCTTAACATACATGCTTTAAATTTTCACCAGTAGTCCTCATTGTGAATCTACTTTCATACTCAGTTTCCATTTCCAATGATGCTATCCCAGCTATTAAGTCACACTACAGTTTGAATACAGTGATTCTGATTTACTGTTTGAAGCCACATTAATTGGGTTGCATGCTGTTTAAATAGCTGCCTCTATTCTAGAATCTCTTGCATTTTGGCAGTTAGTGAAGCAATCCTTTAGAAGCAGGCTATTATATATTTATAAACCTTTCCTGGTAAAGAATTGGAAATATTCATTCTTTCTAAAGCTTTATTTCAGAACTTCACAACATGAATTACAATTTCTGTAGTATATTTAATGAACTGTTTGGTTTCTTACAGTTTTCATTTCCTAAGGTATCATTTCTGTCTCTGAGTGCACATTTGATCTGAAATAACACGTCAAATGTCGTTGTTCAGCTCATTAAATAGTACCTTGTTTCTTGTACAGTTTATATCCTTAAACTGTCAATGGATAATTATTACTATGACTTTGAACCTATAGTAACATGTATCTTTTATTTTTGCTGCAATCCCAAAGATGTGGAATACAAGGCATAAGTAACAAGTTGATTGGGGGAGGCTTTTGCAAGGATGGGATTATCCAAATCAATACATTTAAATTATGATACTATTTCTGTACTTTTGCACAGAAGAGTACTGAAATTTCTTCTAAGATGAAACTTCATCTCTAGACAAAGCAAATACATTGTTTGAATCTTAAACTGACAGCATCTGAAAAGACAGTTTTCTTAAAATGATACATGCCGATGCCTTGAAGTTAAATGTTATCTTTTCAGTGTGTCTATCTTAATAATTTTTCACCTACTTTTCAGTAGAAAATTCATTTTTAATATACTGGGCACATACTTGTAAAGTGTTCCACAAAAGTCTGCTAAATTAATGCTTTTTCTGCATTGATTAAAGTTGCTTCAGACTTCATAGAATATTCATATCAAACTCACCCTGAGTATTTTCTTATTTCACTGACATGCTTGCATTATATTTCAGCATTATGATAAGTGGTTTCAAAATTTTCATTAAAATTTCTGGGAAACAGTCCTGAAAACCAAATGTTAGTTAGTTCGCAGTAATTGCTTATGACAGTTCAGAAGAAGAAGAAAAAAATGTATAAAAAGTAGCAAGCAATATAATTTATTTCTAAGCCAGGTGTAGTTACAGCTTTTTTTCTTAGATGCACCTTTCAGTGATGCCTCAAATATTTCTGAGGTTGGAGCTTACCATAACTAAAGACTACCACGTGCCACAGAGACAAGTACTAAAAAAAAAAAGGGTTACACCTAGAGGAAAACTCGCTTGTTTAAGAAAAATTGAGCACTTGAGGTTGTTTTGCAGTCTGGAGAGCTGCATGACGCAGGCATTATGCTGTTCTCCACATTATTCAGTTACTTGGCTTACTTGCCACTGTCCTGCTTTTTGTGAGAGCTACATTCAAGTGAAGAGCAGGCTTGAGCACAACTGTATATCAGTCATAATAGAAATAGAGCAACTTAGGTTTTTGAACTGAAGTGTCAAATGCACAAACCAAGCCTTTGTGCATCTGCATATGGTTGTAGGTTATTGAACAGATTGGAAATTAACTTAATAACGTAATTTTTTAAAAGGAGCTAAGGAGCTTGGTATCTTTCATAGAGATTGTAGAAGCAGTTGTGTAGATGGTTATTTAATACATCTGTATAATGGAAATGTTTATACTAATTTATTTTTTTTTCTCTTGCAGGATACTATTTTTGAGGCAACAAATTAAAGAACTTGAAAAGCTAAAGAATCAGAACTCCTTCATGGTGTGAAAAGTTGTAAACAATTGCACATGGTTTTGAGTACAGGAACTATTAAACTGATGCCCAGTCTTAACACTTTTGAGCTGCATTTGAGTAGACTTTGGACCGTTGAGCTGGGCAGAAAAAAAAGTTGACATGGGGAAGGGGACAGGAGGGAGTCAAATTCAGGGGAAAGATACAAGAATGATTTGTAAAACCCTTGAAATGTAGATTTCTTGTAGATGTATTCTTCACGTTGTAAATATATTTTGTAGAGTGAAGCCATGGGAAGCCATGTGTATCAGAGCTTAGACATCCAAAACTAATCAATGCTGAGGTGGCTAATTACCTAGCCTCTTACATGTAAACCTGTCTGCAAAATTAGCTTTCTTTTTTTTTTCTTTTTTTTTCTTTTTTTTTCTTTTTCTTTTTTTTTTCTTTTTTTTTCTTTTTTCTTCTTTTTCTTTTTAGTTAATTTATCATTCAGAAATTTTTCATTTCCTAAAATTCAATGCAAGCGCCAGGCGATCTGTGTCTAAGGCTGCAACAGTTTGGGCAATGTACAAAATACCACGAAACAACTGTTTCCACACTTGCACCGAGTCGAGAGCAGTGCTTCTCCATTTCTGTTTTACAGAGAAATGTTTTTCATCTTCTGTGTTCCATTTCCCCGTGAAATCCTAAATCTGATTTTATCAGCTTTTTAATGCTTCTAATTTTCTCTTTTCTTAAGGCACTGTTGCTATGGCACTTTTTCTATAATCTTTTCATTCCTGTGTACAGTAGCTTAAAATTGCAGTGATTGAGCATAACCCACTTGTTTGTATAAATTATTGAAACGTATTTCCATTTGCACCCTGTAAGAATGGACTTATAGTACTGCTGGGCATGTGTGCTGAAAGTACATTACTTGCTCAAATATAAGGAAATAGCCCAATGAACATGTTAACATGGTTGTGGGAGGGGAAAGAGGAAAAAAAAAGCTAGTCAGATGTGAATTGTATCTGTTGTAATAAACATGTTAAAGCAAAGAAACACTGGTTTTCATTTCCTTTGGTCAACACATTAAGATTTGCTCTATTTGGGGATTCTTTATTAGAACTGTTCTTGTTGAACATTTTTGTACTTAATTCCTCAAGGGAGGGTTTGTTTAAAACTTGTAAACAGGAAAATATGTTTAAAATGTTTAAGGAAAAATAAAATTCAACAAGAATGAGTTAAGACACCTCCCCAACAGTTGTCATATGTTAACTCCTGGTTTACCTGTCTTGATATTATGACATTTCATTTCGAAGGATGTTTGTGTTGTAGCTAACTGTTTAAGTCTGGTGCTGACTGCTGTTCTTAACCATCACAAAACGCTGAATTTGTGTAATTGGAGCAACTCACCGTTTGAAAATGGTGGGAGAGCTCAGCTTTGTATATTGTTTCCTAAAGTATATTAAAAATAAAAAAGAAACTATTGCTACTACAAAATAAATGTGACTTTTTCTTTGCTTAAAAATGACAAATCATGATGGCAGTACTAGTTTAATATTTGTAGAGGTGTATATGTCGCAGCAGTCTGTTAAGTAGGAAAGATTGTAGGGGATGGATGGAAAAAAGAAACTTAATGATAACGGTGTTGACATGTGATGCTTTGTGTTATGTTCCTAAAAAATATTTTCAGCGCCAGAAACGTTACTTGATTTTTATGTTGAGTGAGCTTGGACTGGTTTTTAAAATCAGGTTTTCATCGGTGGAAGTTGAATGCTCTGACCTATCAAAACATTGCATATGGAGCAAATTGAAATACCTAACTAACAATGAGAAATTGGGATAGGTGAACTTGTAATTGTTCCTCACTTTTTAACCCACTATGTTCTGTTTTATTTCATATCATGCAAATGTTAGATTTTTCTCAGAAAATGGGAGTAATTTTAAATTAATTAATTTGAACGTACATTGTTTCTGCATTTTTAGAGACCCAAGGCTGAGTGACAAAATTCTTCCTGAGACTTTCCTATCTGCCTTGCATCCTATGTTTGGAAGTTGCTCAGGTGTAGGGAAGTAACGTGTGAAATGCATGGAAGTACAAGGGATTTCTGACCAGTGATTGTCCTTAGTTCAGGCATTTGCTGTTAAGTTACTTGCTGAGACATAGGTAGTTTCTATCTTAATGGAACGCTGGGTCTGTTTTCCATGAGCTCATTTTGTTTCCTTTTGATTGTTTCATTGCTGTCTATAACATCCTGTATTAATGAGCTTCACAAGTTAATTTTATTTGTAGAAAATTTCCTTGAATTTTTTTTTTTTAACATTTTGAATTAATTTTCTTACGTTTAACTTCTGCCAGTTGATCTTGCTTTTTTACAGAAGAAATCCCTTCCAGCCTAAAGAGTGCCATTCTGTTTATCACTTGAGAACTTTCATAAAGAACAAATTGTCCCAGATTATTTGGGAGTCACAAGGGTTAATGTGCCACTTTAACCCCTTAAAACAACATGCATAAATACCCATCACAGACATGCACTCTTCAAGTGATGCCCACACCTTGTTGGGTTCTGTATTTGCTCACCATGCAATAGCTTTCCTCCCCCATTCTCCACACCTTTCCAAGGTCTGGAGCTGTTGTTACCTGAGGAGGGACAGCCTGCCTGACTTAGACTAGATTTAGATGTGTTAGGGAAGAGGATTGCAGGCACTGCTTTAAAGTTGGTGCTAACCAAACAGTAGGGTCTGGGTTAAGGTCCTTGAAAATGGCTTCACTAATATGCAAATTTAATTCTGGCCTTAATCTCTGATCTGGAGACCTCCTTCGGTTTTTGTAGGCCAAAGCCAGCACTCTGTAAACTCCTTAGGGAAAAAACTGATTTTTCCCCTCCCTATCAAATCTTGTATTTCACAAAGAAATGAGCAGGTGTGCTGAGACCTATTACTAGATCAGCAGCTTTTCATTAATTATCCATCCTGAAAGTGATGCTGTCCTTCACACTGGTTAATTAAAGGAGCTTTATTGAATTGCTCTACCCACATGTAAGTCAAATCAAGTGAAATTCCCCTGGATCAAACCTTGAATTCTTCCTAGGCCGGTGTTCAGAAGGTGTTGATTGGAGCCGTGGGATGTTTTCTATATTAATTACTTAATGTAGGTGGTCAAGGAAAAGTGATGAGAAACTGGGGAAAGAACTATTGCGTATGTTGCTCTTGATTTTCTGCATTTGCTAAGCAACCAATTAATGTAATAGAGAAACAGCCTTCAGAATTACTGAGGAGATTGAGCCTGTACAGTCATACTGCAGGCACTGCCATTGGGGTAGTCTTTTATCAGGAGTCGTGGCATGCTCAAGGACTACAGCAGGGAGAGCTTAATAGGATTATAAAATGATGTGACTGATCCAAGGAACTCCCATTTTTATTCTTTTCACTGACCTCGATCTGAACCTGCTGTGGTCAACTGCTCTATTTCCATCAACTTTCCCTGCTTACACTGATCTGCAGAATTGCAGTTTTCTTTTCAGACACATTTTATTAATTGTATCTCTTCTGGTAGGAGCATTTTACCTCTTGGTGCATACTGGTGCTATCTTCACTGTTGCAATTAAAAACACATTCAGAGTGTATAATTGAGGCCAGGAAGAATTTAAAAAATACCCATTCCTTTTTGGGGCTGCCTCATTGCAGGAGTATCCCCAAAGATACATGAGAAAATACTGGGTAGTTGTGCCATGCCTCCTGGGTCACTGGGTCAAAGAAGACCATGTCTTACTGTCACCCTGTCATTCCAGTATCACCTTGCCTGTGATGACAAACTGTGAGGACTTAGCAAAGCAGAGTCCTTTGTTGCTGTGAGTTTGGCTGCTGTGGCCAATTCTGTAGATACTGCTGCAGGGAAGCAGTGATGTGCCCTTGTGAGTACTTGTGAGTCTGCTATGTGTAAGGGGCTGTCACTTACTCCAACTCTAAATCAACATACAACTGTTGTGTATATAGTTAAATATCAAGTCCATTCTTGGAATTAGCTGGATGTTTCTCTCAGTATGTCATACTTACTGCTGATCCTGGAATAATACCCTGTCCTCACCAAATCAATCTCATTTACAGATAAAAGATGATAATGGGGCAAATCTCGTTGTTTTAAAAATAGTGCATTGACTTTCAAAAGTCTCCAGCAGAGGAATGTTCTGAGCTAAAGTGCCATCATATTGACATCAGCGCTACTCTTCTGCCCATCATTACTGATTAATGATGTGGGGAGGTTTCTTTTGTTCTGGTTTTCTTACTTATTTTACATTATTTCTTAGGAATCAGAGATTTTCATGTGAGAGGAATCTGTTTCATTGCCTAGCAAAAGAAAAAAACACTTTGTTTTTGACAGTTTTCCTGTAGTCAAGCAAAAGCTTTCATTTGCAACTGAGATCCATATAGATGTTGACTTCTGCAAAAAAATCTTTCTCAGCAGTGATAAAGTTTTAGATTCCAGTTACACATCGCTCTTTTTAGATACATGTTAATATCCTTCTAAACTTCGTGGATGCCTGTGTTGGTGGTACTGTGCTAACCCATCTGGGATTGTTTCTAGATGCTCCTTGATAGAGATTTCTGTATTTTCCAACTGTTGCTTTTTGTTTGGGGGGCCTATCTGAGGGAAGGGACTGATACAGACTCTACCACAGGGCTCCAGCTAGCTGAGAATCTGGAAGTCACAAAGCACTTTTCTCCTCCCTAATAAAGGCACTAACCCACCTGATCTAGGACTTTTCTAGAGAATGAGCTGTCAGCTTTTGTCTCCCATGGGAAGTAGGAACCTTCTGGCAAGGCTTGTTGCATCCTGGACAGGTCCTACCTGGAGCTGATGAGCCTTATGCAGCTGTACTACACTGCTCCATATATCAGCCTTAGCACAGCAGGTTTGCAAACAGGGCTTGAACAACCTGATCTTTCCAGCAGTTACTCGATATGTGTGACAGTATTTTGTCACCTTCTGTTAGTCACATGTGCCAGAGAGCATTTGCAAAGGGATGCCATCTAATCCTGCATGCAGCGCCATGCTTGAAGACTAATCCCTGTGCTCCAGTTTGAAATCTCAGAATTTGGGCTGTGTAGAAGTATGTTAATATAGCGATGCTCAAAGTGATCAATTAGGCTCCTCTTTCTTTTCACTGTGTATTACAAGAAAATTATTCATGGAAAATACCATCACAGTCACCTGTATCAGCAGCTAGAATAGTGAAAGTCACTTAAATTGATCCTCCTCATTCTCCCAAATTTTTTAAGTTGGCACGTGGAGGTCAGTTAGCGTATTACCTCAGAGTTCTGAACAGCCTGCACAGCTTCCTTCTCCTGCCTGGCCAGGCAGATTTGCTGACAAGGTCTTACATACTTCTCTGGGCAAAAATCTGTGATAGGATCTTTTTTCAGTGTAAGGGGGATGCTGTCAGAATTTGACTGGGCTTCCTCTTCTGCTGGATGCATCCTCATTAGCAGCACAAAACTTGTCCTGGAAAGAGTTATTTGGTAAAATGACCAAAGCCCATGGCAGATGGTGCTACAGAAGGCGAAGGTGTTGTCAGCAAGTCTGGACTATGTGATAGTGCCAAGGGGCTCTGATGTCCATCACTCCCACCCAGGTTTCTTTAGCTGCTGCTCTGCATCCTCGGAGTAAAGGCTTTTCCTTTTGCCACATTTTGAAAGGTTGATTGAACTTTTTCTTCTTGTTGGAGATTCAATTTCACACTAAGTCTTCTATGTTTTTTTAATGGAAAAGCTATTAAACCACTGAGAGTGTGTCTCTGTCTTCACTTGCTAAATAAAACTGCCTTTCTGCTTGCAGTAAAATTGCTAGTAGAAGCATGGATAACTGAACCTCTTGACACTGCTCTGGTTTTAGGGTAAAAATTCCCAGAGTTATCTTTGACCTAGGGTGCTGCCTGAATTTCACTTAATTTTAAAAAAGAGAATTAATTTGTTGTGTATTCTATTCCTACGTTCCCTGGCACCTCTTCACCTGAGCAATTAGAAATGGGAGTGTGGGATGTGTAGAGTGGAATATATGTATCACATTGATAGGACAAGATCTTCCAAGACTCTTGTTTGCCTCACAGGTTGTTCCAGTCAAAGAATTGCTCGGTGAGGGTGAGGCTTCACACAGCTTATCTGACACCCAGCTCCCTGCAGAAAGAGCAGACCCTTCCTTACTGCTTCCCTGCTCCTGGTGAAATGCTCCTGCTGAGCCCTTTTTGCCAGCCCCAAAGCAACCCAGGCAGTAATGCCCCAGCAGAAACCTGCCTGGTAAATGTGTCACTGACTTCAGAGACTGATAGAGCTCACACCACGGAGCCAAGCAAGGGCAGAGCTGGCACCTTCTGGCTTTGAAGGGCAGAGTAACACTTGGGTCAGCTGTAAGCTCAAATGGCAAATGCTCTTAAAACTCTGAGTTACACGTGCAGAGAGCAGGGACTTAGGACATGGAGACTGCTCCAAGTTAGGCATAGGTTTGGATGCATGCTTGCTTTCACCTGAAAATTTCATCTCTCTGAATTTGTACCTGCTGTGCATCTGAACAAAATTCTAACAATCAAACTGCCCTATTAACAACAGGGTGAGCTTTCAGGTAAGCATAAATCAAGATCTAGCTATCAAGCACATTCTTAATACATTTTAAACAAAACACCCATCCCAAAGTAAACAGTGCATTTTTAATAGGTTTGATAAATAAAGGGAGGAGTGTCTCCAAGGAAATGCTATTCCTCTTCAACTACTACTCCCTATTAGACTAGCACTGAACTGCTATTCTTGCCCTGGAATGTCTCATTAGACACCAAACCTCTCTCAAGAGTGACAAAAAATCTGCTTGGCTGTCCTCATCTGCCATCTGATGAGTTTGGAGCATTTCCTGAACCCCCTAGTTGTTGTGTGAGGATTTTGCAGGCTCCCCTGCCTGTGAGTGAGCACTTGTCCTGACTGTGGGTGCTGAGCAGCCAGCCAGGCTGGGGATCTGCCACAGTTCCTGGGCCAGCTCGGTGCTTGGCACACCTCTGCCCTTTTCTGGTACATAGAGAGACACAGGCTCTGGCTCTGCATGTGTTTTCTCTCACTCTCCAGACAATCTGCCTCACTTCTGTGGCAGCTGAAACTGTTTGGTGCTTGGTTGTGGTGTGAGGGGGTGTGCAGAATGTGTATCTGAGCTGGTCCAGTGCTGCCTCTTCCTCAGCAGAGACAAACTAGTGCATGGCCTGATAAAAAGCCTCTGCTTCAGCTGGCACTTCTTTACCTAATTGGAGTTTTTAGTGCTGTAGTAGCTGAGGAAACTCCAAAGCACAGGAATCCCTCTGGCACATGCAGGGCATGCAGCTCTGGAGGGTCAGAGCAAGAGAACCACCAAACTGAGGGTTCCAAAAACCACATCGGGGTATCAGTGCTCACCTGAACTGCATCGAGCACTGCTACCATGGCTAAATCAGATCTAATTTTGGTAATGCTAGTGCAGACCCCGTTCCTCTGGAAACTGGCTTCCTTTTGTTTAAAAATCAATGTCACCAATTTTGGGGCTCTGGTAACCCACCTAGAATAATCATTGCTATAAGCCCGTAAGCCCCTAAATCTCTGTGGTTTTTCCTAGATAACATCTGTGACTTTCTCTCCTGATTGTTAATATATTTGAACTTGTTTAATTCTGTACTACCCAGAGTCAGTACTGATTGTCCTTGATCAATATAAGATTAAGTAGAGTTTATATGTTAGGTGTAGTTTTGTGACTGACTTCTTTTAATCTGAAATGTCAGCAATTGTTTCAAGCTACCCAAGATTAGAGGTACATTTTAGAATAGTTTGTTGATCAGAAGACAACATTTTGGTTGCTGGTTCATGGAAGCTTGTTCCATGCTTTTGCAGTTTCACATGACTCATCATCAGGGCATTGATAAAGTGTAATGGTGGTCTGAGTTTCACAAGAATCTGCCTTTTGCAGTCAGGAGTGGGATTGATACACATCATCCCTGGGTAGTACTTAGTAAGACTACTTCAGGCATGCTATAGATTGATTATTCAGCATTCAGTAGTCTGAAAACAAGTTTTCATTATCATGCATTGACCCAAATAGCTGCTGCTATTTTTAGGTAAGCTACTCCTATCACAAGATTAACTTCTGCTCACATCCAGTGTGCCCACCCACAGGCACTAGATTTTGCAAGATCTTGTGTGAAAACATTGAGATGTGGAGAGGTTTAAGTCTCAGGCTTTTGTGGTGATACGTAGGTTTAAATGGGGACCACCTAAAAGAAATCTGCCATTAACTCCTTACATAGTCGTTCAGAAAAAAACCCTTATATTTCTAATGATGTTCTATTCTTTTTCCTGCCTTGTTCAACTACAGTGGGATTTGGATTATTACAAGGATTTCCACAAGGGAAATTTTGTTAATCACCATTTTTCAGCAATAGCATACCAGGCTGGCAAATAGAAATATTAAAATAACCTCATATTATGTACCTCTTCGTGGTAGAATTTGTGAGATTTCCTCTTTTACACTGGAGAGATTAATTCACTTCTACAGAGTTATTCAAGAGAGAGAATTTCTACCTGGGACTCTAGTGTAGTTGTGATGCTTTTTATGTGCTTTTTTAATGCCTTGATATTTTTTTTCCAGGAAAGTGTACACAGATGAGAAGTGTCTTCATATACAGTGCACCCTAAAACCCCTAAATTCAAAAAAGGCTGTAAGAATCTAGTACTTTGCTGAGGAGAGGAAAAAGTTAAATCAGATTTGCCTGCTCATTTTGTTACACACTTGAGTTCTGCACAGACTTGAAATTTTTAGTGAAGTTGTATTCAATATAATAAAATGCCTTCTTTACTGTGTGCTTTTACATTTTGTGGAATTTCCTGGAATGAGTGACAGGACATTTGTGAACTATGGGAAATATTTTTAACTGAATCTGCTTTTCAATATGAATCTAAAATTCAGAGATTATTAATGCATTTTAATCAATGCAAAACTAGGCTATAGTGGCTTTAGTGACTTCTCTGAACTGAGAAATCAACCTGATTACTTTTTCCTTTTTTTTTTTTTTTTTTGAGCCATCTGGGACATTTTGTTTGAAATGTTCTTCTTCCTTTTTAGTATTTGAGGCTTGTTTTTCCTCTCAGCATGTTTTTATGTCTCTTGATTACTACATCCTGTCATAGTGATCTTAGTCTTTGGTTAGGCACTGAGTCCCCTCTGCATGCCTGCAGCAAAAGTGTCATGCTGTGATATTTCAGGCATGCAATTTCTCTTTTTCCAGGTAGGATTTTATCATCCATTGCATTTTTATGATCTGGATGCTGAAGTTTTGACTATCATGGCCTCATCTTCCTCTGCCTAGATTTGTCTTCCTGCTGTTCTTCACCTCTTTTTGTCAGTCTCCTTCTGCTGTTAAAGGGCAATTCCCTTATCCTTCCCACAGAGTTTTCAGTGGACAGCACATGTAGAAATACAGAATCATAAGGGAAAAGACCTCCAAGATTACTGAGTCCAACTGTTAACCCAGCACTGCCATGTTCACCACTAAACCATGTCCCTGAGTGCCCAATCTACACATTTTAAAACACTTTCAGGATGGTGATTTCACTGGGCAGCCTATTCCAGTGCTTGAGCACCCTTTCCATGAAGAAATTTTCCCTAATATCCGGTCTAAACCTCTCCTGGTGCAATTTGAGATGACTTCTTCTCAATGTTGTCGGGACGTGTGGGAAGACTGACCCCCACCTTGCCACAGCCTCCTGTTAGGCAGTTGTAGAGAATGGTAAGGTCTCCCCTGAGCCTCCTTTGCTCCAGACTAAACAGCCCAGCTCCTTCAGCCATTTGTCATCAAACCTAAGCTCTGGACCCTTCCCCAGCTTCATTGTCCTTCCCTGGGCATGCTCCACCAATGTCCTTCTGGTGCTGAGGAGCCCAAAACTGAGTCCACCTGAGGTGCAGACTCACCAGTGCTGAGTACAGGGGGACAATCACTGCCCTGGTCCTGCTGGCCACACTGCTGCTGATACAAGCCAGGCTGCCATTGGCCTTCTTGGCCAAATAACAGGTCACTGGCCATCTCCTTTTGGATTGTGGGAGCTTCTCTCTGCTCCCCATCCTCGTCTCCCAGGTAAGGGGCTGACTACCCAGAGAACAGCAGGTCTGTGAAAACCTGCGGCAGTGCGGCCTCAAGTAACTCAGCCTTTTCCTCATCCCGTGCCACTGTGCTTCCCTCCGCATCCAGCAGAGGACGAGGACCGTCCTTTTGTCGCTGATGTCGCTCACTCTCCCGGGAGCGCTCCCTTTCCCGCCGGGATCGCCCCGCTCGGCGGGAGCGCCGGCCGCCGCTTGGTGGCGCTGCACGCACGGGCTCTGTGCGCCCGCACGGGACAGCGGCTGGGCACCGCCGGCATCGCTTCCCTCCGCCTGCATCAAGCCTGCATCGCTTCCTCCCCTCACCAACTCCTGCATCGCTTCCCTCCGCCTGCATCGCCTGCATCGCTTCCCACCGCCTGCATCAACTCCTGCATCGCTTCCCGCCGCTTCCATCACCTGCATCGCCTCCCCTCCGCCTGCATCGCCCCTGCCGCCCCGCCTCCCTCCGCCCCCCGCTGCCCCAGCGCGGCCAGACCGGGGCGCGGCGATCCCGCCGGGCTCGGGACAGAATTCACCTCATCCTCCAGTTTCCCCCAAGCGGCGGCAGCGCAGCGCGGGTGGGAGGCACTCGCTGGCGGATGAAGGTGACGGGATGCCAGCCTTTCGTGGCACATCCCGGGGGCTGTTTTATGTACTCATGTGCTATTTCCCCAGCTCTTGACCACCCACACCTTAACGCATCTCCGTGGTGTTTCCCAGAAGAGAGTGCAGAACAGAGCTCGTTTCGAGGCCAATTGTTTGAATTTTGTAGCTCTTCACCGGCCACAAAGCCACCAGCTCCCTCTGGGGAAGCTCTGTCTTCTTCCAGCACTACAGCTGGTTTCCTGCAATCAAATCCCAAGGGGTATGGGTTTTTCTCTGACTAAAGCTGGACTGAAGACACCAGACTGGTTGAAAAACTAAATGTGTTTCATCATTATTTTGGTGCATCTTACTGTTACCTAAGCTGCCGTTGTAACTTTCTGCCAAAGGTGTTTTGGCATTTCTAAAGGGTGCTTCTTAAAAAAAAAAAAAAAAAGTAAAATAAAATTTTAAAAGGTTGGCGCTTAGCCTGTGTGAGTGTTGCAGGAATGTCTATACATTAGGATCTCCTCTGTGCACACGGGCTTGCAGCACCTGGAGGGGAGGGCAATGCTCAGCTTGCTGATGGTGTTCAGCCTCACCTTTCCTCCTCCCTCGCAGTGCTCATCCAAATCTGCCCTTGAAGACCCTGGCTCAGCTACTATAAAGTAATGGCAAGCAAAAGCCTGTTAGGAAGAGCAGGGTTTTGAGTACTCCTGTGTCATCCTGGAAAAAATGCTTCATCTTAAAGCCTGTGTTTGAACTGGTTTTGCAGGTTAGAGCACTTCTTTGTTTTTCCCCTTTGAGTCCCTCCTTTCTCAGCTGAAATAATAAGTTTTAATGTAAAATATAAGTATAATAACATAGCATTTGTTAAAACAACAAAAGGATCGAGCCATGAAGGCTTTGCTCTTGCAACTGGTAATTAACTGGAGTGGATTGTGCCATTTTGCACTGACTGCAGCTTTAACTGGGGCTGCTCTGGTGGTGTGGCTCAGCCCTCTGTCTGGCCTGTCTGCATGTTCTTTCTTTCAAGAATTTTATATACTTGGGGACACAACTGGGAAATTACTGGGGAAAACATTGTTTTCATGTTGGTTGTTTTTACTCTAAGTGTTGGCACATTCTGTCCCTCCAAATCTCTGTGATTAAATGAAAAGGCTTTTGACCCTGGAGATGACAAGTAAATTCACTTGATTTGCCAAACCAGAAATGAAGTGTCTTGTGATGAGGGAGTGCTGATGATTTTTTCTGCCTCCCTTACCCTTGTTCTTCCTCTCTGTGCCCACCCTACTTCCCACTTTCACATGTGGCAGAGCCACTTTGGTCCCTTGATTGGTGACCCTAAATTTCAACTTACATGACTGCAGAAGCACTGTGTTTGAGTTTGCATACCTAGCCCCAAACCTCAGCCAGCCTGGAGGTCACTAGGTGATTTTAAGACTTGCTCCTTCCTGGAGGGAGAGGGTTTGAAATTGCTTCTCTTTTCACTCCATGGTCCTGAGAGTCTACAGAGTCAAGCCCAGAGAAGGGGAAACATCATCTTGTTTCTCCCACACGACCAAACTGAGATGTTCATTCAGTGTCACTGCTGATGAAAGGCAGAGCTGAGCTGCTCTGGAATGGCAAAGTCCTTTGGTACCTGCTGCCCTTTGGCCATGCACCCTTCTGCTCTGTTTGCTCCCCTGTAGTGGGAATAGGGCAGAAAACCCACAGCAGGCACAGTGCTTGCCCTTCAGGAACCCCAAAGGAGAAGGCAAAAGGACAGCAACCGGTCACCCGGCATTGGCCTGCCCTCCTTCCCAAGAAATGCAGCTTGACTTCCAGCTGACCTTCAGGCTTTTACAAGCTCAAAGAGAGAGAGTTACAGAATTGTTAACAGCTATTTTATTGCACTTACAGATTGTGTGAGTTGCGTTTTATTGGAACGCAGCACTTGGCAGGTTCTGAGTTTGGCTGCAAGGGGAAGTTGAAGGGCTGTGGTTACTCCAACATGTTAACCCCCTGCTTCCAGCATCTCCTGCTGCGCTGAGCTAAGCCAAATGCTTGGGTACAGCTGCAACCTGTTTCTCTACAGAGGTGCCTTGCCAAAAACCAGTGATGTGAAGCTAATAGTTTCTGACCATAGAGAATAAACCATGGGGTTGAAGGCATCTAGAGGGAGGAACAGTTTTTGATCAAAGTGCCATTTACTAAGGCTATGGCATATTGCTCAGCTTTGAGGAGAGGTGATGCTAGTTTATACTTTCCAGGGTCAGGCTCCAATGCTATTTTCTTCCAAATGGTTTTCCAATAAGAGCTCTACTCATAGCAACACCACCTAAGAAAGAAAATCTCTCCTTCCTTTGGCATAATTTTGCAATCTGGTTTATTTAATTTTTTTTATCAATGCTTACAGTGATGATTCACACAATAATGCCTTTCACAGTGGCAAAAGGCCAGTGCCAAAGACATTCTGTGCATTGCAAACTTGAGTTCTTAGGTGCTTAGAACCCGAACTTGGAGGCAGAGTGTGGCAGTGCTCAGCCTCTGCTGGGGAGGCCCTGGCTCCTGCTGGCACTTGCTGGAGGTGCATTCCCAGAGAAAAGCTGGTGAGAGAGGGAAATTCAGGCTGTGACTCCCAGAGAGACATTTTCACAAGGTGCTTCAGCTCATGGAGAAGAACATTTATGTAGGGATTCCTTGTTTCTTGAAGGACGGTTCATATGTGCTTTTGAAAGTGTTTTTTATTAATATCCATATTGGATATAAAGCAAGGTAGTTGCCTTGGATCTTACCAGTCAGCTTTGTTCTCCTGGATGCATCTTCTCACTTAGCACAGCTTGTTGCTCCATGACACCAGCTCTTTTCTGCATTTCTGCCTAAGTGTCCCTTGCTTCTTTTAGGGTTGCATAAGTTCATTTTATTTCAGGCCTTTGCAATTTGGGAGGCAGACAATTTGGACAAGAGGATGGGAATGCTGGGACTGCTCATTCTCTTTGCTCTGCTCTCTGCCCTGTTTTGCCATCTGTCTGTCTTCACAAAGGAAGAAGCCCTGGCAGCTCCCACAAGATGTGGGATTTTTTAGTCTCTTATGCTAGTCCTGGGGTATATTGGAGAGAAAGCAAATCCTGTTGACCAGCCCAGCTTGGCAGCATAAACAGAATGTTGCAATGAGATGATTAAGAACCTAATTGATTCTAATGTGAGAACTGAGACTTGGCTCCCATATATTTGACTTCCCAAATATGCTTGGACATAAGATGGTTTCTCTGCCTAAATACCTCCCCTGCACCACAAACCCATATCTTGCATTAAGAATACATTTCCCTGGGTGTGACGTGGGTGGAGATCCTTTCCCTTACTTGCTCATTCATGGGTCAAATGTAGCCCTGAAAGAGTCACAATGTCTTCTGTGGGTTGTGCCAACAGTTGATCAGGCTGAGAGAAAACTTGCCTAGATTTGGGAGAAATGGGAATGGCCCTCCTAATTTTAGTTGAGAATAGGAACTAGTTGTTTCTGAGTCCCAAAAAGGATTTGGATCATTTCAGAAACTAGGAAATAACCCTCACACCACACAGCCAGTATACTATAAAACAAGATGCACTGACAGCCACTCAAAGTACTGAGAAAAGAAAGAGGAAACTAGGTATCTTAGCTTGATTATTAATCACGTTGAACCTCTATCTGCAACAACATAGAATATTAGGTGAATTAGCTTGTCTAAAATTCCCTCTATCATTTGCATGCACCTAAGTAATGAATTTTGGGATAGATTTTCTAACCTAGGCATGCTGATCCCCACATCTAAGTTACCCAAGTTACCTAAGTTATCTAAGTTACGCACCAGTGACAACTCCACTAGCTTGCTTCACTTTCCTATCACACCCCCACTCCCCAGCAATCCCTGCCTCTCAGAGCTCAGCTCTTCCCAGGTCCTGCAGCTGAGGTACCAAAACAGCAGTGTTGGGTACCATGAAGCAGATGCCCACTGCAAAATATTACACATTTAAAAAAAAAAATCCAAACCCAAAAGTGTTTCTGGAGATGTCCAAAATATGTAGAGTTGCACAAATCTCTTGACTTAAATACACAGAAATGCTTCTTTCAATGTTGAGAGGAGACACAAACTTGAGTTATTTATTCTTGATTCTTTGGAAATGCATTTAGGGCATCATCTGATAAACACTTTGGAAATGGCCCTGTTTTGATAGCCACCTGTCCAAATTTGGGCTATGGAGGTATAACCTTGATCTTAACCCAGTCTTTCTGAGACTGGAGAAACTTGGTGGCCTGTAGTAGGTTAAAACATAAGCTGTCTGGAGAATAGACTGTGAAAAAATAGGGGGACATAGTTACCACCTCTTTCATAATGTTCAACACAGGAAGAACCAGCCTCGTTTTGTTTTCAGAGATATTGTAGAGAAATGGTAAGAAAAATAGCTAAAATAACACAGCTGAAAACTTTTGCCTGAGTCCTTTTAAATATTAGGGGTTTTGATGCTTAACACACAACAGCTAACAAAGCCCACAGTATGTATGCACAATGAGGAAAAAGCAGATCTCTCAAATGCTGGGCTTCTCTCACATATATCCAGGTACCTACTTAAAGGAAACACCAACTCACCTAGGGGAATCTTGGCTCTCCTTCTGACAAGGCAATCTTGCAGTGAAAAGAGCTGATGTCTAGAATTGGTGCAGCCAGCCCCATTTCTGTTGCCAGTGTGCTGCACTGGCAGCCAGAAGCAAATGAAGGGGATGTGTTGTGGCTCTAATGCTGCTCCTCCTCCTCACCTGCCTAAAGAGCATTATTTAGCCTTTCCAGATTGTGAGAAAACTGGTCTGACTGAGATGAATTCATAGGGAATCCCAGCACAGCCACATAATCCCTCCAGTCTGAGCCATCTGCTGCTGCTTTCCCAGCTACATCAGTTTAATGAGAAGTAGCATCTCTGCCCTCTTTTTGCAACCTAATAAGAGAGCAGGAGGCAGCTGGGCTGGGAGAGGGTCTGTGAACCCCCAGCCCCAGCATCTGTGAGTGAACAAGGGGTAACAAGGGAGAATTTCACATGGCTAACAGCTGGGCTGGGACACAGCCTGAGAGGCAGGAATGACAGCACACATTCTGCTCTGCTGGAACCCAGACCTACCCTGACCTGACTCTGTGAAGGTCAGGCCCACATGGTCACCACAAACACTCCATGTTTCAGCCTGGATCCTGGGCTGGGTTACCAAGGACTGAACTCCACATTTTTGTGCTGGTGAGGATGAGGAGAACAACACCCTTCAGTGTGGACAGTAGTTCTGGGGGCACTTCTGTGGAAGCAGACTGCAAGAGCTGGGTGAGGAAAGGTCAGATGGAGAAAAGATCATTCCTCAGTGGATGAAGAGGCCTGAGAATGCACAAGCTGGGAAGCTGAAGGTTTGCAGCAATATTGCTAATGAGAGAGGGAATGCTGTTGTGCAAAGGGAAATCTATCACCTCAATCACCTGTTCCTTAGCAGGAAAGATTGAATAGATCCTTGCCCAAACACAAAGTGGGCTGAACACCATCAGTGCAGAAGGAAGCACCACCTGCCCCAGCTGCTGGGAGATCTGTGGCTGTTGCACCAAAGAAGAGGCGAAGGTTTCACGGGAGTCACTGGCTCTGTCAGTGAGGATGGCAGGGAAAGAAAGAGCATTATGGTTGCACATGTTCCTGCAGGCTGGCACAGTACGGCAATCAGGAGGACCAGGCTGCCTTTCAGCATCCAGCAGTGCCATCCAAAGCACAGAGCGTGACAGGTGGTCATGGAGGGCTATAATCATCTGCACATCTGCTGGGAAAGCATGAGTGGGATGCAGACTGGCGAGAAATTCCAGCACTTGTTGCCATAATGAGGTTCATATATATATATGTGTGTATATTCCTACCTATTGAATGAGATGGGAAATTTTTTTTCACCTTCTTTATATAGAAAAAGTAATTAAGAAAGGTAAATGCTAGGTTTGAGTCTAACCAGTAAAACAAAACAGGTTGACTGTGAAGATAAAAGGTTATGTATTTACTGTTCAGGAATACAAAGTGAGAGAAGAGCAAGCTATAGACAAAAGTCTTGAGTAAAATCAGAATTAGTAGGTAATTTCAAGGAGGAAGCCTGAAGGAAAAGGGAGTTAAGCAGAACTGGTAATTCCTTTAAACAATAATTAAAATACAAATCCCAAGAATGCCAAAAGAAGTTGTTCCAGCACGGACCAAGGAAAGAAATAGCAGAAAGAGGCAATACTGGCTACAATGTGATCTTTCTCAAGGTAGGAGTGTACAGAAAGCGAGAAGTACTTTTTTCTGAAAAGACATGGGATGAAACTCCTCAGTGAAAAGAACAAATGCACACAGAGGAGAACCCACTGCAAGAGCTCAGCTGGGGAGCAGCTGCTGGGGAGTAGCCCTTTGGAAGGTGTCTGAGAGTCCCTCTGTGTACCACAAGCTGAATGTGGCACTGGTGATGTATCTGTCAGACACACCTTGCCTAGTGATTCCCAAAATCCCTTTTTAGCCAGCAGAGAGTTACCTCCTACAGTGAAAGTTTTCTGTCCTTCACTAGACAACCCTTTAGGAATATCCTCTGGAATAGTCTCAAATTTTGTAACAGGGAGATTAACTTCTTCCTTTGGCAGATCAGTTCAGGATATGTCTCAGTGCATTGCTGTTGCAGAAAAGCAGCAAATTCAGAGGTATAAACTAAATTCCAGTCTGCAAAATCAGGCAAGGAAGGTCTGAGGCGTAGTGTGGAGTCTGTATTTGTAGACTCCACTTTGGAAAGAATCTAGACAAGAAAAAGGACAATGATTTCCAAAACTTGATGTGACAGAGAGAGCTGAAGAAACAGGGGTAGCTTAGCCTGGGGCAGCCTGAGGGTGAAAGAGGGGAACATGCAATATGCAAATCTTCAAATATATAGAGGGCTGTTGCAAGAAGCAAACACTTTTCTGTGTCCTTGGCAGGTAAACAGGGAATAAACACTTCTGACTGCACTATGTTTGCCGGGTTTTTTTTTTAGTCAGCTGTTACTTTTATTTTTCTTTGGTTCTGAAGTGATTATGTATGCCATGATACTTTATAGCTGCCTGCAGCTCTTTCCTTGTCATTTCTGGATGATTATAGATGAACTTTCAACATCTGTAGAGCTTGATGACTTCAATTTTGGATGCTGAACAAGTCTCACACATTATTTTATGTACTGGAGCAAGAGTCTAGCGTGGGGTAGGGCAGCACTTCGCATAATTGAATTATTTCTGAAGACTGATTGAGAAACATGGCTCATTTCTATTCCTTTCATCTATTCTTAAAGGGTCAGACAAGATTGTCTCTGATGATTTCTACAGGGATATGCCTAGTGTTTCCTAAAGATTTTCTGTTAGGGCACTGTTCAAGGGAAAGTCAGGCAAAGAGGAGATCTTTAGTATGGAAGTCAACTGGACCCCTGCAGTGTAGCATTGTCCACAGGACACTGCCTTCTGCTGAGGGAAAACCATCTGTAGAAGTAAGTGGGATTTTTCCAGTGGGGTACTTGAATGAGTGTTACCTGCTGGGTGTGCAAATTCAGCCACTCGTTCTGGCTGTAGGTGCTGCACGGCTTTTACTGACAACTTGCTCTGCTTCCCACGTCCAAAGGTTCAGACCTGGTTTGTAACCATCACCCTGTGGTAATATCTGAGTGTTTCTGTGGCAAAAGGGAGCTTAGCACCATTCAATTCCCCTGAAGGATCCCAGTCTTAATCATTAAGGCTGGAAGAATTGAGAAGCTAGTGAATGAGTTGTTGTGCTTTCTGAATCAGCTGTAGGATTGTTTTTGGTAATGGTCCAGTGAAGTTTAATATTGTGATGAGAGCCATGGGGGCTGGTGACAGAATTATGTGTTTCCCAATTTACAGAGAATCAGTTAACATTTATTTCTCTTGCTGCAGAATTGGCGTGTGCATTTCTATTTGGGATCATCAACTATACCACAGTTGAGAAAATGCAGGTCTTTTAATCAAATATCTCGAGAATTAATCATTTTTGCTGACTTTTTAATACTGGGCTTTCGGGATCTTCTGGAAGAAACATGCTTTATAAGCTGAAGGTATCTCCTGGCACACTATCTGCCAATTCCTGCTGGTTGATGGTGGTAAATCATTGCACACCACCACATTTTTAAGCAATCTGTGTGAGGGAGTCGGAGGCAGCTGTGTAGTTTTAAGGATTAAGGTAGGACCCTGGCTCAATTTCCATTTTCAGATTTCTGACAACCCCTTCTTTCAACACAAATGAAGTAGATCTCTGACACAAATGTAGTGAGAAGGACTGCTCCAGATGTGCCAGCAAAGAGGGAAGGAGCATGCCTTCTCAAAAAGCCATGTCATTTGTGCTTTCCTAATTACGTCATTGAAACCAGAAAGGAAAAACTCAGTCAGCCACGGTGAGATATTCCTCACCCAAGTGTTCCCGCAGGACAGTCAGGGAAGGAGCAGGCCATGGGGAGACTTGTTTTCTGGGCACAGTGAAAAATTCTGAGCTTGGCATGCTGGAAATAATGATCTGTTTCTGGAGCTAGGTACTTGATTTTAGGAATGAAAGTATGAACACTGCTGCAGATTTGCCAGGATGGATTTAGAGAGGTCCTCTCAGCTGAGAGAGGGATCCTGACAGCACTGTTCTACACAGTGTCCTTGAAGGCTTCTCTCCTCCTGCCAAACATCTGCTCCCCAAATTTCAGGTGCACCTCATCTCTGTGCTCCCCCTGTACCTACTCCTTGTCCCCAGTTCTTCCAAGCACCTCCTCAGTGCCAGCTGGCCTCCTAGGCTTGTCAAGTTCCAAACCAGTAGAGGGGACAGTGAGGACAATTTTTCACACGTGGGTGTTTGGCAGTGCCAGTGCCTGTCAGTCAGCATGTCCTTAGCCTTCATTACCACATCTCTTTTTCCTGGCACATCACCCCTTGTTCCCTCAGCACGGTGCCAGGACCAACTTCTCTCACTGCAGGGTTTGTGCTCAGATCTGCTCACTGCTTTTCACTCGGGTGGCTCATTTCTCATCCTTCTATCCTGCTAGCTTTTTGGACCCCTCTCCATTTTGGCCAGTTTTCACTCCACTTCACTTTGTTCAACTGTTCAATACTTCTTGCTACTTTCTAACTTCATGTGTAAATACAGTGAAAAAAGCGTGAGTGAGAGGGGTAAAGGAAGTTCAGGATTTTGGGGAGAGGCTTGAAGATGATGTCAGTAGGGATGATCTTGAACAACTTTGGTGCAGACAGTATGTGAAGAGCAGAGGTGTACATGTGTGCCCAGCAGCCCAGCAAAGCAGGTGGGTAGTTATTTTCAGCTCCTCACCATTTGCCACTGCTCAATATTTTCATCACTTTCCCCAGCCCCTGTGCTGAGGTGGTGACACAAGGCTGACACTGAGTGCAGAGCAGCCCTGCAGCTGTGCTGCCTGTGCTGGCTGGATGTCTCACAGTCCCTGTGTGACAGGGAAGCAGCCACAAACAGCATCACATCCAGCTGCACATGGCAGAGCTTCACTTCTCCTACAGGAGCCCCAGTATGCATTTTCAATGTGTTTCCCCAGAGGCAGAGAATGAAAGGGTAGGGTGAACGTGCAAGGGTGGCAGCTTCTTGTCTAGAAGGCCTGGGGAGAAGGATTAGTTGGATAGTAAATCATTTAATGCAAGGAATGAAACATCAGGTGGTCTTTTAAGTCCCCAGGAGTGATGGGAGGAGGAGGGGATGCGCAGTGCTCCAGAGCAAGGCTCACCTGGCAGGATGCCCAGTCTCCTGTCTTCAGCCCCCTGAACATCCCCAGCTCCTGTTGGCGCTGTTCTCATCTTCATCAGTGACTTTCCCTTGTGCTTGTCTGCTATTTCTGTCTCTGCTTTACCTTTCTACTGAGTTCCCCTTTTGTTTTAATGGTACAAAAATGTCATCCAGTGCACACAAGGTGACTTTGGGCATCTGAATGCCATCTCTGCCACAGCAGGGGGACAGGCAGATCTGCCAGTGGACAAGCAGAGAAATCCTGTGCCAGGCTCCTCAGAGCTGGATCAAGTGTTACCTCCTGCTACCGGAAATAGAAGTGTTTCAGTTGGCATTTGTGCCATGAATTAGCCAATGTTGTTTTAACCTGAGGGTTTCAGGAAAGGCAAAGAGAGTGGGTTAATGAAATGGTCCTGGCTGGACGTAGCACAGGGGCAGAGTTTCTGCCAGTGTTCCCCTCTGCCAGCCCTGCTCTGCAAACAGCTTCTCACAGAGTCCTTCTTTTGGCACAGAGCTGGAGTTCAGCTTTATTCATGGGACCGCAATTCAGATGAATATTACCTGTATTTAGTTAGAAATGCGTGTATCTAGGGTTAACAACAGGGATACTAATTAATACAGATTGTTGTGTCTGATTTCTATCATGCTAATAGCCATTCAGTTGCCAAGTGTTCAGCAGCAGTTTCTCTTAATTGGGCTCCTAATACCAGTCCTTATGTTTCTTCCATGGTTAGAACAATATGAGTTTAAAATCTGCCCTTGGGAGGGAGAAGGACATTCTATGCTTTATCAATCTTCCTGCCAGGCTTTCCACGCAGACCTAAAGAGACACCCTTAATATCAGTCTGAATGAGTCTTTAGAGAGATTGATAGTTTTGTTTCACTAGGACTTGATAGTGAAGATAAAAGTGAAAACTCTGTCATGATTGAATTGATTAAAAAAGGAGGTGGTCACAGATGTGCTGCTGGGAGCACATGGTCCTGCCTGCTGGGAGAGGGCTGTGTGGCTGACAGGGCTGCAGCAGCCACAGGCAGCACAGCACTGCCTTGAGCATCAAAGGCAACAAAGAGAAGACAAAGCAGTTGGCCACCCTGTTCACAGTCTATGGCAGATTGGTGTATTTGCTGAAGGCCATAATTTAGTCTCTTCATTGCTTTTGATACATTGGAGCTTCATCTTTGAAGCTCCCTTTGGCTCTCAGATGGCAATATACACCACCTCCTTTTTTAACTTCCTTCTGTCCAAGCGAAGGAAAAATGTTCCTCCCTAAATGCATAACAGTATTGAACACAAAAAAGTAGAAGAGCAGCATGTTGGACGTTTGGTAGAGGAAGAGGATGGCAGCCTGGGGGAGGCAGCACCAGTTCTGTTCTGCAAGGCAGAGATGAGAATCTGGGGGCTGGGGGCAAGTCTTGGGGGTATCTGCCCAGTAACTCTGGCTCTGGGGCTCTGGGCAGCACTCTTCTGCTCCCCACCTCCAGTGTGTTTAACTCTCATGTTTCACTACTGACTTGCAACCTGTGGGTAAGACCTTGGTTTAGTGTCCCACTCTGCTATATAATACTCTTCATTACAAAACATGCTTTGAGAATAATCAGGACTGCTTTCTCACTCTCAGGCTTCTCAATTTTGTTTTAGTCCTGTGTTACTCTAATGCCTTGCACTTGTGGTTATGAAAATATAGGGGTCACACTTCTCCCCCCTTCCAGGACTATCAGCTCTCTGAACTCAGCCCCCCTGCCCTCTTGCTGCCTCAGATGCCTGGACTGTGAGGAATCTGAATTTCTGTTGCACTTGGAATCACTTTCTGCCAACACTGCTCTCTCCACTCATCCTTTCCTCTGCCTGATCTGCCTTTGATCTCTCAGTGCTCCTACAGATGAACCCTTGTGGCTTCTTGAGGTGTTACTGGCAGCAAGCTGTGTATCCTCCTCCTCTGCCTGAGATTATCCTCTCGGTCAGAGGGTGCTCAAACCTGTTCCTTGGGTGCTTCAGTGCCAGACTGCAGATGATGGGGCTGGGTGATCCCACCTGCAGTCCCTGTCACAAGGGTGGGAGTCCCTCAAGCAGGGCTGGCAGAAAGCTGAGGGTACCACTACCTTCACCCTCCCTGGTTAAACCCACCAGAGGTAGTGGGCTTGGGTCTTCAGATGCTGCCCTGCCTGGCATCCCAGATATTGAATGCCTCCAGCTTCTTACATATTTGCCAAAGATCACTGCAGCTCCCCTTGCCCTGTTATTTGTCCTTTTAACAATTATTCTGACTCACAGTTATCAGAGTTACAAGCTGTCTCTGATGTAGTCACTGATCCTGTCCTAGAGCAAGGGCAGGGAAGTCTCCACGCTTTCCTTTTGGAGCACACCACCACATGCTGCTAGAATTTATGCAAGTTGACAGCCTTTATTGACTTAGCTCTTCACATCCCATCTCACAAATACTTTTGTCCCTTCTCCTTTTCATGATAAAGCGATAATAAAAGTTTTATTCTTATTGCACATGTGTGCTTCGATGTCCTGCTGCCTTCTATTTCAAACAGCAGCTTTCAGGGGCTGAACTATTAAAATCTTATTAAGATACATATCCATCTTCTTGAAGCTGCTGGTCCTTGCTCTGAGATCTAGCTCTGCCTTCGGTTTTTTCCCACTGCATTTGCAAATGCCTGTCAGAACTGGAGCTTGGTGTAATGTGGCGGAGTGCTGCCTAGTTAAGTAGCTGAGACTCCAGTCTGTTACAATGTGTATAGGCTTTCCTGACTTGCATTGACTGCCTCGTCTCTGGCATGTGCCTCTGAAATATGCGACTCAGAAAACAGAGCTTGAGCAATAAATATTGACTAATATGAAGTAATGTACCTCTGGAGAGTTTCTTTATCTGCATCAAAAGCTTTTAGAGCTGCTGTTGTGAAGGGGCTGCTGACAATAGATTTGCAAGAGTGGAGAAGAGGCTCACACAGCCTGCAGAGCACCCAGGGTTTGAATGCTGGGTCTAAGTCCTTCACGGGTTAGGAGAAGTCCTCCAAGGATCTGCCGTTTGTGTTCAGACTAGTGGACAGTCTGCCTTGCATGTGCAAATATGAGCCTGAGATTCTTGCTTGGGCAATACGGTCTTATTTAAAAGAGGTCTGGTTTCACTGGCTGTGAAAACAAGCCATGACTGTTTTGCTATAGTCTTATATCCAAACTACAGCTTTCTGTAAAAAATGTTACTTGAACTGTATGTGCTGTCCTGCCACAGTGATGCTCAGTTTCCAGGGTGTTTTGGCCATGTCCAGTGTCAGCTCTCCTGCCCCATGTGCCCATTATGCTGTGACAGGACGTAACTAATGGTCTCTCATGCTTGGGATCTAAAGCAAATTCCTAATATTTGCCTTATCTCTAGACACCTGATAACTCAGATCTGATAGGTGGTGCTTGACTTTTTAGGTACCGTTTATGAATTCTGACACGTAACACCTTTACATGGATGTTTCAGAAGGTGAAGGCTGAATTCTGGGTGTTAACTCCTGTGTGCGGGATGTGGCTGGGGGTAAGAGCTGATGTGAGCCCCGGCGTACCCACACTGTTCTCACTCTTCTGGCGATGGGCTTACTAACATCGCTGCGCCCGCAGGCAGCCGCATCCTCCCGTGCCTCCACCCGGCGCCCTTTCGCCCGGAGAGCCCCGGCTGTCCCTGCTAGGGCTGGTTCTGCCGGCAGAGGGCAAGAGGTGTCCTGGCTGAGCTCTGCCGGCCCGGGGAGCGCCGCCAGCCCGCAGCCGTGCCCGCCGGGCTCCGGCCGTCTCTGCGGCTCTCCCCCGTGCCTGCCCCGGCTGCCTTCATCCCGAGGAGGGTTCCACAAGCAACCCCGGTGTCGGCGGCTCCCTGACCCCCCAGGGGGCTCTGTGCCTAAGGAATCCAAGGCGAAGGGGCAGATGAGTGTGTCCCGTGCAGACCCCTCGCCTCAAGCCGGTGGGAGCCCTGCTCCGGGATTAGAAACCTGCCGGCCGGGCACAGGAGTGGAGATACCGAACCAGCTGCCCCGTGCCCCGGCAGGCCGCAGGGAGAGCCGCAGGGCAGGCGGAGCTCCTCGCCGGCATCCCCCCTCTCCTCCCGGGCAGTCGCTCCCGCACACCGGGGAGCTGCGGGGAAGGGGCTGCGGTGGCAGAGAGGGTGTCTGCGGGGAAGGTTAAGGGGTTGGGACTGAGCTTGTCCTGCCAAGGGACAGGACGAAGTGTGGCCCTGGCCGAGCGGTTTGGTGCTCAGCGAGCGACTTTCAGTGCACGATAAACACAGCGAGAATTGTACAGACACGGGAGTCTCCTAGGGAAAGGGAAAGGAGGAGTCGGGCACCCCGGGAGCAGTCAGATCCGGAGTGACTCTCCCAGGCGCACGAGCACCGGAGACAGGGCTGTCCCGGGAGCACCCGCGCTGCCGGCGGCGGGGAGCCGGGCGGGCTGCGTGCGGGGCTGCGTGCGGGGCTGCGGGAGCGGGCTGTGCCGCCGCGGGGCCGGCCGGGCTCGGGCAGCCTCTTCATGTGCGTCTCGCTTTGTATTGAATGATGTTAAGCAGAGCTGGAGCTGGCGCCTCGGCCTCATTACCTTCAATTACAATAATTGTTGCCTCTCTCCAGTGTTTTGCATTTCTCCCTGGGGGAAATCTCTCTGCTGCTTCTTTTCCAGTCTTGCTCCAGCTTTCCCCTATCGATTGGATCGCTCTGGCCCCGGTTCTAGGAGCGATGCCTCCAGGAGGATAAATGCAAATCGTCCTATTGATTGGGAGGAGTAGGAGTGCATTTCGTTTGGGGGAGGGAGGATTAGTTTTAAATGAAAAAAAGGGTAAAGTGATGAGCATGGCAGGAAATGCTTCACTTTCTGGGCCTCTTAAGTAGTGTCTCTTTATCATGTCCTGTGTCTGAGGGGGATGCAGATTGGTGCCATCTGGATAATATATCACGTGCATGGAGAGGTGGATCCTGCGACACAGACACTAGTCTGGTTTCCTACTTGTTTTACGTGACCATGTATCACTGATCATCTCTGGAACTCAGCTCCCCTCCTCCAGTTTGCAGGTAACTGAGTTTCACTGGGGACATGCTAATTGCTGCTGAAAATGAGCAGGGAATAATGTGCAGGCCTCTATCCACCTCTTTGAACTGCCCCAGTTACAGGGTAAAGCTCCTTGGGAGTTATTAACCTTGAGGGAACCTGCTCAGCAGCCTGTCACAGGGGAGCGGCTGGAGGAACCAGCCTTTTGGGCTCTGCATAGCCTTAGATCCTGAAATGGCTACTTGCTTCAGTAAATCCATGGCCAGACCCAGAAAGTGGGAAGCCAGAAGGATTGCAGAGTCACATTATGTTCCCTGCCCCGTGGGCTTTATGCCAAGCTGTGCTAGCTTAAGCCTTAATTCTCTTTTTTTAAGGCAATAATCAGCATAAATAAATGTAATTCAGTAGAATAAGCTTGTGTGTATCATATCCCAAATGCTAGCAAGGTAACTCAAAAAACGCTGGTTGTTTGTTGGCTAGTGTTAAGCAGTTAACAAAAAACCCCCAAACTACTCTGATTAATGTTGCTCCAAAGATGCTTTAAACAGTCCCAATGCTTTTAACTTCACATCATTTCCAAATGAGAAATTCCCAGCTGAATCATAATTGCAAGGTGCAAAAAGGAATGGATATGGTGTGCGAATGTTGCTTTTGACACCAATTTGAAATTACTCCAAGGTAGCAGTACTAACCTTTCCTTGCTGGTGAAATGAGCATCTGATGTGGCAGTACTGACAAATGCCAGTGTGTGCATACAAATCCAGCAGTATGCAAATCCTCATCTCCCTGAGGAATGTGGGTCTGCCCAGGACAGGGCTGCATGACACCTTGACTGCAGAGAGAAAGGATTTCCACATTGCAGAACTGAGAGAATTACTTTTGGTTCCAAACAGTTTTTCGGGGACAAAATACTGTTACTTAGATCAGAACACCTGCAGGCTGAAGTTGTAACTTGGTTTTGCAGACAGGCTGCTGTGGTGGCACATAAAGAGTAGGCAGCAGCAGCAGGGACAAACCTTAATGCCAATTCATGTGAAAAAGAGAAAGGGAATATATGAAAGAAGCAAAACAATGGGAGGAAGTTGAATTTTCTAAAGCTGAGTTCCCAGAGCCAGAGAAGAGCTTTTCTCTTGTTCAAAGTTCTGCACTCAGAAAATGCTGCGAGGTTGACCTCTGTCTTGGCTTGTTTTATTTTCCTCCTTGACATAGCAAAGGCCTAAACCCGCCATGGCAGCCATCCTCTCATGCCTGTGCTGGGACTCTCAGGCACATGGAGATTCTGGAGAAGGTGACGGATGTGATTTGGCACTTCACTGGAGGGATTTCACCCTGACATTGGGAAGGAGACCCTTGCATGGCTGAACGGCTCACATTCTCCTGTTAGAAAATAGTGAGCCTTTTCTGGAATGTGATTGTAGGAAACAGCAGGTGCTGTCCCTAACAGTTGCTTGCCTGATAGGAGAAATCCTGGTCTGGAATAGTTCAGGACACTGGGTGCTCAGCTGAATTGGTCTTTTAGAAGGACTGTCAGTTCTAAAGCCCTCCTGCCAGAAACTTGGCACTGCAACTACTGGCTTGTGAAACGAAGTAAAAGAATCAAACCAGCATTTGTGTGGCCTGCAAAGACTCGTTGGATGGATCTGTTGTTTTAGTTGGCGATTTCTTCTTCTTAAAGGCAAAATTTTGCATCTGTGACAGAGCTTTGAGCTGATGCAGAGGAGAACGTGCTCCTCCGAGATGCTGCCCAAAGCAGTCCCTTTCCGTGAGGTGCCCAGAGACTGATTTTGCAACCAGGTCCTTCAGTTCATGCTGGCTTCAAAGGGCTTCACCGTATCTGGTGGGAGGGAGCAGCCCTGTGCTCTGCAGGCTCTGACTGCAGGCTGTGCAGTCCGTTCAAGAGGAGGCTTCAGGCTGCTCTCCCATGGCTGCTGGAGACACGTAATGCAGCCTCAGGCTCCTGACGCTTTCCTTGATGGTTCCTTGTAGTCATTATCCCACATTCCTGCTGGTTGCAGAACATGTTGTTATTATTGCTTTGTGCTGGGTCTGTCTCCTGTCCCTTTTTTACAGGCCAATCTGGCCCTGTTAGCTCTTGTCTCTAAAACAAAAGCAAATTAGCACTGCAGAAGCTGAATTATCTTGTTTATGTTATAGCCTGTCAGAGGACCCCACACAATCCTTGCATGTTTGTCTGAGCAGTGTATCAGAGACTGAAGAGATAGTTAAGTCAGTCAAACCCTCCTGACACTGACCCGGTCCACAGTTTTCCAAAAGGATCTTTAGCTCCTTTTGGGGAAACTAAGGCTGGGCAATGATCCCTGCTGTCCCTCCCTCATTTTGGTAATTCATGCATGCTTGTAGCATACAGAATTAGCAATTTTTTTACAGTAAATTTTACCTCACAATTCAAACTTGACAGCTGTCAATGAAATTTTGCTGTTCAAAACTGATCTCGAGCACATTGCCCTCTGGTTAGTCTGTTTGTGCTCCCTTGGCCAGGATGTTTATAATACTCAGGGAGTCTCTCATGTTACTTAGAGGAGTAATGTGGCTCCATGAATAAAAGCCATTTCCAGTCCGTCGGTACCGCATGTAACAAATGAGATCTGTTAAATGCGCTTGTCACCGGTGATAGGAACAGGAGAAGCAGAATTGCACATGTTGCTGTAATGATTCTAAGTTGTAATGAATGATATTTTCGTATGTTTGCAAATGAGTGTCTGATAGCTGGTGCCAGACTGGGAGATATGGCTTGGCTGTTCTTGCTGTTTTTGTAATTTCTAAACAGAAACAAGAATTAGAAAATTACTTTGTGGTGGGGTGCAAATATGTATAATATAAGTGTAAAGACTGCAGCGCAGCACTCATGCATCTATCTTATACATATGCAAATTGCAAGACTCACAGTAAAACCATTATAACATGTGATGGCATCAGCACTAATTAGCCGGAGATCCAGTCTGTTCCTCTCTGCCAAAGTAAACTAGAGTTATCTCAATCTCAGATTTCATATTTCCTCCTTTCTCTTTCAGGGAGGAATGTCTCTGACATGAGGTATAATGTCCCCTATTGAAAATGTCTTTAAAGACTCACAAAAAATTTTCAAATAAAAATTCTCAAGTAATTTTTATTAGCTTATTATCTATCCATCATCCAACAGTTTTAATACTAGTAATGGACCCAAATATTTAAAGCATGTTGCCCATAAATGGGAAACAGTCTGTGCTGTAGAAATCAAGGCTTATAAAACATAATGAGAAAAGAAAGAAAAAAACCAAAGTTAGCAAAGAAATTTTAATTAAGGGGAACATTTTTTTAAGAACCAACACGTGAAGAAAAGCTGTCCAAGCTAAACATGAACCACAGGAGCTGTGTCGGAGCTCAGCGGTGGAACATCACCTCGGAAATAATGGAAGTAGAACGTTTACTGCCAGATATATTCACGAATAGCTCTGTCCCACCGGCCTGCCCTTGCCGCGTGGATGTGAGAGCAGCGGGTGAGACGCTGCGGGGCTGAGAGCGAGGCGCAGGAGCCCCGAGCCGCAGGACGGACCCGCGCCGGGATGGACAGCCCAGCCGCACCGCGCTGGCGGCTCCGCGCCGCGCCAGCCCAAGCGGGGGATTCCCACGACCTTGGGGAAAAGCCCCGGCTGCAGTGACACTGCCGCTGTTCCCGCTCGGGCAGCACTTCTGCAGCCTCCGCAGCGCTGCGGGTCGGGAGCAGCCGGGCAGGGGCCGCGCTGGGACAGCGCTGGGACAGCGGGCGGGAGGGCTCGGACACCGCCTCGCTCCGCTCCGGCGCTGCCCGTCACCGCGACCCGGGCTGAGGGCTGCTCGTCCGTCCGTCCATCCATCCATCCATCCAATGTTAGCGGCTCCGCCGAACTCGCAGTCGGGGCACGATGTGTTTTAGTCGAACCCCGCGCTGCTGCCTCCGCGGGGAATATCGCGGGGAATATCTCGGGGATATCTCTGCCCTCGGAGATTCCCGAAGCTCGAGGTCGCTCGGTGCCGGCAGCACTGTCTCGGCAGCACTCCGGGGCAGGCGGGCCCGGCACTCGGCACTCGGCACTCGGCACTCGGCACTCGGCACTCGGCACTCGGCACTCGGCACTCGGCGCCCATCGCCCATAGCCGAGCCCAGCACGCTGCCGGCCCGCCCGGCGCCGCCGCCACCGCCCGGGGGCGCCGCGGGTGGAGCTCAGGTGGCGCGGCGGGCCGGAGGGGGCTGGCCCCGCCCACCCGCGGCAGGCGCAGCCAATGGGGAGGCGGGGGCGGGGCGGGGGCGGGCGGAGCGGCCCAGCCCGCGCCCGGCGCCGGCCGTATTTACGGGGCGGGCGGCGCCGCTGCCGTGTCAGTGAGGCAGGGCCCGCCAGGCACCGGACCGTACCGCCGCCGCTCCTGGCGCTGCTCCTGCGGCTCGGCGAGGCGGCGAGGGAAAGGCAGAGAGCCGCGGCCGTCCCCCCCGGCCCGCCGCAGCGGTGGCCGCACCACGGCTCTGCCCGCAGGCGAGCGGCTCTCCGGCGGGACAGGGGCGGGCAGGCAGGCGGGCGACGGCGGCTCGGCCGTGCCTGCGCTGCGGGCTGTGGCGAGCGGCGCCGGGTAAATGGATCGCCATTCCAGCTACATCTTCATCTGGCTGCAACTGGAGCTGTGCGCCATGGCCGTCCTGCTCACCAGAGGTGAGGGGCCGCGGCGGGGCACCGGGGCGCCTGCGGAGCTCTTGTGCGGGGGCCGCGGCGGAGGGAGCGGCGTGCCCGGGGCTGCCGGCCCGGCGCCGGCTCGGCACTGCTCGCCGAGCGCTGTTGGCGGCGGGGCTGCCGGTCCGTGCCTGCCGCCCCCGTCCCTCTCCTCCCACCTGGCCGCCGGTGGCGGCGGTCACGGCCCCGCGGGTGTCCCGGTGTGGCGGCCTTGCCCGGCGCTGTGCTGGCCCGCGGGGGCAGCGGGCTGGGGGCTCTGAGGGGCTCGGGGGGCTGCGGGCTGTGCTGTGGCCGCCCGGGGAGCGCCCTCCCGGGGCACAGGCGACCCGCTGGCTGCCGCTAATCACCGTGCTGCGGGGAGGAGGGGAGAGGATAAGTTAGCGTGGTGGTGATGTGCGACGGTATTTATTTATTTTGGAAGGAAGGCTGTAATTAACCCTAAATAACAGCCTTGCAGCGTGCAGGGGGAGCCTGCTGGCCCCATCAAAGCGGGCAGAACAGGGAGTGACTGAGTGATGTGAAGTCGCAGATACTGAAACTATGTGCCTGATAATGATATAATTAGGGGATCACAGACTTCTGGCTGCTGTTGACTTCAAAAGCTTTAAGAGAAGCCTGCAGTCTCTCCTGTAGCCATCTTGACTAAAAGCAGACATTTTTCTTTAATAGCTACATACAGTAACAAGAAAGAGGAGGGAACAGAAGGGCATTGTTCGCTGTTTCAAAATACTAAATACCCTTTCTGGCCTTTTGCATAGCACAGGAAGAAACTTTATGAATTGACAGAAATACAGTTTTAATACAGTAATACAAAGTCCATTTTGTTTCACTGAAAACATGGCTTTAATTAAAAAGCAGTTGAATTAACCTGATGACTAGCCTGTCAGATTTTGTTTATAAGATTGTCTTAAGGCAATAAAATGTAGATTTTAAAATGTGCTTGTATAAGCAGTTAAAATGAAAGTATGTGTATTGTTTCACTTCATTCCCGTACTGTATTGAGACTCATGAAAGAACTGTCAGCTCTTTACTGTGCCATGTTTGCATCTTACTTTTAAACTCTCATGCAGTCAGAAAATTATGAAAAGTATTCTTTTCAGAGAGGGTGGGGGAAAGACCTCATATAGAAGGCTCAGAAAATGAGTGAAGTTTTTTTATCTGTAACATGCTGGATGACAGTGAGTGTGAATTCATGAAAAATTAGGTTACTTGGTCTAAAAGCCCAAGGCAATTGGACTGGAGACAGTGAGACACTCCATCATTTGGCTTCTATTAAGCAGAGTTATTAAAGAGCAGCGGGAACTTCAAGGACTGGAGCCTGCAGTAGCATTTTAGGGAAAGTATTAAGGTAGCCCGACGAGGGAAAGCTTAACTTGTTTGGGATTGCTTTTAACATCTTGCAAAATAGGTTTTTTTTAGTTATAGGTGATAGGTAACACCATAAGAAAGGATGGCAGCAGGGAAGTCTGTAGATTGAGTTGTGAAGTGCAGACTGTAGAAGAAAGACATCTGACAACCTGGTAACTTTGAAAGCCTTGGTGCTGCTATAGTGGCAAGTACAGCAGGCACACCAGAAGTAGTTTTAAGTCCATTCTTCCAAGGATGTCTCCAAAATCTGGCTTCCTTCTAAACATTGGCTTGATGGCAGATTGAATTATGTTTGAGTTGCAACTTGCCTAGAAAGAGTAAGTTTTAGCTACAGCACAGGACATGTTTAATTCATACCAGAGCAGTTTGGAAAGCACAAAATGAAGAATTTTATGAAGAGAACTTTATCGCTTCCTTCAGAAATTTTTGAGGTTTCCTGAGATTTTTCATAGAGCCGGTAGAGGATTTTCAGTCTAAGTGTTTCCTCTTTTCGACTGCATGTTGGATTACATGTGAAACTGGGGAGAGGCAAGGGGGAGCCTTTAGCTTTGCAGTTTAACTCCATTTAAAAACTTTACATTTGAGTTGAGAGTCATTGTCTTGGTGAACAGAAAAATTATAAACTGGAACTTTTGTGTTTTATAATACTGATAAAGTCTTTTCACATGAATAACTATTTTAAGAATTTCTCTTTCTGGAGAAATTACAAATAGTTGCTCAGTTTCACACAGTAAAACCTTCCTGACTGAGAGACTTAGATGGTAATGGTTCTAGCTAATAGCTTTATAAGGTGTTAGTTAAACCTTTTAAATTTTGGCACAGTATTGAGAGGTAATAAATGAAAAAAAATCGGAACTGCTGAATTGTTTATCACATAAATATTTAAACCTGGTATTTTTGTTGTGTGCTTATGCCCAGTAAAAAGAAATCCTACTTTTATAAAAATAAAATGCTGTTACTGGAGTAATGGTTAAAACATAGCTGTGACTTTCTTCTAGGACTGAAAGTGTGTTGCTTTTAGAACTGGTATTTCACTTTAAATGTGGTTAAATGCAACTGCTGACAGCAAGTGGAAGGAGCTATAAAATGGTCTTGTTAGTTATTTACCTTGGGAAAAAAAAGCCACTGTGACCTTCCCCCTGCCTCAAGCCCTCCCCCAGTCCCTGTTTTAGTGAAATGCTCTTGCTTTAATTCAAAGGAGTATAGTACTGGTCATTAAAGCAAGTGCCCCAAGGCATTTATAGGGATTAGGGTTACAACGAGGTAGGCACTGTACAGTAATGGGAAGGAAACAACTCCAGCTCTTGTGGATCTACAGTCTAGAGAAGTACCTCAAAACTGGCACCGAGTTTGTGTGATGCTTCTGGCTAGTAAGGATATATAGTAAGATGTCCTTAGAGGACCAAGTTCTTACCTTTCTTGCACCGTTTTTATTTTTTAGGTGAAATCAGATGCTACTGTGATGCTGCACACTGTGTTGCAACTGGCTATATGTGCAAATCTGAGCTTAGCGCCTGCTTCTCCAGACTGCTTGATCCTCAGAATACACATTCCCCACTTACTCATGGCTGCTTGGACTCTATTGCAAGCACAGCGGAGATCTGCCAAGCCAAACAAGCACAAAACCACTCTGGCACCACCACCATGTCCACATTGGAATGCTGTCATGAAGATATGTGCAATTACAGAGGACTGCATGATGTTTTGTCTCCTTCCAGGGGTGATGCTTCAGGTAGGGCAATAAAGCTTCAGTGAAATTCCTGTTCTGGCCATCAGGCCAGCGACAGTCAAAGCCTTGTGCATCTACTGTTGTTGATTTAGTTCTTGATGTAAGCAGAGACACCAGAGGGGGAAGAGGGTGGCTGGATGCAGGGGAACATCTCAGCCAATTAGCTTTTTTTGTCTGCATTAATATTTGAAGTCTCTCTTGCCATCTTGACATTGCTCCTGAGAATCAGTGGCAGTGGTATTCCTGTAGTTAAACTGGCTGTTGGTTTAAGAAATTCCATGTTATAAGCAGACCTAGAAACTCATCTTTTTCTTTACAGGGGTATTTTTTGTAGATGCTGCAGAGTGTAGCCGTTGCTCCTTAAACTGGTCAGTGTGGGATTTAAGGGAGTTGCTTATGTGTAAATCAGTGTATTTATAAATCCTGAAATTGAAATAAGCCTCACATCTTTCCCTTTTGCAGGACAAGGGAGCAGATACCAACATGACAGCAGCAGGAATCTCATCACCAAGGTGCAGGAACTGACTTCTTCAAAAGAGTTATGGTTCAGGGCAGCTGTAATTGCTGTTCCTATAGCTGGTGGGCTAATCTTGGTGCTCCTTATCATGCTGGCCTTGAGGATGCTCAGGAGTGAAAACAAGAGACTGCAAGATCAACGACAGCAAATGCTCTCTCGTTTGCACTATAGTTTTCATGGACATCACTCAAAAAAAAGGGCAGGTGGCAAAATTGGACTTGGAATGCATGGTGCCTGTGACTGGTCACGAGAACTGCTGCATGACCTGTGATAAAATGAGACATTCAGACCTCAGCAATGATAAAATTCTTTCACTAGTCCACTGGGGAATGTACAGCGGACATGGGAAGCTGGAATTTGTATGACCAATTATTTTTTAATCTGAGCTAAACTTACTCTCTGAACTCTTGAAGGCCTTTGGGTTCTGCTGGACAGGAGCACTTTATCGTAAAACAAAAACTCTCATAAATCATCTTTGAGAAACAAAGGACCTCTGCAAACAGAATCTTGGATATTTCTTCTGAAGGATTCCAAAAGTTGTCTTATTTGCACAGAGTAAAATACACTCAAATGTGTTGTTTGCTTCAGAGTTGTGAAAGCAAAAATTAGAAGTTGTAAACACTGTCAGCAGGGTTATCTGAACTGTAGGGAGCTGAGAACTGAGTTATTATAATAAACTGTATGCAAGCTCCAATGTTTCCTGACTTATTGTAAAGATTTTTTAAAAATATATATATTTTGTCTGAAACTTGCTTGTGACTTATGTTTTAGAAAATGGGTTTTCTTGGGGGTGATTGTGGAAAAAAAAATCAAGGTGTGCATGGTAATGCCGTGCATAACAATTAGATTCTGAAAACAGACTCTTTTCCTACTCTGTGAAGGAAATTAGGTGGTTATTCTAGAATGAAGGTGGCAGCTTTATTGTTTTATACTTCAAGTAGCAGTGAATTCACGTCCTCAGTTCTTGGCTGTTGCATTTTGTTAATAACCTCAGTGAATTCTTCCAAAGCTTTGTGTGATAACTATTTCTTCCTCTCCATTAATGAAGAAAGACTTCCTCTGTGCAAAATGTGTCAGAAAGTGACTCCTAATTATTTATAGCTGGTTTTCCTTGCTTGTCTCACAATTCTTGTTTCAATGTTCTGTTTTCCTTTTGTACCTTTTACACCCAAACTTTTTTGGGGGAGGAGAGGGAAACCCCAAAACCACACTGCCTATTCAGCTGTGGTTTGGTTGTTTTTTGGTTGGGTTTTTTTTTTTCTGTTTATAACCCCTCTGGGCACAGTGGAAAGCATCTGCCTTGCTCTTCTCTCGTGTAACTAAGTATATGCTCTTAGTTTTGTGTGGGACTGAAGAAGCAACAGCATACTTTAATCTCTGGCTCTTCCTTTAAGCTAGTCTTGCATAGGTGGCTTTTCTTCTTGGCCAATTTCTGTGCACTTAGTTGTTTCTTGCTTCTGCTACTTGGCTTCACTTGATCATTTCATTTATTCAATGCTTAGTTGCCAAAAACAAACAACCTTTGGATTATTCAAGGAATTTATTGTATTTATTTTTCTTGCTTTAGTAACTTTGCAGCAATTAAAGTGTACTTGTTTAAAAGGCTGATGCCGTATCATGGTGAAAGAAGCATCCAAAATGCTGCTTCAGAAGATAAAACTTGGCAAGAGTCTAGTATTCATCTGTTTTAAGAAGCTTTAGAAATGCTTCTGCCTCCTGTTCTGGCTGGGTAGTTGAGGTCCTACTGTTGCCAGCAGTGAGAAGGGGATGGCACATGCAGGGTTACAACAGCCTCGCAGCAGTGCTCTGATCCTGTGGTGTTTGCTGTAGTCGATTGTTTTGGGATGTGCAGGCTGAAATACAAAGGGTTGTAACCAAGGAAAACCTGCCCCTCTAAGTCACAGGCTGGTGTTCCTGGAAGTGCTCTTAAACTATTCGGTAGGGTTATTGTTGGAGATAAGTTGGTCACTTGGCTGTGCAAACAGAGGTGTTGATGTTGCAAACTTACCCCTACAGTTAAACACTCGTATGGGCCAAGTGCAGTGAGAGCCTTGGGAATGCCAAGGTCCCACTGTGCCTGTGTTTGCAATATTAAAGTGCAGTTTAGAAGGATTAGTTTCATCTGTGTACCTCAAACTGCTGACCCTTCTCACTTCTTCAAAGTGCCTGGAGAGTTGCTTTTAATGCAGAGAATTATATCCTCTGATTTCTACCTCTTTCTGCTGCTGCACTTCAAGAAATTACGTGGCCACAACGTCTCTTGGAATCTGGCCTGTGGTCTTCTGGCTGACCTTTCAAAGTGCTGCTTTACTGTATGAGCTCTGCCCTTCCTTTGCACTGATCTGAAAATCTAGGGCAGTTGTCTGCACTGCCAAGCGTATTATTTTTGGGAATGGCTGCCCGGGGACTTGATGCTGAGAGACAAACCTGAAATACCGTCTGTAGCTGCACCAGTAGTTACTATGACTAGACAAGTCAGAAGATCTGATCGCTAAACCTTTTAAGTGCCTTCTCCAAGCAATCAGAGGGAGCATGTTGTATAATCATTTAAGCATCCTGTGACCTTCACCACTCATTTGCCGCTGATTTGAATACATAAGGGCCTATTTATGCTTGCCATTAAAAGGCTAGTAAGACGAGGATGCTCTAATTGGCCCCTTGCTGTGGAGATGTTTTAAAGAAGAAAAGAGCTTGTTTGCCATCCCCTGCAGTCATGGCAGCAGGGCCAGAGAGCACTGGGGCTGGGGTTAGCAGCTGCCATCTCCTGGGCTTGTTCTGTGACCTGGTGTGGTGCCTATAGTTTAGGTGTGGTGGTAGCTGATATGGCCTAGGAGTTTCTGGGCTGTGAGTCTTCTAAGCTTTCTTCTGAGAACAAAATTAACTCTATCCCAGCCCAAACCGGGACAGTATGAGATCTGGATTTCCAATTTATTTTAAAGCATTTATATTCAGGAAATTGTGTTACGAGCTCTGGTGTCTGTCTGGCAGCAGCTATTGTGAGTTATGGAATGAGCCCCAAATTTTTCACTGGAACTACTGACTGCAGAGCCCAAAGGGTGTTGGAGTAAGCAGTAGCCAGTTTCATTGCTAGTAAGTATTTCTGTAGTGGCTGCTCATATAGCCTGCAGGCCTCAGCACTATTTAGAAAACTTGCATTCCTGTGACAAGGAGGGTCATTAGTGATGTTCCCGGAGCTTCCCGGCTGCTGGGTGCTGTACCAGCATGAAACAACGTAGTCCTAGACAACCACTTCACCCAGCCTAGTGAGGCAGGCAACAAATATTAATAGCTGAAGAGCCTGGCCAGAGGCTAGAGGCTGAAGAGGTGAGACAGTAATCGAAGGCTATCCTTTTAAATGCATTTGAGTTAAGAGCCTGGATTTGCCATTGTGCTAAGCACTCTCAGGTTTCCCCTGCAGACAATAACAAACTCTCCTTTCTTTGAAACCCCTGCGATCCTGGGAGTTTAAGATAGACAGCCCTCTCTATTTCCCACTGCGAAAGTCTCTCAGATTGGAATAAATGAAATCAAATGTCCAAGATTTAATTTAACATACCCCGTGCCTCTCTCTTTCTCTGATTCTTTCCTCAAAACAATAACGGTTGTGGCTTTTCTTATGTCTCTGCCTCTCCTGGCTTTGCGAGCCGCTGGGTTGGTATGTCTCCTCTTAACTCCTGCTGAACTGATTCTATTAAAAACCCCTTACTCCACAGGGGGCTTGACCTTTTTCTGAAATACCAAATGCGCCTGCTTTGGAAATCACAAACTTCTCCTCTAAAGAGCTTGTAAATCTGGTTTCAATATTGAGTGATTACAGGCTGTGCGGAGAGCTTGAAAGTAAGCAGCCACTCCTGGTAGCAGAGCGCTGGAGCTGGGCTGCCAGAGCTGAGCGCGACTCTCATTTTTCACCCCAGTGTGTGTTTAGCATAAAGTCCCTGACGTCAGCTGATTCAACCAGATTAGCGCTGGGGTGACTGGTCAGGCTCCGGTCACAGGACGCTTGTCTTCTCTTATCAGGACCCCAGAATCCAGTTTTTGTTGTGCAACCACTTGCTCTGTTGTAAATCCAGGCATCTCATTACAAATGGATGATGCCCTAGAGGCCAAACACCCAAAAAAGCCTGGGAAAAGAGCAAGGTTTTTTCTTAGGTGTAATGGATGCATCTGCACCTTCCCTTGCTGCTGTTGTGATTATTAAAACAAGGTAGAAAGAAGGGAAAATATATCACCAGGCTGCCTGTGTGGGATGCGATATGCCTGTTAGCTACCAGTCAGTGGAGTTCCACAAGGAATAAATGAAAGCAAAATTTGGCCTTCTCATTGAAAAGGGAGGGCATAAGGAGATTATCTGTCAAGGAAAAAACATCTACGGTCAAAAAAACCCACTCTATAAAAAGCACAGGTTGAGTGAACAAAAAAAGGGAGTCTCTGAAAGAGGCAAAATTGCCTTTATTTCTTTTTTCAGATGCTTTCCCATGTGGAGATACGGGAAGCATATTTATATTGTTCCAGTGTCTGGTCACTCTTCCTTGTTTTGGTTTTAGGGGTTACTTGGAGAAGTAGTATTTTGGATCTGTCACTGTGTTTTATTTCTGGGGGGAAAAAAGTGTTAGAGAGGTGCTGTTAAATTATGGTTATCTCTTGGGAGGGGCCCAGTGTCTCCAACATTATGAATTCTGGCTCCCTCTAAATAAACATCCAACCTCGTTTTCTTTGTTTCACCTCTAACCCTCATCTGCAGCCTTTACAATCCCAGGGGGTGAATCCTGAAGTAAAACAAACTGCAAGGGAAGGAAGCCAGGAGGGAGCCACAGTGCCTGCAGATTAACAGAGCCTTCTGCTCTCCAGCCAACCTTGACAAAAGGATTCAATCCTGAACTGACCTTCAGGGGGAAAAACAAAACAAAAACCACCTTGACTTGAACTTTCAAGACCGCAGGAGTTTAATGCCTGGTTTGATGTCTCCTAAAGGGAGCAGGGAGTTAGAAATGCCAAACACCTGTCCTGCAACCCCAAATTCTAAAAATTTGTCAGGAAATCTGAGACACAAATCACATGGATTTGAAAAATTTAGGATTTGCTCATCACTGTTTCTCAGTCATTCAATGTTTCTAAAAGAGCATAAAAATGCACTTTATATTCCCTATTGCGATTCTCTAGGCAAATCTATGACATTTGGTTAAGCAAATAGTAAGTTCTGTTGAAACGTCAATATTTAAATGCAATTTTTCACTGAATAAATATTTCTGCCTGGAAGTAGGTCCTGCCTCCCAGCTGAGCCCTGCTCTCTTCCCTGTAGGCAGAGAGGAAGAGAACAAGTCAGCCCTGACTTCATAAAAAACCACACTGGCATGAGTATAGGGTGACTCAATTTTTAAAGAAGTTTTTTATTAAAACTGAAATGTTAGAGAAATTTTCTCTTTCTAGTGATCACATTTTTTAAATTTATTAATGGCCATGCAGTTGGGAAAAGTGAGTGAAATGTATGGTTTCACTCCCCTTGTCTATCGGCTGCCTTTAAAAAATACTGACTTGCGACAGCATGTTAGGAGTGGAGCCTCTCCTGTAACTGCTTTTTCACCCATTAAATGAAATTTTCAGAATAGTGTCTGTGAAGCAGCAAGGCGATGAGCACTTGCCTTTCTCTTTACATTAATTTTTACATTTCTGCTTTCCAACCAAAAAAAAGGTAGAAGTGGCACAGTGATGAACTTCAAGCATCTGTCTGGGAGAGGCTTTGGGGAGCAGGGGACTGTCACCCCAGCAGTGCCAGTGGTGTAGCCAGACTGGCTGCTGAGTGCCAGGCTAGTCTCTGCTTTTGGGATCATTTCACTCCAAAGGCCTGCGGGTTGCAGATGTAAATCCCCTTCCTGTCACTCGGAAGGAAAATATTGGTGCACTAAATCTCCTCCTGGCACTTGGCTGTGACAATGGGGAGGGAGGAACATTGCAAGCTCAGGGTCCTGCCCAGGCTGGGGATGCTTGTATTGGTGTGCAAATCAGGGCTTGTGTCAAGCAGGTTGCTTTGAAATGCTCAATTTGTTGAGTTCTGGCTGTGAAGTATCTATTTCATCAGTGGAAGAAGATTTATTAACCAATTTTTTATGGCTATCGACAATGGCTTAGCTCCAGCAGGGTCCCCAGCATTTTTATGAAGTGCAGTGGGTTCCAGAGGTAGAGGTGTTTTATATTGTTCTGGTATTTTAACCCAGTGAACTAAGGCCTCTATCCTGCAAATACTTAGGGCTGTGCATAATTCATTCTGGTCCCAGGGGCTGTTTTGTCCCTGCTGCTGGCAGGGCTGTGCTGAGCTCTGTGCTGGGTACCTGCTCTCGCATGGGGCTGTTGGGGAGCTGCAGCAGGCTCTGGGGGAGTCCCTCCTGCCATGGCATTTGCTTTGCTAAAGCCTGGAGGGGAATTGGGAACTAATGCCAGTGTTCAGTCACAGTCACACTGCTGGTGACCATCGAGGTGGTGTTTTCCCTTGAGCAGTGACCCTGCTGCCCTGGCTGTGGCTGGCGATAGCGGAGCAAAAGCCCATGCTGGATACAATTCAGGGGCCAAATTAATGTGGATGTGTATTTGTCAGGGCAGCATCTCACCTGGCCCAGGAGCCTTGTCAGGTGGCATGGCAGGAACACCCCGACAGTGCAATGGGAATTAGGATGGCTCCTCTTCCACAGGGTGCTGAGCTGGCTCTGCTGCACGGTGAGACTGTGCTCAGGAGGGCCATGGGTTACAGGTCCTGAAGTGATGCCTGGTTTCACTTGGCAAAGCAATGCCTCCGGGCAAATCCACACCAGCCCCGTGCTTATGGGCACCTCACTGGCACATGAGCCCCAGGCAAAGCCACAGCTTTACTTGACTGTTTTCCAGAGCCATGAGATGGTGCATTTCCATCCTCCTGCCCCTCCGTGCAGGAGCCCTGGGCTTGCTCTGGAGTGTGTTCGTGGTGCCAGCAAGGGCAGCACAAAGCAGCAAGTGCCAAAGCACAGATGCTCATCTGGCTGCTGGCAGGATTGTTCTTTTCCACATCTCTCTGCAAAAGGTTTCCATCGCCGAAAACCTGTTATGCTTTTGCACACGAGAAACCACATGATTGCTAAGCCTGCAGAAAACCAGTTCTCTAAGTCTACCCAGTGCCCAGAGCAGCATGCTCAGCCTTGATCCCCTTCTGTCACACGCAGTGCGTGATGGTCAAGGTTTTAATTACATGAACGCATGCAGTGGTTTTTCCACAAAACCTCCTTCTTGAATCTCCCCCTCCAAACATCTGGGTCCCAGCCTGGCTGGCTGCAATCTCTCTTCAGCTCTTCATCTCAATGTCCTTGTTCCAGCTCTCCCCCCTGGACGCCTTTCCCACAGGGCTGGATGTGCAGGGCACCCTGCCTGCACTGGCGCAAACTCCCTGGCAACAAGTATCGTTCCCAGCCTCCCTAGCCGTTATCAGTCCACACTAACCTTTCCCTTATTTGATTTATTTTTTTCCCTAGGGGACTGTAGGGGACAGCCACGGTTATGTTTCTTCCAACCCAATTCCACCTGACTGTTTGGTAGTGGGAGAGCAGATAGGAAAGTGGTTCCCTCGTGATGGACTCGCAGGTGGGTGAGCAGACCCAGCCTCTACCAGCCTCCACTGACCAGCAGTCTCCTCTCAGGGTGGGACAGGTCCAAACATGGGGATCTTCCCCTTCATAAATAAAAAATATAAAACACACTCTCTTGGAAGTGATTTTTTTGGTGAAGCTTTTATATCAGAAGCTGAGTAATATTTTTTTTCTGCATCAACAGATGACAGAGATAAATTCTTTTTTTTGTTGTTTGTAAAAAATGCACCAAATCTGGGACCTGCTCAGGCAGGTATTTATCATAATGCAAATGAAACGTGCCAAATGTTTTTGTTTTAAAAAACATCCTGTACCAAAGCATCACGTTTCTAATTGTGTTTATAGGCTGGGTTAAAATTACTTTACAGCAGCTTTTTGCTATGGGATGGATTGGTTGCGGCGTTTTGTAATCTCTGCCTTCATTACTCTCTCTGTTATCTGTCCCGATTGCTGCTGTGCTTTACTGACTGCACGATAATTTTGTCTGTAGAAAGGTTGTCACCCTTTACCTCTCTGAACCGAACTTTGTCTCTTTATATCTGCTGATGGCAATCGGTGCTCCTGTCTTTCTCTTGCAAGAGAGAGAGACCCCCAGGGCCGCAGGGACTTGTGCAGCCTTCTGGGTTTGTGACCCATTCCTCAGTGCCCCCCTTGCTGCCCCCACTGTGTGAAGCAAAACGCTGGTGGTTCTGCTGGCATCTTGCAGCTTCCAGGAGAGCTGCAGGCTCCAGGAGGAATTTTATGGCAAGCGCCTTATCACAGGTTATGGCTGAACACACACAAGCACTCCCAGTGACCAGTGTAATCCACTCTTTACTGGTATAATTTGACTTTATTTTTTATTTACACAGGGAGGCTTGGGTGGAGTGTTATGTACATGGTATCAGCAAAACAGTCTGCTCCACCTCGGGGCTGCACACGTGCTGAGCCAGCGCACCCATCACCCCGAGGGCTCCAGCAGCCCTTTGGACAGAGCGGCTCCACATGCAGGAAGCATTCGACTTTCTCCTATGAGTGTCTGAGCAAGCAGGTTATAGTGCCCCATAATCTTCAATACATGGCCAAACATCCAGTGACATTCCCTGTTTTACAATGGCAATCGATGAGCCTGCAGGAGTCCTGAGTACAGCACTGAGTGGGTGACTCCTGAACATGGCTAATCTCTTATCAAAGCCATGGATCCCTCCTGGGACTGCGCCCTATCTACGTATTAATATTTGATCATTCATGAGCAATTTGCAAGTTTGTAATGAGTAATGAAATACCCTGGGAACTGTTGGCTCACAAATAGTTTCCAGAGTATTTCTTTACTTATGACAAATTTGTAAGTGTGCAGTTGCCAGTGTTGGGATTCCTGAGCTGTCTGCTCTTGAGGAAAGTGCTGCTGCAGGATGGATGGCCTGGTGTCTTCTTAATCACAGCTGGGGATGCTGTCAGTGGTTTTTGTCACAGTGGATAAAAACATTCAACAGCAACATTACAAGGATCTGTTACGTATATGATTGAGTGAAAATGAATCAGAAATACAATATACAGGGATAATTTCCAGTCTTCACTTGAGTATCTTATCTCACTGGTTTCTTCCACAACCAGACATTTTCCTCAGTTGCCCACCTGAACTTACAGATGCTAAATCTGTTTTTCTTTGGTTTTTGCTAGTGTTTCACCAACTGCTCTCTAAAAGTCTGGTAGAGCTGAACAGCAGTAGCAGCAGTGGAACAAGGGGTTTCAGAACAGGACAGTGGAGTACAGCCAGAGATAGTCACTGGGAGTTTTTGCCTGGACCAAGGTGGAAGAATTTGGCACAAAGGGAAGGTCAGAACATACAAAACCCCGTTTTCTCACCTGAAAGTATCCGTGTATGCTATATAAGATCAACAGAAATAGCAACATATGAACTTATCCCAGCACTGCAATACAACCTGGACGAGGTGGCTTTTAGCCTTCAGTGCTCCCATGGCATATGAAAGCTTTTGTTACAGCCTGTGGATGACTGCACTGGGTAAGGATCTGATGGGGTGGCTGCAGTCAGCATGTGGAAGCTTCTGGGGTTGAACTCAGTTACATAGACTCTGTGGTGATGCTGTATTACACAGCATGTGCATCAGGTGGATTTGGGCCTTGTGGTGCTGTGTTTCATGGGCTCTGCAGCAGGCATCACCCCCAAAGCTCACAACTCCCAGAGGGGGACAAAGCCTTCACCAGAGCTGCTGGGTGCACAGCACAGGCAGGTGTCTAGCAGCAACATTTCAGCTGCTTCAACAGGCCAGCTTGCAGAGAGAGCACAGAGATAAGCCCAGACCCTGAATTAAACACGTAAATGCAGGTTGCAAAGGCTGGCAGACTGTGCTTGGGGCCAGCCTGGGTCAGACTGCCTTGCAGGGGCACTGTCACTGTCACTAAACAGTCCTCTGGGTATTGCATAAGTGAAAGCTGGACTAAAGGTCTCCTATCTCTCAGGAAAGCATCTGACTTGGTGAGCTTTGGGTTATACGTATTCTAAAATACATAAAAATATGTGTTTATAAAATTAATAAATAAAGCCTTCTTAGTGTTCTGGCTGAGGATGAGGATTATGTTATTAATTTTTATAATGGTAATAAATAAATGCTTTTAAAATTGTTTAATATTTTTGTATAATTAACAACATATCCAATAGAACCTGATTTTAGTGCCCTGTCCAGTTGACCACACACTCATTCTTTGCTGTTCTCCTTGCTTCCTCTGGCCAATCTATATGTTCTCCAGCTAGGAAGAAGACTTCAGCTCTCAAGGACTTTTCAAGGCCATTCCAGATACGAGCTGCAAATTCCCACCAAGTACATAATGTGCAGTGATACCTGTATATGCACAAGTGTGTGTGAGGAATTATAGGTCTGTAGGTATTTACTTCCCAGGCAAGGATGTGTGACAGCAGCCAGTTCTCCAGATCAGCCTTTGGGATGATCAGTGTTCCTCCCAGGATACCTGTTTCCAAGGGCACCACATTTCTGGGCCATGTCCTTAGAGAAGTCAGTCTTACAACTGGTTTTTCCAGGGCTGAAGAGGACTTCTCCAGGGTGCTGGTAAGCAATCTGTTTTGTGTTGTGGCAAAGCTCCCTGCCCAGAGCAGACCAGCCCTCTTCTGTAGACAGGTTAGAGAAACTGTTTCCCCAGAGCCTGCACCAAATCAGAAATTATTCTTTGAAGTTTCCTTCCTTCTTTTCCCAACAGTCAAGAAACGTTCACACTATTTCTTAAAAATAAGAAAAAGTACTTTAAATGCTGCTCTAAAATTATGAGTGTGTGGGAAAACCCCTACTGAGCCAGAGGAGGAAACAGTAGAGACATAGCAACAATTACTGCTAAGTCTGTTTATGTTTGCTCTCCCCAAAACATGAAGAATGGGACTAAATACAATTAGTCACCAGCCACTGGTGAGGGAGAGGAGGCTGCTGAGTCACAGCCACACTCAGCTCTGTCCCCTGAAAGGTCAGTGCCAGCACAGGGTGCAGGGGCCAGCCTGCAATGCCTCCTGTACCCCTCTCTTTAGGGACAGTGGCCTCAGGACTGGAGTGCTGCAGGGGCCAGGTGCTCATCCTAGCATCGACTGCCCTGTCTGTGCCATGGGATGATCAGCCCAACAAAGGGACAGGATTGCTCCTCTGTGGGATCTCTCTGCTCGCTCTGGGTGCAGCCAGACTGATGTTTCAGTTCCAGCTTCAGCAGAGTGCAGGATCGATCCACTTCCTCACTGCTGTCCGAAAAATGGCAGCTGCAGATGGCACAGGTCTGGAGAGGCAATCAGGCACTCTGGAGGAAGGAACCTGAAGGAATCTTTCTAGTCTGCTGTGCATTAAGTGAATTTTTAAGAACCTGTTCCAGTTGATGGCTGGGATGACTCCCAAGCAAATAGGTCTTACCTGAGACTTTCCTGCCTGGTGAGCGTGCAATGTTATCACACAAGCACCTCTTGAAACCTCTCTCTGATTTCTCTGCTTTGCCCCCTCAAGGCAAACAGATGGAAGTTTAATCCTCTCCCCTTAGTGTCTCTGGACTGCAAAGCCTTTGTCAAAAGGGAGCTTGAGATCTTAAAACGTAATGCTTTTTCCTAGATATCGAGATAATTGCTATGGGCTGGATGCAAGGAGAATAAAGAAGCCAGGCTAGGCAAACGGGAAATGGCAGGAAGTGAGAACTAGATAGTGGAAAAAGTAATTCAAAATTATTTTCTTCATGTCTCCATATACCGATTTGTTGCTAGAACAAATGGAAATGAGCTTAATGGATTCTTCTCTGCTCTGAAGGTTTGAGAATAGGTGCATTGAATTAATGCCAAATTAGTGAAGAGTCTGGGCATTTCCTATCCAGCAAGATGAGAGAAAAGCAAAACAAAAGGAATAAGAAGTCGTTCCCTTTCCAGATTTCTAATGGATTAGGAAACAATGTGGGTGGATGCAACAAAAACTGGGGTGACTCTCTTTCAGCTTGCTTCTTACTGAAAAGTAGCCCAGGTGTAAGGCACATACAGCCAGGTACAGGGGGGAAGCAAAGCTTAGTTGCTTTGGGTTGGATTTTCCTTGATTAGGTGGTGCTGTGACTGGCTTGGCTGGACTCTAATGATGGCCCTTTCTGCAGAGGGATGTTGAAGGAGCTGGTGCCCCTTCCAGTCACACTTCCAGGCTGCTGAGGCTCCGTAATGGCTCTCATGCCAGGGATGGCTTTTCTCCTCAGAGACTCTTTGGAAAGCAGAGGCTCTTCACAGCATGCCTCTCCTTGTGTGCTCACACTTATGGGGGTATATGGAAGTCAGAAAAAAAATAAAAGCTGTGCAGAGGATTTTACTTTCCAGGCCAGTTTGCTGCACAAATTTTGTTATTGTAAATGTATTATTTGTGTAGCTCTTGCTGTCTGAATAAAACAAATGACCGTAGATGGCTGTAAACTGATGCTTTCTCCTGAACAGGAAGAACAGCAGCCCTGGAGATGCTTGGTCAGATATCTGTTGCTGCAAACAAGCTTTGTGGCATTGACTTCAGCAAGACAGCACTGACCTCTGCATCTCAGGCTCTATGAGAGAGCATGTCCTTATACGTCATGGCTGTGGCTGTATTTAATCCTCACTGTATGCAGTCAGTAACAGCAAAACTCTTGAAATTTTCAATTGCCAGGCAGGGATCACATTCTTGCAGAAACTGTCCTGTCTGAAATGACCTCTTGAAAGCAGTGCTCGTGCAGAGAGAGAGTGAGGGGAAGGTCCTTTTACCTCTGAGTGCCAGCAGTATTTGTATGCCACCTGCCCTACAGTTTGGTGACAGAAACTTGCTCCAACAAGAACCTCAGGGTTTGGCTGTCTATCCCCATCAAGAAACCCTGAGTGAAGTGGAAGCAGCTAATTCAAGTGTTTGGTGACATTGTTATGAGGGAGGGTACTTCTGTTGCATGGAAAATATATGGTTGTCCATTTTAAATTGGAGGTACAGTGTAAAATATCGTGGAATGTCACAAGAACAGGTTATGCACAGCTCCCAGGTGGATCAGACCAGTGCAAAGGCAGAGATCAAACTTAACTTTTCTTGTATTGACATAATGCACATTGCAGTTTCAGTCCACCATAGCAGAAAAAAAAAAGATTAGAAGGCAAACTACAAAAATGATCAATGATGTTAATTACAGTTCTTAATGAGGGAGATAATAGCAATGCAAAGGAAAGTAAATACTTATTAGCTCTAAGGAGCATCCTGTTATCTGTATGAAAAATAAACACATTTATCTAGGTATCACCTTAATGGCTCTGGCCACGAAGAGGCGGTGTGCTTACTTCACCCAGATGCTGGCATCATTACCATGTCTGCTGGAAAACAGAAGCTTCACTGATACTACTGGGTGTAAAGCTGGTCTGAATGGCTGCCTGGACCTTAACATTCACCTCAGCTGGTGCCAGAGCACCAGCCTGTCACCTGACAGCTAGGACAGCTGTAAAGTGTCACTTAGCAATATGCTGTGCATTATGTGTATAATATGGTACATTATACAGCCCCCTCTCCCTCCTGGCCTTAGGAAATCTTTTTGAAGATCTCATTAGCCCTATCACAAAGTCAATGGGCACTTTGTTTGTAGGTAGGTGGGATGTGCTGAAGGCCTCTGGAGCAAAGATGGCAAAGGATTTTAGTCTTTTCTTTGAGATCCAGATGACAGTTTTGCTGAACGCTGTTGTGGTTTCATGTCTGGAGGTGCTAAAAATCCCAGTGGTTACAGGGTGGGTGGCAAGTGCTCAACATTTCTGGATGTCAGGCCAGGCATGTCCTCACTGGCCACCTCTCTTCAACCACCTCCAAATGATTCCCCAATTTATTGCCACTAAAGCTTCAGCCCTGACTCAGAGGTTCTCCATTAGTGGTATAATGAACCGATACAATCCTAAGTCAAAGGATTCAGAACTAGTGTGCAGTAAACATAAACATATGTTTAGCATTGGTTATAAACTACTGTAGCCAAAGTGGGCAAGTGTTACAAACTTCAAACACGAAACAGATGCAAGTTAATTAGAGGCATGAAAGTGATGACAATAGAAGTGAGCTGTAGCAAGGAAATGAAATGTTAGTTTAGGCAGAAGTTGCTGCAGCTCTGCCTTGCACTGGAAATGCCTGCAGTCTCTGCTGAAGATGGGAAGGCATAGACATGTTTTATTAGGACCAAGCATGTTGCCCATATGTCAGAGATGTAAGTCACTGCTATGAGTGAATGTGTGGAGGAAATACAATCTGACAGGCTCTTGAAAGCCGGGAATTGGCTTGCCATGAGGTCACAGAATCACAGAATCCCAGAATATGCTGAGTTGTAAGGGACTCACAATGATCATTGAATGCAGCTCCTGGCCCTGCACAGGACAGCCCCAAGAGTCACCCCATGTGCCTGAGAGCATTGTCCAAAAGCTTCTTGAGCTCTGTCCAACTGGTGCTGTGACCACTGCTCTGGGCAGTCTGTTCCAGTGCCCAACCTCCCTCTGAGTGAAGGACCTTTTTCTGATATCCAACCTAAACCTCTCCTGACACAGCTTCCGCCATTCCCTCAGGTCCTGTCTCTGGTCACCACAGAGAAGGGATGTCTGTCCCTCTTTTTCCCCTTGTAAGGAAGCTGTAACTGTGATGATGTCTGCCCTCAGTCTCCTCTTCTCCAGACTTAAAAGCAAATGTTCCACAGTGTGGGCATTCTCTGGGAGAGGGGTACTGGGCTTCCCAGGCAGTGCTGTGGCATGGCAGCCATCCAGCACTCAAGGGCTCAGCTCTGCCCTTCCCCTCAAACTTCCCCACCCTTGTTCCCTGCCATGAGAGACTTCCAGGTCCTGGCCAGGGGCTGGTAGGTGCCCAGCTGGTGACATGAGTCCCACTAAGGAAACAGAGGTGCTTCAACAAGGCTAGGCAAGCCTTGTGACTACAGGGCTGCCTGCAGTTCCAGGGTCTGTCCCAGTATTCTTCTTGGCATTTCTCTTCCCTATCACTATAGATAAAATATTTAGTAACTCTTCTTGCCAATAAATCTCCCTAACTGCTTATACTATGGTCCTCTGCCTTTTATCTGAATAGTCCTAAAAGCAGTGGTTTGAAGCAGCTGTTTTTTCATTAGGTCCTTGTGAGCTGATGTCCTCCTGAGCCACGTGTGTTTCCATGGTTTCTGTGGAGATTGTGGAAGAAGAGGGGTGTTTGGTGTTGGAAGGAGAAGAAAACCCCCAAATAAATGCCTTAATAACAGTAGCTCTGAGGTAACTGCAGAAGCCTTGGGTATGTCTGTTCCCTTAGTCCCAGATGAGCGTGTGTGCCTCTCAGTCCTGTGCAAGCCTGTGTTTCAGCAGACAGACTGTCTTTGTCCTCCTGTAGTGCTGCTCTGATGTTCTGCCCTCCAACATGTTCCACACCTCTGCCTCAGACAGACTTGGGAGCCAAAAGGGCTACCCACAAAGAAGATGGTTTAAAATAGCTCCCCTGACAAAAAGAGCATTGCTGTTGAGCCTCTCCTCCTTTCCTCCCGTGGGCACCAGTGCTGCCGGACGCGGAGCTGCTGTGCACATATCAACACTCCTGGGGCCAGCAGCCTGCTCAGACCTCTGCTGCTGGGGCACTGCAGCTCCTGCCCTGCCTGCTCAGCCCACTAGCATCACTGTGTCCCTGCAGTCCCTCCTGCCATCACACAGGAGAGAGCAGAGAGGCTCACCCTGCCCAGTCCAGCCCCTTGCCCCAGCACCCCCATACAATTTAGGGCCTCGGAGATGTACTTCAGGGATTAGCAGCAGTAAAAGTCCTTGTCTAAATGAGAATTTCAGGTTGAGGCCTGAAACCGTAGCAGTTTGGAAAGCACCCAGTGGGCTGTGCTGTCAGGGAGTGTTCACAGGCAGTAAAATAAAACCGTTGCCTAATTATAGTTTCACCAAGGGGCACTGTGATGCCAGAGTATTAACTCCTCGCACATAAACAGCGATGGGCAGGGGCTTGCCAGCATTGCTTCTCCCTCCAGGAGATAAACAGGTAACGGTATCACTGTGCCGCCATCCAGACGGGAGACAGCTGCTCGCTGAAATTACAGGCACAGTTACTCATTCAGGACGAAATTACGTGTGACGGGGGCAGGAATTACACCTAAGTGTTACCCAACCCTCCCTTCACCGGGGGGAAAAATCCGGGACTGGGAACGTACAGACCACAGCAGAGTAAGGCAGGAACAGAAAAGGGACTTCCCACCATTTGTGGAAGTTGAAATTGAAACAAACAGAAGAAATCATCAGCCCAGGGAAGGCTGTAATTACTCTATAATCACCTACTCATGTAACGAAATCACACACTGGCACAGCGCTAATAGGAGGGTCTCAGCTGTCAGAGAAGTACAGATTAAAGCAGGGAAGCTCGGATGTTGATATTTTTATTTGGGGAATGCTTTCCCCCCTTTAATTATTTTAGACAGGATTATTTAAAAAGAAAAAAAAAAAAGAAAACCAAATTGCTGGAGATTACTGTATCAGGAGGGAGGCTGGGGAGGGGGTCTGGTGGGGGTTTCCATCCACACTGAGATGTTCCTCGGGTGCCAGTGCTGCCCTGGCAGGGGATGGCAGGAGCAGCCTGCAGTGCTGGAGTGAGGTCTGCATAGGCATGGGGGGCTGGGGGGACACCTTTCTCCTGGTGCATGCTGGCTCTGGGAGGACATTATTGCAGGAGTGGCTGCAAAGCACACATGGGAGCAGGGAGAGGGTGTAGAGCCATGTCTGAAAACTCAGACTAACATGAAATTTCTGATGCCATGAGCAAATGCTGTAAGCTGGTTACATCCTTCAAATCTTAGGGGAAAAAGGAAGTTTTGTTGGAGCTTCCAGGTGTTGTGTGCCAGGTAAAAGAGTGCAGCAACGTCACCTGTAGTGAAACACTGCCATGCAGGTAACCATGCAATGGAAATCCTTACAAGGAGGGGTTACTCACATGGGCAAGGGAAAGAACTGGAAATGCTCTGCCACAATGGTGCAAGGTCATATTTCATTTCCGTAGTGTTTTCTCTTCCCAGGAGGCAGCCAGCAACCAAAGCAAAGCTCTAGTCTCTGAAGAATTCCCTTATTAAAGTCTGCCCAGCTCCTTTGCTGCCCCAAGACGTCTCTTAGGAACAGCTCAATTCATACAGAAGGTATTTTATTTTGTGTACATGAATTTTTTTTAATCATTATCTTTTAATTGAAAAATATCTTTCCCTTCCCACCATCCCTTCAGGTCAGGATAGGTGTTGTTTGACATAGAAAGGGTTTTTTTGCATGTTGAATTAAATCTTCCTGACTTTGGCAAAGAGCAACTGCAGGACCAAGATAATTAACTGGGGCTGATTTAGTGACTTATCTCCCTAGTTTAGTCTCAGCAGCACTGCTTGCTACAGATCTTCGATAGCTGCGGCTGGACACCTCACAAAGCAAGAGTTTAATCATCTTTCAGGAAGTTTTCCTATCAACCACTTCTCTGCAGTTTGATAAGTTCTGTTGCTTTGGAAAAGTCGTCAGACTTCCTGACAGGTCTGAATTTGGTCTGTAAGAAGCATGGGTGGCTCTGAGACCCCTCAATTGTCCCACAAGTGGTGCTAATGCCCCAGTTACTTGCTTATCCCATCCTTGGCTCCCTGATGAGTCCACCAGTGGGAAAAACACACAGGTCTATACAAAAGTTTGCTCAAATTCAGAGAGGGCAGTTGTGGAGGATGCTGTGGGACTGAGCTGGAGAAAGTGTATTGGGAAAGACAATACACTCGGAAATTGGGAAAAACCTCCCCATTACACAGTAAAATTACCTGGCCTTAATATTAGTGAATTTTCCCCAGTAGCGACTAAATGGTATGTTTTGAAAAATACAGATTTTTGGTTTTTTCACTTGGACAAATATGAAAAGAGCAATTTAAAATTGCTTTTATTTCTTTGCATGGCCATCTGAAAACATCAATGGCCAAACTCATCCCGACAGGACTTAAAAGCAGCCTGAGTAGTGAGAAGCTGTTTTATCTCCAGCTCTTTCTTGATGTGGGGTCTGTGGTAGTGAAACCTTCTGCTGTGCAGCCTCCCTCTCCTTGGGCATCCCTGGAGCCTCCACTGTCTCCTGTTGAAGGCTGCCCAGAGTGCTTAGGGGTCTTTACCAGCCTAGTCAAGTTTATACGTGCAAGGATCCAACAATGGGATTAGGTGACACTGTTTAACTTTCAGTTACTTGTTCAAAGCAAAAAAGGCCTTAAAAAGTCACTAGTATGTGTCACTGCGGAAGGAAGTCCCACACTAGTTGCCTCTTACAACCTGCATCTCCTCAGCAGGTTGGCCAGGTGAAGGTTTCTGAGGAGTGTTTGCCTCCAAGAGCTCTGCTCCTGCAGAGGAAGCACAGCACAGGTTTGGGTGGCATCACCTCTTGCTGGTCGGGGAGGTTTCAGTGCTTACCTGAAAGGAGTTGTCTCTGCAGCACTCGGATTATCTCAGGTTTGAGCTCCTCACCCATCTCTTCTCCCCTCTGAGGGACAAGAAGGGTATTACCTGTATCATGGCTTTAGCCACTTGGCTGCTTGCTCTTTAGGCATCTAAACACTTTTCCATAGCTACTTGGGGGATATCATCAAATGGGTCACAGTCACTTCTGTGACAGACTGGATTTATGGAGGTGAAGCAAAGAAGCTCCACAGCTCAGTGCCATTTCTACCTAGGAGTAGACCTGCACCAATTTTAGCTGAACATGAAGGCCATGAGCTGCTGGCCAAGACTTTGATGTAATGTTTCCTCTGCAAAAAAGCTCCTCTGATACAAACTGAGTGAAAGTATCCTGTCTGGCTGAGTATAACTGGACACATTCTCTGCACAAGCTGTGTTAAGCTTTGACTTAGAGTCTAACAGCTCTTAATGTCTCTCCTAAGCTTTCCTGTTGAATGTTTGCACCATTTCAGGAGAAATAGGGATTATTTAACTGAAATAGCTTTGATAGATTTGAAGGCTCTGAATATCAGCTGACTTACAAAGGGAAAAGGGAGTATTTAAAACCAAAGCAACATTTATTCTGAAGGTTTAGTCTCCATTTGAAGACAGCTTAGGAATGATTTAACAGGGTTAACTTCAGAGAGAAATATCCTGAAGTCCTCTAGGAGACATATTCTTGCAAGATTGCCAGCTGGTTTATAACTGAGATTCCTCATTCTCCGTGGGGGTAATTACTGCAGCTGGGTTGGAAAGGCTTCGATATTAAAACAGCAGTCAACGAGCTACTGAGCACAGGCTCAAATCCACAAGGAGCTTCTCAAAGCCTGAGCTGATTAGAGCAGAATAAATCTTGGACTGGATTGCCTGTCCCTGCCTTAATGTCTCACACTGAGGGGGTTATGGTATGAAATGGGCTAGGCTGGTGTGAGCGTGTCATGCAATTTATCTGAGAAATGAGCTTTCCTTTTCCTGGGAGGTTGCCTAAAAGAGACACTTAAAGTGAAAGCCCAAGTTAAGGAATTCAGGACCAAGACATGTAATACCCAATAGTAACATATTTCAAAAAACAAAAAAAAACCTCCAACCCCCCCAACTTTTCTTTCTCCATTAGCTATGAATATCCTGAGTTGAAAAGGACCCACAAGGATCACCAAGTTCAGCTCCTGGCCTGGCACAGGACAACCCCTAGAATCACACCATGTACCTGAGAGCATTGTCCAAAGACTTCTTGAATGCCTCTTGGTGCTGTGACCACTTCCCTGGGGAGCCTGTTCCAGCATTTGACCACCCTCTGGGTGAAAAACCTGGGTGAGGGGCCAAGTGACATGTTTTGAGCAATGCTTTCTGGGCAGTTGCTTGTCTTCAGTAAATCCAGAATAAAATCCACATACTTTAAGGCCTGTCAGTGCTTCTGCAGTCTGAATTGGGTGCATGAGAAGCTCTCACTCCTCTGCAGGGGTTTGCTCAGTTTTATCTTTCCTGCCCTGTGGGATGAGGGTCCAGAGGATGCTCCCAGGTTCCTGGGCTGTTGGGTCAGCCATGTGTCTCCAGAGGGGTTTCACAAGGAGCTGCTGCATCACTCTGCTCCTGCTCTCAGTCAAATCCTCTTCTTGTGACTTTCCCAGCCCTTCAGCTCTCTTGATGACAGCTGGACCAGGCATCTCTGTCCCAGGCATAGAGGTATTTTCTCCTTCCTTTGGATTCAGCGGAGCTGCAGGGTGGGTGAAAAGGAAAGGGAGAAGCTATGGCAGGAGCAAACACTGATGTTCCTGATGTGCTCAAGGGCCACCTCTGATTCACAGGATGGCTCCAACACAGACCTAATTTGGGTCACTTTCACACTGCCTTTGTCACTGACCTTTGCCATTGCCATGAGTGGTGAGGACCCTGCACCTCATGTGCCCCAGCCTCTGGCTGTCACCATGGGCAGCCCGTCAGGAAGTGGACAAATAAAATACTGTTTGATCAAATGTGACCTCCTGGGTGGTATTTTGGTATTTTATCTTGCACATTAGGAATGATCTCTTTGGGTTGTATCTTGCTGCACCACTGTGACAGCTGAGGACTTTGTCAGGATCTTGAACTTCTTTTTCCTTGCTGTCCTGTTGTAAGGACAGAAGTGCTATTATCACTGCTCTGAGAGGGGGAGTTCGGGACAGTGAAGCCAGGAGATGAGCTGCAGGGTTTGGAGATCCTGGGTGAGTACAATGACACTGCTTTACTAAATGTCTTTCCACAACAGTGCAGGAACCTGTGAGTTATTGCATTGCATGCTGGTATTGGAACTCAGAACAGTCGAAACACAGAAATGTAAGCCACACCACATTTTTTTCAAACCCTGCAATGCTGGGTGCTGTATGTGTGCAGTTTAATAGCACTTGCTGAGGGAACTCTGAGAGAGCACACACCTTGGCCTCTACTTCCCATTTCAGTCTGCTTGTGTGCATTGATTAACCTGAGCATGTTTGGTTTATCTGCATAGAAACCACAAAAAGGGTATTTTTACACATAACTGGCAAATATATTTTAACAATCATATTCTGAAAGAAACAGTTAAATGTATCAGTTTCACTTTTTAAAGTTTAGAGAGACAACTGGAAAATGAATGTTAGGGACAAAAGATTAAATACCATAAAACTGGAGACAAATGAACAGTTTGACTGGATGTGGGCACAGCGTTTTTGAAGCCTATTTGGAGATTTTTTCTTGGGAACATTGGTGACTTCTGCCATTTCCAGCTCTCCCTGGGCCAAACTGCCCTGTGACTGCAGGGCATGTGCTCTGCCAAGGAGCCCTTTTGTTAGGGACCATTTGAATTTTAAGAACATTGTTCCTTAAACAACAAGAAACAAAAGTCAAATGTGAAGCAATAAATGTTTCGGACAGAAGCAGCAAGTCGGACAGAAGCAGCAAGGTGACCAGTAGGGAGTTTGGAGGGTACCTGTCTGTGCTCATCCCACTGCAGGCCTGAGGAAGCAGGAAGGATTTACAGCCTGATGTGTTCTAAGAGCCTGTTTCAAGATCCTCACTTGAACTTCCCATCCCTGGCCCAAAGACAAGGCACTTTCCAGGTTGTTGGCTATATTTCCAGCAAAGCCCTCTGCAGACCTTGGCCACCTGGAGCCAGACCAGCAGCTGGTACCAACAGCAGGGCTTCAGCAGTGTTAAGAGGCTTCCTTGAGCTTTTGGCTGGTGAAAAGCTCATTCCCTTGCTCTTACTGTGGGATCAGGAAGCAAGTCATAACAAATACCTGTGTTTGAACAACCCCTTGTTTTCAAAAGCTGGAGCAATTGTGATGAATTGAACTTGTTGGCTAGTGAAACCCAGAGCAATCACTGTAGAAAGGAAAGGGTTTTTTTTCTTTCTCAGGATTCTGGAAAAGATGCCAGTGCAGTGACTGTCAGGATAGCTGTCATTTTTATTCTTCTGTTATAAGGCTTGTTGAGATCTCACAGGGTTAGGTCAGGTTTAAGACCTTATAGCTGGACTGAGGCTCTGGTCCTTCCCTTGCACTGCAGTTGGAGCTGTCAGGGAGCTTTGGACAGAAGAGCCTTTTTATTCCTTGAATCAGAGGCTCTTGGATGGCAGCATGCCAAAAGTTCATTCTGCAGAAATGCTGCTGATGGGGTGGGTCTGATGGCTTCCTGGTGGAACAGAGCTGCAGCCCTGGTCCTTCTTGCCAGGGCTGCTGGAGTGCCTTTCCATGGCTCTGCTGTTGAGGCGGTTCTTCCCTTGGTAAGCAGTGAAAGTCTCCCAGAAAAAGGAAACTTGCTCATATCACGTCTCAGAGCTTATCATGACTCTGGAGAAATATCTCAGTCACTGTAGCCCTCATTGGACTGGGCTAACTTCTATGAGCACCTTTGTTACAGGCATGTGTAGAGGTTTGGTTTCTGGTTTTTTTTGTTTTGGTTTGGTTTTTTTCCCTTTAAAAAAATTCCCAAGGTCTCAGCTATGCTCTGATGCTGCATGAGAACATTTTTGAACTCTTAAAATTGTTTACTGAACAGGAAAACCATTTCTTACCCAGTTCCAACTCTGCCTGGAGCTCTGTGGAGGCATTGCCTGTGCCTCCTGGAACAGCTTCACCTTCTGGAAACAGCGCCTGTGAAACTCTCTTTTTTCCTTTTTTTTTTTTTTTTAATCTTCAGTCTTGTCATCCAGCTTTGCACTGCAAGCATGATGTTTCCTATCATTTTAAAAGAGGTTGTTCATTGAAAGATATAAAAGCATAAACAAAAAGTTCATGCTTGTTGGCACAGTTTTTAAATACAGACATCTGGGTTAGAGATGTGAGAAAATTGTAAAGAATTTGAAAGGTTCAAAGGCTCATGTTATTAAAGTTTTAATAATCTCCTTTTCTGCCTAGCCCCAGCCCCCTGCTAGTCTTTGAATCTTGAAGGAAAATGCCGTCTGAACAAGATTATAGTTAATTAGGGTAGGATCTTCTCTTTGAAAGCCTGTAGGAAGCTGTCCTGCCTTTTTATTTTTCAGACTAGAATGAGCTGTGTGTAGGAGGAGATACATGGCAAAAAGCGCTTGAGTGCAATGTTTTAATTTAAAGACTCCAGGGGCTCTGTTAAGTTTCTATAACACAGATGATGGTATTTTCACAATCACTTTGTTATATTATCCCCGGAGAAACAATTCACCTGAGGTGAAATTCACACCTTGTAGAGAGGGCCAGGGAGGGCTGGCAATAAACACATGTGCCTAGACACACACCTATAGACACAGGAACCTACACAAACACACCTATAGACACAGGAGCCTATACAGACACACCTATAGACACAGGAGCCTATACAGACACACCTATAGACACATGCACCTACAGACACACAACCTCACAGACACTCATGCACAAAGCCCAGTGTGCAGCAACTCTGGGAAGGCTGGGGTGAGTGGACAAGACTGGCTGAGTTCCAGTTCCTGCTGCCCTCCTGGAGCTGGGTGATGAGGAAGGATAGGGAGTGGATGAAGCCTTTGCTTGGTTGGCCATGCATGCCTTGCCCCAGGGATGGCTCCCTTGCTGCGAAGGACTGGAGACTCTGGACTGACCTTCCCTGCAGGTGTGCAAATCCAGGCTGTATGGGGCTCTGAGCAGCCTCACGTAGTGGAATGTTCTCTGCCCACGGCAGTGGGTTTGGAACAAAATGATCTTTAGGGTCCCTTCCAAAACAAAGCATTCTAGGATTCCAGGATTCTATGACCGCAGCTCCAGGGGTGCAGTGGGCAAAGGGATTTGGTGGCTCTGACTGCTGGCCTAGCAGAACCATGGTGCTTCTTGTGGCACAAACCAATCTGTTACCTCGTTGTGCTCCTGAACTTTTACATGTGCCCTGTCTGGTGTCTCCCCAGCAGTGCCAGTGGAGAGCCCACAGCACCTGCTCGTGGCTGATGTGCTTTCACACGACTGCAGGCAGCTTGCAAACACAGCAGATCTGCACCCCTCTCACTCATCCCCTGCACCACAGGCTTTTGTGGCCTCTTCTCCAAAGAGCTGAACCCTCTGCTCCTGCAATGGGACGTGTAGATGCTGCTGTGGCCCTGGGTGGCATGCAGAGGCTTAGCTGCTTGATCTGAGATGTCACTAAGTCTTAGAAGTACAAAAATAACAGGCTGGACCCTGCATGGTGTGACTCAGCCAGCCAGAACTGCAGCTCACAGAGCACCACAGGGTGCTGGTGCTGTGTCTGTAAGGACTCCTCTGGTCAGCGTTCCCAGCTAACCCACACCGAGCCTGGATGCTGCCAGTGGTTCTTCACAGCCTCAGCCATCACCAAACGGTGGGAGGGTTGGGGCTGACAATTTGTTTTATAAAAGGAAATGTATCCTTTTTTTCCCCTGAGTTTGCTATAAAAAAATAAAGCCAGTTATATTTCTGGTCTATTTTGTTTTTAGTGCTTGCAAGATGTCCTGAGGGAGCTATTTTTTAAGAAAAATAGGGCATTAAGTACCGTAATTTCCCTAACATAACAATTCCATATTTATTTCACTTTCTTTTTCTTTACACTCAGTGGCTTATAATAGCAGTGCTTTTCCTCATCTCCTTCTGTCTCCCTAGTTTGCTAACAACCCAATTAGTGAGTGCCCAGAGGATGAAGCATTCCTGGCCTTGCTGCTGTTCCAGCCAGTTATTAACTATGTGGAGAAATCTAACAAACACTGGGAAAAAAAGTAAATTTGTTTTTTAGAAGTTAGTTGAGTTTTACAGCACTGAAATAGAAAAGGTAGTAAAAGAAGGGAAGGGGGGAGTAAACACATTGCCAAAATACTAAGTCAATTAGCTTAGGTGAAGGGCCAGGATTTTCTGGTGTAGCCTGGAGTCTGGAATTGCTCTCACCAGTAAAACACTTCCAGAAGGTCCAAAGAGCAGCTATGCTGTGGGGTTTTTTTCACTTTAATTTTTTTCCCCCAAAGGTTTTGGTATTCAGGCCTTAAACCCCAACCTCTACAAAGTTATTCTTCTGTCTTGACATCACTGTATCTTGTATGCTTTATTCACCTCTATTAGGAATTTTCTCCATGTTCTGTTTGCTCTAAAATTATTTACTGACTTTTAAAGAAAATTCTTTGGCCTTAAGAGCATGAAATCAGAGGCTCAAGTCTCACAACCAGTGTTCCTGGTCGGTCTTGTGAACCTTTATTTGGGTGCCCAGATACAGTTCTTCGATGTGAGACCACCAACAGCACTGGAACTCTGCAGTTCTCACCACTCAGAAGGAAAGAGATGAGTGGCAATGAAGGGACAGAAGAGAGCAGTCCCTGGCTCTGAACATCACCAGGAGATAGTGTCTGGGAGATTGAGGAGTGTGCAGCAGTGCTGAGTGCAGTGTCACCAGTCTGTAGAGCACCAAACTCACTGGACATGGACAAGGGAGTCTGGTTTTGGGAACAGACAGTGTGGTGGAAACACCAACCAAGCAGGTGAGGACCCCATTGCTCTGGGCCTTTAGAAATTCAGCAGTAGAAGTGGACCATCATCCAGTTTCCACCTCGTTACCACGCAGGCAAACTCTCATATAGAGAGATCTGAAGGGAAATTTCCTAAGAAACTCACGGTTGGAGTCAGTAATTACTTAACATACAGCACCACAAAGAGACCAGGTTTGCTAAATTCACACTTTTCAAATGAAAGGTTGGATCGCTCTCCCTGATCATAAACCCTCCCACCCCCGAGGTATATTCCCACCTGAACCTCCCAAAGCAGCAAAGCCCTGGAGTGCCCTGCCCTTAGCTATCCAACCTTTGAATGAGCAGATGGCATGGAGCCCAGAAGTAGAAAGACCTGTTTGCACTGATTATCCTAGGTGTCATTAGCAGGATTCTTTACAAACAACTCCCTCCTTTGAAGGGCAGACATCCCCTTGTCTGTGAAGAATAACTGCAAGCACTGGCTATCAGATTTATCCTTCCTTTGCAGTGACCTCAGCAAAATGTGGCACCTCTTTGCATTGGCTTCTGTCAGAAAAAAAAAAGCTGAATTGTCTGTGTTGACCTGCCTCATTTTCATCTTTTCCCCAATGGTTTTGGTGAGATGATCTGTGAAATAAAATTGAGAAGACTCTATTGTCAGAAAGATTCTGTGACCCAAACGTGCTAAGCACCTCCTAAATGAATGCCTGAAGCCAAGTGAAGTAGCAATTGAGAAAGTCTTTAGCTGAAACCCGTATTTGGAAGTTCTGATATGAGGAGGCTGTAGAAATGCAATGGTGAGAAGTGCATTTATCAGGCAGCCCATTTTGAAAAGCCCTAGTATATATGGTTGCTGTTCAGAGAAACAGAGGTGGGTGTGATGTTCTGTAGCTTTCAGCTTTGCCCTTGGCATGGGATTATCCCCTGGGAAGGATATAGCATATCATTAAGTTCCTCTTTGTAAAGGTAATGAGGAATAGTGTCTCTTGAAGTCTTGCTGAAAAGGCTATAAAATTTATTGACGTGTATTTTTTTTCTTCTCTTATTACATCTTGGTTTATGTGATAAATGAAACTCCTACAGAAGGAAGCTTAACGTTGGCACATAATAGGGAAAGAGGTAACATAACAAGATGAAGAGCAGCAAGTAAACATATACATATAATCCTTGCCAATTTAGAGCAGAATCTAGAGTTATTTCCAAATGATGTAAAACTCAGCCCAAATTTTCCTTTAACGTGTAACTTTTGCACTATTGCGGGTTGACAAGTGTATCTTCATTTCTTATTGTGGACTTTACATTGGCCAGTGGATAATCACAGAATCACAGAATATTCTGAGCTGGAAGGGACCTATAATGATCATTGAGTCCCGCTCTTACCCCTGTACAGGAAAACCCTGGGAGTCAAACCATGTGCCTGAGAGCATTGTCAAATTCTTCCTCAACTGTCAGTCTTGGTGCTGTGACCACTTCCCTGAGGAGCCTGTTCCAGTGCCCAACCACCGTCTGGGTGAAGAACCTTTTCCTAATATCCAACCTAAACCTTCCCTGACACAACTTCAGGCCATTCTCTTGTATCCTATCACTGGTCACCACAGAGAAGAGATCACACTTCCCCTCATGAGGAAGATGTTGATTGCAGTTGAGGTCTCCCCTCAGTCTCCTCCAGGCTGAACAAACCAAGTGACTTCAGCCTCTTCTCATACAGCTTCCTCTCCAGTCCCTTTGCTATCTTTGTTGTCCTCCTTTGGATGCTCTCTAACAGCTTTATATCCTTCTTACATTTCAGCACTCCAAACTGTCCCCAGCACTGGAGATGAGGTTGCCCCAGGTCAGAGCAGAGCAGGACAATCCCTTCCTTGCCTGGCTGGCCATGCTGTGCCTGATGCCCCCAGGACAGGGATGTCCCACCTGGCTGCCTGGACACTGCTGGCTCATGTTCAGCTTTCTGTCAAGGTCCCAGGAAAGGACCCCCAGGTCCCTTTCCATGGCACTGCTTTCCAGCACCTTGCTCCCCAAGAGACTGGCCTGTTATTCCGATCACTTAGAGCAATGCTGGTGCCACAATTTGTGTAGTAGTGATGATGTGGGTCACATCTCCACAAGAGTCTGCATCAGTTCAAGCTCAAGTGCTGTGTGTGTCTCTGTATATCTGCAGTTATAGCAATATGCTCTGCACTACTACCTACAGCTTGGAAATGTAAACAGGGTCTGTTGGTTTAAGCACATGAGTGTCACACACTTAACCTAACTAAAATGGAACAAAGCCATGGGCATAACTTTGCAAAATAGGTACACCATCTCAGTACTTATCAATATTATTCTATTAAACTAAGGAATATGCTGCTGCCCTGTATCACACAGAGATAATTTAAGACAGGATTTTATTCTTTCTTTGTAATATTTAGAGCTGAAGTAGAAAAAGGCTGTATAAAAAATTTTGAAAGAGTCATCTGGGGTTTTCTTGCAGGAGTAGTAAATGCAAGTTAGATTTTAATGGTACTTGATATATAAAAAGAATGAAATATGGGCCAAAGAACATATTCAAATTTTGTACATTTCATAGTAGTTGTTTATTTAATATGGTTATTATTGCATAGCTCATATGACAGGAAAGTCAGTCCAGTGACCTGCTAACTTTTGTACATGAGAAACAAAAAATCCAAGGAAATTGACCTTCATCACATGTATGAAAAACAGGTTCAATAGACACAAAGTGTTCTAACAGTAGTCATTAAAATTGCTAGATGATGAAACTTTGGGAAGAAATATAGGTGACGAAATTCCATAGATCACTAACAAGGACTTTACCACATGATTTCTCCTAGGAAATGAAAATGGGAATGCTGAGGTGTGTTCATGACCCAGCCTACAGCTGGAGGCAGACAATGTTAAGGAAAGGAAATAATTAACCATGAAAGGCACCAAGTGGTTTAATAATTGCTGTTCCAAGAATGAAAGTATCAGTACAACTGGGACCGGAAGGGAAAGCTGGATAAACATAACTGGGGAATATGCTGTGTACTGAGCTGATGGGGCTACACACAGGAAAGATCCATTCATTATTTGATTTGCTGGATAAAAGAGAGATAATGTCGGAAAAAGATTGAAGTGAGCCATCAGTAAACAGGAATCTGGGATGAAATGGTCCCCTTACAGCATTTTTTAATGTATGGTGCTTGCTCATCTCAACCAGCTGTCCCCAAATGACAATTTGCTGTGGAATGGGTCGCCCTGCCCCAGCCCTTCATTCACTTCAGCTTTGTTCCCCTGAAGGCTGCACAAGCTGCTTGGAGCATCGATCCTGATCCCTGACATCTCCACTTTAGGCTGAGGCTCAGTGGCTGGGGAGTGCCCCTTTACAACTTAGGTTTGCAGCTGCTGAAACAGGCAGTCAGGAAAGAGGACCATCTGCCCAGTCCTGGGAACAGGCAGGTGCTACTCTAGAGGAGGGAAATAATTTTGTTGAAAGCCGAAGTGAAACTAAGCTTAGCTTGCAATGAATTTCTAACTACATTTAGAAATTAAATTTTATTACCTGGAAACTGGCTGATAGATAACAGGTTTCTTTGTGAGGTAACTGGCCATCCTTTTTAGGGAGGTTTTTCTGCTTCTGAATCTGGCTAATGGGGCAGTGCAGAGCTGCATGAAAATTTAGAAAAGACCGTGAAGAAAATGGAACTTTCAAAACCTCTGCAACATTTCCTATTCTGTTGATTTTTCAGTTCTGTTTTTCTGAATGTCTTTTTTTTTTCTTAATGTCTTATTTTATCTGAAGAGTCCCTCATTATGCTGCTGGGCTTTCCAGTAGGTCCTGAAACTGTGACAGATGGGCTAAATGCCATGTCTTTAGAAAGGCTCCAGGATCCTGGCTTTGTGTAACTGAATGGTGCAGGAAGTCCTTCATTGTCCTGAGCCAGCTCAGTTGGGAAAGCTCTTCATCCTGTGCCTCACCTCATGCCATCCCAGGAAGCCAAGGAGCCTGTGCTCAGCAGCTGAAACTGTTCAGGGATAAGGATTTACTGAAAAACCCAGAGAGTTTAGTGATGGAGGTGCATGTCAGGGAAGTTTCTTTAGCATTGTTTGTGGGTTGTTTTGGGAAAATCATTCCAGGCTCTCCTATTTCAGCAGGCTTCCACTTTTCCCTCCTTTGGCTCCCTCCACTTTCCCTGTTTTAATTTTTGCTGCTCCTTTTGGTCATCATGAAAAAGGAAGGAACTCTCTCCTTGTTTTAAGTTTGGGATTGGTTTAATGGTATATTCATTACCCATTGGTGAAACTATAGTCCAGGGTTCAGCTGCACAGATGAATGTGAACTCTGTTGACTTCAGTGGCATTTCTCTGATTTCAACATCTGAGGACCTCCCTCTAATTCCATTGAGCAAAAGCTAACACATGCAAAGCTGGGTTTTTTCTTTTTTTTTTAACAAAACCCTTTGCTGGCAAAGTGCATCTGTTGAACCAGCATCGGAAAAATGCAGTTATTGTGGACTTGGTCTCATAGTAACAGCAACAATAAGGCTGTGGTAAGAGCTTTGGGTTCACTGTTGAAAACACGAGAAGCACATCCTGTGCTCGAAGGAGCTCTCTACCTCCATCAGCACCCAGGCCCAGCAGCACTGCTGGTGAGGACTCCTCACCCTCAGCAGAGGTGGGTGGTGGAGCTGTGGGATGAGGATGTGAGTCTGGCCTGAGCGGGGGTGAGGAGCTCTGGCCCACGAGCAGACAGAGGTAGCGCCGAACAATGCGAGTGGCAGCGGCGGCCGCTCCTCGCAGAGGCTCTCACAATGCAGCCCCGCCGCCTCAGCGACACGCATTGTTCTCCTTGCTGGAGGACTCTGTTCAATCAGCGAGCAAGAATCCTTGCCCCTGCTCCAGTGCCGGCCTGACGCTATCACACTGCTCCCTGGGTAACCACAGCGGTTTGACACAGCGCAGCTCCCACGGCGAGCTGCGCTGCACATTTATGTGGGCTTCCTTGGAAAGGGCCCGTGACATCTGGTCTGAATCTCCCTCCCATTCACATCCACATCCCCTGTCACTTCCCGAGAGACTATAAATAACTCCTGGGGCTGATACTGCATGCGAGGCTGGACACTGTGGATGGTTTGTCCCTTCCCGCAGTGACTGGTGCGGACGGCAGCGAGCGTGCTTCTCTGGCGAGGCACGGGCAGTGGAGGGCAGCCAAGGGAGTGCATTGTTCCTCTCTGCAGGCCTTTGAGAGATGTCTCCTCTTCCTTTCCACTCTGGTGGCAGGAGGAACCAGCCCGTGATTTCTCGTGCAGACATGGAATATCAGGCTTGGGGATGGCTGTTGCTGCTTTAGGTCCAATTCAACCAGCAGGATCCTGATTGGTACTGTGGCAGATAATGCTTCTCCATACAGCTTTTAGTATGGGAAAGGCCCCGTTGGACCTAGATAGACAGGACAGATATAGGGCTTGCCTTTCTCAAACTAATCCATCACACATTTAATTGCCTGTCCTTCAGTGACAGGCTGTCACATTTGTTAAAGAAAACCTAGGAGACAATGTGTTAACTCTTCCCCTCCTACTTTTTGTGGTTTTGTGGGAAGACTGAAGGAAAGTTAGGTTAGAGAAGCACATTGTTTAACATTTGTATTAGGATGCGTGGCTTCTGTTGTAATGCTGTCAGCCCTGTAGTTGGAGGATCTCACATTTCCTGGATGTGAAACAGCATCTAAGGATTACAAAACTTGGCTTGTCACCTCTTCTCTTTTCCTCTTGCTCCATATCCCATGGGTTGCAGTAAAAGCGGATGAGAAAGACATGGCATGACCGGGAAGTCTTCTAACAAAGGAGAAAAAAGGTCACTGAGGCCAGTGCAGGTTCTGTTCTGTTGCCAGGAAAATCTGTGCCAGCAAGGAGAAACATGGGGAGGGGAAGGACAGGAGCCAGCAGGAAGGCAGGGATGAGAGCAAAATGCCGCTTTTGATTTTGTGCTTACCCTTCAGGAGCAGGCTGCTGGCACACCTGGCAACAGGGCTGAACACAAACAAGAAGGGCTACTGAAAGTCGTCAGATTTATTGTCCTTTCTCCCTCCCAAATGAGGTTTCACCCCCCGAGACTTCATCCTGAGTGCCAGCTGCTCAAAACCATTGCTCTGCTCCATCACATAGACTGCTCCTGAGGTCTCCTAAGGGTGATGTTTTTCTGATGTTAGAGCACTTCTAGTGCTTCACTTGCTTCTATTAGTCAAACAATGTTTTCCTTTCCCACAGTTAACACTCTGAGGTGCAGGTACAAAATCCATTGTCTTGAGGAAGACCTCCCAGACTGAAAACTTTTTTGGTCAGATTTATGCAGTGTCAGAAATCATCTTTACAGGAGTGATGAAGGCTGCTGCCACAGGGCTTCCCTCACCCCTCTTCTCACTCCCCAGCAACTTCTCAAAAACAAAGAAATGTTTAGTAAACTTAGAGGAAATATTCAGAAAGTTCTGTGCAGAGAGATGAAAGCTCAGGGCTTTATAGTGAATAAAGTGCAATTCATTTGAGCTTTGGTTCTGGCCAAGGAGAAACTGTGCTGATGTGAAGACTGTGGTCAGGCGAGGTCAGATTAATGTCATTCAAAGGCAGCATGGGGATGCTATACCCTCAGTGTCTGGCATGTGGATAAATTGTGTCACCAGCTTAATCTTCGTAATAAGAACACATTTGTTCTCAAAAAAGATCAGTGGCTGGCTGGTGGCATGGCAACAGCCCATGACACTGCCATATAGGAGACTTGGGTTTGGGGGAGGTGGAGGGGAATGTTGCCTCTAGGAAATTAAAAATTAGAACTACAGCCTGCTTAGCAAATGTCTGACTACGCCCTTGTACTGTACCACAGTGCATCACAAGGAAAGAGTTCTTACTTAAATGTCAAATAGCAACCTCTTTTTCCTGATGGGTTTTATAGGTCAATGGAAAAAATCTGGCAGCTAGAAGGTTTTTTTTTTGGTTGAAATTTTTTTTTAAGTAATTTTGTTTTAATGGGAATATGCTATGTTCAGTGACTCTTCTGAAAAAACAGAAGATGTTTCCCCTCCATGCTGGATTTATGTACATAGTTTCTCACCAGAGAAGGAGTCTGAAGAGAGAGGACACATTCAGGATATGAGCTCTGCTTTGCTGGATGAATGGAGATGCTTGTCATGCCTCTCTTAATCTACTTATTACAAGTGCTGTCTTTTGATTAAAATATTTCTTCCCTAGTTCTTACTTAGGCCACTCATCTTCTTTCTCAGCCTCTGTGTTGCTAGATGGTACAAGTGCTTCTCATCCCCTCTTGTGAGATGCTCTCCAGCTTTCCTCTCATTCCAGTAGCCTTCTTCCTCAGCATGTAATAATCCAGCACTAGTCCTGGGCACACTGGGCTATGTCCATCCCAGAAGACTAAGCAAAGTGAGGGATTATGCCAAAGATACCCACACATGACTTACTGTCCCCATGGCTTTTGCCTGTATTAATTATCACTCTCCCAGGCAATACTTGGACTTAGTTTTGGAACTAGCAAAGGCTGGGGGCCTTTCCTAAAAGGTTGTTTGAGCTTGGCTCTTTTGAGAGGCTGGGAGGGTTTAGAGGTTTAGACAAACTCTGTGCCATGCTGCATGGTCTCCAAGCCAGAGGGTACTCCCCTGCATGTTTTCTTTTAGTAGCACATGCAGAGCCTTGGTGACCAAAACTGGTCATGATCTTTGTGAGGTCCTGCCAGTGCCTGGCATTTATTGATTTCAGGAATACTTTCCTTCCTGTAGTGGAAACACTTAATTCTGGGTGACATTTACCTTTTCCAGTGGTCAGGCCACATTACTGGATACATGGTTAAGACAAGCTCCTACTCCTGGTTTCTTAAGTGCATAACCTTTTACCTTAAATAGTAAAATTTCTGTCCACATCTATTGTTTCTGAAGACCTTTTGGTTTTTCTTGGGTAAAATTCTGCTGCTTGTCAGTATAGACAAGGATGCCCAACCTCAGTCATCAGAAAGTTTCATTAGGGACTCTTTTGTGTCAAAATTGTTAAAGGTATAAAAAGGATTGACACTGACTCTTTCGAAACTCTGCTAGTGATTTTCTTCCTTTCAGCTCAACCCATTGTCACCTCCCTTTTAGCCAATTCCTAAACTACTTTGCAATTCTTATCTTAATCCTCACTTTTCCTACTTGAACTAATAGTTTCCATCTGGCAGTGTACCAAATGCTTTGTTCTAGTCCATATAAATGACATCTTCCCATAGTTCCTTTGTCTGTAAAATCGGATAAGAGCGTTTTGGTAGACAGGCAGAAGCTGCCTTTGTGAGGGTTATGTTGCATTTTATTCCAGTTTTAGTTTGTTTCTATGTTTTAAGTTCCTTCCCTTAAAAAAGTTCCAAACCAGGGATTTATTCCTTAGAGCTTGGAATATATTTATAGCACACATAACCTGTTTTTGTAGCCTGCAAGAGGACAGCTTTTCAACCCAGGCTGTCTCAAATTAGAGGCAATGAAAATCTGCTCATGTCCCACCCCAGCACTACTAAGGCCAGGATGTTGATTTCCATATACCCTAAACATATCTCATTGCTTCTATTCAGCTTGCAAGCTCATTGCAGAATGAATTTTGGTCTGTGTTTCCAGCTTGACAGTTCTTCCCAGGGACACATGAAGAGCCTATGGTCCTGTGAGTGAACGTCAAGAACTAGTGATAGGAAGCCCAGAATGCCACCCACTAATCACTTCTGCACCTCAATGTACTTTCTAAATTAGGCAGAGTGAATGAGACTGTCAATATTTGTATTTTCTCTTGGACTGTCCATGGAGCAGACCTCAGCTAATGCAGGGAGATGTGAAGGAGCACACATGTGCAAGCCACCAACACAACCTGACACTGGTCTGTCTGCAGAGCTGGTGCCACCTTTGCTATGGGCACATCTGTCAGATGATCAGCATAAATAACCATGAACTGGATTCTAATTTATTTCTTTGGATCAAGTTCAGTTCAACGACAAAGCACAGAGAGTATATGGGTTTGGTGGGATATGCCTGCCTGCACCGCCATGCTAGCTTCAGGGACGATGTATGTATCTGCTTTTGGCATGCAGGATGTAAAAATTATTGTGGTTCAAAAAACGTGATCTAACAAATGTCACTGCAAATTAAAGCAACCACAGCGGAAAAGATGCAAACCTATTCCATGATTATTACATGCCCCTAACAGCTATCTCCAGCAATGAGGAGAAGATTCCCTGTGGGTAGATGAAGTTTATACTTAGGAGTTAAGAACACTAATTAAAACTCTGTAAGTATGCTCATTGTTTTTCAGTTTCTGAGCTGAGGAGCTATGTGCTGCCAATAATGACTAAATTAATACTACTTCAGTTACCTCTCTGTTTTCTCTCTTCTGAAGAGATTGGGGTACAAAAGGCATGCTAAGCCAGTTTCCCTTGTACTGTTTATTTTCCTTTTTGCTGTCTTGCTTCTTTTAATTTTTAATTATGAAAGCAGGATTCCTTCTAGCCAAGGGTCTCTCAGTCTGGGGAGAGAGTGGGGATGCCTGCAGGTCCCTTCTGCTCAATCTAAAAAGGCTACAAAGAAAACAAGTTTGTGGGTGCTACATAGTGATGCCCCTATGTGAAATTTCTAAAAGGTTCTGCTCCTCCTCTAAAACCTTCAAGGGGCTCTCAGGCTGAAAAGGGACTGTGAACTCTAGCTCAAGAGTAAGGCTTTGTTCACAGAGCTCTCAGCTCCTTTCTGTGTGCTTATTTATTTATACAATCTCCCTTATCTTTTCTTGTGTGCCTTGCCATTTCCTTAAGCTCACATCTCTGCTTCTTGACCTATTCAACTTCTTTCTTTCATGACGTCAGTGCATTTTCACATTCTCCTTCAGCCTGTCCCAGAGTAAAGCCCAAGTGTTCTCCTGCACTTTTGGAGTGATTTCCTGTCTGTGTGTGTGTCCTGTTTTGGTTTCGAGAAGGAAAGGAGATGCCTGTCATGGGTAGTTTTAATAGTTTGTGCAGATGCACTGGGGAGCAGGGCTGGGAACCCCCATGGAAAGGCCTGTGTCCTAAAGGAGCCTCCTGCTCTGGTTAGCCCTGAGCCATCCCTCTCCTGCAGCAGTGAGTGCCATCCAAAATCCATGCTGTGGATATATGTGGTGCTGTGCATGTGTGAGCACAGCTGTCATACACACTTGGGTCTCAGATGTGGGACAGGGAAAGCCCTGATCTAGCCCTCACTGTGCAGAACCTGAATCTCATGGGTCTGTGGAGCACCAGTGCCCTGCTCCAGGCTGGGGCAGCACACCAGGAGGGATGTTGTGGTTCCCTGCTGCATCTGAGGGGTCTGAAAAGGCTGCAGCCCATGTCATTGAGTGGCCACAGGTCCATATCCATAAATCTTTTACATGGCCCCAACAGGCTGGGTGCTCACTCCCAGTCACTCGGGCTGCTGCAAGGAGAATGATGCTCTTGAGTGAGCCTTGGTTCATAAGGCATTTGGGGGAGCCAGGCGTTTTATAGACATGCTTTATTGAAATGTGAAAGACAAGCACACATCTTGCTTTTAATTATTTAAATCCACCTTGACAGATGGCAGGATTTTGACTTCTCACCTCATACCATGTGCTTCATAGTGTGCAGCAAACTCTTGACTGTCCTTCCAGATGGCATGCAACTCCCATCCCCCAAATAAAGTCCAGCAGCATTAATATTTTAGTACTTAATTTTTCTTTTAGCAATTTAGGTCTGCCGTACAAACTGCTTGCTTTGATCACTTGGAAAAAAATACTGATAAAATAAATTAAAGGAGAAGTCTTGACTTAAGTTTAAAAACAACTTCCTTCTCATTAGGCTTTCCACGGGAACCATGTATCATATTTATTTAAGCGTCGAAGAAAATATTTAGCCTATTCACAAAGGTTAAATAATCAGCTGATAAGATTTGTAGCTAAAGTATGTTTAAATGTACTCATTAAACATAGTATGTGTTAGGCGATTTTTCAAAAGCTCTGCTGCTACATGTAAACCATTAGGAAGTGGAAAAGAAAAAGTCGAAAGGAACGAAAGCTTTCCTTGTGAACAAATACAGTTGTGCATTGTATAGACTGCAGCTAGCGAGAGTCAAAAAGTCAGAATAACAAGACCCAGAAGAAGGCTATAATGATACAATTTATTCTTCAGAGCAACCAAGAGAACTAACCCCAGCATTTTGCTCTAAAAAAAGGACTACATGTTTTAGCTCACCTTGTAATTTATGTCTATAATAATTGGAGAGGGATGGTTAAATGTAACTTATAAAGGGCTCAAAGCCTGTGGAAACAAACATTTTTTGCTGAGCTGAATTTACTTTCCAGCTCTGTCAGAGAAAGTATTTTTTTGTCTGATTGGTTTTACTGGTGCACAAAATGATTCCATACTAGGTTTGGGTAAAAGTAAAAAGTTACTTTTGTTTTATAAACAAAAAGAAGACCTTTTAGAAACTGACTGTTTAGAGTTTGTTTTCTGTAATATTTTTCCCCTGATTTGAAGTTTCACTTTAAGCAGGAGCCAAAAATATCAATCACCTTATCTGAAAGCATGGGACAAAAAAAGATGTCTTTTTGCTTAAACAAACCTTTTCCTTTGAAGACTCCCAGCCTGGTCTTTGAGATGATGTGAATGACATCTCTGGGCAAACAAGACACTGTTTCTACACAGACTGCAAACTTGAGAACAGAGACCATGAGAGGGAGGAGATGACATCTGGGGGTTCTGTATTAAAGATTAGATTCTGCTGCTTTTATTCACAAATGGTCTTGCTCTCTGAGTGATCCTGCTCATTCCTTTGGGACTATGCCTGATAGCGGATCACGCATTGCAGTGGGACCAGCCAAGGGTTGGGCTGCTGCTCCGTAGGGCTGTGGCAGGATTTGGTGACAGAACATTGTAGTAAAAATTAAGGGATCAATGATGTAGAGAGAAAACAAGTGCTTGACCTGCTCTTTGTGCTCCACTTTGGGAGCTAATGTGAAGTTGCCTATTTTTCTATTTTGGGGTAGATATAAGAGAGGAACAGCTGATAAGGGCTTTCTCTTTTAGAAAAGACACGCCAAAGCCTTTTTTCCTTCCCTCTTTTTTTTGATCATGCAAACAGCTGCATTTACTCTGTCACCAATACAGTGCAGTTCTGGTCTTACGGCAAGAATGTGCATGATGCTCTCTCACCTGTTCTGAGTTTTGGGAGATACCTGCTTTTTTGTTTTTGCTGTTTGATAGATGTATGTCTGTTACAGGCTCAGGGTTTTTGGAAGAAAGGATGATATGGAGTGGGCTGTGGCCTTGGTGCAGCATAAAAGGAAAGTCCCAGGCTGCAGGCACATGGACACCACTGGGGCAAGGCTCTGCCAGTAATACCTGGAAGGAATTAATAAATCTGTCCTGAGAAAATTATAACTCTGTCCAGAGTGGGATGAGACCTGCAGGCAGCATGGGTGATCATTGTTGAACCTCTGCAGTGCTGTCGTGTTTGTTTTGCTCCCTGCAGGAGGGAGGAGGAACTCCTGGATCACCTTTGTCCATGAGCCTGGCAAGATAACATCACCTAGCATAGCACAGTTCAATGACCCCTTTTATTGCCTGGCTGGGGAGGTGCATTTGGGCTTTTTTTAAAGAGCAAAAGCATTTCTTCACCTCATGAATTTTGTTTGCTTTTGAAAATCATTATTTGTCAGCCTTGATGACCTTTTTTTTTTCAACATTGCACCAGTGTTGTGACGTTACTCAGAAAACCATTTGGAAAAGCTGAAGGGACAAGTGCTGCCTGTGTCTGTACTCTGACACAGCTGCTCCTAGCTTGTAGGCTCTCTGCAGAGAAAAAGAGTAAATGGAGAGGTTCCATAATGTTTTACAGCACAGGAATCAACCATGGTAAACTGGCTGTCACATGAACCTGCTCCCTCACCCAGCCTTTAATGACCTTCAGACCCACTGTGATTCACAGATCATAAATGGCTGATGTACCCTGGCAGCTCTTGGGCATTGGAAAGCCTCAAAATACTCGAGGCAGAATTACATGGAAATATATATACACAATGTGCACACACACACATGTAAATAAATAACATTTTAAATATCAAGTATAGATCACAGGTTTGCAAAACTGGGGTTAGAATTCAGATGTTTGATGTGAGAGGGGCTATGCCTAATATTAATCAAACTGCCATGTGTTGCCTGAGAAAATGTGTTCAGCTCAACAGCTGAATGACTTGGCATTGGCTCTGCACAGAATTTTGTCTTTCCATCAGAAGATTAAAAGGTTTCCTTAACCATAAACTCTGCATTTTTCGGTGCAGCCAAGCTATTAGGTTTTCAGGAGTTCAGATTTTTGTCACAGGCTCAAACACCTCAGTAAAAAGCAGAAACATGGCCAAAAAGTCCAGTTTTGTTGAAGACAATTTTTCACTGGTAAAAAGGCTACACAAAAATCTCCACACAGCCTTACTCTGTGTATGGGCTATGATATGGTGTAAGACATTTAAATGTTATTTCACTGACACCATTCTACTGATTGTTGTTTCATGGACACCTACCACAGAGAAAGAAAACCATTCAGAATTACTTTCTGTCCAAGCTCTTTGGACAGGTCCAGTGAGACACCTGAACACATGCTTAACTTCTTGGCACTGGAGCAGTGCCATTGACTTTAGTGGTGTAGCTCATGTGTTTAGGCTTAAGTGTGTGCTGGAAAACAGAGATTAGAGTGACTGAGTTCAGAACTGCAGCAATGAAAAGCCCCCTGTATTGGCAGTCAAAGCTGAAGTGGAGCACAGGGCTAAAACAATACTACCAGGAAGAGGTTGGGCTTTTATTTAATCTATCTTTTTCACCTAGCTTTTGAGGTGACACTCTTGCCATCACTGGCCTGCATGACAAAGTCAGCCTCCTAAACCTACAAAATTCCAGTGTGCATTTCAGAGAAAGTGAAGTGTTAAACCAGAATTTACAGTGAATATCCCCCCTCCCTTTCCCCCACTTTCTCCTCTGTTCCTTTTGATATCTGAGAGGACCAACCACAACTACATACCATTTATAGATTTGCCTGATTAAAACCAGTTTTCCCTATAGGTCATATCATGTAGAAGACACAAGGTTTTTGTCAAGAGACCTGCTACTGGCAGAAACTGTTTTGCTGCTATTGCTAGCAAGAAATTAGTAACTAGATCCATGTCCTGGTTTTTATGCCAGCTTTATAATTATACTATTTCAGTGGTAAGCCAGATATTTGGGCCAAGGGTAATTTAGAAATTCTAGATCTCTATTCAGTTTTGCTTTTTATGTTCATCTTTAGTGCAGCTATGTCTCCTTGCAACATATAATCTTCCTGCATTTTCCTCTCTCTGACTGTGGTTTCTGTGACCCACGGTCACAATATAACAAATGCATTTTATTCAGCACAGCTTTCCGAAACCATAGGAAACAATTATTGGCTTTAAAGAGAATTATTTTCTTGTTCTTTATGTCTCTGTCCTCAGATAATTATGCACAGCTCACACTGTGCTGTATGACTGGTGGGGCAGGGTTTGTCCCTTCAGTTCAGAAATGCTTTTGCTTTCCTGCCATTTCTGTCATTTCAAGAGCTCTGTGGAGCCTATTTGACTTTCTTGAATGCAGTTTTTTATAACCTATGAGACTGTGGTTGGCTGGGTTATCCTTCTGGTGTGGTAATGGTCTCTGCAGTCTTTACTTGGACTGTGATTACACAAAGTATATATTTGTCTTTTTCAGCTTATATATGCTGTGAACGTCCTGAGTTAATGGTATCTCTGAGATGTGGTTTTTGGAGCACTAGTGTGTCCATTATGCTGTGTTTGCTTTCTACAATGAAACATACATCCAAAAACACAACTTGCCCCTTTCCTTCAGCACAAGCTTTCCCCTCTCTACTTTCTATCATGTTCTTGTTCCCTTGCTTATGCTGCATGTTTCTTATTTGTTTGTTTTACGATCTTTGAACCTCTAGAAAATAGACTCTGACAAGCCTTGGTTTCAGCTGAGAGCCTTCCAAACCTTATGGATTTCAGAAGAATAATTTCTCCCATTGTCTGTGATAAACTGAAGATACATTCATTCCTGACCAGATTTCTTTGTAGCCTAAGTGGAAGCCCCAGCTCCCACCAGCTCAAATGTGTCACCACAGCCAAACACCACAACCACTTCCCATGCTGAATAATGATTTTATTGATAGAGCTCCCAAATAATTACCTTGAGCCTTCACATTTTCAGCTCTTTTTGTGTTTCTGTTGGGCATGATAGTCCTGGTGGAGTATGCAGTGCACTGTCATGCATGAGTAGTATTCCAGGGTGATAAGCATGAGAAAATAAAAAGTCAGGTGGGGTGACATGTGTCCCCATCTCTCTGCAGAGAATCACACCTTTGGGCTCACATCTCCTTGCACCATGGCACAGTGTCAGGGCAGGCCGTGCCTCCTCCCCAGACAGATGTTTTCTATTTCTGGAGTCTCAACATTATAGCTTTTTCGATTGTCTTTTCACATCCAGATTTAGTTTTTGTTCCAGATAAAACATAACTAACTGTTTTCATAAGTTATTTAGTGCCACTGATGGCATGTCTCCACGTGTGGTGGCATGTGTGCCCATGAATGTGTATGGGTGTGTAACTGCAGCGTTTGTATCAGGAGTGTGCTTGGCACATGGGCATGGAATAAATCTTGAAGTAATTTGCACTGCAGGAATTGGTGAATGAATTACTTCCTTTTTTCTGTGGCTAAATGTATATGCAAAGCATGTTTGACAAACCAGTCTTGAAATACACTTCCTAGTAAACATGGCAGCTTTCTATTTGCCTCTTCTTCCTGCTGCTATGCAAATGGTCCGAGGATTTCCACACTTACAACATGGGGACACAAAAACCAGAGACACCTGGGAATAAAATCTTTAGCAATTTTCTGTTGTACTCTCTCCATCACAACTTCCAGCTGCTCAAGCTTTCAACTTCTTTTCTTCTTTCAAGCAAAGGGGTAAGTAGTTACTTGTCCTTTCTGCAGATTAATCTGTTTACTGGGATTCAGTATCCCTGTCTTCCATATTCATCTGACCTACCAGATAGTCACACAGTGAATGATCTTCACATGAGGTGGGTTCTACAGAGAGCTGAACATCAGTCCCTGGACTGCACTCCTCGGGGAAGGAGATGCATTGAGACACACAGGAGTGGTGTCCTTGGAAGGGCTTCTGCAGAGTCTGCCCAATAAGGTCTGTGTTTACTAGAAATGTTTGCTCAGAAGTTATTATGACCCTAGATCTGGAGAAGATTTTTCAAATAACCTGAGATATTGTCTCTAGACTGAACTTCTGGGGTGTTGCCTACCACCAGGTTATTGCTTCTGTTTATGCATTTTATTCTTCTGGCTACTAGCTAATAGATAATAAAGTCTACTTCATTGTGCACTATCTGCTGCCTCCAGGTTTCCATTTGCAGTGTGCTCCTTTTGCTCCTAAGTACCTGGTGTCAGTATTTTGGCATGGATCCCTTCCCAAGAGGTGGGTTGGTGGAGGGGAACCAAACCACTGATTTTTCAGCTATACATTTCTCAGTTTACATGCTCTGCCTTTATATCAACCTCGAATTATTTATTCAGGCCTCAGCTTAGAATCTCAATGGCTGATTTCTTTTTCCAGAATAACTGCAGTGCTTTAGATAGTAACAAGACCCAACACACATAAGAGCTCTTTCTCTTTCATACAGTCAGGATGATAGGGGACAGTTTGTTTAACTTTTGCTGTAGAAAGCAGTTAACATGAGGGGTGTTCTGGCAGAGGTAAGCAGGAGGGGAGTCCATCCCTGTAATTCTATCACATTTTAGGATAAATTTGATTTCTCAGGGGAAAAGCCATTATATGCATACTCCATAAACATTGAGTCAGTGAGAAGACAAGAAGCAGTAAAAATCTAAATGCTCTGTTACAGCCTGAAATTCTTTTCTCACTGAGGAATTTCTGCCAGAGACATAAGTATAGAATATCTATCTGAACATTTTTTTATTTGTAGTACCATTTAAGCTGCTATCCTTTGGACTAGTTTTATCCCCTCTGGGGTCAAAGCTCTGTTTTAGCATCAGAAAAAATAAGATTGTAACATGCAAAAGCTGCACTGTATGTGTTGGCTACAAAGCTGGGGATATGGTGTGTTTCAAGGAAACACGTAGCTTCTAAATTTTTTGCCACTTCTGGAGAATTTGAGGAGGCTGAGTTGGGAAACTGGCTGAGCCATTAACTGATATCCGAGCTCAGATGATGTATTGCAGGGAGGTTGATGCTTATAGTATGTAATTTCCTATCAGTCTTTTTAGTATTTTTTTTGCTGTTGTTCTTATCATCCTAATTTTTACTGAACTTCCCCACCCATCACTAAGGCAAGCAGAGTTAAGCATCTGATTTGACCTGAGCAGCTCTGCTCTGCCTTTTCAACTCATGACTAATCAAACCAAATCTGCAATCTCTGGCACAGACCACAAAGGCTGGCTGGGGTCTGAGGAGCTGCAGTAACTACTGTCAAGTGCTTGCCCAACCCTCTGATTTTACCCCTCCCCTTCTCATAAGGACATGCATCCTGAGATCAAAGACCCTTCAGCATTTTTATGGGAAGTCAGCTGGAGGCATGTAGGCTGATTTGGAATACTGATTTGGACTGTAAGCTCTGGACACTTTGTGGAGAGCAGGTCATCTGCCTCTGCAAAAATGTGTCTGTCTGTGCTGATGAATCCTTCTCCCCTTCTTCAAATTTTCAAGGATCCCTGCTTGACGAAGGACTGTTTGTTCAACAAAACTATGATAAGGTTTCTTTGATAGCGTCATAAGGCTGGAACATGGAAAGAGCCAAATTAGGAGAAGGGATAAGAAAGCACATCACTGCTAAAAGGCACAACTATGTTGTTGTGTCCTCCTCACTCTCCCTCTCTGTCACAGTTTCCAGCAGGGACTGGCAGTGCTTCTTCTTGTGTTGGAAAGAGCAGCCCACAGCTCTGGCAGCAGCACCTTTGCTCTGGTGTGACTGGTGTGAGCCACCAGTCATGTCCCATGGAGGTGACAGTGGGATTTGGACTGGCATCCCACTGGAGTTGCACCCAGGATTAGGGGATGATAAAGTGGGCAAAAGGCAAAGCAGACCATGGCCTGTCCCAGCATGGAGTTTGGCTGCATGGAGTAACATCAGTGTCACTCAGCTCCAGGGATGATTTCAGTGTCTGCTTCAGGCGAACTGCAGCAGTTACAGATGGAGCCATAAATCGAGGCTGCTTCAAGCACAGCTCCAGCACACTGTATTCCTCCTGTAATCCTCCCAGATGTCTTTCAGACCCCAGGAAACTCAATGAAAGAATTCATGACTATTATTCCCAGTTATTTTGCTATAAAGGAAAAAATTCCCAACCCCAAACCAAATTTACATCTAAGATGGTTGGTTTTATAGGTACCACCATACAGCTGAACTGCATTTTGCCTCACTGAGCAGTGTTTTTTTCCTTCTCTCTCTTTTTTTTTTTTTCTTTATGAAGGTAGGAGGAATGAACTGCAGTGTAAATTTCCGTCTTGTCTGCTCAGGGGACCAGCAAAAACTTGATTGCTTCACAGAGGTCATTTTCTTGCAGAGGTAGAGTGAAGCTGTAGCTAGTAAATTTGAGGACACCCTAGGGGTGGTCCTTTAAGCCAGGTATGGCCATAACGTGGTGGACACTCACGCAAGTTTCACTAGATTCTTATAGCTGGATAAAAATTGTAATGAAAATGAAAAACCAACCCAAATTGTGTGAAATTTTCAGTGGGAAAGAAGCCTCTGCTGACCTGTTTGTGCAAACACAGCCTTGGGGAGCTGTCATTGGGAGCTGCTGCCCTCACCCTGCGGTGGGGCTGTTGGGGCAGAGCAGCAAGTGGTGGCTTTCTGGTGAAATGTGGGGACTGGACCCTGAAATATGACATGTGGTAAGCAGAGGCACTGCTGGACAACAGGTCAGAGATGACATCTCAGCTAGAATACATCTTCTTCAGCTCAGAGAGATGTTAGGAGCTCATGGCAGAGTGCTGAAAAGAGCTGCCCGTCCTCGTGGTTGGTGCTGCCTGTGCTTGCCCATGGCCTTAAACCCTTGCTGGTCTGGTGCATCTTCTGTCCATCCCCTTCCTGAGCATCCCTCCTGTCCTCTCACTGTCCTCATGACCTTACGTTTAGATCAGCTGTCAGCTGCCATTTTGAAAAGAAAAGCAGCTCCCAGGGCTTTTGTACTGATAACGCAGTGTGGACTGTGATGAAGTAATTTCCTTCTGTATTTATTTTTATTTTTTGGCTTAATTATTTTTCATGCTTGCTGCTTTGTCCATTCAATAACCTCTACATGGCTTTTTGAGTGCATTCTTCTAACCCTTTCTTCCCATCCTGTCTCTGTGTCTTCATTTTTTACAATGTGCTTAAACAACATTGACTTAACCCACATGCCCCCAGCAAGAGGATTCTGCAGAGCCTTCCCTCTCTGCTCCAAAGCATGGCTACAAATACAGTTGGTCCTGCTCTTTGTGGAAAGCACATCCTGCTATCCTCAGCAGCAGAAATTTAACCAGATACTTCACCCCAGTCATAATGGGTTATTTATTGGCCACAGAGAAAGGGTTACTTTCTGGGACTCCAGATAAGGCTGGGGCCAGGAAACAGCTTGCAGTTGTCTCTGCAAATTCATCTAGTCTCTACCATAGCGTTTTGCTATTTCCTCCCTTGTTATCTTCAGAGCAGAGGCTGTCAGGAAGGGGCAGGCTGGCGAGAGCAGCTCAGCCTCCCTGAAACAGACTTTTCCCACATCCTCACGATCTTGCGAGGACAGCAAGCCAGGCTCTGGCAGCCCCTCTGTCCCTCTCTGGCAACACATGAGGAAAGTTGTCCTGTTTTCCCCACTCAGCCGAGAGAGCCCTAAGAGCTTTCTAATCAGCTCACTGTCGGCCTGTTTCCTCTCATCATTTAAAATGAGACCGTGCTGAGTTTACAGCTGCCAAAGCTTTTGCTTGGATTCAAAACACCGAGTGTTTGAGAGGCAGGTTGTAACTGCCAGGCAGATTTCTAAGGAGGCAGCACTAGGGGGAAGATGGGCCTTTTCCTCTTGTCAAAAATACTCTAAGTGAATGAGAAATCATCACCATGGCTAACAAACTTTGCTTGCAATTGTTCTCTTTGAAAACTGGCTGCTTATTTTGTCCCCCCTTGTCAGATGTGTACCTTTGAAAGTGAGATGACCTCAAAGTCTGTGCAAATAGGTGAAGCTCCCACGGGAGGTGAGGGTGTTGAGCTTTTGGTATTTTCATGCATATGCAGGAGACTGCAGGTTTCTCCTGCTGATAGTTTTAGAAACCTCACTGGTGTTATCAGTGCTCAATGCACACACTTTGCTGAGCTGCTTCTGCTGCTCCAAACCTGAGCGCTGGCAGGGCTGAGTGATACATCTTGGCTGTGAAGAGAAAGTTCCAACTTTTTTCACAGATGCCCAGGATGTCTTTGAGGATTATAAAAGCTGGGCAAAAAATCTTAAGGAAAACCTGCTTGGAACCACTTGTTTTGGTGTCAGTCTAATTTTTCAGAGAGGCTGCACCTCTTTTTCAAAGCAGGCTTCCAAAGCAGTGGCAAATAGGAACTGCAATGTGCAAAACCACCAACTGCACTTGAAAAACAAGGCATGAGTGAGTTACCACTAAGGCAAGCATGTGCACATTACACCAGCACATTCATCATCTACGATAGACTTCTTTCTAGCTTAGACAGGTTACTGAGAGGATACTAACTTGTGGTATTCAACAGGAGCCTTTCTTCAACCTCCTCTTGACTCTTCACCTCATCCACACATGCAGTGGAGGTGTTCTGCATTGGCACAGAGCAGGGGCAGGCAGCATGTTGGTGCAGCCCTTTGGAAAACCTGTCAAGAGCTATTGCCAGGAGTGCATGGAAAGGGACTCCATGCACTGGCAATGGCTTTTCTCACACATTTGAGAAGTTGTAGGTAGCTGAGTCTTGATATCAGGATCACCCTGAAGGACAAACTGGAGTCAAACATGGTCTACACTTCAAAAAAGGTAAAAATGCTACATCCATCCAACCTGGGCTGTACAAGTCATGGTGCCTGACTTGTGCTGCAGTTCTGGCACACACATGATGTGGAAAGGAGTCAATGTGCAGCAGGGAGGTGAAGTGCACTGGGGGGACCTGGGGGATGTGGAATACAGGGGTGGTGAAGGTCAGGTGGCACAGGGTTGGGATTTGGGGCAGGGTGACATGGGATAAGGTCTTCTGGATGTAGGCTGCATGGGCTGGAGGGGGAAGGAGGGCAGGACCTGGGTTACAGGTTCATGGGTAGAATGGAATGGCATATTTACATATTTTGGAGACACTTAGGAGTTCTCTCCTGGTCTTTCTGAGATCCGTGCACCCTCTCAACAGAACCCTACCTCTTAATAGATGCTTTTAGGGAAGAGTTGGGATTTAGAGTCCTAAATTTAGAGTCGCAAATGCCCCAAAGATGGTAACTGTACAGATTGTGTAGCAAAGCATGGAAATGGGGAGAGGGGCCCCTTGTACTGCCCACTTTCAGTATTTGTTAGGAGAGACATGCTGTTGAGAAAAGGGCTTGTTGTTGGCAATGACATTATTCCCAATACATTCCGCTCATACCATATTCATGTGGAAAAAAATTCCTTTCTGCTGGTATGTCATTGACAGTTAGCATCAGTTATTGAGCGTATTTGATCTCCTATGTTCTGAATTTCATGAAAATCAAAGTGAATATAGTAGTTTTCTTGAAAGTGTTGGACAGCTTCAAACACAGAACTTGCACTGTATGTGTAATATATAATTGTAAACCTGGGGTTTACACAAGGATATGTTGCAGCTGAAAATACACCCTGACATAAACCTGTCTGGTTTTTATGGCACTCTCCTTTTACTCTATTTTAGATGTCTGAAAAATATAATATCTATAGTAACATGTATTTTAAAATAATGATACTAACATTAATAGGACAAATTATGATGCAATATTTAGACTTCATTAGTTCCTTTAAAGTATTTCTTTCATATTACAAAATTTCATTTTGGAAAACTGGTTCTTTTTTTTTGATGTGGGTTAATTCCCCTCCACCTATGGTTACTGAGTTTACCATGTAAAAAGAAACAACTGCTCTTTTCAACACCAGACTACCTACAGGATCAGCAAATTAGTTTAATTTCTTCTGGTGCTAGAAATACATAAGCTTTAATCATGAATCAGATACACACCCTCTGAAATATGTTAACTCATCAAAGCAAAGGGCCCACTAGCTTTTAAAGAGAAGCCTTATTATACATGGTATATAATACCTGATATTTATATTATATAGTTTGGTTTCAGTTACGGAGTTTGATGTGTATATACATGTGTTTGATGTGTGTATATGCATATACACTGGTTTCAAGGTGTAATTCCAGGTGTAATGCTGACTTACAGGAGGTTGGGTTGGGCCACCTGATGTTCTCTTTTAGCCTTCTCTAGATATATGGGCAGGTAACATGGGTGCTTTGCTTATAACAATTCTTCACAGATTTTATATTTTCTCAGTCTGGATAAAGGCTTGAGTTTATCCAGGTTAATTTTTGACAGTGACTATTCCACGGCATGAAGAGATTATCCTTTATTGAACTGTCCTTTGGCTGCATTACAAAAGAAGCTAGAATGGGTAACCTGGGAGGATGCAAAGACATTGAATATCGAGGAGTGAAGTTAGGAAAGCCAAAGCCAAAATGGAATTGAATCTGTCTGGGGTGCTAAAAACCAAGTAGGACTTCCTTAGGTACGTAGCCTTCAGAAAATGTGGGCCCAATTCTGAATGAGGTGGGGGACCTGGTTACACAGGGTATGGAAAAGGCTGAAGTACTGAGTGCCTTCTTGCCTCAGATGGCTCCCATGAAAGATGAGGAAGCTGGCAAATGTCATTGCAAGGCCACTCTTGATAATCTTTGATCATGGCAACTGGAGAAATACCCAGAGACTGGAGGAAAGCAAATGTCATGCCTATCTTCAAGAATATGGTAAGAGGGACCCAGAGAACCACAGGCCACGAGCCTCTCCTCGATCCTTGGGAAGGTGATGGAGCAGCTACTCCTGGAAACAATTTCCAGGCACATTTAGGAGAAGAAAATCATCAGAAGCAGTCAGCATGGCTTCAAGGGGAAGTCATGTTTGACCAACTTCAATGACTTCTACTGACTGGCCTGGTAAATGAGAGGAGAGCAATGGATACTGTCTACCTGGGCTTCAGTAGAGCCTTTGCCCTGTTGATGCATGGGCTGAATGAGTGGACAAATTAGATTGAAAACTGGTGGGCCCAGAGGGTGATCAGTGGCATGAAGTCTAGCTGGAGGCCAATAACTGGTGCTATACCCCAGGAGACAACACGGAATGTGGTCCTGTCTCACCTTTGCTCTAATGATCTGGATGATGGGGCAGAGTGCACCCTCAGCAAATTTCCTGATGACACAGACCTAGGAGGAGTGGTTGATATTGCAGAGGGTGGTGCTGCCATCCAGAGGGACCACAACAGACCAGGGAAATGTGCTGAAAGAAACCTCATGACATTCCACATGGATAAGCACTAAATCTCTCACTTGGGCAGAAACAATCCCACGTCCCAGTGTATGCTAAGGGTCACCTCGCTGGAAGGCAGCTTGGGAGTAAAGGACCTCCTGGTCCTGGCAGATACCAAGTTGAATTTGAGTGAGCAACATGCCTTTGCAGCAGAACGGGCCAATGGTGTCCTGAGCTGCAGGAGACAAAGCATTGCCAGCAGGTCGAGGGGGTGATCCTTCCACTCTACTCTGCACTGATGAGGCCACATCTGGAGTGCTGTGTCCAGTTCTGGGCTCCTCAGTACAAGAAGAGATATGGATGCACTGGAGAGAGTCCATGAAAGGCTACAAAGATGATTAAGGGGCTAGAGCATTTCATCTCTGAGGAAAGGATATGGGACCTTGGACTGTTTAATCTGGAGATAACTGAGGGGGGCAGGTGTTTGTATAATCTTATTAACATGTTTAAGTACATGAAGGGAGGGCTCAAATAAGATGGAGCCAGATTCTTTTCAGTGGTGCTCAGTGACAGGTCCAGAGGGAATGGGTGCTGACTGAAACACCAGAGGTTCCCTCTGAACATCAGGAAACACATTTTCATTGTGAGGATGACTGACTGCCAGTACAGGTTGCCCAGGTGGTGGAGTCTCCATCCTTGGAGACACAGTCCTGGGCAGCTGGCTGTAGGTGGCCCTGTTTGAACAAGGGTGTTGGACCAGATGACCTCTAGAGGTCCTGTCCAACCTCAAACATTCTGTGATCCTGTGCTTATATTAAAATTTAAGCCCTTGCTCTTGTTCGATTTTTCCATGATCGCTATGTCAGGAAAATACTTTACTCAGTTGCATCTGAAAAAGTGCTGCAAAACATTGTCCATCTTGTCCCACTTTGTGCATAGAAGAAAGTGGGATTTACTTGTGCAATGGATGTATTTTCTATTTTTAAAAAAATCTGGCCCATTGTTTTGCTTCTGCAGCAAATCACCAGAGTGTCTGAGCCCATCTGCTTTTAAGAATCCTTATTGTTCCTCCGGGAACAATAAACAGCATGCTACCAAGAGCCTGTGAAACTGGATTGTAGTTTTCATGTATTGCTGTTCACAAACAGACAAGTAACTGAAATGTTTTGTGCAGGAGAAGTGTTGCTCGTGTGTTTGCCTGATGGTGTTGGGTATCTCTGCATTTCCTGTGCCTGGCAGGGAATGGGGGTCCTAACATAACCTAACACCTTTCAGAGAGATCCCCTCTCCACATCTCCAAATCTTAGGCTTTGACATTAGTGGTTTCCTTGCTGGCCCTGTTAGGATAGAAAGAAACTCCCATGTGTTTCTTCCTGTGTCCAGAGAAGGGCAATGAAGCTGGTGAAGGGTCTGGAGCACAAGTCTGATGAGGATTGGCTGAGGGAACTGGAGGTGTTTAGTCTGGAAAAAAGGAGGCTAAGGGAAGATGTTATTACTCTCTACAACTGCCTGAAGGGAGGTTGTGGTGAGGTGGGGTCAGTCCCTTCTGTTGGGTAACAAGTGATAGGACCAGATGAAATGACCTCAAGTTGCACCAGGGGAGGTTTAGACTGGATACTAGGAAAGAACTCTTCACTGTAAGGGTTCTAAAGCACCTGGAACAGGCTGTCCAGGGAAGTGGTTGAGCCACCGTCCCTGGAGGTATTTAAAAGACATGCAGATGTGGCACTTAGGGAAATGGCTTAGTGGTAGACTGGGCAGTGCTGGGTTCATGGTTGGACTCAATGGATTTCAAGATCTTTTCCAGTCTAAAAGATTCTATGATTCCTTCTGGCATCTAGAGGTCCAAATCACTGCTCCTGGGGCATGCCTCCCCAGCTCCATTTGGCCTTGCCATCTCCAGATAACCACCCCGTCTTTGCCAGCCTCACTCAAATGACCGTGAGCTAACTTGAGGTGAAAATTTATTTCACCAGCAGGGATTCTCATCACAAACAGAAAAAAGAAGAAGATCAGAAGCCCAAAAATGCAACCACAATTCAAATCAAGGCTTAACTCCCAAACTGCCTGGTGCTGCTTACCATCACTGTGATTTCTGGAGTCCAACGCAACTCCCCAGACCAAGAGCAGGTGGGTTCAGAGAGCTCCTTTCTCTCTACCCCCTGCTAGATACTGAATTAATGAAATCAACTACATGATCCAAGGGACTGTGGGCTACCAAATGCTGAGATATTTTTTAGTACCACATGCTATTTAACCTCAATGATTGATGGATGTGGAGAATAGATGGGACTGCTGCTGAAGATCAACACCCTCAGGCCTCAATTAAGCCATCTGAAGTCACAATAAATTTTTCCAGGCAATCAAAAGGAGAGACAAGTGGTTCCCAGTAATTCCAAACAAATCAAATGCTCTTTATCAGCCACATTGTAGGTCTTCTTTATGCATCACAAGGAAGCAGAAATAGCTCAAACCCATGAAATAATTTCCAACTATCTGCAGTTACCTGGGGATCTTTGACTCGGCTCTATCAGGAATGCCAAGAAACTGTGTTTGTAATGTTGCCAGCCACTAACATGGGAGCAACTCTGCGGGCACAAATTGAAATGTGACCTAATCAGAGAGCTGCGGGAGAAGCAAGATGATTAAAAAGGAGGCACATTGAATCTGACGGAGATCAACGCAGACAGGAAAGGAAAAGGAGATCAGTAGTTTCTTAGATCTTGCTTAAAATCAGTCCTGCCCAGTTGGGAATACTGGCATGAATGCAGCAGTGAGTTCTGAAATGAGATGAACAGTTTATGTCAAAATAATGCAACAAATTCCAGCCCGAAGTAAATGTAGGAACACAAGTTTTGTGCTGTGCCTGAGGCCCTGATCCTGCGGATGATTACATGCATGAAAAAGCCCAGTGAATGCAGGCCTATTCATGCATGCACAAACACACACAGGATTGGGGTTTTATTGTGCATCCCCTGCAATCTACTGGATGGGATAGACATCAGCCTGAACTGTGGCCCATGTTTTCTCAGGAGCAGTTAGCAAACTAAACAAAACACATAACAAACCTGAGGCACATTTCACATCTGAGTCACTGAAAGTTTGTACAGTAAACACATGTACACAAAACTGGACAAGTTTATTTTCCACAAGGCAAGCTGGTTTTGGATTTTTTTTTAACTTATAAGGAAAGGGAAGAAATTCCTCCCCCCGTTCTCTGTGCATACATTTCCCTTGTTTGTGAGTCTTTAGAAGGCTATGAAACTGCAACAGGAGCAAACAAGAACTTTCTTTAATGAATAAATATTTACAACTGCCAACTTGGATACCTAAGGCTGAGGCTGATTTCTTTGAAACATGCACCGGAAACTCTCAGGACTTGATCCTGCCCACACTGAAACGTGTGTCCTGAAGCAGTAGCTGCTCCTCATAATGCATGTCTGAAATCCTGAGCAGAACCTCAGTGCACTTTAACAGAACTGGGTTGGCCTATTTGTGCTGGATAATTCAAACCTTTCTACATGTGCCGTCAGAATGCATCTATTACACTGTTCTTGGTGTCCTTCCTGTAATTCTTGTAATTCCTTGATGTAAAGCTTCTCGTTTGTTTGGCCAGTGCTTTCCTGGGGCCAAAAGTTGACCTCTGAAGCATGAGCCTGAGGCTGGGCAGTGCCAGAAAAGGTGAATCTCTTGTTATGAAGCTGATTGTGAGGCTGCAGAATTAGTGATTCCTCAACTGGGCAGCTGGGGAAATGTCAGAGTATGTCAGGGTTCTTTCAGATGTCCTTTGTCAATTCTGATCTTGCACGGTAAGAGAATTAAGATGAAGGGGCTAAAGAAAATCTTATTTTCTGAGGTAGAACAAAAGTTGCGTAAATTAAAAACTTCAAATATGAGCCTGACATAAGGCTGCTGGTAATAAATAGAAGATAATTTGGCAAGTCCAAAATTGTAATGTAATATGTCCCCAAGTAAGGCATATTTGTAAGCTTACTGGAATGCCTTTATCTGTGCAACCCTCCTTTTTTTTTATAATCTTGACTCTCCACAGCATATAATTCAAAATCCCACTGAGTTTCGTAAAGGGCATAGGATCAGCATTCACAAGTCATGAGATAACTTCTCAGCTTCTTCAGTGAGTGACCACATCAGCCAACCCCTGTCACTTCACTCTGTCCACTCTCTGCTCCTCGAAGATGAGGGTGAGCTCTGGGTCCAGCTGGTGGGTTGCTCTGTTGACAAGGAGCTTAATTTAAGCTCCCAGTGATATGATGGCAAACGGCTCCAACAGTCTTTTTCCTGTAGATGAGTTTCTAGCATCTCCTGAGTCTCTAGATCTCAAGCCTGGGATCAGATCTGGGAATACAATGCACAAAAAACTGCCTACGCAGAGAAATCAGAGTGGAAAAGGGGAGGGCTATGTGCCTCTGCTGGGGCAGTCCTCTCCAGAAGAGCTAATTGTGTCAGTCTGGAGGGTCTTGTTTCATTGTTTTTTCTGTTAATTTTTTCTCTTTGGTACAAGTTGAGTTTCTCAGTACTTTAAGCAACAAATATTTATATATTTGCAAATATATAAATATTTAAAATAGATTGTACTGATTCTTTATGAGGGAAAGTATCACCATAAATTTATTTCCACCTTTACTTTCCAGCTACCTCTTCTTTTCTGTGCGATCAGAGGTTTTGGCTATGGCTCAGAAGCCCAGTCCTGCTGCCACATGAAAGCTCAGGGAGCCAGGAAGGATATCATCACCATGAGAAACTGAACTCATAGAGAGCTGGAAAAGCCTTTTGGTTCTGACTCAAAACATTCCTGGAATGGGGTTTCAAGGCTCACACTGGAAGTGGTTTGCTGCAATCAAGCTGTGCAAGGTGCCACCAAATGTGTCCTTGTCCATCCCCAGAGTCATATCCAGGCATGGCCCTGCTCCTGGCACCAATCACAGAGGATGAAAATCATGCTGAGAGGAGCATGATCTCCTGAGTTATTTTTGTGAATGTGTGCAGACCCCTTTGCCTGCAGCCACCTTGGGTCTCTTTGGTGCCTTCCACTCCCACCCTTCACCCTTGTCCCCTCCAGGTCTTCCCTGGGTGTTCAGTCCCTGTTAGCCATGACCACCCAGGTCTCTCTGTGGCAGGGGCACATCCATGCTGCAGCACAGCCTCCTGACCCATGTCAGGGCCATGCCTGGATATGACTTCCCAGTGCCCCCCCAGTTTATGCTATTGTGACCGGGCTAGGGATTTCCACATGGATCAGCTGAAAATGTGGTTTAAATCTTGAACCTGGCAACTCCTGTTACAGACAGAGCTCCAGGGGCAGCATAAGTTGTGTGCACAGGAATAGAATCCTCTACGGAGGTTAACGTGTTTATTCTTTGTGGGTAGCAGTTTTGAACAAGAATTCCTCCCCACTTTGACTTCAGAGGTGTGGACACCAGCTCCCAGCTGGAGGCTTTGCTGCCCCTCTACGCAGCCCTGTTTGCACTGAGGCTGGTGATCAGTATAAACTCTTGGTAGAGAAACACTGACAGACAACTTATTTCTCCAATAGTTTAAGGAACATGGTAGAACAGTTTGTTAACTGAAAAAACAGTCCAAACTTCAGAGCATGATAATTTAGTTCAGATGTATCTCTCGAATAATGAAGACTGTTTCCCTCCCACAACACAACATACTTTCTGTCACATTTGTCACTGAAAAAATTTTAAGAAAGGGGGAAAACAACTAGGTCTGTCCAAAATGTATAGTTACTTCTATGTTAACTCTGAAATGGCAGCTAAGTGACAAAAACACTTTAAGAACCAGAGACAAATGTTGTTAATCCCCTTCTCACTCAGCAGGTTGTTACTATGGAGTGACATAACTTCAGGATACAAGACCAAATAAGAAAAAAAGAAGCTGGAAGGTAGTATTGTGAGGCAGCTTATTCTGAGTATGAGTCTGTATTCTGCTGTAACATCCTCTTTGTGACATTTTCAATTGAAAAAAAATTATATAGTACAGTTAATTTATTCAAAATTTCTGGTTTTTTCCAAGTGGGGCCACTGGCTCTCAGTGAGAGAAATTCTTCTTGCCCTTAGACCTGCTCATCCTGAGGAAGTGTGCTTGAGCTGGATGCACACTTCCTTGTTCTTCAGTTTTCAAAGCTCTTTTTTTTTTTTTTTTTTTTTTTTTTGGTGCACCTGCTGCCTTCTGTGAGAGGAGTTGAAATGCGAGAAAAGGACATTTCACTTGGGGGTAGGAGTCCAGCCCTGCACAGGCAGAGGTGGTCCAGGGGCAGGAGTTGCACAGCTTTGGTGCATCTCCTGTGGCCCGCTGGGCATCGGAGAGAAGCTCACAGTGACTCAATGCTCCTGCCTCACTTCCTTTCTTGTTCACCTGGGCAATGAAGGCAATTGCTAAGATGAAATGTAGGTATTTGTTTTAAACACAAAACCAAACACCAAACGCTTCTTGACAAAATGGCCCTTCTCAGTTTTAAGGTGATACATATCAGAATGAAATGTAAGGTTAGCCTGACTTTTTCTCAGCTTAAGTGCAGACTTGCCTGTTGTCTGCATACCCACCATGTCCAATGAAAAAACAAACCAGCTGTGCTGCCCCTCTGATAAGTAGCAGTACAGGTTTGCCTCTGGGCAGATATTTACTGCTACATCTGGCTTTGCTTTGCCATACTGCTAACCTTCCTTTTCCTTTCTACATTTGTTTTGTTTTTATTAAATTTCCCCTCTGAATACTCTAGTTTGTATTTCTAATGTCAACAATTTCTTTTATCATAGATAATAACTTCCTCTGACAAAACCTGTACCATCCTACATGCATTTCAAATCCATTTGATAGACAAATATTGAAGTACAATATTTGGCCGTGCATGCAATTGTATGTATTTATAGTAATCAAATTCTAAGGTATGAGAGCCAAGGAGTAAGCTGGTTGCCATTCTCTTAATCATGTATTTAGCTGACAGCTTCCACTAAAGCTTAATGAAGTTTATGTTGTGATATTGTGATGTTTATGAAGTAATTTATGTGGTATGCTTAAGTATTCTATAAAAACAGCCATAAAAACACAGCTATGCCTTTTACTTGCCACAATGAGTAAAAACTGCAATCTCTAGAGAGAATAAGCATCTATTGATATATAGATTGAAAAAGGAAAGTGGACATCTCCAGTTAAGGAAGACAAATGACTTCCTTTTTGTTAAGTAGGATGCAGAAATCGTATCTTGTCTTGTTTACCAATACTGCCACAGGCTTTATGCAATTCATTTACCTTTCTGGAGCTCTGTCTCCCACATATGCAATACATCACAGAGGGACTATGAGATGGAGAAGTGCTTGTAAGAAATGTTGAGGCCTGCTCTTGAAAGGTAACAGAAAAGACTTCATTTATGTATTTGGTTAATTCTGGTTGAGAATTTGAGGTGACAGCTATTTCTTGCTTTGGAATGAAACCAGCTTATCAGAAATGGTCTGGATCCACTTCACTAACTGGTGTTTTCTTCTCTGGCATGCTCTAAATGAAGAAAGGCCTAAGTGAAGGATATCCATAATGCTCTGTTTAGATGCAGCTTCTGTTAGCATGGACAGCTCAGGACAGCAAGGAGCATTTAACTTTCTTTCTGTGTCTACATGGCTGCAGATGAACAACTTCCTTGCATCACTCAGGGGCTTGACTTGGCCCATACTTTTTTGACAACTGCACTAAAGTGTATTGTCTTCCCTAATTTCACTGCACAGTATAAGAGTTTTTCAGTGATAGCTCTTTTCTGAGGTATTTTAATCACTATCTGGCTTCCTTTTACCCTCTGCAAAGCTTTGCTCTCTATTGGTGATGTGGTCACCATGCCTTTAAACAAAACCCACCTAGCACTGAGACTTTGTCTGGCTTTCCTGGCAGAGCTTAGGGATATGCTGCCTTGGTCTCCCTTGGCTACAGACACTTTCTACAGCATCTCATTCACAGCAGTCACACGGGAATCCTGATGCATTTTGTCTGTGAGCTGACAGGACTTTGTCAGATCATGACATTTAGGAGGTGCTTTGGCAGGCAGCTCTCAATGCTTGAGGGAGTGTATCTGCAGCCAACACATATCCTTTTAACTTGTAAACCTTGCAAAGTTGAAGCTCAAAAAATCTCTTCACCATTGTATTTTCTCCCCTCAGTACTGTTACACACTGTGCCCTTTCCCATGTGCTTTTTTTTCATGCAGACATTTTTCACATGCTTTCTTGGATCACCTCTGGAAACCTTCTTCACCTTCTTATCTGCTTTGCCCTGTATCAGGTTTTCTGGAAACACCATGGTTTGTGAAATGACTTAACATGAATAATGGTACCAATGGCTTTTAGGCTGAATCCTTTTGTTGGCAGTATCTGGAGTATCCATTGCTCTGATAACTAATTCCTGGTTGCTCTTCTAGCACTGTGCTCAGATCACCGGCAAACATTGGATCCATTTGCTGCTGTGTGACCTTGTTTGTGGACCCTGATTTTGAGCTTCACACAGTTTTATGCCTTGGGACCCTTTTCTGACTATTGACTAGTGCATTTGTACTGCAGAAAAAGAGTGAAAGCAATGTCCAACTCCCCTGCTCTGAGCATTTTGTCCTGGAATTGATTCCAACCCACTTTTCAAAGTAGTTAATGGCTCTACTCTGCCGTGGTGCATCTAGATGGTCCTATGGGAGCGCAGGTGTTGAGGGCAGTCCAATGTCACCTGCGAAAGCCTGGCTAAGGAGTAGGTGATGGAGGTACCACACAGGTTGTGAGCTTTTTGTCCCTTTCCATGCATGCTGGATTTCCCACTCTGCTGTACAGCTTGTGCTCATCAAGCCCAGCCATGCAATAGGGAGCTCCTGACAATGCTGACATCCTTCCACTTCCCATACACAAGCTGTGTTGTAGAGATGATTAGGTTTCACTGTCACCCGTGTTGGGTGGAAATGCTCTCTGCATCACCTCTACCTCTTGCCCTCATCCTGTACGCTCAGTTCTGCCCTGTGCATCTCCCCACCCATGCTGGCTCACCCCTTTGGAGGCTACACTGTGAAGCCATTTAAAAGAAAATACAGATTTAAAAAGTCAAAAATAATTTTTTAAAATATTTTTAAGTGATGGACTATCTTAATCTGTATTTGTTCTTACCACAGGAAGAGTGGAGCTGGGCACAGAGTCTAGGGCAGTGCAATACAGCACCAGAGTGGAAAGGAGAAATGGGAATGGACAGTACATTCAGGAAAACACCCAAAGCTGACTTTGCTGCATGTTTTAAATCAGGAACCCAGAGCCTGTGACAAACTGATCTGCAGTCTCTCTTCTAAGGTGAAGAAAAGTCTTCATCCTCTTAGGAGCTTCCAGCACTCCCACACACATTATGAAGCAGGATACAAAGGCTTTTTGACATCACTGGGAAAAAATGAACCCTCCCTTTGCATTTTTGTTTCTGTGCTCTGTGAGGCTGCTGGGCTGGTTACTGAGGTTTATGTCCTGCCTTGGCAGCGTGTGAAGAGTTTACAAGAGGAGCAAACTCTCCATTTTGCTGACAACCTTGGGGAAATGGGAGCAGATTGCAGGTTGCTGTTTATCATCAGAGATCTCATGGGTCCCTGCCTGGGGTAGGCTCTGGATGGGAATAGCCTCTGTATGTTTAGTTTTTGCTTAGAATAGATGTGTAATAGATCCTTCCGGAGAAAACCCTTGTTAATTAGAGGAGAAGCAAGAGATGGGCAGACTGGGAAAGGTCAGAGCTCTGGAAAATATTTGTCAATTTCAGTCTGTTTAAAATTGGGCAAAATAAGTGGGCGTGTGGGGCTAACCAGAGGGTTTGTTTAGCGAAATTAGTCTTAGATGTTTTTGAGCCAGGTGCAACCAGGAGGTGCTCTTTTCAGGACACCACTAGTCCTTTCCCAGCCTACATAGGGTGCCAAGGCTTTGGCCACACCAATGCCTGGGCTTTTCCAGCCACTTAGTCCACTAAAATTCAAGTCAGAACCTCTGTGTCACAACGTAAGTAGTGGCAAGGACCTTTCTGGTTTATGTCTGAATAACAGCACATTCACTGAGTGGACTAACGTGCTGTCCTGTCTCTTTGTGCTGTATTTGCTGATGCAGTAGAGTCCCTATTCCAGCTCAGGCCAATGAAAGATGCTCCTGAGATCTGCAAGCAGCCAGGAAAAGATAACTATTTAGAGAGAAACAGAGTAGCAGCTCAAGAGGATTGAAGCATTTTAGCAAATGTTTAAAACCTGCATTTCTAGCCTACCTACATATAGTTTTTGTATTCTCAGAACTTTCTATGCAGTTACAAGATACATTGGCTGGCTATAAAGTTTACATTGCACTTCATCATTTGAGAGACACATTAGAAAATCTTGTGTCTTGGTCCTTTTTTTTCCCCCAATGTGCAGAGACCTCTCCTGTCTTACTTGGTTGCCTCTTGCTAAAGAGCCTTGAAACAGCATCTCCTGGCACCTCTAGGAGTTTCTCATTTCATACAAAATTTATCATACTTGGAAAGATCTGAGTGCACAGGTTTAAAATCAGATTTCCACAGTTGTGTGGTGGAGGGAACTCACAGGAGGACAGAAGGAGCCAAGAATATGACTGAAGCAGTATCACTTTGAATCCAGAGGGAATACTGGTGATACTTGCTCAGTTTTAAATTGAAGCCACTCTGACACAGCTTCTCTGTCAGTTGTGATACACGTTTATATTTTGTTTTAAAACCAGTTAACTTATTCTACAGGCTGAAAATGCTCCAGCCAAGTTTTCTTCATTATGGAAGCAAATTCTTAACACATCCTAGCTGATGATGGCAAAGAGACAAACCCTTTGCGGGTTTGGTTTTTTTTTTTTTTTTTGCCTTGTCACAAGAATGTTCGAGCTATTCAATTCCCATCCCTAATGAGGAGTTAGTTTTCAAACATATCTCTGCCTGTCTCAGAGCATTGATGCTTAGGAATTTGGAAAAATTTGTGTACAGAAGAACAGAAATTACATACTTTTTGCTACTTTTCTATGGCGTTTTTACTCTGGGATTTCTGTTAATGTTTTCCTGCCAGAATGCCTTACTGAGCCCGTAAGAGCAAAGGCATGGACACTCAGCAGTGCTCCCAGGGCAGGAAGGGGTTTTGCTCACTGGGCATTTAGAGGCACTTGAAGTGCAGTTTGGGTGTAGAGGACCCATTGGTATTGGGCAGATGGACACCTCTCTGTAGCTCCACCAAGGCTGGTGACAGTGACAGCCACCATCCCCTGAGCAGGGGAGGCTGGTGGGAGTGTGCTGCCTGCACTGTGCTGGTGCCTGCAGTGGGCAGGGGCAGAGGGGGAAAATGCAACTGCTCTTTAAATTTCCCATGTAAAGCTAAATTTTCTGCCCCATGCTCATCCCCTCACCAAGGGGGTCACCACCAACAGAGGGGTCTTTCTAAAGATTGTTGATTCTCTGAAATGCGCGTCCATCCGTGGGCAGCTGGTTGGTGTTTCAGGGAATCCTGGCTCTGGTAAGCATGTTTTATGGGCCTGCTGTTCCAGCTGTTATTGCTAACAGATTTCCCACCACTGCATCCCAGCAGGGGTACTTCATATCTCTCTGCAACTTGGGATGTTTCCTCTTGAAGGTTGCATTTCATGTTGAGACATTTCCATGCTGCTGATCAGAAAATATGAACATTTCAAAGTCTCCTTGTCAGAATAACGGCAGTGGGAAAGCTGAAATAGTGATAGAGGGGGAAAAAAAGAGTCTTCTGGGCAAAGACTCCTGGCTGGAAGATAATTTACACTACTGCTGTTATAAAGCGTTACACACAACCACAAGCTGATGCAGGTGGATAAGAAATCAAACCACTCCTCTCTTCACAGCCCAAGCCTTCACGTCAACCTCCACTGATGCCAATAAACTGGGTGAAGTCCAAACTCATCACTTGTGTGGGCCTGAGGGGTTTATTCAGAAAAGGCTGTGGCTTGAGAGCCATCATGGTCTCCTGTCTTCTCATAGTCACCACCACACCAGCCTTTGGACAAGATGGTTGTAGAGCAGTTCTTTCTCTCTGGTGCAGGACCATGACCCCCTCCTCATGGTACCTGTGCAGAGGCACTGCGTGGTGGTTTCCCAGGAACGTCTGAGTGGCAAATCAGTAATGGTGGGATTCACCTTATTTAGTTTTAGTAAGTGCCATTTTGGAATTTAGAGCTGATTTAGGTATCCCAGATTGTCTTTATCACTCACTAGAGAAACTGGTCCTTCTAGGGGGGTATTTTGGATGGAATGAAGCATGTGGAAGTGGCTCAGTACTCCACATCCAGAAATAGTCATCCACCTTGTGACTAAGTCTCAACTAATCTGGAGCTGGTTATCCATGCATTCCAGGGGAGGGAGACTGGTGACTCCAGCGGATGGTTACTCCACTGTCTTGGAGTCCTCCCATGCACTGTCCACAGAGGTAGCCAAGACGACCCCAGCAGACTGAGCCCTGACCTTTCAGATGTTAGAAGAGCTCAATGCCACTCCATCTGCTGATGGACCTGAAGAGTTCTGCTGTTGTATTGCTGTAGCGTGGCCCATGCCAGCAGGGCTCTGCCTCTGCCTTCTGGGAGGTGTCACCAAGTGAACTGTCCCTCTGGGACTAAGAGTACCCTGGAGAAGGCAATGCCACCATCAGCATGGGGTTCATGGTGACTCCCCTGATCAGCATTTGAGAGCCATCCAGCTCTCCAAATCTCCAGCTGCCATGGGATTTCAAATCCCCCTCCATGGGATTTCATCTGTTGCTCTGGGCAAATCCTTCAGTTAGGGATTAGCAGAGACATCTCTCGTGGCAGTAAAGGGTCTGAAAAGGGTCTACAGGATTTTTCCTCAGTGGGGCAATGTTGAACATCAGTGTACTCCCATGCTGGAAATAATATATGCTCATATTGAATTAGATGTGAATTGAATTCTAGCTAAGAGACTCACTGGGGTCTTACTGCTGCAGAACCAAAACCGGGCTTGAATGGAGCATCATGGAGCAAGGCAGCACTGGGAGACATGTCTATTGTCCAAAGCAGGGGGAATCACTTACAAACTGCGAACAGAGAGAAGCCGAGGTGGTAGAAATGGCTGGACTTTGCCTCTGGATCACAGTTCCTGCATGCACTGAGGGAGAAGGTTGTGTGTCAAGCTTGCTCTCCTTTAATGAAAAATGCATTAGGGAGGCCAAAACATGAAGAGCTCTGTAAATAAAAGGCAAACAGATAAGATGCAGTTTCCTATGATCTCTCCAGAGATCTCATCTTCATCATTTAATTACAGATGCAAAACTGAGTAAGTTGCCAAAGTAAACTGTCCCAAAACAGAACAAATATTCTGGGCACAGAAGCAGTCTTCTGATCAGGTTTTACATTTTTCTGTGAAAAGAAATGTGAATAGATTTGCTGGAGGACATTTTATTTTTTGTAAACTACGTGCACTTCTTTTGGGGTTTGTTTACTGGTCTGGGTCTGCTGTTTGTGTCTCAAGAGCCCTTAGCAATATTGCTTTATTTTGACAAAGCTTTTCTAACAGCCATAATATAGTTGCTGTATTTTGAATCACCTTGCACATAACCAAACAATCTAGAATGTATTTGTCACAGCTTGCAAACATTTCTGTAAAGAGTTGACTTCATTTCTGTTCACTCAGACCATATTCAGCAACTTTCCTCATTATTTTTGTCTGAAACTCTGCTTGAAAGAATTGTTCTGAATTAGAAGTTGAAGGAATAGGTTTGAAACCTTTTCTTGCTAGTTCATTAACCCAGTTTAATAGATTTTGTGGGAGAGTATTTTCTCCATACAATGGTTATTTAAGCAATAGTTTCTATTTTTTTCCAAATATTTATAAACCACCGAGTTCCTCTGATATTTATTGGCACCTTGGAGCAATTTATTGCACATATAATGGAAAGGAATGGATAAAGTTACATCTATTATAAAACGAGGGTATTTTTATTTGTACTTTAAATACTTTTGTGCAACTTCTGAAGCTGGTGTACAAAGGAGAGGGTTGTGCTCTTGTACTTGTTTATCTTTATTTTGTTAGTGAATTCTTTCTGGTGTCATGCTTTGTGCGTGGCTCAAAAAAAGTCATTAGGATTAGAGCCAAACATTAACCTTGTGACCTTCTTGTTTATATACCTACTGTAAGTCTGTTCTGCTTGTATTTCTGCAGTTAGTAAAAGCAAACTTGTGTGCACAGTCCCTGGATGGCAGTGGGCAAACTGAAATGTTTGTCAAGATCACTGATACTACATCCCTTTAAAACCAAATCTTCAAAGGCATGTCAGTGGCTGAGATTAAATGAGAAGGAGGCTTTTAAAATGCGTGTGTCTGCCTCCTTTCAAAAATAGTAAACTGACAAAAATAGCATCGTGACCCAAGGTGGTGATGCACAGTGCAATGAATGGAAGATGAATACACATTTTAATGTTGGCTTAGCTTGGTAAATGAACATAGGCTATAAAATTCAAAGGAAAAAACTTACCATCTGTCCCTGTCACAGTTCCCAGGACAATGTACTAGGGTAAAAGTGAAAACGGCTGAAAACCCCAGATGTTTCTGCTGTTCTTGAAAAACTGTTGTTATCACTATTCCTTGGGCTTTTTTGAAAGTGTGATTTTCTCCATCTGTGGGAGAGGAAAATCACTGACTGGTCTCAGTGTGGAAAATGTTTGAATGCAGCTACAGTGGGTAATACCAAAGCATGGTGCTTTGGCTTATTAATTTCCATGTGTCAGGGCTTCCTGAAAACAGTAAATTGAGAAGTTGTGGAAAGGTTTTAGGCTTGTCCGTTTTTACCAGTAAAACCCAACAGGAAAATATTAATGTACCACAGCACCTCACAATGCCGTGCTGCCAAGGGATCACCCTGGGGAAGGGGTTGGGCACAGATGCTGCCATGGGGCAGAGGGCTGCAGAGCAGTGCCAAAGGCTGGGTGCTCCTCTCACTGCTGGCCAAACAGCTTTACTGGTTCCTCTGCCCTGCAGCTGCAATGACCAAACGTCACAGTCAGATCTGCCTCCTCTGGGACTCACTCCGGGGTCACCGATTGCCAGTGAATCCATCTGGCACAGACGCCAGATAACCCCTCTGCCTGTTGCACTTGCGGCTCAGCTTGCACCTGGGAAAATGGAAGGAGAAAGACAACACCAGGACCTCAGCTGGTGTAATGTATTTCTTTTTATTCAGTGTCAGGCAACACCGGATCATGCCCTGCCTTGCCAGAATGGGCTTGCTCGCTGGCTTGGCCATGGCCAGATGGACACTGGTGTGCAGGAGCACTCATCTGCCAGCAGCTCCTGGCTTGGGGATGTCCTGCTGGGAGCCTGGCTCCTGCCCAGCTGCTGCCCAGTGCCACCATGCACACCTTGGCTAAGTTCCTACAGACACAGGCTGCTGTCACTGCATTTAATTTTATTGCTTGTACCAGATGCTGCATCTCACTCTCAGTGAGAATGAGACCTGGACTTCTCCTCTGTCTGCCTGTTGTCATGTGCTCAGAATAAGGATTGCTGCTGGTGTGAAGGCAGCAGGAAGGCTGGTGCAGCCAGCCAAATCCCACCAAACCTCCCTTCTTCACTGTTCTCCCAATTTGTTCATCTGACTGGCCACCCTTCCCCTAAAAGCTTCCATTGCCATGGTTGCAGCTGCCTTCTTCACTGGCTTCCCCTACCATCCCAAGGCAAATGCATCTTACTCTCCTCCTTTCCCTCCCTCCTGTGCATGCTCATATGTCAGCTGTGCCAGACTACGAAGAGAATATTTGATTGCAGCAACGTCCTTACGAGAGCAGAGTGTTCTGTAATTCCATTATCAAACACATCATGTGTTTTGATCACACAGGGAAATTAATTCAGTCCATCAGTGCATGTTTATTGCCAGTGCAAACCTCAGCAAGACTTTTAAAGAAAAATCCCTAACAAAGCACTTTTGTTGTAGGTTGGTGTATTTTAAAATTGATACACTTTATTTTTCATTCAGTGAAAGCCTCAGTACTGTTAAGTCCCCAAACACTTAACAATCCCTGCAGATACCCTTGATAGCATTGCAAATTTTGAACACCTCCTTGATGGATATCAAATACAGTTATCAATGCAAAAAGTGTTTGAGTAAGGCTCCATCTGTGGAAAAGTAGGGTCAAGCAGAGGTAACTTTCTTGTGAAAAGTAATCTTTGTAAATAATTTTTTGTGCTTTTCAGTGAATGGGGGATACTGTCTCCAAGGTAGGGACTCCTTTCAAAGTGCAGATAAACACAAGCTTAGCCTGGAAAGAGACCTAAGAAAGCCAGAGAGATATACATTTGGATTAAATCTTTTCTCCAGTGAAATCATACAATGATTTTACATTATTTTATTGTCTTATAGGGCAAGCTTCTGAGACATTCAGACCTTGTCTCATTTCTGCTCAATCTCTAGCAGATGTGAGAGTGACAGGTGAATTACAAAAGGGAAAAGTCTGTAGGAGATGACAGATGGCTCTTAACTGTAAACAAATTTCTCAGGGATGCAAAAAAAAGGGACTAAAGAGAACAAGGAGTCAGCCTTGAGATAACAAGGTACTGATATAAAACAGAGTTATGATGGCAGAGCAGGCTGTGCCTGGGGACTCTATGGATGTGCAAGGAGATGAGGAGACAGATGGGACAAAGAAGGAAAATTTCTGGAAAAAAGGAGGCTTGGAAACCACTGCCTGCCATCTGTCCCTGTCCTGTTCTGTCAGGGTCCCCATTCCTATTCCCCAGCACTTCTTTTCACTCATGCAAAACCTTCTGTCTTTACTCCTTACTACTCTTTAAAATTTAAATGCGTAATTCCAGTTTTGGGTCAGATGTTGACTCTCCAGGTCAGAAAATGGGAATACTTGCTGTGGAGAGAAAATGTTTTGATTATATAGGCAGACCTCCTGTTTCTACAAAAACAAGAAGAAAGTTGTTTAAATAATGGTTGCTAATCATGTGAATGAGAGAATGTATAGAGATAACCTAGGGGGTGTGTGTGTAGATGTATGTTTGTGTGTAACCCCAGTGTAGCCATCCATTGGAATCAGACTCCTTTGTAACCTTATGGTAACTTTATTGGAAAGAGAAAACAGAGGAGAGTATTGTTTTCTAGAAATGTTTTAGCATTGTAAAGTAAATACTCCAGCAAGTATTTACTAGCAGGAATACTATTACCACGGTTAATGAAACTCTAATCAGTAAATGGAGCCAGCTGCAAACACTGGGCTTTTTTTCCTTAAAGTGCCCAAATGTCCTAATAAGCATTTTCTTCCCTCAACAAAAAATATCTATTTTTAAGGCTGCAAACTGCAAGGGGACCTATGAGACCACAAGTGCTGTGCTGCAATCAGTAATAAAAACACTACATAAAATGTTAGTGGAAAGTATAAAACTTCACTTCCGATACAGAGGTCTAACCTTTACTAAGAGGTTTGGGTGTTAAAAAGGAGCCTGAGTCTCAGAAATGCCAACTATCGAGAATATTTAGGGTATGTGGTAAGTGTCTGTCATATGTCTGCAATAAATGGGCTATTGAATCATTGACCTGACCAGTAAGGGCAGCCTGTGCTGGCCAGAAGGGCCAAGAGTTGCTCACTGAAAACACAGATGGGGACATCTGCCCAGCAATGCCCCCAGCCCCGTCTCTGCCACCACCGAGGGCAGCCCCCAGTCTCCAGCATCCTTCTGCCTGTTCAAGATGAAAAGTCTGAAGAGGATTTTCTCCAGTTCTCCAGCCTTCTAACATGAAGTTGCCCAGTAAGTGTGTCTGGAGGTAGCCTTGGAGAGCATGGACTCAGTGTTTGCAGCTCTGCAGGAACTGCCTCCAGGAACCATCCATTTAAAATTTAATTTAACATTTCTCTCTCTCCCCCACAGGCCCCAGAGTACCCTGCCCTGTTGCTGGGATGTTTTACAGCCCTTTTGCTTTGCAAAACTTCCATGCACAGCCTGCATTTTCCTGGGTAATAGCCAGCTGTGGGTGAAGCATTGCTCTTCTCCGGTATTGCTTGAAGTGAGTTTGAGGATGGGTGAGGGATTGTTTGTGTGATCAAACTTCAGACATCTAACATAAGCAGTCTCCACAGGAGCAAACCTTTCTCTGTTGGACTCCAGAGGGGAATCAGGATCTCAAACGTAGGGCCTTTAACCTGCACTCTAATCAGAAGTCTACAGCTGGTGGTTGGAATTGCTGTGAGAAGTGTCCCGTGCATCTCTGAGCACAGCCCCCTCTGGTACAGCTCTAATGGCATGCAGGGAATTGAGTGCTAAGTATCAACTCATTAATGTTTCTGGGGAAGGAGAATAAACTTTGCAGCCAAGAGCAGTTTTCCTAAGATTGTTTTCCTAGTGTAGCTCCCTGCATCCTTGGTTGTGTTTATGAAAAAGCATTTTTGTTTACATGGAAAAACAAACCAGAAGAGTTTTCTCATCTGTCATCCCCCTATTTCTACAAATACACACATGTCCTCGGAAAGAGCCCTGCTTGGGCACTGGCTGGGGCTCAGTGGCATCATCGTGTGTCTGTAATGAGCAGTCACATACCACCAAGAGTAAGCAGTTGATGCAAACAGTTAACAAATAGCCCAGAGGGTTGCTATGGCTCATCCAAAAGAAATCCAGAACCCAGCTTAATCTTTCTACTAACTTTGGGTGGGTTGATGCAAACTCTTCGCTTGCTTGCAGTTAGTTCATTGAAAATTAAAGGTAATTCCAAAAATGGTGATACCAATTCCACATTTCCCACTATACACAAGTCTTTCAAGTGGGGCAGGAGAGTCAACACCATATTTTCTGTTTTGATTTATGTGATGAAGTTTATGTCTCAGACCTTTAAATATTCCCTGCTGGTTGGTGATGCCTCGTGAAGGGATGACTGTCCACTTGTGGGGCACAGCTGGAGCCAGCTTAGAACATGTACAAGAAAGACTCATGTTAGACTCACCTTGTGGTCCTGGAGACACAAAACCTCCATGGATGTGTATTGCCCCTCACAGGCAGAGGTTTGGGCATGTGTGGAGCTCTGTGGCTGCACCAGGAGCTGGAGGATGCCATGGGTCAGTGGGGAAAGTGGGACAGTGAGGCAGTGCTGGTGCCCAGGGCAGAGCTTAACATGATTTCTTCAGGAGACGACTCACTGGGGAGGCCCTGGGATGACACTGGTTTTACACTCTGCTGCTGTGTGAAACTCTTTGAAACTCCTTTGGCAGTCCTTAGCCATGAGACCTTGAGAGAGACAGAAAACGTCCAGCAGACCTCTTTTATTACTCAATTTAATATTTGCTTAACTAAAATAATAAAATATCCTGAGTTGGAAGTGACCCAAAAGGATCATTGAGTCCAACTCCTGGATCTGCAGAGGGCAACCCCAAAAATCACACCCTGTGCCTGAGACAATTGTCCAAACAGTTCCTGAACTCTGATAAGCTTGATGCCAAGATCACTTCCATGGAAAGCCTGGGAACATATGTGCAACAGTCCCCATCCCTCAGTCACAGCCTACAGGGGCAGTTTGGTCCTGTGTGACTTGCTCCTTCCTCTACCCTTCCCATGGAATATTCAAGTATGCTGCAGGCTCAAAAAAACCCTCTTGCCTTGTCTTTTGTACTTTTCATGCTTTCAAAGAAAAACTGTTTTAAGACTGAATATGCCCAACAGAATTCTGAAGAATAATTTATATTGAAACAGAAGACATGGGTAGAAAGAAACTAAGAAAATACACACATTTTGGCAAGGAATTGTAAGTAATTTCAAACCAGAAGTTATTTTTTGGTCCAGCTTCAAGTTACAGAATATGGTTTAAGGTGTCTTACTCTTTAAAAAATGTTTAACAGGCATTATTCAAATATGTCATGCAGGTCTTTAGAGTGAAAAACATTCATGTCTGTGAGATCACCAGGATATGTTGCAAGAGGACATTTCTGAGTGGCAGACAGCCACGTTACTTAATGAAATAACATTTTCTTTTAAAGCTAATTTACATTGCATACTTTTGGCTCCTCAAGTACATACAGGAGGCAGAAATGACTGTGTGCTTTTAGCTTTTCCAGACTGTGGAGGAATTAAGAAATAAGTGAGCAAAATGGAAAGAACAGAATAAGGAAATGTTAACAACAAAACCACCCTGAAGAGGAGATAGCATGTATCGGGAAAAGCAAGGAGATGGGAGAAACAAAGAGGGAGAGATGGCAGGGGAGGTGATAGAGTCCTCAGCGTGGGCATGGGAAGCCTAATGGCCAAACATCCCTGCCCATGGGGAAAAGAAACTGACCCCTGGTGCGGAGGGTTAGCAGGCAAGGAGGGAGTTACTGTGCTCCCTGGTGTATAAATATCTCTTTGTAGATGTAAGATTTTATTTCCCTCCTATTACCACAAGAACTTGTTTGGAACCTTCTCAGGGTTGATTCTGCACTTTCTAAACTTTTTCTCTGTACAGTTGCAACTGAATTTTGTTTCCTACCCAAACAGTTCCTGTGTCCACCCTGACAGATCCATTTCTGCATTAGAGAGGCAATGTTTCTGCCCTGCTGAGGCCAGATGATGGGTCCATGGCATGGAGAGAACCGGCCTAAGGGCTTCCTGTCCCTACAACCCCAGGATATGCCTTCACTGGGCCTGGCTTCACCCTGCAACGTGCATAAGACCTGCTGCAGACTTTGCAGCAGATGGAGAACAGAGCTAGAAAGATGTGAGAATGGTCTGGGGGAATGTATGTGGGCTTTCACTGTGCAAACAGTCACCTCAATGCTGGTCCATGGCTGGAGTTGTTTGAGGAGGACATTTGGCAGCACCACTTTACCCCTTTGGACATGCCAGCATTAGCTGAGTTTGCTGCCAGTGCTGTTTGAAACTCAGCAGCTCAAAAACAATATGCCTTGTCCTCAGCAAGGAACAAAATCAGCTTTCTCTGTTTTAATTACCCAGTCTTGTCCTTCAGTCCTCTAGCCCTGTAAACCATGTGATGGAGTTGGAGTCCCAGTCTGCTGTTCAGAGAGAGAGGGAAGGGCTGTAGCCCACACCCTGCAGGGAAGAGCTGGGAATTAGGAACAGTCATAGGCAGTGTTGAAAGGAGAAGCCCCTGATTATTTTTGAAAAACAGTGAGAGCTTCAGAACACCCAGGAACTTTGGGTGTTTTGGTGTTAACAGGATTCTAATTCAATATGGACACAGAAGGCATGATAACCATTAAGGGTCGGATCTCCTCTAGGATGCAGCAGTTCAGACACTGAGCTTTGAAACTACAGATAGTTTGAAGCTCAAAAGATGACTGTGGGCAAAAGCTCAGAAGAGTCTTTGAATTGTCATCAGGCTTCCTGTGTCCTTTGTGCTGAATCCAAAGCTTTGGTGATACATGAAAGAGCTGGTGCCTGGCATCAGGCAGGGAGCTCTCATTTCAGTCCATGGCATGCATTTTCTGAGCTCAGAGTTTATTGTAATGGGAATGCTGGGCTGGGAGAGCTCACCACGTACCCACCAGAAGGGTCAGCCCTAACCAGTATGTTCATCCATCAGGCACCTCAGTAGAGCTCAGCAGCAGGAGAGGTCACTGTCACCTCCTTCCCCAGCCACGCCAGTGGCCAGGCTCAGCTCCATGGCCCAGGCACCAGCTCAGGAATGTTGCATCACATCCCCTTTTTTTCTGTCTAGCCTCTCTCCTTTCCCACTTCTTTCTCTCTTTCTCTTCCCCGCTGCTCCTTGCTTTCATCAAATCTCAGAGGGACATCCAGCAGGCAGAGCTGCCCTGGTCCCAGTGCTTTGTGGTCTGCACTTTTAGAGCTCCTGGAAAGATGCTGCCTGGGGTTTGGCACTGGCACTCCTGCATTTTGCAGCTGAAAACACATGGAGCTGATGAGCAGGAATGTCTGCCGAGGGAAGGTGAGCAGGCAAGCAGTGTTCCTCGCTGAGCTGCTCATTTTGGTGATGGCAGAGCTCCCCAGCCAGCCTCCAGTGCTCAGTGAAGCAGTAGGATACAGTTAACTGCTAGCAGGGACATGTCAACACATGGAAACCAAAAATTCAACTCTCAGTTTGCAAAAAATACCAGGTATTTCCCATGACATTGTTTTTATTCAGGACATATACAGTTAAAATGCTGCTGGATGTCAGACAGGAAAATCAAATTGAAGATAACTCTTAATCATGAAGGCAAAAATGCTTCTTTTGAAAACATAAACATGTTATTCTATTTCTTTCTAACCTAATCAAAGTGATGACCATTTTAATATATATTTCTCTGTCTGGCTATGTTGTGATCCTTGGTTATTTTCCTCAAATTCACTGTCACCTGAAGAGGCATTTGCCTCTCACTTCTCTAAGTTATTATACAGGTCTATAGAGAAACATTCAATTGCCAGCTTCTTTCCTTACTTTTGCCCTTTGAAAGTATTTCTGAACATACTCCCTTGAAATGATGAAAACCAAATAGAGAGTATCTAAAAATGAAAATTATCCCCTATTCTAAAATGAGCTACAAAATACTTACTTTGCCATGAATTCAAAGTAATATACCCTCTTATTAGAGAAGTCATCATTTGTTTGGTTGAAAGACCTCATTTCATGAGCTGTCTTGCAGATCTTGAGTCTGCATCTCACATATATGACCATGTAGCAAAACAGTCTATGTTATCTCATTATAGAATCTCAAATGTGGATTGGGCAGGCCTTACTTGTATTAAAAACCATCTTACTCATGATAGCAGAGCATGTATGAAACTAATAAGATGGCCACTTGGCCCTTAGTTCACCCTGACAATTTAAATGTAGGGGTAGAAAATTAAATGTAGGGGTAGAAAAATACTACCAAATGCATTTTTTGCTCTTCCCACCATTCCTTTGTGAACATCTATTTCCACAAACAGGAATGCTTTGGAGATGGTCTGAACTTAAAACAGTTTCAGTCCAGTAGCTGAACAGACTCTTTTTGTACATTAGTTTTTCCATCACTAAGATTTGCCAAACCAATTGTTATATCTAATTTTTAGTGTCTTTCATTGAGGAGTTTTATTTTAATTTCATATTAAGAGCACTGCTAGTGAACCCCAAGCCCCAAGCCTTAAACTTTCAAGCTTTTTCTTTCCAGGAGGAAGAATGAGGACTCCCAGCAGTCATCAGTGTGATTTGAGTTGTGTCTTCACTGTAGCCCTGCTTTGTGAGACATTCAATGACATTTCTTGGCAGACAAGATCTGCCAAGGAGACATCGTTTTTGGCTCAGGACAGTCTGAGGTGATGTCTAACAGGCCAGGCAGGGATGGAGTCCTTGCCTTGTAGCTGCCGGACACTGTTGGGTCTCTACTGTAGAGATCACACATTATCCTCTGACCTCTCACAACACTGCATTGTGCACAAGCTTGTGATGGGACCACACCATACACAAATGTGAAATTGCTAAAATGGCAAATTGCCCCATAATTTGCATAAAAGCACATTTGGAAATATAAGCAGGTTTTGCACAGTAAAGTTTTCAAATGGACAGTTTGCTTCCTGTAGCTTTTGTATCAGTCACGAGTTAATCCTGTGAGGAAGGAAAGGAGAAAAAGCAAAACTGCCTGACAAGGCAGAAGACAATTGCAGTTCTGGAGACTGATCTCTTGACTGATCTCTTATCTGAGGTCTTCTCCAAACCTGAGAGAAGGTTGTGGGCAAGCCCAAAACACCCCAAAGTACTCACTTACCGAAACTGCTTGTAGCTACACTCTTCTCTCTGAATTGTTCCCTTGTTCTCCAAAAGAGGTTCAGCACTAGAACATGTGCTTGTACAGGAGATCTGGTTCCACTTCAGCACAGGGAGCAGTCAGGTGGCAAGGCTGTGTGTGCTGGTTTAGAGGTGCCCATGGTTTTGTCAGGGGAGATGATAAGTAGACTTGGTGTAGCCTTTTTACACTTCTGGTAAGTTTGTAAAGGAAACAAGCTTGGTTGCTCAAGAAGTAGCAGTGAATTTACAAATTTAAATGGGTGGACTAAATGCAGAAAGCTTAATAAATCAGATTCAATCTCTCCTAGTATTGATACAAGATCCAGGCTTCTGCTGAGGAAGCAGGTGCTCGTGTTAAGTTCATGTCTCCAGACAGCATTTAAGAACGTGCCTTCAGTTCAGAGCTGCTGGGAATGCTGCCTGGAATGAGGCCGGTGGGACCTGGGCTGACTGTGGCCACTGGTCCTCCCACGGGAGCTGCTGCTGCTCTGGCTGTCAGCAAGCCTTAACAAGGCAAAGTCCATCTGGTAATGCTGACAAGATGACCCCTGAGTCAATGACATCCAGATTCATTGGCGATGGGATGCTGCAGCTGCTTTCTGACAACTCCCCTCACACTCTGGTCTCCAGAACACAAGTTTTAAGAGACTTGTTGCTTTACAGTATGTGGTTACTCTGTAAAAATTTGGATCCACGGGTTGAAATAAATTTTAAACACCTTATTTTCATCCTGGAAAACATACATAAAAATATATATGTAGTTGAACATCATTGGAACTGTCCATGCTGTACCCAACAGTACTGTTAGCAAGACAATGTCCCACACTGAGGGGTGAAAGCAGGGAATGTGTAAGCTGTATTAATACACTAAATTACTGGAAAGAATGAAAAGAGGGGAAATTATTAGATTGAAAAATTAATGGTTGGATCCAACATAACCAGAGAGATACTTAATTGCTTGCATGGATCATACACTGCCCATAATTGCCAGCTGGTGTCTTCAGATATGTCTTGGATCTTCAAGTGCCTGGCTGGCATTTACACCAGAGTTTGTATTGGCATACAGTGGGATTCAGGTGGGGATGGAATGAAGAGCCAAAAGGGGAAAGGAATGAAGAGCTGAAATTGATGTGTTTCTTGATACAAGCCTGCGGCTTATTGGGCTTTTAAAAGTAAAATTAGGGATAATCGAAACACTCCTAAGATGGGTCAAGAGTAGTTTAATTAGCATCTTTCATGAACTCTAGTGTTTTGTACAACCTATAGACTACATAAGAGCAAATTGTTTTGGACTAGAAATTGCTCCAGATTAATTGTTTCCTTTCTTTCAGCTCAAAATGAGATAGAATTCCCTAAGTCTCTCTTAAGACCCATAGGTGAACTTTCCTATTAGAACTGTGAATTAAGTGAACCAAAAATATTCACTGAAAATATCTTGCAAGCTGCTTTCTCTGTGATCGCAGAATCTTTGGGTTTTGGAAAAACAAAGCCTCAAGGGAACAAGAGAGGAAAGTAAATTAAGAGTGGAATTGTTTTCAATCAACCAAAAAAAGAGAGAATTCACCACACAAAGTACAAAAAAATCCTAGTAGGGGGAAAAGGTGAGGAAAAATAACTGTGAATGATATATTGTGGTTATTTTTACATTTCCTTTATATAAATTCCTTTTTAAAACTTACTACTTTTACTTTTCCTCAGTGTAGGTCTTTTTCTTCCATGCCAGCCCCTTCTTAACTGCAAGTAAGTCTGAAAGGGTTCAGATATGCTCCAGATCCATTTCACAAATGCAGGACCTCTTAGAAAACTCCATCCTTTGGAGCCTGGAAATAGCAGCTGGAAATGTCATGAAGAAATGGAGTTCTTATGGTATTTCATTGGCGTTTCCCTTGGTCAGGCAAGTGACAGGAGCAAACACTTCTTACTACAAGCTGGAGGGAAGCTGTTCCCAGTCCTGGAAAAACCAAAATAGGCAGGAATGACTAAAAATGAGAAAAGCAAGGGAAATAAAATTTAGCTGGACTTCTATTGTTGTGCTACTTATGTTTGAATCTCTTTAATCTGCCTAGCTCTTAAGTTAGCAATTTTTAAAATTGAATTAATTTTTTTCCTTGCAGTTTTTTATGATTGTTTCACTGCTAATTTTGAAATAATGAATCAAGCTGTATTTATTGGTAAAATTGCTCAGCCTCCTCACTGCTCAAATAAATAGCATAATTCTCTGCCTTTGACCTGGGAAGTATTTGTGGAGCCAGTTCCCAAGACTTCAAAAAAGAAGACTAAAGATAATAAAAACATATGTCAACATGTTAGGCTTTCCTTCTACTGCTTTGTTGCTACTTCAGTGATCAAAAGGAGAAAAGTAATTGTTAATGTTTAATCTAGCTAATACTCTCATGGCATTTCAGTTTGACTTGGCTCTGCTTACTTTGCTTGCCTTGCCTGGGGTAGGCTGGTTTTTGCCATGTATCTGTAGTCACAGAAAGAAGAATTATTTATTGGTTGTGATGAATAGTAATAAAGTGACACCAAAACAGGATGAGGTAGAGAATTTCATTAAGCTGGACCTGTTAGAAATCAAATGATGACTTGAGGAAAGAGGCTAAGAAAGAGTGAGGCAGAGCCCAGCTATAGAGCTTTGATTTTTATATTATTTCAAAAGCGGCTCCTCTTTCAAAAAACACAAGCTGGGTTCAGCAAAACCATTGTTCTGGGAAGTATCTTCTAGTCCAGATTTGAATGCTTGGAGCTTATTTTGAAACACTGCTGCATTGTTTCTAATGGTGAGGTTATGATTGTTCTGGGCTAGGAAAATCTCTTGCGGTTAGGAAGTTTTGAACTGAAGAAGCAGAAAGCTCTCCCAGTTGGATGCTACAAGAGATGAGTGTGTGACACCAAAGTTACCTCTGACCCCTGTGAAATCCATGAAAGAGTGGCTCAGGATGCAAAGCTGACGGTCACTTGTGCATGGTATAATTTTGGGTGAGATGTCTTGTGCCTTGTCTGAGCAGGATTTTTGGGAGACATTAGTTGAGATTCATTGGAACTTAATTTGGTGTCATAAAAGCACAGTCCCAACTACCTTTCTGGACTGCCTGTGTGTTCAGGTTAGGGAGCCTGGCACCTTTGAAAGGCAATCTCACCTACCTGGTATAAGAGGGACCTGAGCAGGTCAAGGATGTACTTCTTTCCAGAGGATTTCTGTTTCCCTGGCAAAGCCTGGATAACCTGGAACAGGTGGTCCAGGAAAGCTGAGGATGCCCCATCCCTGGAAGTGTTTGAGGCCAGTTTACATGGGACTTTGAGCAACCTGGTCTGGTGGGTACCATCTGCACCCATGACAGAAGGTTTGGAACTACATGATCTTTAAGATCTCTTCCAACCCAAACCATTCTGTGACCCTATGATTCTATGATAGCTGACTTACTCAGGTAAGGACCAAAATGTATTTCTTAATCTGCAGGTATCTCACTTACATGCACCTGAATAATTTGCTTTTTTTTTTTTCAGGAGGGGCTTGTGCAAGTCAGTGTCTAAGATTTTTGAAAATCTAGATGTAAGATAAAATTTTGACATGAGGTGCCTGCTATAGCAAGCTCTTGCTGGCCCTGTTGATGCTATGTGGACATGGTGTGATGGCCAATCCACGGGGAACTTGGTCTCTTCCTAATGCCATAGACAGCTCAGTCTTGGTGAAAAATGGCATCATCCTAGCACAGGAAAAAGTTCCTTTATTCTGTGGAAATGGAAGATAGCAGAAATACATCAACTTCTTTGGGTCTTCAAGACTGCAAATGTTTAGAAATAGTGCCAGCTCTGTCCTCAGTCTGGTCTGCTTTAGTATTCATCTGTCATCTCCTCTTTTTCTCTCCTTTCCCACCAACTTTCTCTGGAAGAACAGCCAAGGCCACCAGCTCTGATCCTCAGTGGTGGTGAGTGCCCAGCACCCCAGCCTGCAGTGGGAGGGATGGATGCTGAGCACTGCTCAGGATTAGGGCCCTGCCTTGGATCAACCTCTCAGCTGCAACGTTTATTCTGCCACTTTAGCTGCTGGACTGCAAAAGTACTTACAATGTTTTCATCAAGATGAAATGTATAGGGAGCACAGGGAGGGAGTGCCCGTGCTCTCACATTGGATTAGGATAATAACCCTGCGCACTGCTGAGGTATTTAGTGTGCTTGTGGCGCTTATGATGTTAACTAGAAGCCCAGACAGCAAAGCCCCAAGATTACATTTTGCACTTTAGCTAAGTATTTCATCAGAAATGTTAATAATCTCTCGATTAAGCAGTTTAACAGCAGATTAGGTCTAACAATGGGGCTTTTGCAGGCACAATCCTATCATAACTACAGCAGCATGACTTGTGACTGGGAGAAAAACATTTCTTATTAACCCACTCAGCAAAACTACTGAGGAGTTCACCTATACCATTAATGTGTTGTGACAAAGTATTTTATTTTGAAACGATCTTAAACGACCACAGTGTTTTGAATGTGCAGTGCCCAGAAAGCTGAGGAATCTGCTCTGCACTCACAGAGGGTTGTTAAGTCAGGAAAGTCTCAATGGTCACTGAGAGTCCTCAACTTGGGGATGTACTACTGTGGGGAGGGGAAGAAAAGGCTGCTGTAAGATGTGTATTGATGTGTATATCCTGAAACACCCACAAATTTCCACTCAGCAGCAGTAAAGCTTCAGTGACAGCTCTGTGTGCCAGTGTGGGACATCTGGAAAAGAGCAAGGAGAATGATATGAAGTCTAAAAAAATTAGCTAGACAAAAGATTGACTCAATTAGTGTTATTCAGCCTCAAGAAGAGAAGAACCAGGGAATGGGAAAAGGAAATAATCTGCTCTCTATGCCTGTGCTGGATAAGACATATCGTAGACCTGAATTACAGCAAGGAAGAGACAGCATAGATGTTGCAGAACTTCTTCAAAGCCACAGAAGCCATGTCTGAGATGAAGTTAGCTGGCTGTCAGGTGTCAGTTTTAACTGGCTTGAAGCACGAGGGTGGACTGAGTGCTCATGAGCAAGGCTCATGGCACTGAGCAGGTGCTTCTGTCCTCATGCTTCTCTCACCACATAGCCTAAAAAACCAGCTGGGACTCTCAGATCACTCTGGTGAACCCAAGCAAAAAAAGAAGTAGAAAGAAAATCATATGCCTTAAAAAATTCTAGAAGTCACTGACACTTACAGTATGTAACAGGCAACAGACCTAGATGTCAGACAAATTAGGCATATTATGGTCCTGTGATCCTTTCCCCAGAATGTGTCAATAACCTATTAAGAATCACTTCAGGAAAAAAAAAGGTATTTTTAAAAAGGAAACAACTTTCAAATTACTTATTTTACGGGAACAATGGTTGCACATATGCCTCAGGATTGTTCCTATATCCATGCATGGCTGAAAGAAATGACCTACTTTTTAGGAGGGCACAAGGTTTTCTCCATGCTATCTGACCTCAATCCTCAATGACCTTTTGAACTTGTAGTTATGTGTCACATTTGGTGTGCTTCTTGACATTCTTTTTTTCCATATTTAAAAAAGTGTGTGGAGGGGAAGTAATGCTAGCTAATGCCCTCGTTATAATGATCAAGAGACAGGCAAACTTCATTAATAGATGGGCATCAGATTCATTTGCTGTCAGCATGCATGAGAGAAAAGATTTAATATTTCAAACCTTTAAGCTCTGCAAGAGAATGTATCATTAAAACATGGTTCACTGATCATGGAGTGCTTGGAGCTCTGTAGGAGGACTGTGGGTGTTTTAGACTATAGAGAATTGTCTGATATTATTAGTTTAAGCAGGCCAACACTTACTGTGACTTGAACTGTTAACGCTTCCTTTTCTCTTTGTTTCCCTGTCCTGTTCTTCCTCCAGCATCGTTAGTGACAAAACAGGAGACCAGAAGCTGTAACCTGCTCCCTGCCTTTGGGCATTAACCAGTTTGGTGTAGCAGATTTAGAAATTTATCTGAACATAAAGGAGCAAGCAAGAGCTATTGACTTTAATTCCTTACCTAGTTGCTGCTTTTGAGCTAACACCCAGCTTGGCTGCTGCTTGTTAAACAGCAGTGCAAAAAACCACACCAGATGATAAAAAAGAAATCTTATTATGTGGACAGGTCTTCAGCAAGTGGTCGAGTGATTTAGTTGGAGTGTTGTGCCTTGATGTGGCTAAAAGGAAAATAATGAAGCCAAGCAGGGGGTCAAGAGCAACGCGAAACAGTGATTAAAGCTGTTTATATCTCTTTGTTGGCATGGATACAATCAAATAAGCTCATTAGACATTTTGAATTGCAGAAACATAGCTCAGAAAGCAGTCTGAAATAATATCTGCTATTGCCCTTGTGCAGAATTTCCCTCTGGGCTGTGCCAGCGAGTTTTAGCCTTCTGATAGGTGACATGTTCTTTCAAAGGAATAAATGAAGTGAATGCAGATATGCTCAAAGATTTTTAAGGAATTCATAGTGGATATGAATCTGATGTTAAGTAAAACACATGTCGCATGTTAAGATATTAGAGGAAAAATACTGAAGATTACCTTTAGGAAAAGTTAGTTGTTTTAAATGGGGCCTTTTCAAGGTAACCTGATGAAATGAGATCTTCCCCAAGCACACTTGTGTATGCAGAACTACTTACACCCCACTGGCAACTTTGCCCTTAAGGGGTGTTAAATGAAACAAAACTCACTGTTAATGTAGTCATTGTCAAAGGTTTGCAAAATCTAACCCAGGACTGCTGAAATATAACGGGAGGAGAGAGTGGTGTCCCTGTGCTTCTTAGCTGAGCTTTGAAAGCAGAGGGCTTTTGAACTATCTCATCTAATTGCACTGTAAATTTTGTGCTCCTGCTAATTACCCTTCCTCCTCTGTCCTTCGTATGCTCCATGTGTAGGACTGAATCTAATTTGTGTCTAGCTTTGGAGAGCTGATGAGACTTTTGCCAGCTGTCATATAAATGAATAACTTTGAGGTTAAGCTATTGATTGCAAGGACCATAAAGCTCAAACAGTGTGTTCACTGCATTCATACTGAGCCTCTCTAAGCATTAGACTGGTGGGGATTTTGCTGTGAGTTTCCTTTGACAGTAGATGCAGGACAACAAGAATACCAGAGATGGTTGCAAACTGTGCAGTCAGGCACCATGGTGAAAGATGGTTTGTGTTTGAAGGACAGCAAGGGGATGTAAGGATGGAAACCAGGTATGCTGGATTCTGATGCATGGGGCTATATTTATGTCTGGGGAAAACCAAGATACTGGTTGGGTTTTCCACAGAGAAGTCTGGAACTGTCTGCAAGTTGTTCAGGCTTCTAGAAGTGTCCACAGCACTTTGGGAAGAGGGACCTTGAGCTCATTGCCTTGTGACAGATTTACCTGCTCTGCTTCTACCCATACCTGTGTTCCCTATGGCACTTGTGCAAGGCTGATGGATTCACACTTTGCCTCCCTGTGTTTGGGCCATTTTCTGGTAACCAGTGAGGCCCAGCCAGCAGGTGCTGTGGTCAGGAAGGTGTTCATCTGCTGGGACCTGGTGCTCAGAGCAGCCTGTCCCTGAAAGACTCCAGGCTGGTTCCAGGCAGGTGACCGGACTTACTGCATGTCCAGGAGAGCTGATGGCACAGAAATATGGAAAACTGGAACATGCTTTCCTAGGAGTGGGGTGAGGAGCTAGGGGAGCTGTGGAAGGCCCAGAGCAGCTCCCTCTTTTCCTCACTTCTGTGAGATATGACCCCCTTTGGCAGCAGCACAGTGGTATAAGTCTATCTCTGTCTGAGAAGCTGGATGTGGAAAAATAGCAGTGCAGTAACTCACTCCCTTGTAACTCCAAACTGTGGCTAGCTGGAGTTGTAAAGGTGGGTCTTTGGTAGGCACCAAACACATTCATTGAATAAGGAATGATAAAGCCCAGTCTTGGTACAAGACTTCCAAACAAGGAGTATAGGAGAACAGTGAAATATCTTGGTTTGTCTCCCTCTGTAGATGGGTCTTCTGCAGAATTGCAGGATAGCTACTTTGTCCTGATGAAGCCAAGGAAGTATCCCATTGGTTGGTCTCAGTCTGGGCTCCAGATGTAGATTGAGGAAGACATTGTAGTGGTCATACTCCTGAAATGCACTGGCCACCCAGCCTCATGTCTTGCAGAGGCTTCCTGCTGGCAGGAGCAGGGACAGACAGTCCGACTCAAAAAATGTGCAGTTCGGGTGGAGATGTGGCCTGGGAAGGCCTTGGAAACCAAATCTGGGCCTATGAGTGTGCCAGTAAATTCAGACTCTTCTTTTCAGAACTTGTTTCACCACCATAACTCAGTCTGGATTTTACTAAACTTGACAGTGTGGCTAGTGTGGTCACAGATTTTATGTGCTGGTGCAAGTGGACATATTTAATACCTCAGCAATCAAGTAGGGATCTGTTGATGGCGAGCAGGGCAGCTGTGTCACTGATGGCATGTGGCAGTGTGCTGAGCACAAACAAGGTAGCTGTGTTGGACACTGCAGAAATAAAAGGGACTGGGGAAGGGGAAATAGGAGGACTGTGGGACACTCAGGGTCAGCAGCATATGGAAACTGCTGCACCAAGACAGCTTTGCTTTGATGTGTGCTCCTTGTGCAATTACCATGTTAACTAGCTGACAGGACAATGTTGTGGTAGAGAAATGAAATGACTCAAAAAATTGGTATCACTGGAAGAGCAACTGAAAAATGGATGGGGCAGTCAGGGAGGCTGGAGATACTGCATGTGGCCCCAGCAGAGTGCCTGGAAAAGACCACACCCAGGAGGGACAGCCCAGAGGCATGGGGGTGTCTCTGAGCAGAAGTGCCAGCAATAGGGACTCAGACTCTGCTCTGCTCAGTGATGGCTGTGCTGGGGGGTAAGAGTCTGCCACAAACCAGGGCCCACCCTGTCTCTTCATGAGCACCCTTAGAAAATCCTTCTTCCAGAAATCTGGGCTGTATGAGGGATGAGTTGGGAAGAGTCAAGGCAATGTAATACACTATCCAGATCAGAGCTCCCTAGGGAGAAGGAAACCTGCCACAGCAAAAGGATTGTCACCCACCCTGTGGTGGCACCAGACACAGAGTCAGGCAGCACTGCTGAAGCTGCAGATTTTCCCCAGGGTCCCTCAGGGATGGTGCATCTCTCTCTTCATCAGCATCACAAGCTTTGCAGGCTCAGGTCAGAGGGAAGAAAATGGTCAGCTTGCTTACAGAAACTTTTCAGCCTGCCTTGCTATCCCCAGGAGCAAAGAGGGGCCCTGGAATGTTCCCTGCCCTGGGATTGAGGGCAGGGCTGCCTTGGCAGTGCCACTGCATTGCACAAGTCCTATCCCTGCAGTTACCACCCTTTACCTTTGTGCACCCGCATCAGGACATTTCCTACCTACTTTGTTCTCCCCTCCAGCTGGGAATAAGTATCCCCCGCTTTTCTGACTAATTCTTTGTGCCCATAGTTATTATTAGAAGTATATCTGATTCTTGCCAGAAATAAAAGTAATTACAAGCTCCAGACTGGCACCTTTCTGTCTACCTCCTGCAAATATTTAAATCAGGGTTTTGTTACTGACTGCTTTTGGTAATTAGTTGTTCGGTAGTATTTTTCCACTGCCCACACATAGCTGTAGATTGTGAAGACCAGAGCAGATCTCCAAGCCCGCCTGCCTCCTCCCCCTCCCCTCCCCACTTACTTTTTAACTTTCTGTGAGAACAAGTTTTATATGGCTTTTTCATAAAACAGAATCACAGAATCCTTTAGGTTGGAAAAGACCTTTAAGATCATTGAGTCCAACCGTTAACCCAGCACTGTCAAATCCACCCATAAACCATGTCCCTAAGCACCACATCTGACAGCCTCTTGCTGAAAAAGCTTTTTGGCCAGGGATTAATGGATAAACAATCAGTGGAAGAGATTTTTATACATGTATGTTTAAAATAGGTTTCCAACTCTCTGCTTTACTTTCCGATCTGAAGCAGTCCATGTTTCTCAGGCCAGCATTGACACAACAAAAGGATCAATGGCAGCCTGGTTGCTACCTGTGGTGTTGCCTCCCCCAAAAATTGAGAAGCATTTCTGGAGGCCTTCCTTTGGCTCTGCTCCACCATTCTCTGACCTGGAGGAAAAGGATCCCTTTGCATTTTTTACAAAGCCTTGGTTTTGACCATGTAATCATGAATTGCCTTTTGATTTTGCTTTTGGGTGATGCAGACCTTCTTCTCATGTGCTGATTCTTTGCTGTTGAAAGCTTCATGGAGGCCACTTAGGCTGTTTTGCTGTGCAAGGCCCACAGTGGGTTCTAGCTCTCCCTGTCACTGGTTATGATCTTTTAGAAACCTGTGCTGCAGTATTTGCTTTCTAGGATACAGAGAGTGAAGGAGATGTGGATGCTGCCCATGCTCCCTGGCCAGTGTGGGCATTAGAGGGGGGACCTGGGCTCCTCGTCTCATATTTATCTACAGCAAAGCTGCACCTTGTGTGATAAACATGCAAACTGCAACTTTGCTCCTGCTTGCTGATCCAAAATGCCAGACACAGCAGCCATAGAAAAGTGGAGCACTAAACATGACCTTGCCAGAAACATTAGGCTCATCCCACATACCTGAACATGACATGATTGATGACAGCTCCACTTCCTAATCACCATACTTCTGAGCTTGCTGACTCTTACATTGGAATACAGAAGATTTTACAAGTGTTAGACTTTATATCTCTCATCCCCCGCCTCAGAGGAAAATGCATTAAAAAAATCATCCTACAGATCTCCAAGAAGATGTGAATAACATAGCTTGGCAGCAAAGCACTTCACAAAATGAAAGCTCTGAGAAACCTTGCCAACTCCTGAGTTATTTCTAACTTGGTTTCCATCATAGTGTGGAAAGGGTTTTGGCAAGGCAGCTCTCAACAGGAGCTGAATTCAAGAGGCAGAGGCTGCCAGGCAGTGACAGTGGGTCACTCAGCACCCCCGGAGCAGAGCGCAAGTGTGGTACATGGAGCCAGCCCAGTGCCAACTGTGGAGGGAGGAATGGGCTGTGGGTGCAGTGCAAGAAAGGGCAGGTGGGACTGAATGACAGGACAAAGTTAATGAGATTTCCAGTCTTCCCAGGTGCCTGCTAGTCTCTTCCATGTTTTTATGCAACTGGTCTTGGTCTCACTTTCCAGGAAGCCACCAACAGCCTGCATAATAGTGTATATAAAGGTTTGAAGGACTCATAGGAAGGAAGGACGAAGAGAAGAGTTTAGAAATCCTTAGAGTACTAGTAGAGTTGTCATAGATGGTATATTTATTCAAACACTTTTATATTTGCTTAAGAAAATCTGTTTTTCCTCTGAATGGCCACAAAAGGAACTATTAATGGTAAAAGTCCGAGGAAGCTGTGTAACTTCCAAATGTTTTCCTAATGATCCCTAATGGGCAGCGTGCACTTTCCAGACTCTAGTTAACCTCACCAGGATAGGAAATGCAATAAAATTATAATTTTAAGTCCTGTAGTTCATTAAGATGGAAGAACTTTCGGTTTAATTTCGGAGTTTCAGGGTGCAATTGAGACTACAAAATGAAACACTTCAAAGCATAGAAGCTGGAAAAGCTGCTGGGGAAACAAACATACTATTTATGTCATCTAATAGTACCACATTTCCATACTGAACCAATTTGTTCTTCCTCCTGATGTCCTTGCTCTGAAACTCACAGGTCTGATATTTTTCTCCTTGTACAGTATGTGGGCTGCAGTTAACAACGTAGGTATATTTGAAGTATTATTTTAAACATTCAGCTTTTTGTGAAAGAAACCTGAAAGTAGCATCTGCTGTCTGGGTATATTGATCTTATTTTACTGTGTCTCACATTAAGGCTCTGTTATCTTCGATAAATTTTGCAGCTCTAACATGCATGTGTCTGTTCACTCTGCTGAACCTGGAAAGCTGACAGAGCTTTGCTTCAAGTGTGGTTAACTTTTCCCTTCAGTTTGGAGCCTCATCTGATCCTGTCCTGTGCTGCCTAAGCCTGCTCAGGGACACTGTGTTCTGCCATGACTCAGGGCTCTGCTGGAATCCTGTGGTGCTTGTCTTCCTCGTTACTGCTCAAAGCACATTGACTGTCTGGACAACTCCAAGAGCGAGCTTGAAAAAGCTGCTAAAAACACGCAGGAAAACTCCATCCCATTTGTAAAATGCTATGCTGGCAACTTTGTGGCCAGGGAACAGCAACAGGCTTGTCCTGCTGATCCAGCCTGTGAGCACTAGTCCCTGGGAAGTGAGGAGACATGATACTGGCAGGCCTGGGACATGATCTGCTGTGAAGTAATTTCTTCTCTGCAGCAGAACAAGTGACCTATGTGAACAGGGACTGACCAGTCTTGAATTTCAGCTATCAACTGACTGCACTGAACTTCTTGCAAAGGATTCAGCAGCCAAGAATTACTCATGGAAATAATTCCACAATCATCTTTGAATAAGCAATAACTATAGGAAAACTGTAAGCTGTTCAAACAACTCAGAAAAAGGGCTTTATGACATTCTATCAACTCAGCTTCTGCCCAAGGCTTCATTTCATGCCTTAGTTACAGCAACTTCCAGCTTTGTGGCCTTGACAGCTCCAAACACACATAAAGAATGGGACAGTCTCATGCTGCTGTTTTCTGAAATGCTTTCACTCCCATCTAACTGTTGCTGTCCTCTTAAGCAAACCATGTGTTAGTGTGAACACCACTAATGCACCTGAGTTTGAAGTCACCAACTTGCACAGTGGGGCCAAACTAACTGCAGGAGCTTTTCCCTGGGATGGCAGCTGAGCTCATAGTCTTGTGCTGTGCTCTGCATTGCTGCAGTATTTTGCAGAAGCACTAGATGAGCTTGCCAACACCAAGACACCTTAGCTGTCTTCAGAAATAGTAGCCACTTCTCTGGATGGTGGTGCATATGCCAGCTGAGATAGAGCAAAGCAAACTTCATGTCTGCACCTGTAAGGCTCTCTATTGTTTTGCCCTATGCTGTCTTTCAGCCCACATTTCATGTTCTGAAATCTCGCATCACCATTACCATGCTTTCATCTTGTATTCTTTTCATGCATGGTGCTCTATGCTCCTGCCCACCCAGGTGATCTCTCAGAGATTGCCTGGCAAAACCACATAGTATCTTCCTGTCACCTGCTTCAAATGTTCCCTCCTCACTGACACTTAGGGGGAAGCCCCACACTGGTAATCTGGTGAGGACATCCTCCAGGTAGAGTTAAGCAAGTCTGCCTGATCCAGCATTTAACCACATTCCCCTAAATATCCCATGGCAGAGCTCCCCCTATGTGGGGAGAGGACTGTGTTACCCCAAGAGCTCTGCTAGTTTCTTGGGAAACCCTCTAAGGAAATACCCCAGTGGTCTTCTGGGATGGTGTGTTTATCTTGGTGTGCACCTCAGAGTGCGTTTAGACTAGGGTAAAAATTGTTTTATAACTTGTATGGGGAAAAACCCTATTTGGGCTAGCTTTTGGGGAAAGCTAGCCCTGAAGTTATCTCACACCAGCAATAAAACAGTTAGAGGCTGAGTGAAAACTGAAGTATTCTTGTTAAGAGTGTCTAAATCCATTTGCCAGGCCTGTACACCATCAGATGTTGTAGTATCCTGGGATTTAACTTTGAGTGCCCCCTTTCCCCTCTTAAATGTCATATAATCTATACAAGACAAGAGGTACTATTATGAGGGTGGTTTGACCTGCAGCATTAAAACACAGATCTTAGCTGAGGAATTTCTGTATGAAGCCTATAACCTCTGGCTGAACTGGAGTGTGCCTTTCAGAAAGGAATCCAGGCTTTTGCTTTAAGACCCCCCCGGCCCACACAGTCCACATCCGCTGGAGGTATGCTGTTGAAATGCTCAGCTGTACACTTTCTGTGTTTGTGTGTTTAAAAACAAAAGCCACTAAATATATTTTTGGCCAGATTCCCATGGGGGACTTCAGTATACAAAGTGCCAGTTACATTCTTAATACCTGCACGTGCTGGTGCTTCCAGACCAGTGATCCATTGCTTCCTAAACTTGTCAGTGTTTACAATTTTCACTTGTATGGAAAGTCCAAACAGATGTGCCCTCATATTGTAGGCAACAGGCTGTTCAGACTTATGTCCAAACTCTGGTAGGTCTGTGTACCATGTGTTTCCCTCCCTGTCTTGTCTCTTGATTGTAACATGCATGATCATACAACACAGAGACCCCACTTCTTCCTTCCTGATGGTTGGTAATGTTTTAATGTCCCCATTGGGAGTGTGGGAGACCAGGCTGGAGCTCCTCTCCTACCTCACCTGGAGTAGAGGTTTGAGTTACGATCTCTTAGATATGCCCTAACCACATGACTTTCAGATGCTCCCATAACTCTGGTTAAGCATTCATGGGCCAGAAAGTATTAGGAATTCCCCTAATATTCAGCTACTTCATACAAAGTACAGCTGGTTAACTGGGAGAGAATGAGTTGCGTATTGCAGAATACTGTATCACCGCAGTGAACCTAATCCTACTTTCAGCCTGAATCTGAACCAAACTCCAGCTACTGCCTTTTATCATATTTCTGATGTCCAGATTAAAAAACAATTAACTTCTTTCTTTTAACCTCATGTAAGTACCTGGTCTGCAGCTCTCTGGTTGCTTTAATTTGACAAGCACAAGTCAGAGCTCCCTGTTCTCCAGGCCTGATGGTTGTTCTGTGGTGCCTTGGCATTGGTGTACTAGGTCTTGCAGTGAGCTATCTGAACACAGCAAAAGGATTGTTCCTCAGCCAGACAGGTTCTCTGCTCACTCACAACACAGTGTACAAGGGCCAGAGGTGAGGAGCAGGGAGGAGGAGAGTGAAGGTCTGGTCTGCCCCCTCCAATGGTGATCAAGGTCCCTCTAGGGTGATGGCAGACTTCTGTTCTTCACAGTAAAGTTTATTTATTTCTTTTCTGCTCTCCCACCTGTGTTCTATGGATACTACAGACCTCTGGACAATGTTTCTGGAAAGGCAGTATCTGTGGGTATGGTGGTTTGGGGATGGGTAGAAAGAGAGTTCTGCTATGAAATGCAAGTTTGTTGAAACCTTAGATTTTCTAGAATTTTTCCCATTTTCCCAAAACCTTTCCAGTGGGAACATCAATAATCTCTGTGGGACAGCAAAGAATATCCTGCTTTTTATTTCTATATATTTAGATTAAATATATAGAAATATGTGGTTTAGATGGCCCATGTCATATGATTCACATCTATGAAGGAGAGGAATATTTCCTTCAGAAGTTTGTACAGGCTGTGGCAGAGAGGAGTATTTGTTGCTTTTGTAGAGTTATGCTGCTCTGCTGCTCTGAATGGCTCTAAGTAAACTTTTAGTGAACCTGTGGCATAAGTCCTCCTTCCCTGCAGTTCAAACCCATGCTGCAAATCTGTAGAGACAGGAGGAAGTGGTTAAAAGTTTCAGGGGATTGATGTCATATCTTGCTTCCAACAAAAGGCATGCACACACAGCTGCCCCTGGTTGAGAGCCCTCCAGTTATGGCTTGTCTGACAGCCTGGTGAGCTGATGTGATGTGCCATCTGCTAGGAAACCAACTCAGCAGAAGGATGGAATAGTTTTCTGCTGGGATAGTAAACTGAACTGGTCCTGCTGTGACCTAATCAGTGCTGCAGAGGGTAGAGGGGTAACAGGAGTAGATGTGGGAGGAGCACTGGTGGTGGGAGAGGGCTCAGATGAGCTGACTCTAGGGTTAGCTACACATGGAGATTGTGTATCTGACAAAGTCCATGGAGTGGCCTCGATTCTTGGCTTTTGCAAAGGGATGGCATGCTCTAGAATAACTTACTGGCTGCAAGAGACAAACATAGCCACTTTCCAAGCTTAATTTTTCCAATTTATTACTAAAGCTCAGTTGGAAATGACAGGCACACAAGTGTACGTGGGTAACAAGGAGGAAATTCTTGAGTAACATTACCAACTATGGGTCATGAAGGTGCTTTGCAAACCAATGTCATGCAGGAAGTCGAAAAGGTGCAGCTCAGTAACTGCTGTTTGTACTGAGGAATTAGTTTTCTTTTGGAATATTCTGGGAAAGGATAATTCTGATTTATGACCAGCTGGTTACACTTCTTTTAGAATAATCACTTTAGGTGTCTGCACATCATTCAGATTCCAACATTAAGCAATTAATTCTTTGGTATTTTTTTAAATCCATCCATGAGGTGGATTTTCTGTTAGTCACCTCTCACTCACTAATCAATTCCTCCTCTTGACAACATCAGCAAACCAGCTACATCCAATGCCAACAATATCTGAACTTTATTAGGTCACCCAAAGCATTGAATAACAAAGTTAGAGGGATGGGTTTAGCTGGGACCACATGCTGAGATTCACTCCCGAGTAAGTCTCTGCAAATCTCTGCAGTGAAGCTGTAAACCCCTGGACATAGCCTGGAAGTGCTAATGGGCCTTCAGATTCAGTGCCACTACCAGGCAATAATATCCGTAATAGCAACTAACAAAGATACAACCAACTGAGCTCTTCAGGGTTCAGCAATTGCTCCCAGGGTTGGAGCAGAGCTCATTTATTTTCTTCTCTTCATTCCACTAGAGCAGCTCCAAGCCCTGACAGCACATGGGGATAATTGAAGCAAAAGTGCTCAACCCTGACTGCCCAATCTTCTCATAAAACAATCCCAGGATTGTTCTGGGGACCGTTGGCACAACAAACCTTGCACTGCAAATTTTGCTCCATAATTAGCAAGCAGTTGCTGTCATGCCTGTCAGAGGGGTTTATGTGACGATGTGAATAGAACAACAATTGACTGTCTTCCCTTGCAACCAAGGAGAAGAAACCTCTTTGAGTAAAGCTGACAATTATGTAAAAGGAACTAAATGAATTTGGCTTATGCTTCACACTTACCCCTCACAGATGGAAGGCAGGACCTCTGAGGCCTGTTTCTGAGTCCTTGCCCCTTTGTACCTGACTAGTCACTGGCTAAGTGCCTAATGAGGCTCAGAGGAAACAAAACCAGTACTGAGGGCTTTTTATTGTCTTTCTTTTCTTTATAGAGCAGGAATTACCGTGTGGTTCGCATCCAAGTTCAAAATCTGATCTTATCACCCAAAGCTGATGACAGACACGACTGTGCTTTCACAAAAACAGAGACTAGTGATACCATGAGTTGGACAACAAAGATAGATAGAAAACTTAGGAAGCTTTGAAAATTTTAGGTACTCCATTTGTACATATGCCTTCTCAAGCTATCTGTACACAAGGCAGTTATGTTAGGTTTTTCCCACCCACCTACTGATTGTAGTGGTCGAAGCAGTAATGTAGAGGGGAGTCCAGGTATCTGCCTACATCTTAGCAGAAATTATTCTTAATCTCATCTAGGACAAGTCCCATGAGGAATATAGAAACTCGGATTCTCTGTGGGCAGTAACAGCTGGAGCTGTTGCTGGAATTTATAGAAAGGAAGGCTTAGAGAATAAGAAGTCTTAGATATTAATACATGTTGATTCTGGTCTCATTGCAGTAGGAGAGCACTTAATACCAGGGATGAATAAAGTGGGCCATTTTATGCATTCAAAGTGGGAGTTTTTCTTTTGCTCTGAAATGTGCACAATGGTTCTCAGGAACTCGTGTCCCAGTACAGTATGACATGTGAGAGTAAGGTCTGTGTTGGACTGCAGGCAGAAAGATGTTTTACTGTGCTCGTGACCCACAGAATTGCCTAAGGACCAAAAAACTTCTATCAACCTATGCCCAAGCAGCTCCTCTGAGCATCCCAGACTCACCAGGGATGGATAAAGCACTGCTGCCCAGGGACCCCAGTGAAACCTGATGTGCTGGAAATGAAGTGATTCAACTGGAAAGGCAGAATTTGGGATGTGTAAAAGAAATAAGCTGGGCATGTGGGGTGAAGCACAGAGATGCAAGAGCTGCCTTTTCTTTGCTGCCACCTAATTCTGCCCTTTTGAATAGCCCTGGCTGGGCAGGATGCTTAAATGAGTCATCAAACTGCTTCACTGGTCTCCTCTCTCTGATGCAGAAGAGGTGTAGAGAAAATCCAGGCACCTGCATGTGGTGTCCCAGCTCTGGCTGCCCTTTGGCTGTCCACCCCAACACTCCTCATGGTAAATGCTTCCCTTTCTCAGGATCTTCCTAACTTCTGAGTTACTTGCTGCTCTATCTCGTTACAGTGTTATCCTGCTCCGTTGGGAAGCCTTGTCTAATATATCATTAAAAAGTCACTCAATTTGCCACCAGCCAGAGAATTTCTGGATGAAGATAGCACTGGACCCTACCAGTACCAATTTTACTAATCTTTTTAATCTTTTTCCTCCTTTTGCATTCATTGGGAAGCTGGTATGAAGAGAGATCCTACCTGTGTGTCTAATAGACTGGTAGGGTTGCAAACATAATCAAAATAAAGACCTCACATGTCTATGGACATGTAATCTTGTCCTCTTCTCATACACCCTCCTTTCTATGTGTCTCTGTGGACTTATGCTCTAAAACTGACTAAAACAGACCATGTGTCCAAACACACCAAATTGTAAGAAAAGTCTTTGAAATTCCTGTTTACAAAAACCCAGTAAAATCCAGGCACAAATATGTGGGCAAAATCCCAGTGCTTTCAGTGCACAATTCAGTTGTCTCTTTTCCAGCTGTATCTTTCTCTTTCAAAATGACATAACCTTTTTCTAACTGTAAAATTAGCTCATTATAAGTTGCAGTTTTCAAAACTGTCTGTAGATCTTGTAGCTGAATCCATGCCAAATGCTGAAGGGTTTGGTTTTTTTAAACTGTAAGTGTCTGAAAAGGAGAGAGAAGAGAGGATTATACTTGAGAAGTATTTTCATGTAGTGCAAAAAACCATCTGGCAGACATGGGCAACTCTGTTCTGTGACTTCATAGAAGCTTTTACCAGAAACTTTCATAAAAGGAAAACCCAAGAGGACCTGGGGAAGGAGGGGGAGCTACAAATGCTGTTTGTCTTTCCTGATAGTGATAGCTAATACACATCAGCTTCCCTGAGGTACCAATACACCGAAGACAAGACACATTAGTTTTGCCCTGGAGTAAATTCAGCTGAGAGGCTTATGGATGAACCATCAAATTTATCTAATGATAAAATAAAGTGCTTTTATTTTCCCTGCTTACTTTAACTTTGTTAACAAGGTTTAGCTGTCCTGGAACAAAACAAAAAAAAAAGCAGCTTTAGCACTGAAGTCAAGCCAGAGGGTCCCACTAAAATCTCTGGAGAATAGAATGTGACACCCGCTTTACCTTCTTTTCAAATTCATTATTTATATGAATGTTGTAGCAATTATGTGATTATACAGAAGTTAATGCACAACAATAAACCAAAGGACCATCAAAGAAATGCTAATGGCAGGGAATGTTTTTTGTTTAAATTGTGGATTAACATTTCTTTTTCTTTTTTCCTTGAGGGCTACAAGAGCAGAAAATTTGCAAACCTAATAGAAGAGTCTTCAAATGTCAAGTCTCTGAGTACAGAAAAGAAAATGAAATCCATGTTCCTGTCTCTGTTCTCTCACACCTCCTTTGAAATATGAACAACTTCAGAAAATGGACTCATTTGTTTTACCCATTTCTTTTTGTCTGAATGGTTATATGAAGCATAACAAGAGTGACTACATGGCTCTGGAACCAAGGGCCCAAGGATCAGGTGGGTTTCTCCTTAATCCTGCCACAGAGGGTGAAGGGCTTGAGGAGGATTTAGCAGATCATGGAGGTCAGCGCCTGGTTGCACAGATGATGTTGGGAACAGGGATTTGGCTTTTACAGCTATGGGACTGAGAACTGAGGACTGCTAGGAAGAGTGCAGATCCACCTGACCAAGCAGGGCAAAATGCCTTTGCCAATAGGCTGAGAAACCTGAGGAGACATTCAAAGAATGAATGACAGAAAAGGAAGATGGCAACTTGCAAAGATGTGGCAGGCCAGGATGGAGAGGAAAGGGCATAGGGTGGACTGGAGAGGAAAGACCTTGAAGAGAACAAACAAGACAGAGATGAGTCCATCACTGACATATGCACATGGGTAAGGAAGAGGAGTCTGGGAGAGGTTGTTGATTTGCAAGGTTCATCTCCTCAACCTCAAGAACAGACAAGCTTGTGGATGTTAACAGCCTGGAGAAATGGATTTATTGGAACCTGGATCAGGGTAATCCTAAACATGGACACAGGCAGGGCAATGAGTGGATTGAAAGCAGTCCTGTCCTGTGGAGAAGGATTTGGGGGTGTGGGTGGATAAAACACTGAGTAGGAGCCATCAATGTGTCCTTGCAGCCCAGAAAGCCAACCATATCCAGCTGCATCAAAAGAAGTGTGACCAGCAGGTCGTGAGAGGTGTCTCTCTCTACTCTGCTCTGTGAAATCCCACCTGGAGCACTGCTACTCTTTTACTGTAGGGATGGTTAAAGGAAGAATGGAATTTGATGTAGCACAGATTTACTAGATGCTTTTAGCTATGTTCTGCAGCACAGCTGTACAAAACCTTTCTGATGGTGCTCACTAGAATGTAATTTTCAGAAGTTTTAATTCAATCTAAGCTAGGACTTCCAACAGTGCAAGCTGGCATTAGCAGAGTTACATTCTTAATAATCATAAATGCTTGTTTTATCTGCTGAAAATTACTAAAAGCTATGCAATATTCTCTCAAGGGAAGATTTTTTCTTTTTTTACTTCAGGATTGAATATATGTTTTATCAAGAAAAAGTATGAATTATTAATTCAAAAGTTTCAAAACTTTAAGATTTCCTTCAAAGGGCTTGACAGTCTGAAAAAAAACCATGAAGAATTAAATTATTACTGTGCAAGACTGTCTTCTCAAAAAGAAGCAATACTCACGGAGTGCTAAAGGAAGTAAAGGCTCAACAGTAAATCACTGCCCAAATGGGAGGAGTCCAATCATGTATCTCTAACTCCTAAAAGCAGGTTCGAAGACCTTCACTTTTACTTGCTTAAGTTAGCCAGTAGCTCTATGGCCTATTCAGTTGGCCAAATGAGATTTGTAAATATATTTTGAAATTTTGGATAATGTTTATTTAAAATAAAATTTTCAGGTCGGACAGACGTGACCTGATACTTCTCCTTTAATCATTCTATTGGCATATTATTTACAGTTATGCTATACAATCTGCTGACTTCTGAAATCTGTCAAAGCAAATTGGGTTTGCCTTGATGTATATTAGTTAGAATGTTTTCCTTTTCTTCCCTCCTAGCTCCCCCTCAAATATCGTATTTGCTGCTCTTTCCCCACAGTAATACATCAAGGATTTACAATTCTCTGCCTGGTAGTCTCATAAGGAACACTAAGAAGAAATTCTTTGCTTCAAGAGAGTTAAAGTAAAATGACGGGCAGGGAAAGGGCTGTGACATGGAGGATTCTTTTATTCCCAGGCTTTGCAGGAGTTTTATGGTGCATGTGTTATGAAGAACCTGGTCTCAGGTCTGCCTTAGCAAGTGCAGCCTCAACCTGCTCTGCTTCCTCAAGAATCACAGGAGGCAGCAGTAGTACAAAGCTTTCCCTGAATTCTTTCCAGTCCCTCTGCCTGCAAAGGTAGTGTTTTGAAAGTAGTGGTGAAGGTGTGAAATCTGAACCCATGGATTTTCTGATTAGTGGCCACAAAAGTTATGGCATGAGCAAGCTGATGGAGAAAACTGCTTGTACTGGTAGAAATAGTCTCCATTTAAAAGAACATGAATGGGGTGGTTTGTGGCCAAGTCTTTTCTGTGTGCTTCCTTTAGAATGAGAAATGCAGTAAAGAAAGCTATGGAGTCCTTTTCTAGCATAAATCCTGTCTGGTGGTCCTTCAGCTGAAGGACTAGGCTGTGCAACATCCAGGAAACACCAGTTTGTATCCCAAACCTTCTCACTCTTGGTGCCAGCTGGATAAGATGTCACACTGTGGTGCTGAGCACAGGCACGGTGGGAGATAAAGTAAGAGCTTTTTGAAAGCCAGTGGGAGTCTGACTGCCTTGAAATCAATGACAAGGGCTTTGGTCTGGAAATGCACTGCTGCTTAGCAGGAGGCAGGGATGACAGTGATGGCTTTGAGAGCATGGATATGTTTCCAGCCCCTGCCCATGCAGTGCAGTTGTCTCTGCCAGGCCAGGGATCCCCAGGATGCCCCCACCTTTGCATGGCCTTGATCTGCTCTTTCCTCCCAGTAGACACAAACTATGGGCTGTAAAGCAGGCTTTGTGGTTTCTTTGGTCTTTTCAAATTGAGACAGTCCAGGTTTGTAGGGGAAATCCAATTTAGAACAGGGTTTTTCAGTGATGACTCAGAGCTGAGTTATTTCTAAACAGTGAAAAACATTATGCCCTGCAACTCATAGAAGATAAGTAACTAAAATGTTATGCATACTGGAATGTGTTGTGTCTGGCACTGAAAAGATCACAAAATTTGCATCTGAAATGGTATCAGTGAATGTTAAAGACTGAAATTCTGCTCCTATTTTGAACTGTAAGACTCCAGAGAGGTTTCTCTGGCTGTAAGACATAATTTTTTGATTAACAGTTTATTTCATTTCTGTTTTATATCCTACTACTGTTAACTCTTTGGAGCCCCTTCTGCTCTTTCCTGAAGTTAATTAGGATTTTCACATTGAATTCAGGGGAAGCAGGACTTGACCTTTATTGCATGTCAATTGGAAATGGAAGCCAAACTTGTGTTCTGGATATTATTATTCTATTTGCAGTTGGAGTCTATGCCTGAGTTATATGGATACTAAAAAAAATCTGGCAGGAATATACCCTAATAGATTATTTTTTGACTCTGGTAGGAGTTCAGTGAATATTATTACAATTCAAGCAGTAACTTTTTTGACTCTCTTCAATCTGGTGTCAAATTCTCTGTGGATGTCAGTATGAGACCTGGAGACCTTACAGAGCAGGGTAAAATAGTGTCAGTTCTGGAAACCAACACGAGACTTCCTGCCATTTGGAAATGTGCCAGAGAGGAGGCAATGCTGCTACCCGGTGAGCAGGGGATGCATGATCACCTGTGCATGTGGATAATGCTCAGCCTGGTAGAAAGAACTCTTCTAAAGCTATGCATCCACATATTGGCTTTCCTTTTCTCCTCACCAGCACAGATAGTAGCTTAAACATCCCCTTTGCTGGAGACCAGTCTTATGGACAATCTGAAATCAGAAGCTGCTGCTTAGTTGCACAAGCACAGGCAAGGAGGGTTAAAGGGATCCAAGGAAACTCTAAAATCTATGAAATTAAGTTAATTTTCTTATTTTGGTAACACAGGAAATATGCAGATGTGGGCAAAATAACAAAAAAGTCCACACTAATTTCTTTTTCTTGGATCCCTCACTGCATTTGAACACTTTTACTGAGTACAAAGCAATCCATGTTTTCACTTCCTCTCCTCCAGATCAAAGATTCTCCTTCAGGTGAATCCAGGTTATTTCTTCCTTACTAAACTATAATATCTATAATGTAAGATATCTCAGAATGTGGTATAGTGCTGCTGAAAGGCCAGTGGGAACAAACATGTATGATATAACAAGCAGAGGAATTGTAGCTTTATCCTCTTTCTTCCCACCATTACCTCCCACTTCCTCCCTGCATCCTCAGTGCTGGTCCCAGTTGTGTCAGCACTCGTCAGCTGTGTCACACACCTCGTCTCAAAATCCAAACCAACCTGAAGGGACTTCAACCCATTTCAGACACTTTCTGTGAAAATGCTCAGAAACATTTCCTGGGTAGATCTTTCTCATGGGCACCTGGTTTAGACTAAATAGACAAGATAGCATTTGACTCTAGGGAATGGCATTCTGGGTACTAGGATGTCAAGGGAGGGAAACGTGGCATCCAAAGTCTCCTTCAGGGCAAGTTTAGCTCCTTTGCTGTATATGAAGGGCATAATTTGAGAAGCAGAAACTGGGATACTCAGGGATGCATGCCCAGAAAAATGATATTTATGCATGCAGAGCACTTTGGTCTCTGATACTTGTGATGTGTAGAGTGAGAGTTTTGAAAGTCGAAATTTTGGACTTTGCCACCTAAAGTAGTACTTAGGCAACAGCTAGGTGTTTAGCTCACTTTGTGGATAGAGTCCATTAGGAACTAAACTTGGATTAGCAGAGTTTGGAGTTGAGGTTACAGGAACACTGTATTCTATATTTGAACTGAAATACTTTCTAACTTTGCCACTAAACATAAAACCCCAAATCTATGTTGGGCTTGAAACAGTTTATATGCAATGTGAAGCCACAGGAGATTTATTTTTTCTTTCAGAATGTTTGAGGCAAATCATCTGAGTGTTTTGGATTTAAAATACAGAGAAAAACAGGCACATATCTGACTTCTAAAAATACACCATAAGAGAGGAAAGTAGGTTCAGTACAAACTCAGTGACCCTGTTCAAAAGACAAGGAAATTCTGACAGCCTGTCTAGTAGCCCTACACTGGCTAATATGAAGACAGTGTGTATTAGGTACCTTAAAACAAACCCTCTTCTTCTAGGGCCTGCTTTGCAGACAATGAGTATTCCTGACCATGAGTAGCTCCCCTTTGCAGGGAACATGTTTGTTTTCAGTTTATGGGCACATTGCTGTTTTTATTTTGGCAGGTCTCCCACTCTTGCCTCACCACATTGCTTCATACCTGTCAGCTTCTCTTTGTACCTGGGTGCCTTCCGCTGCTCCATGGTCGTCTTGACCAGATGTCATCTCTGTTTAAATGGTGGCAGACACCCAGAGAATGCTCCTTTGCAAACACAGAAAAAGTAGTGAATTCACAGCCAACACAATAGCCCTATATGGACATTTTGGGAGAGTCTGGAGTTGGTTGTCCTCTCCCAAAACTGGCATGTTCAGTCCTTTCTGCAGGAAAGTCACCAAAATCCTAGTGCACACCTCAGGGCAGTCAGTGGAAAGGGCACTGCTGACTGTGAATCAAGGCAGAACATGGTGGGGAAGTATTTGGGATTTGGGGATTGGCATGCAAACCCCAGGCAGCCTGCAAACAGGAGCATCAATAAATATGCACTGCCATCCAAATGCAGAGGGTAATGTGACTGAAGTGCTTGCTTATTTTGGAAAGAGCAGAGAGCTTTTCTTTTTCTGCTTGGCTAGTCTTTAAAATGTTAATTTCCCTGTGATATCAAATCCCATAATTATCAGTCACTTGGATAATCTTGATAATTTTCTTTCCGGAGTTATTTCCCATTTTTTTTTTCTCTCTCAACCTGTTACAATCCCCTTCTAGAAACAGGCACCAGATAAACCAGAAAGTTCAGCCTGTTTCATGTCAGGTATGTTTATTGTAGCAGAACAATTACCACAGAATCACATTAGTATTATAATGTGGTTTTATGCTGATTCAAAGTACCAGATGAAAATGTAACGCAATGATAGCACTCCTATTTGATACAGATCATGAAGGGTAAGACTGCAAGGCTACCCTTTAAGCCTCAGCTCACACCACCCAGCTCAGCAGCAGTACTGCTCCTCCTCTCACCTTCTCATTGCCTTCTGGAATTCGAGCCATCTCTGTGTGCCAAAGGTCTGCACTGGGCTCACACCACCATGAGCAAGAGGACACTTGAGAAGTGTGGTGAGGGTAATTAACTGCTGTCTGAATGCTGTCACCTAACAGAAAGGGCTCTGCTCCCTTGTCAAGAATTGTACAAAGTGGGAAATGTTTTCAAAGTGTTCTCCTGTCCTGAGGCAAACCTCAGGAAAAAAGAACTACCACGCCAAAAGGAAGGAGGTAATGAACATGTTATCAGTGGCAGGGTTAATTTTCTCTGACTCCTTAATTTATTTTCAAGCAGTTGGTATAAACTCTCCCTATACAGCTACTGGAGAAAGTCTGGCACATCCAGAGGGTTAGGATCTTGTCCTTGTGAAAGACTTCTATTAGGATGGGAAGCCACACTAAGAAAAACCATTCTGGATCAAGGTCTCCTCACTTTCCTCCTCTGGCTCCTCAGTTTGCCATGGAATCAAAACCTCCAGGAAGCTGCTGCCAAAATCTACCCACTGCGTGACCACAAACATGCAGGCATCACTGTGCTCATATTAATCATTACCCTCATTAAAGTCATGGCATTTGCACTGAGCAAATCAGAGCATGGCATAAAGGCTGAGTCCCAAACACTTTCCTTCATGACAAAGACCGTTTTAGAGTAGCTCTGGCTGTCCTTTCCCACTGACAATTCACTGAAACAGAACCAGTATGAATTCAAATAACTTTACATTTGTCTATTAAAATACACAGTTTTAATCTTCTCTTTAATTTTAGAATATTAGGGCCCACTTTCTGTCTCATAGCCAGGCTCCCAGGGTGGAAAGGGCAGGCCTTGGATTGGCATGATTGGATTCACATGATCCTTGATTAAAAGACTCAACAAGTTTTAACAACCAAGAGTCGAACAATGAGAATCTCTCTCCTGTAATCTGGGTGGCAAAACACCAGCTCAAAGCAGCAAAATCCCCAAACTGGGCAGATTTACAAAGAGATTTAATCCAAGTCAGTCATGGAAGCTCTATTTTCACTTGATCTGGGCACTGCACAAGTGGTCAAATTACCTCTTCAAATCCCTTCCTGTTCTTTTTTTCCAAAGAGCATCACAAAATAATGCTGTCCTATCCAGCCTGAAAAATTGAAAGCTTGGTTATGATTGCTGTGCAGCTGAGGTCATGAGATCCTTAGGCAGGATAAGCAGATGATTTCAGATTAAGTTGGAGGTCTCTAGCCCACTAAAGGCCAGCACAGCTCCACAAGGTATTTGTGGTGTTCTTCTGGGAGGCTGTGCAGATGAGGAAATATCCACGTACACCATTTAGGTTTGTACAGCATAAGCTGAACATGCAACAGTGCATGGAAGTGGAGCTCTCAGATGCATGTGTTGTATATAGATGAAGTAAACCATCAGCTGAGAAGATGCAAAACAGAGGATGATAACAAACCCCAAAGTACATGCCTACAAAAAGAGCTGACTGTATGTATATACATAAAAAGGGAGGCAGTTTGGATTACTTTTCTGGGTTTTGGTCAGTTAAGAACCTCATCTCCTTTTTTAAGTGCTTGATCATGTTTAGCTCCCCACGTACCCAGGAGCTGCATGGGTAGGTAGGGAGCTACAACTGTGTGATAAATCCAGTGCTGGGTTTTACAGCTGGGAAAGGTTTAATCCTTATTAAGGCTTAATTCCTTAATCCGTAAAGAAGGGAGGATTAAAAGCAGTCTGGAGCAGCTGTGGTTCTGGGCTGTCCTCAGGAGTTCATTTGCATGGTGTCTTCCCAAGATGCTGAAGGTGGTTGGGAGGCAGGACAGCCAGAGGCAGGATGGCCAAAACTGGCAGGCTCTGGACTTAGCCAAAGTCTATGAATATTTTGACTTCTTGCTCTGTTGGGCTCAAGTTAGTCATTTAATGGCTATCCACAAATGTTTGCACAAAAGGCTGGGTTGCCTGCTTGCACAAACCTTTTGGAATAGTTAATCTTTAGTCAGAAAATCCTGGTTTGGGAGCAGAAATAGAACAGTGATTAGCAAGTAAGCAGTGACACAGAGCTCTCCGCAGCTGTGCCAGAAGATGAGCTGGAATATGCATGCTCTCCTGTGGCCATGGTGGATCTGGGCAGATCATCTCCAACCTCCTGGCCTGTGTCACAGCTCCTCCTGGGCATGTTCAGGCACGGCAACACTTTCCTATAAGGGCAGATAATTCTTGCAACCATAATTATAGATAGCAAAGCATTAGGGAAGATAAAGTCTCCTGGAGAGTGACTCATGAACAGGGAAAAGGACACAGCTTGTCAAAGGCATCCACAACCAGTGGCTAACTCTGTTCTTTCCTCTGGTTCAGTGAGGCTGACTTTTGCAGCTCCCAAGCTGCACTTGGACTCAGCAGATTCAACTGCAAAAGCTCAGTTCAAGGGATAATGTCAGAAAATTGTAACCTGGGAAAAGATCAACATTGTAAGGCATTGTGGTGTTGGTCTGTGTTTGTCCCTCCTCATGGATTTGTTTACACTGGAATGGAAAGGTAAAATAATATTCAGTTTTGTAAACAGATCATCAGTAAAATACCCTTTGTTAACATTAATAAATAGCTTGCTTAAGAAAACCCCCCAGGTCCCTGTGGTAGGTATTAGCCTTTGGTTTCCAGTTACTCAACCTCTTTACAAGTCTTAGAGATCTCATAAACTTTGAATGTTGTAGTAAAAATATTTATAGGGTAAGTCAAAGAAAAACATAAAATTGCATTCAAGTTTTGACAGGAGTAAAACTACTTATCCTGCTTATTTTTTATTATAGAAAACTGGATGCTGTGACCTCACTAAAAAATGATAGCTATTTAAGCAGAAAAGTTGGAGAGGATTTTGTGCATATTAGTATTTCCTTTCTGAAGTATTAATGTTTACCTTGGGAAACTCTTAAGTGCTTAATTGGAAAAGACAGACAAGAAGTGCTCATGGTGTCACAGGCTGTTTATGGAGTCACAACAAAACTTTGCATATTTCCAGGTGATACTTCTGTCAGAAGCTACATTAGCCCGCATTTTCACTGGTCCAGGATTTCTGCATTTTCACTGGTCTAGGATTTGGACTTAATAAAGGCTAGATTCACTATGAACACCTGAGTTCCACCTCAAGTGTTTCAATTCAACCATCAGATCCTAGAGAAACCCTTTTCAACTTTGTCCAGTCCTGTAGACGCCTAAAGCCTCCACAGCATCTCCATTCCCACTGGCATCTCACCCTGATCTAGGCATCACCAGGCTGCAGGGAGCAGCAGATAAGCCTTTTCCTACCTGGCCACTGACTTAGCTCGCTTGTGTTGTGTAAGCCAGCTGGCAGGCTCAGAGCATACTTGGTGCCACAGACTTTGCATGGAAAACAGCACAGGGCATGCTTTCCAGGAGGTGAGAGACCTGCTTTTAAATTCTCACCTGGCTTCAGGTCCTCTCAGATCCCAGGGAAGTGCTTGAGACAATCCATGGTGTGTTTTCCTCTGTCTCTTCATTGACTTAGTTCTGTAATGTGCTGTAGTGATTTAACCCCAGCTGGCAACTCAGCCCTGCACAGCTGCTTGCTCCCTTTGCTTCACTCAACAGGTAAAGCACACAAAAACACAAGTGTAAGCATAGCAAAATGAGGAATCAGGTGTTCAGCCATCTCTGATTGCAGGGATCCATCATTCATAATGATTATTTAGGAAGACAAACACCATCCTTCTGAACGTCTCCTCCCCTCCTTCTTCCCTCTGCTTTATTTGCTGAGCACAATGTCTTATGGGATGGGATATTTCTTTGGTCAGTCCTGCCTGTGTCCCCTCCTAATTCCTTGTGCATCCTCATTCTCCTCACTGGAGGAGTGGAGTGATGAGCAGAAAAGGCTTTGACACTGTGTAAGCCCTGCTCAGCAACAAAAAATTATTGCTGTATCATCAACACTGTTTTCAGCACAAATCTAAACCACAACCCCATACCAGCTATTGTGAAGAAAATTAACTCTATGCCAGGAAAAAACAGCACATAGAATAATAGTTTGATATTTTGGGGAACTGTGAGAAAGATATGCTCATTAACCTTCTAGGTTGTAAAGACACTTGAAAAGCATAGAAAAGCTGCTGTCAAGTCAGTCTCAGGCTGAGAGAAATAAAAGACTTCTAGGTTCCTGCTGTGGTATCTAAGCTCTTTAGGAGACCTGACAGTATACACCCTGAATCTTTCATTTGGCTTAAAAATTCAGGCCTAAACCCCAGAAAAGAGATGCAAAGTTTAGTCTGGACTCAGAAGAGTAGCAGAAAAAAATCTGCAAATACTTTGCTTAAAACACCTGTGTTAATGGTGAGGTTTTCCATTCTGTAAAAATCTGTGCAGTTGAACAGCTGCTTGATGGGGACATGGACAGCCTAATCACAGCTCCTGAAAAGTAAGTGTCACACAGCACACCTAGTAAAACCTTAAGTAGTAAATTATCAAGTGACCTGAGCTGCCACTTAGGCACTAAAACAAGTGGCTGTTTTGCGGTTTTTTAAGATCTGAAGTGGAAAATTTGATCATCACATCCCACAGCACTGGGACTGGTTGCACCTCTGATCATGTAGCTTTCTCCTGACCTCCTCCATGGTAGACCAGCTGAGCAGCTGCTAGAAAATCTGTTCACAAACATTTTCCACAAGAAAGTCTTTTTTATCATGGTGCTGATGAAGATTGATTCTTCTCCCTCAGCAGCAGGGTTTCAGTGATGGCTCATGGTGGACAGACACCTCTTCCCCGGGCTGAGAGCAGAGGGCCAGGCACTCCCTGCAATGGGAATCTCCCAGGATAGGGATCTAGGCAATGCACCCCTATGAAGGCAGTTTCCCTGCAGAGAGCCCAGCAAGGGTTCTGCTCAGCCCTGCTGGAGGGGGGCAAGGTGTCAGCTCACACTGCTGTACTAAACCCTCAGCTCTGACAGTGTTAACACTCACCTGAAGCTTTTTATTGCTATTTTAAATGGGAGTTTAGTTATCTTAATCTCACACCGTATTTAGACAGAAAATAGCCAAAAGTTTCCAAAAGTTTCAAGACTAAAAATAAAAACCTTTTAAAAAAAGGTGCTATAGTAAAAAGTTCTTGACTCTGGAGACCTCTTTTCCATTAGGATGTGACTAACATATGATTATCCTTTCTCTTCCTTTGTCTTTGGTACATGAGACATTATGACTTCTCTTAGGCATTGTTATTCTGGGTAACAATACAGAAATAATTTCATAAGAATTCTCACTTCTTGCAGCATCAGCTACAAGTTACAACATAAAACCACCAAACCCTTGAAGATTACATGAGAGCTATAGTTTGGTGAGCCATTAAATCAGGTAACCATTATTCGGGCTATTTCAATTAAAAAAAAATATTTTAGTGCTGTCTTTTTACTGCACAGCTTACTTTGCATGATCCTGCTTTTAATCAGCCTCCTTGGTAAGAACCATGGATAAATACCACCTTCACATGTGCACACAAGTTCTGAACTTTGAACGAATGCGGTATGTTAACACATATTAATCTGTTTACTTACTTAGCCTGTGTCTGGTCACAGCCAATAAATCCACAAATCCAGGCACTGCCGATGGTACAGCAGGCATGTAAGCACACAGTACACAGAGGAAAACCTGGAAATTTGTCAGCTCATGGGAAGGTGGACCTTCATTTGTAAAATGGGATGGTGCATGTGCTGATGTGCCATCAGAGGTGCACTGCTGTTTACCACAGCAGTGGTAGCTTGTGTGGTTTTGCACACATTGCAGAGCAGGATGCTGCTCTTACCTCAGGGATGTGACCCTGAATTCACTGGCTTGCTTGGTGTTACCCATGGGCACAGCCTCAGTGAGTGCACCCAAGTCTCATGTGAGGTACCAAACCAGGTGTCAGGGAGGGTTTATGTGATTCCTCCCCCTCTCTTCCCTGATAGAGTCTGAAAGTGGCCGGGTAAGACTCACACACTTTTTGTGTGTGTAGAATTGCTTTCCTTGATAACACAGATATTAATTAGGTACAAAGATATTGTGCAACCTCACCCGGGAGGCATGTGGTACTGCCTTGCTTTGGGTGTGTTAGTGATGACTTGGTGTTGTAATAACTGTGTGCCTCCTTTGAGGTCTTAGGGGTAACCCACCTCCTAAGATGTTCCACTTTTAATTTGAACTGTATAGTAAAATCATCTGACTTCTTTCAAAAGAGAAAAAGAATCTTTGCTGTGTTTTTTGACACCTTCTGAATGGGGTAAAAGGCTGAGAGGCAGAATTCAGGCACAGGGTCTTTTTGTTACAATCTCTCCATCTCTCCCTCATGGTTGTTTTTGATATTAAGCCTCACTGGCACACAGATCTGTGACAGAGCCTTCTGGGGTAAAGCTGTGCCTTAATTTTACTAAAAAGTGCTATTAGCTGGGGGCTTGGGGGACGTGGCCCTCCCTCCCCGAGCTCTGCTTTCTGTAAGTGCCTCTGGAGCTTGCTCCGCACGGCGTACCGGGGGTCCAGTAACACTTTAGTGAAGACAGATGTTAATGCTGAGTGAGCAGAAGCTAACAGACTTGCAGAACAACCTTGGCAGCTAGCCCCATTTTTCAGATTTCAATGTACCTACAAAAACTTAGAAAAAACCCAGAAGAAAGCCCTCTCTGCATTTTGGCCTAGAGCAAACTCTGCTGTAAGTAGTTCATCAAGACACACTCTCTTTAGCTCCTTAAACACACAGCTAGATCAAAATAAAGTATGAAGAGCATAAAGTAACTCACAGACACCATTTATTAACACTGAGGCCTGCTGCAGGAAGAAAGTGACCTAGTAAATAGCCTCCCTGAGTAGTAAAATAGTTGCTGTAAGGAGTTATAAGAACTTTTGTGAGCTGTAATTCCCCAAGGAAAAAAAAAGAGAGGTTTTTACAATCTTTCATCTCTGCTTGAAAGCAGAAATAAAAAGCCTTCCCCTAAACGACTAGGTGCTTGTGAGCAGCCTGCTAATAATGTCATCTTCTGTCTGGTCTTAAAGGGAAAGGAGAGATATGGAAAAAAAAACAAACCCACAAACAGTGCTGGTCAGCTTTATGAGTGCTGCAACTTCAAAGACTGGAAGAAACGTTCCCCAGACTGGCTGTTTTGAGGATCAAGAGTTCAGGGGCTTTAAAGGACCTTTATTAGAGAAAATTCAGCATGAGAAACTAACAGTCCCTGATAGTACTGCAAATAGATGTCTTGCACTGGCAGTCCTGCAAATAGAAAACCTACTCTGGCTCTGAGGAAAAGCCAACTGTATAAACCTACTTATTTTTTGCTTGTATATGTTATATTTTAACAAAGCATATTTTACACAAGGCTGCAGCATGGTGATATGTGTGAATACCATCCCTTTTTTACTGGTGACTAAACTGAGACAGAGGGAAAGTGCAGCCAAATTTTTCATAAGCAGTCTTAGCTTTGGAGATCCTTTCATCTGGATTGCCGAGTATGAGACACACAGATGTGTCCATCAGGGTGCTCCAAGTCAGTGTGATGGAAAATTTGTGGGGTACTTCCCTGTCCTGACTGGATGCTCTATGTCTGGTATGGGGAAACAGATTTTGTAACCCAACTGGTCTCCTCATTAAAACATAGATTCACTGTTTTGCAGACAAGCAGGGCTGTGGTAGTTTAGACCTTTAGATTTTCTTTTTCCTTTATTTTTTTTTTTTTGCACAGCATAATGCATTAGTTTTATGTAGCACATACAGTCCTTTTGGCAGTGTAAAAACAGTGCAGATGTGTAAGATCTGTAGGCACTCTTGATATCTTTAACCACACTGAGCAGGAAAACCAAGGCAGAAAATTTGTCCTGAACTATGTCCAATTAAATACATTCTTGCTTACCCTCTCTCTGTACCCCTCTTTTTTCCCCTGTGGCAATTGCTGATCTGAATTTAGCTGCACAGTGTCTAAGAAAGTTTACAGCAAATGTCCTAGCAATCAGAAACATGATCAACCTCGAAGGACTGAGGACAGTAAAGGGATTGCATATCAAAAGAAAAGCTAGAATAATCTCTCCATTTGCCACACAAACAACCGTGAAATACACTAAAAAAGAAATGCATCAGATGGTGTGCTAGATGCCTGCACTGTGCTTGCAAATAATGAGTTAACCAGTAAATTGACTGAAATAAGCGTACCTTTTTTTTTTTTTTTTTAAACTTCTGCGGACAACTGAGTCTCTAACAAGAACCACGTCTGTAATAAAAGTTATGATGTCTCTAGCAGGAACTGGTAGTGCAAATCAAACATACCATTAGCTTGTCAGGCTCAGCCAAGTGAAATAACAAGCAGCTGGGTAGTGCTGTACACTGAAATGGAAAACTGTTGCCCCTTAACAGAAGATTTCCTCAGAGAAAATTAAGCATGAGGGGCAGCGACAGACCTGGTTATTCATGAGCACGGTGTCACAGGGAGGTCAGTGGAAGGACCTTACTTAAACCATCATTCTGGCTCAGGAAATGCTGCCTGACTTCTGAAGTTAGCAGAGCAAACTCTCCTCAACACCTCGATGAGTAAATCAGGGTAGAGGAGGAGTGCCTGGCACCAGGGAAAATGGGGAAGAAAGGTGCAATGTGTGATTTCCCATGTGACTGTGTACGCTTAGCCACGAAACCCAAGTGCTTTCAGTTCTGAGGAGACAGAGGGAGGATGGAGTGTGCCTGGGCAAAAGGGGAAAGGGGATGTCTTCTTGTTTCTAAGGGTGTGGAAGAACAAACCTGGAAAGTGAAATGTTTCCCTGTGCAGGCAGGGAATTGAGTGCAGGCTGTGCTGGGCTAGATGAATTTTTGCACTTTGGGCTTTTGGCTAAACCCAAGCTGTTTGTGTTGTCACATGCTCTTTTACAATCTTTTGGCTGATGAAGCCTGGGTGGCAGAGTGGAAAATTGTTTGGGAGGTTTGCGTAGCCCTGTGTGTGTTCTGCAGCCCCAAAGCCAGACATTGTTTATTGAGTCCTGCAAGGGATCCTGGTAATCACAGCTGATTTGCAAAAGCATATCTGTTGTCCATGTGTATCAATTAGATTGCAGTAGTTGTGTACAAATCACAGACTTGATATTGATATCACAGCTTGCAGCTGGCAGAGTACATTTTTATGCTTGTACAGAGGGAGGTTCCATTATTAAGCCACGGTACTCAATTTCCAAAATTTTCTGCTGCCCCTGCAAAGGTGCACCCAACTTTCAAATGCAGGTATGTCTAGCAGCTCCCTCACCTTGAATTCCAGCCCGTGAAATGTTCAGAGACACCTCCTCATCACACCTACCCACTCGGTCCACCAAGGTCTCCTACTTCTTGCCTGGGCTGCAAAAGCACTGTGTCCATTTTTGGGGCAGCAGTCCATGCAGGAGAAGGTTGTTCTGCAATTCCCAGAAACCAGCTCTTGAAAGTAGGAAATGGAAAGAAATATTTTTCTTATGGCTCTGAGTGCTGATTACTATCCTTTTCTTGATGCTGGAATATGCCCATGTCAGAAAAGAAAAAGAGAAGGAAACATCATTTTGAGCAAAAAGCTTTATTTTTAGAGATCAATTCAAAACTCTTTTCATGTTCCCGTGGTACATATAGACACTGCCATTACCAGGGGCATAGCTAACCCAAACTGAAGGGGATGCAAGAGCATCTCTCCTGAAGATGATCTGCCAGACCATTTCTGGGTTGGCAAAGGCTCCCTGAGTTACTGCCAGGCACTGGAGCTTTTGGTCTCATTGGGGGCAATACAGGCCTTGCAGGCTCAACCTGAACTGAAGCTGCCCAGGGCAATTTTCAAGCTCCAAGATTTTCAGAGTGAAATCTGTAGTGTAAAAGACACAAGGAGATTTTACTCCAGCTCTAAATAACTATAACTGGCTACAAAAATGCTACAAGTATGTTGCAAAAGAAAATCTCCAAATGCTTTTCTTTGCAATTTTTTCAATTTTTCTTTGATTAAAAAATACATTTGTGTTATTTTCCTTTAATTGAGCAACAAGAGAGGAAAACTCCCTCTTCCCTTCATCCTTCCCTGCCTCGGGAAAAAAGGGAGGGAGGAAGAAAAGAGGGTTGCTGAGATTATAATGACTTGAAATGCTTTTTCTTGAAAAGTTAAAACATTTTGGAAAGAAATTTTCCACATTTCTTGTTGCTTTTGAAAGATCCTTTTTAAGAAAAGTGCTTTAAGCTCCAAGTATTGGCTAACTTTATAAACAAAATTCTTTCCCTGTTTTATTAAGGGGAGTAAACAAGGCACAAGCGATGGCTGAAGCAACAATTTTCAAGATGGTTGACACACGGGAACTTTTATCTTTTCAACTATAAACTTTGATTGGTTTTCATCCCCCCTGCCTCACTTCCTCCTTTCCTCTTTCAAAAAATTATTGCCTTTCAGTTTGTTTTAATGGTGTTTATGTAATGTCATAAATATTCTTGTTTAGAACTGTAATTATTCCCTACGATTAATTCTGTTCCCTCTGAGAGGTTGTGCAAGTTTTCACTGGAGGGTATGTCTTTTATGTTCATGTGTTTCTCCATGTAAAATGCAAGATGTCCATTACTGAAGCTATGCCTGGGAAGGCAGGGTTAATGCTTTTCCTTTTTCCCGTGGCAATGTTTGGAAGCATTTTTGTGGCGTGTTTAGTGTCATTCCTATTCGGGTTGGGATTAAGGTAATTGACAGGGCGTTGGGCCAGGGGTCCTTTAGCTGTCCAACCTCAGCTGCATGGGGTGGAAGCATGCCATGGCCAAAGTCACTTCCTTTCTCTTTCTTTTATATCCCATTAGTCTGCCTGTGTTTTCCATTTCAGAGGAATTCCTGTAAATACATCGACTGTAGCTGCTAATTGTGGATAAAACATCAAATATGTGGAGGCGGTGGGAGTTTTCCAAAATAAGGGCTGTGGGACTCAGCTGTCTGTATTCTTTGAAATGTATTTGCAGTAGGTGGAGATAATGATCAGCGTTTTTGTGACAACTGTTCTGCGTTACGTGAGGGCAAACAGTTGAAAGCAGACCCTAAATAACAGGCTGTGTCCCATCCAGCCCTGCGGAAGCGGCTGACAGTGCACAGAGGCCAGATGCAAGTACACGGTGCCCAGCACGTTTACCTTTGCTGTTGTGCCTAACATAATGAGTTAAAAGAAGATGGAAAGCAAGACTTTCATGCCCTGGAGCAAAGGGAGAAAAAAAGCTTGGAGGAATTGAGCAAAAGTTGCATTTTAAAGAATGTGTGGAATATATACTTAAAATACGCAACTTGTCTTCTTCAGTGTACTTCAGGCATATTTTTATATGCTATCATTTTCACCCCCAGTGTCTTAGCAACTTGAAAGCCTAATCTTCTGGAAAAGTTCGGCTGTCATCCTTCTAGACAGTTTCACAAGCAATCATGTTAATGCCCAGATGAATTGACCGTGATTATTGAGCATAAATGAAAGAAATTATGTACTGTTGTGGAAACATGTAGAGTTTAATTTTTGTCCATTTGTACAAGCCCCATAGGCAGCTTCTAGCACTGGCTGGGAAAGGGTTTGTAGTGGGGATCAGCCTGGTGTTTCACCCCCAAAGGAGGAAGAGACTGAAAGCACAGGGCTTTGCTCTTGGCATCTCCTCAGAGGAAAGCAGCTTGATGCCGTGGGTATCCTGTGATCAAAGAGTTGGTCAGATGCATCTCTGGGGAGAGGACAACCTGGCACCTGCAGAAGAGAACACTGGACACAGCTCTCACTAAGATAGGTCATGGTTTTGCCATGTTCATTCAGTTATATCTCTACCTAAAAAAGACAAGGAGAATGAAAAATTTTTCTAGAAAAAACAGTTTAAATAAGACAGTCTATAAAAACAGGCAGGAAACCGCTGGGAGACCTCAGTGGAAAATCCCAGAAGAGGCAGGCAGAAGGGAACGTCCCCACACGTTCCCTTTCCAGGCCCCTGTCACAAAGTCAGGGATCTCATTAGGTCATGTTTACTGAAGGCGCTTGTTTTCTGTCTTCTGATTTTGCCAGCGACAGGACATGGGGAGGACAAAGCCTGTCCTAAGTGACCACCGATGGAGCCAGCCCTATTCATGGATTAGGGCTGCCATGGAAACTCAGTTTGCAGAGCTCACCACTGCAAACATGGAATGAATGGCCAGGTCAGCACCCAAGATTAAAGGGGAGGGAAAGAGGGAGTTGAGCAACTGTTTGCTGAATTCATTTCAGGAGCTTTCCTGGAAAAGTCCAATATTCCAAAAATTGGATTGTAGAGTTTTTAGTTAAAACCAGAGTGAGGATTCCCCTTGTTTGAGAAAAGGGTTTTGTTTTCTGGATGCATTTAATGAAGAACAGCAGCAGAACTGAGCTAAGTATTGATTTAACTTCAGAATAACCTTAAAAGATCTAAAAGGGGTTTAATGATCAGCTGTATCCTGAAAATGAATCCCAGAGGGCTTACCATTTAATGTAATGATTTACACAAATCAACCACACCAGACTAGGAGTTCTACCTGGGATCATTGTGAGACAAAACTCATATCCAGGTTTGACTGTGCAGATCTATTGGTTAGCTAATCCCAGATGTGTTCAAGATATGACTGAATGTTTCACCACCTGGAAAATAAAACTTTTCTTGCAAGATCAAAAAATGAAGTTATCAGCAAAGTGTATTTTAACAAGCAGCTCTGCTTTTCTTTGGGTTTTTTTTGTTGGTAGTGTTTTTTTGTGTTTTTTGGTTTTTTAATATCTGAAATTATATATTTTTTTCATTTGAAATCATGTATCTGGGGAATAGCCTGTGATTTGAGAGACCTTCTACATCCTACTCTTTTATAGTTTTCCTTCTTACATAGAGCAAATTTCTCTGTCCCAGGAGTTCAGAGAAACATGGGTGTATTCTCCATAGCCTGGCAGGATCTATCCCAAGGGCTGCCTGTCTGTTTTGAAATGCTCAGCTGGAGGCTGGGCACCTGGGAGCTCTGCTCTGAAACACAGTGTAGATGCATAGAAAATACCCTAAAAGCCAGGAGTGTGATTCATCACTTCAAACTTCAGACCTGGAGGGAGCAGAGATGGCTAATGTGGTTTTATAAATTCTTGCTTAGGCCATTGTTCTCAGCTGCAGCTGTGAATGACATGCTCAGTCAGGTTAGAAGGAAAAGCTATTCCTGAAGCCCAGAAGAGCTGCAGTGCTCTAGTACTGGACCAACCTACTTGAAACCAATGTCCTGAGTGCTCTCACTGGGCTGTGTTTTCTAGCCAATTAGGCACCTATTTTGAAGAACTTCTGTTTAAAACATGTCCTTAACAAGGAAACACAGTATTAAACTTGAACCTATGGATCCTTTTCTAGACAGTATAGCATTTTCTCTCTTGTTGGAAGAGACTGTGGTTTGACATTCTTAGTTCTTCACAAATCTGAGTTAACCAGGTCTTTTTATCAGAGTTATTACTATTTTCTATGAAGCAGTTGCTTAATTCCGTGTTCAAGTATCTTGCCAAGGTTAAACTTGTTGGTCATTCAGAAAGATTCACCTTTCTGCATACTATAGCATGTCAACCTTTCTCTGGTGCTCTGGAACCTCATAAACCCTCATGAGTTTTTAAGGGTTCAGCAGTTGTTCTGCTTAAGCTGAAAAGTGGTTTTCCCAGATCCTTCCCTGTGTTGGTCTAATTTGGAGAAGTTTGAAGGTTTGAAACTCTGCTGAATGAAAAACTGAAATAGGGAAGAAGTTCTGGAAATGAAGGAAAGTCAATGTCAAAACCTTCACAGTTATTATTGGAAGGGAGGCTTGCATCCATGGGCACAAAAAAAAAGAGGAGCAGGTTATGTGAAGCTGGACATTAGCATTGAGCACAAGAAAACACCCAAATCCCATGCAATGCCTTCTAATCAATCTGTTTGTGGCAGCATGCTGCAGAAATGTGAAGTAAAAGAAGGGAAACTGCAGAGGTTTGATCTCATAATGTCGATAATAGAACCATCTGCACAAAAGTAGATTTGTAGGTTCTGCATGGGCAAGCTCACCTCTGCAGAGCTGCCAAGGGATCTTGCTTCACAGGGGCACATGCAAACCTCAGCCATCCTTGTTACTCTGATCCCCATGAGAGAAGGGAGGAAAATGCTTGTTTTCTTTTGTCCATATCCAAAGGGATCTGAACAAAATTTTTCTCTCAGCCTGGAGCTTGAAATGTAAAAGTTAATGTGCGTGTGCATCTGGTTCACTCTAGCTGGGATGCCTGAAATCTTCCTCTTCTGCTTACAGAAATGTAAAAGTTTCTTGCTGAATACACTAAAGAGGTCCCTTAGAGCCTCATTTATGTGTTTTGTATTACCTGTGGTTTTGCTTTTCATGGTTTATCCTTCCCTCCCACAACTTGCCACTATCTCCTTCTGTAGCCTGTCTGACTGAAAGCTGACATTTTCTGATTAGTTGTTTCGACTCTTCTTCAAGTCACCAGTCACAAGAGTAGCTGTTCCCCTGTTTGGTTAAAGGAAGATAGCTAATACCAGATGTCGTCTTTCCTGTGTTTAAAAGTATTTTTTCCTCTGCCCTCAGCAAAGATGAAAAGATGATCCTACAGACCAAAAGTCTCCATTAAATCAGCCATTGTCTGGGTGTTTCATCTGAGTGTATTTTGTTTTGTGCTTAAATATATTTTGTTAACCCATGTTGGAAAAAAAAGGGAGGGAGAAGTTGCTAAAAGAATGGCAATTGTGTCTTCCCACTGGAGTTCAGCCTACAAGCTACCCTTTCTTAAGAGCTGATTTGATTTCCCTCGGATTTTGCTTCTGCAGGCAGGGTGTTTTATCTGCCTTTTAGCCTTTGACCCAGAGGTGTGACCTTTTCACTTTTATCTCTTTTGGTAGTAAGCCTGGGCCCTGTCAAAGTTCCTTGAGGGACTAATGGTAAGTGCAGAGCAAGAAGGGTCATTTCTGACAGCAAAGAGCACTGAGTGCTGCGGTGGGTGATGGTGAGGTGCTTCCAGGCTGCTCTCCAGGACAGGTACCTGTGCTCCTGCAGCCCCAGCAGCTGTCTCTGACACTGAGCAGCAATGACAGCCCCAGAGCAGGCAACTGAAGGGTAACCCCCCTAAACCTACCTTTGCCTCCCACCCTAGCAATGAAGGAGTAATAAATAAAGGCAGAATCACTTTCAGGAGCGATGCTTGCTCACTTCCCTGTGTTTAAAGCAGTCAGATTTAGTCTGGGTATAAAACCATTCATAGAAATAATATTCAGCTGTTACTATTAGCATTTATGTCTTTAACTCTCCTTTCTATAGAGAAGTCTCTTCTGTGTCCTTGAATGCAAAATGCATTGAGCTTTAAAAATATGCGTTCAGTTCTTGTATTTTAAGGATCCACAAAACCTGAGTTCTGGGATGCACTAGAGCAGCAACACCATCAGCAGCAGCTCTCTCACACTGCCCAAAGAGGACAGGGAAAATCAGTGCGAGAAAGATGAATCTGTGACACAGAGCTGCCTGGGAGGTCTCCTACCAGGAACCTTTCTGATGCTGCAGCAGGAATTGAAGGTGTGTAGGGGATGTGATTGAGTTTCCCCTTTGTGGAGCTGGTCTGTGTTTCAGAGCCTCGGCAGGGACTGCTGCCATGGGTCCTGTTTGTCCTGCTCGGGTCTGGGGAAGGCAAGAGTGCAGGAGCTGTGGAGCTCACCCTGCCTCAGGGTACCCTGTGACACATCCCTGCGTGTGGAACACACACTGCTTCAGGCTGCACTATTTCCTGACCTCAGTGGAGAAGAGAGAAAGGAAAAGTCGAGTAACAGCTGTATGCTGCGGGATTCCGCCTTCTGTTTTGGAAAAGGAAGTGCAGGGAAGAGTCAGAGAGCCAGGGAAAATGAGTGAGGTGATTTTTGTGCCTTTTTTTTTTTGTTTTTATGTTGTCCCAATGTGGTTCCAGTGGGTATGTGTTTGGATCCACAAGGGCTTGTTTTGAAAAAAGGGGTGCAGAAAATTCCTATAAAAGAGAAGATCCTGAATCACAGGGAAATATTTCCAAAACACATTATGATGAATGACGTTTGGAGATCCCAGTGCAGGGAAACATGGGGAGGTGATGTACTCTGTGAGGGAAAAGGAGAGTTTTCAAATATTTGTTTCTTATTTAAAAAAATCCCACAAAAATTTTCTGTGGAAAGGAAGGATTTTCACAGAATTTGCTGACAAAGAATAGAGCTGCTCTCCATAAAAATCTTTCCAGTTTTAAATGGAAACATTTCCATCCACTCATCCTAGAGGTGAGGACTCTAATGATCAGGTAGCCTCTGGAGGGGGAATGTGGTCAGGAGTGCCATCATTACAGACATGGCTGGATATAGCTACAAACTGGGGCATAGCATGTGTTCAATATCCTGAAAGAAACACGGGATAACAAAGATTAGAGAATTCTCCCCTTTCCAGCTCACTTAGGCCCAAAAGCCACTTTGTGCACATGCAGTAGCTCAGATGGACCAGTGCCCACCAGAGTAGAGCCAGTCACTCGTTATTAACGCAGCCCAACAAAACAAAGATGCCTTGCTATACACAATGCTTTTGCTTTTTGCTTTTTTCCCTACAACACCAATGGTCCTAAGCACAAAGATGGCTTTTACACCCTAATGCACATGGCCCATTTCTTCATTGTATTTCCAGTGTGTGCACTTTGGTGGAGTTTACTCATCTGCAAGAGCTCTGGTCTCCCCCCAGCCCAGCGCAGTGTGTGCCAGAGGCCAGTGTTCATCCCAGATTCCAGTATGTGTCACGCCACTGGAACATGAATTATGGCTGGTGTTTGGGCATTGCAGACCAAGTTTCAGATTTCCAGCTCATCACTTTGATTGTCACAGTGCTCCTATTTACCTTGCTGGTTTTTATTAAAAATAAAAATAAAAATGTTAAGGCAAGAAAAAGAGAAGTTCACCCAGAAATGAGCTATGAATATCCACCTCTCAGTTGTACAGAAAACCCACTTTAAATTTATTTCTTATGGTAACTTTTTTCAGATTTTTTTTTACTCTATGGAAGATTAAAAAAAAAAAATGAAAGCTGATTGAAACTTGTGGGCAGAGGATTCGTTTGGTTTACACTGATGTTCTGCTTCAGGCTAATGTCTGAACTTAGCTTTGAAAAACACTGTATTTATCATAAGGGGTTTGCCTTGCATGAAAAGTCTTACAATAGTTAGGATTTGTTTTGGTAACTCATCATAAATCAGTGTAAAGAAAAATATCAAACAAGAAAAATATTTTGCCACTGTGGTTGATATTGAAGTTTTCAAATGTCTGATGATGATTTTATCAGCTCTTCCCTGGAAGGGAAAAAGCTTCTCCCATGTAAGTGGCTCTCTGGGACTGGATCCAGCTGCACTATTCAATCTCACCTTTTAGGTCTTGTATCTTCCTCCCTTGGAAGTTTTAGCCACCACCAGATCACATTAATTTCTGACAAAGTGTGTGCTGTCCCTTCTTCAGGGTAGGACTTGAGGCTGGGTATCTATTGCTGTTCTCTAGCTCTCTCTATATATACATCTTTGTAATGAAGTGATCCCCAGGACCACAAACCCACAATCCTTCCTTCTTCCCCACCCAGGAATTTATTAAAAGCAACCAACTCCTATAAACAAAGATCTCCCATGTACCAGACAAAAGGGGAGAAGGGCCCAGTTTGGCTGTGGAAAAGCCTGGGTACAACTCCCAGCTGTGCCACCTAACTTTTCTGCAAGTAATTGTACTTCTTTACACCTCACTCATAAAACGGAGATATAAAAATGGTCAGTCACAAAAATGGTCTCAAGTCTTGCCTTAAAACTTGCCATGTCACCAAACTGTGATTTGTTTACTCTCTGAATCTGAGCCTGTGGGATATGAGAATTTGAACTATTTTCAATCTTTCTTTCATGAAACCATCTAGTTAAAAAGATCTTGGGCAACAGGCTTTTGGCAAAATGGGATTGCATGATAGAATTCCCAAAGTTGGCTTGTGAGACACCTCTGCCCATCTTCAGGCTTTAGGCCTGACATGTACCTGACAATGGTGTTAGCTGGGGTGTTGGGTTTAGAATCATATTTTTGTGAAGCAAGCCAGGAAACAGACCCTGTTAGGGATGCATAAAAATGCTTGCTGGGATGTTATCCTTCATTTGGGCATAAACCTGTTATCTATTGGCAAAAGGCTTTAGATGTTGCCCACTGCCTATTTGCCAATGGACTTTATTTATAGCAGTAGGGAACGCTGAATTTCTTCAAGCACAGAGGCTCCTCAGATCCGTACTTGTTCCAGCTTTGTCCGAGACAAGTATTCAACATCAAATGCGTTTTTGCAATCCCCATTGCAGACACTTAATTGCAGGATGATTCAGGGCTCTCTAAGCAGCCAAATTTCCCTATACAGTCAAAGAGGAGCAGCCTCTCCTAGGGTGTTTCAAAGCACAGCTATTGGCTACTCAGTCCTAGACAGTATGACTGTCTCCTTACCAAATAATTCAGCCTCTCACGAAAAAGTCATGATTCAGGCTGAAAAATCGCAGGACTTCTTAAAAACAGAAAGGGTAATTTTGTTTGCTTTTCTTAGAACACTCATTTTGCTTCTCTCCAGCCACGATGGCAATGCATTTTCAATGTGATCCAGCTGCATGTGGGCTCTTAGTTCCTGACTTTGAGCCTCCTGCAGTAAAAAAATCCTGATGTGTTACAATAGAAAGGTTCAGAAAACAGCTGATGGAGAAGCCACCTTGCTTTCCTGCAGACTGTTCATCTGGCAGCTTGGCAGCCTGTAGTCAGGGCTGGCTGAGAAGCCCTGAGCCCACAGCATCTATGATTAGGACCTCTGGCTGGGAATCCCTCAGTATGCAACAAGCAGGGACCACGGACTTGGTCTCCCTGAGGACATGTTCCCAAATTTGACATGAAACAGGACTTTTTTGCATCGATCGGAGGAGAAGTGTTCTTTTCCATTTTCAAAAGGATTGCACAGGCTGGATCCTGCAGGGCTGTGTGAACAGCTAAGGTGAGACCCAAGAACCTCTGCACACAGAGAACAGGATTGACTTTGGTCTTAGCTCATTGTAATTACACATTTTCAGCTTCAGTGAGCACACCACTGCCTTACTCTTCCCCATGGCAGGTTTCTGTTCAGTTATGCCAACCACTGCTCGAGGACTGCAGGTTGATTTTCCAACCCTGTCCTTGGAAATTTGGTGGCACAGCTTTGATAATGCTAGTTTGCAATGTTGCCTCTTTTATGCCATATTTTATATATTGTCTTCTCTTGATGATATTCAACCTGATGATTAACACTTGTGGACTGTAATTCCTGGTACATGCAGGGATTTAAGGGAAACAAAGTGGAAAAAAAAAAATTTGTTCTTGAAGTAGTCATTCTGTTGCCAGAGTGTAAAAGGCAGCAAAAGGCACATGAAAATTTTCATTTGACTTCGGAGGGACACAAACTTTTGGTTTATAAGGACCTATCATTATTTCAGATCACATCAGATGAAAGAGAAATTCTTTATGAGATTTTGAAGGTGTGATCATCTAGTCCCTCCCCATTCTATAAGCTTGCTGTCTTCATTTTTGGTGTGAGTAGATCTATAACCTGGCTTCTGTAATACCCATAAAAACTCTATACATTATTTTTCATCTTAACAATACCACCGATAAAAATAAAACCAGTCTGTTTCCTAGGACAGAGTGCAATAAATGCTTTATATAACATCCTCCCTATAACATAGCCTGAGGAAAACTTGACAATGAGAAGTGGAATAGACAGGAAAAATTTGGGGTGACATAACATTCATAAGGGCAGTAGAAGGAAGTTTTGCACATTATAGGAACCTCCTTTCAGGCAGTTGTAGAGAGCAATAAGGTCTTCCCTGAGCCTCCTTTTCTTGAGGCTAAATACCCCCAGCTCCCTCAGCTGTTTCTCACAGAGGCAAGCTAGACCCTTGTCTCTCTGCAGAGGCAAGCTAGACCCTTTCCCAGCTCTGTTACCTTCTCTGGACACTCTCCAGAGCCTTTCTTGCAGTAAAGGGCCCAGAACTGGACACAGGACTTGAGGTGCAGCCTCACCAGTGCTGCGTACAGGGGGACAATCACTTCCCAAGTGCTGCTGGCACAACACTATTTTTGTTACAAGCCAGGGTGCAACTGGACTTCTTGGCTACCCAGGTACACAATGGATCAGGTCAACTAGCTCCTCCAGTTCCTTTTCTGATGGGCCACTTTCCAGCCACTCTGCCCCCAGCCTGTAGCACTGCAGGATGTGTTGTGACCCAAGTGCAGGATCCGAGACTTGGCCTTACTGAATCTCACACCATCAGCCTTGGCCTATTTACCCAGCCTGTCCAGGTCTGATGGTGAGATGAACCAGCTGGCACTCACTGGATGCATGTGACTGGACAGTCATCATCTTAAACCCAGATCTTCTCTCCCCCCAGGAGCTTTTGACAGCTGCCTTGAAGAGCACCGAGCAGTGCTCTCAGAGGAAAACCCAAGGTTTTTTTAGACACTTTGTTTTATGCAAGGCTCGGCAGACACAGTGGTTTGCAATGTGCTGTAAGACAAAAGAAAAGATGGCTGTAAAAAGCTGTGGCATCTGGGACCCTGCTTCTAAAGCACAGGCATCTTCCCAATCCTGGCCTCATGGAGAAAAAGACAATCTGAACATTTTACACCCCAGCAGAATCTCTGCAGCAAAAAGGCATGAGCCCATGAAGATTTAAATACAATTTTGATTTTGATCTGCCTCTGATTCCTTTTGATCCTTCAGACTAATCTTTGTTCAAACTGTTCATGTGTGGTGCTGGTACTGTAGAGCTGCTGTCTTTTGGAGGACTGAACACCAGCAGCACTCATGCTGTGTCCTGAGCATGCACCTGCAGCCTACTCTGTCAAGGGTTTGTTTCTCTGTGAAAATCCTTTCTCTTAATCCTTGATTTATGATTGTCTGAGAAAATATTCTAATGAGCATTGAAACACTGAACAGGACACTCCCTTGGGGGAGATGCTGCCATCCTGATGCCACAGTCCCTGTGCTGTGCCCTTCTCACAGCCTGACTGCTTGATGTTAGGAAATTCTGGATGAAAAGGGGAGTCTAGTTCTCAGGAGAAGAACAAAACTTGACTCATGAAGTGCTCTTAGTCTCACAGTAAAGTTAATTTATATTTTCTTTTTGTCTCACTTAGCTCCTGAGAGTATTCAAGTGACCTCTGCCTCTAAACATTGGACATTACCATTTTCATTCTAGCATCCCCATGTCAAAGACACAATTGAGCTTTCAAGGGAAATCTGAGAAACAGAAGCAAAAGAGATAACAGAGGCTTCTGAAACGGTGGTGGTGACAGCCCAACTGGCTTCAGTGCATTTGAGTCCTTGCTATTGAGAATTTTTCTCACCTTCACAAAAAGAACCAGTATCTGTTACAGCCACATGTGTCGACTCTACAGATGCACCCTGTTGATTAGGCGAACTCTGTGTACTTGATCTGGTGGTGCTTGGAAGTCCAGACACAGACAAGGTGTTCTTATTATTCACCCTACTCAGGTGCTGTGTGTTGCTACTGTAACTCAACCCCAAAAGATTTAGTGCTGAAGACCCCTGTGTGCATCTACCACCATCTATAATGCTGGTCATTGTAAGTTTCTCCATGGTGGCAATGAGGCTGCCTGCAGAGGCAAGCTCTGTGTGCTGGCTGGGCCCACTTTAAAACAAAATCACAGCAGGGTTGGAGAATGTGGTAAATGTTTTGAAGGATGCTGAGGGTTTGAAAGGCTGAGGTTAATCATGCTTTCTAGCTGAAGGTACAGCTGCTTCTGCTGCAAAACATGGAAACAGGATAAATTCAGTTATCAGGCTTTCATAGTACTTGAATCATATTACATCAATATATTTGGAAACAATGTGAAGAAATGGGCTGAGACTGAGATGACAACGCTCACTGATGGGATCATCTTAAGGAAGCAAATTTGACCAGTGAGGCACAGAGGAATCTCACAGTCCTGAGTGACTGGGTGACAAAGTGATAAGCTGAGCTCTGTACCCCTGACAGGTGAAAAGACCTGCTCAGGAGGCTGGGTTGTGTAAATAACTCTGTAGGTACCTAGTGCAGTGCAGCCAGCAGACTGAAGAAAGTGAGGCTTCCCTGGTACTTACTAGACCACACCTGGAACACTGAGTCCAGTTCTGGGCTCCCAAGATAGGAAAGACTAAGTGACTGAGTCCAGTAGAGGGACACCAGGATGGTGGCAGCTGGAGTGCTTGTCCTTCAAAGAGAGGCTGGAAATTAGGGTCTGTTTAGCTTGGAGAAGATACAGCTTTGGAAGCCTTCCAGTATATCCTGGCTTTGAGCAGGCTATTAGGTTCAATGACCTCCAAAATCTAGCCTGAGCTATCCTGCTGTTCTATAATTCTTAGGAAAGTTAGTTGGTGTTATTAGTTTTATTTAAACATTAGTTTCATGTATGGGAGCAATCACAATATGTAAACAGAAGATTAGAAATTAATAGGAAGGGAGCAGACAAAAACCAGGGATTTTCAACATAAATGAAAGGTGTGCCTGGATCATGAACATCATGTGCAAACCTGTTCTCCCACTGAACAAAAAGGATAGAACTAGAAAATGTGGGTGGAAAGGAAAGAAGGGTAATTAAAGGTTTGAAAATGAGAGTAATTCAGCTAGAAGTATTCTCTCTGGAAGTAAAGTAACAGGGGAGTTATAATAAATAAAATAATGATTATCATAAGAACGTGAAAGAAACCAGGTGGCAAGCTCAAAACAGTCAAAGTAAACCATATCTGTATTGTAGATAGGATGCCTCAAGAAAGCAGCTGGCTTGTGACTGGGTAGGAGAAAATGTTGAATTCTATGGACATGATGTCAAGGTTTCCATGCAAGTTTTTCAGAAAATTAAGAAAATGAAGAAAAAATGAACAAAGAAAATTAGAAAATCTAAATAAGAATAAATTGCAGCAATACTGCTATTCAAATGAATCGAGACAACACACATAATTAGCAGTTTACAAGTTTATTAAAGAATGGCTTCACCTCCACTTACTGTCAGTCAGTACAGCTCCCTGGAAACAACAGGTTAAAATTCTACTGTATGAAAATCAGAGCCTTTGCCACAGAACTCAGGACTAATTCATTAGTGTATATAGCATATACCTATTTATATGTTTATAGGGATGTACCTTCTGAAAGGTGTTTTGCATTTGCCCGGTGTTGCTGTGCCTGTCTGGGGCAGACAGGGCAGGTGGCAGTGGGGTGTTGTCCTGTGGCCATGCCTGTGGGCAGGGCTGCTGCAGCCCCTCCTGCAGCCCTGGGGCAGCTCTCCTAGCAGTGGAACTCCATGCCATGGCTGCCTGATGGAGCTCACATGCCATGGCTGGAGAAGCCAGCAGTGCATGTGGAGATGCTGCATCACACATGTTTGCCCACAGCATGAGCAAAGACATTCCCAGCCCCAGCAAATGTAAGCCTAAGTCCTTCGAGTGCTACTGTTCTCCTGCACTTGATTCACTTGCTCAGAGCTTTATTTTTCTGTCCCCTCCAAATAATTTTTTAAGTCCAGTGGAAATACAGCATTTTTTTTTCTTGAAGTTTTCCACTTTATGTAATTTAAAAATTCTTCTGTGTGAGTTTACTGGCAAATTTTGTCTCTGCATTTTGGAGTAAGCAGGTCAGACCCAGCACTGAAATTTAAGTAATGTCTTTTTTTGCCTCCTGAAATCCAGATAATCTTTTCATGTAGTTCACCCAGTGTACAGTTCACATAATGATTGCATTTTGATTAAAGTCTTATTAAAATCTCTGATGGTAACAGATGTAAGAATACTCATAAAAAACCAAACCTGATGTACGAGGGTTTTGTGAAAAACTTTGGTTTTTGATCTAGTTGGTTGCTCTTGTATGCTTAACACTCCCAGTTTCATCCAGGACTAGGTTTAGATGGGTTTATGAAATGAGAATATTTTCTTACTCACACATTCTCATTTCTACAAACTGGATTGAATTCAGACCCCTTTGGTGCTATGCCCAAAACAAATTAAAAAAACAAACTCAAAAAACAAACCCACACCTCAGTTTGAAGGTAGATTCTGCTTCTTAACTCAGCACTGGGAAACTTCCATTAAAGAAAAAAAACAAACCATTAAGCCATTATAACTAGACCTTTTAATTTTATTCCCCATCTTTAAAGGGATGGGGAATAGGTTCAGTCTCAGATAGAGCTGATCTTCTCATTATTGATGGAAACTCTGAAGCTTTATCCCCTGACACAGAGCCGAAGGTAGAGAGTCTCTAAAATTTTCCACGCAGCACAGAAACACGGGGAGAAAAGAATCCAGAAAGGAGACGCGAGGCCTTTCTTACGAACTTGAAATCCCGGCGAGCAGTTCCTTGAAGTTGCACCCGAAAATCAATGTGATGTATAATTAACTCGCAGCCATCCCGCGTGCAGCAGCAGTCAGCGCAGCGCTCCGGCGGGGCGCGGCTATCGATCCGCAGCTCTCCCGCCGCATCAGCAGCACTCATGGCTCCGCGGGGGCTGCGCTGGCGCCCCAGACTGCAGGACCAACAGCAGACTCCAGCCAGGGGGCCAATGTGCCCTAATCATTTAAGTGCACTGCCAGCGAGCCCGGGCTAGTCCCGCAGTCTCCGTGCTGCCATCAGTCTTTCCAATAAATGAGCTTCGAGCGGCCTCCAGAGAGAAGAGGAAAGTAGGCTGATCAATTCTTTCCAATATTAGGTTTTCATTTTAACTTCTCCCCCTCAATGGCTGCTCGGGTTGGGTGCTCTGTAATTATATTCATCAAGGTCTGTCAACATAAATTGACAGCCCTGGTTTAAGGGTATAGCTCTAGTTTGTTTACTAAGTCAGAGAGAAGGAAAGAACTAGCATTGATTATTTCTTTTAAGAAGAGGAATTAGAATGGCTTTTTCCAAATTATTTAGTGTTTCTAAAGCCAAGCTATCCAATTTATACATGGCCCTTGTTGATTTCCCTTTATTCCTGACAAAGAGAAAAATTATCTTGTCTGCTGCTCGAGACACTTTTGATATTAGCATTAATATTAACTGACTTGCATTCCTCTTCAGTGCTACATTATTAATTTGTCTACATATTTACAGGCGCTCATCACTGTATGCATTGAACCCTGCCAAAATGTGTGTGCTCACACACTGCCAACACAGAAACCCTAGCTAACCTAGGAGCAAAATAACATCAGTAAATATCACTCTTGTACAGAACAGGAGCAAACCATCTAAATGGAAAATTAGCCATGTCTGATAAAACTAATGGGATTCTTAAAAAATGTCAGTAAATAGCTGGGCAGGGGAACTGATTGACATTATTTACTTCACTTTCCAAAAGAGCCATTGATAAACTCCCTTAAAAAGCCCCTAAGAAGGTAGGCATGAGGCAGGGGGGAAGAAATAGCCCAAATCAAACAGCAGCAAGAGCTGGGCTGAGAGCAAACCTGTGAGTCCTGGCTGGCAGATGGGGGTTGCAGGCACTTGCCTGTTAAGACATCTCCCAGTCCTAATTACAGGGCTGGTTTTCATGCTTATAATTTTAACTGTTCCTGCAGAAATTTTCCATGCTGGTGCCTGCCCCAAGCTGGCTTGTTGTCTCTAAAAGAATTGTCCCTTCAAAATAAATCCAGCTCCCTTAGCAAGAGAGTTGTGGAAAAAGATGTACTTCTTTGCTTCTTGAAAGAACAAGCAAACAAACTCGAGTAACTTTTTGTCTGAGGCTCCAGTGCCCCCGTGCTGTGTCTGGATTGTGTGGGATGAGCAGCAGTGCTGCAGTGGAACCTGGCCCTCCCAGACCTCTGCAACCTCCTCACGCCTGCGCCCTGCCCCTGTCCTCCCTGCTTACACTATCCCACCATCCAGCATCCCAGCAGTGCTGCCTGCAGTGGGGAAGCCCCTGGAAGCAGGAATGTGATTCAATGCAATGTGGTTGCAACTGAGAGAGTTATGATTCAGCAGAGGGACAGACTTGTCCTGGTGTTGAGCATGACTCTGACAGCAGGACAGGCCATGGGGTCCAGGCCAGCAGTCGAGGGTAGAGAGAAGAAAAAACCTTGTATGTGTCCCTGGGGACAATGAATGGATTCAGGAAAAGGCAGCAACAACATACAGCAATTATTTTATATGGGTGTTCTTCTGCTGTGGGTAGAGCTGCTAAAATGTGTCCTTGGACAGCAGCCAATCTGGACTTTTGCAGGACATTGCTCTCATGTGAGTTTTTGTGTTAATCCTCTGCCTTAGGAGGAGAGGCATGAGCTGCCCCCCACTCCTGCATTTTTGCTGTTGTTCCCATAATTATTTTTCTTCCCCTGCTTCCTTTGCCTGAATTTTCCTGCTTGTCTTAGGGGCATCTCTGTGGGGTTTTTTAGGGATGGGTTAAACCCTGGCTTAGGGGCAGGTTAAGGTGAGCAGCTAAGAGGGAAAATGTCAGAAAAACAGAGATGGGGAAAGGAGTCCCATTTGGGAGATGCTGTGACTGCGAATCGGGCAGACTGATGCTGTGATGGGGTCCTGGGAAGCAGGGCTGTGGTCAACAGATGCTCGAGGATCCCACTGGGCAAAAGGCAGCCCAGAGCAGAATGGATCAAGCCCTGGCTCAAGTGGGCTATGGCACATTTCCCTCAAGAAACCAGAGATTGTTCAGTATCATCATTTGGCTGACATCCCCATGCAAAGCACTGCATGCTCAGTGACTTTCCTCTGCTCTGTTAGGGCTCATGTCTTGCTACTCATGCTTTGATTTCTCAGACTGCTGGAATCCACGTACCACACACAGCTGTCACTGGGAACTGCACCAGTGTCACAAGGATGCAGCCCAACTGCTCTCTTTATTGCTTTTTCCAGATGGTCCCTGCTGAAAAAAATCAGTGTTAAGAAACACAGTGTAAAAATGTTACCTGCAGTATGAAATTAAATGTTTATGATGCATAATTACTTTTTTTTTCAATGCTCTTTCAGGACATTGAATAGTTTACTAGTTTGTGCTGAAGTCAGTGAATAGTTTCTGCAAGAAAAAAGATAAAGGGGAAGCTGGCACTGTTTCCTCTCACAGGAAACTAAATATGAACTTGAAGCACTGCATTTGCCTATACTTTTCTACTTAAATGAAAATAATAAGCATGCACAGGAAGTTTTGATCTGGATTGAACAAAATTATCTTCCAGTGAGGGATAGGCCCATTTTCCAGCTGATAAGCTAAGGCTCAGACTCAAGGGAGAGACTACCTGCTGAATTTGGAGCACCTACCTGAGATGCCAGGACCTTGATCTCTTAGCATTTGACATCAGAGTGCATTCCGTATGTGCAAAGCACAGTTTACATTGACTTCGTTCATGACTGAGGGATTGGGAACTTCAGATATCAGATCCTAAATTGCATCAGGCAGCCTGGAAGGGGGACAACCCCAATTTCCTCTTCAATGTGTGTGATCGCTCTGAGAGCCTCAGGCTTTCTCTGATCACTGTCCCTGTATTGGGGCATCAATCCTTAAAATTCATACTCATATTTCTAAACAAAACCCAAGGATCCTGAGGGCTGAATCCCATATAATGCATTTTGCTGCACAGTGAGGATTCCCCATGGGCAGCTGAAATGCCATTCCTTTTCTTTCTCATTCAGAGAATGAATAGCACTTGGGTTTGTGTAGACTGCCTGAAAGGAAATGTGGAGAGAAATAAGAGTTTCTATCTTGACCCTTCCCAGAAAATTCAAGTCCTCAATTGCAAATTAGAAATGAGGCCAGGGGCTATGGAAATACCAAAGAAAAAGGGCTGTAAAATAGTTTGTCTTTAAAAGGCATAGAAGACTGTATGCAAACCCTCTTGAGCATCCTGTCCAGTTTCCTTATGAGCTCACTCGGATCAGGTCTTTCCCGTACTACGTTCACAAATGAGATTTTGTGTAACTTCTTTGGGTTGGTTGCAACTGCTCTTTAACATGCTTGGATAGGACTCATGCAGGGGCAGCAGGACTTTTTGGCCTCCAGTATGAGCACAGACTCATAGAATGATTTGGGTTGGATGGGACCTGTAAAGGTTATTTAGTTCAGCCCCTGAGCATTGTGAGTAGAGTCTTTTGGATTAAGTGATATCCATGGATATGATTAGACTGGAAACTCTCCACTAGAAAGAGCCAACTCTTTGTCCTGTGCTTGCTGTGCCCCATTTCAGTACAGGGCCCACTCTTACATGATTGTAATCATGTCCATAGCCCTGTGGTTCCCCCATTCTGCAGTCCAGGAAAACACTGCACCAGCAGCTCCTTAGTGTGCTCTTTGCTGGCACCAGTCTCTGGCCAGGTATCTTTTCCCCCTTTTGATGCTTTTTTTCATTGCTGGTTGTTTCTCTTTCTAAAGAGGATAATTTTCTCATGACAGAAACCAGACCTTTTTGAAATTTGCCATCAAGTCTTGGCTTTCCTTAAAAACTTAAATAATAAAATCATGGAACCTGGTGCTTTTCCTTTTCTGGTGAATGGGCATAGAATATAAATTACCTCTCTCTCAAATTCCTCTACCTGGCTCAGTCAATTTTGTTTCTGATGAACTCTAAACCTCTGGATTCGAACAGGGATTTATATGGGAGTCGTTCCAGGTTTAAGTGGAGCTACTTGTGCCCTCCCCCAGCACCATTTCTGTTTGCTTCAACTTCATTGGAGTCATTTGTTTGCCAGTCACTTTCTCTCTCCACTCCTGGAAAGCCATTAGAATTGATTTCTGTAAGTATTTTAAATACTTCTGCTGGTCCCTGTAGGGCTGTCTCGGAGTCTGCATAGATTGCTGTCAGTTGGGATGGTTCTGGAAGATGCTGCATTCACACCAATGGAAAAATCCCTCTTCCTACATCTTTCTGTTTCACATTTCTTCTCTGGGCTTCTAAGCAGAAAATATTTCCTTTGAAATAAATAGTGAGTGGAAATAAATATGAAATCTGGGCTCCATGGAAATCAATAGCAAAAAGCCTGCTTGACTTCAAAGGGCTGACCTAGAAGGTTAATGGCACTAATTTAATGCTGCACATAGGATAAAATCCACTTGTGTACCATGTACTGTACCCGAGGAGCAGAGGGTTATAACGTGACACTGTTACTGGTTTAGTTGAAACAGAACCTCATTTTTCTCATGGCTTGGAAAATTGTGGACGTTGTCATCCTTTTCCTATAAGTAAGCTAATCTTTTTATTGATATAGTGCACACCAAGCAGCACAATGATTTGCGATGTGGGAAGGTCTTTTGTTGCAATTTCAGCATGGCCCTGAAAGCAGCTTTAACGACAGAAATGGAAAAACCAGTTACACATGCCAAATCATTATTCTGAGAGTTCCTCCAAATGATATGAAGGAGTGTAAGCCCTACAATACAAAGAGATTGTGGAAAATCTTTAGGCAGCATGTGAATCACGTCGTCATGCTTCTTTATGGCACACATGGCACCACACATTTTATTTAAGCCAGTGCCCTGCAGATCAAATCCATTTGGAAGAAAGGTCATCAGTTCTCTGGAGCTGCTGGACATGAAAAAAATAGGTGAGACATGCCTGGAGTTGTCTGTGAAAATGTCAGGGCAAAACAGGGGCATTAGAAAGACTCCAGAATCTGGATGTGAGGTTTTAGCTTTTGTCCTAACTGGACTTGGAAAGGTATTTCTGTAGTTTCAAGTTAACCAGTTCAAAGCCTTATTGCTTTGGGCCACATTTGCACAATGGAATTAAAAACACATATTTGAGGAAAATTGAAATCAAGCAGTTAATTACTAAGTTTCAGGATTTTTTTTGTTTTTTTCCAAAAGAGGAGAAAAAAAGATAAAAAGAAATAAGATCTGGGTGGTAAAGCTATTCATTGAAACATTTTTGACATTCAGTCAAATGTCTTAAGTAATCTAACAAACTGGTGGGATTTGAAATTGCTTTTGTTCTTGTTAAGGCATTGTTCATCCCTGCCTGCAGAGTCCTGCCTGCCCCACTTCTCACTCCATACCAGCCCTGGTTTGTTCATGGTAGAGGAGTGCAGGAGAAGCCATGGAAAGGCCCATATGGCTTTCCTGCTGAGACATGCCTGCACCCCACCCAGACAGAGGTATGTCTCAGCCAATTTACCAGCCAAGTTAGAATAGGAAGGTGGTAATGTCCATCTTTAGGTGCATTTCTCCGGTTTTGCAGCCTGAAAAGTAAAATAATTACTGTAATGCTATTTACTGCCTCATATTAGCAGCCCAGAGAAACCAGCAGCTCAGCATGGCAGTACTGGGAAATCAATCTCAGAGCTGTCTGGAGTTTATTGTCACTTTATTACTTGCCCAGACTCCTGGGATATTAGGCTGGGCTTTGTAATAGCTCTGTCTTTGGGCCGTGGTCATGGGATTTTCCAGCGATGACGTTCTGTCCTTGGTGAGCAGTCACACCATGTGCATGGAGGTTTCCACAGAATCTCCTGCCCTGCAAAGGATATTTGTTCAAAGGATGTTTGTTCAAAAGCTACTTCCTGTCACAACTCCTGCTGCACCAGGCTGGGGATGGGAAGGCATCTCCCTCACTACTGCCTTTCCTGCTGCTAGTGAGGGGACAATGTGAAGGTCCCTAAAATCAGAATGGATTGTGTTAACCTTGGGAAACTGCAGGCTTTTCAAGTTAAAGTTTTGAACTCACCTTTTTCTGCCCCACAGCATCTAAAAAATCTCAAAGTATTTTGTCCAAAACTCACAATTAACTGTTCTCTGTACATAATTTATCTATTGCCCAAATGCACTTTTCATTCTAAAATCACCCTATTTTTAAAAACTTTCTGCAGGAAAGGCAATATCAGAATAAAATATTAAGTATGTATGCTGTGGTAATGAATACTTTGTATAATCAATTATAGCCTAACACAATTCAGATAATTGATATGATTTTCATATAGTGCTGTGGGTGCCACAGATGCTATAATGAGCCAAAAGACTCATTGTAACATTGCGTGTAGCAATTGTGCAAATCATATTGCAAAATGGAGAAAAAATAGTTAAATTCTGGCAAAGCATGTTTCTTAATTTCCTAAAGTTTATGTTTATGAATATTGCTTATGTACTCAAAAATCATTATGGATTTGAGCTTCACAGCATCACTGAAACATTTTTAAAAACCTGTTGAATCAGGTCTCAGCTGTAACTCTTACACAATGATAGTGGATAAAATAAATTGTTATTTAACGTCCTGTTCCTCTTTAAATACAAAGGAACTGTCTTCTTAAAACTGTGATCTGATTGGCTGGACACAGAGAGTAAAGACTTAGTTTATGTGACTACTTCATTTTATACATACATTTGTTTACCTAAGTTTTCATGAAGGAGAGCATGACTTCTTCTCTGTGTTGCTCTACATCCAAAAGTACAAACAGATTAATTTGTCCTGTTCTGAGCATGAGGAGATTCTTCCCCCAGCCAGCTTTGGACTCTGACAGCACACAAGTTCACTCCAACAGCTTCATGTGGACAGGCAATGTACGTTTGTTGTTCTGAGCTAAAAACCAGTGTAATAACATGTATTACCTGAAATCTCATTAAAAGTCTCATTTTTAATGAACTGTTGGGGAGAAAAGAAATGATCCTGCTTTCCACATGCAGCATTTTGACCTGCCCTGTCCACAGCTCTTGCTCTGTGTGCATCCCCTGATGGGCAGCTTTGCAGGGGATGTGTGACCACATTCTCCCTGTTCATGTTTCTTTCCTGTCTGTAGTTCCACGACAAATCCTCTAAAACCTTTAAACTAGGGGTTCAGTGAGAAAACCCTGCAATTCAGCCACACATGCATGCAAGTGCTGCCTCTTGTATTTTCTGATTGAGCCCTGCTGTCTGCTCTCCTGTTTAAAACTGACCTGAACATTTAATCTGTGATCACAGAACGTACCTGATGCAACCACAGCAATGGTAAAGTGATGTGTGGAAAATATTTAAAGTATTTAAGCGTATTTTCATGATATTTAACAACTGGAAATGACAAAAACCTCACATGAGCTGTGTATCCTTTGCAGAACATGTCCCCAGCTGACAAAATGCCATTTCAGCACTTGCCTTGCTCTGCTCCCCCAGCTCTTTTCCCTTTCCCTGTTCAGTGGACCAATGGGCAAGGATTTGCAGCTTTCAAGAGTTTCTGCCTCTATTAAGAGTCTTTTTAAGACCAGGCAGCTTGCAAAAGAAAGACACAGAAATTAAAATAATTCCCCCTACCTATCTGAATCTAATCATAGGGGTTTTTTTGGTATTTAAATCACTAAGTTTCAACAACAGCAAATAATAAGGGATGTCTTGTTTCCATTAGGGTTAATATCACAATTTGGCCTGATTATTCTTAGTACATAACTCAGTGGAAACAATGCATCTTTTGTAATAAAGCCTCTACCAGAAACCTTGGATGTTTTACAAGAAGGAAACATTGGCTAAGACTTCAACATAAAAATGTGGTATATGATTCCCATATAGATGTATAGTATTAATACATGTTGCCATGCCAAAAACTTGCTGGTATACCACATCCAGAATGGGATGGATGAGGGAAATGTATTTTTCTGCTGCCTTTCCATGCCATTTTATTTTTCCAAGTGAGGGATGTAGTACAAAATACTCATGTAATAATATGCTTAAAATCACTTATGTTCAAATGAAGCAAAGCACTCCAAAGCATTCACTGTCTCCAAAACTATGCCCTCATGGTTTCAATTAAAAGGAAATTATTTGCTTTGTGAAACTTTGCCCGGATCTTTAATTCTTCCTCATTGTCAGAATACAGCTCTAAAAAGCTTCTATACTTGAAGTTACTAATCAGATTTCAGTTGGCAACAGTCATATGTCGTGTCATATCATGTCACACAAATATTGGTTATTCAGTCCAGTCTGCAATAATGAAGGTTTCATATAATCTTCTTTCTGGCCTTTGAAATGCACAGTTTAGGCACTCCACTGCCTAAGAGTATTTTCAGGTTTTCAGATGATTTTTTCTGATACTTCCTGATGAAGTGGCAGTTTAATCTTTCAAATTATAGCATTGATTACATTAGTTTTGTGCCATGCATGGGCTATTGATTCCTTCCTCGAGAAATGAATATAAAATCAAGTGGCAATGGCCAAGTAGTAATTAATTGCAAACTTTCCTATACTCCTTAACTGTCTGGAATAGTAAGTTCTTTCAAAACAGAGTATGAAAAGAAACTGCATCCAACCCAAATGCACAGTGCACATACATCACCCTGTGCCCACGTCCCTGGTGTGTGGCTGTGCTTTGTGCAGTTGCATTCACAAAGAGCAGACTCAGTGAACTTTAGCTGGTGGGCCCAGAGGCTCCACCTTCTGTTTGCTCACTGGCTTTCTTCTCAAGGGCTTGGTCTACCATTCCTTCATCTTCTATTATTTTTCTGTGCATCAGCAGCAGCTGTGACCATCCAGGGCACTGCATCAGCCACTTGTGGGAACTGGGTATTTCCTGTATCATCCCCAAAAGCTGCAAGGTACCACCATTCTTGAGCTGCAGCGCCACGTTGAAGTGAGCATTTGTCCCTTCTGTGGCTCAGAGTGAGTTACTGCATCTGCTTTCAGGAGAGATTCACTTCACACAGGGTTCAGCAGCCTCCTCCTGCGTTACACCATGCTCCTACTGAGTGTGGAAATGTCTTCTTGACTTTTTCACATGGAAGTATTTACTGCAACTCCACATAAAGAAGTTAATTGTTGCTTCTTTAGGTATGACAGTGTGCAGTTGTGAGTATCAGCTAAGCAGCTGAGTAAAAGAGGGAGGGTTTTGTTCGAAGTGCCAGGCAGGGACAGATGGGTATCTTGTCAACTTCTCACTTTACCTTGTGATATTTCATTGCTAATTGGTATTGTGACAATGAGGGAACTGCTTCCAAAGGAGCCTATTACTTAGTCCAAAATGGCTAATAAAAATGTCCTGTGAATTGAAATGTAGTTCAGTTTGAAAGGAAATTATATCTCCCCGGAGACTAGTAAATGGTTTGGGAAGAACTGTTCCACTGTTCTCTTCTTTGATGCAACAATCTATGCTGGAAAATATCTCATTATTACATCTGGTTGACTTTAAAGACATACTGGCTCAAATAAATTGATGGGAGAATGAAAGAAGAATAAGTTCTTGTGAATGCTGCTAAATTAAAATCAGTGTACTGTAGGCACTCAAGGCAAACAAGTCTTCATCTACTCAACAATTCCTTGGGCATTTTGCTGGCCAATTTTACAGCCATCGGCAAATGAACAACTTTCTTTTCCTACAGGCTAGTTGTTATTGCTTTGTGTTGTTGTCACCCATAATGTTTTGCTAGCTTCTGTTTTATTTCTTTTTAATCCACTGCCATAGTTGATCGTATCACTCTAAGAAGTTTTTCTAAGAGCAGTCATACCATCAAAAACATCTGATTTATCTCTGTATTTTCCCTTGGTCTGGTGTCTTCAGCATGATAGTTTATGAGTGTTTTTCCACCTTCATTAGTCAGACCACTTTATGGCAATGGGTAAACAACATTATCTCTACTTCCCAGCTGGAAACAGTGATGCATAGGGAGAATAAGTGGCTTCCTGAGGCAACTCAGGAACAATGAATTCAATAATGAGTCACTGCTGAGGTACCTAAATGGTCTGCTCTCCTACTGCCCAGCCCATGTCTGACCAGCCAAGGCATGGCTCCTGCATCCATGGGAGAAGTGATGCCCTAGTCTCATGCAGCACTGATTTGTTTCTTTGGGTCTGCTGGATGCTGGTGTTATGGGAGAAGAAAAATACTTGCTCTCAGATTTACAATAATGATGATGATGATGATGGTGATGAGATAATAATAATAATAATAATAATAAATAAAAAGAAGTGTTTGCTAAAGTGTTCTCCGGAAATATTTATTGAATATTATCAACAAAAATTTTGATGTGAGAACTAAAGGCAGTTCAGCTGCAGTTCAGCAGAGAGTGTCCAGCTGGGTTTGGCTGAAATAGCCTCATCCCAGCAGCCATCCAGCTGTCTCAGTGTCTTGCCAAGACTCGGGGCATTGGACCAGCTCAGCTATTTCTAAGTTCTATTGATGCCATATCTGAAGATGAGTAAGCCTGAAATCCAAACTCCCAGGATGTGTCAAGGCAAACAGTATTCACAATGGGTGAGTTTGATGTGTTCTGAGAGATACAGACTGTGTGGAGACTCCATCTTTTATTACTAATTTTAAGGGAATCCCCCAAAAGATGTGGGCTGGTTTTAGACTTCTCCAAAAGCTAAGGAAATCTACATTTCCCTTCCCCTAATGATTTCATAGCTTGTCAGTAGCCTTTAAATACGGTTTATCTCAGGCCTATTAAGTTTCTTGTGGTTCCTCTCTAGCAGAAGAGCTGGTCTATGTTTGCCCTGTTGTAATTTTTCTAGAAGCATCTGCTGCTTGCCATGGTCAGAGATCTGAAATTGGAGTAGGATGGACATTTGGCCCTGTCCTGGCAATAAAATAAAATTGAACTCTTTTGTGAACTTCCATGCTCATGCACATAGAAAGACAGAAGAGACAGTGAGTCCTATGGTACAATTTTGGTAGACTTTTTGTAGACTATGTCATGTATTATTGCCCCAAATGTGTTAAAATTGAAAAATCCCATTTGAGATACAGAGCAGTGACTAGCCTGGATTTTTCTCATTTGCTTAGGCTATGATGAAGAAATGGAAGCCCAGCATCCTTTGATGTGAATTTCATTCCTAGAATTAAAATTTCCTGTTTTTCTCTGTTGTTGGTGCTTTTGATCTCTTTAATTGCTAAAAGCTGTCTCATTTTAGGGTGATACAGTTTAACTGAAATATTTAACTGTCACTCTTGAAAATCTGAATATCAAGAATTATCTAAACCACTGTGGGTGCCCTGTCAAAGCTCCCCCTCTGCACAGACTGCAGGCAGTAAAATGAGAGCAGGAATTCTTCTTACAAAGGGGTTTCGACAGAGAAGTATCTGGTTTCTTATGAACACGAAAAGCATGTTCAGTATTTGTTGATAAAACACCAAAGAAGCAAGCTTGTTTTTGAAGGGTATTGCTGCTGCTTGTGTAAGAAAATGCCACAGTTCTGTGTTTAGTGGGAATATGCCAGTGCACTGGGACTGTGAGCCTGAGTGTCCAGCTTGCCTGCTGCTGGGTTTCTAATGACAGTCCTCTTTCACAATTGCTGGAGCAGCACTGCTCTGCGTGTATGAATAAATAATAAAAGTTATGACTCCAGTATGGAGATTTTATATGACAGTGTACAGCTGGGTAAAGTCCATTCTGGCTACTGTCCCCCAGAGCCAGCTTTAGGCTCCCTCTGCTTTGGTTTGTAGTAGGTCTCTATTTTATCACCAGTGATTTGTGAGCCCGTGTAAGCACCCATGACAGACAGCAGAGCCCTTAGAGTGAAAAAGCTTTTTGTTTTCTTCTCCTCATCTTCACTGAGCATCTGTTTGGCTGCTGCTTGATAAGATGAAATTGAATTAGTGAACTTTAATGCCTCTGATGCAGGAACAAACTACACAATTGTGAGGCAACTGATAAAAATTACATAATGTTGTATGTAATTCCAGTTTAATACATGTGAAATGATTTCTGCAAGAGTCAATTGGTGTCTTTCAAGATTGTATTTTAATGCAATACAAGGTCTTTGCCCTGAGTGTGTCTAACTGGTAAAATCCCAGATGGGCTCCACTCTGTCTGTTGCTTATTCTCACAAGACTATCATGAGGGCCATTCAGAAGAGATGTCTTTTCTCTTTCTAACTAATGCATCATGAATAAGCAGTGGAATCTTACTATCACATCCCTGAAATCCAGCTAGTATCATCTTTCTGTCTCCTTTTCATCAGTGATCTTACTGACAAGGTACCAGTTTTAAAAGATCTATGGAGGAAGCAGATAAGCTGATTTTACATTCTGTTGCTTGTTTGTCCTGTGTGTAAAGAAGGTCTGGGGATTTTGTTTGGTGGTTTTGTTTTGTTTTTTAGTACCTTGTCAAATCTGCCTGCATGGTTTTATTAGACGATTTGTTGATGCGGCAGAGGAGAAGCTTTTACTGGCATCCTCCTGACGTTCCTTTTCAGGCCATTAGACAGATATCATCTGCAGTGGGATTAGGCTGTGCTTGAGGGCCTGGAAGAGCTAAGGTTCTTTTGGGGGAACTTGAGCTTCAAAACAAAAATATCACAAAACCCAAAGCATGAATTCCATTTCCCTTTTACATGAACACCTGGAGTGCTGAATATAAAACCATAAACCCTCAGTATCATAAAACCTGCCAAAATAACAGGTGGAAAACAGAGAGCTCATGGCATTTGAGCATGATCTCCCCAGCCCACAGAGGGGGAAATGGCAAGAGAGGAGGATGGATAAGCAGAAGGGCTGCATCAGGACAGGGCAGAGCCAGCAGTGCTTGGGGATCTCACACTGCAGTTACACACATGGTTTCTCTGAGATCAAAGCTGTTTAAAAATTGCTGCTCCAAGCTGCCTTCCTTCCTGCCTATACTGCTTAGTCCATCGTGCCATTACTCTTCTTGTAGGGCTTTTTCATTTCAACCAGACATGAAAACTATGCATTAGAGGCAAAAATATCCTCCACAAGCCCACAACTTTTTCTTGAAAAGTTTCTTAAATTTGCATTATGGCACAGTTTAACAAACAGTTGCACTGGTGTAAGTAAAAAAGATTCTGAAATATAGCACATGGACAGAAATAACAGTCTAGGGGCAAGAGCTTCTTAACCTTAACTGAACAAGTTTTGCTGTTAGGGAGAATGCTTTCCTGACTGCAGCCTGGGGCTGTGCTCTGCCAACCAGGCAGCTGTGGGAACTGCTTTTGCAACTGGTTCCTCCTTTATTCTTTAAAATGTTGTTGTTCCCAGTCCCTTCTGTAATAACAACAAAAAATGAAGTGTGGGCATGGTTTGTAAAACCCATGCAAACAGTGGTTCAAAAAGTTCTGGAAAATAATTATTTTCATCAGTCCTATAAGCAGCTCCTTTGCTTCCAGGGGCTTGGTGGGAGAGTTCCAAAAAGGAGGAAGGGCCTCCAGTGGGAGTACACAACCTTACACTAAATGTTTTCAGTTTCTATGTTAGCTTGAAGTGATCTCAGATGTATGAGATTCCCTTCCCATTCAGCACGATGCAAGCTCACAGGGTAAGGAAGAGCTCTTCCCATGCTGTGGTCACAGCAGGGTCTCGGCTGAGGCTTTCCAAAGCTCTGCTGCAGCCCTGTGCCGACTCCTTCTCCCACAGGGAACGTGACCAGTGGTAGAGACACTGTCTTGCTCACCTTCCCTTGTATCTATGGCACAGGAGGAAGAGAAGCAGGGAATGAGGGCAGTCAGGCAATGTCCCTGCTAACATCCCTGCACTTTTGGCCAGGTGGTACTTGGGCAGACAATTAGGTGTCTGCATATCTTCACTGAAAGGGACCCATTTCAGATTTCCCATTTTAGCCTGGCCTTTGTTGACTGTAGGACATGAAGAAAAGTTTCCATAACACTGTCATTCCAACAGCTGCAAGAGTCTTTATGTTTGAGATAATGTCTTACTAGTTTTAAAGATCTGCTTTTCTAAACTACTCTTTCCTCAAGCTACAAGAGCTTGGGCACATGCACCTTGTCTGCTTTCGCCTTGGTAAATTTCTGAATATATAGGGAGCTGAAGCTCTGCCACAAACATAACAGATGCAGTGGTGGAAAAGAAGCCCCAAGGCTTGTCACCCTGATACGACTCAATTGCAGCCTCAATACAAGCTGCAAAATGTTATTCATCCACTTGAGTATGAAGTACTTCCCCCCCTGACCCATTAATATCTCTCAGCAGCTTCCTGAGATTAAGATTTTAAACTGTATATATGGAGCAATCCCATGTGTGTGCTGCTCCAGGATAATCTTAATCCTTCCTGAAGAACTTGGAGTATTTTTCCTCCTCATTTCTCTCCTGTTATGTGCTCATCCTGACAAGCTTGCAGCAGTTCTTGAGTGACACGATTAAAAAAAATCAGATGTCTCAAAAATCTAGAGACTGCAAAAAAAAAGCTAATCAGAACTGTTCAGTCCTCACTTAGTTTTACTCTAAGAAGGGTTATTTAGGTGCCTTGTTGTGCTTTTGCATATCTTTCTAATTTTAATCTATTTTATAATGTTTAGTAACAAGTTCCTAGATTTGAATTGCCTGTCTGGGACTAACACTGCTATTTCTGTAGCATTTTACTCTTAAGCTATGATACAACCTCAGAATTAAGACCGGGTTAATACAGCTTTTAAGACTGGAGTACCTTCCAGACTGTCCACATTGGATGCAGGAGGGGCTCCAAACTGTGATATTCCACAGTTTAAATGGAAATCACTTGTGGGGAAAACCCACACAACTCATGTCTGCTGGGCAGTTTGAACAACTATTAGTTTGAACAACTATTGAATAGTTTGAACAACTGTTCTGCCATAGCCTGTGAAGTAGGTCACAGATGTACTCTAGCATATAATAATAATAATAATAAAAAAATGCAGTAGAGAGAAACCTGGTAGCTGTGATTCAGTTCTGGTCTTACTGTTGACATGGGAGAAATGAGGTTGTGATTCTGGCTGTTTGGGATGGTGAAAACAGTCTTAAGAAGATAAATCAAAGATGATTTGGGGGACTGTGAGTGCAAGGGATCAAAACAAAGCAATTCTCTTCTTTCCCCATCTCCCTCTGCCCTCTTTGAGCATGCTGTAAGTTGCCCCTAGCAATTATTTTTTAAAAAGGATAGTCATGCTTAGTAGGATGGTCTTCTTCTAAACTAATGCCAGTGCATTGGTAATAGCAGCAAGAAAACAGACCAAACACAAAAAAAATCTGTTCTTTGTTTTCTGTGGGAAGAAATTAAGATCTGATGGTAGGGATTTTTCTTAAGCAGCAGCAAGTAAATTGTTTCAAAGGCATGTATATTCCAGCTCTGTGTATAATTATGTTCTGTGATAGACTAAATCATCTGCATTGGAAGCAATGGGAATTGGATTATAGTCTTTAAGGATTTTGGTGGTGTATGGTTTGAAACTGATGAAGAAGAGCCACTACCTCATTGTAATAAAGAGACCAAATGCGTAACTGTGGGATGATGACTAGAGGCAACTCAGTTCTGCAGGACTGAGCTCTTGGAGTGCTGCAAGTCAATTGAATTTGTGCTGAACATACAGCAAGGGTTGCCTTTCACCCCAAAGCCCGCAAGCTCTGGTCACCTACAGACTCTGATGTAAAGAACTGTGATTAGCAGTAGCCTAGAAGGAGGTGAATGTCTGCTTGGCTGGCAGGAAGATGGATGAGCTCGTGCTCGGGTGATGCTGGGGCTCCCAGCAGAGGTAGCTGAATGGGCTCTAAAGCTGCTACCGCTTTCCCAGCAGGACAGACTGTTCCTGCTTCCAAGAGCTCAGAAGCAGGTTTTTATAGGAATTTGAGCTTTACCCTTTTCCTCCAGAGGAAGCAAGCACCTTCAACATTCTGTAAAATAAAAGGGTGGAATGAGCACAACTATATGAAAAATCAGATTAGGGGGATTTCCTTGCAGCTCCCTTCTGCAGTGAGAGGCTGAAGTGATCTGGAATGGAAGGGATCTGGCAGCCAAATCCCACTGTTCAAGATGCACTGTTGTGTTACACTCCTGTGGGGCTCATTCCTTAACAAGATATGTTGCAGTAGATGTATTGTGTACCTGCTCTGACACGTTCCTGCAGAAAATATTCTAGTCACCAGCAACTGACCCCATGTGAATTAAAATAGTTATTTATTAGGAAATCAGATGAAAGGTGGCTTTATGCAAGCCAGTTAGAGTTGTGAAAGGAAGCCACATTCTAGATGAAAGGGAACACTTAGTCCAAAGTAAAATATGAACTGTGTTTGGTCACATCCCTGGCGTGACGGAGGATGGCTTCCTACCCACAAATGATGATATTGTCTTCAGATAATTGCTCCCTTATCAGATAAATCACTGAAATTCTCATTTAAAAAAATGAGTATATTCTTCTTGAGGACACCATGGTGCCAGTCCATGATGTGTGGGTGGGGACAGAGCCCTGCCACGACACCAGCAAACCCCGCCAGCTCTGCTGGGATGCCAGGCTTAGGGCTTCCCAACAGTTTCCTTTTGTTTGCTTTCACAGCCTTTTCAAGCAGCACTGAAAAAGTCCAGTAACCCCAGAATCTCTTGCTTGCTCCTGCTGCAACACTGGGAGCTGTGGGTTCTGGTGCTGCCAGCTCTTCCCCCACATCATGTGAGGAGAAACCATAGCCTTGTTGGAAACTGCTCACGTTTGTTTGGATAAACATTTGTGTCTCCATGTTGCACATTTGTATGTGTGCAAAGAGAGGGGGATCTGAAGTTCTGCTGGAGTCCAGCAGCCATGTCTGAAAAGTACAAGTGCACACGTCTGGGTATTTGGGGAAGCTCTGCCGTTGAAGCTCATAGGTGTGCATGTATGAGGGACCTATAACACACTGTGGTCCCACATGGTGTCACTCAATCTGTAACATCAGAATTTCAGGATGCTCCCCCCATGGATGAGAACTGGGAGCTCAGGGTCATTTGTACTTTCTGCCACCAAACAAAACCCTGCTACACCCAGAGGGAAGGCTGCAAATGTATTTGTGCTGTGTGGCTCATTTCCAAAATAAAATTAAAGATCAGACAAGACCTCCGTACATTGAAACTTCCCCCGAAGTGGATGCTGGCATAGGTGACACTAAGTGGCAAGGAGGTGGCCTGTAAGGGAGGGTGTGCTGAGCACAGCCAGGTACTCCAGACTAATGTCTCACCCATGTGCCCAAAGTAGGATTTCAATGAAAAGGGGCAGAACTATATTCACAAAGATCAAAATTACCCAGCACTTAATGGGAAAGTGATTTTATAAAGACTGGGCTGGTCAGGCTGGTGCTGCACTTGTGTCTCTAACGTGCCCTCATTCAGATGGTCTCTGTGGCTCAGAATGGCTTTTATCACTTTAGAGCAGAGTAATACTTTCACAGAATATTTTTCCAAGCAGTAGTGAGTAGTACTAATGAATTAGTAACTTCCTGGATTTTGCTTTGGTTTTAGATAATTAGCAAGCACAGAGTCAAAATTAATCCACTCACTGACTAATAGTCAATTCACTCAGTTGCAGGATGTGTGATCCGTAATTTTATTTTTAAATAAATAACTAAATAAACGTAGATTGCCATTTTTTGTTTTGCCAACATTCCTCAAGGAAGAATCAGGGAACTAGTGCTGATGGTTGGCTGTTTCCCCAGAGAGATCTCAACACATCTTGTGTTCTCTTCTTTATGCCAAGTGCCAAGTGTACAAGCATCTTATCAGATTAATTCTGGTGGGATGCTTTACAATTATTGTTATGGCCCTTTACTCTAATCATTGGTGGGGAATTTAGAAAAAATTATGATGTGATGAAGCTCACATGCAAGAATTTGATCACAGGAAAAATATAAAGAACTTATTTGTATTAGACTAATGTCACTGATTAAAATTGAATTAGTCCCGATTTACACCAGTCTGAACTGAGTTAAGTCAATAATGCTCATTTCCATTCAAGGAAATACTGTGAAAACATGCCTAATCAGTACAACTGATGGAGGGAAGGTAATTTCTTGCTTTCAAAAGGTTCAAACTTTGTCTATCATGAATGGTATGATAATTCCTCTTTGTGCTGCAAATGAGCTGTCAGCCTTTCTAGCCCCTGCAGTAACATTCAACACTGATTATATTCAAGATCAGCTGCTCATTTTGACTTTTAGCACTTAGAATTTGTATGAGAACTGCCATAAACTATTGGGATCTAATTCCCCTAATGATCATAAGGAACTGGTAATTCCAGTCTTGTTTTTTAAATAAAACTTTCATCCTACCAGTAGGTTTCAGAGATGACTATAGCCAGAGCACATTATCTCATTTTGAATTTCTCACTTAAACAACAAAAGAAGTTTTTTCATTGACAAATATTATAAATCTTTGGATATCTGCTTTGTGCCCTTAAGGGACAGCTTACTGCAATTGTCCAAGCCTGTAAGTAGAGGACAGGATGTTGTCCACATAAATTAAAAAACACCCCAACTTTGTAACCCTTAAATCAAAAGAAGTCTCCATACTTTTTCAGAGCAGCAGCTAAAATGTCTTCAGGCATAATTTATGCTGTTGACAGCCATTACATATATAACACCAGGAAGTCTGGTTTTAATTCTTGTAATATTCCTGGGGAGGTGGGTGGCTTAGTTAATAAACTTGATCTTTCACCTTTGGATCAGATTGAGTTCCCTTGTTGAAACATGCCTGTCTTTAATTTGGATGCTCATTTACTTACGGAGTGTTACCTGCTGATCTGCAGGAATCAGAAATTGATGTCTAACACCCATCACCAAGTCCAGAGGCAGATGTGCAGTGAGAGGAGCACAGAAGTGTCATCTGCCTTGGACAGAATGTCAGAAGGGCATCCTGTGGTGGCCAAGAGGGCTGCAGGCATGGGTAGAGGGAAGAAAACCATGGCTTCACCAGGTTACCATGGTAAGGAGATGTTCCTGAAGTGTTTAAGGCTGCAGATACCTATCCTGTCCCATGTCCCCATGCTGCCATGGCTGTTCTGCTCAGCTCCAAAGGGAGCAGGGAAGCTGGGATGTCAGCAGATGGCTGCTTCTCCAAAGGCTGTTCAGGGCCATCAGGGGCACCACTGAACACACTTCCAGACAAAACAATTCAGCATTTAATGAGCATGACCCTTGCAAGACAAAGGCCATCAAAAGCAAGTATTTTTTAAAGTGACTGACTCCCATGTGCTAGCTCAAGCCCCAGCCTCAACACTACTATAAACAGGAAAGAAAGCTCTTCAGTATCAGAGACTATTCCACCTTGTTGCCCACACACACATGGTCATTTCCCAGCTGTCGTGTCCCTGAGGCATTCAGGTTTCCTCATGCCTTAGATTCCTTGGCTCTCTCTTGGATATCCATCACAAAACACCCCATAAACTGTCCTTAAAATAATGGACAGTATGAAATTTTGACTCCTATTAACTCAAGACACTTCAGTGTCCTTTACATTGTTGATTCCTGTACATAAAGAGGCTCTCAGAGGAGATCCACTAAGTCCTGAGGAGAGCCACTGAACTGATCACAGGGCTGGAGCACCTCTCTGATGGAGACAGGCTGTTTGGCCTGGAGAAGACAAGGCTCTGGGGAGACCTTATAGTAGCCTTCCAGTGCATAAAAGTGGCCCATAAAAAAGCTGAAGAGGGACTTAACAAGGGCATGTGGTGATAGGACAAGGGGGAATGGCCCTAAAGGAGGGTAGGTTTAGACCAGATATTGTGAAGAAATTCTTTACTGTGAGGGTGATGAAGCACTGGAACAGGTTGCTCAGAGAGGCTGTGAATTTCCCATTCCTGATGTGATTCAAGACCAGGCTGGGTGGGACTGTGAGTAACCTGGTCAAGCAGAAGGGTCCCTGGCCATGGCAGGGGGTTTGGAGCTAGGTGATCTTTAAGGTCCATTCCAACTCAAACCATTCACTTTGTCAGGGGCTGAGAAAGGCATAGAAACAGCAGAATTATTTTAATTTATAGGCCCTGGAAAGTACTACAGTAATTATGACTTGAAATGCAGTGTTTTCTGGATCACTAGGCTAATATCTGAAAGTACTAGTCAGGGACCTAACCTACCAAAAAGTGTCTGCTTACTGAACTTCCTGTGCTCTGCCTGATGCAGCAAGTAGAGCCTGTCTGTCTGCTTTAGATTTTGAAACCCTAGACCTAACCCTAACCTCAAGCTGAAATGTACCTGGGTAGCATTCAAACAGGAAAAGATCCTCTGCTTGATGTGCTGTATTCCCTCTTACATCCCATCTCCCTGGCTGGCCATTGCAGGGTGATGCAGTAATGATGTCCTAGAATTCCTTTAGCTCTGGACTCCTAAACAGTTTTAACCTCAAATGTACTCAGGGGACCAATCACTCCTGTAAGCCATGCGAGTGCCCCACTAAAAGCAGCTCTCTGCCTGCCTTTCTGGGCTCTGCAGGTTGTGACAAGAATAACCTGTCTGGCTGCTTTTGTTTCTCTGACTTAACTGATTTCAGGAATGGGATGGCCCCATGGGCTATATGTCACTTTAGGGATAAATTTCTCATGGCAGACATTTATGCACTTAAAGACATTTTTACTGAGACATGCTGTAAAGCCTGGGCAATAAACCACAGGGACTGAAGGCTGTTGTGTCCTGCTATATAATTGCATTTCACAACACATTTCAGGTGAGAGGTAGAGAAAATGAAGCAGCCAAACAAGTTAAGCTACCTGTGTCCTGCACAGACCAGAAAGAGAGGGGGAGGATTCATACTAAAGGGAATTGGGGCTTCTAATGTAGTCTATGGTCCCCTGGGAAGCTATGATGTTAGGGATTAGATTACAATTAGGGATATGGGGATTTAAAGCATCTAGACAGTGTTTTTATGCAGGGCACAGAGAGCAAGAGAGGCATCTGTTTATGGGCTTAAGGCTGGAGCTATCTTGGAGTGTATTTACTGATGTCAGGGTGATGGGAGAGTACCTAAAGCAGCTAGAGAGCCTCTCCTTGCTGCATCTGCAGCTCCTAAAAGGGCAGGAAAAGACAGAAGTTAGTAATGTAGATCCTGTCTACATAACTACCTTGGATGCTGGATGCAGATCCCAATGCATTTAGAGATATTTTTCTTCAGTTGCTTTGCAGAAACAAGGTTTTGGGAAAGGATTTCTTCTTTGGAGGGTTGAAGTTGTTACATCATTGTGCATGACCCAGTGTCTTTTCTATTCCAAGAAAAGGTTCCCTCAGGACTAAGGGGATGGGTTAAGTTAATGTCAGGTTTAAGGTTCGAGTTGGAGAGGAGACAGAAACTGTTCTTGATGCTTTCTGCAGAGCTAGGAGGGTTTTATGGAGAGGAGTTATATTTCATGGTCAAGATCCTGTTATCACGACTTCAGGTAGGTATGGCCTCTTGGTAATTTCAGAGTTTATAGATGGGGATTGGTGACACCCAAATGCCTTTCCTGTGTGATGGTGTAGTGGCCAGGCAGAGGTTGAAAACCTGGTGGTGAACTGAAGGCTGTCTGTCCCTCACATCTCTATATACATAGAGATTCATTGTACATCCCAGTCAGGGACTTGGGAGTAGGGATGAAGAGCTGGACACAGCCAAACATGATTTTCTTGCTGTGCAAGAGCTCAGAATGATGAGATAAGAAGAGGAATTTCACAGCCCCAAGCCCTTCTGTGATGATTTTAGGGAAGGTTCTGCTTCCCATCCACCTACTTTTGGGGTCCAGGTCTTGATGTGCTGTCTTGTTTGCTCCAGGCAGTCTGGGTGGAGGCAGCTGATAGAATGGTTGAGAACCTGAGTTTCAGTCTGAAATAACTCCTGCTAAAATACATTTCATACTGGTTTTGGATGTGGATTTGGGGTAAAGCTGGAGGGAGCAGAGTGGTTTCATAGAACCAGATACAGCCAGAAAGTTCATTATTCTTCAGTAATGCATAACACAGAAAATTTTGATGACAACAAGAGTTCTTGTCCTAGTATTGTTATTTAGTGTATGGGATAGACAGCTTTTTAGTTATCTAGATCCTCTCCCCATCTTTCTAGAATGAGAAAGGCACAGCAAGATGAGACCTTCTTCCTGCTGCAGCTTCTTACAATGCAACCCTAACACACACACCATTCCCACCACTCACCTTAGTGTAAGGCATTTTTTAAAGAAAATCACAAGACACTGTGAGAAATCTCCAGTAAGCCTAACTGTACTTGAAGTCATAAACAATCTCCTGGACTCACATTTACCACTCATCCCTGTGATGCTTCTCCATCTGCAGGATGCAACAAAAAATAACCCATCTGGCAATTTTGTCTCTGTAACCCTAACCCTAGACTGAAGTGCTCCCACATAGGAATTCAGAAACTAGGGATTAGTCTAAGCCCTTCAACTCTACTATCAGCTGCTTCACTTTTAGTGTCTGCAGGATGCATACCAATACTTTTTGCTACATTAATCCCTGGCCCACAAAGGTTCCCTCATTCTGATGGGGGTAAATTTTGAGACTATTAGTTTCTCTAACCCTAACTCTAACCTTAAAATAAGATTTTCTCATGGGACAAAGTTCTACCTTAGAACTTTATGTGACTTTAAATTTTAATTTCTGAAATCCTTTCTTAAAATTTCCCCAGCTTCCTAGACATAGACCTATGTAGTGAAAATATGCTGCTTGACTGCTTTAGGTCAGAACTCTAATCATAATCTTAGCATGAAGTATGGAAGAATAGTAGTTAATAGTCTAGGACACCATGGAAGGCAATCCTTCTTCCTTTTTTTATTCCTGAAGAAAACCACAGTAAGATAATGTTAGCTCCAATCTTATCCATGGTCTTATTTACCCAGTTAGTTATTCAGATGTTCAGATGCAGCATAAGGCCTTCATCTCATAAATCTGCAGTATTATGGCCTTGGAGGACAATGCAAAAATAGAGTCTTCAAGTACACTAAGCTGTAGCACCTGGAACCCCCAATGTGATATGCAACCAAATCATTGCTTCCTCTAACTTATGAGACAAACCCTGGGAACCCCCTAACACAAGTCCTGTCCCTAACTTTTCAGAATTTTCATGGTGCTGCAAAAATAAACAGTCTGTTTGCTGTAGGATTTCTAATCATAATCTGACCCTCACTGCTGTAAAGCTGCACTAATGCCTGTCCTGTTCTGTGTTGCTGAGCCCTACAGGATGCAGCAAGACTAACTTAGCAACAGAGAGAGCCCTCTAATACCAATCTTTGTCATACTGGGCCCTGTGTGGTACTGTTAGAGCAGCATGTGTAGATCCCCTGGCTTTACAAACGCTAAAATTAAGTTTATCATCAAGCTGTTTGACAAGGCTTCTGGGTCAGAAACCCCAAGTTGTACAGCAGTGGGTAGCACCACCCATCTCCACAATTATCGGTGCTATGAAAGATGCAGCAAATGTGGCTTGTCAAGATGTCTTTTCTTCTAGAATGAAACCTTATCCTATCTCTAAGTCATAAAGAAAGGAAGTGGCTCATGCAACAAAAAGTAAAATAAGATGCCTACAGACCCTCTGCTTCAGATCGTCTCCCAACCCTTCTGTCTTCTTCCATGCTTAACAAATATAGTTTTTCTTCAAGATGCTTTTTGTTATTCATCCTTAATGCAAAACTGTAGGGTTTCCAGGAACTTGCCATTACAGAAAAATTAAACAAGGCTGAGAAGTACTTATAGTACTTAGTATATTAGTTGCTTTCTAGACTCCAAAGAATGCAGCAATAATTAATGTATAGAGTTTTACATGCCTAAACACTGTTCATAATCATAACTGTAAAATTATCCAGATGCTGATCTTTATTGTCAAAGGTAATGCGGTATCTGCATGACATCTTCAGCACCACCAGTAGTGGTCTTGACCTGTACTTCATTGCTTCAGTACACTGAATTAAAAATATCTGGAGGCACCCAGAGTCTCTCTCACACCATTGACCCTACTGATCATTTCTGGCTTCTGCATGAGGAAGCAGGAAGTGCCTACCCATGTCTTCAGGATCTGCATTACATGCCTCAGTCCTAAAGTCAGACATTAGGTGCATTTATGGGGCCAAACTTTAAATCTCAGTATAAAGACTTGCAACACTGAAGTGAGTCCTCACTGCACTTCTGTAGACTCTTCAGGGTGTCATACAAATCATGTCTGTATTTTTAGGTTCTAGAAGCCTAATCCCAGTGTATAGTACCATGCTTCCTTAATTCTGGAAAAAACCCCAACACCTGCTTTGACATTTCCTGAATTTCTATGACCTGCTATGGAGCTGTGCCACTTCACACAATCCAGCAGATGTTTTCTAGTGTTTCATTCTACTGATGACTCATGCCAGAAAATTAGGTTGGGAAGTTCTGTTGGGCAGAACGTATTTGGGAGCAAAATTGAGAGAGGAGAGTTGCAGTGCCTGAATGTGTCCCCTTCTCTGTGCCTTGCACATGCTTCCTCCACTGTAATTCAGCACTGACAAAATGGTAAGGAGACAGACATCACTGCTGTGGTACTCCTGGTACCTCCAGGAGTCAGAGACTAACTGTTTATGTTACTTTTTTGATTGCCAGGTCCTGTTATGCTGTAGGGGAATTTCTTTGCATCTCTGTTGGTTGGCCACGGATTTCATCACAGTAGGGAAGCAAATGGGCCAAGTTCAAGCAAAGAGAATTCCTTATCTCCTGCAGACTGTCTCTGCTGAGGGGTGCAGCTTTCAATGGTCTCTACTGTAGCAGGCAGGATTTTGCCTTATTGGTATCATCTGGGTTCAATTAAATCTACATTCTTCATCTGGAGAATTCAAGTGCAAACTTCCAGCTACTTTTGGCTTGTGTTACCATGGACATGGCTGGAGAGGTAATCTATAGACATCTGTGACTGTAATTCCACTGCTGTTGCTGAAGTAGGAATTTTCTGAACTTTATTCAGGAGTTTAGGGTAGAAGATGGGTAGATTGAGATTTAACTCTATTAATCATAGGTGCTGTTCAGTGTGGGTATTTTGCACACAGTGTCTGTTATACTGAGGTCAGTATTTTGTGACAAAGCCAAACTTTCTAGCACCAGTGACTTAAAATAATATGAAACCAAAGGGTAAACCAGCTAAAGAGTAAAAACAGCATTTGATGATGTAGGTCTACATAACAGGACTCCAACAGCACTCCAGGCCTGGATCCTCACCTATCTGAAGGCATCCTTTCAGAAGACCAGATTAGCTCTCACATGTTCCATATCCTATCCCACAATCTGGGATAGGGAGGGATTTAAAGGGATGATTCAATCTCACAGCCTTGAGGATGCAATAGGCATGTTCAGAAGCCATTACAGAGGGATATGAGCTGCAGTCTTCACATTTCAAATGGGTGCCCTTGCTTCTTGACTTTAATACTGGGAATGAACTGCCTTTAATTAAATGGGTGTTTAGAAAATTTGACTACAGTGCTTCAGCTGGAGTAGTCCCTTAACTCTCAGACATTTGGGCTCCAATGGCTTCAGAAAGTCTAATGGCCAAACGGGGTGCCCACAAAGCTAGACAGTGACTTAGCAGTGCCTCAGGTGGGTGGGGTCAAGTAGCAGGACAGATAAAGCCAGACAGAGTTGCACTTGTGTATGGAAAAACTCCTAGAAACTAATTTGAGGGGTGAAATGGACCTTTGGGTGGAACTTTCTCTCCTATGAGAATCAGTTCTCCAAAAACCTGTGCTCATGACTAACCAAGCACCAAGCCAAGTACCAAAGGGCTACAGAGACCAGGTCTCTGAGACATGAATTGAGATCACTGAGGCCTGCAGGCTCATCTAGACCCTGAGAAGGCTTGCAGGTGCAATATATACAACCTCCTGGCAATGGGAAGTAGTATATCCCAACCCTTAGTTATCTGAGGTGGCTTGTCCATCAAGGATCTCAAGCACTTATCACACAGAAATACAATTTGATCCAAAGTTCAGCTAAGACTGCATAAAACCTTAATTTGTCCAGCTGAGCAAGAGGTCAGTTTGATCTATGAAGGCAGGTGTGTGGTCAGAGCTAGGACTATACCTGTGACCAGTGCAGCTGCTCTGCTTGTCTCCATCTGCTGTTCCTCATCCCATTACCTGCCAACACAGTTGGGTTTGGGGATGTGGCTGGAAATATTGGTGCTATAGCTTAAATGCAAGTCTGTGTGCAAGCAATAATCTGTCTCAGTCTCTGATTTTTTGAACCCAAGTTCATGTTCATCTTGGAGCCATTAGAAGAGGCCAGAGTGTGAGCTGTGCAGTGAAGTTGAACAGCTTGATTGATTTTTCCTGTTAGGCTGTGGCAAGGTGTAGCTCTCTTGCAGTGCAGACAGGACAGATCCTTTGTGCATCTGTTCTGTAGGTCTGCAGCTGTGGCAGATTTTCCAGAAGTGAAGAAGATTTTGGAGCATGACAATAACTCTGGTGAATGCAGAGCTGTGTCTTGGGATGAGTGCTCAAGTTTCTTGCTAGCCTCCAAAAACAGAGTGAAGCCACTTCCATTCCAAATTAGCTCTATAGAAATGGAATCATCTAAAGTTTCTCTGGAGAGCAGGGCAAACTCTGTAAGTGATTCTGCTCATAGCCCAGATGCTAACCAACATCTGTGCTTGTCTGGATCTTGCCTGGTCTGAAGCCAGATACTGTCAGTAAATATATATTTATTGCTATACACACATATCCTTGCACAGCCCACAGCCCACATATGCACACGTGTTTATCTTTGTACTTTACACATGCAAATTTCTTATTTTCCAAGGAGGACATTTTAACTGGAAATAATGTCTGGAAGCAGATGGGCTGAGCAGCCTTTGCTGAGTAAATGGTTATTGTTAAGTTCAGCAACAAGAGCAGTCATCAGTCAGGGAGAGTGCCACTACAATTGAATGATGATGGGTTTTTGTATTTTTTTGTATAGAAGAAGGCTGGGTTGACTGAGCTTTAAAAACCAGTATTCTGCAAATATTTTATCTACATAGTCAAGTTTCTTTTCTTGGTCTAGCTTGGAAAAAAGTCAGATGCATGCAAGATTTCAAATGTCTCTTAAGCATTTATTAGGGCTTAATTTGATTACAGACATAATAAAAGTTTTTAAGAGCCAGTTTTGTTTCTTTAGAAGTCTTTTAGTTTATTCTCTTCAGATTTAGAGATTAACATTACATTCTAAATGGGACATAGCCTTGTAACAGGTGGAAAACTAATTTTTTTGGGACACAAGAGACAGCACAATTCAAATTTGGTATAAAAGAAATCATTTAGCTGAGAAACAATGGCAAAATCATTGGGTAAATCATTGGATTTGTGGAAGTGGGATTCCACTGCAGCAGATGAAAAGGCAGTAAGACCACTTCATAAGGACGAGCCCCTCAGGAAAAGAGATGCCAAGTGGACTTTGCATGTTGTGAAGTCAATATTTTCTTTTCATGAGAACATAATCTTCCTCTTCTTTTTTTTTTTTCTTTTTTTCTTATATCTGACTTCAACATATGATTTCATTACTGTTTCATTCACTCAAAGTCCTATTTAGAGAAGTGGGTCCCTAATGTGTCATGTGACTTTTTCAATACATTTCTAGAGATCAAGCTGCAATTATGTGTCCTGGCTGTCCTCTATATTAATCCTAAAAAACCAGATAATTGGTTTAGTCTAGTGATTTGCCATTTACAGATCCACACTACTCCACAGGATTTCTGTGGTAGATTACTACAGGGATCCTCAAAGGATTTGTAAATACAATTCCTAATGCATAATTTTAGTCCTACAATAAAAACCTCTCTGAAAATAATTTCCTGATTTTGTTTGGTAGTGATTGTGAAATAGAAAAGAAAACTCATGCTTTTAGAGATTTTTTTATACTGTGCCCCTTTTATAACTGTAAGAAGATTTAAAAAATTAACTGGATGTGAGGCCGGGTTTTTTGCAGTCAATATCTTCATAAAAGGAAGTGCAAGTTCATTTTGGTTATATTAACACTTTGGACACTTGCACAGCCCAAGTCCATGCATTCTTTGATGCTGGGCTGACATGATGGGAGGTGCTATGAGGTGTTATTTCTGATGTGAAACTGTCCAAGGACCAAATGAGTTTCCAAGTCCCATGACCATATCTTGCCTTTTGCCATGCGTTCACAGTGGTCAGTTCTGTGCCTTTTGGGACTGCAAGGCAAGCAGGGATGAGCCAATGTTCCAGCTTTGTGAGGAATATTTTACTCACAGAACTCTCTCATATTTTTTCTTTGTAAACTTCATGGAAAGTAGCATATGATTTTGAGCTCTTAGAGCAGTTATACAGAGGAGGTGGGGAGGAAAGAGTGAAAGAGTGCATACACATAGTGCTTGCCTCTGCATATTCACCTTCTCTTCAAATTAGACTTATTTGCTGTCTCTTAGTCCCCATCCATTGGCCCTGGGGAGCTGTGGTCACATAACTCAACATGGCTCTCTCCATCAGGCCATTCCTTGGGTGGCAGGATGGAGCTGGGTGCTCGATTTTGCTGATTGTCATTGGCACTCTGTCACAAATCCAGGCAGCCAAACAGATTGTCAGACTTTACCTCCAGAATTTGTGCTACCTAGGAGGTACAAACCAACTGGAAATCCTGCAGATAGGACCAGTGGAGATTTTTTCCATGCTGAACAGAGAAGGGAGCTCATCCACAATTCAGCTGAGCTGCAGTGAGCTTTGGCTGCCAGACCTGCCCGGCAGGCTGGACTCATCTCCATGGTAGGGTACAGCTCCAAAAGGTTTAACCACCTTTGTTCCCACTCTCTGGACAGACTTCAGCTGTTGCTGGGGATGTAGCTGCCTCAGATAAAAAGATCACAAGTTCTCATTGTTCTTAACTAGCAGCATTTCTCTGTAATTCTCTAATTCAAAGCAGGCTTTGCTCACTTTTGTGCTCTCTGTACAAGCCACGATGATGATAGGATTTCTGAAATCAAAGCTGAGTGCTGAACTGAATTAAGAGAGAAAAAGCCGCACTGCCTGGTTTGGGAAAGCAGAGAATAATTGTGGAGGATCCTCCCAGCCGGCTTGGCAGTGGTGGGGAGGGAATGGTTTTCTTCTATCAAACTTGTTTTATTTTTATTGCAAAATAAACATTTTCTGGGCATTGGATGGCAATTACTCACTCTGCCCCTCCAGGGATGAGGTCGCACCAACCGCACATCACAGAGGAAGGCAAAACTTTCCCATTTAGATTAAAACTTACATCAAACAAAGTGAACATCAATGGAGCAGCTTGGTGTTTGTTCCTCTTCAGGCTGGCTCACACTATTTCTCTAAACACTATGTCTGCATTAGCACATTGTGCTTTGAACTTTGATTTGACGGATTAACTGCTCTTCAACATTTTGCCCCAGTATGGCAATAAGGCTTATTCCATATTCCTTTACCTTCTTCTTTGCAGGAAAGCTTGTTCACTGGGACAGGCCAATCTGTCCAATAACTCCAGGTAAACTATTACAAAAAGTTAATTAAAAAGGGTAGTAAATTTATTAAAAAATGACTGATTATTAGCTAAGGTCACTCACCATGGCAGAACATAACAAAAAGAGTAATTAAATAAGCTATTTGAAAAATAATGTGAAATTGAGCTGAGAGGAACAGTTATCTGTCAGACTGATCTAAATTTAAACTGCCAAGCTCTGCACACAGAGTGATTATAAAGTCAGAAATAAGTGATTTCTCAGCTCCCTAAGGTTATCCTTCCAAAATATCTTCAGCTAATTCTGAAAATAATCAAGTGATACCAAAAGATACAGTAAAAATTTAAGTTTTTGATGAAGTTACAGCTGGTCAGTTAGCAATTGTTTCTTGCGTCACAGGGAGAAAGCAAAGTACTTTAAATGCCACCTCAGGGTGACTGGTTTGCTAATGCTGCTTAAGTAATGGTTACCATTTCACTTTCATTGTGCTCTTGTTAATTAAGTCCCACAATTAAAGAAAACAGAAATTCAATAAGAGGAAATAGAGTTCTTAAGCTATTAAATGCTATACATCTGTGAAATCTGGCTGAGAAATAATGTTTCAATAGTTGATTTAGTATTTAATAGTTTTTTCTTAAGCTTTAGAAACCGAAACAAATCTTCTTTGACACACATAACCAGCATAAACCTATTTTAAATGTTGTTGAAGATAAATCAAGAAGGAGAAATACTCTCTGCATATTACACTTAAAATGACTCTGAGATTAGCTCATGGTTAGAGCATAGGGCCAGTAACACCAAGGTGATGGGTTTGATTCCATGGGCCATTCACTGAAGAGCTGCACTCGATGATCCTTGTGGGTTCCTTCCAGCTCAGAATATTCTGTGATGTGTGCAGATCATGGCCATGGACCATACCAGACTCACCACCTACCCACTGTGTTAGCTGCTGGTGGTGTCTTTGGTCATCCATGCAGAGCCCTTGCTGGGGCTTGGTTACAGCTTCATTTCAGGTTTCCTGCTCCACTGCAGGTGTCTGTGAAAACTAGAACAAGAAAACAGAAATTGATTAAAGACTTAAACAGAAAATCGTAGAGGATCTGAGCGGTCTAATTAAGGAACAATTTTTTTTTTCACTCTGCAGATTCCCAGGAGTGGGGTGTGACAGCAGTGGGATGCTATTTGAGTGCATGGCAGTGACCCCAAACACACGTGCTTTGGCTGTTTTGTTCTAGCAGTGTTTTGTTTTATTTTATTTTCCTGAAGGTTACATAGGATAAACATTTTGTCTCAGAAACATTTGAACAGTGGCCCAGTGGAATTGGCTTCTTTTGCCAGTATGAATGAACTGTATTAAAAATTATGCTTGGATAGCACATACTGAAAAGCCATGAAATTTTCTTCCAGAAATTTTTCCCAGCTTTCTCCATGACTAAAGGCATCCTTCTACTCCCACATTCTTCAAATTCGAAAATTTACTTCCTTTGTACATTAGTGAACGTTTTATCTAAAAATATTTCTGATTTGGACAGTAAGGACTCCTGCTAGTTGCATTCTGTATTATCTGGCTGCATCTCTCTGACAAAAGCTGAAATCTGCATCAGCTTACCTTCCTTGCACTCCACCTGTTTTTGACTGTTAGAGATGACTGACAAGCAGAAAAGTAGTGAGCTTATTTTTTTTCTCCCCTGTGATATATAAAAATGTTCTCTTTACATTAGAAGTTCAGACTTAATCTGTCCTTGAAAATGCTACAGGTTGCTGTAGGAATGAAAAATGAAACTCATCAGTACTGGGAAACAGGAAATTATTCTTCTCCCACTGTGTTTGCAAATGCAAAGCCTGGTGCGTAGAACAACTGTTCCTTAAAATCCAGAACCATGGAAATTACACCACATATTGTTTTCTGTTTCATGTGTTGTTATTTGATTCAGCTATGTTCACATGTCTTTTTGTTCTAATTTTTTAACTGCAACAGTAAGTAAATTGTGAAAATGTGTGTATGATGTTTCCATGGTTAATCCAAATGTAGTTACCAGGTTTTAACAACTATTTTACTGGCATTGTAAATATTTGATATAAACAGATAGAAATGGATGCAAAAATGAGGTATTGAGTACAACAGGCTAAGCTGTGCCAATAAATATTGAAACATGAAAGTGACAAAGATTTCACTGTTCCTGCAGAGGTACAAACATATCTTGTAAAGTTAAGTGTTAATGTATCTTTCTTAGGTCTGTGGTAGTTCGCAAGATTGGAATATTACATTCACAACATTGAAATAAGTAAAAATTTCAATTAAAAAAAACCCTGATTTTTTAGCCTGTGTGGAATATGGATGTTATGTTGACTTTGAGTTACAATTTTCCAAGCTTACATGAAATCACATCCAGTTTCAACTCCCCTGCCATGGGTAGGTAAGCCTTTCACTACACCAGGTTGCTCAAAGCCCCATCCAGCATGATCCAGCCTGGCCTCATCCTTATTGGCAGTTACTGCTTTTTAAATAGGGACAAAAGCAAAGAAATCCCTCACTTTCCTATGCTGCCTGTAAGCAGCATTAAATCGTCTCCCCACTGTTAGGTTTCTTTGCCCTGCAAAGCTGCTTCATTCCTTAAGTGTCCACCCTGACCTTCTGTGAGTCTCCTTTGTCATTGCCTTGTCGCTGCTCTGTCACCACCTGCATCGCTTTGGTGTCTGTCCTGCTGCCCACACCACTGCGTTGCACTGCTAAAAATACTGACATAGCAGAGATTATAAGAGCGCCAGATTTTTAATCTTGGGCGTGTCTGTTTATTTCTGTATAAATATTTGAGTTAAAATTTAGTGTAGTACCAAACCAAACACTTTGGAGAAATTCAAATAAACTGCATCAGTCAACACGGTTGCCTTTATCAACAAGAAATGTCATTTTCTCCAAAACAGAAATGGTTTGTTTGACAAGATCTGTGCTCCTTGAAACCCTACACGCCTGTGCTGGTTCTGTGTTACTCTCATAATCTTTTTTTTTTTTCTTTAGAGACAATATGTTCCATTATTTTGCTTGGGTAGAGAAGCAATGTAGCAGTTCCTGGGTAGATCCTCTCCTCCTTTTTCAGTCTTGGAAAAATAAAAATGTATCAAAGCCAGGGGAAATGCCAATGTGTTTACTCCTAAAGTATTAATTTCAGCAATTCCCCAGCCTTTAGGACCCTCTGGGGTAAGTTCTTTGGTCCTTTTTATTTAAGAAGATTTAATTTTAGTAGATTCTGGCTTGAATCCTCCTTCATGAAAGATGATTAGCTTTTCCGTGCATGTATGTGCTGTGAGTTGATTCAGTTCTCTCACTTTGATCTGAACACAAAAGCATCTATTAAATATATATCTCCTATATTTATCCTATATATTAGAAAAATATATATCCTTTTCTTCCTAACACATTTTATATACACCATTATTAATGCCACTGATGACTGAATTTTCATTAATTTCTTTAACTTTCGTTTGTTTTATCACTTGGCTCCAATTTCAATTTGTACCTCACATCTTGCTATTAACTTTCCTTTTATATTCACACGCTATTGTTTCACTTCTGTTGTTCTGGTCAGATCTCCTAACCAGGATGTTTTTGTGGCCAGAATAACTGTTTTTTCCCCTTCCCTCCCTGGATAGTCAGGCTGGGTGCATCCAGTAGTATGTCCTTGAGCAATTTCCAGCTTTTGCTAATATTTCCCACTTCAAATGATGTACATTGCAATGGCAATGAATCAGGAACTGACAGACAGAATTAAAACCAGTGTTCAGCCCTACTCAAATTTGTAGGAGAAGTAATGGAATAAACAATGTCAGAATAATTTAATACTGAGAGAAGTAATTGAATTAAAGCCCTTTTGTGTACATAATGTCAAAATGCATAAAAGAAAGTAAGAAACCCATATGTGGAAAGGAAATACAGATTTTCAACAAAATCAGTTTCAGAACATGTCATTTTCCTACAAAATTCCCTGTTTTGTAAATGCAGACAATTACTCACTTTCTTGCATAAGACGCAGCCGACGGCTTGATGCTCACCCTCCGAGTGAGCTAAAACACAGTGCTCACTCCGTACTTCTGCATCTGGGGTTCAGTGCCCAAAGATCTTGGCAGAGCCCTGTTTTAGGATGCAATGAGTTACCCCTAGAACTGTCTTCCCAATGGACTCCACTCTATTTTATGTTGTTTTGTTCTACTCTCCATAGCTAGCCCGGTGTAGGTAGCTTCAGCTGGCTGGGAGCAGTGCCATCTGTAGGGAATGCCCCAAGGGAAGGTGGCACAGGGCCACCAGGGCTGGGAATGCCAAGCCACACGGTGCCTGAGCACAGCAACAAGCTCACAGCCTGACTGGGGGGAAACATGGGGCTAAAGCCCACGGACCTTGCTCTGAGTCTCCCAGATTCTCAAGGAAACCCCCAAATCTGGAGGTGCTGAGATGCCTGGGAATGCATAGAAGTGAGGCTAAAGCATGGCAGGAGGCTGAACTGAGCCTTAGGGATGTCACTGATGCCACTGATACTGGACCAGGGACCCAGAGAGATGTAGGGTCTGTGCTGTTGCCACTTTGGTCCCTGAGGCAGCCTCTCAGCACTGGGCTGTGGTGTGGCTGGTACCACGAAAAACACAAGACCTGAATAATTTTGTGTTTATTTGTACATAGCAGCTGCCCTCATTTCAGTGTTCAGGATCCAAATTCCAGCCTGAGCAGGGACCTGAGGGATATTCTCCAGTTCCTCAAGGATGTCCCTCCACATGTCACAACATGTTGGTCACCTGAGGTTTGTGTTACAGCCATGCATAGGAAGTTTATCTAGGAATGTCACCTTTTCCTTGTGGTCATCCCCAATACAGCAGAGGCTTTGTAGGTTGAGGTATGGGAAACGACCCCAAAAGCCTGCTCACCACCTTCCCACCAATTTGCACACTCTCTTTATACTTTCCTGTGAAAGTCCAGATATTTTTCGTCATCTGAGCTCCCTTTGATTAGAACTGTGGAAATAACTTCTTAAAGGCAAAGGTCACATATTGCTGAAAGGAGACCAAATAGGAGGAATGGAGATAAGAATGACTAGAAATGAGAATTTACCAGGATTATTAGAGAGCAGGGGTCATCCTGTGATTGAATGGGTCTGCATGCTGTGAAGAAGCTTGGGTGGAAGAGATGCTATTGTGAGGGAAACACAGAGCAGAAATTATGGATTAGATCTGGTAACACCATGCTCAGAAGGGGATGGAAAAATCCCAGATTCTTGGAAGGAAACCAGAATGTTACCTTTGCAAAACCTTTGAAAATGCTAATGTTTGTGAGGAATATTCAGGGTTGAAATCCTATTATGAATAAAATGCTTCAATTCCGATAGGAATTTATAACATAGGGGATATTTCAGACTTTTTTTCCCTACTGCTGCATTCTATTACTACTACTGAGATTAAATTGTCTTCATTTCTTTTAACAGAGACTGTTATCTGTTTGTACCTGTTACGTCAATCTTTCTATAAATACTTATGTTTGATAGCTTTCCAGAGTAATGCTTTCCTTTCTATAACATTATGCATCTGATAAGGTAAAAATTTTAATTCTTACAGAAGAGCATATTAATATATTTAATGATTTTATATTTTTTTCCTTACTATTTTATTTTTATGGTGAATTTAGTTCCATAATTTAAATATTTTACTATGCACAAAAGAAATGTCACAACCATTAGTGTAATGCTCACGATTCATATCTTATTTTCTGGTAAAGTTTGTGACCAAAAGCCATAACATTTAATCAATGAACCAAATGTATGGATGGAAAAGGTGAGTACATGCTTTCAGGACCCTAACTGAGAATTTTCTCTGTGTTCTGTGAAGAAGTTCCAAGCAACCTCCCCACCTTGGTCTGTTTTTATGGAGGTTTTGGGGCATACAAAGCCTGAAATGCATACTGTAGGATGTCAAAGACAGCACCAATTTCACTAATGGCAGACACTTTGTTTTCAGGTTTTCCTAATACTTTAAGAACCAGAGACTACATTAAATACTATGCAACAGCTTGTGGCTGCAAGCCAAAAGGAAGCCCACATGACATTTCGTGCCCTTGTCTGCAAACTGATAAAAGAGTCTGGATTCTCTAAACTCTTTAAGTGCTCAGTGTCAAGCTGGAATTCAGTAACTGCAGCCCGAACAACTTATGCTATTTAAAAATGCACACTTAGCTCTAAGAGGTTTCCAAGCACTCTAATGCAGGGGTATTTGAACAGAGTAATAGGGTGCTTTTAAAAAAGCTTTTTATTTTGCAATTTTATGTTCTTCATCTTGTTCAAATATTATTTACTTTAGAATTCATCTGATAGACTCAAAATTAAACATGCTACTCAATATAATGGGACAGGGCTCTGACAAGCCTCAGGAAACTAAAAATGTTTGAAGTGTTTAGACTTTACTATATCACAAAGTAAATTTTGAACAGTTTGAGTATGTGCTCTGAGATCACATAAAAATGCTAGACAGAATTACTCCTACCCAGTCATTTGAACTACCCAGACCTGCCATTTTGTAATGACCAAATGAGCCTGTGTTTGCTCCTGTCAGGAGCTCCAGAGCTGTATAAAATTGTGCTGAAATCTCTGTTCAGAATAATCCCAAAGGTCATTGCAGCAGGATCTTAGTCCATCCCAGATAGGAACTAAATAGCCTGGTCTTTGTCTCGCGTGTACACAAACAAGTACAGCTCCTAACCCACTGCAGGCACTGCCACATCTTGCTTGAAAGGTTATCACCCTTGTTTAGTTCCTTTCCTCTCCATCTGTCACTGTGGAGCCATGGCAGAGTGGGGGAATCACAGCCTCTTGCTAGGACTCTGCAGAGTCCTGCACTGCATCCTTAGTTCTTTTAGTTAATGAGAATTTAAGTGAAACATGCTGTGCCTGTGGTGTGGACTGAGCATCTTCCACAATCTTTTAGTGAATTAATGGAAAATTGAATTTCTGAGAAAGCAAGCTATTTTTGTGTCTGACTCTGCAGCAAGAGGAGAATTTACCGCTAAAAATTAAACTTCAAAAATAAGGCACACTCTGAGACTGAAAATAATTTAATTGTCAATGGAATTCCTGAATTCCTAAATCCTACAGCTCTAGGGAGCTGTAATTGATATGCTTTGTACCTCTGCAGAGGTTTGTCTGTCAACAAATTTAAGTTATCTCTTTCTCCTGAGCCACACCAGTGAGACCTAGGGCCCAGGGGGAATTCCTCTGGCTTAACATTAGCATCTTCAGCAATCATGCAAAATGGGAGATGATCCCAAATTACTTTGATTCCACTCTAGTAGCATCCAGTACAGCATCTGAAAGACAAACTCCATACACTGAAATTTGTCAAATGATCCTAGAGAAGGCATGGGAAAGGTCCATCCATCCAGACTGAAGCTCTCCACCTCACTGAGATGCAGATGCTGGCAGCTGGGGCCAGCAGTTAGCCAGGTGGATCCACCTGGGAGTTATCCTATGCTTCAACCTGCTGTTGTTGTCCAGCTGAGGAGCATTTCCAGTGAAAATCCTGTGAGCAAGAGTGTAGATACAGAAAACATGAGTGGATCCTGGGAATTCTTTAAAAGAAGCTGCTTATATAGACTAAATGAATATAGCTAGGGAAGTCAGGCAGGAGAGAAGACAGGTTTGTGTTCTGTTCTGGTGCAGTGGTGAATGGGGAACAAGATAAAAATAAAATAAATAGCAAGTACCCACACCCTCCACCCAAATGCCACTGAAAAGAGATTGCAGGTTCTCGCTTAGCAGAGAAAACACTGAAGAGGGAAAAAGAAAACATCACTGATGTGACAAGCTGGCAGCAATGTGAAGCAAAGGACATTGAAAAGAAAAGCTTTTTACCTGTATCAGGAATGATAGAAATGGAAGCAACTATACAGCACCATTGTTTGAAAGAGAGATAGTAATGAAATAAAATGAAATATTCAATAAACCCCACTATTTTCCATTTAGGAAAGAGCAAGATAATAGGCTATACCACATGAGGATGATAAATGACTGCAGCCTGTTAAAGTGTAAGTAGGCTGTTGGACAACACCTATTAGAAATAAATATTTTGAATAGCTGCAGGTCTCTGATGTCTACTTACTATAAATCCTGAAATGCCATGTTAATTTCAAAAGTGGCAAAGAAAGTTAAATTGATAGTATTTTAAAAGATATTTTGGTGGGTTGAACAGCTATTAATTTGAATTCCATATAATGGAAAACCCTATGCTAAACTCAATTACACAAAATTTTCCAGAGTCTGCTTTAATAGGACAAAATTTGAATTTTCCAGTTAAGAGCAAAATTGTGGAACAAAAGGAAAGGTTATGTCCTAAAAGCAGTATCTAGGATAATTATTTAGGGTTTGTGTGGCTGAAAGCAGCTTAGAAAGTGGCAAGAACACCTAACATGACCTGAGTATAAGAAGAGCAGATTCTGGCTGGTTACTTAGAAGAAAGACAGGGATGGCATTGTCATTTTGTTGAATTACATTCACAGGATATTCAAGGGCTCTTCCTAAGCAAAGAAATGCATTGAAAGAGGGGACAGAGAGACAAATTTGTTTCTGTGAAGTTGATCATGTTGTAGAACAAACTTCCAAGGCAGACAGGGTATTCCTTTGCCTTGGTATCTTCTGAACATCAGATTTGAAACAGAGGCAGTAAATGTGAATGCTGAATGCAAAGTGGGGACAACCTGTTCACATTTCACTAGACAGAGTGGTTGCATGACCCACCCACCTTGCACGAGCACCACTGGTTCTGTGGAACAAAGAGTGGGATACTGGATTTGGAGAAGTGATGATGTGTTTATCTCAAGGGAAACAGAGACAGTAGAAGGCGGAGGAAGGTTAGAAGGGGTAATCAGACTGGACAAAATAACCACCTAAATCCATGACCTGTAACATCCTGAAGGGTTCCAGAAATTTAAAACAGTTTCTAGCTTCTTCTTGAGACCCAGGATTGAAAGGCTACAGCAGCTGTTGCTTGAGAAGAGCTCTCCTCCTGATGAGAGGTCTATCCATTGTCCATGTGAGTTCAACCCAGGGCACAGTGCTTGTTCCCTTTCCCCTGTGTGGTTTCCCCAGGTCAGGCATGGGCTGCAGCACAGACCCTCTAGGGAGGAAGGGCTGCAGGATGTGAGATGCTGATGCTGTGGCCTTGAAGGGCCTTTGTGTGTGGTTAAGATTCACGTTGCTCAGACAGAGTCAAGCCACTTCACGCATCTGAAAGGAACTTTGAAGCTTTGAAGTCTGCAGTCTCCATTGCAGACCTGGAGAACAGCTTGAATGCCCTCAGCCTTCTCCAACTTGATCAACTGCTCAAATATAACATATGATTTCTCCCCACAGACATTGCCTTACTTGTTTCTAGCTCTTTAAAGTTTTTGTTGTGTGAGGATGTGTATCACACACAACAACAGTATGCAGAAATTTGATCAAAGATACCATTTCCCCTCCCCCTTATGTAAATTCGATTTTTTGGGATTTGTTTGGGGTTTGGATTTTTGCTTTTAATTTTTTTTTTTAATTATTATTACAAACAATAAAGTAACTTAATTTTTGGAGAATTTTGTCCAGGTTTCCTGAAATAATGTGCAGACCTGAAACAAATGTCTGGATTGAGTTGAGACCTTGGAATGAAACTGCAAACCACAATAATTTCTTGCGGTTTCTAGTAGCACTGGTATTAATATCACCTAGAAAGTATATGGCATACCTCTGAGTTGGAAAGGCAGGCGTGCAGCAATACTCCAGGCTGCAGTCAGAGCAGCAGCTGCTCAGTGACCTCTGCTCAAGGCACAATTTGATGTGGGATGTTCCAGAAGTTGCCACCACTGACCCACCTCCAGAGAGAGGGGTAAATGCTTCTCTAACACCAGTGAGCACTGTGTAGTAAGTAGACAGTTTCAAAAGTAAGAGAGAAAATCTAGAACATGGAAATCCCAGCATCCTTAGCTAGCTGCTCTAAAAATTTCCTGTCAGTGTAATTTGTGGGTTTTGGTGCTGTAACTTCAGAAATGTTGCTTCCCATGCCATTTACTCTCTTGGTCCTAGGCTTACAATGTGGGCCTTATATTGGAAAATATTTATTTTATTTCTGTCCAGGTTAGAATGGCACTGGCTAAACCTACAAGTCTGATCTAATGACCCTTACATACATTACATCCTTACACAGAAATAAAGCAGGAAAAGATTTTGATTAAACAACAACAAAAAATTACATTGCCATTAAAAATCCAGGGAAAAATTATGCATAAATAAATTAAACAAAACAATGAAAGAGAGAGAGAGAGAAAGTAGTTGCATAATGTCATGTGTTCATGTGCTATGGCAAGTTCAAGTTGTCTCCAGAGTGATAATTCAAAAAGCAAGTTTGTGACATGCACTGAGGGAACTTAGTGAAATCCAAACTGTCCTCTGAAAAATGGGATCCCTAAAACTGTGTCTTCTGGAAAGTAGAATGTAGAACCCTACTGTGAGTATTCAAGGACATGCATCTGTGTAACACTTGCCAAAATGGTTTTGTTTTCATTTTGTGGGGTTTTTTTTTATTTTTAATTCTAAGATTCAATTTCAGAACCGGTTCCTGTTGTAAAGGTGAGAAGCACACTGAGAAAACATCTTGCAGAGTAGCAAAAACGTATAAACTGCACCCTGGTGTGTGCTGGATGGACTGGGCAGGTACTGCTGAGCTGTGGACACTGCAGCTTTCCTGATCCTGATGCCATGGAACAGCCTGTGCTCCAGTCTGGGAATCCCACAAGGCCAATTCATAGTAACACAGCTCTGGCTCTCCTTATTCCTCGCTTAACAATGGCCTTTTGGTCTAAAAGATTTACAAAGCCTGGTCTTCCAGCAGGGAGTCAGAACAGCTGGCTCTGTGTCTGGCAGTGTTCTGCTCTGCTCCAGAAGAGGTGGCAGAGTTTTACTTCACTATTTCTTCACCTGTAAAATAGAGGCAACACCCCAGAGGCATGAGAGTTTGGAAATGTTTAAGTTATAATGCTGCAAAGGTGCTGTTATTATTTGAGAAGTACATCTTCTTCTTCCACAGGTGAATGAAATTCAAGACTCTTCAGACATGCTTTTCTAATGCTGCAAATGGAGGAGAGACTCTTGCCCCTGATGGAAACTTGGGAAAACACTTTGGCTGGTACCTCCTGGGAGGGAGTTTACATCTGTCTGTGAAGCACTGGCAGTGTGTGACCTCTCACAAGACAGTCATCTGGTCAGCAACCCTGTTTATTGACTGCTGAGACCAATTCTCAGGTGTCTTACATCACGTATGGCTTTTTATTCACTGTGTGAGAATATGTCTTGTGAGCCCTGCAGCATGGGGTGGCAGGCAAGGCAAACAAGACAGAGAGAATGAGAAATGCTGAGATTTTGGCTTGGCTTTATGGCTGTACCCCTGCAGTGAAGTTGCATTTTTACTGCCACTGTATACTCAGAAGCACTCAGGTGTGCTTCCAAGTATCTAGTAGCTAGAAACAAGGAGTAAAACCTTTCCAGAAGCCATAAGCCATTGATTTGAGTCAAAGGATTTCTTCCTAAAATGTACAGCCTGCTAGAGAAGATTTCCAGTAGTCATTAAAGGTGCCCTAGAGGTTACCAGAAGTGAAGTGTGAATTAAGACTAAGATGAGGTGTTGCATCAGGTGAGATAAAACACAGCTTCCCTCTGGTTGAAGCCATGATAAGCCTGTGTAGTAGGAAAATAATTCTGACTATATCTTTCAGGTGCTTGCTGCAACCAAATAAAAGCTTGAGGAGAGATTTCTTTGGTGTTCTGAAGACACTTGAAAGCAGTAACATTTAGGGGATGTGAAGTATTTGATGAAAGTCTCCAGCTCATGCTCAAGAAAAGTCTTTGAAGTAAGAATAGCAGGATTTTATTATCCTGGAGGTGTATAATTTAGTGTAAATAGACATCTCATAGATGCACAGGGACAGAAGGAGGATATATATTTGGAAAGTACATTTAATATAATATAATAATATATTCCACTACACAAACAAATCCTCTCTTTAACATGTGCTATAAAAATTGTTCTTTGATGCTTTCTGAAGCGAGAGACCTAATTTAACTCTCTGTCTTTCTTGTTCTGCTAAAGAGAGAGACGTCTAACTACCTCACAGGGAAGTCATTGCTTCTGTCATTAATGAAACAGAATTTGTGATCCTTTCAAGTCCAGGAGGAGGTCAGTATTTGTGATGACCTTTTTGTTTTTACTTACATAATAAATAATTTGGTTTAAAAATAGTTAAACCTCTCTTGTCAGTTTTTTTCCTTTGGATTTTGTCTTTTGGAGGAGGACAATTAGCTACTGTGAATGCAGAACATGTCCAGCTGATGCATCATTGAAACTGGAGAGCTTTTTAAATTTTACTTATTTATACACTCTTAATTCCACCCTGAGCTCCTGCACAGCTGAAGAAGGGAAGGGCTGCATCTGTGGGGGGAGCCTCACCTGAGAAATCAGGTTGCAGATGCTCGGCATGTCAAAGTGCTGGTCTTGTGTGGAGGAAGAAACATGGAGAGAGTTTCCTCTCCAGCTTCCTCATGCTGTGTCCCTCCTCCTCATGTCCCATCCTCTCCCTGGATATGGCCTCATGCACTCAACACAGCATGGTTGGTCCAAAGGAAGCTGAGGCAGAGCAAGACACAAAAAGTGAGGATTTATCTCCTCTTCCCATCAAGACTGCCTGAAAGAGGATGCTGTTTCACTAGTGGTCCTGCAGGAAACTTTCTCTGCAGCAGCTTGCTGGTTTTAACAGTGCAAGTCAGTACATTGCTTTGATGAAATCTGCTTCTCTTTTAGTCCCTGTGAAAGAGCTTAGCCCTGAGTGGCAGACATCCTCTGGATATGGGCAAGCATAAATTAAGGTCTCTGCCTAATCACAGACTAGGAACCTCAGCAATCCTTTGGTATTTTTTCAATTTATAATTGATAGTGCAGTTGCGGTGTGCTGCTTCTGAGACAGTCCAACTTGGAAAAACACATTTCTCCAACACATTTCTTCCACCAGCTGTGCCTTTAGAGAGGCTCTCTGTGCGACTCTTGGGGCTTTGGGATCTTGTTGAGGATGAGCACAGTGTCTGAGTCCACCATGATTTCTGAGCTGGAATCTGTAGCCTTCCTTGGGAATAGAGATGCTCTGAAATTTGTGGGGTTGTGTTTGTGCCCATGTAGCCAAGGGGAATCACCTGGGCCAGGGATGCATGCAGCACACTTTTGATGGAGGACTAACATTATAAGGCTTGTGAAAAAAGGAAAACCACAGTTCTGTGATTTACCAGAAGTTTCATGTAAGATGAGTCTCATGTGCAGGCAGAGGAGTGAGATAACATGCAGCTGGGTGTGAGACATAGCAGATGTGTCCATAACATGTCACTGAAATCAAACACAGTCCTCACCTGTGCATCTCTCACTTTTTTCTCCATGCCCATATTTTACTTCATGGACTGAAACCAATCTTCTAGTTTTCTTGTGCCTGGTACTTTATTCTCTTTCTTTTTTTTTTTTTTTTTTAAGGCTGGTCCTGTGTTCTCTATGGACTTTCTTTATGTTCTGTTATTTTTTCTGAGCCGTTCAGTCCTTAACATTCTTTCATTATCTTTCCATATTTCCTCTCTCTCTCTCCATCTCTCTCCCCTCCACTTCTTATCTGGCTACTCCCATAATGATATTTTATATAGTAAATGTAAAATTACCTGCTTCAAAATTAACTGCTTCAAAATCTCTTTCCTCAAAGATCTCACTCTGTGAGACCGGTCACTTGCAAGTGTCCTTGTTCCCTTCAGTGTAAAGCTGGTTTTTGCCTGTTGTAACCCTGCTCAGATGAGAATGTATTCCCAACACTTGCTCCAGTCAACTTCCCAACCAGTCAGGCTCTGCCTGCTTCCTAGCTAAACCAGTTGAACCCTTTTGGTGGTTCTCAGTGCAGACCTTCAGTTTCACTGGGAACACATATGGCTTTCTGTCTCTCTTAATTACGGGATTCATCTACTCTTTGTTCCCAGTTCTCACATATGACTTTGTGAGCAATAATTATTTCATACCATTGTTTTAAAATCCCTAGTCAGTTTGTGAGGTACAGCTCCAGACATGCCATGTCTTAAACATCAATTTTGCCACAAATATGTAGTGTGAGAGCCCAGCTGCTCTGCACGAGATCTGTAGGCTGGTTGCTCCATGCAGTCACCATCACCTCCTTTCCACCTTGTCCCAGTCTCCCCCTGGCCTCCTCAGAGCCCCATAAGGAGCTCCTCCTCTGTCTGTTGTTAATCCCATTTGCGGTTTCACTTGTCCCCATAAGCCCCCAAGGACCCCAGACGTAAAGGGTTCAAAGGCAGCCTGGTCTGGGGGCAGGAGACAAGCAAGGGAGAGGCATTGGGTTTTTTGTGAACCCATGGCAATTTTTCAAGTGACTTGTAATGGATTTCCTTCCAAGTACTTGTCCAGTCTCCCCTTGAAGCAGTTGAAACTACTTCTGTAGTTTTATGAAATTCTTCTTCAAGGAGTTCCACAGCCCTGCAGCAGTGCAGCTACACATTTATGGAGTCACCTGTCCTAATCCCAAAGCCTACTCCTCAATAGAAAATGGTCAACTCAATGATTCAAAATCTGGCGTGTGAAATCAGGACTGGTTTCCATGGCATTTTGTTTCTTTATCCTTATCTACACCGAACTTTACCTGACATTTCATACAGTCTCATGAGAACCGTCTGCAATTTGTTACAACCTGCCCTTATTAAACAATTTTTTATCATGTGTGACCTTTGTCTCACTGCTCATGCCCTTTTCCATGTTATTTATGGGTATTTTGAACAGAACAGACCTCAGTGCACATCCCTGAAATTTCCACTTTTAACTTCCTTCTATTGAATTAAATGACCATTTCACCCGTTTTCTATTTCTTGCCTTTCAGCCATTTCTATATGCCAGGACTTCCCCCTTCCCCTAGTTTCTTGGTTTCCTTAGAAGTCTTTTGGGGTAGACTTTCCTAGATAACCTTCATCAATACATTTGCTATTTCTTTCAAATAACACTCTTACTTTGAAATATTGGAAAGGCAGGATTTCCAGAAGCCATGTTGGCTCTTATCAAGTGGACCATATCTATACAGATCATACTATTTCAAGGTGTCCATTATTTTGATCTTTTATTAATTTGGCTGGTACAGACCTCAGGCTCATATGCCTCTAGGACCCTAGGTCCTCGTAACCCCTCTTTTAACCTTGGTATCACTTTGCTTCCTGAGATGCCAAGGAATTGTTCAGCAAAGGTGGGTACTCTCTCATTAACTGAGTCCAGACATCCTTAGGTTGTCTTGAATCTCTTGCTGTTTGCTCCTGGTAGTCTGGATGGGCCCCATCCCACTCCCATCCCATCCCATCCCATCCCATCCCATCCCACCCACCCACCCATCCCATCTATTTTTGCCATGGCTTCTTCCATGCAATCCCACTAAATTTGAGACACACTCTGGCCAAGTCCTCTCCCAAGAAGGTTCCAGTGTGGAAATCTCCCAGTTTCTGCTGCAAGAACCATGGACACCAAGAATTCACCTTGTTTCTCTGCAGTGGTCTTGCCCTTCCTGAGCATTGCTCTTAGACCCCAGACTCAGCTGGCCCCAGAGCCAGATCTCTGCCAAACTTGATCCTGGTGCGTTGAGGCAGTGCTTAGAATCAGCTGTGATTCCTTTTATGCCATTGCTCCTTAAAATATTTTATGGCCTAACTATATTTTTACATTCAGCCCACTGAATTTACACTCACCACTTGGATAGAGCTCCTTGAATGACATGTTTGGAAATCAACCAATCTCTTTCACATGGTGATTCAGTCAAACAAACACCTACCCTTTCTCAAGCCTCTCCTGCTGGATGCTGTGTATGTTACTCCATTCCCAGTGTTCTGTCTGCCATCCAGTGATCTCCATATAGAAGGAAAGATTTAGCTGCCTTACCTTCTGTTTTCAGTTTCCCCATTTATTCAGTTTCCCTCTTTGCATTTTATCACATCTGTGAAAGAATTCTGAGTCTCTTTTTCTCAGGAAGGGATGACGGATCTAAGTGTGTGATGGTGAAAAGACAAAGGGGTGTTTCCTCTCTGAGATCTTGAAACAATCCAGGCCATCTCTCTCTTCTGAGGACAGGGTTGGGTGTTGGAATCCCAAAGCCTAAAGTGTGCTTCATGTCCCCATCTGGCAAATAGCAGAGCACACAGCTGTGGCTGAATTCACCTGGTGAAATCACTTTTCTATTCATTTTACCCCTATGATTTCTCTCAGCATTCTGCAGTCAGTGCTGCTGTCCCTGTAAGAGAGGCAGAAATATTGACCCCATGACAAATTATTTTGTTTTATGCCTGAAAAATAAAGGTTTAACTGTGCTTAAATATACTAGTGGTTTTCAAAAAGGTTTCTGAGAACAATGTAACCAGTACTGGCATCCCAGATATTAACCTTTATCTATTTCAATTACATTTATAGTCTAGTTTTTGGTCTATTTTTGTAACTGTTCTTGCTGAAAGAGCAATCAAGGCTCACAATTGCCACCATTTTTCCTCTTAGATCAGTAGTGTTCGTCAACGTAAAAATATTTCAGTTCTGTTTCCTGGTCAGACACGCCTTGAAAATTATATACTTTCAACATAAAGCATAATTGTGTACATGAAACTAGTGTTCATTTTGCTTTATAACATGCTTCTCATAGCCTGTGGTCTCCTGTCATCTTTACCCTCTCCCCTACTCCCTTACAACAGCTTTGAGAAAGAAATAACCTCAGAAGTTTGGAAGTGTAACATTTAGCTGCCTGTGCAACTTCTAATGCAATATCTGCCCATATTTCAACCAAGAGGATGTAGCATCCACCACTGCAGCACAAACAGATGCATTTTCACAGACTTCTTGGGCAGAGCAGCAACTCAGCCAGCCTGCCTGTCCCAGAGCACACAGGGTTCATCTGACAGAGTCCTGCTGAGCTGGGAGTGTAGGGGACAGGACTGCATCACCCTTTGGAAATCAAAAACAAAAGGAATATTAGACAGAAACCAAAGGAATGAGCATCAAACAAGCACCTCCTCTTCCATCATCTCCTCCTTTTGTTGATGTAATCCCCAATACAAGCTGCCTCAAAATGCAGAGAACCTTTCAGAAGATTACCTGTATCAATGCAGGCTTTGAAGTACAGGCTGCTGGCATCTCATTACAGACAGAGATCAAACCTCGGAGATTAACGTGGTCCTGGGCCTGCTGGACTTCATTCACACATCACAGAAGTGCTAAGCTATCAAAGTGCAGGGCTCTGCCTGTGTGTTACTTTCTCAGCCATAAATCCAGCAGCACGAACCCACTGCCATTTATTTTTTTTAACAAAGGAATCCTTTCGGCCCATAAGGTGTCTTTTTTTTTTTTTAAATAGGGCTGAATACAGTTTGGGAAATTGAAATAGTCCCAGCTGAAAGATAAATTGAAGTAATATCCTTGGGGTATTTGGGCCGGATGTCAACTGTATCTTTTTTCCTTTGGTAAAGCAAACAGGAAGCCATTTGAACTGCAGGCTTGCCCACTGAGGGCAAATCCCAGGGTGTAGAGGGCAATCCTGGTGCCAGCCACTTTCTGCTCTCTCCTGGCACTCACGGCTGTGCAGGAAGCACATCAGCTGGTGGAGTCAGGGCTTGCACATGCTGCTTTGAATTAGCTTGGAGACACCATGTCCCCTCCAGCCCAGCCCACTCCAGGCCACCAGTCCCTTGGGCAGCAGATGCTAAAGTACAGGAGGTGGGTTTGCTTCCACCTCAAAATGGTCTGTAGGTGGGAGATGACTACAAAGTCTTTGCAACTCCCGTCCCACAGCTGCATTTAGGACAGGATTGTGCTAACAAATCGTGCCAGAGCTTAAAGGCTCAGGTATGACAGCTCTCCCCACCACTGCAGCAGCAGCTGTGAGCTCACATTGGCCACTGACACTGTTTCTGGTCTGGGATCTGCAGATCGTGCTTAGACTTCTCCTGTCATTACCATGTAGCAAACTCAAAAGGATTGTGAAATGCAACACCAGGGTTCAGAGGCAATTTTATTTATGAAATCCACTTGCGTGCTCCCAAGCACTGTGAGAGATGGCTGCCTGTCTGGATGGAATTTTTCTGTCTGGGTGGAATTTTTCTATCTGTATCCACATGTGCACCTTGCTGAAGGACCATTGAGTGGGTTCTGAGAGGATCATGCTGGGAAGGTTGTTTGACTTTTAAGTTAGGGTCACCCACATGCCTAGCAGCCACATCAATATCACATGCAAGATGTTCCCACCCAAGTGGGAGCACAGATGACCAGGTTTTATTGAAGCTACCCAGAAAAAAAGAGAAGAATCAGCTACACCTGCTATGCCAACATAGTCCCAGATACACAGTCTTGAAGGCAACCAGGGTCTGGAGATGTGTCAGTATCTCAAGAGGATGAGCTAACTCTGCCTTGCACTTCACAGTCCCTGGGTGGTCACCAGCCTCCAGTTTGCAGCTGGGTTGTACCTGGCTGCCCTGTCTGTGTGACAAAGGTCTGCAAAGCACCCTGCAGACAGGCCTGGTTGGGTGCTTTTTTCCCCAGGAACCCATTCCTTTCATACTCTGAAATTGAGAATGTTCTTATAAAGTGCTCATACCTGCAACTTTACAGAATTTTGACCAAAGAACCACAGATAGACCAAAAAAAAACCAAAACAAACCCAGTTCTGGAGGTGCTCCTGTTTCCATCTCTCCTTAATATGTGAAAAAACAATAGTCATCAGTCATGTCCCTGCTTCCCAACATTTTAGTTCCAGTTACACCGTAACTGCTGGCATCACAACATTAACTTCTCCCATTGGAAACAGCCTGTGAAAGAAGGCATGGGAAGCAGAAATACTGGAGACAGCTTACTGTGGGAAAGGACCTAAAAATAAAGGAACAAGGAGGGAGGGAGGGAAGAAAAGCATGGAGACAAACATTTGTAGGCATTTAAGTATTAATTAACAGCAAATTCTTTGCAGGAGTATGGAAGGTTCCTAAAAATGTATTTTTTATCCCTTCTACTGTTTGAATTTGTTAACAGTGCAGAGTGACCTCTCTTTTGCCTGAGGAACCTTGATAAATAGCCTCGGATCATGCTCTGTCCACTGGAGACCACTTCTGTGCAAAACCTGAATGTGCTCCATGTTGTGCAGAAATACCTGCACTAGGTTTGGACTCAAGGACTCATTTCATGCACCCTAACAACAGCCTCAGTTGGGATACACTCTCCAAAGGTGGGATACTAGTTTTTTTGTTCACTTCCATCTCTGCTCCATTGTGGAGAAGATCTGCTCAGATCTGAGCCTGACATCAGCCAGGTTCAGAACAGATATGCTTTTTTGGATGGGAGCTGTCAAGTTTTAAAGTAGAGCTGGCATTTTAAAGTGAAACAAGAGCAGGAAAGCTTTCAAGATGTGAACACCCAGTGCCACTCAATTCCACAAGAGAGTAAACCAGGTGAGGGCAGACCCATTAAGTTTGTGGCTCTCCCAGCTCCAATGTTGCTCCCAGCAATGCCAAATATATCCTTAAAAGTCCTAACAAGGGAAAGCCAAGCCATGCAGAGTGCATTTTCAGTATGCAATTAGCATAAATATACTTTGTGCTAAACTGCCCAGAATTAGAAACAAAGAGCTTGTGAAGGTTCTAATTGTTTCAGAGGGAATACATGTAATGGAGAGAAAGACAAAGGGGAGCTATGTCCAAGAAGACATGAGAGAGAGGCCAAACCAGCAATTGCCTGAATCCAAAACAGTCCCAGAAGCTGTCTCTGAAGACCTGCCAGGGGACTCAGCATTGTAACGTGCCAGGGACTTAGCCTAAACTGAGCCACCAACCTTGCCACTCATGGCAAATGATACATCTCAGTTGGCACAGGGAACCTGCCATACTTACTGTGAGAATGGCCACAATTACTGACTTTATTGCTGGAGTTCAGCAGATGAAAGAAGCAACATCAAGCACATCACTAGGAGCACCACATTTAAGATGAATCTTTGTAATTGCAGCATTTCTTAAGAGCAAAAATGTTTGCTTGAAGCTTTTTTCTCCTAGCTTGTGGTCAGTGTGGTGATTGGCATTATGTGGCAATATAGCAAGGGCACAGGGGAGACCTTCAAACTGAACTGATGGAGAATGGCAGCTAACTCTGGCCCTGCTCATTTCTGAGCCTATCCTCCCATGGGATTGATAATATTCAGTTGGATCATCTCTCAGTGACCACCAGATGAGACTCAAAATACAAACTCTTCCATCTGCAAACCCCATCCCACCCTGCATTGAGAATGTCAGTGCTTGCTTGCTGCTGTCAGGCAGCACCATGGTAATCGTGATCAGAGAGACCACTGTGGCCGGTGCAAAGCCTGTGCAGGCAGTGATGTGCAGGCAGGGCAGCAGGTGGGGAAAGCTCACACTGCCTTTGACACCTTCTGCATGTGTCTGCTGGGATTTGATGCTGTGCATGCTGCAGGTTTGCCCCCTGGCTCCATGGAGCTGGGTCAGGTCTATTGTCCTCAGGCTTTCAGCATGCCCCAAGTATTTGCAGCCAGGATCCTGACAGCTTTCTGTGCCAGGGCCATTTATGTGATGTTGCAGATGAGTCCTTTGTCCTCAACTCAGACTTTCAGACTCCTCTCAATCTAAAGTTTCAAAATTGTCTCTCGGACCAGCTCACCACTCTTACTTCCTTCCCCAACCCCCCAGATAAACAACGTTTATTTGACTTGGAAAAGAAGCAATAGTTTTTTTCTTAATTATGAAAGATGTTCTGTACAGAATACCTCCCCTAAGACTATGCAAAATTACATTTAGCAACAATGAAGTTACAGTGCTGTGATCTGAGCCTCGGAAGCCATTTGTCTAACCCTCAAACTGGTTGACAGTTTTCACCACTTCCCTTTGTCACTGAGGCTTCCTTTATTTGTCTGTACCTCTTTCTTCTATATGAGATGCAATCTTTACCATGTAGACATGAACATAAATATTTAGACACAACTGGAGAAGCTTTCAGATATTTGCTCAGAAATAAATCTTTCTGTGAGTCCTTGGTTCAAGATGGAAGCAGGAAGTAATTGCCCACGAAATTCCCTGTGGGTTGGCAAGAGGAAGAGTTACTTCATACCTGTCGAAGGATGGCTTTGGGTAAACGGGCTGCTGGAAGTAAAACTGATGCTCAAGAGCAGCATTTTGATGAAATGTTTTGTGAGATTTTATTTTCTTCCCTAACAGCTTGAGAGCCTCTGAAAATGAGAAATATCAAAACGGCTGTTTTCATAGGTTAAGACTTTCTTCCAGTGACACTCTAAATGCCAAGGGGAATGTATCTCCATGTCAGACGTACAATGTAGATATAACAGACCAGTAGCTGTAGTGGCTCTCATTTCCCTTTGCGTTTTGGCTTGGGCCAAAATCCACTGAAGTGGGAGGAGAGCTACCCCAATCACCTTGTGGGCTTTGGACCACATGAATAAAACCCACTGTGTCTCCAGCTCAGTCCTTACTACACCTGCCCCAGTTACATGTCAGCTGAGGCAGACTGTCCGTGGATATCTGCAGGTTTGCCGGCAGAAAACGCAAAGTAATCAAACCTCCTTTCATGTGTGCAGTGGCATTACTTGGCATTTTGAGAGTACATACAGCCCAGCTGATGGTCAGCAATTGAAGTGTCAGGAATCTGACCTTGTTGCTGTGCTTTTAAACTGTCAGGCTCATCCCATTCTCAAGAAGGACTGAGTCTCCTGTTTCAGTGGCATAACTTGCTTGCTCAGCTTTCCTACATTTCAATGGATTTACTTTGGAGACATTTTTCCCTTTCAGGTTTTCTGTCTAGTGAGGAGTAAGCAACTTGAGATATTTGGAGAACATCTGCTTTAATGCTCATTGTCAGTCTAATTTCCAGGCATCCGATGCTCATGCTTCCAGAGTCACCTGGAAATCCCGAAAGTTTTCTTATGAAATGGCACTGAAAAATGTTGAATTAAAAATTTTACATAGAGGAAAAGTTGCACATACATATCTTTTTGTTGACACATCCCATCTTCAAACACTAAGAGTTCAAACACTAAGAGTTAGGAAACAGAACAGCTTTTCACAAAGTATTACAATTTCAGCTTCAGTTTGCAGTGGCATATTTTTCTCTAACAAAATAGCAGGAATTGCTTCCTTCCATGGCTGAAAGTCATTCATTTAGCAACAGAAACTGCAATGCTTCACCCAAGTCTCTTTGTGTTTTGGTTCTCTGGGAGGGTTCCTCCTACCCATCCCCATGAGTGAGACTCATTTCTCTGCTTTGCAAAGGCCAAGGGACTTAGGAACCTTCTGAGACCAGCAGGGTGACCTCTGAAGTGCCTCTATCTGGAGATCAGAACAGCTCATGGTTCCAGATTAGGAGGATGGGGAGAGGGGTGGAGTTTGTGTGGGTCTTTTAAACCTTTTTGTGTTGTTTGGTGTAGAGGCACTATGAGGTCACCTCATCCTGGATTCCTTGTCTGCATGACAGCACCTGGTAGCTGAGGACACCAAAGGTACAGCAACTCAGCTTCAGGAAAAACAAAATTAGAAACAGCAGAAGCAGATGCCAAACAGTAGCTGCATCTGGATTTTGGGTGATCGACTCCACATGTATTTTCCCATTACTACATAATATCCTAAGAAAATATTAAGTCTTCCTTTGCATCCCAGGATCTCATTGTGTCTGAAACGTCTTGAGCATGTTGTGTGAAAAATCTGCTAGATCAGAACTGGCTAGATATTGGTGGTGCAGTGGTTACATTGTTTATTGGAACCATCTCCCACGGGATAGCTGTATAAAGACATTTCATAAAACACATGCTCCACAAGCCAGGGAATATAAGGCAAAATGTGTAACTTGAGGCACAGTGTGCCCAGATCCCAAGGATCTGGCTCTTGCTAGATTTAGCTTATTGAAATCAGGAGGTCTTGGTCATTCCTAGCGTCAGCAGCTACCAGACAACAAATTGGATGTGAGGCTGTTCTCAACTTTGCATTCCTTTCCTTTTTTAATGCTATTTTTTCCTTTGAGCAGATGTTTCTAATACAGCATCCTGAAATGCTTACAGCTGTCACTGTCTAATGAGCCTCTAACATGCCATTTCATACTATCGGTTTATGTCATTAAAACATACCACTTACAGAAAAAAATGTTATATTGCTATGGCTTGCAGTATTTCTGGAACAATCTAGTTCCTGTCTGACAACATTTATTGTCAATCTTTTTTTACATAAAGGTTTGCATGTGGGCGGAAAGACATACACAGACATATACATATTTTTATTGTTAGAGCTCAGTAGGAGATGAGCGAAGCAGGAGCTCTTCTGGTACTTATTGCAGTGAAAACATATTTATTTATTAATCAATTATCATTATTATTATCAATTATGAATTGATAAACAAATTATAGAAATTCTGGCACAGGACTTCTTGGTCCTTGGATCAAAAATGTGAGAAAAAGGCAATCTGATTCCTCACAAGAATAAATCTGCTCAGAAACATAAAGGCTAGATAAGATGTGTGTGTGTGTGCATTTACCATAATTTAAAACAAATTACATGAAGGTGTTTTGGTAAACAAAGTGTGCCTTTGATTTCTTTTAATGATACTTCTGGATCTGTAAATAAAGACAGGTATAAGAAATAATAAAAAAAAAAGAAAAAGCCAGATTTTCCAAAGAGCAGCATCTCTGATTTCAGTGCAGCACCAAAGCAGTTCTCTGCACAAAGCACTTGGCCCTCAGCAGAAGCCATTGCTCTGTAGTTTGAAAGCACAACCATCACAATGAGACCCCTTAGCTGGGTGCACAAAAAACCTGGGACCAGGGCAGGCTTCAAACAAGTTTGAGAAATATGGCCCTAAATGCCAAGTGGTCCCTCTTCTGCTGTTAAGCGGTCGTCTTTGCTGTGGGACTCTTGGCTGAAGGAGAATTGTGCATGTTCCCAAATGCTCCATTATAATCCTGTTGCTGGTCTGCCCTGCAGCCCACTGGGGACTTGATGTGGCACCCTGGCACTATTTTAAGCCTTTGAGATGCCCTTCTGTTCTCTCCTCAATGTCAAGGTGCCATTGCACCCTACAGAGGGAAGATAGACTGTGAGTGTTCAGCCCTTGGAGGAAAACTCACTGCTGCCACCCCTTCCTCAGCCTTCTCTTTTCCCTCTTTGAGGACACTGCTGTGGCCTCCTGTGTCTCCCCAAGGCTGTCCCATCCTCCCTGCCTCTTCTAAACCCCAGACTTCCCAAAGGCGAGGGACCAGTGGTCTAAGGATGCAATGTGGCCAGTGTAGTACAGCTTTCAGCCAGCCCAAATTATCTGGAGCTCAGCATTACTGCTGGCCTGGCCTGGTTTTGAAATTTTGCCTAAGGCACTGAAAAATAGCAGATGGGCTTCTGCACATCACTGTGAATCAGAGGAAATACTAATCAGCATTCCAGCAGCGTGGGAGGATCTCTGACACTTGTGCCTGGGCAGAAGCAAACCTCCAGGAGCTGTAGGCAGTTACCCATGGCATCTCCTGGCTGGGAAATGGTGACCATGTGCCCAGAGAAATAGCACCCAGAAAAATCTTTATCACTGTGATGATGTTGCTCTGGAGGAGAAAGCCCAAGTCCTGGCCCTGGTGGAGAGGACAGGACTGCTTGCTGTATCCCTGACCATCACAAGGGCTGTTCTACACCCAGGCAGCACCATAGGCCTCTTGACCGTGAAAAACTTAGCTATTAGCTCTTGCAGCATCCCTGACATCACCGTGAGCTGTCTGACCCAAGCACAGAGGCTGACTGGCACGAAAAAGGGCTTTTTCTGAGTGTCTAGTGGGTGATGTTCCAGTCTGTGACAGGAGCGATAAGTGTCCCTGGCAAAGTACATTGCAAGCAAGAGTAGACACCACAGGATGGGAAAAGAGCCAGGCAGACATTCAAGTCTCAGCTAAAATAATGTGTGATACACATTAGTATATCACATCCGCCATGGGAATTCCATGGTGATCTCTTTTCTGGAGTAATGGCAAGTTGGATTTGAGTAGGGATGATAGAGGCTTTGTGGAAAGGGCTTCCTCCTGAGATGACAGCAGGAAAACATTGAATGATGGAGAGTACCAGGCACACAATGCCTGAGCCCCAGCTCACTGGGTTCAAATATACTGGTAGAAGAGGGCACAGAGCACCACAGAAGTACAGGCACACAGCCACATGTGCACACACTGACACACTCACAGAGGCCTCATCATGCTGGCAAAACAGTGGCAAAACACAGTGGGTGCCTTGGAGCAGAACCATCTCCTTGGGATGTATACAGGGGCTCAAGGAGCAGGGAGGCTGCAGATTGCTCCTGTCTGCTCCTGGACAGGACACAGAAAAATCTGAAGGCATGGGGCACTTTGGGTGCTCAGAGTCTTCCAGTGATGCTGCAGTGAGTCTGCTCAAGGCCATTTCAGGGAACTGTGTCTACATGTAGAAGAGGTCATTTATTTTACGGGACTGACAGACCGAGCTGAGCAACGCATTTGACCACACAACCGCTCCTTTGACGGGGAGGAGTTGCTCTCAGCCTGTACTGAGCAAAAAGTTTCAGTTTCTGCATCAGGCTTGGAAAAGGGCATGTGTGCCCAAAGGGCTTGTCCATTTTTTCCAGTCTTGTTGCCTTTCTCCACAAACCTTGCCTTGCCACCACAGCTCCCACAGTACTCATGCCATACATGGATGGTCACCAGGGATTTACAAGCGACAAGATGTTCACCAGTGGCCCTTGGAGTGGGTCAGAGCTGGGATTTGCTCTGTCAAAGAACAGCCCCTATTTGAAGGTCTGGCTCCCTATGGCTGACAGAGTACTGGTAGTTCATGGAGGCAGCTAAATTGTGGGCGTGTTTATTGGAATTACAAATAGCTCTATACAGACGGGTTAGCCTGGTCACTGGGAATTTGTATGGGTAATTATGGGCTCATTATTATCTTCCCTGCAGGGAAGACACATGACCCAGTAGTCTGAGGAAAAAGTTGGGCGCCAGGAACTCCTGGACTCTAATCCCAGCTTCGACACTCCCTTCTCTGGCCCCAGGCAAGTGACTTAACTTTGTGCCTTGGTTTCTCTGTCTGTGAAATAGGGATAATATCTCTGAGGAGTATTGTGAGGATTAATTAGATAATGTTCACTTAATGCTTTGAAGATATGAAATGTGAAATCTTATTATGCAGCTTGGAATGCTTTCCAGGCTCTTTTGATTTCTGACCGCACGCTTTCATTAGATCACCTCCTTCCCCGCGGAGGTGGATTCGCTTGGGAGCCACCCCAGCTAATTTGGGAGTTGTTTTTTTCCAATAGCTTGGAGCAGTTCCCAAACACTCTGACTCACACCGGCTTGCTGGAGAAGCTGCCTCTGACACCTGACCCTGGCTGGGGAACGCCTCGCCTCGGTGTGTGCTGGCTTTCCAAAGACAAGTCAGGGTGTGGCTGGAGACAGGATGAATCAGGTTTAACTGTCTCTAATGAAGCCAGGGATGGATTTTGCCCTCTGGTCTTCTCTAAAAGCATCTGCACTGCTGGGATTCCAGGCTGACCGGGGATGCAAGGAGCAGCTCCTTTACTACTGTCCTGCCAAAGGTGCAGATGCTTTCTAAGCATTTGATTAGACCCTATTTTTGTCTTGATACTTGGAGGCATGAATCTGTGATGTAAGGGATTTTTTTTCTAAAGGAATAAAATTATCTCCTCAGTCATTCTCTTTATATACAGTCAGCTTCCTGAGAGAGTAATTCCTTGGGCAAATGCAGTTTTCTGCAGTGCTAAGTCGCTGTGCAGGACACAATAAGGTCAATTTTTCCTGATTAAGAAATTGCCAAAGTAGGCCTTGTTCCTCAAGTCGATTTTTCTGAATAGTTCAGTGACCCTATGAGTTGAGTCAATCAGCTCCTCCTGGGGTCCTGCCCCTTCCAGCATGGTCAGTGCTGCACACCCTCACCCAGCAGCGCTTCAGCTGTGGTGACAAGGACAGATGGGGTGCGATGGGTGCCGTGGCACATCCAGCTGCTGGGAAGGGTGGCCAGAGCCCCGGACACCTTGGGCTGAAACACAACCGGCTTGGAAATGCCTTACCTTACCCAGGAGCATCTCAAGCTCCGGTAGGAGCATCTCCTCAGCCTTCCAGAGGAAAGGAGTCGCTGCGTGTAGCCTCCCCCGGCTTTTGTCACCCGCAGGATTTTGCCCGGAGGTGCTGCGAGGGTTGGATTTGGGCTACACAGAAGCAGGAGCTCCCTCGAGTGGAGCGAGCCCCCCACTGCAGCGGGGACCCCCGCCCGGGATGCGGCTCAGCAGAGTCCTGCTCGGACAGACAGAGCGCTGTTGGGAGGAATAAACGGAAAGAATTGAGGAGAAGCAGTCACTTTCAGAGCCAGCTCTCGCTTCCTTTGAAATCAGGGCCTTCCTCAGGGCAGGCAAACAGCTCAGAAACTACTCCCCACCACTGCAAAGTGTAGAACAGTCAGAGAAACACAGAACTTTTGCTAGATTTTAAAGTAGCCCCAGTTTACTTCCTCTCCCCTACAGTGAGAGTGAAATTCATGTCCAGAGGGAGGGCTTTTCTGTTCACTGGTGTCCCCCCACCAACATACTGAGAAGTTTTGTGGGGACATAGGTCACCAAACAGCACTTGGACTGTAAAATTCATTTGCAGATGCCCTCATCTCTAATGCCTGGGGAAAGGTCTGTTCTTTGCCTCTCATATCAACTCTTTATATTACACCCAGTGAGTGAAAGAACCCCAAATACAGGGGTGGAAAACACCTGGGCAGTAGCTTTCACTCTTCACTCTGTAGCTCATAAGAATGCAGATCATTTAACACCTTATCAGAGCAAGCAACACCAGCTATACCTAGGAGTTATCACACAACTGGATCAGATTGTGCCATGGTGTGGCACTCTGCTTGAGTGCTTTGTCATGCTCTGCATCAAACTGATGTTAAGTTGTGTTCCTGAGAAACACGGAGGGAAAGGGGTGGGAGAATGAGCCAAATACCATCTGGAATCATAGAATCATAGGCTACTGGGTTGAAAGGGACCTCAAGATCATCTGGAATAACTTTCTGGCTGGCTGCTGATGAAAAAATTTATGCTGGGCATGGCTGCAGGATGATCAATGAACAGCAAAGGGGGACTCCAGGAGTAATTCCAGACTGCAAAAGCACATGTTAAGGTGGACATGGACCCTCACCACAAGGGCTGTATTTTGATCCTGGGACTATAGCCAAGGCTCATGGGCTGTCCTTTGACATTGTTTCAGATGCTGATAGACTGTTAGGCACATCCATGCAGACCCATGCACAGGGTGCTGCAGTCAGCACCCAGGTAGAGGAACAGTATGTCTGTAGAGCAAACCTGTTTCTTCAGCTAAGCTTTGATTACATATGCTATCTGCTAAGTCATTGAAATGTCTTGGAATGAATATATGGAAGAATCATTGTAATTGAATCTAAGTAGTGCTCAAATTAATGTAAATATGACGCATCAGCCTAATAATTAAAGTTGTCAGGTATGGGTTTTATTCAGAGCTTGAATGAGGTTCCTGCTTGAACTTGTTGATTTGCCTCAGAGCCTGCAAGGCTGAGCTCAAAAGGCAAAGTGTTGTGGGAATGCTGAAAACAACCCAGTGAGGCAAAGGGCTCTTCTGCTCTGCTCTGGGGACCTTGTCTCATACCATCTGCAGAACTCCTCACTAGGGACTTTGTTTTATGTGCAGCAGTGCCTTTGTTCCTTTTAGGGAGGCATTTCACAACGTGTATGTGGCAGCACAGCCCCCAAAGGTTGTCTTTTGTCCAGCTCTCTTCACCATAAGACCCTGGCAGAACTCCATGTCTCAGCCCATCTGACTCTGGGGCCGGGAGGCACGGCTGGAGCAGGCTGGCTCTGCCCAGGGCCACTTGGGCACCTCCCCAGTGCTCCCAGCTCCTGCAAACTGTGTTGGTAGAGTTAATTCCCTTGGGAGCCACTGTCTCACCAGTTAGGAGCCACTAGGCTGGGCTCATGTAACCACAAATTTCAGCTGGAATGACCCCTGGAAGCAGCCTGGTCGAACTTGCTCTGCTCTGCCTGGCCTCAGAACAGGGTGCCTGAAAAAGCACCCTTTAGGAAACAAAATGATGCATTCCTATGGATATACCAGTTCAGCATCTGGCTCCAAGTGCCTTAATTTTCAAGGCATGGTTAGGAAAAAGAGGCTTAGGTTCAGGTTTCAAAGTTGAGAAAATACACTAAGAATAGTAAAATGGTTCCTCTGTAGGAAGAAAAAAAAAAAAAAAAAAAAAGCTAAATCAACCTGACCACACCTTTGGCACATAAAACCCCAATTAAAAAAAAAAAAAAAAGAAGAAAAGCCCTCCACCCCCTTCCCCAGCAAAATTATTTTCATATTTTCTGGGACATTTGTAATTGCTTTGTGTGTTTAAGTCAGGCATTTGACTATGAACATAGATGGTGCATGTAGCTGTGCACAGATAGACCTCAAACATGCACAAACACACATATGAATGATGTTCAGCCTAGCCCTTGCTCCTAATATCCCATGCAAAAGTTAATCAGGGACATGAAAAATTTGGAGGGAAGTTATAGCCCTTTCTGTGTCACATGAAGCCCTGAGCTAGTTCATGACTTGTCCATGTCTAGATGGCACATGGTTCTGGTGGTTCATGGTGACATTCACCAAGACGTGGAAACTACCAATGACAGTTGCCAAAAATATCATTTTTCCTGTGGGAAATTTTCCATTAGCAGCAGAAAAAGCACAGAGAAACAGATGCATCACCTAATTCCCTGGAACTGGTGTCAGTAAGTCTCTGTACCAGTGTCTCACCAGCACATTTCAGGAATCCTTTTTTAAACATAACTTCTCGCTGGATGAGCTCCAAGCAGGTTGAGCACTGCTAGGGAGGCAGCAGCATATTTAGGACAAAATCCTGCTGTCAGACCAGCCTGGCACAGACAAATGCAGACACAGACAAAGTGGAAAGTTTGGCCTCTTGGTGTGATGAAGAGTGGTGTGTGTGTGTGCTGTCACTGCAAGGAAAGCCAATTTGGGCAAAGTGTCTGCTCTGTCTTGCTCTTTGGGGGGTTGTGTGACTTTAACTCTGCCTCTTCCCAGCTGGGAATGAATCTTGAACAATGATCATTAAACAAGACCTGATGATATGGGTTCTTCCCTACATGAAAATGTTGCCCATGCTGCTACTCACATTGCCACAGGAGGTGGGATGAGGTCGCCATCCAGCCTGCTAGGAGGGTTGGGGCGTGGGGAACAGGGGCAAATTGTCCCAGAGCAGAAAGAGCAGGGATGGCAGGGACAGAGCATGAGGGCAGTGAGACTGTCCTGATGGCTTCAGGCTCCTCTGTTTCCTGAGATGACATTATAAGGCTGGTATTTGCCAAGATGTTTGGCAGTGTGTCCCCTGCAGCTCATGAGAAGGCTTTGTACAAGGGGACAGCGTAGGCTGCCTCGAAGAGAGGCTGCCTTCCCATAACACCAATTAAGTATAATCTCAGCGACTCAACTGTCTTTTTCTGGGTCTGGAGCTATTTAGCCCACTCAGAAGCATTTTATGCCCTTGCTGTTGAGCCTGGTGGAGCTGAACATAGCCCTTGTTTTTTCTATCTCACACAGAGCTGAGATCACCAAACTTACATTTAGCCACTCTTATATTTAGTATTTCCTCCTGCCGCATCACCACCCCCTGCTCCTCCAGGATAGAGGTTCTCACCATCTAAATATATTTACAAATGGAAGAAAAATTCCCTTTGTCTTGATGCAGCTAAGCAGGGTCAGCATTACTGTGCACTCCTTTCTCCTTCTAAGCAAAAGGAAATAAAATAGAAAGCCCCATTGTTACAAAAGTCAGCACCAGCTTTCCTTCGAGGCATGTCCTTGGAGGTCTGCTCACTCAGGCTGACCACTATGGAGGCTGGAAGATGTGCTCAGGCTCCCCTTATTTTCTTTTCTTGTTTATTTGCATTTTTTTGTTGTTGTTTGTTTGTTTGATTTGTTGTTTGGGGTTTTTTTTCTGGTAAACCTTTCTTTATAGCGCTAGCTGTGCGGAGGTGGAGTTGGAAATTGGCCCAGAAGTTTGTTTTTGTGATGACTTGGTATATATTTGCTGCTAATAGCACCCATGGTACGCTACAGATTTTCTACTGTTCAAGAAGGGGCAGACCCAGCCCAGAGAAATAACTCCAAGCTCAAGGAGAAGTGGACCAAAGAGAAAAACAAATGAAGACTAGCAATTAACAACACAAACCTACTCTGTGTGCTGTTCTCAGCAGGTGGCACACTGATGCAGGGGTGATCTGACCTGTAGGTTGTCCCCCCACAACAGCAGCATCCCTGGGTGAAACAGGAGCCACCCATCCTCTGCCTCAACGTCTGCATCCTCCCTGGCTGTGGCCCTTTGCCTGTTTAACAGTGGGACACCCAGCATGGCTGCAGAAGTCTCTCCTGAAGACAAAGTGCAAAAATACAATCACACTTCTATTATGCCCATAACTTGCCTGTGTGATTTTATGCTTTTATTATGCCGGTTGATAGATTGCTCTAATGGGTGAGCTGACACACATTTAATGGTATTCACTTGCAATTTCATTTAATAAAAGTATTTTCTCACTTTGAACTGCAGCATTTTCTCAAATGTGGCCTATGGTTGTTTGCATTTGCTTTATTATTAATTAAAAGTAAACGCCTTTCTTGAGAGCATTTCATTGCCATGCAGATGAAGCCAGCACCTTCAAATGGATTTTTTCCATGTTTTATTTCTTTAAATGTGTTTCCTCCTAAAGCCTGATGAAGTAAGAATTTGAATAACTATTTTTGAAAGGTAGAATTCACTGATAAAGTTCAGATTCTTATCATCTCTATTTAACTACTTTGGCTTATTTAAATAGGGGGGAAAAAAGCAACTTGCAGTTCAACAAGAACAGCTTCTCCAGAGGTTTTCACTTATGTTAGCTTTGGACTGGGTTCAAACGCTGTGAGGATGCCTTTATCCTGTCAGCACTTCCCCTCTCTGAGTTCTCATATTGACTTTTCAGCCCATATGAGCCTGCTGAAGCAGTCCTTGTTGCTGCAGTTGTGTCCAAATACACAGAGCCAGTTTTACAGAGCAAGTTCACCTGGGGATGCTCAGGATTACCTGCAAGCCTCAGCTGTCTACCCTGTGCTTGGATTTAATGCCAGCTACTTAAGGAAAAATTCTGATGCCATGCTGTTTCTGGGAAAAAAAAAAATCACCTCAGTTGGTTGCTTAGTCTTTGAAGGTCTCTGGAATTCTCTTTTCCAGATGAAAATTCCATACCTTTGTGTTCACCTGTGGGATTCAACTACTTCTCTTTTCTTGCTCTTGTCTTCCAGATGGAGGCTGCTGGTCTTGTTGCCATTTTCCCTTCCCCTTCCCTTTTTCTCTGTATTGTCTTTATTTATAGACTACTATTCCCATCCTAATCCACCAAACTGACAACCTGTTCACACTCATGGGTCCCTGTAAAACCTAATTTCCCGACAATGTCCACTAAAGGAGGTGCTAAAAAATCACACATCTAAATTAAAGCTTTAGGTGATTCCTTCATTTGGATTTTCCATATATCTGTGTGCTCCAGTTTCATCTTTGAACTATTCAGTCTCTTGAGCTATGAGCTACTTTTTATGCTTTGGGAAAAGTTGAAAGGAATAACTTTTTATATCTTGGGAAGAGTGGAAAAGAGTAAGTGATTAATAATACATTTTTGAAAGCCATAACTGAACAGTATAGGTCCAATGATAAAACCCTCTCTCATTTAACTCAGAAGTTCCTGATCAGGAAAAGTGAGGGATGCAACTGAAAGGCTGTCTGGAGCTGAGATACAGCAGTGACTCACCAAAACCTTCCCCACCAATAGCCAGCAACCAACTCAGTGGGAGAGGAATGTTCTGAAATGGAGCCTTCCTGCTGGAGATGTCCAGGGACACTTTGGTTCTGTGTCTGGGGGGACAATAGCAAACCCCCAGCATCCCTTTCCTTTCTGTACAGTTTCCACTGATGAGCAACGGAGTGTGGAGGCTGATGGAGCCTGGACATGGCTCCCCAGTTTGTCACCAGCTTGTTCCAGGGCAAATGGGAGCAAGGAGCAGAATTGGACTCCCCTTGGCTCATGTACCCACCATCATGTAATCAGTGACAAGCTCCTCTCATTTTATGTGCAAGCCATGGGAGGAAAATGCAGGGGGAAAAAGGAGAGAAAATTTAAAAAGAACAAGAGAGGACTTGCAGCTTGTCTCAAGAGGGTGCCATATCCTGATAAAAGCAGGTAGAGCCATGCTGCTCTCCCAGGCTGGCATGAAGTACCTGTGCACAGCAGGGCACAACTGCAAAGGCCACCAAGAGAAGGTTTGCAGGGAAGTCATGGAGATAGCAGTGCTGCCCAGCCTGTAGTGTGGAGCTACACACCCTGTGCCCAAAGCCAGCACCAGCAGAGTTCCTGTCTGGCCCAGTCATGATAACTTCAGTAAAGGAAAGCTGAAAGGTGAGATCTCAACACCTAAAAATCATCTATATGCAGCCATGTTTAAAGATTTCTTGGTTGATTAGCTGATACCTGTCTCTCCAAGCAGTCACAAACCCCAAATCTTTAGCACTCAGTAACATGGAAAATCCCTGGGCTTAAATGAAAAACTGGACTGAAACCTTGGGAACAATTAGCATGGTGTCTTGTAGCTTGTCTTTCCTTTCTGAACACAAGGACTCCCTGAGCACAGGCATGCAGAGGTCACAGACAGAGAAAACAGACAGTGTCTGCTCATCTGCCCACCAAGGACTGCTTTTCCAGGCATTTTTAGCTGCTGTCCACACAGCCTTTGTTGTCTCATTCCCAGGCAGCTTCCAGAGCCAGCTTGGAGAGGGTGAGGTAAAGCAGCAAGATGGTTCTGCGTGGGAGAGGGGAGGGAGGACAACCTCTCTTCTGCCTGGGTGTTTACAAACAGAAAGGATGGTTTAGAAATCCAAAATAGCTATGGAAACTTTTATTTCAGCTTACACTTAAAACATCCCCAGCTCTCTGAAGCTCAGGCTTTATTCTCAGTGAAGTTTCTTGCACAATCATTAAAAATGTGGGCTGTTTGTACTCTTGAGCAACAAACCTGCTGTAATTACTTGTGCAAACTGAGTATATGTGAAGTTTTGCTTCCCTTGGTGGGGGATCTGTGGCTCCCCTTCAGCAGGGAGGAGATGAGCTGCCAGTCCTGAATGGTGCAGCAGGGATATGGGAGAAACACCACTGAATGCTGGAAAAGAGTCAGCAACATTGCATATTTCTTTTATCGATGAACTCAATATATTTCAAGAAGCTTCAGGAGCATTGCAGAAAAACCTTATGGAACAGACCCCACCCTGCAGCTGTGTTTCTGCAGCCTACACCAGCATCTGATCCATCACTCAGGTTTTATGCTCAGAAAAATGGGGAACTAACTTGCTGCGTTGCATCAACCACTAATTTTAATGACAGCTAACTTTACGTGTCATGAACAAAACTAATTATTTTATTTTCCAAAATCTACTGAGTTGGAATACATCTTGAGGGAAACCTTACATGGATATCTTATAGACACTCATACTCCCAGCATTCTGGGAAGCTTCTGCCCAGTTTCCAAGGATAATGCCATATGTACTCTTTCTCCCATTTCTCCCTGGATCCACAACAAATGTGAAAAAGATGCTTTCATCTCCATCTTTGGACACTATCTGCAAAACATCATCCCACCAGTATGACCTGTGCTCTCTTTCTCTGGCCACCACCCACTTACTCACCCCCATTGCCCTGGCCTGATATGAACACCACCTTTCTGTCTTTCCTTTTGGGAGGGATTTCTGTGCTCCATTTACATACTCTCTTCCTTAGGTTTTTTATTCTTCACTTCTTACACAGGTCTCCATCCCTTCAGAGTTCATTCTTCTGTGTTCTCAGGCCACAGGCTGGAAGCAGGGATGGGCTGTCTGATGCTCACCTTGAGGGTGGTTTCCCCTGGATATCCATGGCACCAGGGTGTTTTGAGCAAGATTTGCCAGAAGTTGATCCAGGACTTGAAGTTTCAGGATTACACGCCTTCCGTGTCTTTTCCACTATCACAATTTTTCCCTTCTCTGTAATGCTCTAATTAACCCTAACCTACTGAATTCCAAACATTCAATTGAGAAAATACCTTTTAGGATTCAGTATGAAAGGATCATGGTAGCTTTATAACCACCCTGAATACTTAAAGCATCTGAAATCTGGAGTTCCTCAGTGCTCAGGGCTTTGGCTTTTATTCTGTCAATTAGTAGAGATTAACTGAGCTATGTGAGGTGACTTGGATTTCCTCCTCCTTGTGTGACAAGGACTGCTGGATCCAAACAGGTCTTCTTTTCATGAATAGATGTGACTAGTCATCACACACAGAGGCTATTACTGTATAGATCTATATTGATGAATTTTTTTTATTTTTTATTTTTTATTTCACTTTGCAAGAAGTCTGGGAGATGATACTCTCTTTGCTGCAGCCAGACATGACTTCCAGAGGTATATCTGCATTTCCACAAAGATGGTAAATAGTTTTTCTGTGGAGGTGACTGTCTTCTCTTCACACATTGGCTTATTTTAAATATATTCCTTAGCACCTGTGTAGCCAGCTCACCTTGGCAGAGCTCAGACTAAGGTCCCAGAGCTAAGACTTTCTTGTGCTGGCAAATGTGCAACCTCCTCCTTGGGTTCAGGGACACATTCACTGAGCTGTGATAGCTGCAGAGGGTTGTACTGTCCCTCTGTTCTATTGTCACTGGGACTCAAAATGGGTAAAACCAAACCCAAGGACTTTTAGCTGTATTTCCAAAGCTTGAAAACCTGGAGTTACAGAGCAATTTTTGTTGTGGCATCACTGTACTGGGGCACCTATCAGCTCACATTTCATAGCAAGAATTGTTTTCATTTCCTTTCAGACCCTGGCACCTGATGGATTGAGCAAGACAGACATTCCCATCTCAGTTCCCACCAAGCTTCCTGGGACTGGACATGGCATTGCTGGGAGGTGACAGAGACGTCTTGACGACTAGAGAGTGTTTCTGTGCCTTTCCTTTTCATTGCTGCTGCCAGGCACATCCTCTATCTTTGAAAGAAAAATTCATCCTGGTGCACCTCTTTCCTGATCTGTGATCCCAGGGTTTCCCTCACCTTGGAGGTGTCACAGATCCAGAGTTGGCTGCACAGAGTTGGAAACCCATTGCAAAGACCAAGAAACATCCAGGTGTACATCCATCTTAAACAAGACATTCAAAAATCTGTTTCAGAAAACAACTGTAGACTTTATTGTGCAAAGCACACTACTTTCTTTTAAAGTTAGGGTACTAAAGAGTGAGAAAAGAAAAACAAACACCAAACAAATAAAACCCCATAAAGCCTGCTGTGTTCACAGCAGCTTCTATGAAGGGGATTTGCTCAGTGCAGCCTTAAGTCATTGCTATTTGTTTTCTGTAGGATCTTAGAACTAGGATTCTTCACAAGCCCTCTGTAATATGCTGTTAATGACTCCTGTAAAGTTCTTTGTGAAGTGAGTTAAAAAAGGATGCTGCTGCCTCATTGTTCCCATTTTCATGATTTTACGGGCACAGCCCCCTCAGCAGTGAGGTCTTCTCTGGCTTTTATCATCCAAGATTACCCTGGTGCTGATGACTTAACAAGATCTGACAAGATCACAGCACAGGGCAGTATACCTGCAGGTAAAACAAAGGTCGCTTTGGAGTAATTTTCTCACAGTCTGGAGCACATAAATGTTCCACATTTAGAAGTCTCTCAGAGGCAAAGGGAGACTGGTAGGCCCATAAATACAGCTGTGTCCATTGGAGATGCACCTAGATCTCCTCCATGGGCTGCTGGTGGTCTGTAGAACATCATCAGTACAAGCCCTGTGTGCAAATGAATTAGTGGCTGAGATAATTTAGCAACTGGCTGTCAGATGCAGGAGAAGCAAGCACAAAACCAAATCCTTCTTGTAAATCCAAAGGCAGTGAGAAGTTATCCCAGCCTGTTTTAAACTGCAGGGTCCACTGTGACACACTGTGATGGGAAAGTTTCCTGTACTGCAGGGAAGAGTGTTGCAATCCCTGCCTGACTTGCCCCCACCAGAGCTGCCCAGGGCTAATGCACTATGGCTGGATCATGCATATTCAGAGGAGGACTTGGTCCACTGGACTTCTGTATATGTACAGTCTGATTTTACACTGCTTGTTCCCATTTACATTCCCTCAAAGAATCTGCAGCTCCATGTGACCTCCTTACTAAAGTCCTCTGTAGCTAAAGTCCAGTTTATTTCAGTCCCTTGACTGACATAGGTCAGACCTTCTTATGATCGTCTTTAGGTCTGATGTCTCTCCTTACATTGCAAGGGGATTGTACCAGGTGACTTTTAAAGGTCCCTTCCAACCCAAACCATCCTGTAATTTTATGATAAGATGTGGTCTCATATAATTTTCTCTCCCAGCTATTGTATCTGTGTTTGCACAATGAAAAATGCACTTAAGTAACCAAGAAAAAAGGCAAAAATCACCCAGTTACACTCAGTCTAGGTAATGTAACCCCTTTTCCTTCCCTTGCTGGGAGCACTAGGAAGGCAGAGGTGTAGCACTCGTGTTACCAAGTTCTTTACAGAGCACCTGATTACCACCCTTTGTACCCTCAGCATACCTTGCCTCTCTTTTAGAGAACAAACTCTTTTGGCTCCATTTTGTGCAGTTTGGGCCAGTGTGGCACAAATGCTAGCATAACGTGTTTTCTTTCAGGAGTTTTTCTATGACTTCACATGAATCTTGGCTATGATTTTCTGAGCTCTTCCTGTTAACTGGAGACTTTGTTTGTCATGCACAGACTCAGACTGTGAATTTGCAAGATGTATATTCTTGAGACAAAAGCTGAATGCAGATAAGCCACGTTCCCTAGTGCCCAGTCACAGCACAAACAACAGCATCATAAAGATTGGGACCCATCTGACCCGGGTGCGTGTTTGGGCAGGGCTTGAGAGAGGAATGTTTGCATCATAGGCAGGGAACAGCCCTCAGCAGAAACTCTGGACCCAGCGGTGCTGGTGGGGGAAGCACAGCCTTCCTGAAATGGGAGTCAGCCACTGGGAGCCTGACAATCAGTTTAACAGTGACCACAAGTGTAGCAAGGATTATTTTACCCCTTTACTGGACTCAGAGCCATCAAGCCTGCTGGAGTGGGGCTGTGGGTCTGCTCTTGTGCAGCAGAGCTGCCTGCAGTCTGGCAAAAATTCTGTGGTGCAGTCCTGGAAGAGAGACAAAATAAAGCCGAGCTGCATGTTAAGATGGTTGCTGCAGAATGCTTTATGTATGTCATCTTTCCTACCACTTTCCTTAATGTAGAGAAGTGAGATTTCCTCTTGTGACTGATGATATTGTTATTTCTTAGAACATCTCAGGCACTGGCAGTTTGGAGCACCTCATCCCAGGGCTTTAGGAGGTGTGCAAGCACTGGGAAGGCAGTCCCTGCCCCAAGCAGCCCATGCTGTAAAACACAATAATGGGTAGATAAAACAAGGAGATTGGGAAGCAGCAAGAGAAACCAGTGGGACAGGTTTGGGAGGCACGTCAGCCAGGAATGGCTGCTCACAGTGTAATTTTGGGGGAGTTGTGCCGGTATAGGCGTGATTTGAGAGAGGTTAGCTTTGGGCTGTTTCTAATGGGGGTTCCTCACTGCCACAGCAGACAACAAGTAGCTGCTGGCAGAGAATGTGCTTGGCCTTTGCTGTGTGTTGGGGGAGTTGGCAGCACAGGGGTATCTGAGAGGTGAGATGCTCCAAAGGCCTTGGAAGTCAAGACAAGTAGATACAAGCAAATTCCCGTGCAGTGCCCTGGCTGATAGGTCTTCTTTCACTCTGAGGATCCAGAGTGTCTGACTGTGGCAATCTGCAGGGCCATAATATTGACTGCAGATTCCTTCTCCCCCTCTCCTTTAATTTTCCTTCCTTCCTTTGTGTAAATAAAGAAAATGCACTGGGAATTCTTTTGAAGACAGCATGGTTGGGGTTTGCACTGGAATTTCATAAGGAAGCTTACAAGACATTATAAGATGTCTTTAGAACAAGACTCTTTGAACCTTTTATCTTAATGTATTTACCTCTAGAATACAGACTTTGCATTCAAGAAAAGCACTTTACAGGGAGAAAATTAAATACATAATGACTTGCAGGAGACCAGCAGACTACATCCTGAGAAATTTTACTGTGGGTTAGCACTAGGGAAATTAAACCACTGACATACTCTTGACCTTGATTTTGGCATTTCTGTTCCATGACATAAAACAATAGAGTTAGTAGGAATATTTTATTATTGTCCCCTGTAAATAAAGTAGGAGCAGGATGCTGTAGATCAGGATCACTCATAATGGTGTAGTTGGTAGAAAATTCTGTTTCAATATTTCACTTCAATTATAAGAGCTCATATTGCCTTAGGTGAGTGTGATAAAAAAACCCCACATAATAACGGGTTATTGTGCAATGGACTGTAAAACCATCAGACAAGAGTGTAAGCTTTTTTTTTTTTTTTTTTTTTTTTAAGTGAAAACCAACTGAATAAAGTGCCTGAAGTAATTTCTGTTATTTTTCTGGCGTTCCTCTGGTTACTTTCTAGTACATGCTGAAGACATGCTGTAACTTCTGTTAGCAAAGTACTGTTGACTTATATGAAATAAAGAAAATTATTATGTATGATGAATCACCTTAGTTAGGAAGGCAGGAAACTTCAAATACAATGTATTCTTCTGACAACATACGTTGAGAGGAAATAACAAACACCAAGTTGAGTGTTTCATGGAGAAGTTGGCTACTGAGAAGGCTGGTGGTGTTTTCCTTAGACAATGTGGCAGCACTAGCACGGTCTTGGTTAAACATTTGTTGAACTAATGAAGCTGTGCCTAGAAAAGAGGAGGTTGCATTGGGTTGGTCTAAGGCATCTTTATCCAAGATGAGGATGTTTAGTACTTTTTACAACAGTGTTTTGGAGAGCAAATGGACAAGTGTGTACTCTGACAACCAGATAACTATATACGAAAGATTCTCTAAGATTTATGGCTTCAGGGGCCTTCTTGATAGATGCAGGGCTACACATAAAATTAAATTACTGAAAAAGAATATTGCTGTAGAATTGCACAGCCCACCTTTTGATCGCCTATGGGCTTTTCACCTGTGCTTACAAGCAGTGGCAGTAGAGCTAGAGCATTTTTTTGTCTTTTTATTGTCATGCTATCCCTTTAGCCTAGAGCAAGGTATGATGACTGAAGTTATGGGAAATAGTTGCCAAGGCAGGTCATGGATCAGGTCATCTCCCTTACTTTACACACTTTACATAAGGACAAATATGTCCAGAACTGCTGGGAAATAAAGGGAGCTCAACGAGGTGATCCCTCCAGGATATCTACCCAAAAAACTACTTGTAGTCATGTAACATTGCCTGAAGTGAGTGTAGAAATACAATGGAAAAGAAATCTACTGGTTTGCAATTGCACAGAATAGTACAATAATAATATGAATTTGCTATGGAATTAATTATGGGTTAAAGTTCTGTGCTAATTTCTGCCTCATAAAATAATGAAAAGAGTACTGAGGCAACAGATCTGTCTCTTCTGAGTCACTACTTCAGCTATTACATATCTGAATATTGTGAATCAGAAATTACATTGGGATTTAGGTCTTTAGCAAAACTGGTGTTCCAGTATCTCCAGTTGTTATCCTGCCAGACTCACTCTTTTCTGTTGGAACACGTTTCGTGAGGTCTTTAACATCTGTGCAACCAGTTCCTATGCAAAATCTTGACTTATAAATAAAACATGCAATATATACATATGTGCATGTGTGTGTAGATCTACGTGCACCCATGTAGATTGTGCTGCTTTGTGAGTTCCTAAATGCTCTTAGAGGGAGACTGCTTTGCTTTGGTGGCAAACACTGCAGGCAGACAGCTCTGTGATGAAAGAGAGGAGTGATTCCTACAGGTCTGTGTTGCAATCTGTGCAGGCACAATTCCTGCCCACTGAAGGAGTTGGTTGCACAGAGGCTCCCCGAGTGGAAGCAAGGAGTCAGACAGCATACCAGCTGTGTCCTATCAACTGATCCCTGCCATAATTTAATCCTTTTCCCTCCCTGCTGTTTATGACGTGTTTTATTTTGCTGTTAATGTTTCTCACCTGATGTTCAGATTCACTCCTGCAGTAGCATCGCAGCATCCAACCTCTGATCCTTGCCACATGTCTGTCAGCAGCCAAACCAGCCATGCCAGATGTCTTAGAGCTGATGGAGAGACTGCTTCCATCATGACCCATGGTGGATGAATGGAGTCCACAGCTGTCCATGCTAGCTAAGATGCAAAATTCTGTTTAGTGTATCTCCCAGTGGGTGCTTAGTTCTCTGCTCTGAATTGTATTGATTTTCCTTTATACGTTCTTTCTTATCTGAACTTTTATAAATGGTTTTTCAGTGCCAGATTTGCTTTGCTTTCAGTGGATATGCTTGCACTTCCCAGTGGCAGAATCCTGTTTGGGCAGATGGTAACTGTGAAAATCTCAGTTCTCTCCATTGAAAGAGGCTGTGAGAGCAAACTTGCCTGTACAGCAAAGTCCTCCCATAAATAGCAGGTTTATTTGGTAAAGGGTGGTTTTGTTAGGCAAGGAAGGGAGAGACATTTCATGGCAATTTTGTATCACTAGATATTTAGGTTCAGAAATATCTTTATCCACTTTGGGAATGCAAAACTTCCTGTTTTGACTTGCACTCTAAATATATATAATTTTTAAATTACAGGTTTACGTCAAGAGAACAATTTAGTCAAGTATTACTTTCTTTGGAGAATACATCCATGTTGTTACTCATAAATTAGGGCATGCATTCAGGCATAAAGTATGTACGGATGTATTAATCAAAAACCATGATCCACATTATGGGTTTTCTGCTGGAAGCAGCTCTTTTGGACACTGGGGCAATTGATACAAAGCTGGAAAAATGAATGGCAAGGGGGGTCTGATTGGAGGTGAGGGGAATTACTGGTCAGGAGGGACAAGAGGACATGCTAGAGATTTTGGAAGATCCAATTCATGTCTTGCCTGTCTGCACAGCAGAGCTGAGGTGGGCTGTGATCTGGGTGTGCTTTGCCTTCCTCTGCTAAGACAAACTGGAAACCTCACAGGGTGCAGCAAAATCAACCAAGGTTCAGCCTTGTTCAGCCACCCCAGCACCTGAAAACTAGAAATTAGTCCTTCATTACTAGGAATTTGTTCTAAGCCCTAGACTGCAAAAGACCAAGTGGAAAGATGCTCCACACTGTGGATGTCCTCATTAAGGAAACTTCCCTGTTGGGAGACACACAGCTTGAGCTGTTATTTTGTTATTTAGTTATTGCACCAGGATTAAATTATTATTTTAAGGATCAGGACATCTTAGACTCTGCTATGAGAAACCTGGAGTCGAGCCAGTAGGGAAATGAGGTCTCCCTGTGTGAGTGTGGTGTGTGTTGCTGTGAAGGGGCATCAATCCCATCTTAGGTGGTGTGAGTGTGACTGCCAGAGTGGCTCCTGGATGGTTGGAGAGGGAGGTTTCCTTGGCATTGCAGCTAGATGTGTTGTAGACAATACAGTGAGAGGTTTACTCACCAGGGATGGTGCCTTGGGCTTGTCTCCAGCCTGCATTTCTTCCAAGGGTAGAAGTTTGTTACCTGATCTCTAGACAAGGACAGGGCAGTTCAGGGATGAAGTGCTGCTGGGATTTTGTTTCCTGCTGCAGTAAGAGTGGGAAATGTACAGGTGGAGTAGGCTGTACTCCAGTTCACACCTATGAGAGTTGCAGGAAGGATGGAGGTGGCCCAGACTGTTCTGTGGTGATTTTTTTTCAGAAGCTCAGCAGTCAGGAAGAGATCCAAAACTTTTCTCCAAGGTTCTTCTCAGTCAAAAGTTTGGACATATTTGTTTCATGGGGAATTTACCCCAGCAGCCCTAATGTAAAATCATGAGAAGATTGTCCCTCTAAAAACAATTTTTCACATGTGTTTTCTGGTGGCTGTTGCAAATCCACGGATTATAGTGATCCATGAGCATCTTTGTCATAAAATGCAAGCAGTGTTTGATTGTATTTAAAGAATTATCATATGTAAAATAGCATAATAAAATACTCTTCTGAACACTGAATAGGGCTTATCTGTATGCAATTCCAAATATCATGCTTGAAAAAATATGTGTTTTTCTCCCATGTGAATTGCCATAAGAAAAGCTGAACCTATCCTAAAGAACATTTGTGTGCATCAGTACCACATCCAGCAGCAAAAGGCCCATGCTACAACCTTGAATACAACCTCTGCCTTCCTCTGGGGCTGGGAATGGGAGTCAGGTTAGGAAGGCTAATTCTGTCAAGCTTTGGTGCAACTCCTCCCATGGATGGCAGCCTATAATTCATACAAATGGCCTGGTTGTATCATTCTGCTGCAGCAGCCGTGTGGAAGGAAGATGGTTAATTTGTTTATCCTGATTTCATTTTGGGCATTTTATGAGATACAAATATGAGAAACAACCATTGCCATTGCCCTGCCCCTCCAGAGCTGCATTTGATGCAGCATAGGCAGTGGTGTGTTTTGGTGTCATGTTGGCTGATGTCACACAGCTAAGTTTGTGATGGAATCTGTGTGTTCCGTGTGACAAGCTCAGATGCTCACATCCACTGTGGACATGCCTAATTCTCAGCCTTTCCCTAATTTTAGAGCAATCTCTACATCCTACACAAACCTGCCCCAAGGAATATTTGGTTCCCAGTACAGAGGATAACAACATCTGTTTATGACCACTGTGGTGAAGAGAAATTGCCATAAGAGTTTGGCAATGAGTTTTGAGTTTTCCCCATTCAGCTGATTCAGCAAAGCTAAAATGAAATGCCCTGTCAGAGCATGCCAAAGGGAGCCATTTACGGCTCAGAGAGCTCTCTAAGTGTCTCGTTGTTTGTTTTCCCCAATATCTCAACCCCAAAACTTTCAGGAAAATAATAAACAACGCCTCGTTATGTTTATGTAAAAGAAATTGAAATTACTGTGCAGTTATCAGTCATTGGTCAGGCCTCAGCCCAGAATGATTTTGGCTAAAGAAACCTTTGCAATGAATGCACCCACCCTCTTGCTCTACAAGGCTGTGAAATCTCTGAACTGGGGTCACTGTGTCACTGGTAACACAGGATGTGCTGAGACCCTGCTGAGCCCACCCAGATTGCAGCAGTCTTGTGTCTAGAAGATCCCCCAGCTTCCTCCACTTACTTTATCTTTCTCATATCATTATATATCCCCTTTGGAGCCAAGTTCCAAAAACAGTGCCCATCCTTTTCCTTTTCATATTGGTAATGTTCTTTTGTCCAGCACACACACACATGCACGTATACACATACACAAACTGGTTCCAGCTGTTGCAAATTATAGCACAGAAAATGCTTTCCTCTTAAAAAAAAAAAAAGAAAAAGAAAAGTGAATGGAGGATCAGCACACAATCCAAATAGTGAGGGAGTAAATGTTTCTGATTAGTGACTGGATCTTTCACGTTTACCTGCATGCTTATATTCCTTATCTAGCTCCTTTCTTTTAGGTGTCTTGAAACACTTGCTGGTCATTTTTTAAGAGCCTTTACCTTCCATGAGGACATCTTGAGTGCTCTTTTTTGTTTGAAAATTGCACTTCATGAATTCTCATCTTGTCTGGAAAGAACATTCATGTCCACATCTTTGACCTGAATCTTGGGTTGGCTCAATAACCTTCATGGGAGCAACAATGCCTTTATTAAAGACCATCACTGAAAACTCTCACCAAGTCTCAAAAGGGAGGCACAAGTGCTGCTAAATGGTTGTCTGAGACTTTTGCTGTCCTAATTATTTCTTCTTGGGACATATTCAGGCCTGTATTAAGATATTTCATATGTAGAACAAATGGTATTTCTTTTCTTTAAGTATGTAAATTACTCAAGAAGTCAAAGAAATGTTGTTCTTAGAGTATCCAAAAAGAATACAGTGACAGAGAAAACAAATTCATTCTTATCTTGTTGGATTGTTCTGCTCCTGCATGATGGCAAGTTTTCTGATACCATTGAAATGTGCTCTGTTTGAAATGTGTTGTAAATTTCTGCAACTCATAATAAGCAGCCTAAGTGTTGAATACCAGATGGAATAGAAGCAGACCTGTTACAGACCTACCAGAGAGGAAAATATGTCATTCACAAAATATGAAATCCATGCCTAATGACAGTTGTTTGCATTTCTCTCATTATTGGTACTCAGCCTTCAAACCTGTATTTTGGTCATTGAAGCATCTCATCTGACAGGCTGATTTGTGCTGCTGCTCAGGCAATATAATGAACAGTAAAATAAAGCCAAGTGCTAGGAGTATATTAGAACTGTTGCCAAAATGTGCTGAGAAAAATCTGCTAAAATTAACAAGTGAATTGTTTTCCTTGAAAACATTATCTGTCCTGAAAATGAAGTTCAAGACAGTCATGTTTAAACCCATAGGCTTGGGCCAATTTCTAATCTTGTTTACACTGATATAATTGACATCAGAAGTTGGCTTGCAGTGTGCTTACACTACACCTCAGTGCTATTAGCAGTAACTGCAATAGAACTGAGGGCAATTTTTGAATATGTTCTACTTTACGTCATATATCCATGACAATGTCACTTAGCAAATGAGACGTTTCTTTTATCTGTCTGCAGAAAATGTATAGATCAAATTAACCCCCAGTCAGAAAGAAGCTAACAGACCTCACAGCTGAATTTTATAGTATTCCATTGGCTGAAGCTTTCCTTTGCAAGAAACATTGCTCTGTCTGTAAGTAATTTTTGCTTCAACCACAAAGAATAAATTGGTGTACAGAAAATTTCTTTCAGGAATGGCTAGTTAACCTAGCAATTTAAAATTGCTCTGAATGTGGGAACAGAAAATAATCTTGGTTTTCTGCTTTTCTGAGTCTGTTACAGAAAAGCTCCATGATCTCTTAACTCCTTAGTCTGTGTATAACTCTTTTCGTGGAGACAAGACTGAGGGCTTCTGATGTCTTCTGCCAGTGCCATACTCCAAGACTGGTATCAAAGACCAGACAAAGAAACAGTGGACTCAGGCAATGCATGCCAGAGGGTCCGAGTCTGATCGTGTGCAAACTGTCAGGAGTTTTTGATGACATTTCAAATAAATATTCTGGGACTTAGCAAAAATACATAATGGCTGAGGCTAAAGACCATATAACCTCAGAAACAGACCTTTTTCAACCATCACCCAATTTTCTGTACATTTGTTATTCCTGCCCATTTGCTGTTAGGCATCCAGTGGCATCTCCAGCAGTACTGCAAGGCAGTAAGTACAGGGTTCTATTAAGACAAAAATAATTTGGGTCTTTTCTAGCTTTAACAATTGTATGAGTCTATGATTCTATGATTCTGTGCTCTCCACATTTACAGATATTTAGGCGCTCGTGCACATTTACGTGTGCCAGGGAGGTTGAGATGGCATATCAGGAAAAATGTCTTCACTGAAAGCACTATCAAGCACTGGCACAGGCTGCCCAGGGAAATGGTGGAGTCACCATCCTTAGAAGTTTTTAGAAGATGTGTATTCATGGCATTTAGGGACATGGTTTAGTGGTAGAACTGGGCAGTGCTGGGTTAACAGCTGGACTCAACACTCTGAAGGGTGTTTTCCAAACTAAACTATTCCATGATCCTATGTGTGCTCACTCACCAATGAGCCCAGCACAGAGCACTGCTGCTGATTCACTGGCAGAGCTTCACCCTGTTCTTGCTCACCGGTTTTCATGGGTTGTCTGAGCCAAATGCCAAACATATTTGGCTCTGTTTTGCTGTGAGGTCTGATGAGCTCACAGAAAGGAAAATCCCCTCAAGACATTGCAATAGAAATTAACCAAAAGACTTCCTCTTGGGGAAATGCCCTAGCAGGCATGAATCAAATGTCAAAAACATGTAGATTGCAGAGAGTCCTTCCAATCCAGTGCCATATATGGATCATAACCAGCAGGATGATCCCAATCTGGATCAAAATCAGCACAGGCAGGGAAAAAGGCTTTCTAGAACTGAATGTGAATATACAGGCTGGCAGATAAGAGTCTTCAGTCTTTCCTTTGAGTCCACACATTGTGTGCTGGCTGTGAGTTCATTTAATTTCATTTGGGTTTTTTTAGTTCATTTCACACACAAAGCTTTTGTGTGGAAATATCCATACTTTCCCCTGTCTCATGAGCCATGAGATGGTCATCCTGTTATCTGCCAGGAATCATCAGCCTGTCAAACCATAACCTAGTGGTGACTGAACCTGTCAAGTCTCCTATTTGCACGGTGGCAGCACAGCATATGTGGGCCTGAAGTCTCCAGCTGCTTGGAAATTTTGGCTAGCAGCAAGCAGCATGAGCTACTGTAAACTCAAGCACAAATATTATTTTCTCTCTGTGCTGGCTATCAAGCTGTTTGTATGGTCGTGTATGGGATCCCAAGCCCCAGCTGAGGACTCTGGTAAATATCTCCCTTTCATTTGCACAGTTAATTTTCTGTATGTCTCTCTGTGATGCAGAACTTCCTCAGGAGCAAGCTTTAGCAGAACAAACTCACAAAGCCTCTCACAGCCCATCACACACACAGGCCTCCTCACTCCTGCTTTTTGTGAAGGTGCACTTCTTTCACCTATCATGCATATTAGAGCCACATGTAGTCAAAAGAAGCATGAACACACAGACTCACCACTGCTTTTCCTCCTGAGGGAAAGGATGAAAGATGCCGACCAGCATGTGGCAAAATTTGGTTGCATGACATAGCACAGGCAAGACCAGCTCTTAGACACTGGGGTGGGGAGGGAGTGCAGCAGCCATGAAGAACAGAAACCAATAAAACAGAGCAGCCCTTCTCACACTCCATGGTTTTTGATAGTGACTTGAGGAATGTCCTGTTTGTGACAAGGAGTGAAAGCAGCCTGTTGGTCTGTGCATACAGCCCAGTGCCTTGTGCAAGGCAGGCATGTTACCAATAGAGACCTTGCTGTGTCCCATGAGAATGGCTCCAGCCACTGTCCCATATGGGCTAAACAGGAAGATCTGGGATGCAGCACCAGGCTCAGCGGCTGAGCAGCATGGGAAAGCTGCTGGGAAGGGGCAGCACCAAGGGTAGGTGGAAGCATGGCACAGGGAAAGGCTGGTGGCACCAGTAGGGCATCGGGAATGGGTTTTGTGGGAAATTTTTTATGGGGAAATCCAGTGAGTTTGAGAGACAATATGGTGAATAGAGAGTACAGAAGTAAGACAAAACTTGTGAACTCAGAAGGTATGTAACCTTCTCACGTGCTTGTGGTCTGAGGGAAAGAGAAGGAACGACTATGTGCAGTGGCTGCAGGAGGTGAGGTATATAGGCATTATGCAAGCACCAACACCACCATAAATAAGCCACAGCTTTAAAAAAATTATGTCCCGACTGCAGGAGGTAACATGGGTGCTATGTTTAAAAGCCCCACCTACTGATGTCCCAACGACCTACATGAAGATGGAAAAGAACCTGGGGAAGGTGGAAATCAGCTCTCCATGCCCTGTGCAAAAATCTCCTTGATTGAAGGTCTGGAGTTTAGCAGGGTAAACATCCTCCTTTCTCCACCAGAGACAAACACCACTCACCTTCCCTGCAGAAGGGAGGACCTCCAGTGCCCCTGTAGTCCTGTATGAGACCCCAGCCCAGCACACTGCTATGCACATGCCTGCCATGGTTCCGCCATGGTTCCAGCCATAAACATCACCCAGCAGTTCTCCCCCAGTGTTAGTTAATGCAAGATGTGCATCCAATCACACAAATGGACAGCATATACCTACATATAACCTGGTCTGCTATTAGATACTTAGCAGCAATGTCCAGTTCCTATGGCCATCACTTGGCCCAAAAAGCCTCCAAATCCTCAATGATGCAAAAATGTTTGGCCATTCCCCTCCTCTGGCTAAATGTCTCTCAGCAACATCTGCAAAATGTAACTTTGCAATGCAAAACAAGGTCATGATTGTGAAAATCACAGAAGTTGGAAGTTACGGTGTTACTTCTATCTGTGTCTCACAGTGATGAGCCTGAATTTAAAGCAGCAATGTGCATTATGAAATTAACATTAGAAAATCAAAGGATCTTTCCAGTATTTTGGAAATCTGTTCATTTTGTTGGAGATCTATCCCATAGTCCCCCATTTTGTTGTTTGTTTTCTTTTTCTTTGGAGACACAGATCTCAGATCTAAAATCAAATGCTGCTTTTAATTAATTATGGAATGATGGGATTTGCATTCTCACAGAATCAACTGTTAGCCCATGCAATTCAATAAAGGAAAGTCCTCTGCAGAAGTAGCAATCTTGCTGCTGCAAGTTGCAAACACCTCACCTTCAATACTGCCATATTTCCCTGGATATAGTATGGTCTAAATCTAGGGGATGAATACCTTCTCTGTGGCAGCAGTGCCTTCCATTTCTGATAAAAATTGCAGTATCTTGTTCTGCCACTTTTGGTAAAATAATTAAGCTTCTACAGAGATCTCTGGTTCAGAGGCATGAGCAAGCCACAACACTGAATTTGTTATCTTCTAGTTGGTAGGGATTTTATATTTAGTGTGTCTTTGGTTATATTGTCTGGGATACTGTGAAAAATACCTTACATTAAATTATCCTCTATTTCTTACAGACTTTGTTCATCTCTCTTTCTCCCTGATAGCATGGTTCAAGGCCTGTCACTGAAATAAAGGGACACTGAAGTAAAAAAGACGTCTGTCATGGATTTGGCCAGATGGCATATTTCTGTTTTTAAATCTGATTGTGAATTGGGATAAAATTAAATTAATAATTTTGAACATAAACAGAGATTAGAGATAAAAGATCAGAAAAGTAAAATCTTTTTGTTCTGATGTTATTAAAATGAAACAGCATTTTTCTTTCAAAAACTCATTTTGAAAGCCAGCAAAATTATTTTTTAAAGGTCTTATATCCTGAGAAGTAAATGAAATGTCTCATATTATGTCAAATAAAATGCTTGTTTGAACAAAGCTGGGGGTTTTTTTGGAGCATGTAGTTTTTGCAACTGTATCAACTATGCAATTATATAAATAGAAATAATCCTGCTCTGATCTATAAAACTATAGACCAAGACTAATTTCTTTAATACTCACCCACTTACTTTGGAATAGTATCAAAGTATCTGCACTAGTACCCAAAAATTTGATCAACATCAGAGCGTAAAATGCAGTTTTATGCACTCTAGCTGAGGCAATGAAAAGGTAGTTATAATTAAATCCTTCCTTTGAGCAATATTTTCTTTTTATTGAGGACTTTTTAAAAACAGGAAGAGAGACAAGAAACAGGAACTGGAAATCATTACATCTCATGCACGACTGATTATCAAACACATAATTCTGTTCATTGTCGTTCAGAGACCTGATGAAAACCTTCCTTCATTGATTCAAACAATCTGTATGGCCAAAATTCAAGTGATGTACCTTGTTACTGTCAGCACAGTGGTAAAAGGTGTGCTGGGATCCCCTGGAGTCCCCTGGGCTACAGGTTGGTAGAAGACTCAGGCTGGTACTGCACACAAATGCCATGCAGTTGGTGGCAGAATGACACAAATGTGACCACAGGTGGAGATCAGGACGACTTGGAGGGAGGGATGAGGGATGAGCCAAGGTGCTGTCCCGTTTTCTGCCACTGATTGCAGGTGACATCACTTGGGCATGACCAAAGAGCCCCAGCTCGTTCAGGACAGCTTTGTGCTTCATTTCAGTGAGGCACACCTGGCCAAGCTGCCCCTGCTGCTCTGAGGCACATGCAAGCTCTGAGTTCTTGCTCCCAGAACAGGTTTCCATGTTGTTCTGGCTCCTGCAGCAGCTCCCAAAAGATCCTGGTTGGCTGGAATGCTGTGCTCCCCCAGCTCCTGTGTGTCATCTGATTGTGTGGTGTCTGCCCTGTCTTTTTCATCCAACTCTTTGGAGGGGGAAAGGACAATTTTCAGAGCAGCAAGAGTCTATGGATAAACAAACAAATAGCATGGTTTACTATGAAGAGACTTGAAACTGATTTAGGAAGAGCAAAGCAGTAGTGATTGCAGAGAAAAATCTACCAGTGATCCCTCAGCAAGAGGCACCCTGGGCTCTCTTTGGTCTCTGCACCTGCTGGTACCTTTTTGTCCAGCCTTTGCCCAATACAAGCACAGCACCATCCTGTTCCCTAAATCCTGATGCATTTTTTGAACCCATGCCTTCTGGTTTGATAGTTCAGAAACAGGCTGTCGTGGTGCTGAACATGTGTCTGTCACAGCAAGCATTGCCAAGATGGTCCAACAGCCACTCAAATGTCCCTAAGGGCTCCAAACCTTGAGGCAGCCAGTTTTGGTGTTGAAATCAGGGAACAAAATGTACTACTGTGTACAAGTAATATGAGTTCAAAACATGTCTTCGAATCTCAAACACTGTGTTTGTGGTTTTATACCCATTTGCAGTGATAGCTCTTTTCAAACTACTAAGGCTGCTGCAGCTTCTCCAGGATCATATACCTCATCAATGTTATGGTATTCTCTTGTGAAAGGTTGGAGAACCTTCAACACATTTTTCCTTTGGCAGAAGGTCTCTCTCAAAAGCACTTCATGTCAAGCTACTGCTGAAAGAACACATTTGGATTGTGTCTCTGATGTCATAGGCTACATGACAACAATGATTATATGATATATCTTGAAATAGGGAAATACCTAGAAACTTTGCACATACTGCATTCATCAAATCTGCCTGGTCAAAGTATACCCCTTAACAGATATACTTAGTACATAAAACAACACTTAAAGGCTGTTTTCATTTTAGCTTTTGATTCTCCCTCAGTCAGTCAGAAATACACTGCGTGTGCAAAAGAAACCTGTGTTAAATTAGACTTCGAGGGCTCATATATATTCACTTTGGATCACTAAATCAATTCGAATTCTAGCCTGTGACAAAAAAAGTCTCCTTATTAAATGATAGTTAAACACTGAACAACTTGATCTTTCCATATAATTATGTCAAACAACTTTGTTTGCTGTAAAGAAGAGACTAGCAGTAAATGCAACCTTTGAGACCACAACAGAAAGCCCCTCTAATTTCAGAAGGTATTGGTAGCACACATCAAACTAGACATATAGAATTACCAGCTCCTAGAATGATGAGCATCATCTCTCTTCTGTGAAAAGTGACCTCCAGTCTAAGAATTTCATCCATAAATAGAATGGGTTTGAATTACTAATTACATTTAGACCTCAGCAATGCAACTAGCCAGCTAATCCTATTACTTTTTTTTTTTCTTCTTCTTCTTCTTCTTCTTCTTTTTTTTTTTTTTTAATATATTGCTTTAGAAAAGTGTTAGAGGCCAGCATGGTATACTGCCATGACAACCAGACAGAAGTTCCTCCCTGCTGCAGACACACCCTTTCCCCTTCTTCTGTGGGAGCTCTTTAGTGGAGGAGAGCCTGGTACAGGTTTTTTATGTTTAGCACAATTTGGCAGGATGTGATAATCTGCTGGGCAGGTTGGCTCAAGTCCCTGCCTAAGGCACTCATCACTGTTGTCTGTTGTCAGCCTTTCCCAGAAGAGGATGTCTTTTTCTCTTGATACAGTCCTTCAGCCTTGGAGGCTTGGATACGTCTATAGAAGCAGTGACTCAAGAGAGTTTGAATCAGTCATGAGCAAGCTGATGTTCAGCTTCATCTCCTAACTTCCAGCTACTCCAATCACCTTTAAACAATTCCTCTCCTTTGCTGGAGTCCCTTGCCAGCTGTTGTCATGCTAGGTTTAAAATGGGTTATTGATATTGGCCCTTAATCCTCCTCTGTAATCTGGCCCCTTTAGTACCTCTTTGATGGTAAAAAAAATCCTAAACATTGCTATTTTTTTAATTTTTAATTTTCCCTTTTCTTAATAACACTTCTGAGAGTTCCAAAGGCCATTTCTCTTGCACCTTTTCTGTCAGTTACTGGCATTCATCCTGGCTGCTCTTTCTCATACTTTTTAATTTCCTTTCTGTGCCTCTTTTCTCCATGCTCTCCTCTGCCATTTACCATGGGTGGCTCTTAGGAGGAGCCTGGGTTTACCCTCCAGCTCACTGGAACATGTCAGGGTGCACCATTCAGCTTCCATGGCTGGGTTTTATGCAGAAGAAGGCAGAGTACCCAGGTCAAGTGGGAGTCTGGCAAGCCCCAGAGGGTCCCTCTGGCAGCAGGATTGTCAGCCAGAACTCTGGGATGATCTGCAGCATAAACCTACTGCAGAATTTATATACAGGATAGCACTTGACCCATCAGATGTGATGGCTGAAACTACAGGATTAGGTGGGGAAGATCCTGCCCTGTTTGTCCTCATTGCACCTTTCAGTAGATAAGTACTAAAAGCCTTTTCTCCTGCCCCTCCCACCCAGCAAAACACACTGGGTCAAGTTAGGCTAGTCTCTGTGTCCCATCACCCACAGAGCTGATGGCTTCCAGAGCTGAGCACCCACAAGGAAGCAGTGGAAGGAGCAGGTATTCCCAGTCCCCAAACCATTTGTGCCCTGCATTGCTGAGCAGGAAGGGAACTCTGGGGAGACAATACTTCATCATGGCAGCTCCATCACATTGCCAAGGCACCAATGGCATGGGTTTAGATTTGCAACACCTGCTCTGCTGGATTTGCAGTTGGAGGCCAGTTTGCTGCCTTAATTTTTTACAGTGCCTAATCCTCCTTAAACACTGCAGAAATTACCATAGCTATGCCCCTAATAACTGTATGGATTCCAGGTCTCCAGTTTTCTGTTAACATCCAGTTTTGGTCCACAGCTGGTTGGATCACTGGTGTGTTCAGCAAAAGGGGCAGAAGGAATTTCCTCCTGAGGCTTGAGAAGCACCCCAACATCTACCCCTAACCTTTGATTTTCCTCATTGTCTGCGCCGAGTGCCACAGGATCTTGTTTTCTGAGTTAGTCTCCTTAAAATCTCATGAGGAAACAGGGATGTGCAGGAGATCGAGGAAGAGGAGGGTCTGAACTGGGGATCCAGACCAAAAATGTGGGTGAATGATACCTGGCTGGGCTGTGGAGGACCCAGGACAGAGTTACATGAGAGGACAGTCATGGGGTGGCTTTGGGTGGTGCAAGAGACAGGGGCAAGGTGGGCAGCAGCATTTTTGCAAACTCATGAGACAGGAATGAGTGCCAAGAGACACAAGAGCAGGAACTTGCAGCAATCAAGCTGGGAGAGAATGTAACTTAAATCTAATGGCTGTAGGGCTGGAGGGAAAGGAACATTAATGTAATTTTTCTAAATCCCAGACTAAGAACCAGATTCCTTGAGAAAGCCTTTGGATTAACTGATAGCACCACAGAAAATATGCAGACATAGCTTACATTTTTCTCAGGCTTTAGCTACCTTAATATCTCAGATAATAGAAGGATGTCAGAAAAATTTAAACACCCAGAAGCCTTTGGAATTTGAAAAGCTCTCCCAGAACTTAATTAGACCTAGTTATTGAATCTGGAAAATTATTTCACTGTGGGCTCTCATTTTTTTACTTTTTCTTTCACCTGCTGTGCTCCACACTGGAGTTCACACAGTCCTGTGAGAGCCACAGGATCCCCTCCACCAGGTAAGACCACCAAGTGCAGCATCTTATCGTTTGCCAAGAGTTTCAGGGAAGGCATGTTCTTCTCCGGGACTGTAGCATACTGGATCAGCAAGGCTAGGCTTATCTACAGGCCATGGCTGTCATACCCCAGGCCTGGCCTCTGTGACTGGAAGCTTTCCTACCCAATCAATCAGAATGACAAACATTTAGGAACTAAGCAGTTTAACATGTCCCATAAAGGCAGTTAACATACCATGAGACTTTACTCCCAAGTTCCTCTCTGGTTCTTTCTGGGGAGAAATAGATCAGAAAACAACCAAAGCAAGAGCCACCATTTTGTGCCACATGATGCTTTCTCAATTATGTCAAAAAACTTGAGAAACTATTTTTCTTGAGTTACCATTGCTTTTTCTCAAGGGGAAGAATAACAAGAATATCTCATTATTTTTATTGGTAGTGAACTGAACATCAGATAACTCCATGTGAATCTTCTTTTCATATGCATTTTTAATGCCTAGGAAATAGCAAAAAGGGTAGAGGGGTGCACCTAATAAGAGCAAATAGGACCAGAAGATCATTAAATGAAAATATTTCACAAAGAGAATTTCTGCCTTCTGAACACCTGTAGTCATAGATTTCTTTCCAAAACCTACCAGATTCAAGAAAGCTCAGTGTATCTGTAGGATCATTTGTGGAGAAGCCCATAGGGGGTGAGGGAGCTGTGGCTGAACTGCTGACATATCAAGCAGGCAGCTCAAGCCTGCCTCTTTCTTCTGCCCTACAAGTCCTTTTCCAACCTGTGTGCCTTGGAGGAGGCCAGGGAGAGGATGCAAGAGGAACAGATCTGCTGCTCCTGACAAGTCACAATTTTGACTTGCTAGGAAAATTAACAGGAAGGTCAACAGAGTGATGGCTTTCAGGCATCCTGTGCCCTGTACAGCAGAGGGTACCTGAGGTTCCTTATCAGCAATTTCAAACACTGACTACACCTCCAGACTCCATCACTCCCATTGTCTGTCTTGAGACAGGAGGCAGAAGGGAAAGGATAGCTGTCCTTCAAGGTGACTGACTAGTGCCTTCTAGGTTTTCCTGATCCTTGGAGCAGGAAAGGCATTTTCAAAATTATTGATACCCCTCATCATTTCTCCCCCTAGGGATTTGAGAGTCCTCTGGCCTGTGAGTTCAGCTGTCTCCACTCTTCTGCATATTTAGATGATGCATATCTTTGTCCTCCTCCCCTGCAAATGTACTATCAGTACAGTCAGACTCAGCCCTCCCAGACCTCACCATGGGGCTGGGTCCTTTGTCCAGTCTGCCTCAGGTCACCTCTCTGGGGCAGGACAGGTCAAGTTATATGATCCAAGTGCAGAGCATCAGAGACAAGAGCTCTTCAGCCAAGCTCATCACCTTTAGCTCCATTTAGGAACAATGGGGAAGCAGAGATACCCATATAATTCAACTGATCTCACTTATGCATCTGCTTTAGGATGGAATGAATTGCGCCCTAGATTCACTGACTCCAGATACTCAGATTGTGGTGACCACTTCAGATAAAGATGCCTGCAAGACTGCCAGAGGAACCACACCCTGTGAGACAAGTTGCCCTGAAAGTGTGTGGTTAACTCAGCAATCTCCTGAGACAGGTCTTTTTCTGGCTCACTGTATATGAGCTCAAGGCAGTTCGATAATCAACTGAAATGCATTCTTAAATTAAATAAGAATATTCATGCAACACATGGCACCAGGTTGAACTGAACTAGTGCATATTCTTATGTAGATAAGGTATGTGATGATATGCTTGATCTGTTATTATGAACAACTGATTAGACTGAAGTAACCTTTTTGCAATTAGCAAAATAAATGACTTGAGTAATCAAAGAGTTGCCTTTTCTAAGACTGTCACTGTATCTATGCCAGTCTATCCAATGCTCATAATTAATCAAGAATTTCCTCATATTGCTTTTTTTATCTCTTTGTTTTTTAAACTTGCTTGCTTGATCTGGAGCAGTTCAGCCCCCACATATTATTCACAGTTCAAAACTGAAACTGCATCTGTTATCGCATAAATGCTCCAGTTGTCTCTGGGCTGTGTCTATGTATATAGAGAGTAGCTTAGAGAAAAGTCAAGGACTGGAGAATTTTAGAAAATATTAAATGCTTTCTTTACAGGCCACACTGCTGTCACAAGAACGCAGTTACTGGGGGCAAATCAAGTTAATTCAAGGCTAAGGGAAGAGTGTAGATTTGTTTTCTAAAACAAATCTGTTAGACTCAAAGCTTGCAGAATCTCCCTTGCTGTGACAGCTCAGGTCAAATTCAAGTGTCTTTGATATAAAATGAGAATGATGCACCAGATGAAAAGTATAAAAGAGGCTGATCTGTGTGAACTCCCCGCTTGCTGTATTGAGTTCACAGAGCAGTGCACAGTAGTGAAGGGATCTGAAAGGACAGTGTTCACAGAGTTACATGGATGCCTTTTCAAAGAGCAGGCTGGCAACTGGCTTGAACATGAGAATTGTGCTGAAAGATCGAATTCTGAAAGGCATCTCCATCACCTGAGCCAGGCAGGCTGGATCTGCTCTCCTTATGTCCATCTCAGGTGCTGTTCTCACCATCCTCTGCAAACACTGAACAGAATTCCCTGTCGAAAGTTAGGCATTTTGACACTTTCTGCTCCTCTGAAAACTCAAAAGCAGCAGGCAGGGCTGTTTTGGGCCTTCAAACCTGGAGGACAGCAGTAGCAAGGCACAGGACTGGCAGCAGCAGGGTGAAAGTCTGGACTGCGCATAAGAATTTTTATAAAAACAAGCCTCTGAGGAATAATCTCATTATAGGTTACTATAGGCTCATTAGTCTCACTGAGTATTACCTCATTATTTTCTTGTGTGCTGCGAACCTGTTGTTTCTCTCATGGTCTTTTTGCCTTACAGTCCAATTAAAGGCAGTTTTGGGCAGGCACCATCTCATGAAGGTGATTGCCTGGAGGAACCTGCTCTGCAGTGGGGTCTTAGAAGTGCTGCTGTACTGCAGGCAGAAAAGAGCCATCCTGCTCTTCCAGAGATGTCCTGGGCTCCAGAGGTGCCTGGTCAAGCTGTGAGGTGCTCCTTGCTGAGGGAGCTTGCCCACAGGGCACACGGGTGGAGTGGCTTCCATGGAAAATTGTCGCAATCACAGAGCTACAGGCAATAATAAAGATCAAACTAAAAGGACATTGCAAAAAGATGTGTGAGAAAAATCTTGAACCTGAGAAAGAGGAGGCAGACAGCAAAGAGACTGCCAGGCTCTCAGTGCCAGGGGTGTGTGGTCTGTGAGTGACAGAGCTGCCAGACAGCTCCAATATCACTTTCCACTACTCTAAGCAGAGAAATGAGTAGGAACATAGAGACTTTTTTTCTGAGGAGGATCTGACTTATTTTTTAATCTGAAATGTAAAAAAGTGCATGTCTAAAGGGTTAAAGAAGAGGAGAAGAAGGATCAAAATGGAAGGAGTGAAAGGGACTGTGAGGAACTTAGTGGAGGATTGACTTGGGGTTAAGAGAAGTCAGTCCTCCTATTAAAACCCTATTTAAAAAGTGCCATCATCACTAAAATGAACAGATTGTTTTCTTTGAGGACTATGATCTATAAAAATGAGTTCAGCACAAGGACAAGTTTTCTTCCTCTTCTTTTATTACTAAGGACCTCAAATAAACTAAGGCAGAGGGCATAGTCCATAACTCAGTCTATACGGTGGTCTCTGTACCTGGAATGATCGCAGTTATGCCCCAAACCAGACCTAGAAAGACAGACAGTCCTTGAGAGCAAGCAGTCCAGGAGACAGTCTTCCTGGAAAAGACAATTTTATGCAACCAAGAACGATCCTAAATACACTTATTCAGTGCAAGGCTAAACATACCTTAATTTTGCCCAGGTTCTAGATAACAGGATTGGTCTTAATTAAAGGGAAAGGTAGGCTGGGACAAAGAGTATGGAGAGCTGATCTGCACGCAGCCTTCTAGGTAGTGTAAGACTTCCAGCTCTCCTGGGGACATAGCAGGGACCTGGCAGTGATGACAGCCCAGATTCCATGCAGGAGAATGGGCATTCCCTTAATAAACACACTCCTCATGCAACATACTAGGCTTACCCAATGACATTTCAGGCAATGTATGCCCAGTCTGGCACAGGCTAGAGCAAATACATACAGGCAAAGGGATCCAGCTAGACTTCAAAGATGTGGGAAACTTCTCCAAGCCCCCTCATATTAGAGTTCATGGTGGGAGGAAGAGACATGCTAAAAAAATAATGATGGTCCTTTCCCTGATGGCTCCTTACTGAGAGGCATGGAGGCTGCAGCAGGTTGACAACTAGAATGTCAAGAAGGAATGGACATCATCAGTCCCTGAAGTGGATATTTCTTATGGTCACTGGCCAAGCAAGAAGCTAGAAAAACCCTCCAGTGTCATTTCCAGGCAGTACCAAAGGACAGGTTTCTGTTTGAAATAGTGTTCATAATATAAAGCTATCGAAGAGGTCTTATGGCAGCAAAATCTAAAACTTTCATTTATGAAAGAACAGCAGATGAATAATCACAATAAAAGTGTCTGTTACCATGGGACAGGGAAATAGGAACACAATGGGCATTTGATGAGCAGCGATTAGTCTGGCTCCACGGACTATTTGGGAAATGGAGAAAAAGAATGGATTGTATTAAATGCCAAATTCAAAAGACACAATTGGGAAGCTTAGGTCAACGAAATTAAGGATGGCTACACCAAAATGAGATGCTGTCTCTGTGGATCTATGTCTGAAGTGAAACTTTTGAGTACAAGTTACGTCTACGAGCCTGTAATTACAGGGTGTCAGGCATCACAGGGGTGTGGAGGGGCTGAGCTCAGGCCACGCATACCTCCCACATGGTGCTTTGTGACTTAGTGTGAGTCTTCAACCTTACTGTTTTCTTAACGCACTCCACAAACCTTGTGGAGATATTCCCAACTCAGAAATGGCTGTGACATTCCCCGAGGGGGACTCAGTAGCTGATGTAGAGCTAACTTGCCCCATGTTGAGTCTCACACAGCAGCGTGGCTGGCTGACTGTTCCATGAGTGACTTGAGTCCTTCTGAGGTCTCCCTGCATGAAGTGGGACCTCCTGACCTGGTGACAGTCAAGGAAGAAGCAAAAGAGAAAGGAAATGGATGTGAAAGTGCCAAGTCACTGGACCACACATGCTGACACAACAGGGAAAATCTGAGAGAAAACCATAACTGTGAAGAAGAGACAAATAGTGAAGCAAATGCACCTCTTTGGAGTGGCAGTTTCTCATCAGCAGGGTGGGCAAACACTGGCTGTAGAGGAAAAGCCATGGCAATACAAGGTCTCACTTCAGGGTGCACTCTGCTCCATTGTGGGGATAGGCAAACAACAGCATAGGATCAAAAACAAATGGGAAGAGGCAGAACAGGTAATGCCACCATTTGATAAAAACTGACTGTTAATTCTATACAGGACTGTAACTAAAGACATCAGAACCATCATACCTGAAGTGCTGTGTAAAAATTACGTTGAAAGGAACCCAGGAAGCTCATTTGCCTGAGAAAAGGAATGGAGACATTTTATACTACTTCAAAGAAGAGTGACAGGGAAGATGATAAAACTTTTTCATGTATACCAAGAACACAGTCAATTCAAGTAAAACTATCCACATAAGCAGCACAGAGAAAATTGTCCTTTGTCTCCACAGCAATAGATTTGTTCAAGCTGCTAAGGAATCACATCCCCACACCTCTTCAATGAACTCTACATTGTATTTCTCATGACCTTTGGCAAAGTTTGGTAGAAACAGAAGATATGCAGAACAAATCTTTCAGTAGATATGGTAGTGATATAGTGATGTATAACAGTGGGCCACACTTCACAGGTTATGACTGGGATTTTTTTATTGGAATACATCTAAATTATCATCTCTGTGGGAAACAATCTAGCCAACAAAGCCATTACTGAAGTATGCACCAGACACTGATCAATACAGCACTATTGCTTTTTATACAGCACTGATCACTGCACGGACATACACCTATATTGGGCTAGAAACTGGCAATATCTGCTTGATAAGAAAAATAATTGCAGGTCAAACAAACCCAGGAATTTTTTAGAATTTGCAATAAAAAAGCAAGAGAACATAAGACAAGAAGACTCAGTCTGAAACGTTTGATTTAACATCAATCAGAACCCTTCATTTCAAAATAATCCCTGAAAATGTTTGCTCTTCTTTTTGAAGTACTTGGATGAAAAAAAGTTTCTGATTAAAAGAATAAACAAAGTTCTGTTTAAAACATCAAACCATAAGTTCTTCATCTTGTTTTCTCAAGGACATCAGAGTGTCAGAGAGAAAACTTTCTCCAAGAACAAAGTACTTTTTAATTAATTTACCTGATCTAAACTCACCAAACCATTCATCTTTCTAAGCCCTGTCTTTAGAACAAACATCCTATATGTAAAGAAAAACCCTCCACTCTAATTAACCCATTCTGTCATTTTGTCAGAACACTGACAAATAGGATTTGCTCTCTATAAAAAAATCTCATACCAGAGAAGCTGTAGATACATATAAAAGATGAAACAACAAAGTTGTGAGAAGCCTTAGAGGGAAAGGCATCTGTGGAACTAGCAGAAGCCTGGAGGCCACCCAAGGTGTGAATCTCCACATGTTGGGTGACCTGCAGACAAGACCTCTCTCTTGGTGCCAGGGAGCAGATGCACATGGGCACAGCAGCAGCAGTGCTGCCTGCAGAGGTACTGCAGGAAGGATGCTCAGATTCTTGCTTTTGTGATCTACAAGAGCTCTGGCACTGCTGTGCAGGTCCCTGGGAGATGGCTGATTATAAGCAAGAAGTCGTGTTGGGTGTGGAGTTTTAGTTTTGTTGTGTTCGACTGGGAAGACATGGGGCAAGCATCATTTTAGAAGGCTTTGGCAAAGGCAGGTTTTATCCAGTGCCACATGCTGAGAGAAGCTGGTGTCTGGAGCTTAGTGAATTCCTTTTGCTGTTTCCTCATCTCCATGTGATGTATGGACCACTCACCCCTGCCATGAACCCCTCAGGTTCTTCTTAAATGTGAACAGATGGCAGCATGGCAGCTCCAGCACTAGTTCCACAAGTCCAAGCAAAATGCTGGGATTCACAGGGACATGCAGGGTCTGGTCCTTCTTCTGGGCTCAGGTGTATCTCTGCAGGCTCAAAACTTGGTGTTTCACATTACATATGGGTGCTATTTTCATCCTCCTCAGGAAGTCTTTATTCTCAGTGTGCAGCTTACAGAGTCATTCAAAGCAAGGCGTGCAAGCTGATCTCTGAGCTCTCTGTGCCGGCAATGCTTAATCACATCCCACTCTAAGAGAAACCATCTGATGTCAAGATTTGGATGATAAGAATATGGGACACATTAGTCATGGAGGAACTGACATACACAGAGCAACAACAACGAGATTATCTTGATATAGCTGCCCTTCTCAGGATGTGGACATGGGGAACTCTTAATATCTAGAAAACAGAGACTTTATTCCTTTTGTTTCTGCTAATAAATGTTCTGTCCTTTGCTACATGAGAACACTACCCTCTGCAGCAGATGCATACCATTAAAGCATAAAAAGTATAAGAAAGCTGCTCTAAAAGACTATAGATCATTGCCTCAACTCACAAGATCCTGCCTTTCAAACCATTTTGGTTTCATTATTAGAGATAATTGTATTCTTTGTTGTTTGCAAGCAAATATTGCAAAACGTGTACTCTATACTCTTGGAATACACATATGAAAAATGTGATAATTTTTAATTAAATCAGTTCTTAGATGAGCAGTAAAAGTCTTAATCTGGCAAAGTGCTCAACAGCATGCTCAGAGTGAAGTGTGTGGGTAGTTCCAGCAAAACGTGTTGGCAGGATGAACTAGAACCAGGTTAATGGGCCTGGCTCCTTAGGAGCTGAGATAGAACCTGGAGCATGAGATGGGACTGTATGATACAACCAACTTGAGAAAATCCCTGTAAACGGCAGGAATACTCTTCTCCCTCCTCCCACTCCACACCAAGAAAAAAACCCAAACAATCCAAAACACTTGTACAAGGCAACCTGAACATGTGCCCTTTTGTCTTCTGTCAGGAGTGCCCTCCAAGTACCGGCATGGCATTGAAAAAACAGGATTTCCTGAGAAATCTTAGGAGTGTGAGATGATGTGCTCCCACTGTGGCAATGCCACTGAGAATGACAGAGTTTTTTCTCTTTCAAAGGAACTTTATCAGCTTGGAACAAGCACTTTCGTTTTCATTTTTCCTAAAGAATCCAATGCATATTGCCCTTCCCTTTTTCCTAGGTGATAGAAAAGGGACATTTCCCCAGACCTATGCATCAGTGCTGATAACAGCACTTTGAAATTCACCAACAAGCCATTAGGGCCATAAAATTTGCTCTTCTACATTCTAAGAATATTTTAAGATGCAAATACTCCAGATAGCTAAAGGTGTCAGGACCCAGAAGTCAGCAGGAGTTCTGTAAAATTCAACATATCCTGCATTTGTAAAAGTTACCTTAAAAGCACAAGGCAAACTGATCCCATAGGAGAACTTGGTGCAGGTATTCTTCACACAAGGATCTCAGAGCAAACCAGTTAAGTCTTACTTTTCAGGTACCTGTACTGCAGACTCTAGCAGATGAACAGAATCTTGACTTAAATACTGACATTTAAGTGCTTTAATTAATTTATATAGGAACTGATTTTGAAAATCTGATCAATAACAATGTGAGCACTTTTCCCCCTTGACCCCGTTCTACCGTGCTCAGTATCCAGCAAAAATTAACCTAATATTACACAGGGCAATCCTGAGTTAGGAATTAGATTCTTGAACATCTCAGCAGCTTTTAGCTAGCACTGCAACTTCCACTATTTAATATTTTGGGGTTTTTTACAATAGCTGAATTTATGTAATTAATTGAGAATATTTATTTTCTCCATTCCTCAGAGTTATCAAAAGCTGGAAACCTTGCAGCTGAAACAGTATGAAAGCAGAAGGCAACAGCAAACAATATGAAAGTTAGCAATCTTAAAAATTTCATGAACTTTTGGACAACTTCCCAATTTCTGAATGCATGTTTGGGAATGCCTTCCCTGGCCCTTGCCAGGACTTGCTAGGTCAGGGAAATCCAGCTATACTGTGCTAGCCAATATGCAATTCCTTGCTTCCAGAGTATGGATGTGTTTTAGTTTCATCTCCAGAAGAAAGCTGTGTGAAAGCTGAGTTTTCTTGGGCCCTGCAAGGCATGGGGTGATGATGAGTAATGACTGCACACCAGGACTCTGCTGCAGCTCAAAAGCCAGCGGATGAACAAGTTTTCACCTTTCCACATCATTCCTCCTGCAACTAAACATTTAGAAAGCATTAAACTGGGGGGTTTTTTGTCATCTGAACTACCCAAGAGCATCAGCTTATGGACCTATTCTGGCCAAGAGTGTGTTTCTTAAAGTCTCGTTACACATGCACCAGAACACAGATGCCTAAATAGCCTCATTCATAACAAAGGCATCACATTTCAAAGCAAGTGAGGCCCAGATGATTTTTTTAAATTCAATTCTCCTCCATGCTTCTTTCTTGGGTGCTTATATGAATTAAGCTCCTAATCTTCTGAGCTTTGCCCACCATATGTTATTACAGTAATTGGTTTTGCAGTGATATCTTTGATTTCATTACAAAAGACCATGGTCAGAACTGTTCCTTTAGGACTCTAAGTGACTGTGACGGGCTGTTCCTTCATTGTTACCTCCTTAACACAAATCCTTCGAAATCTGTGGGTAGGAGAGACAACCCATTCTCCAGCAATCTCCTTTCTCTAAAACCATCTGACAATTTGAGGAAGAAGAGCAAGTCATTCATGCTATGGAAATGGAATAAAAAGTGAGATGGAGAAGCAGAATAAGATGTTGCTCAGGAGGATGCGACACCAGCAGGGCCACTGGCCACCCCAGGATCCAGCCTTGCTGCCTCCCATGGCCCCCCTCAGCTTGCCTGTGCAGGGCAGAGGCACACTGGGAGTGTGGCCAGGCTGATGCTCCTGCCCTGGGCTGAGGACAGGCATCTCTGCTCACAAACAGCTTTGCGTGACCAGAACTAACAAAGTTTCAGCTAACAAAGTTTTGGAGAAACTGCGATGCTGCACTTTGTTCCACAAAGTTTATAGTTCCTCACCTCTGGCCCCTTTTAATGCTATAATTGCTCTCTTAAATTTCTCTTTATTTAACGTCACCCAGTCTGTCTTCTTTTGTTACCATTTATTTAACTAAAACAGGCAGAGGCTGATATTGAAGGCAGGAATGGAGCCAGCATGTTAAAACCTGCTTTTAATTTAGGGTTCTGGGGCTAGTTTCCTAGCCATTACCACATTTCAGAGAAAATGAATTTTCTTTCTCTCTGTCAAACGATGGCTGATCTAGATCTAATTAGGGTCAGTTTCACCTAAAGATGAGTCATTTACATTTGGAATATATGGCTTCCAAATTATCATTTTGGTTTAACATCAGACATGAATAAACCCATGCATATCTTTTTTAGATGGCACTGAAGATAAAACTCAATGGCTTTTCTTCCACAAATACCTTTCCCAGCAAAAAGATGGCAGCTGGCTGAAGAAAAAAAATGCAGTTCAGGATAAGGACAAAGAAGATTAAGGGTAATTGCAGAATATAGTTTTCTGAACTGCAGAAAAAGTGGCCTTTCTAAGACTTACTGAAACAAAAACAAGCTCTGATTGTTCAAACACTTTAAGGTAAATTTTTTGACAAACCCCCTTATCTATGCTGGGCGATACTACTTTTTTTTTTTAAGCATAATATGGGTGGCTATTGGCATACCAGGAGTACAGAAACAAAACAGATTGCAATGGAAGCAACTGGAAAAAAAGAAATAATACAAAACTGCAATTCTGTAGCAGTATTGGCAAATACTAAACACAGGGAAGAGAAAACCTCTTCTTTTTAAACAAGTCAAAATCCCATCCTTTTTTCAGCTGGGAGTAATTTATGTAAACAGTATGTCTTGCAGCAAAATTAAAAGAACAAAACTCTGTAATACGTCATTTTGTAGCTTTACTTTGCCAGGAAAACCTTGGAAGCATGAATTTCTGTTATCACTTTCATTTATACCCTGCAACTCTCTTTGGCATTCATTACCTGCTACTTCCACTATTCTACTTTTTCACTGGCTTACCAAGAATTAGCACTGGAGACTGCTGTCTCTCTGTCCTCTGCTCTGAGACCTGACCCATTACCAGGATAACACCAAGGCATTCAGCTGCTGCTAATAGAGATGGCTGGGACTTAAGCACTTCAGTGCTGGGAAATAACAAGATCACTGAAATGCACCGTGGAAATTAAATCTCACGCTGCTTCTTATAAGATCCAATTATACGTAACATAACCTTGTTATTTTGTGTTTTAAATAACTTGGGTCAGCAAAGGAACTATTATTTTGTCAGTGTTTGCTTCCTCAGAGGAGGTGTTATCAGTAAGTTCACAAGTAAATGCTCACCAGAAGTGCAGATGACACCAACCCTCCGCTGTTCAGTGAGATTAAGAAAAGCAGACCTCTGCTATCAGCATGGGGAAGCTGAGTTATTTAGGGCAGCTTATAAATCAGTCAAACACCAGGACTATCTGGCATCACTGGGATACTGAAGACTTTGCAGATTCTTTCCCCTGTGTTCCTACTGCAGAACAGCAGCACTGGTGTCTTTTCACAAGCCTGCCAGGTTGAGATCATCTTTCATATATGAGCTGTTAGGACTGAGATGGATTTTTCTTTTCACCTTAAAAAAAATAAAATTGAAGACTTAGAATCATTGCCACCTGTTTTGGTGGAGATTTAAAGGAGTAGAATGAATCATGAAACCCAGAGATGTGATGATATTGTTTGTTGCTTTACAAAGAAATAGGGTTACAAATCCAGGGTTATATTTCTTACATAAGTTTGAATCATTACATTTTTCCCAGTGCCTGAAGCTTTTTGTTCATTTAAGAACCCAGAAATATCAGTACTTTTGTGTTTGGATTATTTCTGTGATTTCATAAAGCCTGGAGTTCCATCACTCACCCTACACAATCCCTGCCCAGCAAAGCATCAGCAACGTACAGAACTTATGCTGAAGACAAAACTGTGAAGTGGAACTCTGGGGTGTGCTTACATGCAGCTCAGGATCAGGGTTCTGCAAGAGGAAACCCCCCCAGGCCAGAACTATTTGTCCCAAGAACACAGTTTTCAGCTCCTCTATTTGAACCTTTACTGAACTGTAGCAGCAAACCAAGGGAAACAGCTGTTTTGATAAAAATTGAAAATGTGCATCCCCTTATCTGAAAGCTGAAGATGTGTTTCCACCTTCTACAGACACATGGCAGTGGGAGATGTGAGCCCACATGGGAATAAGTGTCAAGGTGGCTCAAAGAGCAGCAGCAGTGTGGTTTCCAATGCAGAGGAAGGCATGCACAGTAGTCTAATTGAAGCCTTCTGAGAGTGAATGGCTGTGGAAATTCAGTTACAGTTTTCAGCAGGATGGTTATCTTACTTTTATCAACTGGAAGCAATCACTGTCTAAACTGGTCTCTGTTAACTTTGTATGCAGTTTCCGCTCCCAACAACCGAATTCCTGCTTGGAGCCTCAGCAATTTGAGTCAACCATACTTCAGTAACAACAATTTCAACATTATGCCACAACTTACCCAAGAACAAAAAATTCATCCCATGCCAAACTCGTCCTTGGTTCACCACTAAACTCCGTGAAGTTATTCCGGCCATGGTCTTGACATAGAAGTGGTTTAAGTTTCCAGGCTGGTTGAATTTACTGCTATGTCTGATATTCTGTTTCACATATATTGAGTACTTGTCTCTTTGATCTTGTGAGCTGTTTATTTTATATCTGCCTTGTTATTGTGGTTCTTATTTACAAGCTGCAGCCTGGCACTGCACGCACACACGCCCAGACATACACAGATGCACAGACCAGATCATTGCTGGACTTGATCAACTTTTACTTCTAAGTACTTATCCATCTTCTTTCACAACTGTTGTCTACTTCAAACAATCACTGCACTTTACAGAAACACTGTGAAGAAACCAAAGATTAGGTTCAAATACTGCATTTTCAGCTAAGGCATGCCTGGAAATACAGTCCGCTTTCAGGCAGCATGTTCAGTGTGGGTGTGCAAATATCTTGTCTACACCACCTATATGGCATGTTGAGACACTTTGTGAAACAGAAAAGGCAAAAACCTCTTTTAGAGAAAAGAACCAAAAGAAAGCAAAAGAAAGAAACCCAAAAGCCCGAGAATAAAACATTAGCAAGATGCAAGAACTGAAACCATTAAAAAATCTTATAAATGCAAAAAAGAGAAAATTTCTAGGGGAAACAGCTCTTTAAGTGGTGGCTTCATAATAACAAACAATGACAAAAGTTTGTAATTACATGGTGCCTTTCATCTGAGAGATTCATCAGCTCTTAGCCATTACTGACTATTAATTTGACACCACTTCTTCTCACAAGTGCACAGCTGCTGTGTTTGAAGGAGGGGAGATAGGGAAGTGTTCGCCTAGGAAGAAGCACATGCCTGAGCTGCAGTTGTTCAGACTTTTAAGGAAAGCTCACCTAAGTGTCTGCCCCTGAGCTGAACTAAAATATCTGCAATCCAAACCCGTTCCTGCTTACTCATTCATGTTGTTAAAAATGCCCATACTTTCAGGCACCTTCTAACTCCCACTCACTTGCCTCAAACCAGAGTGATAACACAGGCGTGGAAAGGGCTGTTACGGCTGTGAGTTTAATTGTAATTCAAATATGCCTGAATATCAGAACAGCTTTTGATCTAGGGGTAAATACAAGCAAATTGCTTTACCTGACTTAAGTGCATTTCAGACACGTAGCTGCAGAAATGGATAGGAAAAGGCCTTCTCTTGAAAGGATATTAGTGGCATAATGTGCATGCCAAGATCCCAGCAAACTTCACGTGCATGGAGGTATGGCCTGTTAAGCCATCACTCAGGCATTTCCTGCATGCCCTGTCTTTAGGAGACTCCTCAAAGATTCCTTGCAGGCATCTCTCTCACACTCACTCGGGGCTTTTGGTAATGCTGTCTGGGCATGGAAGCCATTAGCATGAGAGGCAGCGGAGTCTAGTGAATTATTTGGGGGAGCCAGAGTTTCTCAGTGCACATCCTTGGGCTGCCACTGATTCACCTGATGTTAAGCAAATGCCTTGGCCTCCCTGTTTGGGATAATGAATACTTTTGTGAGACAGCTGTCAGCCAAATTAACTCAAGGCTTTAAAGAAAAATCATGCTAAATAGGCACTGATTTATAGACGACTCCCCATCAGCTGGGGAAATACAGGGCTGGGGTTCCCAGGACTGCAGAACTCCTGAAGCATGATGCACAGATGCCTGAGCAACCTGACAAAGATTCAGCTTTGGTCCGGGCTGGCTCCTGCAGAAACCCTTCACTCCTGTGCACCTGGTTTTTGCAGGGTAAATTCACTGGGAGCCAAGCCCAGGCTGCCTCCACAGGCAGGCTCTGTTCCATGCCAGAGCAGTAGGATTTCCGGCACCCTGGAGCGTGAAACATTCAGCATGATGGTTCCAGGTGCTGCCTCCACCTCTCTCCCACCCCCCAGGGCTGATGCCAGCAGCTCTGGCTTGATTGACTTGAGCTGATTTTTGCATTCAGATATCTTTGCATCATCATCTCCAGAACCTGCAACATGCCAGCAGTGATACCAAACTGGTCGGGCAGGTAATCATCTCCCATCCATCAGCTTTTACTAGTACTACTCCGGGCCACCGAAGTGATGCAACTTCCAAACTGTAAGTGTGGGGTCTGAGAGGTGCTTGCTTCTCTTTTGTTAGCTATTGGGTTGGACTGTGAATGAGAAACAGTGCTGTGTGTGGAGCACTGAGATGGAGAGTCGAGGAAAGAATGGAGGAGGCAAACTAAACATGCACTGCCTATCTCTTCTTGACACATGTATCAAATGCAGGGGCACAGGAAGAGACAAAGAAGCTTGTCAGAATGTGTGTGGCTGCTCTAACAGTGTCCAGACCAAGCAAACATGCCTTGCTGAGGTGCTAAATGAGGCAATGAGGGTTATACATATGCATCACTTCACAGTACCAAGGAGATGAGTGCATGCCTCTAGCCTGTGGCTGCCTTCAAACCTTTCCTTTTGCTGCTGTGTGTCTGTCCTACCTCAAATAACCATTCAACAGTGTCTTGTGCTTGAGGAGCTATGGGGCAGTTTGCTAATGTAAGACATACTACACGAAATTACCTTGCTGCTCACTTATCTGAGACAAGAACTATTTTTCACCAGGCTGATGCTCAGGCTGACCTATTTACGCAAATGTGTTCCCAAAGCTCATTCTCATGTCAGAAACATGGATGAGTCTTGTAATGTTAAAGTGATTAGTCAACATCATGGGCCAGACTTGGCCCCCAATGTATGGTTTGTTCATTGGCCTGTTGAAGAGCTGTGGGGAAGGGGTCACAGATATTGTTAGACACAGGATCTTAAAGCCCCAAGCTTGACAGGCTCTCTGTGTGTGCATATGTCTGAATTCATATAGGCTCTGTGCTGAAAGAGCTAAGAAACCTCAATTTACTGTTACAGCCATAAGGAGCTGTGATGACCTAGCACATTGTGTGCTTTGCAGCCCTGTGTGCCCCTGATTTAGAACTTGTGTTATCTAAAAAAAATAAATGCCTAATCCTAGTTCAGGGAAACAGAGACAGACACTGTTGGCAAAGGCTGCCAAAAATAGAGGAGAGTCCAGTGATGCCATGTGATGACAGATGACTGCAAACTCACCACATACCATTGTGGATCTGTGCCCAGTAGAGTTAAAAGATCCTGAACAATAATTCACAGCCTATAGAAAATAATTGGTGCATTTTCATATTAATTCCAAAAATTCACTAGGAATCTTGATAAATCATAAAAATGCTGAACAAATGGATGCAATAAATTCTTCATTTCTCTGTAGGAATTGAGTGCTTGTCTCAGGGCTGCATGGGAAGAACCCCTGCCCACTAGAGTTGGTGTTGTAAAGTCCCTCACACACTGTAATGGAAGGAGTTCTTATCTCTCCCAAGAAAATACTAATAATCATGCTCCAGACCAACTTGTAGGGCTCTTCCATCCTACTCCTAAAAGTGGGCATAACACAGCCAAGGACACAGGAGTCAGGGGACAAAAGAGGACAAGCAAGAAGCCTGGTTGTGTCAGAGCACTGAGATGCCTGGGCTCTTGCTTCCCTCTTCCTGATGCTGTTTGTGTGATAAGGTGAGAAGCCAAGAGCCCTGGAGATAAAGTTCAGCAGTCCAGTGAGTTCAACCACGTGAATTCTGCTTGCTTCTTGCTTCAGGCACCTCAACACCATCCCTGAGGTTCACTCTTTGCATTCCTTGCCAGCTGGGGCTTCTTACTGACTTTCCATTAAATCAGTGCAGAGTGTTTTCATACACTCTTGCCCCAAGATGCCAGTGATCTGTCCTGTGCATTTACTCATCTCAGGATCTGAGAAGTAGTAAAAACACCCAAGTCAATTTAGAACTGTGGGATCTTGACTTCCCAAGGAGTTTGTGTGCTGCTAGCTGAGCCCCCAACTTCATTAGTAAGGTATGATGATGATTCAGGTAAACCCAAGTGTTCTGCTGACTTGTTACACCACCTCATGTTTCTACACTGCCTTTCCAAGTTGCCTGACAGGACAGGTACCAGTTCACACCAGCTTCCTTTGAAGCTTTAATTTGCAGCCTGGATGCACAACTACACCCAGGACCACAACTGGATTTAGCAGGCCTGGGAAAAGACTGTAGAAATGGATGTACTTTGGTCTCCTCCCACACTACCTTGCAGAGCTCAGGGCTACAGTTTAGCACTGGCGAGTGTGAATTTGGTCTGTCTGAACAGCATGAGTGATGAAAGCACCGGGTAGGAATCTGCATGTCAGGTTGGGTTGGAGCGTGCTAAGAACAAGAACAGGGATCTTAAAAGCTGACTTTATCAAGTGGCATCTGCATTCAAATCTCTAATCCTTTTTTTACTGCCCCTCCTGCCAACCATAGGAAATTTTTGGCTCAGACCCCCTGGCTTGCCATCCCTCCACAGATTGTATTCACCAATAGAAGGGAGGAAGAAACATGAAACAAAATCTGCATATTTTTAATGGCCAGATGCAGCCAGAGCAAGACTGCTTCATTCTGACATCTCTCCTGCTGGATGTGTCTGGTACATGACTGGCAAACAGGCATTTTTCCCATGACAAGCCATGGTTTCCTATAATATGGCCACATCTCTGCTGTACAAATCTGCTTGGGATTTTACAGATTTTTTTCAAGGCTGATCAGTCTCATGTGACCTGAAGATGGGCATGGGACAACCCTTTAATATTTTTTCACTAATTTTTAATTGAAAAAACCCAGTATAATTTCAATGAATCTAATACAACATTTTGAGTCTATCTCTAATTTCTGTGGCACTTTTGCTGTTAACATTTGTGGTGATGTTCTCCAATGATGCCATAATGAGAAGGCAAACTGTAACTCTTATAAACCCCACTGCTGCATCTTTCTTCTTCTCTAGTGTAGAGTAGCATTATTGAAACTCATCTAAATGGTGACATACAACTGATGCTCCCATAAAGAAATTTACTTAAAGACAAGGGTATATGGAGGATGGTCTTGCACTCCTTGTCAGAAGCTAATTTGGTTGAAATGTTGAAAGCCAATATCTAGAAACCCATAAAATCAACTTCAAAATTCCACTGACTCAAATAAAGGAATTTATTATTTAAGACCTGTTTCAGTATTCTGGCAGCAACCCTTCCATTGACTCCAGTTAGGTTTGCTTCAGACCCCTTTCTTACCTGTTTTTGTGTCTCAACATGCAACATATGAAAACCTCCAGAGTCTGAACATGGTCTTGTACCTGGATTCAATAAAAGCTGCAATAAGAGCCTTGTGGTGTCTCTTGTGTAACGCTCAGCTTTAAACAGTACACTGGGGGAAGACTTTTTATCTCCATTCTGTAGGAAGCAGGGATTAAAGTGGGTTGCAAGACTTCTGTTAAACAAAGAGCTTGAGGGGGTGGGACTAATAAAGCTGAGCATTATAAGTGTGGGTCCATGACTAAAGAGAAATCTACATTTCAGGTATAGTATGCAGATAAGGCTCCTTGGCAGGGCTGCAAGATAGTGCTTTGCTTCTGCTGGAAATCAAATGTATCATTAACAACAGTTCTGAAAGAGGAGGAGGGGAAGGAGGAGAAGGTGGAGGAGGAGAAAAGAACCACCAAAGAGCAACAGTTTTAGCCAGACAATGCATTTCCCATGTAGTACAGGAGCTGTTATATTCTGGCACCCTCTCCTAGAATTGGCCAGGAGTGCTTTGGTAAAGCTGGGAAGGCAGATTTCCACATCTTGTTGCAAGAGACATGAAACAAACCCCCCAGGCAGATTTCCACTGGCAAACAAGCACGATGCAGCATAGAAATAAATAAATAAATCACTATTAAACTATGCTGAGAAGAATATCACGGCTTGGCATGCAGACATCTCTATCTGGAGGAGCCAACGCTTGTCAAGTGAAAACACAATAAATTCCCTACCAAACCTGCTATCAGGAGCTAGTTATTAAAGTAGCAAGGTCCAACAAGAATGGAACAAACTAAGTAACATTTCTAAAAGCTTAAACAAACCATCTCACCCCATTGAACAGCATTGCACCTGAACCTCAGTTACAGAAAAACCTTCAGTGTTTTGGATCTGTCAACAGCAAGACTTCAGGAGCCCAAGATCCGGGCTTGAAATCTCTTCCTCTAAGCTGGGAACAGCTTGATCCAGTTTCTGGGGTTGGCTGTCTTTACCTGAAACAAAGAAACACCTCGTGTGCTGAAATGTGCACCCTGCTATGATCTCAGCCCTGTGGTTAGGCACATAATATGGAAATTCTTCTTCCAGTGAGATGATCTCTAGGTAGCACCCTGCCTACTTGTATAGGATGATAGACCTGGGTACACTCCTTGGTGCTAATCCTGCAAAATCCTTTTTAAAAGCCTGGTTTTGTCTTCATAAGCAATTTAATAAATTTGACTTTTCAGAGCTGTTGAGTTTCCTTAGCAGACTCCTTTCTGAGCTTGTTAAATTTTGGTGCTGCTTTATAAGAAACCAAAAAAAAAATACCAAAGGGGTGGCAGCAAAGGCTTGGGGAGATTTTAATCATGTGTGTAAATACTTGATTGGGTTAGTAAAGAAGTTTGAGACAGACTTTTCTCAGCAGTGCCCAGTGACAGGACAAGAAGCTATGGGCACAAATTAAAATAAAAGTAATTCCACTTAAACATAAGAGAAAACTTTTTTTACTCTGGAAGTGGTCAAACACTGGAGAAGGCTGTCCAGGGAAGTTGCAGAGTCTCCATCCTTGGAGACGTGCAAAGCCCAACTGGACAACATGCTCTAGCTGACCATGGTGTGAGCAGGTGGTTGGATTGGATGCTCTCCAGAGGTGCCTTCCAACCCCGGCTGTTCTGTGATTCCTTGATTTTCTGATGTGTGACATGCTGACCTCTCCAGACCCTCTGGGATGCTGTATTTACTATGCAGCCCACAGGTTTGCCTTTTCATGCAAAGTCTGTCTGACCCAGTGAGGCTCCTGGGAGAAGCCAGGAATGGCTTCCAGGGAGGCCAAGCCGTGGCTCTCTTTCCTTGGCAGAGGAGCACAAGCCCCCAGAAAACTGGTCGGCTGTGTCAGGTGCTGGCAGTGATTCCGAGCCTTGTGCCCGAGGCAGTCTGAGCAGTTTTTGAGCTGAAACAGGCAGGGCAGTGCTCACCCCGCCTGCCCAGGCACAGCCGTGCCTTGCCCTGCAGTTCTCTCTCCAGAAGGGCAGCGGGATGGGGCAGCTGAGGCAGCTGCAGGAGATGCAGCCTTGATCCACCCAGTAGAAACAGCATCCAGGAGTGCCATCTGCTGGGTCCGGGCTATGCAGCCCTGGGAGCTACTGGAATTGCCCTCGCACAGGTATCGGGAGGAAATGGAGAGCTCCAGCTCCCAACAGGCTTCCTCCTCTCTTCCCAGGCTGGCTGGGCAAGCCTCTGCCGAGGGCCATGAGGGAGTCTGTGCCAAAGAAGAGCTGGCTGGTTTTACACAACCTGACAGTCACTGAAATGGGAAATAACAAGAGAGTGAGTCCAAGGAAAGTACACTTTTTAAATCATCACTCCATCGTGCTACTCCATGGGACTCAGAAAATCACCCCAGGGGCTTTCAGCTCCTCCCAGCTGAGTGGTTAGGATGATAGACTGGGAGCACTCTGCGTTGTTAATACTGTGAAATCCAGTTTTGAGGTTCATAAGCAATTTAAATACCTGTAGCATTTTCGGAGCTGTTGTATTTCTATAGCAAGATCCATACCAAGCCCAGTAATAAGGTCCCTTCTGATGTGACACCCTAGGGATATCAGATTTCCCATCTCTCCTCCAAGTCACTGCACCCCAGGCCAGGCACTGCCAGAGGTGGATCTTGGTGAGGGAAGAGTGGATCACGAGTGCCACAGCGTGGGGAAGAAATCCTGCAGGATTGCTGCCCAGAGGCAGGGAGAGCTCACAAGTGAAATCTCTGGCAATTATCAGTGATCTGCATATTTTACCAGCTTGTGCACCATCTAGACCAGTGATTCATCCCCTTCTCATTTTAAAATCACAATATCTAAGGAGCAAGTTGGAATCCAGGGGTGGCATTCAGGACAAGTCTCTGATCTGCAGTACTTTGTTAGCACTATTTTGGCCATGTGGTTTATCAGCTAAGAGAAGATCTTTTACTGAGAAACATGGCCATATTGGTCAATTTGGTCCCAAATTTTGTGGCTCACTCTACAGATAGGCTGTGACTTTATTGTCTGTTGTTCTTTGACAGCACATCCAGATCTCAGACTGCCATCTGTCCATGTGCTTGGGAATATTTTCTTGGGAAAAAATAGAAGAAATAAAAAAAAATTTGTGCTGACAAAGAGGGGATAGTCACAGTAAGAATTATCATAGAATCATAGAATGGTTTGTGTTAGAAGGGACTTTCAAACATCATCTAGTCCTATTCCCAAATAAATTACTGCTGGAGACATGGTATGCATTTTCCCACTGCTGAGCCTCCAGCCAGCTGTGGGTGGCCAGGCATAGGGACCTGACCAAAGCTCTGCATCCTGCTGCCAGCCCTTTGCCACCACCACTGTCACATCCCCAGCAAAGGGGATGAGGAGCCCCTTTTTACTAGCTCAGCCTTGTGGGGAGATGCTCTCAGCCTGTCTCAAGAGCTTGAGGCAATATGAGCTGTGGAAAGGAACTGCTAAATCTTTCTGAGGGCGAGAAATAAGATTTTTTTGTGGTCAGTTGGAGAAGGAGTACATAAGATAAGCTGTGCTGTTCTACATATGAATGTCCCCATCCCTGAGACAGTGGTGCTCATACAGAAAAAACCCTGACTGTGTGTAAAGAAGAATATTTCAAAAACTATAAATAATAGAACCCTTTTGGAAATCATATTAAATTACAACATTTCAACAAGGTGTTAAAACAATGTGACTTTGGGAAAATGTGCATCAGCAGCAGATAAGAGGTATCTCGATTAATGACAAAAGTACAGGGAATGTTCTTCCATACAATACTGAAATATATCTACTTAGTGAATATTTCCAGTACTAAACTACTGAGCACATTTCTTATCATTTGTGCCACCAGGATTTTTACTCTATTGATACATCTCATTGTAAACTAAAAAAGTCCATTCTTAACTCACTGCTTTTACTATTTTACAGGAATTAGAGCTGTGAAATTGCAGCTCCAGTTTTTAATGAAATTAAATATTCTGTTCTCAAATGAATAGTTTGAACTGGTTTATGCTGATGTAATCTAGACTGAATCCTGTGTTTATAGAAGCTCAGTGACATGTGGGCTTGTATCAGACATTGAAATAGGATCTTTCTGCAGTTCTTGGTTTCAGTATCCTGCCTTCAAGTCAATTAGTGGTGGGTGGGCACTGCACTGTAATACACACCAAAAAGACCCTGATATAGCAACACTTCAGGATCTAGTTAAACTTATGCCTGCTTTTTTGAGGGCAGAAAATGTGTAGCAAGGTGTTTCACTAAATTGGACCCCAAATAAGCTCTTCAAGCAATGAGGAAAAGCCCAGACAAATGAGGGGGGGCAAGAGGGAATTCTGACCTTCTTTTCTATAGGGTTTGTGGGGGCACAGATTACATAGGATCCAAAAGTTCCCCAGGTGGGGGGAAGGTGATCAGAGCTGACACAGAAGGCTGATGTCACCAGCTCTGAGCTGAGCTGCATGAGGACAGAGTTTGGCTCTCACCCACTGTTGGAGCCAAGGAACTTCACAAACTGGGGCTCTGCACAAACTGGGGCTCTGTACAAACTGGGTTTCATGGCAGGGAAAACGAGGGAGTGCCTGGCATCCCAGACCCATGGCAGTCTCCTGCTGTGGGAGTCAGCAGCTCTCCTTCTGCATCTGCTGAGAGCTCTCGTGAGAGGAGCGTTGGGCACTGAGCAGTAAGGGCTTCTGCTCTGAGCCAAGGGCTAGTGATGCAAGGTAGTGCTAAGCATAGTTAAGCATTTTCACTCCTCCTGTGTTCTCATTTGAAACTGTGGTTTTTACGAGGGTTATTTTCCCTTCTCAGGAAGTACCCTAATTGGAGGGACTCCCCCCAGTAAAAACCCCATCATGACCCGTAGAATAAAACTCTTGACCTTGAATGGGCATGTTTTTCGCTGAATAGATTGTTGATGAATTTTGTTTTCCATTTTCCATCCTGCTCTGAATAATTCCCATGTTTCTGGCACTGCCAGAGATTTTTCCCACCTGTCCTCTTTGAGGGCAGAAAGAGACTTAAGGGCAGGAAATCTCTGGAGCCAGAGTTTTGAAGGGAGCACAAATATTATGGGAAGACACAGCAGGCTTGTATAAAAGCACTTCAGCTTAACATCCCTGGACTTTTCCACTGTATCACAGAACAACAACCAATTAGCAGAGCTTCCACATGGTACAGAAATAACTTCTGAACTCCTGGATCTGGCACCCATTTCTGGCCATGGTACAGTGGAAAGAATGTTAATGACAAAATGGGAACATATAAGCATGAAAATAAAGCCATTTTCTGCATTGTGTCCTAAAGAAATACTCCTTGCTTAAAAATGTTTTAAAAAGGTAACAATTGATTTGCATCTGAGTGGATGTCCCCAACAGAATAGTATAATGTGCTATCAGAATTAAAAATAAAAAATGTTACTTTATAGAATAGTGCATTTCTTTGCTGCCTTTGCATACTCTGCTTAACACAGTCCCTTTAGTGAGTGTTTCCTGATAGTTATGCAACTTCCTGGCGACAGTTTTTGTTGTTGTTTTTCTTCTTTAAAATAAATCAACAGTAAGACCACTGTCCCCATCCTGCGGAACAAAACTGAATGCTCTGAGCTTGTCTCTGGGCTGTTTACACGAATGACTTCAGAGGAAATGTTCTCACATTGGCATTGATGAAACCACAAAGGTTCATTGAGATCAGACTGAAAAGTGGACACTGTGAAGCTTCCTCCAGCTGTCCCCCTGGCACCATTAGGAAAAGTACTTCCGAACTGCCGGTGAAGTTCTAGGAGGTGGATTCAAAGGAAGGCTGAAGTTACCTAATCTGACTCCATATGCTTTGTTAATACAATTCCTTGAAAGTCCCCCTGAGAGAGTCCAACAACTGAAATCTCTAAACCAGGCTGCCCACCCCAGATGATATATATGCACTTTGGCTGCATTAAGCCTGCCACCCAATGAAGGTGACTGGGAAGGAGTGGGAGGATTTCTGGAATGGGCTGAAGCAAAGACTATGCACAGACTTCAAACACAAAACTAAGCAAGGCAAGCCTTGGGCTCAGCACAAAGCCTTTCCAAGTGGCTCTGACTTTTATCTTGCGTGTAATGAAGCTCTTGTTGCTACACATATCCAGATGTTTAACTCTATTCTGCAGGTTGCCTTTTTGGAAAAGTTAATCCCTGTTGAGTTATATTCAGTATGCAATGTGCAGAGGTGCACAAGGTATAAAGCAGGGATGAATTCACCCCTTTCTTCCTTTCCTTATGAAAATACTGAGTCTAACCCTCTTTTCCCCATTCAGACTTTATTCAAATGAAAACCAATGGTGACTGGAATTGAGAGTGCTGCAAGTGACAACAGTACCTGAGTTGCCCCAGCATTGCAGTTGAGGAAGCAGCAGCATTTACTTTGTAGCTCTGAGGGCAGCCAGAGTCCTGATGTTCCCATACCATCACAACTCTGCACTTCCTGCATCATCTCTTGGGTCCAGCTACCTATCCTGAGGCCATGGAGATACCCTCACCGTCTTTGAAAATTATTTATATCTTCTGTGCAGCAGTATACTGATTAATAGAATAGAAGTGTGCACTGGGAAGATGGAAGCATTGTGCAAACAAATCAGCTGACATGGGCACAGGGGTTGCTGTAACTGGCATCCTTTTTGCCTTTCTGTTTGATGTTTTTGTGACAGTGCTCTTCTGGTTCTCCAAGTGCTTGGAGTGTTTGACACAGCTCCAGGGGAGAACAACAAGGCCTCTAAAAGAAGATTCTGCAAAAATGGCTTGTATTCAGGGCAGACAGAAAGCCAGAGCCACCAACACCCTTGGAGCATCCCCTGCAGAGAAGGATCAGCTGCAGGTGTGCGGCTACGACAAAAGAAAAAGCCTTGCCCCTGAGCCCAGATGTCCCTAGTCCTCAGGTGCTGCTGTGTCTAAACCTATCTAGAAATACTAGTGATGCTATTTTAACTTTGCAAAATCCATCACAGTGCCAGAATCTGGAAAGAGGTTAACATCATGTCCCTCACTTGGCTCTGGGATCCATGAGGAACCCCCAGAAACTGGCCTGATGCATGTGTTTTGAGAGTGTACAGGCTTGAGGTTCAAAGGTTTCCTTTGAACTGCCAGCCATTCCATTAAAGGACGACAGGATAAAACAAGCACATAGCCAGAGACAGGGATTTTCATTCAGTCCCAGATACTGTGGCACAGCACACCAAAGTGAGCTCATCAGACATACTCATCTTGGCAAAATAGAGTTTCCTAGTAAAGCAGATATTTTTCTTAATGTACATAACCTACTCAGATTTTCCTTTGAAGAAGGAGATTTGGGAACTAGGAGTCAGGCTGGCCCAGTGCCTGCCCAAATGGCAGTGCTCCTGCCACACTCTGCAGGTGGCTCTGGGCTAAGGGAGGTTTTGCAAAGCCAAGGCTCTCCTCAGCTTACATTAAGCCTCCCACGGTATCTCCCTATACTGCAGTTGAAAATCCTATCCTTGAAAAGAACTTATTAATTTGGCAGAGGATTAGAAGAGGAGGCAGCATACCTATGTCCTGACTCACCCACATGGCAGAAATCTTGCTTTTCCTGTGAGACTTGCTATCACAGTCAATGCAGTTGACATTTTAGCCACTGAAGACTCCTCGAAAGCTTTCAATGTCTTTTTGACATTCTGATGTAATACTTCCCTTCAAACAAGCACAATTTGCAGCATCTACAGCTCATAAATCACTGGTGTGAGAATTATTAGTCAGGAGACCTTCTAGAGAACCAAATGTCCAGGAAGATGCCTGCTGTATCTTTATTTGCATGCAACCATGAACGATTTTATCTTCTACATAGCTGAAATACCCCAATGTTTCAATCTGGCAGCAGGGCACATATGGCAGAGACATTTAATGTCAGTACAGATTTAATGCTATGTTCAGATTTCAGATTTGAACTTTTGCTGCCTTATATTTCAGTGATATTTTCTCTCAGGCAAACTAGAGGCCACATCTACCATCTGTAAAAACCCTATGGGTCTGCCAAGTGTAACAGGGATGAGAAAATTATTGGTTGCCAGGAGAGATTGGGAAGTAACATCAGCAAATCCAGCAAGTTTATTGAGAGACTTGTTCCCTCACTGACAAGCTCTGCAGCAGACTGAACAGGGCCTGGAGTGGAAATGTGGAAGGTCCAGCACCTATATTGGTGCACTTGGAGAGGGACAATGTGGGTTACAGCCACGGGCTGATCAACTTAGTTAGTGATGTTCAGCCTTTTATTTTGATTTCCTTATACCAGCTAAGCAAAGAGAAAGCAAATAAGCTGGCAGACATCTCATATAAAGGCAGAACATACTGGCTCTCCAGGCATCAGAAGAAAGATCTCTGTTGTATTTTCTTGTAAGATTGTTATTTTTCCAGCTTAAATAGTGCATGAGACTTTCAATGTCAAAGTGCTTGTGAAACAAGTTTGTATTTTGTGTTTCATTTGATAAAAGTTATTAAGGAGAAGGGTCATATTAGTCCTTCCTCTCTCTCTACCTCAGAAAGGAATTCCAGGGCTGATTGTTGTATTTCCTGGGGAGAAGACTGTTGCAGGGGAGAGATCAGTGAAAATTGCAGCAATCTTGGAAAAAGTATTTTTGTGTATCTGGTGTCTGTCCATGGAGCGAACCAGACTTTCCCAATTAGGACCGTGACATGGGTGAAACAAGTAATTCTTCTTTCTCACAGATAGCTGTAGCCCCAGTTCATTAATCAGCCATCACTCAGACAGGCTCCAGCAAGGAATGCTGATAGCATCGCGGCCGCAGCGAGGAGGTTGCGGCAGGGAGCGCGACGCTGACAGCGCCCTGTGCCGCAGCTCCCACCGCAGGGGCTGCCAGCATCAAACCCTGCCACGTCTCAGCACTTCTCCATATCCTAAAGGTGAACGACAGGCGATCTCAGATCTGCTCTGAACTTTTGAACAAAGGGACCTTTAATGTCTCAACAGGACAGGGCCAGGAGCCCCTCCAACCTATATGAAAGGCTGTCATAATTAAAACCAAACAGAAACCGTCTGAATTCCTTATTAAGGACACTTACTAGAACAATTTTAACCCCTGAGTAGCCTAGAGAGCTTTTAATGTTTACAGATGTTGATAGGAGGGTATATGCAAAGGCTTTCCTGGTTAGTGCCACGGGGCCAAATTCAGAGCTGGTGTAAATGGAAGGGTGGGATGCTGTGGCTGTGGCTGACCCAAAAATGTGTCTTCTTGTAATGCTTCTCTTTGATCATCTTTTGCAGTGCTGTTCTTTGTCACCAAAGTAGAGGGGGAAAAGACAACGGAAAAAACCCCCAAACAAACAACTAATTGGAATTCTGTTTCCTCATTTGCAAATTAGCTTTCAGGGGTTTTTTCAATCATCAGAATTGGACAAACTCCTGAAATATTTGTCTTCATTTTCTATTGGGAAAAAAAATTGTAGAAGGACATCCTGCTAGTTCTCATGTGGTATTAACAGATTTGATACAGTTAACTTGTGGTATTCATGGATAAACATATATAAATATTCAGTCTCCAAAATTACTAAATTCCCTTATAAATAGGAACAAATTTATATCAAACATTATTTTCTCTGTTGCCAATCCACAAATAAATTAGAATACCTTTTTAAGTAAACAGCATTTCCAGTATTAGGAAACAGTTTGAATTGAAAATAAAGATTTTGTGTGTGTGTATATGATGAGAGTGTGTGTGTGTGTGTGTGTATACATGCCTACATATGTCTGTGTGTGTGTATATGCAAATATTCCTAGCTTCTTGTATTAAGATTTTTAATTGCATAACTTCAATTGAAGAAAGTCATAAAATGATAGGAATTGAAGAAAGTTATAAAATAATGATAACAACTACAACAATAAAAATAATAAGAAAAAGAAAAAGAAAAAGAAAAAGAAAGAAAAAGAAAAAGAAAAAAAGAAAAAGAAAAAAGTAGTATCAGTTTGCCAGATAAAACCAACTGTGTATGAACTTCCTTTCAGAAGTTATATCTGAAAATCCCCTTCAAACATAAACCAAAATGCTGCCTTTAACCTATACATCAAAATTACTTGAGTTCAGATAAGCCCCAACAATCCTTCCACAACTAAAGTACTGTTCTTAAGAGATAAGGACATGGATGAAACAGACCGTTGTGACTAGAAAAAATCCTGACACTGCAAAAGAAATGCCAAGGCATTTGCAGAAAATAAAATTCAAGGCAAAGCCAAAGTATGGTTGTCAACATAGATCATTTCCCAGTAACAAGGTTCAGTGCCATTGCCATTATATGCAGCTGAAGCCAATGTCATCCCCCAAATATTTATAGTGCGTGAAGGAGACTCATTGTGGGGCAGAAAAAAAAGATGCTTTTAGGCAAGAGGTGCAATTATGCCTTTTGCAAGCCTTTTGCACTGCCTGTGCTGGTGCCTTGCAAATACAACAAGGGTTTGGTGCTGGCCCAGTGCAGAGTGGTGGCAAGCAGGAGTCTCTGGTCTAAACAAAAGGGTGCAGCAGCTGACGCCAGCCCCTGGCCCCTGTGCTCTGCCCCAGGTGGCATGGAAAGGCACTTCCAAAAACAAACTCATCGTTGCCCGGTGGCACCTGCCTGCCTGACAGAGCTCTACATGTCCCCTGAGAAAGGACAGATGGCATCTGCCCCTTGGCACAGGCTGCACAGGACCATCCCTACTCCCATGGGCATGCAAGCCCCCAGCCCAGACAGGCTGCTCTCCTGCAAGCACAGGACCCACCAGCCCCCTGTGCCTTCAGCTCAGTTAGCACCTCCTTCAAAGCCTGAGTGGGTGCTTCAGGAGGCCTCATCAGACACAGGCATTAGTCTGGCTGTCTTCAAAGACCCACTGGAAATGTCATGATACAATACCTGTTTTTAGGCTGCCATCAGGTGTGCTGTGATCCCAGCCAGCTTCAATGCAGGCGAGACCTGGTACTGTCTGTTTCCAAGCATGATCACACATTTAGAGACGCTGATGTCATGAGATTGAAATGATGGAAAAGCAAGAGAAAAGCAGGCTTATGTGAAGGAAGATACACATGGAAATAAGCTTTCTCTCCTCAGAAGAGGCAGAGTGCTTGTTACCCTGGAGGTTTTCCTCAGAGAACCTAACCAGTGTCCTCAGGACCAATTCAGCTGACTCATCCCACAGCTGGAATCAGGATGGTGGTGAGGTACACTGAAATCTGAGTCCTCAGAAATGTTGCATAGCTGAGATGTTTTCACCAAGCTGACATGGCCCCAGCAGCAATGGACAGCCTATCCCTGTCCCCTCTATCCAGCTGGCTGTGTCCCATGGGAGATCTTTATGCCTGATTGTGGTACTAGTCCTTGTCAAAGGGACCCACCTAGTCCTTGGTTAGACAGATGCGAAGGGTTCCTTTGGTACCTCAAGGACAAGCTTTGCTCCACAGCGTCTGCACTCCACCATTGCTGGGCATAGTGGGAAAAATATTCCCATAGCGTGTGGAAGACTGCTTAAAGTGGTCACAGTGATACATTTCATTGTAAAACAGAAATTAAAGGAAGAGCTTAGAGTTCATAAATAGTCTAATTAACCTAAATCCTTTATTTTGCCTTAGTTGTAAGAAGCCCTGGATTCTCAGCTACTTTTTCTTGCCAAACGAAATCTTTCTTGCTGCTTCATTACTGACCCAGCAAAGTTAAGTGGTGTCATTTTTATTGAAAAAACATGGTCAAGTGTGTTACAAACTGAGAAGCAGTAATGTAATTTGCTACCGCTCTGCTTCAAGCGCTAAGAGAGAACCCAAACAAGTTTAGCTGAAGAATGAAGACTGCCAAAAGCTATGTTTCTGTTCTGTATTGACTGGGTTTCGGAGATGAAAGAGAGAGAACACTGTATTTTGAAACCAAAAGGGCTTATAAATACAAATCAAAATCTGCCTACTGTGAAGCATTTAGTTAGTACTTTCCTGAATCTGTTGTTGTGCTGGCTCTGTCAGGGGGCCGATCTTTTCATTTTGTTTATATTTTCCTAATGCAAATTGTGACTTCTACCCTGGGAACATAACAAAGTCTTTCTTCACAAATGCAAGGAAGACAGGAAACTCATGGTTCCCACAAAGCAGCTTTGACTCTGACTAGATGTGATAATTTTGTTAGCAGGATCCCAGACATCAGAGTGTGGATAGTGAGCCAGACTAATAAGCTACAGGGGCTCCTGTCCACCCATGGAAAGTGGCTCATCTGAGCAGGGTCCTGTCTGTGCTTTGTTGTCCTGGGCTTGGTGTGAGTTTCACAGAAGCAGATACAGGATTTTCACCTTTGTTCCATTGCTGAGAACTCCAAAATAGGGCTCCTGGCCTTTTGTCTCCAGGTGATACCAGGAGATGCATCACCTTGTGCAACTGGCTGCTCAGCTCCCCTAATCCCTGCTGTGCCTGTGGAGCAGGGCAGGCAGCAGGGACACCAGCAGCAGGGACACCAGCAGCAGGGTCACAGCAGCAGGGACACAGCAGCAGGGACACCAGAAGCAGGGACACCAGGAGCAGAGACACAGCAGCAGGGACACCAGCAGCATGGACACCAGAAGCAGGGACATCAGCAGCAGCAGCACCCTCTGCAGAGAAAACTCCCAGCATATTCACCCGCCCTCTTGGGAGGAGTTTTGTGCTCTCCTGTGCCCTGACCTGTGTTTATCTCCTTCTTGTAGCAATGGTGGCAGCCACCAGAGCTGGACAAAGAGCACCTTGGAACACCCGTTCCAAAGAGCACATTTCCTTGTGATGCTACCACAGTCCCTTTGCTGGTATCCTTAAGTGCTGGATCCCTGTTTTAATGAAGGCCTTCAGACCCCAGAGTTGTATCATTACCTGCCCTCTCCATGCTGACTTCCAGCCCATTATTCCTGACAGATGGTGCTAGAAGGAGCAAGCTGAGGCTGTGGTTGACCATTGAGTACCAGAAGTAGCACACTCAGATAATATGCCTTGTAATGAGGGAATTGCTGGGATTTACAGTTAGCATATTGGGGGCTGAGCCCTTCTAAACCAAGGAGAAAAAAACAGATCCAAGGTAAAGTAGTCAAGGCTGGATACACTGTGATATGGGGACTGCCAATGGGTCAGCTTTTCTTTTAGCATGGGGTGGTGTATTTTCATAAAAATGTCCAGATTTAACTTCTCCACGGCCATCTATTTAATATGTCTGAGAGAGAAGCCGATGCATTCACAGGTGACAGCTTTACCAAGTGGGTCAAACAAAAGCAGGAACCTGCAAAATTTCTTTAGGAAAAAATTGCCCCCTGTCTAGAGTCAGATTGGGCCAAAATACAAGTAAAATCTGAATTAGAAGTCAATGGGCCCATTAGTCACCTGATTTTGTCAGTCAGAGGAACTCAGCTCTAAGTGCTTGCCTTTGCTTCATACCTCAGTTTAACTATGAATAGAAATGTGTAAATTGCTCCAGCAACATGCAAAACCACAGAGGTATTTTTTTTAAAGTCTGATCATTAGACAAATGAAATGGAAAAGTTGGTGGAATGGGACCTAATTACTTACGTCTATCATACATGGGAGAATTTAAATGAAAAAGTAAATTGCTGAAATGAACAATAAAGCAAACCTTTGTTCAGTATTAGAACTAGGCAGCTGGGACCTAATTATACAATGCAATTTCTGTGTAAGCGAATCCTGCAGGAATAAATGTTGTGCAAAAATAAATCTGCTACATAGAAAGTAATATATGAGTTAGAACATAAAGGATTTGGACTTCTAACAAAAAAGGTATTTAGAGACTAATACCGATGTTGGCTGTCATTCAAAACCTACCCATTGAAAAGAAAATAATAGATTAATAACATGAAACATTACTGAGCAGATGATGCCAGTAGGACTGGGAACAAGGAAATGTCACAGGTCTCCTCTCCTGCAGGAGGGCTCTGATGCCCATTGTGAGCTGCCAGAGTTCAGATTCCTCATGAGGCTGGGGTCTGAAATGCCCTCCTTAGCCCATCTGTGCTGGGAGCCGAGGTGAGGCAGTGCCAGGCTGTACAACAGAGGGGCTGCTGGTACCTCCAGTGCAGGGACAGCATCTGGCTTCAGGGAGCTGAGGGTGGAGCTGCCCAGACCAGGCTGTGCTTCCCAGCACTCACCCTGGCTCCAGTACAGTGCATAGCAGTTCCTGCCCAGTGGGAAGTTCCTTCTTCTGCTCCTGGAAACCAAAACCTGGGGATGGGACACACCGGCAGACTGGCACCTTAGGGAGCATTGAGCCCCTGACATGCTTTCTGCATGGAGCAAATGCATGGAGGACGCCCTGATTGCCTTTCATGGGTTTAAATCCAGTCTTGTAGTATTATCATGCCTGCAGAAAGAGAAGGAAAGAGGAATATCTTTTGTTCCCAGGCTCTTAAGCCATGGGGTTAGGGCTGCGGTACCAGGCAGCCGGCATTTCTGCAGCAGCAAAGATGAAAGTCAGACAAAATAATCCAAAGAAGTGCTTAACTGTGACTATTAAGTCCCAAAGGATTTATCAGAGTTTACTTTCCTCTGACTTCTAGGAGAGACTTCAACTGAAGTCCATTAAGCAAATTAAAAAGCAGAAGGAAAATAAACACAGATTAATGGAGATAGGAATTTTATGAAGAAAAGGAAACAGCCAGACCTTGTGACAAAGCTCCTGGCCTGCTATTCAGGTTTTAAGGCCCTCAGACCTTATAAATGGAGGAGATTATTCTCTTCACGTTGCCCTGCTGGTAGTCGTAAAAGAGAGTTAATAGAATTTTTTTTCCCCCACTGAGAAGTCCTGTAGAAACTCAAGTAATAATATAATCCATAATGTTTCAGTTCAGTGCGTGACATACAGCTATTTGTTCCTTTGTTTCCAGGCAGGGAATCAGGCTGTAAATCTTGTAGTGACACAGATACTGTACTGGCTCTGTGGCATTTTATCTCCTGCTGAAACTAAAGCCCATCTGAGCAGCTTCCCACACAATTAGGGATTTGCATGTCTGAATAACTAGGCAGGATTTTAGTATTTATTGCTTCGACATAATGATTAACATTTAATCCACAGGAGATATTACCAATATGTTTGAAACCTCATTTTGCTGTTAAAAAATACTTTGAGAGCAAAAAGATGAGCAAATAATGCCATCATGGAGCCTTGTTATTATCTTTATGTAGTTTACATTGAAGCAAATGGTCCCATAGAGGGGAAGTTCCTTTTGCTGCTCCTCTTCTAAGTGATTTTCTATTTTTCATTGAATTTGTTAATGTTCATGGCCAAAAACAAAGAGATTTTTGTTTTTGAATGGTAAAACAAGAGTAAATAAACACCTCCACCACGCCGTGTGGCCAGGCCCTGGTTTGGCTGTGTGGTGGCACCAGCCCCTGGGGGAGGAGTGGCTTTCATTGGCTCAGCTGGAGATGTGACACATCAGGAGCCAGCACTGACCACTCTGGGATATACAGAAAACCTCTTTGGGGTCTCGCCACAAACCTGAGGAAAATGGGCATGTTCATATTTCTTTTTACTGCCTTGACCTTCTTGCTAACTGTCTTTGCAACATCTAACCCAGTACCAATGTGTAATTAGTCTCTTGCCTCTGTTCCTCAGTTGATCTGTGTGATGATTCTTGGTTCGACACTTATTCACAGGCAACCCCCTGTAGCAATTAAAAACATTTTAAACACAAATTTACTTGAGTTTTGTTCATGGGAGGCGTTGGAAACTCTTCTGATATTATTCTAAGCGAGAAAGTGGTGTTTCTCTCTGTGAACATCCTATAATGTGAACATAAAATATAAAATATACCCCTATTTTAACTCTGTTTGTTTAGAGGCAGATTTGAAGCCTTCTCTCAGACAAACGTCCTGGACTTGTAGGGTGTGACTCACTGTGCGTGCAGGTGATTGTGTAAAAGGTGGTTGTGAACACCAGGGTTAAGGGTTAGTGAGTTTAGGTGTGGCTTCCCAACAGCAGCGGGTTCACGCACGTCACAGCTTCTGCTCAAAGGCTGACCAGCACCAGGGGAAGAGGCTGAGATGTCTGAGCAGCTAAAGCATGCAGCCCTTCCCTTAGTGGGTCCCATTTGTCAGCTCTGCAGTTCCCATGGAGCCCCTGACCTCTCACTGCTGATATCAGAAAGCTGCCAAATGGCAGTGCCTGAAGCTCTGTGTTTTCCACGTCTGTGCTGATAAAACCTGTTTGTGGCTGTCCAGCACAGCCCCTGTGTGCATGCATGCCTCTGTGCACACCCTGACAGGAGCAGGAGGCATGCCAATGGCTGGGAATGAGCAGACAAACTTCCACTGCTTCGGTCTTTGCAAAACATCTCACAGGAGAGACTAGGGAGGAAGGTACAGAGAAAAAGTGTTACAGAAAGACATCTCAGATGAAAAATGTATGTTCAGTAAACAGCACATCAACTAGTAGACTAGCCCTTGTAGATTGCTCTCTGTCTTAGGCTTGCAAAGTCCTTCAAATAACTTCTTTCCAAATTTTTTGCAGTCTCTTATCTTAGGTGGAAGCACCTTGCATGGACGCAATTCTTCCCAGAACCTCTGAGACCATTAATCAATGAAATACCCTGATGAATCAACATAACAGGACTTGTTTGGTTCAGACCTGGACCATCCCTGGGCCCCTGGGCTGCTGTAACCTAGGAAGACTGTGTAGGCAGAGTAACCAACAGGCTGAGCAAACAGAAGTGAGGGGAGAAAACAATTCCAATGATCCTATAAACATGTGGTTGTCTGAAGTCCCGAGGCATTTTGTGCAAGAACAGTGGTGTTAACCACTGAAACCTGAACACGTTCCAAGTTGAGGGACAAGATTCTGCCTTCAGATTCCCCCTCCCCAAGGCTGCAGTTGGGCTCATCACTGGGTTTGTGTCCTGGGGCAGGGCTGCTGGAGCCTGGCTCCCTGTGAGAGCAGCCTTGCTGCTGTGCTGAGGGGAGGTGAGTAATTTGTCAGCACCCATGGCCAGCAGGCTCAGGGCCCCTGTGGTGAGCTCTGCATGATCCTCTGCATGTTCAGCACACTGTTCAGCTGTGCTGCCCCAGCAAAGCAGGGACTTTGCAGTGGCAGGACCTGCCACTTCAATTCATTGTTCCTGCCACTTCAATTCATTATTCCTGGCCAGAACTTAGAGCTAAGGTGGCATCAAGGGGCACAACTGCTGTCATTGATGTTCAGGAAGCATTGGAGGCTCTGTGAGTCCTTCTCCTGGACTAGTGACAGGAGGTTCCTCATAGGGAATGTGTTCCTATAAAAAACAGAGCCTGCCTGTAATGGATATGAATTTTATCTGTGTAGTACCTGAATAATCTCTCTTTGCTTCTTCTGTCCTCAGGGAAGGCTGGACAATGCACTGCAAGGGAGACCTGTGGGAGTGGGTGGAAGGACTGACCTGTGAGAAAGTCCCAGCTCTGCTGTGCTGACAGGCACTGCCTCTCCTCTGCTGCAAGGGGAGAGCTTCCCCCTTACTGCACAGTGTTTCTCAGTGTTTGCAAACCCAATGTATTCCACAAGGTCTAAAATAACTTTTAACAATACAGTTAGGGTTTTTTTTTTTATGAACTTGACTTTCCATTTTCACATGTGATTTAGGGTTCAGCTTCAAAAGATTTTCCCCAGGGTCTCTTTTGTGCATGTTTGAAGGGGGCAAGGGGGTGAGGGTCAGGAGCTGGGTAGATAGCAATACCCTTGGACACAGCTGATTTATCTTGAATTTTCAAAGACGCTGAGAAAGGGAAGACCTCAAAACCACATGCAAATCTGCAGGCTTTCCAATGCCTCTTATTTCTGTATTTGTAATAAAAACACAAGAAGACACAGCCCAGAATCCTGCCAGGTAAAACTTGTATCTGCTCAGCAGTGCAAGCTATCCCCGTGGAAGTTTAAAGTGCTGCACAAACCCAAAATTTTTCTCCACCATGGAAAGGCCACAGTGCCATGGAAGGAGATGTCTGGTTTGGAAATATCTGCAACTCACAGCTGTGAGGATTCAAGGCAGGGACAGAGAGGGTTAAAGAGAAAGGGTGGTGGAAGAGTCTGTCACCACAGATGAGCATTAGCTCTGTCTGTTGTTTTCTTTGAATGCTTGGGAAAGTACAAAATTACAAAGGAGTATTTTTTTATTATGCTGTAGTGGCTGTTCTTGTGTTTAAAAGGAGAAAAGAGAAAAAAATCAGAGCAACCTATTTGTTGTCAGTAGCTTGGTTCTGAATCAAAGTCTTACCTTCTAACACTGCCAGCCTTTGAAATCCAAGCCTAGGTGTAGAGATGTATGCCAAGAACAGACATTTTAAATGTGTGATGATCTTCACCAAAGATTCAGATTAAAATGCCAGTAGTTCCCAACAGAAAATATATTTTAATCTTTGTAAGATTGTATTTGTTCCTGTTCCAAGGAAAATCTGGGGCAATTTTTATACAATACCAGGAATTAAGTGCAAAACTTTAATCTGTGACTTAGTTGCACATTTTGTGAGCATTCTGGGGATGGTGAATATCTCAAATACTTGAATGGTAGCTGGAGTCCTGCAATAGGTATAGAAACACAGGGGAACCGGGTTCACTTCTAGATGTGATTAGCCACATCCCATGGAATCTTTGGTAACTTCCTCAGCAAAATCTGTAGTTGAGTCACAGCAGAGCTCTGAGGACACAGGGCAGCTGCCTTGTGTAAGGTGTGACAGAAAGCGTGTCCCTTCCCTTCCACTTAAGCTAAAAATCTAGGTGTCCAGTTTAACTTTTATTTGGAAACAGAGTAAGGAACTTTGTTTCAACCGTATCCATCTGAAATCCCAAGGAAGGCATAAAGTATGTTTCCTTCATTTTCTCGATGAAAGCAGCTTTTCCATTTATTTTTACAAGGCAGTGTTTGCAGGGGAAATTTGATAATCCTTATGAAAAAACACTGCATCCCAATCTGCAGCCCCTCTGGTGACACGAGGACTGCAGGTGATCTGTCACCCTGTCATGTGTGAACAGTGTAAGTGCTGGAGGACCTTGCCAGCACACATGGACAACAGGGATCATGAGATCATCTACAGGCACATTTTAGAGGAACAAGAAACCTCCTACAAAGATAGAAACAAATTAAATAGAGGGCCTGATCCTGTTTCCCCATGAATTTAAAGGAAGTTTTACCACTGATTTTAACAGCAAACAGGACTGACCTTGTAGTGTATGTCATCAAACAGCTCTGGATTGCTTGAGAAAATTTCAACACTTCCATTATACGCCCGATCTTTCAAACTGGACGTAAACATACACTTGGCAGAAATCTCAGGCTACAAGTAAGTTAGGAGATTTGTCTTTAACATTTTTTCCAGTCACAAAGAAAAGAGAGAGAGAGAAAGAAAGGGCTCTTTTGGGATGTTTTTAAGTTACTGTTGCTATGCAATAACATTGATCATCTTTGCACTACCCTGCCTTAAAAATGGATTCATTCATTCTCAGAGAAAAAAAAAAGTAAAATAAATTAATTAATTGATGCTGCAATCACTATTTTCCACTGCAAGAGAGGTAAGTGATACCAGCCAATGTGAGGAAACTGCTGCTAGAACAGGAATGGTGACTTGGCTGATGTGTGGCTTGTGGTCCACAAGAGCTTGGGAGCCATGAGACCATGGCTCACAGAACCAGGAGCAGAGTTCTGTGTGTCCAGAGCTGCAGGCTGATCCTGGGGGTGGGAACAGGGTAGCTGGAGCTGCTGGAATTGGTGTTATATACCATCCCAAAACCCAGCTGTGTGTCCAGGCAGCCATCCCTACAATGGAGCTGTAATTTTCTGAAAAGCAGTGTGAGACCAAATTATCTGTGTAACTGCTACAGGGATTTAAAAGTGTTGGTATGACATCCATGAGGTGAGAGAGGAAAGCTGGTCCTCTGCTCCATGATCTCCAGCCCCACACTCCCAGCTCCAGTGAACAAAGCTGGGATGTCAGATCCATCTGCATGATGGATGCAGAAGATATCCGGGGCACCAGTATATTCCTGCCAAAGATAACTGCAAACTCAGTTTGCCAGTTTATTTTGCTACTTGCAAAATGCCACTAGCTTTTTCCAACCTGAGTATGTAGCCAGATTTTTGGATACTGCAGATTATATTTATTAGAAGAAGAAACTGATACTTAATTTATTTCCTTAGTGCAATCCCCTGTCTTTACAGACTTAGAAAGAGTGCGTTGGGCACAGGATGACTCATGCTACCAGGGACAATTATGTGCTCCCAATTCAAAATGAAATTTCTCATGGTGCCCTCCCAAATTGTTCCTTGTGTGAAAGTCTGTCTGTGTGGTCTGGCATGCCAGCTGCCAGGCTGTCCCTTCTCTGCCTCTGCTTGTGGGCTCCCTGCATCCCTCTTTTACACCCAAACACACAGCCACCATCACTGGTCCCTCCATGTGCAGGCCAGGGCAGGTACTTGCCAGCAGCTGTGGAGCAGCTCCTCTCCAGGCTGTGCTCCCTGCCTGCTGGAGCCCTGCTGTTACAGCTACTGATCCTGGAGCTTACATAAAGAAACACAATTGTTTATACACAGATCCCGAGGGAGAGACTGGCAGCTTCATTGTAATTTAATCTAAACCAGGATAAGATAGTAAATATTGTTGTGTTTTTATAAGGATGAAGAAGGGTGAGTAAAGCAGAAGATGCTGAGGGAAGAAACACCTGTATAATTCACAAGGAGGGGAAATATTGAAAAAGCACGAAGTTTTACAGTTTGACCATCTTCACCGGAAAAAAAGTTACAGAGACTGGGGAATCTGTTTAATCCTTTCAAACAGTTTGATCTCCAAACATCACCCATATTCATGACTTGTGCTCCTGCATCAGTAATGTTAAACAGGGGAACCTGGTCCCCTGCACTCAGCTGTATGTGGAGCCAGTCTAGCACAAAATTAGCATTTCTGTTCAGCACTGGTATCTCTGAGATACCTCTCTGGGACTGAGGAGCTCAGCCTGGTGGCCTGATCAAAAAGATCAAGAGAAGATGTGATTACAAAGCATAAATACCATCATGTGGAGAAATTCTAGGGACCAAGATCTGATTTTACCCTGCCCTGGGCTGGCTTTGCAACACTCACCATGCCTTTTTTGGAGGAGACAGTTTGCCATCACCAGCTCTGGTCCACAGCCTATTGTCCCACCCCTAGTACCTGCTGCATGTCCTGTCTCCATGAAGTAGGGCTGAGTGCCATTCCATGCCATTCCACAGGCCTGTCACTTTGCCGCTTGCTGCTCCCCATGATCCCTGTATGCACCATGCACAGGGAAAGGGAGAGATGGTCAGTTCTGCTGATGCTGACAGGGTCCCATGGACTCCTAAGAGGGAGGCACTGGGGGGGGAAGACAGAGGGGAAGACAATCGTGGACTCAGCTGGAATGAGGAAAGTCTCAAGGGTCCCATGGTTCAGTATTTTTGTCTAACTTGCGTGGCAGTGGGAAGTATCCTTCATATTTTAGATCTCAGACATTGTAATTGGATTCCCAAGGTTATTAGAGAATGGGTGAGTGTGGGTTTACTACAAAAGCCTTGACATTGAACCTGGCCCTCTTTTCCTGGGTGTCAGTGCCTTGCTGAAAATGTAGACTTTCTAATAGTAAGGGGTGTGCCACCATGTGGCTCTCAAAAGGTATTTGGAAGTCACATTTGGCTTTCAGTGAGGAAAAGATGATCTAATGGACTTTTCTTGGTGTGATGTCTATGAGTCCTTTCACAGTTTCCCAGGACGCTCAGTGTGTTTGCTCACGTCACTCGTGCAGCAGCATGGGGCAGGGATGCAGTTCCTGTGAGAAGCATCACCCCTGTCCTCCTGCAGCCCATCCCTCTCTCCTGCCCCAGGGGTTGATTCCCACTTGGCTGGACCACGTCCTGGCTGTCTCCAGCTGAGACTCCCCTGGGCTAGTGCCACTGGGGTTGCTGCAAACTGTATCAGGAAAATTACTTCGGATTTGTGCCAGACTCAGTTCTCCCTCAAGGCCACAGGACACTTTTTATCCTGAACTCCTTCTTTCCACATTCTGTTCTCTTTTAAACTGTTTTGGGCTGATGTCATGCATGCTGGTCTCAGCTAGAGGAGTAATCTTCCTGGAAACTTTGAACAAAATCTCCTCAGCATCTTTCAAATGGGAGAGTGGTAAAAAAGACTTTTATAATTGTTAAAAGTATAATCAGTTCTTTTGGCAATGCTACAGAAATATAGATGATGTTGAAAAATTACCAGTAATACAAAATTGGGAGGTTGGGGTTTGTACTGTACTTGGTTGAAGGAATTTAAAAAATAACCACATAAGATCTACCATGTCCTGGGATCTGCTCTAATATTTAAGATTAATAAATTCAACTCATAAGCAACATTGCTGTATAGTTTTACTGGATTTTGCATAAGAAAGCAGCTTTGTGATGGCTGTTTGGATAATTTTCATGATGGAGTTTGTAAATGGAATAACAATCAAACACACTTCTCCTGTAAGAATGTCCAAATCACAAAAAATATTCAAAATCCCAAGCATCAACCTCATTCGCTGCATTTCTTAATGTTAGGCTACAAGAAAATCCATGTGGACAAGTAAATAGAATTTATGGGTGAGCTTGTTAGAAAACCTGGATGATTTTTTCTCTGATCTGTACAGTCTATGCTGGTACCACATGCTAACCAGGTCCCTTTGTAAACATACTGACCTTGCAGTGCACACTGGTTCTGGTTAAGTAAGAGTCCCATGGAAGACAAAACTAGCCTCATTCACATAATTCACATACAAATTTGTTCTTTAAAACTGCAAAATATAGTGTGAACAAAGGAGTAAAAAAATCAGGATGTTTGTGCCATAATTTAAGACCACAATTAAAATAATAAAGCAAAGGGCAAAATGTGATGCTGTTGCAGCACGTGTCCTAGCAGCAGTGGATATGGCACTTTCAGTTTTATGGTTGAATCCATAATAGCCAATTGTTTGTTGGAAGCACTATTGTATAGAGTTTAAAATCTTCTGGTAATGCCTTCATGTCAGCATTTTCTGGCTATTAGAAATTTCATTGTGCTGCTCTAAGTTGGCAGTATTTTGTATTTAAGTTCCACTACTATGAGTTTTGCTTGTGTTTTACTAAAGAGCAGTATAACACAGACCCTCAGGGGAAATTCCATTCCCCTTATTAAAAAATTGTGGCTATTTTATTTTCCTTATCTCTGCCATCCATTTCCTTTTGTTTCTCAATGCATTGCTGCAAATCACTAAGACATTTCCTTGTCTGCTTTGCTTTGGACCCTTTTAATAAAAGCTCCTACATAATCAAAGTCACAGGATTCATTTGATGAAGTGAACTGGTTTTGCTGAAGGGTCAGAGTTGGAGATTTAGCATTTCATAAAAGCAAAAGATCTAAAGGCAGGAGAAATGGACAACAGTTTTTACAAGATATCAGATAAACATCCAGTAACAGAGAGTGAAATTCAGCTCTTGCAAAGCAGAACAGCTCAGTGTGATCCGTTTTAACTACAACCAGGTGATGGGAGCCAGCCTCTCTGCAGAAAAGTGAACCTCGCTTCCTTTGCCTCATTAGTGTGTTTTCTGTGGCGTGATGTCATGGCCAGGAGGTACTTTGTACTCAACAATGCAGGGCTGACAAGGAGTGGTGTAACATAAGAGAGAGAAAAACATGGGAGCAAAAACATTCTCCTGTTCCCTTGCTTGTAGATACTACTCAGGCTGCTGCTCAGCGGGCAGCAGTAGCTCAGACTCTGACCCTGAGAAACAGTCACTGACTGTGTGCTTTCCTCAGGAGCAAAATGCTTGAATAGCCAAAGTTTCTCAAGAAATAGCAAGTTCTGGCAAATATCTGTGTAAAATACATTCTTCTGGCATTGCCCACTCAAACTATTTCAACATTGTCAAAACAAAAGTCTATGTTCGGTTTGTCCCCTTGTAGTGTTGCTGTTGCTGCTGGGAGCAACCATTCAGGTTCCTCGTGTCCTCAGCTCTCCTCACCAGGGTGCACCTCAGCATGTGAGCCATGACCAAACAGCTCCCAGAAAGCTCCCCCCTTGGAGGGGCTGCAGGAGCATTGGAGGACATCTTCCAGGAAGTGGCTTCATCCACCTCACCATCAAGCAGGCTCAAAGCACACATCCCACTACATTTCAACATGCTGAAAAGTCTCGGTCTTGAGAAGACTGAAATGAAATGGTTTATGTTATTTCCCTCCCAAATTCAAAGTGCTGACCAGAACCACCTTTTTGGCCCTAAGATCTAGGCTGCTATGAAGTGTCAGAGTGCCTACCTCTCAAGAAGTGGTAGCTCAGTGAGCAGGAGACAAACAGTGAGGCCATTAGTGTTAGTCTTAGCCTTTTTCATGTTAATTAAGGTGTACTTTTAGGCAGAGTTAAACATTCACAGTGGGATTCAGCTCACCTTACTCTTGTCTGTCAGCTGTGGGATACACAGAGCTCCTTGGAGTTAATTTAGTGCTTAAACACAGGCACCAAGAGACAGTGGAGACCAAGAGGTTTCCTGATGTGGTTTCCTGGTGTGGTGTCTGGCTGCAGGTCTGTTTGAATGTTCTCCACAGGTCCTGCATGATACCACACAGACAGTGCAGATACCCCAATCCCCTAGATCATCTCTGATGGCACTAGCTGGTCATATTTAAGCAACTGACCCGAACTCTCTTGGCCACATTAGCTGATTCTCCATTGCCTGTAACAAGAGATTAGATATCCAGTGTTCAGACATCTACATTTAACTGCCTGCACGTGAGCGGCTAAATCCTACACTGAACTCTAGGGTGACTATCAGGAAAATTATTGTCTTCTTTACAAGAAGAACACTTGCAAATTCAAGAGTTACTGTCCTTACCCCCAGGCAAAGAGCTGCTCCTAGATATTGCTTAGTTTTTGTCCCCTAAAGCATCTCTTTGATTCTGCTGTGGGTTTTTTCCCTGCAAGTTATGGAGAAGAGGGTTTTAGTAAGGGTTTGAACCTCAAGGTGCTCTGACAGGCTTAATCAATTCCCTGTTCAGCACGCCATGTCCTTCAAAACAAGCATGCAGGGTTGTGAGAGGCGTACATCTAGCATGAAATTAATCGAGTTGGAGGCCAAGTTCTCCAAATGTAGGTAGTTCCCTCCAAACATACCTTTGAGTCTTCATCATTCTATTTCTGAAGTTTGGACTTCTCGAAATTTGCCGTGACTAACTTACATTTACACTAATCAGTGTGTAAGTCAAGAAATTGCAATTTTCTCCTCCATGACAGATGTAAAGCAGTTAATGAGCTGCTAACATCTCATTACATGCACCGATGTCATTATGTGGGGAAAAAATACAACAGGGATGCCTGAAGCAAGATTTTTAGTCACTGAGATCCAAGGACTTGATCTCAACTACTGACTCAAATTGAAACATTTAGGATGAAATTTGGTGCCTTAATACCAGCAACTCTGACACTACTGCGCTGTATGGGCTTCTCATTCTCCTTGTTTCTTTAATGCACTTAAACCCTGTTGAGGTAATGGGAGGGGCATGGTTGGGAACTTCAGAGCTGTTTTAATTCAATTGTAACCTTGGCACACTTTTACATTTTAACAGATCCTACAGTAACGTGTTCCAAAACCCCACAGGAGATGGCTAAACTTTGTAGGGCCTGACTCAGATGAAAATATTCTCACAGGTAGTTAATGAATGGTTTGCTCTTGTTTGGAATCACTCACACTTTGGCACATACTGAAGTTCTTCCCTGATAAAGCTACAACACTGTAAATTCTGCCAGCCCTGGACAACTAGGAAGAAATCTGAGCACACTTAGACACCATAGAACCTCAAGTAGTGTGTGCTTGCTTCTGCTCCACTGGGGGGAAATATCAGGAGAGCAGGGATGTCAGATGGAACCAAGGCTGTCTGTATTCTGTGTGACAGTGCAAGGATAAGCCCAGCTCCACGCAGCAAACCTCTCTGGCTGCTCTGGCTCTGGAACATTTGTCTTGCTGTTATTTTATCTGTGTTCTCTTGAGACTTCATGTGAGGCAGAAGATGTGGATGTCTAGGTCTCTCGAGGGAGCTGCTGGGGCAGCTCAGGTGACGAAAATTCCTAAACCATTTAAAATCTCACAGGGTGAAACACGATCCTCTCCTGCTCTAAACTACTCTGTATCCTTAGACTGTCCCACTTTCTCCCAGGAGGAAGAGCTACTGTAGTCCTCGGACTGAGGCCAGCACTCTCAAGTTGTTCCAGCAGTTGGAGAGAGAGAGAAAAATGGAGCCACTGCCTAAACACAATAAAACACAGCACCAAGGGAACAGGAACAGATTTGCTGCAATATAACCCCTTTGGTGGGAACAGCTTGGGATGCTGCCTCCATGGTAGCTGGGATCTTCATAGCTGCAGGGATAGACTTCTGCTTTTTCTCAGGGAAGCTTCTCTGGGTGTGTGTTGCTGGTCCTGAAGGGTGGCCATCCCCTGTCTGGACAGCAAGGGCTGCCACCACAGCCAACAACCCCCTGGGTCCTTTGAATTGAGCAGAAGAAAGATATTTACTGCCCCTTGCCACTAAGGATTTAGGCAAGGGATGACATGGAGGATATATGGACCCTCTATTCTTTGCCCTGACTCCTGTTCAGGCAGGGAACCTGTGGATGGGTATGAGTGCTGTTTATGGAGTGATTTGCAGGCACAAGGCATTCTGATTTTGGAAAGAGCTGCCTTTCCCTTGCAGCCTTGCACGGCCAGGGGTTCTGGGCACCTTGCTTACATAGGAGCCAAAGTCTGGGAAGGGATATGGAGATGTGTGTCCCAGGGCACCAAGCCTTGTCCTATGAGAGAGCCCTGCAGCTGGGGTGGTACCTACATAGCTATGACAGCTGCTTTCCTCATCTCACCATCCACAGGGCTGCTAAAGCCCAGTAAGAGTTAAAATGCAGAAACATTTCTCACCACATTTTGAGAGCAGGAGACAGGCAGGTAACAGGCAGACCTGCAGCCCTTTCCCCATGCACCTTTCCTTCACCCATATGCAAGATTTATTGTTATGAAGGGAGAAATCACAAAGATCTCCCACTGCTGCAGAAGGACCATATATGAAACCTAGTCTAAATTCACAGAGTAATCAGAATTGCTTTTCAGAAGAGTATCTTGTTACTGGCTAAAACAAACAGCATAGTTACCACCAGGGGAACTGCCAGATCCCAGGAGGGCAGATCATGAAAGATTAAATAGTTGTCGGGGGGAAAAGGAAAAAAAAGAGTGGAAAAACACTTTTTCTACAAAAATCTGCCTCAGATGGAAATTAAAAGGAGTCAAGCAAGAGAAGGTGGATTACCCTCTCAATTCGGCAATTAACCCCAGGAGGAGAAGGGGAAGAAGATGTGCTGTGCTGTCCATGGGTGCATTGACGGTGACCACGGGGCGGGGGCTGTCCCTGTCCCAGCCAGGCTGCACTTTTGAACCGAGCCATTGAGTCAGGCCCTGCAGACCCACGGGAAGATGGAAACAGGATGACTGGACCTTTGATGTTGCCAGGGTGTAATAGCGAGAGGAGACGAGAGAGCCTGCGCTCACAGTAACACACTGTCTCTCATCAGCAGCAGCACATTAATTTGCCAAGTGAGGATCATGCGGGAGAAGCAAGGGAGCGGCTTGTCGGGAAAAAAGCAATCGGGAGGGGGACGGGGAGAGGAGGGGGCCGGGGCGGGGGGGGGGGTGAAGGGGAGTTCGGGGAAAATTGCTGAAAATTACAGTATTCAGCTTTTGGTGACAGTATATCAAAGCCCAGCTTCTGCCTTTATGATATTTAAATCCCTGCCGCTTCCCCAGCAAAGCAGCATCGGCACAATAGAAACATTATGCACTAGGCGGGGAGGGGGAGCGCCGCTGAAACGGGACTCGCTTCGGGTTGGGATGCCGAGCGGGACTTGGAGGGCCTGATGGCTCCACGGCAGGGATGAACAAAGTGTCCGTCTGCAGCGACAGTGTCCTGAGGAGGCACTTTGAATCCGTCTCCTGTTACACGGTTCGCAGCACACGCACGCTCTCTCACACACGCAGAGCCACACGCACTCTCACGCTCTCCCTTCCCTCGCAGGGGAAACAGCCCGGGCACTGCACGGGGCAGGAGCGCTGGGCATGCAGCAGCATTAACTGACACCTCAGGAACGGGATTAAAGCTCCTTCCAGGGAGCCTTCTACTCGGTAAAAAGCTTCTGTCTCCCTCATGGAATTGGCGATCTCTTCGCTGGCTGTATCAAGTGCACCTCCAAAATGATCATCTTCCTCAGCCAATGGCTCCCAGGGGCCAGCAGGGAGCAAGAGAGGACACAAATCCCTGGAGATCAGTCGGGGACGGTGGAGGTGAGGTGTGTGGCAGACATCCCCACCATGCCAGAAGGAGGTGAGCTGCAGGAGAAGGACAGGGAGACCCCAGCGTTTGGGAGAATGCAGAGCCCTGACAAGGGTCTTGTGCCCATGAAGGGAGCCAGCGTGGCAGCCCCAAGCAGGTTTCACACACATCCACATGTCCACGACTGGGCACTGGCTGAGGGGAAGAAGCAGCGTCAGAATTCCTCGCTGGAATCAAGTCGCAGCCCAGTGCCACTGAAAGCCTGAGCCAAGTGGCTGGCCAGAGGTGTGTCTCTGAGCAGCAGAGCCAAGGGGCCGAGGGGAAGGCAGCTCCTCCTGGCACAGGTTTGACATCAGGCTGGAGCTGCCTGTGCTGCCCACATGTAATTCTACCCGCAGGGATGGAGCAAGTTAGCAAATGTTAGCTGGTAAATAAGTTATCCTTAAGGAGCCGTGCAAACATCAGCACAGCCCTGCAAGACCCTGTGAGGGAGGCAGCTATCTCCCCTCTCCAGACGGCTGGAGGAGGTTGGAGTGCTCTCATAGCTGTCCTCAGAAGTGCTTATACGCACGGAGGAAATCTGTGCCGGGGCATGGCTCACCCAGCATTTTCTGCCAAGCCCCAGCCCAGGGCTCAGCTCATGAAACCACCTATTATCTTTAAGGCACCATTTGCCGAGTGACAACATCAAAGCCCTTTGTGTTCATGAAGCTAAACTGGCTCTTTATGAAAGGAACAACAGCATTCGAGCATTGTGCAGATGGACTTGCTCTGCCGCCTCCCTCCTGCCCTTGTGCTCCCAGGCTGGTAACACCTTCCTTTCCCAGGATATGTATGGAGGAGCAGGGGATATTAAGGAATTAGGCTGGAAGCCAAAAGCACTGCCCTCTCTGTGTGCAAATCCTGCAATGGCCTCCTGGAGGAAATGAAAGCTTCTTTCATTAGGAAAGACACTGAAGTTACACCAGAGGTACGTTTGGCCGCAGGATCAAAGGCCAGGCATGTATTTTAACACTTCATTGTGTTTTACAGGTACAGCTACAAGTCACAGAGGCAGAGAAAGGTGTGCCTTGTCCCCTCTGGGATTCATGGCGGGTTAACCCCTCCTGTTACTTGAAAGAGGACAAGCACACCTGAGTGCTCCTGACACAAAAGTCATGAGGAAGAACAACACCAAAAGCCCTGCTCAAAGGTAACATAACTTTGCAAAGCAGGCACAGCATAAATTTCTCAGTCCTTCAGCCAAATGAATCCAAACAAGGGTAAAATGACAGAGAAGACTCCCAACGGGAAGGGCAGTGCCCCAGCTGCTGGCTTGAGGAACCATTAAGAAATACAAAAGTATCCTTCCCCCACACTGCAATTCATCATCTCTGTATATTCAAGGGAAGCTGTATTTCTATGAATGTTTGCCTTGGAAAAATAATCCTTTTTTTGCCTCTTGATTGTCTGTGAAAACAGCAGAAGGCAGCCAATCTGGCTCCATTTACAGTCACATGAAGGAATGGCAAGTCTTCTTCAAGAATACCAAGAAGGTATTTCCAGAAGATCTTTGTGACAGCCCAGCTGATGGTCCATGGCTGGCACACTGCCCTGTGAGGCTTACAGCCCAGAGAGGCTTCAGCTCGGGGGCCTTTCTTGCAGTATGTTTTGGAAAGAGCATGTCTTGAGCTGGAGATGCTCAGTCAGGAGCAATAAGCTATCTGGAGCATATCTAGAAGTCTTGTTAGAGAAAGACTTTTGTCCAACAGCACTGCTTTTTCTCTTCAGATCAATAAAACATAGCAGAACAAGAAGAGCAAATCTGATCCTCATGAGGGATGGGCAGAAAAAGGGCATTTCTTCTGCACTGGTTCAGGGCAGCAGCTCATCTCCTGTGATGAGATCTCCTCCCTGCTCTCCTGAAGAACCTGGTGCTCACAGAGTGCCCAGGGAACAAGGTGAGTGAAGAGCCAGCAAGGACAGATGGACACAGCCCCTGAACAGTCCCCCTGACATCCAGCAGCCCATAGTAAAGGTGCTTTTGAGCACGACACAGGTATTTTAGATGCCATTGATAGATTTTTGTTAATTTGTCTTTCGGAACCCATGCAATCATTTAGCACCCAGAAATTCTTTTGGCAAGGGGTTTCACAGTTTCACTACACTTTATTGTTTGTATGAGATAAGACTGGTGCACAAATGATAAAATGCCATAATATTGTCACCAGGACAAAGCCAAAGTCTGTTTTGCCTTTCCTAGAACGTCCACCAAGGTTAGGATTCAAACCTCTAACATCACTTGCATTTAATATTTGGCTTCCATGTGTCAGGACTTAATTTTTAAAATTGCTATTGGGATTTTATAGATCAAATTTATGGGGAGAGAGCAGAAGGTGGGAGAGGTGTTAAGTCATGCAGCAATGGGGGCATGTGCAATGGATTTGTCACAGCATTTGCCTTTGCACTTTTCCTGTGCCCTGAGGCTAGAGCAGTAAGGATTGGCCTGCATGTCTGTACATCCTGCATGCAGCTAGAAAAGAGATGGAAAAGCATTTTTCCAGCATTTTTCAAGCAATAATTCCTAATTTTTTTCAGTACAGAGGGAGAAGAGCTGAATTTCCACACAGCTGTCATATCCAAGTGCATGTAAGAGCACACTGAGTACATCAGCTGGAATTGTTCTAGAAGCTCTAAGCATTGTTCTGTGGTTTCTTCTCTTTCCAAGCACCTTTATTTCCCTGATTTCTAGCCAGGAACACAACCTGGAGTGCCCAAGGGCTGTGGCAAAGACAGCTGTCATGACATTTCCAACCTAACCAGAAGTACAGGAAATATCCCAAGAAAGCTTGTTTTTATAGGCTCCCTGAAGGCTTGCATATGTCAGATATGCTTATCCAGACCAAACCCAGCCTTCCTGAAATTCACCCCTCACTAACGTTAATGTTTTTTTCCATGTCAGTTTGAGTAGTGTGAGATTTTTGGCAATCAGGGAGTAGTAAAGATTTGTTTACTGCTGTTTTGGAATGGATGTTTTTTTGTTTGCTGCAATTCATGCCAAAGGAATATTTCATAACAAGTAATATATTTCAGCCTATTCATTCTTTTCATGATTTTCACTTACTGTAGGGTTTTTGTTTCAAAAGCTTGTGTTGTTCAGCAGTGGCCAACCACATAAAGAAAAAGGAGGTGAGAAAAGAGAAATAAAAAAGGGTGATTTTGTAAGAAGCTATCCCTTTCTTGATAATTTCAAAGGTAAAATCTCAGAATTGTGCACAGCAGTTCAAAAACAAGGGAGGACTATTAAACTGTCACATTTTCAAGTTTCAAAATTTTACAGAAATGGTGACTTAATCTGAGAACAGTATTGATTCTATCATATATCCTTGTTTCTTGGCTCATCTACCTTAAGTGAATATTTTTAATCATGTTTCCAGTGAAAATATGCACTGCAAGAAAGCTGAAATGAGTTTTCCATTACCATCAGGCTTAAATTTTGCTTCTGCAAACTTTGATTGTTCAAAACTGCACCAAAAATACCTTTAAAGGGTTTTCAGTGCCTGACATTAATTTACTTAAATATGTAAATATTAACCAAATATTTTTGTAGGGTTGTCTGTTTTGAGGCAGTAGGAGGTTGAATAAGTATTAAGCCCCCAGGTAAGATTCCTTGTCTAATGCAAAATAAAACCACATGGGCCCACTGTTAGTACAGAAGGCATAATTTTTCAAAAAAAAGAAGTTTGTTATGCATTCCTTTTTATGGGAAGATTTCTAAAGTCAGCAAAGTTTGTGTCCTTGGTAAAATACCCAGAATTGGAAGATCTGCTGAGAGCTGCAGAACTCATCTCAGAAATGCAGCTCTCTTGGCCCCATTGTCATTATCTGATTTAGAATGCAAGATATATCCTGCATTGGGAGATACAATCTACATATCCCAGTGTGTTAATAACTTGACCCCCTCCAAAGGTCCTGCTGTGTGTATTGAAGCTGTCTATTAATTCCCTTGTGGACTGCTGGTTTTGGTATTTAATCTCCAGGAAGAATTTAAGAAGGTCAAAGTCCCCTTCTTTGAGGAATGCCATACAAGTAATAAAACAAAGTACATTTGCCCCTCAAAGAGCTAGAGGTCTGGGAGCTGTGTTGACAAGAGACCTTTGGACTATTTATACTCCTATTAGAAGGAGGGGGAAGGGCAGGGAGATACTGTAGTTTAATAAGTATGGGAAGATTGTTAATACACATGGAGTTTCAGCCCCATTGTGACATTTGATTTATGTTAAATATAGTGAGGGGGTCAAGATCTCTTTTCACACCACTGCAATCCTATGGACCCCCTTGGTCTGTGCCTGGTGGCTAGAATTTGGATGGTGCTTGATTTCTTGGAGCAAAGAAGTTTAGGATGTAATAAAAACTCCACTAAGTTCCCACAGAGGGATCTGCTCAGAGTTTCTGTATAGGTAAGACCTCAGCACAAAGCATCACTAAGCCCAAAGACCAAACAGAAAAAAATCCCTAAGAGGTATACTTGATAATGCTGACTCAATCTTAAATCCCAGCTTCAAGCAGACCTTCCCCTGTCTGCAGAGGACTTCCAAGACAGCAGCATTAAGGCCTCCCCACTGCTGAGAGAAAGACCAAGACCCACACCAAAACATTCAAGGACTAGGATTTGCCAGGTTATAATACAGAGGTTCCTTGGTTGGAGACTCACCTGGTATTTTATGCCATTGTCTCAAAACAGCTGTGGAGACACAGCCAAAATTTCCAAGAGTCATTTCAAAACATGCATCTGTTGTGGTGACTCTGAGCACATCTGGGGTTGCTGCAGGGTTCTTGGACTTGTTCAGCACCCACAAACAGCTCATGCCTCACGGAGTGGGGCCAAGCCAGGCTGCTGATGTTACATGGTATTACCCCAGATCTCTGATTAGGTTACTGGGCTTTCCAGCTCAGCTTTCCAAGAAAAATAGAGTAAGTATGATAGCACTGTTTGTTCTTGTGTTGGTCAATCTATCTGTTCCTTCAAGCCTGATGGCCAATTCGTATTAGGTTTTGGCAGTAGAAGATGCTTCAAGGCATTACATTCCTGCAAACTGATTTAAATGTGTGCAGTACAGAGAGCCTGGAAATACCTCCAAAAAGTAAAAGCTGCTACATAACCTCAACCTATTCAACTCCAGGAAATGCACAAGAAAAGAAGACCAAAACTGAGACTTTGGTTGGTTCAGGGGATTGTGAAGTTATTTCCCATGAACTCTGGAGGCCAGGGAGTGCAGTAGTGAGCAGCCTTGTGAAAGCCTGCAAATCCTCCAAAAAAAGGTCTAATTAAATTTTCCCATTAATCTGGGAAGAAAACACCTTTTCAGCTCAGCTTTTACAAGGAGATGAAAATTAAGGCTGCGAATACAATCCAGCCCCAGTGCATGGTCAGGAGCTGATGGCACAGGCTGTGCTCCCTGGGGCTGCAGGGCAATGTCCCCCTGCCCCTCGGCAGAGGCAGCATCCTCCCCCTGCTGTGCCCTCAGACACAGCTGAGCCCTGGCTCCATGGCACCTTCACAGCCCAGGTGTGGGCAGATAATGCCTCAGACTTCCCTTTTAGTGCTGCTCTTATTTTATCTGCACTGAGATACCATCGGTGACAAGGCAAGTGTGGGGAGATTTCTTTGACAGTCCTCTCAGACATCTGATTACAAACGGCCTGGGCTTATCCAACGCCTCCCCTGGCTGATAACTTCAAAGGGACTGGCTCTCCTTTCTCCTGCTTCAGCTGCCCAAATAGCTCTTTTTCCAGGGCTCTGATTTAGGCCAGGCTTTTCATAAAATGCATCAGTGTCACTGTGTTCACAGGGCGGGATCTGAGGAGGAATCTGGGCTTCTGGCCTGACAAGCCTAAACTTGGATGGGCAAATCTGCTGAAAATTGAGGTTTTATCTACTTTTCAAATTATTTTTGTGTGTTCATGGGATTCAAAAATTGGATTGAGGTCATGAACCCTTCCTCTCCTCCTCCTGCCATTTGAAACTAGGGTTTTTTTCCAAGACTGATTAGTTCCATTAAAAGACTATTTTCCAAACTAAATGGGAGTTCTGTGCTACTGCATGTCCAGACAGGAGATGTGATGAATCATGAGATGGAAGAAAACTTTGGAATGAAAAGCCCATCACCATTATTAGAAAATGTGGATAAAATCCTGGCCCAGTGAAGTTAGCAGTAAAATATCATTGCCCTCTGTAAAACCAGGTTTTCATCAGCTACTTTTTTGTTTCACTGGAGTTTTTCTTCTCTCCTCCTCCTCTTGGTATCTGTGTTTGTTTTCCTTCAGCCCACTCAAAGGATTTTTTTTCCTCCTTATTTTTTAATAGCTTTCATATTTCTTTTATCCACAACTGTTTCTTAGACTGCTTCCCTTTAATAGAACTCCCTGAAACATCTTAGTTGAACTCTAAGCAGGCTGAGAATAAGACAAAATAAATTTGCCTCTGGAAACTTCATTCTTTCCACAATTTTCTGTGGCTTTCACCACCATGCCAGCGAAAAAATAGATGCCTTACATGTAGTTTGAAAGGAGCTTGGTTTGCAGGGTAAGTTTCCCACTGCCAGAACAAGCCAGGGTAGCTACAAAGCACAATGCACATGGATGGCAGGAGGCAGCGTCAGGGATATTTTTTTCCCATTAGACTGGCTTTGCATGGCAGTGAGAAGCAATAACCACTGAAAACACCCAGAGCCAGTGTGGTCCCAAGGGTCAGCACCACTGGCACTGTCCCCAACACCTGAAATTCTGTTAATGTCAGAGTTGCGACACTCATGCAAACCAAGCGCGGGATTTCTGCCTCCTCCCCATTATTCAGGAGCTGAATCTCTTATTTTATGTCTGTTTATCTCTCAGTAGAGCTGAGAGCCCCTGGTGACAGTGCACAGCTGCACTACCAAGGCACACAAAGGCACAACCCACGTCCTTGATAGTTTAATAACTTAGTTTAGCTGTTAATGTCTTAGTTTAACAGCTTAACATTAACTTTGCCATGCTACCAGTTAGGTTTCCTACTGCCCACAGAGTGCATTTGGTGTTTTAGACCTCAGTTACACCTTCTGAGATGAAGATCAGCCTTCAAAAGAGTTCCCTGTAAAAAAAAGAAAAAAAAATTGCAAAAGCAGTGATCTTGCACATCAACTTTGTGTCCAAAACCTTATTTTATGTGAATGGCTGCTGCCCATAATTCCTTGTGAGCATTCGAACTTTGGAAAGACAGAAGTTGCTGGGGTGATAGTCAAAAAGCCAGAAATTCTCTATGCATCAAGCATAAAGGAAACAATCCCAGCACTTCTCCAAATCGAAAGGGCACCCCTAACTGTGTTCACCCCTTCACATCCCACCAAAGGTGGGGGAGCCTCCAGGTCCTGCATGTGGTTTCTGCAGTAGAGAGGGATGCTCAGCTCAGCAGAGCCCCACCAACCACTTTTGTCAGGTGATGGATGTGGTGTGCTCCGAGCTCCTCTCTGCCTGAGCCTGTTTCAAGTACCCAGGTTATCAGGGTGCTGCCATTATAAATGTAAACTGCAAATGGAACATCAAACAACAGCCCTGTCCTGCTCAGCGTCACTGCCACGGCTTGGACAAGGAGGAGCTGCCTGATCATTTCCAGCTCTCAAGCTGCTGGGGAAGGGCTGGGGAGTGACCAGGATAAAGAGCAGCATTCACAACAGCCTCAAACCCCTTCTGCAGGAGGGCTAAGGTCATGCTTTACTCCTACACCCAGCTTTGTTATATTAAGTATAATTCTCTTTACTTTATGAAAACAGGTTAAGAAGAAGAACTGGAGATATTTGGATTAATGTACAAGAACAGGGGGATTAAGAGGCCCTGTCAATTAAGGTGATCCCTTTAAGGCTCTGCCCTTTCACCCCTGGAGCTTGGCTTTAATTCCTGCTCAGACTGATGTGACTAAAGCCCTTCTAATCTGACAGCTGATACAGGTCAGAAGTTAAATGTGTCCAGGCAGCAAAAGACACCATTCTCATGGTCTCCGTTCGCAGGAGTCACCCTGACACGGCAGCCCCAAGCACCCCTCACAGCAGTGAGAGGGGCTCTGTGGCTTTTTTGGCACCCTGTGGTGCTGACTCTCTAAAATGGGATTCTTGCAAGTCTTATCCTTCATGGTTTTGTTCCCCCTGCCCTTCATAATGCTCTGGCCCCGTGAGTGTGCTGCAGAGCAAGTAGCACCTTGTTCCTCCCCACCACAGGGCTTACCCTGGCCCCCAGGGTGCTGTTTCAGTGTTTTCCACACATGGCTGTGTGTTGAGGCAAGGCACCATTTGCAACAAGGCACCCTGCTCCAGTTGCAGCACATACTGTGGATGGAAAGGATTCAGGCTGTGCTCTGCAAGCAGGCTTGGGGGTAATCCCACCCAGCCCTGCAGTCAGAGGTGTAGCTGCCACAGCTCCTGTTGCAGAGAAGATGAGTAGAGTGCTTCAGAGATCGTTCACCCACCTCATTTAGACACCTCTGTTGGAATGGGTTGTGTGTGTAAGTCTGTCTCACGTGCTGATGGGGAATGGGGCTGACACAGGGTTGCCTCAGTCCCCTTAACCAGCTGTTGACTGGCCCTGAGGCCAGTGAGATGGATCTGCTTCTTGTTACAGAGGCTTGCAAAACCTAAACCAAACCAGAGCATGTTGTTATCTAGAAGTGAATGTCATGTCCTAAGGAGGATGCTGAAGATGGTTTATGGGCTGTGAGACCTTCCAGCTTGCACAGCAAACCACCATCAAAATCCATGCCTCAGCAGTACTGGGGGTAGTGATAGCCAGGGCTGAGGGCTGAGCAGACTAACTTGAATAAATGTCTTCTTTCTTAGCAGTACGAACAAAGGAATTGTGGCTCTCTGAGGCTGTGTTTTACCCTGCAAGCAATCCTTCTGGGCTAGGCTTGGGACCTTGCTGGGATCTGTTTTCTCTCTAACATTTTGCACTTGTTCTGGTTCAGAAGAGGACTTTGAAACCTGGCAAGACTGAGCAAGCAGTTCTTTCAGAACAAGAATCACAGATAAAATTCACAATGCTTAAGCTGAAAAAGCAGAAGAGCCTTGTTCCATCTCAGGTAGTTTAAAGGTATTTCTGGGTTAGAGCCATGCAATGGTTCCTTTCTGCTTCTTCTGTGGCTAGGCATAGCAGCAGCAGGGATGAGAGTGTAGACCTATAAGGACACAAGCAGGGAGGAGCAGAAGCCCAGGCCCCACACCCTGAGAAGTCCTTTTCTACTGGTCTGTTCCTACTTTTCTGCTTGGGACTACTTTTTCCTTTCTTCCTCCTCTTTTCTGCTTGCTGGATTCTCACAGCCTTTGCAGCCAGACATTTGTCCCTTCAGCTCCAGAGCCATGGAACTGCTGTGTGCCTTCAACAAGCCCACCACACAGGCTACTTTGGCTGTACTTCAGGGGCCAAAGCCCTGTTTGCAGCCCTGTCTGGCAGGATTAATTTCAGCAATGCATCAAAGTTGCTTTTCCTGAGCATCACCTACAAGAGCTGGATGACCCTGCATGCCTGGCCTGGCTCAGGGGCAGTGCAGGGTTTGCCTTCCCCCACCTAGCTCTGCAAATTCTGCAGCCCAACACAGGTCTCCAAGCACACCCTTGGGTACCCCTGGGGTACAAAACTCAGAATATGTGGGAAGGTCTGACCACAAAAGGAAAGCTTGGGTCATTGCTTCAATATTTAAAGAACAAGGAACATAGGAAGACAGATGCCACTTCTCAGCCATCCAGACATGGAGAGTGAAGTCACTGTAGTCAGGGTGGGTTTGCCTTACTCTACCTCCATGCTCAGCCGCTCTTCTCAGCACATGGTCTAGATTAAGTCCCATTCTCTTTTAAGCCATTAAATCATGAGCTCTCCAGTGCCCCAGTGGGCTCATCTTGGAAAATCTTGCAATAGCTCCAATTTCTGCCAAATCATTCAGATCTTAGCTTTCAACTTGTCTCTCACCCCAGGGGTTTGGCTTCCCCATTGGTGGAAGGATAAAGGTCTTGCACAAAGGCCTCGGGAGAGATGTGCGTGGGCTCGCCAATGTTGCTCTGAAGCAAAAACGGAGTTTGTGTGGGGGTGTGCTTATGTAAAACTCAGTGCTGCAATTCACCTCAGGGGCCACCCACAGACTCCAAAATTAATTATTTGCACGTATATTTCCCCCACAATAAGATTCATTTGTGGGGAGGGGAACACAGGCTTTGGGGATGGTGAACTTTGCTGTTTGGACAGATGTTAAGTTTGTACTTAAATCTGGTCCAAACCCACTTTTGAATGGTTTCACAGAGGTGAGCTGATGATCTGGGAATGACCTGATATCTTAGCTCATATACGATGTATGCAGAAAGTGGTCTTCTCAGGAGTGTGGTATGGATTCCTGACCCTGCCATCAGTTTTATGTTCTTAGATTAATGAAGTCTTGGTCACTTTTTAGTCCTTTTCAGCGTAGCTTTAGGGCTACGCAGTGTGGCTGTGACCAGCTCACTAAGGTACATGTGAGGAGTCTAGTTGCTGTCACCTTGGTAAATAGCCATGGAAGCCAACTAGCACTGGGCTTGGTTTATGTATGTTCACGCAACAGGGTGACAATTTTGGCACAGTAGAGGAGCTCAGGGAGCTAAGATATGCAAGTGGAAGATTTAACAGCACATGCACAGCCATCTCTGCCTTGTCCAAGAGAAGGGTTGTGATAGGGGTACTCCTGTTATGCCTTTTCTCATGGTGATCCATCAGTCCTGCATATTCCCTGCAAAGCTTGTTTTAGTGTCTCAAAAGAGTTCTGAAATTCATTTGTAGATGTACCATATTTTTCAAACAGATCCTTTAAGACTAACTTCATTGTCCAGCAAGCTGTGGTTGCAGCCTTTCAAGTCCACATTAAATAGCTGCTGATCAAGACAGAAGCAAGTAAAAAATTAATAAAACCTGCCCTAGACTAAATGGTGAAATGCTGCATAGCATGTATGTCATCTAATAAATACACCTGTTGAATGAAGGAGTAAGCAAAGAGAAGAAGGGAAGTGTTGCCTGAGACCTCCCCTGGCTGGCTGCCAGTCGTTGTTTGAGCAGCACATGTAGCTGCAAGAGCTCAATTTGTGCAGCAGAGAAGGGAAGGGAAGGATGTGTGGCAGAGAGGCTCCTGCACTCGAGCGCAACCTGCATTAATCTAGGTCTTGCTCCAAGAGCCCAGTCCCTTAAACTCACCCCAATAGTCTGAGCACAGGCAGCTCCTGTGACTTCGCAGCCCCAGTTCCCTGGAGGCTGGCCAGGGATTAAGTCAGTAAATAAAAACATTGCATTTTTTTTTAAGTCTCGGCAAAGAAGATGAAAACAAAGGCCTAGAACTTTGCATGCAAGGATGAGCTGACTTTTTTCAAATGCCTGCTCTCACCAGGTCATCGCTGTGTCTGCTGAGGAAGGTAGTGGTGAGAAGCTCTGCCATCCTGTCTTCATGGTGTTGAATGCCTCCATAGCAAACAGCGTCCTCACAAGTTACAGAGCAGCATTGCAGCCTGATGCCACAAATGAGATAAGAATGCATAGGCCATGTTGTGGAAAGAGGGGGAAAATACTCTCGAATACTTTGAATCCCTGATATTGTTAAGGACACATTGTCAGGGTCTGTGAAAAGTTCAGTACTGAGGTGCTTCTCTAGAAAAACTTGCCATCACATACATGTCTCATCTGGTCCTTTATCCTCATGCTAGATCACTCTGTCCCAACATTTCTGCCATTGCAATGTCCCTAAATCTGAGTCCCTCACACAGCACGTGCTAAGGAGTGAGTGTCCAGACCTGGCTGTTCATACAAAATGGCATAAAGAAGATTAAACGGTTTTCCTTACCCTTGCACATTTCCCTGGAAAAGAATATTCCTGAAGTGCTTTGAGATCCATGGATGAAAGAATCTGTTAATAATAATAATAATTTATTACTGAAAAGCTATTGCTAAAGGCCTGTCAGTTTTTCCTTTGTGATTACACAGACAGGAGTTTACCACAATGTTACAGAACATCTCCCCAGGCTGATACTTGGCAAACCATGTCCCACTTCTGAGCCATTTAATTTTTTATTTGTTTTCATAAAACTGTTTATGTTAGCCAGTTTTAACCTGAAAAGTGAAGAAACAGAACCAAAACAGTAATACCTGGATTGTAAATCTGCACCCTGGTGATTTACAATGAAGTGACTGTCTGGATTAGACTGACTATTGTTCTAGCAACACTCCACATCACCACTGAAAGGGACAGAAAAAATAAATAAAAGGATAGAAGAGATATTTTCTTTTCTATGAGGGCATGGAAAATCATGGTAGCCTAGCACCCATTCTCAGCTACAACTTTTCCCTTGGAGCAAGTATGAATCATGCAGACAGGAGCACAAATAAATCTTCCTGCAGACAAACTTGTGTCTACAAGGTTCTCATTTAGTTTGTCTTTGCCAACCAGTCAGAGTGTGAAAATACAGTAGCTGTTCAGTGAGGTGCGGAATGGTCACCTTTTAACTACAAGAAATTAATTTGTAAAAATGGTTTTAAAGAAAGAAATAGGGCTTGCTCTTTCTGGCAATATGACATGATCTGCACAGGCAGTGTCATGGAGATGCTTCCTGTGTGCTTTTCAGTGCTCCCTGTGTCCTGGGGCATCAGAGCAACTCAGCCTATTACTCATATGTTCTTTTCCTTAGCAGCTTGGCTTGGATGGGTGGTTTCTGCAAGGATGGCATGAGGACAAGGACTTTCAAATGTCTGTAACCCATCAGTGACCACAGCAGCTCACCATTGCACTTTGCGTGTCCTGTAGGGAAACACCTCAGACTGATCCAGCCACCCAGGCCACCTTCTAGCAGCTCTGGCCTGGCTTTGGAGAAACACTAGGTAGGAGATGGAAGATACTGCTCTAGACCCTGAGGCAACTAGAAGCAATTAAGTAGGATCAAACAGGAACAAAACAGGAATGGGAGAATTGTTTCTGTTGCTTTTACTAGCACTGGAGTGGAATCTGATTGTATTGTGTCCTATTTACTGACCTGACCAGAACAGAGATGGATGTCCAGAGGAAATAAAGCAACTTTGTATAATCAATTTCTGATTAAAAACAGCGGGGTGGGTATGGAGAAGCAGGGCCTGTGTGCAGCACTGTGGGTAACTGGCTGATGAGTGCCTGGATTTACTCTGCAGAGTGTTTGACCCTGGCTCAGCAGCAGTGCCCTCATCCTCAGCCATGCAGGTACAGAGCAGCTGAGAATGGGTCCTCTCATGCCACCTCAACAGCTCACACAGGTAATAAAGATCATGATCATGCCCCCTAACTTGCTCCTTAAATTTGCTATCCACACCTGGTGTACCCCTGCCCATGGCAGGAGGTTTGGAACAAGATGATCTCTAGTGTCCCTTCCAACCCAAACCATTCTGTGATTCTGTCATTCTGTGGTTGTATGACTTTGCAAAGCCATCCTAATACTATATTAATCTCTGGGAACACTCACCAGGACCATATGACTGATCCCTTTCTAAAATTACATTTTCTCTGCAGTGCATTTAAACAACTGAACCTTGGTGGTAGAGAAAAATCAGGAGACTTTCATGTGAGAATTTTGCAAAAAGCAACATGAAAATGGAATCTCTTTGTTAACCAGGAGAAGCAGAGGGAGCATCAGTCAGACTGTGAGGTACAGGCAAAAAAAAACCTCTCAGAGGTATTTAGTGTTTTCTCTTTTTTTCTATATGAAGAAAATCCAGGATAAGTACAATGAAATACGCTATACAATAAAAAATGCACAGCATCACTGAAGCCTCAGTGCAGAATTTTAATAGAACAAACCATTCTGCATTCATGTTCAAAAATAGGTCAGTTCTTGTAACACATTACGACACTACTTTATGGGATGTTTGCCCAGATTTAATATCTGAAAGTAGAAAATTATTTTAACTACTGTAGGGTTCAAAATAGTGCAAAATTCTTGACACCATTCTGGAAAGCCAGAGGTCAAAATTGCACTAAAACAGAAAGTGGTTGCCACTTCAGCAACCATCAGTCAGGACAGTATCAGTAGAGAGATTAAGGAAAGTCTAATTTCATTGTGATGCATGTAGAACACAATATTTCTCCATAATGAGCATTCACAATATTCTTACAAGATAAGCTTCTGTTGGCCTGTAATATTTGAGGAGTGAAAGGAAAGACCTAATTATTTCTGTTTTTTCCTAATTATTTCTGGTTTTCCTAATTTTTTTCCTAATTATTTCTGTAAAATCAAGAATTATTTAAGTTGTTGATATGCTTGGAATAACCCAACAGAAAATGGAGTAAATATGTCAACAACAGCAAAGCTAATGACTGCAGGAGTCAACAAAAGCAGAGAAGACAAACAAGAGAGAAAACTGAGAATTCAGTATTTGGGAAGAGTGACCCAGAAGATAACATGGTCAACATCAAGGCCCTGCTCTGACAACATCTGCTGAAACCAAGAATTTGAAATTGCTCTGCTGACAAACTGCAGCTTCAACAGAGGTGGTGCCAGAAGAAAAACCTCTGGCACAACAGGTACAGCACCATATTTCTGTAAAGGATGGAAATAACCCAAACAAACTGAAACTGGGTCTAGCTATAAAATTAAGATTAAATGTAAAGAAATACACTCATTCTTCTAGGCTCTGGGCAGCTGGGATGCTACAGTGACCTTTGGAGCACCCTGATTTCTGCCAGATCATGGAACTCAAATCCTGGTATTTCATCTGGAGAAAGGGTGCCTTTAAGGGCATTGGACTTATACAGAAGCTGCTAAAATGGTAATAGAAATTCATCAGTATAAACAAACTGAGCATGCACAGTGATTGATTAAGAATGTCACCTTAAAACATCAAACATTTTTTCTCCTTTTTCCTGCATCCTTTCTAGAAATTAAGAAAAATCAGGAAAAAACAGCTGAGAAAAACAGGGTGACACACACTATGTATCATACAAATATACCCAGACTACCTTCTTCAGCAAAAAGGCAAAATTTCTTCTAATCAAACCAAGTATGTAATTGGAAATGCTTCAGTCAGAAACTGAAAATAATCATGTTTTATACATATGTAAAATCAAAGCCGGTCACATTCTGCTATGAAATATCTGAAGATAATCTGGAACTTCTGAAGACTCATGAAATCTCCCAAGAAAAGAAGAGTGATCTGGACTTAGAAACACTCCAGAAAAGTTTAAGCTAAGTCTCAGTTCATTTAGCAGTTGAGCCACATTTCAGTTAGAAACAAAACATATTAAACAACTGAGAATGTCCTAAAAATATTATGTTTCAGCTGTAGTAACTGGCAGAAATTGTACTTCCATTTCCAGTAAGCTGTGTGAGTGCTGAAAGGATATTTTCAGGACTCAAAGCTATCCTTTCACCACAGAGGTTCAATATTACAGAGCAAATATCAGAAAATGTTACTTCAGTTTTCTCAAACGAATTTCAGGAGAAGCATGTTTGTTTGACAACATTAGAGCATTAGCATATATTCTGCAAAATTACCATGTAAGAATGAATGATCAAAAAGAGATTAAAATATCAACTTTTTGTTTATACCTCTATTAGGATTAAAATCAACCTGAAAGTACAAACAAACCCTAAGTTTTTATTTTATTTTTCACACCATGAACCAACGCAAGAAAAAGAAACCAAAGGAAAGGCAGAACAAAATAAAACCTTGCTTGACTTCTGGATATATGTCCCCCCCAGATTCCCAAATCCTGCAGCTCTGCACAGTGAGACCATGGAATTTGCTGCAGCTGTGATTGTGATTCCCCACACTGGGAGGTTCATGCACACCAGCAAGGCTGAAGTTCAAAACACATCTTTATGAACCTGCTCACAAGCAAGGCAAAGCAGCTAGAAAGGTCCTCTCTCACACCCTCCATCTGGAAAAAGAAGGTCTACAGCTCATTTCAGTAATTATTTTAATACTCAACACAATTACATTACACTAGAAAGCATCCAGAGAAGGAGTGATAAACGAATGAGGATATTTTTTAGCTGGGAACCACTTCACAGTAATTAGTTCCTGGTCTGTTTTTGACCAGTGTTACTCTGTGCATAGACTGAAACTTGAAAGAGTATTTGTATCAAAGCACACAGGTCCCCGAGCACGCAGACCCCACTAAGCTCATTTCCTATCCAAGTGCAGTGTTCAGTTTAAAAGTTAATTTCTCCCCTACAGAGGTTATGGGCTACAGCAATATTCCCTCCTTTAACGAGGGGGAATACTGCTGTGCTGGGAAGATTTCCATGGCCAGATTAAATTCTGGAAGTACTTACTCCCAGCCTAGAGCCCATTCTGTGACCTTTCCTTGCCTTTCTTTATGGCCTGACCTCACCGCAGCAGAGTCGAGCCCATGGCTGAGAACAAAGCATGGGGCCCAGTGCTGCCCTTAGAGATGCTTAAGCAAATCTACCTGCTTGAGCAGGCTGCTCAGGTACTACTGAAGGTGCAGTTGGACCTCACTCTTTGTAGTCTACCAGAGTGGACTGAAAATTATGTATATTAAGAGGGTCTTTTACCTTAGTGTGTCTATTCTTCCTTTTTTGTTGTTATTTTTTTGGGGTTTGGGGTTTTTTTTCTTTTGATTCTTGTGTCTTTCTGAGCTGTCAAGAAAATCTTTTCAGACTAACATTAAAAAAAATTAAATTAAAGGGAAAAGACAGAAAACTTCAGGCATTTTTTAATCAGATTGAACAAGTTTGACTATCCCTTAATGCTCATGTTAAAATACTAAAAACTGATGATAAATGAAAGTAAGGCTTTCTTAGCTGAGAGAAAGAATGTGAGTATATTTAGGAGAAGCAAGGGGTTCTATAAACAGATTAAATGATGTGCACTTTGTTTGAGAGCTTTCAACACAGTACACAAATTAAATATTTCCAGAAATTCTGTTGGGTCTACATAACAGAGGTATTGTGGGCTCTTAAAATGACCTTTCGAATTTAAAAAAACACAAAGGTCTGTATACATAATGGAAAATGTGCCTTGATAAACATAAGGTACTTTGTTGACTGTGGTTGAAAACTGACTATTGAAGGAATCTCACATGGACACAAAATGAGGCCTTGTTTTACTTGTTTTGTTTTTTTTAATTTTACTTCTCTAGCAAGGTCATGGGTTTACAGACATCTCATGCAGAAAATGGAAACTTGTACCTCATCACACGAGCAAGCGGATCCAGTGCAGTTCTCCAGCGCACTCACTGGCCAGCTCTGTCAGATTCTCCCCTATGTATCTGCAGAAGAATGAGCATTCTCATCCAAAGACTCCATTCTCAGTGTCCCAGGGTTGTTGGACTCACCTCATGGAGGCTGCAGAGGAGATGCAGCCCACTCCACCCTCACTTCTTGCAGCCCTTGGGCAGCCTAGTCCATCAGCCTACCTTATTCAAACTTTGACCTTCATCCCAGATAGGCTAAAGAAATGCTTGGATTTTTTCAGTGTCCCAGCTTCTCTCAGTAGAGGCAGAGTCAGATTTCTGTGTGCACAAAATCCCCTCTTCAGTGGACAGGTCTGGGCCTTCATCACTTCACAGGAGAATAACTCAGGAGTCACACAGATAAAGAAGGAGGATGCCTTGCCTGACACCCCCAGTGCTGATCCATCCCCACACTTTAAGACCTTTTGTTAAAGGTGTCGCATTTAGTCCTTGGCCTGGAAAGTAAAGGTTTATCTTCACACAATTTAGGGATGCTTCCTGACAGTTTCTGTGCTCAGTCTTATGTTTTATAAAATGCACTGCATTTCAACTCGTATTTCTTTCCTTGTCTACAGCAGCCTTTCCCCTCCTATGCTCTGGCCCCATTGTGCTGATACCACTTTGACGAAAGAACTGTAAGCATGGCTCCCTCACCTTGATGTGCTGTAACCTCATCATCCTGTCTCCAACTCACCACCACAATCAGGTAATAGCTTCTCCCAAAGCAAGAAAAAGTCCTCTTGATCCCCAGTAGTTTAATGCCTTGTAGTTCAGGACATTAAACAAGGAAACTCAATGAGTGCTTTATGAGTAGTTTGCCTTGCCCTGTCTCCATGTCACTGTCTTTGAATGACCACTTTCATAAAACATATTGGCATCTGCCTGTGAAAAACATTGCAGGTGAGGGAGGAAGAATTATTGTCGACTAACCTGCAGTTCTGGGAGGAGCAAGGAGCTATCTGAAGTGGGTTTGTGTTCCTGTGGTCTCCAAGGTGGATGTTGGTTTCCCCCTGTGGCAGTAACAATGCCTATTCAACAAGATCTACCGTCCAACTCATGGTTTTATTATTAAATTACAGACCTTGAAGTACTCAAAAACAGATTAGATCAAAAACTCCTTGCTTTGCTCATCACCATGGCAATTCCACTTTCTCCGTCTAGTTATTTATGATTATGATGGCCTCTGCAATAAACCTTGAAATAGATAAAATATACAACCAAGTCAAACAAATTACAGAAAATGAGTGTCTTAACTGGCAGCAAGTCCATCATCCTCTGCCCCAGAGTACCATTGTTGTCTGGGCCCCAAGAAGAAAAAAAGTATGGCCATGAGAACTAGCACAGAAGAAGAATTTAAATGCATTCATAAATGCAATCCACAAAATCCCCTGCCAGTTGCTGTGTTACCCTAAAATACATCAGGATATTTTTGCTTTAAAATCCTCCAGATACACAGAGTCCACCTTAAACCATCATGTATTGGGACTCAAAAAGTCTCCAGAATCTGATCCTAGAGGTGTTGCAAAGCAATGTTATTCTAAGTAGTCTCTGCTTCTTGAGCAGCTATTACTTGCACACCTTTCTTTGCGAAATTGTCCCTGGGTGGCAACACCAAAGTTCCAGATCACATCGAGTGGCAAGGTCTCCCAACCCAGTTCTCTTCTCTCCCTGATTCTCAGCCCCTGGTCAAGAGCCGCAGCCAGCCAAACACAGATCCTGACCTGCCTCACAAAACACAAGCATGCCGGAGGGCAGCCTCCTCCTCTTTCAGCTCAGTGTGAAGCAGGACTTGTTTCAGATGAACTCCAAGGATAAATATCTCTCTATCTGTCCCCTTTTAAATGATTTTTAGTGTTGGCATCACAGCTGTACTTAGGGATGCAGGCAGTAGGAAAGATCCACCCAAACAGATACCCCTATGACTGAGGGGAGGTTGTGTGTGCAAAAAGGGAACAGGTAGAACAAAGCCTGGAATTTTAGAACAGGCAATGTTATTTGGCATCATAAACATGAGAACTGCTAAATCCCATCCAAAACATATGTGGCAGGTTCTATGCCCTGAAACATGTCTTCCACACACTCTGCTCCATTATGTTCCCAGAACTTTCCCCAAAGCCCAGATTTCTGCATGTTTTTACGGATGTACTCAGTTCCAGGCAGGGTTGCTCCTGGGACTCATGCCCACATAGGCAGGCAAACAAGGATCTTCACAATCAAAGAAAAGCATTGACAATTCGTCCGCCTTTATTTTGCTGTTTATAAATATCCAGTTAGGAATTAGGGAAAAACCACTGTGTGGTTTAAGTAGCCAGTCTGCTACCACAAAAGATGAATAGTGAATAGCTGAAGTGAATGGTTCCCAGAAAACTCATAGTCTGAAAATGGTTTGCCTGTGTTATTCAGCAAATGTTTATGAATAATGAACAAGAAGTAAGGACGTGACCAGAGGATAGATTAAACTGACCAGGGTACCTTTCACATTTAAATATTTCTCATGCACTATATACATATAAATATATATATTGAGGCGTATTTACACACCTCACACTCTCGTGCAAGCATGCACAAGCCAGAGCACTGTCAGCAGTGTATCATCTATCAGATGGTCATGAGCAAGGCTGATGGTAGTGCAGGAAATGACTGTCCATGGGTGCTGGAGTGCAACACTGCTGTGTCAACTACATTTTACCTTCTTGTTTCACCTGTCCCATATGTCCCAGGTTATGAGCATGGCCAGTATTCATATTGGAAACTTGATGGCTGTGCATCAGCAAGGCACATGGGTGTGAAAAAGGGACAAAACCTGACAAACTTCTTCACAGTGTTCCTTGTGATACTGATGATGCCAGAATGGCATCAGGTGAGAGCTGAGACAGAGCCATTTTATGAGCACTGCCACTGAAATTTCCTGGCCAGAGACTGTCAGAGATGTTATCTACAAGGAATCCTGCCTCTCATCTTACAGATATTCTCCCCCTGCTGCAGTGATTTATCAGCCCTCATAGGTAATCTGGCAGGGATTGTCATCTGCATAACATATAACAACAAATTGTCATAACAATTTCTTCAGAGGTACCATGCATATTACAAGACCTCTGTTTGCAAAACCCTTTGTGACAGCCCTTGGTGAGAAGCCATCATAGGGTCAACCTTGAATAATACAAAAATATTTATTTTCCTATTAAGACATGCTTACTAGGTCACCAGACTCTGACAAAATCAGGCATAACTGGGTGAAAACCAGCTTTCTTTCAACTGCCAACCAGAAAGAAGAATTTGGGGATGATTTTTTTTTCCATTTTAAAATGTAGATTGGTTTCAAAATGAAAATATATCAATATGTTTTCCAGGCATTGTCATAATTTTTCACCAAAATAACTTATCAAACTTGACCTAAATTGATTCAATTGCTCTAAAACTGCTGTGAATTTACATATTAACTAAAAATATTATCTGCTCAGCTTCATCCAAAACATGTATAACACTTGTAAGAACTGGTGGGGGAAACTGTGACTAGGATACAGAAATATTTGAACATCCAATGCAAATAAAGTGGAAATGTAATGGACTCACCACTACAGAAATGTCCTGGCATGTTTCCATCTGGAGCCAGCAAGATGATTAACTGGCCACATGCACTAATTATTTGAGGTTGATGTTTGCATCAGCACTGTGTAAATTGGGTGCCGTTCTGCTCAGAAAAAAACCCCAAACCAGCCCACTCAACTGAAGCTTGGAGACTGGGTCCTCTGTGCCTGATGAAACTTGAGATAAGGTACGACAAGAGCCTCTGGGATTTCCAAACAGAGGTTTGGGCAAACCCAGAGTAGCCAACAGCTCAGCCAAGGAAAGCCCTTGCTGTTCTGCTCCAACAGCACCCAGAGAGCTCCTCCAGAGCAGGAGTCACTTGCACAGAGACTCCCACCATTTCTGTTCCACTGGAAATGCCTCTAGCAATCTTCTCAACGAATTCTGCTCCAAGACTGAGTGGTTCTTAAGTCTACTAAGGCAAGTAGAGCTTCAAGGCCTCCTATACCTGGCATTGTGACATAACCTAACCTTTGGTTAGAGCCCTGTGCCAAGAGGGGTGCTGCTAAGCAAACAAGGACAGAGTTTTCTCCTACATATTCCTTTCCACATATGTCTTCAGTCAGAATCTGAATTTGAATTCCTCCCTAAGATGATAAGAAACCCCATATTTGTTCTATGTTTGTACTTGGAGGAGGCTGAGAAGGAGCAGAGCTCAGGTTTTGCTGAAAGGTGCCCATTGGCCTGGTTCTCCTATGTATGACAAGCAAAAATGTTGTTAAAGTGTAGTTGAAAGTTTGTTTGTCTTCAGCACAACCTATAAACCCATTTTCAGCTACAGGAGCACTCAGAGGCTCTAGGTACTCTTGCTGCTCACTGCATCTTTTAATATACTCCTGTCAGATGTGGCTGAGCCTTATCTGTTCTCAGTTTATGATTTGTGCCTTTTAAAACCAGGGAGGAAACAACCACCAAGAAAATCCTGACACATTTTTGGACTGTGACAGCCTTGTTATAAATAATAGAGAATTAATGTTTTCTTTATTTTATTTTAGTTTTGGGGGTTTAGAGGGTTGTGGGGGTTTTTTTGGGTAGGGAGGGGTGGGGGGGGATGTTTTTGTTTCTCATATCTGCTTAGAGCTGGCTGTCCCGTGTTTTTCAGGCAGCAAAATTAGATCAGTAGCATCTTTGTCAAACGTTATTTTTTTCTTATAGAATGTTCACTTCCTTTCAGAGTCTGTCAAGTTCCCAGGAAGGGCTAAGATCTTTTGGTGGTCCTCAGCAGCCCTGTGCCCGCGGGGACTGGCCGGGCTGGTTTTTCCTGTATCAGTGCATCACTTTGCAAAACGATGCCTGTACGGAATGAATGGGGAAAAGCACAGAGCTCAAATGCAGAGTTTCGTAGCTGTTTGTTTAAACCTGCAACGAGGGGAAAGCGTTCTGCTGAGCTGGCTTTGAGGGCTGGCTGCCCACGAGATGGTGCTAGAAAGCCGCGGATGTGCCCGGAGCGCCGCTCTGCGCTCTGCCGGGAGCAGCACCCATGGGGGAAGGCACCCAGCAGGCTGAGGACATCAAGCACTCTAATGGTCGCTCTCATATTTTAATAGAACCATTTCAGTTTCATTTTCACTTGAAAAGTTTGATCATTGCGAAGTCATGCACTTAATACAAAACAATTCTCACTTACTTGTGGTTAAAACAGAGGGCACTGCTTCCTCATGGGTACACAAGGAAATACCTCTGGAGCTCTCATTTCTAAATGTTGCTTACTTAATTCCAGCTTTCTTTTTAAAAGTTTTTTTCCCCCTGCACTGTTTTCAATTGGTTGCAGAAATTAATTACTCCTGCAAGTAGATATAACAAGGTGGATTCAGATCCAGACTATAATCCAGAGTTTTTAATGAAAGAGACCTTCCCTGATGCTACATGATGGACAGTGAGATCAGTTTTTGTCCCTGTTTGTTTGTTTCCCAGTCCCAGGAAAATGACAGTCATGGGGTATAAGACAAGCTATAAGTGAGGAATCTGGCCCCTAAAGCTGCAAACTTGAATAGTCTGGAAAAGCTTTCTGGGTAGAAAGCAGGGCCACAGGTCAGACCAATTTCTGTAGCAGTCACACAAAGGCCAGCTGAGGTCAGGTCATCTGTAATAAGCAGATATTTCCATGCTGGAGCACTGAATCCTGACACATCTCTGTTCCAAACACATGGCCAATATTTATTATTACAGATCATTTATTAAAGCTTGGCCAATCGTAATAGGAAATTTTATGCATGTGAAGATCTCTATATTTTGCCAAAAGTAGTTCATGCATGAAAAATATTACATAAACTTTCTGAACATATATCAAAATAAATATTACAAACTAGAGGAAATATGCTAAAATGACTCCCATTAAAGTTTCAGGATTTGTTTAGGATTACTCTGATGGTTATAAAAGTGTCTCCTCTCATATCCTTCAGTTGAAGGAACAGCTTTGCCTTGGTCATTTTCTCCCCTTAAAAATGTGCCAGATTATTCTTATATCCAGTAAAACTCCTAAAGGCACAGCATAAAGTCTAGACACCTGCAGTTGCCCAGATCAAGTACACTGCTGAGCTGGATCCCCCCAGGTCAGAAAAACCTTCTGAGCCAATTTTCCAGTGCTGATTGATGCTGCTCCTGCATAACTATGCATAACTGAGCCTTCCAGCCACCATCTGCAGTGGTCACCATGTGTCTGCAAGCCGTGCCAGCCCTTTAAAGGCACGTGTCAACACTCTTCACCAAGCACGATGACAGCAGGGCTTGAACTTCCACTATGTATGGCAAAGAGGGATGAAGTCACATATTTGCTTCACTTGACGTCTGTCAAGCTGCCCTTGCTGTGTTTCTGACTGTACTCACTTCACAGCACAATAGTGGCTATGGTACCATGACATGCTAGCAGGGCTTATGGTCCTTTAATCTGCTTTTTATGCTGCAGCATGGACACGGCAGGGCTTCACCTCACAAACTAAGACACCTACATTCAGCTGTGAACTGAACTGAACCCACAGAGCCTGACAGAATGTTGTTTGACTTCAAGGGGTTTGGGATTTTGCCCCAAGACTGATGAAAATGCCATGATATCCACAGGTAGAAACATCATCTACTACAAATAGTCACAGTTCACCCAAAGTCAATAAAAAAGTGTTTGAAAATGTTCTGAGTCCTAAGTCTACCCTGACAAGAAAATTTGCTCAGCTCCCTCAATCTTTCACAAGAAGAGATACAGAGATAGTGAAAGCTGAATGGTCGGAAACAAAAATGATGACAGAGGGGAAAAAAAGAGCAATGGGAAACACTGGAACTGTGTAACTCAATGAAACAGAAAAGTTCCATGTTTAAGAATTTTGTTAAAATGAACAAAAGGGTTTTTGTAGCACATTATCTCTGGCACTTACTGCCTCATTAATACATTGAAGCCAAGCATATATCAGGTTTCCAAGAGGACTTAGATATGGATAAACAAGATCCATATGAAGACATAGATCATTAGAATGGGGGGAGGGGGGAAATGTTTCGGGTTTTTTAAAAAAACTTCTCATGTGATTGAAATTATTCCATAAGTGTGTGTTGTTGGATTTCTTGCACTTCCCATAAAGAACTAATTATTTATCATGGAAACATTTTCTTGCCCCCATGGCCATTTTCTTGGAGAGAAAGAGTGCAGAAGAAGTCAGGAGTGAAGAAGCCTACCTCCAAGTGATGCAGAACTGGTCAAAATGGCTTTGTGGGGGTCACCTGAGATCCTATGGAAAATAGCCTTGAGGAAACTCAGGTCAACACAGGCAAATTCTCAGCCTAAACTGGCTACTGCTGTGAAAGATAGTGGAAGTGTTTTTATAAATATAGTAACACCAAAAGGAGGGCCAAGGAAAACCTCTATCCTTCATTGGAGTGATGGGGAACATTGTCACCAAGGCTGAACACCTGGAGGCGTTCAAGAAACAACTGGATGTGCTACTCAGTGCCATGGTCTATTTGACAAAGTGGTGATCAGTCAAAGGTTGGACTTGATGATGTTGGAAGTCTTTTCCAAAATTAACCATTCTATGATTCTATGATCCCATTGTCTGCAGGCTTTCATGGGTAGGAGGTTACCACAGAAAATTCTAATGTGCACAAACTACTCAGAATACAAAGTTGAAACAACTCATCCAAGGTCACATATCAAACCAGGGGGAAACACTGGTGCCCCAGGTGTGTATTTTTGCCTGTCTCCTGACACACAAACACAGCTAAAAAAAATGAGGGTGGAGCCATGTGGGGATTTTTCTCCATACATTCAATCAGATATGCCTCTTATCCCAGTCAGTCTGCTCCAGACAGCATGTTAAATACCCTTCTGTCTGGTGTGTGCCCTCCCTTCCCAGGCCGTGTGCCCACATGTGGAACAGAACCATCCGGGGCCGAGAGAACTCCCCTTACAAAATGCAGAGCAAGTGAGGAGCTGAGCATGGAGAAATCAGCCTGGCCAGGGCTGAGGTGCTGCACATCCAGGAGCCAGGCTTGCCTCCCTCCAGCACCTGGCACCAGTTTAGCGACCACCAAGTTTCCTAATGCAAGCGTGGGGTAATGGGCTGATTTCCCAGCCTTTAACAGCTTAAGGCACACAAACTTCACAGCAGTGTCATATCTCACAGCCATCCGGACTAGACTATTTTTAATTAAATGCAAAATTTTCATAAATATTTGCTGACTCTAAGAGTTAGGGAGTGTAAAAAACCCAAGCTATTGCAGAATTTGGATAATTTGCAAGCTTTAGTGTTGCAAGAACATAAATAGAGAAGTACTGCTATTTAAAGAGGAAGGAAAGTTGTATAAAGTAGCTTAGGGGAGGGTTTAAATGTTTTTAAATATAACAACTAATTTTCCTGTCTGAGGATTCTCACTTTATAGTCACATCAGACAGAAAGTTTTTTTTGCAGGTATGTATTAGAATAGCAGACACTAAGGGGTTTTTTAGCTCCCAAATAAATTAATCTCTCTTAGAGATTTCTAAGCTTTCTAGGATTTAAATTTTTCAATGCAAGCATTATCAGTGTTTATTTTTGTAAATGCTTGTATATAGAAATGAAACAGAAGAATCCTTGCAAAACCAGTTCCCAAACCCAGATTCCCTGCCTGGTGAGCTCACCTATGCAGAAAATGTCAATATGCTGCTCCCACAAGATCCAGCATGCAAACCACCAGAGAGTCTTCCAACCTCCCAGTGCCAGCTCACCCCCACTTCGATCCCAAACAAAAATCTTAATGATAAATTTATTATTTCCATTTAGTCCAAAATAGAAGTAACAACTTATGCTCAAACTATGAAAAACCTGACAACTTTCCCCCAAACCCCAGGAAATGTCAGTATGAAAGATTAATTGGAGTGAAGTTTGTGAAAAGTTGCCCTGATTTAAGACCTGCTTCTAAAATCAGCTGCTAATGACAGACTTAGAGGCCCCTAAACCAACACAGTTACAAAAAATATTAATAGTGGAAAAAAATCAGAAATCTGCAAGAGGACTCTTCAGTGGAAACCACTGTAAGCTAAAGCGTTGCTAAGGTGCCAGTGGTAAGTGGTTTGTGTACAATTTTTATCAAGATACATGTTCCAGGCTCATAGAAGATAGGACCAGTGGTTTGTACTTCAAGGAAATGATGTTGTACACTGATGATTATTTTTGTACATCTTGTTGTTGCTGTTGAAACATGAAAGCACTTATCTTTATGTAGTTTCCTCTATCTGTATCAACAAGTTGCAAACTCTGTTTGATTTTCCAGATCCTTTTCAGTCAAATGTTATTTAAAAAGGACTGTAGTGTACAGAGAGCAGAGCAGACAAAGAGCAATTTTAAATTTGTAGGCTGAAGGAAGCTGTATTATAGTCAGGCAGGGAGGAACTTCCTTGACATTTTTTTATAAACTAATAAAAGTTTTGAGAGAAGGTAGCTGATCTTCTTGCTTGATTTTTATTTGTTATTTCTTTCACCTATATCAAATTTGTATGATTTCTCTTCACCTGTAAGAAAAATCCTTTGCCAACAAAAAAAGCAAAGCTGTTTGCAGAAAACAGCTCTGCTCAGCCTTCCTGATCCTGTCTGCAGGGGAAGGAGGGAGGTAGCAGGATATGCTGCACATGTATTTAAGTCCTTGCATTGTTATCAAGGAAGTGATATGAGCTTCTGGGAAATCCATAGTTCCTCTTTAATATGTCAACAGGTTAACAGTGTCGTGCAGGCTGTACCTGGCTGTGTAAGCAAGGTGATGTTTACATGGCTGGATAGTGATAACAACACCAGGATGAGCTCTGACTCCTTCTAGAAATAACATCTTTCCATATGAGTTTAAGCACAGATGTTGACTTAATTTATCCTTACTGGCATGCTTTTGTTAAAGGACACCAATTCATTCAGCCAATTCATCCTGTATATGTGGAATGTCCTCATGGTTGCTCAAAGCCCACTGTACAGCACCTTTCCTCCATAACATATTTTGAGCTTGAGAACAAATACTCTTTTTAAAATCCTGTCCTTAACAAATGCTGGAGAAGTCTTTGAAAACTCAGAAGTCTAAAATGGCACAACATTTTTTCTCTTGTTCTCTGCCTGGAAAGAGCCCCTTGGCTGCAGGGTTTTGAGGGGAGCCTCCAGGAAGTGTCCCTGGGTGCTGCCATCCCTCCCAGCACCCACACCTGGAGTGGGTGGTCCACAGTGAATGCCAAGGTCCTGCTACATGGCAGGTGCAGGTCAGGGACTCTGTGGGCCACTATGGAGGTCAGAATGACTTCTTGGGCTGTTTTTTGTCCTTCCAGTCCTCTACTAGGGCATATGCTCTAAAACCCCATTATATCACAGCACAAGAAAATACTGCCACCCTGTGAGATGCCAGAAAAACTCAGGCCTTCTGCAAGCAGAAGGAATAATTTGATTATTTTTCATTGCCACATGAGGAAGAGCCAGGGCCAGCCCAGTGGTCTTACCAGCAAGAGTTGGATCAATACTCAGGAAGGACTTCAAAATTTTTTTTCTCATCACAAAGTCTTCAGAAGCAGCTGGAATTAGCAAGGGAAAGGTATTTTCTCATACCTTGAGGTTATTTGCCAAATGTTGAAGGAGGGATACTGTATAATATTTGGTCTGTAGATTTTTTCCTGTGCCTTTCAGAATGAATATACCACATCCAAGCTTTTGATCTCTCTGGACAAAATAGCAATAATCAACCTTTGTGTTTTGAGAGATTTCACTGGCAAATGGGTTGGGGTTTGGAGATCGAAGCTACCTTCTTCCATTCCTTCTGCACTGCTGGCTTGGAATGTACTAGAAAATCTCTGCACCTATTGGGCATTTTTTTGGCCATGAACACATTTCCTAATACTACTTTGAAGTGATGACACAAGCTAAGAATAATCCCAAAGACCTTGTTTTATAGTTTTGACTAGTTTTGACGAGGATTAAAGCATAAATAAATTAAACCAGTCACTGGGAACAGCAAATGATTTTATTTTTTTTTTACAATTCTGTAGATTTATTTTTATTATTTTCAGAGGCCACTTCCTTCAGTTTATTTATTTTTATGTCATCTATTGTGGCTTTGTCCCTTGCACTCCACCCTGAGTGATCTCACTAGAAATTCCAGGGATGTCTCAACATAAAGTTTGCAAATTCTCCCAAGTCTCCAAGAAACCTTCTTCCTGCCACACTTCCCCAATTACTTTCCATTTGGTTATAAGCTGTGGTTCTGTCAATGTTCTTTCCAGTGTTGACCCCAGACACCCGAAACATGCTGTGGCCAGTCTGATCTCAGTCTACAAGAGCAAATATCTGCTTCCTCCTGTGCTGTGCAGAGAGAAACAACTGGGGCTGAGTCATGCCTGGTGAAACTCTGGGTGGTGTTATGGCAGGGGAAAAGTCATTTGAAGGAAAGTGAGACCAAGAACTCAAGGAAAAAGTAGAAATTCTGTGTATCAGCCAAGGTGCAGAGAGCAGAAAGTGCCAGATGGATTTGCACAGCAGTGTGGTGAATCAGCATCAGGGCTGTGCCTGGAAACCTCTTGGTGCCACCCAGCCACCAGCACCAGAGAGCTCAGAGATGCACTTGGGTAGCCCATGGGGAAGCAGATGAAGGAAGAGACTGGAATGGAAGAAGAGAGGATTCAAAAGTAAATGGAATTGGGGTCTAAAATGGGATGGAAAGCAAGCCACAGTTGTCAGGGTGTCCATCCACAGCATGCTGAGGCTGCAGGATTGGGATTGGAAGCTCAGCAGCAATGCAACAGAAAGCTCTCCAGTTCCCTATCCTTGCATGTTCACTTTCATATTCATTCAGCTTTATTGTGATGTCATTTTAAAATCAGATCTAGTCCCAGGCAGGAGAGAGAGGGAGACACATTCTGCATGGGGATGGGAACAAGTGCCAGGAGCAGAGCCAAGAGCTCCTGGTTCAAGCTTTGTAGCAGGGATGTGCTCACATGGCTCCACCTGTGTGATCCACACCAGGTGAGGTAGCATGGAAGGACATAGCAATGATGCTTTTATTAAAGTTTTTGTGTATTTATTTTTTGCATGTTGTTAATCTAGATCCTCCTGCTCCTACTGCACAAATATATTGGGTCATCTCCTAAGAGTTTTCTGTTTAATAAAGTTCAGTTGTAGTGGATTAAATTTACATCACTGGTGAACTGAAAAGTGCTTGCCATTTTCTAATGAATATCTTAAATAGTTTATCTTTGCATAGAGGATATTTATGTGTTTTGCAGTCCATCTTTCATCTGTGAGTCACATTAACTCTTGCATCCAAAGTTTGTTCTATATTTTGTGGCAGTGACGCACATAAAATGCTTGCAGCACCAAATTGCCAGGATATTTATATTCCTAATCTAATCCACAAGACACAAGGGAGATCATGCTGCACTTGGGGGTTTAAACCAAGCACTTGATACCCCTTGTCAGGGGAGCATTAATTAGTATCCCCTGCCTGCCACAGCCACAGGCCAGCCGATGGCTGCCCGCGGAGCAGAGAGTGACAAGGTGGCAGCCACTGGTACCCACTGGCAGCACGGAACCGCTGTGCCCTTGATGCTTTAATAATTTTGGGGTTTTTTTTTCTCTTCATGTATCTGTAACTTGGTGTAGTTCTGTGCTCTTACAGAATGTTGAACACCTCTGTTCCCAACACATTCAATGGAAACACAGCTCTCTGGATGGAGATCCAAGTACATATTTGTTATCCTAGGGCCCGAAAATATGTAAACAACGGTGGAAAGGGGAAGCAGGCCTGGGGCAGTCAATATCATCATCTGAAGGTGTGATTGGAGAATTAGGGACCAATATGCTAATAACACAAAAAGGTGAAAGGCTCGTGACCCGGGGTCCATTTGGGTGTAGTCCCCGAGGGGGACTTGGCTTGCCCGAATGTACTTTGACGGCCTTAAATAAATTTGTTCGCTTTTTATACACCGAATTGTTTTGGCCTCTGTTTCAGGTCGCCTGCTTTAGGCATCACCGGGCAGGACCCACAGCATGCCCAGAGGGAAGCAGGCCGCGGGCTCAGTGCGCAGCCAGCCCGCCCGCCCCGCTGCCAGCTGCGCTTCCCTCGCTCTCTCCACGGGAAATCCCGGCCTCCGGCACTCGCTGCTGCCAGCCCTGCCACTCCCGACCGTGTGGCTCTCGCAGGGACAGCACTAGATGGCGACAGAAGTTTTAAAACCGAGCCGGAGTCTCCTGAGGGTTTGCACAAGGCGCAGGGCTGCGGTTCAGGCTTTGGCCGAAGCCTGAAGGGGCAGGACCTGCAGCCCGGGCTGCTGAGGGGTCTCTGTAGCTGCGGCCATCACCCCTTTGCCTCACAGAGTGCCAAGACACCGCGTTCTGCTATACTATAGTTCCCAGACGAGAATCCTGCACGCTGGGCTGGAGGTCCAGAGGTGGCTGGAGATCCATAGGAAGCTGGAGGGCCTCTTGTAGGCCAGCGGGGCAAAGCAAACAGTCACGTCCCATCCCACCTGCTGCTGCTCCTGAGCGTGGCTGAGTAACCTGAGCTTGGCTAGCGGGCCAGAAGAATGACGCTGGGGTGCCCAGAGTGACACTTGCCACTTCATTTAGGAATGTCAGTCTTTTTGGGCTTGCTCCTAGGCTGCAGCACGCTGCCTTCTCACCAGGCAGCCATCCCTGCAGCCCTGGCCTGGGGAATCTCCATCCTGTGCTCAGGCTTAGGGGTAATTTAATTCCATGCAAAAGGGGTGAGGGAAAAAAAATTAAATTTAACTTTTATATAATAAAAAGTCATCTTCAAGGAAGTTTCTTGCCATTCTGGGTCTTAAGCTACTCTCTGCAGAAGCTGTGGGAAGCATTTCTCCTTATTATATGCTGTAAAGATGATTAACTTGCTTTTCCATATAAATGAACCCTGTGGTTCGTTGTTGTCAGACAACCTGCAGAGAGTGAGAGTTCCAACTGAATTTTGAGAAATGGGTTGAGCAAATTGTTGGTGTTTTCTGGCCCGTGATGCAAAACTGTAAAGTCAAAAAAGGGTTAATTATTGAAATGGCTTTGGAATATTACTGACATTATTATATTACTGCTGATTGCTGTGCTCTGCTAGGGGAGCAGAAGTGGCATCCCTATGTGATGACAGGTCACCGCCTCACAGTAGGGACAGCAGGACCTGTTGGGGCACTGAAACCTGACCCCTGCTCCTCCAGTCCTCATAGCACATCATCTTCAATGTGTTATTCATGGACTTGCAGGAATTTATTTTGACAGCCTTTATATGTGCCCTTGCTGCAGATTTCCCTAAGGAAACTCAGGAAATAACAGACCTCCAAAAGAGCAGATTGTCTCTTCCTGGGAGTCAAGGTCAAATGTAGAGACAGGCAGGGTCTGGTGGCCTCTCTGCAGCACAAAAATGAGTCCTTTCAGTGCCAGGGTAAAACCAAGGACAAAAGCAAATTCCCAGAGGCTTCACATTTTCATACCACCCTCTACATGCCCAGTCTGTTTATATACCCTGAATCCCCACATCACACAGTGAGGGTCTGGATGAAATTGGACCCAGTGAGGTAGGTAGAAAGAAGAGACTGTGGTCTAGATGACAGTCTTTTGGTTTCTAAGTGCCAAGTCTCAGCCAGAGAGTCCATCTGCATAGACTTCCAAGTTTTTATCTTCTCAATCGTTTTATGAGCAGGAAAGTACAGATGGACACCAAGGCATCAGGAGCAGGACTGACCCACCAGTGTCCTGGGAACCTGCTGCAGAGGAGGGGGTTGCACCAGCTGCTGAACCACTCTTTCAGTCATGGCTAGGTCATCATAGGAGAAAGAGTCTTTTGGTTGTGCTGAGAACAGAGAGGATTCATTGCCCTTGCAAAAGTGGCTTGACCACTGCAATGCCCAGTAGGCAGAATGCTGCCCTGGAGGACCCTGGGGAAATGCATCGGTGAGCATCTGTCCTGCTGGGGCAGACAGCCTGGCATGTGCCCTTATTACCAGGCTGGTATCAGTATGGCTTTTTTTATCAGGATGGTGCTCACAGGTGACAGCATGAATAGTTTCTCTGTTTTTCCCCAGAAGTGGAAATGCAAACCACATACTCCCCCACACTCTGTCTCTAATCATAAGCAGGTGTTTTTTTTGAAAACATGCTGTTGGACTGTTTGAGAGAATTTTATGGTTTTTTCTGGTATTGCTTCTCACCTCCAGGTGTGTAAGTGCCCACCAAGCATCTAACTATGACATGGTTAAATGCTGAAAATTCTGGAACCTCACAGAAGCCATTTAAAGCACATTTCTGTGCTTCTAAGGTGGCTTATGAAAGAAGATTGAAACCATGTCGTGTCCTTCCTGACCTGCTCCTCAAACTGGTAACAGGAGCTGAAAGGCAGGAGCAACCTGAGAGAGGAGCAGGAAGAGGCAGAGCCCAGTAGTGTTAGGACTGGATGCACTAGAGGAGTCCCTGGTGGGGAGCATTGAGGAGATACAGGGCAAAACCTCAGGGTGCATCTGGTGTGGTTGCAAGGGCAGAAGGTTACCTCAAAAGGCAGAGGCTGATGCACCAAAAACTCACCCACTGTCTGGGATGGGTTCCTGCCAGGGCCAAGGATGCTGCTGGGTCCTTCCCATGGTTCTAGAGGGTTGTCTGAGGGAAGGTTGGAATTGTACCACCTGCTTTTCTTACCAGTGGAAACCACTCAAAACCCCCTGCTTACCCTGGTGGGATTCAGGCTAACCCAGCAAGCAGTGTTCTGCCAAAACCAGGAGCTTGGGATCCAATGCCCCCCGCCTGGTGCCAAGGCAAGATCCTGCAAGTTCCTCCCTGAAGGACATGTGTACCTGGGAAAAAAGGAAAAGGAAACTCCCTCAAGCTCCAAAGCTGTATTGTTGCTGTTCACAGACAATATCAGTGATTCAGATTTAATCCCTGCATCTGGGTGGGCATTCCCCAGCCAGACTGGAGGCAAATAACCTGGTTCCCACCCCATACACTGGCAGAAATAACTGCAATAACACCAGCCCCCTCCTTTCAAGCTCCACTGAAAGCTCACACCAGCCCGGGAAGTTTTAGCTTTTTTTTTTCCATTGGTAGTTCAAAGGAGTGAACGTAATTCTCTTTCTTCCGTCATTACCGTTTTCGTGTGCGCTGGAACTTCTGGTTTCCAGTTACCACTGAAAGCAGAAGTGAAAAACAGAAAGAAAAGCCTTTCTCAGGGTATTTTAGGTTCAAGCAAAATCAGGAGGTTTTAGAAACAAAACAGGGGCACTAAGAGATAATTTGGTTTGTGCTTATCTAAAGGCAAATCAAACTTTGACACTTGCCTACCCTGTGAACCAGCCACAAATTCTCCTCCCTCTTGAATACCTGCTCAGTGTCAGCATCCACAGCTCAGTCCCAGTTTTGCCTAGCAGAAGGTGTTTATGAATAATAATATTCTGCTGTTCAATTCAGTAGGAATTGCTGTCTGAAGGTGTCAAAAGAACTGCGAAATTGAAAGTTTGCCAAAATAAGAGCCAAGTAACAACGGAGTCACTCTTTTGTACAGATCTGGTATTAGCCAAGAGAGGCAGTGGCAGAGATGAAAACGATGCTGGAGTTCCTTTGTTAGAGGCACAGCTGTGCTTCAGCAGTTCACTCATCTGTCCTCCCAGCTGTCCTCCTCCTATGGATGAAGGATGCATGGGGGGACCAAGTCTTGAGACAGCCTCTTGATAACTTCATTCACTCAAATATCATGAAAGTGTTGGAATAGATCCAAAAGAAAGCCTCTGATTTTTTCTGTTGCTCTAAATCAGCCCTGTGTACAGTGCTGCCATGTAATGAAGATGGCCTGGATCCAGAAACCAGTGATGAACGAAGAGGTTTCAGGAAAAAAAAAACCAAAAGAATGACTGGTCAGGATATAGAGATGAGATCCATATCCATTTATCTGCCTGTACACTTATGAGGGAGGATGACAAGTTTCTGTGCACTGCAAACATATTTGCCAAGAGGAATGACACCAAGTCAAGATTTGAAAGTGCAGAGATCATCTGAGAGCAGTGAAAGCCAGTGGGTTTTCTTTGTTAGACCACATGACTTCATACTGGAGTGGGTCAGCACAACTACAGCAGGCTCACAGTGAAGAAGTTTAGGTGATGTCCAGTGGAGTTTTCTGGCCACTGAAAGGAGTGGGAAACCCTGACTGCATAGTGAAAACAAAGGGATATTTCAAGATTTCATGCTGTAATGACATTTAGGCAATTTGAGGATTTAAAAGATGTTCACAACATGAAATCTATGTAGCTGAAAGACTAAACTTTAGGGGCTGGATCTGGCCTAGCTGATCCTAGTTGATACTTCAAGTTTAAAAAGAAAGGAAAACTTTGAAAATTAGATCTGGACAGGGAATTATTCTTGCAGCCTCTGACATGTTGTGGGAGGAACTTTCCATTCAGCAACCCTAATGGGATGAGTTGGAACCTGAGTGAGGGTTTCAGGTGCAAGCAGGAGCCTACGGAGACAAGGAAAAGGCTCTGAGCAGACAGGTTCATGCCTTGGGTACCTCACAGTGCAAGGAGAAAGTGAGAGTCGTCATGAGGCTCAAAATCAGTCAAAGGATATTAAAACAAACAGCAAAGTATGGATTAAATGAAGTGGAGAAAGAACTCTCCGGTGGGAACTCTTCCTCTTTTGTGCAAGGGCTGCTGTACGATGCAGCAGTGCTGGGGGTGTTGCACAAAACCAGCACTATTGCACAGACATTTTCCCTGACAGTATTTTTACTACATCCTCTTAGTTTCTCTGTAGTTCTAGATTTCCTCCAGTTTCTAGGGAAGTCTGGGCATAAAGAAAAAACAGACAGCCTTTAGACATGATCAAGGGCTGGCATCAGCTGATCAGGTGCTGGACATCAGTTCCTATGTCCTTTTTAGGATCTGGCTCCAGGCACCTTCCTTTTTTGAGCTCTCAGGAAATCCCCAAGTTAGAAGGGCTGAAAATAAAACTAGCCTAGATTCACCAGAGTACTGAGAAGCACCTGAAAATATAACAGGAAAAGAACCTTTTCTCTGCATTCAGCTAAGTCTGAAAGTGGTTTTAAAGCAAACTTTCCTCACGTCCAACTCATTTCTGCACTGATCTCATGCATAAGAAAACAGCCTGAGACAGACTTTCCCAAGAAAATTGTCAAGAGGGTGCAAAATGGAAGCAGCTCATTGCTGAGGGGTCACCTCCCTTTCTCCCTTCATGTGGGCTCACATTGTCCAAGAAATGTTGGTGGGCAGGGGAATACTAATGCTCTGGAGTCCATGAGTGCTCACTCCAGCTGCTGGAAGTACACCAAAACCTTTGGGGCACCAAGCAGCAGCCTGGGAGAGAAGGCAGCAAAGCTCTTTGATCCGTGCAGGAGAAGGGTGAGAGCAGAGGGGATCTTCAACTCCAAAAACATGAAGACATGAGACAGATGAAGCCATAGACACGGATGTGGCTCCTAGGGTGGCCAGCACAATGCTGGGAGCATGGAATGGACTGGAGACAGTAGCCAACTCCTGTGTCTTTCTGGTATAGCACTTCCCACTGCCATCAGCAGAGGCAGGAGAGGACCCTCTGCTGCTCCTGCCCCAGGCCACGGGTGCTCACAGTGCCCACTCTGCCCAGCCTTGCCCAGAGGTCCTCCTTCACTCCTGTGTTGCAGCAGAAATCCACGTAACTCATGTCCATGAGGCCAGCCTTTACAGCTGGGATCCCTCAGCCATGGCATTTGGGTCTTGTATTTCTGAAGCACTTCATCCACTGCTCTCCATCCCTCCTGCTCTGGGGGCAGGGTAGTGCAGAGGAGCTGAAGGAGTTTCTGCAAGGAGTCCTTTAGCTTGTCTTATGCAACAGGTTAGACAAAATGAGAATTATTCCTTTAATCTTTTAGGGTTCTGAACCACTTCTTGTCTCCGTCTCACACATCTCTCTGTTCATTTTGCCCCATACTAGAGGTCTCTCCTCTGTCCAAGCTGGTGTGCAGAAAGGCCTTATCCCCAGGACTTCTCCACCAACCCTCAGGGACTCCACAAAACCTCGCTATGGAAAGCACCTCAGAGGCTGGGGAACCACACAGGAGGGAGGCATAGGACAGGGAAGATGTCATTGCTGAAACTTGCAGCCCAAACTGGGGGGAGCTACATTCCTTCTGCAGTCCTCAGGGCCACAGCTTTCCTCTCAGGTAGGGAGGCATTTACCAACCAGGACAAGTGCAGAAAGATCTCCTGTTCCTAGCAGCAGGCCTGTACACTCAGTGGCATGATACGGAGAGTCAGCAACGCACCAGAAGTGAGTCCATGGGAGCTGTGGAGGTTGTGAGTAATCCTGCATGCACCACCCTGGGATGGAAAGCTGTGTGAAGCTCATCACTAGGAGCAACATATCTCCTTAAGTACATGTGGTTGCCTGTTGACCCAGCAAATATGAAACAGGTGGGCTCTGTGTGGGGTTTCTGAGGTGCATGCCCAGGATTACGGTGCCAGCTGCTGTGGAGGTGATAATTGTAAAGATGCTGTTGAAAATGAGTGGCTCAGGGCTCAGGGGGCTGAGTGACAGGAGGCAGCTCAGCTGCTAAGGCTGGGCTGGGGCAGGAGCAGACTCACTGAAAGCAAGAAGCTTGCCTGGTTTGCTGCCTACACAGCTTTATACAGACTGGGGAGATGTGGGCAGATGCAAGGCAAAATGGCAAAGGGCATAAAAGGATCATTTAAGTGTCTTAGCAAACACCTAGCAAATGTATAAGTGTCTTAGGGTACCTGAGAGCAGGGTAGCAAAAAGTGAACTGTTCCTTTTCTCAGACAAGAGGAGGGATTTAAACTGAGAAACACCAGCCTGTTCAGCATGGCACAGAGAGAGAGCTGCTAGCCAGTGTCCTGAAAAGTGGGCAGTGCTAGTTAAAGGCCTGAAAAGGTCTTATTTCAAATAAAAAAGAAACTTATGTGGATGTGATGGGTAATTGAACTAGGCAAATAAACGGACTCAGACTATATCCTGTGTCTCTGGACAGCTTCTGCATCCCCATTTCCTTTTGGTGCATGCATCACCCGATGGCTTTGACTCACATGTTGGCACTGGAACAGCTTTGGATGTACTGTCTCGTGTCCTGAGAGGAAGTGAGGTGGAGATGCTGACACTGCTTGGAAAGTGGAAATAGTCTTTAACCATTCGACCCTGTATTACAGCAATGTGCTGGTGCCCCTGCAGGAGACACTCTGGGAGCCACACTCAGCACCAGGTGGGTAGCACAGGACCTGATCCTATAACATCAACTTGCCATAGTACCTGACATCCCAACCAGCCCAGCACTGCCAGGGAATGATTTAGGGCAAGCACAGAGCACAGACCACCTCTGCTCTTCAGCACATTTTGGTACACAGTGCACCAAGCATTGTACCTCTACCAAAGGCTTGTATCCTTCCAGGCTTTCTGCCTGCCTCCTCTCCCAGTAAGACCTTTCTTTGCAGGGGCTGGCAGGAGAGAGGGAAGTAACTTTCATATCACAGAGTTATGATGTGGATTTTACCACTCAGAAAGGCACTGAGGTCCTGTCTGTCCCTCTCCCAGTGACTTTAGGGGAGAGGGGACAGAAGGTGACAGAATCAGGGAGGAGGAAAGCAGAGGGGGGACAATGCCCCACAGCATGTCAAAAGTTGTTTGTATGAGGGAAACAAGTCTCCTTCTGTAGCTTCAGCCAGGATTAACAGGAATAACCTGAGAGGATTGCAGGGAGAGAGAATAAAAAACACTGTGTCTTGAGAAGGTGAAATTTATAAAATCAGTTCCTGAGGTCTTGCAAGATTGGGTAGGAATCTGAGGTAATCAAGTACAGAAGAGGAAGGATCCCAATACTCTGGGGCATCAGACAGAGACAAGGCTGTAGACAAATGCTGAAGGGAGACAAGGTTTGCCTTTTGTGCCGGCTTTTTGTGTGTCAGCCTCTACTCTGTCTCCAAAACACAGGGTCAGTGGGCAACAGGGTGCAGGGTGGCCCAGCTTTCTCCTGCTTCCCCTCAAGGTTTGGGTCCACATGGATCAGGAAGTATCTCTAGTCCAACCACTGCTCCACATGGGACAGACTGCAAGGTCACACTCAGTTATTTGAAAATAAGGGCAAGCTTTGAAAATATATCCCCACGTCTGTGAAAGTAAAAATTTCCAAACTGAAAGTGAGCTGATAAATTAAACTTGAAATTGTGTCTGCAATGTTATGCACCCAGTTGTTTGTTTGTGTTTTCAAAACTCTGGTCTGAAACTGTTATGTCACTGTTGGTGCATGACTTCAGCTGAATAATCCCTCAAGGGACTTGGGAGAGGAGCACCCAGCCGGGAATGTTGTAGAGACGAGTCATCCTCAGCAGGCCCATTTTTAATAGCTGGACATGTTTCCCTGGTGTCTAACCTCTGCCTCATTTCTCAGTCTTTCAGGGGCAGAGGTGATCATGCTGGGACAACATTTACAAATACAACACCAACAGTATCATTTCGGAGAAGATGATCTATCTTCATGGCTTCTGGTACTAATCACTCCTTTGAGAAACTTGACTCTGACATGATGACTTTTCTTATAGCAGCACTATCCAGTTCCTAGATGTAAATCAGAGCCTTTCCGATCAAAAAGGCACAGTGAAGTCCTGTAACCAGCACTATTGCAAAATCTAGAATAGTATTTACTGACACATGAAGGCTGGGCATGCAAAACATTAGAGTCTAAGGGAAGGCAAAATTCCAGCACACAACAACTGGAGTTAGCTGACATTTGCAAGGAGCTAAAGGTTGGGAGAAGCACTGTATTTCCCTATGTAAATACAGAATTTTCCTCCTTTCCCCATGCAGCTGAGTGATGAAAGGTCTCTATGGCTGCCCATCTCCAGCAGCCTTCCTACCATGCTGGTTTGGTTTCCTGTGTGTCCTAAAAAGTGGTCTGGAGGCAAAAAAAAAAACCAAGTCGCTCTTGCCCAAGACCTGTCTATGGAGGGGTTTGCTGGATGATCCCTCTTGTCCTCTAGTATGCCACAACAAGGGGTGTGCAGGGACAGGCACATGCACCAGTTCTGACTTCAGGTGTCTGAATGTGCAATGCTGCCCCAGCAACCACCTGACAAATTGGCTTTGGAAGCCATTCTCCCTTCACCATGGAAGAGGGAATGCTTCTAGCCCCATTTACAAATTCCATGGGGTGCAGGAAGAAATACCACACCCCTCTTTGAGATATGTGCACTCAGAGACACACCTTGAAGCCTCCTCCTTCCAGGTAATTTCTGTCTTCTTATCAAATCTGCACTTACCCACGCCCGCTACAGAGAAGGCCAAGAGAAGATGCCGCAGTTATTTTTGAAATCTTGCTGCAAGGCTGGAAAATACAATCTAACTGGGGTACTAATTGCATAAAATAGTGCAGAAAGGGAGACAGATCGTCCTGAACATTTTTCACATTATTTGGATCATTTCCCTTCCTGGAAATATTGGTCTTTTAGCAAAACAAGGTCGTGATATGTGGTAGCCAAGGATACTTTCGTATTTCTAAGAGCCAACTTAACCTCAAAGGGTACTTGTTGCTTGGTTTAAAAGATCCTTTCTTATGTGGAAAATGGTCTGATTTTCCCTGAAGACAGCCCAGTGTGTACTTGGAAATGCCATCATGTTTGGCCAGATTTGCATGACACAGTGAAATCTGGTCTTCTGTTCTTTCAAAACCACCTACACTCAAACCCACAAGGATTCAGCATACATGTCCCTCCTCAGAGGGTCTGCACAGTGGGCAGGGAGCCAGTTAGACCAGCCATCATGACACGACGTTTTTAGACAACTTTTCTAACACATCCCTTAGTGAAAGACTTTCCTGGCATCTTGCCATCTCGGTATGCTGGAAAGTACAGTAATGGCCCTCACAGTACCCAGCTCCAGTGTCCCACTGCTCCCAGGGGTCCAGATTGCCATTGGGCCACCAGCATCTGGGGGATAGGAACACAGTGCCACTGGGCTGCTGCCATCCCTGGGGCATGGCCATGTTTCTGGCATGCTCAGGACAGCAGTTGGAGCCTGTCACCTCCAGGCACTGTGGCAGCAGCTCGGTGGGAGATGGAGGCAGGGGTCCCTGAACACATCCACCTGTGCCACTACTGACAGAAGCCATCCGAGGGGCTGGTGACCCAGTGCAGAGGCAGATCCATGTGCCAGCCTGCCACAGAGTCTCTCTGCATCCGTACCAGAAGGCCACCAGCCTGGCTGGCACTGCAGGATGTGCTGTGCAGGCAGTGACTCCTGTGGACCACACAGAGATGCAGAGGGAGAGCAAGTGCTGTGAGATGGGAGAGAAGCTGCATGGGTGATGGGAACACCAGGTCAGGCTTGGAAACTACCATTTTGCACAAAAACAAGGAGAAACTGTTCAATTGTTGGAGAGGATCTTTGTACTGCTGGTGAATAAAGGCTCCTGAAGGAGCATCTGCAGTGATAGTGGCATGCAGACACAGGCTCTGCTCAGGGTCAGCTCTGCCATGAGCTTACCAGGACCACATGCAGCAGCTCCTGTTCACTTGCAATTTAAACAGGTGAGAATGGAGCTGACAAAAGGGAAAACCTACACTGAAAACTCACAAGGGTTTTGCAGACTTCCTCTTTGGGCAAATTGTGGTTTTCTTTTCTTTTCTTTTTTCTTTTTCTTTTTTTTTTTTTTTTTTTTTTTGTTTCAGAGAGCTGGGGGAAGGTGTTCTTGTTTCAGCTGGAATAGAATTATTTTTCTTCTTAGTAGCTGGTACAGCGCTGTGTTTTGGATTTAGAATGAAACGTGTGTTGATAACACACTGATGTTTTGATTGTTGCTAAGTAGTGCTTACACTAAGTCAAGGACTTTCCAGTGTCTCATGCTGTGCCAGTGAGGAGGAACACAAAAAACTGGGAGGGAGCACAGCCAGGAGAGTTGAACCAAACTGGGCCAAGGGATGTCCCACACCACAAAAAAAATCATGCTTAGTATATAAACTGGGGGGAGCTGGTCAGAAGTCAATTGCTGCTCAGGGATGGGTTGGACATTGGTCAGTGTGTGGTAAGCAATTGAACTGTACATCACTCTTTTTTTCTCTGGTTTTATATATTTTTTTATTACAATTATTATCATCACATTTTACTTTCTTTCAATTATTAAACTTTTCTTGTCTCAACCCACATATTTTTTTTTCTTCTCCTTTTTTTTTTTTTTTTCTGAGTCTCTTGTGTTCTTTTTTTCCCCTCTGGGGATGGGGAGGGGGTGAGCAAGCAGCTGTACAGTACTTGGGTACTGTACCATTCCAGAAGAGGGAGAAAAGTTGACTTTGGCTTACTGTGAGAGAAGAAGGCAACCCTTTGCACTGCCTGCAGCCTTGATAAGCCCCCAGGCTGATGACTGACTCCGTGGCACTTCACCCCTGGACGTTTGATGGGCACCTTCCTGCCACCTTGTCCTCCTGGGCTACAAATACACCTCGTGGAGTCCCTCCCTGCCTTCTCTCATTTCCATCTCTCCCCCTTCTTCAGCTACATGACACTTCAGCATGTGACTTGCTATCAGCACCAGGAAGGATTTAAACTTTGCAAACATCACCAATTGTTTTACATTTTCATATTGACAAAGCCATGCTCTGTGTCATTGCCTGCAAGTGGGGCAAGGTCTCTCTGTATATGGACACCATGGTAGCATCTCTCCTCTGACAAAGGTTCTTACAGCCTCTCTCTGGGCAAACCCATCTGCCCCTGGACGTGCTCAGGCTGCCCTGTGGCCATGCTACCCCCTGCTCAGGTGCCACGTGCTGCTGCCTCGCCAGGAGGTGTGGGTGCAGGTGAGCAAAGCTGTCAGAGCAGCTCGCCTCCTTCCTGGTGAGTCATCATGCCCCAGTATCTGTCAGCACGGCTGTGTCTGGGGACCAGCCTGAAGCAGCACGAGTGCACCCATGGGACTATAATGAGCCACTCCCAAAGTCTGGCTGGATTTTTTTTTTGGGCGTCGCTGAGTTTGGTCAGCACATACTGTCTATAAAGGGCTTGTTTTCACCTTGCCTGAATGGCTAGCTTTGGATGGTAACAATTTTAGAAATGGACCTTGCTGTGCCTTTCCTGTAAGAAAAGAAAAGGCTGATTGGGCTCCAAACAGTGCTCTAGTGCTCTTTTGTTGGGATTTTGCAAAATCCCAGGGCATGGGATGCAAAGCAAAGCATAGGAAGCAAAGCTTTCATCCATGGTGTCTGAGCCTGCCTTGGAAGCACCCAGTAGAGACCCAAGGGAAAGTGTTCCCAGCCATGCAAATATTCCCAGTTTTGGCCATGCACAGCATGGATCTCCCTACATCCCAGTTCTTCCCAGACAGCCGACTCAGCCTTCCCAGCTGTGGCAGGGCCACACCTCCAGTGACTCTTCCCCAGCTGCTTCTTTACTTCTGCCAATTAGCCAGAGCAACACACTGTTTTCCCCAAGGTCCTAACAAAGTGGCCAATGCTTGGCCAAGGGTCTCCTTCCCCATTCCCATCTGCCCACAGGGAGGGCAGACAAACTGCTCTCTACTTCTACTGCAGCTTCTCTCAAACTTCCAAACAGCAGAAAGCCTTGCTGAGGAGCTTGGTTGTGGTCTCAGTCCCAGGGTCACTGACTGATCGAAGAAACCTCCTGAACCCAGGAGGACAAAAGGCACATTTGGCTCCCTAATTTCATTAGTGTTGTGGTTTACCCTCAGCAGGCAACCAAACCTCGAGCAGCCACTCACGCAGTCCCCTCTGGTGGGATGAGGGAGAGGATTGAAATGGTAGAAGTGAGAAAACTCATGGATTGAGATAAATACAGTCTAAAGGGTAAAACAAATGCTGTGCACACAAGCAAAGCAAAACAAGGAACTCATTTACCACTTTCCATGGGCTGAAAGGTGTTCAGCCATCTCCAAGACAACAAGGCTGCATCACGTGTGTAACAGTGACTTGGGAAGACAAACACCATAACTCAGAATATTCCCCCTTCTTCCTTCAGCTTTATGAACTGAACATGACATTGCATGGCCTGGAATATCCCTTGGGTCAGGAGGGATCAGCTGTCCCAGCAGCGTCCCCTCCCAGCCTCCTCCCTGGCAAGACAGTGCAAGAAGCAGAAAAGGCCTTGAGACTGTGTAAGCTCCACTCAGCAATAACAGAAACATCCCTTTTGTCAAAACTGTTCTCAGCACAAATCTGAAACACAGCCTTGTACCGGCTACTGTGAAGAAAATTACCTCAGCCAAAACCAGCACCATCAGTTAATGTGAGCAGTGGGTTTCCCCATGCAATTGTGTTTTCCTTTGCAGTTTAGAATGAGTCTCAGTATTCCCTCAAGAGAAAATGAAACTACACACCAGGAATCAACACAAACAGAGGCAAACCATTTGCAAAATCCCATGGCTCAGTGCTGACCAGCCAAACCCTGGGGCTTGTGCTTGCTGGGGTTTCCCACCATCCATTTTCATTCCCTCCCCCTCACCTCCAGCCTTGGTTGCTCTGAGTACACAGCTGCTCAGGCAATCGGATTAGAGGAGTAATCTTCCCCCTCCCAGGATATTTCTAACCCAGTTCATTTCCCTGACCTCATTCCCCAGGTGCTGATATAAACAGGTGGACCTACACAACACAGGGATCCCTACTGTGGGATATGCTTGAGGGATACAGTATGTTTAGGACATGATGTATTGCTCCAGAGAGAAATCCCTGCTATGCTGCAGCCAAAGGCTCACCTGAGAAATAGTCCTCAGCTATTAGAAAGCTGACAGAGCTGGAAGCAATGCGTGGTGCTCGGCATACCTGAACAGCTGCTTGTTGATTGTGTACCTGTCTTCTGAAGGGATATCTATCCTGAAGCCCTCATACTGTTTATACACGTGGATGTGTCTATAAAGGGCTCTTGGTTCACTCAGCCAAACATTATTACCTATGTCTGGCAATACACACACTGTAATTATTTTGGATAACCTCAGCACTACTTTCTTAGTAAAGAGATATATAACAGCCATCACTAAACCCAACTATTACATAGTGAGCCTATATTGAATAGTGTCTCCACATGCAGATTTCCATGCTAAAGATTTCACTGGGTGAGGGAAAGGAGAATGGCATTACAGAAAAAAATAACAGAAAAAAAGTCAGTGTAACATTTTTAAAGCAAAGGTAAAGGACCCCTAGCAGCCTGTAATTTTGACATGGATTTCATTTTTGAAGTATATAGCCACTTGATAAGCATTTGCATAATACCTAGCCATTGTCTGGTGAGAACGAACACCTTAATTTTATAGAACAGACACTGGGGAAGAGATTATAAACCCACCCCCAGTTACCTGCTTCCCACTAATTCTATGAATCTCCTTAAAGATCAAAAGCTATCAGCAAAAGATCACAAAATTAGACATAGGTCCCTCAAGCCACGGATGATCATCCAAACCATTAGGTCATATTTTCTTCAAGTCAGCCACACTTAAGATCTGATCCCTGAATATCCTGATCACTATGGTCAGTATAAATACTAAGTGGGGTTCCTCGCACAGCTCTCCTCCAAGCAACTAGTCATCTAGAGATTTTGCACAAAGCACTAGAGCAAGTAGGTTATTCCCAACAGGATTTTTTGCAGCAATTAACATCAGGACTGAAGTGCTCCACCTTGTACACAACCTCTGTGTAACACCCAGGCAGTCCATAAAGAATGTTGGGGTGTGAGAAGGAGATTTTGCCAGAAATACTTACCAAGGGTCCAAAATCCATTCACAGTCACCTTCACCCAACTTCCCAATAAATGGAATGATGCCTGTAATATACCTGGGCCATGGTAGGGGTGTTGGCCCAAATGCAGCTGCAGCCCCATGCTGTTTATGAAGATGAAGGAACAGAGTGACCACGTCTCAAGGCACTGAGCTGGATTTATTCATCTGACCATATCAGTATCAAACTAGAAATCATCTGTTTAAGATCATGTGTAAGAGAGGAGCAGCATTAAATAACAGACATGAAAAAGAGACGGTGCTTCAGAAAAGACTGAGTGTACAACATACACAGTATGCCATTTGACACAAATGCTTATAAAGAGTCATCCTAAGCATCAAAGAGAGTTTTATAAAAGTTTACGTTCTCATCCCATGGGATGTACAGAACTATGCAGTTTACATAGTTTTACTATCATCCAAAACATCATGTTTCAAATGTATGAGGCACAGCAAGAACAATATAATTCCATTTCCATAGGAACATAAACACTGCTTGTCACTAATGACATGCTTTCCAAACCATAGCACTCACAGCAATTATACATGTGTACAATTTTAAAGTGTTAAAAAGCAAGAATCTGGAGCCTGCCCACTGTTACCAATAGGGAATAACATTTGATCTACCCTTGAAAACTATCATAGATACCCTTGCAGCAGCTGTAGCATAGGAAGGAGTTGGGGTCACTGTCATACTTTGTCAGGGCCAACTTGCTGTGCTAATCCCATAGCTGATACTGCCAGTGAAGGATTCCCTCGACCCACAGAGAAGGGGACAGCCTCCTGCTTAGCTCCAACTGCCCAGGAAGATGCAAAGTTCAAACACATCTGTAAACAAGTGATAATCTGACTCCAGAGACAGCTGATAGAAATTAGCTCAGTTTAAGGGAGGCCCTGATTTTCATTAAGAATGACTAGAGACTGACCAAGTCTTAAAAACAGAACAAGACTGAACCAGCCTCTGACTGGTTAAATCAAGGACTATAGATTTTTTTTTTTTTTTTTTTTTTTTTTGGTGAGGGTGGGGGGAAGGTTTTCTCTAAGGACAGCTCAGAGAGGCTGAATCTTACAGCCCACATGCTCAATTATATTATATTTTTTCCTGATATTATTTGCAAGCATATATTGTAAGTTTCATAAAAGTGCAAGGCCCAGCGCAGGAAGATATCCTGGATTAAGACATTCTCAGCAGCGTTCTTTTTGCCATTTTCTTGTTGGTCAACCAGCAGAAACACAAACATCACTGCTTGGGATCAGCTTATCAGAGCCCCTAAGGGTTTAGCTTAATCTTCTGTGCAATTAAACACTATTCACATTTGACAGCCTACAATGGCAATAGTTTTATGTACAAATTGGAAAATCAAGTCTTAAAATCAAGTTTTAAGAGGTAGAGGTCCATTTCTGACCCATCAACATAAAATGTTACTGAGTCAGTCATATTCTAAGGCAGGTGGTCCCCTAACAATATTGAAGTAACCAGCTAGAGCTCCAAGGTCTATGTAGAGTGATCTTTGTCTCTTTAGCAGGTCTGACTCTTCCATGCTCCCGTTACACAATGAGGAATCTAAAAAGAAAATAGACAAACCATGTCATTACTGCACAAGTAGCTGTATCAGTTCATTTTTGTGGTTGTAGGTATTACTGGAATAATTGGCCTATTATTTGATCTTATCAATCTGTATTTAGAACATTTTAAAGTACAACATAAAGCAAACCTCATATAAAATAAAATCTAATGAATCAACCTGCAACTCTAGGGCAAAGAGAGGTAAGCAGTTTGCAACTGAAAACAGCAAGTGTGTTCAACTACTTGAAAAAAGTCTCCATCAGCTAGGCAAAGCTTTTTCATCCTCTGAGCTATAGTGCTAAAGGAGAGTTTGGTGCAAGAAAAAAAAACTGATAACTTTCTGCCATCTGAGAATTCTGCTTCATAGGGCAATTTTCATCCAAACACAAGCCATCATCTTTGTCTGGGTTTGACAACACAGAATGAATATGGGACCATCAATTTCAGATTTTTTTATTCCTGTTAAATCAAGGTCTGAAAAGACCAGGTTTGCAATGGCAGAATTCCCCTGAATACTTGTATAATCAGTGTCTTGGAATCTCAAGCACCTATGATAAAATCCAAGTTCAATGTTCAAGTATTTTTTTCATTTTCAGAAGAATTAATTCAGATGGTCTCATATGGTCAAAGGATTATGCATGCCCAAGGCAAAATCCAGAGGTACAATGCCATTCTACATTCAAAAACTGTGATTAATTTAAATGTTCAGTGAATTTGTTGCAACAATTATGCATTACAGCACCCAAAACTTCATGCAGATATCTTTCGACATACTTATCCCAATTAAATAAATCACATGTCTGGGAAGAGTCTTTTAGTGCCTTTTATCAGAACCCTCCTAATGTATCTGATAAGTAGAAGAAAAGCATTTTGAAGCCTGTTGGCAGCTTGTTGGCACTAAATCTTGCTTGGGCTTGAAAGGGCTGTTTCCTACCTGGTTCATGTATTATCCTTCATTAAGCACTTACAACTCTGTTCTATCCTACAGTCATTTTTGGTTTTAAAACAAAGGGCTTGTACTGCTGACATTCAGCAACATTAGTCATGGTTTTGTGTGTGCATTTTTCCTTAAAAAGGCAAAAAGTGTTGAATTTGCTGATGGTTGTTGGTCTTGTTGTTTACAAATCAATAGTCTCTATAAAACATTACTAGTACAGTGGCAAATTGAGGCCATTTGGGACAACAGTCTATACTTCATGAAGTGCCCTGAATGACTGCCACAGCTTTTCCAAGAGCCTGTCCTTCTGGAACCGTAGAATTCAGGCTAAGTTCCTCCCCGTTGAAGTCAATGGGCGTTTCACAGATTACTTAATGACCTCTGGGTCTGATCTCATCTGATTGGGATTTTCACTGGTTGCTTTCCACATGTGTTTTGAGTTTCGTTGGTTCCTTACCACTCATTCAAATCAAGATTTGACACAAAGTCTACAAAGTGCAAGGTAAGTGAGCCTGGTATCATTACCTGTAATGTTTTCTGGCAGCTGCAGATCCTTCCTCGCAAGCAGTCTTTTCCTTTCAAACAATGCCGAGTCCAGACTCTGGCACCGCGGCTGCTCCTCTGGGGGTGGGTGTAAGGCTTCGTGTTTCAGTAAGTCTGCTGCAGACAGCCTGTGATTAGGATTCCTTTCCAGAGCTGCTTCTAGCAATTCTCTCATGGAAGTGCTGCAGTCCTCAGCGATATCCTCTAAGGGTGGAGCTTGCTTGTGTATCTGTTGGAATGAAAAAAGACCATGGAAACAGTTATTCCAAAAACAGTGGAAGAGGAAGTCACAGATAACTACATGAGTGGTCTGGGAATTCCCCAGTTAGGACTCATCATCTCCCTAAGTAGGGCTGATGAACTAGAATAGAACATGCAACTACATGAAATCCACTTTTTTTTTTTCATCAGATTTTATAATAAATTTAAAAACTCAAAGAAACTTCAAGTAAGCCTAAAATCCAGTGCAATGCAAATTCACCACATTTCTGTACCACACTGGAAGAATCAGAGAATCAAATCTGCCAGGCTCTAGCTTTTATCTGCAACTTCTAAAGAAAACAGACAAGTAGAAGACAGATGGCTTGTTTCAATCAAGTCTCACACGGTTCTAACCCTGTCCTTGTAGTAAACCCAAGGCCTGTAAATTGAAACACAAATCACAGAGACGACTCCAGCTCAGTCTGTTTTCCTCTAAAGGATCAAAACCCACTCCTTCCCTCCCTCCCTCCCTCCCCCGAAGCAAAATGGATGATATCATCTCTCTGACAAAATATTTTGATAGTTTTTATATGACTGGAGCTTTTCTGACAAGAGTACAGGAAACCCTTCAACTGATCCTGAGCTGGCTTTAAGGACACTTACAATGTAGAGGTAGGATGGATATGCAGAACGAGGATATCTGTTCACCCAGGGCGGGATGCCTGTTTGCATATGAATGATAGTAGCCCCCATGCTGTAGATGTCTGCTTTTGTTGTGTGGCCTCTGCAGAGGATAACTTCAGGGCTCATGTAAATCTGTGAAAATAGTGGGGAAAAAAAAAAGACAAAAAAGATTACTCAACAGGGGAAAACAACAACCAAAGATGACTTAATGATATTTTGTGATCCTGGAAACTCCCACTCTGAAGGGATGCACCTGCAGCATAAAGACCAAGCACCATTTGGGAAATAAGGTTTTTCTGTTCTGCATATGACCACAGCCAAAGAGCCAGTACCAGGACAAACTCCTATTCCAGGTTTGCCCTCCTCAGAAAGGCCACAGCTCAGTGGCTATGGGCCTTAGCTGAGCTGTGAGAGGCTGAGGTTCAAGCCATGGCTTTGCCTTGTTCAGATGAGTAGCAGAAACCTCATCCCTCTACAGCAAAAGGAGGTGCCTGAATTGCCAGTTTGTTTTGTGGGACACTGCTGGGACTGCCCCATTCTGCTTGAGCAATGGCTGTGCACAAGCTAAAGAGAGAGGGTGACCTGCACTGACAGCCACCCCGATGGGAGTAGGAGTCCACCCCTCAGATCCCTGTTACACAGAATACTACACAACCCTTCTGCGCTGAACTGACAGATATACACCTTCCTGTCTTCCTTACTCTTTTTATCTCCTCTTTCTTATCCAGTAACCTGCATGTTGGAGCATTATCCTGAGAAATGGGATGATGAGGAACAAGCCAGGTTTAGACAATGCATAAATTAAGTTAGGTGCCCTTTCCACCAGATTACCCCCAGAGCAGCTAGGAAGACAAGCACCCCTCTTCTAACCCTTTTTCAAACCAAAAATTCTCATCTTTCTTGGTGGAAACCAGAATAGTTTCCATCCAAACATTTCACTGAAACATTTGAATTTGCCAAGAGTCTGAAGAAGGATCTTGGAAGCTCCTGCCAGCAACAGGCAGCTCAGAGTGCAGCTGGAGGAGAACCAGACAGGCAGGATGCAGGAGGCACACCCTGCACAGCTCTGTCACCACCATTGGCCCTGGAAGCAGGTTTCAACACCACATGGGCACAGCACACAAGGTTAGCAAGCTACCATATTTGCTTCTGGTTTCTACTTTTTCCTCACCCAATTTCCCTCTAAAGGAGTCAAACAAACTTTAATTAGTTCAAGTTATCCTGACACAAAGAATCACATTAAAAGCCATTAACTGACACAAGGGCAGGAAGTTAAGTCATCACCACATGGTTTGACTACTTATTACCACAGATTGAGAACGCCTGTAGGGCTCACACAAATTCCAAGGAATATTTCCCAGTAAATTACATTCCATATCTGCAAACAGAACTTGTGATTGGAAGTATGTGCAAAGGCTCAGCAGGCGTCTGCAGCTGCTACTGACTCCTATCCATTGCTGTCCTCAGGGCTAAGTGAGAATCAGTGTATCCACAGCCTCTGCCTTTAAGTCTCATAAGGAGCAAAGAATAGAATTTCTAAGTCTGTGAAAAGAAGTCTTTGGCAAATACAGTGCAACTTGAGTGAAATCTACATCAGCAAAAAGCAGCTGCCTTCAAAAAACAATGCTGGCACAAGATTCTGTCTGCAGTTAAGGTGTGAAAATGGTCAAGATGCACCTTGATTGCATAGGGACAAAAATAAAAAATTGTCTCCAAAGCTGATTTCAGACTGGTCTATGAGTCTGTTGCCACCAAAGCAGACAGCCCAAGCCATGGATACCTTCCCATTCTAGCTCCTTCTGACTGGTGGGCTGGCACTTGCCTGCCAGTCAGACCAGTGTCACAGCCCAGCTGAAAACCAGTCCTTTCTTCATGCTGTGCTAGTTTAGCATTCCTAAAAATGAATCATACCCACCACACTCAATAAACTTCAGCAGACAACTTTTTACCCTCAAATGGTTGTAACTGAAGCTTACATATTTTAACAAAGTGACAGAAGCATAACAGAAAGTGTAGCAACTGCCTAGAAAAAGTATTTCCGGCAGAGGAGTTTCATAACAACCACAGTTTAATGCTCTGCATGACTTGTACACAAAAGCAGAACATCAGTTTTTTCACACTACACTGACTAAACAAAACTTAACTATCTTTCAATCATGTTGCCTGGAACTGTAACTACTCATTTTTATCAACACAAAGAAGATTCACTACATTCAGACTTTCTGTGCTTACAGAAGTGAATAAAAATCCTAACTTCCAGAAGAAAACATGCACAGGACAAAGGTTATTCTACCTGTCACTTCCCTCAAGGACACATGAGGACATCTGCCAATACCAGATGTAAGAGAAACCACCCAGCTCACAGGCATGATGCTGCATGGCAGTGACAGAGTCCTAAGCAGGGGTTGCACAATTACATGCAGGAACAGCAGGACAACTACACCACTTCTTAAGGCTGCATAATAGAGGGTGCAAAGCTCAAGAGGACTTTGGAGAGTTAAGATCTTACTTTGAAAAAAAAATTAAATCAAGAAAGCCAGACTACAGAGAACATTTGTGGGTGACAGGATTAGGCACTGTGGAGAGGAAGATGCCTAGAATGAAGACTGTGAGCAAAAGATCTTTAGGAGCATCAGGAATATTAGTCTGTAAGTCTTTCATTAGTATCTGAAAATCTCCTTTCCCAGTGCTCTCTCTCCAACCTCACTTATGGCCTTCAATACTGTGGCAGGATTGCTGCTCCCCTGAGACAGCAAAGACTAAACATGGCCAGATTTCAGGATTGGGGGATTATCAGCTTTCTGAGGACAGGACTGCAAGTGTTAAACTGTGTGGAATCATTTTCCTCCTATTCAATGAAGAACTAAGAGTGTTTCACTCGAAAAGTTTTTCACTGAAGCGTTTTTCACTTTTCACTTGTTCTTACCAACACAAACTTGGCCTATCCTCCAAGACCCAGAAGAGGATCCTCACCAGTCTGCTCCACAAACAAGGAAATTTCCTGTTTACATACATCCCCATCCTTGGGAAATACCCTACCAACTCATGTCCACCACTGTTCTTATTCTCATTAACAGCACACAAAACCCCCTTAACAAAAACCCCAAACCAAAAATCCCACAAAGCTCGTACATGAAATGCCAGAAAGCATGCTGCTTCCCGTTCAGCAAGTATTTTAAGCTCCAAACTCTCCTGACTAGAAAGACACTGAAAACAAATATTCAAGTGTTTTCACAATTATCTTGAAAAAAATAAACCAACAAGCCTGACCTTCTGTGAAATCTTGGTTTATCCTACCCTTCCAAAAAGTGAAATGTTTTTTGTCAGTTACACAAGCATCTCCTCTTTACACATGTGGAAGACTATTAAAAGGGTAAGAGCCAACATTTCAGCTAAAGCATTTCCTGTAAAAAACCTCCTCCAGCAACAGAGAGCAAAAATGCCACATCTGCAGCAGCTATCCTAGCTAATTGTTGCCGTTTGGTTGTTTGCTAAAGCTCCAGCCCTGGAAACACCTTGGCAGGAATGCAGCCCAAGTGCTGTGCAGGATTTCAAAGTCACTGAGAACATTTAAAAGGACTCCACCTCCATCACTGTAATGTCTTAGTAATTTTACCAGATAATCATCAACCATGCCAAACACAACCTCTGAAGAACCAAAGGGTTACATGCAGATGGGGAACAGAGCTTAGAAATGCTAAGGGATGAAACCCAGACATCTCTCATTTCTGTGGTTTTGAAGGAGGAGTCAAAGTACAGTGTTGAGCAGGTCACCCCAGTCCATGGCGAGTATCTTAGAAGAAATCTTTGCTAGAGCAAAGAGCAAATTCCTGTTTGAAGTGTCTCTGACCAGCAGCTGATACACTGCAAACAACCCTCCTCAGAGTACTGTTTGACTTCAGCAAATAATTGCTAACAAACAGGTCTGCAGAGAAAGTGACACAGCTTTCAAAGCATTCCATTCAGCAAGTAGAAAATAAAAATATAAGTAAGATTATGCTAATGTTTGTAACTTTCAATAGATTTTATAGTAACTATTTTATCCGTGCTTCTAACTCCAGCTTCGAATTTGAGCCTAATCACCACAACCAAAGACTAATACAATATAAGGGCTTTTATCCCTTCAGCTTCTTACCTCTGTCCCTCTAAGGTCTTTGGGATAGTAAATGTCTTCAGTCATTTGAACACTTAGGCCAAAATCCACCAAAACAGCCTTAGTTGACATAAAGACAATATTGCTTGCTAAAAGAAAAACAAAAATGACAACATTTAAGTGTCTGGCATGTTTGGCTTTTATTTCACAACACTCCCATTTCATTCAGATGCTATCTTGAAGAGGAAAAGAGATTAGCACAACTGCTCTCTACAGCCAATATCCTTCTAGCCAAAACAGGTCTGGTAATGACTTGGTTCAATTTTAAATCATATCTTAAAAATCAAACTGGGCTGGTTTATAAAAAGAAGAAATGAATATTTATTATAAATAAAGTAAAAGAAGTATTTATTATAAATAAAGCAAAAGAATAAATATTTGGTCATTTTCCTAGGTTAAAAAAAAAAAAGAGAGAGAAAAAGGCTGAGGACGAAGGTCAAAGACTGGTAGGCACTTCTGCACAGTGCTCTGAAGATATTTAGTGGTCTCCAAGATGGAGATCATGCTGTGCAGCTCTGGCTATAAACAGCACAACCATTGCTCACCAAGAGGTTTTTTTAGAGTAACAATGTAAGTGAAGACAGAAACAGAGAGTAACCAGGGCCCCTCCACAGCAGCCACACCAGTCTTCATGCTCTGGTCAGCAAGGGCAGCTCAGCCTGACAACAGAGGACAGACAATGGCTGCAAAAGTAATAGAAGACAGAGCAATTTCAAAATCCCACTGAACTGCAGCAGAATCTAGGAGCTTAATTTACTTTCCTTCATAAAACTCTGCCAAAGGTACAACTTTGTACTCAGTGGCTTTGTTTGCAGCTGTATTTCTGATCAAATATTTATGAATGTAGTGTTCTGTGTGAGCCTTGAGAAATTCCTATTTGCTCTTCCAGAAGATGTGGTAAAATGAAGTCTCCAAGTTACACAACATTTTCTCCTATAGGAAACTGTGGAGCCATTTTCCATCGTGACAGTGCCCACAATGATCATCCAGTGGGAAGACAGACTTGATTTCAGCAGTACTGATTCCTAAAGCAATGCTTCACAGAGCTGCCTCCTTACCAGTGCTACATACTACATTAATCTGTAATTTTAGGGATAACTTTGAAGATACGGATTTCAAACACCCCATAATGGATGGTACAAAGGGCCACACTGCCACAGTGAAGCAGGGTCTGCTGCCTGCCTGGGACTGTACCCAGCTGCAGCTGTTTTTGGACTGAAGCTACCCCTACCAACCAGCCTCATGGTTTAACTGCTCTCCAAACAAGGGATAAAATGAGCTTTGGCACTGAACACTTCCCAAGAACCAGAATGTCCTCCTCCCCTTTCTGGCTCAGGGCAGTTTTTCCTCTCAATAAAATCCTCATCTCCTTCTGTATCAGCAGGACAGACTCAATTGCAGCTCAACAGCAGCAGATAAAATGAGGAAGAAATCAGAGATGTTTGGGAAACAGCCTTTTCTATTGATTCCACCCGGTGAGGGCAAACACACACAGCTCCCTGCGTGGAGGCTGCCTTCCCAGGCAGTGGGCATGGCTCCATCTCAGGCCTGGACTACCCAGCTCACCCCTGGCATCAAACAGGCAGCAGCGTGGCAAAGGCTCACCCTGGGCACCTCTGGGCAACCACATCTGTCCCAGGCAACCTCTGCCTCATCAGCTGCCCTGCATCCACCCACACAGGAAAAGGCTGGAAAAAATGAGACACGTTCACCACATTCACAATGGGCTGGTTCTCCTATTTACTATCTCGATGTAGTAGGCTTTGGGCTGGTTTGGTTTTTAGATCTTTTAGTTAATGCCGTTATTACTGCCAATTAAAATAAACCCATAGGAAAGACTCTTGCTACAAGTGAGAAAGAAAAACTAAGGGAAAAAATAAGCAGTTTTGTAGTTGTCAGAATCTCAAAGGCTTACATCTAAAGTACTGACCCATAGTAAATAAAAAAAAAAATCAAAAATGCAAAACGGAGATAAAAATTTAGCAATTCCTAATAACCATCTTCTGTGAACTATTGTAATGCTTCAGTGTGAATATTTCTATTTTAAACCCTCAAGTTTAGCTAAATGAACTCATAGAGATGCATCTGTCTGCAGGCTGAGCTGGTACTGGGAGAAACAGCATTTAATACTAATTTAAATGCAACACATTAAAATTGAATTTTAAAGCAATTTAATACTAGTGGATTTAATTTAGACTTAACATCAATATGTTTGATTATTTATAGATGTTAATACCGAGTTTTCAAAAGCAAATATATATTAAAATTTGCTGTAATTGTTGAAAGAAAAAAACCATGTATTTACTTCCAAAGTGTCTCAGATTGAGGAACAGCCATGTAGAAACAGAAAACCTAAAAGAAGGTCCGAGTTGAAGGTGAGCATGGAAACATTCAGGAAGAATTTATATTGAAAGCAGGAAACTTCTGGCTGAACACAGACCGATAATTTTACTCCTTAGGTTTTTATTTAAATTGATTTGCTCATGAATGGCACAGGATCTATGACTTTCTAATTATCCTCTCTGCTGGAGTGAATTAATAAATAGTTCAAGTAACTATTATCTCCAGAACCTGACCTTGCCATTTGTTAAGCATTATCCATCCCTCCCACTCAGAGATGTGAGGCTATGTGCCCCAGCTCAGTCCCAGGCACTCCACCAGGGCCCCAGCCCAGCCTTGACCAGAAAGTAACCCAAGGAATCACACATACGTTTGATATCATGGTGGATAATCCTCTTGGAGTGAAGAAAGTCAAGTCCTTTCAGAATATGCTTTGTCACCCAAATTATTTCAAACTCTCTCATAGGACCACAACTCTCCAGCTTTTCCATGACAGATCCTCCCTCTCCAGCTTCCATAAAGAGATGGATAGTCTCATCCCACAAAATAGCGCCATATAATTCGGCAATGTTTTCATGACGGAAACATGCCTGTATTTCAACATCTGATGGTTTGAACTGTTCCACAGGGACCTAGGACATTGAAACAAAACCACAGAAAAGGAGCTCAGAAAACAAGTTATCCCTTTGGACACTAATTATCCAATAGATTAACATAAAATAAAGAAGTAAAGTACTCATATCCACTTGTTAAAATACTGAGCTTTACTCTGCTCCTGTGACTTGTTCTTCCTTGGCAGTTGAAAGACATCCTGTTACAAGTTGAGAGAGATTTTGGAATCATGCCCAAATAAAAAGTGCAACCTTCCAGAAAAAGCAATGTAGCAAGAGTTATTCCCGTCAAAATCCACTGATTACGCAAAAGCTTTATGCAAACTTCCTGGTGAAGGAGATAAAATTCCCACTGCTTTTTCCATTAGCTTTGTGCACTCATCTGCACTACAAGAACTACACACTCACCTGACAGGTGGATCAGTGCATGCAGTGCTCAGGACCATTGCTGACCTCAATTCAGTCCTTATCAGCACTGGTTTATGGGTTGCAAGAAGTGAAACATGCTTTGAAGGGAGCGCCAGCAGCACTATATTTCTTTAAAAAGTACTGATGGCAGATTACTGAGACAATAAAAGCAGTGTTTGCTTATACACAGAAAAGCTACTACTTCTCTTTTTAGTTTTCTTCCCTTGGACTTGTGTCTGTGAACCAAACAAGAGGCTGATATTTTTATTTCAATGAGAAATACTGTTTGTGTTTTCAGAAACATTAGGATCCTTTAATTCTGCAGTGGGCTATGCAGGAGCAGCTACCTAAATCTGTCCCATGTGGAAACACTGGCTGCAAGAGAAGGATGTACAGCTGCCTTCCCAACTCTTCCACACACAGAATTAATACAGGTACTTATTCATGAGCTGGGGGATATAGAGCAATGTCCCAGCTGAGCTTTTACTGGCCCTGAATATTTACTGTTCAATTCAGAATAGTATGTTAAAAGGCATAGCTGAAAGAAAATGTTGGCTTGCATAAAAGTAGGGCAGTGCTCAGCAGTTCTCTAGAGACATCTCACAACCTTAATTCCATCAGCGCCCAAAACACAGTAAGAGTTGCACATACTGAGTTCTCAGGGACCTTGACGGCACTGGAGTAAAGAAAACTTAGTGAAAGGACAAGAGCCTAAAACCATCTGCAATAGCAGGGTTTTGCTACCACCTTCAGCAGGGATGTGATCTCATACTGATATTTTACCATGGTGAGTATAGCAGGACAAGAACAAAATCTGCTCTGACCACAGCCCACATGCCAGTGACACACACTTCCAGATACTTTCAAAATGCAGGAACGTTTGCAGTTTCAGAGCCAAAAAGATTAAGCTAACAGTTAGAAGTGTGCATTTTTCCTGCCTTGTTTAGTCCAACAAAACCAAGATGATCATCAGCCAACAGTGAATTTGAAGCACACATATTTGAAAATATACTGTAAGTAAAATGTCATACATATTTGCCCAGAGATAAAACTCCTGAACTAACATACCAGTTTGCATGCCATTCGTTTCTTGGTTTCTCTGTCTTGGGCTAAGTACACTTTCCCAAAAGCTCCCCGAGGAATAAAATCAGAACCAATGTTCCTGTAAGTCAACTTCCACGGAAACAGGAGCACATCTGAGTCAATTTGATAGCGCCCATTCTTGGGTGTGATCTGTGGAGTTAAATAAATAATTAAAAAATCACAGTGAAGTTAAAACTACTTCAAATCTAATTAATTTTATACATGTAGAGGAAAAAAAAAATCACTTATGTGTATGATGCACATGATCTGCTTAGCATTCTTTATTTAGAAACACCAAATGGGAACAGCGTGTGAGGTGTGGCATTCATTCACAGCCCAGGCATCCACGTTTCTCTCCAGTGACTAACTTACAAAGTGTAAGTTGCAATTAATTGTCTTGAAACAACAACAACAGCAGCTGGGTTAATGAAATTACCCACCTCTTGTTATTAGATTTACCTGCACATGTTTGTCCTTCCTGTAATCTGTTAACTTGTTATGCCACATACCTGTTACTCACAGGTTATCTTATACAATGTGAGCAAGAGTTTCAGCATTTCCTAATATCACATGTACTGCTAGGGGTTTAATTTCCCATCTTGTATTGGAGTTTCTGCTGCTTAGTAAAAGGTTGAAGAAGTCTGCCATGATTTTTCCAGCCACCTTCCTCTAGTTTTATACCGTAGTTTAAAAAAGAAGAGTGGGAGTAACACTGTCTGCTCTAGATGGGTAATGTAGGGAACTTTGGTTCTCCTGTAGCACCAGCTAGGCAAGGAGGGCTTCTCCAGGAAGCGATTCAGGGCACCTAAGTCAGTATCTTGCTCTAAATCTTTCTCTGAAACAGCTCCCTCCCTCTGCATGTGACAGAGAGAGACCTAACGCCTAACTACAGCCATGTGACTACTGCTTGATGTCTGATGTTGCTTCTTCAGTATCTCAGCTACAAAATTAATATTGCCCATTAATATGCTTCTAATTTATTCAGCCACTATCTGGAATATCATTAATCTCCTTACTGCTACGTTATCAAGATTCTTGAAGAGATGTAAAAATTACATCAATAATATTTATCATATCATGTCTGTTACAGGGCCTCAAATACTCGGCTCTTCAGCTACCCTTTTTAAGATAACAGTGCAGCAGGAAGATTATTTGGCTTAGATTTCTATTTAAGATGTAACATATAATCTTTCATTCTTAATCTACCTTCACATTTTTCAATTAGGAAAGTATTTTCTATACCGCTAAAATTGTCACTTGTGATTAGTACTGACATGAAATAAATTAATTGTTCCAAATTCCTAAATCTGGGGAGGATAAGTTCTTAACCTTTGGCCAAGGGGGCATGGGAGGTGTCCTTTAATAAAAAGTATTCTGCTTAGGATATAGAGGTCAAGCCTTCCCTCTACTTATTCGAGCCAGAGTAAAGCAATCGTACATGTCTAGCCATCTGTACATCTTGCTTGCCTACTTCTGCATTTCAAGGGGTTGAGACTAATCCACATGGGTTACACCATATCCTGGAAAGGAACAGAGGCTGAACAGACTTGATTTGCAGAGCAAGAGAGCAACAACCACCACACTATTCATGTTTTCAGGAGGCTTTTAGGACTACTCCCTAGCCTGACCCTGTGAATATTTGTCTGTGGCTGCAATGCATCTTTCAGTTTTAACTAAAAGAAATCCAGCTTGTGCACTTCAAGACCCCTTGTGATGCAAGCCGCAATGCAGTCAGTGAGGGTTACCAGGCAATCAGAAACACTCCTGATCCTAACCAAAATGCTGTAGATATTTACAATGTAGATGCCCCTGCTGAAATGCATGCACAGGTAATTCCCTGTCTCCAGCCCTCAGTTGCATAACGGGATCACATGCACCTAATAGTACCTGGTTCATACCAATTGTATGCATCTGTAGGAACAACATGCAAGCAAAACAACCCTGAGTACGTAGAACAGTGTCTACCCTAAGTATAGGAAACATTTAATATTACTTATTTCAATGTTATAGAGTTGAAAAGTGATTGTTTTGCAAGACTGAAATGCTCCCTCCAAATCAGAATAAAGCAATACCCCATGGTATTTCACACCTGAGTAACCAGTAAGCCTCAAGTAACCAATATTCACATATAAAATATATTACAGGCAAGATATTTAAGATGATAGATGTAGAACATTTTAAGAAAAGACAGCAGCAGCACAAACACATATGAATAAAATTCTATTGCAACATTGATTGTTTCCAGAGCAACTGATCTTAAACAAAGGTTAAATGACGCTAATATCCAGAGATGCTTGCAGAACACAAACAATTTCAGAGAAAAAGTGAACATCTCCAAACAACACATCTATACTTAAATTTAGCGGTGTGAGATATTACATGATATTGTAACTCTTAAAATCACACTTGATAGTACATGCTTTTTCTCCTTATGTTACTATTATTGACATTTTGTGCAGATAGAGCGAATTTAGGAACTATATCATTAGATCCTAGATCTTTATTTTTGGGAATTTGCTTAATCAACTTTTTACTCCATGAACCCAAGGCACTGGAATATTCTTACTGTCTCCCAGACCTGTAAACAATGATAATTCATAGAATCATCAATAGGCTTTGGTTGGAAGGGATCTTAAAGATCATCTAGTTGCAATTACCCTACTATGGGAAGGGATGTCACCCACTAGGTCAGACTGCTCAAGGCCTCATCCAACCTGGCCTTGAACACTTTCAGGGGTAGGGCAGCCACAATTTCTGTGTGCAGTCTGTTCCAGTGCCTTACCACCCTCAGAGTAAAGAACTTCTCGCTAAGATCTAATCCAAATCTCTACTCTTTTAGCCAAAAATTATTCCCCCTTGTTCTATCACTACATGCCCTTCTAAAAAGTCATTCTCCTTCTTTTTTATACAAGTTGTGGATTTTATAAGCCCCATTTAAGTACTGAAAGGACAAAATGAGTTGTAGGTTTTGTTTTTTAACTGCTTGTCTCAGGTTTGTATTCAATATTGGGAAATCTTTTCTAACCTCCAGGGATACCAGAAGATAACAGAGTGGATCCTTCTGAACAACAGACCTTTCTCCATAGCTGGCTGAGACTGCAGGGGCTAGACTTGATAGCCTCAGAGACCCCTTTTGGCCCCAGGGCTGCACAGGAAACCACAGCCTGTTACTCCTGGGACTGATCTTTATTTAGATTCACTAAAAACATCTAATTCCTAAGGTCTATGAAATACCAAGTAAAAGGAAAACAGACGTACCATATTCAAGAGAATTCCAGACTCCTGTTGTCTGCACCCTTTAAACTGTTTTGCAGTGTTAGACACCTGGTTTGCAAAAGCAAGCAGGTCTTCCACAGTCCCATATTTGACGGAGGACATAAAAGAGACCTCCCTCTCACAAAACAGTAATGATTCTGTACGTTCATCATTTTGATTTGCCTCTTCGCACATTGTAATTAAGCTGTCTTCATAGACTGCAATGTCTTCACCTGGATAATGGTTTTCCATGATGGCTATCACCTCAGACATATTTAGATCAGTTAGCAACAAGTCAATCTCCTCTTTGCTATCACTACCTGTGCTCATATACTCCATTACTGTCCACTTTGCAAAATCACTCCTAGAAAGAAAAGAAACAAATTTGAAAACACTTTTCACCTAAATTTGTTTTTAGTAAAGTAAGAATGAAAAGGAGTTATCAGAGTGATCAACAGCTTATCATTATACAGTTAGATTTAAAATTAATACTTTGTATTATGAAGAAAATCATAATTAGTATCCTGGGTGAAGACAAAATGGAGAAATATTTGCTAGTGAAATTTATTTAGAAGTTATTAGTTAACTTCCCCTGCCACTTGTTCTCGGAATTTATTATGATAAAGCTTTTCCTTAGAGGAACAGGTACAGTAAGAATACATTACTGTGATAGATATGCAAAAATGAAGGAGCACCCTCAATACAAACAAAGGAATTAATTGCTTGGAAAAGAACGACAAAGACAGATATTAACATTCTCAATCATTTTACATCTAAGTTTTTATTGATAATTTTTGTGATGGATGCAGAAAGAAGGGAAGGTCACAAAGCAAGGTCATTCCACTAGTAATAGGCATCTATTAGTATCATTGTACAGAGCACAAGTAAGTAACCACCTGAGATACAAAATCCTTTTTTTTTTGGCAAATAACTGATCAGAACTAGACTTGAACTGAAATTTTCAATTGTTTCAGAAGAAAGTCAGAAAAAGAGCTATCATAAAAGCAATGAGCTTTTGAAGTGGTTTCCAGCAGTTTGTTCTGCCCCCACTAGTCCTAACAATAACTTTTTAGGTTACTATTAGACCTATTTTGCTGACATGGATTTATAGCAAGCTGGGTTCAACTTCCCAAAAAATCCATTTCTATCCCAGAGAGTTATTTACTTATTCAAGTTAAAAATATATGTATGGTCAGTCATTAAAACACTGACACAAATAGTTTTCAACACATAAATGTGTAGGGCACTTACCTTGTATTTAACCTGATTACATCACTCAAAACCATTAAAAACGTCTCAACCGAATCCCTGAAGTCATCACGTTTTTTTTGAACCCGTATTTACCACTGATGATAATTTCACAGTGTTCTGTGGCAATCTATTAAAAAAAGCAAAACAAATAAGGCCATTGCATACCAGCTCAAGCAGAAGGACTGGTTTGTACTCATACAGATCATTTGCTTCACGGAAAGAAAAGCTAGTAATCACCAGGCTGAGATAACAGGGGATTTTTCTGCAGAAAAAGATGACAACTCGAAAAAGAATCAAGCTACTGTATCATCTAGTTTTCCAAGTAGTAGTGATAAATAGTTTTTCCATGGTTAGGTCCCAAGTTTTATTCTCTCTGCTTCATGCTTGTTTAAGGAAGGAGCTGGACCTCCTTTACCTTTAGCAGAACTGAGTAGAGCATGCCTTCTTTAGACAGCTCTCATTTCCCTTTTTCATAATCCACTGCAACCATCTATTTTGGGCAAAAGATAACAACTAGGCAAAAAGACACTTTAAAAAAAAAGAAAAAAGAAAAGCAGCAAACAAAACCTTATCTCAAGGACAAGCAGCAGACTCAGTCCCCTGAGGCCATGGAGCAATGCTTTACCCAGGTACAGTTTCTGGTTATGATCACTATCTTTCTTACCCTCGCCACAAGGATGTAGAAGCTTTGTGGCACATATTTCTCATGGGTTAGAGTATTTACGTCAGCTCTAACGTGAAGAAAACCAAGTAAAATGACGTGTCTGAGTTGGCAGAGAAGTCAGACCACATGCTGAAAATTCAAAAGGCAGGACAGGACAGCAGACGCAGCACCAGAAAAGGCAAACAGAGTGCCTGTTCCTTTTCAAACTCAGACCCAAACCCTGCGAGTGATGGTGGCAGAGAAGTACTGTGCCCTGCCGGGACCCCAAGATGGACACAGGGACTTTCACCAGCGCTCTAAATCAGCTCACCCAGCCCCAGTCAGCCCACACACCTAGCATTAGGGCAGCCAGGTTGGAAACTTTGTGGTCACTAGCACTACTCAGTCGGGGAGGACCCAGGCTTTGTATCCAGGGTGTTCAGAGAGGTCACAAAAAGTGAGATGCCGTGGGTGTCTTCTAGCACCTATCACCCCAACTTCCTGCTCCATGATCAAGCTATAGGTTGTTAACAAAGCCTGAAAGTAGTTACTTTTTAACATACACAAGATTTCTGCTGTTCGCCACAGCAGGACTTCTATTCATTGCCTATGTTTTTTGGTTTTTTTTTCTTGTGCTGTATTAGTGGGGTTCAAAAGAAAAGAAACAGTGCTGTCATAAAAGGAACCAAGAGATCTCATGTATAAAGTCAGGTAAAGTTACAAACTAGTCCTGAGGGACTTTCTGAAGAAAAACATGAGTCTCTAGATGCTCATTCTTTAGTGGATAAAGACGAGTATGTACAACAGTTAAACTAATGTACTCTCTGACAGCATTTTCATACACAAAGCATCTGTACAGATTAGATCAAATGTAGCTTTTTGGAAGTGCCAGCTCTGCTCTCTTCCTCAAAATGTTTCCAAACTACAGCACAATACTAATACTCTTGGCAGTTTCACTATTGCCCAAAAAGCTCTGAATAACAACAAGAAGTGACTATAACCAGCATATTCTCAGTTCTCTGCTTTTAGTGCTTGAGAAAAGCTGCAAACCCTTTCAGCTTTACAACTACCTGAAAGGAAGAGGTAGCGAGGTCAAAGTTGGTCTCTTTATCTCAAAAAATGGATGGAACAAGGGAAAATGGCCTCAAGTTGTGCCAGGAGAGGTTTACATTGGATATTAGGAAAAATTTCTTTACTGAAAGAGTTGTCAAGCACTGGAATAGGATGCCCAGGGAAATGGTGCATTCACCATCCGGGGGTAGATTTAAAAGATATATAAAGACATACATGTATATGTGACACTAAGGGGCATGGTTTAGTTATGGGCTATGTAGTGATGGGTTGGACTCAATAATTTTAGAGGTCTTTTCCAACCAAAATGATTTTATGATTTTTTTCCTTATATCTAGCAAATTATAAAAACTAAGTGTTTACACAATAAACACAGTGTCTAGACTATAAAAGTTGATTTTTTAAAATTATGCAGCAATTTAGTATTATATTTCCCCTACATGCAAAAGAAAAAAAAAAAAAAAAGTCTATTTTTCAATGGGGAATTCATTCTTCTTATTTATCCCTAAAATCCTGTACTAGTGTCAGTGGTGGGCACTCATGTAGTATTCTAAATCATCCTATATTATCTAGGTTCATGAAGAAATTACATCACAAGGTATGCTTTACTTAGATTCTCAGCTAAAAAAACCTGGGATTACCTGCAGTGGAAAAATCAAACAGCATGCAAGCACTTAAGTCAGTTGCTAAAGCACAAGACTCTTTCTCCAGTTTTGCCAATATTTCAACATCATCACATGAGTAATTTGCAAGCCAAAGGTTTATTTCTCTATTCTCTGCATAGCTTTTCAACTCCTTTTGCCTGATAAATGTGCTGCCAGAAACCATCCTTATACCCATCATATTAAAAAGAGTAACTGGATACCACACTTCTGGGCCCCGTGGGACTTTTTGCACATCAAGGATTAGTGATGGAAAAAATTGAACAAAATCTACAATAAAAATAAAATAAAAAGCCCAAAAAACACACACACAAAAACCCTCAAAATTCAAAATAAACAATAACAGAAAAGAAAGCTAGCCACAAACTGCATAGACTAAGTACAATCGTACACCCATAATAAAGATCTCTTGTGCTGCTTTTAGGGAATAATTTTCTGGTCTAAGTGACAAGTGACTGCCCACTAGAAATGAAAAACGTCGTTATTCGCTTTTAAGAAAACTTATCAACAGACCTTGAAAAACACAATCCCTCCGAGAAAAACTTCTAATGTTACGGAACAAGAGCTATCAACAATTTCAACTCCGACAACACTTCACATATCCACTCGGAATGAGAAAACTGGTGACCCCCGGAGCTCTGGCAGCAGCAGAGCCCAGCCCAGCCCAGCCGCAGCCCCTTGGTGCCCGGCAGCCCCGCTGAGAGCGCAGGTGCCGCAGCCCGGGAGGCCGAGGGCAGCCGGGGATCTGCCCGCGACAGCGCTGCGGCCCCAGCCGGGGACCCGAGCCGCCTCCGCCCGGCAGCGCAGCCCCGGCCCGCTCCGCTCCGTCCCGCCGGGGCTCTGCCGGCACTCCCCTCCCCTGCCGGCCCCGTTCTCGTCCCCGCTCACCCGCGGGGCGCCGGGAGAGCCCGCGCCGCCCGTCCGCCCGCAGCCCGCGCCGCTCCGCCAGCTCCCGCGGGAAACTCCCGGAGGCGGGGAAGGGCGCAGGTAGCACCGCCCGCCCCGGCCGAGGGCGGGGGACCGGGGCGGCCCCGGCCGCGGTTTCTATTTCGGTTTCCCGGCAGGCGGGAGCAAGCGCTGCCCTGTCCCAGCGCGGCCTCAAGCCCGGCCAGCGATCGCCTCGTGTCCCAGCAGTGGCATCGCCCGGCGGCAATGGCTTGTCCCCAGCGGTGGCATCAGTGAACCCTTCTTCTACCACCTCACGTTTTCGTGCGCACCTAGAGGGCGTCCACCAGCGTCCTACGAGTTTAAACATTATCTGAATCAAACTTAGATGACGCTCGGGTGGAATTTAGGACAACAGCGTGAAGAATTTGTTAGTGGCAATAGTACTAAAATACTCTGGGACACAGTAGTGTGAGTTGAGTAATTGCTAAAACTGGACAGGAGTACTTTTTATTTCTTATCCATAAGGAAGTAACTCTTGCAAAACTGTGCTGCCCAATAGCTCCTCTTCAGTCAGTTCATTTCTGAGGAGCCAAGTAGCACCTTTAACAAAACCAGCTGCCACAGCTCTAGGAGCTGATGAGTTGAACCTGTCCCAAGGTGTCAAGAGACACAAGATGGATTTTCGGTTTCTTGTCTGCAGTGTAACAACTATTTGCTCAATGCAGTCAATGGCAAAACTGTCATTATAAAGTTTCAGGACAAACATTCACCTTAGACTTCAGTGTTTACTACTAGTTCATACAACTTCTTTTCTGTTTATATTATCCAGATACCCTGGCTCCTTTGTTTAAAAGTTTTATATTTGTTACCTCTTCTGTTATTAAAAATTGTCCAAAGTATGTCACAAATGACATTCTGAAATATGCAAGCATTTAGACCCGCTACAGGATTTTCTTTTCCTTAGCATCATAACTATATATGTGGAACACTGCTAGCAGGTTTAACCTTTGCTCATGCACCATTTCTTTCCCAGACTATACAGATGTTAAATACATTGGCAAACCTCCTTAAAGAAATAGGTGTCTTCTTTGTTGTATTGTTGTTCAATTGCACCACCCAGTGCATTTGCTAAAAAAAAAAAAAAAAGGGAAGAAAGCTGAGGAAAAAAAAACCCAAGAAAGCTGAAGATGATTATAGAAAGAAAAAGGAGAGGAAGGACTGAAGAATAAGTTAGGCTATAGGAGAGGCCAGGCTGAGGAGAGGGTGGAATTGGCAGCACCTTGAAAGTGGGAGGTTAAGGAGGTTGAGTAACATATCCTTAATGTGCAGCAGCTCTCACGCTAGATACTTTGGGTATCCTCTTTCAGGAACTTGCTTGTGTTATTAGGTTTCCCAAACCCACAATTAATTTTAATGAAACCATTTTCTATTTTTAGACCAACTTCAAAGAGGGGAAGAGGAGGAGTTCCTCTCTCCACATCAATGAATTTAGGCACGACAAGTCTTAGGATTCCAGAGGAAGCTCATCATGGGGAGATGAAGGAAACACAAGTTTCTGCTCCATGGCATGCATAAGTAGGATATAAATTGAAATGCTCTATTTTAAAAGCAATCTACTCTCTGTCTTAATGATCATCCTAGAATACAAAACCAAAATAATTAGGTCATAGCAATTACTTACAGACCCTGACTTATTATGAGGCTGCCAAGAGTATATACAGCACTGCACTAAAGACCTACTAACATATGAAGTACCCTAACGTACACTACGGATGTACCCACAAGTTTTACACAAATGACTGCTTTTAAATACTAAAGACAATGACATTTTCCTCAGTACATGCCTGGGGAACCATGCTGGAGTCCAATGACTACTTGCTGGGTGCCCTGCAGCTCTCTGCCCCAACCACTTAATTTCTGATCCTACATACTGCCTTCACTGCAGTAACTGCCTTCACAGCTCTAGCCCACGACCAGACAAACAGAATCACAAAATCAGTTAGGCTGGAAAAGACCTCTGAGATCATCAAGTCCAACCTATGACCAAACACTACTATGTCAACTAGACCATGGCACTGAGTGCCATGTCCAGTATTTCCTGAAACACCTCCAGGGATGGTGACTCCAGCACCTTCCTGGGCTGCCTATTTAAATGTCTACTCACCCCTTCCATGAAGAAATTCTTCCTAATGTCCAATCTAAAACTATCCTGGTCCATCTTAAGGCAATGTCCTCTTGTCCTGTCAGTGGTTGCCTGAGAGAAGAGGCTGACCCCCACCTGGCTACCTCCTCCTTTTCTTCAAGCTAAACAACCCCAGCTCCCTCACCCATTCCTCAAATGGCTCATTCTCCAGACCAGTTCTCAGCTCTGTTGCCCTTCTCTGGACTCACTCCAGCACCTCAGTGTCCTTCCTGAACTGAGAGGCCCATAACTGGACACAGCTCTGGAGATGTGGCCAAGTACACTTCCCTAGTTCTGCTGGGCAATATCACTGATACAGACCAAAGGCTTTACTTCCCTTTCTTAAGTAGTCAAGTCTGCAAAAACCTTCATTAGACCCTGATGACCTTGGCCACCTGACCCTTCAGGTTCACCCCCATGCCCACCCTCACCCTCCTGCCCTTGGCTGGCAGGGCTCACACAAGGGGTGATGGCCAACCTGGCCAGGGCTGGTGGGTGCTTCCTCGCACAGGGCAGGCAGCTGCTCACACCCCATGCCTCAGGGCTGGCCTGGAAAGCTCCCAGAATCACAAAATATGCTGAGCTGAAAAGGACTCTCAAGGATCATCAAAGTCCAACTCCTGGCCCTGCACAGGACAACTCCAAGAGTCACCCCATGCACCTGAAAGCACTGTCCACAAGTTTTTTAAACTCTGTCAGGCTTGGTGCTGTGACCACTTCCCTGGGGAGCCTGTTCCAGTGCCCAACCTCCGTCTGGGTGAAGAACCTTTTCCTAATATCCAACCTAAACCTTCCCTGACACAACTTCAGGCCATTTCCTTGGACCCTGTCACTGGTCACCAGAGAGAAGAGATCAGTGCCTGCTCCCTCTTCTCCTCACGAGGAAACTGTTCAATTGTATGAGGTCTCCCCTCAATCTCCTCCAGGCTGAACAGCCCAAGTGACCTCAACTGCTCCTTGTAAGTCTTCCCTTCAAGGCCCTTCACCATCTTCGTTGCCCTCCTTTGGATACTCTCTAAAAGCTTTATATCCTACACTGTGGTGCCCAACACTGCACACAGGCCTCAAGGAGAGGCCGCCCCAGTGCAGAGCAGAGCGGGACAATCCCCTCCCTTGCCCGGCTGGAGCTCCTGTGCCTGATGCCCCCCAGGACACAGTCGGCACTCCCGGCTGGCAGGGCACTGCAGTAGGCAGCTGCCCGCACCCTGGGCTGGCCGGTTCGGTCTGCTCCCTCCCGGCAGAGCGCTCACACGCCGCGGGCAGCAGCAGCCCTGTCTTTCCCGCGGGGCCGGGGCCGCTCCGCGCACACGGAACGGGCTGAGCCGAGCTGAGCTGAGCCGCGCCGCGCCGGCCGCCGTGCAACGCTGCGCCTGCGCAGAGGCGGCGCGGCCCTGCTGGCCATGGCGCTCCGCGCGGGAGGCCCGGCGCTGGCGCTGCTGCGGGGCCGACTCAGCCTGCCGGGCCCCGGTGCCCGCGGGCACGCCCAGCTCGGCCGCTCCGGCGCCGCCGCGCAGCCGGCTGCCGAGGAGCCGGCGGAAGGTAGGCACGGGTCGCCGGGCCGCGCTGCGTTCGCTGCGGGCCGCGGTGCGGCACAGCGGGCTCGGCCGCGGGGCGTGCGGAGGGGAGCGGCCTGCCCCGCTCGGCCCCGCCGGGGCAGTGCCCGAGTGCCGGCCGTGAGGAGCCCCGCAGGGCCTGGGCAGCCCGGCCGGGCAGGGAGGGCGGCTGTGCCTTGCCGGGGTGCAGCCCCGGAGGCCGCAGTCCGCTGTCAGTGCCCGGGACTCGGTTTGTTACACGTAGATACCAGCTAGAGGTAAATCAAGTGAAGGGGCTTATCCCGAGAGACCCCTCAAAAGCACATGGGAAACGTGTGACTGACGCTGAGAACTAGTGAGGGGTGAAGAGGAGTTCTCTTCAGCTGAGAACTAGTGAGGGGTGGTGTACATTGCTGCTGTGCATCGGTGCTGTGCTCAGACTGTGCAAAGGACAGCAGAGCGGCAAGTTGTCAGATCACATCATCTCTGTAGTGACTAAGGATGTGCACGTAGTAAAGCAGGCAAAAATCACATCCATTCTGGCCTGATGCAGAGACCTGATCGTGTCACCCATCCATGGGACTTGTCTGTTCGGCATCTTGGTCACTTCATCCTTCTTTGTTCCCATGGAAAATGTGATATTTATCATCTTCAGAAAGTGTTTCCTTGGTCTTCTGATGAAAATGCTTTATGAAACTAAGTTGAGAGAACTACTGCAGTTATTATTTACAAGCCTCTCCGAGAGCTTAATAAACTTGTAAAATAAAAGAGTTTTAAAAAAAAGAAATACTATTAAGTAATACTAACAACTATCATGTAATGATACCTAAGGTTTTCTTGAGGCCACCATATCCCATGGATTCCTCATAACCAAAAACATGGAATCAAGAGCTTTCTGTTGAATCTTCCTGTTGCAGATAGTAGCTGCTGGGAAATGCTTCCCAGCTTCCCAATCCGAATGACAAAAAAGAAGTATTAACAGGTAATAGCCTCACAGGCTCTGCTAATGTGATGTGCTCAATAGATTAGTTTGAAAGTTGGGCAGGGAACTGATCATGATTTCAGACTTGGGAGATGGTCCCTTTGCCTATGTGCAATGAAGGAAGAAGTTCCATGTTTCTGGGTGTTCATATGTCTTGATTCCATGTGAATTCTGGAGACTGTCAGCAGGAATACACATTGCCAGTAGTGTGATGAGATATGACTGATCTGTGGGTTTATTGTAGTGGAGTAGATGAAAGTGTATTATTAAGTGAAAATTTTGAGTAGGAGTTTACTGTAAAGGAAGATGCTGAGTTGTAAAAATAGCAAGTGTTGAATTGTTCCGAAGTGCTGGTTTTGTGGTAGTGAAGAGAGATTATCATTTAACTGAAGCTTGCCAATGGTCTAGACCTGCCTTGCAGCCTTGCTGGCGTTTCCAGACTCCTATGTGTGTGCAAAGTGATAGTGAACAGCAAATTAAAGAACAAAAATTCTTTGTAATATGAAGCTTCCTGTGGCATCAAGTCAAGTCAGTATTGTTTCTTCCTACCTTTCCTACTCCTTGTTATTACAAATGTATGCATTTGGGAGAGAAATACACTTACATTTCTTTCTTTCATTCCTTCTTCATTGTTCTTCATTCTTTTCATTTTTGCTGCCATGATCCTGGAGATCCAGGACAAACCTTTGTTCAGTTGTTCAATCCAGAGGAAGAGATTAAGTGTACTAAAATCATCTTTCTGTTCCTGTACAAGCGTTGATACTTGTTTCTTCTCACAGATGCTGAAGTCAGTACCAGGATGAAGACTTTTGCTGAAGTCCAGACAGAACGACTGGATCAAGCTGAACGGACTGTTTTAATTAAGTGCCCATCAAAACTTAATGAAAAAAAATTACTGCAGTACTTATCCAGTCATGGAAATGTTAGGAGTCATTTCTTTTTTGAAAATCGTGTAAGTAATTAATAATGTAAACTAAAATCTAGACTTAGATAAAAAGAAATACCAGAAAGAAAATTTGGTTCAGGCCTCATACATAAGTTAAGCTTATTATATACAATTATATACAATTAGTACATTAAATCAGTTTTTATCTGTGCTAATGTTCACAAGCTGCTGAGCAGTTGATTTTTATTCATAAGTCAGCAAAGCAACACCTCTAAGGAATAGCCAGCAACCTGTTTTGCACTAAGTCTTTGAAACTTTTATATAGCACTGTTCATTGTTCTAACAATAGAGATAGCTCTTTTTTATGTGTTTCTTGAGTATTTTAGTTGTGAAGATTAATATATTTCAGAACTTTTATGTTTAGTGCTTAATGCCAAGAGTAGCACATCCTAAATACTTTTAAACTCTTGTGAAGAAAGCATCTAAAATGTGTTGAGATATTGAACCTAGCATTTGACTTCAGGGCTGTTTGATTAATCTGTCTTAGTAGCCCCAGAAACATCTCAATAATATCAGTACAATGAACTCAAGCATTTTATGCATTTCTCTAACCTTGTATTTCCATTCTTAATGTTTTAGGGCATCAATGCTTTAATAGAGTTTTCAGAAAAGAGCAGTATAGCCTCGTTGCAGGATGCTGTTGGAATCCCAAGTGCTTCAGAGCATCATGTTGTCCCATTTAAATCAAGACTTTTTACTTTCACACTGAAAAATCCAGTGAGTCAACATGTTGAAGAGACACCACTTCACCTTTCTCCTCAGAGTCACATTCCAGTGAAAGACCTTATTCACAAGCTTTGTCTTGCAGACAGCGTAAGTAGACGTTTCTAGATCTCTCTTAATTAAAAATGAACCATGTTCATTTCAGATTTGCAAGTGGGCATGTGAAATTTATAAAGCAATTTATTTCTATTAAAAAAGTAACATATTAGAATTTTATGTGAATGGTTCTCCTACATTGAATGGTTCTCCCACACTGAAATAAATAAATTAATTATTCATTTTATTGTTATTATTATTTTGAAAATAATTCCACTGTATGAAAGAAACCTTTTTGAAATTTAAAAAAATAACCTTCTAATTGCATTAATATTAAGTAGATGAAAATATATGTTTATAGGTAGAAGATGGGTCATTGTATTTTTACAGTGTTTATTTTCTGAACTAGATAAGCAGTCAGATGTACATTCTACTGAATGAGCATCAACTTACAGAAGAAAACATCAAGCTCCGATTTCTGGCCTGTTCTTTGGTTCGGGATTTTACACGTGCATATTTCCCAGACAGCACTGTAAAGCCATTTGGCTCTTCAGTCAACACATTTGGCAAACTGGGATCTGATGTGGACATGTTTTTGGACTTCCATGATACACGAAAACATGCTACAAAAATGGTAAGATTATGCTGTGCATCTTCAGTTTGGATTCTTCAGCAGAGCAGCTCATTTGCTGTTTCACACACAGGAATCAGTTTATTTTTATTTAGGTTTTACATGTGTTCATAATACAGAATGTGGACAAGTTTATTTGAATGTTTAGATTTGAAGACTTTGAAATAATGAACGTGACATGGAAGAGATCTTTGCAATAGGAAGATAATTATTTGGTGATTATGTAAATTTTGTACTGTTAGGTTGAATTTCACTATGAAAAAAACCCTCATCCTCTCAAATTGTTTCAGCAGAGTCAGACCTTCCCATTCTACTGTTGCATTTTCTTCTCTGTAGCTTCTGGGCTTCAGCCATGTTCTGTTAAAACTTGGCTTTGTTTTTTAGGGTCCTCTGTGTCCTAAAGCAGCGTAAGCTTGCGCACGTGCTCACATCTATATTTTGGGAGGGTTGTCAGGTTCTTTTCCTTACCTTAAAGAGTTGACTTACTCCTCCAGGAAAATTACTGGGTTTTGTACTGGGCTGTGTATGTATTTATACACACACCGTGAGTGTGTGGAGGTGTGAAAGCTCAGGACCTGGAATAGTCATGGTGAATAGTTGCAGGTGACACACTATCCAGAGAAAATTCCCATGTTAACCTGATTTTCATTGTGAAGGGAATTAGTTGGCTTAATTCTGAAAGGAGCTTGAGTATGAGCTGGCATGTGGGAACTGTAGATGTTTTGGGGACCAGGACACAGGAGCAAACAGGAACTGAGCCAGATCAACAACGCAGATGCTTTCAGTTGTCAGAGTTTACATAAGGTACCTTACATAAGGTATTTTACATAAGGTAAGTTATTTGAAAGCCTCATTGATAATACAACAGTAAGCATCAAAACAAGCAGTGATTTCTAAGCAAGCATAGAGTCTTGAAATTGAATTTGTTGACCAAAACATAGAATTTACCACTACCTTGAGAAGCTGAGGGTTACAATATCTCCAGTAAGCACTGTCCAGTCAGCAGTCTTGCCTTTTTCAGTGTACATACTAAATTTCATCTGAATCATGTCTTCACCCATAGTGTGAAGATACATACACAGTGCGCTATGTATCTGAGTTCACAGGTTTACTTTAGTTTGTGAATACTTTGTATTTGAGCTGCTTCAAATTGTAGTGGTTATTTAGAGTATGTTGTGTCTTGGGCCTTGTGCATGTAGGCACAGAAAATAGGAAGGGACTGGATCAGGCATTTTTGGAAGGATCTTATGTCTTGCTGCTGTTTTTTGACTGTGAATGGGGTAAGTATCCTGTAAGATTGGAGAATTAAGTAGGAAAGAGAGATAATGAGAATCAGGATAGGAAAAAGGGTGAATTAGGTCAGAAATGCCCAGTGGAGAAGTTGGGTTTCTTCATGGATTCTGAATGAATAATCAAGCAATTCTCATGTTGAGAAAAGTTTTATTTGTGTGGTGACAGGTAGTTTGGGAAAAACTAGCTCTGTTTTCCTTAAAAGACAATGGGCTTAAGCTTTTGAAGATTGAAAATTCTCTCAGGTTTTTGATACAATTTGTATATTGCCATGTAATTTGCTTTTAAAGAAATAACCCTTCAAATAATCTATAAATGTATATAGATTTTAGTATTACTACAGTGATAAAACCCAATGAAAGCAAATATGTCAGCTGAAGAGAAGGATTGTGTGTGTCTGAAGTGTTAAAATCTAGTAACCCTTTACATTTAAACAGTAAAGTTACCTCCTAAATTTTGAATGAATACTTTTCAAGTATAAAATGTCTATTTTCAAAGCATATTTAGTAACTAGCTGTTTTCTTTATTATGTATCCTTTGTAGAGATAGAAGTTCTGTTGTGAAATGTAGAGTATTTGATGATGACTGAGTTTACTAGCAGCTGTGATTACCTGTGGATGGTTGAGAGACCTATTACTGTGGGGAGAAAAAGGGGAGGTAGCTTTAGTTACAAGTAATTTAGCAACAGTGGAAAAAAGTGTCTTCTGATTCCCTCACTTTTGTAGCCTTTCAGGAGGTGCCAGCAATGGAGGAGAATCAGGCATTTCAGCACCTATTTACATGAAATAACTTTTCTTGAGCCTTATGGCAAACTGATTACTAGTTGTAAATTTAAAAAAGGGGCAAAAGTGGTAACATTCTTTACCACGAGTGGATTATCAATACAATGTTTGACCACAGCTATGACATGTGGGCAGTTAGGGAGATTAATGAATGACTTAAAACAGGGCTCTGTGGTATTTTTAGAGTAGCAAGTTTTGTTGAAACAGTTATGCTTCTTGCTTAGGTTACTGTATCAATTTACCCACAAGTAATAGTTTGCCTTATTTTCTGTTTTTGAGTAACATGGCAAGAGTAGCGGAAGAACCAGTGTTGGGGCAAGTGTATCAGTACTTCAAACCCTGTACCTAGCACCAAAGCTATATATGAAGGTTCTGTCAATTAGTAAGAATATCTACTCCATCATTACAAAAAAGTCTTCATTCAGTTTTTGAAAGATAGTGAGGTGCTGTCTGGAAAGGCCTATTGTGGTTTTTGTTACGAATATGAATATCAACACCAGTCCCCCTATATGGCTGCTGGGTCCTCATCTTTATTTTTCCTGTTAACTACCTCGATGCTGATAGTTACAGGCTCCTTTCACTTGGAGCCAGCCCTATTGTAGCATGCAGCCTAGCAGCCAGATGGGATTAGGAACCTCTGTCCTGGCATGTTTCACCACTCGTGCTGACAGGAGAGCCATTGGCAGGAGGGGAGCAGGAACAGTCACCTCGGTCATTGCCAAAGAGACTCAGAAATTCAGCACCTGAAGTGACTTCATGGGAGAGGTTGCAAGGTCTGTAACTTCTGAATTGTTTCATCTGTCTGTGAGTTCACTAATTTGGTGACTGCAAAAGTAACCTGCTCTGTCTCAGTTACTAGTTAGGTCGATGTAATTTTGTTTGTATAGTATGCATTCACCCGTGACATGTTCCAAGGGGGAGGATAAGTCAGTGTCAAGTATTGGATTAGCAAGCAAAATTAGCTGAAAAGGCTTAAAAACACAGTCTATAAAGAAAACAAGAGATTTCACAGGTATTTTATTGAGGTAAAAACTACAAATATAGCAAATCAAAATATGAAAACCTACAGAAAAGTTAATATCTGATGTTAGAATATATCTTCACAATATTTTTTGTCTTTCAGTAAAACAGTATATGATGTGATTATTTTAAATCTTACAGAATCTTATCTTAATTTTGAAGGATTAAGTAATTTGCATGCTAAATTTTTAGACTTTTTTTTAAATGAAAAGACATTTTTCTTTACCCTGCTACTTGATTTACTAATAATTCATTGTTCTTCAAGGATTTGAAATGGAATTACTGGTAGTTTGAAATTAATGGTAATTTGGTTGTGTTGCCCCTCTGTAATTGTATGCTCCTCTTTTGCAGTCGGTCCATTTATGCTCTCCGGGTAATTCCAGAACTACTTTTAGCCAATAGTGAGATGTAGTGGTATTATACTTTTGTTTGAACATGTAGCTTTACAGTGACTTGATCACTATTAACCTGGAAAAATCGATTCACCAATAAAGAATGTAAAAGAGTGAGCAATATGTTTTACCTATTTTAAGTTCGGTGGACTGCTTTGAATAATTCTTGTCTTTCAGTTCTAGTTGTACAAACTTGTCTGCAAATTTCTGTGGTCTGTTGGAAGTGCTTTTAAATGTCTCTTTCGTTCGAGAGCTAACAGCTTGCTTTTGAAATTCTGTGTTAGCCAAAAGGTCCCTTTGAAATGGAGTATCAGATGAAAAGATTACCGTCAGAAAGATTAGCAACTCAGAGGATTCTTTCAGTGATTGGTGATTGCCTCGATAATTTTGGTCCTGGGTGTGCGAATGTACAGAAGATACTCAATGCCCGCTGCCCTCTGGTGAAATTTTTCCATCAACCGACAGGATTCGAGTGTGATCTGTCAGTGAGCAACAGGTGAGACCTGGTTTTAAAAAGTTTGCAGAGAATTCTGATGTACTTAAAATGTTCTGAAAACCTGCAATAACAACTGTTTAGTCTTCTCCTTTCCGTGTTCTTAACAAATCAGAATGTTGGCTCTGAAAGTCAAAAGGATATTTTTTGTCTTCTAGAGCTTAGATTTTGATATCCTTAAGTTATCTTTTTCCATCATAGGAAGTACTTGCTAGCTGAAGTTGAAGACTCAAAACCCAGTCTATGCAATAAGGTTGTCTTAAAAAGAATTGAAAGAGGGCAGTCTGTGTTCATTGGCCATTACTTCCCTTCAGCATATACACAGCCTTTCTTGATTACTTTTCAGATTAAGCAGCTCCAGAATGTTAATTTTTAGTGCTTTGGTTCCTAGTTATTTTGGTGTCCTTTTCTTCTCGTTAAATGCCTGCATACACCTGTTTGTTGGGAAGATCCCTTGGATGCCGAGTGAATTCCCGGTGTCGGGAAGGCAGCCTGCGGTGTTCCCGCCGCGCGGGGCTGTCTCAGCAGTGCCGCTAGGGGGCGCCGGCAGCCCAGCAATGCCGCTCGGTGCCAGCGGAGAGCAGACATCGCTGTGCTGTCCCTTGGGGCTGTGCTGTCCCTGGGGGCGGTGCTGTCCCTTGGGGCTGTGCTGTCCCTCGGGGGCTGTGCTGTCCCTTGGGGCTGTCCTGTCCCTAGGGGCTGAGCTATCCCTTGGGGCTGAGCTGTCCCGTGGGGCTGTGCTGCCACATGATTTAGTCTGAAATAACCCCCTCACTCCAGTAAACAACCCTGGCATGAGTGTATGTAGCCGAGTGTACGTAGCCAAAAGTAAGTTACTGACCCTTTTCATTGTTGTTGGGGAATATAAAAATATGAGTGATTATCCTTCAGGATACTGTGACAGGACCCGAGGGAATGGCCTGAAGTTGTGTCAGGGAAGGTGTAGGAAGGTTTAGGTTGGATATTAGGAAAAGGTTCTTCAGCCAGAGGATGGTTGAGCACTGGAACAGGCTTCCCAGGGCAGTGGTCACAGCACCAAAACTGACAGAGCTCAAGAAGCTTTTGGACAATGCTCTCAGGCTCATGGTGTGAGTCTTGGGGCTGTCCCGTGCAGGGCCAGGAGCTGGGCGTCAATGATCCTTGTGGGTCCCATCCAACTCAGCACATTTTGTGATCCTGTGATACGAGTTTAGTGCAGTTTTGTGATTTGTCTGCATCAGATACACTCAGTTTTCTGAGTGTATCAGATCAGATACACTCAGTTTTCTGAATTACCCAAAATTCTGTTTCAGAATATGCAGGAGTTGTTAAGGCAGTATTGAACAATTTTCTTACAGTAAAATTACTTCTCTATATGTGGCCACGGTGAAAGTCACCACGTAATTCTGTGCAAGCTTCCTTGTAATTCACTGCTGGTGGTTTGACTGGTTGGGACTGCTTGTCTTGTTATCATTTTTACTAGAAGGAAATCCCTCTGGATACCATAAATCACCTCACAGCTGAAATTTCAGAAATCCAGGTGTTACAAAATTTTGACCTAGTAAATATCCCCAAAAGGCTGTGCTGAATTTTTAGAACAATTTTTAGCACTTCAGGCTAAAACTGAACCAAAGTAAGTTTTACTCTCGTACTGTAATTCCATTTTTTTCCTACTTTTCCTTGCCCTCCCATTTGTACAATATATTAATGGTTGTATAACAGTGTGAATAAGGAGATCAAAAACTGATCCATCTGAAAATCTTTATCCTTCCAGATTAGTTGTTTTTTCAGCTCAACTAAGCAGTAATCATTTGAAAATTACCAAACTGACTTGTTTTGTGGATTTCATTGTGTCTCTGGACTTAGGTTATTTTTCAGTGTAGCTTTTTGTCTCTTCAGATAAAAGCTGTAAAAGAAGTTCCATTTATATTTTATTATATATTAGGGTAGAGGTACTAACTAATGTACCTCAAAGACAGTTGTGGCTAAATTACTGTTTTTTACCTCAGTTCTGCATAGTTTGACTTCACAGTACTTGATGGTGGTTTTTTTTTATTTTTGGGGGTTTTTTTTCTCACACTGTGATGTGGAACAAGGAAACAGGAAACAGTGCAAATGCAATATTATTATTTACCCAGAACTGTATCTTTCCTACTATGGGAAACTACCAGGTATGTAATCCTGGACAATTCAGGCCTTTCAATCCAAAGCATTCTACTGGTGATTCTCTTCTGTTTTTCAAAATGTGTAAAAGTTGTTTTTTTATTTTAATGGGTTCCCTTTTCTCTTATATTGAACAATGAACACTGCATCTGATACTTCATAATGCTCTCATTATTTACACATCTTCTCATTTCTTCCTCAGCATTGCTATAAGAAGTTCAGAACTCCTGTATATCTATGGCTGTCTTGATTCCCGTGTACGAGCATTGGTATTCACTATACGATGCTGGGCCCGTGTTCATGGACTTACAAACAGTGCTCCTGGTACCTGGATTACAAACTTCTCCCTGACCATGATGGTCATGTTTTTTCTGCAAAGGAGATCGCCACCTATCATTCCTACACTAGACCAGCTTAAAGAACTGGCAGGTAAGCACAGCTGTTTCTGTGTTTATTACACGTTTGTTTTCTCTAAAGAGATAAATAAACCCAAAAAATTTCTTTGTGCTCTCAAATGCTGATGGATATTATGTGTGCCTTAAGTTTGAGTGAATACACAAATTTTACATATATTTTTTAGTGAGAATTATTAATCTTTAAAGGCAAAATAAATCAATTTTCAATACAATACTGAATTCTATTTAGAGGGGTTAAATTTATTTTGTACCTTAGATAATTAAAAGTAATTTATCTCTTCAGTGCTCCTATGCTGATTTTTTTTTCAATTCTGTTTTTTTAGAAGACTTGTAGGGTTGTGAGTGTTTCTGGAGTTAAGGATTTTGTAGAGACTGATACGATGTGTATTGTTTTATAGATACCAAATGCTTGGAAAAAAGACTGTATTTTTTCCCCCAATTTATAATATCCTTGAGACTGTTCAGGCCATTTGCAAATAATTCTTATATCTCCACAAACAAGCTGTTCTGGCTGTTTCATACACAGCTTTCAGAGTGTGTTATCTTCAGTGAATCGTATGAAAGCGTAGAGAATGACACCTCAAGTTCTTGATTCCTCACTCATGTCTTCTGCTTATTGACATGCTTCCTTGGAAGCTTTGAGTGCTTTCAGTGGAGAAAAAGGTCTGTGCTCAGTTGCTTTAAAATAATTTTAAACATTTCCATCAGAATTCTGTGGAATTTTTAATACACAAAACACGTGTTATGATATTTTCCAAGAGTATTCCTAATTCTCTGAAGTTTTTCAGAATAAGACAGTGGACACTGGGTCTGACTATTTTGAAACCCTCACGTGGGTAATAACCTCAGAGAGTTGTGCTATCTAAAATGTGCTGCAGCCCTCTATGCAGAGATACCATATTTGTTACTTATAAAAAGTATTTTCAGAGATATGACGATGTCATTTATCTTATTCATGTAGGATTTGCTCATGATGCTTTTCCTTTGCCCATCTATAGACTATTTTCTTTTAATTCTTTTACCATTTAAGTTGAACCTGAAAGTTCACTTGTGAATTCCTAATTTGATTTATGTAATATGGTAGCATTGTTTTCACTCATGTTTGTTATCTGAATTTTGTTAAGTACTATGGCATTTTATTGTTTGTTTGAAATGTGCCCAAAATTTTTCTTTCAGGTGAAAAAGACAAGCATATAATTGGAGGATATGATTGCTCATTTGTTAGTGATTTAAGGAAGATTAAACCTACAAAAAATACAGAAACACTTGGTAGGTAAATCTCCATCAATTTTGTTTTATGAGGATATTGAAAATAAGCTTTTCCTTAATATTACTGATGGCCTTTGTTTTTCTTTCCTGTAGATGTATTGCTGGGTGAGTTTTTTGAATATTTTGGAAACTTTGATTTCAGAAAGAATTCCATAAATCTTCGAAAGGTAAATGGATTTTAATTGCTCATTGTTATCAATTGAATCTCTCAATCTGCCATTTGACAAATTACATATGCTAAGCAACAATTTCTGTCATTTTTAATTGTACATAAAAACTACATTTGTATAGAAACTGAGTCCTTTCTGTGAAGGAGGAGTGTTTTGCTCTTGAAGCCAAATAACTTTCAATACCATTAAGGACATTTACACTGTCATTATTTGGACATGCTGGAAAGCACAAACTGATGCAAAGCCAGTGTGATTTTACTGGAAAGCCCTGTAATAAAAGTAGCAGTTTTAAAATGTTGAAGATATTTTGCTTCTGTGGGAGGAAGACTTAAAATGTCATAATGTCAGTCATAGCAAAAGTCTGTGACAAACGCTGTGTGCCAACAGACTTTGCATTTAAACTTGGGAGTCTAGACCCAACCAGAGCCTGCATTAAAACTCACAGCTGAGTTCTGGGGATGCTTTTGACACTGGAGTTTTCTACTGCAGTTTGTGTCAGCCTGCAGTAACCGTACAGCAGCTCAGTATGCATGCCATAGCATAATTCTGTGCTCTCACTTTAGTTTGCTTTATATGTTTAAGTTATCCTATTGATCTGTGTGTGTATGGCAGTATAATAGAAATACACAAAAATGTAACTACTGTAACTCACACCTGTTCCTGCTGGGCTGCTTCCAGAATGGGGGATTCAGTGCTGTGCTGCTATGTGGACACTTGTTTGTGTTCTGTTTCCTGTTTGGGCACTATGGATCACTGGCATAAGAGCTCTTTTTGCAGGTTGATCTAGAAATGGATTTATTTAGGTGGAGAACTCCTGTTTTCTATTAAGCCTTAAAAAGGCAAGCAAAAACACATTTGGAGCCTGAGCTAGTCAGGGGAGGTTTTGCACCGCTGTTTTTCTGACAGTCCTTTTGGCTGGCCCTGGGGCAAGAGTATGTAATGTGTACATAGATACTTCCTGGACCAGCAATAGCTGGTGGATTCATGCTGGAGCTTCCAGGTGGAAAGGCTTGAAGAGGTTCTGCAATACAGAACCAGTCAGCTAAGAAACAGTGATAAGTACTGAGATAGAAGTGCATTTGAATAGCAGACTGCATAGTTGTCAGCTACTTGTCTTGTACTACACCATGTGCTGAACAGTGGACCATGACCTGAATAGCTCTGTGCTTAAAAAACAGACCAAACTGGGAGGAATTTCAGCCAAGGCAGCATTGCTGTTCAGTTACACCAGCTCTGTGAGCTCTCTGAGCACTGTGGGAGGAAAGGTTTGAACAGTTTAAATGCTTGCAATACTTTATCAAACTAGACTTAATAAGTTCAGGTTAATATGACGCACTGATGCTGCCCATACATGAGTGGAGATTAGGGGTAGGAAGTTGCAATGGATGAGATCTGAGTTTTGTTGGAAAGCAAATAGGAGAATGGCCAGAAAGATGTGTTAAGCTGTAGTTGTGTGTTCTTTACCTTGAAGGAAATCTAAGCTGAATGGGGCAAAGAAAACCAGCATTGAGAGGTTTCAGAGAACAAGAATCACATAGTCAGGTTGACAGGAAAATTAACTTGATTAATAACAACTGGGTGTTTTGCAAAATGTTCTCTAGAAGGTCAAAACACTTTTAATGCTAATGTTATAACTTGAGTGATTTGTTATTTGCTCAGCCTACAATGCACGTATGCAACTTTGGGTTTTTCTTTATACTGTCTGCAGGGAAAGGAAGTAAATAAGCCTGAGTCGTCTCCTCTTTATATCTGGAATCCCTTTGAACAAGACCTTAATATCAGCAAGAATGTTAATCAGCCACAGCTGGAGAAATTTATAGCTATGGCCAGAGAAAGTGCCTGGATGTTACAGAAGGAAGATAAAACTCAGCAAATGATCGATAAAGAACCTTGGGGACTGGCAGCACTACTGATACCATTTGGAAAAAGTAGTTCCAGAAGGATGAAGAATAGGATGAAAGGAATAGGAAGTGAAACGATCAGAAGCCTCTTGGACTCCTTAAAGTTAAATAATGCAAACAGTCAACAAAAAGCAGTGGGAAAATGACTTTAAGCACAGAAATGCAGTAGCTAATATTCTGTTTTAGGAATTGAATGTGACATGCTGTCCAAAGAACATTACTTTTAATATTTCTATTATGGGGAATGGAGAATCAAACAATCTCTGTTTTTCATTGTTTTGATTTTTGTATAGGTCTGCTTTCTTTCGGTACATTTTTCTCCTTACTCCTCCCTTTTCCATCTGTTTTATGAATGAAAAGTATTCAAATGTAAGTTTTACAGATGCGTTTTGGAAGTAGTCTTCAGCTGGGCACTCTTCTGTAAAAAAGGCTGACAGGAGCAGTATGGGGAAAAGCCTTTGGGAATTCTGTTGGCTAGCATACAAATGATATGCTAATTAAAAGCTCAAGACACAACCACCTTTCCATGAAACCACAATTTGAAAGAAGATAAATGTGTTGGAACCGCTGTTTCCAATCCAGTCATGTTTTGGAAGCCAGTAAAACCGAAGTGCATGTAACTATTTTTGCAATTGTTTTCCATTCATGTAGATAGTGCCAAGACAAAATAAAGAAAATGGAATTGGATAGTAGGGTGTGCAGTTTCATAAAGCATTGCACCACCACAGCTCTCCAAGGATAGTACAACTGTTTTGTGTTGGAGAAGTGGGTTTGCTCTTGTGTTGATTAGCTGATTTCAAATGTCTTTAGTCAACTCTCCTTTGTTTTCTCTACCCATAGAATACCCATAGACTGGTCCCCACCCACACTTGTTTCTTATTTTGCCTTCAGCTTTAAACCCGTATTTCAGGTTCAGGCAGGGGTTCTTGCATGCCCTTCTTGCTTTATCACTCTCCCCAAAGCTGCTGCCTACTAGGTGACATCAAAGGATTCCTGCAGAGGGATCTGTCTGATGCAGAGATCCACAGAGTCATGTATCATGCTGGAGTCCTATTCCCAATCTTGTCTTGGTTTCCAGAGATTCAGCAGAACAGTGATTGTCCCCCTTCCAGATCAGTTGGGCCAGCAGAGTCAATGCTTTTCACTGACTTAGAACATTGAGTGCTGTTTCCTTCTGCCACAAAAAAAAAGTCATTTCAGAGGAAGGAGGAGAGAGGAGGGAAGGAAGGAAATCAGAAAGGAAAATGGGAGAGCAGGCAAATATCAAATTTTAAAAGAATGTTTGTGAGTATTTCACCTGTCCAGTTGGAGAGCCACTCATGCATTAAGACTAAATGGTAGCACTGTTAGCAATTCCACAGTGTTTTCTTTATTCTTAACAGAAATTCTGTGAAGGAAATTACTGTATTCAGAGATTATCATATAGATGCAACATCAATCTTTATGATTACTGCTTCATTTTCAATACTTTTAGATTCTTTAATATTGCAGTGGTCTGTGAGCTTGTGTAGACTTTTTTCTAATGGTATAATCTGAACAATTTATAACTCTGTTTTCTCTTTAATATATTATTCATTGGAAATACTGTGGGCAATAATGCATACTTCCAAGTACATGTAAAAACTGGGCAAGGAGAAGTATCTTCTAGGAGTTGGCAAACTAAAGGGTTAGAACTTCAGGTCAATTCTGCAATAGTTTATTCAGAGTTTAAAATAATACTCATATGCGTCCATTTCTGATTTATAAATGTTTTCTTAAATAATGATTCATATAGTCATTATCATGGTTGCTGAAATTAATTCTCATATTAACTTCTTCAAGATTGAGCCTTGAATTTGAAACCTAAATCCTGATATTAAAACTTCTTTTTGCGGGCTGGTATGAAGTTTATTGTAACTTGTTATTGGTGCAAACCCAAAGCCTTTGATAGCAAGCTTGACAGAGATTCTGTAAGGAGCCTGCTGTTATCTTAATCTCTACAGGACCTAGAGGTACATTTTCTGCTGTTTACCCAGGAGTAGACTTAGTAGCTTTTTGAAGATTAGGGCAGTTTGTGAGTTTTCTTTTTTTTACATTAACCAAATGGATAATAGTGCGATGATAAGAATATGGGTTACCAGGGACAGACGCATGCAGCAGAACTGTGGCAGTGTGTACCTACTTGCATTATATTCACAGTGATCCACTGATTTAGGTAGGAAAGATTTTATATGAATTTTGACACATAGATGCAGGACACTTGTAGACAAATAACAATTTTGTATTTTGGTTACATGGTTGAGCCATGCTGAAGCATTTGTAAGTGATTATAGATGTTGAAGCTGCTTACTATTCCTTAAAAGGCAGGGCAGAATATGGTTACTGTACATGCAGTGCCTTTCAGTATCACTTTTCTGTTTAGACTGCCTGTCCCTTTTGGGAATAGTTCTGAACCCTTGTCATGGCTGCAGGCCAATTTCTGAAAAGAGGAGAAGGAAGCCAAAAGCATTGTAGCAGTGGAATGCACAGGTTATTTTTTCAGATATCTACAAGTCAAGGGAGCTGGTGACCAGGGAGCTGAAGCCTAGAGGCTTCAAGGGTCAGCTCTCATTGATGATGTAAATAAGCCCAGTGGGCAGCTTTGCTAAAGGATGCTGCAGCTGAAGGGCTGACCATGGCTTCCCTAAAGTATGAGCTGTGTCTGGAGAAGAGCTGAGCAAAACTCTGAAGCCACCTGTGGGAAGTGAATCAAGACTTGAGGGGGTGTGTTTATCAAATCAAGAGAGATGGTATGAGTGTAATTTCCTGAGGGCAGCAGTCTTACATTGAAGATATTTAGAAACCATCAATATGGTTCTGGCACTGAAAACAAGAGCTGGATATATGTCAAGAAAGGACTATGATTGTGATCTGGATTTGAGAGCTCATTCATATGCTCCAGAAACATGTAAACAATGTCTCTGTGAGAGCGAGGCAGTAAGTTTTAGTTACTTCTCAAACTTGGTGCTGATCTGCTGTATTGTATGGTGGGCTGCTAGGGAAGTCACAGGAAAGGAGTGCCAGTGAATGAAACAGTTTTGCCCCTCTGCCCCTTTCGCTCACTGGAAATACTTCTTAGTGCAAGTCTCACATTTCTTGGCTCTTAAATGGTGAGGGAAACTGAAAACATTCAGAAGTTCCTTGTCCTGAGAAAATGTGCTTTGGGATATTAACTTCAAAATTAACATTTGTTGCCAAGGATTTTTATTTTTATTTTCCTAGATGTTTGATGCTCACAAGTGTTGGAGGAGTAGGTTCTGCTGCAACTGCCACTGTTCCATCATTCCTCTGTAGCTTCCTGGGAATCTGCTGCCTTGGCCTACAGCTGACTCCTGGGGTGAGCATCCTAGTGCCATGCTTGTGAAGACACAGTCTCAAAACACACTTCTTGCCTGGGAGCAGATGCTCTATTCCTCTGCCTCCATTTCAAAACTACAGTTCCTGTTTCGGATTCTGTTCTTTAGACTTGGATTCACAGTATATTTCAGGTTGGGAGAGAACTCTGAACCTGGTCCAGTTGCCGTCTTAAGTGGTATCAACTGTGAGATTAGACCAGGACTTTTTATCTATTCAGGCCTTGGAAATCTGTCCAAGGATGGAGACTGCATAGCCTTGTTCTAGTGCTCGACTGTCCCCATCACTGTGGTGAGCAGGGCTGGAATATACTGCTCCATCCTTGTCACCCTTAGTGGCTTCTTTTCTGATTCTGATACATGCTCTCAATCAGACTGCTGTCCACTACAAGTGGTCAAGCTGCTCCTTCATGTAGAAAACCCTGAATTTTCCCTTCTTTCCCTGTCTTTCCAGAGGATTCATCCATTCATCCATCCATCATCAGTCCATCAACCACAGTGCTCCCATCACATGCAAGCACTCCTATCATAGCTGTTATTCCAACAGTGTTGTGGTTACAGCACAAGGAGCTCTAGTTCCTCCTGCTGGTTCCCCAGGCTGTCACATATGTCTGTCCGTAAATTTTAGGTGGATACCTGTTCACTATTTTTTATTATTCTTGAGATATCTTTTGTTCCTGTCACCCTGTGTCACCATGATTCTCTCAATCCATGACCACAAGCTGCCTGCCATAACTAGGGGTTGTGACTGTCCTCTTTATTGTTCTAGCTGATTGCTGTGATATGGCCACTGTGCACATTCAGCTTGCAAAGTCCTTGTGACACTCAAATCCTGACTAAAAATTAATTTCTAAAAGGCTCTGCAGGAAAAGAAGAGGCTGTGAGTATCAGACTGGTATATTGTACTGGCAGAAAAGTCCCAGAAAATACATGACACCATGCAGAGATAGTGATGCAGGTGCAGAATCACCTTAGGGCACAGTGCTGTGTCTCTGGGACCTTGTTGCTTCCACAAGTGCAGTAGTGTGGCACAGGATGCTGCTGCCCAGCAGAGCTTGTCCCAGGTGGATCTAACACGTTTGTGGTGCTATGTCGCTTCTGGGTCCAGAGCAGTCAGGCTCTCTGAGCTGCAGCCTTTCTGTGCTCCATGCTTGTGCTTGGTCTCTGATCATTGAGAAATTGTGTTCTTAGAACAGCAAATTTTCCCTCACAGAAACAAATTTCCAAGTTCAGGGTTTTTTTTAATACTCTCCAGAGATACAGGTTATGTTTTTGCTGTACAAAATTTTGTACCTTTGGAAAAAGAAAAGGTAGACAAAGAACCTCTCTTAAAATAGTTTTGCAAACAAACTAGTTAAAGATCCATGCCAAGTTCAGCTGAAGCAAGTTTAAGATTTCCAAGCTGGGCTGCTTTGGAGATATGCTGAATAAACAATTAGGAAGTTTTTCAAAGTGAAATCAATCCTGTTCACTGGAAAGCTCTCTTCCGAATGCTTCACCCTGCTTACCACCAAGGTTCTCTTCTAGTACGAAATTCTTCTAAACATCACGGGTAATTTGGGGTCAGTTTGTTTAAAACAAGGGTTAGGATTTATATGAGGCTAACCTGTGCCTGGAGATAAAATCTCCTTCTCCATAAATCCTCTTAGTTGAAAGTCTTGATCCACTGCTTTTGCAGACCTTTTTCTCATACTTTCCTTAAGCGGAGGATTGGTTTGCTTTTTTTGCAGGAGACCTCCCTGCTTCTTTTCACCCTCCGCATTGTCTTTTCATCGTATCTTGTCTGATCTGATCTGTAAAGAAATATTTCATTTGCCCTAGTATTTTGTGGAGCAATAGTGAATACAGCTGCATTCAAGAAATAGGTAGTTTTTAAAAGGTGGTTCTCACATTGCAATGTGATTTTTTTTTAATAGTGCTTCATTTCTTGTGTAGATTGAATTTCCACTCTGCATTTCCCTTGGCTTGTAGAGGGATCAGTAAGTTGGACTTGATGGGTCTCACCTTTATTCAATGTGTATTTTTGGGAAGTCTCTTCAGTAAAAAGACTTGTTTAACGCAGTCTGTTGTATTACAAAGCAGAAGTTCCCTGCAAATTTTTGAGAGGCGCTCTACCCTTCAGGATTATTTCTGTTTTCCCTTGTTGTTATGGGGCAAACCATGTTCAATTTGTTTCACAGAATGACTTCAGAGATAGGTTTTTGTTCCCATGCTGAGCTCTCTTGTGCACACAGATTTGTAGTCAATGTAAACAGTGCAGCCCTGTACAGGAATTTTGCATGGAACAACTCCCAGAATATGTCTTGTAGGTATTATGCTTGCAGCCCGACAGGGGAGGTAAAAGCCCCACAAATTACTAAGTCATAGCATCTCATTTATGGTGCTGACTCCACAATATGGAACAACTTCCATAATTCTGTATTGCTTTTTCTCATGTTGGAGTGGAAAGACATTGCTTTCCTGCAGAGAAAAGGTAAATAATAAAGGTTCAAAGTGGGATTGTTGGGGTGAAGACCGTAGTACTTAAAATATTTTTGAATATTTCTATCTTAAGTTTAGTTTTCTAAAGCCCCTCTCTAGGAACTATTGCTAGAGATTTTGAGGATAAGAGAAGTGGGAGAATACACAGAGGCTTCATATTTGAGGTAATCAGATAAATGGTACTTACTATTAGTTTATTATCAAAAGTAATTATATTGGGGAAAATAATACATGTAACAATCTGCCAATAACAACGATCACTGCCTTGTCTCTTTGAACCAGTTTTTCTGCCTTAATTTTCTGTAGTTCTTCCAGTGGTGCACTATTTCTAAAGAGGGATGGGATTTCAGAGAGCATACTGAATGTAAACTACAGTATCAAATACATGGGAGAGTGAGTACTTAGCTGTTGCAGAAAACAAAAAGAAGCAGTATCAACTCCATCATTAAATGAGATTCAGAGGTTTTTTTACTCCAAAACCAAAATATATAGCATTGTTCTGTGAATCTTTAGGTGATGATTCTTAGTTCTTCCTTTTGAAAATTATCTTTGGACAACAATCAAAAGAGGGTTTGCCGTAATTGCTTGATATCTGAGCTTGCAAAGTAAGGTCTCATTTGAAATGACCATGATCTGTTTTGTTGAGACACTAAGACCTAAGTGATTACAGTTCTTCTCTAAACCCCATGTTTAAGAGGGTTTGCATTGCAGTTGGCAGAGGAATCTGAAATATTATAATTTTCAGTTATCCTAAGTGCAAGTGCATACAGTTAGCAACAGACTTTCACACTTCTGCCACTTAGGCTGTTATGATTTTAGTCCCCCTTTTTACTGTAGACAATATTTTCAATCTTTGAACTGTGTTGCAGCAATTAATTTTATATTTCTTCTGTGAGATAAGTAATAAAGTAAAACATGTCCTCTGTATTTGTTCAGTAAGTTACTGTTCCATTGTGCTGCTGAAGTCTTTGATAAGATAAATAATAACATATTGGGTGCTTTCCTTCCTCAGATGCAGGCAGAGATTACTGAAATTAGGATGCATTTCAAAGAGCAATGGTTTTAAACAGTTGGTCTCTGAATGCACCAGTCCACCGTGCTCACCAAAGAAGTAAGAAAACAAACCCCTGAGAAAGCCAATCTCATTGTCAGCCAGCTTCAACTCACCCAACAGACATTTTTAATTTTGGGGATTTTCCAAACAAAACAGAGGTCAAACAAAATGCTGTCAAGTCATGATTGGAGATGGAGCATTTCTTGCCTTCCAAAATCACTCTATGATTAATAATTTATTTAAGTTAATGGTGGTCTGTGAAGAGTATGTCTCTGTCACTTACAAAGCATGGTTTCTAATTAAGAGAGCAGAAATAACACTTTGGATGTCTGACAAACTCTGTGAGATATCTCTTCATGGGAAGAGAAGAAATTTTTTCTAGCTAGATATCTAAAGTTCCTGAACCCTGCCCTGGCAAAAAACTTGCCTTTTATCCTTATGAATTATAAAGGGAGAATACAAGCATCTCTGTTTGTCTTTATTTAATTTTATCCCACATGTATAGGGTTACAAGTATGTGGCAGTTAGGCATAAGTGATAGGATTTTATGCTCCAAATGCTGGTAAGAGAGAAGCTTCAGATCGCATAGGTTAATGCAGGCTTGATTCAAAGACACCTAGTCCAAATCTCCTACACTTTTTTAGATCCCACCCACCACTGCAGCAGAAGACCATAAATATTAACCACTGCCAGCTGCTCACTCCTGGTAGGGATGACTTCCCCTGGAGTTTAATCTTTCTAAGTCAGTGGACACCTTTAATTGCCAAGCTGACTTCTCAAGCTTGAGAATGCAAAGAATGGTTTGCCACCTTCATGCCCCTTTCCTAGCAAGACTTTTTCCTCCTGACTCCAGGAGCAGCAGGACAGATCCCTAAAATTCTTCTCAAATGCAAAAATAATGAACAATTATGCTATAGCATGGCCATTTCTATTCCTCAGATGTGTCTAATTTATGTGTTTGGGTGTGTGCACACCCATTTTTATCTAGCATCTTTATTCTGTTTCTCAAAAAAGATTGATGAATTTTTTTGTTGTTTTTGTTGTCCCTGGAGTTTATTAAGCTAGAGATTTCAGAGCTGTGCTTCACTTGTTCCCATGTTTTTCCTGGCAAAGAGCAAAATTCAAAGCTGAGCCTTTTTCTGTTGGATGTTTTTCTTTTCTGTGATAAACACAAAGTATGCAGTTGGTGTCATGAGAGCAGTAGGTGCAGGATTCAGCTGACACTTCCCAGCAGAAAAGTCTCCATCTTGCCAGGCCTTTGAGGAGACATGACAATGATTCATTTTGGTGATAACACAGCAGGAACACAAGTCCAATTGTTTGCTATGTAGGTCAGAATGGGATATGTTGGCATCTCTGTTTGCAGACTTTACAAAAATGTCTGGGAATGGGAAGCATGACAGCAAAAAACCTATTCTGATATAAGTTAAATTGTTCCTCACATGGAAGTAGGCTATGAACAGTTTGCTGTCTAGCTGGCAGAGCTGGACACTGTCTATATATGAGGAGGTCTAATTTTTCACATTAAACAGCCATTTACTCTTTACCCAAGCTCTGCAATTAAAGTCTGTGTCTGTGCCAAGGAGAAGGCCCTTAGAAATACTCAGTCTAGCTGTTCCAGTATGAGTTCCTTACAGTAGCTGATGTACATGTACATGATGTATTTAAGAATCAGAGGAAATAGACAGTTAACTTGGTTAGCTCAGGACCTTTCTTGCAGCCTGGTGCCTTTTAATGTCTGTGCTTCAGAAACTTGTTCAGCAGTCAGTTTTTGTTTGGCTTCTTCAGTCAAAACTGGCTTTGGGAACATAATTTTTTGTAACACATTAAAACATTTTGCTGCACACCCCATTGCACATCGTGCATGAAGACAACATGTCTTTTTATGGGAGTCTACCAGCTCTCCCCTAATGTCTCTTCCTTCCAGGAAAGCCTCTGGTTATTGAAGATGAAGCACAAAACTTTTGTCTCTTTCCCTCTGTGAGTGCTCCAATGGAGGGTCCTGGGACTGCTTTTGTTTGGGATGTTTGGATGTCATGCACTCTTTGGGCCAGGCGTGTCCCCCAGCTTATGCCTGTGCACTTGCCTCAGGTTCTCACTTCCAGGTTTGTCCCTCTGACCCTCTGTGTCCATCATCTACATAAACAGCAGCATTACTGCTAATTCTGCTCTAAAGCTAGGAGAAGCTGAGACACCTTCCTATTTTGGGGAGAACAACTCTTTCCCAAATGATGCATTTCCTTTAGATTGACTGTCAGCTTCTTCTCATACCAGTGGGAGAAATGTGCAATACCTTACAGCGTTGCGCAAATATATGTTGTGACACACATTACAGCCAAAACCCTACTTTTCTTAGGTTCCACACCACATACATTCGAGGAAAAATATACTCTCTTTGTCACATATCTTGAGAGCTGAATAGGTTTTTGAAGCATTTGGAGGCAGTGTTCCAAGATCAGAGATCAGATCTTGTACCTTTTTTTTTTCTTGAAAGAAGGAAATAAATCCTGATGGCTGGACATAGTGTTGTCTGTGATCATACTTTTTCTTGGCATGTTTATTAGCACAATGTGGACATTTATGAGACTTCTCCTCCCTCCCTCAGTCCTAAGCATTTATAGCGATTGCTTTCTCTGGGGTTCTGTTGATTATCTTATGAAAATCTGTCTCATACAGGAAAGATACTGAGTCAGATGATAATGAGTTTGAAATAACAATATGCGCAATGATTTAAAGTCCAACACAGTTCAGAAGGAAAGTGGGTGGTAACTGATATTTTTATTTCAGCCTCATCAAAAGAATTTGATTTAATCTATTTTTTTTATTGCTGGTGAGGCTTATTTTAAAATAAATAAAACAACCCAAAAATCAACCCAAGAGGGAAGTTCTGTCTACCTGCCCATAGGTGAGAGTTCTCTTCTAGGAGGGCTAAAGCCCTAGGCTGTGTTTAGGGAAGTATCTGTGGCTTAATGCTACAGTAGTCCCTAGCTGAGGGTGTTGATTGTTCTTGATTATGAAGAAAGACATCAAGAATAATTATGGGAGGGGGTCTTGATTTTTGCTACTGCACTCTTATGTGAAATGCATGCCAACACAGAGCAGAGCACCAAATTCTGATACAGAGAAGCATCTGTATGTAAATGAGCTTCAGTTTTCAAAGGCCTCCAGTGTTGAGTTCCAAATCTTTTCAGCAACTTTGAAAATTCGCTAAAAAAATCAATTACAGAGCAGTTTATGCTGGGAAGAGGAAACGGAGCATGGCCTCTGCTGAAGCATCACACTGTGATGAATGGCCAGCAGGTCTGGTGAGCCAGTTGTCCGTTCCAGTTTGGTCTTTGTTCCTGTAAATGAGCCAGTGTATATCTGGGAGAAGGGGAAGTCGTCTGGAAACTTGATCCAACTGATCCAACAAATAGCTCAGTTGTTGCTGTGATAAAAGCATAGGAGGACTATTTCAAACATTCAAATAATGGTGATTTTTAATTAAACAAGTTATTATAACATTGTTTAACACTGTCATTGCTGTTTGCTGCGGAAATAAGTAGAAAAAAAAAGTGTAGATCATGTGCTACACTCTAATCTTTCCATTTAAATATCTCTAAAACCAGAAAAGAAGTAGCATGATAGGATGGAAAAACATCTTTTGCTAAATCTTTATCAGACACACTTTGACTGCCAAACTTAAAGATTGTATTTAGATTTGGATGGTGGAATACTTGCTGTTATATTAGTCTATTTTTATATGCATTTATTTAATGCACTGATCTAAATAAACCTACTTTTAAGAAGTGCAAGGTTAGGTCTGATTACTACAATAATTAAGAGAAATGGGATCACCCTTGATTTTCTCCATTGGCGCTAAGGGTGCAGCTGAGAAGATGTTCAAAATTCCCACATTGTTCAAAGCTGGGTTTCTCAGTTGCTCCTGAAAGTTTTCTTGTTCCTCCCTCAGAGTTCTGAGGCATTTTATACACATTTACATAAAAGATTTTTTTGGTATAGTTAATCAATGGAGGTAGAGGAGGGGAGTTTTCCCATAATCAGTAAAAAATAAAAATATTAAATTCTGCTGTAGTCTAACTCCCTGCAGAGTGGAAGAATGGCCATTAAAAGTGTCCTGGACACAGCCCACATCCCCTGCTCCTCCATCCCCTTAATGAACACAGGAAGCTACAAACTTGGTTTTCCTTTGCTTTTTTGAGCTAGTGCAGCCTGCTGGCAGTAAATACCAGACCAGTTTCTAATGACTTATGTTCTCTTTATGTTTTAATGAGAAAAAGACTGACGTGGGCTTTATTCCTAAGGCAACCATCCCCGCCAGGGCTGTACCGTGCCTGATGCCCACACAGCCTCCTGTGACGCAGAGAGCTGCTGGCAGTGCTGGGCTCAGGAGCTGCACTCCTTGGGAAATCCCCCGTGTGAAAGAATCCTTCTCGTGCAATAGCACAGACCTCACAGCTTTTGCTTCTCGAGCTGTTGAAGATGTAACCTGGAAAGATCTATCCTCATCCAACATGATTTTGGTGCTGGGAGTGATTATGCTTTGATGCTTGAAGAAGTTGCAGCTCTGACTGGGGAAGTTTTAGGGTACGTGCTGTGTCTCACAGAGAGCTTCTCAGCATCCTCCCCCACTGCCCCTCCTCGAGGATTCCCTGGGAAGCTGCATTCCCCAGATCATCTAAAGTCCCTAGGGATGGGAGTGATGACTGCTCTGCTTTCTGCTGGCAGAGAAAATCACCCCCAACCTTCCAAAAGGGAGAGAGGAAACCCTGATTGCTGTCACATTCCTGTGTTTTGCTCCAATTCTGAAACCTTGGGCTCTATTTCTTCCTGGAAACGGAAATTCCAACTGAGGAAAGTTAATAAATCTGTTAATACAGAAAGGGCCAAATTCCTTCCTTTGCCTATCTTGTCCGCAAAGTCCATGGGAGTGTTTCTATGCTGCTCAACCCTGTCAGAGGTGCAATGCACAGCAAGTTTTCTCTTGGTCTAACACTTGAGGGAGAAGTCCCTTTCTACACAGACAGCATGAAAACTGTGTTAATTCTTTTTTTTCCCTTTTAAGGCATTTACACAGCTTGAAGAAATTTTGCTTGTATTTTACAGCCTGAGAGGAAAGGCAGGTGGATGGTTGCTGTCAGCACGAGTGGGTCTGCACTGCACCAAGCCTGAGAGCAGGCACAGCTGATGGACTTTGGGTGAGAACTGGCTTGCCATGAGCACCTGGGTTACAAAACAGGTGGCAGTGAGTTAACTTTCCCATAACCCACTTCAGTTCAAAACAGGAAAACTGTTGCTTCTTGAATGGGAAAGTCCACAAGAGAAACCCCCTCTTCCTTTCTGAGAGACACCTTTTTGATATGTGATACTAGGGACAGTTTGTGAGACTGGCATGTAAATGTGAAGCTTAATATTTGTAAGCAGTTAGCTTCATGTTGGATAAACACAGCCTTTCACCCATCACCCATCTGAAACACCAGTGCATTACAAGCTGGAGCCTCATTTGCCCCCAGGTGGAGATCTCTGGGGTCCTCAGGGGTTTGCTGTCTCCCTGTGCTGTAGCTGCTCTGCCCCATGTGCATGTCCAGGTGCTGTGCCCTTGCAAGCAGCTGCTGCATCTGTGCCCTGCATGGTGTGTGCCTGAGTGAGTGCCCACACCAGCAAGTCAGCTGTCCCCATCGCCTTTGTCACCCAGCCTCTGCTGGCAGTGCCACTGCAAGCCCCCACCACCACTGCATCCCCACCACTCGTTTTCTGCACCACTTACACCTTTCTGGTGCTAAGTCCACATTCTGGATAATTGTTGTCTCTCTTCTGCACATTCAACAACTGGGAAAAGGGCAGATCCTGACAGTCAGAAGGCAGCAAAACACTCCCTCCTGTTCTGATTCTGAGTTTATCCCCAGCATTAAGAGAAAAAAACTTTTATCTGCGTGAAGTTTAGACATAACCAGTCCTTGGTGATGGTAAATAGTATGTTGGAAAGCTCTCCATCCCACAATGTGTAGGGACAACATGGACATGGCCTTGCAGTAGCCTGTAATGCACTGAGAGAGAGTTTGGGTGGTCTGCTCCCAGGAGTCACAACTCAGTGGGTGGGGTGGTGCTGTAGATTATAATTTTGGATGACTTCAGTGCAGCACAGAAGACTTAACTTCACACTGCTGTTCCTTGTCAAAAAATATTTACTGCTTAGCTGAACCACAGCTGAGCCTCCTCATCTCTGCTCTGTGGAGTTCCACGTGGCACCACAGAGTGCAGATTGTCCTGCTGTGGGGGTACATGGCCCTGCACCAGCAGAGCTGACAGGGGCTCACAAACCTGAGCACTTCTTCCAGCTGGGCATGTGCTCCCAGCCAGGCAATGACTGCACTGATGGGCTCTGCCCAAGGGTGTTTAGAAACATTCCATCACAAGTGCTTGGAAAACTATGAAAAGCAAAGAAGATCTCTGGCTCTGCCAGCAAAAATATCTCCTAACAGGAGAAGATAAATTACTTTTTCTATGTGGTAGGCTCACTCTCCAGAAAGACAAATGCCACCAATAGTGGTGGGAGGGATAATGGAGGCAGCTTGTATGAGGAGGTGATTTCTTTCAGCATGAAATTATACATCTGTTCTGCCTGCCACAGACCTTGCAGCATCAGCCCTCCCTCCCTTGGCTCAGCTTCTTTCTCTCAGCATGAGGCTGCAAGCTGCTGTGCTAAAAATATATATTTTTAACATGGAATAGCTGCTTCTGCAGGAGCACACGTCAAAGGCACCACGACACTCTTTGCAAGCTCTGAACCAACTTGCTTGGACTTCTCTCCTGAGGCTGGAGCACAAGGCCATTGATTAGAAAGGGCTTTGTTGACATCCCAGGTGAACTGGGAAACCTTTCCCATCCCTCCATGGATTTCTCTAAAACTGAATTTGAAAAAGAGTCTTCGCAGAAGGTTTGTTCACACTCCTCTAAGCATGAACCAGAATAATGTTACCATTTGTTCTGTGGTATTTTCCTACAAATTTCTCATTATTGCAGGGTAATTCTTGCAAGACCTGATGGGTACGTGTAGTAGCTGGAGTGTTTAATCGCTGTGAAGAGCTGGAGATTTTTCTGTTTGGGCTGAGAGCTGACAAAGTCTGGTATATCAGACGCTTCTTACCGACAAAAAATTGTCATTCACTAAAAAAGTAATTCTATCAATCATTGAATGAAGAGATAGAAATCATAACAAATTGAAGCTGGGTAATATTGGAATCACAGACTGATAAGGCTGGATAAGAGTGGTGGGGACCTCTGGAGGTCATCTTGTCCAACCTCCTGCTCACAGCAGGTCAGATAGAACAGATTGTCCAGGACCATGTCCAGTTGATGTTGAATGTCTCCAAGGATGGAATCTTCACTCCTTCTCTGGAAAGCCTGCTGCAGTGCTTGACTTTACAGTAAACCATGTTTCTCTTGTGTTTAAATAGAATTTCTTACGCTTCAGCTTGTGCTCACTGCCTCTTGTCCTGTCACTGGGCACCACTGACAAAACTTAACTCCACCTCCTGTAAATCCTTTCATCAGATATTTATATGTAAGAGTGAGATCCTCCATGAGTCTTCTCCAGGCTGAAGAGTCCCAACTCTCTCAAATTCCCCTTCTACAAGAGATGGCTCCAGTCCTGTAATCAACTTCATGATCCTTCCTTGGACCCTCTCCATTGTGTCCATGTCTCCCTTGTACTGATGAACCCTGAACTGGACACAGCACTCCAGGAGTGAGAGGGGACCTGCTGGCAATTTGTCTCATGCAGCCCATGACACCATTGGTCTTTTTGCCAAAGTTCCACAGATGTTATCACTGCCTCTCCTGAGAGAGGATGAGTATTTTCTTTCTTCCAGTCTGCAGGTACCTCTCCTGATTGCCAAGATTACAGTGACCTCGCAATGACACTGGCCAGCCCCTCAGCACTCATGGGTACATCCCATGAAGTCTTACAGGCCTGCATAAATCCAGTTTGTTTAAATGTTCCCTCACATGTCCACTGAAAGTAAGTCTTTCTTGCTCTGATCCCAGGGTAGTTATAGCATCATATAGGAAAGATGTAATTTTCTGTTAATTGTCTGCAGTGCTCACAGCATACTGAGTTTTTTTCCCTGTTCAGTTCTACAGTATTCGCCAGAAAGAAAAATTACCTCAACAGCAGTTTTTCATGTAATTATAACCTCTATATCTACCTTCCTTCCCTTCCTTTTCCTCCCACTCACCTCCAGCACCTCATTTCTAAATCCTCCTCTTCCCTCAGTGCCTATAGGAGAGCACAGGCAGTATAGCATATCCATGGACTCACATTGACTGCTCTGAGGGGCCCAAGAGTTGCATGCTTAAACCTTTGTGGTGTATGCTTGAAAATTTCAGCTTCATTTTGCATAGCAGGAGAGCTCTGGTGAAGATTTTCCATTTACCTCATCCTATCCCCAGCACTGACATCATCAAATCCCCAGCAAGGGCTACTGTTGCTGCATTTTCACAGTGAAAAGACTCTGTTTAAACATACAAATTTAACTTGCTACCCAGGGTGTGCTTTAGAATACTGCAGAATTTTCCTAAAAGATTAATGATGTCAAAATGTGCTAATGGCAGGCAAGAGCAGCACTGTACATCCATCAGGGGTGGTGCAGGCTGTGGAGCTGCTCCCTGGGGATGCTCTCCCAGCTGCCCCATGCATGGGACAGCACAGCATGGCCTGGGAGCCCACCTGCCCCACCACTGTGAGCCTGGCCTGAGATGATTGTGCTCTTGACAAGCCTTGGACAGGCTTGGGGAAGAGTTCCTGGTGGTTGCTGTCAAGCGTGCCAATCCTCACGCTTCCAGAGAGCAGGAGTGCTCTGAAATGACAGGTTTTCTCCAAAGTGCTTGTCTGTCTTTTATGTTTGCCTCCTCAAGCAGAAGAACACTCTCTGCATTAATACACCACTGCAGCCTTTTCAGAAGTGTTGGCCTGGCCTTTGCCTGTCCATCTGCAGAGCCCCTCAGCTGGCTTGTGAAAAGGATGAGCCTTGCTCCATTGCTTTCTGTCTGTGCCTACATCACCCCAGCAACCTGCCTTGGCCTCAGCCTGCTCCCCATCTTCCTGTCTGGTCTGGATGCCAAAATGTGCCTCTGCTCCATGCTGACCATTTTTTCCTTCTTAGCTCTTTCATTGAGACTGGATCCGTCTGTGGTTTCAGCCATGTGGTGACAGTTGGATTTTGGACACTGCTAGCTGAGAAGTTCCTACCCAAGAAAACATTACCCATAGGTAATGTAGGACAAAAAACCAGGAGAATGCTGTAGGACAGAAAAGGAGAAAAAATTTAGCAACTTGTACTCCCAACCTGGGAGACCTCGTGACAGTGAGCATTGAGAGCCAGGCTTCATCTCCAGCTTGTTCCTGCACACCCAGATTGTGTTTGCAAGCCCAGAGCAGGCTGCATTTGGCATAAACCAGATGGCTAAAGCCAAGTATGAGATGGGCATACTGGACCCCTAAACAGACAGAACTGATGGTCTCTGACTTCAAGCCCATGCCCCTGCCAGTTTGGGATTCTTCCAAAAAGATTTCAATTCCATGTTCTAGAGCATGTAGTTTTAACTTGCAGGGAGGGAAATCCTACCCATAGGCTTGGTTAGAAAATGAGATGCTTCCATAAAGCACTCTCTTTTTTTGCTTGTAACAGAAAATTAATTACCTGGTGTCCTTCTCTGTTAATCTGCATATGACCAATGAGTGATTTTTACAGAGCCCAGTGGATTAATCCCACTGCCAAGGCACACCCTGCAATACACCTGCTCAATGAGTCACCAGAAACTGGTGTGTTTTTTGTTGTGGAGGACACTGATGGGGTAGAAACCAAACTAACTATTCAACTGCCTGCTGGAGGAGGAGCCTCACCATGATGAGCCAGGCTGCTCTGTGGCACTGCTTCCAGAGGAGCAGACTGGATCCACACAGCCTCTGTTTTGCCTCTGACATGACAGAGGAGAAGCACTGCAGCAATTGCTTGTGCTCTGAGGTTGATCACATCTGACTTTCTGCAACCACACTCAATGGATAGAGATGATTAGAGTAAATTCTGGTGCTCTTTTTGTCCCTCCAGTGCTGGGATGCTGATGAGCAGTGACAGTTGCACAACTGCTGTCCTTTTCCATGGTGGATATTGGAGATGGAAGGGTAGAGACATGGCAGTACGTGCTGCTTCTTGCAGCCCTGTTCTGGGAGGCTTTTGGCCCTGAAGATCCTCACTGCCACACAGGAGAAATAAGAATTGCATTGGAAGATGTCTGGACCAGCAGAATATTTGTGTGGATCCATAGACATATATATCAGTATATTTATCTGTATTTCTCCAAGTCAATGTGAAGATCATTTGCTTTGGGGACAGAGGGGAGGGTCAGAGTGGACACCTTAGCTAAAGGCACCAGGAACCAGGTCATACTGCGTTTATTCCATGAAACAATCTCTCTCCAGATCTCTGTTACACTCTAAATGCCACCAAAGCCAAATTGCCTCCTGGTAACTTGTATTACCCCAATTATGCCCTCTCTGCCCTCTTTTCCCTGCGCAATCCCTTCACTTACCTAATGATACAGCACAACCATGATAACACCCGTAACCATACACCATTTTTCTGGAGCTCAGTGGAAAATCATCACCATCCAGAAATCCAATAAAAACATAGCAGCTCACAAAGATTTGCAAAATCAAAGAATCTGCATGTGTTTGAGCAGATTGTGAAGGGCTTCTGCTACTGGAAGGGTGCCTGGAGACCAGCATGTGCTGCTGCAAGGTGAGCAGAGGCACCTGAGCAGTGCTGTCAGCATGCTGCTGTCTGGGCTGAGGTACCCACTGCAGGGAATGGCAGTGCTGGCTGCACAAAGGCAGCATCCCCTCCTCTTTGAGTTCTGTTTGCAGAGCCTTAGTCTCAGTCAGCAGCAGCCACGCTGACATGGCCAGCAGGAAGGTGGTTGTATTCCAGGCTTCACAAAAAAAGAAGGCATTTCCCTATCTTCAAAGCCACTGAGCTGTGTAGCCACTGTTTGCAGGAGATGTTTCCTTTTTAGGGGGAGAGAGCTTTTGTTGTAACGTGTGTCCTTCCCCTGATCCCTCCGCCTTAACCCTTCCGGACTGGCTGATGTGAGCCAGGACCGCCTCCTAACCCCATGGATAAAAGCCCAGCGGGACCCAGAACCCAGCCTCTTTGATTCTGGGCTCCATGGAGCAAATATCCTCCCCCACTCCCCAGTTCCCTCCTTTATTATCCCAATAAACCACCTGAAGCCTAGAATGAACAGCTGCCTTTCTAGACCTGCTACGCTTCCACACAGACCCAGTCTGACCAGTCCCACTGCTCGTGGCCAAGAAGAGACCATCCTGCGTGTTCCGGTTCTGGGGCAGCCCTCCCCCCCGCAGCAGGGGAGAGCTGCCCTTAGGCTACTGCACTGCTGCAAGCTTTCAGAGCAATAGCCTCTCATCTATCATTGGTGTCACATGGGACACTAAGCACCAAAAGGACAGTGGGACACCATGTGTTGTTTTTTATGGCCTTGTTATGACCCAATTATTAAGGTTCTTTGGAAATACCTCTGCCCAAGTTAAGGTACAAACAAGACCATATGCCAGTCAATAGTATGGGTTTTATTTAATAGAAAATATGAGAGAGAGGGAAGAAAAGAGGTGGGGAGGACAGAAAGAGGGGAAGAGAAAATATCACCATCCATGGATCCCAACGATGTTGCATTGATCCTCTCCAGCTGGTCATCTTGGTGGTGGTGGTCCCCCCAAAAGCACAGGATGCCATGGGTTAATATACACTTAAGTCCAGGGGCAATGTCCAGGCATGTCCCCCCCAGGGGAGGGGCAGTCTCTAGCAGCAGACTCTGCTTGCATCACCTGCAGTCCTGTGGTGCAAGGCCTAGAACTCTGGGGGGTCTTTGATGGATTGTGACTCCCCCTCAGCTGCCTCTCACGTGAAAGTCCCATGGATGTGGCCTGTGGGGTTGAGGGTTCCACAGCTGGGCCAGTTTGTGCAAACCTGGCTTCTGTGAGCTGTGCTCTGCCCCAAACTCAGCCAGGGATGATTCTCAGCACAGCTGGTGGCTTTGGCCTTTGTGGTGGTTTGGTTTGTGGATGCATTCCTTTCCCTCAGCCTGAGATGACTGAACAATAGGGTTTCCCTTTATCTAATCTCAGCAGTTTGACTCAGTCTAAAGTCTCAGTCAGGTATCTTCAGAGAGGCTTCTTTGATTGTAGCTTCTTTGTACACTTTTTGTTATAATGAGCAAAACTTTATATCAATGTTTGAGGTATGAACTATTTCAGTCTCTGACAGGCCTAACTTTTGGTAGTGAGGGGGGCACAGAGGTGGCTTCTGTGAGAAGATGCTGGAAGCTTCCACCATGTCTGGCAGAGCCAATCCCTGATGACTCCAAAGATGGACATGCCACTGGCCAAGGCTGGGCTAATTAGAGATGATGGTTATGCCTCTGTGATAACATGTTTAAGAAGAAAATCTAAACAAAGTGGGGCAACACTTTTTCTAGCCAGAGAAGAGAAGGAGGTGAGAACACGGGAGGTAAAAAACATGGAGACACCAAGGTCAGTGAAGAAGGAGGGTGAGGAGGTACTCCAGGCACTGGAGCTGAGATTCCTCTGCAGGTTGTGTTGCAGACCATGGTGGAGCAGCTGTGCCCCTGCAGCCCATGGGATCCATGGGGAATGCAGAGATCCACCCACAGCCGTGGGGAGGTGACCCTGGAGTGGATGGATGCCTGTAGGAGGCTGTGATCCAGTGGGAGACCCATGGAGAGAGAGGGCCCTGCTTCCAGGCTGGAGCAGCTTGTCCTTGGAGGTCTGCACCCCGTGGATGAGTGACCCACACTGCGGCAGTTTTGGGAGGGCTGACTGCCTGTGGGAGGGACTCACATTGCAGCAGGGATGGGTGTGGGTGTGTGTGGGTGTGGGTGGGTGTGGGTGTGTGTGTGTGCTGCTGCTCGTGAGACGGACCCACGCTGGAGAAGTTCACAGAGAACTGTCTCCTGTGGGAGCGATCCCACAGCACAGCAGGAGAAGGACTGCTCTCCCTGAGCAGTGGAAGAAAGACCTCGGTGATGAACTGACCCAAAGCCCCACACCCCTGCACTATGAGTGGGAAGGAGGGAGGGGCTGGGGGGAAGAACAGTGTCTTTAAGGGCTTATTTTACTTCTCATTATCCTCCTCTGAGTCTGTTAGTAATAAATTTACTTTGTACCTCTAAGCTGAGCCTGTTTTGCCCTTGGCATGTTTTCTCCCAATTCCTTATCTCAACTCGTGAGTGCTTTGTTAATTTTTTCCTCTCCTCTGCCCAGCTGTGGCAGGGGAAAGTGAGTGAGTGGCTGTTGTGGGTGCCTGGCATTTGGCCAGCGTCAAACCACGACAGACACTAAAGTGAAGGACAGTACATTTTGCTTTGAAGTTTCAGCACCTGATTGCAGAGAGAAAACAGTTTTAATATAAGGTCCAGCATGTCCAGATTTGTCAGTAGAGAGTGTCCACTGGAGTTTTAACTGGTTTACATATTTAAGAACAGATGTGAAGCTGAAGTTCTGTTATTCCTGCACATTTCTCAGTTATTCTTTGCCATGAGACATTTCATATGTTTTATATCCCAATGCACTTCCCCTCCTATTGCTATAGTCCTGAAATATTTAAACATAAATGCACTTTGCAGAAGTGGAAAAAGAAAATATATTATTGCCTTTCACACACAGAGTAATTATTCAAAATACTGTTCTAGGGTCTCTGTTGGTCTTTGTCATGCATGAGGTGGAAGCTTGGTTCTGAATTTTTTTGTTTCAGCAGAAACAGAAGTCATTCTCACTGTCCACTTCAGCTGAGTCAGTGCAACTCTTTTTGAGGGCTGTAGCATAAACTAAATCAGTGACATGATTTGGGTTAAGAAGCAGCAAACCAGAGGGGAAAAGCTGCATCTACTTAATATATGTTCGAGCAGAGCAAATAGTTTACTTTTCTTACCCATTTTCAGAAGTGTGGTAACTGTCTGCTGCTGGCAAGTGAGGTGAGATGCTGAGCTAGCTGTGCCCACAGCTGTGCAGCCCCAGGCACAGGGGTTCCATGCTGGAGGCCACTGAGACCCCCAGGCAGGTCTTGGAACAGGGATTGGCTCTGCTGATGTGATAATGAGCTGATGGCCTTGTCCCAGGACATGCCAGGACCTACATGCCAGCTAACAAGGGATGAGTTGGAAGTCACCACATCCAGGAAATCCACCAGTAACACAGTGTTGGGAAATGTGTCATCCCCAGTGCAGCAAATGCAGAATAAAGCCATGAAAATAAATGGCTCAAAGGAACAGGGGCATTATGAGGCATTATTGTTCCTTTGTGCTCCACTTACACAGGACCCTATGCTATATCATTCAGCTCCTTTCTTGTATATCACCAAGGGGTTCTGTGCCTGGCCATGCCATCAGCCAAGGCCACAGTAGTGCCTTTATACTGCCTCTTTCTTTCCCCTGATCTAAGATTCTCTTCAAGCACTGCCAGCTACATGATCCCACTGTCATGAAAAAAAACCAAAAAGAAGTCTTTTCCAGCAGTCAGGAAGTTGGCATATTTCTAGCTATAACAAAGAAAGTGGCCATAGCCTGTTTTGTACAGATGACTTCCTTTAGTTAGGCCAAAAAATGTGACTATTTCAAAGCTGATTTATGTTTCCAACTGAAGTCCAGAATCTTAATCTCTCTTACTGTTTCCCCCGTCTGAACTGTGCTTGGCTGTGTGCAGAGCAAGGAATTAGGGTTAGAGGTGGAAGTCAGAAGGAAGAAAGATCAATTGTTCCTATTGCAAAAGTAAACAGCAGTAAGTACTTACTAGTTTCTGTATTTTCTGATCAAGTGGATTTTTCAGACTGCTGCAAAGAGCCCTCAGTGTGTGCAAGTAGCACAGACTGAAATTAAATCAATCAATCCACATCCTCCTCCCCTCTTGAGGTGCTTGTTTTCTTGTAATTGGTCCAGGAAAAGGACAACCTCCTCCAGTGCTCCAGCCTTCTGCAGAGAACAGAACAGCAAAAACCCCACTTCTCAGTGGATCAAAATGGTGGTATCCAGACCCAAAGTGGGACAGGTGTAAAGGAATGTCTGGAAATCTTACTGGATCACCTTCTGAGTGCAGCAGAGCAATGATCAGCCCCAAAAGCTGAGTCCTGCCTTCACAGCTGCCACCAGCATCAAAGGATGACAGCACAGGGCTCTGACCCCTGACAGCCCTTGACACTGCAGGAGGAAAATAAGCTCCTGTGAAAACCAGCCCTTTGGTGAACAGGCAAGCTCCTGATACCTTGTTTCCAACAGATTTGCGTTTGTTGTTTGCCCTGGGAAAGTGTGGTCTCCTATGCTATAAAAACCAGAACAGTGGGGCTTCACCCAAAGCAAAAAAAATGGGTGTTTCCCAAAAACTCACTGAATTTTCAGCATCAGCCATGCTCTGTGTGCTCTGGTCCTGATGCTAACCAGGGTCTGTGAGGATGTTTGGATGCAGGCAAATCACACAGCTTTGCACTGCATGTCAGACTGTGGTGCTCTCACTGTCTGCAGCAGCTGAGTACCATGGAAAGCATCAACTGTTTTGGAACAAGTTCTGATCCCAAACAAAGCCACAGTCTAAGCCCCTGGCTGCCCACATGTTTGCATGTCTTTCTATCACCCCCAGGCTATCCAGGAGTTTCCCCTTCAGTGGCATTTTTAACTCTCCCTCCTTGCCCTCCTGGAAGTGTGCTATTTATTTTAGCCCTCACACACGTCCTTTAGAAACAAATCTTCAAGTAACCAAAGGCCAAACTGGGCTCTGCTTCAATCTGATTTTTAACAGACTGGCTGCCTTCAGCAGCAATGAAATCCTGCTACCCATACCATCTCTCTCCTTCCTTCCCTCATGAAGAGGCTGAAGGGTGTAATTCTCCACAAAGACAAGGATGTTTGATGCTCTGGGACTGAACTGGGCTGTCATGTAATGAACAATACCCCTGTGCTTAAAATGGCCTTGTGGATATTGAGATGGAGAAGGATTGGATGAGTTTCCAGAGGCTCACTCTCCTGCATGTCGTGCAGATGATTCCCCCCCCTTCCCATTTTTTCCCCAAGATTTCATGTGTTTTGACAAACAAATGTAACCAGGATGCTGGAGGGATTAACCAGGATCGAAAAGACTTTCTCCACTTGGTGATTTGGACTGTCAATCTTTGGTCTGCATTTCTCTGAGTCACTGGAAGGCTGCAGTGCTCCTGTGTGGGATGTAATGGGTGTCACATAAACCCAGGCTGCTACACCGCAGGTTAACTGTGAGAAGAGCAGAGATGAAGAAAGGAATTTAGCGTGGGCAAGAGGCACACCCTCTATTTTGGCAAGAAGCAGTTCACATTCTTACTCTGATTTACACTAGTTTATAGAGAAGGCTGTACTCAGTTCTTGAAGCATGTGGTAGTGTTTAACTGTATAAAATTTGGAATCAGCTTCAAGAACTGCATGTGGAGAGATCAAAGCTATTAAACTATATATTTTGTGTAGGAAATATCTATGATGAAGAAATAAATTCATCGAAGCAATAGCCAACAGGGAGAACTCTTTGAAAACAAAGGCTGGTGTGGTGATGTCCCTCTGTTTACTTGCTTTGCAGGGAGATTGATTATTAGAGCCCCCATTTAAACATAAACTCTGCAAAGGCTGTGTACTTTGCCCCAGGCCACTCGTGCTCCTGAGGCTGAGGCCAAGGCACGCAGCAGTGACAGAGCTGGGCTCTCTGGACTCATGGTGCCAAGGCAGCAGCTCTGCCTCCCTGGCCAGGGAAGAGATGGAGGCTGCACCTTTTTTTCTCAGTTACATGGGAAATACTTTCCTCCTGGTGTAGTCAGGCTCATATAACTGCCTCTGGCCATGTGTTTCCAAAAGTGAAAGAGGGAGAAAAAAGCCTTTGCTTGGCTTTTTTTTTGGCACATTCAATTGTTGCCTAGTCCAGATCAAGAGGAACCAAGGATGAACTGCAAGGCCTGTCCTAGGGAATCCGTGAAAGTCCAGGGTCCTTCTGCAACCCTTGGCACTGATGCTGACCTTCCTTCCATCATCATGGAGGGTCTTTTGCCACTGAGGATGACAGCCATTTCCTCCATCATCCTCTTCTGAGACCTCCCCTCTCCCCCTCCCTTCTTGCTTTGCCTCACCTAGTGCAGTTCATCTTTCATGTTCTGGTTATTTATCTGAAGCCTGCTCTCCAGGGCTGCCCCACGTGGCTATTTTAGTCATTTCCTCCAGCAAGTTCCTGCAATTGTTGGGCTGGCATTGTGTGAGTCACCCACCACACTTCCTCCCACGCTCCCTCCCAGATGGGAAAACCTCCTCCTGCTAGTTTTCCTTTGTTAACCAAAGCATCCTGAAGCAATTCCACCTTTAACAGCACAAAGGCCATACTTGACTGTGGCAGCCAGGTGCTTTGTAGGACCAGAGCAGAGACTCCATCAGAGCAGAGGACACCACCGAGCTGCCTGGCAAGTGGTGCAGGCAGGGGAAACCAGCTGGGCTGACCTGCCCCTTCCTTTTCTTCCGGCAGGTCCATGTGGTCACTCTGTCCCTGGGGCTTTTTATTGGGAGTGAAGCCAGATTTCAAGCACAGAGAGCCCCAGATCACTTTTGCTCCTGCAAGGTGACCTTCCTCATGGCCTTTCCTGCCTGGAGGACACTTGCACATTGCACCCAGCATCTGCTTGCCCCAGCACCAGCAAAAACACCCTGGACCAGCCTGTCTGCTTTAGTAGACACAGGGCACAACAAACTCTGCTGCTCAAAGCCACAAGTCTCTGTAAGCAGAACCCTTTTGGTGACAGGAATGCTGGGGCTGACTGTCACCACGCTGTGATGGAGAGCAGGGCTGGCAGGAGCCATCCCAGCACGCTGTGTGTGCAGGGCAGGGGGAGGCTGCCCTGTGCATCTGGGCACCACATGGCCCTGGGAAATTACAGCTCACACCTGGCCACACATTGGCTTGGCTTCCCAACAAATGGGCTGCGAGGATGTGAACACTGAACTACCCAAAATATATGCAGGGCAGGTATCTAAATATGTGTGATGGGCATGTGTTTAAAATCTGAAGGAAACAGCCCAGCAAGTTTTTTTTTTTTTACATTCCATCATGTTTCTTTTTGCCTGTTTGTTTTGTTTTGGGCTTTTTGTATGTTGTCATACAAAATAAAACTGCATTTTTTCACCCCTGAGTGCCAGACTGGTATGGCATTAACATTTCTGTCCCCGTAAGAGTGGCAATCATTGGCAAATTTGAGCCAAACTATTCCTTCTGTTTATTTGATGGAGGCATAATGTTTTTCCTGCTTGTGCTGTGCTGGACAGACTAATCCTCAGGGGTGCTCATTGCACACCAGCTTTGCCTCCATTCCAAGAAGTCTAGAGTTATGTTTTTGAGAACATTACCTTGGCCACAGGTCCCCCCAGGAGGTGCCTCAGGGCACCTCACCTCTCTGTTCTGCCTTGCACTGAGCGTGGGTGAGGTGCAGCAAAGGAGCTCTTTGGATTAAACCCACGTGTGTCCGTGGGTAGCTGCTGAGCCCCACAACAGCCAGGCAGGAGATGGCACTGACAGCTCCCCAGGTAGATGCTTTTCTAAAGCTGTCCCTGGAAGACCAGGAACCATACATGGGCTTTACACAGCTCCTCCGTTATATAAGAGGAAGTCTGGCATTTCTCCCACATTAGCACCTGAGAACATTGCCTCAGCTGATGTTATTTGTGCTGCTTGTTGGGTCTGCTCTTCAGTAACCAGTCACACATTTCCCACTGGGTAGACCTAAAATCATCACCCAATTGCAGGGGATAATTATAATTTCTGCAGGAGCTACCCTGATCAGCACAGGGCTATGAAGAACAACTCAGGGATGGCGCACATGTTCTTTTCAGTGCAAGTGCAAGGAGACAAATTTCCTCTCCTAAACACAGTGTCCTTGCCCCACAAGGAACACAGAGATACCCTGTACTTTTGAAAAGGCAGGCAGCACATCCAATTTACTCTATTCATCTCTGGAGACATCAATTCTCTCTCTACCAGACAGCTGCAAGGAAGCTGTTGGCTCTGAGCCTGGTGCAACTGTGCAGCAACACAGGGGCAATACACCCAGACCTTTCCTTCCTTTGTAATTTCTCAGAGCATCTGGGACCTTATTTCCTAAAAAAACCAAAACAAAATCTGGAAATTACCTAAAGCTCATCAAATCAGAAGATTGGGAGGGCTGAAAGTGCCTCCTCACAGCTGTTTGGGGTTGTGCTACACCCATGGGCTATCCTGCTTTCTGAACTTGCTCCTCTAAAGGCCTGTTGGGATGGTCATTGTAGGCAGGTTGGCGTGAGGCTCCAGAAACACTCTCCTGAATTTGGTGCCACACAGGTCCAGCAGATCCCTGCTGAATTTCTCTCTGCTCTCTTTCAGTAGGTCTACTGCACTTTCACAGGAGCAAGAGCATTAAGGAATCTACTTCCTTCTGAATTGAATAGGCCTGGAAACTCTGAAACCCTGGGGTTTGAGGTGAAGAGGTTGGTGAGCTGGAAAATGTTTGTTTTACTCCCAGTCCTGACACCTCTGACACTTGAAAGAGCAGAGAGAGACACTGAAGGATTCATTCCCTTTTTATTCCCTATGCCCACAACTTCAAATCCTTGTCTTCTCCAGGGCCATGGAAAACAGGATCCCTGGAAGTATTTTTTTCCAAAGATGAGCTTCCCCAGTGCAGCCAGTTCTTACCATGAGTTAGAGACTAAAATATCCAAGAATCTGAGAAGTCATACCCCAAGCCTGCCTCACAGAAAGCTGTCGTTTTGCTGACCTGCACATGCTACCTTGGTCAGTAGAGCAGGTATCCCAACCACTCAGGTACTCACATTAACTATAAGACTGGAGCATCTCACAATGCTGAAAGTTATTCTCACATTAATTCCCTTCTACAGACATGAGTGGAAAAATCATAAGGGTAAGTGACTCGCCATGGTCAAATGAATGTTTGCAGCAAACTGGTGTCCCCTGAACTGATTGTCACCAAAGACATTGCAAGACTTCAGCAGGACTGGACCTGCTGGGACCATGATGCTCAGGGGTGACTTACGACCCCTCACAGCCTCTGTGCATGTTAAAATGTGTATGCCTGCTCTACTCTATAGTCAGCCCTTTAAGTGATAAAGTTTTCTGGCACTGGCACAGGGATGCTCAACCTGACCTAATTTTATGGATCTTTCTCATCTATAACCTCTATGGTTCGTTGACTACAAGGATTGCTGCATTTCTCATTAGGGGTTAGAAAGTATTTTTATGCTTTTGCTCAAGTTGGCACAGAATGCAGAGCAAAATCTTCCATGTTATCTTTCTGTGTTGGTTGGGGCTGCAATCCATGAAGAAGCAGCATCCTGCTGCAAAATCAGCTGTTTTCCCTAAGAAAGATGAAACCAAGAAAACTGGGACTAGACCTACAGTATTCACACATAAAATTCTCCCTGTGTTTATATATTATTTTTTTGTGTAGGCAGCTCAAACTCATGGCTTCTTTAGTGAGGCCAGTTCTCTAAGCTCATCATAGAGCCCACAGGAGGGTGATGAACAGCAGCACTTCTCCCATGGCCAAGATGCCCCAGGGAGTATTTCCATCCTTCAGACACCACAGTGCTTCCACTTGTTTCCTCTTAAACAGCATTTCTGTTTCTCATGATGGAAGTAATGGAAAAAAAGAAAAAAAGAAAAAGAAAAAGAAAAAGGAAAAAAAGAAAAAGAAAAAGAAAAAGAGAAAAGAAAAAGAAAAAGAGAAAAAGAAAAAGAAAAAGAAAAAGAAAAGAAAAAGAAAAAGAAAAAGAAAGAAAATTTAAAAGAAACATTTAAAAAGAGCAGCTATTAATTAAGCCTTGGATTTCACAAATACCCTTTCAGAGGCTTCTGGTGAAGATCATGTGTAATATAACATTAAATATTTAGTGTGTCCTCTCAAAAGGGATTTGATCTTTACATATGAAAAAGGGATGAGACTTAAAGATTAAACAGATCTTTTTAATATCCAGCTTCAGCTTCTCAAAATAACAATGCAATCTGCAGTGACTGAAGAATTTGCATATGGGGGATTAGTAGGCAGAGTGATTAGACATTAGGGACAGAATGCAGGTCTGGGGAAACTGTGCCATATTGAGGGTGTCACTGAGGGAGACACAGAGAGACCTGGGAGGAGAAACGCTGACAGCCCAAAGGGGAGGGGCAGGAGAAAAGTGTCCATATGCATGAGGAAGGGCTGTGTAACATTCAGGTGTGGTGGCCTCATAGTTTCCCAGTTGACAGTCAAGCAAACCACACATCCTACTACACTGCTGTGGTATCTCTGCATACAGGGAGGCTCAGGAGTCTTCCCAAAGGACTCTGAGGAATCCCTCCTGCTCCAGTTAGTGTATTCAAATAGGAGACACCATGCCATAGGTATGTATATTTATATACACAAATGCATGCATGTTAAAAAAGAGGATTGGTGAAATGTGTTTCACAGGCAGACAACAAAATATTTCAAAAGGCAGAATCATAGAATGGTTTGGGTAGGAAGGGACCTTTTATGGTCATCTAGTTCAACCCCCCTGAATTAAGCAGGGACATCTTCAAGTTTATCAGGTTGCTCAGAACCCTGTCCAACCTGGTCTTGAATGTTTACAGGGCTGGGGCATCTACCACCCCTCTGGGCAACCTGTTCCCGTGTTTCACCAACCTTCCAACAAAAAATTTCTTCCTTCCAATGTTTAAAAGCATTGTCCCTAGTCCTGTTGCAACAGGCCCTGCTTACATGTGTGTCCCCATCTTTCTTATAGAACCCCTTCAAGCACTGAAAGGCCACAATAAGATTTTCTTCAAGTCTTCTCCAGCTGAACAACCAAGTCTTTCCAGATGGAAAGTCTTTCTAAGTCTTTCCAGTGGAAAGTCTTTCTAAGTCTTTCCAGGTGGAAAACATGTTCCATCCCTATGTAAGAAGAAAGGGAAAATCACAGCATACAGAGTTTGATGAAATGAAGGGTTAAAAGAGAGGGATGCCCCTGCTGCCACAAACCCTTCTCTTTTTCTGCTTTTAAGCAAGAAAACCGTGAGATGAAGACAGGTTGTGTCAGAGCCGGCAGTTTGTTTCTCTAAACGCCTCTGGGAGAGCTTAACTGATGTGATGTGGCAGCAGCACGAGGCACAGCATAGAGCCCTGCCTTGGTAGAGACCAACCAGACATGGCCAGAGCTGTGGGGATGCTGCACTTCACTGCTGCCCTGGCTCAAGCCCCTTTTTCACTTCAGTCTTTCCTAAACAATGCATTTATAATGTTTGGCCTGGGAAAACATGCTTGCCTGACCTTCTGTGAAGTTGATTTCAGCCCTTTTTTCCAAGTACAGCTCTGTGCCATTTTCATGTCTGAACGAGCAGCAACTACCGACATGGGAAAAAGGTGGGGGTGGCTCAGTCAAGAAAATAAGCCTTCCCAGACTTTCCACAACATTCCAGTTTCAATTGTGTCCCTTTTTGCTCTGTGGAGCAAAACCCTGACTGATTTCAGTCATTTCCCTTTCAAAATAATTGCTTTCCTGACGCAGCTTTGGACAGTCCAAGCAAAGAAGTGTTTTTCTTTCCAGCAGTGCTGGTGAAGGAGTGGCAGATACTGCGAGTGAGCCCTGGTGAGCTCAGCATTACTAATGCCCATCAGATCCAGTTCTCATCACTGGATTGCAGCAACTTGCAAATCTTAAAATGTACTAAAGCTGGTGAAACCTGTCTTCAGTTTACCATTTAGATTTGCCAAATACACAAGCAGAAGACATTCCTATACACATTTGTTTTGACTTCCCAGGCAGCTCAGGCCAGAGGTTCCCTGAATTAATCTGCCTTTGAACTGGAATATTTGTGTTTAAAAATGCAATGTAGGAAAATTTCTGGGGTTTGAAAATCCACCCCAGTCTATGCTAAATCTCTCCCATGTTTGTTTAATGTCATTCCTAAAACACCTTGCCTTTGATCTACAACCCCCATCGTCTGACATTCAGCTCTAGATTTTGCTGCAGTTTGTGTTCCAGATTGATGAGCTCTCTCATCACATTTTTATTCTCTTTAGCTTCACTTGCAGTGGGGTTCACCTTGCCTTCCTTTGGGTAGTTGCAGTGAGGATATCTGCAGCAGAACAAGGCACTGCAGGCTCTTTATACTCGGTTGAGGCAAACAGGTACTTTGAGGATACATTTTTGTCACCTGCTTTAGACCTCTCCTTTAGAAGGAGAATTGCACCCCTAAAGTGCTTATTTTCTGTGCATTGACTTCAAAGGGAGTCTAAAGGATAAGTTTAAACTGTGCTTAGTCAGATGAGAACCACCCAAGCAGGCAGTGATCCCAGTGCTCTGACTTCACCTCTGACAAACTCCAAAACTACTCTGAGAGCCCCAAATGCTGCATTACAAAGCACAGTTATCACTCCTTGCAGTTGTGCCCATCACACTTCCCCCAGTCCTTCCCAGTTTCCCAAACCCTTCCTGCAGTGGCTGCTGCTATGATTCACAGGATCCTACCACATCCCACTAGCCCAGCAGTCAGAGCTGGAGAGTGAGCTCCCTACCCATGGCAGGGGTGTGGCATTTTTTCATTGTGACATATTTCCAGGGTTTGTTTTTACTGTGTTTGGGGAGAGCTCCAGGGTCCATTTAGCAGCTCCATGTTTGCAGTGCAGCTGACACCTAAATAATCATGACCTGCTTCCAGGGGATGGCACATCTCCTCGTCCCTTGCAAGACAGCTCTCCCATGCTACCCACTGCCTCGCCCAAAACACTGGGATGCACTGAAGGAAGGAAATAAAAAGGGAGATATTGTTGATATAAGGCCAGAATGGAGTTTCCTCATGTCTCAGAGAGAATAGCCTCACTAAAGAGAAAGCTTCTTGGTTTGGCTGGGTGAGCCCTGAGCAGAGACAAATATCTGGGAAAGACGGTTTCTCCAGAGAAAAACCATCTTCCTGCTGGCACAGCAGGTGCACATCTGGCTTCCTCCATGTCCCATGGCAGAGGAGGCTCTGCAGCTGCAGTGACACCAGTGCTGGCTCTGACCACTGCTCCTGCCCTGGTGACAAGCACTGAAGCTGCTGGGCAGCAGTGATGCATCCCTCCCTCCCTCCCTGCTTTCCCTGGACTGCCATTTCCCCTTGTCACCCTCCTCCAGGTGTTCTTTCTGGAGAGCCTTCTTCCTGGACAGGCTTTGCCTGCACCATTTATGTGTACTTTCACCTCATCCAAAAATGCCTGTTCTCTCCTAGACCTTTCTCCAGGACACTGTGAACAAGGAGCAAGCAGACAGACTGACTGAGACCAAAACAAGAGGGTCTCATTTTCCTTCCCCTCATCAGCTTCTTGGGACTATTTACTGCTTCTGCAAATTCAGAGAAAACTTTGCTTGCTATGGGGCTGTGTCTAGTTCTCTGTTGGGTCCCTAGAATGCTTGACATTCCCCTGGCAGCTAAGGGAAGGAAGAGAAGTTCTCTTTGTTCCTAACCAGGAGTACTTGCTTACACCTTAGTCCAGCCTCCAGGCAAACATCCAGTGCCTACATGAGGGATAGGAATTGCCACCTCTGCAAAGCAGCTGAGAAATGTGCAGAACAGAAGGGAACACAAAAAAAAAAAAAGACAATAAATTCTCTGTAAGTGGATGGTTCTCACATTTGGAATGAACACCTGGAGAGATTGCTGACACTCCATCTATCCAGGCAGCTTCAGGCACTTCAGAGCAAACAGCACAGATCCAGCTGAGAGATATCTGCCTTCCCAGCCTAGAAAGCTAGTCCTGTCCCTGCTAGTCCTGTCCCCTCCAGCCTTATTTCCCTACATCCTGCCTCCTCCCCTGTCCCTTCTACACCTGTCCCCTCAGTCCTTAACTTCTACCCTTGAAATTCCATCTCTGATGTCCCCATAGGTTTTCCCATTAAAATGGATAAAACGTGACACATTGTCAGCTGGGCTCATTGTAGCCACCTGGGCTGGAGGTAAAGGGAGGCCTGGTGAGAGATGGAAGATGAACAGCTGGGAACCAAAGGGTCCTCTTCACCTGCACATGGGGTGAGGATGATTTGGCATTGCCAGCTTGTGCTCTATTGACTGCTGGGGTTTAACATCCACCCCTGGGCACAAGGGGGCTTGGCTGAGCCTGACCCACAGCCAGAAGCAGAAGACAGAGCTGAGAGCCCCTGCTGTACCAGGGATCTCATGTGGGCTGGCCCAGCCAGCTCCAGCCCCACAGCACTCCCGTGGCACATAGCATGCACAGCCCTTCTGTCTTGTCTCTTGTCACTCAGGCTCAGGTGGGCAAGGAGAAACTTCAACCTTTTTGTATATTCATATTGCTTCAAAAGTAGTAGTGGATTACATATATTAATAGAAGACAACATCATTGTCACAGACTGATGATTTTTTTCTTCCTGGCCTGGCTTTGACAGAGATTCCTGTGTTTCTATTGAAATTTTTCCCCATTAGTTTTGCTACCAATTCATCCCATACTGACTTTCCATCAATTGTGTCTTAGCTTTTGCTTTCACACAGTTCTTCAATAGCAGAGAATTTCTTTAAGAGGTAAACAAAACCATCATTGTCTGCAATAATTTGTTGCTATTTTTTTCCATATGTTATTCATCACTGATCCATGGGAAAGTGGGTTGTTTTGTTTTAAAAATATGTCTATTGAGATAAAGCCAAAGAGAAATCAAGCAACCTACTGGAGAAAAGTCTTGAAGGCAATGAAGGTTCTGAACCGGTAATGCTTCTTTCCTTGATAAGAAAATCTCCACCAATGAAACAGTTTGTAGAGCACAACTCTGGGGAAAGGCATTTGCCCAGTCACCTCATAATATGGATCTGGTAGGTCTGAGCCTTTGGTGTCCCTGTCATTTCCTTGTGTGTGTAATTAGCATTGATCCTGAAACATAAAGCAGTCCTTAAGAAGGATAATACCTGCTAAGTAAATTGCATTGTTATGCACAAGTCTATTAAGTGTGTCTTTCTCAAAGACAAACCTTAAGGCTTAATGTATGTTTGTATAAAGACATCAAAACCTCCTCGAAGGCTGTAAAGAGTGGCTCAGATAGAAAAGGGTGGGGCAAGTGAGAAAAGAGCAAACCCAGAATATCAGTATGCACAGTGTTCCTCTGCAAGTGTGTCTGCCTGTCTCTGAGGCAGAGTCCAAAGAGGTGAAGGAAACGCTCTTTACATTTCCATTGAACTGCATATATTGAAGGGCCGCTCAAATCCATCCCAATTGTCAAAGGCATCTTCTTTTCAGATAACCCAAGCTAATCTAATGCAGCAGCCTCAGGCTGAATCCCAGCTGAGAGCAGAGTCAGGTCAGTTATGTTACTTCAGTTTGTGATTGGTCCTCATAAGTCCTTCATAAAATAATACAACTGTGGCTAAAGTAGCTTGTAGGTGACAATGAATACTGATTTGTGAGGAAGGATTTTCATGCTAAATGGATTATATAGAAATCCTATCAGCAGGGAGAGTGTGAGAGCACATCATTGTTCTGTCCCTGCAGTCACTGGGTTGGGCAGAGCTTGTCAGATACTGGCCCTTCATTAGGGCTTGAGGTGGCTCTCTAAACACCAGCTTTTATCTCCTCTGTCCAAAGTGACCAACAGTGGCACCTTCCTCAAGAGATCCCCTGCCTGATGTGACCAGCATGGGGTGGTGGCTCCCAGCTCACAGGCAGCAGGTCCATGAGCCCTGTGGCCACAGTGACAGGGAGAGCAAGATTTCTGCAGCATCACATGCATGCTGCACATGGGAAAGACAGTCAGTACCTTTGGTATAAATGTATGGTATAAAACACATAATGATCTGGGCTGCTCTCTGATTAATTGTTTATTTAATAATAATTAATACTGGACTAATATACAATATTTTTATTCATAGAACTGAAAGCAAAATATAGAAATGTTAATATGCTCATATTACATCTGGTGCAAGTGAAGCAGAGATGGGTGGAATGCCTTCAATGTCACACATCAGTTTACTCTCGGGTCTGGAAATAAAACCTGTTTTCCAAGTCTTGGTCCAACCTGGAGCTGCCAGGTCCCCTGACAGTGTTTTCTGAGTGCCTATGACTGCTTCAATGACTCTCCCATTGCAGCACTCCCAGAAACTGAAGGAAACCACTTCTGGCCCAGGGTTAACACTCTTCACTTGAAGGTCACACTGAAAATCAGCTACTTGGTACAGATTTTCTCCAGGGGAGTTGGTGGACTGTCCCATCCCCTATGCCACTACCCAAACACAAACCACCACATATATGTTTTTCTTTCATGTTCCTTATGCTGTGGTAGCCTTGATACCCCCCACTCCAGCCATGCATTGTATTTCAAGATCCACTTTTTTTTCTGCCGCCTCTTCACTCTTCCTGGCTCTGTTGTTTGAATTTGCTGTGTATCCTCACTGTGTGTTCTGCAGCTCCAGTTAGGGTTTATGTTCATCCCGAGGCCATGAGCAGAGGATGCCTTTTGGAACTGCTCTCCTCTGTCCACTTGTACAACGTGAGACACTTGTCAAAGGTTGTCTGACACCTTGCACAGCATCTCTGCAGCACTCACTGTCCCTGGAATGGACATTATGGGTTTTGTTGAGTCTGTATAATGATGCAAGACCACTGGGAACCCTGTTGCCCTGGAGGTATTCAAGGATGACAAACTGTGAAGGTATATTTGTGTTTGTATTTTCACAAACTAAAATTTCCTGTATTTCTCAGATTTGATTAGCTGAATTGTTTTATAGAGGGGAAAAAAACCTCAGCTTTATACTTCAGTGAAATAATACCTCCATCTTCTATATCAGTGAGAGAGCTCCCAGTTATCTGTTTGCCAGACCAAAATTTTTGAAACATCTCTTTCAGACAAGGCTGTAATTCTGAAATACAACAAGTTTAAGCAATCATTTTGTATCTGGTTATTCCTTGAATCCCCTTATATATCTAACTAGAAAGGAGAGCTGAAGAAAACCTGGGAGAAAAGTGGAGCAACTTCTGTATTAGCTATTAGCAGGCCAGAGATTTTTCCTAAGGAAACTTGCCCATTTAAACAGAAAGCTGAGAGCACACAGTTTTTTCCCTACATCTTCCACAGAGAGTGAAATTAAACGTAGGCATTAGTGTTAAGTTGTTTTCAATTTTTGTAATGGCTTAACATAAATAGCTTTTCCTACTCCAAGTCAGTACACCTGACAGCTGTTAAATACCCCTCTTACCAAAACAGGCCCTTGTCACTTCAGTCCTCATCCCAGTAAAGCTCCCAGTTCCCAGCTGAATCATGCATCCCATGCTGCAAGGGAGCCACTGCACAGCTCTGTGTGGCTCCTTTGAATGGGCAGGCAGAGGAGCCTCTGCAGGGGGAGGCATTTGTGAGGAAAGGAGGGGAGCAGGAGGGTGTGGGGTTGGCAGCACATTTCCCGTGGCTGAGCATCTGACCCTCCTTCAGCCCCTCCAGCCTTCAGCTCCGTCTGGTGCCCACCCAAAGGAGGATGTGCACCAGGGGGAGATGGCTCTGGGTCCCACAGGACTGGATTTCTGATAAAGCACCTCCCACTCTCACTGGCACAGGTTGACCATGGTGACAACCACTGAACCAACCTCCTCAGGCCCAGGCCAGGGGCACAGATGAGCAACCAGGGTGTCACCATCAGCTATTGAAGCTGCTCCCTCCATCTGCTACCAGAAGGACTTAGATGCCAGCAGAGCTGTGGAGCACCAAGGGCAGTTGCAGTCCACTGCTATCCTGCAGCTATGGAGTAACAATACACAAACCCAGGTTATTTTTAGGGGAGTGTCAGCCATCTTGCAGATGTAGTCTCCTCAGAGTGGGAAGGAGTCCTGTAAAGCACCCTAGAAAGATCCTTTCAGAGTCTCCTGCATTTCTGGGGCTGCTGCAGCCCCTTCATGTGTCATAGAGGAGTAGGTGACCCTGCCTCTGTGGCACCAGACCTCCTTCCAAAACCACCTCTTCAGGAGCTGAGATTACCAGCCTGGCTGGATGGAGCTGTTTTATCTCCAAAAGCCCTACTAACAGCACACATGTGTGTAATTTGCCCATTACACCAACAGCAAAAAGAAAATGTTGTTTGCTTTGTGCACCATTTTTCCCTGGTGTCCTTTCTCTGTTATTTTGTTCTTTTCCCTCACAGTAGTCATTTAAACAATTTCCAGTCTCACATTGACGTGAAGTCATTTTAAGACGGCTTCCTCCTGTTTAAATTAGGAGAAAGGAAGGGGAAAGAAAATCTTTCTTGCTTTACTTTGCTGTCAGTCCTCCAATATGAACAAGTAAAAACTATGTTTGTTGGAGATAAGTCTCCTCACCATTCTGGCAGGAGTACCTTGCCTATAAAGCTACTGTCACATTGCAAATCTGAGATAAAAAAGTGCAAGGCTCTCCCATGAATGCAACTGCCAGGCCAAAAATATCTAGTGTGTTTGGTATTCTTTCACCAAAGTTGTGGTCGTGGTTATAGGCTTTCAAACACAATATTTTCATTATACTGATATTTTCCAATACTATTTTGAAATACATGCATTGTTAAAAAAGCTGATCTTGATCAGAGGAATTATATTTTTCAAAACTATGAATGTTATCCTGAAAGATAAATAAATAAAATATTGAAGGAAACACTTCTGAGTATCAATGCAGGACAATAACCATTAAAACAAACAGACACACTGCAGTACAGCTGCAGCAGCCAGGACACAGTCCCAAGGGGCTGGGGACCCATAGGAGAGGATGCCCCTGCAGAGCCCAAGACCTTTTTGTTCATCAGCCACAGATATAACCAGTGGGACCACTTGTTTTTTTTGGTCCTCTACCTCTGGCTGATTAGCCTGGCCACATCTGCTTCTACACTGGCTAAACTTCTTGGGTCCAATTTCTGGGGATTTTCTTTTTTTTTTAAAAAATATCACTTCTAATGGACTTCTCTAGGAGATGGGAGAGTGGAAAAATGTACATGGATAATGTTCCAGGTATACAGGAGAGAGTAAGAACAGCTTTTCTGCTCAGCCAGGGGTACAGGCACAGCCATGAGCTTGAACCAGGCATTTGCTCTGCTCCCATCAGCTCCTCACCTGCTGAATGCTGAATGTGTTTGGGCAGTGCTCAGAGGTTGGGGCAATAAACACCAGCAATGAAAGGAGGCTGAAAGAGGACATCTCACTTCCCAGTCCTGGCTCTCCGGGCATTTTCCCCAGCCTTTCCTCCCTCCAGGGAGCTCTGTGAGCAGCGAGAGGTGCTCGGGGCTGTGGCACTGTGGCTGGATTTAAGCTGCTTGGCCAGGAAGAGCCACAGTGAAGGTGCTGCATCCCAGTGTAGGAGGGCAGCTGTCTCCATCCATAGCTTCAGGCACTACCACAGCCACTAATTAGTGTTGTTTATTAGTGCTGCATTCCCCTAACATGCAGGGGATAACACTCCCTACAGCCCCAGGAAAAGCCCTGGAAGCAAATTGCCTTGTAGCGTGCCCTGAGGGTCAGCTAATCCTGCCCCTGTGGGACCAGAGCAGATGGCTCAGCTTCAGACAAGGAAACCTCATGCAAAAAATCATCTGTTCGAGGAAATGATTAAGGGTTTTCATCTTCTCTGCAGTGAGATACTTCTTGCTGTCTGATGAGAGCAGACTTGCTGAGGATGCTGGAGCTATAGAAGCTGAGAGTGATGCAGCAAAGTTCCCTCCCCAGTGCAGCCTGAGTGGGAGCTGGTGGTGTGAGCCCTCCAAGCATCTTCCAGAGCCCCTTCCTGCCTGCAGCACACACCCCAGCATGGCCAGCAGCCAGGCAGCCTTACCTGCACACCATGGGGCTGGAGCCCAGCAGGCATTGCTCAACACAGACACCCAGCAGCAATCCTGATGAGGAACACCCCATGGCGCCACCAGCTCCAGAGATGAACAGCACATTAATGGCAACATCTGCTCACACCACATCTACTGCCAGCTCTTCTCTGCAGTGACCACCAACTGAGCTTAAAGAAGTGAACGCTCCGGGGAGAAATGAAAGAGCAATTTGGTTTTGCCTGGCTGAAATGGGATGAAAGAGCATCCAGCATACATGATCCTGGTGAGAGGATGGGAATTTGGCTTTGTCTAAGTCAGGACTGACATTCAGGAAACACCTCCACAGGGTGCTTGGGTGAGTGTAACCTCACTGTCCCTCCTGAGTAACTTGTGCTTCCTCACACTCCTGTGCCATGTCCACTGCCCTCACCAAGGGGGCTCCTGCCAAGTCCACAGCAGTGCCCTCACTGCACACCTTTGCTCCTGGTGCAGCCTCTCCCCTCAGCTCAGCCTCTGCTGCCCCTCCCATCACAGCAGTCCTGCAGCGGGGTGGCAGTCTAGCACAATGCTGATTTGTGACTGATATTTTGTGTTAATTGTCATTCACAGAGGAAGTGCACATGGCCTGTGGCTTAGAGAGCTTCTTAACAGGCAAACAAAGGTCTCACAAGTGAGAGAGCACCTCATGAGCAAGGGCAAGCTGAGGGAGGAGCTGAGAGAAATCATCCAACAGCTCTTTAATTTGAGGATTTTGATCCCCTTAGTTTCATATGTTTGAGCTTTTCTCCTCAAACAAGCGAGCTACTAATATTTTCCTTAAATAAACTTTCACATAAGGCATTTTCACATAATCAGATTATTCCAGGGGCTGGAGTATTAGAGAAAAGCCAGAGCCTATTACATGAGGTGTGAACACAGAATCCCCTGAGCATCAGGGTGCTGTCACTTGGATAGATGGAAGGCACATTTTTGCAGGGGGAGGATTATCTTTCATTTTTAAGATTCATATTTTGATCCAGTGAGCCTCCTGAACATTTAGCAGCCCCTCCCAAATTTTATCAGAGCCTCAAGGGACCAGTGGTGGGAGAGCAGTGCAGGAGGAGGACAACACACCATGACAGCACAAGGCTGCAGCAGATGGAGAAGAGAAGCTGTGAAAAGAGCAGGGTCACTGAGAGGACAGTGCTTGGATCCTCCCTGCTGTGGCAGGGATTCTCTTTAGTTTGATGCTAAATTCTGTGAACTTGGATTTGCCAGTGGTTTTGAGCAGGTGGTGGTAAGACCACCAGCACCAGCCAGATCACCCTCATTATTCTGCTGTGAACTTCTGAGATAGCAGAGTCAGATGAATCAGGCACAGGTCAAGAGCTGCTCTTTGAGTCATCAATCTGACAAGGACCCATGGTGTGTCTTAAAGCCAGCAATTTAAAACCTCCCAGGTTTCTCTTCCTTTAACTGTAAGATGGAGCAAATAAAGTATTTCAGTTAAAAAGCCTGACACTCAAGTTTGGGTGACATATTGTAAAGCAATGTTATGATTAATCTATCTGTGGATGCTTAGGAAATAAAACTAAAGAAGAACTCTGATCTTCAGTTTCCTAAGTTCAGAAATTATTTTATCTTCAGATTGATGCAAGCAACACTGTTTCTTTTCTTTAAGAGGTATGAAGGGGCAGTACAAAGTAGATTGGGACTGTGAGGGTCTAATTCCTGCAATTTCTTCTCTGCTCTTTTGTTCATCATTTGAGTCTAAATGGGAGGAGAAGGAGCAGGTTTGCTTTCAGGCAGCTTGGTTTCCATGGGACTTGGAATTATCAATGAGTTCACATCATCACCACAACAGCTGATGTGGACTGGCTACAGTCACATCCATGGCACTGCCTGGGTTGGCTGCTGCACAGTTTTGCTGCCTTAATATCCCAAAGCTGGCTCTGGTTCCTAGTGGAGGCTCCTCTTGGATTAATTTACTTGTGGAAGCCATGCCAGCCCCCAGTGTGTAAATGATGTGCCAGTGCAGCACACAGTGGGGACTGGATCAGGTTGGATATTCTCCAGCTGAATGTTTTCTTCCATTTGAAGATACCAGTTGGCCAGAATGGGAACGTTCTTCAGGAATGTGTTGATTTTGACACATTGCAGCAGTAAGGGGAGTTAAAACCCATTAGTTCTGTTATTGGGGTTCTTGCTACAAAGCCCCTCCACACCAAAATGCCGTCGAACTCCACAGCAGCTCACACACCTGCAGGGCTGGAAACAGGCACTGGTTTTGCCTAAGGGCCCCCTCCCCATTTTCCTCCAAGTAGCCTTCCAAGGCTTCTGCAGGCAAACCAGGCAGGCATCTCTGCTTCCTCACAGCAGAGTTTTCCTAAGCTTTTTCAAATCTTATGAGTTTTCCCATAGTGGAAGTTTGTCTTTTTGCTCTACCTCAGATAAGAATCCCCAAAATCCCCCTGTTTATAGGTCATTCTGGGATATCAGTACATACAGATGCATTGCAATAATCAATGGTTAACTGCTTTGCTTCTGAGAATTAGTAACAAATGCAACTATATCTCTTTCAAAGGACGGCAAACAAAATGGAAAAGAAAAATTATTATGAGACCAAGGAGACAAATATGAACAATAATGGAAAATGTTGTGTAGGCCTGAATTTGGCAGCACACCACCTTGCCGTCCTCTCCCTGGACATCCTTGGGGCACAGCTTGCTCACATCTGGGCAGGGGAAACACCAAGCAGCAGTGAGGCACAGCAGCCTGGCTTTGTGCCCAGAGAGCCAGTGGTGCTCGGAGAAGGAAGTGCCTGTGATATCTCACTCATCTCCTCTCGTGGCTGAGGACAGGGTGTAGTGGGTTTTTTACCCCATCTGGAAACAGGGATCAGGATGCTGGCTAGGGCTGCTGCTGACCCTGCTGTGACAACGTCACATCTTCTGGAGCCTGGCCTAATTCATTTCATTTGAGCTGCCAAGTAGCTCTCAGAGGGTAAGAGCTTCAAACTGCTCCTGTCTTAAATTGATTTGAAGAGATTTGCTAAAAGCAAAAGACTTTGTATCCAGGCTACTCCCTTCATACAGCCCAGAGGAGCCTCAGGAGGCTTTTTTGTGGAGAACTGAAATGTATTACAAAGGGGGTGGTAAGGAATGAAAATCACACAAGATTGTTACTTACAGTTTAAAAAACTCAGCTTCAAACTGAGGAGCATCTGTACAAAGGGCTAACATACCAAACTAAGAAATTTGCGCCCTGGTTTTGCTCAGGTAAATGTTCCCACTTCTGTCTTCACAAACACTTCCAGGTTGTGGGAAATGTCCCTGCCTCCCTGTCCCTGTCCAGAAGTCCTCCCTGGCTATGTCTGGAATGGTGATTTGGCACTGAAAACTGCAATGACAGAGAGGGAAAGCACAGGAGTGTGGCTCTGTGCAGTGTGAAGACACAGAACATGGATGCAATTGTTAATCTTCTTGGGATGCTTTCTTCATACTGAACAGACCAGTGCCCAGATTAAGACTTGTGGCCTTCTGTGGGTTTTCTGGCTCTCTGTGGGCAGGTGAGAACAGAGCAGACCATGACACAGGGCTGACCCTGATTCCATCAGCAGCAGCCTTGTGATGAACTCCCTGGCAGGTAGTGCCAGTACAGCCACAGCACAGCCTCAGAGCAGGATTTGGCCCATGAAGTGCCAAATGCCCTGGCTTTAGAAGAAGCTAAAAGCACTTACAACTTTCTACAACACACTCATGATTTCAAAAATACCACCTTGTCAGGCCTGCAAGTTGTATCTCTGAAGGATGGAGCTCATCTGCCGCCCACTGTACTATTCTCCTTAATTTTACCATGCTTTCTTGTAATTTTGTTGGGAATGGTTACTATGAGCTTTTTGGTCTTAGTGCAAATCTGACTCTGATTTATCAGAACTTTGCCAAAAATATCCTTATTTTTCTCCATCACCTCTAAACACTTGTGCACTGCCAATCAGTGCACATCCTCAGTGTAAGGCTTTCTGGAATGCAAACAGAGAGGAATGAGTTTTGGTCTTCTGGGCAAAGTGCATAATTTGAGTACAATTACATTTGCACCTTAGGTTGTGAGTAAATTTCCACAGCTTAAAGGAGCAGTTACAGCACCTGAAAAATCCTGTGCTAAACATGAGTTTCAGAAAAAAAATCAATAATTGCTATGGCCATAAAACTGAGGAAAGTTCAGTTTGCTCTGACCTTAAGTGAAGTTTCTCTCTACTTCCTGGGCACTCCTGGTGTTTTGCTCCTTCTGATGCTTACCCTGGAGAAAGCATGCTCATCCTTATTCATCTTCATTATTAAAAACCCAAAGAGGATTTACACTGCCTTTTGCAAAAAATGTGCCTTCTAATCCTCCAAGTATACACAGCAGAAATAGGTCCCAAACACTCAGGATCTTACAAGAGGGAACAGATTAAAGTGCATCAAAGGGGAATCTAACATGATGTTTTATTTCTGTTTCCAGTGTCCTCCCTCTGTGCAGTTTACTTTTTAAAGTTCAATTCCTATTGCCAACAGTGTGTATTTGTATAACAGGGCCAGGCAGATGTGTGCCAGAGGTTTGTGCCCTGCCATGAAAGACAGGTTAGGACACCTCATGTGAGGGAGATCTCACCACCTGCATGGTTGGAACAGAAAAGCCAGGCAAAGGGCTGCAAGGAAAGATGGTTTCTTTCAGTGTACAGATGGGAATGGAGACAGAGAGGTGTGGGGATAAAATTTCCTAAGAACTTGGGGCTGCCAAGTGTGGGCAGGTTTTCAGAAGAGCTGAGCTTCCATTAGTAAGTAAAATAATGGGCTAATTTATCCAAAGAAATCTGGACAAGGGGAAATGAGATCTTCTGGGGATCTTGCCTCATATAGTTACTATAACGACTTGGTCTTAGTGCCAAGTGTATGAAAATCCATCAATGGTGATTTGCCAAAAGTGATGCAGGGAGTCTGTGACACATCTGGGGATCAAATCCTCATTTCTGAGACACAGTACATTATTCGGGACTCTTACTTGTTTGGAAAGGACAAGATTTAGCTTCAGCTTAGCTGTCTTGCATTAGAACAATAGTAATAAAAGATGAGCTCAAAGCAGCTCTTGCAGATCCTTTGGGGCCTTTTGGTGTTTCCCTGGGTGAGCTCTGGGCCCGGGTTGGATGGGGCTCTGAGCAGCCTGGTCTAATGAAAGGTGTCACTGCCCATTGCAAGGGGGTTGGAACTAGATGATTTTTAAGGTCCCTTCCAACACAAACCAATCTATGGTTGTATGATTCTCTCTAAGAGGAAATTTTATCATGCCAGGGCTGATATGACTGCAATGAGGTAGAGACAGCCCCACATCATCCTACCCACCCTGGACAGTGCAAAGGGCTTTGGGGCTTGGTACAGTTTTAGACCTTCCATGCACATTCCATAATTTTTGAGTAAATTCCTTGGGGCTGCTAGGTGAGATGAAGGCTTGGAGAATGCCTGTGAGCAGGTTGGTGAAGCATCTTACCTCAAATCTTATAATATCATGTAACTTTTCTTGTGGAAAACAAAGGCAAAGCTTGAGCTCTGCTCTGCAAACAGTGTCAGGGGTGAGCACTGGGGTGGTGCCACACTTTCTGCCCTTTTCATTCAGATACATCTCTGGCTCAGAATTTCCTTCAAACAGGTTTTCACATTGCATCCTGGACAGCCACTCAGCTAGCTGTAACAGAAGTAATTGCAGATAAGTATCTGAAGGCAAGGCACACAAACAGAGGATTTCTTAGGGAGGCTGTGGTTCTGGATACACTAAAAAGAGATTTTTGCCCTCCCTGCCACATTTATGCATCCTTCCTTGCTGAAATAGTCAAGCTGTCACATGAAAATAGCCAAGGAGCCACTGAGGCCATGGGACAGGACTCCAGTTCCTGTCAGACCCACCCTTGCCTTCATTAGCAGCAATTATTCCTTTTCTCAGCAGAACAGCCATCAGGCCACACCTGCTCCCTTACAGGTGGCTGGTTTTGCAATTTGCTTTCATGGCATGGAGTGAAAAACCAAAATGACCACCAGACACTGGCCATGTGATGGCACCTTCCACTAGCATGGCTCAATTTGCAGTCCATGGTAATGGCAACTGCCAGAGGTCCTGGGCTCACAACCAGGGGTATGAGAGAAACAAGAAAAGCACTGTTATTGGCTGACAAGAACCATTACACCTTTGTCTGAATACCAATATTTTCTTAAGTTTAGGAAAGAGCTCTGCTGTTTTCCTCATTATTTTCTGGACCTCTGAGGTTTCTGATACAAAACCCCTGTTCCTTTCCTCTCAGCCTACATTTTCTCCATTTTCTCCACAATGTGCCCTGACACCTCCATCTAAATAAGGACCTCTGTTACTTGCTCATGTCTCATTGAATGCAGCAGCTAAACCAATGACTTCATCCTGGCATCTTGCAGCTGGACCCCAGTGTGGGATTCTCCAGCTAGACCCCAGTGTGGGGTTCTGCACCACAGGCTGCAAGAGGATCTGCTCCAGTGCCTGCAGCACCTCCTCCTCCTCCTTCACTGCCCTTGGGGTCTGCAGAGTTGTTCCTCTCATACTCTCTCATTCCTCTCTCCTCTGCTGTTATTCCAGGCAGTTTTTCCCTTTCTTAAAAAATGTTATCCCAGCGGTGCAATCCACTGTCACTGATGGGTTAGTGCATGGCCAGTGTTGGGTCTGTCTTGGAGTCATTTAATCTTTTGCTCCTCTGCAGAGTCCAACACTGCAGGGTGAGCAGAGCCTGCACCATGACAGGTGGTTTATGATAAACTTTAGGTTTTGTCCAGTACTCACATACTAACACTCAGCACAGCTTCAGAGGTTTCAGCCTTGTGGAAGGAAGTTCATTGTTGAAGCAGGGGTAAGCTGTGAAACTTAAACCTTCCTCCACAAGTACTCATTCCAGAAAGAGATTGATTTGAAGTTGTTCATCATGCCAGGGCTGTGGCAAAGCCTGCAGGGCCTGGCTGTGGGGCTCACCCCACACCAGCATGTCCCTGCTCTTCCTCAGCACACCAGGACTGCCTGGGGCTGGGCTGGGGGTACCCCCACTCCATGTACCCTGGAGCTCCCACCTCCCTGTGGCTGCCTGGGGCTCTGTGCTCTCTCCTACATACCCTGAATGAGGGTCAGAGTCAGAATGCCATTAGCTGGGATATCCTTCTTGATGTGTTGGGTGCAACTTCCTCATGGCAGGGGAAAGACCTGCTAGGTTTGGAAACGGGAAGCAATGCCCACGTGGGGTCAGTGTCTGCCAGAACCCTTCCAGTGCCAGCCAGCAGGGCCTGGAACCCCCAAACTGAGCACCCACCCTTTTCCTCTTGGGCTTCACACTTCATTAAAGGGGAAGCTCTTTGGTGGAATTGCCTGGATTAACCTGCAGTTAACTGTAAAGTTGTTTGGTTTTAGCTTGTCATGTTGTTTGGTGTTTCATGTTCACTGATGGCTGTGATTGGTGTACTTTTAGAAATAAATGGAACAGAAGCAAGCACTGCAATCTAGAAAGAAAATAACTCATATGCATGAGCTTAAATTCAGGGTTTTTTTCCTGTTTTTTCTTTTTTTTGAGTTTTGACAACTATCAGTTTTATGTCTTACTGTGCTTGGTATTGTGAGGGGCTGGTTCAGGGTCTCGGTTCATGGAGTACTTTGACTAAAGAAAATATTTGCACTCTTTTGCAACAGAAGTAAGCACCAGATGTCAAAACTGTAGAGCAGAAGTGTGAAAATGTGGTCTGTAACCAGTCCCAGTGGGGTCTTTTCCCCAAAGCCTTGTGTATTCTAGATCAGTCATGAAGTTTTGTGTGAATCTTAATGGAAGATCTTTGAATGGTATAGATTGGCAGTATCACTTCTAAAAACAGTTCTCCAATTCAAAAGAAATAGAAACTTTTTACCTCCAGTTTTCAGTTCACTATATAAAAAAGGGAGAAAACATGCAAAATAGATGAGCAACTATTCAAGTTCCTTTAACATGTAATTTCCCATTGACAATGTCTATTATGAACTCTTCATCCCGTTATCTCAGAAGGAGTGGCCAGTATAGGAGTTCTTGATGCTGCAAAATTGTACTTCATTGTGCAGTCCATTGTGCTTCACATTTCCTTTCGTTTGTTGCTCAATTCATGCAAACGCTGACTGAAGTGCAAAATTGAATCCCTAAACAGTTCCAGCATGGGCTGTGTTTTATTCTGCAGGCTTTAATGGGAGGCAGGTGAGCACTGCAGCTTCCAGACCTCAGCCAGTGTGATTACAGTGCAGAAATATCCAGCATCACACGAGGCTGCTGAAAGGGAACGCTCCTCTCACAGGCCAGGAATGATTTGTGGCTGTGTACACTTGGGAAACAGCCATTCCAGCCTCTGAGCCATCATGCTAGAGTTGGGTGAAGAGAGAAAGGGAACTGTGGAGCTGCCTTTGTTTTGGAGGCAACATGTTCATGGTCTGTGCTGCAGCAGGGTACATCAGGCAGCAAGCAGGTCTGAAACCTCTTGAGGGTTTCTCCCTCAAGGCGCAGGAGAAAAATAAAAAACTTCATCAGTAGGCAGGTGTTTGGCTTCCAAATGCTGGTTGTCTAACTCTGTCAGAGTCAGAGTCAGAGTCTAACTCTGGCAACAGTTTCAGACTGAAGTTGTTTTGGGGTTTTTTTGCAAAATAATATGAACTTGAAGGAACTGGTGGCAAATTTGTGTTCAACTTGTTGACTTGTCTAGGACAACAGAAGAAACGAAAACTAAACCCATCCCTCTGTTAGTACTTTTCTCCACATCCCAAAGATACAGGAACTATGTGGAATACTGAAATGTCTTGCCTTAGCATTTTAGAAATGAAACTTTAAATTTCCTCTGTGTTTGTTTTCAAACTTTTTTGTACATTGAGCCCAGGCTGTAAATTGAGCTGGTTTTTTTGTAAATTGAGCACAGGCTGACCCAAGAGATAAGCTAGAAAACCAAACCAGGCGTTACGATCAAAAGCTTTCACTTAATTCTAAATTATTTTTGCTTTCCCCACCTCCCACATTTTTGTTTTTAGTTTCTCTGGAAAAATGGACTCTTTTCAAGTCAACCTGCAGAGCAAAGTCTACTGGCCTCTCTTCCTCCTGCTGTTTCCTATTGAACCAGCTAAGCAAAAATGAAAAATATACCCATCTGCAGCACAGAAACTTCCTTTGTACACACAACATCCCCCATCCAGGTGCAACAGGGACCATAACAGAAGTCCTCTCTGGCAAATTGCAGCATTGATGCACAGGTCTGATCCCTGACACACCAGTATGTGCAAACTGAGAGACCAGCTGCAGCTTCCTCCCTGTTCCTGCCCTGTGAGCATTTCTCACACCTGCTTTCCTTGTGAGCTCCCATGCAAGGGTGAGGTGGAGCCTGCAGCTGGAAGATAGCAGTGGAATTGATGTTATGATAATTACAGCCAAGGAAAGCCAGCTTGGGTGGAGTGAGCTGCTGGAGTGGTGGAAGGAGAAGCTGGTTCATGATCCAGAGGTAAAGTGATGGGAGGTGTGGAAGGTGTGGGGACATTTTGTGTCTAGCTCAGGTGCACATGTCTGCCTGTGGCATAGATGCTTGGGATCTGTCCTGGTTTCAGCTGAGTTAGCTTTCTTCCTAATAGAGGGTGCAGTGCCATGTTCTGGATTTAGTATGAGAATAATGTTAATAACACACTGGTGTTAGAACAGCAGCTGAGCAGTGCTTGCACTAAGTGAAGGACTTTTCAGTTTCTCATGCACAAGAAGCTGGGGGGAACCACAGTTGGGACAGCTGACCGAACTGGCCAAAGGGATGTTCCATACCATAGGATGTCATGCTCAGTGTATAAACTGCAGAGAGTTGGCTGGCAGGGGTCAATCACCAGCAGGTGGTGAGCAATTCTATTGTGCCTTTTCCCTATTATTATTATTTTTTAAACGAAATCTTTATTTCCATTATTAGACTGGCCTTACCCCTCAGATTTTGCCCTTTTCCAATTCCTCTCCCCATCCCACTGGGGAGGCTGGGGGGAGGGAGTGAGCAGCTGCTTAGTACTTAGTTGTAGGTTGGGGCTAAACCACAGCAGGTTACCAACTTGGCCAATAGAACCCCAAGCTCAGGGGAGCCAGGCTGAGCCAAGCATTGGGGGAAGCTCAGAGAGCTCAGTCTAAGCTCTGGGAAGCAGGCTGGCAGCTCTGAAGGTGCCCCAGTCCTTGGGGAGCCTGCAGGCTGATCTGGGTGTCAGGCCCTGAGCTGCTGCTGGTTAGTAAAGACACCAGACCTGAAGATCAGAGTGAGCTCTCTCAGCCATGCCCAGGTGACCCCACAAGCTGATTCCCCGTGCTCCTGGCCAGCACCCCATGAGCCAGGCACTGGCTGTGACACCCCAGCTCCTGCCGAGGGACAGGAGGCAGCCAGGCTGCTGCTGGATGCTCTGCTGCCTTCCTCCGGCCGGGGCGAGGGCTCCGATCCTCCCCATCCTCCCGGCCGGGGCGGGAGCTCTGCCCGTTTTTCAGGAAGGATGATTACATCTGCAAAGCACCCGGCAGCGCTTTGGGATGAAGAGTGTTATGTAAGTGTAAGATAATGTTATTTATAGAGCCAGGTTTTATCCGAAATGGAATTAAACTTGTGTTCCTGAAGCCTCTGCTGTCAAAGACAAATTGGAATTTGTCCACTAGCCTCTAGTGCTTTGCATTCAAATTGCTTTTCTCAGTTCATCCCAAAGTTTAGGAATGTGTTTTATTTACAAGTCATACATCTCAGAAAGTGAGGAAATCTCTTGTCCATCAGCTGTGAGGTGGCCATGGAAGCCTGGGATGTAGCCGTGCTTTGCAACCACATCAGCTGTGGCACCAAAGTACCATAAACCAGGAAAGGAAGGCAGAGTTTGAGCTGGGTTAAACAACAAAACCACAAACACTTGTCCTAGGCACAATATTTTGCCTGCATTTAACACTGTCTGTAGCAATCCATGAGCTGCAGGGAGGGTATCCAGCTTACATCCCTGTTGGAGGTCGCACTAGTTCATTGGGTTAATGTCTGTGCTCCCGCAGAACTACAGACCCCGTGACCTTTTAAAATCATGCATTATTAACTTAGAGAGCTTTACTTGCTCTTTTGAAATATTAGATTCAAATCCCTCATATCTGTACTTTTTACAAGCCATGAAAACGCAAATTTCTGGGATGCCTGCTGAAATCCGTGCTAACAGGTGTTAGGAATATTGTTTTATGAGGTACAGCACCTTGCATAGGTTAGTTTGTAGAGTTCATCTGCTGCCCCTCACTTGTCATAATATCTAGCATGGAATTCCACACATGCCTTTTATTTAGGAAAGAGCACAAAAGTATGTTATCTTATTCCTCTGGAATTTTCCACAGTTATTTAACATGTTAGTTTAAGCATAATTGGTTAGTGGGCTCTTGAAATCTATATCTTAGCTGTACTTATTTACATCGGACTAAAAGTAGTTCATTTCAGTTGAGGTAAATGTGAAGCATTAGATTGCAAACGTACCTAATCCATCTCTCCTCCCCCATGACTAGAAATCCTGTGGTTAAAATAACACAGCCTCTATTCAGAGCACAAACTTAGAGCTGTGAGCAGGAGCAGGCTTGGGATTTAAACAACTCTCAGCAGATGAGTCTATTCAAGGGTCTTTCTCGGGTTTGTTTTTCATCCTACTTTTGATCCATGAGAGGAAACCAGGCTCTCTCCTCTGGGCAAGCAAGGTAAAGATTTTCTGCATTCTGTATATGGCTGCATGTGCTTGTAAAGGAGCTTGTAAACACAATTGCAAAAACGGTGCTGCAAATGCAATTGTAAAAATGTTGCTGTTATAGAGCAAGAAGTGTTTGGCAAATGGCTTAGCAATCTTTAAACGTTATTCTGGTCTTCTGGCTATTTCCACACGACAGAGAAAAGATGAAATGATAAGCCTTGCACAGACAAGCAAGGAGCAGTGATTCTCCATCGCACATTAGAGAAGCTGAGCATGTAGGAAATAGCAAATGCAGGTACTACGGTGATCTAGCCAGACTGAAGCAAAACTGGCATTTTGTTAACTGCCAGGTATCCAGGTATCGTCCCTCCTGGGTTTGTCCAGCTGCTCTAATCCCATTTGGGAGGCTGAGGCTGTGCTGGAGGATGGCAGTGAGTCTGTTTACAGAGTGTATGCTAATGCTGCTCCGGCGTGACTCTTACAGTAACGGCAGAACTGAGCTTTCAGGAATGTTTGGATGCGGCGTGCCAGATAATTAACTGCCTTTATTTGCTCTTACTGCTTTCCAAGTCACTGGGGATGTAGAAAAGCATCATCTTTCCTTGAATCCTTATTTTATTTGAAATCCAGGAAACAAGCATAATGTCTGTGCTAATGCCCGTGGAACTGTACTCCCAGTGCCAGAGTCTGTTAACTCTCCCAGCCCTGTGCTGTGTTTCACAGGGGATCCCGAGTACCACATCAGTCTTCCTGCACCACGGTGCTCAAACACAGAGGGTGGCACTGCTGGGGAATATGGAAACATTGGTACTCACATTTTTGCTTAATTTAAAAAAATTCTGCCCCTCCTTTCCCCAGGGCTTGGGACAGTGTGGTTGTGTTGTGGGGCACTTAGACTCTCCCTCCATTGGGGCAGCACAAACAAACGCTGCTCCAGGTCCTCTCTTTCCAGTGCTGGAGAGAGCCTTGTCTCCCACACAGAGATGTTCCCTTTCCCCTTCCCCTGCTTTCCACTCCTTTTTCCCTTCTCTGAGCGAACCAGGATAGTTTCATCTTGTCCTGTCTCAGTCACTGGCCTCCCCTGGTCCCTGCTGTCCCACTCCACATGGCAGCATGCACTCCACTCCTTCTCAGCCAGAGGAAAGAGGAGGACCCCGCTTAGCACTCCAGGTCCACTCAGCACAGAGCTGCCACGCTGTGGAAAAGCTTTTCGAGTGGAAAAGGTGCCCTTGTCCCTTGAGGCAACAGTGCTGCTTTGTCCTGGGGGAGAAATGCAGTTTTATCACATGGGTGCCCGGCACAGGGAGGGACAAGCAGGGCTATTGGGAATAAAACCACACCACTTTCCCCCCATACTCTGAGCATACTGTGGCAGAGAGGGAGCTGGGAGGAGAGAGAATATGTGCAAAACAAAGAAATGCGGTCAGGCAGGAACTATAAAATTCCAATATAGAAAGTGGAGCTGATGTCATTTTAACATCCTAAGCAGTGCCAAGAATTCTAAGCTCCGTATCAAGATTCAGTGCAAAACCCCCACAAACTCACAACTTGTTCTTGTGGAAAAATTAACTTTTATGGAAAATATGCATGGGAACATGCCAGAGGGGTGTGTTGCTTTATTTCTTTTATTAATTTTGAATACATTAGTTCAGAGAGCAATCCCATTTTAGCATCAGCTGCCTCTATCCAAGGAGCCGAAGCTCACATATACAGCTCGCAGATACTGGAGGCAAGGGAGCTGTGTTTTTCTGGATGATCTGTTGTTAGATGGAAAGAGCTGTTCGAGTAGGAAGGGGTGTGGGAAGGCTCAGTGGGATGACTGAGTGAAAGCTTTTTTGCTGGTGACATATCTGAATCGTGATTAGGTGCACCTGAATGGAGCAGCATCATCAGCTATTATAGCTCAGAGCGCGTCAGAGGTGGGATCGCGTGCGGCTCCTGTGATAAAGGTTACTCATCTCTGTCCTGCTGCAGGACCGCCCTCGCTGCTGCTTATAACTTTGTCAGACTTGAATAGTTTAGACTGAGTTCTTCCAACTTGATTGTCTGCCTGGGGCTAAGCTCTTTTCTGGAAAATTTCAGCCAAAACTGTCCAGCCAGTTTTGTCCATTCCAAGAATGAGCATAGGGAAAAAGGAATTGTTGTCCAACTGGAAAAAAAAGAAACGAAGAAACATGAGGGGGGAACCTGGTGATCCTTTCTTTGGATAGTTCTTATCCCTCTGTACTCTGGAGTTGAGATCTGAAATTTGGCAGCTTTCTGTTAGGAATGTGATTCTTTTTTTTAAACTTTGTAAATCTCCTCCAATTTGGCTTAGTGATAGCCTTTGAAGGGAGAAAATAGCAACTTCTTAGGGATGTGCTAAGGCTGAACAGTCAAAATCTGCTGTGATTCCTTCCCACATGAGTGAGCTCAGCCCAGTATCCCAGCAGCTCCCTGTGCTGATCCCAATGCTCCTGTGCAAACATTCAGTGCTATCAAGTTCCTGCAGATCCTGCTGCTTCCCCACAGCACTGCAGGAATCCCTGTTCTCTCTCTGCAGTCCAAGAGTCAACCTCAGCTCAAGGAGCAGAATGAAGCTGGGCTTTTCACGGAAGGCTGCTCAGGGCAGAGTTGATGGTCAATGGAAAGGCAGGCAGGGAAAAACACACTTTGATTCTTTCCTGGCACAGCCAGGTGGCAGACAGGGACCCTGGGGATGCTGGGCTAAACAAGGGTCTGGTGCTTGAATGCTAAATCTGGAGGGTTGCATGGGACTGGGATGGGGAGTACATGGTACAAGTGAGGAGTCAGGGGGCTTGGGAGCAGGTCAGGAAGGTGTGTGTCAAGGTGTGAGCCACAGGGACAGTCTGAACTTGCCAGAGCCTGACATGAAACCTCAGCTGCCCCATCCTTGGGCCCTTTTCAAGACTATGAGTGCTACCTCTCAGAATTGGCATCAGTCCCACTCTCCCTGCAGGGTCTTCTGTGCCAGGTCTTGCTGAGGCTCTCCCCAGTCTGCAGCAGTGGCTGTAGTGTGCTCTACTGTCTGCATGTGTCACAAGAACCTGCTCCTGAGTGTCTGTGGCTGGGGTGGGAATTGGTGGGAGCTCTGCCTCGAGCATGCCCAGTGCGCCTGATGCTGAACACTCCTGAACTGTCCCATGTTTGTTGGTCACCCCCTGGGGACAGCTGGGATGAGTGACCGAGATCCTGATAAACTGGTGCCTGGCGCAGTCAAGCTGCTGCCCACATGCCTCTCTCTATTTCTACATTGTTCAAATGGCTAAAAAAACACCACCTTTGAAAGAGGTACTAGATCTCAGGGACACTTGTGAGGAATCCAGATACCATAGGGAGCTATGTCATTGTAATTCCCAGTTTTGGGAAAATCAGTAATTTTTACTGAGAACTTGGGACAAAAATAAAACCTAGGTCTGCACTTAACTCTAAAGGAAAAAACAAAACTCTGTATAAAATATCCAGTGAAAACACTCCATCCTGTACCATGGGATAAAGCTGAGACCTCTGGCAAAATCCTGTGTGTTCATCTAATTAACAATTGTATCATCATACATAGCACAAAGGAAGCCTAATTCTGGCATCTCTTGCTTCATGGATTTTTCACTCATAATGGTATTCTTATAGCCTATTTTTGTATGCAATGCATATGCAACATTGGAGACAGATGGTGAAATCTCAGTGTTCATTGTGCTACTTAACGTGATTTCCACATCGAAAGGTAGGGAGCTGCAGTCTGCTTGTTTCCACTGCTGCTGGAGTGGCAGGGAAAGGTGGTTCACTTCACTTCTTTTATGACTGTAGACTATGGAGCAACCTGGACAGCCCCTCCTTCCACAGAGACAGGCAGTAAAGTTTAGTCCTCTTCATCAGCTCCTGGGAGCTCCATGCACACACCAGGACTCAGGTCTGTGAGACTGTGTAGAAACAAGACTAGAAGGACAGGAGCTGTGAGAACAAGGTGAGAAGATCAGAGCTGCCTACAGACTGCTATTTGGAGAGGAAGGAGTGCCAAGAAGCTGTGAGATAGTGTTGGCCAGTGTGGCAGGCAGTGCTTGCTGCACACCAACAGCCTCACCTTAGTCAAGGATGACACAACCAGGAGTTTTAAGCAGGAATTGGCAGGAGAACAGGAACAGAAAAGGAAAAGGAGTGGTGGATACTTGTGGGCTTCTGCTCCAAGGGTCAAGGTGGAAAATAGACATCCTTAAAGTTTGATGCTGAATGAGTGGAGTAGAGACTGACAGTTGAAAGACCAGAGATACTTACTGGAGATGTCCTTGTGGAAGTAGTCACACAATAAATAAATCCAGGAGGATGTTGCTATTAAAACATTGATGAGATGATTACAGCTAGGGAGTGACATCATGGATGAAGCAGTCAGGTCTGTGCACAAGGTTTCTTGCACAGATCTAAAAGAGCTGCTGCCTTCTCTGCCACTCCAGCTGGTCCAGCCAGCTCCTTGCACTGCACACAGCCCTGGGAAAGAGTCAGGTCACCTCATGAGTGCTAACCCACAGCCTTCCCTGTTTAGAATTGTTTGACCTACTTGAGGCTCAGACTCCACACAGAGAATCCCATGCTCTTCCTACAGTTTTGGTCTGAATTAAACCGGCTTGTACAACATGACTACTTCAACAATCACAACACTGTGCCTTGGGACTGCCTCTGCTGGAAACTAAAGTACATGCAATTAATTCTGTGGTTCCTCAATGAACAAAATGGGGCTTTTGTGTAATACTAATGCTCATTTGTTTCCAATTAGTAATGAATCATGAATTGTTTTGTCTCAGGAATTAATGCTATTTTTTTCCAAATTATCAGGTTTTACCTACTTTGCAGATCCCCATGTTTCCCCAGATTGTGTGGGCCAGGTCTTCTGTCCTGATCCATGCCAGAATCTTGGGTTCCTGAATGTAATTTTACAGTAACATTGGGGTCTCCAGATCCTGTGGCTTGAGAGAACCAGACTGATCTCAGACCTGAGAGAAGGTTGCTACCTTCCTGCAATTGCACTTCAAATATAAATAAGTCTTCCTGTTATTCTGCTGTCCAGTGATGTGGGTTAGGGTCAAATATCAAAGGAATTTGCTCATGAACTGATGTACAGATTTTGTCTCCTATCAAGGTATAGCCCTGTCTTAATACTCTTGTAAGTGACCATCTTGGTAATCCAAACAGTGTTCTCATATATAAATCAGATCCTGCTTAATACAGGGCATCTGCCATGCCTTCATATGCATCCATGAAACATGTGTCACTTGGGCTGTGTGACCTTTACAGAATCCTCCAATTTCAGGGACACTTTGGAAAAGTGACTTAGTTTGTTTTTCTATTGTCTTTCAACTCTGATGCAGAGGGGAAGTGAATACAGAGTTGTATCAGGAAAGAAATACTCATTTCTGATAAGGCAAAGGCCTTATCTTTTTCAAAAGATGGAGGCTAGCACAAGGTGAGGAAGAAAATTTCAGCCTTTTGCACTGTTGATTTTGGGAAACCTCTACTCAGACACAAATTCAGGTTTCCCACGGTGAGACAAGTGTTGTGATTCCCTCACATCCTCTTTGTATTAATTCATTTATAACAGCCTTGTGAATCCTGTAGTCCAAGTCTGTATCTGAGATCTGTGGCACACAGAGGTTCCTGACAACCTCAAACTCACTGAGCACTTTTAACTGTTTATGGCCTTTTAGAATCCTTGCACTTTTCTTTAGATGTCTTGCCCCTTAGCAGTGAACTTCTTTTCTGCTACTACCAGATGAATGTTTATATGCTTGGCATTCTCCTCCTGGAGGGCATTCTCCTCCTTGTTCCCACCATGGAAGGTGGCTCCAGCTCTGTACCCTCCGTGCACAATAAACTCTCACCTGAGTTGCCATCCCTGACCCTCAACCAAATCCAGAAGGGTTTTAAATCGAACCCTCATTGCAATGTACAGCCTTCTGCCATCAAGGCTGTGCTTGTGTGTCCATCAGGGACTGGCCAGCTCATGGGATGGGTCGTGCACAACCAGCCATACCCACCTTTTCCCCTTCTCCTCGGACTCACAGTCCCACAGCTGCATGTTGGGGAGCAGCAACCTGTGGAGTTAAACCTCCTTCCCCAGCCACCTCCTCAGGCAAAATGCCAGTGGGGCTTGCAGAGTGGCTCTCTTGCACTGTGCATCCACTGGCTAGGACTGCCAGGGTTTGCACTCCTGCTGCACATTGGCATGAGGCAGAAATTACATTGTCGATAACTTACCTCGGAGAAAGAGAATCAAACAAAATTATGTCATCCACCTCCAATGCCTTTGCTCATAATGGATTGTTTTGGTCTCTTGCATGTGTGTAATCAAATGCTGCTGCTTTTCACATGCTACAGTTCACTGTGTTTAAGTTGAGAGAGATATTCCTTAAATATTTATTTAAACAATAGTATCCCTTGAGCTCTCTATAAATTGCTGTACAAAACTGACTCCAAACACTATTTAAAAAATTTAATTAAACTGGTTTACTGCCTGAGCACAGTGCTGTGGGTCAGCACCTCCTTCTGCCAAGGCTGAAGATCCTGCAGCTCTGAAAGCCAGTTCCTGCTCCACGGGACTTATGGACCCAGCCCTCAAATTGTTCCAGCAGCTCCCAGAGTTTCAGGGCACAGTTTCAGAGGTCATATTGTTTTTGCCCCAGGAACTCAAAAATCCTGTAACTTCCAGTTCCTTCCCTGGATGCAGGAAAACTGCTCTGAGAACCATCTCTTCCTACTGGTGCCCACACACAACGACTGAGGCTGTAAACACAGCAATGCCAATCCTCTGCAGCTCACAACTGCTGGAGAGCAGGGCAGAGCTGAGGCTGCTGGTATTTTTCTATAGTGTTTAAATTACAACTTCATAATCTGCAGTTCTGGGAATCTTCTGAGCAAAAGACCCTAAAAATACATTAAACACACAACATACTCTGTACTATTTGGCTGGAATTTGTGCATGTAAGAAGGACTCACCATCCCAAACAAAAATATTTTTATATAGTATATAAAAGAGAGGATTCAAACTCTTCATTTAGCAGGCCATTTTTTTGTATTTAATTTGAGTTAAAGGCGTACTTGCACAGAAGTGTGGCTAGTATTAATGCTATCTCTTAAAAAGTTTGCATTTGATTAGCAATGTTTAAGTGGAGGAGAGCTACAGCCCTTTTTCTTCTGCACTTCTAATTCCACATTCTTCCAGCACCTTGATGAATCAGTTATTGGCTAAATCTTCATAGTCAACATGGATTTGGGTGGAAATTGAATTACTCACCAGCTAAAGTAAGTGCAAAGAAGCTAATTCATTATGCTGCTCCTTAGCCATAATTGAGGCTCATCTCCTCATTTGAGGCTCTGTGTGGGTTTAATCATAGAGCTGAACTGGGGAGAAATATCAAAGCTCCTCTGAATCATTTTTATTCTTGCCCCAGCTCTTTATCATTAATTACATCAAGACATATCTCCAAGGAGACCAAGAATGGTGCCATCAGCCTGCTGTCCCGTAGGCTCCCCCTAAACCTTCACTTGTTTTGCTCAGTTCAGTGCATCTCTGGATGATCCCTTGGGAGCAAGAGGAGGGCTGCATTTTGCTTGAGATCCTCCTTGTTCTGAGTGCAGGCTTTAACAGACTAAATGAAAATATACCACCTTTATGGAGCGAACACTAGTGGTGAAGCTGGGAGATCAATCAGCCTTTTCTTGGCTGAAGATGATTGCAGGAACAGTTTTGAACATCAGGAGGGCATTGAGAGTTACTTTCCTCCCACGGTGAATACAATATATGGAACATATGCCTCAGACATCCTTTTCCTTTTGCCAGTCTGAATGGGAAAGATCTCCTTGTACTTTTCTCTCCATTAGGCAAGGACACGGTCAGCAACATGGATGAAGTATCACAGTTCAATAATTTCAAATCAATACTTCATTACTTTTCTCTGCTCAGAGGAAGCACATTTTTCTCTGCATGGGTTCTTAGAGACTTTAACCAGCTCTCATTCACCCAGACATCGTGTGTCAGTTTTAGGGTTAATTTCCTCCTTTTAATTTCCTGCCATTATTTACTCACAGCACCTGGAGTTGACCTTTGACAGTGAATGTGTCTGAAATAAGATTTCCACAATAAAGGTTTTTTTTTAATTTTTTGCCTGCCCCAGTCGATCTGAACAGCTGCTTGGTAGCCGGAAAGGGGTTTTTCTTCCTGTCTTTCCAAACTTTTGCCTTTCATTAGTAGCTGTTGCATAACCACTGGGCCTGGCAGTTCCACTTCAGGGGATCTTCTGAGAGTCATACCTTCGTCCACAATTGGGTCAGAAAGCCAAATTACAGAAAATTTTATGGAACTGCATGGTCCTGAAACTGTTGGTTTAGACACGTCCAGGTTGCTTAATTCCAGAAATGAAACATTTTGGTGGTTCAGAATGGAAACAACTTGTTTCCAGTTTGAACTGAATGAAAACCTCTGACTTCCTCTCAGTTTGACATTAGTCCATGCCCTCTCTTTTCTCTTTGGTGTCTCATGAGGGTTTGTGCTTGCCTGTAGCCAAGTCTCACCAGCTGGGCTGCACACACCCCTAACCCACAGCAATCACACTCCTGTGTTGCTCCACTTTCCCCAATTTCCTCATGATCATACACACCTGTAGTGGAAAGTGCTCACCCAGAAAAGGGACTTTGGCAATGTGACCCAAAGCACTGCAGAAGAAATCATGTCTCCTCCTGGCTACCCCTGGGGAGCTGATGTAAGACCCTGAAAAATGGAACCCTGAGGAAACCAGCCATGTAGTATGACCTGAAATTGTGCCAAAAGAAGCAAGCCCACTTATTTCACTGTACTCTTGCAAGGACCAGAGCTGCCTCCTGGACATGGTGATAGTCACTTCCCAACTTTTACCCTCCTAGATCTGGAGAAGCAGCTCAAAGTATGGTGCCCTGCATCTGCTCTGGCTGTCCTACCCACCAAACCAGCTGCTTGCTTCTGCCCAGTAAGTGCTGGAGGGTTATGAACAACCTAGGCATGGGGCAAAAGCAGAACCAGGCACTGTGACCACTGCACCAGGCACCCCTGCAAAGGTCTCTTGCATGGCTATGGTCTGCTCAAAGCAGCATTTGTTTAATTCAGCCCTGTTTGTGTGGCTTTGTGAGCACTGAAGCACTGTGAGTCCCAGTGTTTAATTATTGTTATTTATTAGGTAGAATGCTGCCCAGTCCTGGGCCTGAACTCTCCAAAATGAAGCTCAGTATATACAATCTGCCTTGCCTCTCTCCAAACAGCATCCAGCATCAATCACAGCACTGTAAATTGTTTACACAAAACTGCGGACATCATAACTTATTAAATAACTCTCTTGTCAGTCAGATAAGTAAATATTTCGAAAGACTGAATATTGTGGCAAGCTGGAATGCCCAGACCAGCTCCAAATGGATCCAAGTTAACAGAGGACCATATTTGCCTTGCCTTTGATATCCCTGCTCCCAACTGAGCTGAGAAGGGATCTGAAAACAAGCCTCCCTAAGGGAAGCTTATGCAGTTTTAAAGATGCTCAACCTTCTGTAGAGATAACAGGAAGAAGAAAACTGTGAAAAGAGTTTGCAAAGAAACTATCTTCCTGAAGCTGTACATTTGAATTTGTGGGAGTCAGACCCTCCCCCTCCTTCTCCATGTCATTCTCTCCAAACCCAAACAACTGAAGTAGATGCTGGAAAGTCTCTGCTGCAGAAGAGACTGAGGGTTCATTCCTTGGGCCATAGCTAGGGACTGCAGGGGTGGGTTTGTCTTGCTGTTGGTGGCATGGATGGTGGCAGAAGCTTCACACAATCACCTCTTCTTGCAGGCAGCCATCCTGGGAGCTCTGGCTGTGAGAAAGGGAATGGTGTTGGCATTGACTCCCACACTTCCATTGCCTGCCCCTGGTAAGTCTCCATGCTTTTGAAAACAGACCATTGCTAACTGCTTCAGAAACACTCGGAAACATGTTGTTTTATGAGATATTTGTTTCCAATCATTTCCAACAATTATTTGGGATCTTTTTCCTTTGGAGTTCACTGAGTTGTACCAGCTCACCTCCTTTTCAAAGGGATTGTGTTACATGCAGGAATGTGGAGTTGAAAGGACCTGAGTTTTTGCAACAGGAATTTGTTTTGGAAGCAAGCGAGTCGGAAGGAGAGGAAACGGGCAGCCCACCAAGGGCTTCAGCAGGATTATCCCACCCTTTCAGCAAGTTACAGCCAGGGCAACTCATGAGCTGGGGCTGAGCCTGCTTCCAGTGGGGGTAGGGACAGACAAACCTCTCTTACCAGCAGTTTCATACAGCACAGGATCTAGTCATGTCGCTTGAAACCTCATCTGAAAAATCCCCTCAGGCACAGACCTCTCTGATGTGAATCATTGAATATCCTGAACTGGAAGGGACCCCCAAAAGTCATCCAGATTGATGTTGGAAGCTTTCCAACAAGTCACTATGATGTTGGACAATGTCACCTGGGAAGCTGGCCGTCAGCTGCTGCTGTTGGGTCACTGTTGGACACTCCTCCACACAGAGCCCTGACAAAGGCCTGGCACAAAGTCCATTATCAGATGAAAACTCCTGGGCTGGAGGCTAACCTGGGGCTGAATCGTTGGCTCAGCTGTGTATTTGGCATTTACTTGTTTGCTACCTGACTGGCACCTCCCAGCCTGTGTTTCTTTTAATAGGATTTTAATTCTTAGTCTTTTGAGATACTTAAACATCTCCTGTAGCTGGTTCATCTGGGCAGTTTTCTTAAAATATATGTTTTCTTGCACTGTGGGTATCACTTATTTAATGTTAGAGGCATGTGTGAGGCTGTCCATGTTTGCAAAAAGGCAGGGGTTTCATCCCAGAACTAAATCAAATGCTGCCAAGACAGCACAGTGCAGACATAAATAAAACATAGGTTGTAGAGACCAACTGTCAGAAGTTCTCAACTCCTTAAATATCCATTCCTGCTTGTGCACAGACATTCTTACTGGTGCTCCTGCCTCAATATATTCAGTATAAACTGATGATTGATTGAGAAAACAAGCTTAAAAAACCCCAAACCTGATTTCTTACACAAGTGGGCACATGTGGAGGGGAGATGGGAAAAGGGTGCAGAGGTAACATCGACCTGGTGGCAAACAGGGCAGTGTGAAATGCTGTCGATACAGTCAATATGTTCATGTCCCACAGGTGCAGAGAGGTTTCACACTTTGCAGTAAATGTTTCCTAATTCCTAGACGCACATGATAGAAAAGAACAGCACGCAGAAGGAAACACTTTCTGGTAAGCTGCCAAAAGATAGGTGCTATTTTTCAAAAGAGTGCTGGAAACACTCCAGCTCTGGATCCATATCCAGCTCTAGCCTCCAGCCATGAATACTAACCTGCATTAATGCCAACACCTAAGTGCCACCACTCTTGTGGGCTGTGTGCCATACATACATGTATGGCATTGCTGACATTACTGTCACTGAATGGGGTGTCCCAATGTGCTGGATGAACATGCAGACATTACAGGAGGAATACCCTCCCACCACCTGGAGCCCCAAAGCCCTGGGGCTCCCACCGTGCAGGACCCCACAGCTCCCACAGCCCATCACAGCTGTGTCCCTTCCCCTCTGCTGGGGCAATGGGGAGTTTGCAGTGCGGGTAGATCTGCCCTTAACTGAGTGCATTTCTTTCCCTATCTTCACTGCAACATATCACTGTTTTCTCAACCATTACTGATTTTTTTCCCCCTCTCTGATTTCTGTGTCTCTGATTTCTGTGTCATGAGGGGGAGTATTGTCAGATCGCATTCTCATGATGGGAGAGGCAGAAAATCCGTTCTGTATATCATGTGACCTTGGCTTCCAACACCACAAAGGATTTCTTCAAGCCCTGCTCATTATCTCGTTTTATACTTTAAAGAAAAGCGAAAATGCTGGTGACAAATGGCCTCGTTTATCACATTTAATTGACTGACTGTTCTTTTAAGCCTCTGAAACACACTTTGGGCCAAAGCACTGGAAAAAGAACATGCCATTTACCCTGGTCTGCTGCCAGGTCACATTAAAAAATGTTCAGGAGGTGTTTTCTAGATCAGTACGTGGAGCAGGAGTCAGTGTGTGCACTCTCCCCATGACAGTGTCAGCCCTTCCAGAAGCAAGCAGCAGAAACAAGCAGAAATGAGAATTTTGAGTGAAACCGCTGTGGGAAGGGTGAAACTGCTACAAAGTTGTATGTAAAAGGTGTCAATACTTCCCTGCTGACTAAGGGAGTGCCTAGAGTGGGACTGTGGGGGCTTCCCTTCATGCCAGAACTAACAACAGATCTAACCAGCATTTTCAGTGACAGCTTAGGCAACTGAAAATTAGTAATGTGCTTGTTGCAGCTATGGCAGGTGTTGTGCTGACCATGGGTTGCAGGAATGACAACCTGGAGATAGGGATTAAAAGCCCCAAAGATGCAGTTTGGGAGGGGTGACTGCACAGCTTTCCCCAGCGTCCCTAAGCCAGGCTGGTGCTGACCCTGTGGGCAGCTGGTCAGCCCTAAGGGCCACAAGCTGTGATGGGTCATGGGCTGCCTGAGCACCCATAATGTCATACTGTTGCAAACAAAACCCCCAGACATCCCTGTAAACTACACAGATATAAATACAGAGTGTAAGACATTTCCCATACCTCAGTTCAGCTGCCCTTACTAGTTTGAGACTTCACCTAAAGACTTTTCTTATGGAAGGAGATCGTATTCCTTGAGAAAGGTGTATACAAGTATGTGCAGGAAGGCAGGCTAAAGAAACTGTCAAAACTGGGTTTGATTGAAGAACAAACGTCTAAAGAGAGAAGAAATTGCTTTCAAGCACATAAGGGGCTGAGCAACAAGAAAATGAATAAACTACTCTCTGTCCCTGCTGTAGATATCAGCCACATGCTAAAATTTCAGTGAGGGTGTGTACTGGGTCTGTCTGGGAGGGAGTTAAGAGACATTTAATACAGATTTAAGGAATGTTTCTAATACTAAGTGTAGTAAAACACTGAAATACATTGTCTCAAGAGACTGTGGAGGTTCTGTTATGAAAGGTTTTGCAGTACAGGTTATCCAGACATCTGTAAGGATTCACCTAGGTATGGGATGGAAGGAAAGACTGCAGCCAGCCTGTGTCCCTGGGGACCATTTGCATGCAATTTTCATCACCTTAATGTGAACACAAGACTCTTCTTATAAAGTACTAAAAACACCACCCTGGTTTTTTGAAAAGCCCCCCAAAGGGTTTCAGTCTGGACTGAGCCTCAGACTGGACTGAGTCTCCAGTTCAGAGATGGAAATGTTTTGACTCCTTTCCCCAGCCCACCCTCAGACAAACCTGCTCAAAGGGGCCAGTGAACCCCAGAGTTACAGAAATCTTCTCTCCCCTCCTGTCCCCTGAGCTGGAAAGGGCAGGGGAAGGACCCTTGTTCCAAGTGGCACTGGAGTCCTGTGCCCTGGGAGAGCCATTCCCCCATTCCTGCTCCTTCCCACGGCAGCACACACAGGATACCCCAAAGCCCAGTGCCACCCCCATAGCTGCTCAGCCCCGAGCAGACCAGGTGCCTTCACAGCCCCAGACCACCCCCACTGACCACTGACCACTGGGGGACTCGGCATTGCATCCTAAATAAAAGATTGACACAAATCCTGCTGTCCTGATTAGCTGCCCATCTAATCCCCGTGATGTCAGCAGGGTTTTGCCTGGCAGGATTTGGCCTATTGCCAAAGAGCTCTGGGTTTTATTGTCCTGGCTCTGGCTGGTGGTGGCAGGAGGAGGCTGCAGGTGTGAGCCTGCAGGAGGAGCCTGCACTGGCATTTCAGATATCCAGCAAAATTCACTGCCAAGTTTTGTTCATCTTTGTGGGAAAGGTGTTTCCTGAAGAATGCAGAAAAATCCCACCCTGCAGTTCCTCCTTAACTACACAGCATGTACATATATACATACATATGTGTCTGGGTTTGATTATATCTATGTGTATAAATATATATATGTATGTATATAGAGCAATTATATTGTTTTCATGTTTTCTACAAGCACAGTTTCTGGGGCTGAGACAAGGTACAAGTGTGGTGGGGGGAGGAAAGGAAGAGATGGAAAGAGAGGAAACTGCTGCTGCACACAGCAGCTCTTGTCTAACCCCCATTTTTTACACTGATGGAATGCACCCAGCGACTGTTTCTACTATTTAAGGAAAAAGGTTCCTATACAAAATCCTGTGGTTTTGAAGTGATCCTTTTATAGGCATAAAAAGATTTTTCCATATCCCTCTGTTTGATTTCTTTTTTTCTACTCAGACCTGGCTACTCAAATAGATATTTGCAGAATAACATGCACTGGAATCAGACACTTCATTCCTATTCTTGGCACTGGAGATCAAATATCCCACCAATTTACCTCATAAAGCCACATGGATATAAACTGAAGTTAGTGTAGCTGTAAGGCAGTGCAAGAGAGAGTTGAATTTTGTCCTGCACCCATCCAAGGGATTTTGTGCTGGCAATGACCCACCACAGAATTGAATGTGCTCTGTGTTCCACAGCAGGTTTGCCTCTCTCTGTCTTCTCAATGGTGGTGAATATTGATGGTGTTTGTCCCATGGTTTGGAATAACCGTGTGTTAACGTCAAGTTAATAATACAGGGGTTTAGGGTGCAAATCCTAAAGAGCAGTTGGATGCAGCTGCACCTGGAGCAGGGACCTGAGCCCTTATCCCTGCTGTCCCAGAAGTGGGAAATGCAGCATTCACCTCTGCTCAGGCCCAAAACGTGGTGAGCACGTTGTGGACAGTGAGGTGCTGGCAGTGCTGTGTGACAGGGCTGTGCTGTGGGGTGTTGGGGCTGTGGCTGGAGGCTCTCCTGGGGGAAGGCTTGTGCAGGCAGCACACATCATGTGCAGGGTTTCAGGTGGGATGCACACAGCCCAAGGGCAGGTGCTGAGCTGCTTGGCCCAGCTAAAATCCTGGGATGTGAAGCAGCAAAGCAAACCCTAGGGATTTACAAGCAACTCCTGAGACCCCCAAGAGTTCCCTGTCTCCCTCTTCAGGCAACAATGTCCTTGGGGGCATCTGGGCACAAGGGCTAAACTGGGGATCCAAAAGCAGCATTGCATGGCTCAGTGCTTTGTAAGGACCAACACAACCTTTAAGTTATTACTCCAGCCTGCACAGCCACATACTGTGCTGGAGGTAGCTTTTCTGCACAAAACTACAAGCCAAGGGATTTACAGAGCTCCAGTAGCCACTCAGGGCAGATGTCTATTATCTCATCACATACATATGCTGCAGGATGATGCTGGAGCTAATACTTTCCTTCACCACCACAGAGACACGCCTGGTACCACCAGCTTGTGCTGACATAAATAACAATCTGTCTGAGCATCTCCCCTACAGGTGCTGGGGGAAGGGGCAAGGACATGTGTTCCAGATGGAAATACAACCAGGGGCTGTGCCCTTGGTGGCTTTGAGTTATGTAATTTTATCTCAATGCAACCTGAGAGGAAGCGATTCCTCCACACACTGCATCATATTTGGCTGCCTGCTCACTTACTTTTTTATGAATGTAGGAGGACTGGTAATAGGGACGATGACAAAACTTCTGCAAAACAGCTGAGACCCCAGTATATCATAAAAAAATTAACCTGCTATTTGGCTCCCCCTTGTCAGATGAGGTATGTTCACTTTTCCCTGCCTTAAAGTTATGTAAATCTCTGACTTCAGAGGAATAAATTTTGATTTACTCCCACACTGAATGAGTGGGAAATGCTGAAGCTGAATTTTGGATCAGTGGTACAGGTCTCAACTCTACAGGCTTTCAGGACTTCCAATTTAAAATAATCTTTTAACTGTATATGAGGTCACCGTCACCACAGAAAATTATGTGATCCACGTATGCTTCCAGCTCATCTATAAGGAACAAGTAAGGCCAGGCTGAAGATATAATGACAGAATGGGGATGAAAAACTAAGTGGTGTCTGCCCACAGAGGGACAAATTCATGGCAACCTCCCAAATTGTGGGTGGTCTATTGTGCATTGCTCTAGTCAATGAGAACATTACACTCATACATGCAAACCTAATTTGAAAAAACAGTATTTAAACAAACAATGAATGTATTGTAACCTCATAATTCACACAGAACCTTGGCTATCCATACTTCCCCAGTTCATAGTAGTCTTCTCAAAATCCTGCAATTTGATTTTAAAAAAGGAATGCTGTGGGCGCTGAGTTAGTGTAGAAGTACACAAGACCATTGATGACTCTGTTTCCATCTACCCAGAGCATAAGGCAAGTAGGTGATTTATTTTTATTGGCACTGCTGGCAGATAAGCTTCCACTATTATGAAGTTGTCATAAGCTGGGTTGGCTCTGGCTGTCAGTCAGAGCATGCCCAGCAGAAAGCCTGATTCAGTAATTACATCCTCCTCAAGGATGTGTTGTGGAGGAAGGCTGTGATCTCTGCTTCTCCCATGGCACTCAGAAATAACTAGGAGTGCTCTGAGTCAACAAAGGGCTTGGACTGTTATTGGTTTTTGTAAATGTTGCAGCACATAATGGGATATCACAACTAGGCTACAACTGAATGAAAAATGTTCAAATTCAAATAACAACTAAATCTCGAGACTGAAAAATAGAAATACCCTATAAAAATGCTGAGATCTGGGGCCACCAACCCCTTTTACAGACTTCAACAGAGTGAGGGCAAGAAGAGCAAGCTGGGGCATCTTCATTTGGCTATTGGTCTCCCACCCTCTACAATATTAACACTGGGATCACCTGGACTCTGGAACTAAGAGGACAAACTTTTGATGGATATTCCCACTCTTGCCAAGTTGTAGCTAATTTATCCAAATCCTACCCTTTCCTTGAAGGAGACCTTGATTATCATGCAAATGACATTTTTACCCCGTTCATCTGAGATCTCAGGAGGGAAAGGAATTTTTTAAATTAAAAATTGCTAGAGAAGTCTAGCAAGCAAAAAGACCATTAATACAGATGGATGATCAGGGCTGAATATCAGATTATATTAACAGCCCTGAAGAATTTCTCCATAGCTTTAAATTTCTGTGCTGTGGGTTTATGTGTCTCCTCAGTAGCACTGACACTTCTTGGACAATGGCAGCCTACTTTGTACTCATTTCTGCTGTGAAAACACAGCAGCTCTCCTGCAGCTTCAAGGCCAACCACAAAAGCATCCCAAAGAATGGCAAATCACAGCTCCATATGCACATGCACATCCTTTGGGCAGGTCTGAAAGTATCTGTGGTGGAGAGCAGAGCTACTCAGGCTTTTGTGACTTAAAAATGTTCTTCCCAACAGAAGAATTTTGTCACTGTTTTATTTTAAGTCATTTGTGGCACAAAAATGTTGCTTTGGACCAAGTGTTTTGCAGTGTATTTTAAAAAGACAGTTGTAATTCAGGTCTACAATTTTTTAAAAATGAAATACCTTAAGAAATTTGAATATCATTTGTCCATCTTTAGTACTAGGTACATAACAATTCAACAAATATTTTAAAAGGGTGTTCTTTAGATTTTAGGGGTTTCTTCACCTTGTTTTTCTATCTCATTTGTATCACCAAAGGCTTGGCCCCTCCTGCCTTTCCCACCTTACAGAACCAGTTCATCTGAGAGGCCCCAGGACCTCCTCACTAATATCGCTAACATCACTCTGGTGCACTCTGCATTTTGGAGAGGGGTGAACATCCCCCGTGCCTGCTGTGCAGGGCAGGAGCTGCATCTGAACCTGATGGGACACCCCAGGTCACACCTCAGCCATGTGCTCTATCCAGGGCTGCCCCTGTGCTCCTTCTCCTCCCTGTTGCTTAGCCAGAGCTTTGCAAGGGTCTGAGTTTCCTCTAGCTGGCAGCTGGGCATGCTGCTTTCCTTGATGAAATCTGTTTGGAAATGGAAAAGATCTGAGGGCTCCCTCAGCTGGAAAATCAGATTTGGCTTACCTGAATGTCAGGTCATCTGGGCTGGAGTTAATAAACAGCTGGGGATGAAGAGGGACAAACAGTGATGGGGTGGCTTGTGGGAGGCTGTCAGATTGGTTTCCTGCAGAGTCTGGCCTTTGGTGCAGCCTCAGCCACTCTCTGAGCCCCCCTGCCCTGCCAGCAGCCAGTACTTGCCTCGGTAAAGGGCAGCTGGTGCTGGGACAGAGCCAGCTTGTCATGTGTCCCAAACCCATGGGGACATGGTGGCCTTGGAGCACCTCTGGCTGTACAGAGCCACACGCTGCCCTGTGCAGATGGACTGAGAGCACAACCTCATGAGCCTCCTCTTGGGGGAAAATGAAACATCCACCCTGTTGCTTGTCCCTGTCAGTCAGCTGGCCAGGCCCCACTGCTGCTCGGCTACCACAAAATGGACCCAGGCTCACCCTACCTAACCACATAGCCAAGGCCCTCTAAAAATGTGTGTAGAGATGGAACAAAGTGGATTATGCAAGGAAACCTTCCTATGCAGTAGCTCTGAATACGCTGAATTGCTTGAGGTTCTGCTCTGTCTGTGCTGTGTGTGCTTACCTCCCCAGTGAACCCTACACATCCTCCTTCCCTGGGCAAGTCCTGCCCAGCATGGAGCCTGAGCACCCCCACACTGAGCTCAGTTTCTTCCTAGGGAGGGAGAAAAAGGCAGACACCCCCATGTGCCGTGGGCTGGTTCTAGGACTGTTTGCACAGGCAGGGCTGTGCCCACACTGTCAGGAAGCTGTGCAGGGAGATATCTTGCTCTGGAGGAGGAGACAGGGACAAAGACAAAAAAATGCAGAAAACCACTGAAAATGTGACTCCTGGTTACCATGGCTGTAATCCTTCTCATTACACCTCAACGCTGCAGCTGAAAGAGAGAGAGAAGTGGTTCAAGGCAGCCAGGGGCTCTGCCATGGGGATTTCATGGTCTTCAGAGGACATATGGGGTGACAGCAGGTGTTGCAAGGGGCTGCTCCAGGCAGGCACTGGTTAGACACTGCTCCTTCCCAGAGGAATTCTGGGGCCCTGCCATGCCTGGGTCTGGACCCCTTCTGCTGCCAAGGCATGAGTGTCCCTGGAGCAGGGACCTCACCACTGCATCCTCCACCCCTCCTTTTGGGCATCACACCATGAAAAGGACACAGTGGGAAGGCACTGCTGGAGGTCCTCTTGGGGTTCAGATCACCAGCCCTTACCATGTTTGCTCATCTCTTTCTAGTCAAAAACCAGATTATTCCCTTCAGCTGCCAGAGGCTGAAAATAAAAATGAGTCAGATCTGATTTTGTATCACTGCAGTCAGACTTTCTGTGCTGTGCAGGGGAAACAAAGAAAGGTGAAATCCCTGTAGGGAAGGATTTGCAAAATTCTGTGGGAAATTGGTTTTACAGATAATTGTTTCCTGCTGAGGGGATATAACAGAACTTTGCAGAAAAGCTGCCCTTTTCAGCAATATCCACTGCAGCGTACCCAGGCACAGAAGTCTGTCTCTAGCATAAATATGCTCCACTGCACATTTTCCTCTTGCACCTGAAATTTAGAATTGGTTAATTTCCTTTAAAAGAGGTTAATTTCCTTTAATTTCCTTTAAAAGAGACATCATAGTGTAAATGATAAACCTGTTAAATTACAAATGAGGTGAAATTGTGGGTGCTTTGGCCTCTAGAGCACCAAGGCTTTGATTCTTAATTGTACCTGTTGAGACTTGCCAGTTGAAAACATGAAGAGAAAACTATTGACTATCAGAAGAAAATCCCTGCTCTTAGGCAGGTTCATGCTGCCAGAAGGCACCATTTTTTTCATGTTTGGCTGAGCATAAAAAAAGACACTTATGAGCAGCTTCTTTTTGTATCTAGTTCCCAGTATTTTGAGAGTGTGTCCTTTACTTCTCCCTATTGAAAGTACCATGTTAAAACAAGTCAGCATGAATAAAATAAATATGACAATTAATGTAGTTCTAGCTTTTACCATTGCATACAGTGATGGATATGCTTATACATATTAAAAAAAAATCAATTTTTCCTCTAAGCCAAGACACTGTTGGTAGGCTACTCTGAGCTACAACAATGTTAACAGAGGATGGGAGAGCAGGTCCTCAGACAAGCTCCTCTTTATTCTTCCACTGACCTTACCAAAGCAGAATGATGGCACTTGCTGAATCAGAGACTGCTGTCCATTGAACAAAGCCCTCTTGCTCGGCTCTCTCTGACAGCTCTGAACTTTGACCAGAAAAAAGAAAACTCTGCTTATAATTATCACAATAAGACCTAAACCAAGAGCACTGTGACTGTTTTATTAATAGTGTGCTTTGCTGCTTCCAACCTTTGCAAAATCTGTGTATCTGGCTCTCCAAAAATATTACTACTTGGACCTATTTCATATGGACTGTGAAGGATAAAGACATTCCTGAAAGCTCATTTGCCAGCTCTGCTGTTCTGCCAGCAGCAGTAATTTGAGAAGGAATCATGGTGCCTTTGAAATCTGGATCACAGCATGGCTGGAGAATGGGGCCCAGCCAGACACACATGCATGGACAGACCTACAGGAGATTCATTTTCTGTCCCACAGTAGCTCTCATCTTCCCTCTTCTGCTGCTCTGCAGCTTTCCTGCTGAGGACACATGTAGGCAGAGAAGACACCAAATCTCATATTTGAAATAATTTCAGAAACATCAGGCTCTCCTCCTGATTGTGGGAAGAGGTGCCAACTGCAGTAGGCTGGAGCAGGAAGTGGCTCAGATCTCATGTTTTCCTTACACATCTCAGTAATAGCTTTTTGAAGAACTAGAGCATTTTTGCAGAACTGAAGGGTGCTGATGGCATCTATTTTAACATGATAAACCTTGTTTGTCGCCCCGAATTTACTGGCTAGCAGATCAGCTCATCTGTTAGATGGGTCTGGTGGCTCCCTGACATCATCAGGAGCAAGTGTGTTACATCAATTAAGCCTTTTACAGCCCAGCTTGGATTTGGGTAAAGAGCAGCAACTGAAGGGCTTAATGAGGAAAACAGCTCTTGCATGTAGAGCCCTACCTGAGATATGCATTTGAAAAGTGCAAGTGTCTGTCACACACAGCCCTAACTGCTTTATCAGACAAGAGGAGAAACCTGGGAAAGCTCAATGTTCTCATGGCAAGACACATGAACGTGGTTGAGAGATGTCTGTCAGAGCACCCAAACATGCTCAGGGATGTTGCCAATCCAAATAACCAATTCCCAGCACATGTGCCTCAGTTTGTCATCTATTCAGAGAGCTTCCTTGGAAGTAACTGGTTTCTTCAAGAGCAAGATGAATAAGATGTAGTAGAAGAGCAACTATGCTCTTTCTCATTCCCTGCAAGTCACTGGAATTTGATAACCAGATTTCTGTTACTATTTTGAGCTCTATCTTGAGAAAAGAGGCTCATGGACAGACATACTCTGCAAAGTAGTAAAAGAGTTGGTTATTGGAGGAATTTTGTACTTTGTTAGGAATGCCTTTAAGCTGTTCATGTATAGATTTATATTGATGGGTGGCAGTATGAGCAGATTTGAGCCTGGCATCCTGTGACCCACCCACCTTCTACAGAAGCAGCAGATGCTAGACCTGACTCCACCATTCCCTATCAGGTCAGCAGTAGCAAGGGCAGTGGAGGAGAGATCACCCATTTTCTGTGAAGGGTATCTTCATCACCTCTATTGTGGACCCCAGTTAGGAAACAGGAGAAGGAGTGTGGTACATGGGGGAAAGTGTACTCAAGCCAGACTAGTGGCAGGCTCCTCCCTCGTCAGCATAAAATCACATTTGTGTTGTATTCTTCATGACCTCTGGCTGCAAAGAGCCCCACTGTGGCTATACCAGCTGGGAAGACCAGCAGTGGCCACAGTTTGAGCAAGAGCAGCTGTGGTTGCTGAATTCAGAGCTCAGGCACAGCTGCAGAGCATCTGAGTATCCCAAACACAACCACCTCATGTGCAGGGCTGGACAGCACAGACACAGCAGGCAGGCTCTGCTGGCCAAGCCCAGTCAGGATGACAGCACCTAGAGTCAACCTACTGCTGAAGTCCAGGTTTTTAAAGAGGTTCAGGGAAGGGGTGTACAAAAGGGGAAACCTAAGTCCTTAGGCAGCTGTGAATCGTTGTCTTGGATTTAGGCACCGAAGTGCTTTTTTGGACTTCATCCCAAACACTTCATTGAGTGAGTGTTGCATTAACAGCAGCCCAGTCAGAGGATAAGCAGCAACAGAAATGCTCCAAGCTGCTACTTTAATGCATCCTAGAATGTGAACAAATGATTGTTGCAGAAACAGCTGTTCTGGGTTACGGTGTCATTGCCCCAAGTTGTTTCCTTCATCACTTGTATGAGGAAACACCCCTCAGCAGAAGTTCCTTCACTACAAAACCATCAGCCCAGTCCAGTCCAGAAATCTATCCAGGCTAGAACCACTGACTTGGTGTTGAAATGGGCATGCAGCTCCCACTATCCATACATCTGATTCTGTTAGGGGGAAAGGTGGCTCCTGGGGGGTAGAGGAGGACAGCATCTTAAAGCAGCATTGTTATTGCTGTAGGGATTGTTTGCCTCTATTTTTAAATTTGGAGTGGCCACTTGTAAGGACCTGACAATTTTTGCAACTCAGTCTTCAGCTTCCTTTCTGAAATACGTCAAGGACCTATATGGTTAGTGGTGCTGCTCATGACCACTAAGTTCATGTTGAATAGAAGAACAACAGAGGCTCTTCTAGAAATGATGGGAAGCAAAAGATAGGGCTGTGTGTGCCATTTTTCACTTTAGGCAAGCATATTCTGACTTTGGAGGATACAGGTTCAGGTGAACGCTGCCTGCAGGGCACAACAAAAGACAGAGCTGAAGTAAGAAGATCCAGTTCTATTTTAGCTTTCCCCTTGGAGTGGGTGCAGCTTGACTTCTCTGATGTAGGCTGCCTGGCTGTAAGTTGCACTTAGAGGGGAGGGTTTAATCTCCTTTCAAGCAGCCGTTCTTTTGTAGGCTGGCTGGCTGGCTGCTTTTCTCCAGAGCACTCCAAAACAGCTTGAACAAAGAATCTTCCAGGTTCAGGTCTTTGTCAGGTGAAGGCAGATCTTGTGAGATCTCACTCCATCTAGATAGGGGAATGTGGGACCCCCAGAATAGGGACTTGCCTGGGGGCATGACTCAGTTTGGGCACAGTGGCGATGTGATTAGAGTGTGTGTGGTGGAAATGTCCCACAGCACCCTGGTCTTTAAACAGCCTGTCTCCTCCAAGGGATGCCTGCATGGTGCTTCTGCATCACAGTGCTACAACATGCCCAAATGTCAGGGGTGAAGCTTGATCCAGGCAAGGAAAGGATGTGATAAATAAGGCTTCAGTGGTGTCTGTTTCTCACCCGACATAGAGAAAATATGGTGAGGTAGAGGTGTAATTTGCACTGATGGGTCTGGAAGTCTTTTAGTGAATTTGGGGTTGTATAAATTGTTCAGAAGGTGACTTCTGAACAAACCCACCTAGCATAATGCACATGATGCCTTTTGATTAATCTGAATTAGGCTCTGCCTAAAAAATCTATTATTTTGGTGCTTGGTTCCATTTTCTCTCTGGTCCTGGAAGGAAGGAGAGAAATGGAAAAATTCAGCTTGATAAGGAAAGTCTTCTGGTAGGAGAGCTTGAATTTCTCTGCCTTCCAAGCAAGATTTCTTTGTAGTATCAGTATAAACTTCTACAACATAACTAACAGATTTCAGTGACTTTCAAATCCAAATGCAGTCCCTACAGACCTGCAAACCTTCATGGTGCAGGCTGACATTCTGGTGCTGGTGCTGCAATCCTTTGTACAGTTGCTGCAATTTAAAATGTTGTCAAGCAAAACTGTGTTTCCATAATGCTGCTCAGATAAGTTCTTGGTACCAGTACTTTTCCATAAAAGTATCTCCTATCTCTTCAAGAAACAATTCCAGTGGAGAGTAGGTAAGAAATGGGGATGACATCAGTATCTGCAGAAGTGCATGTAAAAGAATAAGAGAGCAATTAAGAGTTAAATTCAAGACTAAAATATCCATGCCCAAGGTAAGTTTATTGCAGTGGGACTGAAACATAGCCCCACTCACTCCACTGAACCTGTCTACAAGCAGGTAGAAAGGAAAAAAGCAGCTTGGAAAGCTGACTCTGTACAGGGTTGCTCTTCACAGCTGTATTTTTCTTTTTTTGGTTTTCTGCATGAAGCAGAGGTGGGTCTGTACCACCCCCACAGATAACAGCACACTCCCTGTGTGATTTCATAGCCCAGTCAGTCATAGCAGAAAAGATTTCTCTATGAAGAATGGATTTGAGTCATAATCCCCTGACCCTGCGGCCCATCCGAGACGGCCGTGACAGGTCACTGCTCCCTGATAACGACTCCACGCACTGCCGAGCTGGTGAGCTGCTCTGGGGCGGGTGCACATCCCTGGCCTCCCTCCAGAGCCCTGGGATCTGTGCAATCTCCAGTGTCAAGATGTGTTTGGATACGGAAAGCCGCGACACTCTGTTCTATATCAGAGAGATAATGGGAGCATCCCCTCGCTCGCGGAGACAGATGCCTGGTGCTGGGTGTTGAGCGGCCAAGGCCCTCCGTCTGTGGGCTTTCTGCCTGCTCTTTAACCCTGCATGACAGTCACTTCTTCAAGGGGCTGGTTTTTGGAAGATAAACACAGCTTTCCTGGTTCAAAAATTACAAGTCATTATCCTATTTTTTTCTTTAACTGAGGAAGACTGTAATTTCAGCTTTTGGGTGAGGCTCTCTGTGGGAATGCACTGACATGAAGGGGTCTTGCAAACTCTTGTTGAACTTTTTGAGTGCTCCCATTACAAACAAGCCTTTCTTTACCCTGCCCTTGCTGCTGTGCTCAAATTCTCTTATTAAAAATACCCAAACAACCTACTGTAGATAGCTTTCTCCCCTTGATCTCATAAAACCAGCTCATGTAGATCCACTGGAGGGAGGCAGTATTTCAGAAAGGGCAGTGCTGTCTTTTGAAATAAGATTTGAAAACTTATGTTACCACAGCTAAAAGCTGAAATTGGTGAGTTAAATAGCTATTAATTCAGTCCTTATGGACTTAATAGTAACTATGACACAAAGTATTTTAAAAAAGAGCCTTTTTATTGTGTAAAACACAAATAAAACACACATTTCAAGGATGCTCTCCCCTCCCCGGGGTAACCTGTGCTCCCCAGGGAAGTGCTCGCTGCAGGGACTCCAACATGAGTGGTACCCAAAGTATGGCAAGTGCTGGGGGAAGGACAGTCACCCAAAGGCGTTTATCTCCAGCCTCCTGAGGGCAAGCAGGAGGACTTTGATGCCAAAAGCAGGCCCACAGCCCATGGCCACTGATCTGACTGCCCCTCCTGCTGCATGCCTTTGCCTGCTGCACACGGGTGTCTCAGCTCAGAGGTGCTGTGCTCTCTATATGGCTGTAACTGGGCTTGGGAGAACGGGATAACCTGCTCCAGGCAGCTTTGCTTTATTTTCCTAATAATTACAGTCTGACCAAAGTTTTGAAGGGTATAACCTTTCCAGATTATTTATTGATGTTTACTGCTGTAGCTATAGGTTCTTCTGCCATCAGTATATATTCTTGTTTGTTCCTAATAAACCCCAGGGCTTCAGTTGCCTCTAAATAGCAGTGATTTCACAGTGTAGATGTATCACTGTAAATAAATAAGAATCCTCTTATCTGTACTGTATTTGCCATCTTCCAGCTAATTGTTTATACATCTATGCTCAGGAAAGGGAGAAGACATTCCCAAATGACTTCTCGGGTTTCTAAATTACTTCACATACCTTCATCACTCTGGCCTTTGTGTTTCTCCTCCCCCAGATTCTCCCCTATTTAAAAGTCAGTTCTCCCAGATAAAGACCTGCTCAGCACCCATTATGTGTTTGCAAGTTAAATTATCTATATTAATAAGAATATGATCACTGCTGTTTTGAAGATGAAGTTGCTTCTTTTTCTTTTTTTCCCCAAATAAATTTGAAATTCATTTAATGAAAAAGGCAAAAGATTTTTAGCGAATGCCTGTGGGTAAACTCAGTTAGTTTTCAGTCTTCATTGTGACTCCAAGAGGTCAGTATCTGAACTTGACATGGTAAATCTGGAGTCACAGTGGGGTGGTACTGAGCTATAGACAGACATTTGGTGGGACAGGGATAACCACTGCTTGACTAGACCTACTCTGGGCATCAGGCATGACACAGTGGCTGCTGAGCACTCACAAGCAAAGGTGAAGTGGGCATTTCCCCTGACATCATTAACACATTGGGGTAACTCATGAGATCTGACCAAAGGCTGTTCTTCTTTCTGCTTATTTGAAGTCTGTTTTCCTCATTCACTAGCCCACACAATGATGTTAATAGGATCTACAGCTCTTGCTAATTTCCTATTGGAGACATCAAGTTAAAACCTGTGCTTGGAAAAAGCTGCACACCCCTCACTTCCCAGTGTCTGTGAGATTTCCCTCCTTATCAAGTGAAGCTCATATCTCTTGCAGGAATGCCAATGTGGCAGTCATAGCTGAGCCTGTGTAGCTTCATAGAAATGGCTGCTGTAACATCTGTAATGTACCACTTTGTACCCCTGTATGTAATGCATCAAATCTACAGTACTTTATTAAGCTAATGTAGGAATTAATCTTCTCTGGAGGAGCAAGCATTCAAATTTCAAACTCAGAAAAATAGAATAGATACAACATCAACATGCTTTGCTACTGTGTAACTATTCTCCTTTCATTTCCCCTACCTTTGGGTATGACTCTTCCTCCCCTCAACACCTTCCTGAGAGGCCAGCTGGAGCTTCTAATCCTTCTCAAGAGCTTTTCAGCTAAATGACTGTACAAAAATTTTAGTCAAGAAACTCCCCTGAAAAACAAGGCTTAACTGTTCTGTTCCTCAGCTGGGTGACAGGGGTAATTATTGTGATAACTTCCCATCTCTCTTGGGTGTTATGATGAGAAACTCATTAGTTATTTTCTGAGCCAAGTCCTTGAATGAAAGAGCTGTAAGGATTGTTTTAACAATATTTAGCACTTCAAAAGTTTTGGAAGCTCTACCTAATTTTCCCAAATGTAAACCAGCTAAATTCTGCAGGGTAATTTACGTGCCACATCCCTCAGCCTTTTCGTCAGTCTTCACAATGCTCAGGAACTCACACTATATGGGTGTACGCTTCCTCTGTGTAAACTAGTCTTTTATTTTTAGCTTTTTCCCCCATTTTTTCCTCTCTCCAGCACACTTTCATGTGTCATACTTTAGGACTTTAAGGTATAACTGACAGACATGATAGCTGTGTCTTAAGGAAAATATTCTCCATCGGTGCAATATTTCTCTTTGCCAGCAGCCTGTGGCTAAACACCTTATACAGACACCAACTGCTGTAAATGAAATCATCTTTGCAGAATGGTCACCATCCAACATCATGAACTATTTGCCTCTATTCAATACACACCACCCCATCTGCTTTTTTGGGATGCTTAGGACCAATAAAGCAGTTCAAGAAAAGAATCCCTGAATACCAAAATACAGCTAAAGAAGCATCAGAGAACTGGCAAATGAAAACCTCCCTTTCTCCACAGCAATGTTGAGTGTTTCCCTTGATGTAGCAATAAAATATCTAAAGTTTCTCTGTTCCAAGCTAAAAAGAGGTGCCAATTGTATAAACAGGTGATTACTGTAGGGATGGGCAATGTGAATTTTTTCTTCCAAAAAGGTAATAGCTGTTTTGTTTATGACTAGCAGCTGTTCTGAGTAAGTTCAATATATCATGGCTGTAGCATGCCATATATGATGGACAAGAGGAAAAAATAAGCAGGGGTTTAATAGCACATCTGTGGCTAGTTAGTTATGGTAAACTTCAGGTATGTGGTGATTTCAGCATATGTTCCTAAATATTTTCCTGGCAACTGGATCTAAGACAAAACCTGTTACAGTCTTTTGGGGAGTAATTAATGCACCTAATCACTATAACCCCGCCAAATTAAGAAAAAATCTGCTTGATTTCACTGTAAAAAGCACTGATGAATGATCACCTCCCGGAATGACACCCCAAGCCTGCAACAAGTTCTGTAGGAATGGCAGGAAAGTTTTGACCCTGAACAGTGACACTGCTGATGGGACATAAAACATAAACAGAGAACTCCTGATCAGGGAGGGTTTGAGGCCAGAGAGAATTATAAAGGCATAAAGCAGCAATAACTTTCATCGAGCAGAGCACAACTTCCCATTCACTTGTCACAGTGATGACACGCTGCAGTGCAGTTGCTGAAGGGTTGGCTGGTGTGCAGCATGCCTCTGTGTTTTTCCTTTTCCCTTCCCTGTAAATTAATTTGTCTGTATTTCCCCCATCTGGCCTGTCTTACTCATGTTTCTGTGTTTCTGCTTTCCACAATTTCTGTCCATAATGGCCACTTGCAGGCAAGACTTGCAGGCGCTGCTGTTCATCTCCCAGGGAGCCAAGTCCTGGTGTTCCCTGCTTGCCCAGGCATGCAGACCTGCTCTGCCATGTCCCACAGGATCCTCATCTGAACCTGCCTGCTGTGACACATGGGATGCTCTACTTCTTGCTGGCTTCACTCAGCCCCACTGCTCTCCTGCCCGGATACCCAACTTCGTGCGCAGAGCCACCATCAGCTTTTGATCCAAGATTTCTTTGGCCTTCTCCTTGCAGGGGGACAATAATGGTTCTCTCCTCTCTTGCCCCATTGAGTTATGCTGCCCCATCACACTGATTTTCACCCATCTCAGGAGTCCTACATAGCAGAACAGTGGATTTAGTGCTCTTTTCCACAAACTCCATTTGCATGCTTCTCTTTCAGTCACATTTAGTTCTTTCAGTCTTTTCAAGGATGGAGCTCTAAACTCAAAAATGTTTGGCTATGATACCCTTCTCTGCAAAGAGCCAGGAGAGGGAGACCTCCTCAGGCAGCTGCAGGACTGTGGGCTTTGCGTAGGAGCAGTGTTGCATCAGTTGTGCCATCATTGACCATCAAAAAGCAGAATTGCTTTCCTGCCTCCTCTGCTTTCCTTCATCTTTACCCCTCTCCTGGCAGTCTGCACTGCAGCAGCAACCTGAGACCACAACCCCACTGATCTATGCATTGGGCAAAGGCAAAATCAGAAGCAACGTCTGCCCAAAGAACTTGCTTTCTAACAGGCAGAGGGCAAGATGTAGCAGGAGCAAAGGGAGTCCCTGAAAGCTGCACTGATGCTGAGAAGCACAGCCCTCAGACTTCCCAAAGCACAAACTAATGGCTTCATGTATTACACCAACCCTCTGGGCAAACCCCCTCGGACATGAATTGGGGCTGCCAGCAATTAACAACTATTTGTTAATTGCTGGCAGCCCCAATTCATGGCAGCCCAAGACATCCCTCATATTGTCTCAAAACCCATGTTTGCTTTCTGGTGTCTGACTGTTGAGCTATGTTCAGCTCATGTTTTCAGGTTTTTCTCTGTGACAGGAGACCTAGGGCCATAGGCATTGTTTTCTTTTTTTAGGAGTTTTTGCTCTGTTTTTTTTTAACTTTAAGGTCCTTTGACTTCACTCAGGGGAAATCTTCAGTGGCTGCAGGACTCCAAAGAAATCTGCTGGAGTGTCTCCTTCCAAGGACTGCACCTTCCTTTGCAGCCCACAAAGTGTTTCCAGAAGAGATATAGCAAAAGTTAGCCCCAGGTGCAGAGATTCAGCTCTGAGGTGTGCTGTCCTCTGTGATTTTATCATGTTCTCTACAGGCAGTGACATCAGGAAGACAAAAAGGTGTCCCTTCTCTTCTCTTTGACATTGTTGAGTAAATGGTCCAATTTCAAATGGTTCAATGGAATAGTCCAGCCTGTTCCCCCCATCCTCCCCCTTTTCCTATCCCCTAAATCCAGGGCCAAAGCAGCTTTCCCAACAGAGAGCCTTGAGCTCCAGGAACAAGGGCCTGCTCTGTGTGGTGCACCATGACTACCCAACTGGAGCAAAAGCTTTTGGCTCAGGAAGAAGGGATGTAAACAGGACTGTCTCCTACAACCAAGGAGAACAAACAGCTCAGAGCTGCAGCCATGCAGATGAGAAAATCATTCTGGAAATTTTTTCTTACAACACAGTGGAGACAGGTATTTAAAAACCCCAGAACTCCCAAATTGCCTGTCAGAGTCAAGATATTTAAATAATAACCCATAAATTGTGGCAGCACGGCTTCCTTGATGGAAACCCTTGCTATTGTCACACCCACATGAAGGTGCTCTGTGACAAAACCTAAACCTTCTACTGATTGACTGCTGTGTCAGCTACAAGGCTTTACCATGGGAAAATACGGGTGTTTCCCAACCAGCAAAGCCACAAAGAACTTCTCAGGCACCCTGCAGAGACAGGGTGGAAGGGGTGTTGCTGAAGGTCCCCCTGCTGCTGGTGGCATTGTCCTTGGTGGCTACATTATGTGTCAGCAGCTGAAGGCTCAGATCGTCACTGCTGGAAGACAAAAGGAGATGTCCGCAGAAAAGCAGGTCAATGACGATTACTCCCAGAGCCCTGTGAAACCAGGGCACCAGGAAACCTGCATTCAGGTCTGGGCTCTCCTGCAGACTTCTCCCGTGACCTTGGACTCATCATGTAACTTTACTGCCCTTGTTTTCTCACTATTAACTGGAGCACATATTGAATAGGACTCAATTTATGAACATGTCTAAAAGCGCTTTGATAGCCTGGGGTAAAAGTCAATTAAGACAGGGCGAGCAGTTGATGGGCCCAACCAATTATTAAAGTAAATGATTCACAAACATACTCTTTTTGAGAGTGTCATTAAACCAAAAGAGATTTGCAAATTATTCACCTGTTTCTAGAGGCTGAATAAATCATGGGGACGGTAGAGGTGGGGAAGCAGTAGAGGTTTCTGAAGCAGCAATACTTCAGAAACGCTTGAAAACCACCTTGAAGATAAGCCCTTTGGATGCATAGCCCAGTGCCAGCAGGAACAGCAAGTTTCGGAAAGCTCTGCTCTTGTCCCTCTCCATCCTCGACAGATGGAGATTTTCCTTGCGCTGAAAAAGTTGACGTCGTTCATCTCAGCTGATCCACGGGTTGTGCTCAGCTGCGGAGAGGGCAGGAGCTTCCCGCTGAACTTCTGGGAGCAAACACGCTGCCTCCCGCAGCGGCTGCTGCCCCGCTGCCCCGCGGAGCCGCCCGGGGCGGGCCGGGGCGGGCCGGGCGCGGAGCGCGGGCGGAGCGGAGCGCTGATCCCTCCCGCCCTACCCAGCCCAGCCCGGCCCAGCCCCGCCCGCCGCGGGCTCCGCGCCTCCCGCACCGCGGCCGCCGAGCGCGGCGGCCCCAGCCGCCACCCGCGGGTCCTGCGCGGCCGCCCGGAGCGGTGAGTGCCGGCGGGTCGGGGAGGGGGCGGCGGGCAGCTGCAGGAGGCGGGCGGGGGAAGCACGGCGGCGCTCGGAGGTGTCCCGGAGCGGGCGGCGATTCGCGGCTGTGGGGGGCACATCCCTCGGGTTCCCATCCCTTTGCACCTGCTCGTTCTTCTCCCCGCATTGACCGCCGTCTCTAGCGGGGCTCTGCCGGCATCCCCCGGAGCTCGCCCTGAGCCGAGGTCCCGGGGAAGTTGGTCGGTGCCGCTCGCCGGAGCCGCTCCCCTTCATTCGCCGCCGGTCGCTGCGGTCCCCTGCGCCCGGCACCGGAGCTCCGGCTGCTCTCGGCACCCACCGAGCCGAGAGGATGTGGCACCGGGGTCTGCAACACCAAGTGCCGCCCATCTCGGTGTTTATCTGTACTCCGATATTTACACAGTAGTCAAATGGATCTTCGGGATTTTTTTTCCTTTCTGGTAGTTGTTTTAAGCCATGTCCTGTTGCAAAGGAGACAAAACCCCAGCTGTTCTGTCAGAAGGAGATCTGTGCTGTTATGTCATTTCATAATTGCCTCAGAATTGCAAATCATAGTCTTAGTCTGCCACTGGCTCTGTGCCAAAGGACTCTTGCATCTATTAAGGATGGGTGGTTGTTTTTTCGGGTTTTTTTCCTTTCTCTTTTTTTTTTTTTTTTTTTTTTTTGATCAAGAGTTGAGAATAATAGCTTTTTATTGGCGTGGACCCTACACATTAAATTACTCCAGCCCATGTCTTTAAGTGAACACACGATGTAACTGTTTTAAGTCGTCAGTCTGATTCACAGAGTCAAGACATTAAATCTTGGCTAGTGACAATGAGAATTGTGTCCTGCTGAAAAGTATTCAACTGCACTTCTTTGCGTGAGCTGAAGCAGTTTCTCATTGTTACTTCAGAAGTTCCGATTCTGCCCAGAATGGCTGTTGCTTTTTGTGGGTGACACATGGAAAATAGCAACCTTCCGGCTTCAAACTAAAGAATATCAGATTAATGACAGAGAAGGGCTCTACAGATCAGAGATGCAGCCACTGCGAGGGCCGTAATTTGTGCCAGCAATTGGTTTGTAATCACAGAGGCTAGATCTGCCCTACCCTACTGTGCTGTGCAGTTCCACCACTCCACTCACCGTGGTACCACTTGGAGGAAAAACTTGTGGTCCTGCTAGCTGTTCACTTTTCCAAGGATGCTTAGGGCAGCGGGAGCAGGAGGAAGCTGAGGTGGACTGCTGCCGTGGGGTAGAGAAGCTGGGCATGGCCGTGCCCCTCAAGGCAGCATGGTCTCTAAGCTGTGCTACCGGAGCACATTAGAATACCAACTAGGATACCAATTTAGTCTGTCACTTCAAAGGCTGGGCCCTTCTGCATCCTCCCTTCCTATGCTGATGTTGAGTATTTCTCCATGTTGCAACATGTATTTGCCAGCTCTTGGAAATGATGGATCTTTCAGGGTTCACCAGGCTGTGTGTATCAACTGGCATATTACAGTACTATATTGTTCTTTGGATGCATAATTTCACTGGCCTCTTATGACCTAAAAAGCACACAGAAAATAAACAAGGGCATATTGTTCGGTGGGAAGGATGCAGAAAGTTCTTCTACTTTAGCTGTTAGTTAGGGAAACATTACTTTTAAGTGTTTCTCCTGATTGTCAGAGGAATGACATGGCACATGTGAGCTTGTTTTTTTGCCAAGCAAGCTCTGTTTGGAAGGTGAGGCATTTCTGAACTTCTTGGTCACCTTGGAAATAGTTACGAGTGCATAGCAAAGTCCTGCCCAAATCTTCTCTTCTAATTAATTTGGCCAGAGGCCATCCTAATTAACCTTGAGGGAGTTCAGGGGTGGGAGAGCTTGGTATGAAACAATTGTTCTCTTGTAATTTGCTGTTCACAATGTGTTGACCAAGCCACAAGCTGCATCTCTGAAATCCTCTGGGTCCCTTGCTAAAGCCATTACACCAGTTTGTTTGTTTTTTAACAGATGTTGATTTCTAATCCTTGAGTGGAAAGGGTTATCTTACTTTCTGCAACCTTGTTATTGTGCTTTGTTGCAAGGGCCAGTGGAGTTGGGCTTGCTGGGGAAACTTACTCATGAGTTCCAGCTGTGAAGGAAGGGGTTGGTCAGCCTTTCAGCAGTCCTGATGCGATTGTTAAGGTCTCTATGTGAACTGATGGCATCTTTTCACATCTACCTAGAAATAACCCTCAGTTCTGCTGGTATTGGCAGTGCCTGCAGGGAAAAAAAAAAGCTGCAGGAGCCTGTTTGCCCAAGAGTATTACAGTTAGGATATTAATGGAATTTGTCAGCCATAACTTGGACCGTCTCAAATGGTGAGGCAAGGGAAACATTCTGAGATAGTTGAAAAAAGGAAAAAAAGTTAAAGGCTGGGTTCTGCTTTTTGAAAATGCTGATGGCACTCTGCAATTCACTAAGAGCATAATGAAGAGGGAAAAATGAACAGCTGTTTCTGAAATTTCAGGATGGTCCATCTTCCCCCTTGTGATGATGACTGCTCACCTTGTTGGTCCGTGGGGCTTATCTGTGCTCAGGAACTGGGTCACCCTTCGCTAGCCTGGGCTTACCTTACTGGTGGGCAGCCCTGCCTGGCACACACAGTGCCTCAGCAGCACAGAAGTACTTGTGTGCAGCCTTCTCAAGCATCTGTCTAGTTTCTTTTCTATGCTAATCCATAAAAATGCTACTTTGGCGTTTGTTTTCTGGTGGAGCGAGGGGTCAAGGGGAAATCCTGCTGAGACTACCAGTCAGGACACACAGATCCAAGAAAGAAAGATCAAAGGCTTCTGTAATACAGGAAGAAGCAGAGGGTCAATCTGGAAGAGAGGGCATTTGATTGTACGTACAAGGGTAATATAAAAGGGATAACACACAGGAGAGGATGGTAGTGTCTGAAAATGAGTAAACAAACAGATGTGTAAGACTATGCTGAGAATTTATTTACTCCAGAAGACACAATCCTTATCTCTTTGAAAGAAGAGAAGACCACAGCAACCTTGGAACGCTTCTGCTCACAGCCACATTTGTGAGCAGGAGAAAGTGTTTGTTTGTGGATCCCTCCTCCGTGAGTCCTGGCCTGATGGGCTGGCCTGTCCTGCTGTGATTAGTAGGATGCTAATGTGTGTAATCCTTTTGATCACAGAGCCCAGGCTCTATAAGTCATGTCACTGTCACCTCAAAGAAGTTCAGCCATGTGATAGATCCCTTATTAAAAATTTTTGCTTTGAAAGATTTAATACAGTTATTACTGAGATCCTTTTTTCCTTTTTTTTTTTTTAATTTTGTCTTGTACAGATGGAGAGCTATTCTATTTAAAAAAAATACAGACAATAATACTTATTCATGTAGTACTAATGTGGGAGTAGTTTATTAGGACTTTGCCCATAGGTATTTTTGGTGGGATGATTAGCCCATAAGATCTTGATTTTAAGATGTGAGCAACAAATGTGATTCCTTGTGCTTGGTTCCACCAGAGTGGACTGCTCCATACAGAACTGTGAACAGCATGGAAACATTTATCTGAGTCCCAAAAAATATCCTCTTCTGCAGTTCCTTTTTGGGAGGGAAAGAGTTGACTAATTATGTTTTGTTTAATAAAATGTACTATTTTGTTCTCCTGTTGTGACAGACAAAAGCTGTCATTTGAGGAAGTACACCATATGCTACCAATTGGTGTAAGGACTGGTTATATCTGGAGCACAGAGTATCAGTGAGTGCTCTTTAACAATTGCTCCTTCTCTGGAAAAAAATCTGGACCAATTTCAGTGGACTAATGTACTGGTCTGTCATCAGTTGAAAGCAAGCTGTTGACATTTTGAAAACCAGCTAATACAAACAGTGGTATCTGTGCATGCTTGGACATATCCTCTCTCCCTATTATGCATTTACATCTATTTGGATGCTTATGAGCCTCAGCCTATCAGTGTTCAGTCAGGGCTGGATTGGTCCATGGCAAATTTAAAAATCAAACTTATTTTGGATACCAACTCCCATCCATGCACAGTCAGACATGTTTTTCAGCATTGTGTGAACCCAGTACTCAAACACCCACGTTACTTTAAAAAAATAATATATATCTCTCTACCATTTTTTCTTGGCAAATGTGAGAAAGCAGACTCTGAAACCTCCTGACAAATGGCAGCACCTGGAGAGCAGCTGTCACTCGTTGAGATCTGCCCCAGGAGATGCTGTGCACACTCTCTCATGCCATGGTGGGTTTGCAGATGCATCTGCAGCGGTGAGATACAAGACAGGAATAACCACCTTCTGAGAGTTGAATAAACTCTTTAAGACTTGCTCCTCTCATCCTTCCCACTTCCTAATTTTATTGGAGACACATTGTATCATTAATTTGTTCTCTGGCACAGTTCCTCCGGGATTTCAGTGAGGTCTTTTCGCTCAAAGAATGCAAAGAGGATGTGAGCTGTAATTTTCACTGTCTGTGAATCTCTGCATTAGAAAAAAAATGTGAACTCTCCTGCCCACAGGTAATGAGAGTTAAACGCAAAAATTCACATATTTCGTTTTAATTTCTTTGAGGTGAATGGGAGGGACTGGCCTGGGAAGACATGCAGAGCCAACATAGAGTTGGCTTATCTTCCAGCAATGACTTTGGCATGTCTTCCTCCCATGTAGTCTGCAGAGGTGATTATGCATGTAGCACTAGCAGCTTTGAAGCCTTCAGTACAGCATTGAGTGTAATGGGAACTTTCTTGAAGCTTTGCCTGGTGCGTATCTGTGATCTGATAAGAGGCCTTTGGTCAGGACCCCATTCTGGTGCTTCCACTCAGCTCCTCAGCTCATCTCCTCTCCTCAGCCAGTAGTGTTTTGTGTCTCAGCCTCCCTATCCCTCCCATCCCTGGAGGAGAGGCAAACTTTCTTTTTCTACCCCTGTGTCAGCCCTGCTTCCCCTTAGCACCCCCTTCACTCTTCCCTGCAATGAAGAGAATGTCAGGAAAGGAGAGTGCAAGGAGAGTTGTAGCAGGGGAGGGAAGACCACGTTGTATTTGAGGTGAGATGGCTGTTTGTAAGACTGAGAGGCTTGTACATAAGAGTTTTGTTTTTCTTGGAAATATGTGGGGCATGCCAACAAAACAATAACTTTTGTGGGAGGAAGGTTGAGGAAGAATATTAAAAAGTTTAGTTTCCATCCCAAATCCCTAGTTTCTGAGGCAGGATTGCTTCAGCTGCACCATTTCTGATTGATCTTCATTTAGTCTGTTCTTGAAAGCCTGTGTTGATTCTCAGCCTGCCAGCATAAACAGTAGATAGCTATCATTATGGCTAGACAGTTCCTCCTAATATCTAATCTAAATCACCCTTGCTGCCTCCATCTGCAGGGAGCAGGACAAGATTATCACTGCCTTTTAGCAGCCTGACGTATTTAAAACTTGTCATCTCTCATTCTCTCTCACCCTCATTCCCCCACACTTTTCTTCCAGCCAAAAAAGCCCACTTCTTGTACCCTCTTCTCTAGGGGTCACACTTGGCTAAATTTTTTATCATTCCTGTGAGAATCTTGCATGAGGTAGGGCCCAAACTGGATATAGGGCTGAGTGGAGTAAAGAGCCTGATGTGTGATGCTCCTCTTGATATGTGTACCAAGCCCTGCACTGCTCTTATCATGAAACCATAGAATTGTTAAGGCTGGAAAAGGTCTCTAAGATCATTGAATCAAATGTTGTCTTTGCTCTTTGTGACTCTAGCCCCAGAGACTCTTTTGCCGTACCGCTCCATTTTGTAGTTTTGCATGACATCTTTTTTCTTCAACATGTTCTTTGACTCCTGCCTGAATTGAATCTCAGTCATTCATTTCAGCCTGGGTCACTGATTTATTAAGATTTTATTCTACTTTTAATCTCTGAAAATGTTCACAGCATTCCCTAGAGATTTGTAATGGTAATCTTCCTCCTAATTTACAAGTCATTAATGGAGATATCGAATAGAGCAAGACCCCAGGCACAGCCTTTATGTGTCTTTTCAGGTTAACACTGGACTTAGTACTGTTCCTTGAGTACAGATTTGAAGCATTTGTATGCCTGCCCACGGTAAATTATACCTCAATTGTATTCACCTGGTTTGCATCTAAGACTATCACATGCATTCATCAAAGCTTTCCTCATTCCAACGTGTGACTTCTACTGTTTTTTCCTCCCTAGTCACTGTGCTCCCAGCTCCATCAAAGAAGAAAATTAAATACATTGGACTTAATTTGTTCTTGACAAGTCTGTGTTTTCTGTTTTCTCATGGCTTTATCATGTGGGAGTGGATGCAGCTGTAGTGCAAGGTGGCAAACAGAGAGATGGAAAATCTTGGATTGCACACTTGCTCCCTCCTCTCCCTCCTGCTCCATGATAAATCAACATTTGCTATAAGTATTTACAAGTGGATTGAATAATAATTTGTCTGATTTGATATCAAAGCAAGGCTGTTTGGTCTATGATACCCCAGATCTGTCTCCTTCCCCCTTTTGTTTGAAGTTAGATAATATGTTTGCACTTCACTCATCCTTTGAGAATATCTAGAAGGTATTTGCTCATGGCTTGGAGGCAGCCCTGACTAATTCCCTACTCCTTCCTTACTCCTAGCCTGCACTTAATTAAGCCCCTTCGAGTTGAATACATCCAACTTGCATTAATATTCTCCAATCTCTTTCTCCTGTGTTCTAGAGTATCTTTACATTAAATATCTAACATTTGATCATAGTGAACATTATTGTTGAAGGCTCTTCAAGCACATGAATTTTATCTTTCCTGATGGAGCGTGTGTCTGCAAGTCCACGGATGTGGTGCTGGTTGTTCCCATAGCAGAGGGCAGGGGCATGGCACTCCAGGGTGGCTGCATGCACAGCAGCACTGCAGCCTGCTGGTTACAGTCCCATCTGACTTTATTGTCCCCAAAAAGATGAAATTGGCAAGGTAAAAGCCTTGTTTAATGTGCTTTGGATAGGCTGTTTTATATGCACACATGCAAAACCAGAGTGAGAAAACTGAAGCAATTATAATGTCCAAAGCCTTAGATATTCTCCTGGGATGTAGCTCAGGGTTATATTTAGACAGAGCAAGTAGCACCATCCAGTATTAAAACAACCATAAGAACCTGTTTTCCATTGCTGTAGTCTGTCAGGCTTTTATCACTTGATCTGAGACTTTCAGGTTGTGTCTCTCTCTCAGGCTAAGTTTATTTTAATATTTTCAGCTAAACCAATTCAACCATTTCCAAGAAAAACTAGGAGGAGAGAAGGAATGTTGTTTTGCCCACATTAGACAGGGGAAAGAAAATAAATCCTCCAGCTTTTTGATTGAGAGCTGCTGTGCCATCACGTTCAGGAGCAGGATCTGTGGTGACAAGGCTTGGAGACATCTGTGCGTATTCTTGGCGGACTCATCTCTGTTTCGAGCTATTCCATTTTCTGAAGACTTTTCTCCCCCGGCCTCTGGTGCTGAGCAGCTCACTTGTGACCCAGCCCCGTGCTTGTGCCCGAACTGCTCCAAGGGATGTGCCAGCTGAGCATGCCTGTGTAGCCCCAGCCCAGGGTTGTGCTGCTGGAGTGGGATCATCCTTGTAATGACAGCTTCTGCTCCTTCCAGGTACAGCTGAGATGGGGTCTCAAATCTGAGAGCAGAGAGCAAGCACAGAGATGCTTCTGTTGGAAGTGTAGACAGGACAGAAGGGGTTCATCAGGAGGGGAAGGAAGAAATTGGGGTGATGGATGCAAACTGAGGACTGGGCAGCAGAAGCTGTGAGGAGTGCAGGAGGAAGGACAGGCTGACTACCACAGTGGTGGGCTGTGTGGGAAGAGTGGCTGAACTGGTGGGACCAGGAGACAGGAGGGCAGGGAAGGGATGCTGGAGGAGAGGGGGAGGATGATGGCAAGAAGGATGGGTGAGTGTGGGAAGGGGGAAATGAAGGCACTGGGGCACATGGTGGTGAGGAGTTAACAGGGGTGGGGGGAAATGAGGCTTTGTGGACAAAGTATTGGTGTTGGATTAGATGGACAGAGGAATGGAGGAAAGTGCAGTACACAAATTACTGCAATCAGGGTTTTTGGCTCATCCCCTGTCTTCATTGTGTGGACAGCTATTTGCCACACTTGGGTTGATGTGCAGAGGCCCCAGGTTCTTGCAGTGGTTGCTTTGAAAGTACCTAGTTCACTTTTAAAGAGAAATCCTTCAAAAAATCAGGCTATAAGCACTTCAGACTGGGTGCCTGGAGTGGAGAGGGTTGTTTTCACTTTAGTCTGTCTGCATAAATGCTTCTGTCTGGCACGTCTGATATGAAATGGGAATAATGTCATCCAGACATGAGTGAAGATAAGCTAGTTTAATGTGTGACCCATCTAGATAATATGCTTTGTAATTCAGATGCCTGTTAGTAACTGTGTCTTCAGAACAGTGTTTGAATAGGTGCTGTAGGGACAGCCCAGGAAGAACTAGCATCACCCACCCTGCACATCAAGTGAGGCAGGAGTCCTGCAGAATTCAGTAGCCTCAAGTCATGTAATTACAGACCGCAGCAAATTGTGTGTCCATGCAGGGTGCCTTGATTATGGCAATTCTTGATGTTGCATGCTTCATTTTGCAGTATGAATCACATTCCTTCGATTTTCCTTTTCTTGAAAGTTGTACAAAATCATTTACATTATTGTTATAAATAGTTCTGCAGAGGGCAAATCATGTGCAAGAAGGACTTCAGGGGTTGTATTCAGCCAGTTAAGGGTTGCCATCTTCCCCTTTATTTGAAGTAGCAGAGGGCAGGAGAGATGTTACAGAGGGCAGCCAAGGCCAAATTCTCTGTCACTTCTGGTCTACACCTGATATGTGGCTGCTCAGGACACTCTCTGGAACTTGGGCTGAAGGAAGGAGCCTGCCAAGGGGGTGCTCAGAACACCATGAAGGGAGGAATCAATGCCATGCAAGTTATTTCAGAGCATGAAGGTAAGACCTGCTTCTGCCTCAGCTACAAGTGTTGGCATTCATCATCACTGGTTCTGGTCATCATACAGATGGTGGTAGTAGCCCCCCAAAATAATAAGGCTTAGGAACCCCTGCTACTGACAAAGACTGCAGACAAAGGCAGATCATGAATAGAAAACAGTATGTTTCCCCCACTGAGAATGAGTTCCAGACGCAGCTCAGAGGAAACTAGCACCAAATTTCTTCAGGGTGTTTTTCAGGAGTGCTTCGGGCTTTTCTCAGGCCAGTGGTGAGATCCGTGCTCATGGACGGAGCACCCCGAGGTGAGGTGCTCTGATGACATTTCCATCTGGTGGTCCCATTGTGTCCCGCTTGCCCAGGCTGTGGGTCTCCATTGTGTCTGTCTACATGGGGGCTGATGCTGATTTCCGCCGTTCACGCTGGTTTCTTTGCATCTGAGAGTGCTGTTGAGAAGTTTCCAGAGAAAAGCTTGGCCCCTGTTTCCAACCTAATGCAGAGCTGTACCGGCTGCCGGGGACAAGTCGGAAACACTGGCAAGATAGCAGGCATCCTCAGGAAGCAAACCCTATCAGAAAGCACTGATGTCATTGGCAAACAAAACAAATGAGAGCTGGAAAAACAAACTGTTTTGCAGCGTTGTTGATCTTCCCTCAAATTAGAGGCTCTGCACAGCCTTTACTCTGTGGTCCAGTCTGACAGATTATTTACATGACAATGCTGCAGCAATGGTTTTGTTACTCCTGCCAATCCAATTCCTTTGATTTTATTTTTTTAGGTTTATTTATCTAAGAGAGGGTGGGGTGAGTGTCCCAGAACTCTAGCCAGATTCAGAAAGCTGGCCAGTATCCTTGCAGATGATGGGAGCTGACATGGTTGATGTCCTGCAAATTTTGATCAGGCAGAACCTCCAGCTTCCGTGTCCTTGATCAGGTCTGATGCAGGAGATGCTACTTCCCCATGACTTCTGCACAGCCCTTTGAGTCTGTGTCCTGACAATGTCCCAGCTAGTGGCCACCTGCCAGCACTGCTACTGGCTCCTTGGAGCTTGTGCCATGAACATGGAGCAGGCTTCTCCACCTTGGTTGTTCCCATTGTGGTGTTGTGGTGGGCATAGTTATAGCATCCCTCTCCCATATGGGCCTCCCCACCACACATCACACCATGGGGTTTCCCCTTCTACAGATGGTGAGTTTGCAGAGCAGGAGGAGACAGTCATACCAGTTCCTCATGGCACACTTCCACTTGTTGCTCCTCACCACTGGTGCCAAAAGAAGGATCAGAGTAAACCCCATGGGCTGGAGGTTTCTCACCCACTCACCTTTGCCTCTCTGATGGTTGCAGTGGGCGGCAGAGAGGGGGTTAAGCTCTGCTCCAAGCCAGCCTGATAATAGCAGGAAAAGCACATTTCTTCCTTGCACCTGTGAGCGCTTCGATGGGCTTTCTGCTGTTTATGGTAGTCACATTGGATCTCTCTCTTGTTAGAAGCTGAGCAGCTCTAGCAGCCAGCTGTTCCCTTTGCTTTGCTCATACCTGGCTCCTTGCACAGCCCAGGCAGGAGGTGGATGGAAAATCAGCTTTTTAGGTCAGCATTCAAAAATAACCCACAGAGCCTTCCCTTCCTTCCATGAGGGAAGGGTCCCACTCCTCTCTGCTTTCTGCCTGCTCGTACTTACTGCTGGCTCACCTACTCAGAGCTCTTACTGGGAATTTGGAGGTCTGTTCTAGCAAGGGCTTATATCTTCAGCACAGGGCTTCATTTCTCTGTTTTTAAAGGGTGTGTAGTGTTACATGTGTGAAAAGGGAAGAGGTTCATTAAACTCTAGGGACAAACCGGTTTTGGTGTTAGCAGGCTCTCAGGCTGGAAAGCCACTTCTGCAGCGTTCCAGGTTGAATTGTGGCTCTGCATAAAAACTGTACTTGTTTTTCTACACTGTGAGCTCTCCTCAGGTGAGTACCGTGGCCACTGTGGGCAGCGCAGTGTGGAGGCAGCTGGAGGGTCCCTGCATGCCCAGGAGCTGCACACCAGGCTGGCCCAGAGCAGCTGGCCAGACCTGCTTCACAGCTGGCACAGCATCCAGGAGACAAGGCAGGTCTGAGAATGGATGGGGAGCTGGATAGGCAAAAAGTGGCCGTAATACACAGAGTGCTGCAGCACAGAAACTCGTTTATATAGAAGCTAACCCATCCACTTCTGTGTATATGTAGCCTGAGAGATTTAGTACTAATAAAAGTGCAGCAGCCATGTCAGTAGTTACTCCATTTCAAGTAAATCCTTGTAAACAGTAGTAAACGGACTTCTCCCTTTTTTGGGCCCAAGAAGAGCATTAGGGACAAGTATATAAAAGGTACTTGTAATGATCTTTTCAGAGACAGTCTCCTTTTAAGTAGCTGCCAGTACTGGGCTCATTATCCTCAGGTGGACCTGCTACTACAAGGGACACGCAGTACTCACTAGGCATGTTAAATGAACTCTTCATGCAGGGAAAAATCATCTTGTGCTTTATATTTTACATAACAAATCTACTTCTGTGTGTTTTACCTCTTTATCTGCCTTTTAAATATTTCTTTCTTCTGGTAACACAGTTCAAACAGGGAGGAATGTATCAGAATGGGTCTTGTTTGTACAATCTCCAGAACAGAACATTACCTTCCACTCATTTTAAAACTGTGTAAGAATGGGTATTCTATAATTGCCATAATAAGCTGTGACAGTGGTATAGACAATAGAGATTGTTTTCAGCCAACTAATTCAGTTTGCTGGGTCTTTGCTCTAGTCAGTGCAGAATTGAAGGCTGTCGCTGGGGAAGAAAAATCTTGACCATCCTGTGTCTTGGAAATCCTTGAGACACAATGCACATGGGCATCACGTGTTGTTTCCAGTCACGTCACACAGTGGAAGTGTGCTGTAAAAACAGCTTACTTTAAATCTTAGGTTTTGTGTTATTCTAGCTGAGGATTGCAGCTGGCCAATGCAGGGAGAAAAGAAAGTAATCTGTAAAAATGACTGTTTAGCTGGGGTATTGCATGATATTACCTGCGTTTCTCATGTGGCTGCATAATAATTTTTGTTCTTATGCATATTTTGTCCTTGTTCATGTGAATATTTTTTTTCATTGGAATATGCAAAGCTTTAGGGAGAGGCTTATTGCTCTGTAATCCACCCCCTCCTCCTGCAGTGACTTAAAACATAATAGAGAGCACACCCCTCCATGACTGGAGAAAAATAATTTTCTAAGGAAATGCCTGCTCAAGTTGTGGCCTTACCTCCAGTGCAAAGTTTTCTTTCCTGAGATCACATTAGTGAAATCTGAAAGCTGCAATCACCAGTGAATTCTTGAGTGAAAAGGACTGAGGCAGCAGCAGCAGCACAGCATCTGCTGCTTGGCTGAGTGCAGGGAGGTGTATTGTCTAGGGAAGGTCAGCACATGATTCATCAGCATCTGCATGCACTTTGCTTCATCTGTTTTATTAAGAGGGTGGAAAACTGAACAGCCTTTGAGACTTCTAGCTTCAGTAGCCTACTGGCTGATCCAATATATCCTTTCTTGTCTAAAGTGGCCTTCTGCTTGTTTTTGTTTTGTAGTGATGGGTCCAGCTGGAAAGAGCTTTCTGATGGCACAGCTGTGAGTGAAACCAGCGCAACATGTTCAGTGTCCAAGACCTCCTGATTTCTCATGGATACAAATTGTCAAAAAACCCCCTGTTTCATATGAGAACAGATATGATGGATACCGGCATGAAGGGAACAGATCTACTCAGAGAGCAGCACTGAACGGGATTGAAGCTGAATCCAGAGCTGGGGCCTACAGCAAGAAACCTCTGGTAAAAAGCAGCTCAAGCAGCACTGAAAGCAGCTATGGGAGCCAAGGGAGGCAAGCGGGTCCTGGTTACCACCATGACCTTCAGGGTTTGTCCACTTTTCATACTTCAGAAGGGGGGTAAGTTCCAGCATCATGCCATGGCTTTGCTTTCTCTTTCTCTTGGTCTTGACAGATAACTAATCTGGACTCTAACCCTTAACACCATCTTCCTGTGATCCTTTCCTGCTTCCATCCTAATAACCATTTCTGTTCACTGGGTGTCCACATCCAGCAACACATCCATTCACCTTCTGCTAGAGAAAGGCCTTTGGGAGTACTGGGATAATGGGAAGTGGCTGAGTGTGGGAAAACTTGTATTACTAATGTGGTCTGCATAAGAAAGGTCTTTCTGATGGGTTTAGGAAAGCTCAGTCCTAGCACAGGGGAAAAAAAAAAGGAGAAAAAGGTCTTCCTTTTTTTCAGTTTTAAAAAACTGCGCCCAGCTTCTTCTGCCACATCCACGCCCCAGGTTTTGCTGTGGATTCAGCCACTTGCAGCTCTTGGTGGGTGTTCCTATGTGTACTGAGGACTTGCTTGTTTTCCTAAGTCTGCTCTGGTGGACTAAGAATGAGAAGATGCCTGTGCACTTCTCTTTTAAAACAGCTCCAAGCCAGTGACGCTCCTGTTGACACTCCATGAAATGTGCTTGTACAACCACAGCTTGCTCAACACCGAGTACGTGCTCACCGGGGCCAGGGCCGGCTGGGCAGGAAGAGCTGTGTGTACACACCAGTGCTCAGCCATTGTTCTGCAGCTATTTGAGTGCTGCAGATGAACAAAGGAAAGGGGCTCGAGCAGGACTGGAAGCCAGCCCAGGTATGACGATAGTTTACAAGGAAAAGCCCCTTCCTCCTGCCGAGTGGGCTTGAAACTGAAAGCAGGACAAAACACTGTCTCCTTGGGAGCTCGTCCTCTTACAAAGACCTTCAGTAACATGTGGCAAAGCCATGTGTCCCCTCACTGCTGGGCTCATCTGCTCTTTCCCTTCACATCTCTTCCCCTTGCAAGCCTGTTTGCCTGGAGCAGGAATGGCTGCTGGCTGCCAGGTAGGATAATGGGCAGGAAGAGATGTGAGCCCTCTAAAGCAGTCACAGGACATCAAGACCTGGTGAAGGTCTCCAGGTGGAACCATCCATTGTAGAGAAGGAAGGACAAAACACAGATTTAGGGGTAATTGGGAGGATCCTTCTGGTGTGTTTTGGAGGAAGTAAAACGGACAGCAAAAAAAGTGAGGAAAGATACTGAAAAAGAAGGAAAGGGAAAAAGGTTTTGAAGCAGGGGGAGAGAGCATGCAGTGGTGCCAAGGAAGCTGGTGCCGAGTTTACAGTGTGGAGAAATACTGATGTGAAAAAGATACGGCTGTGCAAGGCTGGAAGCTTCCACAGCACTGCTGCTCCTGCACGCTGTTAGTCAGAGCCTGTGTGGATGTACAGGGGTTTGGGAGGGCTGCTGCCTCTGGTGCATCTGCAGGAGCTCACACATCTGCCCCACATCTTGGATAGGGCAGATATATCTGTAATTGCTGCCTTAGCTAAATACAAAATAATGCTCTCTGACAGTTTAAACGTCTCTTTCTAAATGCAAGGGGTGGGACCTACCAATCTACAGCATAATTAAATATTATATCCTGGCTTTCAAAAGTGGCTGTTCTACATAAAATAGGGAACACAACCCTGGAAATGGCTTTGTCACACTTCCATAAAAATGGAAATATTTTCTTGCTATTATTGTTACAGCAAGCTCTGATTCCCAGTGAGCCTACTGGGAACTCTCACAAGGCACTAGCAGCTGTGAAAACCTTTGTATCAGCCATCCCTTCCTTGCCATGCCTGGGAGTGTGGAGTGCCTCCGGTGTGGAGCGTGACACAGCCATGGTCCAGCTGGTCCAGGAAGGGAGGAGGGAGCTCTCCAGGCTGGATCTGGGGAAGCTGCAGCTGCAGCACTGCAGTACCTGGATGTCAGCTCCTGAGCCCCAGGTGACAGTCCCCCTCCAGATCCACTCCCAAGTCATAAGGCTGACATGCGCATATGAGCTGCTCTAAAACTGAAGAGACCTGTGATGGCACAGTTTGGAGAGCTCGGGCCTGTGACTCCACCAGACACTTTGATATCACTGCCTGGTTTCTGGGCTGCTATGGGAAATTGGCTTCTGGATTCCAGGATGGGAAAGCACTGCACACTGCAGAGACCTGGGGACAATCTGGGCCCAAACTGGAGACAAGCACCCAGCAAAATACTCTCTGGGCATCACAGGCTTCCTGCCAGCATTTCCTGGTGCTGCTTTCCCAGTCAGCACAAAGCAGGAGAGGCCCTGCTGAACAGGCAGTGTGTGTCCTTCACAGATGGTGACAGCTCCGCAACAACTCAGGGCATGGCTCAGTCTCCTTATCCAAGAAATTATCTACAACATACTCTTGTTTACACCACTGATGTAGAAGAGCTAATCACCTCCCATATACCGTGGAAGTGAGTGATGTTGCCAGTCTCGTGGCTGCCTTTGCAGGGCTCAGGGTGTTCTGTGATGGCAGGGAATGATGCTGTTGTCTCTGCTTATTAAGGTTGTTCTGCTAATCAAGCCTTGCTAAGGAGGAGAGAAGCTTCATAGCCACCCCTCCTGCTGCTTGTGAGGAGAGACTGATGCCCTGGTAGAATGGGGAAGTGGTGTTAGGCTCTGTCCTGTTGTTCTTCAGGCGAAGTGTGAGTGAGCAGATGGTGGGAGGGCTGTCCTGGCTGTTCTTGCTTAACTGAACATTCAGAAGCCACATGCAGGTTTGGAAGAGGAGACAAGTCAAAGAAAATGGGAGAGCTGACCCTATGGGTACAGATGAGAGTTCTCTCTTCTCAGGAGAATTCCTTCCTGATTCTCTTGTAAATGGAGAGAGGAGGTGCTTTACTTAGCTGTTTGTGTGGGAGGAACTATGTTAGTAGCTAGCAAATTTAGTGATAAATAGATATCATCATTAATGAGACCACCTGCTGGAACTATTAGAAAAGTATATTGGTATTTTCCAGTGCTGGGTCTCAGAAGAGTGTATGTGAGGATAGGATCCCAAAATAGAACAGAAGCTGCCAGCGTCCAGAAAAGCCATCTGAAAATTTTTATACTTTGCTGACTTTCATAACAGTGCCCTTTGTGGGGCACAAAGCCTGTGCCAGTGCCTGCAGCTCACACAGGGTGAGTACTGAGTGCCCAACATCTTCCACCCACAAGCTGGCAGCCAGCAACATGGACAAACACTCCCTACATAGCCCTGCAGTGGCCTCATTCTGTGGGGTTTGGACTTCGATGCCTGTGCCACGCTCCTTCACTTTTGGCCCCATTAGCTGCATCACGTGAGGTCCTGCTGGTCCAGCGTCACCCTAGGGAAAATGAGCAGCTTCAACCCACTGCTCTGAGCAAGACAGCTCATTGAAATGTGGCCATGCAGCCAGGGCAGGGTGGACTGATGGCCTCATTTCTTGTAAAGGCCTAAAATTCACAGAAAGCTAGAAATGGTTTTGGGGGTTTTAAACAGTTTTAATTAAACTAACTTTATGTAGAATCAATTCAAAGCACTTTATGACAGCAAATGTGATACTCCTTAGAAGCTGGCCAGTTAGAAAAGAGTTCATAATGTTAAAATCCACCTCTGTGGTCCCTTGGCACCACTCTGCCCCTGGAACTTAAATTTCCACAGCTGGTCCCATGGGATTGCTCCATCCTTAGCGCCTCTCTGAGCTGTGAGGCACTTGCAAGCTGCTGTGTCTGGATGTGCATTTCTTTGTGCGTCAGTACCAACACATCATGGAGAGACACAAAATTGTGGAGTTGTGGCAGTCAGAGACAAGCTGCTGCACAGAGGGGCTGAGAGGTCTTCTCTTTGGTGATATATTATGGGCACAAAGACTACACCATGACTGGTACTCACCATTCAGAGATCTAACAATTCTGAGGCTGTAGTGAAGCATTTTGAACTTGGAGTGGCTCTTGCAAGCTTCCCCTTCCACCACTTCTTTGACTACAAGACCCAGAAGTGCCACATGTCCTGGAAGGGGGCATTCTCTGCTGTAACTGTGGCCACAAGCAGTGTGGTTGTGCTGTGCTACCCCACTGCCTCCTGCCTGCCATGCCTGCATGCAGGTGGTGCAGGAGCTGCTCTCCATCACTGACAGCAGAGGAGACTTCAGGATGGAGCTATACTGGCAGGTCCTTGGAGCATCCTCTTCCCACTGTGTCATCTTCTTCAGGGTTCACAGGGTCCCTGATAGAGGCTGGCTGTGTAACCACTTCTAATGCCTTAGCCAGGACCTAGAGATATTGTCTGTCCTGTGAGTGGATCTTAGAAAGGATCAGGTTTAAAATGCTCTGAATACCTCCTTTAAAATGTCTTTTTTACACTTGTGTTGCAATGATGACATAATACAGGTTACATGCTGGTTTGTGTCATGTTCTGAAGTTCAATACTGGAGCCTAGTAATTAATCTTTAAAAATATATTTAATATTTTAAACAGCTTTTAATAAATGGAGGAGCAACCTTTCTGTTTATAAGAATTTGGGTTTACTTTGTGGGGTTTTTTAATGGTGAATTAAGCTTTGCAACATCACTGGAAATTTAAAAATCAGGATTTTTAGATACTTTTCTAAGAGATGCTACCACTTAAGCAGGAATCATCTCAAAGAAGTTTGATGGCCTGTGCTGAGCGAGATGTCAAACTAAATAATTGTAATGGTCTCTTCTGATCTTGGGATCTACGACTGTACTTCCTACAATTTCTGTAGACCCTTTTACAATGATGGATAAAATAAACCAGAAAGAGCAACCTGTCCATTCCCTCCTCACTCTTACTGGACCCTGTTTCTCACCTCATTTTGTAAACACAGATATGAATGGTGCCACAGCTGTATGGGAATGAGATGAAAAGACAGAATTCGTTCAGCTGTATGTTTCCACATGGAAATGTTGGTTATTGCTGCAATCAGATTCTGATACAGGAGGTGTCCTGTTATATCTCACTGATTAATGAAGATATCTGTTCCTTCTTGGGGTTCAGCAATCGAATTGTATTTCGTGCTTCGGAGGCAGTACATTTTGTTCAGAAGTTCAATCTTAATCCAATTGAATTAATATGAACAAGATGCTCCTTATCCCAGTCTGGTTTTCAAACTTTTAGACTCATAGGATGAAGTTAATATACATAAAAGAAAATTGCTGTGGATCTGGATGGCTTAATTTTCATTCTGAATTCTGACTTGTATTATGTCTTCACAAACTCCTATTTAAGTAGATCATTGTTTTTAGTAAAAAAGAGCCAGATGACACTGTTTGTATACCTTGGGGTGGAGGGAAGAGAAAGAATCCAAGAATTTCTATCTACATACTTGTCCTATTTCTGTCAATTTTGATTTTTCTTTCCAGTCTTATGCTGGTGGCAGCCACATAGTGTAAAAGTAGTTATATTGTTGGACACCTTAGGTACAAGAATAGCAGAATGCAATTCAAGTAGAAAATTAATTATTTATATAGAAGGGTACCAATTCTGTTCTGCAGGAATGTACAAAACAGTTTACACTCTGTTCAGAACAGACAAAGAAGCTATTCTGTTAATATAAATCTGTGTTCTGAATATCTAATCTGCAATAAAATGTCTAATGTCTTTCATATTTCATTAATAGATTCTTTTATTTGAGAATTTTATACTTTTGAAGTATTTTACATTTTAAATATTGGTTCCATCTTATTCAGAACTGTGTTGATACATCACCATTGTTGTGACATGTGTCATTTAATCCAAAGCACCCTGAAGAAATTTGTTCCCTCAAAAAGATGAACAACAATCAATTCTGGAACTGACATGTTTAATTTCAGCACTTATACTTGGTTGCAAATCATGTTTCTTACAGAATATGTCATATGAAATCTTACTAAATAGTCATCTACCTGTTCTCCCTACTTCTGCTTCGTGGAATCCTATTAAATTTGAATACCGCAGTAGTCTCCTTGACATCTATAGATTTTGATTTAGCAAGGTGCAGAAGTAATTCAAGATAGTCACTTTTGGTTTTAGAATGGCATCTTAGAATCAGAGACTGTCCTGGGTTGGAAGTGACCTTCAAGATCATCTAGTTCCAAGCCCCCTGCTGTGGGCAGGGAATTTTCTAGTGTCCATCAAGGAGAGCTGTGCATGTTAGCACAGCAGGTAACTGTGTGCATTTGTTTCTCTTTCTAACATCTTGCATAGCTAACAACATGTCAAAAGAGCTTCTATCCCTTCCTTTACCCATGTTAATGACTGACTTTTAAATCCTCTCATTAAAATAATCATCATCTGGTTGCAAATAGATTTCACAAACCCCACTGGCATAACTCATCATTTGACCTCCTAATGGCCTTACCCATGTGAGAAAAAACAGGTACTTGTGCACACTGCCTCTGACGCTGCGTTTTTTTTCAGGGTTTATGACAGACCTCATTTAGCATGGTCTTCCCAGCCCAAGCCTGAGAAAGATCTCGCCTACTGGAGAAGACGAGGACAGGACTTCAGTGTGCTACTGGGCTATTCTCAGAAGGCCAGTGTGGAGATGAAAGGCCTGGCTGCATCCCCAGGGGCACCCCGGCATTCCAAGGAGAATCAGCTGAAGGTGGGGATAGGAGCAGGGTATGTCAGAAGAAGCGGATTGCAGGAAAGCTGTGAGGTGCCCAGCGATTGCAAATGGCAAAGTCTGAGCGTGGAAAGCTGGAACCAGCCAAAAAAGGTAGGGAGGCAAATGTCTGAGGGTGACAGGGAGAAGCTGCTTCAAGAGCTGTATTCTCTGACCCTGGGAGACAACATACTCAGCACCCAGAGCAAGGGGAAATCACAGTCATTGCCGAGGGTCCTTTCACCTGAGAGCATGAGGTGTGTGGAAATGCCCTCCCTGACCAATAGTAACAACGCGCTCAACGTCACTAAAACCACCTCCTATCCCCCAAACAGACTGAGTGTGGAACCAGCCAAGCACCACGGAACAGGAGGCCATTTCCTGGTGAAGCCCAAGTATGGGAGACCTCTCAAGCCTCCATCCTACGAACTGCAGCGGCAGACTAGGGCTCCTGCAGAAACCGTGGGTTTCCAGGACAACTACCAGAAAGAGGAACCCATCTCCTACTTAGCCAAAGTTAATGAGCCAAGGAAAGATGCTTGCATTCCAGACTCTGCTCTGGAGCCCCCAGTGTATGTACCTCCTCCTTCTTACAAATCCCCACCTCTCCAACATGTGACCCCACGTTCCCCCAGTGAAGTGCCTAACACCGACACGTGCGCCAGCAGTGATCCACAGGGTCCTGCAGAGCGGGTTGTCCCCTCCAAACGACCAGCCATGAATACTTTTGAAGTGGGGGGTGACCCCTGCAAGGACAACCATTTTCCTCATGGGAAGCAAAGCCATGCAAGGCGCCCTGCTGACCACCTGCGTTCCGTTCAGTATATCCCCTTTGATGATCCTCGGATACGACATATTAAAATTGCACCACTGGAAGGTCTACAAGGCAACTCTAAATACACTGAAAATGCACGTAGTCCCAGTTCTGGTGCTTCGCAAGAGAGAAATCTTGAAGTACAGTACAACAGTGCCTTTGTGGATGCATCAAACTTGTCCAGTTCTGCAAAAGGAGAAAGAACTTCTGACAGTTCCACCCATAGCAACAGATGGTTGGCACCATCCGTCCGAGATCAGGGAAATTGTGCCTTGCCGGACCAAAGAGACAATTGTAGTGCACCTAATCACAGCCCCCGTAATGAAGCCAGCACAGAATACATGAAAGGCAAACTTTCTGTAAAAAATTCACATATGGACAACACCTGTGAGACTGTTACAAAAGTGAAAAAGTTTGAACCTGGAACTGGGATGCAGAGCAAAAAGAGTTCAAAGAAAAAAATGAATGAAACTATATTTTGTTTGGTCTCCATCCCAGTTAAATCAGAATCCAATCTGCCAGATACAGATAGGAACAACAACATAACTCAGAGCCCTGATAAGAATGGGTTTGATAACAATGGGGCTTTGCAAGAACAAAGTCTCTTAAGTATGTCTTCAACAGACTTGGAGTTACAAGCGCTTACAGGAAGCATGACCAATAAAAATGAGTTACAAAAACAAGAGCTGTGGAAACCAGAAGAGTTCAAACAAATGAATGACCTCAGATTTATTCAGCCTACAAAACACAGAGAGCTCAAATATTCTGGCTCCTGGCCAGGTGATCAGTACAAAGACCAGCAGACACAGACCAGTTTCTCTGAAGAACCTGAGAGCCCACAATTTTTCCATGGTACAAAGCCTGGGCAGCCCGATAGTAGCAAAGTACTATCTCCAAAATCCCCGGGATGTACAGCATCCACAATGGGGGCAAAACAGACAGGGTCACCTTCTGATGAGAGAGACTGCAGGCAGGGCAGTTATGGTATGAAGGGCCAGACACACCTCAGCCAGTCTAGCAACAGTGCATTTTCCAGGACTGCCACCAAAGTCCTTCAGGCTCCCTCCCCAAAGGCCCACCAGAGCCAGCCTGTGCCTGTCCAAGAGAGGGAAAATGGCCTTCTTTCCAAGGGAGATGTAGTTAAGGGAGAACCAAGCTCTCCCTGCAACAGTAAAGAGCTGTTTGGCCAGTTCCTGTTGAAACCTGTAAGTCGCCGTCCCTGGGATGCTATAAGTGAGCTAGAAAGTTTTAACAAGGAGCTGCAAAGTCAGGAGGAGAGCACAAGCAGTGAAGAAGATTTGGAAAGTGCTGCAGCTCCTCTGCAGGCAGGTGCCTTTATGCAGAGGAAGGAGTCCAGAAATGAGAAATCAAGCCAGGAGCCAAAACATGGGGGGAAGTCAGAAATGGTTGTGCCAGAGGTGCCTGTATTTAGGTCAGGAAGGGTTAAAAGTAAGTCTGAAAGTTGGAGTATGGGGACAGAGCATGGTGGTGAGTTAAGATGTGTTGGCTCTCGAGGCTCCTCAAAGCCAGGATGGAGCAGTGAAGGAGTCAGGCCACCAGATGGAAGTCTGATAACAGAAATGGGGATGGGGGAAGCCAAGAGCAGAACGAGCAAGCAGCCAGTTCATGTGGGCCCTGTCAAAAGAGTTTTGTCCAGTAGCCCAAGTAGTTCGTATCACAGTAATCCTTTCAATAACCCTGTCTTGCAGGAGATGAGTGAAGACCAAAATTACCTAGCCTTTGTTAAACTGAGCAAATGTGCAACTCCCACAAATGATAGGGCATTAGAGAGAGGGTCAGCAGTATGTATGTCACTAACAAAGAAAAACCAAAGGTGCTCTGAGCCAGATTTGAGGTCAGTGGGACTTGATGTGGCCCCAGAACTTGGTGCTAACAACTCTGATCACTCTTCAGATGCAAATGCAGTGGAAATCCCTGTGAATGAATCATTGCAGGCAAGAGCTGCAAGAATTTTAGGTATAGATATAGCAGTGGAGTCTCTCATTCCAGATGATCATGTTGGGCCCCAAGCAGGCACTAGCCCTGCAAATGGTGCTCAGGACTTTGTGCCATCATCAGTGGGGAACACAGTAAGTAAAAAAGAAGGAAGAAAAGAGGATTCTTATGAAGGCAGACGAAAATGTGGCTGGACAGAGAGTGCTCTCTTTGTCAGAGCTGGAGGACGATCTTTAGACCCTGATGAATGCCAGGCCACTCACCAGGAAGCCAGCGCTAAAACACTGGCAACTGAGCAAGTTCTTGAACAACCTGTGAGTCCCAGCCAAGGTGAAGACCAAAACTTGGTTTGCAAGTCAGCTGCGTATCAGCATTCAGAAAAGAGAGTGCGGAGCACCTCGAAAGTGATAGAGACACTTCAAGGCAAGCTCACATCTCCACCCAGCCGGACTGCCATGGATCGCTTGGTGCGAATGAAAGAAGTTGACTCTGTGTCACGAATGAGACGTCTGAGCATTAAGAGCGCAGACTCAGGAGAGGAGGTGGATGAGGAGAAGCTGTCAAAGGTACCAGAGGAGAGAGGAAGCAAACTGGCAAGCTCAGGGGCTGTTTCCAAGCGTGTTATCTCTCTCAGTGAAAATGGATGTTTAGGTGGAATGGACAAGAAGAAGATCAACAGAGATTTTTCTTTAGGTAAGACCCTATTATGGGAGATCCAGATGGGTATTTGTTCCTTATGTAATGGGCGCAATCACTTTGCTTATGCCCACGTAATGCTGCTCAAATAGTAACAGGCTGTAGGTGGTACTATCCTCATCTGGGAGCCACCCACTCTGCTCTCCTTGTGGAAAAAATGAGTGTTCTCTGATCCTGTTTTAAGAATAGTTACTGTAGAGCTCACTTGTGATATGGAAACTCATTCACAGAGACTGGAGTGCTCCCTAAGGTGTTATCTCTGTCTAATTGTTTCAGCGAACAGCCAGGCTAAAACAGCGGAGTTCAAAGACAGTCACTCCAATGCCAGTGTTTGGAAACGTGGTGATTTAATCTTAGCTGTTCCTTGAATGCCAATTTTTTTCCCTCTCTAATACTTAAGTAGTCATATACTATATCACAGTTCAGAAGAAACTGAAAATAAAAATCTGATGTTTTTCCATGAAGCCTCTGGGAAATGGCTGCATTTAGGGGTCTGGAAAATTCTCTCTCTCTCATGAATATTTTCCAGATCAGATGCTGAGAATAACTGTTAACCTCAGGACAAATGGAAAGTTGACTTTTTCAGTGAACACCTTTCCCCCGCCCCCCATTTTCTGGTGTTCCTGATCTCTCTAAAACATATAAACTTGTGTAGTCCATATGCATCCCCAAAGTAACATGAGCTGTTCCCTCTCTAAAACAGTTTTCTTACAGCATTGTGTTGAACAACTGAAAATCAGTTGTTGCCACAGACCTGAGTAAAGGGGTAAATCTCCTAGGCCACCTGCCTAGTCCATTTAATGAATTGGAGTGAGCAAACATACACTGTGAAAGTTGTTAAATTAGTATTAATCTCCTCCTTCCTTTTTCCATCTTCTGTTACAGCTGACACTTTTCCTTGAAATCTGCACAGGTTATTCTTTACCCTCATTGATATAAATCTGTTCACAGTTTCCCAGTACAGAGGGACTGAATTTAAATGGAGTATACTTTAAACTGGATTTGTGTATTTCCATCTGAAAAGAAATGCTTATATGAGTTCTAAGTATTGACTCATCTCCTGCAGTCCTGCAGCCTTTTTCTCCATGTCTTTTCCTGTATCCCACATCTTTGTCTCCTTCTGCTCTGAACTGTATTTCTCCAGACCAGATTTTTCAAATAGACTAATTCAGCTTTCTTGTACCCATCAGGTCTAGTATGCCCCACATGCATTTCATATGCTTTGCTCCCTTGGGGTTTCTGCTGGAGTGAAGAAAATAACTGTTGTGGTGACATGACTTCAGGGATGTATCAAAACAGATTGTGTGTGTTTTATTGGAGAGTTATTCTGCAGTAAATTAGATCTAAATTTATCCCTCTTGCTGACAATGCCAGGCTTGTATTCTGCAGTGTGTTCCCATTGCAGCAGTTCCCTCACAGCCATAACAGCCCTTCCCGTTTGGATGGCATGAATATCCCTTCCTGCTGTGCACGTCCAGTACTGCAAGGTGACACACATGGGGTGGGCAAGTGGCTGCTCCACTGCCCTCTTCCCATCCGAAGAGATCCTGATTTGTTGATGGCTCCAAAAGTTTCACCTTACCTTAACAGGGCAGGGCTGAAGATTCATGTTCATAGAAAGGCCTGATGTGTCTTTCTCTGTTAAGTCTCACTCCAATTTCCAGACTAGCTCATCGGTACCATTGAAAGCCCAAATGGGAATTAATCCTGGAAAACCATTGTATTTGTTGCTTGTGAAGAGCAAACACTCCATTCTGAAAGGCCATTGTTTTTGGAGCTAGGTAGGGTGATGTTAGTCATAGAATTGCAGACTAGGCCTGTCACTGAGGCTGCAGCCCTTAGCAGAAACAGGCTTTCACATGCATAATGCAGCTTGGCAGATGAACAGTCATCTTGGAGTAAGAGCCCTGCCCAAACTCAGTGCAAGAAGCTCATCTTACTATGCAAATACTGCCATTAGGAGAACATCTCCAAGTGTTCCCAAATGCATTGGATGTCTTTTCTCCTCTGCTGCTTGAAGACATGAGGCTGCTAATCTGGCTTTGTTTCTGTAGAGAGCATTTCAAATGAGCTTAACCAAATATTGAATAAACATTTCTGTATCAGTGCTCAAACTCCAATATCTGTCGCCCTCAAAAGGGTGACCTGGCCTTTCAATCTGGCACTTTTGTGTCCTTGGTTTAGGTGCTAAGGGCATGGGTAAACTTTCAGGGAATACATTGAGCAATGCAGAGGCTCCATGTCTTGTGGCCTGACTTTCTCCCTTTCTCCCCGCCCTGTCCTGCCACTCCCTGTAACAGTGAGAACCTGAATTTTTGTGGGGAATTCTGTTAATGTGAATATGTCTGGCCTTAGGAAAATCAGGTTTCGCAAATGTAAATCTGTTTTTATTCTCAGGTCAGCCTGTCACAGAACAGTTCAGAGTTTCATGTTCTAACAGTTTAGATGGCAAAATATTTACAATCAAAAAGATGTTACTGCTTTAGAGGTATCTTCACACACCACCAGTGCATTAAGCTTAGAAATTTGCAGCATTATCCTGTAGTGCACTAGCCCTCCAAAACTTTTTTCCTGTTGATTTTTCTGCATTCATGTGGTGTCTGTTTGGAAATACCAGAGGAGGCTTAGCAGAAATCATAGGTGTTGCTGGCACAGACTCCTTTCTTGACTGGCCTAGCAGCTTGAGGAAGGTGGGCAAGAGAAGTGATAAAGAATTCTGCACCACTAATCCACCCACTGGGGCCAAATCCAGAAGTCCTTTCTTAGCCATTTCCCCCTTGACATGAGTCTGGATGCTGCAGATGGACATTTGCACACAGGAGCAAAAATTTCCCTGGAGGATTTTTATGCTTTTTATGTTTGAATGAAGACATTCACTCACATCAACATGAAAGTCCTGAGGATGAACGTTTTACTCCAAAGCGTGATATTTATGTGTGGAACTATTTTCATGCTCAGCTGTTTAAATGCGAGCGCTGTGGGAGTACAGCCTACGGGAGGGACGTTTAAGGTTAGCACAGATACTCCGGTTGCGTAAGAGCAGAAGCAGCACGCGGCAGCACGGCTGCAGTGCCGGTTTGTCTGGGCCCCTCTGCGCCTGCAGACTCCTCCCTAGGTAGCCCTGGCTCCTGCACGCCATGGCCGTGCACCCCGAGGGCAAGTCAGGTGTCTGCATGATGGCACTGGGCAGGCAGACCTCACAAGGCAAAGCCTTTTCATTGCAATCTTATCCCAGAGTGACGAGGGTAAAGGAAAAGGCTCATTTCTGCTCATTTCGTGGCCAGCGCTGGGAGAAATCCAATTAGAAAAATCTGATAAAAGAGTGTCCTCAGGGATTTGGGAAAAGGAAAACCAACCTGTGGTATGTCCTGTAAACTGGCAGGAGCGGGGCTGGAAATGAAGAACAGTTTTAGTAAGCCAGTCCAGTGCTTCAGTGAATAAGGCTAAAACGTGAGCTGCAGTTTTGCAGACTGGAGCGAGACAGACTAACCATAATGATGCAACGCAGCTGTGCTTTCCTGTTTTCTGTTGAATTAATCTGAAACGAAGGATTTGCAATCAAATGAAAAGACCCTGGTGACTGCATGACATAATCACTCCTTCAGCCAGCCTTACACACCCTGCTAGGATGCTTAAAGCGTTTACTGGTCCTCAGTGTTCTGTACAAGGGGGAGCAAACCTTATGTCTTTTTCTTCATATCAAAGCATCTGAAAACTGGAAGTAATCACTTAGCATTCAGTGTGCTTTTCCCTACCTACCCAAGGACTTCCCAAATTCTATCTCCATGCATTTGATCAGAATTGTTCCCAAAGTACACTGGTATAAATACAGAATTTGGGTCAGGAATGTGATGTGTATCTTGAATGAGGGAAGTCCATTATCAGCTTCTCTTTTTTAAATAAAAACTAAGGAAGTGTCATTTCCACAGCTAGCAATATTGAGTAGATTTCACAATACATTATTAATAGTGTTTTCTTGGTTTTTTCCAGATATGTATGACCCCACCAAAGTTGAAAAGGTGTGAGATTAATGAAGAGGAAAATAGAGAGATTTCTGCTCTACTAAGAATGTTTCACTGATTTTTTTTTCTGGGTGCTTTTTGTTTGGTTTTTGTTCTTTAATGTTTGGAAATTGTCTCAGTTTGTGGTGTTCATGGTGTACTGATAATGCCTTTACCACTGCCACTAGGAATTAGCTATTCTGTCTGAAACTGTTGTGGAGACCAGAGAAAAATCTGACTTCTACATTGGAACCATCTGGCTTTGTAGTGTTTGAGACAATACTTACCATTGGCAAAGAGTTTTCATCTAAACTGTATTTTAGTCTTCAGCAGGGATGATGAAATGCATCAGTCATTGGTGTAAATGTAAACGTGGGAGATTAGTGAAATGATTTTTAAAAGAATGTGAATCTATAAGCTAAACTTCTAAGTATCTACATTCTACACTTTGTTTAATTTAAGGGATTTTTGGCCATAAGTAGAAAGTGCTGCTGTGCTGTGTGGGGGAAGGAATGTGAAAGAACGGTAGCAGAGACTGATTGTGAAATTATCTCTGACTTCCAGAGTTTGAATTTACTTGGATTAAATACTTACTTGCCACCTAGAAAGAAGAAAAACAAAATCCAAAATCTTCTAAAAGATGGAAGACTTTTGTAGTACAGTGTACAGAACATGTAATTATAGTAGCTGGCAACTATGTTTCAAACCAATGCAAAGTATACCACTGGCTGTTTTGCACTCAGTATTACCTATTTTTGTTTTGCTGTTTAGAAATTCTTTATATGAAAGAATAGTAGCTGGTTTAAAATAGCCCATTTTAACAAAGTAACTATATTTCTTGTTACAGAATACTATCTATTTTTCTACGATGTAAACAATTGCTAACAAGTGGCAAGTATAAAGAAGTATTATTATTATTATTATTATTATTATTATATTTTAAGAAGACTTATTCCTCTGAGTGAAGGTGCCCCAAGCAGATTTCACTTGTATATTTTAATGCACACACCATATTGCCACTTACTCAGTAGTGCTACCTTATTTTGTTCTGAAAAAAAGAAGCCATCTATCTATCTATATATGTATGTACTACAGGGTTAATTTCTATTTTTTCCCACTCAACCCTTGGATCGTTCTTGGAGCCACTTTCTGAAACACACTGAGAACTCTCCGGGCTGGTGTTGCTGCCATTCCATTCCAGGGACGCTGATTACCAAAAAGTGGGTTTGGATCTTTGTCCCAGTGTTGCTGAGTGGCTCAGATAAAATACCTGCTTGCTTTCTTATTCTTTGTTCCCTTTTACAGATTATGAGTTTGGATTAGGCCAGTGCACAAAAATAAGCAAAACTGGGTTCTTCCCCAAAATCACCAGGTGTTGCTGCGGAGAAGTTCAGGTGTCTTTTTGATGGCATTTAAATACATGGCTTTAAATATATTTTATCTGCACACACAAATGCATGAATTACAGAATTTATAATAAAGCCTATGCATTCTGCCCTTTGATCCTGAATTAGCCTGCTTAGTATCTGTGTCTTAAAAGCCTTTATGTCCATTCCTGTATGTTTTTTGTAAGTACCTGTGTACTAACATTCTTCTGATGACTTGTTCATGTACTTCACCAGACTATTCTATTGGCCTTTTCTGAGTTTTAGCATAATTATATTTTTTAAAATCTTGTAATTTCTTGAAATATTTTTCCTAAGTCTGTAATTTGGAAAGAACGATCGGGAAAAACACTCATCCTGTGTTTTGGCAGCAAGAATTTCTTGTCTGTAACACATGATTCTGTTACATATGGACTATTTAAAGCTTGCTTGAAAAGAAAATGTGGTGTATAATTTATTTTATTAACTCTTGTGCATGCTGTGTAGCAGAACTTGTTGACTGTTCCTACCACTCTTACTATATTCATCTCTCTTCATCACCATCTAGGACATCTGGGGACTTGTAAATAGCTACAAAACATGTTTTTCTCCCTGGTACCCCCCACCTGAATCCTGCCCATGAAAACCAGTTCAGAAAGAACTGCATCAACTCTCACCTTCCCCACTTATCAGTAAAGCTGAGATGTCTAGCAATTAATTGAAAATTTTGATTTATCCTTGATTGCTGAAGAACTGTAAATTGTCCCATATAAGCATTCCTGCTATCTTCTGTTTATGTCTCCATGGAACAGAAGTTTTCTGTTCATTTTATTTTCTTCTGATAGGAATAGGTTAATTGATTCTGCAATGTATCTGTTTCATCAGTCATGTCAAGTAATTACTTTTCCAAAGCACATAAACATCCAAGATGTTGAAAAAAAAAATGGGGCAACAATATTGCAGGGAAGGTTTTATGGGCCAATAATAAGAAATTAAAACCTAAAAAGTGGGTAAATTTTGTTTTAAAGTATGTGACTGACCAGCGGACGAAGGAGCAGTGTTAGTACTCTTTTAGAAATGGCATATTCCTTTAACAACACTGGTAGTTTCATTTGATGCTATGATACAGACAGCTGAGAAATCCATAGGGTACAGTTTTCTGAACAATTGTGCCTGTGTGTTTCTGCAGTGTTTATGCCATGGGTCAGCTATTGGAATGGACTGGATGGTACCACAGCTGAACCACCTTTCCAGAAACCTTTCAGCAATTTGCAAACAGTCAACAGAAAGCCCCTTTTACACCAGACATGGTTAAAAAACAGTAAATGGGGACTGCCAGTGCCTGTCTCAATGGGTACATAAAACTGTCTTGGCAACAGCTGTCACTGGTAATGGCAACAGCAGGAGCTCAGGGCTGAGCGGGTGGAGAGGTGGAGGATGCGGCAGGCTGCTTCCAGTGCCTCCTGCAATGCAAGCACAGTGAAAAGTGAGGAACTGCCTTTATTCTAGGGGGGAAGAGCAGAGCTAGAACCTCAGAAATTACGTTTTTACAAGCTGCTGTGTTTACAACTTGTGTTGCTGCTGTGCTGTTACAGCTGGGGAAGCTGAGGTGGGGGGAAGATACTGGTTTCATGAGCATTCTCAGAAATTCTTGCCAAAACCCCCCAAAAGTGACTGACTCATCCATTAAAAAAAAAAAAAAAAAGTTTAATGGAAACACTCCTCAGGACCTGGATGGCTAAAGAGGACCTGCCATCCCCTTCCCTTTACCATGCTGAGGTCCAGAAGGGACAGTCCCAGCCTGAGGGGTTGGTGCCAGTAACAACGGCTGGTGGCAGGGAGGTAAAAACGAGCACGACGTGCCAGGCGCCTATCTCCTCCCATCCGAGGAAGAGAAGTCACCCGTGAAGTCCGGGGCTGCTGAACGGCCCGAGCCCCGCGGACAGGGCAGGACGGCCCCTCCCGGTGCGGCAGCGGCAGAAGCAGAGCCGGGGAGAGCGGGAGCGGGAGTGAGATGGGGAGCAGGAAGCAGGGGAGGGGGGCGGGCGGGCTCTGCCCGGAGGCGGTGCATCTGGGGAGGGCAGAGCGCTCCCTCCTGCGGTTCCCGAGCGCCAGCGGGAATTTAGTTTCCCTGAAGAAGCGCTGATTGCGGGCCCCACGCCATCCTTCTTGCTAGAGTCGTCTGGAAATAGACAAAGTGCGGTCTGGGCAGAGCTCTTCAGTGTTCGAAATCCCACGGCCACCACAACTAAAGGACGGGATGGGAAGGCGAAGGAGAGAAATCCCTCTGAACGACTTGAGACCTCTGGTGACAGAAATGCCCAGTGATGCGATACACCTGACCAAGTTAATATCACTTGTCGGATATTAACTCAAGAAGCCTTCCCCAGGCATAAGAAGGGCTGTTGTATTTCATACAACAGGTTTGTCTTTATTGCAAACACCAGCCTCATGTAATCAAAACCATCACATTTTCTTGACTCAGCTCCTGATGTGGGGAGCAATTCTTTGTACTAAAACATCCAATGACTCTGGGAAAACAGGAAGGATAGCATATGCTCAAATTAACCTCTTACCCTTAGAAAATAACCAGTCCCATCAAGCTTATTTACAGATAAATATTGGAATTTTGTAAAATATTTCTGTTTAATATATAAAATCAATATAAATATCTAGGGTCAACATTCTGTTGCTTTTGCCACGTGGACAGTCAGCTGAATGTTAGCTTTATAGTGCTTGACCTTCTTTTTGGGTTAAAATGTTGGTATCTTCTTCACTGCCCCCTTTCAAAGGAGAAAAAGCACTGGAGCGATTGGGAGAAAAGTAGAATTCAAATGTTCTTGCATTTTAAATGACAAAAGTTCTTGCAATTGCTAAGTGGGTCCCTTTGTCCACATTCAAAATCTGATAGAGGCAAGTATGTGTGAGAAATGAATCTTTACTTGGCAGGAGTCTTCAGCTCAAAGAAGATAGACAAAACAGAGCTAAAAGGAATGGAAAGAACTGACAGCTTGTCAGACTTTTGAATGTTTTATGTAAAGCTGTCCTTTTGGAAGACATTGGTATTTTCTTGGTTGAGGATCAAACAACCCCTAATTTCCCTCCACTGGCAATAAGCCACAGTGCTGTAGCCCTAATTTACTGGAGTTAGTTTTAATTACAAATGGAGTCTATAAAATTTAAATTTCTATTCTTCTGCATAATCCAAATAAATGTTCAAGCTGAAGATTTCATGAGATGATGACTGTATCATTGAATTAATCAGAAAAGTTGGGAAATTGTGATATCTTATTCAAATTTGCATTAAAATGTTTACTGTACCTCCCCTGTGGACTAAATGAAACCTGTTTACCATCAATTATATCTTTTAAGAAAAAAAAATTTCAAAGAAAAAGGGGATATCCTGATATCAATAGCAAAGCCCAAAACCACAGTGCTACCTCCCACCCATGCTGAAAAATATGTTTGCAATATGGCTTGCAGAGCTGCACAGCAGGGAGAGGGTGAAAGGAACTTAAATCAGAATTGACTGACACATGGCTGAGATTAGAAATAGAAATGAAATTTCCCAGCCAAAAGAAACCATAATAACATGCATATTATAAAATGAAGGAGGAACTTTCTACTCTTAACAGCCACAATCTGAGCTTTCTTTAGAGCTCTGGACCAGCAGAAAAAATAATCAGAACCATTCTGAAAGCCATTCCTGACCTAGAAGGCAAACAAAGAGATATATGTGCTAGGCAGTATATCAGTATACATGTGTCTTTGTCTTTACAATACAGATAATTCTCCACACTGACTTTTAAGATACTGTGGCCTTTATCCAAAACTAATACCATGTCATTGCCTTTATTTTCTTCTCTAACTAGTCCACAGGCAGACTTAGCAGGATAAAAACAGAGGAAATAGGGGTAAGCAATTATAATACTATTGTTATAATATCAGAAGATGAATGTGTTTTAAGAATTTTATTTGTATTTTTTTCCTGCACAATGCAAATACTGTTTCTGGGCTTACGTGTAAACCAGAGGGGTGCTGTTATTCAAAACAAGACATTTTCCAAATAAAGATTTTGCATGAGTACACTCCTCTGTGATGATGTTGATATTGTTATCATGAGGTAAAATGGAGCATGTGCTCTGATGTTTGCACTGCTATCAAGAAAGATAAATGTATTGGTGAAGTGTTAAAAGGCTGCAGTATTCTCCATGGGTCTGTTACTTCCACACCTGGTGTCATGACTGGCCTGTTACAGCATCAGGTATAGAAACTGTGTTCACTTTAAAGAATTTCTTTCCACATCCACGCTGTTTGTTGATCAGCACAAACTGTAGTTCTCTCATTTCCAGGTTGTGATCTGTTTGTTTGCTACCTGTAGGGTGTGTTCTGCCTCTGTGCAAGAGTCGATTCCTCCTTTACTGCCTGGCAACCAGCCATCTGCACTGGCCAAACATACGCTGTCAGAGCATTTTCCACTCCATGTCAGTGTTTTTCCCTCCCTGTGCAAAAGCTGATATGGCACTGGGATAGTTTACTTTGGCTCTGTTGCATTAAAGAATGGCATGTTCTGTATCTGTGCTGATAGGACTTCAAGAGAGCTAGGTTATCAAATTAATATAATTTTTTTCCCCCAGGCAAACGTGCAGGTTGCTCATGGCTAGAATGTGCAGCTCTGTCTTTTGTCATTGGCTCACAAGCAGGTTAGACCTTGCTGTCACCCTCACATGTACTGTGTAGAAGCAGTGGATTCATCCCAGTACTTCTCACCTTTCACCAACAAACCTGTGGAACGAAAGACCAAATAGATTTGGGAAAGCTGAAAATAGAAATAATTGTGGCAGTTTTTCTCTCCTCTTCATCATGTGGCCAACCTGATCCATTATGCCTTCTCCTTCCCCACCTGCTTGAAGTATAAAAATCTCTAGGCCAGCATAACCACACCTTCCACCCAATTTGAGTTGAGAAATCAATTTTCGTACCTTTTTTCTGCTCATAGGAGAATGCAGGCATTCAGTTCTTTTCAACTGCTGATATATGGGTTTTTCTGTTTGTACTCTTCACCTTAGTTTTGATCCCTGCATCAATTCAAACATATTATTTATTACTTTTTCCAGATGTACATAACAGAATGGGCCCATTAGCTATCAGCTACAAAAGGTACCCAAGGTCCAAACCGTCCTGTTACTCTGAGACCTGAAGTTTCACAGCAAAGGGCTGGCCATATGTTGGGGAAGCCACACACAGCCCCATAGGAGAGCTGAAAGCATAAGAGTGGAGACCTTTCTGCACTTGTTCCCACCCACCCACACCCACCCTCTCTGCTGTACCAAGGCTGATGCCAGCCCCTCCAGCAAGGAGCCATCTCTCATTTTTGCTCTTGGATGTCACTTGGCCAGCACTCTCATGGCATGCTTCAGGGGGCACACAGTCTGCTTGCTGCCACCAGACAGGGACTGAGGTGGCCAACACAGTCTGTGCTCCCTCCAGGCAAATCTGTTGGTGCTCAGGCCCACCCTGGCCTGCAAAGTAAATCAGTGGGAAAGCGTAGTGGTGGCTAAGGGTGAGCAGATGTTGCTCAGCTCCCACTCAGAAGTTTTCTTGCTAAGTCAACTAAAAACCCTCCCAGTTGCAGAGCTTCCCTTCACTCCCTCATCAGCACTAGCTGGGAGAGTCACCAGCACACTCACCCTTTTTGCCATTCTGGCCACATATGCCTGACCCTTGATAATCACATAAAGACCCTCAGCTCTTATCTTACTCAACACATACCTCATCTCCCACTGACCTCTCACAGCCCCTTTGTTTGACCTTTCTGGGTAACAATGGTATGTTACCAGGTTCAATTAAAGCTATTTTATCTCTCCAAATCTTCCCTTTCTTGGGGGAAAGAAAAACAGCCCCCTGGGGAATCCCTTTGCACCATTTATGCAGTGAGGTGCTAACGCCAGCCTGCAGAAGTGTGATACCTCATGAGATGATGCAGAAAGGAAGGAAGCCAACTCCTTCCTCTTACTCCTTAAAAGAAGATTGCTTATTAAAAAAATAATTGAGATCAAGGCAAATATTTGAAAAAAATAAAAGAAAGAGGAAAAAAAAACCCATCAAAACGTCTTTGAGATGTTATACTATGCTTTGTAGCAGTGTATTTACAGGCCAGCTGTAGCTCGCTTTGCCATCCATAGACAATCCTTGGGAAGGGCTGGGCAGATGTTGCCCTAACCAGGCAGCTTCAGTTTCTCCTCTTATTCCTTCCCTACTTGATTTAGTCTGCAGTGTATTTAGACTTTCTTTCCATGTAGTGCCCCAGGTACAGCCTTAAGCCTCTGTTTCAGCATAGTAGCAACAACAGCCAGTAACCTGAAACCCACTGAGCCATGAGCATGGTGACCTGGCCAGCTCATGTCATTTGAAGTGGCAGGGTTATGACATTTTGTGGGCAGGAAAGCTTGTCATTTGTCCCATTTTCTCATTATTATTTTAGCATAATGTTTTGAGTATAAAGGAAGTTCTCTGCTCTCCCAGTGGTGGGTCACACTATAAATACCCCAGATGGCACAGGACAAGGAGGGTTGTAAAACTCAGGATGTGGGTCACAGGATGGCTGTCTGCTTGCTGTCTGGGAGAACACGATAATAAACTCTTGCAAAGAGCTCTGATAACACCACATGAAAGGAATACAAACACTGTGGAGGAGATCTTTGGCTGCTGTAAAATGTCACCGCTCTCTTCAGTTCATGATATGCTGCTTTTCTTATTTCCTTCCCTTCTCAGCCTCCTCCTGAGTGCCTGAGGTTGAAAAGTATCCACAAACCATATTTTGCCTTCTGCATTTCTTTTCAGAGCCTTTTACCTGTCAGTGCAGACACACCTCCACGCTCCTGAAACCACCTCCTTGCCCTATGCATCTCTCATACAATTCTGACACCTCAGCCGATGGTCCCCTGAAGGATATCAGCACCATGCCAAAAATACAGGGGCCTTTCCCTTGCCCTCAAGAGTCACAAGCACTGCAGGGAGGTGAGTCAGGCCAGTCAAACAGAGGCCACCAAGTTCCTGGGATGGATTTTAAACCAAAACATTCCTTACGTAAAAATCATCCTTTATTCTCCTGGAGAAGTTAAAAACAAAATTCAGGAATGTTGTCAACTCTTGCAATAAGGGGATGTTCACTGAGAACATTGTGCCTTTTATTGCAGTTTTATTAACAAAATATTATTGCTTATGGTGCTGGTGTTTTTATAACCCTGGGATAATAATAATTTGATAAGATTTATAAAGAGAATTTGGGAGGAGTGGAAATAATGAAACAATTGTGGATTGATTTCAAATCTTCAGAAATAGTCTTTCCAACCCCCCTTCCCCCCCCCCCCCCCGCCCACCCCCACAAAGTAGTTTTTCATGGTTTTGATCTGAGTACCTGAATATTCCCCCACCCTCAACATGTCAAACCACCAAATCCTGGCGTGGACACAGCTCTATGGAGTGTCTATTCGGCTGAAGTTCAGTGGTTGGTAAATGTTGGGGACTGCATTTATATCTGTGAAGCTTTGTTAACAGCTTAGAAATGACACTGCTTTAGCTATGCAAGTGAAGCAGTATAGTTTTGTAATGTAAGTCCACGTTTCACCCAGACAGGGTTGAAAGGTGCAATTCATGGCTCCTGAGGCAAAGCAGATTTATTTCTTTCTTATGCTCCTTCCCCCTGCGATAGGAATTGCCCTCTGCTGCTGAATCAGCAGGATGTGCCCTGTGACACCGACTTTAGCTGGCTGAAGAGCTGTTAATGGGTCTGAAATCCATTCCCTACCCCAGCCTCTCTCACACAGCGTGCACGGGAGAGGCAGGGAGTCGAGCAAACAGCATGGGAGAGGGAAGCGGAGACCCCTGATACACACAGCTGTTATCTGTGATAAGCTGCATCCTGTGCCATGCTCCACCTCGCTGCAGCAGGGAAGGCGTTTGAACTCCAAGACCCTTTCTCAGTTCAATCCCTATCTGACAAACACACAGCAGGCAGCTGGAGAAAAAAATAGCAAAGTTCAACCCATCCCCAATGACTCAGTTTCTAAGATTTCTGACCAGTTTCCTAAAACTCGGCCCTGAGGATTTTTTTAGGCAGTGTCGGTACATTTGAACCATATAAATAACTGAAGAAGTTCATAATAGCTTTGGGGTGGTGAAGCAAAGAGATCGAGCTGAGATGGGGAAAAAAGCCTCAATAATGTGCAGGTAGGGCAGTAAAAATCCAGACTGCTTTCAGGAGAGCGGCTTGTTTGAAATGGCTGCAGCCGAGCTCTGGTCTCCCACCAGCCACAAACCCCCCCGAGTGATGCTGTTGGCTTGTGTGTCCCCTTGTCTGGCCGTTCCTGGGAGCTGTCCCTCTGACAGCCGGGTGTGACGGTGTTTTTCAGCAGAAACTGCTGGGAAGGCAACGGCAGACCTCCTTCCCTACGTCCTCTTCAGGGACCCTTCATCCTCCTCACGTTAGCAGAGACAAAAATCACGGCTATGATGTGTGTCTGTCTTAATTTCGGGCCATCTTTGTCACGGGGCTGCCCGCCGCCCCGAGCCCTCCTCAGGCGCGTCCCGACTCTAAGCCTCATCCCTCAGGGGAAAGCCCGTGTTTCCCACACCCGGCGGCAGCGCTGTGCTCGGGCAGTCACACACCGCTCCTCTGGGGGGAAGGCTGCCACCGCCTATGGCTGCCTGTCTGCTTATTTTCCACAGAAGGTTGTTCGTCAGTGAAAAATTATTTCGCTTTTGTTGTGTTTATGTTGGTGCTCTCGTGTGACGGAAAAGCCGAGAGGAGCGCGCCCGCCTCAGCCCGGCCGCGGGCCCGGGGCGGCAGCGCCACCTGCCGGCTGGGAAATGGCGCCGGGGGCGCTGCCCGCTGCCCTCAGAGCCCGGCGGGAAAGGCCGTGCCCGGCCGGACACCCCTAACCTGACATGAAAACCTGACGTGAAACCACCCCTGACATGAAAACAGGCTGTGACAGGACAATTTAGAGGGAGCATTCAGAGACTGGGTGGGAAGGGTGGCAGGCAGGTGGGATAGGTGGGAGTTGTTGGGTCAAAGTCCTGCTGAACTGGAGCCTGGACAAAGGGTGGAAACAGCTGGTGGGAGGTGAGGGTAGGGAGGCCAGGTATTATGAGGTGTGTTGGCTTGTTGGTCTAGCTGTGACATACTGTTAGAAGCGTCATTTGGCAGACCTGGATAGGGACAAAAAATTCAGAAAACCTTTCAACAGAGCTCACGCTTCCTTGGATTTACCTGTGAGGCATGTGTCATAGAATCATAGAATGTCCTGAGCTGCAAGGGACGCAAAAGGATCGTTGAAGTCCAGCTCCTGGTCTTGCACAGGACCACCCCAAGAATCACACCATGTGCCAATGTCTGTTCTGAACCACTTCCATTATGATTCTCCTTAGGATAGGCCTACCTGGGATATTGTACCTGACCTCAGCTCCCATCAGGTCTGCAGAGGAACCCATTACAGTACCTGGCCTAGAGCTGTGTTTCTAGGTGGCCAATCCATCTATTGCCATCAACCAGTTTGTCCTTCCAGAATCCTTGAGACATGTGGGCTCTGCTTCAGCAGATTCCCCGAGGGCAGGGGGACCTGCAACTACATTATGAGGATTTCCCAGGATTAGGAAGTGATCACAAAACACGCATGAAATTACTCAGCAGCATGGCCACATTCACCAGCTACCACTGACCTTTGAAACCTTCTGTGTCTACTTCACAGACGTGTTCTTGGTTCTGAACACAACACCTCTACTCTCGCTGTAGCCAAAACAATATCGTCAGCATTTGACTCTTCAGTAAACCCCTTCAGAGCATCCTACTTACCATCCCTCCCATAGCCATCCCTTCCTGCCCCTAGTGTCATGCCTGTCTTGATCTCATTTACGTCTTGCACTCTGGACAAAACCCTGTGTTTTTAATTCTTTCCTCTTTTTAAACTGGAATGCCAGTAATCAGTTATTAGTCATGAATTTACACCAATTAATAGCCTATACAGACACACTTTATCCTAGTCTTACTGAATATCAATTTTTTAAATACAAAATAGGATTCTTTTAGAAGGAAAGACTGAGACACACCCCGAAAATTTAATAAAAAGGAATGAAAGTCAATGCATGGCAGCCACACTCTGCTCTGCCTGGATCAAGCCCAAATTATGAGGTTGGACTTAGATACTCCAGCCTGCTGGACTCTTCTGGCAAGGGATAATCTTTTATTTTTAATGAATATTTCAAAAGACATGGGGTTTATTCCAGTAATGGTTCTCATGGAAGCAGAGCAATAAGATACTGTTTTTAAAATTGCATTAACCACAGTTTCTTCCCACTTGCCAAAACCTAGCAGCCAGAGCTCCATAGCTCTTTTCATGCCAACCATCCTATATCCCAGCCCCAAACATGCAACTCATAATCCCATTTAACTTTGATACTGCAAATGAATCGTTCCATCCCAATCTTGTGGTTTCAGACCCAGCACAAGCAAATTTGACATTTCACGCTTGTATGGAAAATAGCTTGAGGGGGCAAAAATTTATGGAGGTTGGCTTTGTTCTTCATTGTTCATTGGGTGGAGATGGCTAAAGAATAGCTGGGAAGGGATTAGGCATGTTAGCTTCATTCTGGACAAGGAAAGCTGTGTCTTGGCATTTCTTTTATGGGGAGCTGGTCCCAGGATGACTGGGAACACCCACTGAAAGGAACAACTAATTGTTCAGCTGCTCATTAACCTCACTCATCACTTACAAATTTTTTCTCAAAGTTTGAAAGAGTGTTGCTAAATCAATACAATATTTTTACTGAAATCCAGCTCAATTCCAAGTTTACCTTAGATTTTCTCCAACCTTTGAACTTGGTGAACCTCAGTTATGGGGACAGGGACATTTATATTGAAACAAGTCCCAGCAAGATGTGCTGGGAGAAAGAAAAAGAGAAATGTTTCAATAGTGCAGGAGCATGGAGGTGAGTTTTCACCCTTGATTCTGATGTAAATAGATCTGGTGAATATGGCAATGGGTTTTGTGTTCTTCCCATCTTATAAAGCAGTGAGGTATTTTGAGGTCTGAAGGTAGGAAAATGCACTAGCACTACGTATTTATGATTGTGTTCTCTGTTTTTCTTAAAACGTTTGTTTTTCCAGCTGTTTACCCATCTCCTCTTTCCTGGGAGATATGCAAATACCTTGCTCCACCTTCTTCTCTGTAGTGACACAAGAGGCAGGCAGTGCCATCCCATTGTCTGCACTGTGTCAGCCTTGGCTTGTTAGATAGTCCTTGGAATTCACACAGCAAGTCACACAGCGCAGCATAACAATTTTTACCTATGCTGGTCCCTTTGGTGTTGTAGACTAGGGATGAAGGCCAAGTAATCCAGATCTGTCTGGGGGGGAAGAAAAACATGGCAATTGCACTCCTTTTGTCCCCCCTTCTCCCCTCAGCTTCTAACACTGCACGACACTTCTAACGCTACTGATAAGGTAGGGTATTCATATGAAAGATATTGAAGAGGGAGAAAATCCACAGTCATGACAGCAGGGGAAAAAAATAAACGGAAAAGGTTTCAAGTCCTGCAAAAAGAATCTACTCTTGTTTCAAATGAGTAATAAATCAGTCTCTCCTCTGCAGGTCTCCAGAAGCATTTATCTGACTTTTTTTACTGAACTGACCAAAATCAGAGCACAGGCTGCCCTGGAGGGAAATGCCTGCCAGCCACAACCTCCAAATACATATTTCTCAAATTAAGTCTTTTTTTACAAGAAAGACACAAAATCCAGTGTGATAGAAGTCTGCATGTAATGGAAAGAGCCAAGCAACCCCCTTCAAGCACTTGGAGCCAGGGAGGGGTGAAACCTCCCCAGGGACAACTATCACTTCCTCAGGCCCTTCTTCCTGCTCCCACTGTGGTAAAGGCCAGGTCTGAATCCAGCAGCTGAGAATCTCACCGTCTGGCCAGTTCCCAGCACCTGCAGGCTGCTTCCTGCAGAGCCAGGCCAGCTGCTTTCCAGGGTCTCTGAAGGGCACAGATTTTTCTTACTCTGTTTTTCTGCACAGATTTATTTGCATAAAATAAATGTTCTTTAAACTCAGGTTATTTTTTTTCCCTTTTTTTGAGATCAAAAGCCTTATGCCCTTCACTGCAGCTGTGTCTGTTTTTGAACATGTAAGCCAGTTTTAAAAATCTACACAAACCAGCTTTAGGGGGCTCTTCTTTCCTGCAGTGCAAGGGGCTTTAGGGAAAATGTATCAGTGAAAACTAAATTCAAAAGAATAGACATGAGCATGAAGCAAAAAACCTGAAACATAATTTGGGATGATAAATATTCAAGCATATTATACATTAGATATCTAAATCAGAGCCTTTTTGGAGTTCCTGTTTCAGTTCCCACATTTTAGCCCTCAGAAAAATGGGTGAAGAAAGGCAATGCTCATACAGACAGTGTCACAGTAATGCTTTTTCTTTCTCTTCCAGACAGGGTTTTCTATAAATGAATACTAATATTTTTGAAGCAGCCATCTGTAGGAAGATAGAAGGTGATTTATATGAGTATTTGTTGTCACTTTGATTTAGTAAGTGATCAGTTATGGTTTGTGAATGAGCCCTGCAGATTGTTAGTGTAGAACAGAAATGTAGCAGTTCAGTCTGAAGAAACTGGCTACTCGCATTAAGCAAGAGACACTATCTCTTCTTGGCTGGGGATTTAGTTCAGTACAACTCTTGGTGTCAGTCTAATCTCAGTGAATGTCTACAGGAAGATGTAGAGGATTCTCTGCGGTTCTTCTAGGTCTTTATAAAACGCCAGTCCTTAGCTTATTAGCTTTGAACCCTATGTGGAGGATCACTTTTAGTTCTTATATAAAGTGCTGTTTTGGAGAGATCCAGCAAGTCTACTAATTATTTGGGTTGAATAGCTTTCTCTTTTAGAAATCCCCAGTCTTCCTGTTAGTGATTTTGACAAACTTTTAAAAACGTTTCAGCAGGAGATTTTTCCATGACATCCAGCTTAAGCTACTTTCAAGATCCAAGTTAAGGATGAAAAACGCTTTTTTTTCATGGCCTGAAATTCTTGAGTGCCCTTTCTTGTACAGGGGATACAATGAGTGACAGTTCTTCCAGTCTCTGGAAAGGGCTTGCAATGTGATAAAAAACTGACTATAGTGCAGACTATGGAGAAAAAGAACAGCCTTTGAAAGACCAGAGAAGTTTTCAAGGTAAGGCTATGATTTTAGAACCTCACAGAGTCCATCCTCTCTGAGCACAAACAGAAGGAAACCACGTATTGCAGCCAGGAAGGACGGGGATAGAAAGGACATTACTGCCCCAGAAAGATGGACTGTCCTTGTCTGTCTGTCCCCAGGTGATGCAGGACACTTCGTTCAAGCATTCATTACTCATTCTGAAGAGGTGGGTGGTACCACTGAAAGCCAGTGGTATCTGTACTTTGAGCAGATGAGGTGCCATGCTTAAAAATCCTCAAAAATCAGGAAAGACACACTTCAAACAGAAAAACCAATTTTCTGACAAGTTATGGCTGTCTTGATTTGTATTGGTGAGTACAGATGGGATCTTCATTCATGGAAATGCTAATTACACAGACTGTGTGTTTTCTGTGGAGGACAGTGATTACTTCCACGGAGGATAACATGGCTGTGTCATTCAAAGTCCTGAAACAGAGGATAATGACCTTATTTCTGGCATTCCCTAGTTTTTGAATCCTCATTGTTCATCTAATAGAAGTTTTATGTGCCCAAATATGACTGTGACAGGCTGGAATGCTAATTATTAGGCAGGCTTCTTAATCTCTTTCTAGTTTTACTGTTCCAACACGGAAAAAGCTAAGCCCTGAAATCGGGTTATGAAATATGATTGATCTAAAACTACAGTTTTCAGTCATCATCTGTGGATCTCTGTAATGAATGCTGTGGAGTTTATCCAAAGCAACTAACTGCTTGTTGTTAGTCAGTTTGCATTTGAATTTTAGGTTCTTCCCCTCTACAACATGGCTCTTGGTTTGCAAATGAAAAACATGGATTTGAAGCATTAAGGCTGATTGTCCTGGTGTCCTATTGCTGATGGCTTGCCAGTAGGGTTTAACTGGATACACCGAAGTGTTGCCATGTGATTAGAACAGAGTAAACTTCTTGGAATAAAGATCATATTTGAACAGTTTATATATATACTTTTTTTTTAATTGACCACAAGCAAGTTATGACTATTTACAAAATTTTTGCTTAATCAAAATTACTCAGTGGATAATTCCATGGTCAAAAGCAATTTAAGAACAACCTATATCTAATAGGCACTATTTAGACACTGAGTGAGTTGAATGAATTCATGACTCATAAGGATGGTTTTGCACCTTGTTCTCCCAGTGAGCAAGTCAAGTTTAGCTTCAGGTTTTTTGCAAGATCACTCCCATTGCACAAGTCCAAAATTTCCCTTTTCTGTGAACATTTCCAAATGTTCCCTAAAAATCTACTGCTTGGCACAAGCAATAGATGCTGTCAAATTCAGTGCGCACTCAGACACCTGCAGGGCCTCTGGAAAACAGCTCCTGATTGCTGGACAAGTATGAACAACTTAAAGGCAGTAAAAGCTTCACTTCACACTTCCTTTTTATTAAAAAGTCAACAAGATTTTTTGGCCTGTATGATATCCCTAAGTGAATCACTTGTAAAGATGTGAAAGAATGTTTCCAGAAAATCATTTGTACACACAAGATCAGGCCAGGGAAATTGCTTGGCTGTATACATGACACCCTCTGAAAGAGCAGTGTGTCACTTGTAGGTCACTGCATCATATCAGGCACTGCAAGAGCAAAATACTTATAACATCATAATCAAAACAAGTAACAGTTTCCCTTGTTCACTGCTATGGGTCTGTTAACTCATGGATGTTGTGGATTTTGACCAGCTCTAACAGGTCTGATACTAAGCTGTACATTACTCATAGGCTTTGTTGCTTTGTTAATTATATTATAGCCTTTTATTAATTTTGAGAGAAAAATCTCATAAAACATTAGGAGCTTCCACATTTTTTGATAAAATAATTTACTTCTCTTTTAATAACAAATATAAAGGGTTCAGTAAAAGGACAGGAAGTTTTACTCAATTGTTTTGCCCTGTAGACATAAAGGCTAATAGGCATAAACTGGTTTCAGGGGAGAGGGAAAAGGGAAGGCAACTAGAAGAGTTTTGGTCTGTCCTCAAGATTTCCCTTCTGGATCCAGTAGTTGTGTTGTTTCTGCCAGTATAGATAGCACTGCACATAGCTGTGGTGTTTGTATTCTGCCTCATGGGCAACTGTGACTTGAAGGTTGCAATTTGGCTTAAATCAGGATCAGTGGAAGGACTTGACCTCAGCTGGGTCCAATCAGCACCCTGGCTCCCTTTGTAGGCAATGAAAAGATTGGGGCTGTTGGGGACCCTGTTTTTTTAGACACCCATTCAGGATGAGACTTGCTCAAGATTCTACCGCTTGCACTGACCAGCTCTCTGCTTGCAAAGAATTTATTCATTATTCCGTAGCCAAATGTCTGGCACATCTCTTGTGCTCTAGCTCCCACAGCCACTCACACTAGAGCTGCAGCTCCCCTTTCTAATCTTACTGGGCTGCACTTGCAAGTCTGGCTGAAAAGTCACTCCAGGAGTAGAAGACATCTACAGGGCCTCAGCATTTAGCTGAGAGGTTGTCTGAGACAGGAGAGCTGCACTGAGGACACAGTGAGTGGTGGGAGCTGGGGCCACCCTGTTCCTTGCCACCTCCTCTAGAGCTGCAGCAGCACACAGGATGGTAGCAGGAGCAGAGTGGTGTACAGAGCACCACAACAACCCCAGTGTGGTTTTGTCTTGCTGAGACATCTCCTGGGATGTCAGCAGGTAAGAGCAGATTGAATTCCTTCTCCTCCAGATCTGTGTCTCATTTCCATACTAAACTATTCTCACTCCAAGAACTCTGAGCACATGCACTTCTCCCCATAATTCAGTTTTGCTTTCCTCTGTAAATCACATGCACTATAGAGCCCCATTTATGAAAACAAGATCTGTGACAAAACCTTCCTAACACCAGTAAATCTTTTTTTAATGAATTGGGCCTGTAGCCTCAATTATGAAGCTGGGATGTGAGAGCTGCTGAGGGAGCCATGCCAACAACAACACTGAGGCAGATCACTGTCATAAGGGTGTTAGGAGAGTCTTGGGAAAGGCTTGGACACTCCTTCTTTCCCTTCAAGCACTTTCACATCTGCACTGTATTATATCTCCATCCAGATGACTTTGCTGGGATCTTCAGTGTTCTTGGGAGTATTTACATTATAAGAAACGAAACCACTAATTTATTTGTTCAGTCTTCCACATAAATATACCCATAGTCTAGTGTGAAACAGCTCATATTTATCTGGTTTGTTTTTTTTCCAAATGCACCTAGCCTGGATTTTCAATTTTACAGTGTATGTAAAGAATTAAACCCTTTAATTAGATTCTAAACCTTCTGGATCATATTTTACCCCGTTTCTGTGCACTACATACCATACACACTCTCCTTCAGCATTACTAGGAATAAAGTACCTTCAGGTATCCTGTAGGAGTTGGATGGGCCACTTTCAGGGAGGGGCAGATCTAGAGGTTCCCACACGGACAGGTGATGTGGGGAGGATGAAGGTGCTATTTCTGTCCCCTTCCCTGGGAAGTATGTGTGGGCCATCCATAAGGCAGGGTGTTGCCAAGCCCAGTTTTCTCTTTAGCAGTGAGAAATTGCCAGTGGACTGACATGTGATAGGTGATGCTCTTATCCTTCTGGCCTTGGGAACAGAGAAGGATGCAAACCACAAAGCAGACATTCACTTTCAAATCCTCCTGCTCTCATCTGTGTCCAGTGTGATGATAAAGGCACTGGGATGGAGGGATCAGATTGCCTCAGGTCTTGCCCTGTGCAGGACCTCAGATATCCATCTTTAATATAGGGATCAGGATTATTTTCATCCATTATCATCATAGTGACACCAGTAGCAAGCTTTTCTTGCTACCTGTTTCTTCTGTTGGCCTCACAGAGTAGCTCTCTTGAGCCATCTTGGTACTGTAGTAAAACTCATTTGTCGCTGTTGAGCTGCTAGCTGAGAGAAAAACCTAGGTTCTCAGACAAGAAAAGAGAAAAGTGCGTTTATTATTTTGATTTCCATATATATAGAGTTTTCAGAGGTCACCCAGATTGGTTAGCCAGAAACCTCCCCCTAGGCCTAATTGGCCAGGTCTGAACTGCCCTAATCTCGAGACGTTGTTTGCAAAACATCCAAACTTTATCTTTGTTTATGAAACGTAGCAAAAATGTTCTCACGAGAAAGACCTGTGCTAGCCACACTCATTATTGCAGAGGACCTCTTTGACTCCATTTTAATTTTTGAAAGTCTGCACTTGTCCTGTTTCCTGTCTTCCTGCAGCAGTCTGGGTCATGTTGATTTAGTGATGGAAGAGCCTTAGGTTGAGAAGTGGGAGAAAGGAGTATTAAAAGAATAAATTTCACTTGCTGGAATGCTTGGCCTAGAGACACCTGTTCCTGTGGATTTTCATCATTTGAAGTAGATGCTGGTCTAGTAGATTTATTGCAGCACACAGGCAGTCTTGTGGACTGCAAGTTTGCTGAAGAGAGTCCTCTGAGCACTGAGGAGAACTACTATAGTTTTTCCATGTTGTACTATCTTCTTTCCCTAAGTTACATGGTTTATTCCTACTGGTAAGGAAGAAAAAGATATTGAAAGTATTAACATTTCCAACACATTCATCTAAAATTAGGCACAATGTTTATGATCCAACTTTCTTTTGCTTCTGTTTCTGTGAAAGTGCCTGGCTTGGACAGGAGTTTCAGTTTGGGGAAAATGTCAAGGAATTTGGGGAATATTTAGCTGCAGACTTCGTGGTTTTCTTATTAAAACAAAACAAACCAAACAAACAAAAACAACACAAAAACAAAACGGAATTTTTCTTTTAAGGATCATGTTCAACAATTCAAAATTTCAAATTTGGTTGCAGCAAATATGTATTCTCATGCATTCTCTTACTTTCAAAATATTCCGATTAAAACAGAATACATTCTGCACAAAACGTCTGCTCTGCTTAGCCCTACTCCAGTCCTGAATTAATGCACAGTCCTGCACAGCATCGCTTGGCAGGGGAGGGGTGGCCATGCAGGAACTGTGTGTACAGCTGCTGGAACAAAGGTATCAGCTGTCGCCTGTGTGAGTACCCAAGCATTGGAGAAAGGCTGCAGATGTTTCAGCTTCTGAAGGGCCACAGCAGTTTGGGGTACAGCACAGGAGAGAGGTGTGGGTGTGCATTCGGCTTTCTGGTAAACAGCCACATGACATCTGTAGTGCTCAGGAATATGAGGATGAGTATTTCCCCTGATATCTCCATTTCTGAAAACCAGCTGAGGGCACATCAGCAAGGTCAGGCATTGCTCATGAGTCAAAAATGACTCACTCTTTATCTAGATATCAAACTGTGAATGTTCTGGTCTGGAAAATCATTTTGCCGGTATAGACTAACCCCATGGACTTGAGGTCAGCTGCATAACCCAGAAGGAGATTTCAGGGAAGGGTGTGGCTGAGAAAGAAAAAGAAAAGACCCCAGGACTGCAGCCAGTTTTAGTCAGAGGAGCTGCTTTGTTATTGTATTACAGCTGCATGGTGTTTTTAACCACAAATTCTGCTTCAGACCCAGGCTGAAACGGGTGCCACAGCAGTTTGTATGGCAAAACAAATTACAAATCCCACATGACACAGTGTTTGAAAGTCCTTTGAAATCATTGTTTGGGCAGCAGCAGGACTCTTTTCAAACCCTACTCTGGTTGCAGCTCTTATTTCTAAAGGTACAGCTATACAAACAAGTGACTGTGGGGATGTGCATGTACATCACATCATGTTTTCCACAGCAAGATCCCATTCACAGCCTGTGGTAAGTTAAAAGTTCCCTAACCGTAAAGGGAAATTTGCTTCAAGGCAAGAGGAAGAAGTTGCTACTAGCAGCTACACTGGCTCTGTAAACCCACACCTCCATTCAGAAAGATCTGGGTAGCTGTAACCTGTGTTACTAAAGCACTTACTAGAGGTGCAGTGCTGCAAAAAGCAGCTGTGCAGGAGGTACCTGCAAAGTGCAGGGAGTGTTGGAAATGGATACAGCTACTTGTGCTGTCAGTGGGAAAAGAGAAGGTCGTCCCTTTACAAGCCTATGTGTTACAGTGTTTCCTGCCTCCTCCATCCATTGCTTGGAAAATTCTGGTTAGTGGAAGGTTTTCTATATGAATCCTTATCTAAGCTCTCACAATTAAAAGGACTTGCTGTCTGCTCCATCGGACACAATGCAATTCAACAGCATGGTCATGTCAACAGCACATGGAAATAGTGGGGACCTGCTGTAGGTTCTTGTAGCATCACAGGGAAACACTGCACTTCTGCACTTCTGATGAGCTCCTATGGGCACTGTATGGCATGGGTGGGTGGAAGGCCCATCTCAAGGTCTGCAGATGCCATAGACTTGGTGTGGACTTCATTTTATGGACTTCATTCACAGACTTCATTTAATTTGTTACTCCCCTTTATATGAGCAAAAGGGAAACAGTGAGTGAATGGGACAAGGATTGTATTTGAAGTCTACCCAGATTTCCCCTCCAGCTAGGATTTCTAGTGCTTCTAATTCCCTAAATTGGTGATGAGGTTAAATACTGCCAGAAAAATATGGGCTAAGGTTGAACCTCCAGCCAGCTAATATCTAGGTAATAATTTAAAATGTATTATTCATGAACACTTTATTACTGTTCACATTAAGTCATTATAATTCTTTCAGTACCAATGCCCCTGCTTCACATGAGTGGTATTTAATATTAGCTGCTGTTCAGCCCCTTCCAGCCAAATAAAATCAGTCTTAGTTCATTCTGTCTTGCTTGGCTCAACAAACATGGAACATAATGAACTCACCCTGCTCTGTGGCTTATCTTGACAGGATGGGAAAGGGAATGTACCACCACAAAACATTCCCCAGCACTTTCCTTTGCTAGCACACAGTCCAACTCATGCAAGGACCATGACAGTGCCACAGGATGCTGCACCCTCCCAGCTCCTCTGTCTGCCAGCACAGGAGAGCCACTGTGCCTTCTCTCCTTGACACAGCTCTTTTGGGAGGGCAATACAGCAGTGCAGTTGGTCCTACAGTTAGAGTGCTTTCCAGAAAGACTCAAGGAGGGATATTCCCCAGCAGCAGCCTCTCTCCTCCCCAGTAGCCCCTGTCTAAGGCACCAGGTTGGACACTGTGAGAACAGCCCTGGTGCTGGGCTGGCAGCACAGAAGGTCCAGGCTCTGCAGCAAGTGATGAGAAACCGGCCTAACCTTCGAGTGAGGCTGACACATAATGGTAGAGACTACAAATTTTGGGTATACCCAAACCAATCTCTATCAAGAGTTTGAAATCTGGGCACTGCGAATGTTTTTGAACCACAAATGCAATGCCAAGAACAAAACCATAAAATAATGTCAGGTTCTTTCAATTAAATCTAGATTTTTCCCAGTATTACTTGAAAACTAGAAGCAGACAAAATTATCCATCATGTTATAGATAACTTGGCTGCAGAAATATGGCATCAGCATATGCTGAAAAGTAAAAGCTAACATGATTAGTAGACTATTAATTCTAGCATCAGCCTTCCCTGCATGAGATCCATATGTATAGAAAATAAGGTCTTTGGAGTAAAGACCAGAGTTTCTGTGCATCTGTAAAACAGGTGGAATAGGTCTGAGCATTAGAGTAAAAATTGTGGTATTGAAAAATTAGCAGTAGCCTTTAAAAATGTTTGCCCATTGGAAGAGTTGCCACAGTCTTGTATGTCTATTGATCCAAAGCGGATGGTATCCAGAAGTTTAATTCCACTCAGTTGGTTGGGCTGACTTGGATCTGGCATACAGATATGTCCATCCAAAACCTAGGTTTTCAAAGCACATTGCAGGTCCTGGAGTTCATAAATGCCGTGATTACAGAACTTGTAGTCAGTGCTCTGTGTGCTGCAGTTTGCATGATAATGTGCACTGGCCCCCCAGGCCTCCCAAACCTCTGGGTTTTTGCACTTGCTGTTTCCAAAGTGCCATAAATCAGAAACTTCAATTACCTCTTTCCTCATTTATTGGGAAAAAAATAAACGGACTTGATTAAAGACTGTTAAAGACTTGATATCTGGTAGCATGATTAGCCCCACACTACTGCAGTGGTTTTCATTTCCCAGGGAAAATGAAGAAGAAATTACATCCTGCTGAGTTTTGGCAACACTTGGGCAGGGGAAGGTCCATAAAGAAAACACTATCAGCAGAGGTCTTGTGAAAAACAAACTTCAAGATCACTTGATCCAAAAAGTCCTGTTAAATCATGTTAAATGTTTTGTATGCATCCATGAAGGGTGTGACAGCTGGTGTCTCCATATCACTGCAGCCTGGGTTAAGTTACAAATTATACACATACCATCCTCTGCTAGCCTCCCTCTCATGAATCCAGCTTGGCCCTTCCAAATCAATTTGGCTATAGCATTTTCTGGCCTGATCTTTAGTATTATAACACTAATAATGTGTGTTGCAGTTCATCTATCCCAGGATTTTTGTTTCCTTGGTGGGATCCGAGGAAATTTGTGACCCCTTTCCCTGGAAAGGCAGTGATTTCCTCATGGTGGGTGAAAGCTTACCACTCTCCACCGAAATAGCTGTCCCTCATCCAGGAACATGCTGTGCTGTGCAGTCCCAGCCGTGCCTTGTCTGACCTCCAGAAGTCACCCCACACCACATCTCAGTCATGGGAATTGTGACAGCCAGAGCAAACCCACAGAAGATTAGAGATCAGTAGACTCTTTCCTATCCGTGGCCTGTCTGTCATTATAATGTCACCACATTTATTTAATTACAGAAATTATGTTATATATCGTCTTTGCAGATGAAGGAGAAGCTCACCATATACTATTGGAAAACAGTAATTTAAGAATCACTGCTAGTCTAGATCTAATTGTTACAGAGAAAGAAAGAATAACAGTGCAGTTAAAATTGTTTCACACACACCTGATTTGTACCCCTTTTCCTGGTGTCAGGCTGCTCCTCCATGCCCTGAGGTGGGTGGTCTCAGTCTGGTGGGGTTGTGGGCATTGCAGTGAGTCAGGGCCATCCAGAGTGTTTTGTGAGAAAGATCACGATGTTCAGGTCAATGGTGTTTCTTTTCTTGGCCTAGGATCCACTTTAAGTAATTTTCATAAGTTTTCCAACTTAATTTTTTTATATCTTCCTCTTTCTGCACTGGCCTGTAGCTCCATGTTTGTCTAGAATTTACTATATGTAGTCCCTTTTACTTATGTTTTGTTTATTTTTCATTTTATCCTAAAACCAGGTTTGTCCAGCTCCACTTTTATTTAACTTTATTGAACTAACTGTATTGAATTTGATGGAAGGGAGAGATATTTACAGCTGTGGGTTCACCAGTGCCAGCCTGTGCCACATCTCTTGCCATCCCACGCCTGTTCTCCTCTGTGCTGTATCCTGTCTGTCCACTTCTCCATGGATGTTGTAGCCAACCTGTCCACCCCTACACTGCATCATTGTATTAATCAAAAATAGCTCATTCTGCATAAAATAACTACAGTCTCTATAAAACTATGACCACTGCATGCAAAGATATGCAAAAGTAAAAGAAACTAACTTTGCACACGTGGTCACTTAGAGAACTTACTGCCACATCTAAGCAAAGCAAAACAAATTAAAAAAAACCTGCAAGCAGGTCAAGAAGAGTTCAGACAGAGCAGAGCCCAAAAATCTCTGTCCTGAGTATTTTGAAATCCAGTGCAGAGCTTCTGGCCTGAGAAAGGCAGTGCTGAACTACAGGGCTACCTCATCACATGATGCCCTGCTCAGCTTCACAGGCAATAGATTTTCCAGTGCCTCACATGAAAATAAGATTGCAGGCATTGGAGCATGCAAGGATGGATGACAGTGATACACGAAGGCAACAGCATGTTTCAAGTGTTAGACCAGTCTGTGCTTGCTTTTTTTGATTGGCTGTTTGAAAGCTGATAGTGGAGAAGTGCTGCTGTGGGTGATGGCACAGGTATCTCTTGGTTTTCGTCTCTTGAGCTTCTGACCTGTCTTAACAGAGGCAAAGACTGGGTTTGACAACCCAGCTGCATCTCAGCAGGCCTGGGAACGTGCACCTCCTCAGGATTACCCTGCTTGCTTCCAGAAGGCAGCAAAGCACTTCATATTTGACATGGGCAACATGTCAAAATTCTTTTATTTTCCCTTTCAGACACATCATTTCCCAGATAAATAGCACCTAAGAATTTCTAGCATCACTGCAGTATATCCTGTCCTTTAAAGAGATGAGTGGCCACATCTGAATCAGTCTGGCTTTTGCTGAGTTAGAGCCATGGCACTGGGCACTTTTATCTCAAGCTGTCAGTAGGTCTCTGACCCTGACAGTCCTGTTGTAATAAGATACTTAGTGCCACCAAGCAAAGAAAATGCCACTTCTATTTGCAAAATGGACACACTTCCTTGGGTAATAAATGAAGCGAGTCACTGTCTGCATGGGCTGGCAGTTATCTTCACCTCCTTGCTCCCTGATTTACTGTGTGTGGGAGCAGCTTGGCACATCAACATTGCAAATTAAACACCAAGCAGATAGGTGATCTTTTGAGTTTGCATCTGGGAAGGAAACAACTTTCAAACTGAGGTTCAGCTCTCCTTCAGTTCAAATCATGGCACTCAACTAATCAAAGTGTTTGATCAGCAGTTTTTTTGCAGCTCCAGTCTGCAGTCTGTTCTGGGCTTTTTCTTCTCCCTCTTCCTCTCTCTGTCTCTCTGTTTCAACAGTCAAATTTTACTTCAAAGGTTGGTTGAAGCTTTTAGACTAGTATTACACCACTCACTGGTTAAGTGGAAGCTGCTTAAAATCCTGCATAATTGCATTGTCTTTGTATATCTGTTTTCCTTGGGGCCCTCCTGGCGTGTGGATTCAGTGGATCTCTTAGAACTATCAAGGCCAGGCACAGTTTAGCCAATGAAAATGCTAATTAGGATGGAAAAATATATTGTATGCATTCCACATGTTTAGGTCTAAAAAAAAAACCAAAAACCCATATCCTTAACACTCTAAAAATGTCAGATAGTTCTCCAAGATGATGTCTTGGGAGTTCTATAAGCCTCAGCAGAGATTATTTTGTTAATGCCCCCCTGATAATTAGATCCACATGCGCACACGATACACCATGAGCCCTGTCTTGCCTTTCAGCTTCAGGCCTGTCACAGTGGCTTGTGTTGAACTTCAGGGTGTGTTTTAAAATAACACGAAAATATGTCAACTAAATATTGAAGCTACCAAATTAAGCCCCTGGGCTATGAGAGGCCAGTACCCACCCCTGTGCAACCCTCCTGTGCTGCCTTGTGTCACGTCCTGCACAGCCAGATGTTCTATCTCCAGTAGGACCTCTGTTTCACCCAGGGTACAGCAGCCTAATTAGCCAACAGCTAATCAATAGGTGAGTTTCATCCTGTTCCTCACAGGGTAATCCAGGACCTTGGGTCCTGTAGCCTAGGGCAGAGTCAAAACTCAGACCCTACAGCGAGAGCTCAGCAGCAGGTTGCCAGCACCCAGGAGAGCTGGTGAGGATTTGACTGTCCTCTACCTTCTCCAGATATCCCATCCACCCCAAAAGACATGGATCAGTCCTGTCATCCTTCCCTTCTTCCTGTGGGCAGACCCTACTGATTTCTCTGTGCTTTACTTCTAGCTGAAGGCAGGATGTTGAATCCTATTCCTTGCCACTCTGTTGGCAAAGGGACATTTGGGACCCCGTGAGGGAGCATGTGGATAGTACAGAGGGACCATGGGGCAGCAGGAACACGGCTTTGGTGGCATGTGTGGCCCAGTGCCATGCGGCAGCAAAGGGCAGTGGGGCAAGCTCACTGCTGGGGCACCTCAAGAGCTGGGCAGCTTCTGTCTCTAATGAGCACATGAGAAGTGCAAGGTCTCTGAGGCAAGAGTGACCTTTAACTCGGGGAATGTTCTCAAAGGGTGTATATGTGCAATGGCAATGCCAAATGGCTGCTGCAGCGCATGGGTAGCTGGAGGAGGCTCATCAGAGAGGCTACAAAGAGGCTGTTAAAGTTTACAATGTGCTGAGTAGTGCATATTTTATTTTAGCCTTACTCTTGGAAATGGATGAGCTGTTTTATACTGCACTCTTAGTGTCACAGAGCCCCTTGTAATACCAGCACTTTGCTACAGACCATTTCCGAAAGATGAAGGCAGTGAGAGCACATCTGCACCCACTGGAGGAATGGCTCACTTAGCCACTTGCTTTGCAAGCCTCCCCACCTGCTCCTTGCACTGGGTCCACAAAGCCTTTCGTGTGCCCCAGGCTCTCTGCTCTGGCATCAGTTCAGGAGTGAAGAGGCACAAGGGGATGGTTCCCCCACATGCACAGCATATGTCAGGACTTGTCTTCCCTTCCCTCAGCCCCAGGGCTGCTGTGGAGACATGGAGGTTATGCATTAGTGCAAGAGGAGGGGATCCTCTCCTTTGGAGGAGGAGAGCACTAAAACATAAATAACTTCAGAAAATGAAAATGATGTTAAGGAAACAAGCCCAAAGGTTTTAACTGTTAAAGTGGAAAAATAACATTTCATAAACATAATCTTCCTAATACTGCATAATGTACTTCTCTGTGTCACGCAGCACAATAATTTCCTGTTCAGCTTCACTTTCTGAGCTAAAGCAGAGACCAAGATTGGCAAGCTGTAACAGGAGAGCCGGGGCTCTCCCCCAGCCCCAGCCACCAGAGAGCCTGCTTTCTCCTGCCTTTCTCTCAGCATAAGCCCGTTCAGCCACCGGGTGATCCTCTTGAATCGCTTTTTAACCGAGTCAAGAAGACTTCTATGGCAACAGCCTTGTTTGTGTGTAAGGAAGGGGATTTGTAACGAAGTAGTGAAGGGGGAGGGAAGAGAAGACATTTGGCCGAGAATTGCTTACACAAGTAAAAGACATATTTCCTCCACATCTTGCTCCAGAGTCAGTTTTTGGAGAATGAGAGCTCTAGAAGCACATAATTACCATTTGCTTTCTCTACAGATTTTTTTTTTTTTCTTTTGGTCTTTATGGTATTGCTGTTCGTTGCTCTGGTGGAAGCCAGCTTGCCTTGCAGACTCTCACATGTACCTGCTGCTGTGCTCCCAGGGGAGACACAGCTCTTGCTCGGGGTCTGTCCTCCCTCCACTGCAGCTTTCCTTGCTCAGCTGCCCCCATCAAGAGCCGAGTTTTGCACATTGTACAGCAAGTCCCGCCTTCCGAGGTGTGAGGACGTTTGTTGATTGTGCTCGACTGAATCCAGATTGTTTCTCCATTTTGGTAGAGCTATATTTAGGCTGCCCAGTAACCGTGTCCTGGACTTTCTAAAATAAATCAATGCACAAGGCTCTGATTTAGCGTCCGTCGGTGCCAGCGCGGAGCCCAGCCTGCCCCTGGCTTTGCAGGCTTTGAACAGCCGCGGGCAGAGATCTGGTTCCACGTTCAGGGTTTAACAAGTCTCTTCTCCTGCCCCGCTCTGCCCTTGTGTCCCGCCTGCCACCTGCTGACCTGCACTCAGGTTCATATAGCTCTGGTATGAATTCAGCTGAATTACAGATTTGCACCTATGCAGAGAGGTCAGAGCTCCTGGGGTATTTTCCTATTTTAACCATCACTTGATACATATTTAGGTTGGTAAAAAAAAAAAACCTGCCCTTCTTTGACCTCTGTAGGAAACAAGTCAAACAAAACAATCTCTTCTATTGCAATTTTGGTCCTAAATCTGTATTTTAATACCAGGGATCTTCTTACAAACTGAACCAAAGGTTCAGTTTACAATCTGAACAATTACTGACTGTAATTTTCCAAAGCTGTTCTGCAAAACTTGGAGAGCCAGTCACAAGAAATTTTTTCTTTACTCATCGAATACTTTTTTCCCTTAATGTGGACTGCACATTGTGGAGCATGTGAGAAAGTAAGTCTGCAGGAATTTGGCCTCAAAGCTTCAATACAAATTCCTCCTATTTCAAAAGTATAAAGACTGCTTTTGGTGTATGTCTTTACCCACCAGTAGTTGGGTTTGTAGCCACACACTGTCACTCTATCCTGTGGAGACTTTGCAGTGTTTCTGTAAGGCTCACTGACATATTTATCTTACAGACTAGCCGGTGATGCTCCCTGCTTGCAGACATCAGCTGTGGTCTCATGCAGTAGCATCACCCAGAGGTTTTTGCAGAACTGAATTCTCACTGGGCTGGCAAGGATGTGTACCAGCAGCCTGTCTGGCCCCACAGAGTGTCGCTGTTGAGCGGCTAGCTGAGGACTGACCCAAGTTCTCAGACAAGGAAAGAGAGGAGAAAAGGAACTTTATTGTTTTGAATTCCATATATATAGAGTCTACAGAAGTGCCCCAGATTGGTCAGCCCGAGACCTCCCCCTAGGCACAATTGGCCAAGCCCGAACTCACTCAATCCGGAGAAACTGTTTGCAAAACATCCAAACTTTATCTTGTTTATGAAATATAGCAAAATGTTCCCACGGGAAGAACCTGTGCTAGCCACAACAGAGTGGAGGATCTCCAACATGAAACTGAGTTTCATACCTAAAATATTGAATACAATCACAGTGTTCTTTATTTAGAACTCATTTGAGACAATGTTAGTAATTGGCTGTTCAGTTTTTGTGGTTGGGATAGGACTTTTAGCAAGCTTGTGTAGTTGAAGCACACATGCGTCACATTTATAAATAAAAGGTATCATTGCTGGGGTCATGTAGATCTTGAACAGCACCCAGCTGTTCACTGAGGTGCAAACACGCCAGGCAATATGAACTTCCAAAATTCAAAGGAATGGTCAAAGCCTACCAAATTGCAATGTTTCTCATACATAAAAATGCTGCAGTGTATCAGCTGTCAGGAATTCAGTGCCTAATCTGTCCCATCATTGACTGGAGTGATAGGGACACTGCAGTTGGAAGGATGCCATTCTGGAAAGCTATCACATATAATCTGCAAATTAATTCTTGAAGATTTTCAGCAGTTTTGTCTAATCAGCTTTTTTACTGCTGTTTTCTTTTTAAGAAACCTTATGATTTCTGCTCCAGTGATCTGGCCAGACCCAAGAGTGAGGGGCTGAGAAGCTTCAAATCAAATCAGATGTGAGAACTAAATATATTGGGGGGGTTCTTGGCAAGACTGCTCAGAAACACAGAAACAGATGTAAAAAGCGGCCCAGAAGAAACAGCAGTGCCTCAGCTGCTGCTAATGAGGGTCCCAGCAGGGAGCTGGTTAACCCTGCTCAGGGACTTGCAGGCTCCTGGTTAACCAGAGGAGAACCTGAAAATGCGGTGTCAGCACATGCAGGAGTTAAAATGGCTCTTTCCAAGCTTGTGAGCTGCCACCACATGCTGCTGGCATTGTGCTGTGCTGTGTATTGCACAGCCTAGCAAGGCTTCTGTCCGTCTTTTGAGTTCTTGTGCAGCAACCATGAAATGATCAATTCTGCCATTTTTGGCCAAGCTTAACTAGGGAATATGGCTGAGAAAAGGCAGAAATGCATGGACTGTCACTGTCACCAATGTAGCCTGTTTGGTGTGAAATTCAAGGTATATGAAGGATTCAAGAAGAGTAATTTTCCACTGATACCAGATTCAGGACCTGTCGTGCTGCACTGACAGAGTCAGCAGACTCCTTACTGAAAGTAAAAAAATAGAAAACATGTCATAAGACCCTCCCCAGAGAAAGGTTGCTCTGAACACTGGCTGGAAAAATTCCCATGCACTTCAAGTGCTTGTGGTTGTATTAGTCATGCAATGACGAGAAAATAGCCTGCTCTGGGGGCTCTGCTGGTGGTGGCTGGGGGAGTGGGATGGAGCTGGTTTCTCCCAGCTCTTCCGCCTTTCCTTTCCAGACCAGCAACAAAAGGGGGAGAAACCACTGACAAAGATGCATGGCAGCTCAGGTCTAAGCCAGGGAAGTTGATGTGCTGTGGAAGCCATGCTGAGGATGGCAAGAGAGGAAGACATGCACTGGTTATTTTCAAGTACAGAGAAGCAGTATTTTAGCAACTGTTCTGAAATGCAAACAAGGAGGGGTTTACTGCGTAATGTTTCCTGGCTTTGAGGTAATCTTTGTTACGAAAGCAAGTTATCAGTTGTAGATTTTGTTTCATTCGTGATTGACCAAACTCCAGACTGCCTGCCTCTGAAATAGTCCTATTTTGTGACTCTGTCATTCCTAAAAAATTAAAAAGACAACTCTTAACTGGCATGAAAGCTCTTTTCTTGCCTTTTTTGGTAGTGTGCCCTACTACAATAATTCTGTTGAAACACAAACAAAGGGCACTTTCTAATTGCTAAGCAAAAAGCAAAACTAAAAGCATAAAATATTCAGTGGGGTAACCCATGCTTTAAAGACTGTATTTCTGAGCATTGTGTCACATTCTGATTTGAGTGGTAATGCCCTGCAGCTCCTGTAGTGGTGAGGTTTTCAATGCTGCTATCCAGCAAGCAGGTAAAGAAGTAAATAATGATGTAAAAACTAATTTTTTTACATGGGAAAGAAATTAACAAAAAGACTAACCAAAATTGATCCTTACTTTTGCGGGAAACTAGGCATTGGAATAAGTATATTCCGTGGCAGTGGCTCACAGGCCCATTCCACTGCCAGGGTGTAGCTCCCATGCCAAAATAAGCTTCACATGGAGCCCCAGGCATCAGTGTCCCCTAATCCCGAGGGGCTCAGCAGGCTGCAGGAGACCCTGAGGAACAGAAGCATGGAGCTCGATCTGGTGGTAATTTAGGAACGGCAAAACTTAAAAGATTCTGGTTTCTTACAGCTTCTAGGAGTCCACTCATTTCATAAAACCCAACACTGTGGAAACTGAGTGGCATTAAAAATGCAGTTTTCATGGAGGAGTTAGACTGCCTGGAAAAACGTTGGCCACCTGCAGTAACGAAAAGCACCATGTGGCTGAGCCTACCCCAGGGAAGTAGCTGCAAAGATGAATGTGCCCCATAGTTAGGAGGGTTTCCATGCCTCTGCATTCCTGGCCAGAGAGGAAGGGCTGAGTATGGACATAGAGGAGCAGAGAGGAATGCAAGGCAGGTCACGAGCTGCAACAAGGACGATCAGATGGCCAGTGGTAGGTGTTTAGTGTGTCTGTCTCATGGTTTTACAAAGTGAATTTAAAGTATCTATATAAGGAGAAGCTGAGGTATTTATAATCCATTAAATTTGACAAGGAACAAACATTACTGGATATAATATTGTTTCCCAGTGGTCTTGCTGGATTTAGAACCCTTGCTGTAACAGATATTCCTATTTGTCTTGTTATCCTTGCTAACCCCTATTTATCTCCTCTCTTTCTCTTTTGTTTATCTTGTATTTATCTTGTATTTCTTTAAGTTAGCACTTGCAGCATCCTGTGGTATTGGGGAGGAAATCTGGACATGAAGTTGCACAGCAGGGAGAAAGTTCTCTGTAGCAATAACAAGCAGCAAGAACAGATATGCAACATTTAACTTGTTCCTTGCTTCCTTGCCCTGGGCAGACAGGTACAAATTGTATCTCCTGTTAGACTACTAGAACTGGAGAGGGAACATGGGATACCAAGGGATTTAGCTAACACGAAACAAAATGTGTTTTTATTAATTGCTTAGTGCTCAAATGTGTCGAAAATATTTATTTAACAATAACAATCTATTTCATAGCTTACGTATGACTTGGTATTTCCAAAGACTATGTTAAACAACAGTGCTTGCTGAAGTCTCTGACAGGGAGGACAGTTTGTATGCACATTAAAATAGATGGGTTGTATGCAAATACACATCATATTTTCTGGCAGAAGTCCCAAACTCAGATCTAAAACTTGGGGTATTGATGAAGTTATGCATCCTTAGCAGAAAGTTTGGGCAAGATTATCTTCAAGGAAGGCTACTTTTGCTTTGTCTTATGGTACTGCAGCCAGGGGGAGCAACTCCAGATACAAAGCCAAAAGCCACCGGCACAAAAAATTTGCAGGAAATCTGCAGCTCTCTCATATCAGTGTGTTTTATGAATGTCAAGAACTGCTCTAAATCTCTCCGTGTCGAAGTGGAGTCTCACTGTTGTTGAGAACAGCTAGAAAATAAATTACAAGCAAACCAAGCTGTACCAAAATTAAATGCCAGCCTCCCAGACAATATATGTTTGAGTCTCTGCATAGCTGCGATGTACGTGTCTGAGCAGCTGGACTGGCATTGACCTTCTCTTCAGAAAAAAACAACGAAAAAACCACCGGGGGGTGGGGGGAGGAAGAAGAAATCTCATTCCAGATAACGAGACCACAGAGCAACTTGTTATTTGGAAATTGGTTTCTCACTGAGCCGCTGTGTCTGCAAGGGGCTGAGCTAATCCCCAGTCCCAAGCACTAGCAGGATTGATCTTGGCTGAACTTTGTGACTCTTGTCTGTCATGTTCAGTGAGAGAGAAGCCAACAGTCCCTAAAATACTCCATCCCCCCCCATGACCAGGCAGTTGTCCTCCATTACTGATGTGAGCAGCACTGCTGCTCCTTGCATGCCAAACTGTTGGTGACAGGGTGAGAGCAGAGTGCTGGAGGCTGTACAGCAGCTGTGCACAGCACAGGACTCCAGTGCTGAAAAGTGACTCAACAGAATTGTTCAACTCTGGTTGGCCTTAAAAATATGAATGAGGGAAAAGTATGAGAATTACATTGAACCTCTAAGTCTGTATAGACGGCATAGACAGAAGTCTGACCAAGCCAACATGCTCAGATCAGGGGAATGCAGCATGAGGGCTTGTGTGTTTCTCTGGGTTGCGTGTGTGAAGTGACCAACCCAAACAAAATCAAAGTGGTTTATAGACTGCTAAGAGCACAGCACTTAGCAGTTAGGCTGGTTTAATTAACACAAATCTTTATGCCATAACAAGACTTGCTTTTCTTGAAATGTGTATTTGAGACCTTGAGCAACACATCTGAGAAACTATAGAATAAGAATAGATGTAGATCTCTTTGGAATAATCATCTTGTCTTGTGTGCACCTTTAAAACACTCCCTTACAACCTTTTCTGTAAAGTTTGTGGAATTTCACGGCCCTCATTATTAAAGGTACTGAAGTAATTTTTATCAGGAAAATGCTTTCTCTGCATCACTTCACTCTGAACCTGCATCAATGCCATTTGATTTTATGTTATTTCTTGCGAACGTGACCCAAGCCCACTCCAACATCAGAGGAGAGAGAAAAGGTCAGAACCATAAATTTTTGACCTTGCTGTGTGAAAGTAGACATGACACTCAAATCCCTGTTACTAATGGTTGCTATACTTCATGGCAGTGCCGGCAGAGCAAAAGGGCACCAGCAATGACATCTTTCATCACTTGTGCTAAAACGCTCTTCACTTACTGCCTCTTGCATTTGGTGCCAGCGAAACGAGATGTAAATGGATCTGTTGACAAACAGGTTAAATGTCAACACCCACAATGATACATTGTTAATAGTAAGGGCACAAGATATTACAGAATTGTTTAAAAGGGGCAAGTGCTGAAAGGTGAGAAAAGTTGTCATCACGGTTATTTACTGCATCAGTACCATGGTTGGACTGCTGGCTCTGGTTCAATGCAGTCTCATCCTAATCTCCCTTTTCTTCCTGACAGCCTCACTCTAGACTTTGCTGCTGATTGCCCACAGCCTTGTGGTTCCCCTGTCAGTGTTGCAACGCAGCAGGAAGACTCAGAGGACACACACGGAGGCACCAAGCCCTCTTGGGACCAGTAACTAGGGACTAAAATGCCTTTTGCTTGCTGGAAGCTGTCCTGGGGGATGGTGAGAGATCCTAATATAAGAGATGTTAGATATTGTGCAACTCAGGGCAGCTATTAGATGTGACGCTCCTTCTGTGTGCTCTGACTTGTTTGCTTTAGAGGGAGACTTTTTAATCACACTGGTATTTACATTGTTTTGCAATGTTTTTATTGCTATTCTGAGTCTCTGTTCAGGGCAGAGAGTCTCTGTTTTGCTAGGCACAATTTAATAACTTAATGCTGTTATTCTCACTTGATTTTCAACTATAATAAGCATCTCGAGACGCCAAGAGCTGCTACCAAGGGAAGCAAACCGAAAACATTATTTTCTCTAATACTGAAATATACAGGCTTTTCATGGGGAAGAAGCTGGAGTGAGTGACTGCTGCTTGCTTCCACTGTGCCTCAGGCCAAGGAGGAAAGATCCTACAGAAATATGTTAGAAACATACACAGACAAGGTGGTATTTGTGAATGACTTAGTATCTTCCAGGCAAAATAATTTATATGCAGGATAGCAATTAGACAAATGATTCATTCTTTTTGTAAAGCTGTATAACTGTGTTATGTTTAATCCACAGTCATGCCCCTATGTCCCGTGAAGGTCTGCTGTCTTGGGTGATGTGTAAACATGGTGAGGTATATAACAGGCAAGATTAGACTTATTCCAGTCAGTTTTTGATGAATAAATATTTTGATGGTACATTTTAATGATGTGAATGGAGAAACTATCCCATGAAAGGATGTTAATATGAATTAGCCAAAGGGAAAAGGAACTTCTAACAAGATACACACAGCTCTGAAGCCAGTGTTTCCCGTCTTAAGCTGATGGATTTGTCACTTCCTCCCTTGGCTCTTTCCCAAAAGTAGATGCCAAATGAAACAAAAATAATAACTAGAGATTAAAATCTTCCTAGAGAATTAGAAGAATCAAAAATTTTCATGCAGAGCATTAGCAAAGTATCTCCAGGAAAATGTAATGTCAGCATAAAATATAAGAATGTCTCTCACTAGAAAAAGAATATATTTAAAAAAATAAAAGGAAAGCATGACATGTAAGGTCAGCAGGAATTTCTGTGGAAGTAGTGCTGGGTTATGGTTCAATCAGGCATCATCTCAGACATTTCTTACAGCTAATCCTGAAATAACTTCTTCAGCTAAAACAACGCAACTTTGAGATGCGGAACTAGAGGGAAAGTGGGAATTCCTGACACTGAAGAAATAACAAAACATATACTTGGTAGTGTCTATACTTTGGAATTAGTGAGAACACCTCTATTAAAGGTATTTTCAAGTATGAGGATTAAGTATGGGTTTGAAAACAAGTAATGAGCACTTACATTCTAGAGTTAAACAATGGAATGGATCTAACCTTTGAGGCCATAGGACAGAATGTCACCTCACTCCTGGGGAAACCTTTCCTTGTAACATCTTTTCCCGAATGTCAGCTTCCCTAATGCTCCTTCCTCTGTGTCCATAGCTGTCATTCCAAAGGAGGTGCTGGCTGTGGGTCTGATCCAGACCAGCAGTTCCTTAATACCCCATAGAAGAAATAAGTTTCATGGAAATATCCCAGACAGACTGGTGATGAGTCATGAGGCTACATGGCAGCTGCCAGTGCTCTGTTTGGCTTGCTCTCCAAACTCTCTCCATCCCTGTTTGGATGTGACCTCCAACTCCTCCTGGCTTTCTGCTTCCTTTTGCTCTTTCCCTATGTTATTCTTAGGGCTCCTTCTTTTTGCTTTCTGACAAGGCAGCTCCATCTGGCTCCTTTTAGTGCTTATTCTGTTCCATGGTTTCCTTGTGTGTCCCTCAAAATGTGCCAGGTAGGAGCATACAGGTACTGTTTGCAGTAATAAGAAAGGGAGTATTACATGGCTCTTTTATGTGAAATTTCTTTCAGGATTACAAAGCTCTCCCTGCTGTGTTGCTAAAATGCTCTTACTCCACCTCAGGCTGTACATCCCAGTATGCCCCTCCCTACAAATGGCTTCATCCTGTAATAAAGGAAGTATCAGGAACCTGTCCATTTATAGGACAATGCTTGAGTGCTCTTTGCTTCAGTATTGCTTCAGTTTTCCTTCTACTTACTCCTGCTTCTCTTTCTCTTTTCTCCACTGCATTTTCCATGCTTTCAGCCTGACTTCCCTTACTCTGCCTGTTCATCAACCTATGCCTCTTGGTCAGGTCCTGGCTCTTGCCAGTTTGTACAAACCAAGTGACTTCCTTCTCTCCAAACCTGTGCTGAAATCCAGGATCTCTCCTATTTTTCATGCTTTCTCTTCTGCCACTTCTTGGGTCTCTCAGCAGTCACAGGGCATCTTTTCCAGTTCCAGCTATCCATAGCTGTGAATTTAATAGTTGTCTCTCAAACCCAATAAGAGCAGTAAATATTTATACTATGTTAGCATTTTAACTGGTACTCAGGTATTACTGAAGTGTTGTACAAACTCAGAGAGAAATTATCTTTGGCCTGACAGCAAAAGCTTCTGGAGGTGGGCTCAGCAGTGCTGCAGGGCAGGTGTATCAAAGGGTGTCTGCACTGTGCTCTGTCTTTTCAAGTGGGAATTTGAGAAACTTTTGTATACCATACATTTACAGTCTGTGTTCTGCTCTCCTGTCAATGTGTTGTCATACAAATCCCAGCCAAATAACTCATACTGCATACTAATCACCAGTTAAAGAACATCACACTTTACATGAACTTACATAAACTTCTAAGGTTACCAAAGATTTTACTCTTGAAAACAATATCTTACAGCTCCAAGACCGTAGCGTGAACTTCCCCAGGAAATACCTCGTCAACTTCTGCCCTCAGCATAAACTCTGTTTCTTTGATGTTACCTTCTCTTAAATATATAATAACATGTGTATGTTGTTAGAAAATTCAAATAATTGTATATGCTGGAAGAGAGACTAAAAGAGAGCAAGCATGTGAGAAGTTAATCCCAGTGGGGAGCTCAGGAAGGAGCTCAGATGTGGTGATGGAATGTACAAGTTTCCTTGTGGGAAGGATGGAGCAGCTGAGCGGCTTGCCAGGATGAAGAAGTGACTTTGTACTGATGTGGGAAGGGACCCCACAAGGCCTGACTCCAGGCTCTTTGCTTGACCAGATTTTGCAATTAAGAAAAGAAACCCCCTATCTTCCTACCATAACAGGCACTATTCAAAATAAGACATTAATAACAAACACAATGTCATTTACCACAGTTTAACCCTAAGGTGAGGGTAGAGATAACATTATTCATACAATATTGCTTCCTGGTCTTCAGCTCTAGTCGAGTGCAAGGCTCCTTAATGGTGACAATGGTAACTCCAGGGCCTGATAAACTTGTCTTTATCAGTGGAGTCTGAGCATGTTATTAGCCAATGTATATGGATTCTGTGTTTCACTACAGCACGTTTGTATAGCCTTTTCTGACAGTTAAAGATGTGCTAAGTTTCCTTGACAGAAAACAGACATTTTAATAAAATGGTTGCCCTTTAACTAGAAACTCCTGGGCAAAGCTCTATGGGAAACAGTTCCCATGACCTTCAGGGGGGAAGAAATGTTTGTCTTTTAATAGGGCTCCATGCTGTAAAAAAAAATCCTTACTCGGCAGTATCCAGGCTTTTTTAACACAGCCCTAATGATGCAAGTCCTGAAGAACTGTATATGCTATTTGCAGAAACATATTGCTAATTACAATAATCTTTACTTTCAGAAGAAGAAACTTTGAACTATTTCAGAACAATGAATTTGGAACAGAGTAAGACTGAAGCAGGGTCTTTCGTAATGCATCTAATTTCATTACACTACACATTTTAAACCTGGAATGACAATTGCATATTGATTTACTTACCCATTTATGCAGCTGACTGTTAATTTTGTGTGTCTGGCAATTCATGCTTGTACTTTGTATGGGTTTTGTTTTGGATCATATCTAAATTCACATTTAATGTATTTATTTTAATATAAAGCATATTCTACAAAAGTAGCAAAACTTACAACCCAGCTGTCTTTATTCAGTGTATTCTGTTCATGCTTAAGGGTCACCAGCTTGAATTAGGTCCTTATTCAACATTGCGGGATTGTTTATAGGCTGCACATGTCAGTGAGCAATTGTAAGAAAAAATTTATTTATGAGCTGCCCTACCTGGGAGTGCTCCCCAGTGGTAAGACAAGAAGTGAGCAATGGGAACTGAAGTTGCAAAGGAAGTTACACCATCTGTCTTAAAAGCAAGCCACAGGTGAGACATAGAGCAGGGATGAAAAGGGGCATTCATAAAAAGCTGATTCATCATTAATCTGCTTGTACTCAAATGCAGAAAACAATAGTTTGTTTTATGATAAGGTTCTGCCCTTCCAAAGTTGCATTCCATTTTGGCAAGGAGCATGTACTGTATGCCACGAACTCAGGGTGGTTGGCTTCATTTCACCAAAGATCTTGTGCTGAAACTACTTTTTGTCTGTGGTTGGCACAGAAACAAAACAGGTCTTCTAGGCAAGCAAAAAATGAGAGAAGCTCTGCAGAGTCCACCTGAACCGATTGCTCTGAAGGCTGTTGTTTGGCAGGGCTAGATGGACCGAGTGCTCCCCCCAGCCCTGCTGGATGTTAAATTTGTGCAGCTCCTTAAGCAGTTTTGGCCCTGAGCCCACCAAGGGTCACTGCTCACCCCTTCTGCAGTGGCACTGCCTCTCTGCATCTCTAACTCAGTCCCACAGCCTTAATTACATACGTGTCATATGGCCTGTGGGTTTGTGCTGCGTGTGCTGTACCCACCCTGTCCAGCTAAAAGTCAATCTGGGTTAAAAATAACAGCAGGTTTCTGTCTTTTTCTTGCACACGTGCAAATAAAAACAATTTTGAACTAAAAGCACAACATGGTCCCTTCTCCCTGCTCATTTGGCAGGGGCCTTTGCAAGCACTGTGCATTACCCTGGCATTTGTGGCAACCAGTCTCAGTTTTCTGCGGGAGCAGCAGCACTTCTCACATCCCCATGAGCACGATGGCAGGCTGGCCCCCAGGCACAGACCCCACCCTGGGGTGCTCATGGGCTGCTGCACTCATGAAAAGGGAGCCCATTGCTCCAGAGACATCTTCACAGCTGCTGTCCTGGCAGAGCACAATTCCACACTTGTGTCCCAAGGTCCCAGTTCAACCCATCACTTATACCAATGTATAATAAGATTTGAATATAAGTCATATATGTGCCCATATGGTAAAGTAAGAGAATCCAAGAGGGATGAAGTTTTCCTTTAGACTTCTAGCAGCTGCAGAAAGAAATCCTTTTAGAAAAAGAAGGCCTGTACCCTTTTTAATGAGCCTACTTTCCAAAGGAAATTATGCTGGTGTGGTTGCACTCTGCCTGTCAGACTTCTTTCGTCTCCTCCAGCCAGCACCTTTCCAGCTCAGATGGGTTGGAGCAGGATGAGGGTCCCAAAGATGCTCTTCCTCCCAGTCACATGAGACCTGGGGGCTGCACAAAGGACTAAGACCCAGGTCAGTGCTGGCTCTGGGGGAAAAGCCCCCAGATGGTGTTCAGCAGTTACTCATTCCAGTTAGATCAGTTGCTGGCAGAGCAGCTCATGACTCTCTGTGCAGGTGGACACCAGATATTTACACCAGAAAACATCTACTTCAGTCACAGGTCATGAGAAGGGAAGAGAGAGTTGGCTGGATTTCACATGGTGACACCAGGCTGCTCAACTGCTGATTAAGCTGTACTTTCTGTGTCTCTATTTCCAAGTTCAACAGGAAGAAAATCACAGCATTTTTACAGACTTTAATTGCAGAGCAAATAAAACACAAAATAGAGGTCTCCATTTTTCATCATGTTTTTCACACCTGAAATAAGAATCACTGGGGCTTGAGGCTTTGCTAGTTACAACATGATAATATTGCAGACCTTTGTTTTTAGAGGGAAGTCAGGTAGGAAAATGACATTCATGGGAGAGAATTTCTGGCTTGATATATAAAGAGCAAATACTCTTCTCCTGCATTTGATGACAGGTTTTCTTGCAAAGGTTCAGTGAATCCTGTATGCAGGGAGTTATCCTGTCACTGTATGCAACATGGGGACATTTTGGTGTCCCAAAACACCACAGCCAAATGGCAGCATGGACCAGGTACTTGGACCTGTGAAGGCACTCACACAGGCAGTGTAGAGGAAACAAAGCTGCATGGCCAAAACTGGGTCTGAGCACTTTGGGTGACTCAAGTTACCTCACAGATAAATTGCTTTCATGACAGTGAGTGCTGTGGTAACATTCCTGACCTGTGAGGAGACATGCTCTCAAAGACAGAAAAAAAGAACTTTGCACTGCTGAAAGCAAGTGAAGAAATAATTTTGTGTGGATAATTGAGGGTAGTAACAATTGTCCTTTGGCTTATTGTAAACATTACAGGAGAGGCTCTTGAAGAGCTGTTAGTGAACTCGCGGGTTTCACACACCACCTTGTAGAAGGGAGAACAAAAAGAGTCAGCAAATTCTTTTGGTTTGTGTTCAAGTCTTACCTTAAAGTATAATGGAAAATCAGGAAAGTTGTAAAGCAGTATCGTTCCACGTATATATTAGTTTTTAAATACCTGGCTTCACATTTTTACTTCAGCAAACAAAATTTCATTAATCATTTCAACCACTTTCATGGAAAAATTACTGACAAAAGGTTGAAAGCAAATTACCCAGCAGCTTGTCTATGTTTAAGGAAAATAATACTAGGGACAGGTCTAAGCTCTATTTTCAGTCATATTCTTCAATTTACTAAAATACTTCGAGTTTTTTAGGTTTTTTCTCTCTTCATGTGCAGGAACAGAAATAATATTTTCTTTGTCTAAATAGGCTGCTGCAGAGCTCTACATACAAAGAGTTTTATGAATTGATTAGAAAAAAAAAACCAACAGAGGCTAAAATTGTCTATAAGTAAAATTTTTAAAAACCTTGACTTATATTGAAGGGCAGTAGCAACATATACTTAAAAAGGAAATTAATAATCTCTAATAGAAGTACAGTGCCATTGCCCCATTGAACAAAGAGTTGTTCCATGTTTGTGCCTCATTTCCAGCCAGTACAGGCTGTGGTACTAACAGGCATGGTAGAAAGAATAAAATTCAAAAAGGGAAACCTAAGGGAATGAGAGGGCATTGAGACCACAAGAGAAAGATGGTATATGGTGCTGCTGAGTATGGCCCATGAATGTACCATGAGGTGGTGCTAACCATCGCATCGTGTGCAATTCAGCCCATTAGCTGAACTGCATTCAGCAAAATCTGATATTTCTCCTGGCTCATCCCTAATAACAGTGCAAATCACAAGTGTGTGACAACTGCAGTGCCAAGCACAAACCAGTGGCTGTCAGCCTAGGGCTTTCTACAAGCCCCATGTCTGTATATAAGGCTTGTAGAAAGTAACAAAGAAGAGCCAGATTACCATAACAGGTTTCAACTACCTATAAGATTTCTCTCTTCAAAAATATCAGAGCAACTCAAGCCATAAAGGGTTCAAAGATGGTGCAGTACATAATATCCAGTGGTAATGTCGTCTGTTCATTGTCAGAGGATGGCTCAGCAGTCTGCTGGATTTTAAGCCAGTAGTAAACACTGATGTGCAATTTCAGTGGAGCCAGAGATGAGGTTTTCCAATGACCATCTTAACCACAAGTGTCAAAAAAGAGCAGAGCTTCATAAATTGCTGCCATGCCTGTTTGATGTTATCAGTCATCATTCATCTCTCAGTGAAGGCATTGCAAAAGATTTTGTGCTCATGTGTGATAACAACCCGTGGATGATGGTAATGATGCCAAAGTGAAAGGAGGATATCTCTAAGGTATATTCCGCTTACTGAGGTCTATTTCTTTCCAATGTAAGTCTGTGAAATTCACTCAGCAGCTGAACACCTGCAGATGCAGCTGCACTGTCCATAATTAGATGTGGCCACTGGTATTTCCAGCAGTGCACAGTACCACTATCCAAAAAAAATTCAGAAGCGGTGCATTGGTGTCTCAATGACAGTCAGAAGAGTGGTGACCTCTTTAAGCCTCTGTGATATTCAGGCTCATTACATCCACTAGAGCTACAGAATATCCCCCTCTTCTTTTCCATTGTGTTCTTGTGAAGAGCTTCACAGAGGGAAGAGCTCAGCTGCACTGAGAGTGATTTCCTGCTCAGCCCTTCAGGAAGATACAACCACAGCTGCAGCTATAGGACAGAAGAAACATGACAAACCCTTGTCTCATTATTGCTCTCATCTGAGTGGTATCTCTGTATAATAATTAGCTCCCTAATAATGTTTTAGCTTACACTTTGAATCCTGCTGATACCATGTTTGTAAACTTAAAAGGAAATTTCTGTTAAAAAAAGGCTTTGATTGCACCCTGAGCTGCCAACAGACTGCACAAGACTCTTTTTCCAAAGAGCAGAACCCTGTTGCTGGTGCTGAGTTGCTGGCCGAGGAGTTGGCCACAGCCTTGGAAAAGCATGCATCTCCATGGCTCCTCTCAAAACCTTCAGGGAAGGAAGTGAGGTGAGAGCAGGAGCAACATGACTTGATTTTTCAAAATCCAGGTTAATCTTCAGAGACAGCAGTGAGAACAAAATAGCAGAGCAGCTTCCAATTTGCATACTAACTGAATATCATGTGGAGCCCATCATGTAGTGACATTTTTTTTACTCTAGCTGCTCCCCATTTAGTGATGAAAGTCCTCAGATTTCCATCCAGAAGACTTGTGTTTTGATAATCTGCTCCACTGTTTCCCCAAATCCCCTTCCCTCTGTAATCAGACCATCAGTCACTACAAAGGATCAAAATTACCACATTTAAATACTATTCTTCTTGTGAGAAACGACCATCTGATCAAAGATTAACAGTGTGAAAAATGTTTCTTGTTTTTGCAGTAAACCTGCATGTCCCTTGTTGTCGATCCAAGTTCATGGAGGTTTATTTTCAAAGCAAATCTCTTGTTTTCCTTTCACCAGAGAGCTGTTATAAAGCCAGCTATTGTTATTGTAGAGTATAACTTTATTTTTTTTTAGTCTAACTACTCAGAAGAAATGGTTTTCATCAGGTAAAAAGTCATTGTATACATGCATTATATAGACAGGTCCTGGACACAACAAACAGTTAATGGTTTTTAATTAAATAGAGTGAGACAGGACACTCAAGGAGTGACCCAAGGGTTTCTGGTAGAGGAAGTTTCTCTCATGACTAATAGTGACTACAAATAAGATGGGGTATTACAATAAAATTCTACTGCTGACAAAAATATTAACAGTAAATGACAACAGGACTTTCATCTGGGACTAGGAGAGCATCTGGAATATATTAAGACTGTAAAATTTCCCTTTAAGTGTGGGTTGCTAAAGTTAAAACCAGCCACCCAGAAACTATGGCACTCAGAGTAACTCAATATTTTTTTTCATTAAAAATTACTTAAGGAGATTTACATCTTCCCTTAGTTGACATTGTGATGTTCTGTTTGTCCAGACTTTGAGTCCTGAAAATATGCATGTGATGAGGAGTGGAGAAAAAAATGGTCTCAAATATGTCCTGCCTATGTTCATCTGGGAAAACCCCCAGTTCCAGGCATCCTTCCACAATGCAATCAGTCAGATGCTCTTTGCAACCACCCTGTGCAGATACCCACTGCTCATTAAAACCATATGTGAAGTTGATGAATTATGTATCTAGAAATGCAATATAAGCACCAGATATTGACAGAGATAAGCAGGAATGAAGTGGGATGTGCTGGGAGATCATTACAGAAAACAGGAAAGTTTATTTTAAGCAAAAGGACAGTGTGCTAAAAGGACAGCATTGAAGCAAAGTTCCCAGCCTCCTTTCTCTCTGTCCCCAGTTCTCATGACACCTCTCACGGCAATCTTGTCTTAATGTGAGCAGTGAGCTCCTGGAGACAGAAATTGTCCTGTAACCTGCATAGATTGCATGCAGCACAAGAAGTACTCCTGCCTCTCCTGGATCCTCAGGTGGTGTTTGGGAGGTGGCTGCAGCTGAACTGGGGAGCTCCATGTCTCTGCAGCTGAACTGCAGAGTGTGCACAGTGATTCCGGGAGGGCACTCAACACCTTGCACCAGTAAAGCTGCACAGCTGGCCTTGAGCCACCAGGAACTGGGAATAACTGGCCCCTGTGCACAGACACCCATTTGCAGACTAAAACCCAAACGATGTTAGTTGGGCTACCTCGGGAGCACCCAAAAGGCAAGTCAATGTTTGAAGAACAAATTGAGAGACAAGGGCTGGCAGTGGAATGCCGCTCTCAATAAACTGGACCAAAACCTGCAAAGCTCCTCAGAGCAGGATTCATTTCACCTTCCAGGAGGCCCCATGAAGGCCCAGGGTGCTTCTTCCTTTTTTTTCACTTGCTCTAGTGACAATAGAAATAGGATGGACTTGTTCTTCAGCAGTTACTTTCCAGCAGCTTGTGTTGAGATGAAGTCCATCTTCTGTGTTCAGAAACCAGTCCTGATAAAGAGCTTTCCTGGCCTTTGTATTCCACCCTGAGGAGCTTCCTGGCTGTTCCTGGAGAAGACTTGGTGAGGGGAGTGCATCAAAGCTCAGCACACAAAGCACAGGAGGCCTTAATTCGCCATCAGCATAGCAGTGGTAGGTCATGGTGTCTCTTGGAGCCAAGCATCCCATGATGAAAGACATTTACAAATACAGAACACAAAGCTGGTCTAGAATAAAAGCCAACTCACTGGGTGGCCTTGGTAAGCATTTTATACCCCAGTTGAATATTTATGTTTTTATTTCCACTCATGCATCTTTTCCTCAGACCAGGCGAAGGGTTTTACATGCCTTTCCAGTAAACCTTCAACCCAAATCCTGATGTTGAAGCAACAACCAATATTCACAAATCAAAGAACTGTGTCACGAAGAAGCGATGAATCTTCTCTCTCCTCCTCCTATCTCCCTCCACCTCCCATTTCCTCTCTCTTCTGACCATGTATTTATGTGGCTGAAACAGTCAGAAGTAGCTATATATGTAAGATCAAATTTTCCAGAAACTGGCCAGGAACATCTGTCCATCAAGGTCCTTACAGACCTCACAGCAGGGTGACAGCACACTGAATCTGAGCTCTGATGAGTCTGTAGCTACCTTTTTTGGCATCTAGGAGGGAGTTTTGGAATGCCAGCCTGCAGTGTTAAGAAGCACAAAACTCCATATATGTCTCCCATCAGGGAAATATGAACCTCTTGATCAACCCCACTTCTCATCCTATCAAGAAGTTGGTGAATGTTATTAAAAACAAACCAAACCACAGAGAGAAAGTCTGATCCCGGAAATGTTCTGCAAGGAGGAATATACAGATATACACTGCCCTGAGTACCAGTCCTTACCACCCACCCCATTTAAGGGCTTGGTAGTAAGTGAGTGACATGTGTGTAGGAGAAAAAGTAGGGGAGCTGGAATAATCCACCCACGTCCTCAAATTTTCCCTCCTATCAGAAGGTCATTGCTGCTAAAGGCAATGAAGGAAACCTGCCAAATATAACAGCTAAAACCAACACCCTGAAAAACATAATAGTTGGGGAAAGATGTGTGTTGGGGCCAGCTTGTGCCAACTGTCAAGTCTGCAGCCATGACAGGCCTGGGGTGTGGGGAGGTCTCCAGGAAAGTGCCTGTTGGTGACCAGGCTCAGGACAAACGCCCTGCTGCTGTGCAGATGTGAAACTGTGACTCTCACAGTTGATGGATGGTCCTGCTGGCAACATGGGGGTTCAGCTTCCCCTCCCTTCAGTTGCCCTTTGCAAATGGAAATGGAGATAAATGCTAATGGCTGTCTCAGGGAGGGATGTATGGTCTTGGTGAGCAGTGGCTCTGACAAGGACTGAGGCCATGACTCCAGTGGCAGCTCACAGGGCCTTAGCAGGAGCTCGACATCAGGATGGAGTGAAATAGGAGCTTTAGGAAATCTTGGACCTACTAGGGTCCCCTGGATGTCCATTGGAGATGAATATGGAAGGAGTTCTTTTGTAACACATCTCTGTTAGAATGAGTGCAATAAAATTCCCTTCTCTGCACTTCCAGAGGAATGTTGGGAAGGATGCACATCATGACACAACTTGTAAGACTTGAGAAGACAGGGTGCTAAATGTGCAAAGAATTCCCCATCCTCTCTGTTTATATACCTGGGGCCTAATTTGTGCCTACAGTGAAGCTCCTTTACCCTATATGAAGATGACATTGCCTGGTTCCCCTGCAGGGAGATTTTGATTGATGTTAGTGTGTGGATGTTTGTGTGTGGATGTTAGCAGGGCGACCCCTGCTCTTTTCCTGGTGCATCAATAGCTCTGTTCTGTGAGGATTTGTGTGCTTCTGTCTAATTCATGGTTATGGGCTCAAGTGACAAGTAACTAGGAAAAATTTTCTGGCTAAATGCCTTATTTGCAGGTAGTTAGATCTTCTGCCCTTAAGCTCAATGAAATCCATGGCTTTGGGTTTATGTGATGCGCTCATCAGCTGCTTCTCTAAGCCAGTCTTGCTGTTCTTGGCATTTAAGTGTCCTGACTTGAAGGCAGGATGTGCAAACCTATTAGTGGCTTGGGATGAGTACTGGCAATGTCTTTCAGTAGATGTGAACTTTGGAGCATGCGGAGCATCTGTTCTCCAGAGTCAGGCCTGTTCAAGCAGAGCAGACACATGTCCAAGGGTCAGGGTCACTGGCTCCACATTTCATGTTAGCTCTGCAAAGTTTCTGCCCCACCAGACAGACCCTGCTGGAGCACAGCAGCAGCTTCTGGTGAAGGTGCTGCTGCAGCAGCAACAGCATTCACTGTACCTCATAAAAAGTGTGAGTTCTAATTTTTGATCGTCATCTCCATCTAAAGAGTCATAAAACAACTTTTACAAACTCCTCAAGTTCTTCCTAAGAGGTCTCCTGAATTTTTCAGTATCTGAATTTTTCAGTATCTGAAAGCCTCTTCTCTCCATGGGGCTCCTGGGAGCTATTGCAATTGTTCCTGTCTTGCTTCTCCTTGCAATTTTCTGCACAAACTCTCAGTCATCTGCTATTCCTGTGCTCATTTTTATCTTTACGCCAGACTTGAGCTGTGGCTCATTGTAGCAATATTTCCTCATAAGGCTGTGCTTAAAAAGTGAGGAGTTGTATTTGTTGGTGCTGGGTTGGTGGCATGTGAGGCTGCACAAAGGAAAACAAATGTTTGAGATGTTTTCAAAGGTGCTGTCATGAGACAAAACAGGACCCTCATCTCTAAGTTTACTTGTGCTTGGATATATCAGAGACTGTTCAGGCTCTTTAATAACTCTGCCCTGGGAAGTTTCCATCACCTCCCTTCCTTTCCTCCCGTCCTGCCAGCTCTGCTTGCTGCTGGAGCTGTGCACTTTGGAGAGATGGTGGGGAGAATCACCCCCACCCTGGAGTCTGACCAACCACTGCCACCTTGCAAAAGCAACTTCTTCAGCCCTGTTTGTCACACAGGTGACACAGATGGGAGCACTGCATGCAGTCACAGCAAGGCTGCATCTGTCCTCCTCCAGGGAAGTGTTCCACCCAAACCCCACAGCTTTAAGCATTCCAGAGGCTTTGTCCTGGCTCCAAGCAATTAAAGTATCCATGCAAATGAGGTTATCTCATACCATATGAGTGGACTCATGTCCACTCAGTTCAAAAAAAGCTTAGGAAGCACTAAGTCCTGTCTCTCTCAAGGGTCAGGGGGAGCAGAGGCAGAGGAAGGGGCAATGAATTGGCCACTGCACCAAATTGAGCTTGCTCACCCTTATCCAGCCTGATTTGGAAGAAGAGCTTAAAAGCTGTTTGCTTAGGAGGTTTGTTATAGCTATGAAAGCTAACGCTGCAGTTACGCTGAGCAGCAGGGCAGAGGGTAAAACAATATTTTATCCGTAAGTTAAAACACTTCCACAAGGCTAAAATAAGTTGTCTGCTCTGTCAGTGACTTGTGTATGCAGGGTGGGATCATTCTGTGGGTGCCCTCGCCAGGGCTTTCCCCACAGCTGCCTCGGGGTGGGAATGCTGCATCTTTGGGTCATCAAGTCACCCAGAGCACCACACCCCTCACCCTCCCTGTGCTCTGGAGACCCTGGTGATTCTCTGCGGTGAGGAACGGGGATTACTTTACCAGCCAGCCAATCCCAGGGAAAACAGCTCTGATAAAGGCCTCACAATGTAAGGCCTTCTTTCCCCACATATGAAGTTTACAGCTGTGAAATTGTGATTCCTGGAAACTGGGGTCTTCTCCTACAGCAATTGTGTGGACTGGATAACAAAGCACTGCTAATATTCAGAATAAGACTTCTTTTGAACTTGGAAATGTTTGCTACTTCTGACTAGCTGTGCTCTTCTTTGAAATAAAGAAATACTCTCTCAGCATTTTAGGCTTTGGTATTTCTTAGTTCTCCCTTTTGTGTTTTTCCCTTCTGAAATTTCAATACTAATTTGCTCTGGAAATAAGATATGCAAAGGAAATATGTTTGGAGAAGAACTGTACTCTGAATATGGGAAAGTGAAGTCCCAGGAGGTGAAGGGACTTGCCCCAAGCCCCAAAGGAAGCTTGTCCCACATTGTAGAACTAAAGGACCTTTTGGATACCAAAATTTTTTCTTAGTTGTAATTTTCTTGTAAATATTTGGGTCTCGGATTTCAAAGTTCAAGCTGGGTTAATCACAAAGAATGCAGCTCTTCCTGCTCTCCATGCAGGGTGTAAGGTAACAGTCTGTGGTGCCCTCCCAGACACCCCATGCATCTGGAGGGGTTTCAAGTAACAGCTGCTCTTTAAACTCAGAATCACACATACAGATTAATCATTACCTGCCCGCTGTCCTGGCTTCCAATCAGTTCCACTTTATTGACTTAGCCTGGGCTCAACAATGGCTTATTAATCTTGCCTTTGTGTCTACATAGCAGCCTTATTGTGATTAAATAGTTCCCCCTGTATTATTAGCCAGGGTTAGTACTGTAAGGCACTAAGGGCTTTGTTAACTGGGGCTGCTTGTCTGCAGACTGGAACAAAGGTGAGATCCTTATGAGGGACAGATCAAATTCCACTGTGTGGGAACTTTCTCATATGGAGAGGCTTGATAACAAGATGCTGTTCATCCTGAGGAGAACATGGGAATTGACCTGGGAGAGTGTCAGGACCTGTAAGGTGCCCATCCTGTGGGGTGCCATCAGAGACTGTGCTGCAGCCCAGCCAGGCTTGCAGGGCAGGGCTATACCTGTGTGGCAGAGACACCTGTGTGGCTTGAGGTACCAAACATATTTGGGACAGCTGCTCTAGACCATTCCCCAGAGCTTGTTCCTGGAAACAGATAATTCAAAACACTTGTCCAGAGGATGTTTCGTGGGATAACCACAAGAATTTCTATCACAGGGCAAATACTTGAGGCGCATCCAGATCAGCTATCACTGATGTTATTGTTTGCAATCATCTTTCAGAGGAGTCCCTCGAGGGTGCCTGCACTGGGAAGAGACAGGAGGAGGACTGGGGCACGAGGTGCACCCCAGAATAATGGCTCATCCAGATGCAAGCCCCACTGCAAGCATGGATCTGAGAGCTGGGGACCATGATAGAGGACTTGTAAAGGTTTATTTTTAGGGAGGCAACCTGCATATGAGGAAAAACAAGAGCCTATTATAAAAAGTAGAGGCAGTCAAATAGCAGCTGTAAAAACTAAAACTTACAACAATACAACAAACAGAAAATTACATTTCCCTTCATTGTGTAGAAGGAGCCAAGCTTCCAACCAGCTGTGGAGGAAATAAGGGGTTTACATTAATTACAGTGTCAGTGAGGACCAACATACAAGTTTCCTGTCTGTCTCCCTCTACAAATTAGCAAAACTTTGACAAAAAATTATTTTCATTTTATTCCATTTTCCTGTTTATTTTTATTTTTTATTTATTTTTATTTATTTTTATTTTATTCCATTTTTCTGTTTATTCCATTTTTTTGTGGGCAGAAGATGCACCCCAAGCAGAATGATAACAGGCAGTGTAGCTGAGAAAGTGCTATGGGAAACGGAGCACATAGGAGATCAAAAGAAAAAGACAGAAATGGCTGTGATGCCAGAGCAATGCAGCTCTGCCCCTCACATTTCTGGGCCCAGACTGAGCAGCAGCTTGTGGGCATGTGTTGATGTCTGTGGTCTCACAGAACTGCATATGCCATTTACTCACAAACCCAAGCCCAAAAATTTTACAACATGTGTCTTGCCATGCAGAAAATTACCTCCCCCAATGTTTGTTTTAAGTTTCAAAGCACTGACATATAAACTTAAATTGTGAAAAGAAAAATGCCATATTCTGTCTTGGTGCTTGCTTATTCAGTCTGTGTAAGCAGAAATCACAGCCCATATGTGCCAGAGAGTTTTCCATGTCTTCCTGCACTGCAGCACAGGGTATTTCAGCCAGCTGTGGGCAGAAATGAGCCCCACAAGGCTCTTGGCCCTGGGTGGCAGCTGGCGTTCCTGCTGCTTTCCCAGCTGCTTCCAGCATCCTGTGACTGACGTTGCTGGGCAGGGAAAAGCAAACATGCAGAGTCAGCAAATTTCAAGTCAGGTGTGTGTAAAATGAAGCAGTTGATAGTCATTAGAAAACTGCTCAGCACAGCACAGGCTTCCTGAAGTACTCTAGGGGACAGTCAGGGGTGCAAGAAGACCCCAGGCAAAGGGCCCTGATTTACATTCTCTTTCAGTCAATCCCACCACAAATAAAACTAGTATTACCAGCTCATCTTCCTGTCCAAAATTACAACTTTTTTGTGCTAATTTAAGGGCAGCTCTGGCCTACCCTTTGCCTGAGTTTGGGTATGCTGGCTGCTGGGTCTCTGCTCTTAGTGTCTTGGAATAAATAGCAGATCAGTCAGCTGCCCTGTTCCAGGATAGTTGGAGTCATCAGGGAGCATTTCAGGTGACAGAATGAGGAATATTCAAGCTTCTTCACTTGAGAGAAGAGAAAGAGCATGGAGGAACCTCAGAATGAAAAGAGCTGGATTTCACCTAAAGTACTGTATTGCAAATTGATCTAACTCTCCTGGCTCTCACTTCTGTAGCCAAAGAGATTCTCTCCCCTGCCTGAGGTATGCTCTGTGCTTCCAGGGTTCCTCTTCCCTGGCTGCTGAGTGTCTGTGTATCTGCTGTCTCTGTGCAGGGGGGTACTTTTCCATGCACCTCTCAGGGGAACCCTTGGAGGTCCCCCAGAGCCACTGCTCAGGGAGATGGTGGGGATGGTCAGGAGTTGAGGGGACAAGGGGCCAGGCTGAGGGACATGCCCTAGGAGAGTCTGGGAAGAGAGTGCACTAGAAAAGAGACAGAGGTCTGTCTTGGGAATGGCTACAAGGTTTGCTGGCTCCAGGGTCTCCCAAGCTGATTAACTTCTGCTGTGGAGTAGGCTCGTGTTTACCTTCTCAGGAGATGAAAAACAGAGTGAGGTTTTGCAGCACTCAGATTCCCTGAATTTTTTAAAGATTTTGATTAATCACGAGGCATTTTGGCAGCCTCCTCAGATACTCCATCACCCCTATTTAATCAGTCACCGTCTGAGCGCTTACTCTGCTCGGACTCAACTGGCAAGGCTTGATGCCACAGGGGAATGGGTGGGCCTCAAGGTGCTGGTGGGGCAGGCAGCTGGCTCTGCTCAGGGTCTGTGCCAAAATCCCCTTGGTTTCTGCAAGGGGAGACCACATGACAAATGTCCTTACATGGATGTAGAACATAAAAAAACCTTAATTTGTATTCTGTGCAGTCCCGGTTAGTTCGTGGGGCTCAAGGAGGTAAAAGGAGCTAGACTTGCTGGGCCTGGAGGCAATCACCATTAAAGCTGGGTAATTATACCATCATTACAACAGTGAGGTTGTGGAAGTGTTGCCAGATAGGTTATAAAAGTGGGTTTTCACCATGCCCTTCAGCTCTCTGAGTGCCTCTGCTGTGCCAGGTGAATGCACAGTGAGGGACCCCTGAGCTGTCTGTGTCTCCATTAGCAACTCAGTGCAGACCAGGGTGGGACTTTCAAAGCAAAAGTCTCCATGCATCATGTTATGTGATCAGAGAGAGGTTTTGGAGTATATGAACTGGATAACCCTCCAAACAAATGGGAATGCACTCCAGCTATGCTCTCAACAGCACATGGGACCACATCCAGATAGTGCAAAGCAACACCCCCTCAAAAGACTTAGTGTGTAGGTACAGTCCCACACACACACTTTCCACTTCCTGCTCTGCAATTCTGCTCACTGGGCAATGATACACAGCCAGTGCTGAGGTGGTCAAAAATGTAGATACTCTCTTCCTGATCCCTCTGCATGGTGGAGGGCTTGTGTAGTTCAAGAAGGTGCTGGCTGGCACCTCTTGTTAGCAAAACAGCTTTTCTTGTGTTTTACTGAGATGGCAAATCTGCTTCTGTACGGAGAAAGTACAAACAAGATTTGCAGAGCAAACTTTTTTTCTCATACAGAATGGAAGTTGTGCTTTATTTTCCCTTCTAAACATTTCCTTGTCTAATCCAGGAAAACTTAATATTCTTCCTCCCAAAAAATGAATCCCAGGAATATGTGTAAAGATCTTTACAGACCTTGAAAACCAATACAGGCCACTAATTAGCCTAACAAAATAAAACCAAGGATGTCTGAAAGTACAGGATGAGAATAAACTGGCACAAGAATAAAGATGAGAGCTTCTACAGGAAAGAAATGTGTAATTTATTTTATGTCTTACAGTGTAGCAGCATTATAAAATGTACAGCTCCCTGCTGCTTCCAAGTCCATTTGGATTTACTGCATTTGGGAACATCAGGTTTCCATCATCAGTGTGTACCCATTCCTTGATTTTCTTCTGTGGTGGTGACTGTGGCTGGTACATGCACAGCATCAGAAATGTCATCTGTCTCTTCTTCAGTAACTGAAGCAGATTTTCCTACCAATCTTCTTTGTGCACCATCTGCCATGGGGGTATAGTCTTCTAATTACCTGGTTTTGCATTCACAGCAAGAAGCTCATGAGCGGATTCCTTTCTGATATATGTCTTGAAGACTCTTCCTGGTGCTAGATGTTAAACAGAGTCAAAAGTGCATAGTGAATTGCAATGTCTTAAGTCTTGAGCATTTCCATCAAAGGATGGAACATGGACTGGCTGAAAACAAGCAAAGCTCATGTGGGAATTGTTCAGCAAGTTGTGTGTGCAAGAAAGCTGTCAGCTGTCTTACTTGACTGTTCCTCTGTCATTAGGCATTAGGTAGTCATATCTACACAGTAACAGTCATCAGATTTTGGGTGCACCATAACCATTCTTTCTGCAGTGATAAAACAATTTGTCCCTCATTCATTCTTACAACTGAATGACATGAAAATAACAATGATGCAGTTGGTGAATGAGCAGCTGAAACAGTTGTAAGTTTTAAGCTAAATGGCATTTAGTTATTTGGAAAAAAAGACTTGCTCAGATAACCAAACATTCAGTTGAATGCCATGCAGACAGCTTGAACTGAGTGTCCTTGGATCCCTTTTTCTCATAATTCCTGTACAACTAAAGAAGTAAAGGTCAGCTTTCTTTAGAGATTTCCCTCATGGAAGTATTTATTAGTTTAAAAAATATTAACATTTTCAGGGGAACATCAGAGGAAATATTGGCCTCTGACTGGAACCAAATTATTACCCAAGAGAACACTCACATGCTCCACTCCTTGAAACCCCACGTTTATTTTGCAGCTGTCAGTGGTAGGAGAGGTACATGTGATGGTACAAGATGTGAAGAAGAGATGCTCACTCAGGTTTCCTGATCAGGCCTGTAGCTGGGTCAGGCAGATGTGTAGTGAGACTCCTTTTAGCCAAGAGTCATACAATGGGCACTGATTTGTCTTGAAGAACTCTCAAACTGCTGGGATAGACTGTCCACACATGAATTCAACAGTGGCAGTGGAAGAAAATATTCCCCTTGTCTTACTTGTTGTTAGTTCCAACTGTAGATTGCCCAGCAATTTTCCTGTGTCCATCCTCAGACTAGAGAAACATCAAAACTGTGCTTCAGCCAGTGCCCATTAAAAACTCTGAAGAGCCAGTAGAAAATACCTAATGAATAACTTGTGCCTATGTGAATTTTGGTACTTTAATGATCCATTTTCCTCCCACTGCTGGTGCACAACACAATAACTGCACTGCTGGGTAAGGGCAAAGGAAGTCAAACCAATGAGAACAAGAAGAAATAGACTACTCGTTTGTCTTGCAGCTCCTGCTGCACAGATAGTGCCGTGTCCTCTGTTCAGTGGTTGATGGTACTTCGATGCATGCAGCAACCCAAGTTCCCTCATGTGCTATATTATTACTTTCTATCTATCTGAAATGGTGAAATTATATGAGGAGAGAAAATTATTCTTAAGCCTCAAAAGACTGCAAATATCAACTTTAATACACCATTCAAAGCTTGGGACTTCCCTGTATCTTACTTTAAACCAGCTTTAGCTCTTCAGGCCCCACTTCCAATTTCTTTCTTTGTGGGAGCTACTGTGATAAACCAGCACATCATAGTGGCTCTGCATGATCATCCATGTTCTCACAGCCCAGATGAGCTGTCCATGTCCCTGCTGTGCAAAAACAAGAATGAGAGCACCAAAACCTGGACCTCAGGTTGTGGATAGGAACTGCAAAATTGCATGGAGAAAACTGGAAACAAGAAGTTGTCCTTTAAATTAGTAAAACATGTCACCCACAAAAAACAGAGAGTTTAATACAAATTCAAATGCACCAAATAGAATAGAACTAGATTGAAAAATAAATTACGTGTTTTACAGAACTGAAATGGAGACCTGGCTGAAAATCTTCCAATGGAAAAATTTTTCTTGCAAAACATTGACTTTAGTTAACTGTCTTGAGGATACTTTTGGCCTTCAATTAATAAAATCAACTGCAGGGAAAAAAATGGAGATATAATTTTCATAACATTGAACATTTTTCTATTTGGACATCATCAGTCTTTTTCTTTGTATTACATGCTATAACCTATTCCCAAAAGCTTATTTCAGTCAAAGTCTTCATTTTTGTTAGTGCAAGATATTTTAAGATGTTTTAACCATTTTGTATTTTTCACAGTTAGGATTCATTTACAATATTCATTCTGGAAAGATAAAAAAAACCTCAAAGAAATAAAAAGTTCTCTGCAACGAAAACTCTAACATTTGGATTAGCTGTTTACTTTCCTCCTGAAATATACTTACTGGCTTTTATTTATATTATAGTATATTCCAGCTTTTGGAATAAAAGCACAGTTGTTGACTAGGACATTCTTCTCACACCTTATAGTAAGTCTGCACAAGAATGCAAGCAAATTTTACTCTCTACGATATATACCATGTTCCTAGAAATAGTTGTATGATAAACATGTGTCTCAGTAACTCAGATTTATTAAGTTCTGCCAGAAGGTTTGAAAAGCTCCATAATATTATTTATTGAATTTATATTTATTTTTTCTTTTATTTGTTCATCCCTAAGACTCAGGCTGAAAATTTCCCCAGTCTCTATGGAATCCTTCATGAAGACAAGGAAAAGATTTACATATTTTAATTGTTTGTCTGGATTTTTTTTTTTAATGGGAATAGGAATGAAAAAATACACCCACAAGACCTGCACAGAACTTCTCTAACAGACATTGGATATCTGATGATAAAAAAAATGGAGGAAATGACTGCTTGAGAGGTTCCAGGGGAGTGAAGACAGACAAGAGGCCAAGGAGAGCTGTCATTTCCTCAAGAAAGTATAGTGAAAGTGCAAAGGTCAATATTCTAATTAGGGTGGTGACTAGCCTGCCTAAAACAGTGGCTTCAGGAGCTACAGGGAAACAAAACTTGTGGAAACTGTATTGTGTGAATGAAATATAAAGTATGAAAAAGAGAGGGGAGGCTGAGGCAAGAGAGGAGCAAGAACAAACCAGGAACAAAGGGGCAGGACCATGGTGGCTTTGCAACTGTTGGTGTCCTACAATGCTCAGGACACAATTCATACAGGGAAGTCGCACATTTATCTGACAAGCTGAGATGGCTGACAGAATGCCTGGGCTGGGGGACATGCAGGTCCTTCCAGAGCACACAGCAAAGAAAATCCCAGCACACATCAAGCAGTAGCTACCAGGTGACATCTAGAGGAAGAGGAATCCCTTTGATTGAAACACTGGTAGAAAGGAAAACACCAGGAATGCCCTGCTTGACTGCTCAATGGTGTTGCAACTCTTGGCAAAAGACTTAAATTTATTGCATATTTTTTGTATCAGTCTTTGCTGCAACCAGGTAACCAGTTAGTTCCATATTAGGGAAAAGAGGCAAGGCTTTGTCTTTAGTAGTTAATTTCAATATTCTTAATTTTTTAATTAAAAATAATTAGCAAGGAAATAAATAGCACTCAGCATGGAATTGTCAGAAATAAAGTTATTTGCCCCCTGAGGTAAATAGGAGGCTTTGAGGGGAAGGGCAAGTGTCTTCTGTCGCTGTTGAGCCGCTAGCAGAGAAGGAAAGCCCCAATTCTCAGTGTGGCATAGAAAAAGCACTTTATTGTTTGAATCCAACATATATATGGAGTTTTCAAAGGTCACCCAGATTGGTCAGTCAGAAACCTCCCCCTAGGCCTGATTGGCCAGGCCTGCACTGTCCAAATCTCGAGACACTGTTTTTAATAACATCCAAACCTTATCTTTGTTTATAAAACACAAAAGGAATTCTCATGGGAAAGACCTGTGCTAGCCACAGTCTTCATTTTAGCCAGGCACAAAGTGCTGTGTTTTGCCATTTTCATAAGCAGGGCATGGAAATGTAGTGTTGATGGAGGGACTGGACATCTTTGAGACCAGGCTACAAAAATATCTGTGAATACTTTAATGGTGAAACTTTTAGAGACCAGGGAAGAGATAAAGGATTGTTGGAGCGTCTTCCCCTCTATTCTTCTGTGTTTCTGTGACTTCACATGCACATAAATTATTTTTATTTCTTGATTTTGCATTCTGTTCTTGTCCTGCTTTGAATCCCTTGCTGCTTTTTCTTGTCTAATTGACACTGAGTTCAGTGCCTTCTGAGTTATATCACAAGTGCTTCTTCATTCCAAGTGGCATCGAGATCTGACAGCCTCTTTTGCCAGAGGAGTTTCTTTTTTCTTTGAAGTCATTACATTCAATAACACAGGAGACATGACAAGGCAGAGAGAAGGAATTGCAAACAAGAGAAGCCAGACTCCACAGAGTCCATAGCAAAGCTGACAACTGAGCCCAAATCTCCTGGATCCCCAGAGAGTATGCCATGTGAATGACTATCCTATTAATCATGGGGGCAGTACAGGCTGTCATGAGCCATGGATGAGCCTCACATCAGCAATTGCCATCTTCTCTCTTTCTCAAGTTAAGTGAGTACAGGAGTTATTGGGCTGAGTCTTAATTGTGAAAGCCCAGGAATTACTCCTGAGGCTCCAACATCCTCATGAACACGAAGTTTTGATCTCAGCATTGCAAGCTAATGAGCCTTTCAAAGCTCCCCTCAGGTTGTCTGGAGCCACTCCCCAGCCACAGATTTAATTCTCTCTATACACTCTGAAAAATGTAGTCTATTTAATATTCTACCCACAAGCTGGCTTGAGGCTACTTGAAGCTATTGTTTAAGGGTTTTTTCCGGTCTGTTAATTATACCTAAAATTGGCAAACTACCATTTCTGATGTAAAGCTACATGTGATGTGTCACTAAGCCAAATCACATACCACCCTAGCCTGGAAGGCTGACAGCTAGCAGCCAAACACAGCAAAAACTGGGCTCTGGAGGTGTCCCCTGAGCATGTGTAGGCAGCAACAAAGACTAAATGAGGAGATGCCAAAAGGGCAGATCCTGCAGCACTTGTTCAGTTTTTATGGCAATCCTTTGCTCAGGCAAAACTGTTATTTGTTTTAGAGAAGTGAAGGCTTTGGAGTGTGGATTTGCAGTGCTTAGAGGCAGATGACCCCCTGGGGAAAGATCCTCTCTGTACCACCTACTTATGATGGGGATGCTAATACCAGGTTGCGCTCCTTCTCATCCCACCGTGTGATGCAGGCACCCTCTCCCAGGTGCAGGTGAGAGTCCCTGGGGTGCCAGGGACAGCCAGCAGCAGGGACAGCTCTGCAAGCCCAGCGGTGCCTGCCAGGGCTCAGGACAACCCTGGGCAGGGAAGGTGCTGCCCTGGCTGTGACACACAGAGCACAATGAGGGGCAAAGCAGTGCTGAGCTGAGCCCTCTGTACATCTCTCCTCACATGCTGCACCCTCAGCCTTGCTGGTTTGGAGAGGAGAGAGGTCCTGGCAGGAGGCAGCTGGTCCCAGGGACACCCAGCTCCCACAGGAGAGCTGTCCCCGCAGGAAGCAGGGTCTGCTCACCAGGGCTACATGTCTCTGTGCATTCAAATTAAAATGCAAACAAGGCTCCCAAAGGCAGTGCAGAGCCTTGACCTCCTGCCATTCCTGAATCCCAGCCTGCGGTGACAGTTTTCACTCAAAGCTGCCCTGAGATGCCACAGTGAGGGACCAAGGGAAGGCCAGCACCTTTGCAGGTCCCTGGTAGTCATGTTCACTGTGGCCAGTGGAACCAGAGGAGAGGAAAAGTGCAAGGACTCAGAGCTGGCCGTGAGGTAAAAGGAAGGACAGATCCAAGAATCCCCTCTGAATTCATTCATTTTCCTGGGAAACCATCATATGTGGCTACCAAGGCCTCACCCATGGGAGACAAACAGCCATGTCTCTCCTCCCAGGTGACAAATGTCCAGCAAAATCCACATGGATGCCTGTGAACCTTTCTCTTGCAGCCCGCACCACGAGGGACAGCTCAGGCCTAAGCAGCCATGAATTTAGTTGCTACAATAAGAAACCAGAATGGAAAAAATCTAGCCAGAATGGAATAAAAAATATTTTCATTTTGCAAAGTATGAAGTGAACTTTTTTTACATTTTTCACAATTTGTGGAATGTTTTCGAAGTATTTCATCTTTCTGCTAGTTTAGCTTTTAGCTTCTTATTTGCTGCCAAATATAATAGACTAAGAGGTGGCCATAGAGTAGCACTTTTCCCCACTTTCTAACTTTTCCCCTTGTTACCCTAAGCTTTCAAGACATTATAAAAATGTGGAAGTTCTGCAAATTTAGAGAGTGGCAGAAAGAAAATTAAAAGAAAAGTGATGAGTGGGGAGAAGAACAGAGGTTATTCAAGAAAAAAAGATCAATATGTTCTCATCTGGCAAACAGTTGTTTTTTCAGAAATCTGGACAGACTGAATAGCAGTCACAGGGCCACCCTCACACAGTTTGTGCAGCCTCTGACTCCACTGTCAGAACTGCTGTACAGAGGCATGAAATGATGTTGCGGCACAGCATTTGTGCTTTAATCGCAAGTGCATTTCATGTCATGTATCAAAGAAATCTGAGGCAACTTAATTCAGCCACTTAGTCTGAGATCAGGGCTAGTGAAGTCTCTTACATAAACATCTCAGAGCCCATGCAATCCATTTCCTTCTTTGCACAAATAAACCTCTCTCTTCTGTAAAATTTTGCTCACAGAAAGAAAATTGGCTAGAACAAGTCCCCTGGTAGAAAGGCTGCTTTCTGCAGCTACTCAAAAGAGATATTTTATGAGCAAAACTATAAAGTCATGTGAAGCAACACTCCAGCCCCAATAACAAAACGGGGTGAGCTGCCTGGCTCTTGGGCAATGGCAAATTGATGTAGATGGGAAGGGCTGGGTCAGCAGCAGCCAGCATGGTGGCAGTGCCATTCTGGGTGGTCCCTGGTGGGTTTGGGGACCACAGCTGGGCAGGCACTGCTGGAGGGCTCACAGGGGACTGGAAAGCCTGGCAGTGCAAAGCTGCTTTCCCAATTTGGCAGCTGTGGCTGGGCTCAGGCTCAGGTCCAGCTCTGTGCTTTGGTAGTAAAATTGCAAATATAACAGAAATATAAAATTTTTCAAAAAAAGTTACATTTTCCTTCCCACCTTAACAAATTACTCAGCAGAATGTTTTATTTGTAGGAAATAATAGAAACTTGATCACTGCTTTGTATTAAAACCCTGTGATTCCCATGTCACTCTTGCATGACACAGGACTGAATCCACCGTGATCTGGCAAACAGCAAGGGAGGGGAATAGAAAAGACATGGAAAAAGTGTCCAAATATTTGAGCATTTACCTCTTACTGAATGTATCTGGAGCAGCAGCCTTGCTGGGAAATAAACTAATGTAAGGGAATTTACAGGGCAACATCTGTTTTAGTGTCAGAATTCATTAGAAAAAAAAGGGGAACACAGGTACACCAGGGGGATTTGGAAAATCTGAGATTACAAGCAAATGTGTCATTCAACATCCACTATTTTCTGTTTCTTGCAACGTTGCTTGACAGATGAAAAGAATTTGAGTACAGCTAAAGAGTGTATGTGAGGCTTAGAAGTATTATGGTACTCATTATCCTTCACGGAATTCTCCTTAATGGTTTGTTCTGTGGCCATATACAGGATCATAAATGCAATAAAAGCGGGAAATATTAAGTTAAAGCAATGTCTGGCATGGTGATGTCACCTATACAATAAACAAATGTCAGTGTGGAGCTATAAATAATCTCTTTATCTTAATCTTGAATTGATCTGATACCAGATGTATACACACTTCATGAAAATTCCTTGGCTTTGAAGAAAGAGGACAATAACCTGTAACATCAAGTTACAGGAATATGTGTGTGTTTCTGTTTCCTATGGGTAGTATAAGTTACAGCAAGAGGGCACAGGGCTGTTGTCTTTCCTGCAATCGATGCCTCTGTGCCAAGCATGACACACTCCTGTGAGCATGCAGACTACAAGGATCACTCTGGGCTGGTGAAGACCTCCCCAGTGGCAGGCAGGTCCTTAGAAGCATAGAAAAAACTTTATGAAGAACTTTATCTCATTCATGAGAGAGATCTGAGCACACTTGAGCTTTCCCTCTCTGATGCAAAGTGAAATACTTTGTGATGAAACATCATGTAAACATACATCCGTGCTGAAACACCAGTCTTGGGCAGCTAAATACATCCTTTTGTTCCAGACCTCTTTTTAATGCTGCTTATATGAGATATTTTTGTCCAACAGGAGCTTTTACATTGTAATGATTGCATTTCAAAAAATAAAAAAAATCCATTTCATCAGTCAAGCAATGTCTTGGGTCTGACTCAGGCCAATGAGAATCTTTCCATTGACGTCGTTAAGCTTTTATTCAGGCTCTTAATCTGCAATCAATCAACCCTTAATATTATTCCGTGCAGAGCTCCATGCCTTCGTTTGGTGATAGAAAAAGATGAGACCAAACACTTGTCCCAGCTACCAGTGCTGGCAAACGAGCCTGGGTCATGATTGCATTTGCAGCGAGCCTCAGTCAGGAGTTATCCTGAAATGCACTGTTTTGCCTTTTCTCTCTTGTGTACATTCCTCCAGCTTCATGTTTTGGCTTTCACGCTACACTGGACTGCTCCTGCTGATCTAAGCTGGAGAGCCCAGTCCTGTGATATCCCAAGTGCTGCTGGGGACAGCCAGCCAGAGCCATGGGCTGTCTCCAGGGGCAGGCAGCATATCCTAAAAGCAGCCTCTGGGATGTTAAATCCTCCTGCAGCAGCACAAGGTATTTACTAATGGTTCTGAGATGCAGCATGAGATTGTGAGGGGGAAAAAAGGCATAAACCCCCTAATCTTCCTTGGCCTCTCCCAGAAATGCATTCGGTACATCTCATTTAACCTTTCCCTCTCCAATGGCCATTTCCCTCTCCATGGCTGCATTTCCTCTGCACAAACTGCCAGAATAAGGAACATCTCTCCAGGGGTTCTGATAACAGGGACTTTAATCTCTTGTTATGTTTTGGTGGTCTTTCTGGTATACTTTCACTATATGTCTGGTTTTAGAGGAAAGAGAATGTGAGTCTGGGTCTACTCCTGCAGGGCCAGTTGCACAGAACCAGATACAGCTCAATAAATCACACCCACACCCACACACCCTTCAGGACTACCTTGTCTGTAATGGGTGAAACCTTTTTCCTCATTTAGCAGCAGAAAAGAACAGATAAAAAGGAAGAACTAAAATGCAGGGCATTATCAGAGGTGTCTGAAACATAGTCTGGGTACACTGGACATTGAGAGACCACCTGGAAGAGGAGTGACAGAAGGGAAGGCTGCACACCAGAAATAAGTTCAAACACAGGCAGGTGGAAACATGAGCAACAGTGACTGCAGAGGTGCCAGAGATAGCGAGGTCCTGGGTGGGAATGGTGACTTGCTGCTTCCTATTGCAAGTCTGTCACGTTTGGAAATTGTTCAACAAAGCCTTGGTTTTATTTGCTTCAGTGCTCAGTTGCCCCTGAAAGAATAAAAATTAACCAGCAACACCATGAGGTCAGACAACAGGGAGAATAGTTTTAACTTGCAAGGACAGAGAATTCAGGATAGCTCTTGGAGCTAAGGATAGCAGAGCTACAAGTATCCACCTATACCTGAAGGTGTCAGATTCTTTGCCCAGCCACTAAACTGGGGGCCAAGTAGACAGATTCAATGGAATACAGAGCATCCAAATAGAAAGTGCAGGTCCAGAGAGTGTCCACATGTCTAAAGTAGACCTCCTCTAAAGCAGAGGAGGAATCACCTCCATGTCTCTCAAACTTTGGTCTCAAAACATGTTCATGCTGACTCCATCATTCATGCATAGACTGAGGAGTGAAGTGTGCAGTCAGACAGGAAAGGAAATTGTCATGGACACAGGGATGCAGGGCTCAGGGCTGGCCTGCTCTGCTAGCAGACAACAGCTTTCTCTCAAACTAGGGGGCACACACTGCCCAGGTTTTGTGGACTTGAGAGGTGGGAGAGCCCCAAGGGTTGAGCTGAAGGTCAAGGAGAAAGGAGAAGAGCAGCTAAGTTCAGAAGAATTCTTGAACTGTGACACATCTGGGTGAGGGTAAATATGGTCAGGGATCTCTCACAGGAGGTTTGTGTGGTGAAGAACCTTACTGTATCATTAGCTTGATTGCAATGCTAAAGATTAAATACTTGCAATTTAAGACTTAATTTGAGGTGAAGCCATAAATTAAATTGTTCTCATCTCTCATCATTCATTTTTTCTGGGAAGATATAAGCAGATACAAGTCACAGCTAGAAAATGAGGAGTAATTGATGGAGCAGCCAGAGGGCTTTTGTTGCAGCCACATTCATTTTGTGCTTGTGAATTATGCCAACAATAACAAATAGATTTACACACGTTAGTAGCACATTCAGGATAGTCTCTTGGTGTGTAAATTAGGTGCAGGTACCCTGATACAACAGATTCTGCAGAGATATGCTTTATCAACAACACACAGCTTTGTTTCTGAGCTAATGCTAAATATTCCAGGTGCTCTATAAGACTGAAGACCTTTGCACTATAAATCACAGGAGAGCAATAATTTTAGCCTTTCACAATGAGAAAGCTTGTTCTGGGAAATCTTTACCTCTCGAAGGCCCCCTCTTGACTTTGAGTTGTTTGGGCTTGCAAGTCTCCCTAATTTTCTAGGCTACAATTTACAGATAAAAACGTAAAAAACAGGTTTCTGTCTTCAATATTTATCCCAAGTGTGAATAGAATATAACACTGAGGCAAAGATGCTCAGTCAGGGAGGGGGTGAGACCTTTCCTTATGCAATTTAAGGCTACAGGAAATTAAAAAGTTTAAGCTGAGAAGGGACAAAATAGGGCATACACAAAATAGGGTGTACTATTGTTTCTTGCATTGCTCCCCTCTGGCCTCAGGGGACCGGCCGATAGCCTGAGTTTGTCACAAGGTTCCTGCCATTTCAGGTGTCCTTGGAGTCTTACCATCTGGACACACAAGTAATGCAAATGTCAGTTCACAAGACACATTTTTCTTTCTCTCAGCACAGCAGGGAAAAAACCCCACCTTGAAAATGTGAGATTAATACAATTAATAAGTCACAGAAACTGAGAGGAAAAATTTTCCAGAGAAAGCTATTGTACAAAATCTGATGTTTAAATCAAATTGTTTGTATCTGATTGAGCAGCCTGTATTCAGAGGTGTATCAGGCCTACAGCCAGAGAGGCCAGCCTTTCTTCAGCATTGTAAAACTGTTAAAAAGGGATGATACCCTGATTTTCCAAACTATTACTGCTGCTTCAACAATTTCAGTTGAGTGAATCTGATAAGTGAACAGCTGCAAAGTGGTGCTGGTTGTGTTGGAGCTCAAAATCTCTCTGTCATGCAAACCAGAGCTCCATCACAGAAGGAGAAGCACCACAACCTGCCTGGGAAATGCAGGAGAGTTGGATGGACTCTGAGCAGCCTGTCATGGGAGAAAGGCTGCTCTGCCTGTGCTGGATCTGCCACCCTGGGCTGCATTAGCAATAGTATTTGCTGGGGTCAGCCACACCACGCAAAACATTCTGAGGAACATCACTGCCAGGGCTCTGCAGAAAACTGTCTTGTTTCTGACTTGCTAACTAGAAAAAGAAGAATCAGAAAGTAATCATCCATCTGGGTCAAAGGAAGGAGGATTAAGATGCAGTGTGCAGGGCCCGGAGGTACCTGGACAAGCATTTCTGCAGGGGGGATTAGCACAGCTGGGCTTATGAGCTGGGTTTCCAGCTGTTTTTCTTCCCCCCTCTCTGCCCCCCCAGGCTGGGACACCTGCACTAAGCTCCTGGAGCACTGTGGCCAAGCACCCTGCCTCACAGGGGGGCTTCTGCCTCTGGGCAGAGGAGCCCACCAGCCTGGGGCAAGCTGCAATTCCTTTTGGTCATAAAACTGATGGCAGAGAGAGAGACAAGCTTTTTTACTGGTCCTGTCCAGCCTTTTGTTCCCAGCCACCAGAAGGTGAATTGAGGAGGATCAGGGTTGCACTGTTATTCCTCCAGATAAATGCTGCTGATGTCTGGGCACTCTTGGCTGGCATTTCTTTTGGATTTCTATTATACTTGCATATTTTAAGCTCAAGAAAAACAGCTGAGGTCACAGGCTAGGTACTTTCAGCAAATCCCAGGGAAGAAAACAAACCAAAACCAAACCAAACCAAACCCAACACAGAAGTGTCTAATAAAGGTGCCCTTAGAAGGCTGCCATCTCAGTGTGCTGTCCACTGGCACTCAGAGGGGCACACGGGGATGGACACTGGCACCAGTGTGGCAGGGAGAGCTGGGCCACACCTGCAAAGCCATGCAGATCCTGTGGGGCTGAAAGCAGGAGGCACTTGCTGAGCTCCTCCAAGCTGAGCCTGAGCTGAGCTCTCAGTTTGGCCTCTGCAGGCCCTGCGCTTTGCAAAGGCACGCTGTGAACTCAGCGAGCATGTCAGCACGGCCTGAAGGCAAGCAGCAGGGAAACAACCCCAAGTCTGGCTTTTTCACTCTTTCTAAATATATGGGCAGTGACAGGTGTAAAATTACACCAACCAAGCAATAACTCAGACCAGTTTGAGTGCCAATTATGTGTCTTTTTACAGCGCTGGGCCTCTGCCTGAACACATCATTTAGGAGAAAAATATGTTGTAAAAGTGTATTCACTCTAAAGAATGCCATAAAAAATGATTCTTAATATCGGTCTCACTTGTTTAATCTTCAATCTTTTCCTCTGCTCCTCCCCCATCCTGGGATAAAGGAGCTCTGGATGCCCTGTGTTTCCTGCACAATCTTGTAGGGTTAGCGAATAGGCCATCGAAAATAAATATACATAAATCTTAGCCATGTATGGTCTCCAGACGGGGAAAACGGCTCACCAAACCAAGGAGGATGACCGGCCATAAAAGAAATGCTGGACACTATTATTTTGATGGCAGGGAGTCAAGCTGCACAGCACACAGCGCAGTTTACAGAAGAGCCTGCTGGTTGAACATGCTGGCTTGGCAGGCAGAGCAGCGCCCAGGGCATGGGGTCAGCCTGGGTTGTGGACTGGGGCTGCTGATTGCCACCACAACTAGGAGTGTAGCCTATGGTATTTGGTTAATATCAACTAAAAACTAGGCATAGATGGTGGGATCCTGTCTCTAAACCATACAAGTGTGGATAGTGCCCTTTGCTAACAGGAATACTTTATGTATGAACTCACTTGCCCACTGTGTGGGTGGAACCAGGCCCTGCTCTGAGGCCTGCGGGACTTCTGTGAGCAATTAACTAAACTCTTCCATGGAAGAAAGCTCAAAGAAGATAGGCAAGGGTGATGTGCTCATGAAGCTCAGAAAACCACACAGGAAGTGACCACAGCTGTACTACAGGAAGCTAAACTGAACACAAAGAGAACATGCTTATGTTTTAGATAAACAGCTGCATCTGTTGAGTGGGTCAACTGGTTATGAAAATGGCCTTTCCTATAATAATTAACAGGTAGTATTGTCTTCCTGAGTCAGCCAGACCAGCATGGGGAAAACCCAGTCGTGGTTCAGCCCACACAGAGTCTAAAAGCCAACAAAATAGGCCCTGAAAAGAGCAATGGGTCTGAGCTGCTCTCAGCCAGTAATGGGAATCATGTTTGTATTGCAATCCAACTGTATGTCCCACTTGCTTCATTGTGTCTGCCTTGTGATTTCAGGACATTGCTGTATCACTCTATTATATCAGAATCCCATGCCATGTCAAATACCTACTAATAAGGAAATTTGATACTAAACTTCAAACCCTTCCTGAGTGAAACATCTGAAAGAACTTGGTGAGAGGATATTAAAGTCATGACAATTCCATACATCACCCTCCCCAGGAGACATGCTTAGGAATCCATTTCCCCAGACCTTTGGAACACGTTACTCCTGTCAGCAAAGCTGACTGCATATTCCTGTAGACCGTATCACACTTGGTGTCACTGGAGTTTCCAATATTGCCCTGTAATTTCCCAACCTGCAGATGATTCAGGGAACTAATGTGAAACCATAGCTTCTTTGCAAACTTCCCAAAGCACTGCATAAACCTCTAGAAACCCTCTCACCTTCATGCCCCCAAGTTTCTATCCAGGCTCTTCTCCCCCATTTCCTTATCCCTTGGGTTGCTCACAGTCACTGGTGGGACTCAAGTGAGCAGAAAAATCATGTGCTTATTATGTGTTCATATTCTGCACAGCTGAAGGGGGAAGGCTGAGGCCATGTTCTTGAACAGAAACATGCAGAATGATTCAAAGCACACCCATGCTTTTATTTACATATTTATAATTATATTACACACAATAACATCTTATAATGTGGTATTTTAATAGCAAAATATTGGGATTTTAAAAAATACTACATGTAGTGGTATATTTTTATATTTAAATGTGTAAGCTTATATTGTTTAGCCAACCAGAGTAAACAAAAGAGTAGAACCCAGAAGCCCTACACTAGCTGAAATGTATCAGATGAACATGGTAGTGCTTTGTCTTGTGGCACAGACATATTTACAAGGAATCATTTGATGCATGCAGTTATTCTGCTGATAGACAGTTTTCTTTTGTTGACACTGCATTCCTCAGTCTGCAGAATCTGTTTCTTTCCTAACAAATCCTGCTTTAATAACACTTCAAGCCATTTAAAAATCCCCACTGTGAGCACAGTCAAGGCGTGTACAGCAGCATGGAAGTCAGGGTGAGGAGAAGGCAGCCAGGTCTGAGGCTCACACAGATGTTCTGTGCACAGTGACGACGAGAGGCACCCCTTTTGGTAAGGGAGCCACAGAGCAAGGCTCAAGGGCTGCACATTCCCATGTACGGCAGAAAATGCACATTTGTTAGCATGAAGAAATAATCTGCACCAAGTCTCAGACACGTATTCCCTGGGCTGCTGGCTTCTGCTAGCTCCTTTTTAACTGAGGTGTCTTGCTGTAGGGTTTTTGCATGTGAATTCAAGAAAATGCCTGAGGAATCCGCTCTACTTTGACCTTCTCAATATCCTCCTGGCCTGGGGCTGCCTTTACTCTTTCTCAATTTACTCCCAAAGTCCCAACTCACAGCAACTTCATTTCAGATGGGGGTAAGAAGATGCTGCCAAACTCTTGAGCATTTCTGAGCATCGTCACTGTTCCTGAGCATCATCACAACCCTTCCTTCCCTCCCACTGCCATTGCCAAAGACTGAACCAGAAGTTTATCTTCTTAGACCCATTTATATTTCAAGTTCAGATGAATGAAAACAACAAAGCTAAAACAGACTCAGTGGAGCAATCAAGCACTGAAAGATGTTAGCTTTCTCCAAGTGAGGAACCTGGTTGTGAGGCTTATTTCTCTACCAGGCATTGCAGAGAAAGGTGGGGGGAGAGCTGGGGTCTTCTGAGTTTGGTACATTTAGGGTTCTCAGGACTCCATCAGGTTCAGATGTAGCAAATTGGTGGACAGTGGTGCTGAGTATCTTTTAGAAACCTAAATAAATACAGTCAGCATAATGGTCCAGTGGTTCTGAGGCAGTCAGCAATTAACAGCCCCCTGGGGGAAAGCCTGTGGTAATTGGTTTATAGAACTGATCAAACTGGGAGCAACATCAAAAACCAGATTACGAGAAGGAAGGAAAGTGCACTTGTGAAAGGAGATTTTAATTACTATAGGAGAGGCAACAAAAAATCTGCAGTAGCTGCTTGTGTTACCTGTTTGCCTTGGAAAGGCCAAATCCTGAAAATGTATTGCCTCGGATATGTTTTGTAGGATGTCCTGGCATCTGCTTGGGTCTATTTGCAGAACACCCGATTAAATAATTATGTGTTTCAGGTCTGTAGAGAATACTGCCATTAGCGGCAGTACAAACTAAAATGCCTTTTATTCAAAAGGGTTTGGCTTGTTAGTGAGATTGGACCAGCAGATGGTAAATACCAGCTTGTAATACAGTATAATGCAGTTTGCTGCAGAAAAATGTAACATAATTTAATGTGAGAGTAAGGAACCAATCATTCAGAGCAATGAGCAGGGAAGGGATTGAGAGTATTATGGAAAAATCATTGAAACCATGAGGCCAGCACACAGCTGCAGTAATAAAGTCTGTCATAAAATGGAAGGGACTATAAGAGGGGACTTAGTGTAGATGGTATTAGTCAGAGCCCCATCTGCTCTAAGCCCCACACCATGTAAGGGGGACATTAAGGGCTCAGAGTGGCACAGGGCAGCTGAGGGTGAGGGCACCTATTTTACTACCAGGTTTATGGGGAGGGCGTGACCTACACAGAGGTTCCAGCACTCCACAGGATGCTCTCCTACAACTGACAGGGAAGCAGGAGTGGAGCTGAACCCAGGTTTGTAACTGTCAGGTCTTCAAGTCTTGACATAGAAAAAATTCCTTATATTTTTCATGCTTTCTATTTAATTGCAAATAAGGCCCAAATAGATGTCTCATTATTTGTGTGACAAACCTGCAAATCTGGACCATCCTGGTGCCCGAATGTCAAGCAAGCATTCTATGGAGGCCCACCAGTTAGCCAGCATACTTTTCCTTAAACCTATCTGTCCCCAACTAACCCTTTCAGAGAAAACAATCAGCTTCCTCCAATTCCATAAAACTGGGGTTAGATTTCTCAAGTGAAATATTGGAAGATCTCTGAATTATTTAATACCATTATTCTAATTTTTTTTTTGCAAAGTTCTGCCTCAGATGACCATGATTTTCTGATTTGTTAAGCAAAAAGTCTCACTTTAGATGTGAAAGTCAAGCTGGGGTTCCCCTCCTTGTGTGTCATACCCAGTCCCAAATAGCCTGAAACCAGGCTATGCCACATTACCCCTGTGCAGAGCATGTCATTGTACCCCATCCCTCCACATCAGGCACCCTCTTTGTCTTCCATGGGATTGCAGAGTGATGAATGAGTGCAGAATCTGACTGAGCAGGAATTAATGAAGTTTAATACTGTCTTTGGCCAGACACAGTGACCACCACTTGATAGCTGAAGAAACGATTACATTCCACAAGAAACCATATAATTAAACCTACAGGAACCTCCACATCAAACGCAAGTATGTGTCACTACCCCAGATGAAAGTACACATGAGGCATAGAAGGGGGAGAGTTTTTACTGCCTCTCTTTTACAAAGGCTTATGTGTTTGAGAAAGAGCCGTGCTAGCAGAGAAGGGGAGCTAGCAGAGAAGATGTAAAAGTAGCCCTCAAAAAACCCCATCCCAATAGTGCAGTATAAAAAGCTATTCAAGAAAGAAAGAAAGGATGTCTGACTGTGTTAGAAGTGTAAAACAAGAGATTATCCCCTTTTGTCTGATTTTTCCTGTGATTTGTGACCAGTGCATACCCTTAGTACATTAACAGATGTGTACCAAAAGGACTTTCTTCATTGCCACTTTTCCTTTTAAAGGAAATAGTCCACTATTCCTCATTTGGATAAAAGCTTAGGGTTAAGAGGGAAGAGCAGTACTGCTGTTGCCTGAGATTCAAGAGTCCTACTCAGCCTCTCCACCACCAACACAAAAAAGGAGCATGTGAAAAAAATTCTTGCCATTGAAGTCACTAGACCGGTATTCTGATTTCACACATGGAATATATCTGTTAAGGAAGCAGATGCCAATTTTATGCAGGCAGTCTTTAGAGCAAAACCACACTTTAAATAATGAGGGAGTGGGGAAGTGCATCAAAGGTTGGAATGAAACTTCATGTTACCATGAATAAAGGCTAGCAGGGCTCTGGATGCCTTCAGCACTGAATCTGTGTGATATTCTCACAAATAAGTTAAGCGAGCGCGATGGAATTTAGCACACATTAATTCACTTCCCACAAATACAGAAACATAAGGCATCCCTAACCCTCTCCCTCTCCTGGACCCTGGCCCAGTTACCCAAGCTCCCGTCCTGGTTATGTTTCGAAAAGTGATTCGCCCCAGTCGAGCCCAGAGACACTTCAGAGACCTAGTCAGAGAAGTGGGTATTTGCTTTATTCGGTGCACCGGATGTGTGGGAATTGTTTCCACCAAACACACATCCCTCAGTGCCCCAAAGACACAGAGTTATAGGTAAAATCATGAATATTAATTACATTCTTCAGGATAGGAGTGGTTATACAAATCATTTCTCAGAAGTCATTAATATCTTTAGCATGTGCACAACGCATGCTCCGTATATCCTGGTGGTCTTTGGAGACCCCCAAAGCCCCCTCCAAGGTGAAGGTCCTTCATGGGATGATTCAGCGCTTTCTGTGCTGGTTTCAAATGCATGCTTAGCTGATAAGCCATCAGGCCAGAGCTGTTACCTACAATTTAAATTTGAATTAAGAGTTCAGCCTTCAGCCTTGGAAGCCACAGACAGGCGCCTGTGCTGGTGGAAGGGGGGGGCAAAAGCTCAGAGAATCTTTCTCAAAAGCACAACCTCAGAGCCACTCTTGGCCCAAGTCCCCACGTTTGCCTGCATGCTCAGCATCCCTGCTTGCTGCAGCTCCTGTGGTGTGAGAGCCACCACAGCAGGGCAACCCCCACGAGGGCTTGAAAGAGCCCATGTGCTGCCTACCACATCAGAAAAAGGCTTGCTGTGTGCTGAAGGTCAGCTTCCCTGTTTGCCCACAATGTGGTCTCCCCTTTCCTGTCTATTTTCAATGTAGGCTTGATCAGCACCAGGATTCCAACACTGAGTTGAATGTCTTTTGACCAGCTCAGTCCTCATGTCCCTGGGACATCCTGGAGTATATTCTACATCTCTTCAGGCAGCAGAAGTGGAGGCACATTGTGGGTCTGAAACCATGGGGTGTGGGTGACAGCCCTTTCCTGGAGGAGCACTGGGGACACTGCCATGGGAAGGGTGGATGCCATAGCCTTCTCCCATGCACTAGCCTACTCCCTAAGCATTTTAACCTCTTACCCTTTCCAGGCCAGCTAGACCTAGTGAAAAATGGCATTCACTTTGTATGAGCAAGTGTTGCCTCAGGAGACAGCAGAGATTAGGGATAGTGTGTGCCAGAAATTTGATCAAAAATTTGAGCCACCCTGGGTCCAAACCATTGTAATTGGAGACACTCTGGACTAGAAAATACAACCCTGATGTAATGCCCTATGGTGGCTTCCCCAGCTTGGTATTACTGTTGTCCTGAAACGGGAAGTGGGGCAGCATAAATGGCCTCTTTCACTGAGATTTCATGATTACCACAAGTTGTGGTAAAACCCACTGTTTCATTTTTACATTATGTTCTAATAGCAGCTTCCCCTAAAATAATGAAACAGCAACAACATTTAAGGAAGTGTAAAATACTATTTGTTTTTGGAAACAAGAATGCAAGGTTTTAAGCATTGAGCTCTCAGTGATAGCCCAAGCTTTGGCTTGGGTGGACATCCCTTCTCTGTAGCCTTGTTCAAGGCCTCCAGAACAGCAGAGGGAGAACACCAGCCATGGAGTCAAATCTTTGTTGTCTCTGCATGGTTTTCTCTGTCCTGTTATCAGTCACAGCAGAATTGCCTTACAGAGCACACTTTTGGACTAGTTGGCCACTGCAGTAAGTAATGCACAAACCCAAGCTGGAAGGAGAGTCCCAAGGAATGGGCAGAGAGTATCCTGCAGTTCCAGTTACTGCATCAATTGATCCTTGTGTGCTATAACAAACTTCGATCTGGCATAGATCCTTTCCTAAGGAGGTTCCAAGAAGAAGCCCAACTCATTCCAGGACCAAACAAAAATATATGTTCTGAAACAATCCCTGTTACATTTAGACTAATTTTGAAACATCTGCATAATCCAAATACAGATCAAAGCGTGGATGCCTGAAAATGTCCCCCTGACGATGAATGTAGGATTACAGTGGCTCCATACATCACACAACAGGTGGTAGGATACTAAAGGATCATATTTCTGGAATCACTTAGGTTATATGCCAGGAGGAATTTTACACATGAAACAGATCAATCAAAAGCAGTCTTGAGCTCCACTTTGAGTGATGTAGAAACCTCTTGGTTCTCACCTGGCTGCTGCTGCAGGTCAGTGCTGGAAGGGCCTCTGTGGATGGGACCAGGACCTCGGTGCTGGGCTCTGGGACTGTGCTGCTGGCAGGGCAGGGACATGGCTCTGGATCAAAGCATCCCGAGCTCATCTGGCAAAGCACTTGAGTCAAGGAGCTCTCAGGCACAGTGTGACCTTGCAGTCGGACCTTATCTTTTATCATACCAAGATATGGACCTTATCTTGGGGTGCTGTGCTGACTGATCTGCGAGTTACAATAGTTAAAGTAATTAAATTCTTTCTTGTCAGTAATTTTTAGACCCCTTTAGGCTGTTGCTTTCAATGATGACAAAGATAGTAGTTACTGTTAACAAAGCCAAGGTTGGTAACAGACTACACAGTAAGGAATGTTCCACTTAGGGGACATATTTTCAGGGAATGTTCAAAAAAGAGTGGTTTTCTTTATGTTGGACAGAAATTCCAGTGCAATCTCAGTATATATAACTATAGATCCATCTATATGTATGTTAATGCACATGCATAAAAATAAATTTTATATATATATACAGTACTTAGTTATATATTTGCAGTTATTTATAAAAGGCTTTTCCCACTAGAATAGTTCCATTCAAAAGATAATGCTCTTTGCATTGCATTTACTTTAACTTTCACAACAGAAGGATGAAAAATTAATTTTCTTTAAAATTTGAATATGTTTCGGAGACTTGTTTAAGTTGCCTTTTGTGGCCCACCCAGTTGTTGGAAAGGGGGTTCTGTCAGATACAGGATATTAAAAATCCCTGTCCTCATCAATGACAATCCCAGCACAATACCCTAGAGAACACTGTAAAAGCATTGTACTGCATAAGCATAAACCCAGTATAAGTAGATTTAATGGGATCTTCCCCTGGCCTGAATACATACTCCTTCATCATGTGCTGTAAACAAAATGCAATCATTTACTTTACCTAAATCTTATCAAGGAGTTTGCAGTGAAACTGTGGCAACTTCATGTAGAAATCTTGGATGAAGAAATTCGCTTCTCCCAGAAAACATGCAAAGTCTATGTCCTTCTTTATTTTGATGGGATGGTTCTGCCCTGCAGCTGACCTCCTACACTCATCTGTCATCAGAAAACAGTTGGGAAGCAAGAGTGATGTGTACCTGCATGTCTTTGGGAAGATATTGAGAATGGTGCTCACTGTTGCTAGGTGAATAAATGCAGGCTTAAGAACTCAGCCTTAAAAACTGGCCTCGGGACTGCATGTTACTTCAGTTAGAAACAAGAAGTTTCTGTCATTAAAAGAAATTTAAAAAAGAGATGTTCACAAAGTAACACCTTCTAGTAGTCGAGAAAATGTGTTGGCTCCCAGCCAGCGTCACTCACTCTGAAGCAATTTCAAGATAAAGGGTCATTCATTAAAAAGTATTGCTCAAGAACAAAGCAGTGAAGGCGAAGTGTCAGAACCCGCTTTGTGCCAGGGGTGTGGTCTGGGAACATCCTGCCTCCCCTCCCCAGTGCTACCGGCTGCAGTCCCTTGGTCAGAGGGGACAGTACAGCCCCGCAGAGTTCTGAGGTGCAATGCCCTGCAAGCCAGGCCTAGAAATCTGCAGCATAAACAGCCCTGTGTTTTTCAGTGTGATGTAAACCAAAGTGAATTCCAGAGGGAACTGCACAGAACCGATTTTGACTGAATGTTACACTGCCTGTGACTTTATGCCTTATATTTTTGGATAGAGATTATTCATACTAGGGCAATGTCCAGCAGACTGATTTATTTGTAAAATTTCATACAAATGATTAATATTAGATAAACACAACTATCTCTCAACTAGCTTATAAATAGATATCTCAGTTGCTGCACTGCATTCCAGGCCCCAGGGACAGCTTTAACTAGCCGATATGGACAACCCTATTAGGAAAAGGTTTTGCTATGGTCCTGATTGTGATTTCACTTCAGTTGAAGATCTTTTTGACAACTTATTCTTGAGAAATAAATGCAAAAAAAATTGTACTTGAAACAGAAAAATAACAAGGTGGGGGAGGTGGGAGAGGACAGAGAAAGGTAAAAAGAGAGGGGAGGAGGAACAGAAAAAGGAAGGGAGGGAGGGAGGCAGGAAACAAGATTATTAGATATTCACCTTTTATTTCCGTGCGTAATTCATGAGCAACAAATTTAACCATAAAAATGTCATTGGAACAGATTTTGGGAAATAGACCCTTACCTATCTAGTCCCACTGGGGCCTCCCTTTTTCTGATCCTATCACAAGTAGCAAATAGGAGTACTTTGCTATTCTGCAGAAATAGAGAGTTGTCCTCATAGAGGGCACAGACTTCCCTGCTTCAGAAGGCTTCAGGGGCAAGGATACACATCTCTCTGTAGATTGGTTCAACAAGGTATGAACTATTTCTGTTGTTTTAAAATGTTTTTCTCCTGTTTTTGCACCCAAAGGCCACAGTTCTTTTTTATGTTTTGGTTGGGGGTTTTTTTGTTTGTTTTGTTGGGGGTTTTTTTTGTTGAGAAGAGTTGCAGAAACAAAGATAAGAACAGGCCTAATTTTGTGCCAAAATGATCTGCAGCAACAAACTGAGGCATGGTTACAGCCATATTTATTGGCATTCCAGAACCATGACTCACATGGAATTAGCTCTTGAAGCAGAACAATGTAAGCTGAAGAGGTTTACACTTGAGGCATAAACAAAGGAGACAGATTGAGGATCCAACCTGCAAGAGATCAAATTTAGGAGAGGATTGGTGCAGTACGGTTTTGTTAGTTACTGGACTTTCTCTTTTTCTTCTTTTCTTCACCAACATTGAGGGTGAGGTTTTTGGTCAGTGATGCTAACCTTTCATAGTTAATCTTCAGAGTTAAATGGGTAAGAGCAGTTACCCTGCCTTTGTGCATGCTATCTGAGTATATTTTTTTCAACTTGCCACTAAGACAAAATGTGAATATTCATTGACTAAAGTGAGGAAAAGGATTAGGCCATGAATTACAGTTTATCCTCAAGAAGTTTTTCAGGTTTTTATTCAGAGCTGACCACTACATTCACAAAATCCTCTAAAGACCAGGCTTATATGATGAATTCTGCACATGGGACCACTCACCTTACTGGGCAGTTGATTATAGATTCTGGTCCACCTCTTTTACTGCTGGAGTTCATTTAGAGTCTGGGGACCAGGTGCTGCCTTCTGAGAGTTCCACAATAACTTTCCACATTTCCTTGAGTCTGCACTAGGTTGTACCCTCCATCTCCATTCACCATCTACCAACTGGAGGCTACTGACAAGTTTATATAAATGTAGGCACTGTTTTACATGCAGCCTGCCTAATTTCTTCAGGATTCAGCTCATTTCAGTTCTACAGTGCCAGAAGCTGGTGGCTGCTATTGGGGCAGAACTCCAGTGAGCTGCTGGTGCAAGTGCAGAACAAACTCTTGTGAAAAGTCTTGTGAAAGGCACAGATGAGTGTCAGTGACACCCAGAACATGCTGGAGATAGAGCAGATGTCAGTAGCATGAGGTACTGTAGGGCCAGAAATCTGGATCAGGCCTTGGAACAGATGGCCCCAGGGGCCACAGCCCGACCGTCTGTCTAGGTAGGATGGATAAAAAAAACAGCTCAGAGAAGAGCCAGAGCTGGGGCAGCAGCAGGGTGAGCAATGGCCTCTCTGCTTTGTTGTTACAGGGTGAAGTGCTGCATTAATACAGTTGCTGCAGAGGGCAGTGCATGAAATGGGATTGTTTTGCTTCATTTAATGGTGGGAGGCATTTCACTTCTTGGAGGTCGCTTTCTCTCTTCCCCCCACATCATCTCTGTGCGTGATCCAGACTGGATTCCAAGTGGGAGGAAGAAAGGAAACTCACAATTATTGACTTGCTCTGCCAAAGTTTGAATAGATTCCTTCTAAAACAAATGAAAGCCTGTTTAACTGGCCTGGAAAACATGAATGTGAACGACATTATGTACTGCCCTCTTTGTAACTCTATCACACTGGGAGATCGTTATAGCAAAAAACAGAACATTATCCCAAACTGCCTGAATTATAAATCCCAAAGGCTGTACTACACTAAAAAATCCCTGGGTGATGGCAAGAGTTGGTCTCTTTCCCTTACCTAAGCAGGGGACATCAACTTCTTAGCTCAGCATCTCATTAACTTTTGTGTGTCTGCTTTCTTCCTCTGCCCAACTCCCAGCTGGTGTCTGAGGCTTCAAAATATTTAACGCAGGAGAAACTCGAGACAGTTGACCAGAATTTGGACTAGAAACAAAACTCCTACCACCTTGCTTGTAATTTGCCAGTCCTTTCCAGTCCCAGTCTGGCTGGTGAATTAGTAATTGTGGAAAAATCTCCTTCACACAAAGGAATGATCTAGCAGTGGAAGATCTCCCAAGAGCAGACAGATGAGGAGCTGTGCACTTCCACCACAAATGAACTTAAATTCACTTTTAGAACCAATTATTGATCTGCATTAAATATCCTCATGTTTTTCTAAAAGTCTTCATTTTTCACGAAGGCACTCTACCTTAAATGCCTATGATATTGTGCATGTGGGCTAACAGCAGCTTCTGCACAGGCTAATGGGCAGGGACAGAAAAGTGGCTATAAACCATCTTTACTAATCCTTTTAGCTCAGTTTTCAGCCTATCTGGGCTGTGTTTGTCTCTGCACTAACTTGTGAGAACCAAATAATTTGACAACTAGGTCTCCAAGTATAGTCCATGAAATAACTTACATAAAGGTCACTACAGTGAGGTTACAGTGAACTTACACAAGACAAATGGGGCATAGCCACAGCATCAAGGGATAGAAAATGCCTTGAAAAGCTGAGAAGTAGGCTTTAGAAGGCTTCTCTGCAGACAAGCCATGCTCTCCAGAGCATACTCATAGGCAAGGGTGACCAGTTATGCTGTTTCTACTGACCTGTAGGTATTTCTGGCTTCATGGTGTCCCCAGACATGATCCTTTAATGGCTACAGTAACATCAGAAGGTTGGACATTATTGTTGTGGAATTTGTGAGAAGGATTGAGAAGATGAGAATAGGCTTTTTTTTTCCTTCAGTCTTCAGAAATAAATTGGTTGAAAGAGGTAAGTAGGAAGAGCACACAATTATGGCTAATGTCTGTTTTAAGATAGATGCAAGCTATGAAGGAGAAAAAGACCTCAAATAGTTACAGTGGAAATGTTTTAAACTGAATGTTTCTCTTTTGTCAGAGAGACACTCCAGTCAGCCACAAGCAGTGGAAGCAACTACCTGCAGAGAGCTACCCCATCCCACGAGCTGTCAGTGTCATCAGCCAAGGATGTTTCTAGAGAAGGACCCTGCTTTGGAGGCAGACTGTAATTACCTGAAACGCTCTCATGAGTAAGTTTTTAGATGTTTATTATGCTTGTTATTTGCTTCTGGGATAAGGACCAAAGAACCAGAAATATCACAAGAAAAAGTGTTTCTGGACACTGCCAGAAGTCAGAGAGCTGAAAATTGCTATGTGATAGAGTGCTTCACTGGTTCCTCAACTGCAGAAATATGGGGTATATGTAAATGCCAAATAAACATTAGCTTTCAGGTACTTGGCTGAGCCCAGACTGTGAAAACTATGAAAACTACTCAAACCTGCTCCTGACTATTCATTTTCTTTTGAGGGGGAACATGTAGAGAACAGAGGCATGGCCCCCAAAATGGATGCAACTGAAATTTTCAAGAAACACACTTTCTTATTACTCCCTCTGAAGAGCACTTAAAATAATTCTCCAGTGTTTTGATTCATCGGGGTAGGTCAGAAACCAAGATAGTTCAAAACATTCCTTCCTGCTCTGTTTCTAATAACTTGTACTTTGGAATAACAAATAATTCAGTGAGTGATTAGGTAATCTATGGAACCAGTGTATCATTGCACCTTTTTTGAATAATGGTGGGGAAGAAAAACCTTCTTGGTCCAGGCCATCCATCAGCTACCTGGCTTTAGGAAGAAACTTGTCTTGGCCCGCCTAACCTTAGACTATGTATTTATAAAGTTACTTGCACATTTTTCCGAAATATCTGGCATTAAGCACTGCCAAAGAAGAAACGAAATAGGATGAATCATTGATCAAATGTGGAAAATACAGTGTGATTAAGGTATGTTTCCCATGCCAGCTTAGTTTTGTGACAACATTTTCAGCATCAAGAAATCTCTCAAAAACAGATTGAGAAATCTCTCAAAAGTTCTACAAAGCTCCTTCCCTTTACCCAATTGTCTTTTCCAAAAGAGCGACAGAAAAGGTCAAAGCAGGTCCTACTCAAGCTGAGTGCTGACCCTGCTTATGGTGCCAGCAAGATCCTCTTTTCCCTCCTACCTCTGGTTCTCAAGCTGTCTTTTTTCTCAGGCCAGTTCCAGTTACAAAAGTTGAATGAGGAAAAGGATCGAATCTTGTGAGAACACATCCAGAAACTACCAGAAACTAAAATCTCCATCCTTCTATTCTCTGACTTGATTTGCCATATCACCTTGTGAAACCATTTAGGGAGCAGTTCTCCTCTTCATTACACTGGTAAGAGTGTGGGGATAGCATTTCCATTCAAGCTTTACAGACCACCTTACAAATTCTCTGTGAAGGTGTTCTCATATATGAAAAAGAAGTTAACGTAACAAGAATTCAGTGAAAGTTGAGTAACAAGGCCTGTCTATCTACAGAACAAACATAGTAGGAGGTAAAAGTGAGAAGTGAAACCTCTTGGCCAAGCTCATGAGCTGGGTTAGCAGCAGAGAGGTGGGAATGAGCCAGGTCTCCTGAATTCAAGGTTAATCCATAGCCCTGCTTCCAGATTTCCAGAAAGTGAGTTAATGAACCTGCTAACTGTTGGTGCATTCCCATCATCTTAGCTCTCTACCTTGGTACATTCTGCTGTGTTAAAACAGCTTGACAGCTTCAGTCTTGAAACTGGAAACCAAGGGAAGACAGTAACTGCAAGCTTTAAACAAATCTTAAAATGCTTGACTGTCATTACACTGAAAGGAGCTGCCACTCGCTGCTCGGGCAGTTCTGCCTGATACATGGATACAAGTGACTGATGCCTGTGTACAAAGGTACAAAGGCACCTAATAGATCTCAGTCTACAAGGTGCAGGCTTGAGATAACTGCCTGGCAGAGCAATAGATGCACCGCTCCTGACAAAATATATGCACATGTGTGGACAAAAGAATTTCTTTTTCTAAAAGCTGATAGCAGACTGCCTAATTGCCTTAGAGGCAAAGGCTCTTAACTCCAGTCATACCTGGATGTGTAGTGACAATACAAAGGAATCAAAAAACCTTTATTTGGAGTTAAAATCTGTCTGCAGAAGCCAACTGGGCACAAAGTGAACTTGACAAGGTACTCGGCCAAGAGGGTGAAGCCCTGGACAGAACAAAACTCTGACTGCAGGTGGGTCAAGTGGGATGTGGTGTTAGGGAATTCTTAGCAGACAGCTTTCATCTAGGTATACCAGGAGGGATGTAAGGAGGTGTCCCTAGAGCATTTCTCAGCTCTGTGCCCAACTCACTACGGAAAAACTTGGACTAGAACCCCTAGGGTTTCCTGCAAGGAATCTGCTGTACTGTTTCAGGAAACAAAAGAATTGCTGTTCCAAGTTTGGCAAAAGTGAGAAACTCCTTTGTCAGGGCTGAGTAAGTTTCTGCCTTTCTTATAGTCCAGAGGCTTGCTTTTTCTTATGGTTCAACTCCAGCCAAAGCACACCTGAGACTCTCAGTTACTGTAACTAATATGCTAGCAATGCCCCAAGCAGAAATTAGGTCCCCACTGAATGGTGTGCTGTCCAAATGTATGCAGAGATAGAGTTCCTGGCCTTAATAACTTGCAAGTTGAAAGAGCAAACAATGGTCAAGTTTGTGGGATATAATACCAGAGACAAATCAAGGGAGGGGGTGATGATAGATGCATGGCTTGTTAGCTCCATTTCTTTCTGACTCATTTGCTGTACTTATATTACATAAACCTGGTTTCAGGGGATGTCATGGGGAAAATATTATTGAAATAGAAGACAAGAGAAACTGCAGGAATGAGAGGAAAGGTGGGGGCAATTCAAGCCTATTAGTGCACTCAGGACTCTGAGATGTAGGAAGAGGGAAAACAAAGGAGCAAAAGATGAGCAAGAGGAAAAGCTGAGCTCGCTCATCCACCAGCAACAGAGAAGGAAACTGATGGCTTCCTTTTCTTCTAAGAGCTCATTACTTAAAACAATGCTGGGCACCAGCCTCTCCAGTTTCCTTCTTTGCACAGTTGTTAGAAGGGGTCTGTACTGGTTCCTCTCCTGGCCTGGGAAAAGAACCAGCCAGGGAACTGTGCAGCTTGCCTTTGCAGAGCCTTGAACAGGGTGGCCTTGAAAGTGCTATGGCACCTGGCACAAGTTCTTTTGGTGAAAATTATTATGGAATATCAGGCAATCTCATGGAATCTGGGCAGAGAAACCAGGCCTTTCCCTAACCCAAAAGCCAAGAGAGCCTAGGTATGCCCAAAGATTTTCAACAAGGGAAAAAAAAAGAGAGAACCAGAAGGTCAAAGTCTTCTACTCTCTCAGTCCATTAACCACCCATCTCAAGACTTGCTGTCACCTTTTCAGGCCTCAGATGAAAGTCCTCCTGTCTCAAAGCCCTAAGTGCTGTTGGGTCTCCTCTTCCCATGACCAAACTGTCTAATGTTTTAAACATATCAGGAACTGCATACATGGTGGTAACATTGCAACTGTTGTTTACATGCAGGATCACTGCCTGGGTAAGATGCATCTGTCGTCCTCCAGGGACAACAATTCACTGCAAACCATCTTCAGAGAAAGTATCCTTTACATCTGATTCCTTTTCTCACCTTCCTTTAATTTCAAGGTATCCTTTCATGCTGAACAGGTGGCAAGCATCATTGGTTACTTTGCTCTGTACATCACTTCTGTGTAGTAAAGTTCATTTATATGAGTCCATATGCTGCCCTTCACTAAGAGGTAATGAGATATTTCTAGTGTCTTCCCTGAACATGGTTTAGCTCAGTGTTTGATGTTCCAACTCAACATTGCAGTGTCAAAACTGTTTAGTAGTGTCCCTTTATAATTGTAGGATTTATTTGGTGGCTGTCACCATGACGAATAGTGCTTTACAGGACTTAGTGGGAATACAGACCACATGAATAGTTTCCTAGTTTTATCAGGGTTTTATTGACAAATGGTTTCCAGAGATTGTTTCTGACCCTTGTCTCATAGAAATAATGGTGTCTCCTTAAGCCAAAGTTTGTCCTACATTAAGGTTTGTCTGTAGCTACAAATCTAAAATAGGCACATGAAAATTAGAAATGAGCTAATTTGCCAGTGTTTCTGTATTTAAACTTTCCTCTCCTTTGAAGTAAATCCACAGGTATTTAACAATACTGGCTTCCAGAGAACACAAGTATTTCCCCAGATAATTATCATTTGGAAACTTTGGCATAAATTCTTTTTTAAAACAAAACAGGCAGAGTGACAAGGCCAACAGGAGGGAGAAGGAAAGAAGGAAAGAAGAAAAGAAGGAAAGAAGAAAAGAAAGAAAGAGAAAGAAAGAAAGAGAGAGAAAGAAAGAAAGAAAGAAAAGAAAGAAAAGAAAGAAAAGAAAGAAAAGAAAGAAAGGAAAGGAAAGGAAAGGAAAGGAAAGGAAAGGAAAGGAAAGGAAAGGAAAGGAAAGGAAAGGAAAGGAAAGGAAAGGAAAGGAAAGGAAAGGAAAGGAAAGGAAAGGAAAGGAAAGGAAAGGAAAGGAAAGGAAAGGAAAGGAAAGGAAAGGAAAGGAAAGGAAAGGAAAGGAAAGGAAAGGAAAGGAAAGGAAAGGAAAGGAAAGGAAAGGAAAGGAAAGGAAAGGAAAGGAAAGGGAAGGAAGGAAGGAAGGAAGGAAGGAAGGAAGGAAGGAAGGAAGGAAGGAAGGAAGGAAGGAAGGAAGAAAGAAAGAAAGAAAGAAAGAAAGAAAGAAAGAAAGAAAAGAGAGATGCTACCATCTCAACAGCAAGGAACTAACAGAATCATGCAGGAGGAGCCTTGAGGCTCTTTTCCCAAATAAACTGAGCAGCTGGAGCCACATTGCTTTGTCTTTTTCTTGGGTGTCAGTCATGCAAATCTGAAATGTTTGGGACATAATGGACATCCTGCACATATGCACTTCACTAGCATAATACATATGTAGGAGGGCAGATATTAACCATAACTGCACTTGCTGCACACTTAGCAGAGCAGGAGAGAAGTCTTGCCTTTGTACAGGGCACCTGGGAAGAGTTTCTGGGCATTAGCAGCCCAGTTAACTACATACATTGGTTCTAAAATATAAAAACAATTTATATTATTATAGTTTCTATAATGTATTCTATTATTTGAAAATAGTATTTATCTTAGTAATTTATATTATATATTTGGTTTGCTTTCTGGGCGTAAATCCAGAAAACCTAGAAACGTAGTCAGATTAAGCCACTACTAAGCCAGCTGGATGTTGGCTTCCTCCTTGTGCCCATTGCCCCAGTAGTTAAATCTGGTCTAAATGGATGGGAAAGGACTCCTTCCCACAGATGCCCAAATGGCCAGGAATCCTGTGACACAGCTAATCAACACCACTTCCTTAAATAAACAATTCAAATCCTGCTACATGTGAAAAACAACCCCATACCTGGCAGAGGTTCTCTTCTCCCCTGCAGCTGATGTTGCGGTTGGTGGTATCACTGATTGCCTGGATAAAATAAAAACATAGCTACAGGAAGAGTGTTGGCACCGGGTCAGCCTCAGCGCATGGCTGAAATTTTTGGGGTCAGGGAAGTTGCTCAGCCCTCCTTTGCGGGGGCACAACAGCGACCAGCAGGAAGCTGAGACTGTCAGTTCCCAGTTGTCCCTCAGAAATGAACACCCATCCCTGGACTCTCTGGAAAGCGTGGTTAACTTTCTCCATGCTGCAGGGAGGGGGTGAAGCACTCGGAGAAGGAAGCCAGCACTCAGCACTGACCGCAAGCCTGTCAGGGCTCAGCTGACTCACTCCCTGCTGGCAGCCTGCGCTCACAGCCAGGCAGGGAGCACAAATTGGCCACTGACCTATTTGCAGAAGGACTGGTGGGACAGCAGGCTCTCACCCCAGCCCTCAGGACAGTGCTTACGGCTCACTTCAGTTCATAACTGGCTTGATTTTTGACTGATGCCAAATCTGCGGTTTTCCCATGCAAGAGCGGGGATGGATAAAGCCAGGTGATGGATTCTGCTACGGCATTTTAAACAGTTCCCATGATCATGGAAGTAGAACTGGGCTCAGACAATATCCTCTGGTTTGAATGTACAGCTAAGAATTCCTTGTGGAGAAAAATCTGCCAGTCTGCCTTGCTGCCATTCTACTGAAATCTAAGAGGAATCAGTACTTTAACTGCAGTCATGTCTTCTACACTCTGTGTTAACTCTTTGTATTTTCTGGCAAAAAGAGGCTTAGTGCCCTGATTTTGATGATACTGTCGTTGCTCTTCCCTCATTGCATGGCTTCAGAAATGTATGTGTAATTTTTATCCCTATGTGCACACTCATTCCTATTTTTAGATTTTAAACAGTTTCAGAATAGAAATACATTCTCCATCCACCTTTAAACCAGGAGTTAGGAAATTGCTTGTGCTATCAGCCTGGGCTGGTATCTGGATCGAACAGGAGTCTTAAGTTTCTTGAAAGCATGTCTGCTTTTGATATGGTTGCTAAATCTGGTTCTTGTCCTTGTTAAATTTGGCTGCCTCAATGGAGTAAGTCACTCTTCTACAAACCAGATGACTAGAAAAGCTGGTTACATTTTTCAAGCAGTTCTCTTTTGGGATGATCAGATTACAGCAAATGCATTGGAATTTACACAAATAAAAATGTATTTTAATTTCAATGCTTGGGATTTTTTAAAGTGGCAATTCTAAGAGACTGCAGAAAATGTGAAAAATACAACATTTGTTAGTAGAGGTCTACAGTGGTTTGGAGGCTGGAGTACATGACTTACAAGCAGAGGTTGAGGCAATTGAGTTTGTTCAGCCTAGGGAAAAGAAGGCTGAAAGTGGGGATCTAATTTCTGTCCTAACTAGAGATTGGGTAGTTTTATGCAGAAGATAAGACATACTTATCTTAGAGGTCATCAGCCAAAGAGGCAACAGAGACAAACTGCAAGAAGGAAATTCTGATTAGGAAAAAATTCCTTGAGGGCAGCCAAACACCAGAAAAGGTTTTGTCCAAAGAGCTTGCAGAGACTTCATCCTTTCAGATACTGACGTCTCAACTGGATGAGACCCTGAGCAATCTGATCTAATGTTGAAGTTAGTCCTGTTGTAAGAAGGGGATCAGACCAGATGACTTCCAGGAGCTCTTTCCAACCCAAATTGTGCTTTGATTCTTCAAAAAAAATGTTGGAATTAGTTACCAAATCAGACACAAGGGGACAGATATACCATAACTTGTGCAAGGAAAAAAATTAATTATTTCAAAAAGTAGTTCTGCCAATATAGAAATATAAACTACAAAACAACAACAAAAAAAACCCAAAAAAACCAAAACAATTTATTATGAAGTTCTTTTATCTTTACTGGTTGTATCTGGATTGCCATGTGTGACAGCCTATGCCTGAGGCCTGTGAGGTCCAGCAGCTTCCTAATGAAGCCAAGATCTTTGCAAAATTCTCATTCCCACGTATCCAAATAATTTCTCAGCTCTGTATCACACTGGCTTAGAGAAGATGCTCTTGAAGCATGTGTTTTTGTTTGTTTTCCACTCTGAAATGCAAAGAGCTGAATTTAATCAATCACAGAAGCCACAAGGCTGGAAATTCATTGGGCTGTTTCTATGCAGACTTCCAGTGATATGTCTGGTGAGGTGGACGCTTTTCCTGCATCCACCCAGAAACAGTGACTGCCTCCACAGAAGGAATGTGGGGAATAATAGACACATTCTTCTCGGTTAGCAGAGCAAAGGGTAACTGTAACACACCCTGAGGCTATGATAAAGGAGACACAATTTGGGATGAAATAATAGAACTCAAATCTTTATGGACATGGAGAATTGAGTGCTATATGATCATTTCTCTCTCTAGGGCATGCTTCAGAACTGGGTTGGACCAAATATGTGGAATAATTCAGGTTTGAACTGACAAGTAATCACAAATTTAAGAGTTCAATATGTGAAGTAATTTCAAACCTTCTCCAAAAAACAGGTTTGGGAGGATTGGGTGAGGGTTTTTTTTTTTGAGGAAAATACTTGCCTGTAGCCAAATCTGAGTTAAGCATTTTGTCTAACTCCATTCTTACAGAGAATTTGGAGAAAGAGACATGCATGGATGTCAATTTGCTTTATTCAGAGATGTGTATGTGCATGCCATACAAAGGTTTCTGTTCAAGAATGCTGAAAATTAAATATTGAGTTTGGAAATAAGGAAATTATTTTGACCTTTTTTTTTCTTTATAAAAAGGTGCTATTTAAGCAAGAAAGTATTTTGATGATAAATACAAAATGAAACAGGGGGAAAGAACTTAAAAAAATTATTTTGCTGCTTTTCTATTTATCTGCAAAACAGGAACAATCTACTGCAGTGACTTCTTTTCTAAACACCTATTGTGTGTAGGGTTGAATAAGTATTTACAGAGCAAGAGAAAAAAGCTCCTTAAGTAGCAAATAGGGTTGCTAATAAGCTGAAGAATGTGTTCTGTTAATTTGTAGTATTATTAATCTGTTGCCTTATTTAGCATTTCCTCAAACTGCTTGTGGCTACAAACTTTTCATACATTTTTGAAAAGTAATTATCCTCTAGAAATAGAATAGTTACAGTTTGGTATTTTTATCCCCTGATTTATGATTCTATTTTAAATTTAAGAGTCATCCAGTCGAGGAAAAACAATACTTGAGAGTACAAACACACAACATTGATAAATGCATGGAAATGCTCAAAGGAAGCTGTTTCAAAGAGCCAAAAGACTGAAAATTACTTGTGCAAGGTATTCCACAAAGAAAGTAGGTGAAAAGCAACACTGAAACATTAAAAAGCTCAATTCACATTTTTTTCCCTTTCCAAAAATAATGGTAAATCCATAACAAACAGTTCAGCCAGCTCTAGACTCAACTGGGATCTGATCCAGTCATTATTTTGGTACTTGAAATCAAAAGGGATTTGATGGGAATGTATGATAGATTATTTTCTGCACATTTTTAATTGGGTGACTTCTTCCCTTAAAGGGTTCCTAATTTTTCACACATGTCTCCAAACATCCTCTGCCAATATTAAATTCTGCTCAGATGGATTTTCTGTTAGAGAAAAATTTGGCAGTTACAACTGTTTGGCCAAAATCCAGTAAATTCAGATGGGAGGAGCCAGCAAATGGAAATGCTTTATGTAGATAGAATGTTACTTCTTCATGCATCCAGATTTACACATTCTTGGAAGAAACAAAGTCAATAACTTTATTTTGGTTCCTTTTTTGACTTTGAAAGAAAAAGCTACAGTAGCACAGAACCTTCCTCCTAGTCTTTGCAGTTCTCTCTCTGGTTTCTGGTGTAACAGAAGTTACCCAGCTGTATTTACTATCGCCTACATATCTCTTCCCCTTTGTCCATTTTACAGCATGAAACTTGATCAAGACACTTTTAGAAATGAAAAGTGTTTTGGTCAGGTGGTTTGAATTATCAATACTCTTGCTAGGCAGGATCAGTAAGGTGAATGCCTTGTGATGTTACATCCACCTTAGGTATTCTGTCTTTTAATCTTCTGAAAAGGGATTTAAGAGAAAGAGAGAGAAATAATTCATTAAATTTACTTGAAAAATAAAAGTCTCAGGCTTTATGTGAAAAAATTGCTTAGAGAGAGAACCGATTTCCAAATTTGTAGATGAATATTTAAGTATGCCAGTAATGAGCAGTTGAAATAGCACAGCTAAGCAAAGCAAGGCAGCTTTAAAAGGCCCCAAATGGTTACATTCAGACTCCATGATTTTATGAGTGATTATTTTTGCCACAGTTTTAAACAAAACCCATCTTCTCATTCCAGTCTGAGGAAAAAAATGACCAGAAGAATGGCTTGTACCATACCACTGATGTCTCCTTCACACAACAGTGTCTGAGGGCAGACACAGGTTTATTGTTGGAAAGCTCTTGTTTATAAGAACTACTTCTGTTGCAGGGACTATTGCATGAATGCTTGAGTTACTGAGGACATGCTCATCATAAAAATCTGCATAAGTTATTTCTGCTCACAACTTTTTTTTCCCTTTATTTCTCTCCCACAAGTTTGGCTTTGTTTGGGTTAGGGTAATTAACCACTGTTTCCCAATCTAAAGGCTCCACTGACAGGACTATGGCAGAACTGGAACTTCTACTTCACAGGAAATTCTGACATTTTGAAACATATCAGGCTTGGAGTGGGAAAAAGATCAGAGAATTCACAAATTCCTATGAAAGAATATGTTTAAAAAGTGATGCCAATTGAAACACACAATTTTGTTAAAATTCAATAAAATAACTATTTAGTTATTTGTTTGTTTGCTCACTTTTTTAAAGAATAAAAGTTCTTCTGAAAGAGGAATAAATAAGAAAAATGTTGTTCGAAGACCTTTGCAATAAGCCTTAACCAGATTTCCTTTTACTAAGCATGAGTATTTCCAGTATGAAATTTCCACCTTGGTATATACCCACTGATGAATCAGCATTTTCAAAATGGAGACCACTAATTTAGAAAACGTTTGCACTAGGAATAGATTGGGAAACTGCTTCAAAATGTTCTTTTGTTTCTGTTTTCTAATAATTTTACTAAAAAGTACCATAAATGTTATGTAAGTGTTCTCCACCTCTTGTACTTGGCACAATTTACACGCAAGGTAGCAGCACTCACCTGATCCATCTGTATCCATGGGACTGGAAAGAAGTTTGCCCTGGAATCACCTTCTTGGCACAAACCAGAACATCTCCTCAGAAGCTGTTGGCAGCAGGCTGCTCCTTTGCCACTTTGTGCTTTTTTGTGCAGCATTAAAAAGCCTTACAAGAGTGGAAAACAGAACTTCAATTCTCCACCAACTTTCACAAACTGCTCATTTTCACTCAGGTTCCAATGGTCCCAAAGGAGCAGAAGATGGGACAGCAGTGAACATCTGAAGAACAAATTTACTGACTCATTGTCTCCATCAATGTGATGTTTATCTACACACATTCTCCCACCTTTCCATATTTATTGGTTCCCTCACTGCTTCTAACACAAAATATAACATTTTATGGCTTTTTCATGGCTCACTTGTGTAGCAATGAAATATAATTATACTCACATCAGATTGGGGAGGGTTGTCTGCTTTAGTGAGAATGATTAAGAAGAATATAAGGAATTGGACCTGAGTGTAAACATAGCTGACACAGAAACCCAGAGAAGCACAGGAAGCAGATCCCACCCTACTGTAAGAGGATGTAGTTTCCAAAACAGTGAGCTAAGTCTGCTCAAGCCAGGCCAAATCTGTGAACCTGCAAGCAATCCCACCCAAATGTGTTCATTATATAGACCTGTGCAGCACATTTAAAGTCCCTTGACTTGTGACGTCATTGTGGCAGGTACTGGCTTTTGTTATTGGTTTTGGACAGGCTTCAAGATCATGGATTTACAGATTATTTGAACACACTGAGACATTTTAATTGGCTAAAATGCAAACATTTTGCAACTAATGAGGGGTAGCTTTAGAACCTGATTTTCCACTGCCTTGTACCTTATGTAGCCATTAGTTCACAGCAGGAGAAAGGTCTCAGAGTGCAGTTTGGCAGCTCACTGCTTATGACCTTCCCATGACATTAAGCCCACTGAGCTTTTAAAAACCTCCTGTGTGGCATGTTCTGTTCTGGCCCTTCCACACTGTCACAGCAACATGATGGGGCTCAGAATTAATGCAACTGCTGTCCAGGGATTTTTTCCAATGTTTTTCCAAGGCGCTCCCTTGCACATCTCCAGCTTCAGTTGGAGTATATCAATGAAGAGAGATTTGTTTTCAGTTCCTGGTGTATTCTGGCATTTTAATTTTTTTTTTTACCCATCCCCCAGCTATTACAGAACTTGGTAAGACCCTAAATACCTGGAGAAAATGAGAAGCAAACCCAGAGCTTGAAGTACCAATGTATTTTGCTACAAACCTCTGTCATTCACAGCTTGTGAGCTCACTCCTCAGCATAAATCTGGCAAATCACTTCAGCTTAACTTAAAATCTTCCTATAACTATTTTATTCCAAGTATTACTACTGTATTCTTTGAGAGTTCTCAAATACTTCACCGATATATTCAAGTGGAGGATAAATAAATAAATAAATAAATAAAATAGAAGGCTGAGAAAAAATTGTCCTCCATTTCAGGTATTTTAACTGTTGGTTTGGAGAGTGTATTTTATGACTAAATAATTTCTGATTTTTACAAAATTATCATCATTATGGAAATTACTCCTTGACACAGTGTCAGTGCTGGGATTAATATGGTTTCACATTTTGCTTTTGCTTATTGCCAGACACAAAACTTTGGCAACTGTATCTGCAGGGATGGAGGAAAAGTGTGTGAAACTGCCAGCACTGCAAATGAACTTACAAGCAAGTCTTTTAAACATTTTTGTCCCTTCTGCCTTACTGCCTACAGTATAGTGGTAATATTCTGGATCACTTTGGAAATGTGTGCAGTGATTCTCACACAAACTGTGTACAACCAGAGACTGAGTTTTCAGCTGAAAGACACACTAACCTCCATTTCTGTGGTTGGGACTTGTAGGTGGTTGCCCACACTGTTTTCCTTTTGATATTGCTATCTGAATCATGTTGTTGACAACCAGTGAATACAAAAGAGCATTAGCAAAATTAGTTAATACTGAAGACAATATTTACATCACACAACACAGTGCCGTTGATGATGTTTTTCATATTAAATACCACGGTATAATCATGCAACAACAAACTGCTAGGTCACCAAAGTACTGTCTATATCACTTGGTAGTAAATAGGAATTTGCATCATGAAATCTGCCTTTCTATAAAATTCCTGCCTGGAAAGTTTTATTTAGACCTAGAAGAGGTTGGGGCATTTAATTACAAGACAAAACATCTCTGTTTAGGTTTTTGTTTCTTCATCAATTCAGTTTGCTGAAAAAGCTCTGAGTTGTACAGAGTGTTACTTGTTTAAATTAGGGCTTTCCTCTTCAAATAACCTTATTCTGCTTCTCTGAAAAGTTGCTTTAGGCAAGCCAAAAATGAGATCTTTATTTCACAGATGAAATGTGGCCTGGAGGAGGATGGTTTGTAGCTTTTCTGACTACAAACACTGCAAGAGAGACTGCAAACATTTTCATTCTTGTAGACAGAAGTCACTCTAAACTCCAGTTTCCCCTCCTACAGTCTTTTACCCTTTGCTGTGGATTGTTTATAAGAAGTGATTCCACTTTTTTGTTTTCCGGGGTTTTTTGTGTTTTTTTTCTTGCGCCTCTCATATCTGTTGCTAACACATGACTTTAAGATGGAAAATAAATAATGAATACACTATTAAACTGCAGGATCCTGGTGAAATATTGCAACAAACTCAGGCTTTCCCTGGAAGTGTAAACATTAATCATACTGTATGTTTATATGGCACTGGCAGCTATAAGACTTGGGAGGGATTAATTTAAAAATATTGATCTTTTCACGTATTTCTATTTGCAATTGCAGAACTTCATGACAAGTCTGTGTTTAAGCACAAGAGTGCTCCAGAAAACTTGTTATTGCTAGTGGATCATGCAGGATCATACATTTCCATCTCCTTCAACCACAGTGACTCTTGCTCTAGCTAATGAGACCAAGACACAGCTCCATGCAAAGTATTACTGAATGTCCGAGCAGTGGCCAGAGCTCTCCCAAGAAGACAGTGGGTCATGGATTTCTAATTCAGTGAGACACAATATTAAAAAAAAATAAGCAGGAAAATTAAAAAATTTTCAATGCTTTGATTTTTCCAAGGTGTTTTGTTTCATACTCAAATTTATTTAAGAGTTTTGCAGCTCTTTTAAAAATTAAACCAAATATAAAATTGACCTGACACTTTCAAATTGAAAGTCAAAATATTTCACTTAAAATATCACCCGTAAACATGTAGTGTTTCTGATTCTCCCCCTCCATTTTTCCAGTTGAAGCAATTAAGAAAATTAAACTGACATTCCCAAATACTCTTGTCCCATTGAATACAATTTGTTTAATGACTTGACTATGTAAAATAAAATCCTTGTTACTCCAAAGTAGTACAAAACAATCTTTTCTCTAAACCCAAAAAAATCTGCAGCTAAAGGGCTCCCAGTGAGAGCTCTGCTCTCATATTATCATATACAAGCTATCAAAGTTTGTGCACACTGAAGCAGCCAAAACTCTAGTTGATGTTTGCAAGTAAAGACCTTGGTTTCATACAAGGCTTTCCAGAAAGGCTAATGTATGTTAAGATTTTGTGAGGGAACTGCTTAAAGTACTGGTATTTTTATATACATCACTGTTTATAAATTGAATATTCCCTTGAAGTGTTGGAAACAGAAGTGCAACCCTTGCAGAACACCACCTCTGTGGAAACAGAAGCTGGAAGGGCAATGGACAAAACAATAAACTGGTGAGCTCAGTTACACAAACACGACTTAAAATAAGGAACCTGCAGGGTCTTTTCCATGTGGAAGAATCCTGCATGTCAATGGACTGACACAGATTTTGCTCTTTGTTTCCTGAGTCATTACAGAAAGCCACAACAGACTCCAACTCATGCCACAGTTACACAGCTCTCCCAGGCCTGGAAGGATTAGGAATTCCTTCTACATCCCTTGCATATTTCAAAGCCATTAACATTAGAGATTATCATCTCCACTGTGCCACAGGCACATCTCAGGTAAATGACTGCACCACATCTGAGCAGAGGTTGTGCAGTCACTGGGGTGCTCCTGAGTGCTGCCCCTTTCCTTTTAAGCACTATGGACCGTGAATATTTGATGCCACTTACTCTCTAAATTCTTATGAACAGCAAAATGAGATTGCTAGTGGTGATGTTCCTTGTCATTGTGGAATTGCTATTTTTGTTCCACTTACATGTTAATCGTTTTACATTTTAATATCTGCTATAAGACTGCTGGATGTTACTGGAAGTCCAAGCTGAGGAATGATGGTCAAAATCCCACGTATTATTCTAGAGGCACTAGAATTTTATATTTTAATAACTGTGATCTCCATGAGGAGTGTTACACCAAATAATGTGAAGAAAACTCTGTGGCAGACAGGCCCACTGCCTTTGCTGAAATCTGTATTTCAGTGTCAGATACTTTCTGAAGGACATGCACAGAGGTTTCAACTTTTTCTTGATGTTTATGATGCTGTCAGTAGCTCAAAGTTTTTTTCAGCATGACCCTGTGCTCCAACACTCCACTGACTACAGTGGTCTGGGTGCAACCTCAGCTGACCAACTATAACAGTCTTGCTGAATTTTTTGACTGATTCCAAGCAAAAATCTTTTTTTTTTCCAGGGAACAATGTCTCATCATGGGGAGACATGAAAACAAGTAAATTAGAAGTAAATTTATTTGTATCAAATAAATACTCCGTATAATTCTATGAGCATGTGAAGAACAGAAAATCACCATAAGTCTGGCATGTCCAAATATCAGAGGTACAGTGAGTAAATTATACAGTTAATCTGCCTTTGCACAGTAAGTGGGTTTAGTACGGGTTGTGCAGTTCATCTGGGCAACATATGCTCAGAAGGTTTAACATTGGGGAAGTACTGCAGACTTTGTAGAGTTGATCTGCAATGCACATGAATATGTCTAGGACTTCCAGCTATCCAGCAGCCCAGGCAGAGTTGCCCTTCTGGTGAGACTGTTCCACACAATTGTCAGCATTCTCCAATCCATCCCCAACAAAACTGCCAGGAAGATAAAAGGACATGTCTGGTAAAAGCCAGATATATGGTAGGTGAGAAAAAAATCCAATCATGTATATCAAACTTCTGTTATTGACCTTATGCCAGTGCCTCAGACTAAGTCAGATCCTCGAGATCTATGAGAAATAACACAATAACCTAATCTGTTAAATAGATGCCAAATAAAGAAGTTAAATAAAAATTCAAATTAAAAATCAACCAACCAAGCAACCAACCAACCAAACCCAGTTCTACATATAGCTCCCAAGCAGAAATACATGGCACCATTGTCAGATCAGGGAGAACAGGCTAAACCACTTCCATGTGTGTGACTCCCATGTTAAGCTGAAGAAGTGTACATGCACAAGATATTTGAGAACTGCATTTGTTCTGCATACAGCTGTGACCCTTCTGCAATATTCTTTCTCCTCCAGAACTGAAGCCACTCACTGCAGCTGTGAGCAGGAAGCTCCTGAGAAGTTAGGTGAGCACAGCAATGCAGGTCACTTGCAGGCAACATGTTCTGGGCCAGTAACCCCATTCATTCACCCAGGGTTCCTTTTCCATCAGACACTGTCTAGTGTTACTGCACTAGGTATTGATTGCCAGGGAACTTTGACATTTGGATGCTGTTGTTTGATGAAAGCAGCTAATTGGAGTGCTTCCTCTGAGGAAAACCTTTCACAGAGAGGGAGTCCTTTGTACCTGTGCACATGTAGGTGATTTATTCTGAAACCAACATGAAGAAAAGCTATTTACATGCAGCATAAATGTAACTAACTGCTCTTGCTTTGCTAAACATTCACTCATAACTTGCAATTCAATTCCATCACCTGTAACAAAATACTCGAGACAACTGTAAACCAAATGTCAGCCCTCTTTCTTCTCAGAGAAGCTGCCTTTTTCATTCAGCAGAATTAACAAACTTACCTGACTTTAAAAATACTTTTCTTTTTGGAAAATGCCCAGAAAGTTGGGTTTTTAAAGCAATCTTACAGAACTTCAGTTGAAAATAATATGAAGTGATTCAAATGGAAAGGACTTAAAAGTGGAATATAAATCCTGATATAAGACTTCAGGGGTTTTACATACAAAGATATTTAACCCTGGTATTCATCCATGTTATACAGTGAAATGAACAAGCAGAAAATGAGAGACCAAGAGTAAAGCAAAAAACCTATATTTCTATACCGTGCATGAAATTGAAAACAAATCATATGCTCCAGCATAGTTTCTTCAAATGTCTTTTTCCAAAGTCAACAGCTCCTTGGTAATACAATTTAGGCGATGAGCATGCTTGTATAAATGCCATGTGGGCCACAAACTATGTACTCCACCTATAGAAACTGCTGTCCCAACTTATCCCCACTTCCTTTGCACCCCCCATTTTCATTTTTTTCCCATTGCAACAATTGCAATAGCACTGACATATGGCAGGACTTACTCCAAAATTCTCTACAGCTCCTTTTAGAAAATACACAGGGGTTTGTACTGAAAGTATCTCCTGACAAACAGGAGATCTTTTGGGGATTATGTTGCCACCCCTCTCCCCACCTGCCCTTTTTCTTCTTTTTATTTTTTGTTGCTTATGAGATGGACGGTTATTATCAGTTTATTATTACTGCTTTTCCACAGACTTTCTCAAATGTCAAGTGAATCTGATCTGGAGTTCAGGCCCATAATTACACTGGACCAACTCCAGGAACTCGTAAATAAATCGGTGGTGGCTGCTATGGTTGCCAGAGCTCTGTCATTCTGCTCTTCTGAGGGTGGACAGAGACTTTGGCTCTTTTCTAAAATTCTACACTTGCTACAGAGTTTTTCACACCTTATTTTAAAAGACCCTAGGCTTTCTCACTCTAGTCTGGCATAGTTTTACCATAGGCACAGAAAACTACTAGCCTGCCACATTGTTCAATATGTTCATTTAGAAAAGCAGCTGAAATGCAGACTGGTACTTTAAAAATTTTTTTTCTGCTTTCTCCATATGTGGGAACCTCACAGGAACAGACATTTCTGTCTCTGCTCTGGCCTCTCTGTTGACATTAATAGTTTACACTGGGCTCGACAGTGAGGCACATCTTTGTCACAGCGTATTGACTGTGCTCAGCCCCAGAGGTCAGCCCCAAAGCTTGGCAAGAGAATCCCTGAAGTGCAGAGATGTCTGGATTCAAGATCATGGATTTGAAAGGAGCAGGCATAGCACTCATTCACAGACCTGGCTTACTGAGGTCTGAGAAGTTTACTAGTGATTTTAAATGTTACTTTCAAGCTGTTTCTAATCATATCAGTGCACACACAACCCAGCATCTGGTTACAGAACTGAATCTCCCACCAGTGCAGGCTTGAACTGAAAACTCTACAGATATTTATCTTTTGATATCTTTGGCACTTTTTCTTGAAAAACTTCAAATAAACTACTGAAGCACATAATGAGAGTTGATTCAGAATATGTAACTATTCAGAACATGGCTCTTCTCCTTCAACCTCACCTGCAATGAGAACTGGTCCCCATGTCAGCCACTCAGTGATGCAGATGGCAGCACAGATCACAACTTGCATGATTTGATCCACAGTGGGTTTTTACCAGAAGCTAAAATAATTCTTGAAATCAGAACTAATCCTGAGAGCAGACAAGGCCTCAGACTGCCAACTAGTTCCAAATGTTTTTAAGATGTGAATACTTGTATGCTGCCAATGAGACTGAGATGACCAGTTCTTTTCACGTGGGTCACTCCAAGGCCAGCAAATGGTAACAGCATTTCCCCAGTGCTACCCTGGCTCACAGACACACCAGTCACGTAAAGGTGAAAGTTGCTGGACTCCTTTATAATGGGTTAAGTCATTGTGTCTTCTGCAGAACACTTTTCAAAACAAAGCGAAATACTTTATGGAGTGAAAAACACTGAATTATTTGCAAAAAAATGTCATTTCTTTTCTATATCCCTCCCCAGGGAGCCCATTGTTTAAACAAGCATTTTCTTGTGCCCCAAAGTACAGATGTTTTTGACTCTTGTCATAAATCAAACATACTTACGTCTAAGACATTAAAAAAGAATAGAAAATAGCAGACATGGATTAAGATGGTTGGTCTGACCCAAATTATACTTCTTCAATACTCTTAATTTTTTTGCTGATTCTTCTGGGAACAAAAGATTCGACAACATCATTGTGTCTCCCTCTCCTCCCTTGGAATTAAAATCAATCTTTTACTCCTTTTGAAATGTAAATTTGAAATAATCATGTATCTGGATCATGGATTAAGTTTGCAGGAGAAAAGTCTCTGGCAGAAGATGGCAGGGACTGTGCCTAAAGCTAAATCCAGACACACAAATCAGCTCTGAGCTAGGGTGAAAACAGAGTTCTGGTTAAATGGGTTGCAGGTTTTCAGTTGCAAAAGTTCCATCAAGAAACCACTCTGATATTTGAAAACAAATTAGAACAGCTTCATGTCACTTACAAGAAAAGCAAATTTAACATTCCAATTACTTTTTTCTCCCCTCAGACAATTCTCTCAGGCTTGTGTTAAAGGGCATTTTATCTCAGAATTAGAATTCCATCTCTGAACCTTGACAATTCTACAGAGATGGTGCTGCCTCTTTTTTTTAGTAAGAAAAGATGGGATCTTTGATAGTTTCAAACAGGGGTATTGAACAACAGGACAAATTGTCTTGAAAGGCAGCAGGATAAACCATATTTTCAAGGCCAGTTCTTTATTCCATGGCTTTTAACCTTGCTGTGATTTATGTTTGACCTCCTTTCCACAGTAGCTTTCCTCCTTCTCTCTCTCAGACTGGAAGGACACATCTATGCTTTCTGTTTGATGTGGGTTTCATGTATCTGCACAAAGTAGTTCATAACCACTTGGCAAAAGGCATGTGCCCACACCACATCATTATCCTGCAATTAAGAAAATTCTCCCTGCCACAAAGCTATAAAGCCCAATGATGTTTCAAGCTAAGCCCTCAATATTCATTCTGAATTCATCTAGGGCACAAAGCTGCTGTAGTGCTGCAGACCAAGGGATTTTGTAGTGTGCCTTGTTAAATACTTGTTGAGCGTCGATTGGAAATTTTTTAGGTTTGCCTCGTCTCAGCATGTTCCCACACCTTAAGATTTTCTCCCACTTCTTTGCACAGACTTCACAAAGATACAGAGAAGATAGCTCTCCACTGCAACTGAATGGAACAGAAGCATGTATTGTGTTTGGTTCCGAGTGTTCTCTACTTAAGTTGTCAGGTTTACCACGTTGTTCAAATGATTCCCCCTTTGATTGTTCTCTCCGTGTCGTAGGTCAGGCTGCAGGTTGCCTTGTGAGACTCGATCAAGTAGGGCTTGAATTACCCGTGTAATTCACTTACAAAGTCTTTGATTAAAGTAAATGATTGAAGTAAAAGGAAGATGAAAAGATTCTGCTTTCTGGGATGTTTAGTATCAGACAATGTCAATGATGTGTTTCCCTTTTACTCTGCAGACAAACACCTTTGCTGCACCAGAGGTGAAGTCTACAACATTTCGTTTGTATTTCCTCCACCTTCCTTACGATGCCTTGATTTTAAATAACTATATCCGAGGGGGGAAAAAATAAGTTTCTCTCTTTAAATAAAATGTGGTGATGACTTTCCAGCTTCTACCTCACGTGGCCCCAGAAGTAGGGAGAAGAGCAGGACATCTATCGAATTGCTCCTTTAGACAGCCTTCTCCCCAAGGTCTTCCAGGATCTGCTGCAGCCCAGCAGGAGAGAACTCTTCCATTAGGCTGAGGTAGCCTGGAAAGGTCGTGCAAGTTAATAAAGAGAATAGTCGTGTGCTTCTGAATGTACACTACAGGGAAACTCTGTCCAGAAACGCTGCTAACACAGGAGCTTCCCATAAACGCAGGCGTGAGTGACGCTGCCGAGCCCTCCCAGCCCTTTGCTGCAGCGGAGCTCTCTCGTTGGGCCCGGTCTCCCTTAAATAATTAAAGATTCTATTGGCCAGGCTGATGAAAGGGACCCGAACCCCGCGCTCCCGGGCGCGGCTCCTTTAAGGCGCGGAGCGGAGCGGCGCCCGCGGGAGGCGCGCGGAGCGGGAGCGCGCCCGTCCGTCCGTCCGTCCCGCGCGGGACGGGAGCTCCGCACAGCCCCGCCGCTCCGCGCCGCTCCGGGAGCGCCGAGCCCGCCCCGCCCCGCCCCGCCCCGCCCCGCCCCGCACACAGGAGGTGCCGCCCTCCGCCCTCCGCCCCCCGCGGCCGCGCCGCTCCCCCTGCCCCGCTCCGCCCCGCCCCGCCGGCCGGCCGGAGGCACGGACGGACGGACGGACGGACGGACGGGGGCGGGCTGGCGAACTGACTGGCGAGGCCGCCGGAGGCCCACCGGTGCGAGGTGAGTGGCGGCGGCCGCGCTCTCGCCCCGCTCGCCGCGGGAGGGGAGCCGCACGGGCGCTGCCCCGGGGCACGGCCGCTGCCGCCCTGGCGGAGGCTCCGCGGGCTCCCCGCGCTCCCGGGCAGCGCCTTCGGCCGCGGAGGTGCCGCGCGGAGCTTGCGCGCTGCTCCCGCCGGGGCCGCGCTGTCACCCGGGCTCGGGGCTCTCCCGGCGGGCAGCCTGTCGGATGCGGGGCTCGCCCCGCGCTCTCCGCACGCCGCGGAGCACCTGCTCCGGGCCGGGCTGCAGCCGGGGCCGCCGGCGTCGCGGGGCTCTGCGGGACGGCTGCGCGCCCACGGGAGCGGCGGGCGGGGGGCGCGGCGCAGGGTCCGCTCCCGGTGCCGCCCGCGGCGCCGCAGCGGGGCTGAGAAGTGTTTGAAGGAGTTTGGTCTCTTCTTTCGGCTGCAAAAGGAAAGGCATCGGCGGCGGCGGCAGCGCGCACGTGTGGTTTAGAGAAAGAGGGAGTTTATGATGCTGGCTCGTTGCAGCTCAGTTGGACACCGGGAAGGGCTGACAGAATCAACAGGGCGCTTGTTGAGTGGTGCGCGGAACCTCTTCGGCCCGGAGCCCCCTAGCTGGTTTGGAGAGATTCACCTTGGCTTAAATGAGTCAGCAGTGGGATTCCAGCTTGCCCCGACTTGTCCAAACTCCGGAAAACAATATTACGTTTAGAAAGGGGGGAAACAATGAGGGATTGTGATTAATAGGAGAAAAATGAGTAGGATATGCTGGTAGTTATCAATGCAGTGCTTTTAGGGTTTTCCATAGAGCATGGATACCCAGTGCTGCAGAGCTGACTACTTAATTACACTTTTGCATCACTTCTTGAAGTCTTGAATAACACTTCTTGAAGTCTGTTGGATCATAATCATGGATTTTGACTCTGTTAACAGAAACTTAAGTGGTCTTTCAAAGACTGAGTGTACTCGAGTTTATTACTTGGCAGGGGGCAGCAGCATGAAGCCTGGGAATGAAAATAGGAAGTGAACATTACTCATTTAGTTTTGATATTGTGTCTTCGACGGTTATAAGCGTCATCGTAGACTGATCCTTGCTCAGATAGCATCTCATGTGCTGAAAGGTATTACTCTTGTCCTGGTTGGTACCTGGTTCTTCTGGCTGTGCAAGCAGTCCCTCTGATACAGAATACGTTCTGAACAAGTCTGGTTACTTTTATAATGGGCAAGTGTGTTTCTGGAAGTAATAGTGTATCATACTGAAAAATGTTCTCATCCTGTGATACTTAATCTCTTGTGTTCAAAATGAAAACAACAGCCACCGGAAAATTGAAACCACTCTTGACTGATTCACGTGGCTGGTGAGGTTTATGACAACATAACTGTGTGCAGTGTTACTACATCGAGATGTCCTTACCTCTGACCTGAAAGTGCAGTTCGAGATGAGGATGTGCTGTCCACTGGCTCTGTGGGCTGTCCTGTGTAACCAGCAGTGGCAGAGGTCCAGCCTGAGTTTTCAGAGAAACAGTCCTGGTTTCTTTATGGTCCTTTTGGAGCTTTCATGAGATAGAAGTACTTGTTCTGGAGATGAGGAAGGAATAGTGGTAATGTGCTCAGCTCCTGAAACACAGGCTTGACAGCTGTTCCTGCCAAGAGACCTTCTTCCCTGGTGGGTAATTCAGAGGCTTGATATGTCATCCTGTTTTCCTCTTTCCCCTGAGGCCTCAATAAAAGGGTATTGGCCTGATCCTTAAATGCATCTGGCTGTAGGTAACGGCATGGTGAGATGCACTAGAGTGGTTTGTTCTCTTTCAGTTCTGCTTTGTTTACCTGTCTGAAGGCTAACATGTTAGATGTTACTGTATTAAGTGAGATGCAGCTAAAATTTTTATTTGCTATCCTGATAGAAAATGTGCTTCAGCTTTCACTTTAAGGTAATTGTGTTAATTGTAATGCTTAAGAGCTGTATCCTAGCATGGATGTGTGTGCCTGTGAGTTTATCTGACCATGATATCATTACTAACCTCTCTGATACAGGCAGGACCAAAGTGTCTGTCTTATGTTGAAACCTCCTGGAGTCACCAGAGGAAAGTCATGGGCCTTTTTACAATAAAGCTCCGAACAAAATTCCTGTCTTCAGGTGAGTGTTAGCTCCTGCTAGGTGCGGCCTGACTGTATTCCCCTGGGGGAATCATTTCACACCCTTTGTTTCCCTAGAAAATTTATAGTTCCCAACTGCACTGCTCAGTTCTGAGTAGATGCAAACCATGCTGACTCATATGGTGAACTGTTGCAGCCTTGCTCCATGTAAACACAAGCACACTTCTAAAATATTTAATTTGTAATGTCCTCTGTGGAGAGCTATCCCACAGCTCCTGGCATAATTCCCAGAAGCAGCAGATTCTGGGGTACTGAGAGTTTCAAAGGCCATTGGTGCCCAGCGGGATAATCATCTGAACTAGTTTAGTGTAGTTTATCCTGGCACCGGGACAGTTCAAACTGAACAGGTATTTAATCTTGCTTAAAGCAAGTCTGCTTTGAACAATACATGGTATGTGTAGGAACGATCTGGAGCCTGTTGGGACACGGCTGTCAGGAGATCTACGTGGAGGGAAATCTTTGTTATGGCAAGCACACTTAGGTGTAGATGTACCTCCTAACAATTTCTAAAACAATGTCTGTGGGCAGTTACAATAAAATCAGGAATAAGCTATTAGAAGATTTGTTTTCTTAGTTCCCCTGTTGCAAATAACAGTGGTAATTGTCTTGTGAAATACTTGAGTTTATATACAGAGGTAAAATGCATGTTAAAAAAACTCAGAAATATGGAAACGCACTCCCATTCCTGCACACAAAAATTCTCATTCTTTTAATTGAAAATAAATTACAGTATATGATTTGGCTACAAAGGAGGGGAGTGGAACCAAAGAATGATTTCTCAGTGCACTTATTTTGTCTGTACCTGCTAAGTACAGCATCGGAGTTTTAAGATAAATATCTTGTCTTTTAAAGCAGTAATTAGTTAAGTGGAGACTAGTTGATAAGAAACTAGAGTTCTTAGGTTCTTTTGCTGGTTTTAAAATTTGGGTTTGTTCTTTGGTTATTATTGTGAGCTTGGTTGAAAGAGGGATCCATTAAGATAATTATGGAGAATTATTTGGGAGAGTTTCAGTGCATCTTATGGATGGTCTAGATCAATCCTGTATTACTTGCTCAGGTAGGCTGACTGTCAGTGCATTACTTGTAATTGTTAAACATCTATTTGCTGAACTGTGCTAAGCTTTGCTGATGTCAGAACTCATTCCAGCAGCCTGCAATGGTTTAAGATTACATTCTTAATTTTTTATTTCGAGAACAAGATTTTAGAAACACTAGAATAGTGAGATGTGCTCAAAACTGGGTAAGTCTGGGTAGCAGATGTGGTTCAAAACTGGATAAGAAGCTCGTGGTGCAAATGGGGCTCTGGAGCTCACTGAGCACGCATCCATGCAGTGTCAGTGCAGCTGGAAAAGCAAATTCGGGCTCTTGCCTTTACAGATGGTAGGATTTGAAGGTAATGTGCCTGTCCCTTTGCCTGTAGGAAGGGTACTTGGCATAGTACTGTTTTGGTACAAGAAGCATCTTTTCCGTGAGTATGATGCAAGGCTCAACTTATTTTCCTTCTTTATTTGTATGGGGAATTTCCTTACAAATGTGGCTTAATTCACAAATGAATTTCACTAGAAAGACATTCTTTATCTGAAGTCTGAAATTGAAGCGTACAGATGTGACATTTTGTTGCTTGAGTGTGCTGAGAGATGTGCTTGCCATTAGCAGAGTCATGTTATTTACAAGATAGTCTTACAACCCATATTTCAAAATCTTGCTTTCTATGATGGCTGTTAGTGGCATTTTTCTTTATAAAAGCAAAGGTTAAAAATTGTGTCTGCATCTGTTACTGTTGCCATGACAGCTGTCTTTGTCCAGTTTTAACTATCCTATTCTGAGTAGCTCCTAACTGGGATTGTAACATTAATGGCTACATGCAGAGGAAGCAGAAGTGGAGATCTTTCAATGCTGTCTCCTTCTCTCAGTCAAGAAATACTTCTTTGAGTTACATTAGTTTTAATCAAGGTGCAATGAGTCGAAACATTCTATTACTAACTCTGTCTTGGTGCCTGGCATAATTAGGACTGGTATGGTTACAATATAAATTGTAACAATATAAATCCTAGTAGCCACTTCTTAGCACTATTTAATCATGGTTTGTCTCGAGCAAGGCAGATGGTGTTGCTGATGTTGTGCTTCTGAGACCTGAAAACTAGGAAGATCACTTGAAATAAGGTGATGCAATTTTTGTAAAAGGTCAGATGACAATTGTGAAACAAGCGAGTGCTCCTTGCAACATGCTATCAGTTATTGCATAAGTGGGCACCAAATAAGGGCCATCCCTCTGTCTAGGTGTGAGCAGTGGGATGTGCTGCCTTCAGGTGCCAACTTTTACACCAACACAAATGTGTAACACCGGTGTAAAAAAAGATGTAAAACATCCCATGTTTATTCAAACCCTCCTTTCTATCATAATGAATGTCTTCCTCTGAAGTGGATAGCTAATTTCTGCATAGTCAGTGTCTATATTAAAAGTTTGTAAATGGCTGTCTTCCTAACCCTAGCTGGAAAATACTGTCACGAGAGAAGATTTTTGTAAATTAGATGGCAACCTGTCAGTCTGAGTAACACATCGTTGGAAACTGTTGGTGGTAAAGTAGCAGCAGCTTGGAAAGCTCTGTGCCCCTAATCCAGACTTGTTTTAGAAGGTAACTTCTAGTACAGAATCTTGTACAGTTTAGTCCAGTTGGAGGATCAGTTGTCTATTTTGGAAATCTGACTGCTGCCTTTTAAGATGAAAGCCGTATTTTGTGAATATGAACTGTTTTTTATCTGCTTGCTGTGCCTTGTCTGAGGGAAGGAGCAGCTGTAGTCCATTCGCCAGACCTGCATTTGGCTGTTGCTGCCATTGTGTTGTGTGTAAACATGTACCATTATTTTGGATCATATAGCAGCCTGTTCAAAAGGGTCTCGCATTCCCCAGCTGTTCTGCAACTTTTCCATCTCTGAGCTTGCCAGCTGCTTAATACAGGCAACTGTAGCTGCATTTGTTTCTCTGGTGTTAAGTATTAGTGGAGATAAAGCTGACTTGTTAAATGTTAGGTGCTGCAAGCCCCTCTCCTGCTTCAAAAGGACTTAAAACAAAAGCAGACTGTTTTTACCATATCAAAGTTGTTAGAAGGTTTCTTTGTCACTAGTTGAACAGATTGCATAAAAATTTTTGTTTTGTAGATTTGAAACAAATATGGAATACAGTTGTGTTTACATATATATGTATATATATCCACAGATTGTAGCAGTAACTAATCCAAAAGAACTGGGTTACAAAAAGGTGTGCCTTAAAGCCATGTCAACAGCTCATTTGTTTAACCACTTCTCTGAACAATGTTCAGTTTAACAAGGATCCTGTGCTCTCTTGTCGGCCAACCCTTTTGTTTACTGAATCTGGGAGCTTTTGTTTCAGTGGCAGCACTGCTCAAACTGGATGTCAAGGAAAGAACAGGGGCTCTGCAATGTCTTGTGTCTGCAGTGAGTGCTCAGTCCAGGTGAGGAACCACAGGCTGAGACCTGCCTTCCAGCCTGCTGGCCCTGCCCTGAAAGTGATAGGAAATGTCTGGAAAATGGTTTATGTGAGTGAACGCCTCTTTCCTGCAGCTTTGGATCCATAGGTATCTGCCTGGAGGTATAGAAATTAAAAGAGTAAATTCAAGCAGGTTTGGAAAAAGGAAATAATTCTGTTAATCACTAAGGTTATTGTTCTAACCACTTAACCTGTTCTACAATATCAGTTTGAAACTTTGGGTGAGGAGTAGTATTGTCGCTGTTGAGCCGCTAGCAGAGAGAAAAAACCCGGGTTTTCAGGCAAGAAAAGAGAAAAGTGCGTTTATTATTTTGATTTCCATATATATAGAGTTTTCAGAGGTCACCCAGATTGGTCAGCCAGAAACCTCCCCCTAGGCCTAATTGGCCAGGTCTGAACTGCCCTAATCTGGAGACGCTGTTTGCAAAACATCCAAACTTTATCTTTGTTTATGAAACGTAGCAAAAATGTTCTCACAAGAAAGACCTGTGCTAGCCACAGTAGTATATCCTTGGTTGCTGCAAGAGATTGTTAAATATAGTGATAAAGCACAGTTTTCAGAGGCTTGAGCTAGTGCCATTAATTATTATTCCATACTCCTGTACAAGGGGATAAATCAGGTGTTTGCTTGAAATCATATTTAATGCAGTTTGTATTTGAAGAATGTTAATTTGATTTTTTGTGGTTTTGCTATTCATTTCATGGTGAAGGAGACTGGAAGGGAATGACTTGAGCATTCTTGCTCCTGATAGCAGAAAAGGCTGTCTCTGTCCCAGAGTCCAAGTCACCCATTGTAACTGGCCTGAATACCCTATTATTCAGAGAGGAAATTTCCAGGTGACTGTGAGTACATTTCGTTTCTCCTCCCCTTTTTTTGCCCACCCTTTCACCAGGCCTACTCTATCCTTGCTGGTTGTAGTTTTCATGTTCATGTTAAACATCAACACTACCTAAATTATGCTAGGATGGCTCTGGCTTCATAATAGAGTCTTGACCTGTAAAAACAAAAGCAAAGCCATAAAAAAGTCTATTGATTTAAGGTAGCATGTTTCAGGATCTGTTTTTCATATCTCCAAATCACAGAGAATTTGAACTTTTCCATTCTAATGCTAGTGTCTTAAAAGAAGTTGGAACACTGTTTGGCTAGATGCTTGCACTTGTCTTCTGGAAAGTTAATTTTTCAAAGTCAGTGTTGGAGCACTAAATCATTATTTGTCTGAAATCATAGCAGAAACACAGGCTTACAGTTTGAAGTGTTCATACTAGATACATAGTTATGTTTAACTAGTTGAGCAGAGTCTTAAATATTAGATTAAAATGTCTAGTTAACACTGAAAATTAACAACTGCATATGAACAGTCCTTTAGAAAAGAGGTAACAGGTTCTCTTTCAGAATAGTGGACTGACCATGCTTCAAAAATAGAGGAAGACAACCGAGTCTGGTACTGAGGGCATGGAGAGATAGGTGGGGAATGGAGGAGGAACTTCTGTCCCAGATAAAGTTAGGGAGAGCGTCTTAATATTTTATTTTTTTAAGTGCTGCTGATTAATTCATAATCCCCTTTGGAATGAGTTTAGGGCATGGACATAGAAGAGATTGGGAGAAGCAGATTTTGAGAAGGAAGTGTTGGTTTGTCCTCAGTTGAACAGAGGAGGAAGATAGTATCTGATTAATAAGCTGTGTTCAATTATTGAAGGCTTTAGGAGAAATAAATATTTCTTCTACCATAGAAGGTGGTGGGAAGTGAAAAGACTTTAAATGGCCTTAAATTGCTTCACCATGTTTAAAATAATAGAATGGGAAAAAGGAGGTATAACCCTCTCACCCACCTCCAAAGACTGTTTTTAATGAAGTTGGTGGAAGTTTTGGGAAGGCATAAAAAAAGAGCATTTAAGAAAGATTTTTTTTAGGTGTTTTTCTTTCTTTCTTTCAAATGAAAGGTTCTGCCAGTGTTTTTAACTTGGCCTAAATTTGCTCCATCCTCTACAGGGGAAAATATTTATTTTAAAGTTTCCTCTAAACTTAAATTGGCTTCCCAGCCAATTTAAAGACATGTCTGTCTATGTAATACCTTCCAACTCCAGGAAAGCTGAAAACTGTAAGGCTTAGTGGAGGAGGAGACCTTGCTGATTGCACAGCAGAGCAGCATTTCCAGCAGCAGAAAAATTGTTGTTCTGAAAATGTTGCTTGAATTAATCCCTTCCACCTTTGTTTTCTTTGCTGTTGTTAATGATTTCCTCTGCTCGGCTAGTGGTAAGTGCTGTTGTGCCTGCCTCACTCCACTGATTCTTCCAGTGCTCTCTGGGACTGAAAATTACACTATGTGTCAATTTAAGGACAGAAATAGAGCAGTGGCAGATAAAGCTTCTTCACTAAGCAGTAAGTTTATGAGAGTTATGATCTTTAACTTTGGCACTTAAAGTTATTTCTCTCCAGGGGGGTCACTGCAGCTCCTAGTGTGGGTTGTCCTGCACACTGGTGACTCTGGGTGCCTGGTTATCTCACAGGCTGTGTGGCTCAAGTCTCTGCCCTGTGTGTAGCTTACCAGCCATGTGCACAGCTCCCCAGAGACCACTTAGACAAAATTGTCGATCACTGGAAAGATTCAAGGCTTTGAAAGATGCTTGCTTAAGCAAAAGTTGCAATAATGAATGAAATTATAAAAAGAAAACAATATATTTACTGAGGTAATATGTGTCAGTAAGGATTAGTTTAGTTAGATTCTGTTGTTAGGGTTGCCTGTTAGAGCTGCTTGTGTTCAGGATGCTTTGCCTTGTTTGTGTGCTGCACGTGAGGCTGTGCTCTCATCTGTATTCAGCATTTAGGTGTTAACTGCTAAAGAGTTCCAGTACTGCTGCTGCTTCTCCCACCTTAGTCCACAAAACTGCTTAGCTGAGGTATTCCTGCTTAGATCACAGCTGGCTTTAGGCTTAAACTACTTTAGTCAGAGTGTTCTCTCATTTGTGGTTTAAAGTATACGCTGTGACAAATATTACTTCAAAGGAGTTTGTACAAAACTTGACTCTTGCAAAGCTCAGTGAGTAAAGGCTCTCCAGAACTCTATAAACACCCTGACCGTGGGATTGCACCAAACCTCTTCTGGATGCTGTCCCTTGTGCCTGTCCTCTTCCTTCCTGTTCTATTGCAGAGTGCCAGTAGTTGACAGGCAAAGGATTTGTTTTTCCTGAAATACACTTGTTTGTCTTGTCTCCATAATATTTGTTGCATGCCTGACTTGACAACTTGCATGCAAATGCCTATTTTTGTACTGTTTTTGTGGGTTGGCAACAAAGTAATTGTGGCTTTCTACTGCAAGCAAAAGCCTGGTGTATGGAACTGAGTTGTTTATATGGCTTCCTGGTATGGAATGCGAGTTTAATTCTTTTAGCTTGAAATTAAATTGTGTTGAATAAAATGAACTTTTAATTCAAGAGGTAGTGAACCCAGCTAAACAATTTTCTAGGGCTTACATTAATAAAACCAAACTATAGGATAGCTAACTATTGCTAGGGATGCATTTCAGGTTCTTAAAATTTGTGGTTTAAGAGGGGAATGCTCAGCTTATGCTTCTGCAATAAACTTCAAGTCTGAAATGCGCTGTGTGGTGTACCCTGCTGGGATAGTACAGCCACGGATAACTTGAAGGGATTTGTGTGGGCAGGGAGAAGGCAGATGAAACATTCCAGGTGAGAGAAGTTTCCATGGCCTGGTTTGGGAACCTAACCTGCCTTACAGTACAGACGTAGAGAGCTGCAAAAAAGAAATTGCCAGTGATTTTGTTTCATCTGACCTACTGTTGGAGGACACAGTAGTGTTTTAAAAGAAATCTTTAAAGCCGTATTTGGTTGAACACATTCTTTTTGGACTCCCAGGAGGTGCTTGCCAGCAAGGAGCTGCTGACATTGAAAGCAAAACCCCAAAAGGCCCATATAGGTGTGTGAAGTAAGGAAGCTGGGAACCAGAGTGGCTTTGTGCTGAACTTCAGCTGAAAGACCTTTCCAAATGCAATAAAGAAAAGGAACACCTTCATTACTGGCTTCAAAAATTATGATAACTTGTGAGATTCCTGGAGTAATATACAAATGGAGATGGTGTCCTTCCAGTAAAGCAATGTTACTTCATTATATGTTTCTTATGCAAAGACCAACATGAGAACTTACAATCATGCCAGTCACCTCTGAAACAAAGCAAGTAATCTTGGTGTTACAGAGGTTTGTTTCTTAAGGAAGCCCTGAAAAAACTTTTTCCATGAACATGTTGGTATGAATTGGCATTCTTCCTTGCACAGGAAACCACAAATTCTTACTGCAGAAAACTTCTAACTCTTGTAAAACAGTCATTAGTTTTGTGTATTAAATGTTCAGAATGTTCTAGTTTTTTTTCTTTGTGTGGCCTCTGGAGAGCTGCTCTAAGAAATGCTTCTCTTTTGATAAACACAAGATCACTTGCTCAAATATTTCCAGTCACTTGTAGTCTCCTTGCATGCTACTGGGGCTTGGATACTTCTCAAATGCCTACAAGCTTCAGACCATCTTTATTGCTCGATTATTTTTACCCCCTCAAGTCTGACAGTTGCAGCAACTGAACATGATCCCTGTATTAAATACAGCAGTGTGTTCGATGAGTTGCTTTGTTAGGGTTTCTGAAACTTGTGTGCTTGAAATTGCCTTTGGTGGTGGGGCAGCTCCAGGACCAGTGTCAGTCACTCAGTGCACACACAGACAGACACACAGACACCCACAATGTGCTTGTGTGCACTCCTTGGAACACTTGTGTACAATGTCAATGTGACTTGTACACCCCTAGTATGTGATGTGCACTACAGCCTGGGAGCTGCAGGTTCAGATAACTGGAAAAATTACTTCTAAGACTTCCCTGAGCAGCTCTCTTTTTCTTTCTGCTAGTCTTCTTCAGTCTTCCTTTATGATCTGGTCTTATCGACCTCTTTTTGTTTTGTTTTGTGGATTTTTTCGTTTGTTTGTTTTGTTTTTTTGTTTTGGTTTTTTGTTTGTTTGGGGGTTTTTGTTTTGTTTTTTAATCCCTATTCTTGATTTGGTATACAAGCTATGATCAAACTGCATGAGCAGTAAAACCCTTTCTTAACTGCAAGAACTGCATCCTTAGTTTTTGTTCCTTTCAAATACACTATCAAGAGTAGAACTCAAATTACACGGCACATTCTCTTTAATGACAGAAGAAAAGGACAGTGAGTGGGGATGTAGCAAATCACATAAGCTAGCAGTGATAAAAGTATATATATATTTTTTTCTTTGCTGTGCAGGCTACTTGTTTGAAACAGATTTATCATATCTTCATCAATGTTTTATAGTTTCTACTATTTTGGAGTGTTAGCTGGGTTCTCAAGCACTGGAACGTTACTGCTGCTATTTACGGCAGGACATCTGTCATGATGTGTCTAGAGTCTGATTTCCCCAAGCCTGAACAATTCTTGCCTTTATGCTCTACCTATGTAGCTCTTTCTACAACCTAAAAATAACAGAGAGGTTAAACAACTCATTGAAAGTCAGCAATTTCTGAGAGCAGCAACTCTCCAGTAGCTATGCCTTGTGTCATCTGAACAATGCTTCGGCAGAGTTTTAAGAATTTGCTATACTAGACCAAATTAACTTTCCTTTCTGGTCAGGCATAACTTTCTGTAGGGGAAGGATGTGCACAAAATAGATGCATGCTTCTCACAAAGTGTTTACACTGTCTCATACTGCACACACCAAGGCTTCTGGGATCCAGCCCTAGCATCCTCCTGGTGTCCTACCCTCAGCTTTCTCCCTTGCTTTTGGAACTCATGGCTTGCATATCAACTTCCTTGGGATTTGGGATTCTTCCCTTGCAGTAGCCTCAGAGTTGGCTGCCCTCTCAACTGTGGTTTATGTCCCAACAGCTGTTCAGTTTGCAAACTTTTATTGTAAATGCTATTTACAAGCATATTGCAGTATTATCAGGTATTCTGTGCACAGGATAATACGGTTACTCTGTGGAGCCTCATAACTCTCCTGTAGAAGGGGCAGATTCTTTTAATCTAGAGAAATGATTCCCCTTCTCCCACTGAAACCCTACTCTGAAAACTTCGTTCTGGAGAGTTTTAATCAGCTTTGAAACCTGTATCACAGTTTTCAGAACAACCCCTTTACGTCTTGTGGCCTTGCAATAATGCCATTTTTGGGGATGAAATTTTATGACTCTTAACAGCTCTCTACTCCTCCCATTTCCCTCTTTCCTTCCTGCTCCCAGCTGTGTGCATGTGCTGATTATTCTGGGGTGGCTCTAGTCCACTCCTTCAACCCTGTAAGCTGCTTTATCTCGGGTTTTGGTTGCTGGGTCAGCACAGCAGTGTCTGCTGTTAGTGAACCCAGGAAGGTCTCAGACCTCCAGTGCATGTGGGAGCTGGTACAGCAGGGATGGTGTCTGACTGGACAAAAAATAGGTTCTCTGCACAGTTCACTTTGCCTTACATGGACCCATGTATGAACATGAGGCTTCTGATCAGTTCTGATTTGATAAATTAAAAGCTTTCAAATGGAACACTGAAGTAGTATTTATTTGAAGCGCAAAATGCTGGAATAGGTTTTTTTCCCCATGTGTTTGTAGCTCCTATGCCACACTATGTTTTTACAAGTTGTTTGTTTAAAGGAAGCTTTCACTTCCCAGGGAAGGTCACAGCTGGGAAAGGCCTGAAACAATTGCAGTTGCTTGGGTCTGTTTGATTGCAACTGTGTATGACTCTTATTAATCTAAAACTGCAAATGCTTTACTGTTCATCAGATGGTAAAAATGCTGTCAGAGCATCCAACATCTTTTAAAGATGGCTTGACCTACAGCATTTTGGAGTTAGAATGGTGACACCATGTATCTTTGTACTGGAGGAGAAAATTCAAGAGAATGGGGAGGAAATGCTAAAGAGTAAGGAGGATTGAAATAGCTATACACGGGTCAATGCAGATGACATAGGAAGTTTTGGGAAGCTTTGTTAAACTCAGATTGAGTACTTAGAGGTTTACTAGAGAGTAATACATGCTATTGAACCTGATGGCTTTGGCTTGTGATCATCAGTGAAGGCCTGCTTTTCCACCTAGTTTTGCAACTGGGGATTTACTTTGGCACAGGGAAGGAAAGTTTCTTATTTGAGTTAGCAGAATACAAGTGTCTGGTTGGAAACATTCCTAGCAATGATCTGATTCCTAGCCTTTTCTGTAGCTGCTCAGTAGTGCCACCAATGCATATTTGGCCACAAAGTAGTTATGACAACTTGTATAAACTCCGGGATTTTTTTGTGTCTCAAGAACACTTTAATATTGGGTAAAAACTGGTTACTTATAAACACTGGCTTGATAAAAAGTAGTTGGATTTAACAGAACAGCTTGGTGGATGCTCAGTTCCAAGTGCCCTGGCTTCCTAGGAAGCACCAGCTGAGTTTATCAAAACTGTTGCTTCTGCCTGCTGACTTCATGGCATCCCAGGTGCAGCTGGAAAACTGACTGCCAGCCCCTGGCTGTGCACACCTACCTCACAGTGCAGGAGTCTTGTGTCCAAAGACAGCATCTGCCAGACCAAGATCTCTGGATTATTGCTGGGCTTCCTTGAGAAAGGACACCTGAGCTGGCTCCATTGCTTGCTGCAGGTGTTGAATTGCTCCAGGGTTTTAGAGGAGGCTGTGCTGTGCTATCAGTACATTCTCCAGGCTAGTTCAAATACACATTTTTGACAAAAATAAAATAAGGCCCTATCTTTTTTCACATCTTGACAAAACTTTTCCTCATTATAATGAATTTAAGTATTTGAGTTAAAGAAAAAAAAAACCCAAACAACAAACCCCCAAAACAATATGATTTGATTTCTCACTTCATTCTGGCAGTAGATGCACATCCAGTGTGTGAAGGGGACTCATGACTGTGTTAAGCTCCAGATGTGAGAGGGTGTTCTGTATTACAGGTAAATGAAATAAATTTCAGAGCCATCTGGCAATCAGCAGAGTGCAGCTTCTTGACTGCCTTGAGCTTCACTTCTATAAATGACACTCTTCACAGGTTTTCTTTTGAGGAATGTCCTGAAAAGATTCTAATTATATATATATATAATGTTAATTTCTAGTGATCTTATTATCCAAAATACTGCATAATTCAGATCTGAGATTTAGATTCAAAGTTAATATATCTCCACGCCAAAGTCCATGTTGCTCAGAGATTTTGCCATGTTAATTGTTAACAGAGGTGCTCTCACTGTTCAGATGAGCTGCAGCATTTGTTAGCTGAGCATTGTTTGCAGCACTCTGCTGTTTAAGTGCTATTTTTGGTGTCTCGTAGCACTGACATGTTTAACTTAATAGATGTGACATGGAGGAGCCTTATCCTGAAATGTGCTTATGGAATTTAGTTGGGACTGTTCAGATTATGTTCAAAAATACTACTTTGTATTTTCTCCAGGGTTAACTGCATCATCTATTTGATTCATTCTATTTAAATAAAATACTTTGATTCTTGAGCACAAGATCTGATTTTATTTGGTTGTTCATGGCACCCTGAATATTGTGTTTTATGTTTGTTTTTTGGTTGTTTTTTTAAATCCTCTTAATAGCTTCTATATTGAGTGATGTTGTTTATAACAAGGATTTATTTGTGTGTGCACCTGAATCAAGAATCACTGTTGTGTTCTATGTGTCTTGAGAGTCTTGCTTCATCTTGTCTACTGCCTTTGCTTCATTTCTCTCGTGTGGTACTATCCATTTCCAAGACCTTGTAACTACAGCTCTCACTCTCATGTATAGGCAAGTCTTCAGTCTTGTTCCACAGTTGCTCAGTGAAGAGATCTCAGCTGTTGTCGAGGAAGCTTGAGATGCTTTGAGGTGCTGCAGATCAGAACATGACAGTTCTGTAAGGGTTCCTCTGTTCTCCAGTGTGTCACTAACAGAGCATGTTTGAAAATTCACATAGGTGAACAGAAGTGCTGTGGGCTACATAAATCCAAAATGTCCCTCATTATGTTATTTTAGGAATGCTTACATTTTTTAAATTTATTTTTAATGAAATTAAATTCATTAATAATGGAGTTGTTTTCAGTCATGCTGTCACAAGATACTTGAATCAAGGAGATTATTCCAAACATGGGAAATGTCTTGAATACATTGTAAAGAGATGATCTGAATGAACCAGTGCTGGTAAGGATCATGCATCATTCATTAGTCATGTCTTTCTGCCTTGTCTGATGAACAAAATGCTAAATATTCCTTCCACTTCTGAATCTGGCCATTCTGGAGACTGTAGTAAGCAGTGACTGTTGTCTTTGGTAGGATATTCAGCTGTTTCCATTTTGGGTTTTATGGTCTTCTTTCTATCATTAGTGGATTCTTGGGTATTTGGGGAGTTTCTTTGGTGTGTGTTCCTCCTTTACTTGCTCCAAAGACTTCATTGCTAGACACAGGCTACATCCAGTTGATCCAAATAGTCCCAACAGCTGAGATAACTTGTTTCCTGTTGGAATTGGATGATGTGCTTGTGCATTTTAGGATGATTCATAATAATCCAGATCAAGAGAGATGCCTGTGGAAAAAAGAAGAGGAAAATAGGATTCCTAATTATGTGACCTCTTAATAGCTTTGGGGAAAGGGCTGATGGAAAGCAGGTATGTTTTAAGGGACTACTCTTTTATTGTAAGTCTGCCCAGCTTAAATTCCCATTTAGCACTTCAACCTTTGCCTGACCTGACCTCCACCAAATATTCTCCTTTAACCGTATTTGCAATATCTTCCTTTTCTGGCCAAAAAAGAAAAAAAAAGGCATGCACATTTTAATATGCCATTTTTTGGTTTGTGCACCACTCAATAATTTTGCCAGAGTGGGGAAGTAGTGTGAGTTTGGAAGGAGAGCATGAGATAGGTGAATGATATTTTCTCAGCAAATTTTGTAGGTAAAGGCCAGATGAGGGTCAAAAAAAAAAACCCCAATAAAACTCTTGCAGACTAATTTGAAATGCCTGATTTTAAAAATTGTATAACTATTACATGTAGAACTGTCTTTTTAAAGATTTTTTTTTTCCCCTTAATTCTTGAACTGTAAAAATGGACAACTGTCTCTTTGGATAAGGGCTGGCAAGTTCAAAAGTGTTAAGTGGTTTTTGTGATGAACTGGAATTTTGGAGGTGATGCTACTGTCAACTCTGTCTCTGTCCTTGAATGCTATGAGTCAATTCCTCTGAGTCCCATAATAAACAGTTGTGATAACTCCACTTCTTGGCATGTTAGAAGTTTAGCATTTTTAAAGCAATGAATACTTTATGCTCCTAATGGCTTTGGGCTAAGTAATTGAAATGGAATCTGAGCAGTCCCTCACTTAAAATGTGCTCTAGATTTTGTTTGTAAACGTTCTAGAGATTAACTGATGCATCTGATTTTCAATATTTCTTTTATATTTGAGGGAGACAGTAAAGTATCAAAATTGATGAAACCCAAGTGAAAGCTGATTTGTTTTGGAGAGAACACACTGGCTTGAAGGACTTTGGTGCTGGGTATTAACACTGAAATTTACATACTGGGAATGCCGTAGACTTAAATTACAAGAAGGAGGTAGCATGGCAGAAAAATGAGTTGGAGAAGTGAGAGAATATAAGAAAATCAAATAAAATTTACCTTGTAATAATGAATTCTTGAATGTATGGAGTTTTTTGAAGAGGTGGTTAAGAACTGTAATCTGCATAATGGAATGTGTGTCCTGAAGGAAAAAAATGCTGTTATTATGAAGTCTGAACATGCAAATGTCTCTGAAGAAATGTTTCAATAATTCATTTTGAGAACTTGGAAGACAATTGAGTAAGTGTAAGTGGAAATCTGCTCCATAGTACTATTAGGTTGGCAGAAGACATTGGTTTACAGGCTAATAAAGTATCTCTTTCATAAGTGTTGCTACTCAACAAGATTAAGCACATTATAATTTGTTTTTTCAGCCCTTTCAGAAGATGTCCAACATAATTGATGCCCCTGCCAAAGGAGCTAAGAGAGACATTGTAATGGAACCATCTCTGGTGTTACATTTTAGTTGTTAAGGAGCTATTAAATAATGAAACCTTTAAATATAAGGTCATATTTAATTTTGGTTAAATTTGGCATTTATTTAATTACAGTTGGGCTCCATTTCTAGGGGGTTTGTGGGAAAATTTTGAAAGTTGTAACTGTTCCTGCTCAGATAAACAGTTGAGCAGGTGATTGACTGCAAGTCTCATTAGACATCAGTTTTTGCCTGTGTTAGGATATGATTCCAGGATGGATGACTGACTTGAATTAATGGCAGCTGGTTTACAGATATAAAAGGAATCTTCTCTTTGCCAGGTGTATCTTAGTCAGTGAAACCTGTATTCAAGAATCTGAGTAAAACTTAGACTATTTGTCTCTGGCATACCCACACTCATGCTATCTAGAACATGTAGCAATGCAGCACTTTTTAAAATCTTTATTTGGGGGATGAGCTAGTTCATGCAGCAAGTGCTTGGCTCTTATTCTGGTATATCTCATTGATACGTGGAAGGAATTCAAGCTGCAGATTAAGGAGTGAGTGTGCCTGTGAGTGCTCAAGCAATGTGATTTGCCCTCTGAACTCATGGCTGAAGCTCTAACTATAGTCTGTGTTTCTGGCCACTGTTTCTGTCCCGGGGCACTGTCAGAAGAGATTCCCACTGCTGTTACTTGCACACTGGACCATGTCAGAGGTAACTCAGCAGGACTGCACATTGCAAAAAGCACTGCCCTGATTTCTAACCAAGGCCTGGCTGAGCAGAGCAAGTGCATGTTAGAAGTCACTGAGATAACATAAACCCAGCACTCCTGGGTCTGCCAGTTGGCTGATACGTGAAGTGGGTGTTTTACAGCATATACTCTCTAAACTGCAAGGAAGATACTGAAGACAATAGTTGATTCCTAGATTTGCTGTAAACCCTGAAGTTTTTATCTGTTTGTTTGTATTGTGCTGTGAGGGTTGGTTTGGGATTTTTTTCCTTGGTCTTTCTTCACCTGTAAGTAGGGAAATTCATTTGAATTTACATGAATTTCAGCAATGATGCAAATAGTTACTATTTGCATTAACACAGCAGCTTCCCTGGCTGAGAGGGAATTGCCTTTCTACGTAATTTTTAGCTTTTCGTGAAATATGGTTGTCTAAAACTCAACTGAAAAAAAGAAATTAAATGTACCCTTTGTGCGTGTTTCAGAAAATGCACTTCCCTGCTGCTGGCTAACAGGCAAACTAAGCATCTGCCCTAGACAGATAGGTTAGGAATTTCCATGGAGCTGGGGAAAAGCGAGAGGACACCCCCTGTGCTGGGCAGGATGTGCTGATGTCTCTGCACTGCAGTTTCTCAAGCGTGTGGAGCAGGGAGGGCTGTGCTTGTTGGGATGCCTTCCCAGCTGTGCTGTGGAGGAGAGGAGTGCTGGCTGAGCTTGCCAGCAGTGATAAAGCCTCCAGGTGGGGATCACAGTAAACATGCTGTGAGAATCCCAGCCCTGTTTTCTCAGGAGTTACGTGAGGCTAAGATGTTCTTCTGTCACTTCTTCTGTTGGAAGCTTCTTGCTGCTAACAGCTAAATGTGCAAAGCAATCCAACTGTGGCTCTTGCAGCCTTCCTGGTGTTCTGGTACTTGCTCTGTTTTCAAAACTGAATTTGTCAGCACAGACAGACTGCTTCACTCTAAAAATGTAAAATCTTACCATAAGTGCTTCTTGTGTTGTAATAAACATAGATAACATTGCTTTACAAGATCTGCATGTTGTGCTTGCTTTTTCTCCCCACTGTTTACTCACTACCCTGCCAACAGCATAGGTATCTTCTGAGCAGGTTTCTGCAAAACTGGCAAATTGAATGGTAATGTCATTGCTTCCAGTAAATTCAGACTATTGTATTCTACATACAGTATTCACAGCTGTACTACTGACTAATGAGACTGCTGTTGGCTACAATGAAGTGCACCACAAAATTGCTCTGATCTTAGGCTTAGGTTATAATTTGAGACAGTTACCTTAAACCAAAAGAACCAAAGTCCATGAGTAAACTATTAAGCAACACAAACTTTTTAATGGCAGAGACAGTTAGCAAGAAACTATGCAAACCCCAAAGGCCAAGATAATCTCTACCACAATTATCTTGTCTACTAAGTGAGTAAAATTACCAAAGCTTTGTTCATGAAGAAGACAGGATTATTTGTGATGTGATTTCATAAAACAAACAAGGAGACTAAAGGCTCCAGAGGCTACTTAAGGTTTTCCAGAGGGGTAAATGTTAATACTTAATTGTTTAAAGTATGTGTGACAAGATACATGGCAAAGTTGTATCAAATATCCCTTAAGAAATAAACTTATTGTTGGATTTGTGCTGAATTTCTTGACCAAAATAGCTGCGTTTCCAACTGGTCACTTTAGCAATCTGTTCAAAATAGCCTTTAAATGTTCAGTTGAGATTCTGCTACTTACTTTGCTAGATAAAATATATTGATAAATACTTTTTCTCTATTCTAATTGTAGTAATAAAGTGAACATTGCTGTGACCTTTCTGGTTCTGCTTTAATACTATTAACACATAGTATCCTATGTGTTAGGACACTATAACACACAGGGTACATAACACACTCTGTTCTGATGCCATGTATCCTGTGTAATTTTCCCACCTAAGACAGCTGTGCCAACAGAAGTACTTGGAAGAATACAACAGTTGCACTAGAAAAAAATGCTCCCCAGAACATGGGTATTGGAGGAGAGAGATAGCTGAGGTGCTCAGCCATGGAGTTGATGGACTTCATCCTAATGGATTGTCCTGCCTGGTCTTTGAGGCAGCTGAACAGCAATGGAGATACAGCACTCTGGAGATCATAGGAAGCTGTAGCTTTCTTTTGGGGTGCTTTAGGAATGGATTGTGTCTCCTCCATTTCTTGAGAGAGGAGAAATGAGTCTCAGCTTTTGGGGGTACCTTAGCTAGGGAACATCCTAAGGGCTGTCTTGCCTTTTTTCTTTTATTTTTCCCCCTTTTTTTTTTTCTTTTTTTGTGCTAGGTGTTGTGCAATTGAGATGAAGCACTATGCATACTTCTGACACAGGAATGTGTACTTGTTTAGATAAATGTGTGATGCTCCATGCCTAAATACAGAAGGAATCACAGAAAGAAACAGCAGCTAATGGTGATCTTGTATGGCAAGGCCTTTCCCTTTTACCTTCCCTGTACTGGAGTTTCCTGCAAAACAGAGACCTGTCCTGAAGTCTCTGCATCAGCACAGATCCCTCTGTAAGCTTTATTTTACTTCACTAAGTCTCTGGCTCAAAGTCCACATAGAATTTAGAAATCTGAGTGATGGAAGCCAAAGACTTACACCAAAATGGGTGTTCCGTAGAAAAAAAAAAATCCCTTCCTTAGACAAATAATCTAAAAAATTGCTCCAGTGAGTTAATATGAATCTCAGTGCTTTTTTAACCTTTTGTTATTTATGCTCACCAGTCCCCTGTGAAATTCAAGAGTTCCCTTTATCTTGAGTGATGGACTGGGAGCTGGGTTATGGGGCTGGCTGAGATGTTCTCACCCACATGTACCAGCTTCCCCCTCTGCCCTGCTCTGCTCCCCTGACCCCACACTGACTCATCTGTGTTTAATGTGGACGAGAGCAACTGAATTATTTTTATGGTTGCTGGTCTGAAATGAGTCACTGCAGGGTCAAACATGTTGTGGAGCAGGGAAGGGAGAGGAGTGGGAATCTGGCAGCCAGCAGCTGGCTGAGATTGCCATGGAGCCACAGACCAACCCTGGTGACTTTGCCAAGGTCACACAAGCTTCTGTCAGCAAGAAATTGAAACTTCTCTTGTGTTGTACAGGGTGCTGACCACAGGTCTGTCAAATGCAGTAACAGGTAGGAAGTGGCTTTAGATTTGTTGTACTTGAATTTATTGTTTGTTTGGAAGTACTGATGTATGAATTAATAGATGCTTTCTCGTGTATGCCAAAATCCAAACATAGTGAGCTGGTCATAACTGTAGATCTTCAGGTGCAAACTGGGTGCATTTCATGAGGAATTCATAATTAAGTTGAGCTAATCTTCCCTTAGAAATGGGATTTTTGGTTGGACAGTGTTCTGTCAACTACAGCACATTTCTGTATAAAGACTAATGCCTTTTAATAAAGACGGCTCAGGAGTTAATGCCTGAAACAAATTATTACATGGTATTATATTGCCAATTTGGTAAAAAAAACAGTTGGTCACAGTTGCTTGATAACTCACACAATCTGCAGCTGACACTTTACCAGTGGTTTAATACAGAATTTAGAATGGAGCATTTCACCAATCCTGGCCACAGGAATTGCTAGATGCACAGAATTTTGAGCTATGTACTTTACAAAAGCAGTGCTGAAAGTAAGGGTCTGAGGGCTTAGGTCATGTATTCTGGCATCAATTTCTATGCTCTATTTTTTTGTTTGAATTCATTTGGGAGGAGAGAAACTAGGAAACTGTTTTGAGTGAAGATTTTGGAGCTCTGTGCTGGTTATGAAGCTGTGTGTGTCACTTCTTTTTAAAGTTTCTTTAGAAAAAGGGCTAGCCAAAAAATATGCTGGATGTGATCAGATGTAACATATGTGCATTTTCTTTACACAATACACTGCAGTTAATTCAATTTGAAGGGCTTTCTCCTAGCTCTGATAAATTTTGTCAAACTACCACTTGTCTTAATTTTGTGTCTGGTTGGGGTTTTTTTGGTTTTGTTTGGTTTTTTTTTAACTTCTTGAAATCAAAGAAAGCTTGCTGCAGGTGGGTTCTTTGGTTTTGGTTTTTTTTTTTAAGATGGATACTATTGGAAAAACCTGCCTCTAGCAATCTAATATGTTGTCTGATGTTCTTCTAGGAACAAATATATCATGTGGATTTTTATGTAGGAGGCTCTTTAGACTTTTAAAGTTTGGGTGTTAGCCACAAGGTTCATGTGACATGACAAATGTGGAACATCTGTGTACTGGTGCACATCACTGTTCTGAAAGTCATTCCCCTCACCACATGCATTGAATTAAATACAAGAATTTAGAGAAAAAATAGTTGGAAGGACGCATTCTGTCAAATACAATGGGAAGGATCTGTTGTGCAAGCTGTTGGAGCTCAATCACGCATTTCTGCAGTCACTTATTCAGAGGTCTGGTGTGTTCTGTGCCTCAGCTGCTCCTCCCTTGGAGCTGGGAGAGTGCTATTGTGCTTTCCTAGTTGGTGGCAAACTGTTTTCTGGATAGAAATTGGAGTCTAGCAGAAGGCTAAACCCTTAAGGAATTTCTAATAAACTAATAAAGGGATTTCTCAATGTAGTTTCTTGTTTCAGTGATGTTTGGGCTGTAGGTGAGGTAAGTAGGTGGCTGAGTTGGCTTCCTTGTGTTGGAAACAAAGTGTGACCAAGTGGCTTAAGCCAGGATCTCTCATAGTAAAGCATGAATCTTATTCACAGCTCTGCCTGAAATAATCTTACTTGGTGACCAATATCAATGTAAATACTGACTGCTGCTGTTTGTCTCCATGCTATAGCTGCAGTAAGAGTTCTTGGCTATAAAATAACCATGACACAGAAAAGAAAACAAAAGCAATTCTTATGGGTAGATTTGACTGGAAGCATTCTGGAGCAGAAGCTAGAAGTCCTCATTCTTCTAGAGTGATTACCAAACTGCATGAAGGGTGCTGTACTGCACTACAGCCTGTAATGAAGTGTTGTTTGGTGCTATCACCTGGGTCTGGCAGGAGAGGCTGCTAGCATTAGATTACAGGATACAGTATTTCCAAAAATTGGAGTCAGGATGCAGTCACAACTGATGCTGAGGTGGAACCCAAGTGTTGGGCTGGTAAAAAGCTCACTGCTGTTCAGAAGGAGAGAAGCAGATATTAATTAATAGTTGTATTTCAGAAGTGGTCTGAAACTGTGTAGGTTTGACCACATCATTAAGTAGTGGGGTTTTTAAGGAATTTAAAGTTATCTTTCAGATATTGCCATTACAGATAAGGGTTTATCAAGTTCTGGTATTCACAGCTAGAAAACAGTATTAAAAACTCAGTCCTCACTTTTTAGTTTATCTTCACAGACTCAAATCTGAGACTACAAATGTAAAGGCTCTTTTCATTGATCTGAACTTAGTTTCAGACATCTACCTCTGACACGATTTCTGAATACTTCCTTCACACATTATGATGGCTGTTTTCATGCTGTGCTTAGCTCTTTCTGAATTTGATATTTCTGAGGTTTTTAAAATCTTGTTCAAAAGACAGTTTATAAGAGCTTCTACTCTAGAGTGGATGCAAAAGCTCTTGTTCCAACATTGCCATGCATGCCTGCTTTTCAGACTTGGGAAAGATTGCTCACATCGAAAATATCACTTCACTTGAAAACAACTTCTGAATGATTCCCTGCTTTTCAAGGAGGTGTGAGAAATGGTCTGAAGTAAAGGGAGCATCTCTGGAATTTGTTGTCCAGAGGCAGGTGCATAGGGAGTGGACAGAAGTGGCAGAGAAGACCTAAATAATTTGGGCATCCATTTCAATTGTTCTGTTCTTTTAGAATTTGTTAATTAAGTAATTAATTAAGTAATTCTTATCATAAAACTCTAGTTAGCCCACAACAAAATGCAGATTCTTTAATATTAAAAGCTCGGGGGATACTATTTTTGTGTGAGTTCTAAGTTGGCAGTTTTTGAAGCTAACTTAATTTTTTGGGGGAACTTTTTTGGGGGAACTTTTTTTGGGGTTTTTTTGGTGTTTGTTTGGTGTTAGTTTGTTGCTTGGTTGTGTTTTTACCCTTTTCAAAAGCTGCTAATCCAAACCAAGCAGCCACTCTCTCACCCCAGGCTGCCTGGGCAAAGAGGCCACCTCCACGTACCTCTGTGAGCCCTCTGTCTTCAGGGAGCAAGGACCTGTGCACATATTTATATTTATATTATTTATATTTATATTATATTTCCAGCAAACTTTGTGTCTTCAGTGCTGGCTACAAGAAGTACATCTGAGTCAGCAGCTCTGTCCACAGGCTTTTTGGAAGTCTGATGCAGAATTTGGGGTGATCTATTATGATCTGTCTGATACAGGACTTGCCCAATCTGAATGTTTCTATATTAAATGTTTTTTAATTTAGCTTTGTGAAACTGTAGTTAGGAAACAAATCTGTGCATTCAGAATGCGTAGGTGTTAAATTCAGCTTGTTTCAAAGTAGTTAAATGAAGCTTTGATGTGAATTACTTTATGTAAACACAGCAGCAACTTCACATCCCTAGAACTATTTAAGTTCTGTAGCTTCTTTAACCCATGCTCCAGTTTTGTTAAACAATTAAGAGTAATCCTGGGAAGCCCTTGTGACTTCAGTCTGTTTTATTGCATGAAAATGTTCTTCAGAGTGCTGGGGAAAAAATTATAATTTTCTAAGTCTTCAAAGAGACTTCTGATGTTTTGAGTCTTTATTACACTAGAGGTCAGTGTATGATGGGAGCTTCTGTGCTGTGGTATAGAGTTTCTTGCAGAATCCTATTTCATCAACTTTGAAACCAGATTCTAAGAGAAACTGTAGCCTGTTACTATGGAAAAAATTTCACATTAAAGTGTCTTGTGACTTTCTTGGCTAAAGGACTTTTTTGAGCTTCCTACTTTTAATTCTCCTTGCCTAACAAATATTAGGCAAGTGTCAGTAAGAGTACTTCGATGTGGTAGGTGTGAATATGCACAGTCAGTTGCTCCAGAGTGCACCTCAGACATTCATCTTTCATTGCAATACTGTGACTTTTTAGTTCAGATGCATTTCTATATTATGTGTATTTACAGGAGTCATCCTTAGCTTGTTCACTGTACCTATTAAGGGCATGGTACCTATTAAGGGGGAATTGCACATGCATCTATTATTTTTAGAGTAGGTGTCAGCTTCCTGAGCACTAAGCTGGTAACTTCCAGGTGGGTGGCTTCACTTTTGGGTGTTGAGGAAAGCACAGTCAGGTACAATTCTGTCACAATACTTGTAGAGATTCTTTCCTCAGTGTGTCTTCTTCAGTTCGCCAGAAAAGTAGTTTCTTTAAACATCTGGAATGTGTGAAAGCAGATTTCTTCTGCAGACATCATTGGGCAGGGGCACTAGAGCAGATGGTCAAACTACAGCAGTGTTATGTGAGGTGAAATGGGAGGGAAGTGCACAGAAGGAGAGTCCTGCTGACTGGGGCAGATTACATTGCAAATGGCAGTTTAAGTAAGATGGTGAAAAAAAGCCCAGTAGGGTGGATTTGAGCTCTTGAATGTTTTCTGGCTACAAACAAGAGTGCCTCTATCCTGTTATTCTTGTGTAGAGTTCTTCTGAAATGCCTCAGAAAAATGAAAGAACATGGGATGTTAAGAGTCTACAGGGCTACTCCAACAGAGAGGGTAAGTGCAGGCGTGGAGTGGAATTTTGCTTTTCTTAAGTGATATTCTGAGTGTTCACAAGACCTGAACTTGCACTGATGAACATCTTTGTGGCCTATTTTTTTTGTGAAGTGGAAGTGGGAGGTGACATAGTCAAAGGAAAAACAGCAGTCTGAAAATCTCTTTGCACTTGGCTGCTGCCCAGTATGTTTTGTTACATGCCTCTGGAGCATTAGGAAGGGTAACACCTCAGCTGAGATAGTGTGAAGGAGCTGCTAGACTCTGGTTTAATTGAGCTCTCTGTGAGAATTCCTGGCTTCACAGGAAAGACACTGCACTCCTCTACCTCTTTCCCAGCTTTTGCCAGGCTGCATCTTTTTTTTTTGTAATGTAAAAAATGAAAACGTAGCAAGGCTTTGCAGAATGGGGCTTTATCAAAACAACTCTGTGGTATTAGGCTTCATTTGGCTGGGCAAGAGCCTGAGGAGGTGATGGCTTTGCAAAACTGATGTGATCTAAGTCTTTAGGCAACAAATAAAACATCCCAAAAATTTCTTTCCTTTTCCTATCCTTTTCTGATTGAAGGGACGCAACCTTAATTTGTTTCAGTGAAACTCTTCAAAATCTGTTCTGCATGTAAGAGCTCAGGAACTAGGAGGCTTATCTTGAAGTGAAGAAGGTGGTGTAGTGCCCTGTAGCCAGCCTGGGGAACAACCTGATGGAGCATTGCAGATTCTTGCAGAGCAGCTCTATATCTGTGCACATAGTGACAGTCTTTCTTGGGTCAACTGTCAAGTGTTAAATCAGTCCAAATCTTGATGGTATCTGCACCTAGAAGAATACTTGTCTAGAAGAAATGTAAGTTTGATTATTCTCCTGGATCAAAAATTATGGATCTTTATGGCTAAGCAGAGATGATTACCCACTAGCCCCTCTTTTTAGTTCATAATATCAAGTATCCAAATGATATTTTCGTGTCTGTCTTTCATGATGTACTGACTCATTCTGGAATCTGTCTGCTGTGTAATAAAGAAGAGTCCATCAAGAGGGCAAAAATTAGTATTTGGAGTGTGTTTTCCTGCTTTTGTTCTAAACTCTCAAAATACAGGGTTTATCAGACAAACAGTTCAAGTGGCTTGCCAGGCATTTCTCAGATGAAGTGTAGAGAGAGCACAAAAAGTTGCACCCAAGGTCAGTCTTGAAAAGATTAGATTTGAAGTGCCAGCCCTCGCATTTTGATTTCAATCTCAAATGTTTCCTGGTAGGTGCTCTGTGTTTCTTATGTTTGTCTTGTCATGTGTTCTTGCCAAAATTTCTTATAAGACTTCTGACGCTATCAAATATTTGTAGAATATAGTCACATAGGCAAATACATGTATATATATTAAAAAACCCCCAAACCACTCTGTCAAGATATTTCAACTCACACTAGTTTTTTAAGGTTCCTTTAAAAAGGAAGGCTTTGGCAGGCTTCAAAGCTGCAGGCGTTCAAAACTGCAGCACCCCAGTCTTCTCTCTCTTGTTCCAATACACAAATGTGGCATTTGCCAAAAAAAAGAGAGGAATTTGCCCCAAAAAAGGAGGAGTTAATAAAATGTATTAGTGGGACAGTGGTAGTGTGCACCGGGCTTAATGTGTTCTATGCATTATAAATGTTCCCTCTTCCCACTTCAGAGTTACTTCCAGGAAATCTGTGAAGTAGTTGACCAAAACTATAGCTGGATTTCCAGTCCTTTCTTTTCTGTTTTTATTAAAAATACTGATATGTAAAGAGGAATAAAGTAGGAACAGCAGAAGTAAACAAGCAGCCCTACAGTTAAGTAGCAAGAAGGAATTTAGAACCAAGAGCTATGTGATGGTGGAATAACTAGTTTATCTTTCTTCAGCTATCCATTGCTGACCATCATTTTTCCTCACCTTTCCTACCAGGCTGAAGTAAGTGCCCACTCATTTACTCTTCTAACATGCAGGAATGCTCATTTGATGGGAATTGAAGTAGGAAATGCTAAAAAAACAGCACATGGTTTACCATATTCTTGGAACTTTAGGCTTGTTTCCTCCCTGAACACAGAGATGAATGTGGGTAGATCTTAAAAGCTGGCCTAGTTCAATTGTTGTGAACAGCTATGTAACATTAGGGACAAGACTGCTTTGCTGCCCTACCTGTTCTCATGCATTCTGAGGTAGTCTGTGTTTGGGGGTCTGCTTGTCTTCCAAAATTATGTTTCCCCACTCAGAAAAAACTTCTGTCATATCTGTCTTTTCAATGAATTATTTTTGTTTTGACCTCTTCTCTAGATGCTGTTATTAGAGTCTGACATGTTCAGCAGCTGCAGGAAGCAGAGCAGTGACCTGGCTGCTCTTGAAAGTTGTTGCTCTAGTCACACAGAATATCATGACTTCATTTTGTACCTCCTCATAGATTAAAAAACCCCAAGTTGAATAAAGCAGTTATGAAAATGAAAGCAATATATTTGGCACCTAAACATATGCAGGTGAGTTGAGCCTGAGCTGAGCAAGAGTAAAAATGTTATTTCACTTACCAGCTGTAAGAGGAGGGAGACAATAACCTGTGCAATGACTGCTTCAGGTAGTTCAGGTCTGCAATGGAGAACTCTTCACTGCTCAAGTGAAAGAAACAACTGCATATGTACAGAACAGAGTAAGAAGCCTGGAGTAGTTGGTTATTTTAAGTTTTTATGAGTTGAGGGAATTGACATCTTTAAGGACAAGGTGGTGCTGGGATAATGCAGCTAGTTTGAAACAATCGAACGTGGATACTTCATCAACATGAGTATCCATGTGGGCTGAATCACCCTGCAATTAATGCTACAGGCACAGCCAGAGGTGGTTTGTATTTGCCAAAGAAGAAAATCAAACCAGTTGTTCAAGGTGTGGGTATCAGAATTCAGGCCGTGTGGCAGGCGGTGTTTGCAGAACTGCTTGGTAGGTCAGATGCTCTACACTAGAAGTCTTGGGTCTGTCTCCTGATTGCTGTGGTTCTAGAAAGAGAACTGGCTTTTTCAGTTGCATCCACTGATGTTTAAAATTAAAGATTTTGAGGGTAAAGTATTTTGGCAGATTCTGCTGGTTTTGTTATTATCTCCGGTGTTGCTTGACCTTATTGAAAGACTAACACAGACTTCCTGTGGGGTGGCTAAGGGAAAGTTGAGAGCTCCTAGAGAAATTGGTAGTTCAAGAGTGTCTCCTATTAAAGGGTCAGACTAGTAACTGTGGAGGGTCAAGTTCCTTGGGGTTCCTAGGAAACCTGCAAGACCTCTCTTTCTCTGTGAGTGTGGCTGCAGTGCATCCATAGCTGGGCTTTGAAGAGTGCTGTTGCCTGTGGTGATGATCTTGTCTATATGAATGGGCAGGGTAGCAATATGCTCTAAGCTGCTTCATCCCTCACAGTCAATCAGTTTATCCCCTTTGTGCATCTTCCTGCTAGTTCTGAAATGGCTATCATACCCTGGGATGCATTTGTGGTTCTTACCCATACTTTGTTGTGTTTGTTTCTTGTAGGAGGAGGACTGCCTTTGGATTGGGAGCCACTTGGACAAGGTGATGCAGTTGTACCTAGAGGGTCAGGCCTGGATGGCTGGGATTTAAGGTAAGCCTTTGCTGAAAAATAGATGCAGATGTGAACCAAGAACTATGGGCTGTTGGTTTTCTTTTTTTTTTTTTTTCCTTCCTGGAGTTGTTTGTATCAAACATTTAAAGAAGCCTTGTGTGCCTCCTAGTATACATGTAGCTTTAATAAAGTGCAGTAATATAATAGTTAAGATTCAAGAGTAGACCTTAGGACCTTCAGAAAAGCTGATTGGTATTTAAATACCTAGGAAATACTAATGCTGCCTTGGAAAGAAATGTTATTCAATATGAAGTGACAATAAGAGTTCCTGAAACTTCATCTCAGTATTCACTGAGAGGCAACAGGCAGCTAAGATGAACCTCCTGTTCCAGCCTTCCTATTATTCCTTCTTCCAAATATTGTATAACAAAATACCTTCAACCATTCTAGACTATGTACATTTGATTCCTTCAAATGTAATATTCTAATTAGTTACAGATCTGTACTTTTTTCATGTTGGTCACTCTTCACGTTGCAGACTTTTGATTAAATATTTGCAGTTTAGATTTGTTTCAGGGTTTTTTTCAGCTCTTGGCTATGGAAAAGCATTTCCCACTGTGAACACAAACCAAGAACAAAAGGGACCTTTCTGTGTGTTACGTGCATAGCAAGTTCTGTTGGTCCCACAAAGGCAAAGTTTCTGTAATGCCTGGGATTAATCATACTCTTGGAGAATTGTTAATTTTTGTTACTGGAGAGATGTGATTCCTTGGATGTGATCAGTAATGTCTCAGTGGTTTCCATTGGCAAAATCAGTTCATAGATGTTCTATATTTCAACCTTTCTAAAAGAGAATTGATATCTAATTCTGGTCATACTGCCAGGCAAGCGCTGTCATCCTATTAGTTCTCTTGCCACACGTAGCTATGTTTTCTCTCAGAGGTATGGAAGGCACCATTCCAGTTGTTGCTCCAGAATTATGTGAGAGCTGTTTTCCTTGCAATTTGTCATAGCTTCTGAAATCTGGGAGAACACAGTGTAAAGAGTGGAAGTTTGAATAAAATCTTCTGCTGGTTTTAACATCTTACTTAAAAAGAAATGAGGGACTGGGAACAGTGCTTACTCTTACTCATGCTAGAATGCTTGAAAAGTTGGAAGGACTTGCAGTAGAAAAGCAAAACCAACCATGATTCCTGAAGATTTGAGCTTGGAGTATGATCATGGAAAACATGAACTGAATCTTGACAATTCAGAATTAAAGCATATGAATAAAGTCTCCTCCAAAAATCTTAGAGCCTGCACATCACATCACATCACAGTTATTAGCTGCATACTTTCTATACAGTGAATAATTTAATGAAGGTGAGCAGCAGTAGCGTGTTCTTGCAACACTAATGCAGGTACTGAAAATTATGTGAACAGTCATGGGAATTTAGTTTTTTAAGGGTAATATGGACTTAACTTCTTTCAACAAAGACTCAAGTAAGTCAAGCCTTCAGAGAATTTCTTGCTGAGCTTGTTTTTTAGTATATACCATCATAAAATTGTTGTAACCTTCAGAAGATTGATGCTATTAGACCATGCAAATGAGTATTCTGCTGTATTTAAAAAAATCAACAACTAAAACCAGGTTATTTTAGTAGAGAATTTACAGAACTAGAGTTTGTTAACAGAATGCAATTTACACACTTGATGTGATATAGCTGGACATTGACAACTAAGCCACATGCTCTTTGGATATATGTGGCTAGCACAGGTTCTTCCCGTGGGAACATTTTACTATATTTCATAAACAAGATAAAGTTTGGATGTTTTGCAAACAACTTCTCCGGATTGGGTCAGTTCGGGCTTGGCCAGTTGGGCCTAGGGGGAAGCCTCGGGCTGACCAATCTGGGGCACTTCTGTAGACTCTATATATATGGAATTCAAAACAATAAAGTTCTCTTCTCCTCTCTTTCCTTGTCTGAGAACTTGGGTCATTCCTCAGCTAGCCGCTCAACAGCGACAGATATAGTCTTCAGCTGAATGGGTTCAAGTTTTCCCACAGCATCTTGCAATACTGTGCACTATTTACTGTACATGTTACTGCCTTATAGTATATATTCATTAGGCAATTACATGAACTTCAGATTATTAGACTGAAAAATGGTGGGAAAAAAGTGATTTCTGGGGGTCATGACCCAGCTTTCTACTTTATTGCTGGAGTTGTATCTGAGTAAGACTGGCCAGTTGACTGCAGAGGCTGGGAAATGTGCAGAGCACAATCAGATGAGTCACACTCTCTTTTCATATCATTACAGTAGAATGGACAGGTTTATGGACAGGTATTTTGTTTTTTTGATTTACAGTGTGTTAGCTTTGCTAGCACCATGCCATTTATCATGTGCTACCTGTATTGCATAGCTTCCACAAAGTCAACAAAGCCAAAGCCTCATGTGCAAATTCATGTGCTGTCTTGCTGGACACTTTAGCAGCCTTGCTTATATGGGAAGAAGCATAGTGTTCCTTCTGATACTTTATACTGATATTTTTAATTACATAAATTTCAGCCAACTTTTGCTGGCTAGTGTAGCTTGAAAGACAATGAAGCATTTAATTTCTGCAAATCTAGAATAGAGTTGGAACACTGGGGAGGCCCAGTTTTTGTAAATCCCGTGTCTGTGCAGCAGTTCCCTTTAGGTCAGTGTTCTTGCTAACCTAGCTGAAAACTTAATCCTCTCCCTTCTGAGGATAAAGGCAAATAGATGTATTTCCTATTTATTTTCTCAGAAATCAGTAAGATTGTTCCTCTCTACTATGGCTTCAATTCAGCTGCGTTTTGGAATGTGTTGTAAGCTGAATTATTAATGCTTGCACCATTTTAAAAAATAGTGCATGCTGTATCTCACAATCCAGTGCTGACCTTGCAGTTGGGTTTCTTTTTTTGCTGTTTGGAGAGCAATTTGCTTGAACTTCTGCATTTTACTGTTCCAGGGTGGTGGTACTTCTTGCGAAAGCCAAGCTTATAGGAAATGTCATCCTGTTGAAAGTGGTTTGCTCTTACACAGCATATAATAATGCTTTTCTTGAAATATGTTTGTTTGGCATAGTACCTGTTAAGCCTGGTATTCTCTGGCAGTGTTACTCACACTCAGTTCGCCTGAGGATGGGAGTGTCCATGTTGAATTAGCCTGGTGTCTTGTGTAGAGAGTCAAGATCTTCAGTTGTACTTAAAAGTCTACTAAAAGCTCTTCCCCTTCTGCTTTGTTAGTAAGGACTATTTTCTCCACAGAGTTCCCCACAGCCTTTGGGATTGCATTACTTGAAGGCATCCTCAAAACTTTGATTTTTGTTGTCATGAATTTTGTTTAGAGCATTGGAAATTTTTAGTGAAGACGTCAGGTGAAAAAGGGTGGAATAGGAAGAGTAAAAAGCATCTTCCTTACTGCTGTCTTTTTTGTTCAGATTAGTAATTATTGGTAAGAAAGAAGCTGTACCTGATAAGAACTCCAGAAGTTTAACAGGTATCTCTGCACATGGCCTGGGCTGTTGCCAAATGTCCTTAGCTCTTTATTATGATCAAAACAGTGTCCTGACCATTGGAAAATTGTAAACTTTGGATGAAACCACAAATCCATTCAGTTCTGACACTATACTTTGTTCTATAGTATGGCTTTTGAGGAGCAGCCTGTCCACCTGAGTAATTTCTCCCTAATTTCCATTGACTGAAAGATTTCAGTTTTGTTTCTAGGATCTGAATTATTCATGCCTCTTCCCAAAGCTTTTATTGCAGCGCCCAACTGAAAACATCAGAAATTTTCCACCTTAGGAATATGTTTCCCCCCAAACATAGTGACTCAAGTGTGTTGCTGTAAAGCCACACTGCAAAGGGAGAGTGGGTCAGGAAATCTGAGAAGCAATGATTCAGTTGTGCTGCTTTTGCTGATTTCTTTGAATTGTGGATTCTGACTTCATTAGTGGCTTCTACAAACCTTGGTGTTTGTGACTTGCAACTGATACCTTTTCTAAAAACAGAAGGAGAGGGGAGAGGGAGTACTCTGTTTATTTCAACAACCACAAGCAACACTTCCAAAATACACTTGTGGTTGTATCGCAGAGTTATGAATCTTAGGTTATCTAGTGGTGAGTAATGTGGTGAGACAGTAGCCTAATATGTCCATGCTTTATTTAGCAAAGGTAGTTCTTATCAGGGGTGAGGAGCACCGGTGTTTCATTCTGTGTGTTCGCTGAATCCCTAAGTATAGAGAGCAAGTCTGTTGGCAGCTCATGGTGCCAAGATGCAGCAGCTCCCTTTCAGGGTCTGACTGCAAATTGTTAAGGATTTTGCAATGTAGAAAGGAACAAATTCCTTTCCCCTCCAGCTGCTCACCCAAATGCACTTTTTAGGCTGTGCTGTGGTTTGATCAAAGTTAACAATGGGTTGTGATATCTCTTGAACAGATAGATTTTTATTTTTTTTTAAACACTGTTATCTCACCAGAGAGGAGGCTCACAATTAGATTGTAACAGCTTTCAAAATTCTTTGGGCAGAGCCTAGATTATACCAATTATCACACCTAGAGAATCCTGGAGGTTAAGAAAAAAATTACTTCTTTTTTTCTCGCTTCAGGGTTAAACCTGTAGAGTCTGGGTGTGTGTCTTCATTAAGGCAGCAGTCTTTTACTGTTCTGTCTATTTAAAAATAAAATGGAGTAGGAAATCCTCCCTGGCAAACCAGGGGATGCTCAGTTTTGGGATCAAGCTGGATTGGAGGGCATAGGCTTTGACACAAAACATGTGGCTTTCTTCCCATGGACAGACAATGCAGCTGAACTGGGGATTACTGCAGACTCTGCGACTGTGCTCCCTGACTTGCCACCTTGTCCTTGATTCACAGTGCAGGGAATTCTTTGTTCCTGTAGCAATAACATCACTGTAATATGTGTCTGATAGTGAAAGAATGAATGATTTCTTTTCTCAGAAAGACAGAAAGTGTTTGTGTTGGGTTTGGGTTTTTTTTTAAATGTTGTTGGTGTTTGGTGGGGTTTTTTTAAGATAAATAAAAACTCCTCTGTGAGTCATTTTAGGCTCTCACAGAAACTTGAATGTGCTAAATGAGTAGGTTCCCCTAGCTGAGCCAATCGGGATGGCCAGGCACAGGCAACACTTTTATCCCACAAAGGGGAGGAGGGGTGAACGAGCCAGAAGATATAAGCTGAAACAAAGCCATGCTGTCCTTCTGAGTCATTCGCATACACTGGATGGGTAAGGCTTCCTGCTTCCTGGGACACAGAAGTGGGGTCATGATTCTAACAATGGATGCTGGTAAGTCGCTTTTTATTAAATTTGTCTGGGATTTTTTCTGGGAAGTCTCTCCTTCCCCTCCCTCCCTAGCCCCAAAGAAGATATCTGTAAACTGGGAAGCTGAATTGTTAAGTAAGAGAATGCTTTAATCCAGACTTTGCACGCTGTGTGCACTTCACGCACTGGTGTTATTTCTTGACTGCTGCTCATTGAAGCACATATCCTCTCCTAAAAAGCAAGACCTTGGTATCAAAAGTGTGTCTGTTGATTTGTACTTCTGTCTTCATTGGGACAGAACCTGTGGCTTGAGAAGTACATGATGTCTTACTCTCTTTGATGGTAGAGCTAATTGTGTCTGGAAGATACATTCTGGCTCTTAGGTTCATGGTAAAGGGATAGTGGTTAACTACTGTATTGTCTGTGGCTTCCTCTACTCTGTGTTTACAGAAATTTTGTATTGGGGAGGAAGGGGAAGGATCTGCTGTATTTCTGTGGTAGGCAGCTCTGCTTTATGTGCTTATAGTCAAGGAAGCCTGTGTTCTATGAAAAAGCACATGCAGCATTTTTATTTCTTTAATTAGGTACAAACGTGAAATCTTCGACATAGTTTCTTGTGTGATATGGAGAATGAATGTAGAGTGGTTTCTATAAAAGAAACAAGCAATCCCTGTCTTGCTTCTAGAGAGGGGGTGTGTTTCCATGTCATAACTTGCATCCTTCAAATTCCACAGTAATAAAAGACCTTGGATTTTAATGGTTATGGATAGGGCATAAAGCACCAGTGGTTGTGCTGTGGCAGAGTGCTCTCGGCTGCTCTTTCTCTATACCAGCTGCAAGCATGCCTGCTGCATTTTTAAGAGCTCTGTTGAACTTTTGTCAGCAGTTGGTTCAGCTACTTTTTTTTCACCACAATGCAGAAGCATAATGCGACATGTTCTACAAGCTCTATTCAAAGTGATAAACTTACTCAGGCAGATCTTGCTGGTCTGTTTAATCTACTTGTCACATGCTGAGTTTACTCCATGCTAATGAAAAGCTCACTGTCCCCTATGTATCTGAATTGATTCAGTAGGGCATTTGCTGGGCCCTAAAGAGAAAACTCTCTATGCCTTCTTATAGCTCTTTGACTTTACTGAGATTTTCAGCAGTTGGCCCAGCTGGGTTCTCCAAGCATAATTTAGAGGAGGTAGCAAACCAGTTCATTTCACCCACCCACACTTAATTGAAGTTGTTTTGTTATTGTCTTTGCAGGCAATTAGTGACCCTTTTTGTGTTCAAGGTATGTTACATGCTTTGCAAATCAGTTAAAACGCAGGGCTTTAACTTAGATGATAAAATGTAACCCAAGCGCAAAGATCAATAAGTTGGTCTGTGGTTGACAATTTTCCATTAAGTGAAAGATGTTGATTTTTTTTTTATTTTGATCCTTCCATTAGAGTAGCTTCTAGAGGCCCTTAAAGCAGTTTGCATACCAGGAATTGGCAATCCTCTTCTAGCCTTGCTTGAATAAGAAGGATTGATGTCTAGATGTAGTCTAGATACTGCCCAGTATTTTAGGAGCATCCCCTGGCAATGTTCAGAATTTACGTGCTTGTGGGAGACAGAGATACAGGCTGTGCCCACAAGACACTTCTTCCCGTTTGAAGTACCAGAGTTCCTGTACTGCACTTGGAGTAATTGATGTTTTGGGATGTAATGTTTTGGAAAGACTGGTGGGACGTTAATAATATATGGTTGGAAAAATACCTTTTATTTGCATATACTTACGCACTCGTGTTGTGCACTGTTTCTTTGCACTGTGAAGTGAACCATGAAGATAATGCTGCTCACTTATGTTTCGTTGGATCCAAACCTGATTTTTTTTTTCCAGAACAATGTCACCGCACTGGTTTCTCAGTAATTATTATTTTTTTGTAGTCCTAGTAGTAATTTTCAGTTATACCAACTTATTTAGTTAGTAAACATATATTTTAGAAACTTTTAATTCTGTAAGAATTCTTAAATTATAGTTCTCGACTTCTTTGGGGGAAAATGGTTCTAACTACCTGAAAGGAAATATTGTAATTCAAGGATTTATAATAGGGTGTTCTAGTACTTCTTAAGTGTATTTAGGTTACAGAAAAAATATGTAAATAATTTGGTGCCTTATGCTTTAATTTGGAACATGGATAGTGCTCCATGAAATTTATCTGCCTAATTTCACCCACCTTGCAAAGCTGTGCTTGCTGCTCTTGGAACTGTTTGCTTATTTCAAATTATGTGTTTGCATTATAAGTCAGGGCTGATAACTTCTTTTTTATGGGTATCAAATACTTAAGCTGTTTTGTAAGAGAATAAAGCTTGTCTTCCTTAAGGTAAGTGTAAGAGTACTTGTGCGTTTGTTTCAAATTTTTATTTAATGGGTTTGATTCTGCTGTGTTTGCCTTAGCAGCTTCCAATTTCTGGCAGGAGGAGGACTAAAAATGTTTTGGATGAGGGGAATAAAAAGGAGAGCTGCAAGACAGAGTTGACAGTATAATTGGATTTGAAGCAGCTACAGGCTGGGACTGTTGCAACAGCTGATTTGATCCTTCTGAGTTTCAAGAGCTATTTATGGTAGATTAGCTGTATCAAAGCTCTACTGTTCCAACCATAAAAGGCTGGTCCTATGTGAAGTTGCCACACTGCATTTGGCTTAGTCCTCTGCAGTTGGAGAGCCTATAGCTTTTTATGTGGATAAATCCAGTGATGGATGGAAATACTAAAGGCAGATCAAGGAATAACACTGTTGAGGACTTCAGATGGCAGCGAACTCTTAAAAGGAGATTTTCACTAATAAATTTTTTGCTCTGATGTTTGGAATCAGCACTTGGATATAGCTCCTGCATATTTACTGCATTTGGTGAACGCATGCTTTTAGGAAAGCGCTGTTCTAAATTTATCTGACTTATCTGAATCATCTTGACTGCACATGTACTTGCCAGCCATGCATGTTGATATTTGGTAACTTTTGTGAAGTCACTTTTCTGTTTTCTAAGCCGGTGAGTGTTAGGTTCTTGGGAAAAGAATCTTAGCTGATGCAAGGAACTTCTCTAAAACAAGAATTATGAAGTACTTGGCCAAAGAGAGCTTCAGGCATTATCAGTAACTATTTTGAGAAGACTTTGACCCCTTTTGCTGCATCTGTACCTTCTTTCTGTCCTCTTTGTGTAAAGGCAGACAAGTGGATTTTTTACAGGATCCTGAAGTAAGTAACACCTCACTCGGGGAGCTTGCACGCAGTTGCTCAAGCCAGTTGTTTGAGAATATTCACAGCATTGTCAGGTTGAAATGCGAGTGGGTTTATTCCAGCCTGTGCATGCCAGTCCTTCAGCCTTCCTTAAGGCATTTTGTGTTTTTATTCTTGTGGTTTTGCTTAGAAGATGAGTTCATTCTGCTATGAATGGAAAGTCCTGTCGCCGGTTGGTTTGTGTGATGTGTTTCTCTTTTTCAGTTTTATTAGGTTAACCTTAGCCACAGTACTACAAACGGCTACAAGAACACTTCTATAATAACAAAACTTTTCAGTGGTAATTTTCCCTTGTGTTTGACAAGTTCTATAAATACATGTGAGTACTGTTGCTTTGGATAACTGTGCTGTATTTTGAGACTTGGAGAGTTCTCAGGAAAACTTCCTTGAACTTTTTATTCTCTTACTTTTAAACATTACCAGGACACTGCAGGTAGAAGTTATTGGCACTGTTTTACCCTCCTGTCCTGCAGCAATATCTTTGCTCGCAGTTGCTTGAGCCATTTGTTTGAGAAAATTTGCAGCGTTGTCAGGCTGAAATGTGAGTGGGTTTATTCCAGCCTGTTAAAAGGGGGGGGAGCATAAGGGACAGGGGGATTGGAAGGGGAGTTGCTTCGCTTCAAGGATATTCCAGGTGCTGTCTGTTAATCACCAGAAACACAAGAATAGTGTCCTTGACAAAAAAAATTCTGCTTCTCAATTTCCCTTTCAGGAACTAGGAATTTAAGACCACCTTCCATTTTCTTTGGATTATAGATCTCTGTTTCTCTGTCAAATGGATCTAGAAATTTATTCTGAATTATATAAACTTTTGTTTCAGTCCTGGGAATACCAGAAGACAGAACATGTCTGGAGCATTACTATTTTAAAATGACTTTATGAGTTTAGGGATAGGAATATTTTATTGGAATAAACTCCCCCATATAGTGAATCTTTCTCACACAGACTTAATTGGATATACATTTAAATAATCACCTCTATCTGCATATTTTACAGGAGATTGAATCCTTCCACCTGCAGAAGCAGTGAGGATTAGGAAAAAAACTGCCTGATCAATATACTCCTTCAGACAGCTTCTTAATTTTTGTATTTTATAACAGATGTGTGCTTTGGTCTGATACCTGACTTTTAAATGTTTTTACATTGCTTCCAATAAAATTAGTATTTTTAATCAGCATCCTTTTTTATACGATCTGATTTTCTTTTCCTTTGCCAATTATATTTTTAAAAGCAAGTTGCTATAAATTGCTCTACCATTTTAACATGCCTGTTGTGCTCCTGTAAACCTGCTAGAAGGTGTCAATGCCTTAAAGCCTTAAAACAGACCATAGAGACATCAGATATGGAAGTTAGATACCCCACAGTTTGCAGAAGCTCTTAACTTTAATTTCAAATTCAAATGCACTAATGGTGCAATGCAAGAAACATTTTGATTGATGAAAAGTAACAATATCAGCTCCTCTTTTTGCAGCAGATGTTTAAACTTGTTAGAACACGTAAATTTTCTTCCCCATCTCAATGTAAGTGTTAATTCTACCTCTCCCATGTTGTTTTGTCTTGATTGCATTGCTAAATGACATTTTTTGCAAAATTTTCCACTGGATAGGAGGATTTCAGATTTCTCTGAGCTTTATTCAGCAGGACTGTAGCTTTGCACTTGATATTTCTTAGCTAAATTCTTTGTGTTTGGGAGTTTATATGGGATAAGGTAGTGGAAACATACAAGCAGCTTTAATTTGTCTTTCAACTATGCCATGTTTACTTTTTATGCAGAGAAGAGAGATGGTAACTGTACACAGAACTCCCTAAAACTATCTAGTAGAGGTAAAGTACAATGGTAGTGCACATTTTCCCCTCGCAGTGAGCCCAGGTAGACTTGGAGATGGTGGAGTTGGGCCATTTGTGACCAAGATATGCAAACAGGTCATTGGAGCTTTTTGCTAGTTTTCTCTTTGGAAAATGCCTGTCTTACACATTATGACACAGTATGAGCCAAGGTTTCTCTTGTCTAGGTTTATGTTGATTAAGTGGTTTGAAAGTTGTATATAGTTCAGTACACTTTTTTATGCAAAAGGTGATTAAGAATGTGTGGAATTTGTGGTTTGTGGTTTTGGGGTTTTTTAAATGCAACATAGTAATTTTACTTTCTTAGAACATGTTCACAAGATCAGTTCTTGTCTATGAAACCTTTAATATAATGAACAGAGGAGAAAATTGCACAAGCTTATTTAGTTTAAATTGCCATTGTTTGAGTTCATGTTTGTTCCACCATGTGTTTGCTATTGTGGATGGAAATTACACTGTAATTTTCAGGAGGCAAAAGCTGTGGAATAGTTTGCAGTAATAGGGTGGCTGAGATTATTCACTTTGCAGAGGCCTTGCAGTCTGCAGTGTTTTTCTTGCTGAATGCAAAAGCTTCTGACTTCTGTTTCTCCATGGAGAAACCTCCATTTGGCTACTGGAGAATAGGGAGTTTGCAAAGGAATTGATGTGCACAATGGTCTCACCTTATTAACCCCCTGATTTTGCTGTATTCCCAGCTAGACACTTTAGAGTTAATAGACACATTGGAAGGTCGTGATTTTTAATGAGCAAAACATGTCCTACTTGGAGTCTGCCTTAAGCAGATAAGAATGCATTGGGTAACTGGTGATAAAAATGCTTCTGATGTCACTGATTCACGTGGTGGTGTGTTGAAGGGAGTCTTTCAGTAGAGAGGGTGCAACAATTATGCATTAACTCTTTGCTGATTTATTTGGATTTAGTTGATGGAATGGTCTCTCTTTGTTCTAATGATGTCAGTTTTCAGAGTTAAAAAAAACAACTGTAAAATCTATTTTCAAAGACCCAGATTAAAATAATTTAGTTTTCCAGGCATGTCTCTCTTCATGTATGCAAAAAAACATCACGAGGGACTTGGACATCAGGCATCATGTGTCATAATATTTAAGGCCAGATACATTTCTAAAGCAACTTGAGGCTCCATCAGACCATTATGAAGGAAGTGTGCAATTTCCTGACAGAACTGAGCCATTTGATGCCAAAAAATGCCATGCTGTTACCAGTGTCTGTTACAAAGGGACTATATTCAGGTGTTAGTCCAGAGATTGTGTGCCAAAGTACTGTGAGAAGTAAATAATATTTCCATGGAGCTAATGACTGCCAAATGTGCTCCTTGTGGCTTATACCTGTAAAACTCTTGGCAGTCAGGAAAGATGTCCAGGATTTCATTCTTGCTCTGTTATATCAGCTGTAGATTTAGACAAAATTACTGTCTACTCCCTAAAATAAAACAAAGGTAGCACTGTCTCCTATTAGCTCTGCGGAAGGATAAAGGAGTGTGGATTAATGTTTCAAAACAGTTGCACCAAATGATCTAGAGAATATGCAAGTCATATGTGCCTCACATGTGACTTTTTCAATCTTGCCCTTTCTGACAAGAAGCCCAGTTAAGCCTTAGAGACAGCTAGAATAACCCTTTAACTCTTAGAAAATAATTGCCCCAACTGTTTGTTAGAGTGAAAAATGGACAGTATTTCAATGTCATTTTCCTTTAAGTGGCAACTGGCCCTGAAAGAGAGGTGAAATCCTACTGAAAGCACCATTTCAAGCAGCTGTTGCCATTCCAGCGCTGTCTAGGGTTTGGTAAGGCTAACCCTGTAGCCACAAGTTAGGTCTGGGAGTTGAGACTTGGGTTCACTTGGCTTTGGTGTCAGTCATTGTAACACCTGCCTGCCTTCAGTTCCAATAAAAATAAATTGCCAGATGTTTTAATATTGACAACTGGAGCTGAATAACTGACACAGTTGTTGCTCCAGCAGCACGGATTTCACTTTTTTACCTCTTCATTGTTAAGAGAAGTAGCTTTTTTTTTGCAGTGAGTAAAGCTAACCTTGAATGATGTATTTCTTATTGTAGTCAAACATCCAGAGTATATAATTCATTTGAAAAGCAGACTCAAGGCTTCAGTGTTGGTAATTCTAAGCAACTGAAGCTGATTGAAGCTGAGGCAAATAAAGCTTACTGCATGCCCTGGAGTTAGTTTTTACTAACCTGTTTCAGACAAGAAACATATGCTAACTCCCTGAGTTGCACTCAGGAAAAGCTGTGTGAATTGTACACAGTTGTACACTTCAAAAACACAGCTCAACTCCCATACTTTCATTCTGATAGGATAGTGAGGGTTGGCTTGGCAAGTAAGGAAACTGCATTTTTAGATGGAGGCTGAGTTTTAGAATGAGCAACTTCATACCTGTAAAATTAACTCAGGTCTTTAAAGGCTGAATTACAGATTTAAATACAAAATTCTCAGGTTGAAGTTTCCCATCTTTTCTTACTTCCATCCCTTTAACTGTACTTTGAAAACAGTATAGAATGTGTTTTGTTTATAGAGCTCTACATACTAAAATACTCTGTTTATCATTGCACAGATATGTAAAGGTATGCTACAAATGTAATTGTGACAGATGTGGTTTTGCTATTGTCAAAATGCTTTGTCAGTTTATATGTGGAATTATTGGAAACTGTAACTCTGCAAAAAATCAACATTGCACTTTCAGTCAACCAACTATACTGAGAATGACCAAAACCATTTGGAGTTTTCCTATGGTCAATTCTGCTTTATGTAGCAATCATCTAGAATTGTGTTTCAACTGACTAGAGTGGTTTTGTAGCCAAAATATTACTCAATCAGAACACTTGTGGAAGACACATCTGTTCACCAAAATGGTTTGTATTTGATGTGTGGATAACTTTTTTTTTTTCCCCTTGCTGATGTTTCTAGAAAGGATAAGGGTCTTTTGGCTTATTCAGAGCAATAAGAGCTAACTGAACTAACCATGTATGCTGACAAAGGTAAATTTTATGAAATACCATGTAAATCTGTGCTTGACAAGGGTTTTGGAGGAGTGTGGACCAGGCAGGTAGATGTGTGTGTACGTGTCTGTAGAGGGCAAACAGACTTACACAAACATGTTGCCCCTTTGAGCAGCTGTGAGCCGTGCAGTGAAGGGCCAGGCAGGCTCAGCGCTGGTGCCAGCAGGATTGGAATGTAGGAATCTATACCAGGTCTTCATCAGGGCTCCTGATTGCTGTGTGTGTCTGAAGAGTGACCTGTCCAGATGGAGATCTTGCAAAGGTGGCATGTTTAAGTGTAGAAAACCTGGCTAGGTTAAGTTCTTTGAAAAGGTAGCAAAGAATTGGTTGTCTTGAAGTACATCAAAGCTTGAAAGGAAAGGTTTGATGATTGCATGCTCCTTTACAGCATAGTGTGCCAGCTAAGAGATAAATGTTTGGATCAGAGGAACTCTGAAAGGAACTGAAAGTTATGAAGTTAAAAAAAAGCTCCTGTATATGCAAATGGTTGGCATTCTCTTCCAATCAGAGGCTGGAAGCCTTTGCTGTTCAGTCATTAGATGAAGTCACAACCCTTTTTGTGTAAGAGCTATGTTTAGGTGGGCAAAGAAAAACAATCCATCCTGGCATGTACTCAGAGTGAGTCATAGAGGCTTACATTTTCTGGTGTTAATTGTGTTTCTGGCTGTTTGGGTTATGTATATTTGCTGGCTACAAAGATTTTTAAAGGGTTAAGTCAAAGGAGAAAACATAGTATAGACACTTCTGTCCAACGTTTTGTTCTCTGAGCAAGTAATGTGTTCCAGACATATTAACTAGGATTCAGAGCAATTACTAATTGCCGAAAAAAACCCATAAAATCATGGATGAGACTTTGTGTTCTTCATAGCTGCTCTGCTTTAAACAAGAGAGGCCAAGAGCAGCCTTGCTGTTCAGGCCTTGTGTTTAAGGTTGTCTTGGAGTGGATTCAGGCCTCAGGGGGGTAAGTTTCAAAATTAGGTCTCCTCAGTTTTTTGTTAATACCTAGGAAATTGCATACTGTCTGGTGAGGCCAGTCCCATCCTTTCCTACTATTGTCAGGAATGATGGTTGCTGTCCACCTATGTTAGACACTGCAGCACACCTACTGGATCATGTTCCTGCAAATCTTTAAGGCCAGGGTTACCAGGCTTGTTCTTCTGACTACTTTACGCAGCTGATAGTTTGGATTGGCAGGTAGGAATAGTGAAAGTGCAACCTTGCTTTAAAATATCACTTTAGGAATCCTTCCCACTGTGCCTCTCCATTGTCAGTTTGCTCCAGAACCACTCTCTCCAATAGCATCAATTGGCTACATGACCATACAGATCAGAGACCTGCTCTGTCAGAAGTTTGTTTCCCTTCCTCTCAAGCCCTGTGGGTTGCCCAGACCTGCTCACCATGGATGTGTCAGTGTGGGTGCTGAATTGGCAGCAGGGGAAGAGTCAGGGTTTACAAAGAGCTGCTCAGTGTGGGAGTGAGCATGTAGGACAGGTGAGTGACACAGTGGTGGCTCGGGCTAGATGGCAGGAGAAGAGACAAAAACTGGAGGGCCTGTGAGCTCTGTGAGGTTCCTCAGTGCTTTGCTTTCCCCTCATGAGGTGGGACGTCAACATTTAAACGTTTGTGATGCTAGGTCTGTCATGCTATGCTCCTGATAGCCTCAGTTTGCTTGATTTACACACTCAAGCCAATGGTGGTAAGATAGGTAGGAAAATGTGTTGTGCGAGTGTTGGGCTAATATTCTTATGCAGAAGAGAAGTTCTCTTTTCTTTTTTAAGACACTGTATTGATTTTTGGACCAAGCTTACTGCTGTGTCTTGTAGCCCAATGTTGAAACTGCCCATGATCTACTTGCCTCTGTGTCATGAGGACTTAATTTTGAACAGTCTTCCGCTTGCAATTACTTGGCTCTGCACTTTTGATTTGAGATATATGTAAACTTTTATCTCAAATGACCAAAGCTCATGTACTGCCTGTGCTGGCTTGTTTGGACTTAGGTAAGAATAGGTATAAGTAAAATTGGGGCATAATTTTGAATTGCAGCTATGAAAGACTTATATTTGATATCAAAAGTACTTTACAGCTTGATTGAAACCAGCACAGAAGTAGCACATTTCTAGTGAAATATTAAATGGACAAATATTTTTGATTTAAATGTAGGGGCCAGTAATTTAGTAGAATTTTATGAGTGGCTTCCAGTGCCTGTGAGAGACTGAATGTAGACCATGAAATGTCATGACAGCACAACTCCATGGAAGTTAATTGTCAGGGAAAATGTGACTCCACACACATTCCTCTCAGCAAACACTTCAGGTAAATCAAAAACTATTAGGCTCACTTTCTTGTACTTCTGGTGTCATAAGCAGCCTTCCACAGCAGGCCACTTTCTCCCTGTGCAAGACTTGGGAGAGACAGAGGAGAAAAGCAGGAGTTGAGAGAGATCAAGGCTTAGGGACCAGGCTTTGAGATGGAAAGGTAGAGGTGTCTTCAAGGGAAGCACTTAAACAGTCATAGAAGAAGCTGAGTTGGAAGGGACCTACAAGGCTCATCGAGTCCAGCTCCTGGCCCTGCACAGCACCATCCCCAAGAGTCACAAGAGGAGCTCTCTCATTTTTTGTTTCTACTGTCTTTATTGGATAAATGAGCTAGTTTAAACAGGATCTCCAGTCACCTCTGCTGGGAGCAGACAGGGTTGATATGCTGGGTAATAGTCTGAGATTTAATCTAGGTGTTGCATCATGAGATTACACCCCAGGAGGTGTAAATGGCTCATTCTCAACATGACTTCACTTACATGACCTGTACCCTGACAGTGCCTCCTCAGCTACCTGGGGCTGTTTTACTCTTTGTTCATATCTTTGATTCAGCCTGTGAAACACAACCTGCTGCTCAACTTCAGAGTCTGATGAATGGTTTGAGATGAAATGAGCTTCAGGCTGATTAGCACTTCTGAATTGCTTCTCTCTTGTGTCATGTAGCAATTAGTTGAATTGCCATGAAGTTTTCTGGTGTCTATGTTGCTTCCACACACACAGATTTTTGTGTTAAATACTTTCACTGTTAGCAGGGGAGCAAAGCACAAGTGTGGTCCTTGCATATTGCTAAATTGGTGGGTGAAACCTAGCCATGAAAGCCTATGGAGCTGAGATGTGCCCTTCTGCCTGCTAAAGGATGCCTGACTGCAACTCCTGCTGAGCTGACATGTGTGGATCTTCCTCCACAGAGGAGTAATTTTGTCAGTTCACTGGAGGTTAAGTGTATTCAGTAGAGTTCAGTAAAAAACAATATAGTTAGTGGTACTGTTCCCATGGCCATCAAGCTATACTCCCTGTGGGTGGTCCAGCAAGGCAGACAAGCTCAATATGTTTGGGAATATTTACATAATTCAGGACCCTGAAGCTGGCCAGCATGGCTGTATATCTTACAAGAGTATTGGGTGCCAAAAAAAAATTGGGCATTCAGCTTTATCCAGCCTGTTTTTCTTTGTAGCTAAAAGTCTTTCTTAAAACCACCTGCCAAGTGTTGTAGCTGTTTAGCTTTAAGGGTTGACAGCTACCCAAACCTGGTTTCATTGCAGGCTAGAGATTCAACTGGCAAGCCACTAAAAATAAATAAATAAAGGGGGGTGATGGTGGTGGTAGAGTTCTGCAGGCCAAACTCAGTTTGGGTTTTTTCACCTACTTTTGTAGCTCTTAGCAAAGCAACAATCAAGCTTTTGGCTCAGAGGTCCTTGAAGTAAATTATTTTAAACTTCTGTTGCTTTAAAAAAAAAAAAAAGCTGTAATAATTAAAAACAACAAAACATTCTTCTTCTAAAGGAGATCCTGTCCAAGTGAAAGGTTCCCCTTCCCCCTCTACCACAAAGGATCTCTCCCAGTTAGGGCAAACAGGCAGCTTGTGACTTTGACAATAGGTCTTTGTGTTCTAAGACATAGTATAATTATTCCCTCCCCAAAGAAGGCTAGGAAGCTAAAAAACAAGACCAAATAAGCTGGTTTCTCTACAGAAGCAAACAGAAATGCTGTAATTCAACCACAGTGATGTGTGCTTGCTGTACCCTGAGCAGTGTCCAGGACTGCCTGTAGTGCAAAGCTTTTCCCCAGGTTTTGGTAAGAATTTGCTATAGTCTTCCCAAACATAGTTTCTGGCCAAAGCTGTGGCCTGGGAGCTAGAGGAAGAATTGAGTGAAAAACTGCAAGTGATGACATTCTATAAAGCCATTTGTTTCATGGTACTTCATCCTCTCTGGATTGGCCCATAGGCCATTGTATCAGTCACAGTTTTAGCCTTTCCCTTTTTAAAATGGGATCATGATTACATCCTTCAGGACTTCTGACCTTTTTTCTTTACTGTTTGAGTTGCTGATCTCTAATTTCTCCTTCCTTTCCCTTCAAGGATTATATCCTTATTTTTATTAATTGTAATTCTTTATTTATATTTCTCTTTTCTTTTTTTTCCAGCTGAGTAGTCTAGAGGTTCTCTTTGGAGATGCCTTTAAATACTGCATTTGCCAAATGGCACTGTTGGAAATTACTCTTCCAAACTGAGAGCTTTTCATTGTTCTGTAAATATTTGGAGCAGAAACAGAAATCAGAAGCTTGAAACGCTCATTTATGACAGATCAAACCTCTTACCTTGTTTGTTCTGAAGCAGTAATGCTGAGGGGAAAAGCACATAATTGCATCAATTGTTCTAAGGTAAGGTTTGACAATAACTTCAGAAAGTTCTAACTAAATTGGTTTTGCCAGGAAATGACAAAAGTAGTTCTAGGCTTTGCTGAGCTGCTTCTCTGCTGACAAAGGAGAAACATAGATAAGCAATATGTGGAAGAAATGACACTATTTGGCTTTCTAGTTTTGCTTTACAGTTTGCATTATTATTAGGAGGAAGCTGCTGGCTTAATACACACCCGCATTTAATGTTGCCTTGAATTTCACATTTCTTACAAGCTGTGCTCTAAATATTTGTTGCCCTATTCAAATTCATAGGAGCTTTTGATCTACCTGCATTATGGATGTTTATTGATCTCTCCTTTGAGAACTGGAGATGCTTCACATCTGGGGATGGGTGGGTCTTGTGTCTGTGACACACAGTAATGTCCAAGCCAGCAGCCTAAAACTTCAGCTCTGTCACAATCTGGAAAACACGAAAAACTGTCAAACAAATTGTACATGTTGATACAGAAGAACTGCTTATGTCTCTTGGTAATGGACCAAAGTGTCACAAAGTTTATTTAGCTGTTGCACTGTGCCAGTTCCATCTGCCTTGTAGCACTTGCTGAAACAAGCTGACTGTGGGGAATAATTGCTGCACATATCTGATAAACTCTGTGGTTTGGGTGTCTGTTCTCTTGCATAGGAGCAGCCTTTGAACAGCTGGCTGTCATGTGCTTGGCTCGTCATTGCAGTGCCATGTAGGAGGAGAGAAACAGGAGGAGATAAGGAAGAAACAGGTTTTATAGCCTAGAACCAATGAGGCCTGTGAAGAAGCATCACATCCACTGGAGGGATTAATAGGCACCCTTAGCAGCAGCACTCAGTGTCTGCTGTGCCAGTTAATCTCTATGAAACCACCCAGATGGTTGCACCAACTGCAGGCTTGATGCACTTTCTGACTTGTAATAAATACGCTAAGGAAGAAGCAGAAATAATAGAACCTCTTTGAGCACTGACATGCCATTGCGTCTTCATAAATCCCTGGAAGTGTAAAGCTGGCAAATGAATATTCATCAACCAGGCTATTAAAATTTTAAGAGAACCTTGAGGGGATGATGATGTCAGATTCCAGAGTTAATTATAGAGGTGGTAAAGTTCTTTGCTAACTATGCTGAACATACTCTCACAACAGCTCTAACACAATACAACAATCAGAGGGAGCCACAGTGTTGGATGTAGGTTCTCTTAATGTGTAGTATCTCTTAATATATTCTATGAACTGAAAGTTTAGCAGTGCAGGGAAGAGGAGTAGTATTTACATCCAGCAACTGTGGAAATAAATCAACTTCTAGCAGTTGAGTTGTTCATGTCTTTTGAGCTTATTTTTGTCACTGAATTGATCACAGTTTCTGGCTCACTCACTTGTCATGAAGCGCTCTGCAGGGCTGGGCTGCCCTGCTGTGGTGGCTCTCTCAAAAATTGCCAATTGTTATATGCAATCTGTAGTGTTCACTAGCCTTATTACAGGGTATAGTAATACTTCACTAACTTTACTTACTCAAGGTAGCAATCAGCTGCTATTGCATTTTTTTACAGCGTTGATTAAAACTTCAGGAGAAATGCCGATGCCAGTCCCTGGTATTTATTAGCTGACTTGGTTAGAGCATGGTACTCATAACATCAAGGTTGTGGGGTCATACCCTGTGTGGGCCATTCACTTTAAGAGTTGGACTCAATGATCCTTGTGGGTCCCTTCAGAATATTCTGTGACTCTTCCTATGTTCTTTTAGTAGAGCAATGGGCAAAACTACTGAGCATGAGTATAGCTACCCTGGAATTAGCCAGTTAAAGTTCTAAGTTGTAGGATTTTACTGAAATTAATGTTAGTGTTCCACTTCTAATATTTTCTTTCTTAAATAGAAAGGGTGAAAAGGAATAGCACATTACTGTGTTTCTTGACTCAAAATTTGTACCACAGAACCCTTTTAATGGCACAATCCATAAGAGGAAGAGGAACAAAATAATACTTGAAATTTTGTTTTAGATGTTACATAAAGTTAAAATCTAAACCAAACTAATTATTTGCTTGGCCAAGAAACAGTTGAAAAAAACACTGTTGACATGTTAATAATCAGTCCTTAAATCCAAGTAAAAGGGCTGAAAACCACTGTGAATCTCAAAATGTTAAATAGTTTCTGAAGGTTTAGGATGATTTAGAAAATCATTCCAACTTGCTTTGAAATTGAAATCTTTCTTCTTAAGAGGCAACTCTTCAGCAGCCAGTCAGTCTAATAGAGATGCTTTGTGACCATGAATATGCAAAAAGTCTTAGATTTTGAAATGCACTTTATCAGAAATAATACTTCCAAGAGCTCTCATCAGTTCAGGGAGTGCAACAGGAAAATGGTAATGTCTAGAGAGATGTGATGCAATTTTGAGAGCAGGAAAATCCTTCATTAACTTCAGCTTTCAGCAGCCCATGTTGTAGGGTGGCTAAAGAGGCAGTGTCTGCTTTTGGGTGTAAAACACAGGCTGTGTTTTTGACAGAGGCCTTCAGAGTCCTCTGAGAGGAAAGCATATTTATCACTTACCTAATAGTGCAGTTTGCATAATTAAGTAAGCATAAGTTCTTCCACACTGCTCAGCCTTGAGCCCTTTTCCTACAAGAGGGACTTGTGCCACAAAAACTCTTTCTCCTGCCCACCTTCTTCCTGCTTACCAAAGATGCTTTAACAGTGTGGCCTCTATACATGAGCTCAGGCAGAAAAATAAAAATATACGTCTGCAAGATGTATTTCGTGATGGAAAACAAAGTTCAAGAATGTTGTGGACGAGAGGCTTTTGAATGTCACGTGCAGGCAGCCAAAGCTGTGCTGATTGCATCCATGCAGGAGACAGCAAAGTAACTTGCCACAGAGGAAGAACTCAACACATGGCAAATCTTCATCACAAATCTGTCCACTGGAAAGGAAAACCTTGTTAGTTGGAAATCTAGGCTTTTCCTTAGCAAAATAATAGTTTAATAAGTATTTCCCCTTTCTTTCTCATATCAACTGTCCATCAAAGGATGGATAGGAATGGTTCCTATCGTAGAAGCCAGGAGTGTCTGTGAACACTGCTGTCTGGACAGGCTGGAAGTGAGAAACTGGCTTAGTGGTCTTGGTCCACCCAGCACCAGTGCTAGGATCAGCAGTGAAGTGGATATTGTTTCCTCAGTTCAACAGCACTGAGCCAATGCTTCAGGGGCATAGGGAATACCACAAGCTAAAGATTGTGCAGAATGTGAACTTTAACTTCTGGAACAAAAAGGTTTTTTCTGAAGAGGATGAAAGTACCTTTAAATAGATACCTACTCTTTCTTGCCTTTTTGTGTGGTTCCTGTATCTGACCTTGGCAATACTAGAGAGGAAGAAGGTAGGGAAGAAAACCTGAATGGAAGAGACTTGATGAAGTTTCTTTCTCTGAAAGAAAAAAGAAAAATTTCTGAGGATATGTCAGCTTTTCTAGCTGAGAGTGTTTCTTGGTGTGAGAGAAAGCAGGGTGGAGAAAGGAAATGCAAGCAGATCCTGATCTTTCACTTGAGGTCAGGTTATAACTTCAGATTTTTGGGGTCTGCTCTTCTCACTCAGTCTCCTCTGCTGCTAATGTTCCCAAGGCCCCTGGGAGATAGGAGTATCAGGAAGATGACTGGCCTCAAGTTTTACTCCCATTTATTTTTGTCCAAGTGGTCAGCAGCTGTGTAAAAATAGTCTCTTCTCCGTGTCTGTGGGAAGAAAGGGGATGTGATCTCAAGGAGCCATCTTGCAGGTATTGCTGGAACAGCCACACCGAACACCATCGTGGGATCTGCCCTGAATTCTTGCATTTTGGTGCACTGATGGTGTGCAGTTTGGGATTTACATCGAGTCATTTGTCAGCACTTCAGTGAACTCCTGGTCCCCCTGCCGTTCTTACCTGGAGCTGGTGCTTGTGCTCCAGAGCAGCTGCACTGCAGTGCTGCAGGCAGCCCTGTGTCGCAAAGAGCACAGCTGGGTGAGCCTCAAGCTTGGCAGGACTTATATGGAGCTCTGGTCTTCGCCTCCTTCCTTCAGTGATTAATAAACAATTACAAAGGGGTTTTTTGTTTGTTTGCTTTTTCAAACCGTAAACTCCACGCTTGTGTTTTTGTGTTGGAGGAGCATATGGCTGTATTGATTGGGCAGAGCTGCCACTCATTTTGCCAAGTTGTTGTTGGCTTGCATGTGGCCAGGCAGCATCTATGAAAAAGCCCTGCCCTGCCCTGCCTGCTCTGCATTGTTTCCAAATAAAGGCATGTCTGAAAGGGGAGCTAAGCCTCCAACTGCCAGACCTTAAAGAAAGGACCTTTTACCCATGCATTGAAAAGAGGTGATTTTTCTGCAACAAACTGCTCTTCCTCACCCCCTTCCCTTTCTCAAATTAGGTGAAAAAGTTGCTTTAAAATTTAAATCATGCAGACTGTGTGTTTTACACTCATGCTCTCTTGCAGACAGTTTGGGAACCTAACCATCAGTCCTGGAGTCACTTCAAACTTATAAAATATATTGATTGGACATTCTAATACCTTTGGAGCAGGTTAAACAGAAAATGCTCATGTTCCTGGCAACTATTTAATAAGTGATCCTTTCCTTGCATATAAACCCTTATTTATGTGATGAGTGGGGAAAATGAATGGCTACCTGTAGTTCAAGGTAGTAGTTTGGGTGACTTTGGTTTTTTAATAATTTCTTAAGCCAGCAGTACTCTTTATCATGGTTTAATACAAGTTTGAAGTGGCATAATAGTGTTTAGCTGTGTATGATCTAAGGACATAGCTAACGTGAGGTTGTTAGGAAGAGGTAATTTATTAGACCAGCTGGTATGGGGGGAAAAAATGAGCCAAGCTTGCAGGCACACCAGCACTTCATCAGGTCTGAAATAGAAGCAGCAGATTTCAAGGTTAAACAGAAGTTATGAAAAACTGCTCTGTTTAATCAGACATGCATTGAACTGCCAAAGAGGAGCTTGCTGGTATGATATTCCTTCAGTGGAGGGGGGAAGGTGAGAAGATGATTGTTATACTGTAGAAAGAAATAAGGAATTACAGCCTGTTAAACAGGGGGAGGCTTTAAAACCAGTACCTGATGAGCTCATGGCTGTTCTCAGTATCTTGGGGATAAGAGATTTCAGTTCTTTGTCCTCTCTCTGTAAGGTTTTGGTTTTGTAGGATTTGTAAGAATCTTGATTGCCACCTCAGTTATTTGTAGACAAATAGTTGGTTTTATCTAAAAGAACTTTATCAGACAAATTTAGTTTCAGGCATTCTTTGTCAGTTGGTTGCCATCCTTAGTCTACACTGCTATCCTAAGAAGTTACTTAACACCCAGTTCATATTTATAAAGATAATGGCAAAAAGAAATAAACCCCCTAAACTTCTAATGTTTATTGTTTCTTTAAAGCACAAAGTATTTACTTCTAAAATCTGATCAAAATCTATTCTTACAAGAAGCCCTGAATGCTTGTGGGCTTTATTTAAGTCTATTCTTTTCCTCAAGCAGAAGCCAAATTTAGAGTAGAAATATTAAAAAAAAAAAAAAAAAAGGTTTCAAGATGCTTTACTTGTGCTGCTATCAGAGTTGGCAGTGTGCTGTTTCTAAGATTTGAATTAGGTTGTGTTATCAGTGTGGTTTCAATACAGATCTGATGATTCACTCACTATCTGTGTATTGCACTGTACACTGTGGAGAGCGGAGAACTCTAAGATGCTCTTTAGAAAAAACTTTTCGATGTTTTTCTGTGGTGCTGTATCCTAAATTGATAAATATTATATTTAAAGCAATGTCATTAAAGATTAAACATATTAAAGTAGAAGTCACAATCTTCTCCCTTGCTCATCTGACTTCTTAGTTATGTTTGATGGGCTGTCTGTACAAATGCCCTCTAAATCAACCTCTGTGTGTATTTTAAAGTTATGGTGTCTGCCTTTATCATGCAAGACTGACTTCCAGTATCAGTTACAATGGTCAAAGCGATGGATGCTGTTGGAGTGGTGTCAGCAGTCCCAGGAAGCAGCCTGTTCATTTTCCTGAGTCCCGCTGCTGTATGGCAGGAGGGCAGAGCTGTTTACTCAGCTGTGTCCCGTTAGTGCAGCAGGGGCTGCATAGGTAACCCTGGAATTTAACCCAAGCCCTGGGAAGGTGGAGGAGGTCAGAAAAGCTTAATCTAATTCAGATAAATTACTTGCCAGGAAGGGGTGTAGCTGTGCTAGCATTTGTCTTTCTCTGCCAGAAGACAGCTTCCTCCAACCTGCTGAACCAACAATTTAAAAAATGTTGTCAGGTATTGGGAGCAGCTGCACAGCAAGTGGGATATACTGAGGGAGAGACTGCAGCATCTTCTGTGATCCTTGATGTTGTAGGATATGGCATAGCTGTGCCTTGGCTTACTTGAAGGTAGTTTTATGGAAACTTTTTAAAGATTGAAGTATGTTAAAATATCCCTTTGATGGATACTTGAGTCACAGAAGTCTTTGGTCACGTAGCTAGCATTGGAGCTAAGGTTTTTGTGGTTTGCTCTCAAGTTTGTCAAGAATGTATCTCTAATTAGATGTGAATGCCCTCCACCACTACCACTTCAGCAGTATTACCACTGCTTTAATAGCCTGTCTTATGAGTCCCAGGAAATACCCTGAAAACCTAAGCTGGACACCAGATCACCCCAAGACTGGTCTTGAGGAATCAGCAGTAATGAGTATGGCCTGTCTGTAGCAAGTTCATAGGCAAGGTAGTATCAGAAGCTAAAACTAATATATTGTTTTCATACTGGACCAAAAAGAAGTGGCAGTATTAGACTGATGTGGAACAAGTTACAGGAAAATTGTAATCTAACTGGAGCTTAATGGAGTGTGATGGCTCAGTTCTAACAGATAGGGGCTTTGTATATTGGCTGCATGTTGTATAAGTAGCTTTTATTTATGGCAGAGGTAGCCAGCAGGTTCTATAAAGTTGAAATAAGAGTATTTATAGGACTCCATCCTGATTAATTAATAATATCAGTGCTTGGAAAGAGAGAGAATTAACTGGCATAACACTTGATGGGATTAAAAATGGGAAGGGGAAAAAAGTTATTTGTAGCAATTGCAGTAGATGGAAGTGGGTTACTTGTATATTCCTCCAACAAAATTGGACCCCAAATCTGTTCTGAGTTCTTCTTTTCCAACCTCTATCTCTTAGAAAGGGTAACCCAAAGGAAGCAAAAGGCCTGCTGCAGTCTTCAAACTTAAAAACTGAAAAATTCTGTGTGGAGCCCACACTTGTTTATTTTTCTCACAATATAAGATATTAAAGGGGGAAAAAGAGTCTATGAATGGAAGCAGTTAAGCCCTGTAGATAAAGAAATAGAAATAAAATCTTAGTTTTCTTAGTTTTCTTTTTCTGTAGCGAGGGATAAATTTGTTACAATATTTAACAATGTTTGGTTTTGGATGTTCCCATTGAGGTATTTTCCACAAAGCAGTGATGGTGAAACACCCTCCGTGGTTTGCTTCACCCATTCAAAAAAGAAACACAGCTAACAGTACGACTTCCACAGAGAAACAACATTTGAAACAAAACAAGAGTGCAGTCCACCCTAAATGTAGATTTCTGGCATTCCTAGAGCTGATTCATCATGGCATCCCTCAGTTTACTCCTTTTTCTCCTCGCTGCCTTTCTGGTTTTGGAAGTAATTTTTCAAGATTACTGACCAAGTTGCCTGACTTCTGCTTTTCTTTGCATCCTGATTGCATGACAAAAAGATAGGATAGGTGAGTTGTGTGTTTATTTATGTGGCATAAAATTTTGTTATAGTCAATAGATGAAAAAAATGTAAAAAAACCCATCCCAACCAATGAAACATTTCTTCCTGTAAAACCCAGTTCCTATGCAGGTGTGTTTTACCCACCCACAGACCCTTGAAATACTAGAAACTGGATGCTCTCACACTGTTCCTCATAATGACTTACAAGAAATAATGATAATACTTTGCCAAAAAAAGCTCTCAAAAAAGGACCTAGTCGAGAACTTGCATATGCCGAATTGTTTAATAGGATACTTTCACACATATGCACACATACTCTTGAGGGGAAAAGTGAAAATTTGACTATAAAAATGAAATTAGCCTTTCCAAGTGAAATCCCTATATAGTGTCCTCACTAAAGCAGATTTCCTCTAGTTTTGTTCAGCCTTCATTAAATAGCATTCTAGTGCTCTGGATCTCCTTGGATAGGATTTTGTTATTTTCCTGCATACTGTGAACTAATGCAACTCCTGGACTCACTCCAGCCTGTGCTGACTTTACATCTAGGCTTTGGGTATAAGCTGCTGATTATGGTTTCAAACTTCTCAGGAAACAAAAAAAAAGAGCTGAAGAAAATGTTGCAGCTTTTCACAGTGATCTCATGCATGGCCACATGATGTCAGGAATTTAAAGTTTCTTGTGCTGGGTTTTAATGCAGGCATACTTTCCATGGCTGTCTGAAATACTGCTGCAGTTTGACTTACAGCCACTGGCAAACAGTATATTTGCAAGATAGTCTGAATGTCCAAAAATGTAGCCTTCACTGAGCCTTTTTTTAATTTTGTTTACTTGACTATTTATGAACTTGATTTTTTAAGTCAAAACAATCTATGTGTATGCTCAACTGCAATACAAATTGTTAAATCATTAGAGAAGCTGCTGGATTACTTAACTCTTCTACTGCTGTATTTCATTCAGTTTTTCCATTGGCACTTAAAAATCAGGCCAGGTATAGAAAGGCAACGAGGAAAACAAGCATCTCGTTCGGACTTCAAAATCCTTTGTGTGGAATGTAGAGATAGAACGTAGTAATATATATGCCTGTAGTGCTGGTGAGCCAAAATGAAGTTCCCAGCTGGGTCCCAGAGGCTCCCTGCTTTAAGAAGGACTTTCTTCAGGCCATAAGAATATCTTCCTGTAGACTCTGTGGGCAGGACACTGTGCTGACAATAAAGTTGGTGCATGGATTTCATGTGTGCCTGTCCAGGACGTGCTCGGTCAAGGTGCTGAAGCTTGTGAACAGCTGCCTTTCATTGCTTGAATCACAAACTGTGGGTCCAACTTTTATGGTGCCTGAGAGGATGATGGGGCATTTAACAATGAAGCTTCTTGGGGTCCCTGGACCCCAAAATTCCCCAAGGCTTGCAACATTTCATTTCTCCTGAGAACTGCCACGTCCTTGGTTTGGAGACAGTTTGTGGTGTGGGTGGCAGAGAGAAGTCTTGCTGCAGAACTTACCCCATTTCCCTGCTGGGTTTTGCAGCCCCTCCTGAGGGGCTGTGGCAGCTGAACATCAGCTGAGCATCAGGCTGTCTTCACATGTGACAGGGCCCTGGGACTGAGCATTCTGTAGCATCATCTGGCACAAAGCTGTGTCCCACTGTGCTAGGAAGTGATTTTGATGATTATATACTGTTCCTCTGCAGTGGTTTTGCCTCACTTTTAGACAAATACCTTGCAAGGCAAGGTATTTTTTCTTTGCCTTGCAAGGACCTAGTCCAGCACCCTTTCTCTAACTGGTTGTTGGTGTATTACTATAATAACCAATGGCCATCCAGACATCGAGGGAGTCCATTCTTTCCAACCCTTAATTTGTTCAAGCTGCCTGCCTTTTCTCTCTTTTAAGGGATGTCTCTTTCCATTACACATGCTTAGTGCCTCTCTTCAAACAGTGCAGCATTCCTTTGGTGCTATTCATGGGACAAACAAGTTGACTGATGAAGGGAATTTACCTGCAAGAAAAAAATGCCCAAGAGTATCAGCATGCTTACACTGTGACCTTCTGGTTGTTGGCCCACTCCATAATGTGCTGCTGAAGTTAAGCTGTGTGCACTGCAGCTGGTTCAGCTCTCTCTAATACACCTCCTTAGTTTCCCAGGATCAGTTCTCTCCTAATAAAGTGTGCTAGGTTGGACAGACCTTTAGTGAAATCTCCTGGAGAAGGAAAACAAAACCCTTCTCAAAAAGGTGGCCAGGTTTGTGGACAGGATGGAGTGAAGTGGGTTAAGAGAGCCAGTGAGGAGAGTGGGTCTCTAATGGGAGAATCTGCAGTGGGAGCAGGAAAAAGAGCCAGGGGAGAAGTGGAAGTACCTTTGGAAACACTGAAGAATAGAAATGCAGTAGGATTTACCCATATGATGGGGTACAGGAGGAAGAAGAACATATGCAAAAGACAGCAGAAATAAAATCAGATTGGCAAGGATTAGAGCTGGGAATGGTGGTTCTAGTCTTGGGAAGATGAACTTTGGTGCAAATGCAGCTGAACTCTTCCATGTGTCAGTAAAAGCTGGGGTGTGGCTGGGTGCTTCTTTCCAGCCATCAATCACACAGGCATCAATACTGCACCAGCCTTGGGTGCTGTCCTCCCTCTCTGTTCATGAGATGGCTCTGGCAAGCTGGACTATAACAAACCTCTTGGCTCCCCCAGCAGCTGCCCTTGTTCTTTCATTTGTTTTCTCTGCTGTTTTTCTCTGCTCACTTCATTTCATTTCAACAAAGTCATGATGCCTTACTTTTGAGCTTGACCTGACCATCTGTAGACTGGGGAAGAACACCTCCCCGTTACCTCACTGAAACCCCATCTGTCTTCTCAGGGAATGTGTGCCTGCAGCACATAACTGGTGATTTCATGGTGGATGTGTTTCCTCTCGTGTGACCGAGAGCTGGGGTGGCAGTTGATTCCTGTAAGGTCACTGGAGAAGGTGGCCTTTTTGGGGGAATGAGTGTTGGAAAATACTCTTCAGCCTTGATTTAAGCAGAGGTCTTATGTGAGCCATTATTCTGTTCTTTCAGCATCACCTTTGATATGCATAGATTTTGCTGAAATTGCTTTTCTAGCCTGTTCTTGAAGAATTCAATGAGAGTAGCTCTGCACCAGTCAGGTTTAACTGAGTACAGTAACTGTGCTTTGTCCTGAGCAGTGAGAAAGCCAGGCTTCTTCAGGAGGGTGACTTCCCTACCACTTAGGTGTCCTTTTGCATTTAAAATATTCAGAATACAGATGTAAAAAAAAAAAAAAAAAAGTTTATTCTATTCCACCCCCCCACCATTCTTTTGCATAGGGAAGGAGATACTGCTGTGTTTCCAAAATTCCTTCCTGAAGCCTGTCTTGAAATTCATGTCTGTGAGCAAAGATGGAAAATATGAGTGTTAAAATGGAGAAAAGTCAGCTGTAACATTATATCCCATTTAAAATTAAAACTGTGAGAGCATAAAAGCATTCAAAAGCCTTTGCTCGTGTGCAGTTACACAAACAGCCCTAAATCAACTGGTGTCAAATAAGCAGTCACCTGTGAGGGTGTCAGAGTGTTCTCTTCTGGATTTGCCTAAGTTTATTGAGATTCTCCTTTTTAACCAAGAGAAGTAATGTTCCCCTGGTATTGTGGATTTGTCAGTGTGTATTCAGAGAGACTTGAAGCAAATGGGTAAACTCATTTCCTCTAGCAAGTAGTGCAAGTCCAGTAGCTTTTCTCTCATCCCAGTCTGTGAAGTGTGACTGATTTTCATAGTTCAGGGCTATCTTGACTTCTTAAACTCTCGACATGTCTAATGCACACACAGCAGTTCTCATTCCTTGTGTGTTGTTGTTTTGTTTCCTCCAGCATTCATTATTGATATGCATAGGAGCATACTGTGCTGCTGATCTAAGCAAATTGGACACAAAGTGAGTTAGCTTATTTTGGGGCTTACCTTTGTGTAATCACGCCTGACTGGCCCTCTTTGTATAGGTGAAGCATATTTGGGGTAAGAACAGACTTTGAGCAGAAAGTCAGCAATTCTGAGCCAAGATCTGTATAAGCATCTGGGCACAGCTTCAGCCCAAAATGATAATGGCTAAGCTTACAAACTGTCAGCTGTTTTTTAACATGCACTGTTTTAAGAGTGAATGGGTCATATATTCTATCTCTTATAATAGTGTGAACCTCAGGTTCATAGCAGGAACAGGACATAGCTATGGTAGTTTGGTTACTTCAGTGGGGTGATAATCATAATTTAGTTTTACTCTCTATGCTCAAGTGTTTTCTAACTGAATCATGTGATAAATACATCATTATATCTGGTGGTATTAGGTGGGTATTTAAACCTTACAAGGTGGTTTTGGTGGAGGGTGGAAATGCACAGTCTGTACTGACCTGAAGGGAGCAGCCACTGTGAGTGGCCCCTCGCAGGGGTCTTGTGGCAGTGCTGTGACAGGAGGTGACCCGTGCTGCTCTTCTGTCTGCCAGCTCTAACTGCACAGCAGTCTCGTGGCTTTCCTCACAGACTGTGCTGGGAAAGAGGATAGGATAGTATCCAAATCTAGCATCTTGAAGTTGCCTTAGGAGAGGTGTAAAGGAGAAAATAGACTGAATCACAAGGGAAGCATCAGAAGAAGGGTTTTATTATTTGGCCAGACAGCTATGTTTGGGGAGGGTAAATCATTACTTTTGAAGCCATCTGTCTGAATTGCAGCAAATCTCACCATAACTGATCAAGAGTAATAAATAATTAAACAGTAGTGCTCAAATGAGTATCTCTACCTTGCTTTCATCTAGTTCCCTTGGTTCTGGTGTTTGACAAGTACCTGTCTGCTGCCCTGCCGCTGTGAAGGTGGCTTTTCGTACCTTCGTCACTGCCCTACTTCCAAGCAATTCACGCAGTGAGAAACCTGATTATTTTTCAGTCTAGCGGTCCTACAATGTGCCGTGGTGGCAGCTGTACCTGAACTCCCTGCAGTTTCAAACCAAAGCATGTCCCCCTGGGCTGTGAGCGGTGCTGGGCTGATGCGCAGCGCTGCCCGGAGCGGAGGAGGGCTGGGAGCTCTAGCTGCTGCCGGCTCACAAGGTAAACACTGGGTGACCTATAAGCCAGCCAGTCAACTCGCGTGTGGCCTTATTAGGCAAGCTGAGCAGCCGTGTCTGGGGACAGAACATGCTGCGGGAGCCGCCAGCCCAGAATGGATCCAGCGCACGCCCCGCGAGAGGCGACCCAGAACCGCGGCGCTGACAGCGAGCTGCTGCTGCTGCTGCTGCTGCTGCTGCTGAGCCCAGCTGTCACACTGAGCCCTGCCTGGCAAATAGCACCAGTTGTGCTAGAGGTGGCTTTCAAAGTGAAATCCTTTTGTGTCAGTGTTAGGAGCTGTAGTTCTCCTCCTGGCGTGTTTTTGATGTGCTTGGTTATGACCTTATGGCGCAGTTCACGCTGTCAGCCCATATTCTGAAACACCCTGTGGGGGCCTTTGCTGGGAAGTGTTTTCATTCTTTGTGCTGCCTGCTTTCAGAGGAATACCTGGACTAGGAGGAATAATTTTTCTTTTTTTTTTTTTTTTTTTTTTTAATGTCTTTGGGGCTTGTTTCTCCTCTCTTATTATGCAGTTTTATGCCCTTTATTGGGAAACTGATTTTTACTGGCTAGAGTTATTATCTTCCTCCCAGAAGAAGGGGAATATTGGCACCTACTGCCTGTATACAGACCAGGACTAGGCTAGGTTGCTTCATACCCACCCATCACGAAAACTAACTTTCACATGGAAGAAGCCTTTAAAAAAGTATTTATGTTTTTTGTTTAGTATAATCTCCATAGATTTAGAGAAGATGATGCTGTGCAAACTTTCCCAGGCAGCTCTGGGAAGGCTCTTCAGATCTGACTTGTGATTCCTATAGGACTAATAGGAAGTCAGGATCTGACTTCTGACTTCCTATTAGTAGCTGGTACCCCCCGAGCACCATTGGTGATTTTTGCAGGGGTCTTGGGAGTGAACGAGGGCAAAAAGAGAAAAACACCATAGCTGCCATGAATTTAAACCTGCTCTCTAGAGAACAGACTTCAGAACTGCAATATCACTGGGTTAGATTTTCTTTCCTCATTAATTTTTGCTTAGCCATGCTGGTTGCACATCAGGTATGGTACACATGCCTTTTTCATAGTGACACTATTTTCAGTGACAGTACTTATAGTTGAGCTGTCCTACCTTGACCATGAGCTCTTGAATAAAGCATACATTTTTTATTTCTTTTAATAAATATTTAATTTTCTGAGAAAGCATTGCAACGTGCCATAAACAGGATGGGAGCTGGGGTCTTGGATTTCTTGTCTGCAAGGTTGCTGTCTGCCTGAGGCTTGAAAAGTTTTATTTCAGGTAAGTAGCAGGGATAGGATTTGGCCTGTGAAATGTCACGTCACAGTGGTAAACAAAATTGGTATTTTCCTTAGATGACTATCACGAAGAGCCAAAGAACTTTGTTATAAATTCTGCCTTGGGGAATGCTTGCCTCTCTCTGCTTCCTTATTGGGCTTTTACATGCATGCGGAGGTAGCAGTGGAGAGGTGTTCAAGAGCAGCCAGGAGAAAACTCAGTAGTGTGGCAGGACTTTTTGTGTCACTCAGCTGCATGGGGCCACTTGCTGCTCCAGGCAAGGAGACAGCCTCGTGCTGGTTGCAGATGCTAGAAGTCGGAAGATGGGGTGTCCCATCCTAGAATCCCTGGCTGCTTGTTGGAAGGACACAAGTTTTACAGACAGACTCCCAGCAGCATTTTCAGCCTGTGGTCACCCCAGCAGCAAAGCTCTTGTTCACTGCAATAACAAAGGAGAAGCTGATGCTTTGAGACTGTGGTGAGGGATGTCCACAGAGCTGTGACTAACCCTGTGCCTTCACAGTCTGAGCTGCAGCTGCTTCTCAGAGAGCTGTGGTGTGAAATGCTCTCCAGTGTTGCTTTGCTGGGTAAAAACCCCATGTCTCCTCAAAGTCCTTGAGCTGATTTAGATTGTATGTATTGCTGGCAGATGAGTGTTTGCCTCACCCTCCTTTCCAGCCATTTCCTCAATCCAGAAATGGCCATGTTCACACCTGACATCTTCTGTTACCACTTTGGGCCCAGAGACAAATAGGTCTGAATTTGTATAATGTGCCCCACTGATGCATCTGATTGCCACATGAGAAAAGGGCATGTGGCCTTTGAACTTCCTTGAAGGAGCTCCTCTAGCTCCGGTCCTACTCCTAAGACGAAAACCTTGGACATCTTTTAATTATGCTACAGTCTTGCCATACAATTTTGCAAACAGTGGTATGAGATGTAGGGATGTCAGGGGACATTAGATTAGTGATTCTTATTCTGAAAACGTGTTGCAAAATTGAAAGGTACTAAAATCTCCTTTTAGGAGTAATAAATTGCTGAAATTAATGGGTTTAGTGAAATCTGAAATAGTAATCTGGAGACTGGAAGGGGAATTACAGTGTGGATACAAAAATACCTGTTGTTCTCCCTTTTCCCAGAGCACATTGCTAAATAGCCAGTACAAAAAGACCATCCGTATTCTTTCAACACATTTTGTACTATAAACCTCAGTTCCCTTTATAAATCTCACTAATCAGCTTTTTTCATCTTTACATATGACCTGTTTTAAAGTGCACTACACAAGCAACGCAGTGCTCAAGTTTAACTGAAGACTTGTCCACAACACAGTCACTGGCCAAACATAAATCTTTTTGCCAGGATCATTATTTGGAAAGGATTCATTTGCTTTCTGCTGGAGTGATGACACCATGTCAGGAAACTTTATCCTATTTTTAAAGTTCATACAAATGACCTCCATTTAAAAAAATGAGAAATTACCACTTGCCCACATACATGGGGTTTGGATGGAAAAGACAAACCTGACTGGCATGGCCAGCCCTGAATATATCCTGTGATTGTAGTCTGGGCTGCTGGGATGTGACTTGAGCCATTAAGTGATTGTACTCCTGAGGTAATCTGGGGGATTTTCGACCTGTCCTTCAGCTTTGGGCTAACTTACTTCTTGAGCATCTTGGCAGAAATTGCTGGAGAGTGGGAGGAAGGGGAAGTAAGCAAAGGGAGTGCCTTGCCACTTTCCTTTGGAAAGATATGCCTGTGTGCCAAAAGCTGACAAGGTGGCGTGGGGTAGGCAGGAAGCCTGCAGCCTGGAGCGGGAGGTCAGATGGACTGACGGAAAAGAGTGGTTTGCTTTAGCCCAGTCTTCCGACCTTCATTCCTGCAGTCATCCACAGCATCTCAGATCTTGGCATAGCTCATTTGGACTAGCTATTCCAAGGGTGCTCACCTTGGCCAGAAGAGCAGTTGAATAAAATTCATGAGCTCCTTTACATCTGTACCCATGGAGATTGGATGAAAATATGATTTCATCATTTCATTAATACACATCATCTCAGTTTTTTGTGCTGCTCAGATTCCTGTTTACCTAACTAGCAAATTTCCAGACAGTTTCATTGCAGTCACTGTGGGTTTTCTTTCCTCTGCGTTGTTGATTTCTTCAATATTTTATTTTATTTTTAGGTTTTCTTCAAACAGCTGTCATAGGCTTCTTTGATTTTTGCTTTTATGATAACTGCAAGTCACAACAAAGTATCTGCTTCTCCTTATCACAGAGGAACACTTCTAAATATAAATTTGTAAGTGATCAAAATTCAGGAGGAGAAAAGTCCTGATCTTGGTGGGACCTGGCTCATAACTGCTCAGTGCTTTGGGGCTGGCAGCCCTCTAAGTTGGGAAATGTTCTGCACATTGTTTAAACTCCAGCTTTGATTAGAGCTATTAGTTTTGCCAGACAAAAGGAAGATATTTTCTTCCTCTTCCTGTGGGAAGCTTCAGAACAGCATTTAACTGCCAGCTGGTCTTTCATGAGTAGTCTCAGATTTGAAATGTATACATGCTTAACCTCGAGCTCTAAGCCCAGATGACTGCAAACTTAGCTTCCCGCTGGGCTGCCCCCCTTTCTGACGGCTGAACTGTTGTTCTCTCTTTGTTTGCTTATGTTGGAGGCTGCTAATGCTCAAGAATTAATGATGGCAGAGGGGGACAAGAACATTACTACTGATTTGTAACACGGCCTTGATAACATGGTTTGGCTGAGCACACTTGCAGGTCCTGGTGACTGGATCGTTTTTGAAGGACAAACTGCTCTTCCTCTTATCCTCATCAAGTATTTGGAGATGAATTTCTTTTCCTCTGGGAAAGCATTGCTCTTAAACCTGCTGTTTTCAAGCAAGCAGCAAAATGCTAAATCCAAGACTTTTTTTTCTTCATACCATTGCTTGACTCTACTGACTTACTGTTTCTGCACCCTTACTGTTTTTCTCCACTGCCAAAGCTGGTTAAGGGACAGCACACAGACTTCTCTTACAATAGATGATGCCTTTTTGCTGGAAAGGAGGGGCAGAAGTGGTCAGTTACCTACAGCTAAATATTCCCAATGATCTGTGTGAAGTGCATGGCATTGCTGTAATACCCTAAGGCTCCAGCATCTCAGAGCTTTAAGAGTTTTAGTATTGAAAGCAGTGTTGGCACATACCCCTCATCTTGAATCGATGCTGAATTAACTCTGGGATGGGAGATTCTGCACAGCAGCACAGTTTCAGTATGAATAGCAGTGACATTTATGTTGCATCATAGGTAACTGTGTGCAGAGCAATGGCTGGTGATCACCTTCCATCCTAATGTGAAGAGATCTTGAAGCCAAACTCTAGGTATTTTTGTGAAGAACTTGATAGAGATGTTGTTTTTATTGAATATTTTACTTTCCTCCATAAAAATTCTCTTTGGTCCCATGAGGTAGCCCCTGGATTCTTGACCTACCAGCTGTATATAGTAGGAAAAGGAGTCCTATTTGTACCAAAGTCTATCACAGATATTTCTCCCCAGGTGGTAGCCAGACCTGTTGGAGAGACTGGCTTCTTGCTGTCTTCTGTGGGTATAATTGGAACAGCACAAGCAAGAACCCATTTAAAAATTACACAATTGTGAAAGGTACTCCAGAGTTTTCCTGTCTTTCTGCAGCTCTGTGTGCTTTCCCTTCTGCACCTCATTCACCAGGAGGATGCTGAGGACAAAATGTCAGGGATGATGTATAGCAGAGGAGTGTGGGAGCCCAGCCCCTCCCTCCACAAATACCCCTCCTCTCTCTTATAGGGGACATTGCCAGACAGGGGGGTGACATTTGAGCTGAGCTCACTTCCTTTGATAGCCAGAAGGGTTGATCCTTTTCCTGATCACAAGATACTGTGCCTTTTTCTTTGTTCTGGCACCTCCTGAAAAGCATACCCAGCAAAAATAAAAGGGAATATTTACTACCAGTTTAGTCATCAGACTGGGTCACTAGGGGAGCAGGACCTAGCAGAGGTCCTGCAGCAGAGGGAACGATGGCTAGGACTGTCTTTCTTGGCAGCCTTGAGCTATTGCATCAGCTCAGCTGTCAAGTCTAACTTCTCCTTCAGCCTTGCTAGAGGTTGCAGACACAAAATTTATCAAATGAGTGGTGTTTACCTGCTCTTGATGAGAAGCTTCCCTTACTGTGTACCAGATGAGTTACAGATGCTTAAAAATGCTCCAAGTAATAATACCTCTATTCACAAGATCAAGTAAACAATCTTCCCACAAGCAGGGCTGAGAAAGAGGGGGTTTTTTTCAGAACAGGGTGTCTCTTGTTGCTATACCAACACATATACTGGTCCAGAATTTCTCCATTAGCAGCTGCTTTGCTAGTTCTGCCCCATCTTGGTTTTGTGTTTTAAGCACACCTGCACTTATGCCTAGGCCATAAAGCACTAGATTTTCAAGTTAATTGCAAATTTGGACTAGCATCAACAGATTATATTTTTGGTATATATTAGGCTCAAGTATAAGGAGGCCTTTACAGCTGGTCAAGAGTGCACAGCAGTGTTTGTGTTCTGTTGGTAGTGCTGGGAATGGTTAGAATTAAACATGAGAGGTAGCGAGGTTACAGGCAAAGAAAAAATATGTGGTATGTACCATCAAATATTTCTGAACAGAGAATGTTACTTGGTGAGTCGGAGGTTTCAAGGCCATATTCCTTGTGTTGGGTTGCTCTTGTTCCTTGTGTTGGGAGCTCTGGACTCTTGAAAGATCAGCTAAGAAAAGGTGCTTTGATTAGGGTGACTCCAACATTATTTATGTGTTTTAAAATAAACAGATTAAAACAAATAGCAGGTACATTAGACAAGATGGAATGCATATTCTTCTATGCATTGCAATAACTTGTTTGCATGAAAAACAGTGTTTTGATGACCTAGGTACACTAAACACAGCTCCGTGATGAGCCAACATCCATTAACAGGTTTTTGATGGAGTATATTTTTCACCTGTGATTTAGCAGTCTCTTTCATAGCATCATTGCTCATATCTTGCCTGTACGTTGAGGTTCCCAGCATAGATCAGGGTTCAGTTGTACCAGGTATCACAGAAACAGGTTAGAATAGTCAAGAACTTCAGTCTTGGGTGTCTAGTCTACCTTTTCATGGTCCTGACAACCTCAGTCCTGTGGTGAATTTTCTACTCACAGAATCATAGAATGGTTTGGAATGAAAGGGACCATAAAGATCATCTCATTCCAAACCCCCTGCCAGGGACAGTTTACACTAGACCAGGTCGCTCAAAGCCCCATCCAGCCTGGCCTTCAACACTTCCAGGGATGGGGCATTCACAATGTCTCTGGCAACCTGTGCCAGTGCCTCACCACCCTCACAGTAAAGAACTTCTTCCTAATCTATAGTCCTAAAATCCTACCACTCTGCAGTTTAAAGCTTTTACCTCTTGCTGATGTACAGGTCCTTGTAAAGTCCTTTTCCTGCTCTCCTGTAGCCCTGCTTTAGGAACTGGAAGGTGCTCCAAGGTCTCCCTGGAGCCTTCTCTTCTCCAGGGTGAACCACCCCAACTCTCTCTGCCTGTAATACTGATGGTAGTAGAAATCTTTTGGAAGGGAAGAAGTCTGTTGGAGGGAAGCTGATAGATTTCCCTATTTGTTTGGATGGGGTTAAGTGCATGGACCTGTTTCAGTCACATATTTAATGCTTCTTTGTGTCTGTGTTAGACCATCAGGTAGTTCAGTGTGGGTGTCTGAGCCAGGGTTATTGCACCATTGCAAACAAATATTTCCAGACTTTCAAAATTAACTAAAAGGGTTCCAACTCTTCAATCTAAAATCCATCAAATCTGTTTAATGGAAAAAAGAAAAAAAAAAGGTAGCTAGACAGTACTTTTGTGCAATTTTTCACCTTCTGTCTCGAATTAAAATATTTGGAGCTGTGGTGTCTGTTCTTAAATCCCTACCCCCACCAGTAATTTTGCTCATATGTTATCCATAAATCTTGTCTGTTTTAAATGTTCCAACTAATAGTTAGGCAAAACATTTAAGCATAATGCTATGATTATCAGAGTCCATTTTTTGGCAGCCTGGGCGCTGCTTTTCTTAAGTAAGCACTGCAGTTTATCCTGATTAGAGATATGAAGGAATTATTCCTCTTCTTGGCGTTTTCTCTTTTGTTGTTGTTTTTTGGGTTTTTTTGGTTTGGTTGGTTTCTTAATATGACATTTAGGAGTTCTGCATTCATTTTGCAGGAATATAATGTGTGATTTGGCTGGATCTTTGAAGTGGTAATATTATAAATCTCCCAATCACCGTTGCCCAATCTGTTTTAGCATTCATGTGCCTAATTTCTGTTTGTAATCTGATTACTGGCTTGAGCTGCTCCGGCTTGCAGCCTATTGCTATGCATTTACTGTACTCCCTGGGACGCGATAGCCTGACAGCTCCAGTCCTGTGCTATGAAAAATCTCTACACGATATTGCTAAGACAGGCCTAAGGGCTGTGGCTGGTGGAGAATTAGCTGCTATTGTAGTTTCTCTTTGCTGAATCCTTTGTTTGTGCAACCATGTTCAGAAATCCTTGGATCTCCAGCTATTTGGGAAATGTTAAATTCTCTGAGGAGCAAGGTAAGAGTTGCAAGTAGATAAAAGAAAATGCAGTTTGTGTGTGTTTAATCTCTCGTATGTATGTATGCATGTGTAAATATTGTTTGACTGGCTCTCCTGCAGCTGCATTAGGTACTTTAGCAATCAGTATGCAGTTAGTCACCTAGGCTATTTTGTTATTTCCTAAAGGACACTTTTGAAAGATCCGATTAGATGGATCTTTTAATTAGCTCAGCATGCCACTGACTTAAGGCCTTTAAATATACTAAGTAACACTGGGAGGTTGCATCTACTTTTTCTGTTTAGATTCTGCATTTTAAATTTCCTGTATATTAAATTATGGTTAGTGGTTTTATCCGGTAGTTTGTACCTAAGAGGGAGGGGTACTTGCCTGAGCAAATGGTTAAACTTGGGAGCAAATCTGATTAACACTTCAGTAAATACACTCTTGATTTTAAATAAAAATATTTTGAATTGCTATAATATGATTATGAACATGTTTAGAATTCCTCAGTAAAAAACAGAACAAAATGCTGTTGCAAATATTTTCCTTCTGTCTATCAAGTACTGTGAGAGTGGTTTTTTTATCTTTAAATTAACCATTGAATAAAACTCTGCTAAACTGATGTTTCTTTTGTGGGCATATTTATTGCCTTTTGATGCAGAGTTGTTTTACTTTTCCTCCTGTGTTTGTATTTAAGACTTCCATATTGTGGTAAGTAAGTTTTATTGGACTTCAATCCCCCCCACATGGTGTCTAATTTGAACAGGAGGAGATACATAAAATATCAAAACCGTGTAATGGAATTTAATTGTCTGCTAAGTTTTTCTATGTTTGGGGTGTGGGGGAGGATTGGAGCTCACCCCTGTGAAACTGTAAAGTTTTAAGATGATTTTGAGGCATTATAGATGTGGTATGTGTGAATGCGGCTGAATGTGTTTCAGTGGCTGATGTGCTTCTCTCAGCAGCCCTTCTCCCTCCCTGCTCCCAGGGAAGCAATGCAGGCTACTTTCTTCCGTTCTCACATTCCCTCCCCAGTTTTGGCTGGGCTAGGCAGAATTTCTCTGTGGTCTGCTTGTGGTTTGCATGGTGGACAGCTGTTCCAGTGCCAAAAATTCTAGGATGGGTTGTATCCTGTTAGAACAGCTATAAATCTAAGATATGCCTGGTTCTGATTAGCTAAGCTGATACTGAGCTGGGCTTTGGAAGTTAGTGCAGAGTCCTCTCAAAGTAATGTAAATCTGGCCTTTTTAGAGGATCCGTATGGCTCAGAATATTCTTTTTAATGTTGGAGTGTAAAATGTAATGATTTATATACCATTCACTCTGTTTTTCTTATAATATTCTGTTTGGATCTAGCAAGATGTTTCTGTGTAATCTATGTGCTTTATTCTCCATTTAATAGAAAGAGAAAATGAATGTTAACAAAAACAGGAAAAAGTTGCCTATTAAAGTTGAAAAATGGTATTAGCAAAGCTGCTTGGAAACTGCACTGACTTGTAGCAGATGCCTAAAAATGCCTTTTTGCACATTCTGAGCTTCTTTATCAAGTTGTTAAAATCGTCTTTCTTTCTGTTACTTTTTTTTTTACCTTTTTTCAGTCTTTATACCTGTAGAGGTGGTAGAAGGAAATTGAAGAGGATAAAAAGTTTTGAAAGGCATAGATAAAATCTACAGTCTCTAAAATAAGAGCCATATTGTCAGCTATAACTTTTACTAAACCCTTTCTGCAAAAATAAGAGATATTCTACCCAGACTTAAAATATTGTGCATAAGCAAAAAAATTTTTTTGCAGTTACATCTTCTTTGAAATAGTTAAATCTCAGCTCTCAGGTAGAGTAAAAGGAGTGTAGCTGCATTTGAAGTGTTCTAAAGTCTGGGTCTGTCTTTGAAAAATAAAATGATTGCTGTATCGGTGACCAACTGTTCATTAATTTAGGGTCTTGTGTAGTAGATTTAGTACAGATGGGGATGGAAGGCAATTTTTCATCGGCAGTGAGTCATGAGCAGCTCCATGTGTTTTTGCACAGCAGTCTCAGCCCAGGAGCTGCTCCCTGGCTGGCAGAGCTCTGAGGCTCTTGGTTCATCCTCAGTGAAGGGAGGGAGAAGGTGCTTGGAGCACTGCTCATCATTGAGCCCTCTGGAGATGCACTTGATTGCAGAAATGAAAAAGTTTAATCAGGGAGAGGGTGGGGAAACTGCCCATTGCTTGTTGTGGTTCACACAGTTTTGGGAACCTAGAAGCTTTGCAATACATCCTTTTTTGAACACAAGGCTGCATCTGACACAGTTTTGCTCTCAGTGCAAACATGTGTTCCTCTGTGAAATGCATGTTGTAAGGCTATACAAAAAAAAAAAAGGAAGCTTCCAAACAGTAGCTAATCTTTAGAAATATTTCTGTCATGGGTGGTGTAACACTGTTGCAACAGATCCTCAGCTGGATATATCTTGGTTTCTGCAGTGAATATGCAGATTTTATGGTATTGCCAGGCTGCAGCCAAAAAGGCTCTTGCTGCTTGCAGCATTTCTCATTTGCAGAGTGCTTCATAAACATGTCTATTGCCCATTTTATATGCTGGGAAAGAGTGAGTTTAAATGATCACCCCAGACTGTGGTGCTACACCACAAATACTAGGAGTAGAACATGGCATTTCCATCAAGTGTTCATGCTTTTGATTTGTCTGCTGTCTGTACTCATTTTTGCAAGGCTTTGGTTTATCACCATCTTGGACATGCCAGCTGGTGCTCCTTTGATTAGAGAGAAGGCCTCTGCAGAGTCTCTTGATAGTGATTTTTCTTTCTATGATTAGAAACTATAACCTAGTTTACCAAAAGTTCCCCATTTATTACAGCATCTTCACAACTGTGTGGTTTTTTTCTATTTCACAGATTTTGCCAAAGGAAACTCAGTCAGATTTAAGCCTTCACGATTGCTCCTAAGGAAGAGAGCATTAAGGTAAGGTCCAGGTTTTTTTGCCCAGTGAAGATGACTGGTTGCAGTAACTTTCCATCATTGCTCAAATCTACATTTATTCTTTTGTCAGGAAAAGTAATTATTGGTCCTCTCATGGGACCAAGCTTTTGCTTTGAGCAGATGCTCTGAAAAAGCATTGAAAACACCAACTGCCTCTTAAATAATGTTAAAAGTTATAGCTGACATTATTAAAGGAAAAGTCCCACTGTGCACTGAGCCTCCTGCCATTGCAGTGCCCATTTTTTCCTGCATGGCATGGACAGAGTAGAGGTGCAGTGTGAACCAGCCTGGAACACCTATCTGTCTGTAAAAGCAGGTGCCTGCAGTGGATGAATTCATTATACATCCTTGCATGGAGCAATCTGGGGGACAGAGGAGAAGAGGGACACTGCAGAGGTGAAGGACAGGCGGTGTTGCATCCATGCAGAGCTGTGCTGCCTCCTTGTCTACATTCTTAGGGCACAGTTCCACAAGGCTGGTAAGGGGGTACACTTAAACAGTTAAGCAAGATGGCAGGTCACATTCCCTCTCTCTTCCCATCCTTTCTCCAGCTGCTTTTGGTGTCCACACGAGCTTGCTGGGCTCACTCGTAATGGCACAGGAGGAGGTCAGGAGGTGGGGATTGACTCTTGCCCCAGCACCAGCTGTTTCACTGGCTTGGTGCACAGGAATCCACTTGCCATAGGTGCACAAGCTCATGCTTGCAAGCTTCCTCTCAATCAGTGCACAGGCTAGAGCACACCTGGTTCCCTGCCATTGTTTTGTAGGTCCTGCAGAGAGAGATGGAGGGAATAGTGTGCAAGACACACTGCTATGAAAGCAGGCAGGGGAAAGGAGCAGTGAGAGTAGCAGAGAAGGACATGACTGTAAAATGGACCTTTTACATAAGAGTCCAGGGAAGGAAATTCTCCTGGAGGTAGAGAAAGATAAGAAAAGAGAGCACCAAGCACCTAGCTGGCAGGTGTACAAAAGGATTTTGTATTTCAATCATAAAATCTCGGTGTAGGCCACAGCTTTAATTGGGATGGCAGGTCAGTGTTACCAGTGGCATTTGGATCAAACTTCTGGTTGCTTTTGGGCATGTAACTAGGTTAGTGGGGCAGCTATTTAGAAACCATATGCTGCTGCTGCAGCAGCAGATGAAGTTTTCAGCCTGGAATCCCTGATGTACAGAATGAAGCTCACTCTCACTTTGGAAGTTGCCAGAACAGTTTAACTATAGAGACTGTCAAATACTCTACTAATGCTACATTATACATTGTTTTTAAAGTAAAACCATTGAGATTGTGAAATACTGTTGCCTGTGTTTTAACAGAAATCATCTGAATTCCTGAACATTGGAGAGTTTTATGAGTTTATTGGGAGCCTGAGGCCAAGCCACACACAAATCCTGTGTGAAACAAACTGGTGGAAACTCATGCTGTTGATTTCATTTCTTAAACTGTGATCACAGGCTATATTTCAGGCAAGGAAAGGACAAGAAGTTCATCTTTCAGTATCCAGATTTAATGGGGACTTTAAGAAAGAATTCTTGAAAACTTCTAATTTCTTTTTTTTATTTAGAGAAACCCATGTATTCCATAATTATTTTAATAAAAAATGTGCATAGCCTAGCTCTTAAGTGCAGAAATTCATAGTGCTACTGCTCAGAATCTGCACCTGAATTTATAGCATGGCTAGATGTAGTTGTGGTCTTTCAAGAAGAGGGGTTTGGATGAGTTTGAAGGCACAATATATTTGGCAATCCAACTCTGGCTATCAGACTCTGCTTCAGCAGCTGAATTGATGCTGCAACTGCTTATCCAGCAGAGAAGCTAATAAAGCAGGGAAACATCTGGATAGATCCTTTTGAGGAAAAAGGGAAGTCTTGTTAAGGAATTACTTATGAGTTTGTTTTTTAAAACACTTATATGTGGTGATGAGTAGCCTCCTATATTTTTTTTTCTATTTGGAATTGCTTTAGCACCATTCCAACTCAATTTAGATTCCTAATGAATGTTCTTATTGAACACTGTGACATGTCCTAAATATGCCTACTTTCATTTTTAGAACTAATTTGATGAATGTGTCTATAAATACTCAATTGTTTGGCTTGACTCTGTCATCTTCAGAGCAGTGCTGTCTCTGAATCCTCTGTGCATGGGAAAGCAATGTAATTATACATTGGATTAAAACATTTTGTTTTTCTCATGTGCAAACATTTAAAACAAGCAGTCCTACCTCCAGCTTAGCAAGAGAGAGCAGAAAAACATCTGAAGAGATAGAACTCCTAAATTGTGGATAAAATAGTATATGAAAGTTGTTAATCTTTTAGAAATAAACAGTAAAGGTTGACAGTCTGTCCAGAGGGAAGTGGAAAATGAGGGTATAAGGGAAATTATGAAGGGACTTGGACAAAGCAGATAACCTGTGATTCTGTGTTGCACAGCGAGGGTTAAGCTTAGGAAGTTTGTGGTTATTTAAGGAATTTTAATGAAATCTGCCAGTGAGCAAAGGTTGCAAGCCACCCTCTGTACAAAGCAGGAGGGAGCTCACATACAGGAAGAACTGGATGACCTTGAGGAGTAATAGAAAAAGGATGTAATGTAATAATACTAAGTGCACAGTGGTGCATTGGGGGCTGATAAATTTTTCTGTCACTTGCAGCTGATGAAAGCAAAGCCTTTACATATTAGTTTCTCATGCAGGATTGAGCAACATAATGTAGATGTAAAAAGGCGAATATGTTATAGATCCCAGCATGCAGATAGCTAGTCATATAATAATGCTTTTTCTATTAAAAATCCTATTTTCATAAGATACTGCTAAGACCCAAGTCTGGAATCAAGACTACCCAGTTCTGGTCACTGTATACAAAAAAGATTACTTAAAAATGGAGTAAGTAAAGAACATTTTTACAGATAAAGAAACGGAGAGCCTGTCTTGAGGAAGTTGAGTACATGTAGATAACCTCTGTTAAGAAAAATAAGCAAGGTAAATGACAACAATGGCAGGAGAACAAATGGATGGGAACCCAGTGAAAGACATTTAAACAGGGTTTAAAGGACCTCTTCCTTCAAAGTCCCTAGAACTCCCTGGAGGGACGAGCAGGAGGGAATGTAACTAGTTTACAAGCAATCCAATAATACAGTTGTTTTGAGAACCAGGAGGCTAGTGCCAGTCCTGAATCCATGACTTTACCCTTGGAAATTCATGTGGGAATTAGGCATTATGGTAGGTGTTTATGCACAGTTAATTGAAACAAGGATTTTGCTGTTTGAGTGAATGCTTTCCTGTACAAAGTCCCTCATTTGGGGAAACTTAAGGTGCTGCACTGTCACAGGCATTATGGTAGCAAGTGGAGATACTGCTAAATAAAGCCCAAATATTCAAAAGTCATGAGCTGGATCCTGCAGCACTTTTGTCTTAAGTAATTAAGTTGATTTGTCAGAGTAAATTTGGGCTTGGTTTATAGCCTTAGGCCAATATTATTTGCATTTTTCAAACTCATTCTCAGCTAAGAGGAGTAGAAACTGCTTTCAAATGGGAACTGGGTATCTCTCCATCCGGGATTCTCCAGAAGCTGAGTCTGTAAGAAAATAACATCCCGTGGGACTGGTAAGAATCACAAGCATTGGCAATATGGGATTAGACATAGAGAAACATGCAGTTAGCTGTCTGAGTCTCTGCCCAGTCTCAGATGACACATGGATCCATCTGCTGCTGTGTGCTATTTTTTCATTGTGTTTTGATTTTTGTTTAGTTCAATTACAGTGTGTTTGCCCTGTAAGGATACACAGTTCTCTCTAATGGACAGCTTATTGCAGCTCTTCATCTTCTACTTGCTATTTTCTGTAGTGGCTAACATTGCTTTTCTTGGCAGCACCTGGAATAATTTCTCTAAGTGCAGTTGTTGGAGACAATTTGCAGCAGGTGGCATTGTGCCTGGTTGTGACACAGCCCAGTTTCTTCATTGTCATTTCAAGGGTTTTATTCTTCCCCTCAGTATCTTCAAAAGGAATGTTATTTATAAACAATAAAAAAGCATATACTTATGAAAAATATTATTAGTCAATATATGTTAAAGCTCTTTCCAATGAGAATTGTTCTTCAGAAATAGTGAGTACAGAATTCATACCCGTGGGGAAAAAGAAAAGCCATTTAAAATCTGTCCCAAGGAAGGACTTTCCAACAATAAGACTGTGCAGTTTTTCTTATCAGAATGACATTAAATCGTATGGCACATCACTACAGTGACAAAATGAAGAACCTGGCATCCCTGTGAGGATTTGTATCTGTTACACCTGTCTACACAGTTTACTAAAGGTTTTAGTAAACTTCTTAGGCCCAGTTGGGATAGTTTAGAAGTCACAATGGCAGAATATAGTAGTTTGCTCTCTATTTTTAAAATTTTAAGAAAAAATTCTTGCTTACAAGGAGGAACACTTCCTTCAAGAAAGTCTCTTTCAAGAAAGAAATGGAGTTAGTATCTACTGTAGACCATGAGGACACCTACATTTTACAATTAAAAATTGTATATTTAATGAAGATATTTAAAGAAATATATTATTTCATCTAAATGGGCCTTTTGCCTGCTTTGAAAAGACATGGTGTAAAATTAAATGGTCTGAGACTCACATTAGTATATTATAAACCATGTAAGATCCAGAGAACAGTTCAGTAACAGCAACAGGGTAGTCATGCAGAAGGCTTCTAGGTGGAGTGTACATGCCGTACTGCATTTGATGACATATGTTTTAATATTTATGAAGAACCATTCAATATAGATTATTTTAAATGTAATTACTTAGTAGACCATTTTGAAGGCAGTCTCCAGTCAGTAATTTAATGCAAAAATGTGTCACAGTCAGTTCCAAACAAGTTTCAAATTATGTTAGGTTTGGCTTTCTGAGTTTCTTTGGGTTATTTCTTAGCTCATTCTTATGGAAAATATTTTCTTTGGTATCTCTGTTAAACTATCTTGCAGTAAATTGGTTGTGTCTTGGCTTTATTTGATTTGTAGCAGAGACATCCACAGTTCTGTAAAACAGATGTTGCTTTCAGTTTCCAGAAGGAGTTCTCATTTGAAGATAAAGAAGAACTTTCGAACAGCACAAAGGATATTGATGCTAATCTCTTAGCAGTACTTCCGAAAGGTAGGTAAGGGAGACACATTATGAGCACAAACAGTAATTTAACAGCTTGTGAAGTTTAGTCTGTACAAGTACAAGGCATAGTTAAAATCACTTAGGCACAGATGTTTTGTAAATGAGCTTTCTTTCCCCTGTGAAGTATGAAACAGGATGAACCACAATGCTCCTTTACAAGGCCTTTCTGCATCCCTGCTTTATAAAGTTCAGCTTTGTTTTCCTGGTTTCAGTAGGTTAGTAGTTGAAATTCAAAACTTCAGAGAGTTTTTGTACAGTTAGATGAATCCTGAGTTCAAAAGTATTAACTTGACTTGTTAAGAGCCATGGCTCTTTCGAGGCCCCTTTGGTGGTTGGTAGAGTCACTGTGCTTGCATGACCAACTGACCAACTGACCAACTCGAGTCTTTTGTCTTGCATGCTAAAGGGCCTGCAGTACATACGGAGTTTTGTTTGTGGGGTTTTTTAGGTTTTTTTGTTCCAAATTTCTGTCTTAGTCTGAATAACCTCTGAAGAAAACAGCACTTCCATCTTTTATTGTTTAACACAGTTGAGGTAGAGGCAAGAATTTAATTCTCTTGAATTATTTAGAGAAAATCACAATCTGCTTGACTCATAAAGGGTGACATTTGACTGAAGAACTATGTGCAACTGGCACAAAGATGTTCCCTTCAGTCAAGGATGTTGTGGACTTCAGAACTTAGATTAAAATTGTGTGTGTGTGTGTGTTCTGATGATATTTACCCTTTTCAGACAAGGCTAAATGCTCTAATCCCAACGTAAAGAAACTGGCTTGCTCTTTTAATGTTATTTGTTGCAGAGTTCCTCTAGACAGGAGCACTTCTTCCACATAATATTAACGTGTTATTTAAGTGACATGCTTGCTTTTAAGTATAATCATTACAGATGTTCAGAAAGAAATTTTTTTGGCAGAATGATGGGATAGACTGATATGCCTTTATACAATACAGACTTCCTGAGAGCACCAGAAGTAAAATGCAGAGTCCCTCATTATTCCTCACACTTAGCCTTACAATCATGTGGCCAGCAAGTTAATTGGGCCTCCACTTGAGAAACCTTATCTGTAAGTTGCCTCTCAGTGAACTAATTTCTATTCCAGGGTGTTTCTGTTTTTCAAAAAAATATTCTCATAATAGAGGCATCATACTGGGTGTGTACTGGACTTAAGAAACAGCAGTGGGAGCTTTTGGTTTCATTCTGAGGGGACTACTTGAAGTCAAGAGCTTTTTGAAAATCCAGGTTATTTGTCCTTTCTAGAGTCTAACTTTGACCCAGATTTGTACATATTGAGAAATTGAAGGAATATGTTTGCTTTTCAGCTGATACAGACTGAACTGAAGTCTGCAGTTGGGCATTGAACATGTCAATAAACCTTTGCTGGCATAAACAGAAGACAAATGCTTCTCCAGCCTAGTTTTAAGACTATCAGCTGTCCAGTTGTGTAGAGGAGGAAGTAGGAATGAGCCTGGTAGACTTTGCTATTGTGTTAAATTTTCCTCAGAATGAAAATGTGTGTACCTGTGTTGCAATGGTTATTTACCATGTCTGAGAAATTAATCCCCTGGCAGGTAACCTTTTGATCCATGTCTATCTAGGCTTCACAAGTGTACATGCTCGCTCTCTTATTATGAATTTTTTGAAGACTTAATTGAGTTTTTACAGCTACTGTTTTGTAAAATGAAAACTGCTGTCACATTGCTGCAACTTCATTCACATGTTCCCTCTGCAGCTGTCAAAGAGGGCTTTCAGCATAAACATGTTTATACTCTGTAGCACGTTTCTAAAATAGTTCTATGAATATATATTTCTATAAGTAATATTTCACCTTAATTAGAGGAGTTTTTTAAAATATAAGGTGCACTGTAAATGTGCTTTTTTGTTTTTTGTTCTGGGACAAAACATGGAACAGTACCATTTTTCCCAAATACTGGTATTCTAAGGTAAATTTTGGTTTGAAGGTCTACAGTTACCAAAATTAAGATGCCTCTTGGCAGTTTACCTGAGAGGGTATCCTACGATAGCATCCTGCTCAACATCCTAAAATAAAGCCTCAAGTTCAGAGCTGTGACTGAACTGTGGCTGTTCTTCCCCTTGCCCTCAACTGACCAGCAGTGCTTACAAAGTGTGTTGCCATGAAGTAATCTAGATAAGGAGCTTTTACTGTGAAATTAATTGTTTTAAGCTTCTTAGTCTTTTCGTGTGTGCTGAATCAGATCTTTGTGCTACCATTTAGGTAGAAGTGTTGCTATTCTTTAGCGCTGCCAGGGTGTTGTTTGTGATGGGAAAACATCCTGTGAAGAGATGGGAAGTGGCACCAGCATATTCAAATTGCAAACTTAAAAAGGAGAAACCTGATCACCTATGTTTGCAAGGGCCAACCAGTGTCCTTGGGAGTGAAATGTCTCCAACTGGTTTTCATGTTTTTAAGTGAAATATTTTACTCATCAAAAAGAAACCACTAGAGTAGAAGACTTTCTGCATTTTATCTTCTTTTGGTTTTGCTTTTTGTGTGCTTCTCTTTCCCACATCACCAAAAGAAGAATATTGCTGGAGCTGCTTTCACAAAAAAAAACCTCTGCAGATGTTGGCCAACCTAGCAGAAATTACTTCTGTAATCTCAAGCTTGGAAGAAGTGTAAGGCAGCATAGAGTAGTCCCATGCTATTCTTGTCCCATGTTGTTTGGGAAGGTGTTGGAGACATTTTTCATGAGACCAGTGCTCTTTTTAGGACTGCAAAGTGGTGGTAGAATCTCTGGAACTTCGGCTAGCGTGTAGCAAGAGGGTGTTGATCTAATGCTTTGGGAGTTCTTTGGATGTTCCACATTTCTTGTATGTGGACAACTTATAATCAAGTTTCCTTTTCTGGGGGTGGGGGGAAAGAAGACTTGTTAATTAATGAAGCTATTATTTAGAGCTTTACTAAAGCTGTGTAAAAGACCTGTTCTTTGATTATGGTTTTGGTGACTGTATAAACTGGTGACTAGTGAAAAAAGGTGGATCAGGATTTGGATGGAGTCTGGTTTGACTAACTGTGAGCTCCAGAGGCCTTTGACTTGTCTGAAGACAGACAATTATGAGGTTTTGTTTTGACAAAACAAAATGTTAGGTATACATAGCCAACAGATGGAACAGAAAAACTTGATAGCTGATGGAACATAATTAAACAGAAGCAAATTTGGGGAGGTGAGAGCTAAGTATTTATGAGAAATCATTTCCTTTGGTGTGGATCTGAAATGAAGGCTGGTTTCAATTGGGTAAGTTCTCTGTTTAATACAGTTCCACTGCTAGCACAGCTTGAGTAGGCAGGGCTACAATGGAAACTGTTCACGCATTGAGAGGAAAGTCTGTGAAAACACAACATAAGGGCTCGTCTTTGCTTTGGTGTTGGTTCAGCATCAAAATGTGTTCACTCTTGCTGATCCAGCAGATTTTATCTGTCGTCCTACTTTCAGGCTTTTCAGTGTGTCAGGTTGATATGACAGGCAATGTCAATAGTTATTTGTGAGGTATGAGCACTGGTATTGACTACAGCAAACTTCCTGGATGAGTCAGCTGAGCTGGAACCCTGACCAAGCCATGCATGTAGGTTCCTGCAGGAGAGGGAAGGGAAGAAAGGTGCATCTGACCTTTAAAAGGGTGATGTTTCAATAATATTTATCTTCTAAGTATCTAGAGCAATGAAATGCTCTAGATACTTAGCAAGGAAAAAAAGCTGATGGATTTACCTCTGCAGTGGAACAGTGTCTACTAGCCACTCCTGACTCATCAGGTGCTTCTGGTGGCAATCTGGCCAGTTTAGCAGGCATAGACTTTAGTTTGCTCTAACTTTTGATCCCTGGGTCAACAGGGTTAGAACGCCAGAGGTGCATTGGCTCAGAATAGGTGCACACAGCTTTCAGCACCACATGTTTGCCAAGGCAGCAATGCAGGGGGGTGTGGATGTGCCTGTCTGTGTGTTGGGCACACCCCCAGCCCAGTCCACTGCTTCCCTTGACAGCCTGGACAGTTTCTCTTCCTGGTGGTAAGAAGTCACACCGCACTTATTTGAGCAGCACTCACTGCTCCAGTGGTTTGCACATGCACTTGTGTGTGTATATATAGGGATTACTTCATCCATCGTGCCTCATCTCAGTTCACTGCTGCTGTGTGGACTGTGCAGCTGTCTGCTAGCACTTAACACCAGCAAAGAGTGCAGGGGAAGAGGAGGAAAGTGTGTCCAATTAAAACTATAAGGGAAAGTTTGCAAAATAGAAAGTGATTAACCATGCAGGAATATCATGATGGTGCACAGTAATTTTCACTTCAGCAGTGAGTCACTGGGTTTCTGGGAAATTCTTGGAAATTCACTGGAATTCTTGGTCAATATAAGGGTGTGGAGGAAAGTAAGGAATAGGGGACACTGCTTCCCTTTAAACATAGTCAGTCCCTGACCTTTGGGAGTAGGGGAGGGTAGACAGGGTAAGCAGAATTTCCATACTACCTGGTTTTGAAACGTGTTACTAGAGTATGTATGCTTGACCTTAGCTAATCAAAATATGACTTGTCTAGTATATACTAGATCCTGAAAACTGCTAGATGGCATAGCAGATTTGAGATCGTCCTGGAAGTACATGGAGGGGAGGATTACTTGGTGGTCACACCTATGTGCCTAATGCACTTTCAACAGCACAGCCTAAATAAACCAGGAAAACAAGAGGAAAATGCTCATTTCCTGACAAAAGCTATTTCAAACCTCTGAACTTTATTTGACTGTTCCTTCTTATTCTAAAGCATTTTAGCAAGTTTCTTAAACTTACTGTCTTATAAACTACATAATCTTTTGTTGTCTCAGTTTCAGAATTAAGAAAACTCTTTGAACCAAACAACCGAGATTTTTTGGAAATGAAAAGGTAAAAGAAAAAAGTCTTTGGCCTGTAAAATAAAACACACAGCTTGTTTTGTTACCTCCTCATAGAAACTCTCCCCGTGAATCTTCAAGATGCCTGTTTTCACATTTTTCGCATATTTTTCAGAAAAGAAAGAATAGCTAGGCGCTTAGAGGGAATTGAAAATGATACACAACCTATGCTTCTACAAAACTGCCCAGGATCAGTCACACACCGTTTGCTAGAGGAAGACACACCAAGATACATGCGGGCAACTGACCCATACAGTCCCCACTTAGGTAAGTAGCACATGTCAGTCAGTCTTGCACTGCTGAATTACTTCATGTTTGCTGCACTATCAGTTATGCAGTGCCTAGAGAAGAATTATACAGAAGAACTGTGTCAGGGTGTTTTTTTTTTTTTTTTTTAATTTGCCTTTTAAGCCTCCAGTTGTCTTATTTGAAAAAGGTTGATTATTCTTATTGCTTTAAAATAACTATTTTATTTGAGAACAATTACTTATTAAAAATTGTTACTAATACTCATTTCTTAATTTTTTGTATGTGCTTTTGGAGACAAAAGTGCAAAAATATAATGTGTCTTTGATTTGTAAGATAATGGAAAGTCACTTTGATTTGTAAGATAATGGGAAGCTTTTAGTTGACTCAGTTTGAGTGGTGGGTGGGGTACTTGGAGTTTTGGGAAGGACTTGCTCATATATGTTTTACTTTCGACAGGAAGATCAAATGAAGAGGAGGAAACTTCAGATTCTTCTGTAGAGAAACAACCCCGATCATCCAGATACCGAGCAGAAATCACAGGAGGTAATCCAGAGCCCTTGTACAGTACAGCAAACATGGATGTCCAGGAACTAGAGTCAAAAGCAGAGAGAATAGCTAGGTACAAGGCAGAGAGGCGACGCCAGCTGGCAGAAAAGTATGGATTATCTCTTGATTCTGATTTGGATTCTGACTACTCATCCAGATATACGCGGGCAAGGAAAGATCCCGACAGCGTGGAGAGAAAGGGAGTGAAAAGTGAAAGGCAAGATGATGAAAACAAGGACTATGGCACCCTCTATTTGTCCAGGACTGAGACAAAGGCATCAAAGAGTGTGATTTCTGATTCCAGAGAGTACTCCAGCCATGAAGATAAAGATGACCTCTCAAATGAAAAGCGTGCTAGAAAAGCAGATGATGACAGTGCCATTAGACAGGCTTCTGACCCTTCAACAGCTTTGGATAGTTCTGTCTCACTTTCTGGACGAGAATCTTCCTGCTATAATGAAGTGCCAATATCACCAAAGCAAACCCCCCGAGAGTCCCTCTCTTCACCAAAGCGGGCAGCCTCACCGACCCACCTGCAGAATGACCAGCCCTTGCACAGTAACACCAGACAAAGGTAAGCATGATGTTTATTTTTTGTTTTGCTGTAGATTGATGCCTTTATCTTAATCATTTTCTGCATCAGTATCTACAGGATTTGTGAGAATGTATTTATTACCCTTGAAGAATATATTTAGTTGCTTTGGATGACTCAAGCTGGATTAGTTGGGCTTATTGTATCTCAGGGTGTTTCTGACACAAGGAAGTGGCTATATATTTCTCTAATTAGCTATGTCCTTGGTTTCACTTTATATTTTTAGAACTTTCGCTAAAATTAGGCCCTTTATGAGGAGGACAAAAACTAGAAATTGAAGGAGTAATGGTCCTAAATCTGCTTGGGTTTGGTTTTTGGTTTTTTTAATAACCTGTTAGAGAGCAAATCTTCAACTTTTTCTCTTCTGTATCTTTTGATTGTTTGCTGGGAGTTTCCAAGTAGAGGCAAGCTGTTTCTCAGTGAAGATTTTATTATCTTTATGATGGCTTCTGCCAAAATAAAAGAGTTTTCAGACTTAAAAGCTGAAGAGTGTCTTGGGTCAGTTGAAATAATAGTTGATTTGTTTTCCTGATATGAAAGTGTAAAAGCCCTTTTGAACTGTGATAGTCAATCTTTCAGATAATATCAGGCATAAGTGTATGTGAAGGGGCAGAGGAGAAAGTTTAAATTCCATGCTGAATTGCTTCAGATTTGACAAATTTACTATTGTAACATGGTAACCAGATTGTTCCAAAAGGAAAAAAAAAATAGTTTTCATTAATTTTACATTATAATTTTACAAAGTAGTGTAGAAGCACTGTCAAATTCTTTTGGTGACTAAGAATTTTTTAAAAGTGTGATTTTTCTCTAAGTGCGAGTCTTTAATTTCTAGGTAGGTGGATGGATAGAAAATAATAACTGTAAAAACTTAAGTTAAAATGTTGCAACTAAAAATGATGTAAATTACAGTGAGGATTTAATTTTAAACTTACCTGCATAATGCTGAGCAGTTGTTGACATAATGGAACAGTGTTGACTGTTTCTAAGAAACTGAGATAAGTGGTACAAACTCAACCGTATATGCTTTCCATTTATCCCAAGAGCTCTCAATCCCCAGGTGTACGAAATTGGGAAAAGAAGGAAAGACACCAACATGGATTATTGAAGGGAAGAAGCAAATGCAGAGTCAGTGAGCAGAGACAGGTGTTTTGGGAAGAGTATAGGGACAATGCCCAGCTGTGTAGAGATGGGGTTAGGAAGGCCAAGGTGAAGCTGGAGCTGAACTTGGCAAGGGATGCAAAGCATATCAAGGACTTCTACAGGTATATTAGCTGGAAATGGAAGGTCAAAGCAAAACTGGTAGCAATGGACAAGGAAAAGACTCAACTACTTTTTTGCCTTAGTCTTCAATGGCAATCTCTTTCCACACCTCTTGAGTGGGTGGACAGCAGGATGGTGACTGGGGAAGGAAAGTCCCTCCCACTATGAGAAAGAAAAGATCGTGTTCATGACTACCTGAGGAAACTGAACAAAATAAGTCTATAGGACCCAGTGAGATTTATCCCAGAGTCCTGAGGGAATTGGCTGATATATCTCCATGATATCTGAGCAGTCAGGTGAAGTCCCAAGTGACTGGAAAAACGGAAACATTGCACCCATCTTTGAAAAGGGTAGAAAGGAGGATACTGGAAACTACTGCCCTGTCAGCCTCACCTCTGTGCCTGGGAAGATCATGGAACAGATCCTCGTAGAAGCTATGCTAAGGTACATGGAGGACAGGGAGGTGATTTGAGACAGCCAGCACAGCTTACCAAGGCAAGTCCTGTCTGACCAGCCTAGGGGCCTTCTGTGGTTGAGTGACTACATCACTGGACAAGGGGAGCCTATGGATGTCTCTGTCTGTGCTCCTGCAAGGCCTTCTACAGAGTCCCCCACAACATCCTTCTCTAAATTGAAGAGATAGGGATAGACTGTTGGGTAGATGAGGAGTTGGTTGGACAGTTATATCCAGGGAATTGTGGTCAACAGCTCAGAGTCCTGATGGACATCAGTGACAAGTGGTATCCCTTAAGGGTCCGTATGGGGACCAGTGTTATTTCATTTATTCCTCAGTGACACAAGGGGACTGAGTGCACCCCCAGCAGCTTTGCAGATGACACCAAACTGAGTGGTGCAGTTGACACTCCTGAAGGATGGGATGTCATCCAGGGGGACATGGACAAGCTCAAGAAGTGTGTTCATGGGACTCTTATGAGGGGTTTGGTAGGGCCAAGTGCAAAGTCCTGCACCTGGGCTGGGGTGAGTCAGTCAGTACAGGCTGGGGGATGAAGGGATTGAGAGCAGCTCTGCCAAGAAGAACTTTGGGGAACTGGTGGATGAGGGGCTGGGCATGAGCTGGCAATGTGCACCTGCAGCCCAGAAAGCCAAATGTGTTCTGGGCCACATCAAAAGGATCATGGTCAGCAGGTCAAGAGAGGTGGTTCTGCCCCTTTCTACTCCACTCTCATGAGATCCCACCTGGAATACTGCAGCTGTAGCTCTGTAGCCCTCAGCACAGGAAAGATATGGACCTGTTGGAGTAAGTCCAGAGGAGAGCCACAAAAATAATCAGAGGGATGGAGCACCTCTCCTCTGAGGAAAGGCTGAGAGAGTTGGGGTTGTTCAGCTTGGAAAAGAGAAGGCTCCAGGGAGATCTGATTTCAGCCTTTCAGGGCTGCAGAAGGTGATTATAAGACTGGGACAGAGTTTTTAACAGGGACATCCCTCCTTTCCAACAGGACAAGGAGGAATGGTTTTAAACTAAAAGAGGGTAGATTGGTATTAAATATAAGGAAGAAACTTTTTACAAGAAGGATGGTGAAAAACTGGCACAGGTTGTCCAGAAAGGAGGTGGATGCCTCATCCCTGGAAGCATTCAGGGTGATGTTGGATGGGACTCTGAGCAACCTGATCCAGTTGAAGATGCAGGAGGTTTGGACTAAATGACCTTTAAAGGTCCCATCCAACTCAAACTATTCTGTGATTCTATGAATAAGTGATAATATAATACAAATTTCTGACTGCATTATCTTGAATTTCAGATTCTTTCTGGATGAGGCTTTGGTCAGTATTTGCATTAAATGATTTCCTATAATTGCTGTCTGTCTGTCTTTTGAAGTAAACCATCTGCACCCACCAAGATGTGATTTAGTACTTAAAGGAGCCAAGAGCTTACATTTAGGATTTGGTCTCTTGTTTGGATACACATGTAGGCAGTAGGTTTTAAAGACCAAGTTGCCAAGAGTCCATTCTTTAATACCCCTGTCACCTTCAATGGCAGTGTGTACTCACTGGTATGATATTCAGAGATGTAAGAATAACCTCTCAGAAACTCTCTTGAGTCCCTGATTTGGTAAAGTGGTAAAGAAGTCATTGTGTCCATGCAGTCCATTTAAAGTTACTCTGTGGTGGTCTCCTGTAAGGCTATTTGCACAACAGAAATAAAGGCTATCTCCAGTTTTTCAGGTGACCATTGTGCTGAAGTCAGAACAGGCTACAAAATTGTTTTTGTTAAATTTAAATTTCCTGAGTTTAAATTCAAAAATAAATGCAGCTCGCTTTGGAATATATCTGAAAGCTTTTGTGCCTTCAGTACTAAGAAGATTTAATAATTAATCCAGTTACCCATCGCTGAGAAGGTATCATTTGACATTGCCTGCATTTGGTTCCTGAAATGGCTGATTAAATTCAAAACATGGCTTGCGTTTTTCTGATTGCACTCTTCAAAGGATGAATGATCAAGTACAAATAATTGCTGCTTGGGCCATGCCCACTATAAAAATGTGCCAAAGTACACATTAAAACAGGAGGAAGTTCCCGTGCTTCAAAGCAATTCCAGCTAGCAGCTCCTAGTCAGCTTCTGTGAAAGGGCTTTGCCTCCTGTTTGGCCAGTTCCGTTAGGGATTCAAAAACCTTTGGAAAAACAGAAGATATTTCAACAGTTGGTGTTCGTTGTTCTAAGATAGATTTGGATTCAATGACAGCGGTAGGTGAGTTCTCAAATTCAGACTTATTTGCATCAAATGCACTGTTATCTTAAGAACAGTTGTTGATTTGACCTTTTTCAACTATTTTTCTTAAAAGACTAGCTAAGAAAAATAGAAACATATGACCTGGAGTTTAATTTGAGATTTTTATCTCAAATGGCTCTTCTGCAATGGAAAGAGTTCTTTCAGGTGTAGCTATAAGTGGTGGAAAGCATCTTGGGTGTTTGTCACCTCCAGGGAGTGAGTTTATGTGAGTTAATATGGCAGGACAGCCTGCACTTGTGAGGTTAAAAATATTTGGTGTGTTCTACTGTTGCTGAGGGATTGTAGGTGAATGTGAGCATTAGGAGAGTATTTGAGAAACTGTGTGTAGGAAGTCTGCAAACAGCCTTTCCTGCAGTGCTGCAGGGCTTTTAAAAGCTCTTCTTTCTTTTTTTTTTGCTTTCAATACCGAAATGTAAACAGAGTAAAGTCAAGGCAAGATTAAATTGGGGTCACTTTTTTTTCTTAAGCTTTTCGTTTGCCAAGTCACCCAGTGACACAGTGTGTTTTACTTGTGCTAACCAGGTGGGCATTTCTGAAGCTTTGTGATACAGGGCTACAAGAGGAGAGAGGGGTTCCTGATGCTCCTGAGTATTTCTGAGGAAGTATGATGTAGCCATGTGAATTTTTCACTTAATTAAATTCCTGTTACTACTTTGTTTTGGTCATAGCAGTCTATACCACTTTAAATCACAAATTAAAGGAATGGTTTCAACTACTTTTTCAGATATCTCTACACAAACTGAATTACAATGGCAAATGCAAAAATAAGGTTGTGTAGTTGCTTTCACTTCTCAATTTTTGGACAATGTACACTTGGTAAAGTTGCCTCTGCAGAATACTTACCATTTAGAGCACTTTGTGTATGTTTGTGGGATTATATAATAGTTTCTTTCACAGTTTGTCACCTTTAAATTCGATCAGTGTGCATTGCTTTTGTTTTCTAGAACAATCCTCTGCAATTGAGTAATCAGAAATAAAAAGCAGTGGGGAGGGAAGATTGGGAGAAATAATGGGAGCATGTGTTGAGATCTCAGAAATTACCTGAAGTTCTGTTTTCTGTAGTAGTGCAGGGAAAGCAAAACCTGAATGGTTTCTTCAGAAAGATTCGGAAGGGGACACACCTTCACTTATCAGCTGGCCCTCCAGGTATCATAAAGCATAGCTGTGTGGCTAACAGTCAGACTACAAACCTCTTTCCTTCCCTTTACTGCCTTCGTTTAACACTTGCCCTTAATTTTCCTTTAACAGCAGCAAGTAAGAAGTGTGATTTCTTGTAGATAAACAGCTACTGAAACTTTTCTGAAGCATCTGCTTTTATTCTAACTTATAACCAGTTGGTATTCTGATGAAGAAGCACAAATGCCCCAAGCTTCTTCCACAGCTAGTGTAATTCTGACTTCCACTAGATTTTTTTAACTTCTTTTATCTCGTTTTGTGCTCTGCAAAACAGCATATTTTTATACTGTACACCATTCCATCTTAGCATTCCCTACAATTAACTCCTTGAATTCCAAAGGAGATGGTACAAGAGAAGTAAAAATGAAAAATTACATGGAAAAATAATACAAGATCTTGATCAGAGCTACAGGCAGCTGCTTTCTCCTGCTTTGGTGACACATACAGTGAGCCCACCATGAAATGCATTGCAGGAAGACTCTTTTTCATGTTCCTGATTAAAGTAATTCTTATAACCCAGTACTAACATCAGTGTGGATGTTCTGGAGAATGCTTGGTACATGTGGTTCAAAGAATGCTTCTTCAGACTTAACAAACTTTATATGTTTAAGTAACTTAGAGAAGTTTCCCTGATAAGTGCATCAACCTTCAGAGGTAAGAAGCACCAAAATATTAGAAAGATTGGTGTTTCAGATAAATATGGATTTCCCAAATTATTCTCTCAGATAATTTGCTTGCTTTTTTTTTCCCTAAATCTTACTTCTTTTTTTTTTGTTGTTGTTCTTAATGATGTAAATTCCAAAAAGTCTGTTGGTAGCAAGCCTGGCATTGCACGTACTTTCAACTGGATTACTTACTTTCAAACAGAGAGTTAATTTCCTAGCTTGAGTTTTTCCTCTTTCCTCACAATTACAATGATTTTTTACACCCATTTGGGAGGGGAGGAAGTACAGAGCTTTCGTTTTTGATATTCTGTGTGCATTATCTACAGACGCTTGCCCTGTAAGCTGTCAGAGCCTCAGCAAGGCTGTAAAAGTGCTGGAGAGCTTTAACTGCAGTGATAGCCCCAGAGCAAAGGCTGCCTCTGGCTGCACGTTTTTGCCTCCCTTTGTGCTGCTGTATTCAGTTTATAGAGGTTAAATAAAACTGTTTTGCATGGATGTTGCACAAGTCCAGAGGTGTTTCTAGGAAACACACTGAAGTAAGGTAACTTTTGGAACATTCCTGCAAGTTTTGCATGTTAGAATGTGAGGAAACATTTTAAAACAGAACGCCTGTTTCGGTTTTTAAATGCCTTTTTTCCTGCAAGCTCTCTGAAGAGCAACAGCCATGCCATGGTTTCGCTTTCGGATTTAGGACTTGACCTTTCAACATGTTTTCTCACTGAAACAGGTTACACTACATGTGACATTTCAGATATCTTAAATGATACACAAGAGCACAAGTAAACCGGTCTCTGGCAAAATATCTGAAAGGCTAGGTGGAGATAGCATGTTTTTTCATCCCTTTCCCCAGTGCAACATCTTGGTATGATGTAAGCTGCCCAGTGTTTAGACATCTTGAAATACCTGACTGCAAGTGCCAGTAGAATTTGCAATTTCAGGCTGAACCCAACACTTTGATAATATAGAAAGCAGTTTTGATCATCTTGTTTGTTTGAGACTATGGCTATGTGCTGTTTGACAAACACATTTGTGGTCTCATGAGAACATCCTGTATGTTTTCAGAGCTTGCACAGTTACCTTCTCAGGAGTCGTGCATGTCCAAGGGCCTGTGAATCACTTGAGTGGTTTTGAGCAATCTTACTGCTAAGATTTGGGGGGAGAAAGGGGTTGCATTGTAAGATCGCTTTCTTTTATGTATTGTTTTTTATTTTACTTCAATGTTGCTGTCTGTACCCACAGTAGGTGTCTGTGTTCCTTTCCAGATTGGGTATTGCTGTTCACAGCTTTAATCCTTTTTCTTTCTTAAAGAGTAAAAGTTAGAGAGAAATTGGTGAAAGAGGAAAGTGCTCGTGGAAGCCCTGAACTTGTCACAGACACAGTATCTCAGAGAAAATCCCATCCATTGCCAGCCCACTACATGCCTCTTCAGACAGAAACGTCTGCCTTTGATAGGGTTGTAAATCAGCCTGTCAGTTCCATCCGCCAACCAATCCATGGCTATGTTCAGCCTGCTGGCATTGCTCACACAGCTCAGCTGATGGCAGAAGAACCAGCAAACACCTCTGTTGGCAGCCTCCTCCCGCCAGACAATGTCAGCCTCGTAACAAAATCCCCAGCAGCCACTGCATCGGAGGGGGAAAAGAAAGAAGCATCTGGTTATGGGGCAAAGCCTGATGAAGACTCCTTGGAGGGTGAACAGGCTTCCAAAGGCAGAAGACCAATTCTGCCATCTGAGATTCGCAAGCAAGGGAAGAACCATGAAGGCCTCTTTGGAGGAGGAGAACTGGAGACCCCTGCGGGGAGTTCCTCCTTGGCAAGCAAGCCAAAAGTTAACTCAGAAGTGCAGAGGGAGCTGGAATGCAATAAGAGGCAGGTGCCTGAGCAGCAGTTTAAGAGTCCTGACAACATAGAAAGGAGTGAAGCTGTTATGTACATACAGAGTGGATCTGTATTGCAGCCTGACAAGGCAAAGGCTCCTGTCTGGAAAGTGTCAACAACAAAGCATAAGGTCCTGACTCGCTCCATGTCTGACTATACTGTGACTACTAAGCTAGAACCTTTTAAAAGCAAGGAGAGCATGGAAGCAAATCCACCAAACGGTGAGATTGGCATGGTTGACACAAAAGTCTCTGTTGCCCAGCTCCGTAATGTCTTTCTGGAGACTGCTAATGCCAACAAGAAAACGGAACTGTAGGTGACATTTCACTCGTATTTTCGTGTGAAACTTGCACGTCCTTGGCAAAATTACACCCACTCAACAGCAGTTGTTTTTCAGCACTTAAAGCACACGGCTTAGCTCTCACCAGTGTGTACTGGAGGCTGAGATGGTTTGAATCCCGCTTTTGTGCTTCTGCTTGCTAGTGCAAGTTGTGATGTGGGGTAGCTGGAATGTGTTCGTCTGCGCATGGTACCGGAGGAGCATGCAGAGTGGTCTCTGGGGAGTTGTTGAGATGCTTACATCTATGCTTTACTTCTCTCTCCTATTTTCTTTCCTATACGCTCTCTATCGTGCGATTTGAAAGTGAATCTCGGTTTGAGATGTCAACAGCAGGTAGTACTGTGTCTGCCAATGGGGACCGTGAAAGAGGGCCACGAAAGGCCAGGCGCTATTTTACTCCTGGTGAAAATAGAAAGACTTCTGAGAGATTTAAAACTCAACCTATAACATCAGCAGAACGAAAGGAGACAGATAGGTAGGCACGTACGTAGCTCTGTGTGGCATTCTGGTGCAGCTAGACATTAACAAGCTTGTGAAAAGATTTGTTCGTTTATTAGAATAAACAGTTTGCAAGGTTGTTGTTTCACTTTAAAAACAAGCAAATATTTATTATAGCTTCTTCTGAAATGAAACCCCAAACACCCCCCAACAAAACCAATTTGTTGCAAATTTGAAATAGTAAACAGTGAAGCATCATAAAGTACTGTAGCTGTCTGGTTCTAGTGTTAAATGCTTTTGGTTTTATATAAAGTGTTTCCTTTCCATCTACTCTGCTTTATCATTTACTCTCTTTATAAACCACCAAAGCTACCTACTTTATGTTAAAAGAGCTGGCAGCAAATCTTAGATTTTATTTTCTGCAAGATGAACTAGAAATAATATTCCTTTACTGTATTTAAGTTTGGCTGCAATTGCTTGCCTCTATGCTTTATTAAAGGATGTTCCCAAGTGGACACTGCTGAAACTTGAAAAACAGATAAATTCTCCCACTCTTAAGACTTTGAGGTCCTGCTACTTCAGACTGAATTTGAATTTCATTTTTGGTGTCTTGTTTCAAACTAACTTTTTCTGTTTGATAATTTTTCACCAGGTCAATTTTGTGTGCAGAAATACCAACTGCTGACGGTATGTTGCTGTACTGTTTCCTAAGGAAGATATGGGATCTAATGTGTTTTATTTTATTTTAACTGAAGAACTGTTTGATAATGCAAACAAAATCCATGTGAAAATATCTTTACCTGTGATGTAGTTGAAGTACCCCTTTTCCTTGGGCCATGTCTACTACAGACTTGATTTCAAACTCATTTAAGTCCAAAAGTCTGTCTGTGGATACCAAACTTCAAATGGGAGTCAAGCAGAGAATGGCTTGAAACTTTTCAATATAGCTGGGGTTGGGTATTTTTCTAATTTAAACAATAAATAAGCTAGTTGTTGGGAAAAAAAATTTAATCATTGGTCAGTTTTAATCAGTGGTCTAGGACTAATTTTAAAAAAGCCTTTAGTATAATGTGAATCTGATGTTGCTAAACTTGTTTTCTGGCTAAGGAAGTTGCAAAATGCAGGTTATTAAATTACAGAATTCAGTCTGCCATCTTGCTTCTCTTTCCCTCTTGTCACCCTTGGCAAGTCTGGCACAAATTAAGTAGGTAATCTCATGAGTAGCTATATTTAGATTTAATGCCTTATGCTATTTGAAAGCTGATACTCCTTGCAGGTCTGAGATGTTGGCTCTTGGATCGGGAGGATGCTGATTTCAGCTCCTGAGGATACCAGTTGAGCCTCTGAGAAATGGGGGCACAAGGTGGCAATCAGAATGGTCAGCTAGTAGAAAACAGATGTTCCATACTGTTCACTGAGCCTTAAGACAGTCTTTCAGTGAAATTATTTTCTTAGTCTGTGTGTTATCATAGACTGATGCAATAGGTTTGAATGTTCATAAAAGGTTGTTTAGATAGCTGGGAAGGACATGAATTGTCCTGAAGACAAGTCTTTTGTTTGCAAATCTTGTCAAGAATTTTCATTTAATGCAATACATGTAAAAACAGGTAAAGCTTACACAACTGGGTTCGGGATAAGTTTTTTGTTAAATGGGAGAAACAGCCAGCTTATTTGCTGGTTTTTAATCATTCACTTAAAAAAAAAACAAACCCATTACACTTAATATGAGCTTGATTCATTATGTTCAGCCTTCTTTTTTTTTCCTTTGTGTAGATGAAGAAAAATTGGATGACCGAGCCAAACTAAGCGTAGCTGCAAAGAGACTGCTTTTTAGAGTGAGTATTTAATTTTCTAAACAGGAGGCTGAATTAAACATTTCGTATACAAGATGATGAAGAACCCAGAGTGCATTAGAATGAAGTATAATGCAGTTAACCAAGTCCAAGCTTCATAACTTTTGTTTTTTACTTCATCCCCTACCTACACGTCTGACCTGTTGCTCTTAAGCCTTCTTTAAGGATGTCATTTAGAGAGAAGCGTGTGGTTGGTTTTAACTCCATGGTGCATACTGTGCAATTGCATCCTGCTTCTAATTCAGAGATGGGCATTTGGGAACTTCACTGCTCTGCCTGCAAGAAAGCTAAGAAGAAAGTATTGCTTCAGAACTTTTCTTCCATGGTTCTAAATATGACATATGTCCTCTTAGGAAATGGAAAAATCATTCGAAATGAAAAATATTCCCAAACCACCTACAAGGAGTTCAGCAGTGGAGAGAAGGCTGCGGCGTTTGCAGGATAGATCTCACACACAGCCCATTACCAGTGAGGAGGTGGTCATTGCAGCTACGTAAGTCCTGTGCATGTGTTGCCTCCAACTCCTGCTTTCAAATCTGGGAATAAGTTCCATATCTCTGGTGCCTATAACTCTGTAGTGAGGAAAACATTTATTGCTAAGGGCCTTGAGAACCTCAGGGGAAACTATATTGAGATTCCTTTTGAAATGTAGAGGCACTAGTAAAGCATAACTTGTATGAACTGTAATTTGGCAGAAAGTTTAGGAACCTGTGGATTAGGTAAACGAGATTAATCATAGCAGCATTGTTTCATAACTCAAATGAAAAAGATAGTTTGCACTGAGGGAAATCTGCACAATTTCTTATGGAATGTATGTGTATTGGGGAAAACCTTTTACACTCTGAGATCTCAAAGGTACTTTTTGGAAATGCTTTTCTTGCACTCTGGTCATATATCATGACGTTTTCCTGAAAAAGGGAAAATAATTTTGGGGGGAAATTAAACAAAGGTGAATGGATGTTCATCTAATGGCCAGCTGAAAGGTAGCTTACTTGATGAGTTATTTATAACTTCAAGAGACAGCCACTTTGCTCCTCTAGGTTTTTAGTTCTTTCAGAGTATTTGGCATTATTTTGCAAATGTCACAGGAGATAACTCAGTTAATTAAAATTCATTGCTGTTTGGTTTTTTTTTCTGTTTTGTTTTGGTTTGGTCTTTTCTGTAGTTAACACTTAATGTATTGCTTTTCTTAATGCTTTTTTCTTCTCTCTCCCTGTGAATTTTCCCTCCTTGGCAATTCTTTTAAAGTGAAACTACCCCTGCTTCACGTTCTGTGAATACCCACACAGTAGTGACCAGAGTACCTAGTCCCACTGTAGTTAAGAGCACTGTACAACCTACCAGGTACTGGGGGGGTAAACATGCATGTTACATGGAGCACAAGATTCCTCAATAGCAGATGCATCTTTAAAGCCTTGAATGCCTTTTCAATGTGTCGAGTCAATACTTGTTTCAAGAACATTTAAAACATTTGTCAACTTCATTTATGTTTGCATGATAAAGCAATGCAGCCTTTTTTTTTTTTTTTCAAGTATTTTTTTTCAGGACCCTTCTAACCACACTCACCTGTTCTAGAAGCACATTCTTCTTGTGAAAGAAATTAATTTGCATGTGAGCAAACCTAGCAGAACCGTCTTTGCTCTTGTAGTTTTTTTAATATGGTAATGTCATCCTGAGCTGAAAATAACAAAGCTGAGTGCTTGATTTCACAAGGAGTACGTCCTTTGTCTGTCTCTACATATATTTCTTTTAGCTTGCAAAATTAAAGGAAATATAAGAAATTGCACCACCTATAGGTAAAGCTGCAGAATACTGTTTGCCTGTTCTGAATGAGAGAATTTTAGCAGAGACTGTGATAGAAAAAAAAGTAATTAGAGAATACTACTAATTCTGTAAATGTGGAAGAAGTTGAACAATAAAATCTTTTATTTTAAAGATGAATAAAATACATTATTGTAGAGACAAATGCAGTTACAGCTTTTATGAATGAATATGTCTGCCTTCAGCATTGGTCAAACAATCTTCAAAATCAATGAACTGTGTTTCAAAACTACTTTTTGATATTGATTTATCTCAAATAATTCAAAACAAAAGACAGTCTGAACTCTGTTCCACTTCAGATTATAAGAGGCATTGCAATTTATTCTAACTTAAAAACAGCACTAGCTTGGAGTTTAGGTCTTTTAAATGTTTTTATCGTATACAGTCAACAAATTGCTTTCAATAAAATTGAACTTCTTATAAATTGCACTGTAGGACTTGAGTTTGTTCTACAGCAGGCATCTTAAATGTCTCTCCATGGCTGTACACTCTGGATAAAGAGATTGTCTGTAAAATCTCTCTTCAATCTTGAGTTCCCTTTTAAAAAAAAATGTTGTGTCCTAATCAAATGAATCTATGAATGAAAATTTAACTTTCTTTTAAATCTTCAGCTCTTGAATTAGAATTCATCATGCCAATGTTGAACCACTGCATACCCACTTAGGCTGCTATATTACATTGGCTATTGTGCTTCACATGCAGATCTTCTGCTTCTATCAGGTTGAGATTTTAAAACTGCACAGCAGCTTCTTAAAAACTAATTTCCAGTTCTGCTTCTTCAGCTTGCAGGCATCAGCACACCAAAAAATTTTAGCTAAAGAGGAGATAAGAGCAGCCAAAGAGGCGATGGGGCAAGATCAGTCTGATGAACCAGATTCTTCCACCTTAAGTTTGGCAGAAAAGATGGCTTTGTTTAACAAACTGTCTCAGCCTGTCTCCAGGGCCATCTCCACAAGGAATAGAGGAGATATGAGGCACAGGAGAATGAATGCTCGTTACCAGACTCAGCCAGTCACTCTTGGAGAAGTTGAGCAGGTAAGTGCCATTATAGCTCTTCTGCATTTCGTTTTATTGGAGAAAACAGCTTCAGTGTAAGATACCATAAAGGCTGGCTTTTCCTTTGCTCTGAGCTGCACACAGAGGAAAAATTTTGTCAGGAAGAAGCCTTCTGACACTGAGGAACAACATCCCCTAAAAATGTTCTAATTTTTTGGTATGGTTTTCTTCTTTTTTTAAGTAATTTGAGAGTACATCGACTTCCTGCCTAGTGCAATTTGTACCTTTCACAGCATGTGTCATTTCCACTAGGGTATTACATGTCTTCTAAAAGTAAATTCCTGATCAAAGGGGTAAAAACTGTGACATGCATCATTTTGCTTTAGGTGTATTTTCAGGGAACTTTGGAGCTTTGTCACATGCAATTTTCAGGCTCTTTCCTGAAAGTGAAATATATTTCCATCATTAATAAGGACATATTTTGTAATTTTCCTCTGGGAGGAGGCATTGATTTTTGTCTGTATTTTTTTCCCTAAAAGCAGAATACTTTTGGAATTCAGGAAGTCAAAGAGAAATTATTTAATGTGTGCAGTGAAATTGGGCTTCCTGTTCTGGAATACTTCATCTAATTGGAACTGGAAAGGAATGCCTTTTTAGTGAAGGCTGAGCATAAGATGGCCCAGAAGTGGTCTTTCAGAGCTGTTCACAATAGCAGAAACAGCAGTCCCTTAGCATTACATCTTTAAAAGAAGTCACTTTAACGGTGAAGCACAACTTCCATGCATGTTGTATTTCTAGGGATTTTGATAAATGAGTGTTAGAAAGTTCCTACCCTTTTCTTTCTATATGCTTTATTCATGATTATACATTTTTCATATTATAATAATAGAATAATGAGAAGGCAGAATTTCTCAAAACATATTGGTGCAAAGCTGTGCAGATTATAATTGTACTTTATGCCTTCTTCGTTTACACATGAAGAAGTAATAAATGCTTGACAGATTTATTTAAGCAAGATTTCCAGACCTTACGTTGTCCTTTCTCCATTCACGTTCCACATGCCAATCACTGTCACAGCCTGGCCACTTTAATGATTGTGTCACTGACTTGTTAGGGGGCCAGGAAGGTGATGAACAGAAAAGGGCTGAAGCAGATGGGAAAGAAATTACTGTCACATTACTTTGTCAGACTTACAGAACAAACGTGTTTTCCAAGCAAGGAAAATCAGAGGAAGCATGTTTTGTCATCTCTTTCTGAACCTAGAAAAAGAAATCAGAGTTGATTCAAAAACAAGCTCAAATGGGAGTGTATTTTTCAAAAAGATTTTCTATAGTGAACTGTTCATTTGCAGTGTTGGAGGTTTTGAGATGCAGGTATGGCTTTTCTAGGAAAAAGCAAAAGAGAGCTATCAAGACAGATAAGTAGAGGTCATATTCCCAAAATGCATATTTGAAAATGTAAATATCTTGTAATTAAAACTTAAGTCACTTTTCTGATCTCCTCTAAATTTCTAATTCTGATAGATGCAATGGAAAAAAAATAAACTGGTAACTATTTTCTTCATCTTGCTTTGGAATCTTTGAGCTAACAAAGTAGTCTTTGCTCTGCTTTCCTGTTTGCTTAATGAATGACTGTGTTGTCCGTGTTTTATGGCATCTGCATGCGCATTTTAAGTTCTGAGCTGACTCCCTCCTACTGGTGTGATCTTGTCTGTCCTTTTGCATGCTGTTCACTACCTCTGCAGTTTAAGAAAACAACAAAAAAACCCTCTCCAGATGTGTATGAGGCATGTTTGTCACTCTCTTTCATAGATTTTTTCTCCTGTGGAGAAGATAAAGCAAAGCTCTGCATTTCAGGAAAAAAAAAAAGCTTCTTAACTGTATTTAGGAAAATTTTACAAAATTATTATGTTAGAAGAGTAGAAAAGATAATTGTTCCCCTGTGGGGGCTCGCAAAACAAATTTGGAAGTATTTTTAATATGCGTCTTAGGTTCAAATAGTTTGCTCATGACAGCCAGTGTTTATATTTGAAAAAGTCCTGCATGAAGATGATTTATGTGTCAGGAGCATCAGGAGCTCTGCCCTGGGTTAGGACAGCACAGAACAGTCTCTCCCTGGCGCTGAGCAGACACCAGAGCTGGGAGCTGCAGAACTGTGTAAGAGCAGAGCTGTGCCAAAGCTAATGAGTCCTGCTGAGAGGCAAAGTTGATTAGCCTGGGCACATGGCATGGCATCTGGAACCTGAACTCATCCTACCCCCAGTGCTGCAGGTCCTGAGCCCTGACACAATGTCGTGTTGCATGTTCCACACATACCCCTTTTTACTAAAGGTGTTGCTGTTCACATGCAGTTGTTTCTACCTTGGGTGCAATAACCCATCTGCAGATAAATTACGAGGGCATTGTTGCTTTCCTTACCTGTTTCTAATCTATCCTGATAGAGTGCAATATTTGTATGAAAACATACCTTTGAAGAACTGACGTGATTAGACCGGTTTTTGGAATTGATAATTTCAGAGCTTGGAAATCCTATTTGTTTTTTGGGTTTTGGGGTTGTCTGTTTGTTTGTTTTTCTTTCTTCATAGGTTCAAAATGAAAGCGGAAAAATCGCTCCCCTGCCAAGTGCAGTTGCAACATCGGTGTCAGCGATGGCCTCAGCCCTTGCTCCACTGCTGGGGGACCTGTCTGGGAAGGCAGGGGCTGATGGAAGTGTGGGAGCTGCCTCCAGGTTCCACCCCGCAGCAGAGAACTCAGATTTGGCAGCAAAACGCACACAGAAGTCAGAACAGTGGCAGCCCTTGGTGGAAACACTAGAAAGCAGAAGAGCATCAAAGAAACATGAGGAAGAAAGGAAGAAGTTTCTAGCCCATGAAGCTAATGAAATTAAAAAGTACAGCTCCTTTGAGGAACAAACCACACATCCTGTTCCTGAAAAAACAGGAGAGCACCATAAAGACACAGCATACAGCTTCCTGAGGAAGGGCAGCTTGGAACTGTTTAGTTCACAAGCACTTTTTCAGCCTCTTGAACAGAAGGAAACCGATACTGGCATGCAAGGTAAATGGGAAGTGAAAAAAGGCCAGTCCTTTGAAGAAAAGATGGATTTGGAAAGTGTTATGAAAAGCAAGACTTGGCAAAGAGGTGTGGTAATTACTTGCTGTTGGTGTAGCGTCATTCAGCCAATGTTGTTTCAAGCTTTATCGAGGCTGGTTATGTTTCCTTTTTCTAGCACTGCTTACAAGTAGAGAAATACCTGTGAAGTATTAAATTTTACAAATGCAGGGTTTTTGGTTTTTTTTCCAAATTTTCAGTCTTTAAAGATGGCTCAGTTTTTTTCAGATTTATTTACTTTGAAAGAAGTAGTATTATATGCTGAAGCTAAGGTTTATTCTTTCTTTTTTTGCCCTTTCCCCTACCCTCCAAAATTCTGAACAGACTAAACTTGCTGCTCTGGGTCAAGTATCTGCCCTTAAGTTTTGCCTTATTGTGCATATGTAGTTATGCATTACTTACATATCTGCATGCATAACTAGTAGTGGATAATTTTCAGATAATTAATTTTGCAAAACTAACATTATTTTCTCTTTAATGTGGTGAGGAAATACAAACCAAGAAATTCTCAGAGCAATTATGTTTTGATATGCACAGCATAATTTAAACTTAGAAAATAAACTTGCCCATCTTTAAATAAAGTACTTTGCCAATAACACTGGATTTGGTGATTGCATAAGTCCTTCTATTCTGCTGAATTTAGAAGGATGTTGTATTACTTTTCTCTTTTATTATGATGGGTGACAGGATCACGGTATCCTGTAGCACTAAAAGCATTTTTGTGTTCATCCTGTGAAGTTCATTTATTTTGAATTTAATGGCCTTCACACAGGCATAGAGAGGAAGGTACAGTTCTGCCTGTATTCCTCTAAAGCAGTATCCATTCTATCCAATTAGCCTTTGATGACTGCAGGGGAGCTGGAGACTGGGATATAATAGGAGCAGTCATGTATCAGAGGGGTGTTGTGTTACAGAATTTCAAAAAGAAAAATGAAGATCACTTATATTTCTTTAAGGATAACTGTAACAGTGCATTTATCTTTCATCAAGGCAGTTTTTCCTGTGGTTTAATTGCTGCTTGAAAAAACAAACCCCAAAAAGCCCCCAGCACCCCCCCAGAAAATAATACCACTATTAAGCTATTAAATGTCCTCCTAGTATGCTACTCAAGCATTAAGCTGCTTTACCAAATAGTTAATTTCTTGTTTAAGTTTTGTCTGCTTCTCTTCCCATGCTCTTTGTTCCCTCTCACTTTCATCTGTCCATTTTCCTGTTGGTGTGATGGGAGCTGCAGTTTGTGCCTCATCCATGAGAAGCTCAAAATTGTGTCTTGAACATAATATTCTGTGGCTTCATGTGAACATCAGTCACAAATGGCTAGTCCCTGCAGCAAATAATACTGCACAATTAATCTTTGTGCTCTAGCTCAGCGAGAAGTTTTTCCCTGTTAGAATGGTATGTGATGTGAATGTTTAAAATACAGATTTGCCTCTTTAGTGTTGGCAATGTGAAGTCTCTTTGAGAATAGAACTAATTCAGCACTTCTCTTTTGAATGGGCAGACCATGCTGAGCCTTCTTCTGAACTCACCAGCACATCAGCCATGAGGACAGTTTCACAAACTGCAGCTGCGGCATCCTGTAGACTGCAGGAGCTCTCTGAACAATTGGAAGGCAAATTTTATAAGAATTCCTGTGAGATGTTTTCCATGGGAGAGAGCAAAGCACAAACAGCTGAGGATGTTCTTGATAATTCCAGCAAAACGATGTCAATTAAGGAAAGGTACTTAAATTACTTAAATGCCTCTTTCTTTTTTTTAATGATCCCTATAAATACAGTTATTATATTGATGATGGTATAAAAAGAATCTTTAAAACTGTTTCTAAAGAGCTAAGTAGTGATTATTAGGCTTTATTATTACTAACAGCAGAAACATGCAGCTAATCTGCCTGACATGCTTATAAAGCAGATGATGATGGTGAATGAGGATTACCATTCAAGAGAACATAATAACCTGATTTTGAAAGAGACACCTGAATAATCAATTAGTATTTCAGAAAATTAAAGTTGGAAAAAATGCATGTTCTAATTACATTTATACTCATGTACTCAATATACTTCTCCAGGTTCTGCTTTCAGTTTCAACAGGTATAAAGTGATTCTGATTTATTTTAATAACCATTTCTTGTTTGTCTGTGGGAGTCTCTTAGTTAAGATAAGTAGAGGGAGTCACAGACACTCTGATATTGCCCCCTCTAATTCAGAAATACATGGTTGTCACTTTGACTTCTCAGAACTTACTGTAGGGATTTTAAAAGGATTGGACAGGTTTGTAGTGGTACTAGAAATACTTTTTTCAGCTCAAGATCATTCTGACCTGAAATAAAATGTTAAGTCCTGCACTTGTGCAGAGAGTAGGAGTTCAGGGTTGAAGCTCCTGTAGCTGCTGTAGCACTTCTAAAAGTTTTTTCTAAGTTAGTTAAAACTCTGAGAGTATAAAATCAGTCCCAAACTGGTAGCAGTCCAATGAGAAGAATTACAAAATTATTTGCTTCAGGTTGACAAATAGGCCTAGTTTTACTTCAGTTTTTCTGAAGTGAAAGCAAAACCAGTAAATGAAAATAGCTGCCTGATTAAAATTTCTCTGTGTAAAAGTATTCCCTCACTTGGTGAGGTGGGTGTCATATTGGGCATTCTGAACCTTTTTTTTAAACATGATTCCACAGTATGCTCCCCAAATTCCTGTGTTTCTAGGAGGTATGTGAGTCATTCTCATTTACAGAGCATCCCCACTCCCTGTCATCCCCTTTACACAAGGGAGTCCAGGGGTAGCTACAGCAGCTGTACAGTCTTAGTGCCCATTCTGAAGGATGTACTTACCTTTTACAGTTTGCTGTTGTTGTTTTGTTTAAAGCAACTTTCATCCCTCTCCTGTAAATACATCAATTGTCTTGGCAGATAAGGTCTAAGACCAGTACCTTCTGGTTTATAGGTGGTAAATGATCTACCATGGTGATCCTGGTGGGGAGAAGGAGGTTGGAGGGGAGGGAAGATCCAAGTATTAGCAGCTGTTTCAGCCCTAACTTTATTGCCTCAGCTGAGCTGATCTGTTGAGGAAGTGAAGGCTGTCAGTCACACAATCAGGGATCATTTTCATTAGGATTCCAAGGCTGTCTACTCAGTCCCAGAGCTGACAAAAAAAATACCTGCTGTCTTGTCAGGAATTTGTATACCCTGATTCCACAAACATCTGTAAATGACTGAGCTGGTATCAAAATGTTTTAGCCTTCCAAAATACCACAGTAGTCTACTTCTTGTCCCAGAATTAAAAGACTACAACCAGTAAGTTTCTTTTGCTTGGCTGTAGTTGATGCCAAGTATTCATAAACATCAAAGAACATTTCTGCTAAAGATTAACTATTACACTTTGATTTTTTTTTCCTTTTACATTCACTAACTTCATCTTCCCATCGAGTGGATTTTTCTGGCTGTGTCAGACATTCTTTCACCTTATGGAAGAACAACTTTTCCACACATGCAATGGTATTTGGGCAGGATGCATGAATGCTGGTCTGGATGAAAGTGATTTTCCACAAAGACTTGCTTCACTGAACTAATATTATCCTTGTAGAATGAGTGTATGGCTGGCATTTTCCGAATTACCTATATTATATGGAAGAATGAAAATCATGTTTTTTCAAGGAGGAAAGGCACTGATACTCTCTTCTCCAGTCTTTGTGCATTTATGGAGACCAAAAGCCATCCTGTCAGCTCTGCTATAGAAGTCAGCTGCATGCCATGATCACCATTTAAAAAAGCTAGAGATGATTAATTTCTGGTGAACCTCTTACCATCATTCTCACCTTCTCAGGACAAATCTAGCCTAAACTTAGTTTTCAATGTTTTTTGATGTACGGATGCCTGGGCAATACTTTCTTGTGCAGTCTGGTCCCCACTCTATTGAATTTATGCACTCTTTTAACAGTCAGCTTCCTTTTTGTAGTTACATATCTCATATTGCCCTTCAGGATTTATGATTTATCTGAAAAGAACTGGTCAAGTGCAGCCAATGGAGTACATGTGAAAACCAAGCTTGTGTCCAGTTTATTCTAGCTCAAGGAGAAGACTAGCAACTAAGATACTCAAATGTTGCCACAGAAAAAAGATGTGCCATTTTGCACATTTTTACCAGGATTTTTGCCAAGTCCTTTCATGCAACTCTCTTTGTTTAGGCAAAACTATTGTTCAAATCTTGATTCTGTTTCCCTTCAGTATTCACTACCCAACATTTTACCTTCAGCTCTGAAACGTTTTGCTTTGAGGCCACCCTGACACCTCTGGCATGAGGATCATTCTGTCTTGATGTCACACACTCTGTCTCAGTAGCAGGTGAAAGAAGGATGCAGAGCAAGCTGTCAAAGATGGGCAGACACACGAAAAGCTTTTTTCTTTCAAGAAAAGGGTATAACTTATTTTCTTCAGATTGCAAAAGGAACTTTTGGAGGCAAAAGCAGTGTGACTAAACTGTGAAAGTGAATAATGAATGACTATTCATTATTTATCAAAAGTGGAAAACTAGAGGTATGCAGTGAAACTAGTAAGCTGCAGGCCTTAAACAAATCTGAGGGTTAGACCTAATACTTGCCTTATTTTCTAAGACTTTCCAAAGAATCAACTGCTGCCTACTTTAAGTTAAGCTGCTGAGCTGGTAGGCTTGCTTTCAGAAGCCAATCCAGTAGTTCCTGCATCGTTATTCATTCAAAAGGGTGCCCTCCATTCAGTTGTTGCTGAGTCAGGGCAGTCTGACTTTATTGCCACTTTCATTGTTTGAAAGAAATGCATGGCTTTAGGTTTTACACAGCAGTGAAGTTTTTATTGGCATACAGAGCATATATGTTTCTTCTAAGTGGTGATTTCATTGCTCAAAACAGACAAATGTGTGTTCTCACTTGTAGGAGTAAGTTGTTTCATTACACATACCAGTGAGGAATGGAGGGCTGGTATGAATCCATCCTTATAGCAGAGAGGAAAGCAAAGTCTCCAGAGACACAGAAGTATTCTTAGAATTATAGATTTTTCTCTTCCTGATCAAGCAGGCTGTTTGGTCTAGAACAAATACCTTGCAGTAATGATAGCTTAAAAAAAAACCTAAACGAAACAACTTTTTTTCCCCCTGCCTGCTATGCTGAGCACCTGTAGACATTTTTAAAAACAAACCCAGCTTAGACCAAAGCTGACCAATATGCCTTCCAACTTCAATTATCACAGATCATTTCTGAGCAAAACTGACATGAGAGGACAGAGCTACTGAAGAGAATTCATTGCATGGTGGCAATTCAGTCCCATCTTGGTCTCCTCCACAGTTTCACACATGCATGGATGCACTCCAGAAGATTAGTTCTGTGCAGTGAAATCTTGTGTCCTTTCTGGAAACAATGACCATGACCTCAGCTCCTTATTGTGAGTCCTTCTCACCCCTACTCATCCCGTGCTGTGAGGTATGAAGCAACCAGGCAATGTGAAGCCTGCAGCACTGCCTGTCTGGGCAGGAAGAGAGGAAATAACTGCATTCTTGGACACTAACATCCTTACTGCCATTGTATTCTGTGGATTTACTGTTTTCTGCATTCTTAGTTTTTCTCAAATGACTGCTTTAAGCCCAGCTGATCATCCCCAAATAGGTCAGTAGCATGGTTGCACCCCCTGGATTTTTGCAGGAAGTAGCTGCCTGAAACTTGGCTTCTGACTAGAGTTCTTTGGTTCTACCCTTTCCTTCTCCTCAATTTCTACACAGGATTTGCTGTGAGGGTAACATGAATCACATCTCTAAAAAAGAATTTCCATATCTTGTGGTCAGAATAGGTTTAACTACTGAACCTGTTCAATTATTATTAGGGTTAAGGGTTTTGTATAATTCTTACTGAAATGACCTAGATTTAAAAAAGCTATGTTATAAGATCTAATTCAACTAAAAGTTATTTAGTGGACTGATGCAACTGTTAGCACAAATGCTGCAAATACACGTTTTATGGATTACTAAGAATGATTTCTGAAAGGTAGAAAATTCATACAAATGTTAATTTCTGAGGAAGGTAAACTGAAGATCATCATGCCTGTGTAAACTTCATACTCCTGACTGACTTTCCCTATCCCCAAATCTAGTCACCTCAGGGTTTGTAGGGACAAATATAGTTCTAGCAAAATAAATCTCCATGTTGTCCCCAGTGCAGCCAGTCAGTGTCCCGTTGTGCTATATTCAGAATTCTATTCAAGATTAAGAAACAGTGCTTTGAAAAAAATCCCACTTCCTGAGATAAATGGTAATCCACATTTTAAATATAAGACCTCCTTTAAACAATTTGGATCTTGCTGATAGATCTCACAGCTGTAGGGTAGTTAACAGCAAGTTGTTAGTGCATTGGTGCTGCTGATTTGTGTCACAGCAATGCCTGAGCTAAGCAAGGAGATACTAAGTGATCCCAGGGAGTCTAATAAGTAACCTTAGTCCCCGGAGTTGCAGTGAAAGCAGTAACTTCAGAATTGTCCTTTGATGTGCGTGATGAGACCTAATTGGTGTGTGCCTGCTGAACAGACCTCTTTCTTCTTGGGCTTTAAAGAAAGTAATTTTTAAAGTATTTTTTTAATGAGTACACTGAAGACCAAAGGTAGGATACATATTCTTCTTAACTTTGGACATCTGCAGGATAAGTATCCATAGCTAAGCTAGTCACTCACTGTGCCTTAGTGACAGAATGGAGGGAAAAAAGCAGTTATTAATCTAACCTTTTTATACATCTACTTTAGGATGATCTGCGTGGCACCCTGGTCTCCCTTGACTGTACTGGTAGTTCCACTGATAACAGAAAATAACTGGAGTGTCTGTTTCAGGTCTAAATGTCTGTGTTTTGACAGATGATTCCCATTGAACACGTACAATTAAGGTTTGGGGTTCATTTGTGAGCCTTGTATATGTGTATGAAATGTTAGTTAATGCTAGAAAACCTAATTCCAAATTATCTTGAATGCAGCACTGGTGAAACAGTAAGGATATCTTTTGAGGATAATGGGAAATACAGTGTTTGAAGCTACCTCTTGGCATGCTTTTCCTTCTAGGTTGGCATTGCTGAAGAAGAGTGGTGAAGAAGATTGGAAGAGCAGGCTCAGCAAAAAGCAGGAGTATGCAAAAGTGCCTGTCGCTGATCGTAGTGCGCAGATGCAAGAAGTTGAGCAGCTGTTGAAGAAGGTAACTCTGTCCCTGTTTGGAAAAATCATCTTGCTTGAAATGCTTTTGCTTTTTGAAGATGCATCCAGCTAGACAGGCATGCCTAATATTAGCTACTAGCTCCTGCTACTCCTCTTGTTGTCAGGCTGGTTTAAAAAACAATTCTCCCCAGTGTGAGAGAATATTTAGCAAGAATGACTTCACTGTCTTGGGACATATAATACTGGTTACAGTGTCTTCACATCGGGAGATAATGAACTAGTAAGTGGGTCTGTAAGGCTTCTGCAACATGTTCAGGTATTATGATTTAAGCCCTTTCTCGAACCCCTCTTCTCTGTCCCCCTTCTATGCCCCTGCATTGAAATTGCCTTGAGACTTAGTTCAGATGTTTTCTTATGTATGGGTGAGTTTGTAAAAATGTCACATTCCTAACACTTTGTTATCTCTGTGCATACACTGGGTTTTTGACTGGTGATTTTGGATCCTAGAGCCACTGAGGTAATGCAGATACTAGAGCCTTCATGAGCCATTTGGCTTTTGGTTATCTTGCATGATCTTTGCAGCTTGTGAATAGCCAAAACTGTCAGGACCAAGATTTTATCTGTCCTGTAGCAGTGAATACAGAGAGAGTAGAGGGTGTAGGTATAGAAAGATGTAGAGGAAAGGGAGATCCACATTGTTAGCACACTCTTGTTATGTCTATACATGAGGAAGTTATGCTGCCCAGCAGGAGTGGATCTGTAAATCAGAATGATTATTGCTGGGGACCTGCTAATGGTGCCATACTTGCTTGTTTTGGTTCAGTGAAATTTTGCTTCAGGCTAAATTTAGCTTGGTCCTGTGGCCTGACTGCCTTTAGCAGCAGTGGTGTTACATGGGAATCTTGGAGTGCTCTTCAGGGCTTCATTTCATCCAAAAGTCTGTGCATTCTGCAGTGTGAACCAAAGAGCAGAAGCTGAGGATGACTGGGAGATTTGCTCTGAAATTGACTGACTGCTGGCTCAAAGTACAGGACCAATGTGGGCTTGTTTCCCTTCTCAGTCAGATAAAATAGGCTGTCTCAAAAGCCTTTCATTTCTAGAGTACTTCAGAGAGGACAAGTGAAAATAAAATTCGTGTTACAAATTTTACTAGTGGGGATGTTAATCTTTGGATCCAGTTATTTAGTTGTGAAAAAGCTGCTTCTATTAAATAGTGTGGGCAAACAGTAACAAAAAGTCTCCTGTTCCATCAGTGTTTTACAAATCAGGACACAGTCTGTCATTACTGAGTTTAAATCTGTGCCTGAACATGTGAGTCATCAATCGTGTTAACTGGACAGAAAAGAATAAAGCTGATTTTTGCAGTTTGGTTTATGAGGTTTGTTTTAGTTTTACCCCGTGGATTTGTTCAAAAATCCAGCTGCTAGTTTGAAAGATGTCCTAAAGCAAAAAATAGTTTCAGGGAAGAAAGCAAAATTGTGGTCACATTTTTAGCAGGCTAGTCTCCAAAATGACAACTGTTGAGATCAGATAACAAATGTACTCCAGCTAAAGACAATGGATTTGAGAAAAACCTTTAAACAGCTGCTAAGACTTAGGCAGAGACAAACCCTTTGTTCTCTCCTCTCACTCCCAGCGCTCAAATCCTCCCTGCTGTGTTACCATGTGCAGCAACTTCACCCAGCACAGCACAAGTTAGGCTTTTAAAGCAAGTAAGGGAGCATGAAGTGCTGGAAGGATAAAAGCTTTGAAGTGACAGAGCTAGCAGTGGGAGTTTCTGTGACACTGGGTCATCCCCTCTGATAGTTCATATTAGCTCTTAGCTATTTAGAGCCTAAATCAAAGGATTTGCATGTCTGCCCATGGATGAAAACTTGGGTAAGATACACAACTCCTTGAACTATACTGATATTTGGGATGCTGATTCATTGGGTGATACATGAGAAATAATGTAAACCTTTACTAAGGTGACCACACTACCTACAAGACACCATGTCAGCTGCCCTTAAATCTAGATATACTGGTTTTGATAATTAATCAGTGGGATGGCTGTTTTCCTTTGAGGACCACAAAGCACTGTGCTATTGAAGTCTGTTTGTAGAGTTTTGAGACTATGGTGTACTTAAGAATCTTAGTGTTTTCTGTCACTGGATTGCAGTAAAAATGCAGGAATTGTATTGACTACTGCATTTTGAGCTAGTTATACAATTTCCACATATGGCAGTCATGCATCACCCGCAAGGGCGTGTAAACTTCTGTCATACCCTGCTGGTTCAAAATAATGCCTGAAGTTTTCAGTTGCAGTATGATGTTCCTATTAATATAGTGTGTGTATATGTCTCTCTCCTAAAAAGTTATCTAACTTGTTCTGGAGATTTGATTATTGAAGCATAGCTGTATAAATTAAAAGTTACTAGAGTACATTTAGATTTCATATAAAAAACAAAAGTGGAAAGATTTATATGCTTAACAAAATAGCTACATTAAATAGTGCTGTTCACTTCTAGTCAAAATACTTCTGCATTGTGTCTGCATGGTGAGATATTTATCCAAATGTGCTACAGTCATTTGTATGCAGACTAAACTGTAGAAAAACACCATAAAATTCATGGAAAAGCTGACAGAGCAACCTCAAACAGAGAAAAAAAAAGATACTAAGGAATTAATTCAAGGAGATACAGATGAGGGGGGAAGCTGAGATTTACTTGGAGGTCCAGCATCTGTTTTGATGATTGCTGCACACAGGAGGAAAATTTTTTGGAAGCTATGAGACTTCTTAAATTATTTATATATATGGTAAAACATACTTGGACAATTCAAAGAATAGCTCTAACATCAGGGGAACAACTGTGCACTGATGAATGTCTTACTGGAAAAAGAAATCCCTTTCATTTGGGAAAAGTATTTTGGATTTAGTGTCTTTGTTTTCATCATCTTAGGCTGGATGGAAGACTTCCAGTTTGTTGGGTTTTCTTCATGAGTAGAAAAACTAATTAACTTCAAAATCTTTCCTTAGTATCAAAATAGGAATATCTACTGGAATAGAAATTTCTATTTTATAGTAAACCATTTTTAACAGAGTCCCTGATTAATGTGATTATCAGCTGCATTGCAGTTGCATTAAAGCAGTGACTGACATTTGAAACACTTCATTCTTACATTAAGTTTAAATTGCAGCTCAGCACTGGTGTTAAAGGCTAGGGCTGAACAGACATTTCAAAATCACTCAGAGATGAAGTGTGTGAAAATCTTAGAGAGGGTAAGCCCTTGAAAAGTGAATTTTAGGCAAAATATTAGTCTTTTGCTGTGGTAATAGTTTTATCTATTTCATACATGGCATCCACCAAGTGTTTGCATCACATTCACATCAAAGCTGAAGCTAATTATTAGGGTTCATTTTGAGCCACTCTAATAAGCTGCATTTATGCATCCTCTGTGCCATGTTCCACATTTACTTTAACCTACAGAAAGGGAGAAGAATTAAAGATGATAAAGCCATGTCTAATCAGCTTTGGGTAAGCCCAGCTCTGGGGCAGGGTTTATTTGTAGGCTGTGTTTAGAATGGTGAACTCACCTTCGCTGAGTGCTCTGGGCTTAGCAAATCCCTCCAGATGGCTTTTGAGTCTCCCAGTTTTAGCAAGCTTTCTTTCCTTTCATCCAGAAAATAGATGACTTGCTGTTTAACAGGGTCTGATTTAACTTGCAGCAGAATTATTCACATTGGGGTTGACATGGTTCATCAATTTAATGGTGCATGAAAACAGAGACATATAAAAATTATCAGCATACGAAAAGTGTATCTTCCAGCTGTGCTGTTTTGTTCTGCGTTGGGTTGTAGTGATATTGCTACTAACTTGGATAATTCCTGCATGGAATGGCTTTGATAAACAGGCTGTTGTATTATGACAACCTTTTTGATCTCTGCTTTCCAATGGCGAAAACATTTCTAGAAGATCAAAAGATTTGGTAAGAAATAAAGGAAAGAGGAGTTATTTCTCCCCCATTTCCATTTCTGGCAGTCCAGTTCTTTTCTAATTCCTTTGCTTTGCTTCTGTCCTTGTCATAGGAACCTGTATATGCTTCTACTTACTCTCCTGTTATACCTGCTCTCCATAAATTTCATCCTTTCCTACCTATTAATCAGGTGAGCAAAAGTCTGAACAATTTAAATGCTCAACAATTTCAAGTAAGCACGTTTTAACAGTGGTTTTTTTTATATAGAAATTAATAATCCTCTTAACTTATTAACCTGCTTAGTAAATGTAGCTTTAAAGAAACATAATGTTTTGCCACTATGCTGTGTACTCTTCTTCAATATACATTCTGCTACCCTTTCTCTTATGGTTACTTTTCTAAAAATTCTGTGTCTGTGTTAGACTGTGTAGGTGAGAAAGTAAATGAAAGAAACCTTATTGCATTCATTATAATATTGAAAAGCTTAACAACTTGTAAGTTGTTAAAAAGGGTATATAAAAGGAATAGTATGTAACTTCACAGCATTTATTTTAGACTAAAACGCTGTGTATCCTGACTTCCCTTTAAGTTATGCACATATACAATGTAAATCATAACCTCATCTAATTTATTGACTGTAAAAAACCAAGCTGTTTTAGAGGTGACTTTCCCATAGTGCTTTTCCCTAGTCCCTGTGTAAAGGATTTTTGCCTTGGCACATCCTACTTCTATTCTCTGACTGTCCCATCTTCCTGCTTCTCTCTCTTTCTTCCTTTAAGGTCTGTAGTACTAGTTTGAAAGAATCAAGCGCTCTGATTTCTGATGACCGTCATCCTTGGAGATGGAAGGTGAAATGCTGTATAAACTTCCTATTTAATTTTTGGAGGGAGGAGTGAGAGAGATCAATGATGCAGATGCCCAAAGCAGCTTGTGCCAGTAGAGTTAACTTTGTGTTTGCTTGGCAATAGAGTTCTGCTGGTGCTCCAGTAAATGTTAGAGAAGCTTCATGTAAAGTGTTCCTCAAAATCATGTCTGTACCTCTGCAATTCCATCATAGCCAATTTGAAGAACTTACTTATGAAGAATTAATAGATAATGAGAAATTTAAACTTTCTACAGCCAGAGCAAAATAACAAAGTTGTCTTTGAGCAGTAGAATACTAAGTAAGCCTTGATCTGAGCAAACTGTATGTGGTTCCCAGGATCAGAGGGAAAAAATGCAAAGGCATAAGTGGGCAAAGAAACAAGCTGCAGAAAACCATGAGAAAACAAGGAGAGCTCACTGGAAGGTCTCAGTAGATCTATGCAAATCAAATTCTGCTATATTCCACCCCCTTGTCCCTTGCCTCCCAGCTCACACCTGTGGTTGTAGCACTACAAGGAATCCACTGGGCTCTTCATTCCCACACAATACACAGTCTGTGTTGTATGCAGGGAGCATTCTGACCAGCATGGGTAATGGCAGTGAATTCAAGGAGCAGATACTTGCTGCTGGGCTGAGGATGATAAATACAGAAGGGGCTACTGGATATATTACAAACATTTAGGCGACTGATACTTGCCATTTCCACATTCACTTTCATAGCTGTTTTTGAAGACTATCTTTTACTGTGAGTTTTTTAAAATTACACATTAAATTTTTGCCTAATAACTGAAATGTGTTAGTGTTACCTCTTCTCTCTAAGCTCTGGATTTAATATAGCTTATTTACTTTGGATCACCTATTAATTTTGTTGTGACCGAGTTCACCAGCTTTATGTATCTAGAAGATAACATATAGTCTAACTTAATAATAACCCTCCAGTAATGACAGGAGATCCTTTAATAAGCTGTTCATTCCATCTGTCTTAAAAGGAAAACAGCAAAAAAGTGTTCATCTTTCCATTGACTGTGACCTACATCCTGCCCTCTTAGCAAGCTCTGCTTCCTTCTAGCACAGTGTCAAGGTACATGCAGACTTGTTTAGGGCTTTATTTTTCTGGCACAGCTAATCATTTTGTTATTTGCATCAAACATGATTTGAGTGTGTTCTTTTTGGCTCAAACCACTTTTGAACAGAAAGGCATATGTTTGCATTGGAGTTTTCTCTCCATGTTCTCTTATAACAAGGCCCATATAAAGTTCCAGAGGAAAACAATTCAGAGACTTTTTACCATACTTGAACAGTTGGATTCTTCTTATGCTTTTTTTTTGTTTGTTTTGGTTTGGTTTTTTTTTGTTGTTGTTTTAGGAGCTTAAACTAGAGAAATTACTTGTCCTAAAAAACAAATAGATACTTTCTGAATTCTTCTTTTATGCAATTTATAGCATTGGTTTTAAATGGAACCCTCTTGAAAAATAGATTTTTTGTGTTCATTCTTGATTCAGACTTGCCCAGGTAGAGGCAGTCTCGATCTCCTGCAGAGAAAACCATGAATTATCTTACTTATTGTATTAAAAGAAAACAAAAGCAACAAAAACCAACAGTACACCAGCATGCCAATAGATCACTCTTTCTGAGTTCTTGTGACTTAAAGGGGACATTGCTTGGACTGGAAATTGCAGGGTACAAGATGGAGCATTGCCTAGATGTGGCCCTTTCCTTAGCATGAACAGGGGTGTGCCTGGCATACCCTCAAAAAATCCTTCTCAGACTAAAACCAAGATATTTTAGAAAAATATGCAGTCTTAATTCTAAACCGTCGGCATACAGAAATTTTTCAGCAATATTAATTAATTTTTCATATGTTATTATTCTTTCTGTGTAAAACATAAATCTTAACCCTTTCTTCAGTGAAAATATATATATTTATCTGAGAAATCTGATATAGTTTTTTTAATATTTTATATTTTAACCCTTTCCTGAAACCTTTCAAAACTGTCAGCATCCTGGGTAGAAGCATGGAGTCTGGAAATGCATGAGCTATTCCAGTACAGATTGTCTGTTCAGAACAACTTTCCATAGGAATTTCTGTCTCTCTTCTTCTTCTGTCTTCCTAATTGGCTGGGTTTTTTTGTTTCCCTTTTCAAATAACATTTCTCATAGAAGCCTGGTTTACAAACCTTTTCTGATAGACTTTTTCTTTTCCACCATTTATGTGATTATTTCTTCTTTTCTTCATCACTCTTCTGTTTGTTGGTGTCATCATGAGTGTGCTCTCAGGAGAACTACATCTTTTGTTTTCCATGTTCATGAAAACATTTTGATCAAATTTGGCATGAATCAGATCACTGCATGGCTCTTTTCTGTTTAAAAATAATTTTTCAGTCAGTTAACTAGTTTACAGCCTGTAAGCTGCTCTGATATTTTTATATTGCTCAAAAACCCTACCTCAGAATGTCATCTGTGATTAACTCAAATATATTAAAGAAATCAGAGGTAACTGTGTTAATATATTTAATCATACTAGAGCTCATCAAACTTACCATTTTGATTAAACCTGTTTTCCATAATGCCATGTGGAATGGCATTAATTATGTGCCTGTGATTTGATTCTTCATTGATTGTCTTTGCTGCAATCTTTCCATGGATGTGTGGAACAACCCACAGCTTGTGTGACCTGTTCCTACATGTTTTAGTTTTACATCTAAATGTTGTCCACATCTGAGCTTTTAACCTATGGATTTTCCCATTTTCAAAGGCTTTTTTTTAAATTCACAGCTTGGGAATTTTTTAATTCACTGCTTTGGGGCATCTCCTTTTCTAGCTATTTTGTCTAAGGTATAAATGAACACATCTATGTATTGTACACAGTAAATTACAATATTTCGTTGAAAGTAACTACATTTTTAATAAAAAAAATTACACTGGAGTTGTTTTATTCCTAAGTTATTATTTTTGTTTGTTCTTGATATGCTAATTCTTGGTTTGACTTTTACACAGTTGCTAATTTGAGACTCTTCTTTCATATCATAATTTGGTTTTGTTTTAACTTAGAAATAAAATTTGCACTTAGAAGCTTCTTGAGTTTCAGCTTTGTTGACATATTTTCTCCCAACTAGAATGTGCTTTGACTAATTAATTCCTCCACAAATGCTCCATGTGGCAATTCCAAAAGCTTTCTAAACTGTTCCCAACTAGCAGGTGGATTTTTTCAGAAATTTCTTTTGACAGTTCCATTGGCTCATGTTAGCTTTCTAGCCATAGAAAATTATTCTGTATTTAATCATGGCATATACTTCTGGTTTTCAGCAAGACTGTTAAGGGACATTAAATTGGTTGGGAATTGTTTGGTATTTATTCAGTTTATAATTTTTTAGTTCATTTGTTCATTAATAGATTAAGGTAGGAGTCTTCATGCATTAGGAAGAGATCTCATATGGAATTACTCCAAATTCTGTAACATATGCACCCAGTCTGGTTTTTTCTTTTTGTTAGGAACTCCAAAGATGTTTTGTCCAATGAAACAGCTTGAAATCTTCCAATACTAAAAAAAAAAAAAAAAAAAAAGTTTGTTTCTCCTGTCAGACAGCTGTTTTCTTTTATCCTTTGACACAGCTCTAGAATTACTGACAATTTTTCTTGTAATTCATGTGTGTAGTGATTAACACACATACTTTACAGGTCTGCATCTTCAGAGTTTTCAGTAGCTCTGTAGACTCTGAAGCTTCAGATATTCTCTGGAGACAAAATCCAAAATTAAGCCCCCTTTAAGTTTCAAAACTGAAAACCAAATCCATACGATTTTACTTCTTTCTGCCTCTCCCTCTCTTCCCTCATATTGTCATGGAAGTCAGCATCCTTACTAAGTTAGAAGTATTTGTTTTGTGTATGAAATTTTACTTGTGGCTTCATCCGGTATTTATTAATTTCCTGCCCAGGTCTCCTTTAATGTGTTGTTGTGGTTTTTCTACCAGCTTTTCATTCTAGAGGTGGCTGTGCTGACATTGGAATGGGTAGAGACTGGAAGAAATGAGAGAGACTTCTTCAGTGTTTTTCTTTAAAGCATTCAGAGGCTTTGACAGATGAGGAAATGATACTGAATGATACTGACTTGCATGTTGTTACTCCTATTGAACATTTCTGAGTTTCAAGGGAAAATCTGAGTTTTTAATCTTTATTATCATGGCTTGCAGTCATACTGTCTGGCTGCCCAGCTCTCTTTCCTGATATATTGAGAGGAAGTGTTACTGCAAAAGGCTGCAGAAATATATGGAACTAGAGGGAAGGAGTGGAGGGCTCTCATGGTCCTAGTTCTTGTACAAACCATTTCTTGGCTTGTCTTCACTCTTCTGGCTGATGTCTACTGATCCTGGTAAATGCTGAGACATACGAAACCTCTATATTAGTGTGTTGTCTGCAGTCACAGTAGTTTTTATATAAAGTGACTTATTTATTTAGTCTGTTTGATTTTTAGGAAAAAAATTATATCTTCCTTGTATCTTGAAAGTAGAAGAATGTTTATGTTCACAATAAACAAACTTTTCCATTTCCCTGCTGTGGTTTTATGAGCTAGAGCTGTGCCAAAGCTTGAGATTTTCATATTTTTTTTTCAATTCTAGCAGCTAGGTTGTGAAGAAAAATGATGAATAGCATGCAACTTGGAAGTAATTCCAGAGTTGACAATCCCATGCACTAAAAATACTTTTATGTTTGATTTCTATGCAGTATAATCCCTGAAACGTTGATACTTTTTAAAGATAAGTATATTAAAGTAATAGTCCTTTGGCCTGACCTAGCTACAGCAGAGTATGTAAATTCAGTTTCTTTCCTACTTAATGTACCATCATCAATCTTTCTGTGTGAGGAGGGCACTGAGATAGTGCACCTTCTGCTTCTAATCACTCCAGCTATTGGCTGCCAGCCTCTAAAGCAAGAAAGGAAAGCTAAGGGTGACTTAGGGGAAAAAAATAAAAGAGGGGGTGGTAGAGATAATCACAGTCATTGGAAAAATATTTAGTAGAGCAAGTGACTTAAGAACTAAAGTGAGCAGCCTTTGGAGAGGCTGCTAATCCTGCCTGGAGAACTGAGTTACTGTAAGACTGATTAGGAATCACCACTGAAGTTACACCACTTCATTGTTGTTCCCTGTGCCACCTGCAGATTTGCATACCTGAAAACATCTGCTCATAGTCAGTAGTGATCTCATTTGTGTAGCAGGTCATGCTTCAAAAGAACAAGGTCTGGAAAATGATTTCATAGGCAGAGTGAATGGTTTGCTTTCCGTAGAGGAGTGCCATCTGCCCTGGCTGGTAGTCCCAAGAAAAGGGCAAAGAGCACAGACCAAAACCTTGTGCTCACAGTGTAATGGGGCAGCAGGACAATTAAACATCTCAGGGTCACCAAGCTATGTCTGTGACTTCAGTAGCTTTTCTCCTGCTCCCTTCCCTCTGCATCTGGCAGTTGAAATGTTCAGCCAGGCTTTAGCTATGTCCTTTTTTTAAGCAGGTTTTTTTTTAAACATCTCTCTCTCTCTTTCCCCCAAAAAGCAAAGAATGGCAGACAACCAGGAGAGTCAAATGACCATTGAGGAGAGGAAACACCTGATTACAGCTCGAGAAGAAGCCTGGAAGACCAAGGGTAAAGGAGCAGCCAATGATTCCACACAGTTCACTGTAGCTGGCCGAATGGTAAAAAAAGGTCAGTGATGAAATGATCCCAATATAAATAAGACACCTCTTATCTGTCCAGTCAAAATAAAGTCAAACTAAAGCTATGCAGAAACAGCATCTGTATTTAGCAGGAGGAGGACTGTTTTATCTTCAACTGAATATCATGTCATGAGGGTGTTCATTTTAGTTTCTTGTGGCTGTGGTATTGATCCATTTTGTTCTGCACTGTTGCACTGCCACCCACTTATTACTGGACTCTCTCTGACTGGTAGAAATCTATCACTTGAACAGGGATATATGTTTTGGTTTTCTTTCTAATACAATCCACAGGGCATAGTTGGATTCTTCTTTCTTATTTATTCTTCCTTTGAAAACCCAGCTGCACTGTCTAGAGAACAGTTGTGAAATCTAGTTTTTTCTGTTGCTGGCATTTCTCCCATTCCTAGGATCACTGGGAATATCTAGCAAACATGTATTTTTTTTATGGATGCTGTCTTGGACAACAGCTTGAAGTGTTATGTTTGGCTGAAGATTCCCTGGTTCTGCATAGAACTCCAGAGTAGAAATGACAAGGGAGCAATGTTGATTTTTTTGGGATCTCTTGAATTCAGTTACTGTTTCCAGATCTAATAATTCTTCTCAAGTGGACAGGAGTCTCTGAAGGCTGTACATAGTAGAAGTGCAGCTGTTCATGAAATGTGCCTGGGAAGATGATAGCTTTGGGAAGAAGGCACCTAAACTGATCTCTTGTGCTTAATGAGTACTAGATTTTGGATTGTTGCAAGAACTTGGTTATTAAACACAGCAACAGTGAACCTTGAGTTAAATGACAACCATTAAAAAAAATTGGAGGGTGAGGGCAATATTGCAACAGGAGTAACTGCTTGCAATCCAAGCCACAATCTGTTGGCAGACAAACAGATAAACAGCATTAGAATATACATCTGTTAGTAACATATTTTAACTGCTACTTACATTTTACTTTGTTTTGCTGCTAGAAACGCCAGTGTTCACTATTTAAAGAGCAGCGTATCTTGGAGGGTCACCAAGAAAAGCTGTTTAGCTGTCCACATAATTGCTTTTTGAGGGTTTTTTTTGTTTTGTTTTTTAATAGATTGGTTTTTGGAAAGGAAAAGAAGGTGGTAGCATTTGCTCTACTTAATGAGAAAAAAAGTTATCTTGAAAGGATCTCTTTAGGTGCTATGATCATTCTTTTGAAGAAGCAAGGTAATGCAATGACAGTGAAATCAATAAAAGTAGCCCAAGTGAGATTTTAGTTAGATGTGTACTGGTTTTATATCATAAAAGAATAAATTATCATGATGACTTTTTAATTTCAGAGATTATGAGAAAGCAATGCAAAATAACATCTTTGTTATATGAATGTGCACAGATGCTGTATTTTAATTCCTTGTTATGGCTGAAAATTTTTCAGTCCTAATTAGAAGGTAATCCTTTCCTAAGCAGTTCTCAGTGTGGTCTTGTGGATTGTGTCCTGGTAGAACTGCTTAAGAGTTGTGTCCTCCTGAGTGTGTCTTGAGGAAGGTTTTACCCACTGACTTAAAACCTGCTGTAATTTTGAGTCTCTTAGGTAACAGGGAAAAAAATTGCTTATGGAAAAGCTGCCTAGTTCAATTCCAAATCTATCTTGGTGTTTGACAATTATGACAATTACATTGCAGTAAAGATAGTGGCAACATGGTTAGTACATGCTCTCCCAGCACAATATTGGTTTAATCTGATCAAAATAGCTAAAAGTTTAAACTTACTTGTCTCAGTAATTAGTAAACTATGGCTCAGTGGAAAACAGATAATAGAGAAAAGTGTAAATGTCTGTTTCCCTATTTACTGAAAGTCTAGTTAAAAGTTAATAGGTTCAATTCTTTGCTTCAGTATGCTTCTCATAATAAAACCCACCTACCTTTTACCTAATAAAACCTATGACTCCTATAGAGTGCATTCGTCTTACTAGAGCAGTGTAGATTCACATGAAAAGAGCTAAACAAAAATCATCTTTATTTTATCCACTGGGTCCAGAATAAATTGCTTTATGGTAGTTACTGCAAAGGATGGAGGAGAGTAAAGCAAAAGGAGGGAGTAGTGCTTGATACGGTGGGGACTCTAACTTCCATTTCTACTTCAATTTCCATGTGTTCTGAAAAACCCAGCAGGGCCCAAGAATTACTGCAAAATCCTGGGACAGCATTCACAAGACAGATGCATCCTGTTATGTGTCATAATAGAGATGTGCTTAAATTTAAACAAGGGAATAAGAGGGTGGTGGAGGTGCCAAGCAAGACCTTGGTGGCTTCCCTTCTAACTTTTATCTTTTTGTTCAGACCACTTCCATGTTTTTAAAATGGAGCTTGAGGTACAGCTGGAACCCAAAACGCAGACCACGTGAACTGCTGCCACCTTGAAAAGGAGCAGAGTTACTGTATTCCAGAGAAAGCCTGTATCTAAAAGCTTGCTTAGAGACACTTGGAAATGAAGCATTGTTCTTGTGACTGGGGCAGTTTCTGAGGCTGCTGTTGATTGAAGGGGCAGGCAGGGCACTCTGCCATCTCTACTACAGTGCCTAGAGAGGCTGGGGAAGTGTGCTGGCCTGTAGGAAGTAGCCAGGCTCATCTGCTTTCCCCAAATAGCTTCCCTGTGTCACTGTTGGGAACGCAGGCTGACTCATGGCTGCATTCCCTATGTTCTGTGTCCCTGTGCAGGTCTGGCTTCTCCAAGTGCACTGACACCAGTAGCATCCCCTTTCCGGCAGAAGTCCACCACTCCAGTTACAAAGCCCTTGGAAGGTAAGGAATAAACATGGCTGAAATATGTTCAGGCTTATTTACTTCCTGCCAGTTAACAGGTTTTACTTTCTGGTTTGCTTAGAAATTGAAGCCAGGCCTGATATGCAGTTGGAATCAGATATGAAGCTTGACAAGTTGGAGTCATTCCTGGGAAGGCTGAATAACAAAGGTTGGTAGAGTTACCAAGGGTGGCAGTATATCCACTCTCTGACTTCAGTAAATTGATTAAAGCACCTCTTAGTTAAAATATCTGGTAGCAGAAACTGAATATTTCTTTGCTCAGACTGCACTTACTGATAGTTTTATTTTTGTGATTCAGCCTTTTGCTTTTGCGAAGGGCTGAATGCAAATGCACAACAGAATAAATCACAGATGCAAAAATAACCTTATTTCTCTAAAAACAATGTACACGTCCTTCTGTAGGGCAGAATCTCTTAAAAGCACACAGCCAGTTTGAACCATATTGCCATATACAGTGAAACAGCTTTAAATGTAGTTTAGTCCTATTAAAATCAAAATAGAATACTAAGCTGATCCCAAGCACAGTTCATTCACTTTCCTGACTTTTTTGAAAACTGACTCTGTAGCAGCTCATCAGCTTCCTTGTACTGCCTGTTGGGTATTTATGAAGCCCTCTAGATTTCTCTGGTGTTTCCATCTCATATGTCTGTCCTCCATTTGTAAGACAAAAATCCTTATGTAATTTGTAGCGTATCAAATACCATAAACAAATGTATTCACATTTCAGCGGAGGAGGCACTAGCATAGAGTAATGACTGTGTCATACTCGGTAGTTTAAAGTACTGACATTTCCCCTTGTGATTCTAGATCCTTTCAAAGGAAGGAATTACATAGTTGGAGGCAAGAGGGAATATACAAGACCCTAAAATGCTTAGGTCATCATACTAAAGCAACTCATTTATAGTGTCTTAAGTTTTCATTTAGCCATATTTCCCAACCATTTTGCATAATGATTATTGCATATGAGTAGCAGTTACACTGTTTTAATATTCTTTACAACACTTTTTTACCATCAATTAAAAAAAAAATCAACACAAACCCCAACAAAAACCAAAACACCACCACCCCCAAAAAAAATTACCCAGACAACTACCAAACAAGCCATGTTTACGTTTTCTAGAAATTCTAGTATGATTAGAAACTCTAGTATTATTATTAGAAACTCTAATATGATTATTTATGATTATTTACTGGGTGAGGTGGTTTTTTCCCGCAGTTGCTGGGATGCAAGAGACAGTGCTGACAGTTACAGGAAGATCTGTGAAGGAGGTGATGAAGCTGGATGATGATGAAACGTTTTCCAAATTTTATCGCCATGTGAATTTCCCTTCCTCCTCAGTGCCTTTGGACCTTGATGAGGACTTCGATGCCATCTTTGATCCTTATGCACCTAAGTAAGAATTACTTTTTTCCCACTGTTTTGAATGCAGATACAAGGGCAGTGTTCAAAATGTTCAGCTCTAAGTCATCTTGTAGGTATCTTATCCATCTTGTAGCATACTTAGTATCTAAGTAATACTACTTAGTAATAATGGACACCTTAGCATGTCCATTTCTCCTGCAGATTCCAGAAAACATGCTCCTGCCTGAATGGAGGAACTGGTCCTGATTTCTTGTTATTAGATGATCCTGACTAGAAAAATTAACTAAAGCTTATAAGCAGTGCTTGTTTTTCAGGTTGACATCTTCTGTAGCAGAGCACAAACGTGCAGTTAGACCTACGCGCAGAGTCCAGTCCTCGAGAAACCCCCTGAAAATGCTGGCAGCAAGACAGGATATTCTTCAGGAATATACTGAACAACGACTGAACGTTGCCTTCATGGAGTCAAAGCGAATGAAAGTAGAAAAAAGTAAGCTAGCAGGATGATTTGTACAAGACATCATCTTGCTGTTTTAATTAAAAATGAAACAAAAAATCCCAGTGCAAAAACTGGAACTGAAGGAATGGAACATATTCTCTGAGTGGCAATAAATTGATTGAGATATAAGGTGGAAACGTAGACTGTCTAGGAGGCCTGGAGAGAAGAGTATGTGTGACTTCCTCAGGGAAAGCTACCTATAGCCACCACCTGTATAAAGGTTTAATTATTTATTTTCAGTGCTGTGACGTTGTGCAGAAAGAGAGAAAGCCAAAATGCCTGCAGGATGTGCAGGGAGAGGACAGGAGATCAAGGAAAGCAGATCTAACTTTGTCATGCTGGGGTGAGAGCTGGCAAGAATAGATGAACTTTTGTTCAGGTGCACTGGCCTCAATTTTGGGTCCTAATTTTCTCTCAGAAACTGGAATTAGCCTTCTTGACTCCTAACAATTAATTTCCATAAAGGATCAGTATTTGTGGCAGGGTTTATACAAGGTGTTTGACTTGTGACCTTGCTTTCTCCTGACAACCAGCAAAGACATCATTGTAAAAGTCATTCAAAGGTTTGTCAAGCCACTCTTACATTTTGGGGTACAAGTTTTCCTTATTACATTTGAATAAAGAAAGATCATCTTTAAATATTGACTCTATTGATGAACATGCTAATTATACGTGTAATACTTTGTTGCCATCTCACGAGAAGGATTTCCCTGAGTTATAAATTCATAAAGTGTGTTGTCTTTGGTTGACCAATAAACAAAAGTAGCCAAGAATTTGGGCTGTAAGTTTACAGTAAAACATGACTAAGACTTCGAAATGTAAATGGGTGTTGATCACACTGTCTCAGCCAAATTTTAAGGGAATTACAGTTAATTAGCCTTGTCTCTGTGCTTTTATTATTAATGACTTATAAGGCACTGAAGATCGACACAGTACTTCACAAAATATTGAGTAAGGCATTTCCTAGCAAAGCTGGTATTTCTGCCAAATAGCATAATTCTGACACTGACAGTTGGACGATATCATTGACTCTTGGATGATATCTAAAAACTTAGATAATCCTAAAGCCACAAATCTTTTAGGCTAGTGGTTTATCTGAGTTTGACCTGGCTTTGCTGTTCCTATGGAAAAAAAAAAGGAAAACTGGAAATAATGGGCAGAAATTATTTTCTTACTGCAACAACCAATTTTTTAATATAATTTTGTAATTTTTGTGTCTGTCTGTCTGTCTTTCCTCCAACTTCTTTTTATGTACAAGTGTCTACAAATTCAAATTTCTCAGAAGTAGCACTTGCTGGCCTGGCAAGCAAAGAGAACTTCAGCAACATTAGCCTGCGGAGTGTTAATCTAACAGAGCAAAACTCTAACAACAGTGCTGTGCCATACAAGAAGCTAATGCTCCTGCAAATTAAAGGTATGCTGGAACTGCTTTTACTTTCCATAAATAATAGGCTGAATGCAACATATGGGAGTTGCTACCACGTTTAGATGCTTAGCTTGCTCTAGAACTTCAGGTCAAGATTTATGTCCAAAACCTGAAAAAATAAGTGATAACTGTGTGACAAAAGTTAAACTTTACAATAAGTTTGTATTGGGCCACTGGTGTGTGTTTCCCAAGGACAAAACAGAATAGTTAAGAAATTCCGGCTATCTGCTATGGAAATTTTTTAACTGTCTAATTCTGCCAGTGTTCAGTATAACTTGGAAATGACATGACAGTGTTCTTGCTCCACTTCCCCTTACCTTAGTGCAAAGTAACATATCTGATTCTGCAAATAGCTAGGTTTTGGAAAGCAAAATTCTTAAAGTTCCTAAATTATTAAAACTTTTTATTGCCTACAGAAATTGTGCCATAACTTCACTTAAGCAAATGTAAAAGGTTCCGGAATTTTGCTTCTGTCTGCCATTTACTTAATTCATTTCTTTCCAGAAGGACACAGAGTTGTTAAAGCAAGAACAGGAAATAATAGGAATATTAGTTGATAGGAGACAACATTTATTTTGTTTCCTGTGAGTAAATTCTTTTTCCACAGTAGTAGTCCTTTAATTCTTCTTAAACAGCCTGTTTCCACATATTTTGCTAAATGTGCTGGGATTGTTTGTATTTCATTCAAAACAAATTAGATCGTGGCATTTGATAGTAGTAGTTGAAGGAATATAATTAGCTTTGTTTTCTCTCTAGGAAGAAGACATGTTCAAACAAGATTAGTTGAACCAAGAGCCTCATCACTGAACAGTGGAGACTGTTTCCTGTTGTTAACTCCACATTTATGTTTCTTGTGGGTAGGAGAGTTTGCAAATGTCATAGAAAAAGCAAAGGTCAGTACTGTTGGGGGGGTTTATTTATTATTTATTTTTAGAACCATTGCAGTACATGTCTCTGATGAAATTGAGCCTTGGTGCTAATTCTCTCAAAAAGTGGTGTGTAACTGATAGTCTGTGACAGGGAGATATGCAAGATTCCTGAAGTTACGTTTTAGGTCATGCACTGAATGAAAGCTGACATGGGAGTGTGTACTTTTTGAAGCTGCAAGAGAAAAAAGGATATCCTCAGGATACAGACTGGACTCAAAAAAATAGTCTGAATTGCAGGATGTCCTTTTTATTCCCATGTCCATTGAGATCAGCCTTGCTTTAAGGCAAGTGAAAGAATAAATGTGTTTCTGTAACATTTTTTTCTAATGTCTATTTTGTGCAATAAATAATAATAATTTCTTCTGCTATTTGCTGTATTATATCCCATTTGCCTTCTCCCTGAGAAGAATACTGCACAAGTATTCCAAAGACTTAAGCAATCCTGTTCAGATAACTGTTAATCTCTTAGGCTTCAGAACTTGCAACTTTAATTCAGACAAAGAGGGAACTTGGCTGTAGAGCTTCTTATATACAGACAATAGAAGAAGGAATAAATACCCACACCCATGCAGCCAAAGACTTCTGGAAACTCCTTGGTGGACAGTCAAATTACCAGTGTAAGCATTGTTATAGTTACAATATCTGTTGCTCTATCACAATAAAATAGTAAAGGCAGTTTTCTTTAGTAAAGATAGTTGGATGTTAATTTTTTTTATTATTTTTGGCAATCTTTTCCTTAAGCCGCTGGAAGTCCTGAAGAAGATGAAATGTATGAAGCCGCAATAATAGAAACAAATTGCATTTACCGCCTCGTAGAAGATAAACTCATTCCTGAGGACGACTACTGGGGAAAGGTGCCAAAATGTACCCTGCTACAACCAAAAGAGGTATACTGCCACTTATTGCTCCTGTGGTAAATGCAGGAATGTGCAACTGATAATAACTTTCAGTTACTGCAAATTCACGTGGAGAGGATCACTGAAAACTGGGTCCTCCATGGTTTTGAAAGGCTTCTACACACTTAGCTGTCAAGAGTGTGCTGCAGGTCTCAAGAAATTAGTTCACATTATCTTCAAAGTAAAATACCATTTTAGGAAGTGTAAATCTTTTTGTCAACAGTGGCTTACTCCAGAATCATGAAGTGCGAAATAAGTAGCACTTTGGAAAAAGAAAACAAAATAAAAACCTGCTTTTATTTCTGTTCCTAGCAGACTTTTCCTCCTCAAACAACCATTTCACCCATCTAAGTTAGAATGAGAGCAGGTTTCTAAAATGATGGTGCATTTGCTTGAAAGTATTAAAGTCACTGGCTTTTTGTCTTTGTTCTGTGCTCTGTCAGCCTTCCCTGGCTGCAGGACAAGGCATAGGTCTAAATGTCAGAGAAAGCTGCTGAAACTGGACAGCAATCAGTCATGCAACAGAACCAGGTTTTTTAGCAATAAGAGCTCTCTAATCTGCTATTGACTTAAGCTACCTAAAGATACACCTCACAGCATTCCCCATATTTGCTTCCAGTCATCCTCAACAATTGGACATCACAGCACAGACCGGTGCCCTGTCCTTACTTGTATTGCAGTGCTACTTGTGTCACTAAAGAAACTCAGATATTTAGAGGTGTTTCTGTTCAGCACAAGGAAACTGGAAGATTAAGGTATCACCTAACCTAATGGTAGATTGATTTTTTTATTGTTTGGTTTTGGTTTTAGGTGCTGGTGTTTGATTTTGGCAGTGAAGTGTATGTATGGCATGGAAAGGAAGTCACTTTAGCACAAAGAAAAGTGGCATTCCAACTGGCAAAACACTTGTGGAATGGCACCTTTGACTACTCCAATTGTGATATAAATCCTCTGGATCCAGGAGAATGCAATCCCCTCATACCCAGGTATCGTAACTTGAATTTAGTCTAATTGCAGATACTTAGTTTTCTTGCCCTCTTTTCACAGTGTTTCATTTGATTCTATATCTTTTGTTCCCTTGCACAGAAAGGGACAAGGACGCCTAGACTGGGCTGTATTTGGCAGACTCACAGAACATAATGAGACAATACTGTTCAAAGAAAAATTTCTTGATTGGACAGAACTGAAGAAACTCAATGAGAAGAATTCTAGTGAATCCCTTCACCAGAAGGTGCATATAATAAGCATGCTAGGTATTTCAAACTAGATGACCTAGTTGGGATGGCAGCCAGGGAAGCTTGTGCTCAAGGATCCAGAGCATGTTCTTTATCCTGTGGGCTTTGACCTACGGGTCAGAATATCCCCTCCTACAGTGAACCCACAGAGTTGTTTTATATTGTTATTATTGCTATATTACATTATAATTATAAATATATTTGTATGTATTATTAATATATGTTATATATAAATATATTATTCTTTTATGTATTATTATTATTTATATTTGTTATTTATTTATGAGCCAGGCAGCTCAATGAATACTGATGAGGTCAAAGCCAACAAGTCATCAAAAAATGACAAGATACTAAAGTATTGAAATATGCAGGAGTCAAAATGTCTGACTGGAACGTGGGGCAAGATGAAAAAAAAGCTGTGCTCAAAGAAATCTCTTCTCTGTGTTTTTTGACAGGAAGAATCCAGATCTGATTCTAAACCATATGATGTCATGCTAATGGTAGCTGTGCCTCAAACAACTGTAGGCACAGTCTTGGATGGAATGAATATTGGCCGGGGCTATGGACTGGTAGAAGGAGAAGATGGGAGGCAGTTTGAAATTATCACTGCCTCAGTGGATGTCTGGCACATCCTGGAATTCGATTATAGTAGACTGCCTAAGCAAAGCATAGGGCAGTTCCATGAGGGAGACACTTATGTGGTGAAGTGGAAGTACATGGTGAGCACTACAGGTTAGTGAACAATTCCATTTCATTCTGCTGAAACATGCAGAAGTGCAGCTAAAACTCCTGCCCTTGATGATGAGATCCAGACCTAGATTTCCATGGTTATGAGACAGTTTGAAAGGTTAGGGATGCTAATTTAGCCTTCCTAGGTCTTTAAAAAGTAGAGCTTCTTACTTTGTTTGAAAGAAAGCAGTGGAAAATAAAAAAGTTGTAGTTACTTTTGATACACCAAATGCAATGCTTGTCGATCTCTGCTTTTACCCAGCACTGGTGGTGTACATATTCACCATATTAATGAACCATAATTCTGGTTCATTAAGCCAGATTTATGCCCACAGCTTAACACCAAAATAACTAGGCAGCTGGACTGATGGCAGTGGTCTGAATGTCTTGCAAGAGAGGTAGGCTTAGCAACAAGAAAAACGTTTGCTGGGTAATGGAGATCAGTAACAATGACAGGAAAAGCCGTTGCCAGCTCATTGCCCTTGCTGGCCCTTCTGCTGTTGCTGGAAACCCTTTGATCTGGATTTCAGGCTCAGCAGTGCTCTGACAAAGAGCCTGAGAGCAGCAGGTAAAGGCTGAGAACTAGTCAGCTTCATAATCCCATTGGAACTCTCCCTTCTGGCACTAAACTAAGAATAGGTGGCTTTCATGGTTAGTGAAAGACAAATAGTCTAAAACTGATTGTTCCAAATAGCAGTATATTAAAATGGTTTGAAAGCAGCGTAACAGTTATACAGCTTCAGTCTTTTAGCCAAAAAAGTGTAGGTAGGTCTTAGTCAGGATCGTTGAGATCAGATACTGGCAAATCCAAGAAAAATACAAAAGCTTTAAGTCTTGGGAGAAGTGGGTAACACTAGTACTGAACTGTAAACAGACTTCTAGTCCAAATGGATGAAAACATATTCCATCACTCTAAAACAGAATAAATTTTTATGTAGAAGGCAGTACTTTTATGGGCTGAATTACAGATAAGAATGAAAACCATAAATTTTAGAAGTGAGTAGTGGTTTGAGTATTCTCAACTTGAAAAAAACAGGATGCTTTCTCCTAAGTGTTTCAGTTGGATGCTGCTCAGCACAGCTGGAATCCAGGCAGAAGTTGTAATATTTAATTTTTTAAAAACTGTTTTAAAACTCTTGGGTTTTTTAAATTCTTAAATTTAATTATATCTGTTTATTCCCTATTCACTGGAAAGAGTGAAATATTCTATAACTGGTTATGTTGCTAAATTTCACTTGCTGTAAACATTATTTGCTTATCATTACAACTGAATACCAATTCTCAAAAAAAAACCAAAAAAGGCAGCTGCTCTCCTGCTGCCAAAGAACAGGAAAATGTAATGTGTAATGTGGAAATTGAGCCATAATGCACTCTTCTGGTAACATAACTGGACATGCCATTTCACATGCAAGTTGGCTCAAGTGCTGTCGGTTATTTTTCTCCAGATAGTACCAGTTCTTTCTACATCTCTTTCTCCAACCACCACGGGCATCTCTGCCTGTGTGGGCTTACATCCACCTGAGGAGACAATGCCAACACTGCATGGGGACGTGCTGGCTTGGAGACCTAATATTCCTCCAATTGCACATTTTTTTCCTTCCTGTTCTGGATGGGATAGTGCTGAGCTGGCAGATGAGGTTAAATTATGTGCTGTTTAAACCTATAGCCAGAGTACTTTCTTCAGCATGTGCTCTCTGTTTCGCAGTTGGAAGCAGACAAAAAGGAGAGCAACAAGTACGGGCTGTTGGAAAAGAGAAATGTGTGTATTTCTTTTGGCAAGGAAGGCACTCCACAGTGAGTGAGAAAGGAACATCAGCACTGATGACAGTGGAACTTGATGAAGAGAGAGGAGCACAGGTGAGCTTTTAGGTGGCAGACCTGGTAAGATTTGGCTGCCTGGGTTGCCACTAATGGTAAACAGGAGTTATCTTTTTTGCCTCCTCCCTTTCTGTACACACATTCTTGCCATTACAAATAGTCAGACCTCAAAATTACTTTTGACATTATGCCAGTTGCCAGAGACATGTAAGCTCCTTTATGGATTGTCATTCCCAAATCTTGCTTCTAATGATATTTTTGAAAAAGGCTGAAAGAGGAGGTCTTCTCTTCCCTTCCCAGCAGGAATAGGTGAAATAGAGTTACACAGATTCATGCCTTCCATTTAAGTACATGTTCAGATAGCAGAACTGTCTTCTTAGTGCTGAGGAGAAGCACTTTCTGCAGGCCAAGGCAAAAAAATACATTAAAAGTTTTCAATTTGTTTACTCTGTAATTACATCTTAATTGCATTGTTTGCAGAGATTCTAGCCAATGCAGATGCAGCTAGTTTGAAGCTGAAAGGACAGGCTAGTTTACTTTGTCTTTAGGCAGACTTGGGCTTTGCTGTGGCTTCACAGTTACCAGCATACAAAGTGGGAGGTTTAAAGTTAGTTTCTGTACCTTGACCATGTTTTAATTCGTTTTTTAACAGCAGCATAAAAATTGCCAGGAAGACAGGAGGTCATAGAGGAGAAATATAAGGGCCCTTGATCAAGAGTTTGAGAGTCTCTGCAACACAGTTGATTTAGGAACTGGCCATATCAGTTTCATACTCCAAATGCAATGTTTAGAGAGCAAAGAACATGCATGTTATCATAGAAACCAGTTTTACAGCAAATTTTGAATGAACTACAGTTCCTATGATACCTCCATAATGGTTTCAGTGAACATCAGTCAAGGTGGACAGGTTCTGTAAACATTCATAAATTTCAAAAAATGATTTATTTAAAACAATTCAAATTAAAATTCATTTGATATTCCATTATCCTCTGAAACCCAATTGTTGGGTTCCTTCTAGAGGTTTCTTTTAATATGCAGATCACATATGGAACACATTGCATGCTGATATATGGTAATTTAAACAATAGTCAGCAGTTGTAAAGTAGAAGGAAAGCCATCTCCATGGGTGGCCATAACTATATAATTTTTAATAATCTGTAGAGACCAGTTTTCCTGAGTCTGTATACTTGCTTCATTTTTTTAATGAGGATTGGTGCTTTCAATTTCCAGGTACAAGTGCTTCAAGGGAAAGAACCACCGTGCTTCTTGCAGTGTTTCCAAGGAGGGATGATTGTGCATGCTGGAAGAAGGGAAGAGGAAGAAGAAAATGCACAAAGTAAATTATTGTTAGTTAAGAGTTTCTGCCCCAAAATCCTTTTTTAGCTGTTGTGGAGGGCTTTGTATTCAGTCTCAACTACCATACTCTATAGAAAGGAAAAATGAATGCCATGAAACTCGAGACAGCTTTGCAATGCTTTGTTTCAAGGTAGTCTTTTTCTTCTTTGAGCATAGAATGGATTTTGTCACCCTAGAGCATGCTGACTTGATTGTATTAATGCCCATATAAATGGTTTTAGTTTGGTTTTACTTAAGCCAAGTGCCCATTTGCTTTAAAGTATGTTCTTTTCTACACAATGTCAGGAAAAAATGTGTTTTTGTGAGCAGTTCTTCTGCTCCGAAGAAAGCTCTAAGCTTTTATTACCCAATCATTGCTTTTTGTAACATATTCCTTGAATGCAGTAGTTGAGGTAGGAGAATTTCAATGGAAGTGTAGCTTGGAGATGTTCCAGTTTTCACTTGACTGTGACCTTACGTTCTTAAGGTGCAGAGGGGAAGAGGAGCTGAATAGGAGGAATATTGTGGTTTTTTCCCTTTTTTTCGCCATATGAAACAGCAGAACTTGACTCTTCTGCTCTGTTAAGCTCTTCAGCTCTCAGTACTTGTACTCTAGTAGCAAGGTTTCAGAAGGCATCTTTTCTGCACAGAGTTTCTCAAGTAGTGTTAGCCAAATCTGGTGCTTAGATAGTTTATTCTGTGGCAACAGAAGGCATGAAGTAGATGAAATTCATCCAGTGTGGGAACAGCTGTTCCAGAGCAGAGGTTTTGAATTTTCAGTCCCATGTGATTTTATAATACAGCTGCACTGTTCCTGTCTGCTCCAGGTGATTGGAGGCTTTATTGCGTGCGAGGAGAAGTTCCCAATGAAGGAAACTTACTTGAAGTAGCGTGTCACTGCAGCAGCCTGCGTTCCCGGACATCCATGATTGTCCTCAATATCAACAAAGCTCTTATCTACCTGTGGCACGGCTGCAAAGCACAGTCTCACACCAAGGATGTAGGAAGAACAGCAGCCAATAAAATAAAAGAACAGTGAGTGTCTGAGCTATGTTTTGGAGATGTATATGTAGGCTATTAACTTAAAATAGGCTGACTCAAGGAAAATCTGAAATAAATAAAGCTGTCCTCTGAATACAAATGCTGCATGTGCTTGTTTGGTCAGGAGGAGGAGTGAAGGTTCATTGGTTTGGTAGAGTGGAGAAAACTCATGTTCTGTAGTTGCTTTCACTGGAGGTCAAATGCATTTATTAACAGACTCACAGAATAGTTTGAATTGGAAGGAACCTTAAAGATCATCTAACTCCAACCCCCCTGCCATGGTGAGAGACACCTTCCACTAGAACAGGTTGCTTAAATCCCCATCTGACCTGGCCTTGAGCACTTCCACGGATGGGGCATCCATATTCTTCCTACTGTACTAATTACAGTTGAAAAAAAAACTGTCGCTTTCTATTTGGAGTGAGATGCTAAACATCTGAATAGCAAATTAATTGGCATTTGAGAGGAGGATTAGAATCCAGCTTTGTGAATAAGGAAGAGGAAATTAATTTGGGAAAGCATGCAAGGAGGACAGCAGCAGTTACAAAAGCAGGCAGTGAGAGTTCCTACTGAGAGCTCCTCCAAGCATCTCCTTCACTCTGGGAATGAGATCTGAATGCTTTGAGAATAGCTGTTGAAATTCCTTATCTTGTTTTTTGGTAATTTTTCCAAGTGCCCATGTTGACACGAAGCATACAGCAAGCCTGTGGGGTATTTTTGGGTTCCACTAATGCGAGTGGCTGGCAGGTTTGTGTTAGCTGTGTTTGGGGCAGAAACGCTGGGTTCATTCTCTCTCTTTGTGTTTTGTAGGTGTCCACTGGAGGCGGGGCTGCACAGCAGCAGCAAGGTGACGATTCATGAATGTGATGAAGGGTCAGAGCCCCTGGGATTCTGGGACGCATTAGGGAGGAGAGATCGGAAGGCCTATGATTGCATGTTACAAGGTAGACCTGCCTTCCTGGATTTGGCACTCACATTTTACTTTACTGGTCCATGGTGTTGTCAGATTTAGTGTAAAGTTTTTGAAGAACTTTTTGGTAGTTTAGTTGATCCCTTCAGAGAAATGCTTCCAAAAATCTCACTGAATTAAGTAATACTGTTCTAGAAGGAAAGTGCTGGAAAACCAAGTGTTTCATTTTGTTCTCCCCTGCTTCTGCTACCCCTCTGTATTCAGGCAGCACAGAGCAATAGTTAACACTATACCAATATATTTTGCTTCTCTTCTGAAGGGATTTAGGAGGCAGTTCTGCACACATTCCTGTCCAGCCTTTGCTTTGAAACTGCCAACAAAGGTAGCAGGGGAGTTGATTTACCAAGTGGAAAATTTGTCAGCTAACTCTGAGATGGGCTTGCGTCACTTAAGCTGCAGGACAGCCAGTTATGAAATGGCTGATAGTAACTAACCAGGATCAGATTCAGACTGATGGCAGCCAGCCGCTCAGCTCAGCTCCTTTGCAGCTGTTGCTAGTCCCTCAAGACATCTGGTTGTCTTTGCTGATTTTGTCAAAATCCAGAAAATTTACAGTCACTTTAAAAGCTTATTTGTTCATTTTTACAATTAACTCTGACATTTTCTGTTGTGACTCTTCTTAATTTTTGTTCTTTAAAGATCCTGGAAAGTTTAATTTCACGCCCCGCCTGTTCAGCCTCAGTAGTTCATCAGGAGAATTCTCAGCCACTGAGTATGTTTACCCTTCAAGAGATCCTGCTGTCGTCAATTCCATGCCATTCTTGCAAGAGGATCTTTACACTGCCCCACAGCCAGGTATATGTTTTAAAATGCTTAAGTAACAAGAAAACAGATGACTGTGTCCTGCATCAGGAAGTGTTTCAGTAATTGTAAGCATTTTTAACTTGATTTATTACAGGAAAATGTGTGCATGTGATGCTTATACAGTATGTAGCAATAACAGTAGTTTTTCCATTATAAAGATGCTGAGAAATAATCAAGTGTATATGTATCCCAGAAGCATGCTGTAAAAGTACATTGTTTATATCAGAGAATCCAAGTCCAGCTGAAGTTTAGCTGGATGATTAACAAAAGGGATTGGTAAGCTGTGAAATGATCCTGTTATGATGCTGACAAGCATATAAGACTGGGCTTGTTTAGGGGATTACAAGAACTAGTAAGTGGCTGATGATGGATTTGTTATTCTCTGACTGTGTAGCACTCTTCCTTGTTGACAATCACCATGAAGTGTACCTGTGGCAAGGCTGGTGGCCTGTGGAAAACAAAATCACTGGATCAGCTCGGATCAGGTGGGCTACAGACAGGAAATGTGCCATGGAGACAGTGCTCCGGTACTGCAAAGGTAACAGACTGCTCTGCCTGGCTGCTCTGACTGTGTCATACCTGTCATGCCTTGCTATCCTGAGCTGAAAGGCACTCCCCCAATGTTATCAATTATCACCAGTTTATTTGAAGATACATTCTCCACTCTTTTGTAGCAAACCACTTGCCCAGTAATGGCATTGTTCCCAAATTGCCAAGATATTCTGCTGACTCAGCTCTCAGTGGAAAGGCTTCATTTATTGTGTTACACCTCAGAATCACAAGTTAACAGTTTAAACATTCTCACTTAAGCCTCCAAGCTTAAGCTGAGTTGGTTGCTGGCAGGACACTTCTGCTGAGCATACCAAAAGGTTTAATTTACCTGAATTTGCCTAATTTCAGATCATCACATTCTGCTTAGTCTATTCTAAGTCTGTTTTTGTAAGATAAAGGCATTGGGTTAGGAGTAGCTGCTGGGGATTTTCAGCATATATGTTTTAATCTTTGTGGTCAGATACACAAAAGGCAGGGTGTGAGAATACTGAAAAACATGTTAGAATGTCCCATACTAATTAAAAAAAAAAAAAACTGGAAAATTTATTCTTTCAGCCTTAAACTGCTTTAGCTTTTCAGGAAAAAAATTAAATACTCCTAGGAGGCAGCTTTGGATTGTGGGTGACATTGCAAATACTGTACCATTTGTAATTTCTCTCTCTTTTTTTGTATTTTGACTGTTTTTTAGGAAAAAATGTAAAGAAGCCCCCAAAATCCTATCTAATTCATGCTGGCCTAGAGCCTCTGACATTCACTAATATGTTCCCAAGTTGGGAGCACAGGGAAGACATCGCAGAGATCACAGAAATGGTAAATCTTTTCATTGCACAGACTATTTCCTATTGCTAGTAACTGTGTCTTGTGTTGTCAGTAACATTGGTTGTTTGTGCTGTCAAGCTCTAAATGCAGAGGATAAACTTAGAAAGGACAGTTTAGGAGTCTGCATAGGAAAAAGAAAATCCAACAACAACAACAAAACAAACAAACAAAAAACCAAAAAAACCCGCTACCGCAGCTAAATTCTGACTGGGAATGTGTCTATCAGAGGCATTCCTGTTAGTTTTTTTTCATGTAGCTTCTCATACCCTTTTTTTGGTCAAAACAGGAGGAAAGTGTTATCTGAATCACCTCGTAGAAAGAGATGTGCTAGAGTTCGAGCTTAACCGAATAGCTGTTTCAATCATGCAGCAATGTGCAGTTCTGGTCTGTTCTCCAGATTTGAAGTGCAGGGCAGCAAAACACCTCTCAGAGGATCAATTGCCTCCAAGGGCTCTGTTACTGACTTCCTTACCTGGGATGCAGAGTCACAGCCAAATTTCATGTGTCTGCTTTAAAAGCTGTCAGTCAAGGGGCATCTCAACGCAAATAATATTTTCTGTTTTGTAAGTCTTCTGCAGCCTTAGTAGAAAATGCTGGCTTCATGACTAAATGCAGATTTCAGCCTTAAACTGAGATTCTGGGAGTACAGGATGTCCTTCTGCTAAGTGCAAACCTGGTTTCAGCTGTGAAATTATTGTAGGGCAGAGCTGTTGGCCTGTGTGCACACCTGGACGTACAGCTTTGTGCTCAGGCAGGGCAGGTTATCCCATGCCATCTGCAGATGGCCATGGGTGCAGATGGTTTCAGCTTTGTGATCCTGTTCTCTGTTTTCTCCTTCCAGGATGCCGACGTTTCTAATCAGATAATACTTGTAGAAGATGTGCTGGCCAAGCTGTGTAAAACAGTTTATCCATTAGCAGATCTCCTAGCTAGGCCTCTGCCTGAGGGAGTTGATCCACTGAAGCTTGAAATTTATCTTTCAGATGAGGACTTTGAGGTAAGGAGAAGAGGTGCACTGTTACTCTGTGCATCTGTGTTTAACCATGTGGGAAAGTCATTTGCTGGTTTTGCTACTTGTCAGTTGTTTTTGATAATAGCACATCCTCTCATTTTAAATGCAGGTTGCGTTGGAGATGACAAGAGAGGAGTACAATGCACTGCCATCTTGGAAGCAGGTTAACCTGAAGAAGGCAAAAGGACTTTTCTAAGCTGTGTTTATATGGGAGTGAGCACTAAAGGGATGTCCATTCTCACTTTCTATGTCCTTTAAAAGAATTGTACCCTACATTTACAGAACAAATAAAAATAATCTGAAGTTATTAGTGACTACCTATCTGGAGGTGTGTAATATTATAAAAGGCCAAGAGAACTCTTTGAAAATGGAATTCAATTTTGACTCTTAAAGGTAATGTGTTTAAGCTCCTTTCTCCTATGCACTTAAACAGTAGTTTCTTGAGCTACTGCTGCAGGTGTCCTTTGGCTATATACAATACTTGCCATTTTTGTTTTTAAAGAAGTTCTCTTTGTAAAGTGTTATTTTGTTAGTTTGTGGATTACAAAGAATTTATATTTATATAAACACATAGAACAAGTATGTATTTAACAATGCAATATATATTCACTTTCAAGACTTTAAAGACTTTCATGTCAAAACTACAGAAAAGTAGCTGGATGGCAGTTGCTTGTACCAACTTAGCTATACCACCAATATGTATCTCCTTCGCATTCTGAAAAGTTTCTCTTTGCAATAGTTAATGAATTGTTCTCAGTGCTGCTTCAGGTGCTAAACCGAACAAAGCGTTTGTATTTATAGCATGGATTTCTTGAGAAACTATGCGAATCAACCTTTATACTTTATTATCCAAAAATGTATAGTGCCTTGTTTTTTGTGTACAGTTTATATACAAAAAAAAAAAAAGATTGGTCCGCATTTTGAAGGTGGCTCAGAACGGTCTCCTATGTTACTTTTATAATAGTAGAAATAAAAACATCTCAGTTTCTAATACTTGTTGTAAACATTAAACATGTCTTTTGTGATATAAGAACCAAAAGCAAAAGCTTCTGAATAAACTCCTAGTGATGCTCTGACTTGTCATTACTTCGTACTGTAATCTGTACTAGGTCATTGGAACCTTCCATAACATGGTATTTTCTCAAAATATTTTAACCTTAGATGTCTGTGGGTATTGTACAGAGTTATAATTTGAGAAGCAGATAATGTAGAAAATAATCAATGATTGAGATAAAATTAAGTTGGGCAACATTTTAATGCTGAATGTTGGAACAGTCACACAACTCCTGTATCCTTTGGGTTTCCCTGTTTTATATATGAAACCAAAATTATTATGCTGTTTTCAAAATTTGAAAAAATCTTTTCAACCTTTGTGCAATTGGAAGTAAAATTTGAACTGAAAATGAGCATTGTGTCTATTCTTTCAATAAGCACCGAAGTCATCATTGTTTTTACTCAGTTAATTAGGACATTGAATAGACTCATCAAGTAAATATTTGCTGTTGTTTGAAACAGTTTTCAGGCATTTGGCATTTCTGTAGTAAGTTTTGAGGTTCTCCTGTGGTAGCCTAGTGGGTTTCACATTTTCATTCCTGGCCACAGCACTTTCCTTCTGCCCTGCAGCCATTCAGAGCTGCTCCTGGTTTGGGGTGGTGCCTGTTGGTGCTCTTGCCATTCTCCTAGGCTGAGGGAATGGAAGTGAGATTTTTGAATGTGTGATGTGTGGATTTCTGCAAGACCTGCAGAATGTATTACTCCTTAGTTAAAGTGAATCTTGTTTTGGCAGATGGGTTGTTAAGTTGTAACCAAGCCTTTAAGTAAATGAATTAAAAACTTAGAAATAACGCAAGTACTATTCACCTGACCTGAGATATTACAGGTGAATTTTCAGCACTGGAGTATTTCCTTTCATGTATTGGTTTCTGTCAAGAACTGAAATGAAATAACCCAAGAAAATGTTACTAACCGTATTCAAAGCCAGAATGCTTCTTACATAAACTCCAGCAAAAAGCTGTTTTAGATGCCAGTTCCTCAGAGGTCCTCAGCTGCCTTCTGCATGGGATACACTGTTAGTTTGAAAATGCAGGCTTTTATAGCGACAAGTTTATTTTTCAAGAACTGAGAGGTTTCCAAAGTCACTGCTGTATTTATCTAAGTATTTTTGCACCCATATATTTTCCTCTTTCACCCTCTCAGGTGATAAAATCAAGCAGGAATTAGGTTTTGATTATTCATGTTCAGTCTGTACCATGAGGGTAGCAGGTTCCTCTGTTTTGATTTTTCTCTCCAACAGAGAGCTGATTTGCATAGCATGATTGACCTTGTTTTTCCCTGTGGCAGGGTAGTATCATTTGCTTTTGTTTCTTGAAAACATTGTCAGTCCTTCAAGTGTTGCTGAAGGGCAACATTCACCCTCTAAAGCCTTTAGAATCTCAGCTGAAAGACAAGAAGAGCTGACAAGGGGGCTGCAGGCAGTGAAACAAGGACCAGACTGGGCAAATTTCTTGCATTCTGTTGCTAAAATATATTATATTTATGTAAAATAAACAGATTCATTTTCTGCTCTCTCATTGCAATAAGGAACTGGGGTATGGGAAGAAAACTTTCCCTTATGTATTCAACCAGAAGATAGAGTCAGTTGTAAGATTAATGGTAAAAGGTATTGCTTCTGCACCTGAGGTCCTTGGCTCTGCTGCACGTGTCAGCACACACACAGTCCAGGCCCTGTGCTGGCAAACCCTTGCAGTCATGCATTTCTATGCTTCTGGCTCTACCAAGCCAGCCAAGCTGGAAGGGGCCTTGAAGGGTTGCCTGCACCACAGCTGCAAATGTTACCTAAACCACCCCAAAATTCTGCCCTTCCTTCTGCAGGGACCTGCCCATGGAATCACCAAGTTACTGAACCAGAGAAAAGTCTTGAAGTGCATGCACTGCTGAAAGAGCAAGGGAAGTCAGGAGAAAGCAATCTGTAGTGACCCCATTTGCTATTTTATTAACTGATACCTGTTCAGCTTCAATTTTACACTCCCTATCTCCTTCTGCAGCCTGTATGTTCCAGGCTGTGCTAACCAGCACATTCATTTTCCAGTGGCAATTGCTGAGCCACTTGTGCTTGGTAGCAGAACACTGATATTTAATGTCTTTAATTTAGAAATGTGCTGTATAAACTGTTAACTGTTTGCACATGTGGCTATTGATTGTCTTTATGCAGCCACTGAACATATCAGAACCTCAATACAATCACTACTCTTGGTCATGGCGACTGCCTGTGAGGAAAGGCACCTACATCCTACTCCCAAAATTGGATGCTGTATATAACAATGTTGTTGAAGTGGTAATACTTTATTATTAGTGCCCCTGTTTGCTCACTCTATAAAGTGGTCATGACTTATAGACAGAAGAGTAATTGATTTGGCTTGGTTTATCTACAGGGGCCCAGGCAATATTTTATCATTTCGCTTCGAAAGCTGTTTTTGAACTTAAGTCATTTATGTAAGTCATTTCCAAGTAAAATCTCTGGTAGTTCTAACGCTTTTTCCAACTCTGACTGCTACCCTCATTTCACTGCAGTTTCACAATTTAAATATGTGGGTGTTTTTTCAAACAATTCTAACTTTTATATTTGAAGAATATGATTGCTGGTGCCTTTCTGCAGTTGTAGGGGGTGTATTTCCCCCTACACCCACACCCCCCACCACCCCAGCGCTTTCCAAATGGTTTAATAGTGATCTGGGAAATATGATTCTCTATTTCAGGAAAGATTTTCAAAATTTGGCTGCAAACCAGAAGCAGAACCGTGCTGCGCCTTACCACACTGCACCAGTGCAATACTAAGGGAGGTTGAACATTTCACAAAAGGAAAACTACCAGAAATAGTTTGAGGTTTTGACTTTATCCAGAATCCTCTGGTTTACTTTACTATTAAAATTTCCAGCAAAACAGACTTAATTTTTTGAATGCTTCTTGTTTTAGATAGAGCCATGCATTCTGCCAACACATGGCTGCTGGATGAGCAAAGACTTCCAAGACAGACTCTGCAGTAACAGATGAAGGACTGAAGGCTCAAAGTAATGTGCGGCATAGAATGACCAACCAAAATTACAAAGGGCAGCAACAGGAAAGAATTTTGAGAACCCTGAATCTGAGCAACACAGGGACAAGTTGGAGCACTTCAGGAATGACCTATGAAGATGACCTCTGGAACCACTACTGGTCTTGGTACCAGTTTGGATAGATACCACAGCGGAAGATCAAGAGTTTCTCTTTAAAATATATGCAAAGACTCCATAAGGTGAGGTTTATGGAGAGCCCATATTGGTTGGACAAATAAGATACCACCTGCCTCAACACACCTCACTTGCTGATATTCATACACCACAAGGCCAATTGCTAGAAGAATTTGTGGCGTTTGTATTTTGAGGATGTTACTACGTCTGCCTCATTTCTGATGACACAGAAGAGGTAGTGGTCTATGATAGCCTGGTAGCAGCAGATTTGCTTCCATGTTCTATCTCTAGAATGAGATGGTCCTTATCAAACACAACCAAGTGTGGAAATGGAGCTTCTGGAAGCACACACACACGTCCTCCCCTCTTTGTCACAGGAGGGATCTCTTATGGGTTGCTTCTTTCTGAAGGATATATATCAAACCCTCCCCCTTTTTTAGCCAAACTCATCCAGAAGAGTTAGAAAACCTTTAAAGCAGATTTTCCAGAGTAGGGACTGAGCTGTGTGTGGGAAAGCAGACAGAGCCCAGGAAAGGCTGGCAGAGGATGTATGCTAATGAGGAAACTGTCCTGGTAGATGGGATAATGACTGAGCTTTCTTAGGATGGAAGCGATGAGGAAAACCAATTGAAAAAGTTCCAGAACAGAGTGATTAAAAGTCCTTTCATGTTATTTTACGGAGTGGCTGAAGGCTGCCAGGCTTGTTTGAATTTAATGGCAGCTTGTCCTTGTACCACGTTCATGCTGCATCTCGAGTCAAGGCCGTTGGATCTTGCTAGGGCAGATGCCTGGGCAGAAAAATGGCTGCTGCACTACCTGCAGCGCACCCTGTGCCTGCTGTGCCGCACAGGTCCCGCAGGTACAGACAGGGCGCTGTGCTGCTGCTCCGCACAGGTCCCGCAGGTACAGACAGGCAGGGCTGTGCCCCACATCCCCCAGACAGCAGCTTCCCACAGTCCCCACAGTCCCGCCCAGGTACAGACAGGCAGGGCCGTGCTGCTGCCCCGCTCCACCTCTGCTCGCTCCGGGCTGCGTGGTGCCTGAGTGCCGTGGCAGCAACATCCCCGCCGAGGCTCATCCCTCTCCTCCGGCCGGACCTGAGCCGGACACAGGTTGTTGTGTTGCCGCGGGGCACTTCACCGGGTGTCCCCATCTGGCCAGGCCTTTACAAGCTCCGGTGCAGGGCTGGGCAGGGACAGCCGCCCGTCCCTCGGGCGGACCGAGCGCCTCTCGCCGCAGCGCAGGGGTCCGCGCTTCAGGGCGGATCAGCCGCTCGCTCGGGCTGAGTCCTGCCGGCCGCCCTTTCCCCTCGTGCTGCCCCACGGGCCCTGGAAGCAACTTCGGGACTGGCGTTGAGCCCCGCGGGCCGCTTTAGCCCGGCCTCGGCTCTCCCTGGCTCCCTCTTTGCTCCCTTCCCGTCTGGGCGCCGCCGCCATGTGGCCCCGCGGCCGGCAGGGGGCGCCGCGCCGCCGCCCGCGGGCCCGGGCTGCCCTCACTGTGCGCGGCGGGGCCAGGCAGCCCCGGCCATGGCCACACGGCCCGGCGAGCTTGCTGTGACCAGCCCCGGCCATGGCCACACGGCCCGGCGAGCTTGCTGTGACCAGCCCCGGCCATGGCCACACGGCCCGGCGAGCTTGCTATGACCAACCCCGGTCAGAGCTCTGCTCTGCGGAGGGGCTCGAGGCAGCGGCGCAAACAAGGGCTGCCGGCTGCCACTGCCTTCCCAAGGAGCCTCCCCCCGTAGCAGCTCATGGCCGCGGGCACTGGGCTCCGTGCCTGGCGCGGCCCTAGCCGGCGGGCTGGCAGAGCAGTGCCACAGCCCGAGCCTGGCCGCCGTGTAACTCTGGCACTGCACTATGAAAAGCATTGCCCCGCGGCACGAGCCCCTCACCAAAAGCCTTTAGCAGCCGCATTTTCCCCCCTGATATCCCGCCGGAGTGTCAGACCTGTCCTGACCCAACCTCCTCCCCGTGTAGACAGATCCCAGCCTGGGGAGGAGAGCTGTGGTTGGCATGAACCTCATTCCTCCATCCAGAAGCACATGGAAAGGGCAAAACTATAGTTTGGCCGTGAGAACTGTAGTGGCCCCTTGGGGACCATGGCACTGGGCACAAAGGAGGAGGAACAGAGCTGAGTCCAGGCTGTTGCCAGCACTTCAGCAGGGGCAGTTTTGTGGCTGAGCATTTTCCCTGGCAGCTGATTAATCTGGTAGCTGGTCTAAGCAAGCCTGTGATGAGGTCCTGTTTCATGTGGCAGCTCTGGGAATGACTTCCTGTCACACCCAGCCTTTTGTGGCATTCCCTGCTCTGGAGTAAGTATGGAGAGCATGGCTGCCCTTTCCGTCTCCCTTAGGACCCAGTACTTTGGGCCAACCAGGCTGTGGCTGTGCACGGAGGCACATCCCAAATGCCAGGCAGTAGGGAATTTGTGATGGCTGTGTGTCAGTAAAGAAGATCCACATCGCCCTCCTCCAGCTCCACCAACCACAAACCCACACACACTTCTAGTGGTTCTTCCCTACTCCAGCAAAATAGTTGGTACATTGACTAGAGGAGCAGCAGGTTGCAGCTGGCCTCAGTAGCTTCACTTTGAACTCACTCACTTGTTGTTGGCTCTTCCTTCCCCCCTCTTCTCACAGAGCCACACAAAGAGAGCTGGCAGGGCTGCCCGCCAGCCCAGCAGGCAAAGCTCACCTTGCCAAGCAGGGCTCTCTCTGTGCCCCTTCCTGCCGCTCCCCCAGCTGCTTCGCCCCCGTCACCATTGTATTCACTTGCCTTTGAAATTGGCAGGAGGCATCAGCTATGGTCAGATGAAAAGAGAGGGAGAAGCACCTGCTCATGTTTGGGGCTTGGGTTTAAAGCTGTGCTTGTCCTGAATACACACAGCCTTATTTGGGTGCTCAGATGCAGAAGAGTTGGAGAGGGGCTTTAATTCAGCTGCTGAAATATTCAGCCAGATCACAGTGCAGCAGTTTGCAGAGAAACCACCTCTCCCATCCTCCACCCACCACCCCCACAAAAAAAACCCCTATTATTTTTAAGGACTTTATGTGCTGAATGCTCAAGTGTTTTTTACTTTGCAATGGGAACACTCTTAGGATGGGCTAAATGGACTAACAGCAGCCTTCTTGCTCCACTGCACAGTGACAGTGAGTGTTACCTGCATACATCATGTCTCTTGAAAGCATCTTGGGACCACACAATTTCAACCTGTAAGGCACATTTGGATACCTAGGAGGAGTCAGGCAGTCTCTAATATCAAGTGAGGAGGAAAGGACATTTTTCCAAGGCATGGGAAGTAGTAGAGTGAGGGTGAATTGCTTGTCCATGGTTGTTGGTAGTTTCCTTGCTCACTTCCAAAGCGTAGATCACTTCCTAAGCATAGATCTCACACTAAATGACTGCCCAAAACGAGCTTGGACTTTCTTCCCTCTCATTTCTATGACATTTTCATGGGGAGGGAGGTGGGTCTAGCACATTTGGCCTGAAGCAAGGTAGTGGTTATGAGCCCTGCACACTCCAAGCCAGGCAGCTGCCCAGGGCTGCCCATGTGCAGAGAGTTGGTAACAACACGAGGTGCAGCCTGGTGTCACACAGACATAGCAGTGGGTCTGATGGCAGTACTGACACATTCACCTGGCATTGCACCTGAGCTAATAACCTTGGGTTTGTTAGCTTGGGCACAGCACAGCACTGACATCAGGGGACCTGCACTGCTTCCCAGCCCACCAGCTGGGATGTCTCTGGGCTGTTTTTCCTGATTCTGGGGCTGGGTAAGCACGGACAATTTGAGGGCCAAGAAAGTTATGTCATTCAAAGTCCCCCTTTCTTTGCTTTTTGTAACAATTACAAAGGCTGAAGTCCCAGTAGTTCCTCAGCTTTTGCTCCTGCCTTCAATCTCAACAGGAGATGGCCAGGAACAGGTGAGCTAAGGGAGGGCATGGGAGCAGCTATAAATGGCTTTGTCACTGTGCCCACTGCAGTGCCCTGCCACTCTTCCCTTTATCCATTTTCAGCCATCACACTTGCAGAGCATCTTGCACCTGAATCCACCTCACGGCTCCACACAGCAGCTAAGGGAATGCTTGGGAAATCAAATAACCTCTGCTCAGATCTGTAGTTAGCAGAACTGTGTTTGTTTCAGTGGCTGGAGTCACCTCATCCAAAAGTCAGAAGGAATATTGTCAAGTGAATTGTATCCAAAAGGTTTTTCCCTTACACCACTGACTGTAAAGGAGTCCTGAGGGACCCCAAGGCAGATGGGTCTCCACTAATGTCCTCTGCACAAGAAACACCAGATCTGTCTGTGATTAGGCTGGTGGAGGCAGCACTATCTTGCCTTTGCCCCATAACACCACTAAGGAGAGATTTGGGGATGATGTCTGACTTGACAGGCTTTAGAGTCATTACCTTCCAGGTCATCTTCCTGGCCATCTGATGTCAGTCTGCTGCTGCAGGGAGAGAGTGGAGGGAGCCGGGCTCATGCAGGGGAAGTTGGGCAGGTGATCCTGTGTCACTTACAGGCACTTCAGTGCTGGATATTAAGGGTCTGTGGGCCACATCCCATCAGCTGCTCCATGGAGCTGACCCAGCCTGCCCAGTATCAGGCAGCTGGGTGCTGGGAGCACTGTGTGGATTGAGTCTGACTTAGTAAATATTAGTTTGCGGAGTCATGTGTGATCTAGTGAAATGTCAGCAGTTTCCTGCTAAAGAATCCTGTGGCAGCCTATAGCTGTAAGTTTCAATGAAATCTAAAGATCGTAAGCCCTGCACTCTCCCCCACCCCCTTTTCTTATATGGATTGTTTTCTAGAAGCTTCTCCCTTGTTCGCCTGAGTTTTGTATATGATTGGTTCATTTAAAATTGTACCCTCCCCTATTATAAATCTATTGGCCTGTGCCCCTTTCTTTCTCCCCTCACCCTCTCCTAACTGGCCCTTGGGGACTAGACACGCCCCGTTTCCCCCCTTAAAATCCCGTGTCAACATCGGCTCGGGGCTGCCGGCCTCCAGACTTCCTGAGCTCGTTCGTTCTCGTCTGTCCGTGCCTTCTCGCCGCCCTCAGACCCTCACCCGAAGACCCTTAATAAATCTCCCTGGCAGACCGCGGGCTGGGTGCCGTGCATTGTCTCGCCGCTCCGCTCCAAAGGGGAAACCTCTCTCGCAACCTTTTCCTTTCTGTCCCGTTCCCCCCGCGCCGTGCTAGCTGCTCACCAGAGGCGGTGCTCACCTCACTGTGAGAGACCCACGGCTGCAGGAGGTGTCAGCCGGCGGCGCCGGAGCTGAGCGCCCGTGGCTGCACCTATGAGCCATGGAGCCAGCGCTCTGGGTGAGAGCTGGGCAGACTTCCCGGGCAAGCGAACCCTACAGAATCCGTTTTCTAAAAGCTGAGGTGGTGAAGTTAGGAACACTCAGTTTGCACCAGCAGACATGGTGCCTCAGTCGTTGAGTGGGAAAAGCCCCAAGGAATTTGAGCAGTGCAATGATAAAAGGCCATGAACAGCTGCTGAAACGGTTCATGAACCAGGAGTAACTTTACATAAAGAACTGAAACAGAAATAGAGCCCGGTTTGATTAAATGGTTGGATTCAGAAAAGCAGGACACCTCCTGGAAAGCAGCTTATGTAGGTGTGAGATGATTTCAGGCTATTTCTGAAGAGGGAAAATACGCAGCAGCTTGCTGGCTAAAGCACAGGCCACCCCATTCCCAAGTAAGGCCACAGACTTCCAGTGACCCCTGTCATCATTCCTTCAGTCCCTGTGCTCTCAGGGAATACCTAATGTTCTTCTGCCTGGTCTCTGCCTGCAAAACTAAAATACACACACACACACATATGCACTCAGGTATGCAAACAATTCCCAGATTGCTAAGATTCGTTCACCTACACAAAAGCAATTTCAGAGGTGAAATTCAAAGGTGGTGAACCTTTCCACTCTTGGTCAGATCATGCCCAAAACTTCATGCCTTAGGTAGCACAGAGGCCACAAAGTCCCTGATTGAAACTATAAGCACTTGGCATCTGAAAATCAAGACACATCCATTTTTGTGTCTAACCTCAAATAATTGCTTGGAAATAATACACCTGATGATCTCCCTTGAGGACCTGAGGGCACCTTGCAAGTCACTGTAGGAGATGGAAATCTTCAAACCCCTGTGACCACATGGGTCAGCTGGCAACCGCTGCTGATCCTGACCGTGTAACCAGGTGGGCTGGAAAAAGCAAAGCTGTCTGCTAACTCACAGTTTGTCACCGTGACTTGTGAGAGGCAGGATCTTGTGGCCTGGGTGATTTCTTTGCAAAATAGCTGGCAGAGAGCCTGGATACACATCCTGGCTCATACCTGCTTTCGCTGTAATTTGGCCCAAGCAGTCAAAAGCAAATGAGGGAGGATGTAGCAATAATATGGGGGAAGCTGGAGAGGTTGGAAATATGTGCAGGGAATAACCAAATTAGACTGTGCATGGGAAAACCAAAGTTAATGCATTTGGGGAAAACAGTGTGAAACACTCTGCTCAGGAGGACAGAGAATCCTGGAAAGCAGGAATGTCAATTAGCATCCACTGTTGCACCACGGGCCAGGACAGGCCTATGTGATTTGGGGCTGCCCACTGAGGTATCTCAGCACAGAGTGGGGTGTGCTGAGGCTGCAGCAGGGCACCCCAGGCCCGGGGTGATGCAGACAGGCTGAAGGCTTTCAGAGAGCATCACATCAGATGAGAGGTGGGAGGGAACAGCTGGATGAGGAAAGCCTGAAAGAATTCAGCACAAACAACTTTTCCAAATAGTGACTAAAGGAGGAGGATATGATAACCCTCTGCAAGTATTTGAAGGCTATAAACACCAAGTGTGGCTCATGTGGGATAAGATCAGATATAATGGGATAAATTTATGGATAGGGAAAAACGTGTTTTATGCAACAACACAGGTACAAAGTAATAGAAGGTGGTAGAGTTTCCCAAAGGAGGGGTGGAAATCTGATCGGTATACGCAAAACTGCTCCAGGTAGAAAACGAAAACAAGGCCATGTGCTGTTGGGGCAGTTCAGCAGAGGAGAAGTGGATAAGGTCCTTTACCTTCAGGTCTTTTGCTGTGAGGCTTCTTGTTTAGAAAAGAAAAACTTATATTCATCACCTTGCTCAAAATCCTGACCAGAAGCAAGCTGAGTACAAAAATAGGTAGCAAGACTCTTTCCAAAGTGGTAAAGAACATTGCTCATCATAGACTGGAACTTTGCTTGTACAACAAAGGAGGTGTGACATCCTGCTTTGTGTAGTTTTTGTGGGGATGGCCCAGAGGACATAAACAGGGTTAGTTAACTGCAGTCAGCTATCATGTGTTTAACTGGCAGCATGCTGGCAGTGATGAGGTGACTTCGTCCCACTCTGCAATCTTTGTGGAAATTACCATACAAAATATTGGCGGTGTTTGTTGGCCAGGTACCTGGTGACCAAGCTGTAATTAATTCCTGGGATTGCAGTGACAATCAAACCAGAGAAGGGGCACTCCTGTTCTACTGTTAATTTTTCTTCACAGTAGAAGTGAGGCACAATTTTTCACTTCATGTTTATTCAGACCCTTTGCAGACTCTCTCTTACCACAGGCATTTTAAAGGAAAAAAGTCAGGACTTGGATGCAATCCTATCACCTGCCGATTACTGTCTCCATTTCAGTCAGTCTAAAGCTAGGCAGAAAAGGCCTTTTTTTTCCCACTCTGTCTCTCTCTTCCTCTCCCATTCCTCTAAATCTGTGTAATCTGTAGAGGCCAGGGTGTTCAGTGCTGCTCAGACCCTCTATTTTGGCTCATTAAAATGTCAGACTTACCGCTGCACACCCAGGGTGCTCATTCCTATTGCCATCAGTGGATAACAAAATTGGTGGGAGTTGGGAAAGTAGAAAAAGCCCACAACTTTCTTTATTATGAGATTAGTGATCCAAGTAGCTTTAAATTATGTTAAACTCCTGTCATTAAGCAGAGTTGTCAGGCTGATGGTCTAACACAAGCACATGAACATTTCAGTGAGTTTTGTTGTGTGACTTGGGAAGGAAACGTGTCTGACGCTCACCTGTGCTCTGCTGATGAGCTGTGCCAAGGCATTTGTGTTGCTGGTGATTGGTAAAACATGAGGAAAATGGATTTTTCTGCTGTGTTTCCAGGTTTTATAATTCATCACACAAACCATTTAATAAATACACAGCAAAGAGGAAAATAAATTGTTCTGAGAGAAGCCCGAGGTGATCTGAAAGCCAAGCACAACACAGCTGTCACTCAGCATCTCTGGGACAAAAACCTTTCCTTCCCTTATTTTCAGACTGAAGAATTGGGTAAGCAGCTACTACAAACTCAGTTGTTCTTTACCTAGTTGCTTCCAAACCTTATCTAAGGTATTTCTTATATGCAAGACTGCTCACAGAAATAATGCACAGCCTGAAAATAAGCTTTCATCAGAACTGAAATTACAGTTTGGAAAACCATACTATTGCTGACTGTCACCTTCCTTACATTAAAAGGATCTTCATACTTTCACATTTTGAAAAATACATGCAGTGCCCATAGATGAGATTTTTATACCCCCAAATATGTGTAATAATGTTTCAAGTTTAATTCTGGAAATTATTTTAATGAGCACTGTCTCTCTTCTATTAAACCAATATAATGGAAGCTCATGAAATATAATCAAAAGGTTTCTCATGTAATAAATCATTATAATATTCTATTATGTGTGAAAGAGCTGTTTAGCATTTCTCAGTATCCTACACATGAACTACCTTTTCATTATACTGCCGAGGAACTGTGTTTCCCCGAAGAAAAGCAAAGTGTTCATGTTTCTACTTCAGTTCTCATTTTCTGCTGCACCAGACATATCTTGGGGAAGCCTAGGGGACCTGGTGGTGACAGTGACTGGGGCTTGGTGCTCATTGTCCTGAGGTTGGTGCCGGCGTGGGCAGCGGTGCTGCTCCAGTGCAGACATGGACACCAGCTCCTTGGAGAGCTCTCAAATAAGTGCTAAAAGGGGGCAGAGCATGTGTGACACAAGGCATTTAATTAGCATGTTAAATAGTAACGTGTACATTTCAAAGCAGTGGCAGCTGAGCAGGAAAGCAGCCTAACACAGTTTGAAGGAAGCAATCATATTTGCAAACTTTTTTCCCCCTAAGTTGATTGATGTTTTTTGGACAATAAAGAGAAATCTGTTTTTTTGGAAGCAGAACATACATTGAAGTCCTTTATTGAATCAGCTGGCTGAACTGCAACTGCTGAAGGCTATAGTAAGAACTTGAAAAGCGCTGTCTTGTTCTGGGCGTGGTTTAGGTTGTACAAGTTTATTGCAGATGCTGAATTCTGCCCCAGAGGGTATGGGCACACACTTCAGCATACATCATTGCAGATCTCTGGGACACCGAAAGGCTGCCAGAACAAGTTATCTTGCTCCACCTGGACCCAAGTGAAAAGGAGATTTCTCTCTTTGATTCGTCAGCATCTCAGCCAGATGAACTTGGAAACTCAACTTGCCAAATTCATACAGTTTGAGAAGATTCATATTAAATCTATGGAACCTGAGTGTGCTTTCCAGAGCTTCTCCTGGCATTATTCCTGCAGCAATCCCTTCAAGTTCCATTGGCCTGAAAGCCTGACAAAAAAAATATTCTAAGGAAAGTGCCTCCTTAGTTAAAAAAGTTCCAGTCCTTTAGCTGTCACCTGGTGTGAAGCTGGCCCAGCACACACACACTCATTTCTCCCTTTTGGGCCACCTTCACTTGCAGGCCAAGCAGCAGTGTCCTGAGCAGGCAGCAGAGGACAAGCAGCTATCTACAGGTACTTGTAGCTACTAGACATACAGGACAGGCCACACAGGCATGGTCCCACTGCAGCCTCTGCTGCCTTGCAAATGTTTGTACCTGTGGCGTAAAGGACTCACACTTTAAAAACAAAAACAAAAACCAAACCAAACCAAACAAACAAAAACCCAAAGAAGACAAAACCAAAAAAAAATTCAAACCAACCCACCACCCCAGCAAGTCTGGTTTTAGAGACAACAGGATGTTTTAAGTGTAACCACATGCGTAGGGATTGTATAGAACTTCTCTCCCAGCCCTCCTCCATCAGAGCATCACTGATCGGGGGATCAGGAATGCAGCCTTGTTGGTAGGTGCTCCGGAGGCCCAAGAGAAAGGAATTAATGCTCCTTTGGACATTATGTTCTTCCTTTCCCAGTATGGTGTAGAGGCAGCCAAAAGCAAAGCTGCTGCCACTGGAGAAGAGGGACCTGTAGTGACTGCACAAGGGGCAGCAGTTTTGAACAGTAAGAGGGAGATTTAGGCTGGACATCAAGATGAAACATCCTATGATGAGGGTGGAACAAGTTGCCCAGAAAAGTTGTGGATGTCCTCTCCCTGGAAGTGTGCAAGGTCAGGCTGGATGAGGCTTTGAGCTACCTGATCTGGTGAAAGATGTCCCTGCCCATGGCACAAGGGTTGGACTAGTTGATCTCCAAAGGTCCTTCCAACCCAAACTGTGCTGTGATCCTTAGAGCCACTGCAGCAGTGTCAGTTAGAGGGGAGCTGAGGGTGCTGGACACATTGCAGGAGTGGGCCAGGTGTAAAGACAAGCCCCTGCAAGGCAGTCTTAATCAGGCATGTTTTGGTCATTGAGTACTGGTCTTTTGGACTCAATGAACTCTCAAAATCTATTAGATGTCAAGGTCCTGGCGGCTGGAAGCTGATGAAAATAAGACACCTGGGGAAATCTGAGAGCAGGAAGAAAACAGGAGGCTGGAGACAAAACTGCAATTTTTAAATCCCTTTCTTCTCTAGAGTTTCACAGTCTGCTGGGTTTGGCCTAAGCTGACATGAAAGATTTGGTGTGTTTCCTGTTACACATGAAAAATGACATACACACGAAAAATGACATACACACCAGTAACATCAATATTATTATATTTTTTTAAATCAGACTTCACACATAATTTTTACTAAAAATATGTATTTTTAGATTTATAGTTCATCTTAGCCTGGTTTTTCTCATTGAGCATGACCAGAGTTCTGGGAAGAGTGATGAGATACTGAACCTTCAGGCACTGCCCATCGCTGCCCAGAGTTAAGTCAGTAGTGCCAATGGGCCACCTGCATCTTTAATAATGTCATGCAGCTCCAAAACACTGACATCTGTTTGTGAAGTTTGAAGTTTAAGTGATTTCTCAGATACGCAAGTGAACACTCTCTACCTGGAACCTTGCTTGGAAAATATTTGAAATTTCTATAGCAGGCATTTGCTCACTTAGGAAAAAATTATCCAGAGAAAATAAGGGCTTTGCTGCTCTGCCAATTCTTACACACACTACAAGTGAGCTCTCCTATCCTCTCTTTTCTCTAGATTGTCATGTTTCTACAAGAGAGAGATACACCACTGCCATCAGTCTGCTTGTGGGCTTTTCCCTCCTGTAGGAACTCTGCTCCACTGCTTATACACTGGCATATTTTGTTTTATTTTTGCTTGACAACTCACTATCAAAACAGTAAAACTGGGGGATTTTTGATTATTTAACTAAAGATCCTTTTAACTGCTCAATAATGTAACAAATTTTGTAATGGGGTTTGAATTTTTGCTCAAATACCAAAATCCCTGGCAACAGTTCAGTATTTCTTACAATTTAAGCAGGCCTTTTTACAGTGTTTTTACAGTATTTAAAGGGTCTCATCTTCTTTTAAAATAGCTTTGTGGGGACTGGGCCATATAATCACATGAAGACTTGGATAAAATCCAATCCAGATCAGCTGCTATTACAGGGTAAAAATCAAAGAGGGTTGGTTTTTTTTGTTCTCTCTACTCAAAACAAGAAACATGGCTGGAGTTGTGCTGGCTGCCAGTGAGTCGGCAGTTAACCCCAACATGCCAAATCTGCGACTGGGTTCATCCTTCCCCATGGGGCCAAGAAGGGCATGCGTGTTGCAGTCATGCACACTCATCTATACATGGAGAGAGCATGATGGCCATGCATGGCTACTAACAAAAAACCCAAAGCTACCCCATACACCAGAGCAGGGCTGTTTGGTGCTGAGCTGGTTATAAAACCCAGCTGGAGTCAGTGCCCTGCTCTCTCAGCAGCTCCAGCATTCAGCAACTTGTCAAATCAGACCGTCATGTTTAACCAAATCACAGCAGCAGCACCAGCAACCCCAGCACAGGTGTGGGGGGATCTCCCATCCCTGCTCTCCCCACCACAGCTTTCCCAGCTCCAGCCCTGCTTCAGCCCCCATGCATCAGCACTGGGGAGCAGAGCCTGATGACCCAGCATGGCTCAAATGAATATTTCTTCCTTACAAAAACACAGAACGAGATATTTGGCTTCTGCTACCAGAAGCTTGGGGTATAATTAATCCACCCTATCTTGCATTTTTAATTATGTCTGCACTTAAGTACCCAAGTCTTTCACAACCCCAGTATTTTTAAGATGCAGGGAAAATATTACAGCTATTTTCACAGGGAAAGAGGCTGTGACATAGCGCCTCCGAGTAAGTAGGCCAGACTTCAGAGAAAACCTGGAGCATGACTGAGAACAGAACCCAGATGTACCCGGGCTCATGCTTCATTTTAATACAGCACTAGGATCCCTCTCACTCATGATGCCAGTATAATGGTATTTCCTCTCCTGGAATGGTGTGTTCAGCTTTGGCCAGCACCTCTCTCTCTCAGAAGTCAGATAGAGAGAGAGAGAAAAAGACCAGAGAAGCACAAACAAGACAAGTTCCCTTGTGCAGAGGATCTCCATACAAGGCAAGGAAGAGGCACAGGAGCCTGCAGAGGACTGTGAGGTGCTCTGTGCCTGGTGGAGCAGGAGGCAGATCAGCCAGCTGGCGGCACAGGGCTGGGCTTCACCTAGCCACAGGATAGGAGGGCTTGGGGAATGGAATTTGGGGTCAGCTTGGGTTTGATTCTACTTTCTCTCTGTTCTGCGTTGAGCCATTTAACACTTTAGGGCTTGTCTACCAGGCTGGGGGAATTTTGGCAAGGTGTTTTAAAGTGCAAGTTTAACATGTACCAGCTGCCTTGAGCAGGTTGGTCCAAATGCAAAGCAGAGCACTTGTGAGTGGCTGTTCCCAAAAGCGCTCTTAGACCTCTTGCTTGCAGGTAGTTTGTGACAGTATCATGGGTATATAGAATCATAGAATTGTTTGTGTTGGAAGAACCTTACAAATTATCTAGTTCCAAACCCCCTGCCATGGGCAGGGATGCCACTCACTAGATCAGGTTGCTCAGACCATCATCCAGCCTGGCCTGGAACACTTTCTGGGATGGAGGGATGGGGCATCCACAACCTCTTTGGGAACCTGTTCGAGTGCTTTACTACCCTCTGAGTAAAGAATTTCTTCCTAACATCTAATCTAAACCTGCCCTCTTGCAGTTTAAAACTGAATTTTGTTTGTCCCTTGTGCTGGCACTACCTGCCCATATAAAAAGTCCCTCTCCCTCCTTTTTGTAAACCCTTTTTAGGTACTGGAAGTTCGTATAAGGTCTCCCTGAAGCCTTCCCTTCTGCAAGCTGAAGAGCCCAAACTTTCTCAGCCTCCTCTTTGTAGGAGAGGTGCTTTGTCATGGTTTAAGCCCAGAAGGAAATAAAGCATCCCCCAGCCACTCGTTGACCCCCTCCCTTCTCTCCACATCCTCCCCCAGTAGAACAAGAACTGAAGTACAACTGGTATGTTGAGATAAGAACAATTCAAGAATTGAAAATTAAGTAAAATACAATAATAATGGTAAATAATGATAATAAAAAGGAAACAAACAAGTGATGCACAGTGCAATTACTCACCCCCCACTGACCAATGCCAGACCCCCTTCCTGAACCCAGACTGACCACACTTCCAGGTAATTCCCACCAGTTTATATACTGGGCATAAAGTTCTGTGGTGTGGAATACCTCTTAGGTTAGTTCGGGTCACTTGTCCCAGCTATGCTCCTTCCCAGTTTCTTTTGCAAACCTCCTCACTGGCAGAGCATGAGACAAGGAGGAATAAAAAAGTCCTTGGCTTAGGATAAAGAGGACTTAGCAAAAGCCAAAACATCAGTGTGTGATCAACACCATTCTCATTCTGAATCCAAAACACAGCACTGTAACAGTTACTAAGGAGAAATTAATTCCACCCTGCCTGTAACCAGGACAGTGCTCCAGCCCTCTGACCATCTTTTTGGCCCTCCTCTGGACCTGCTCCAATAGGTCCACGTCTTTCTTGTGTTGAGGATCTGGATGCAGCCCCAAACCTGTGTGCAGTACTCTGTGTCCGTGAGCATATCCAGGTACACAAGGGCAGAAGAGAGGAGAATCACCTTCCTTGACCTGCTGGCCACACTTCTTTTAATGCAACTCAGGTTTGGCTTTCTGGCCTGCAAGTGCACAGTGTTTGCTCATGTCCAGCTTTTCATCCATATGTGTCATGATGCATATGCTGTGAAGTCCCACCTTAGTACTGCATACAATGGTCCTGGCAGACATAAGCTCTTAGGCAAGAAGAGCAAAGCTCAGCTTCATCAAACGTGAAGACCCTCACATGCCTGTGGTGGTAGAAATGCAAAGTATTCTTTTTTCAAGCCTTTGTAATTCCAGAATGACCTGTATTAAGTACCCTGGCCCTTATGACAATGGCAAAATGATATTTACTCAATGGCAAAATGACATTCCATAGAAAGAATTAAAAAACGTCAAAGACTTGAAAAATAGACCCCATTTGGTGTGTTAGGGAAAAAAACACTCAGGAAGACTCGCAAGAATTTAGGAGAGCTTTTGCCCCTGTATAATTACTTCACAGAGCTCTTCTTGTTCATGCTTGCAACCATGTGGCTGAATATTAGAGCTGAAAAGATGCACAGTTTTACTGAGGACACTGGTTTTTGACTCCAGGCATGTGTAAGAAGCACTAAAATGCAAGTACACTGTGCACTGTGCTGTAAAGTAGCTGAGCAGAGCTCACATCCCAGGCTTGGAGAATGATGACTGCCTCTACAGTGCAGGGAAGGACCTGATGGGCAGTGAGCATGTGCAGGAGCAGGCAGCATACAGCCCACACCACATCTGATTTATGGACAGTGGGTGTCACACCCTGTGCTTCTTCCTGCCTGCCTTGCAGAGTGCTGTGACCGCTGCCTTCTGCCACACATGAGGAGTTAAATGAAGCCATGCGTGATGTCCCAGTGGAAGCTGTGGTGTGCTCTGTGCAGAGCTGTCAGACAGACCGTGGTGTGATGGTCGCATTGTGAAAAGCTGCCTTCATCTGGCAGACACAGAGACAGGCACCATTGAAGATGTGCTGTGGCCTTCAACATGGCAAAGCTCCCCAGGACCATACCCACCATCCCTAGGTGGCTGTGGACACAAGTGCCAAAACAGATGCTGTCATGCTATCAGTATTTTTGCTTACTCAGATATGCCTGGCAGTCCTACCAGGCCCTCAAGCTGTTGGATTATGCTGGACAAAATTTAAGCTCTCCAAGGAGTTGGCCCCCAAATGAGTGTCTTTTCAGGGCATTCTTCATTTCTCCCACAGACTGTGAAATGTAATCTGTCCGTTCCCAGGTACTTTTTCTAGGCAGCTTTTTGTTCTACCTGTGCCACTATATGAGGGTGCAATGAATCTGGCAATGGGCACAGTCACTAGACAGACAGGAGGAGTGCCTTAGGCACGAGGTTATCAGACAGAGATGGTTCAGCCCTCCAGCAGCAGAGCAGGTCAGGATTGTCAGCACCTGACTCTACTTTTGGAGGTGGGGGAGGCCAGGAGAGCCCGGAGATGCATCAGAGCCCAGGGCCGCTTCATCTTTCTCATCCCAAGCACCACAAATTCCAAAGGCATCCTTTCCTCCACCATATCCAGATTCTTTATTGCCCCTGGAGGCCCAAGTGACCTTGCCTGACACCGTGTCCTTTGACTTGTACCTTCATCTTCAAGAAGTCCTGTTTTCCATCAGGGCATGCACAGTGGTCTTAGCAATTTTTTCTGTCCTTAAAGCCAGAGGCTGTCTGTGAGAAAGCATCTCTTCCCACATCTGCAGGTTTTGTACTCACTTTGAAATCTGAGATATACTTATGGTTCTGCTCTGCTGCTTTGTGCACGTTAATGTGGGAATTCCATGCAACTTGAGACAGAGATTTCCTTTGGTAACCACATCCATGATCTGCCTTAACCCTGTAGCTTAGTGATCTCCTGGCAGCCTGTATCACCCTTTCTTAGTTTGCACAGATCTTCCCTCTACCACTTACCATCTCGTCCTCCTATAAACGTTTGCCAGTTGTGTCTAAAAATCTGCCATGATGCAGAGGAAAAGCCTTCTAAAAACCAATGTCTGTGGTTTATAAAGCTAATTCTTTATCAGTTCCCTCAGACCCGGGCCTGCCTGTGCTGTCAACTGCCCAGGCAAGACTAACATTTGTTCTTTCTTTAGCACAAGGGGATGATGGTCCAGAATGAGTGATGCTCTTTAAGACAGTAATAAAAGTGATAAACAAATAATCAGACTAATGCAGGGGGGAGTGCTTGCTGGAACACTGGTAGGAAAGGTCAAGCAATTCCTCTAAAAAGCAAGTTTTTCCAAATATCATCTTTTATTCACCCAAATCAAGTGACCAAGACTTGCATTGGTTTGACTGACCACATTTTCTCTCATCAGAATCTGCTTCCCCACTACCTCTCCAACCTCTGATTATCTTCACTTTCAGAGCCCACAAACATAAATCAATTAGAAATAAAATTTAATTTGCAACATCAAAAACAGTCACATTTGGAAACCATCTAATTCCCTGATGCTCAAAAGCACATCACATTATAATTTATCAACCATCACATTTTTAACTATGTCAGACATTTGTCATAAAATCACCATTAAATGGATATCTAATGGCTTCTAATAAATGTCAAAATGAACTTGCAGATGCCTATTCAAAATATATTAGGAGCCATTAAACAGCAATTAAAAGGAAGTTTCACAAATAATATTTTATATTCGATATGTTGTAGAGCCAGGCAAGGAAGGGACAGTGACATGTTGAGGACCTTCTGAAAATGCTCCCTTGTGCCACATATTTCTGCAACAATGGTCCGCATACCTCCCTGGAGAGTATCCCATGCTTCCTGGATGTCCCTGCAGGATGAGGCCCTGGGCACTCATGATATGGATGCTGTAATTCACTGCTTTAAGGTGCAGCATGAGCAGTGTGTGAGGTAATGGCATTATTCCCACTCTCCCTCATGCCCTTCTGCTCTAGAGGCAGAAAGCTGTCCCAGCCCCTTCTCCAGCGTTGCCCTTCAGGGTGTGGGAAGTGCTGAAGCAGGCAGTGATGTGGGGCAGAAAGGGAGAGCTGCCAGTGTGGGGAGAGATAAACAGGCACTGACATTTTCTGGAGTTTGGAGAGTAATGGGTAGAGGAAGATCTCCAAGGTGGGTGCAGAAGGTTTTAGGGAGAATGAGCGGAGAAGGGGATATGGACAGCCATTCTCCCTCTGGAAATGTGAGGCGAGTGAGAAAGAGGATTACAAAACTGGGAAGAGGGACAACTTGAGGCCACTTAGTATTGAGCTGTGTATATGCACTGAACCCTGAAGTGTGCAGTTTACTGCTGCCTTCGAGCAGGGAGCTCACACCGCTGGCACTCCCTGTGCTGCCATCTTTTTCTCTAGTGCACATATGAACAAAACTCCCCCTGTGTGGCTGGTGCAATCTGGTGTGAGCACATGCTTGGCTCTCTCAGGAGGGCACAGAAGGTCACCTCTGTCTGCTGGCTCAAAGCTCTCCAGAAGCAGCTGTGCACTGAGAGGCACTGATGGTCCATGTTTTTCCCATGTGTCCATGCTGCTTCTGTTCTGGAGCTGTGATTTAAAAGGTGCATCTTACATGCGTGTCAAGTACACATACACATGTAAATACAATTTATATAAAATACACAGCTTGTTAAAGGTATGATGCCCTTAGTTTCTCTTGCAACACAAAGATTACTTTAATTTCTACAGAATCATAGAACCATTTAGGTTGATAAAAACCTCTACAATCACTAAGACCAGCTGTTAATTCAGCACTGTCAAGTCCACCACTAAACCATGTGCCTATACCTTGAAAATTACTGACAGACAAGTAACCTGTAAGAGTAAACATTAACATTAATATAAATGTTAAACACGAACACTAACAACAATTCTTAACAAGAATTTAATAGTATTCACATTCAGTCCATCACATCAGTCCAGCCAGAGCTTAGAAATAGCTAAAAATATGAACTTCATCCCAGCTTGTTCATTCCAATGCCAGGCTCTCTTTAAAAGAGCAGCTTGCTTTCTCCCTCTTTCTTCCTTTTTTTTTTTTTTTTTTTTTTTTTCACATTTGCCCTCACAAACAGGAGGGAGGGAAGGATGGGAGTAGATGTGACCATTAATCCTGCTGGGGTTCAGGCCAGTGCAGTGAGAATTAGGTAAGCAGGAGGCTGCAGAGCCCAGTGGGGACAGCATGTTCTGGCGGGGTCAGGAGCACGAGCAACAAAGCAGTGTCTTACACAAGGAGGTATGAGGAGCCAGTAATAGATCCATTGTGTCAGTACACAAATATGTTCTTATGCTCCACCTTCTGCCTGTTTGTTTCTTACAGTACTATGGCTACTTTCCTCTCCCATTGACGTAGCTGAGAATTGGTCCTTACACAGAAAAGAAAGAAAAACTCTCATTCCCCCCACCCTCCCATCACTCAGGCTGTAAAGGACCTGTTTACACAACTGTGGAAGAGGGTGTGTATTTGCATATTAAATGGGATCAAGAAAATATGTAACATATGTTGCAAACAGAACTAATGTCTAAACACACATGCAAACCTGGGCTAACGGGTCCTGCCAAAATATTTTAACCATCTGTTTTTACTTAGCTGTTTTTGAACAAATTATGTTTATTATGTTAATTTATTTTACTGTCAACAACAGCAAATGACAGAGTTGCTGCTAAACAGCATCATTATATATCACATTCTGGCATAATACCAGCAGGTTTTTTAAATGCGACAGGAATAAATGCATATTAAAATGTCAATTTGTTTAAAATCTAGTTCAGGATGGTAAATACATCTGCACAAATTCATCATGTTCCAACAGACACTGTTTGCATGAAGACTACTTTAAGATAAGGTGCTCCAACAGGACCTGGAGAAAGAGGCAAGAGCACAGAGGTCCTGCCAGAATTCCTGGCTCCAGCTTTGAGGCTGATCCCTTGAGGGGAAGAGAGGACCAAAGTGGGAACTAATTCATGTTTTAGAAGTTGGATATAACTTCCCACAAGTCTGTCTTTATTTACGGCATTCAGGAAATCTCCCTTAGATGAAGAAAAACTGAAATTGAGATCAACCACAAAATAATATTGATCTTCATCCCAGGTTCACATCCTGTTCCCCAGCATACACTGTTCATGCCTGGGCAGGACTCTGTCCCCACACTCTTCCCTGGGCTGTTGCAGGGAAGGAATACCCAGTGCTACAGGCAGCTGCTGCTACAAGCACATATCCAGCACAAAAGTTCAGTGAGGGATGCTCTGGAGGCGTCAATATCTCAAAAATCCCTCAGCGGTTAAGTTACATGATATGTTGGGTCAGCTATTCTCCTCTCTCTTGATCAAATAATTTGCTGCTTGTTTCCCAAAAGCGAATCTTTATTTCAGCAGGATTTTTCTTGCTGACCTCCCTAAGAAGAAAGATCTCTTCTCTGGAAGGGGCAGGTGGGTCTGTCAGTGGCTTTCTTGTCCTCCTGGCTGCCTACCATCACCATCCACAAGTTCAAAACCATTCCTCTCCTGATTTCCAAAGTCAGCACCTGTTCTCCTAAATCAGCCTGCTCCCCAAGTCCTGTTCCCATGTAGACAGTTGCTTACAGCTTCTGTGACACAAACAACCTTTTCTCCAAATAACTGATGCTGAATCCCATCTTCTCCCACGCAGGCAGTATGATCTCCCCTCTGGCTACATTTCCCTTCCAGTACAAGTCATGGGATGGTGTAGGCTGCCTTTGCTGCCTCATTCCTCTCTCAGGACCATGCTTGCTGGGCTGACCTTCCTCCACACAGTGAGAGAATCCTGTTTGTCCCAGCGCTGGGCTGTGCATGCTTTTATACCACTTCAAAGGCAGGTCAGGAAAGTGGTTGGAAAACTCCAACCTACTTCAATTAATCCTCTGCAGTCATGGGAAAATGGCCTATGGTCCCATACAGCTGGAAGCAGAGATTTTTATGTGCTCCAGAAGACAACTAGAAAAACTGGAGACCTGGGGAATCCTCTGGGTTTTCAGCCAAAAACCATAAAGACTGACTTTCTTGCCTAAATATTCTATTCTTTCTTTCTTCTGCCCACATCTGAAGCATTGAATCATAGAACAGTTAAGGCTGGAAAAGACCTTTCAGATCATCACATCCAACCATCAACCTGGCACCACCTCCATGTTCACAGTTGAACCACATCCTTAAGTGCCATATCCACACGTTTTTTGAACACAGACTTGGATGATGACTCCACCACTTCCCTGAGCAGTCTGTTCCAATGCATTACAACACTACCTGTGAAAAAAAAGTCCTAATATCTAAAGTAAACCTTCCCTGGGACAACTTGAAGCCATTTCTTCTCATCCTGTCACTTCTTAACAGAGAAGAGACTGACCCCACCTCACTATGACCTCCCACACACTACCCTGGCCTCCATCTAGTGCAGACTTCTAGGGCTCTCTTGATGATGGCAGCTATAAACACAGCAACTGGGACAATGTAGGACAGGCCATGGCATTCTCCCCAGTGCTTCTATACAGGTCTTGGAGAGGAGAAAAGAGAGCAAAATGAGCCTGAAGCCTTCAGAAATTCTGAAGAATCAGAATAGAACAAGATTAAAGAGGAATGAGTGGAAAAGTCCAAAATGAGCCCATGAGCACAAGGAGTGCTCTCTGGCCATCATGAACCATCCTGCTTCCAACAGTTTGCTCCAGGAGCTGAAGGAATGTGTGACATGTAAGCCAGTAACAATGTGACACATTACAGGATATGGTACAACAGAAAATACAATCAGACCACAGTCCTGCAAACACCAGTGTGTACACAAAACTATGCACATGGATGGTCCTGCTGAGGCCTGAGGAATTACTCTGGCACAGATGGTTGAACACATGCACAAAACCTTGCAAAGCCAGAGCCCAGGAGATGTATGATCAAGGAGGAGCTTTCCTGCCCTGAGCAATCCTAATGCAGCATAACAATGCCTCTGATGCTGAATTGGTTGAGAAATAACCAGTAAGGAAATACAATATTCCTTTCTGGGTATTAGGGAGCAGACATCTTGAGAAAAGATTTTGCTTAAGACAAGGAACAGGCTCTTTTTGATTAGCCTTAGCCTTTTGAGAAGTATAGCAAAGAAATGCTGTGCACATAAATGTTTTGATAACTCACTTACAAATATTGTAAGCCATGTCACTTTGTTTAAATGCCTTCCTCTGTCATGACAAGAGCTGCTCATGCAAGATGGCAAAGGAATCTTTGTTTATAGTGCCTACTATAGCACTAGACTTTGTCAAGTGCAGCGACATGTGAGAGGCAGTGCCATGCAGTGCAAAGCTTAGGGGAATTCCCCCTCCCTCTCTAAATTCTGGTTTTATGAAGAGAAAGGTTACGTAGTTTATATTTCAGGAGTTGAAGTCCTGAGAAAATAAACCTCAGTCCAAGTACTCGTCCAGCACACAACAGATATTCCATAAAATGTATGGGCTGATTTCATGCATATGGCTGCTCGTTTTACAAGGGGATGATTAAGATGGTCATGGTTATGTTGGCTTTTAGTCCACAAATGCCTCAGCTGTTCTGGATTCATTTAAAATCATAATGTACCTCTCTGTGTGCTAAAAGCAAGCAGCCAGCACTGCTCTGCTCTTGCTGTCCTGCAAATCCAGCCCTTTGCTTGTGACAGTGTTTCCAACATGGTTCGTTAGTCGCTATTGACTTACACGGTCCATCTCTTTCTTCTCACAGCCTGCCATCTCCCTCTCTTCTGGCACCAAAGGGACCCATGGAGTAGACAGGGCTGCCTTTGGGAAGAGATTAATTTTTATTGTAGTTTACTGGCTTCCACCCCCCTTCCTGATGCCTTCCTTACTCTTTGATATCTCCCAACTGGCATTTCGCAGCCTGCCTCCTGAAGGATGTCAGCCCACCCTGTCCTGGCTGTCTAGCCAGAGAACACTGAGCTGCTCTGCTGGCACTTTCAGAGGAACAGTTTGTTGGGAAGAAGTGTCACCAGTGGGAATGCAGTTCAAAAGGGACTTTTTCCTTCCTACACTGAAAATTCAGCGCTTGCACCGCAATCCAAAAGAGAAAAATGTCTGGCACCACTGGGGCAACTAGCTTTTCACCCCCAGGAGTGGAGGAGGCTTTTGTGGCATTGTCTGGGTGGCGAAGCATCATTCAGTATTATTCCCCATCCCCTCCTCAGGAGTCATTCAGACAGTGATTAAACGGGCAGGCTGTGACTCAAAACATAACCACCTTTCCCCATTTTAATCTGTTTTGGTCATCTTGGGCTTTTCAAGCACATTCTGTTTGATACTTCCTCCTTCAGAGGTTTTTCTTGCTGCAGCTGCCTAGCATCCCTTTCCCTGACCCTCCTCCACATCTTGTCCTGCATTTGGTTTATCTCTTCACTCTAAAAAGGAAAGGCATTTATTGCTTCATTCACATTAAGTGATCATCATGTAACAGAAATAAACTGCTTGTTCCTATATAATCATGGATCGCTTTGCAGAGCACAGGCTTCAAACAGCAGAGGTAGAAGTCTGCAATGTTTTCTTCTGAAGCAATCTTCATTTCTTAAAAAAACAACAAAACAAACTCTAAAACCCCTAAGTCAGTATCTTCCCGCAACTGCAGCTGATTTCCTGTGTAAACTAAAACCATGTGATATTCCATAAATGCTTCCAGCTCTAAATTACAGGAAATGAAAACCATCATGGAAAAGGAAAGCTTTGGACTGAATTCCCAGATCAGATATCGTTGTAACTCTATTTCAGTCTGATTACAATTTGGATGCTTTCTAACATACCTGTTAGTAATTAAAGGAGCTGATAACAGCTGTTGGATCACAACGTCCCCAGGGCCTGCGGTGGGACAGAGACATCTTCCACACCTAGGGCAGTGCCCCAGAGGTGCCATAGATGAAATCATGAGCTGAGGTTGATCAAGGGAAGCATTTTTATGTAGCCATTGCGAAGGTCAGGCTCTGAACTTCCAGCTGTATTAAATTGTGTGTGCTGCACACAGTAACACTTTGCAGTCAGCTGGCCACACACCCACACATGTTGGTCCTGTTTCACCAGCAAGGGCTTTGTGGCTGTGCAGCTCTTCATTGCTCAGTAACACTTCCTGCAATAAGAAAGAATGAGTTGAGAAAGGGAATATAAGCCAGTGCTGGTACTGAGCATATACATGGCAAGAACGTAAGAAAAGAGAAATTGATCTCACCCCATTCCACCTGAATTTGGAATAAGTGAATGGTTCCTTGGGAGTGGTGCTGTCTACTGCTTCTTAGAGCCTTCTCAGAGCTGCTATAATCCCATGGAAAGCTGAGAGTTAGGCCATGTCATTGTGCCATTGTGACATGAACCATGCAGTGTGAATGTGCAGATGTCCATGTATTCCCCACACAGAGCACCCACAGCCCCTCAGAGCTGCGATGAACATACTGCAGAGTCAACAGACTGATGCCTTCAGGTGACTCTCTGTAGGTCTCACTTGCTGACAAGTCAAGTGGCCAAGCTGAGATTTATGGACACTTCTCCCAGCGTTCTCATCTCATAAATGAGTGCAGAAAGGGGATTTCCATTCCAGTGACCAGTGCATTCTCTTCGTTTCTGAAGAGTGTCTGTGTCCTTTAAGGCACTAAATCAGCCTGGCGCTGCTAAGAAGTAGGGACTTCAATTAAACAAATTAATTGCAATGTTCTACACAATCCCTTAATTGATACATCAGGAGATTTTTTAGTTTGTTCAGCCAAGATCATGATAATTTTCCTTTTGAACTGATGCAGTGAATTATTATCTGACTGAAAAGAATTTGAGGCAAAGTACTAATTTTAAGGAGAGTTTTGGGTACACTATCATTCATTTCTTATTTCAAATGTCACAGAAGCAAAGTTCCACTTTTACTTTGGAAAGGAGTCGTGCTGGGTGCCAGACCAATGCCCAGACACCACAGTCACCCTTTCAGGTGTTTTAACCATTGCTGTCACTTCTTCACACATAAAACATTTGGAGCAGTGCTAGCACCTCTGGGTGTTAAATATAAACTGTCCTGTTCCTGGTACTATGAAAGCATTTCTATAAACTAGAGTATCTCAGCAGCCATCACTATATCATTTACATTTAGGCTTTCATTGATTTCTGTCTTGTTACCAGAATGAGGCAGATGCTTCAGCAGGGCAGAGGGTCACATATCCAATGCCAAAGGCACCAAGACAATTTGCACAAATTGAGGACTTCAGCCAATACTCTTTATAAGCTGTTCCCGCTGAATGTCCCAAATGAGGGGTTTCAGTGCCAGCAAAATCATTAAAGTGAACAGCTTTGCCTTGTCCTCTACCCGGCAGACATTTCTATAAGGGCAGGTCATTAGTTATTCCTGAGGTCATTAGGTTATCGCATTGAATCTTAATCCATCTAATTCATCCCAGTGCACTCCCATTTGTTTCTAGTGCTTGCCTTTTAAAATACCTTTAAATCATGTCACAGGCCGCCTCTGCACCTGCCAAGAAAGCTGCATGCATTCTCCGATTTTCTTTGCCAGGTGAATTCTATTTAGTATATTCCTGGAGAAGACAGCTCATTGCAAATCCTCTTTCTCCTGTTTCTCCTTCCCAAGCACACTTGCTCATGCACTCTGGGGATTTTAACTTTTACATACCCAGCTTAGCCCAGGCTCAAGTCAATCAGTGTTGTCCTGAGCAGATGCTGGTGGGTTTTCATTGCCTCCAGCTAGCCCAGGTGTCCCACTTTCTCTTGCTGAGATAAGTTATTAGGGCAAAGAAAGAAGAAACTGTTTGCCTTTGATAGTGTAATGCAAAAATAAAGAAATCCCAGTAAAACCTTTCCTTCTTGTGCATAAAACCCTTTGGTAAAAAATTCTTAGCAGGATACTAAAAATAGAGAAACTCCACTGAGATTGGAGCACAGCTTTAAACCAAACACATAAATTAGTAAAGAAATGGCATTCTCAGTCCTAGCTAGCTTGTAGTGAATTAGACCAGGGCTTTTACAGAACAAAGGAACCTAAAAAAAACCCTAATCTCACTTTGACGGGAAAAAAGTCTCTGATCACTCCACCTGCCACTTCTCTCTGTGCCAAGAAAAACTCAAGTATACACCAAAAACACCGAAGGAGAGTTGAGTGTTGCATTAAATTTATGGACCACTAGAGACTAGGGTTGAATGTGCTGAGTGAACTTATTCTAATAACTTAGATGGGAAAAATCCATACTGCAAATCACCTTACTTAGGTTGGTTTAACATGAACTATTTACCTAAGAAAGAAAAAAACCCATGAGTGCTGATTGCTTTTTCTCTCACCCGAGAAATACACATGGCCAGAGCCTGATAATTTTTTCTGGCTGCAAAATACTACAGAATGGGAAGGGGGGTATTTTGTTAGACCAGGTAAAGGATTTTCTGCAGAAAGCAGGCAGGATTTGCAGAGAGCTGTGTTTGTGCATGTGACAAATGTTTACCATTGGTACTAGATTTGAAGGCACACAGGGGACAAGGACATCCTGGGGTCGTGTTAATGTTGTCTCAGTCATCATGGTGAACCTTAGGGAGTGCACTGGACCTTGTGTTTCTGACTCCCCATCACTGGTCCAGACCTCCATGCTCTTGGGCCATACTGTGCGTCCTAGTTTTGACCATAACCTTAATGTTATTCGATACCACCTCACATCCTTGCCAGGGTCAGGGGAAAGGGACTCTCTCTGGCTTTCAAAAAGAAGGGGGTGGCTTCTGGTCATGGCAGCATTAGCCACTATTGTTGGTTTTCTTATCTCATTGCTGTTTCCAGTAAATTGTTCTTATCTCAGACTCTGATCTCTGCCTTTTCTGCCTTCCGTCAGAGGGGGCAGAGTTGGAAGGGTTGGAAGATTCCCTGACAAGCAGTGTAGGTGCTATCAGCTCACTACCAAGGTCTCTCTTACCTCTGGTAGACTTTTGCTGATTGGCTAACTGGTCTCCGCGTCACTTCCGGTCCCTACAGTTATTTCCTGCCACAGTTTTATCCCCAGCAACACAACACAGAGTCCACAAGTTTTCTACAAGTCCCTCAGGGTCCTCTTCCTGGGACGCACCTGTGTCTTTAAAGAGTCTCACAGCTCGCGGGCAACGCGTGCGCTTTACAGCAGAGATGGTATTTGGCTGTGCGGAGTTGGTCTTGGCGCGGGCGGGGCAGTCACTGGGGCCACAGCATAAAATGGCAGCACCGCATGTTGTCACAAAGATGGTGGCACCCATGCGCAGACCACGCGGCCGGCGCAGGCTCCGTCCACAGCACAGGCAGTGGCCTGCCGTGCCAGAGGCTCTCCGAGGCGAGTTCGCCACGCCGGCACGGCCCTGTGGTGCGGTGGCGCGGCCCGCCGGGCCCTGTGGCCACCCGGCAGCGTGGCAGCCGCTCTCACAGCGGCCACATCTAGTGTGCTCAGGCGCACCCCTACTTGCCGGCATTCTCCACCATTTGCAGCGGCACGGACTCACAAGCAGCCCTCCCCCCACTGCGTGTGGGGAGATCTGCTCCTGAGCTTAAACACGCAGGGAGAGCTCTCAGCGGCCGCGAGTTGTGAAGCTGTGCAGACGGGGTCTTTGTAGAGTCATGACAGGTTGAGAAAGGCAGCTGTTCCATTCCAGGTTTCCATGATGATTTATTAGGATAATAAGGGGAGGGATTGGGGAACTGTGGAGGGGGGAGGAGAGACAGGGAAGGATGTGAGTTCCATTGAGGCTGGAATCGAAAAGAGCTGGTTCCGGGTCCCACCGGGCTTTTATCCGTGGGGCTGGGAGGCGGTCCTGACTCACATCAGCCAGTCAGGAAGGGTCAGGGGGACGGGTTTAGGGGAGGGAAAATGCGTTACAACAGAATGCCATTCCTAAACCATGACACTGTGTCGCTGTTGAGCGGCTAGCTGAGGACTGACCCAAGTTCTCAGACAAGGAAAGAGAGGAGAAAAGGAACTTTATTGTTTTGAATTCCATATATATAGAGTCTACAGAAGTGCCCCAGATTGGTCAGCCCGAGACCTCCCCCTAGGCCCAATTGGCCAAGCCCAAACTGACTCAATCCGGAGAAACTGTTTGCAAAACATCCAAACTTTATCTTGTTTATGAAATATAGCAAAATGTTCCCACGGGAAGAACCTGTGCTAGCCACAACACTGTACCTATTACCTTCTGGCAAATGCTTGTTGGCAGTCTCTTACCTCATGTATACACACCTACACTGTGGGTCTTGGTTTGGGGTGGGGGCAAGGGGCAGGGTCTGGAGGTGGATCAAGTGCACAAAGGCAGGCGACAAATGGGTTCATTGCCAATGACTGTAGGGCAAAAGTCACCTACACCCTAAATTACATTAGCTGAAGAGAGCAGACACTAATTTCACAAGGCCAGGCCTTCTCCCCAGACTTTGTCCAGTAAGATGCACATGTGTAAGTCTAGTCTGTCCTATGGCGAGGGAATGAGGAATTAGAAAGCACCCTTGGGAGGGCCTGGGAAATGTGAAGAAGGGAAGGGGTGAAGGGGCTAAAGGTACAGCAGGTCCCTGGGAAGACTCAGCACCAAAGATGGGCAAAGCTGCTTTAATTAAAAATTCAGATATTCAAAGTCTTGCTGATGAAGCCATAGTGTCTAAGAGCAGCAGCCATGGTCTGTAGCAGCTTGTTCAGTGCCTGTGCCCACACAGAGGGAGGTCCCTGCTGAAATTGCCAGGGAGGTTTTCAATTAGCACCAATTGAGCCGAGTTATTGGGAGGTTTTCTTCATGCAGACACACCTCCCCTGGGGCACAGCATGAGACCACCCGCTTGTATTGCATAAACCACCAAAAAAACATTAAACTTACAGGAACCATTCTCAACCACTACCAACCCATACTAGATTTGAACCATCCACTGAAAGGTGAAAGGTTAATGTGAGCTAATTTTTCAAATCATTGCTGTAACATTAGGAAGAAGCTCTGGTAACCTTTTGGGGGCTCCTGACTTACTGCCTAGTGTTCATTTGGCTGATCCTACGGGCTACAATCATGATAGGATAGTGTCCCAGGAGAGCAAATAAAATCCAAGAGGTACATTTTTCTTCTCAGCACTTGCCTGCTGTTACACTGAACCCTTCATTAAAAATGTGATAAGCCATGCAATATACTTTCCTGTAAATTATAGCCTTTAATCTTTAATGTTAATGACAGAAATTTTACCATTAGCAGGACTATATTTTGCTCCACACTTTAAACATTCTTTAGTAACCATGTTTTTCTGTCCTCTTTCAGACAGATGGTAACTATTTCAGTTTGAATTCCTTTTTATATTAACATAAAGAGAATTTGAAAAAACAAACTAAGCTATAATATAACTAAAATAGAAGAACTTATGGCATTGAAATGTGAAACACTTTTTTCGTAGCCATGACCACCCTTTGACTTTGCTGTTACTAGGTGTGTGCCTTGAAACCAAAGTCAGTTTTGTAAATACTGCTGACAAGGAGGAATCAATCCACCTCAATCCCCAAGTCACACTGCCTTAACTTGGGCACAAATCTTAGAGGACAAACCACTGGCTGATCAGTTGGAAAATTTGTGTATTTATGAAGAATGTAAAAGCCATGTTGGAGAGTAGTGCTTGATCCAACAATTAATAATAAGGGTGGTAAAGAAGGGATTCCTGAAGCTCAATCCCAGCTACATGTTTCTCCATGTCCTTCATGCACACCTTTCCAGCTTCCCTTGCAGCTTTGACTTTTGTGGCTGTTAAATGCAGATAATAGCATTTAACATTTAACCTGCCTGTTGCACCAGTTTTGGAAGGAGTCATTAACTGTGGTGCATCTACTTACAAGGGTGGCACTGCATTTCACAGAGAGTTACAGCCAGCATCCGAAAAAAAGCTATGGCATTGACCACAACCCTTTTCAAGGCAGGAAGGCAGTCATGAAGAAATACATCAAATCTGAGATGGGGACCAGGGACTGGGGGAACAGATCTCTTTTTATGTGCCAAGCATAATGGGGTCCAGTCTGCTGGCACATGATTGTTGTGCCCATAACAACATGGGAGGAATGGTGAAAGATCTTCCCCTTGATCCAGATAGTTTCCTTTAAAAGTAATCTTTCAAGCACAAGGCTTGGGGGTGTTTGATAACGTCCTACCATCTCCAGCCCTTCCTGTAGGCTGTTCCTTGGTACTTGGCAGTGGCTGAGGAGCCAAGGTGTGAACTGGCCAGGAGCCACCCGTGGATTTGAATAGCCAGTCTGGGGGATGGCCAAGGGAAAGTGGTCTGCGTGACAGGCAGTGGTCTTCATTGCTCATGAGTTTTCTGGAGGTGTAAGAGCAGGGACAGTTTTTAAGGAAGAAAATAGACATTTGGGTGCTTTGGCCTTCAGTGACTTCTGTTCCTTCATTAAGGGTGTGAAGGGGGATAGAGCCCCCATGCATTAGTGACATCAGCAATACTATCACTGTATAGTATAGGAAAAGACAAGTAAAGGCTTCTGCATTGTTAGATTAATTTTTCCCTGGTTTTCCATGCTAAATTTGGTCCTGAACACCACACATTTTAGGCATTAATGGACCTTCTATGCCTCTTATCTGTAATTTTTGTTATTAATTTTAAGACCACAAAGCTAATATTTGAAGATCAGCAGTTTCATAACCTAAACTTTTCAAAATTCCATTAAAAATTCTAGCAGTGGCAATGTGCAAGGGCTGTAACTACTGAAGATCTTCCAATACTGGAACAGCCATTCCCAAGTAGCCATTCAATGAGAAGTATGCTCTCATTAAAACCTACATGAGCCTGCCCCAATAAATCAGTATTGTTTCAATCTTTGATTTTCATTAACAGGTCTATATTAGAAGGTTGACATCATAAATTTTAACTGCCACTGAGGCTCTGTTGTGATTGATAGTGTCAATGTTTTTCTGTTACTCACATTTGCAGCTATTATCAGTGCAATTCCTGCTACTGCATCTGGAGAATGTTGTATATTACACCAAATATTAGAATCTTTTTCTCAGTTTAAGCAGATTATTTGTTGCAACTGTAATGCAGTAGCATTAAAATGTCGCTGGTGATCCATATCTAGCAGAGCAAACACTAAATCACCAATAGGCTTAATTAGCACAAGGTGAGAAAGTTTTGTCCTCCATGAAGTTGCAGGGTGCTTGTTTGGGAAAGGGAGGGGTGGTGGATTCTTTCAGTGTCCACCGCACGGAGTTCTGGAAAAGGCGGGGGCCACTGCCGGAGGGGCAGCGCAAGGTGTGCGGAGCTCTTGGGGAGCTCAGCAGCAGCCCGGAGACTGGTTCGCGGTGGCAAGAAACGTAGGCCAATCAATCAGTGTTCCAGAGAGGTTTATTGAAGAGCAGGGTAGAGAGGCGGAGGGACGGAAGGGGACTGGAAGCGGCGATGGAATGGCCCCGAGCTACCTCGGGCGCGGGGTTTTAAGGGAGGAGGGAAAGGGGAGGAGAAACTCTGGGGAACCAATGAGGGCAGAGGGATTCGGGAGTGGCATCAGTCTCATACAATCAGGTACAAGGGGAGGGATAATGACTCTTTGAACTAACAAATCAGCAAACACTAGAGGTACAGACAAAGATGAACAATCTAGAACAAGACCATAAACGGAACAGGGGAGGGGAGAAGAGCGGAAGCAATCAGTGGCAATCTGGGTGCATATTCATGACCCTGGGAGCAAGGCAGCATGGGAGAGTCACTTCTAGTCACCATAACTTGAGAGTCTGTTCACTCCCATGACTCAGCCTTTGAATCATCTCCCGACCATGGGCCGGGGCGCTTAAGTGCGCCAGTGCCACCGCTACACGTCCCCCTTTTTTATTTGTTAAAGGCGAAATTAAATACTTCACAAACAACGACTTAAAAATAACCAAACTCATTATCATAAGGAGGAGGTAAAAGACAACTTGAATAATTGATTTTAAAATCGAGGCTACCCAACCTGAGAGCCCCCAGTCTTTAAAAATATTTCCCCACCATGATTTGGTTTCAATCTTCAATGTCTTGATTTGGGACCGTATTTCTTGGATCTTCGAGGAGATGCTTTTGCTATGGGTGGTGAAATTGAAGCAACACATCCCCTCGAAGTCCTCACAGCAATGGCCATGGACAAGGAGGAGGAAATCAATGGCGGCATGATTCTGGAGGGTGGAGTGTTTAATTGCCTCCTCGTCTGCGAGGAGCTGCCTGAGGGCCTCTGACGTCAGCCTTGCGTGCTTTCCCAGCCAGCACTCTAATTTACCGATGTCTCCCAAGGCTTTGTAAACTGCTACCCAGGGGACCAAGATAGAGGCAGCAATTCTCTTTGAACATGGCCAGGTCACAATTGTATCATTACAATTTTCGTCCAAATCAACTACCTCCCGTTTTTGCCGTGCCAATTCCACCGAATTATTCCAATTTAGGATTTGCCTCTTATCTGGGGTGAATGTCACCAACTTCCCCAGGGTGCAGGGCCCTCCCCGCAGGCGAGCTGGGATCCTGGCCCAAGCCCTGTTGCCACAAATCAAAAAAATCCCTTTCGGTAATGCCCAGGGATGGTCAGAGCCACTGGCTACTTTGGGAGTAGTGAAGTTGCACCAACTCTTTGCTGTGTACCTTTTGTCTACATTAAGATGGAATGGAGGTAAGGGGTACAGGTTAGCGACCCCTTCTTCCTGATGGATATCCAACCCTCTGAAAAAGACACAGAGTGGCGCCTGGGTGGAGCCCAGTAGGTCTAGCTCCTGGGGCTCCTCCGGTAAAGGTGTCAACCGAGAATTGGCCCACTCATCCCAGGATGTTACCGGATCAGGATAGGTGACCAACAAACCTGCAAATGGGAACTCCCCGGGTTGCAGGTGGATTCCAACGAGGTATGTTGACATTGGGTCCTTCGCCCTGCCCATAGCAAGGCACAGCCCATCCTGCTTTAATGTCTTTGCTAGGGTTGTCCAGACGTTCACTTTTGGCTGTGGTACGATCCAGCAGGAAGCAATTGCGATGACGGTGGCAGCACAGGTGAGGAATGCTGTGGTCCATTGGGGGGTCATCTCTCTCAGGCTCTGAGGTTCGTGTAAGGGCTGCAAATAGATTTTGAACATGTTAGCTGGCTCTGAATAGGAGGGGAAGGTCAGGGAAAGGCTGTCTGGAACACTCGGGGGAAGGGTAAGGAGGGAAATCAACAGTGGTGAGAGAGAACAGATACGATTCGGGGGAAATTACATCTTGATTATCATTTTCCTTTTTCCGACTCTTCCAACCAGAGAATCTTAACATTGTCCAGTCTGGTTTGGCCTTCTTGGAGGCAAAATGGGCTTGCATGGTTTTATCAACAGGAATGTTCGACTTGACCCATTTGCCCTCGTCCCTGGCGGTGTAGGGCTTCACCCATTTACTTGGAATCCATTTTGGGCCAGTCAGGGTGGACACACATGCATAACCCCGCCCCCAAGTGACCAAGGGGAAAGGTCCTTGAATTAATAATGTCTCTGGATCTCGGACCAGCACTGGTGGCTGGACTTTCAATTTGGCTTGACAGTCATTCGCGAAGTGTCTGAATACTGAAGGTAGGGGTTCGTCGAATGAGTTATTCAAAAAATTAATCATAAACAGAGCCTTGCAGAGTCGCATTTGGGGGGTATTGATCTTGTTTCCTCCCCTCTGTCAAGCCAGGATGGTTTTCAAAATCCGATGGGACCTTTCAATGATGGCCTGTCCCGTTGGGGAGTGTGGTATCCCTGTCATGTGGGATACTCCCCATTCATTTAAGAATTGCTGCAGTCTGGAGGAAGTGTATGCGGGCCCATTGTCTGTCTTAATTTGCTGGGGCACACCCAAAGTTGAAAAGACCAGTAAGAGGTGGTGTATGCAGTCCTTGGCCTTTTCCCCAGCATGGGCTGACGCATACATTGCTCCCGGAAATGTGTTGACAGACACATGCACATATTTTTGCCTCCCGAACTGGGGGATGTGGGTCACATCCATCTGCCACACCTGGCAGCTCCCTGTCCCTCGGGATTGGCCCTTGCAAGGTGGGCAGGCAACTGGTCCGTTGAGCAGTTGGGGAAGGTGGCTATAATTGCCCTTGCTTGGTCCTGCATTAGGCCAAACATCCTGACCAAAGCCGCACTGTTCTGATGGTACATTTGGTGACTTAGCTTGGCTTGCATAAAAATGTCAGGAGTGTTTGGTGAAATTGCTGACGCAGCAAGCAAGTCCGCCCTCCAGTTGCCCTCGGCGATGGCCCCTGGCAGGTCTGTGTGTGCCCGAACGTGCATGATAAAATACGGTTGCTCCTGGCAGGAAAGGGCATCAGTGAGCCTCAGGAGCAAGTTGAATACCATCAAATTTTGAGTTTCTTTTAGGGCTGAATTTTCAGCCCTGAGGGCGACTCCAGCAACATAGGTGGAATCGGTGACTAAATTGAAAGGTTCTGAAAACCTCTCGAAGGCTCGGACCACGGTGGCTAGTTCTGCAACCTGTGGTGATCCCTGGACCACCTGGACATCGGCTTCCCACTGCCGTGTCTGGGGGTTTCTCCAAGTCATCACCGACTTGTGAGACGCTCCCGAGCCATCTGTAAACACGGTCAGAGCACCCTTTATGGGATTCTTCGAGAGATGGGATTTGTGCACCAATCGGAAATCTGTATTGAACAATTTGTGCCTTTTATGGCCAGATTGAACCTTTCCTGTGAAACCCTCCAGGGCATATTGTAAAGGTTCACTAGTTTTAAGCAAAAATTCCAAATTGTCTGCTTGGAAGGGCACTTGAATCCACGTAAAATCAAGACCTGCAAGGGCTCTCAGCCTCAACCTTGCCTTTTTTATCACTTTGGCAGAGAGTTCCGCGGCCGTTGTTAGGGTCTTGGCCAGCTGGTGTGGCAGAAAAACCCACTCGATTATTAGCAAAGGATCTTTCAAAGCAGCGTCCCACTGGTAAATGAGTCCATGGGTGAACTGCTTTTCCCCCAGAATAATAAGTTCAAACGGGAGGTTTGGGTCACACCGGTGTGCTTGTTTCTGGGAGAGCATCTGCTGGACCTCGGCAATACATTGCCTGGCCTCTAGTGTCAATGCTCTAGGGGAATCCAGGTCCCCCTTTCCCTTTAGTAAATTGAACAGCGGCACAAGGCGCTCAGTTGTGATCCCCAGAAGTGGGTGGACCCAGTTGATGGAGCCACATAACTTTTGCAAGTCCCTTAATGTTTTTGGTTCGTCGGCGATGGCAAGTGGCTGAGGGACGATGGTCCGGTCCCTCACCACCAGTCCCAAGTACTTCACTGGACTCATTTGCTGGACTTTATCAGGTCGGATCGTAAAACCTGTCTCCATGAGCGTAATGGAGAGGAGTGCCAGCATGACATGAGCCTGTTCTTGGGTCGGAGCGCAGATCAGGATGCCATCCATGTAGTGCAGGATCTGCACTCCTGGAGATTGTGCCCTTACCAGAGCCAAGGTCTTGTCGAGAAACCACTGACATATTGTCAGGGAGCTTTTCATCCCCTGAGGCAAGACAGCCCACTAGTACCTCTTCATGGGCGCCGAGCAGTTCCTCGATGGTACAGAGAAAGCAAACCTCGGCGCATCTGCAGGGTGCAGAGGGATGTGGAAAAAACAATTTTTCAGGTCAGTCACGATCAATTTCCAGTCTCTGGGTAATATCGTCGGGGATGGTAGTCTGGGTTGGAGGGGTCCCATGTCCTCCATGACTGCATTAATGGCCCGCAAGTCATGGAGGAGTCTCCATTCATTTTTGCCCTCCTTCTTGAGGACAAAAATGGGAGAATTCCAAGGGCTATGGGTGGGAACAATGTGGCCCTTGGCGAGCTGATCCGCAACGAGGGACTCAAGTCCATCTAATTTTTCACCCATCAAAGGCCACTGATCAACCCACACAGGATCATCTGTTAATCAACTGAGCCGCGGGGTGGCGCACTCATCAGTGACCCTCCCTAAAAATACTGGGTCTGTGATGGAATATTAATTTCAGCCCCCCATTGAGTCAGCAAATCCCTCCCCCAGAGATTAAAAGGCATATCCATTATGAAAGGCTGGACGCACGCGTGGACTCCCTCTGAGTTAATGATGTCAATGGGTTTTGCACTCTGTTGGGCTGATGTCTGCCCTCCCACCCCCCCATGGGAGAGGTGGTTTTCTGGAGAGGCCAGTGGCGGGGCCAGACATCTTGAGAGATGATTGTGACGTCAGCTCCCATGTCAACAAGTCCCTTGATAGATTTGTGCAATTGAGAGTTGTCCATTTGAGCGGCAGTCAAGTTTGGGAAGCAATGGTCTGCCTCCATGGAGATGGGGTTCACAGCCAAGGCGCGACTTGTGTCTGTGCGCCACGCCTCCTTGCACTGATCACTCAGGTTTTTTGTTGCGCAGGGGTCATCGCGTGGCTCGTTGGTGGCTGGAATGTCGATGGTGGCAATGAAGCTGGCGGTTGTGGCAGTTGGGCAGATACAGGAACAGATGGGGCTTGGCCTAGGACAGAAGGACTCGAAAAAGAAGGATTAGGAAAAGGGGCAGGACAATTTCTTGTGATGTGGCCTTGTTGGCCACAACGGAAACAAACAAGAGGGGTGAAGGGTCTGTGCATCGGCTTTTGGGAAGGCTTAGGATCTTGGGGTGAATTGGCGGTAAAGGCTTTGTGGGAATCATGGAGCTTGTTAGTAGGGGGATCGAGGGGAACATTGGAGCACGCATTTATTAGTAAAGAGACGGTGATCTGGGTTTCGGGGGATAGGGAATTGATTCTCTGCTTGCATTTAGGGTTTGCGTTGACAGTGGCTGTGTGTATGATAATCTCTTCCTGATCATTGATATTTTTGAATTGCCTTCTCACAGCAGCCGACAACCGGTCAATGAAATCGACGAATAATTCATCGGGCCTTTGTTTGATGTACATATATAGAAGCTGAGCTTCCGGCTTGGTTGGTATAGAAAAGAAGGCCTGTTGCGCTGCTGTGATGGCATCCACAAGGGCATCATCCGGTATAACTCGGATCTGATCATGTGGCTTTGACCACTCTCCCAGCCTGCAGAGACAATCAGAAGTGATATGTTGAAGGTCAGTTTTGTCTCGGTAGTTGCCAATTAGAATTTGGATTAGTTTTTTCCAAGCCGATTCCCATTGCTTCTGCTGACCTTCAGTCAAGACACTTTACTAATTCTTTAATATTGGCAGGGCATTTTGCCTCTGCTTGTAGGATTGATTGAAATAGAGATTTAAAATAAGTCGAATCACGACTGTAATTTTTAGCTGCTTTGCACAGCTTCTCTTTGACCGAGAGGGAGATAGGTTGCAACACGATCGCCCTTGGGCGGCCACTGTCTCAGCGGTGTGGGGTAGGACTGGGTGTGGGAAGAGGGGAATGCTGCCGGTGATGCGCGGGAGTGGCAAAAAGAAGGGGGTCGTCGCCGCTTCCGGTGTCACCAAGATGGAGACCGGATGTTGACATCCAAGGGGGAGGCCGTGGGAACTCAGAGGTGGGATTTTCCCACGGCTTGCCCCCCTCCCAATGACAACAACTGGGTGGGACAGGAAAGAACCGGAAGGGGTAGGCAAGGAGGAGGAGACACATCAAGGGAAGTGAAGGATGATGGACAAGGGGGTGGTCTCGAGGGGTGTGCCCTAGGTTTCGCACCAAAGGTGGGAAAAGTGCGCGAAGAACAGCCATTTTGTTTTTCACCAGCGCCATCTTGGACAATATTAACTAATGAGGAAAATGAGGGATCAGGGGTTGAGGGACGTGGGTTAGGGAAGGGAACCCTGGCGAGCTGGCCAGCCTCACTGGGGCGAAGAGAGGACGAGGGCAGAGAGGTGTCCCGGTGCTGGAAGCTGCCGGGCGCGCTCGGGCAGGTTACACGTCTCTGCTCCCTTTGGTTAGGGGAACCGTGGGTTGGAGAATGAGGATCAGGGAGATATTTAGGAGAAGCTGGGTGATTAGAAGGGGAAACTGATTTTTTAACAAATTTGAAAACTTGCACATGCAGGGCAAAATCTCTCCCCGCAGTGTGCTCTCCCACCCTGCCTGCAGCGAGAAGCTTCCTTCCCACAGTGTCCCAAAAATCCAAATCAAAAACCGAATCAGAGGAGTCAGGAGGACAACACACTGCAACCCACCAAACAAACCTCCTGAGCTCTCCGGGGGAAAAAAAGAACCTTATTTGAAACGAAAAGTCTCAACAACTCAAAATACATTTCCTGCTGCACTGCAGCAGATTTGGAAGAGCGGCAGCCCATTCTGCCCCACTACTCAAATCCACGCGAGTACAAACCGCACAAGCAAGCTGGCTAAAATGCCAGTAAATGAAAAGAAAAAGGGCCGGACGGCTAGCACGCTCCTTGCTGCCTCCTTTGACGGCTAAGGACGACCCAGCATCTTTGGGCGACCGACAGTGAGGGCCTCTCCCTCCCAACTGTCCTCCCTGCAGGGTTTACCTGAGCTCAGATGGTCCCTGACACTTTCCGATACTCTGCTGCCGGAACGAAGGAGCACAGCTCAGCAAGGGGCTCGGGGCGCCTGCTTAGCCCTGTTCTGCCAGGGCAGAGCAACGATCCCATGGAGCTCCACACAGCCGGATGCGAGCTACACAGTGGGTTATTTGTAAGTCCAAAGGGCAGTCGCAGTCTACCACGCCTTCCTCACACGGGGCACCGATTGATGGATTCTTTTGGTGTCCACCGCACGGAGTTCTGGAAAAGGCGGGGGCCGCTGCTGGAGAGGCAGCGCAAGGTGTGCAGAGCTCTTGGGGAGCGCAGCGGCAGCCCGGAGACCGGTTCACAGTGGCAAGAAACGTAGGCCAATCAATCAGTGTTCCAGAGAGGTTTATTGAGGAGCAGGGTAGAGAGGAGGAGGGACGGAAGGGGACTGGAAGCAGCGACGGAATGGCCCCGAGCTACCTCGGGCGCGGGGTTTTAAGGGAGGAGGGAAAGGGGAGGAGAAACTCTGGGGAACCAATGAGGGCAGAGGGATTCGGGAGTGGCATCAGTCTCATACAATCAGGTACAAGGGGAGGGATAACGACTCTTTGAACTAACAAATCAGCAAACGGTAGAGGTACAGACAAAGACGAACAATCTAGAACAAGACCATAAAAGGAACAGGGGAGGGGAGAAGAGCGGAAGCAATCGGTGGCAATCTGGGTGCATATTCATGACCCTGGGAGCAAGGCAGAATGGGAGAGTCACTTCTAGTCACCATAACTTGAGAGTCTGTTCACTCCCATGACTCAGCCTTTGAGTCATCTCCCGACCATGGGCCAGGGGCGCTTAAGTGCGCCAGTGCCACCGCTACAGAGGGGGAAATGCAGACCCTCCTTATCATCATTGGTTTTGTCACAATTTATTTTGTTACATAAATTTTCTGTCTGGTTGGTCCTGTCTGTGTATTTTCCTGTAAATCAGAACGTACTTTAGCATGCTCAGTAAATAATAATAATAAATATTAATTATAAGCACTTCTGGTTTTATCACACCATACCTGCCAAAAGCCAAAACTTTACGTCATCCTTTATTATAATATTATAAAATAATGATTCATATTTCAAATCTTTTACTGGACAGCTGAATATAAATAATCTTCCATTTTTGTCTCTTGGACTCTCAACAGCTTTATCTCTGCTACTAATGGCTTCTTATGTCTCCAGAAAGAATAGGGCATTAAAAAAAAATTATAATGATTTAATCAAAGACAACTCAAATGGCAGTTTTGCTGTGCAGACATAAACAGAGTTAATGGTTCTCTCAGGACTCCTTTTTGTGAACACTAAAAACTTGACACTTAGAAAAGAAGAGTTAATACACACTTTAAGAAGTGTTTTTCTATTTGAAGAGAAGGCTGAAGTCTAATACATTATTGGCTGAATCTTAAAACATTTATGATGGTGGGAAGACAAGATTTTATTATACATTTCATGTTCCCTTCTTCATTTATTCTTACAATAAAATCAAATAGTCAGTAATAGGCTGATATTTTAGTGTCAAATGGAACCTAAACTGCACATGAAAATGGAAACTCATTCAAGCAATATGTGAACCTTTCGTGATTGAACCTTAACTAAGTAATGGACTACAGGAGGTGCCGATGGGGCATTTTATCTTACTCCAAGGACTCTTTCTCTCATTTTAAAGTGCTACTGGCATAAACAATTATGGGTAAGTTTTCATGCCATTGGCATTGCTGGACAGCAGCATTTTCAAAATTAGTTCCCCACACGTCTTCCTTTCTACCTGGGGAAAATGGTACAATTAAAGCTATTGTACAAAGGAGATGCTGAGGTATCTGCTCACTACCCAGCTGCAAAAATATGTGCATTGCTGAGACAATTTACTTCAAGACTCCTTTCTCACTTTTTAATGGTGTTAACTGGAAATGACTAGGAAATTTCCAAGTGCAAATTTGGTCTGAATTGCTGGAGACTAACCAAATGAAAGGTGAATTTAGACTAAAAATAGTATAATCTGCTTACAGGCTTATAACTGTAGATGAAAGATTATATTCTGCATGGGAGTTTTGCAGGGAACTCAGGCAAAAGTGTTCAATGTCACTAACCAGTCTGTCTCTTTCCATTACAAAAAAAAAATTAAAAATATTATATTTTAGGACATAAAACCTCAGCAAAGACAGATGGAAATGCTAACATCTACTGGAGCACCTAATTTTCTTTTAACCCTGTACCATTTTGCAAGCACTTTTCTAGGTTGTATTCTAAAAAATAAATACATGCAGACTGTGCTACTTAATAGCATTAAGAGCATCAGTCTGCTCTGCTGGCTGGATCTGGATCAAACAGTAGAGATCAAAAAGAATATAAATGTACTTGATATTCCATCATATCCAGAAATAAACTGCATGCAATAGAAGGACTAAAGTGAAGAATCATATATGTTGAGTATTTTTATTTCCAATGTTCCTTCACAGTTACTGGATTAACTCACCCTTCATCCCCTCTTTACTCATTCAGATCTTGACTCTTTTATCCTCTGCTGGCAAATTGAAGGTCTGCCTTGTGGTCAGAGGTCACTGAATTAATCACTTTAAACAAGAGATTTGCTGAGGTTTCAGAATTTCTAGTGTGACCTATTTCTCCTTTCTGTTTTCCACAGCTTTCCCCCTGTTGTTTGTAAAGGAAAAATCTGTGGAACAAGATCAAGAGTCAGAAAGTGCCAGGAAATGAGTGGTCTTGTGGCCCAGCTTACAGGAAAGTGAGTGGCTCATATTCCCAAGCTGGGATAGCTGGCTTGGTTGCTGACATCTTTCTGGTGCAGGATCTGGCTGCTGCAGTGGAAGGAGGTAGCAATGTGGGCTCTCTGGCAAAGCACTGGACAAAAAGTGTCCTCCTAATGTTAAAATTGGCATACACCCTTTAGTCCCATGGGTGCAGAGAGATGAGTTCTACCCAGTTACATGGTTCAACAAACTGGAAATGCAATCTTCTTAATCTTATGCCCAATATAGTTTTCAAATTAGCCGTATAGAATCATTGGAGTCCTTAGGATCTGGTGGTTTTCCTTGTTTGGTACCAATAATCAGTTCTGCAGGGAGCAAATCACCAAAGAAAAAAGAAACTATTGACTCAAACTATTTCGCAAACTTTTGGAAATTTTTTGGAACCATGACCAGGCAAGATGAATCAAGAGGAATTTGTGCCTGGTCTGCTACAGAAATTGAGCCATGACACCTCACTGGTACAGCAGTACTGTTGGGAGAGGCGTCTGATCTCTTCTGTGCAGACACTGCAGTGGCAGCATGTGCACAGGGATGTGTGTGAGCTAAACCATCACCAGGCTCTTCTGGACAGCATGATGTGTCCTCTTGCATGCACTTTATGTGCCATTTCTTTGGCTGAGTAGGCACTCTGGTGACAAAACTGCCTTCCTGCATGCCTGTACCATAAACAGCATTCTGACTATTCAAGTCTGCACCTTATCTAGAGACCAGGCAAAAAGAAGAGTATAGCTGCCTGTACATAACTATATCTATTTTGGCAGGGATTTATGCCACATGGACAAGAACAGGCCAATTGTAGGAAAGCCATCCTATTGTTTTTCCTTTGGTTGATTTTCCAGACGAATCCAGGTCACCAGTGGAACTGCCAATAAATGTGTGCTTGGGCACTGTGGCAGGAGAGGGTTAGCAAGGGTCCTGGAGTGTTGTGGGCAAGAACTGTCCTCAGATGCCAAAAGACTCCTAGTCCCTCATTTATTGACTTGCTCTGCCCAGAGGCTTCCCCTTTTTCAGCCATCTTCTCTCTGCTAACAGAGGGGGCCAATTTCCATATGCATTAACATTCCAGGGGCATCACAGGAGCAGCAAATCCTTTGAAGGGTAGAGAAGCTCTTTCCAGCTATTTCCCTTAGGAGCAGATTCCAACACAAATCTGCAACTGTTCAGCGACTAATGCAAGAATTGTATCTTGACCAGTTGCAATATTGCACTCAGGATTTTTTTATATAGTCAGTTTCCACTGAACCAAATAGGATTTAAAGAAGTGCTGTAAGGTTTAGTGAAATGCGGGTTGTGTTTGGGAGCCAGGGCTCAAGCATGTTTTCCCTTCTTTCATGGTCTATTCAGATATAGGGAATGCACTTTAAAAAATAGCATTTCTCAGTCCCATGCACAGGGGAGTCAATGTAGGTGGGAAGAAAAGGGCACTGCCTGCTCAGCTCTTGCCCCATTACATCATTTCACCTGCTAGCATTGCTCTCAGCTGTTCCACAAGCATTAACAGCCTTTAACTGGATTACTCTCTTTTCCATCCCACTGAACCTTCAATCTCCACTACACCTTGAAATATTGCATTTAAAATGTAAAATAAAAGAAAGAACTAATTCCATTAACTCAAAATAGGTCTCTAATTGACCTCTTAATATGGTGTATTTAACGTGACACCATACCATTTTCATATGTAAATGGGATGATTCTTAATCATTCAGTGCTTCTATTTTCATTCTATAGAATACATCTTCCAAGGGAGTCGGGAGAACATTGTGAATTTCTGTCATTTATCACTCTGCCACAAAAATTAAACTGTGGCTGCCAGCATGAAACTACATTTTACACTTGCCTTCCTATGCTTTGCTCTAGTGGTGTACAACTCCAAAACCTGTATACTTTTTGTTATTAATAAACATGTTGGAAACTTGAATATAACACACTTTTTCTTAATCTCTTCAGTAGCAGGAAGAGGAAGGTGCTGACAAACAGCATTTCCCATTGCAGGATTCAGCTCAGACTCACAGCTATTCTAAGGAATAAAATGTACACAGAGCAGAATTAGTTCATTTGATCCCATGTTGGGCTCGTATGCAGCATCTCCCCTGCCGCCTCCCTCTCCCCAGCCAGCCCATCCCCTCCACCCCCGGGATGACACTTCACATTTAATCTAAACCCTCTCAGATTAAGCGGGCGTGTAATTTACTCCCACAGTGAGGTCCATTGCAGCTGCGGAGGTGATGTAAAGGAGAGTTTGTTTAAACAATGTTAAGCCTGCAAACCTGCATGAAAAACCCCTCATCTGGGCTGTCAGCAAAGCCTTTAATGTGCATTCAGTCTTGCATTCATCTGGGATCTCTGTGTGGTATTGACTGATGTTTTATTATTGTTTGGTAGATAAAAATATTTAACTGAAGAACAACTCAATTGCAGGAAGGGCTTTATATAGTCATCACAACGTGCTTCTCCTGCTGCTGTGAGTGTAGGAGGCAGGGTATTTTTCTACTGCTTAACATGTAAAGTCTGACATACTTTAAGAACATGATCAAAATGCAGCTTTAGAAATCATTTTAAACATAAAAAAGCCAAAGAAATAAATCCATAGTCTTTTGACAATTTCCGTCAGCTAAACTTTTTCAATATGCTATTTTTACTTTTATTATTCCTTTCTGCCTTTGGCAGCACAGGTCTTTTCACCCAAATAGGGTATAATGGACCATGAAAGCGGGATACATCCTCAGAACCCAAATGTCAGCAGCAGTTAAGGTGAACTGCTTCACTCCAAGGTGCAGCGAGTTACCTTGTGCTTCACTGGAAACCTCAGCAGCAGTGTGAGAGAGGAGCAGGGAAAGGAGGTGGTTCTTCACCGAGATGGAGCATGACAGCCCTCAGGCCACTGCTGGCTGCTCGTCATATGAAATAACAGCTTTGTTAGAGAAATACAAAGGAAAGGCACCATTGCCAGATTTGCACTATTTCCTCCTCTCACAGACTGTATATTTTACACAGCTGACAGTGCGTTTGTTACAGCCTAACCTCAGATGCATGCCAGCAGGACATACTGGAAATTGTGCATCCAGACCAGGGAATTTCTTAACCATAGGCCTCCAACATCTGCTGCACACTTGTTACACGGCTGGAACATGAACAGAGCTTTTAATTTTGCTCTTTGATTTTTGCATTCCTGTTTTTAAATGCTGTTTGTGTAATTTATGCCTTGCAAGCCCACAGAAGTTTGGTGGAAAGGAACCTCTTTATTTGAACTCTCTGAAGTGCAATATTTCTCTTGGCTTAATTTTTCCCTCCTTCTAAGCTTATGTATTATCATCTGACAAATTGGATCTGTTCTTTTCCAACAAGTTATTTGAACACATACTTGTAGCTGTTTTTAAGAACAGTACAGCTTTCAGATAATTTCATTGTTATTTTATGTGCCAGATGTGGTTTGTTTTCCACAGCTGGAGTATTAGAAAAAATGTTGCATAACATTCATCTATTCTTTTACGAATAGAAATTAAAATCTACAGATAAAAGATAAGTGGATCATGCAGAACCCAACACTGCCTTGTTTCACTTGTCTCTTTATCCTGAAATGAGTTCAGGCTTGCAGTCACCTCCCTGCCAAAATACAAGCTCATAGCTCATCCTCCCTCTGCCTGGGCTTCCCCAGCCATCCTGCTTCTCTGCACTCCAGTGACTGCATTTGACTTAATGTGCCCACTGACCAGAAGCATTGAAAGAAATCCTTCTTTATTCAAACCTTCAAAGCAAGTTCAGTAAGCCCTTTGGTTACTCTCCGTTGACTACATCACCCACATTAGCAGATTTACTTTTAATATTTAGAGCTTCATTAGAAGCTAGGATGTGCCCTTAATTTTATCCATATTCTGTGCAGCCTCTTTTTATTTCTTTCTTTTGGGAGTTATTACACAGAGGAATAGCTGGTGTCTCTTTATTAGCTGGTGTCACTTTTTATTAAGTGCCCTGAATACCACTTCTGAG